>JAAAKM020721499.1:238024904-240524904 GCA_010016025.2 Alatinidae sp. Z8VKAUB7J3
TCAGGTAAATTCGGTAAGAATACCTTTTTCAGGTATTATAATTCGTTGGCGTGCACTCTTGTTGTGTGGAAACCCTAAAATAGAAAAATACAAGTTGCAATATTAGTAAAAGGAAAAAGTTAGAGAGAAGGTTGTGTACACACGTCGAGTCCCCCGGCCCTCTGGTAGCCAGCTGAAGCTTCTAGCTGTAGACTATGGCAGGCATAGAGGAGTACTTCTATCTAATGTGCTTCTTGAAAACCAAAAATTAAAAAAAAATTTTAAAGGAAGATTTTTAGTTCTTCGTGAGGTACAGGGTTGGACGTTGGGTGCGGGGGTAATCCGGGTTTGTGTGACTTGCTGGCTCAGCACGGCTTGGCTTACAAAGGTATTGATGTTTCCGAGCGTATGCTTTCTCTGGCTCAGGTAGCGCGACCGGATCGGCAGTTTAAACTGGCCGACATCTGTTCCTTAGAGCTTGCGCCTAACAGTCTGGCCTTTGTGTCTGCTTGGGACAGCATTTGGCATGTGCCGCTAGTCTTAATTTCAATAGTTTTCCGAAAATTTTGCTTTAAGCCCCGGTCCCTAGAAATCAAAGAGACATTATCGGACAAAATAAAATGGTCTGAAAATCAAAAATATGTTCCGATATAATATGTTATAACTGTTTTGTTTTAGTATTACTATTGATAACGGTAACCGAAATATCTAGTATTTTTGTGAATTTTATCATTACCTATTAAAAGGATTTATCCCTATTAGAACTTTTTATTAGCCTGGCTGTTACTTTTACTAGCAGATTAGTGAAATTAGTTGTCCTACAGTACCATGTAGTGTTTCTGAATTCATTTTAAAACGTGCTTATTGAAATAACTGTGACCTTACTGTTAATATTTTCTGAAAATTGCGTTGAGTAACGGATTCATTTTGCTGATCGTTTTCGCCATACACTGATCACGGCAATCGTATGGAGTGAAACGAGAAAGCTATTACGATGAATTAATAGGGATACCGCCTTCCTAGACCCTCGAAACAACGCGATTTGCACTTTACTAAAAAACTGTCGCCTTTTAGGATTACATTTTTTTTTGTAACATCAGCAGCAATGCAACAACAAAATCACATAACAAGGCTAATCGAGGTTCAAGAATAACAGCTACCGTAAATTAGAGCGGCTCTTCAAATCCTCTTCAACTACCTGTTCAGACCCTCGAAATGGCTTGACTGTCATTTAAGCATTACCTAAAAAAAAACACCCTAGAGAATTTAAATTAAGAAGAATACTTATTAGAAATAATGCTAATAATACAGAAGTAGACCGAAATAGCCAATTTGGCCTGTTTGAAACATCTCACAAGCCACACCTTATAGAAAACACCTTAGAGAATTTAAGTTCAGAAGAATACTTATAAGAAATAATGTTAGTAATACAGCAGTAGACCTATATAGCTAAATGGTCGGTGTGAAACATCTCAAGCGCTGAGAAACGCACACACGCTAAATAAATAAAAAAAAATAACAAAAGAAACTCAAATTCAAACGAAGTCCAATCTAGAACCCAAATCTTGAGCGAGATATCAGCTAAGAGCCGTAGTGACCAGTGAGAAGGGGAAGAGGGGTACCCTGAGAAGTTGAAAACGGATTATATTGTACCTTTCTAAAGCATATATCTAACTTTTATTATTATCGGGTTGGTAATTTATTGACTGTTCAATTTTGAGAATAAAATAAATAAGGAAAAAAAAAATATTTTAATACAGCAAAGATTTTCGACCGAAAAATTCAAACATTAAAAATCTGGAGAGACTCAAAGACAGTTATACCTTCAATGGAAAGTCATTTTTTTTTTTCTAAGGGGATTCAACACATTAATAAGAGCTAAGAGCTCATATGGCACTTGTGACAGGTCGGAAGAGCCAAGAGCTCATATGGTATGAGCTCTGTGGTCTCCCACAACTTGAGACAAGAATAAAATCAGACGTGCTCAAGTATTTATAAAAACTGTGAATTGCTGACAAATCTAACCCTATGAAGTCTAGAGTTGTCAAAAAAGGAGGAATTGTCACAGCAAAACCCAAGGAAAAGAGGGCCCAGGCAAATATATTTGAAACGTGTGACAGTTTGGCTGAAACCCAAGGTATTAAGCATAAATTTACCGAAATGTTGACAGTACCTTCTTGATAACCGTTGTTTCCCCGATTCGACGGATCTGGGGGAGGGCTGAAGGGAGGGGAAATCGTAAAAATTGAGGTATGTTTATCTGTCGGATCGTAATGAAAATTGATATATAGAAGGACCTTGTGTCTCAGAGCTCTTATTTTAAATCCCGACCGGATACGGTGACATCGGAGGGAGTTGGAGGTGGAAACCGGAAATCTTGGAAAATACTTAGAGTGGAAAGATCGGGATGCTTATTAGTTTCCTTCAAAATAAGCTTGGTGACGATGCAGGGATATGATTTTATATTCCTCAGTGCCAATTCCTCCACAGGTTCATGCCTGGAAAAAGACTAAGTCCTTTACTTGTGCTTGATACAAAAGCTTAATAGTCTCATGAAGCAAATTGCTGATGAATGGGACACCCATTTCATCACTCACAAAAATTACAGGTAAAATTCTAAAGTTTGAGTGTCTATGCTCTTCTGGTCAAATGCTTCGTGTACTTTGGAAATTTGAAGAGATGATGGGATTGATGGAGAACCTAATTCTGCAAAAATATGTCGTAAATGCTGTGCTGCATTTACTCCTCCAAAGGATCCTACTGAATAGGAAACTATGGCAGAAGGTTTGAAAAAATACTCTTCAAGACAATAATCAAGGGTATTTTTCAAAGCAGCTGATATTGTATGATTGTATTCTGGTGTAATTGGAACGTATCCTGACTAAGTTGAATAAAACGGCTCTCTCAGAATTTTGATCCATTGATTTTGGGAAAAAATGAGCGTGGGAGGGGGCCTAGGTGCCCTCCAAGTTTATTGTTCACTTAAAAAGGGCACTGGAACTTTCAATTTCAGATAAAATGAGCCCTCTCGCGACGTTTTAGGACAGCTGGGTCGAAGCGATCACCTCTGAGATAAAAAAAAACAAAAAAACTCGCACCTGCGATCGATCTTATGGACTTTGTCTTAAGGAGCACAGGAAAGGCAATGGGAGACCACAGACTCAAATGGGAAGGAACAACTCTCCTGGACTTAGATTATGCTGATGATTTAAGGATCTTGGATGAAAGTGTGTGCAAATGAATGAACTTTTAGAGATTTTACGAGTTCAGGATGCAAAATTTAGAAAATTAATGTTAAGAAGACTAATTCACTAAGGCTAAGAATAAGTGAAGATGAAAAGGTAACCACAGCGTGCACACTCGGTGGACCACCGTCGCCTCGCTCACCCCGCATCCTCCTCGTCCGTGGTAATTCATTATTGAACTGTCATTAGGCCAGCTGAGATCGAAATCTTAGACTCACTTGACTTAATGATGATTCAATTTTGAATTACCAACATATTAAATAAAACTCTGATAATTTTTTTAGGATAGCGATCAAAATCATAATCAGATATGCAAAATGTTTAATACCTGCCAGCTACAACCAAAGAGCTGTTGGAATTAGCTGAAAAAGTTGGTCCTGAAATTTGTGTGCTCAAAACCCATATGGATATTATAAAAGACTTTTCGGGGGAAACTGCTTGTATGCTCGTTGGCTTGGCGATGAAGCATAACTTCCTTCTTCTGGAAGACAGGTAAGGAATTGTCTTGGAAATATAATTTTAGGAGAATGTATAATTCATATAATATTTATTTATTATCACTTACAGCGTCGGTCACAGATTTGATCAAGGACACATAAATCTTCTAGTTGATATTTATGTTCTTATCATAGGTAGTATAATCTCCAATTAAGAAGAACACCAAAAACTTCGCTTTGTATTGTTTTTGTTTATTGATGATCCATTTAAAGGTATTGTACGGATCTCTTTTAAATCTAAGTAATACTAAATAACGCTGATACAGCTGTTTCAGTTTAAACCTAAAAATATCTCCCAAGGTGCCACACACACATTGAAAATTCTATTACATTTGAATCTTCAACAAATTGATGACCATGGATGCTCAAAAGTTCTTTGAAAATGGGATAGTGATTTATTATTACTAATATTTGGGTTGGCATGCTTATATAAATGGATAATTTTATGGTTTCTTGTCCAAGGAGGCCAATGTATAAGATACTTAGCAAATCCAAAGAAGATTGATTGTATGTGCTTTTTATCTGTAACTGTTAAAATTTGTAAAGTTGGATATTTTGCTTAGCATTTGTTTACATAATTGTGGGTACAGATTTAGCCTACATCTAGCACATTTTACATACTACTGAAACCGGGTTATTTTTTCTTTATTCTAATGTCCGCGACGTTGCACGTCTTTCATCATTTCGTTACTAATTAGTATATTAATCTGTTCCTTATTTAACCGAGGTTAAACTCTTTATTAAAGGGTAATGCCGAACGTTAATGCACGCCTGATTATGTGAAAAAATTGAAATATTGAAAGGATATATAAATCAAAATAGTGTGATTGATATATCCAAAGACCTAGTTCTTGTAGGTAAGTCAATAAACTAATAATTTTAAGTGTTTGATCTTAAATGATTTTAGAAATAACTAACTTGACGCATAGCTTAGATTTTTAGCTATTCATTGCCATTCACAATTCTTCTCAATTCAACTTTGCTAACAAGGTGTGAGGGCTTAAGTGTCTTAGTTTTTTTCTTTTTTAGTTTTCTTTTTTTAAGTTTCTTCTTTTTATTGATTTGTTTTCTTCATTTTGTCATTGTTCATTCTAACATTGACACTTGGAAAAATCTTTACGTGCCAAGCAAGCTAAAGCTCCAACAATTTATAACAAACCTCAAAATTTTGGGTATCTGTTTTAAGGTTCTCGAATCACTTTAATCTTTTGTCAAAATATATTGAAATATTTGTGCAATTCCTTATACAATTCTGAAAAAGCCTTATGCCAGCTTCACCTTTTACTCAAACTATCAGTCTTGGTTTCTTCTCCAATTAGTCATGGCTTGATGGCAACTTGATTTTAATTCAAAAATTAAAATGAAGTTGCCATCAAGCCATGGCCAATTGGAGAAAAAGCCAAGACAGATAGTTTGAATGAGATGCAAAACTGGCATAAGCCTGTTTCAGAATTGTATAAAAATGATATCATTTCACCTTGATCTCTTCGGTGCGCATGCAGCCGCCGATCCGGTCCGAGCGTTCCAGCATCAGCACCCGCTGCCCCTTGCGGGACAGCAGTGCCGCGGCCACCAGCGCATTGATGCCGGAGCCGATGATGATATGCGGGGCGGCGGCCATCCGGCGTCAGCCCTTGGGCACCAGCGCCAGCGCGCGGATCGGGCTTCCGGTGCCGCGGGCGATCTTCAGGGGCGCGGCAATCAGGATCGTTCTAATTGATGACAGATGCCTTCCATAATCCGCGAGAGGCGGTCCTACTGGGCAGGGTGTCCTAAAAAAAATGAAACAAGTGAGCTTAAAATAACAAGAAAGATAAGCATCTGTGCTTTTAAAGCAAGTTCAGCCGAAAAATAAGCCAGTGTCGCTAAAAGCGCGAGGGACGTTAAACCAATGAATTGAATGGGAATATCTGGAACAAAACTATGAATCGATTCGGCAAATCCCAGAGGGTATGAACCCATTATCAAAAAAAGAACCCCACCTACCATTGCATCCACCATATCATAATTTGATAGCAACACACCCATCTTTTGCCCCAACCCCTACGTCAAAACAAGGATTGATCCCAACCGCCACATCAATCCCTTCATTATATGTAATGACAAAATAACAAAATGGGATTGAAACCATACAACTATTGAGAAGATGCCTTAAAATGCAGCATATTGTTTGTTTTGAGCACGACTCGACCAAGAGCATCTACGCCTTGCCCGACTCGGGACCGCGACTGATGTTCTTCGACGCGTTCGCGTGGCGGCATCAGTTCGACCCACCGTTGCCCGTGTTGCCCGAACGCGTGCGCGTCGGAACGCAGTGGCGTTGGCGCGGCACGGTCGATGTCGGGAACGGACCGATCACGTCGACCGCCGTGCTTCGTGTCGAAACGCAAAAAGAAATCACCGTGCCCGCGGGTCATCCCTAATGATTTATCAAGAGTTACACAATGATTCATTTCTCACCCAAATATTTTTTGCCTCAATATTTTATTTTTGCATCAATTGTTTCTTCCATTCACAGTTGAGTTGAAGTCTTACCTTTAGATTACCATTTTTGCTTAAATGTTGAAGTGCTTGCATATGAACTCACTTTGGACTTGAAAAAATGAAATTCGAAAAATGAAAGTTAAAAGAGCTACAAAAAATAAGCGTTGGTACAATAACATTGATCGGTGATGTGGTTGTTGCCGACGATGGAACTGGTCGAAGACGTTCGATTGGTTGTCGTTTGAATGTTTGAGCCCAACCTCGACATGCTTCTCGTATGCCTTGTTTTAATAATTCGATTTCAGGTATAATACTCGGTTGAAGATTAAGATCGATTTGATTGTTTTTATTGAAATGTTTTCGAATTTCAGTGATTAATTGACAGACTGGATGTGAGGAAAAGAAAGTGGATACTGATTCCTGGAATTCGGTGTGAGGATGCCGCAAGGAAAGATTTAAGGGAAATTAGAACTTTTTGGGAGGGTGTAAAGAGGGAGACTTAGAATGAATTGGGATTGAGAAGGAGTATGCGTAGCTGTGTTGGCCTCAGGCGGCTTGATGCTGCAGTGAAGTTTTAGTGGTAGTAGCAGTACTGTAGTATCACCACTTTGCGACCAAGATGGGCGAAGGGCCCGCCGTATCGTCACCCATCACCAGGCCCCCGGCGTCGATCATCCGCCAGATCGAACCCGACACACGGCACACCCGATCGCGACAGGATGGCCAACACCCAGCCGCCGATGCATCCGCCGGCGCCAGTCACCAGAACCGGCCCGTCGAACTGGTTGCGATCCACGAGGAAATCGTCGGTCAGAAAATCCATGCTGTCTTCCGTTCGCGCGGGTCAATCACAATCAACAACTTTTGAAAGCCAGTTCGCTGCTTATTTTTTATTTTTGTGTATACACAGTAATTACTATGAATTATCATGCTCAGCGACAGTAATAAGCTGTAGTTGACAAGGCTAACTGGGGTTGATACAAAAATGAAAAAGAAAGTCAGAGCCAAACACTTGTAAATTTCAAAGATCAGAACGACTATAGTGAGCCATGATAAAAATGGTTGATGTAGCAGATCAATCTTGAAAAGTGGCCATTTGTTAACTAATACAATATAACCTTCATTTAACCTTTACTTTATATAATAATATAATTTGGGCTAAATATCTGCGCATTAGGGGTGAGGCGGCGGGTTAAAGCATCTTCACAGTGCCCCTAACCTATCCCCCCTCCTAATGTGCAAATATATAGCCCAAATTATACAAGTCCAATGAATTTTATCATCCGTCACCTGTCTTTGTTGCTATGAAACCGATTTTCTGAGATCTAACCTATAACCGGACCGGATCCGTTCTCTTTGGTGGGGTTGGGGGGGGGGAAGTAATTCGGAAAACTTAGAAAAAATGAGGTATTTGTAACTTACGAATGGGTGATCGGATCTTAATGAAATTTGATATCTAGAAGGATCTTGTGCTTTAGAACTCTCATTTTAAATCCCAACCAATCCGGTTACATTGGAGGGAGTTGGAAGGGGAAACCGGAATTCTTGGAAAACGTGAAAATCGAGGACTCCTGCTTATTTTTCCCACCAAGTTTCGTCGCGATCCCTTCACTCTAAGCGTTTTCCATGATTTTAGGTCCCCCCAAACTCCCCCAATGTCACCAGATCCGGTTGGGATTTAAAATAAGAGCTTTGAGACACGATATCCTTCTAAATATAAATTTCATTGAGATCCGATCACCCGTTCATAAGTTTAAAATACCTCATTTTTTTATTTTTCAGAATTAACACCCCTCCCCCAACGCTTTGTGCACCATGGAATGTACGTGTCTTGTGTATGCAAACTATATCAAATATGCCTTATTACCCTATTTTGAACGCTTTCTGCACCATGAAATGTACGCATCTAGTGTATGCGAACTCTGTCAAATTTGCCTTATTGGCCTATTTTGAACGCTCTGTGCACCATGGAATGTACGCATCTAGTATATGCAAACTTTGTCAGATATGCCATATCAGCCTCTTTTGAACGCTTTTATTTTTTTCACCAGGGACTGCAGTATTGGAACAGTTTTGTAGAATATTGGGAAAGGCATCATTCAAATGAAAATAAAAAAAACAGGCGAATAAAAGTGCCTATTTCTATTTTTTGCCACAAACCGAAATTGACAAAAAGGGCCGCAGAGACAAGTAAGACTCAACTTTTGACATATGCAAACCTTATTCTTAAAGTCATTGACAGGAGATTGGAATTTCCGGTTTTACTCTAATAGTTGAATAATCTCAGAGAACAAACATAAATTCAAACGAAGACAATGTTCAGCTACTAGACTGCTAATGCTTATAGAATTTCTTAGACAGGACAATTTCTAGGACAAGTGACATCACTGTCTATCCTCTTTTTAAACAATGTATAAAATTCAAGGCCTTTGTAATTGACCTTAAATTTCTTAAGCAAGATCATAGATGAATAAGAAAGCTTAGTCAGGGTAATTATGTTCTTATAATCAGATTAAATAGCTCTTTTGAAAGTACTAAAAAACATTTAGCGTAAAAAGCGAGGTATTGACGAGCGGGCGAACCTTCTCATATACTTAATAATTTCCGCTCGTTTTAAGTTTTAATGTTGCTCCTTCCTTTCTGTTGAAAAAGCTTGTTGTTTTTTATTTAGTTTCTCATCCTTTTTTAAATAATACTGGGGAATCCCGTGTCCCATTCATAGAAATGTTCCTTCTCCTACCAAATTCTTTTTCTAAAGCGGTTTGAATTTCCTGGCGACGAATTTCACTTAATTGAAACTCGTCTTTAACTTCTCGTTTGTTAGATTTAAATTCATAACTATCGATGGGGCCGGAGATGGTGTAGTAAAGATTGAAAAAACCCTTTTTTCGGGCCTTGACCGGTTTTAAAGCGGGGTCGTGGCTTTTAAACTTTTGGGCCAGCACTTGTCCGGCGTTTACCTTTAAATTGGTGGATTGTCAGTTTAATTTACATACACTGATATTTATTCCGTAAAGTTTTAATAATTTTATATTTATTAAAGCTAAAAAACTGAAAACTTTTAAAATATATTTTATTTTCAGTAAAGTAAGAAATAATTTTTGATCTTGAGAAAACACATAAATGAAATTACAAAAGATAAATAAAATACTTCAACAAACGAAATAAAGCATTGATGTTAAACGGGCTTAATAATAATGCAACATATGATCTATCACTCATATAATTCTTGTACAAACCCCCTTCTCCTCTCTATTAAACATAAAGCTTTTTCACTAGTATTCCTATCAGCACCTTAAATTTCTTCCCTAAGACACCATCAGCAACTTAACAAATAGTTTTTCTAAAATACTCCAACCATCTCATTGTCAAATTTTAAGCTCTCACTGTTCCTGGAAAGTTTTTCTCAAATTCTCATCCTGAAGTCTATCAACATCAATATTGTGTCTCAAAGCTTATATTTTAAATCCCGACCGGATCTGGTGACATTGGGAGAAGTTGGTGGGGGGAGCCTAAAATTTTGGAAAACGCTTATAGTGGAGGGATCAGGATGAAGCTTGGCGGTGAAAATAATCATAAGTCCTACATAGGTGGATTGACATAACCGGAACAGATCCGCTCTCTTTGGGGGAGGAGGGTTTATTCTGAAAAATTAGAAAAATGAGGTATTTTATCTTTGGAAAACACATTAGGTTTCCAAAATTAATAAACTCAGTATTTCAAAAATTATCCTTAAGTTGTAACTACATCTACTTTCCACAATTGGAAACGGGGAGTACCGGTACCATATTTCAGTCAGGCGGTTTTTGCATCTCAGAAGAGATTGCGTTTTCATGTTTTTTTTTAGTCTGAAGAAAGCGACTGGACAACAAATTGCGCGCAACCATTTATTAAAGGCTGACAATTACCGAACCAAGACATGAAGTCTTAAACTCGCTGCGCAACACTTTCGCCGTCGCTCTTTTCTGATAGAACTCTGCCCGCAACCTTGCCTTTCCCCGCACTGTAGGTACGCCCAACATGGACGAGTTTGCCCAAGCCTGCCAAGCCGCCGCCCGATTGGGTGGCGACATCCTGCGAGAGAAAAGAGGAAGTTTCAGCGTGCGTGAAAAAGGTCGCGCCGATCTTGTTACCGAGGCGTATTAAATCTGTTTAAAAACTTGGAAATTCATCAGTCTTGCAATCGAATAGAGTTGTGACAGAAGAAAGTTTTAAAAGGATATGATTCGAATATACCTACAGATAAGGTTAGAGAACAGATAAGGTAATCTTCTCCCTCTAAGAAAATATGGGAGAATACTTAAATTGGAGCTGATATAATTTTCTATGTGAAATAAAGAAATAAAAATTTAATCCCTCCCTTGCAAAAAAGTTAGGACTTAAGGACAAAGGAAGTACACAAAAAGGTTTTTCGGCTCAAGATTGTAGTTATTTTACTTAAATAAATAATAGACAGTCTCTCATCTCCGTCCGTAAAAAAAGACTAATTTATTAGAAATTTCATTATTGCTGACTCATACTAATTTGTTAATAGCAAGGAGAGGAAGAGGGGGTGGTGGTGGTTTCTCTTTACAACCTCGTAACTCATTGAATGACGAAAAGAGGCTTATTTGAAGTTTGAGTTGATTATAGTTATGTTGTGATTTTTAATGGAATGTATATATTTTTACTTGTTATTGCCCTACGTCTACAAAACTGTAAGGTTTTTCTTGGTGCGGCAGCATTTTGTTAAAGATTTGTTTTGGTTTTGTATGTGAAGAAAATAAAATAATAATAAAAAAACGAAACCGACTGCAAATCACCCTTTTTCCCATTTTAATAATACAGTCAGCGTTTTTGACCATAACAATTGGAACATTTTAAATAGTTGAGTGTTTATTTCATGCAATTATTTACCTGAGCTACAGATAAGGCTCAAGGAAAACGGAAGAGAATGTAAATGCAGCAAAACAACAATTTTGGACGTTTTAACGTAGGATACAAAATTAGCAGGCTATAGTAGCCATAGCGGGATATGTGACATTGAAGATGAAGATGAAGATGAAGATTGAAGATTTAAAAATGAAACTACCTTTCAATAGGTAGCAGTAGTTGTTCAGAAATTTTTCTTGTGTTTGATTTACTTCTACTGCTACCAACAACTTACTGCAGCACTGAGCAGTGAGACCAACACAGCAAACAGCTACATACACTCCTTCTCCATTGAGATCTATTTGAACTCTCTCTTTCTCTCTCTCTCTCTCTCTCTCTCTCTCTCTCTCTCTCTCTCTCTCTCTTTCTCTCTCTCTTTCTTTCTTCCTCTCTTTCTCTGCTCTGCTGCCGGTCCGGCGCGCAGAAGCGGGCGAGGTAGTTCGGGCCGCCCGCCTTGGGGCCGGTGCCCGAGAGGCCCTCGCCGCCGAAGGGCTGGCTGCCGACGATGGCGCCGATCTGGTTGCGGTTCACGTAGATGTTGCCCGCATGCACCCGGTCGCAGACATGCTGCACCCGATCGTCAATGCGGGTGTGGAGCCCGAAGGTGAGCCCGTAACCGGTTGCGTTGATGTCAAAAAGACGTTTAGGATTGTAATCAATTAGGCCAATTAATTAATTAAAAGCAGATTTAATTAAAAGCTGTGCTCCATTAGTTCTCTAATTTTTGGAATCATCGCCCATTGCGATTTTGAATAATAGAACGTGAATAGCTTCTCTTTATAGATCAGTGGATGGAGGAGAGGACACATGATCAGGCTCTGAAAGTGATTCTTACTCTTAAAAATATTTTTTTTATTATTATAATTTATGGATGTGGCTCTAGATGGCTCTGAGTTGGCCGACGAGGCGGACAAATTAGTGCAAAGTTTCCAGGCAGATGCGGCCCGCGAAGCAGGCATCTTCCACCACTTGATCACATTGCCGACATACCACACCGCAGCCCTGTCAACTGACACGCTAACCGAAGGATACTTCGGTGACCTTGGCATGTTGGCCTACGTACGTGACGTACAGCGCCAAGAAATCCGCAACGATCTAGCTATGAATAACTTTGATTGACAGTGTTTGTTTGTCTTCAGGATGTGACTACTGAGAATATTGATCAGTATGTGAAATTATCATTGGATTTTATTCTTCGAGATGGTATTCGTCGTCAAATGGAAGCATTTCGAGGTATGATGAACTCTTGAATCTTTCTTTCAACATTTCGATGTGTGTTTTCAGATGGATTCAATCAAGTCTTTTCCATCGATCATCTTCGTTGTTTCAATCCTTAGCTTCGCGGTCGACAAGCCGGATCCCAACTTCGGCGGCGATATTGCCGTCTCCATTCAGACCACGACCGAAGAGACCGGTGTGACCGACGGCGAGCCGGATCTCAGCAACAACGTCGATACCGACAGCTACAACTTCTCGGTTTCCTACACCGGTATCCCGGTGACCGGCCTGGTGGTCAACGGGGCCACGGGCTACATCCCCGAGGACGTGCCCTCGCCGGTGACCATTCAGGAACGTGACAAAAAAGAGTCTTACTCAAGATGGTTCAATAGGCCCTTTTTCGAAGCCCGTATTTAGCTTGGAATATATTGTGTCACAATATCTAATATGAAGGTTTGGCCACAATAAATGGGCACTATTGATTATATTTTAGAAGAAATAATGGATTGATCTAATTGGAGCACCTTCTGCAATGGTGCAACTCAACAGATATGGAAGGTGGATGTCTGTCTATTATTCTATTTTAATTCGATCCTTTTGATGTATATTTTAGCATCAAAATTCCGTTTCTTTAGAGTTTTGTTTACTATTGAGCCGGGTCGCTCCTTACTACAGTTCGTTGCCACGAACTGTTTGAAAGAACTGAGAGGTAGGAGTTCCCTTGCGTCATTTAAAGAAGAGTAAAAAAAATCCTTTATTAGCATTAGAAGATATTAGTTAAATAATGATAAAAAAAATATATAATGCATTAAATATAAAATCTGTGTTCGCGAAAGGAAGAACGTTTGCTTCAGTTAAAAGGCTACCTAGTAAATCGGAGAACGTTGTGTGGATTATGCTTCGTTTAAAGTGATCAGTGTTGCATATTATGTGAAGTTCCGTATGTCTACTACATCAGTCTAGCTCATATTTAAACGAATATACTTGGAAACTTCTGTCTGAGGAGGTTGCATCTCTAAGTTTCAAGTAACTATGCATGGGATTTATATTGATAGCCAGGTATTTTGAACTTACGAAGGAGTGATCAAATCTTAATGAAATTTCATATTTAGAAGGAGCTCGTAACTCAGATCTTTTATTTTAAATCCCGACTCAGCTTAATTATTCTTAACTTAAGAACGGGTGACCGTTCTTGAGGTATTTTTAGATTTTATATTTAGAAACTTGGGATGAAACTAGGTGGTTATAATAAGCAAATGTGGTAGATACGTGATTGACGCAACCGGAATACAGCTTGATAAACAGCCACTGTTCCCAGTGGTAATAGTCCGGGTCACAAGTGGCGAACTCGCGGCTCCAATCAATGCCGAAGCCCAGCCGTAACATTTGACCGCGCATGTACGCAATATTGTCGCGGGTCCAATCAGCCGGCGGAATACCGTTCTTAATGGCGGCATTTTCTGCCGGCAGGCCGAAAGCGTCCCAGCCCATCGGCTGCAGCACATTGTAACCTTTCAAGCGTACTCCCCTCAGCATTTTGATGTAATTGCAGCACTACTCAGGGAGGTTCCCCCCCGCTCTTGACGGTTGACAGGTTCATATACATTTAAGTAAAACTAGATAACATTTAACTGTAACATACCCAGAGGATGGTCCACCTTTTTATCAACCTTGATATATTTTGAGTGTGTGCATGTTACAACTGTTAACTTATGTCTTAGCAGCACATTTCCACTTGTGACGTGACCTAACACTCTTGTGGATAAGTTGATCGTATAAATTTTGTAAGGGGCTCATTGGATTGGAAAGCAGAAGTTTCGGTACTTTCTTAAGAGTCATAGTGACCGGAGGGTAGTCCCCCCTCACGTCATTTTTTCCCCTAATGCATCTGATAGAAATTTTGAGATAGTCATTTGTTTAAAAATAGTCAAAAGATCATATAACAAGGCCTTTTGGGTTGACCGTTTCCCTCGGAGTCTTGGGATAAGGGCAGTGGGAGACTCTCAGACTCCCTTATATACTCTCGGAATACATTCCAAATTGTCGGATCTATGTGGCCCGACAATGTAATAACATAACTAAGTGAAGTGAATTAAAAACAACAAAATATGTCACCACAAACGGATATCTGAAATTCATTCCAATCAATAGTTTCCATAGAAACCATTGACACCCTCAAACATTCCACGGACACCCTCAAACGTCTGGTGGATACATTTTGAGACATCTGGTAAAAAAATGAGTTGCCTTAATGAAGTAACTTCGAAGGAGTTTTAAGGACGGCCCTCCCCTGAAAGATCACTTGGGATTTAGTAACCCCCGAAATGTTCAAGATTTTGCACCAAAAAACTGCATATCCCCTGGATTGTGGAAAATACCTATTCTGGTATTTTGTATGGGCCAGCAAGCGTAGGAGGAGACAATTATAGAAAGGCTATTCAGCTTCAGAGGCAGAGAAGAATTTACGAATAAATTGCGATCAAAGGCCTATTCGGACATCTAAAATTCTGCAACCTTTACCTTTCTCCATAACAAGTACAGGATTCATGTCTAATTCTTTGATCTCTTTAAAGTCAGAAACTAGTTGAGATAATCTCTGAATACATTCAGAGAGTTTTGTAATATCAGATGGTTTCTCACCTCTAACTCCTTGTAGGAGTTTTTGTGTTTTAATTGATGCAATCATGTCATGTCGAGTACAATTTGCCTAATTTGATTCTGATTTTAAAATTGCTAATTACCAGTATAACGAATTTGTCTGCCTGTGGTTCCATTAGTAAACAGTGGCAGAGCAGGAGATAATAACCCACATGGTCCGAATTCAAAAAATGATGGAGGAGGCGAAATCTATGGGAAGCGGTTAGTTTTGCTTTGTTTTTCAAACGTTTTTTCAGTGAAAAAACTCTAAAATGGTAAAAATCTAGGTAACATGCAAAAAAAATGTCATGCAAATCGCTACTAGCACAGTTATTATTCAAATTAATAAAAATAGTCAATCACGCACATGTCTAGAAAGAAACCTACAGAGTAGATTTGTTAATCAATTGCTGTTTCCCAGCCAACCAATCAGATCTCCTAGCACTTATGTTAGTGCAAATCTCCTAGCACTTCTGCTGGTGTAAAAGAGCATTCTAATAACCATAAGATAATATCACAAGGTGCACCCCCTCGTAAATGCCTCGCTCTTTACGCTAAAGTGTTTTAAGTACTTTCAAAAGGGCTATTTATTCTAATTAAACAGTCTTTTGATTTAGTGGGTCATTCTTAAAGAATGGCAACAAAAATTGAACTTAAGCATAAAGAGCGAGGTATTGACGAGGGGTGAATCCCCCATACACTTAACAATGTCCGTTCGTTCTAAGTTTTAATGTCGCTCCTTACTTTCAGTTGAAAGAAAAACGTCTCAAAGTTGAAGAGAATTGAATCGTCAACCTACTGTGCGCTAAGATGCAAAGGAGTGAGTATATTATGTTGTGTTCCATATTTTCACAGAAGATGGGTGGCAGTCACTAGGAGACCGGTGCTGCTTTTCACGCACAGTCAAAAACGTTCAATCCCGTCAAACTTCTAGCTTACTGGCTATGACTGTTGAATTTTTCACAGCTCTAGAGGATACTCTCCCACGATACTTTAATTTTAAAAGGACTTTAATCTCTATTTGGTTTTTCAATCGTTGCATAAATGCCCCCTCCCGTAGAATTTTTCTGGAAATCAAAAATTGCGGCAAATAGCCCCTGGATATCTCCTCTAGAACATCTCCACATGCAAAATAGAGTTGGAAAAGAAAATGTAAGACAGTTAAAAGAATTTCGCATTGGATTTCTGTCAAATCCCCCCATTGTAAAATTTTGGTGGAAAATTAAATTACAGACCGAGACACCGGGACAAAAATGACGACCGGGACACCGGGACACAGGGAATATGACACCGGGACACAAATGACGACCGGGACACAGGGAAACAACAACAACGGGGATGCCGGGGGGTACAGGGGGATATATAAATGACGACAGGGACACAGGGAATGTTCGATTAGCAATCACTATCAACAAAGTTCAAGGGCAATCATTAGAATAATGAGGTATAGATCTGTAGACAACAACTAATGAAAACCAACTTAATCAGTTGTTCCAACCTAACATATTTGAGGATTAGGCAGAGATCCCAAATTGACAAGGAATTTCTTATGAGGGGTTATCTACTTTCAAAAATTCTGTACACCAACTAGTGCACATTATAAACAGTTCACGGGTCTTGCGAAGTTTACCATATGTGTTGAGAAGAAGTATGGTGTCGTAAACAAAAGTCCTTTATCCTTTTCGCCACTGTCCAGTGAGATGGTAAAAGCAAGTGAATTTGTTATTGCACTCAAATGGCCCAGGCAAGGTATAGTTGACTGTTTAACAGACCCACTGCAATATTTATTTGGGATTGTTTATTGGACTAAGAGCTTCTTATGTCTAGTTACTCTTGCAGCCCCTAAAGATTTTTGTGCATATCTGTTTGTACCTATTTCATTCTTGTCATTTCATGCTCTCTTTTCTAGGAGTTATTGAAAAAGCACCCAAAAAGAGTAAACAAAAGGAAATAGGGTCGATTCTCAGCAAACTGGAAAAGAAGGACGAGGAAGGTATGTAAAATTATTTCGCTTCTTGCTTGTAGCATGGTTTTACTTTGTCTTTTATTTATTGTCTTTTTTGTGTTCTTTTTTCTTTTCTTTTAATCCTCTGATCTGCTTCTGCGCCTTGCTTTGTGCTTTTAGTGTATTGAATATTATGGGCAAGTGCCCTATTTACTAAAGATAATATGCAAAAACCTTTCTGAGAAACAACTCCAGCCTCCAGTCACAAAATATACAAAATTTAAACAGCCACTTAATGTCAAAAGAGGACAGTGCAATGTGAATTAGATTATATGAGATGTATATGATGGTGTACTACAATACACATGTACTTGTTTCTTCTCCAGATGGTGACCCTGACAATGTTAAAATAGGTGCCGGTGTACTACAGGGAGATACATTAGCCCAATGCAAAAGTAAGCAGTAAGCAATTCTCTGATTTTGATTTCGTATATAACGTAGTCTTACTAGAAGATACTAAACAGAGGTTAAAACAGCTACTTGACACAGTTATAGAAAATTCACGAAAAGCCAGGCTAACCATTAACGTTGACAAATCAAAGAGCATGTTCATCACAGAAATATTAATCTAAAACAAATGAACGATTGTAAAATCCTGGGTAGCTGGATCGATTGTAATGATGTTTACAATTATAGCTTTAGTATAAAACTATGGATGGGCACGGTGAAAATATTCATACATATGGGTTAAACATCTCTATAGTCTTCGAGTTTTTATACGGCTGACGTAATTCAAACCCCCGTCCATGTTACAACCAAAAGCATAGGCAAATATTAATCAGCCAAGCCCCTCCAAATGCTCAGTGAATTTCGTTTTAATTCACTTAACATATCCGAATAAATCGCAGATAAAACTTCCGGTTTTAAGTTTTAGTGGTGACACCAATACTGATGTCTTCAAGTCTAAAGGAGTTATTGGGGGCAAGCTAAAACGCCGGAACATGCTAAAACGAATTACTTTTTAGTTCAAGTCTTCACTGTGTTCCTTCAGATTACAGATTATTTCTTATAATCACGTTTTGTCTTTTAGGCTTTGAAGAGCTGACCTGTCATTGCGGGAGCACTGTAACTTTTCCTCCTATTCCTTGTGGCTTCGATAACCGCCATAGCTCAGCTCTGATGTCCGCCATAGCTATAGCTACCATCGGAGTGAGCCTTCGCCATCGCCATAGCCGGACCTCGAGCTTTCTTTGCCAGAGCATATCGGATGCAATCTCCGAGCCTTAGTCATCATCAATAGTAGCTTATCTTCATGTAGTACCCCTTGCGTGCTTTGTCTTTCTGAGAATTCGGTGTCGTCGATCAGACATGTATATGTCATTCAAGCTGTTATTAAGGTAGGAAACGAGGTTAGCAGCAGGTGTTGTATTAAATCAGGAGTTAAGCAGGGTTGTGTTTTATCCCCCTTTATATGGATCATTGTGATGATCCATTGTGATCATTGTGATGATCCATGTGGGAGGGGAAACTCTCCCTGGCTTAGATTATACTACTGATTTAATCATACTAGGAGAAAGTCTGAGCAAAATGAATGAACTTTCAGAGGTTTTGCGAGTTTTTTTTTGCTTATATTTTATCCTTCTTAATCTTTCTTCACGTTTTGTCTCTTCTTCTTTTGTGTTTTATTAGCATTTTCTGTGTTTTAATAATTCTTGAAAATTTGTTTTTATTACTATAAGTTAATGCAAAATAAAATGTCTGTGTCCTTTAGATTTCTTGTTTCAGGATAAAATTACGACACTTAATCATTTACGTAATGAAAAATCTAAGGTCGATGCTATGTAACATCTGCTGTGATTTCGTTTATAATTAAAGTGTTACATCCTGAAAGGTGTATGTCAAGGAGCTTTGACTTCTCCAGATTTGGTTAACAGTTGTGTTACAGGTGCTCGGGATAAGTTGAGCTGTACATTTATCTTCAAAGAGGTTGATCTCTAGTTAGTTACGTTTGTGATTTCGTTTATAATTAAAGTGTTACATCCTGAAAGGTGTATGTCAAGGAGCTTTGACTTCTCCAGATTTGGTTAGTGATGACTAAAAAGGAAAAACAATTTTTGCCCTCCCCCCTCTTGGTGAATGTGCCTGGGGCAGTCACCTCCTTGCCCTCTTGCTTCATCACTAGTCTTTGCCCCATTGAAGGTATATTTGGAATACATGGAGCTAGTTG
The DNA here is from genome assembly GCA_010016025.2 of Alatinidae sp. Z8VKAUB7J3. Lineage (NCBI taxonomy): Eukaryota > Metazoa > Cnidaria > Cubozoa > Carybdeida > Alatinidae > Alatinidae sp. Z8VKAUB7J3. The sequence continues at coordinate 238,044,048 of JAAAKM020721499.1, forward strand.
ATCTTAAGTTTTTCTGACTGTTTTACTTTTAAATGTTCTAGTTACATATTATTCTCAAGCGGTAGAGAAATGGCAATTCTACAGAAAAATGATACAGACCCCAGTCAAGTCTCCTGTGGATCCATGAGAAGAGCCCAAAGAACAGAGTGTTACCATTGTTGCCATTACTGGCATTACTAATATGGTACCACTGTAGCCTGCATATACTTGGTTATTTTGAGCTGACATTGGTACCAGAGGAGGTATTTTTCTTGCTACAGTCACACAACAACAGGATTGTGGGTAATTAAATGCTAAGCGTACCAAGCAATCTGGATAAAATTATTACATTTCTGAACGTTTTTGAATCAATACATGTTTTGATTTTGGCTCTCGCAGAGGAATAATTAACACGAAATTTGCAAGTTTTTTTTTTGGCTAAATGGCTTTCTCATTGTTTTGATCGAATGATTTTGAGAAAAAAAGGAACGGTGGAGGAAGCCTAGCTGCCCTGCGATTTTTTGGTTACTTAAAAAGGCAACTAGAACTTTTAATTTTTTACGAATGTTTTTATTAGTAAAAGAGTTTTATAGCCACTAGGCCAGCTCAACATAAAGGGGGGCCCCAAATTTGGAAACTCCAACGGTATATTCCATCGCTGCTTCTCTGAGGACCCGCACGAACTCAAAAATAACTCAAATGGTTGCAATTCGTGACATATTTGGCCCTGTTAGTAAGGATTCCGTTAGGCACGGGCCCGATGTGGTCTCCCAACTTGCCACCCCCAAAGGCCGGCATTGATATTTCTCGTTGGTTTATGGTTATTGGAAAGTGAACAGACGTTTTAAGGGGGGTTTTTTTGGCTGGGTGGGGGGGTTGAGAAGAGGGGGTTATGCGGGGGAAACAGTCCATGGAGGAATTTGTCATGGAGGAAGAAGATTTCCATGAAGGGGGTGCAGCATTTTCTAGCATTATTTAAAAAACAATGAAAAAATAAATATGAAAAAGTTTTTTCAACCGAAAGTAAGGAGTAGCATTAAAACATAAAACGCTACCACATCGTCATTTGCTAATTTCCTACACATTTCCTAAGCCTAAAGATCATTCTATTTCTATTCTAATTTTTATTCGCCGTTTTTTTTTCTATTGGTTTCTGAATTTGATTCTGAGATAGAAATTTTTATACTTTTAATCTATTTTTTTTCTGCATATATTTCTTTAAGAAACTCTAATAATCACGTTTTATAGTTCTTGGATATACTTTTTTTCAGGCTAATTTTGGGTCGGGATTTCTTCACTAAATCTCTCAGCCTTGAGTATTTGATTTATAGAAAACCTAAACAAAATGATAGGTATTTCCATTTCTCTTCCAACCACCCTCCTTGCATACAAAGAGGAGTAGTTATATCTTTAATCGATCGTGTAATATGAATGCGCCCAAAAGCTCGTATAATGCCAGAATTGAATTATCTGAAGGACGTTTTATTTGCAATGGATATCCCATCAAGTTACTGAAATCTAGAATATGTTTATAGTGATTTAGAGAAACCATTCATTTTGAGACCTCGTTTTCTTTTCTTTTTTGAGGCAGGGGGTAAATAAAATAAAAGCACGCTGACAGATGATAAGCGGAGCAGATAATTTATTAGGAAAGCTATTGTAAGTTTCTAGTTTGCATCAAGGAAAGCGATCCAACAGATAATAGCTGATCAGTTTTACAAAAAAAAAAGATTTTTTTGCGCGTTTTCTTTACCTCCCCCCCCCATTCCCCAAAATAGAGCAAATCTGTTCCGATTATATCAATCACGTATCTAAGACTTCTGCTTATTTCCCATCAGGTTTCATCCCGATCCCTCAACTCTAAGCGTTTTCCAAGATTTTAGCCCCCCCCCCAGACTCCCTCCAATGTCACCATATCCGGTCGGGATTTAAAATAAGAGCTTTGAGACAAGATATCCTTCTAAGTATCAAATTTCATTGAGATCCGGTAATTTTTGTTTGTTTTAAGTATTAATGTTATTCCTTACTTTGAGTTTGGAAAAACTTGTTCCTTTTTTATTTAATTCCAAACACAAGCCAAAGACATACAAAATCTTTGGTTTATTATTACATAAAAATTTATAGTTATGAAGCTGCTTAAGGTAAAATTTAATGCTAAGATTGGCTGGAAAATAACACAAACAAATTATTCCTTATATTGAACATTATTTAACAAAATTAGGAGGTTGTTAAAATATTTAAAGCAAAAAGTTGCAATCCGAAAATCCCTAGTCTTTGACACATCAAATATTTTAGAAGTTTGAAATGGAGGTTAACGTTATCTGAGTGCTGAAGAGGTGATATAATTTCAATGGACTTGTTTTGGATGATTTGGATTCTCTGATAACATGAGGTGAAGTTGCTTGGCCATATAAAGTATCCATCAGACAAATGGGGATGAAAAATAGAATGATAACAGGAGGCTTGCTGCTGCAGTGAGGTGTTTGTGATATGTTTTGTCAACATCATTATGTAAAATGATTCCTTCATTCTTTTCCTTTTGGCTATGCTAGACTGCAATATACTCAGTAATTGCGGCATAACGATACTACGACATAACGATACGATACGGTATAACGATACTACGACTACGGCATAACGATACGACGACTACGGCATAACGATAGTAATGTGGCTGTACGATACTCATCAATTATGGCTGGAACAGTGTCAGCAGCAGTTTCATTGTTTAAAAGTTTTAAATATAATGGAAATATCTTCAGAAAATTCGCACATTGAAAGTCTAGAATTCATTGGAAAACCTGTATAAAACAGCAGAGAAACTTGGATCCGATTCAGAAGTTCATCTTCTCCTAAGTAGATTTCTGACCTAATTTTACTGGTTGTTGAGAGAGAATCCTTTATATATCGAATGTTTACACTGGGGGTATTTCTTGTAAATTTTAAAAAGTGTGCGTACTACCAAAATAATATGTTACTCAATAACGTATTGGTGTCATCTTCACCTCTCTTTATAATTTGGGCTTTCTGTAGTTGATGTGCCCAAAGCTATTTTTATATTAGTTTTCTTAGAGTTGTGGTGTCATTGTAACAGTAATCCAATTATCCCTTTTCCATTATGCAGTCAACATTTGAAGTTGGAATTCTTCAGGTGACTTGTCAATCGAAGGGCATTTTTCTACTTTATGTTTCAAGGGGGACAGTTTCCCCCTCTCCCATTAATTTGGAGGACAAATTATTATATAGCCCAGGCCCCTTAACTCTTTAGATGTAGATCCTACTTGTTCCTCCCCCCAATAAAAATCCTGGAGCAACGCCCCTAGTAACATTGCATAAAATTTCCCCTGCTTGTCGGTTCTGTTGCTGTTCTGTTCATACACACTCTTCTCTTTTATTCAGGGAAGAGGGCAATGGATCGACCATAAGTTAATAGTTGCTATTTAATTGTGAAAAAGGAGTGAATATTTAAGAAAAAAGCGTATTATTTATGCTAAATTTCATTGATTGCATATTTAGCGAGGATTCCATGCGTGAAATTTGACAAAGAACATTTTGAGCATATTAATAAATTTATGTGTAACATGCCTTCCCCCGACATAGGGGCTATGCAATCTTTTTGAAGCCACTTGTAATTTTTGCGCATGCATATATTGTAGGAGAGCCAGGATGGCTCTCCTATATAATTGATTAACGGTAGAGTACCCTGGTGGCCTGTAAAATAAAGCTTTAACCCACGTACCTGTTTATATCACATTTACTCAGCTGTCGGAATAAGCTTCAAATCAGTTTAATAGGGGGCAAGATTTTTACAGTAAAGTGTATTTTTTGCGAGAGAATGAGATATATTTATCGCCAATAGGAGAAAGGAAAAGTCCAAAAGTTCATTTGTTTCTTTTTTTCTGATTGTTTCTTTGTTGTGTGTTTTTATCCAGTTAGTTTTGTTCAGAAAATTTATAGGTGTTTCTTTCCAACTTCTTCTTATAGCACTGAAGAAGAAGTGGTTGTCATCTGAAAATATTTGTTTTGTTCAGAATTGTTGTTGGCCATAAAAACTAATTCTTGTTTATCTTTTATTTAGTTCTTAATTCCTTGCGGCAACACGGTTCTCTGATACGCTGAATGCGATGGTGTGATTTTTGTTAAGATTCTGTAACTTTTAGGGGGTGTTTCCCCCTATTTTTAAAATATGGCAAATTTTCTCAGGATCGTAACTTTTGATGACAACGACTAAATTTGATGAAACTTATATATTTAAAATCAGCATGAAAATTTGATTCTTTTGAGATATCTTTTAGTATCAAAATTTTTAGAGTTTCATTTACTCTTGCATGCAGATTGTCAAAAGGGCGCATCTCAAGAATAGATTTGGGCGCTGAGTTGGAACTAAAATACCCAACTACCAGCAAAATTACATTGATACCAGTTCTATTTAAGACCGAGTCTATGAAGATAAAAATTTGTGTGAGCAATTTTGAACTAAATCAAAAGACACTATGTCCATTCAGGTCGTCAAAAGAGCGTATCTCAAGAGTTGATTTGGGTATTAAGTTGGAACTTTCAGAGCTACAGATCAATTACATAAACCCAACCGCGAATACTTTTCCTTAATAAAAATAAGATTCAATCAGTGCGCTCAATAGCGTAGGTTACTTATCTGTATAGTATTGAACGCTCCCTCCCCCTATTGAATATTACTTGGGTGTGAGCTGTTCTAAAATAAAAATATTTCTTTGGGCCAAAACCCCTCCCCCCCATTTCTCTATTGTCCTTTGTATCATTTTCTTTAATAATATTAATGGACACGAGGTCCCTGGTGGCAAAGTCATGAGAGTAAGCGTAGAGTCGTCGCTCTCGTCGTGTGGTCCTGGGGCCAACACATGAAGTACCAGGGCCAGAATGAGGCGATACGAAGGCAAGATCAAGACTCAGGGAATACCATCACCTGAGAGAGCAGCTGGAAAAGGCCGAAGCGAACGAGCTGTTGGCAAAGGATTTAGCCGAACAGAACCTTCGGCTGAGAGAGCAGCTACTTTACTTGCAGTTGAAAAACTTGTTTTTTTTTTAATTTCTGAACGTTTCTGAATTAATGCATGTTTAGATTTTGGCTCACCGCACATGAATAATTAAAACAAAATTTGCATATTATTATTCTTATAAATGGCTTTCTCATAGTTTTGATCGGACGATTTTGATAAAAAGGAGTGGGGGGAGAGGCTTTTTGCTCTCCAATTTTTGGCTACTTAAAAATGCAACTACCTTTTTTCATCATACCATGTTACAAATTCATACCTTCCAAAAATTTAGAAAAGAAACTAATTGGCTAAATAATATTTTAAATTTTAAGCAAACAATTTAGTTTTGGTAAACACTAATTATACACGAAACTCTTTGGGAGTCTTGATAAGTTTTGTTTAATTAAAATGTCTCTTAAACAATCCCCCCCCCTCTTCGTTCCAAGTATGTTTTACAAGAATCAACCAGGTAATTATCTTTTGTTACCCCCGGTCGAAGCTTAAAAAGCAATTAATCATCCAAGCTTCATCAATTTTGCAGGAAAATGTTTAATTGGTTCTCTTGTTTTCTTTGCTTTTTTTTAGTTTTGCTTAAGAGATTCTTGGAGTGAGGGAGGGGGGTTTCAAGTTTAAAATACGGGCAGTCACCCAGACTTCATAAATTTCTAGGAGTATATTTGATGGATGGCTTAGATTTTGTATTGATTGGCGACGATGGTCAGGGAGCTTTGGTATTCAAAATCTTGTAGCCACTGGCGAGCGAAGTACCAGCCTAAAGGAAGTGCGATGAGATAAGCCAAAGCGACCCATTTCGTAAATTCGCCGGATAACAAAGCGAAGACGTCGAAGGAGGACGCGCCCAGTATTTTGCGTACGCCAATCTCTTTGGTACGCCTTTCGGTGGTGAAAGTCGCTAACGCGAATAAGCCTAGGCAGGCGATAAAAATAGCCAGTTCTAAGTTACAATTTTGGTTCCCTACTCGACTAGCGGGCCCTAAGCTCTATTAATTTACGTGAGATCACGTCAACCCTAGTAAATTTAACAAGTCACATGAGATTACGTCATTCTCAATTTAGGTAAGCAGTTATGCAACAAAACTTACATCTTGAAGAAAACCAATAGCACCTGCGTCTTGAGGGGGTCGCCGTTAAACTTCTTCGTGATTAACGGTGAAGAAGAAAAGAGTGGAAGAATTAGCGACAGTACTAAAAGTATTAAAAAATAATAAGGCCCAAGGTGCTGATTTCGTGATAAGTGAATTTCTTAAATATGGTGGCTCTGAGGTTAGAAATACGCTACTGAAGATTATGAATAGGATTTTTGAAAAAGGAGAAGTACCTAATGATTTTAGGAAAATCTTAATTAAGCCACTGTATAAGAAAGGTGACAAGAGTGAATGTCGTAATTATTGAGGTATTAGTTCTACGACTTTTGTTTTTCGTCCGAAGCCGAGGACTTTTCGAGTTGTTGGATTTCTTTTCGTTGTTTTGCGTCGAAAGTTTCCAGCATTTGTTTCTTCGACTTTGCTTTTCTCTTCTGTGCCATTGCTACACACCGTCTTCCGCCCAAGGTTTTTTCAATTGCTCTCTCCCGGGTCCATTGGAGAAAACGAAATACACAAAGCAGGAAAAGTCTTTCTCGATATTGTATTCTAGTTGGGGGAAACGCCAGGGGGGGGGGGTGACTGCCACCATCGCTTTGACCTTTAAAGAGGGCACTAGAGCATCTGATCTTTAATCTAATGAGCCCACTCCGAAGTATTACGACCGCCCTTTCCATAAGAAACCTTATATGTCCTTTGAGCATAACATGAATTTTCCTGTCATCCAGCCATAATTCCAGCCTTTTGTTTAAAATTTTGTCCATAATTTTTCCAAGACAGTTTCCTTCTCTACGATGCTCCAGTGCCCCGCTAACTGAGGAAAAGAAAAATCAAATGAAAGAAAAAAAATGCCGCATATGCAGAATATCGTCGTTTCAGCCACTTTTCTTGATTTTCAATCCAATATATCAAGCCAATATATTTCCCTTGCTGATCAAGTCAAGGGGCGGCAATTTCCCTATTTAGGGGGATTTCAAAAAAGGCAGTTCTAATAATTTACTTCTTGTTTTGATCTGACTCATTGGAAAACTTGTTTGTTTGTCCTTATTTTTCAGAAATTTGTTTTATTACAAAGATCACGATTTTAGTTAATATTCGTTTTAACCTGGGTTTTTTCTTTTTATTCAATGTGTTTACTTTTAAACAATTTCGTAGTTGATTTTACTTTAAGTGATTTAGGTAATTTAAGACTATATTTTTAATCTAATTGTAATATGTTTTAATTGTATTATGTTTATTCTGCCTTATGGAAATACGGGTTTTGTGTTGTTAAAAAATCTATCGATTTCCTTAGGCCGTATGGGATATACATTCACATTCACGTATGATGGACGATAACTTCGAACTATCAAATGCCATCCCCAATATTTTCCATATTTAGAAACTAAAGAAAATAGAAGCAGATATGCTTCACAGTATGCTTCACAGGAAACTCAGCTTTTCAACTTGTGATCCAAATTAAATTTCCTGCAAACACCTTCACTTCATAAATAAACGGCAAAATCGACATTTATTTTAACGCTTCATTTGAGTAGATGATTCGGTTGAAGATTGAAAAAAGTGTGTACAATTGTATATAATAGAACTTCAGCAATCTTGGAGAAGGGTTGGTGGTTCTTTGTGTAGGTTGGATGAGGAGTGTGCCTTAAGTGTCAGAAATTGCTTTTCCAATTATTGGTGGGTCTTCAGTTGAAAGTAGCCAAATTTTCAAGCGTAGCCACGTAAAGTGACGTGTTTATTGATAACTCAGAGATTGATCCGAATGTGATAATCAGAAGTTATAACGCGTATCACATAAGTAATGCCTTCATTTTATGCGCATTAACGATAGCAAATAAAAAATATCATAACTGTCTGCTACCATAACGTTTTCACTTCTTAAAGTGACGTGTTTATTGATAACTCAGAGATTGATCCGAATGTGATAATCAGAAGTTATAACGCGTATCACATAAGAAAAGGCTTTTCTATTTGGATTATCAAGTGGTTAAACGATGGAAGAATTTCTTAGGGAACTTCAAGAGTTCTTAAGATAGAACTTGAATGGGTTCGTGTTCTTTTCATTCAATTTTATAGAAAATTGGAACACTTCCTTTCCAATGCTCTAATACTAAGACAAGAAAGTGGTTCTTTTTACCAAGCATGGGGATGCACTTAAGTTGTTTTAAATGAACCGTGCCGTCATACTAAAATTTTGTGATAGTCATTTTGTTATACGTAATTGAAAAGTCTGGAAATTAAGTCTTTGAGAATGACAACCCCACGCAGCCCTCAGGGCAAGGGTTGTAACTTATGCCCTGGGGGCATATAAGGTATATATAGAAAGGTTGATCGAATAACCCTTGGATGGCGCATATTGAACTGGTAGTCAGAAGTTCTAATGCTCTTTTTAGGATTCAGAGTGACCACAGGGTGGATGTCCTCCATAAAAACAAACATACTTTTTTTTCCTTTTTTAGTTTTGTAGCTTTTATAGTTTTTTACCTTTTTTAATTTTTTTATTTTTTTATTTTTTTCTTTTTAGGTTTTTCTTTTTTTAGTTTTTTCTTTTTTAAATAATTTTTTTGTTTTTTTCTTTTTTTAGTTTTAGTTTTTTCTTTTTTAGTTTTTTTTGTAGCTTTTTTAGTTTTTTAGCTTTTTTTCTTTTTAGTTTTTAACATAAAAGAATTCTCTTAAACAGCAAATACACATCACTTATAAAGCAGTTGTTTGGTAGGACTAAATTTGTCTTGTAGGGTGTGGGATGGAGTGTCTCTAAAGAGGGCCTAAGAGTCAGATACGCCTAAATATACAGTGGTAGGCACAGGGCCGTTCCTAAGGTTGATGGCACCCCGAGTGAAATTAATTACGGTTCCCCCAGCCCAACTCAAACATAAATAAAACAGCCCGAGCAATTTCCAGTGATGAGAGGGACTCTTTCATGGAGGATGAGCTAGATTTCACCAGCATTATTTGAAAGACGATTATAAATTAAATATAAGAAAACAAGTTTTTTCAACTGAAAGTAAGAAGCAACATTAAACCTCAAAACGAACAGTGATGAGAAAACAATTTCCAGTGATGAGAGGGACTCTTTCATGGAGGATGAGCTAGATTTCACCAGCATTATTTGAAAGACGATTATAATCCCTTTTTCATATTACCTCTATTGACTATTCAAAGAGGCTGTACCCTCCTATACGTCTCGCACTTTATGATAAACTTTGAAAATGTCATGACTCTACTTTTTAAAACAATAAAGAAAAGTTTCGAGTACAGAGATAGGCGTCAAGGAGGGGACAGCCCCTTTCACATTGAGAATGATTTTTTGTCATTTCAAGTTTTCTTTTTGTAATACCAAGAAGAAACACACCTTTGCATCGCGAGGACCAGCGACGCGATCATCAACGTGCCCAGCACCGGCGCGTACATCAGCAGCAGCTTGATCGCCTTGCCGGACTCGGCCGCATCGCCGCCCAGCTCCAGCTTGTAGCCCGCCGGCAGCGTGAACTCGGCTTCTTCCAACGCGGTCATCGCGGCGGCCGAGACGTCGGGCGGATTGACGCCGTCGACGAGGTAGGCCTCGACGGTGTTTGCCGTCGCGCCGTTGTAGCGGATTCACAAAAAAAGTTAACGCGTTAAAAATATTGAAGACAGTTAATCCTAGCAGAACTTAAAAAAGAATTAAATCAAAAGTTCACTTTACACAATGAGTGGTAAAACGGGGAGGGGAGAAAAGAGGAGGATATTCATTTACTTAACATATTGATTGGGAAGAGGAAAAAAGATCTATCTCCTTTTCTAGAAGTTAAAGTTGAAGTGAGGAATTTAACTTCATAAACCTTGTATGGAAAAAACAAGCAAAAAAAAAATAAACACGCATCCGTAATTTGTCTTCTGGCAAAAAATGCGAAAATCCACATTTTTGTAGATAGGAGCTTTAAGCTTCTACAATAAGGTTCTCTGATACGCTGAATCTGATGGTGTGATCTTCGTTAAGATTGTATGACTTTTAGGGAGTGTTTCCCCCAATTTTCCAAAATGAGGCAAATTTTCTCAGGCTCGCAACTTTTGATAGGTAAGGTATGAGCAAAAGATGTTGAATTGGAAAAACTTAATGAATTGAGAAAAGGATTAGGTAGAAAGGGAAAAATACTAAAAAAGAAAAAAATAAACATGACGAACAATTAAACTTTTTAAATATAAGATCAGCTAGTTATGTTACTACTTTTTCTATATAACTTTATATCCTTATGAAAGGAACTAAGTAAGCATATATACACTATGGAAACTTTTTGTGAAACTTTTGTGAATCACGGAAAGGTGCAGAAAAGGTAAGTCAAAACTGGTATTGTTGCTATTTAGTTGTTAAGTATATTAAAGTACCCATCAAAGACAGTTGGAATTTATAAGTATGGAAACTTGACCCGATTCCCAGAGAAAATAGGAGGGCCATCACGTGTCTCTTAATTTGACTGAGATGATGTTTGTAGAGTAGCGCTGTCTAAGCCAAGAGCGAAGTGGCTCCCATGTAATATTTTTCTTTCTCCTGCAAACTATTCATGATATTTGATTTTAGAAACCCATTTGACGCACGAGGGATTTCCCTGTCCACCTTCTAGAACGTTCGTATGTTTCCTACTCTTTCCACATGGAATTGCAAAAATATCTTAATACTGTTGATTTCTGTTCTATTGGATATACCTGTATGCTAAATCATTATTAATCTTCTAAAAAGACCTAGACAGTTTAAGCTAGATAGTAGATGTTAAATAGTATAGACGTCCTATTACTTTTCCTTCGTCGAAGTACCTCAGAAGAAAGGCGAGCTGCCCTTTCTTCGAGTTTTCCTTTGTTTCGTCGACCAGAACGACAAAGTAGTTGGCACTTTTTAATATTTGCACTATCGTACGCTGAAGCCCAGACACGATATCCCTCAAAACATCAAATTTCATTAAGATCCGATCACTTCTTCGTGAATTAAAAATACCTCATTTTTTAATTTTTCCAAATTAACCCCCCTTTTGAAAGCCGAAAGTGGCGGAGGGTAGCAAGCCCCACCCCCATCTATCCCTTGTCACCAAAAGAATCATTTCTTCGAATAGGGAATTGACCCTCTTCAACGAAACGAGGCTCTTTTGGTTGAAAATTGGAACTTCTAGTTCTTTTTGAAGCGTCAAAAGTGATGAAGGGCATTTAGGTCTTCATCCTCCAGCGCCCTGGGGATAGGGTTGTAAGTTATGCCATGAGGGCTAGAAGGGTATCGGGTCTTAGAGCTCTTATTATAAATCTCGACCAGATCGGGTGTCGTGGGGGAGTGGAGAAACTAAAACTTGGAAAACACTTAAGAGTGGAGGGATCGGGATGAAGCTTGGTGGGAAAAATAAAAACAAGTCCTAGATACATGATTGACATAAAAGGAACAGATCCGCTCTCTTTGGGGTAGTTGGCAGGGGGGGGGGGTATTTCTGACAAATTAGAAAAAATGCCGAAGGCGAGCTCCGCGCCCTCCTTGCGACCGAGCTCGATGTACGACTTCACCTTCTCGTATTGCGCGTCGAAAGCGATCGGGCCCATCGCCGTCGCGTGATCGAGCGCGTTCCCTAGGCGAACCGTCTCGGCCACGTGGGCCTCGATCTTCTGGATCAGCTCGTCGTAGAGCGAGGCGTGGATCAGGAGCCGCGAGCCGGCAACGCAGGTCTGACCCGCGCCTCCCATGAATCAGGAAAAAGCACGGTAAGCCGAGCAAACTACTGATCATCCCTAAAACATCTATCGATCGGATTGTTACCTTCCGGTTCACGTTCCATGAGGCCCGTAGTGAGACAGAGACTGTCACAAAATTATTTCAGTGGCGACAGGATAGGTGTCCCTGTGCCGTAAATGTAGGCCCCCTGAGCAGGTGATAATGTTACTAGGTGAAGTTAAAAAAAACAGTAGCAACTTGTTACCCCCAAGAAAATCTGGGGATCACCCTTCGCTAAAAAACCTTCTACCCTCAGTTTGATCATCCCACTTTCCACGTCTTACATCAGAGCCATCGCCGATTATGGATGGCCGCAGTATGCCAGTCCTCTGAAACCGTTATTGGCAACACTCCAAAAGATCCAAAATAGGGCATATAGGACAGGTCTAGTCGTTCCTCACGACTCTCGCTTCCTTCACCACAAACCTCACTTTTTATAGCTACTATGTCTAAAATTTGTCCCAATTGTAAGGCCTTGAAATTTAATGGTGAAACAATGAGAATGTTTTGCGCCTCAGGAAAAGTTAAACTTCCTCAACTGGCTGCGCCACCAGAGCCATTGAAGACATTTATGACGTTACAGACCGGGACACCGGGACACAAGGAATATAAATGACGACCAGGACACTCAAAGAAATTACAGACCAGGACACCGGGACACAAATGGGACACGGGGAGGAATTTCTTTTCCTAGACTGAAATGGTATCCGTTTCTAAAAATCCAGTTTAATATATTGGTGTTTTAAGGACTTTAATTACGTAGATTATGAAGGGGGTCAGGAGGAGGAATATGCGCGAGGTGCTCATGCAAATCTTGAGTTAAGGGGGTTTGGGCCATAATTATTACAATTATACCGTTTTACGCTTCCAAGATTTTTCACTAAAGGAGTGGCACCAAAACTATTGTTTTCGTCAAAAATAACAGTAACTACACGTAAATCCTCGAGGATTTTATGATTGAGGTCCAGTAGAATAAAACCATAGGGTTCATTTGTAGCTTGACTGTATGCCAAAAATAGAAATTTCGGTTTATCGGGATATATTTGTCTAATTAAAGTTTTGAGTGAACTGGAATCAAGAACAACACTGTAGATGATATAGTAAGTACAATTCAAAGCAAGTGTCCTCGTGCACTTGCTCTGATGTTTCATTAAGATCAGATCATCCATTCGTAAGATAAACATACCTCAATCTTAGCGATTTCCTCTCCCTCCAGTCCCCCTCCAGATACTCAAATCGGGGAAACGACTGATATCAAGTCAATTTTTTCAGGTCCCTGACACGCCTACCAATTCCATCGTCCTAGCACGTCCAGAAGCACCAAATTCACCAAAGCACTGGAAATCCCCCCAACGTTCCCAAAGAGAGCGGATTCGGTCAATGCAAATAGTTGACAGTGCTTAAGGGGAAACATGTAATTCTTTTAAGAACTAAAAATGTATCCTTTATTTGCCATAAGGCTTTATATATGCACAGACAATGGGAAAGCCAAGAATGTTGTATATTCGCAAGTTTTACGTAGTACAAAACACATATTTAAATCTAACTATATTCATAGGTGGTACACAGGGACACAACTACAATGGCGCGTAACTAATATGGCTCGTAACGACTATCCCTGGCCGACATTCGAAACATGTAGGCAGGATGTCGCGAGAGCAGCCATTGATAGAAATAGGTCCCCATGGAGGCCTGGAAATCTTCCATGCCGATGGGGTTGGCAATGCGCTGTTCGAAATCGGTGAAAATCGATTGTCCGGAAGCCTGTTCGTAAATGGAGCCCAGCGCATTGAAGTCCCAATTATTGTAAAACCAGTGGGTTCCCGGTGCTTGAGATCCGCGTGGCGTTTTTGGTTATTAAAAAAGTATTTATTTTTATGCTTATGTTTTAAGATTTTTTTAATTGTATACTGAAAGTTACTGGTATCACTGCTGGTGCAAGACTATGAAAAGCTTTTTAGATTAGTTTGTTGTTGTCAGGCTACGTACTCACCTTTAACTAATAAATCAACATTCTTGTTTTTTATTCTTGGCTTCTGTGTTTTCAGTAAAGTTCTATTTTTCTATAATCCTACAAACATTTTTTTTTATATATATTACCTTAGTGTAGTAGTATTCGCAAAACTGAAAATCTAAAGTTTGGAGTCCAAAAGGAGTGTATGAAAATATAAAACAAGGTCAATGACCAATAAAAGAAAGAAATGTTTGAAGTTAATAAAGTAAAGTTTATTAATTAATATACCTTGGTTTTGGAGTGCTGGTAAAGCTGAGAATCTAAAGTTAAGTCTCAAAGGGGTATACTAACACTTAAAATAAAATCCATCCGATACAATATTTGAGATAGCCATTTTTTTTAAATAGTTCAAACATCAGATAACAAAAACTCCGCGGTCGACACAAACCCCCAGAGCTCGGGGACAAGTGTTTTAAATTATGCCCGGAAGAGGATAAGATTTTATTTAAGGGGTGGTCGTGCAAAGAGGTGGCTCATTTGATTGGAAATTGAAAGTTCTTGTTACCTTTTTATGAGTCAAAAGTTAACGGAGTGCATTTAATTTGGGTCAAAGGATACAACTGATCCCCGTTTTTTTCTCTGTGACCTTTTCCTTGCCCCCCCCCCCCCAGATCCTTTTCCAGTGATTTCCATTTAAGGAGATCAAATCTAAGTCGAATTATCAAGTGGAAAATTAACTTGAATAACATTAATCAGAACCTATTTGGCCTAACCAATGTTATTGGACATGTAAAAGTAAGTAAGCGACCTTACTGGTAAAAGCTGATGGGAGCTGGTCACTTGGTGCTCAGTAAAGTCTAACTTGCAATACAATGTGTCTAAGCATGAGTTAGATGTTATAATGGCTAATTTTATAAATCCGTCAATAATCTTTAAACACTAAACCATTATTTTTTCTTGATTAGGTCTTTTGCCGCCTCTTTCCTCTTTACATGGCACATCTGATAAGCCGAATAATAGACACCATTTGTTCGTTTTTTTTGTTGGTGCTTTAGGATTGAGCTCTCGAAAAAATTAGAACACTTTTCTAAAATTTGTTTTTACTGCATAATATAAGGTGCTCTTACCTATCTATTATTAAACATAAAAAAGGTTTTGTCTCTAGAGTCCGGTTCAGGAGATTCATTTGAAGGGGGAGGACTCTTTCTGAACATGCCCTACAATTTGTTGTTCGTCCCTGTTTTAGGGATAAAATGTATTTAAAGTGAAATATGAAGTGTGAAATCGAATATGAAAATCACGACACAAAAAACTCACAACAATCCGCAAATAAATTAAATAAGACATAAATTATAAATCTTTCAAACAATAAGTGTGATGCTGCAGAATTTTCATCTATTACTGGAAATTCATCAAACACCAACTACGTTGTATAAAGTCGAATTACAACAGTGTATTGTCTCTTAGTTCCTCAGTAAAATCAATAGCAGCAAT
Source organism: Alatinidae sp. Z8VKAUB7J3 (assembly GCA_010016025.2). NCBI lineage: Eukaryota > Metazoa > Cnidaria > Cubozoa > Carybdeida > Alatinidae > Alatinidae sp. Z8VKAUB7J3. Next base: position 238,059,315 of record JAAAKM020721499.1, read on the forward strand.
GGAAAAGCCAGATGCATCGTCTCATTTTGAATTTAAGTAAGTCCATGTCATTCATAAAACTTGGCGTTTTATTCGAAAGGTTTGAGTATGATATAGCTCTTTACTTCATCAATATCATCCATGAAATTTTGTTTTGGATTTTTAAATTAGAAATAAGGAATTTAAATGGAATTTCTGAAAGGATGAAATAGAGATTTTTTGAGTGAGGATAAAACTACCTCTTCTCTGAAAAAAAAACTCATTTCTTATTAATTTTCATTTAGCCAATTGAAATATGAAAGTGATTATTACGGAGACCATTTTGACTGAACCCGCATTGTGAATCCATTACCAAAATAGTGCATAAAGTTTCTGTTAAAATGTCTCCGGACTATTGTTTGCAGCAATTAGTATAAATTCTCGTTTTACTCATGCTACTACTTTTAACAACATAGAATTAATGTCTTAAGTTTGCTCCCTTATGTTTCAAACATGGTAACGGAATTACAGTCCAAGAATTATAGTAGTGCATCTAGGCCCCCTCCCAGGCTCATTGTGATTTTGGGGTCATTCTTAAAGAATTGTAACAAGAATCAAGTTTTAGTGTAAAGAGCGAGGTATTGACGAGGGGGCGAACCCCCTCATTTACGTAAAAAAACGTTCGTTAAAAAAATTAAAAGTTTTTCTTCTTAATCATTAGAATAATGAGGTATAGATCTGAATACAGATTGTTTTTCCCATGGACAATTATATTTTGCATAGTTGCTGTTGTTGCCTTATGGTCAATGCATCGAACCCACTGGTCTCAAAAAAAGACTTTTTTTGAGATCAGTGATCGCACCATGCAACGTCGTTTGGACGTTTTGAGGGGGAGGGGCTTTTCTCAAGACGTTCTCGTACATCGAAAAATGGTCTTATAAAAATAAAAAGATACTCAGCCCATAACATAAGGATTTTTTACAAATCCAATTAACAATGATATGAAATCAACTTAATATTGATTTATTGACATTATTCCCTTTTTACTATTTCATAGACAAAATAAAACTATTTGTAATGTATATAGAGAAATCATAGCACTAAGAACCAGCAATAGAAATCTTAGCGATTTTTTCTGGTTATCAGGTTACGTTCGAACTTTTTCTTGTTTATTGCTATTCCACACCTGTATGTCTGATGTTTTTTGGTAATTTTCAGGGGGGACGGGAGAGATATTTTGTGAAATAAATGGCGTGCACGTCCTCGAGGAGGGCATGGACATCACCGTAGAGGATTTGGAAGAGAACCGGATTGCCGAAATGGGTTCGTCCTCCTCATCCTCTCCAGCGGAAGGGGCTGAGGATGTTCAAACCCAAATTGAGAATCACCTGACAGAAGCAGAGGTCTTCCTCAAATACGGCATTATCGATAAGGCGCTGACCCATCTGACCGCGGCCAAAGAACTGGACTTTCTGCACGTGGAAATTAAATATCATTTATATGGTCATTTTAGGTCTTTAGGCGTGGGTTAATTCCCTATTCAACATTTTTATTTTCGTTCATCATTTTTGTAATCATAGATGCGTAATAACAAGTATTTAAAACTGGAATTTCGCTGATTTTACTTCTACTGATCATATCGACCACTATTCGGTTCAAATCACCTTCGGATTATTTTAGAAAAATTCATCTCTCTCGCCGAAAAAAAAGAGTGTCGTGTTTTTTTTTTTTTTTTTGTTTTTTTGCAAAAAGCAGTGAGCATGAAAAATCTTTTTGGCCAATTTTTTTCCGTCTGTCCGCTTAAACGGTATTTGCGCTGCTATTGAATATCCTAGTTTGGCATGAAAGGGTAAACAGTATCGACATTACTCGGTATTCAGTTGTTACCGGTCCTGTTCTTGTCCTTCTTCGTCATATAAGTTTCAAGTAATTCTTCAATCTCCTGTTTGATATTTACTGGTCACTTTTTCTAGAGTATTGGGGAACAAAAACTTGTAATTTAAGTCAGTCAATTGGAAATGGAAAATTCAAACTGATTTTCTCTAAAGTAAGATAACTAGATAACATAATTAGATATGATAATTTATATATTATATGATATATTCAAATTTTTATAATTTAATAATTAGATAACATTGATACCATATTCCTTCTTTGTGCTGCTGCCTTTATCCACGGAGTCCCCTGTAGGCTCTTCTGTCATTTTAATATCTATATTAAAAATTTTTCTTTGATGTTGTGATTCCTCGGCACGCTTTCTTTTTATACTTTCTCTATGAGCCGCAAGCCTGTTTTCACGCTGTTGTTGTGATTCCTGGGCACGCTTTCTTTTCTTACTTTCTCTATTAGCCGCAAGCCTTTTGGCATTAGGAAACGATAGTCCTTTCAACGTCGTTTTTTTTTTATCATCGGTATCACTGTTTGAGAAAATTTGCCTTATTTTCAAAAAAAGCCCCTTAAAATAATATATCTCTAATGAAAATCACACTATAAGATTCATCGTATCAGAGAACCCGACTGTAGAGGTTTCAAGCTCTTATCTTCAAAATGGCTTGTATTTTTTGCCAGAAAAATGATCGTGGATTTGCGTTTTTCTGTTTTTTTTTTTTGTTTTTTTTTTCCAGAGGTGATCGTTTCGACCCAGTGGTCCTAGGCCATCATGGCTGAGCTCTGGAATAGTGTGATGGTTAGGATATTTAGCAGAAGCTTGTCACTTGAAATCTGGGGGGTTTGTCTTGATATCTGTGGCAAGCGTCTCCTCATGTTGAGACTTTAGTTTCCTAACTACATTGGAGGCAAAGTTCTGAGCTTTGCATACCTTTTCCAATTTTCTGGTGTTTTTTTCTTGTCGTATCTTTTCTAAGCTAAAGTTCTGAACTTTGCATACGAAATGTATTGACTAGGGAGCGATACCCCTCGTTTACGTAACAATTTATGTTCGTTTTAATTTTTAATGTGACTCATTACTTTCAGTTGAAAAAATTGTTTTGTTTGTTTATTTAGTAAAAGCGAGGACGTCCATTGTGGTGGTACCTACCATGTTTCTTGTGCTTGGGCATTATTTGAAGAAGATCAGAACTGAACTTAAAAAAAAAATCCACCTGAATAAAAAAGTTTCATCAACTCAGAAATACTTTTAACAAATTCTTGCAAATCATGATTTTCAGCCCCTGGTAGAGACGGCTCAATCTTGAAATTGATGATGGCACTATTTGCCTTTTCAGGTTTCCTTTTCAGAGTGTCAGATTTGTTTGGCTGAGCATAGGTGGCACTCGCCACAGAAAGGCGCTTCTCCAGAGTGAGTGACTCGTACACAGATGAACATCTCTCAGATGTCTTCTTTTCTATGTACATGCGATGGACCACAGCATGGCCAGATTCTTGAAATTTTTATACGCCTCGCGGAGTATGAATATACTTTGATTTTCCAGATCGTCCAGATGATCCATGATATTTTGGCTATCCTGATAAAAGATTAAAAACCAATGGGGTTATCGACACTTTATCTTGTTGCAGCGATGGAATCAAGCCTTAAGCAATGATTTTAGACGCCAGCAAGACGGCTCTATTCAGATTTATCCGGAAATTTATTCCTGATTGTTACTCTCCAAAAACTGATTGTTTTTGTCTCCTTTGGCCTGTATCCAATTCCTGATTGTCATTTTTTCTGTTACTCATTTCTTGTCAATATTACTAAGGGTTCATAGTTAAGCTTTAGAGAAGTCATTGTTAAATAACATGTGCTTATGTAGCCTATGTATAGCTTGTTGCTACTTATTCTTCTCTGGGTATACAATTGTTGATATGGTAAAAACCCGAAGGAGGTGATGGACATACCTGGGACATGTTTTTTGTATGGAAGAGAGCCGCCTTCCTTGAACAACCTATGAATGGAAGCCAGACAGTAGAAGAAAGAGAGGCTGCCCCAAAAATACATTGAGACAAGCATATGACCACAATCTAAGGACAGCCAGGACCTCACTAATACCTGAATGGGAAGATGTCATCACTGCAGCACTAATGCAAGACAAATGGAGAGGCTTTGTTGATGCCCTATAGTTTTTAGTTTTTTTTTCTTTTTATTTTTTTTGTAGTTTTACCTTTTTTTAGTTGTTTTAGTTTTTTTTTTACTTATGTCCTGGTCGTCATTTATACTCCCTGTGTCCTGGTCGTAATTTGTGTCCCGGTGCTTTGTTGAGGGTGATTGCTAATCGATCATTCCCTGTGTCCCGGTCGCTTTCTCTTTGAGTGTCCCGGTCGTCATTTAGATTCCCTATGTGCCGGTGTCCCGTTATTATTACAATTATTCAAATTCCTTTTTTTTTTATTAGTAATAAGAATACTGTCTTGAAATTCACCTAACAAAATTAGGAATAAATGCTTGACCAGTAATTATTGACAAACTAGCTGTTGTTGGTGGCGCTTCGCGCCACCCCAACACCTAGCTGGTGGGGCGCTTCACACGACCCCCCCAGCCCCCCCCCGCGCGGCAGTCGTTACGCGCCATATTAGTTACGCGCCATTGGTGCTGCTGGGCAAAAAGACGGTGGCCGGCCTGGTGGTCAGCGACGCCATTCGCCGCGCCTTCGGCAGCATCGAAGAAAACGGCTTTTTGCTGCGCGACTTCTGGCGGCACGGCATCGCCGCGGGCTGGGCGGCCCGCATCCTCGCCTTCCCCACGGACGAGGAGGCGATGGACGGGGCCCAGCGCCGCCAGTTCGCGGCCTTCGGCTTCAGCGAGACCGAGGTGGAGAGCCTGAAAATTTCCGGGGGGCGGGATTTGATTGGGCGATCCTGCCATGAGTTGTAGAGCTTCGATACGAGATCCGAATAAACAAAAGAAAGCCAAAAGCCTACCCCTAATTTCCCGAAAATATAAGAAAAACCGTTTAATTTTCCCCGTTTTGTGCCTGAGATAAACATATTTAGTTTTAATAGAATTTGCATCATTAGAAAGGGTGAATTTTATTTTTTCGAGTAAGTGGAGGAGAATTCTGCCGAATGGTGGTATGAAGAAAAAATTTCTGATGATGAATTTCTTAATTTAATTGAAAATTTAGTTAAAAGAGAAATTATTGTTATCTAACAGGTACATTCGTCGAATAACCCAATTTTATTTTATAAAAAAAACTCGAAATAATTTTGATGCAAACAAAAACAAACTTGCTAGTATTTTCACTAGCTGCAATTCTTTCTTTATCTGTTGTTGCAATGGGAGAACTTCCACTTTTGACTATGCTGAACAAAATAGCCATCTCAGAATTTTTATTCGATGGCTTTGGGAAATGAGTGTGGGAGGGGGCCTAGTTTCCCTCCATTTTTTTTGTCATTTAAAAAGGGCGCTAGAAATTTTAATTTCCGTTCAAATAAGCCCTCTCGCGAAATTCTAGGACAACTGGGTTGATACGATCACCCCTGAGAAAAAAAACGAAGAAAACAAAAAAAATAAACACGCATCCATAACAGCTTCCACAATTACATGGAATTTTATAAACCCCACTTTGTTGCTTTCCTTTCCAGATTTTAAAAAACTAGCCAAAGTATTACTACCTCTTAAAGCTACCTTTAAACCATTATTTCGTAAAGTTCTTTTAAGTTTTTCATTCAAACCTGGAACATATGGTAGAGAACGAAAAATATCTTTCTTTTCTTTTGTTTCCAGAATATCGTCAGAGAATTCTAGAAATGTTTTCCTCTGGTCTCTCACCTTGAAAGAAATCAGTCACTTTAAAAAAGTCAGCATGGTTTCTGTAAAGTGTGCTCAATCAACACAGACCTTGTTAAATCATATGACTTTGTCACCAGCCTCTTGGATGATGGTCTTCTGGTTGATTTCATATTGCTTGATCAAGCAAAAGCCTTTGATAAAGTACATCAATTTCTTCCCCTGAAAATGGAAGCATATAGGGTGCATGAGGATATAGTTGAAGTAGATAGGTGACTGACGTAACCGGCCTGGATCCGCTCTCTTTGGGGGAGTTAGATGGTGGGGTTCACTGCTTTGGCGAGTTTGGCGCTTCTGGAAGTGCTAGGACGATGAAAATTGGCAGTTTCTTCATTGATTTTGCTGTACTTTCCGCGTTTGGTTTTTGCTTTTTCTTCGATCATATTATTTTGTTCGCACTGAAGAAGAGAAGCGGTTGTTCTCTCGAAATATTCGCTTCCAAATTTTGGAACTTGAACAGTCAAGATTTTAGTGACACTAATCTTACTCCTATTTTCCTAAAATTCTACAGTAGAGTGCATGTCGCTCTGGTGCTCTAGTTAAAGACAAATAAACAAAGGGAAGCCAGATGTAATTGCAAAGCATGAACAAATTAAAAGCATGATTTTGAGGCCAAGCAGACTGACTTCAAAACTTACACAACTACTACATCTTCCACAATTTCTACCCAAATGTCAATCACGTATCTAGGACTTCTACATATTTTTACTACCAAGTTGTAACCCGATCCCTCAACTCTAAGCGTTTTCCAAGTTTTAGGTCCCTCCCTATCTCCCCCCCAATATCACCGGATCCGGTCCAGTTACGTCATTTCCATACCGTGGGCTCCCCAAAAAGAGTGATATCCCCAAAATAGAGCGGATCCGATCCGGTTATGTCAGTCACATATCTTGGACATGTTTTTATATTTATTTTTAAGTACGTTAGGTGACCGTATTTCATACCGCAAGCTGTACGAAAACGTGGTTCTATTCCGCTTTCTAGCGCTATAACGAGAGAGAGGTTGGAATGGCTAGGACAAGTTTTGCAGACTGATGACAAATCCTAAAGATCTTCCTTTTTGACCATCCCTATTGTATCCGAGTGAATGCATACATAACTTCAATCACTCTTGTTAAAAAATCGAAGAAAGGTCTGATAGCGTAAAGAGCGAGGGATTGCGGAGGGGACAACCCATTTCATATACGGAGTAATTTCTGTTAGTTTTAAGTTATTATTTCGCTCCTTACTTTCAGTTAAAAAAAAAACTAGTTTCTTATGTAATTTCTGAACGTTTTTGAATTAATGCATGTTTGATTTTAGTTCTCCGCACATCAATTATCAAAATGAAATTGGCATATTAATTCCTTTTTTGGCTAATTGGCTTTCTCTTAGCGACTCAAATCCTTGTGTTAATCCAAATGCAAAATTAATATGTAATTGAATTAATATGAATGAAGGGAAGAGTAACAGATCTTTACACAATATTCAGTACAAGCAAAACATATTATAAACCAAAGATACGTTACTTACGATGATGAGATGCATTGTAACAAGATAAACTAAATAGCAACATGACTAGTATCGGATATAATGTTTTTTGTTTTTTTATGGTGTCCAATCTACACCCAAGGGTTGCTAGGGCATCGTGGTAGGAAATGTCTCTATTACTCAGGATGATTCTGGTTGCCCGTTTTTGGACTGACTCCAGTTCCTGCATTAAATAGGCGGTTCTTAATACTGACGGGCCCCAGACAGGACAGGCGTATTAAAGTATGGGGCGTACGTAGCACAGGTATGCCCGTAGATGACTGTGGGCATTGCACCAGGAGCAACGCATTTTTGAAAGGGTTTTCAGAGATGAACATACCCAAATTAAGAATTTTTTCTCAGTTTTGGAGATTATTCTCTTTAAATTAATAAGGAAATATACCTCTTGTCCTCATGCATAAGTAATTTCAAGCTTTCAGTTTATCAATAACCCTTCTTCGAAATGTAAAAACATTCCAGCAAATACAAGTATTTTATATTTTATGCTATTGTGGTGAAAACGATAAATCATTACTAATCAAGATTTACAAATAAAACTATTTCTAGACTCTTAAAGGGAACAGTAACTTTCGATTTTCGGTTTAAAGATCCTCCTCTAAAGTTTATACGACCACCTCTTCCACAAATTGTATCTGCCCCGGGGCGCAACTTACAACTCTTGCCCCCAGGCTCTGAGGCTTTTTTAACCCTAAAGTTCTTGTTATATGATCTATGGACTAACTTGAACAGAATGGCTATCTCAAAATTTCTATCAGATGCATTTGGGGAAAAGAGGACGTGTTGGCACATGATCATTTTTATCTAACTCTAGCAGGATAGGGTTATGGTCACTATATAATGAGCTGTCTTCACAACAGGATATGTTTGACCTATTCAACATTGTAGGGGAAGAAAACATCAAATCAATTGTGGTATATGAGCCTGTGTTACTGTTTAGTCGGGTTGGTAAATTCTTTGGAGTTAGGAAACAAATATTATCACTATTTATTAAAAGTTCTTCTATATGATTTCCACGGAGGATTTTTCCAAGGAGGAGTTTTTCATGGGGGAAGTGAATATTTTCCAGGAAGGGGTGCCAAGTTTTCCATTTCTATTTAAAAAGCGATCAGAAATTTCTTAAAAACAAGTTTTTTCAACTAAAAATAAGGAACAACATTAAAGCTTAAAACGAACTAGCGAGTAGCACCACAAGGAACTCCCAAAACTGCAAAATTAATCAATAGATATTAATTTTGAGCCAATTTTGGTGTTAACCATCTGAGGTTTTCAGAATTTGTGTTTTATGTCTCCCAACCCATAAAGACGTGCATGAACTGGTGATTACTTTTGATGCTGCATAACATACATCACCCAAAAGTTCCATATAAAAAGACACTTGATTCACTATTCAAAACCTGCTTACAGGAATAATAATCACTACTGTCACAATATTCTTCCATAACATTTTTTTTTCAGCAGAAATTTTTGAGCCTATGAACTTCATATTATTTTTTTTGGGGGGGGGGGGTCTGGGGAAGGGGTAATGGGCCCCTTGGAGGTTGGACATGGATGACCATAAGTCCCCTCTAAAATGAGTGTTGATATAAGCACTCATTCCCATGAACATGATAATACAAGCGGTTACACTATGCCTGTATTAAATACATTGTCATGTAAAGTTCAATACTATACATAAATTCTATTAGTCCAATTTGAAATCAAATGAAACGGTCTACTTTCCTATATAAGAAGTTTCCAGAGGGAATACCCAAGGGAAAAAAATTACAGGGGGGGGGGTAAGTTTATTTTCCATAATAAATATATAAGGTTCCTTCTATTTATATTACTTTCTCTTTGATTGTACATTTTCAATTGTGAAAAGAATAATTCAAGGAAAATATTTCAGGGGAAATTTTCAGCGTGCAAGCAAATGACATGGGCAGATCTTTTCAGACTTTCCGATTCAATTAATCAGGTAGTTGTTTATCATTTTAGAAATAATGTATTAGAGCAGCGCATATATTGTCTTTCTTTTGACATATTTTGATGTTATTTAATGAAAACGGGCTGCTTTTGTGTTCTTCCTTAACCGGATAATTGGTTTTATTTTTAAATTTTTACTTTTTGGAGCCTATTTCGCTTTTATTGTGTTAACTTCTTCGTTTTCATTTTTACAGAAGCATTATTTGGAAATCTACTTAGATAACAAATGTGTACCCCATTATTGACAATGCTAGTACTGATTTGAATCGCTATTATCGTGACATTATCTTATGTATAAAGCAAGCTGAGGGTGTGGCCGTCCCGCTGATCCGTTTCAGGCGAAATACCCAAAAACCAATTTGGAAGTGTGATCCTTTGCTAAAAAAAAGTCAAGAATAAGGCCAAATTCTGGTTATGAATCTGGTCTGCCTGTGGTCGACCTTCTTGGGGCACTGTGGATGAAAAAAGCTTCAGGATCATTTAAGTAAGTTTCAAATCATTTGCCCAAGGTTCGACATTCCACAGTTTTTGCTCTTAAATAGAAAAGCTGAAAAATATACACGATTTTCGTTCCGAATAATAAAACCCTATTTCAATGAAAAAACAAGCTGGAAGACTAAAATACTTTTTTCAACAAAAGAAATATTTCAAAGAAAAGTAGACCCATCTTAAAACCTAAAATGAGCTAAAAGTTCATCACGAATTTAGTAAATGCATTAGCCTATTTCAATTTACCAACAAGTGCCATGTTCCCACGTATTTCAGTTCAAATTTAAATTTCTTGCTTAGTGCATAGACTGTGCCTATAACGACTCCCTACAAATAAAGTAATTTTCCGCCGTCCAATTGCTAGCTAACAATGTTATGCCAAGTTTACACGCATAGGATTTTGGAAAAATCCTTTAAGGATTTGGTCATAATGGCCCCCCCCCTCCAGCCCTCAGGGATGGAGGGGGGCCATCTTGTTCAACCTAGTTGAAAGGGCTGGAAATTACATCTTTAAGGATGACTACCCCCCCCCCCTCTCCCACAGCCGTCAGTACAAGGGTCTTAAATTATTCACCGAGGGCGTATAAGGTTTTCATGGAGAGGGTGGTCGTATAAAATCCAGAGAGGGATCATTGGATTGGAAATAAGATGTTCTAATTCTCTTTCTAACATCTTACTAAATTTTACACCCTATTAAAAATAAAACCCACCTACTCTGAAAAAACGCCCTCAAAACTTTGCAATCCCAGGTGAAGCGTCTGCATTTCCATTTGCATGTAGTGTGAGTATACTTCACGTAATATTTCATTCGAGAAATATTTCTTATGAGCGATAGGTGCTTTTACGCTATCCCTACCTTCCGCCCCCCGAATCTGATTTTTAAGAAATCTGTCGAATGCTCAATTCAACATCCCCCTTAACATTTTCTAAAAGTTTCCCTTAATACCCAAGCTGTTTTGGAGACCCATGATTTAAAAGACCCCTTCTCCCAGTAACCAACCTTATGTATAAACAATAGGCACCTTGCGTAACTTGCAATCCTTGCCCCAGGTGCTGTAGGGGTTACGTCATCCCCTTAGACATAATTATCTGCCCTTTAGACTATTTTGCACAAGGTGACTATCTCAAACTTTTTATAATGATAAGGAAGGGCCCCTTAATCACTTTATGGCACAGTGCCCCCTCTTGCTAAAAACCGACACTGCACCAAAGGCGTAACAATGTTAACTGTCGATAATTTTTACATCATCATAATTGCTGGGTAAAGCTACTGTAAAGTATAACTATCCTAAAAATATTAAGTTGCTTTAAGGACTTGTTTAGAATACATCTCCTTATTAATTATGCACAGGAAGTAACAGAACAAGCAAGAGGGAGTTGGGCTCACGGTGAATAAGGAAGCTGCTAAGTCTTGTTTAGGCTGGGGAGGTATCAATAACAGAATACTAATTGCTCATTTTATGACTAAAAAGTTCGGGGTATCTGTTATAGTAGTATATGCCCCTGTTGGACCGACTGACTGAGATACTAGTGACTCAGATGAATTTTACTTATAGTTACAAGAGCAAATAGACAGGGTACCAGGTAGAAATATGGTGTTTTTACGAAAATGAAAAAGACCCTGGTTCCTCTGATATTTGGCGCATTTTAATTCTGAACATGGGTTTTACTGCTTTTTAATTTGTTATTGTCTTAAACGTAATCATCTTAAGAGACGAGTTGTCATCAAAACTCTTCGAAACGAACGTGCCTTTCTTTTCGTTCAAGCATTCCATGTCGCATTTCTAGAGTGTCAGCATTCATTTTGGAAATATATTAGTGTCGTTAAAGTGTCAAAAATGAGAATTGAAGCTTCTTTTCTGTGGTCAGGAATTAAGCAGAATTACAATTTTACTCCATATTTACTAATTATTTTTATGCATCTCACCCGAGGGAATACAGAAGGGATTGTAGTTGAGTATTATATTATTTAGGAGAGTAAAACTTGTCTGTATTTATCCTATGCACACAATTTAGGTGGCATGGCATAAAGTTTTGGTGAAGGAACAAAGTTTTTTGAAACTCATTTCCATGTCCTCTCCAAAACTAGGTTTTGCTTTATTATAATGTTGTAGAGTTGTAGAATCTAAAATTGGCTATTGCCAATACTGAATTTTCTGACTCTCTAACTTGGGCTATATGCTTCAACAGAATCTAAGAAGTAGTTTTACTATTTACACTAAGTAATATAGATGACACTAGCAGATCCACCATATGCAGGCTTTGTTTTAACATTAGGTTTCTTTACGCTAAGCTTCTTGATATATAGATGAGTATGGGAGGGTGCCCAGGTGCCCTCCAATTTTTTTGGTCACTTAAAAAGGGCACTAGAACTTTTAATTTCGTTAGAATGAGCCCTCTCACAAAATTCCAGGACAACTGGGTCGATACGATTACCCCTGGGGAAAAAAATAACAACAAATAAACACGCACCCATGATCTGTCTTATGGCAAAACATGCAAAATTCCACACAGTAAATTCCTACAGTAGGGTTCTCTGATAAACAACACGTTTTTTTTCCCATAAAATAAGTTTAAAAGGACAGAACTTTATGATCCAAAGCATTATAGTTTGGTGAAGAGAACGAATATGTTATTGGGTTCAAGGGATATTACCATTAGGTAATGTAACAAGTCTAAACGCAACATTCCACATGTTTTTAAAACGGGCATAACACTAACAGGCGACTTATTCAGGAACACAGAACAAAACACTTAACCCCCCTTGAACTTTTGACGGGACCAGCTTAAATTAGAAATAGTCGTTTTCCCAATTTGACCATCTGGGGGGTGGGGGGGGGGGTTCCGGTTAATTCGGAAAAAATAGAAAAATTGAAGTATTTTTAACTTACGAACTGTTTATCAGATCTTAATGAAATTTGATGTTTGGAAGGATATCGTGTCTCAGAGCTGTTATTTTAAATCCCGACCAGATCGGATAACACTGAGGGGGATGTGGGAGGGGGAAACTTTAATTAGTAAGTGGACTCCATCGGGCTTTAGTTTGCCCACTCCAACCAGTCAGATGGTTTAGAAGTTTTGCATCCTTTTTAAGTTTCAAACTAATACCCAAGTGCATCAATGGTTAACCAAAACCGTTACGCTTAGTCAAACAATTCTTTTAGATCACTGGTTTACAGACAAGCAAGGTTTTATCGTCAAAGACGAACAAGTCAAAATGTTGTCATTATTATGAAAATAGCAAATTTCTCGGATTCTACAACGTCAAAGCTACTAATAATTGTGTTTTCTGAAATATTTAGTTTCTTGAGTTTTTCAACTAAATCGACTGGATTCCATTTTGAGAAAAAAGCAAAGGGTTGAAGGATGTACATAACCATTTTCCAATGTTTTGTACAAGCTACAATTGGCCTTAAAGGAATACCTTGCTTAGGTTATTTTGGTAGACCATAAAATTTTGGACAAAAGCTGCCTCGGGCTCAACGAGACCTAGAAAATCAGGCCATTAAAATGTATTCTTTGTGGGATCCCCCCTGCAAACATACCCATACCTATATTTATGTGGAGGTTCGTGGAGGGCTAGACAATTTAGGCATTGAAATGCGCTATTTCATGCATGTAAGACCTCCCCCTGCTACCAAATACCCTACCCGTCATCTGTACTTCACAATGGCTGATGCACTGTTATGTTCCAACGCACTTAACTGTATGGATGTACACGGTTGGGTGCTTGAAACTTCAATAGCTTCGATACCATCGAAAGCCTAACTGATCTATCATTAATACTGACAAAATTTTTTAAGGAAAATTTCACTGTATAAAATTTTATTTTACATAAATTATTTTGATCTTTTTCTTTTTCTAAAATACGGTATGTTAGGATATACAAAGGAATTAGTTTTAGACTTGACAGTCCAAAAAATCCAAAAATCTTTTTGCTTGCATAAAACAAAAAGCTTGAGAAAAAGAGTGTCCATAAAAACTTTTCCGTGACCTACAATGACCTATAAAGTGATCCAAGATCTACAGCAAATTACTTCAGAGAAACAAAGAGTTTCCTTGAATTTTTTTTCGTTACTTACAATGATCTACAGCGTAATCTATTACATGTTACTGCAGAGAAACAGAGTTTACTTAAAAAAAAAGTTTTCAGACACCTGCAGAGACATTTAGCGTCATTATGTGGGCAAGGTGCAGGAAAATACTGTAGATAGGGCAGGTTGCTTGGCTTGCGGATCCAAATCAGGATTTCTGATTCAGCACAGTACTGCCACAGACTAAACTGTCGCAGGCATTGGTGTTCCCAGTTAAGTACTTGAAGAGGCGGCCATATAGTTATACTCTTGGGTGCCTAATAGAAGGGAGGTTGGAATAAACGGGGCGGTGTGTGTGCGTGTGTGTGTGTGTGTGTGTCTTTATATATCTTATCCGTCCACAGCTTGAGTAAGCTTGCCCGGTGTGGCATTTTGGTCCTACGGTGGATCAATTTGATAGGCTAGAAATTATCCAGAAGAGAGCCCTGAGAATTGTTTACGGTCAGGGCAAAGTGCTTTACATTCCTCTCCTCAGGGAACTCTACCTCCCTACCTTGGTAGCCCGACATGTTACTCTTTGTACCAATTTTGGAAATAATCTGCGTCGTAACCCGTAATAATCAGCAACTTGTATAATTTATTGCCCGTTCACCATAAATCAAAGTTGCGACGTAAATCACTAAACCCAAGCATCAAAGCAACAATAAGCAAGTTCCGTAACTCAGAGCCATTTCCTAGGGGCTGGGAGGTGCTTCAACCCCAGATACATAGTTAGTCGGCCCTTGAACTATTTTGAGCAAAATGGCCAAAACTTAAACTTTTGAAATAGGAAAAGAGCCTTTAAGCACGAGGTAAGAAAGTCATTTCACAGGCGAAAGGTTACAACGGTCGCCGTAAAAATGTATTCCGTGTTGCCAAGCAAGCCGTAACCAAGGCAGGTCAATACGCTTATCGTGATCGACGTCAGAGAAAGCGTCAGTTTCGTGCTTTATGGATTGCTCGAATAAATGCCGCAGCGCGTTTGAATGGTTTATCCTATAGTCGATTTTTTGATGGTTTGAATAAGGCCGAGATCGAGATTAACATCCAGCAACACAACCCCTAAACACACCCCTAAAGCATAGTAGACAAAAGAATGCCAAATGAAAGGAAGAACAAAAAAGGCAGCTAGAAGAGCATCTGTGGTGAAAAAAAAAACATTCCCTAACCCACTACAGTATGAGCTACTATATTATAATACACATTATGACAATGATAATGAAAAGGCGAAATTATTTGCAACTTTTTTTCTGAAAAAAAGCTAACATCAAATAATGACCGTCAAATTACCCGGTAGCCGCCAAAGACCGAGCTTCCTTGGAGAATCATTTTGGCAAAAGCAAGGTGAAGCAGGTTGGTCGTCGAGATCCCGGCAACGTACTGGAAGTTATAGACGCCGACGGTAATAAGCAGGTCTGGGTGCGTCCGGAATATACAGATTATCGCAAAGCTTATGAATCGGTACGCGGTCCTATACCCGACGGTTTTGACGCAGATCATCTGCAAAGCCTAATTGCTTCTACTGGAAATTCAGATTTAAGCACTTTTTCACCTCTAAAAATGACCTAATTACAGGGTATAAAAACAGGGTATACTTTTATCACTTGATTATAAAAGTTAACTTCAAAAGAAATTTTAACCAACTAAACAAAGTTAAATTTTGGAGACATCTTTGCAGCATTATCAAAAGAAGGGTAAAAGTTACAGTTAGGTCTACTTAGAAGGAAACACTAACTACAAAGGAATTTTTCACCTGAAAGTAAGGAGCAACATTAAAACTTAAAACAAATAGGAATTATTACGCGTATGAGGGGTTTCGCCCTTTCGTCAATACCTTGCTCTTTACGCTAAAGTTAGAATTTTGTACGAATTCGTTTGTGATGACCCCTGAATCAGAAAGGCGGTTTAATTAGAATAAATAGCTCTTTTGAATGTACTAAAAACACTTTAGCGTAAAGAGCGAGTTATTTACGAGGGGTGCTAGGAAAATAGGAAATTTGTTACTTTTCAACTTTTATTGGGCATTGGAAGATTGTCGCTCTCTCCACCATCGAGAAGAGCATTCAGGTCAGCCTGGCTCGCATCAAGCAGCTGGACAAGCTGGACCTCATCGGGGGCTAGGCCGGGCGGGCACTTGAAGGCGAGGGGGCTGGTATGGCTTACCAGCCATCGGGTGATTTGCGTCCAGATCCTGGGCGCTTTCCCGTGGGGGAATTAAGTTTGGCTACATTTTTCATAAATATTTGTATATATTTTTTTCTTGTCTCATTCCATGAATGGCATTTTAAATGTTAATAACAGTTATCCAGAATCAAGCAAAATTCATATGCAGTATTTACTTACACAAAATGAGCTTTTTTGTTAAATTCCAATAATTACTAATACCATCTTTACCAGTATGATATTATCAAAAAAGATCTCTGAAAACTTCCAAGAAGAATGTAAGGTCAATTTCTCCGTGCCCACTGGCTGGAGGAGAATTCGCTAGAGATTGGCACTCTCCGCCTTAGCTTTATTGAGCCTTGATGGCTCAATGGTTGAGGCGTTGGTTTATTAATCATGAGGTCGTGCATTCGAATCCGGTCAGCGCCGTTTAATTGCAAGCTACTGTGGTAATGCTCCATTTTTTGAGAATTATATATAATTGCAATGCGTCTGCTGAGAATATATATATACATATGTGGGGTTGAGTTGCAGGCCCGTGACTTTGGGGTTTCGAAGTATTTAAAAGTCAATTGAATTTGACTCTGCAAACTTGAATATCAAGTTGAAAAGGTTCTAACTGTTCAGACTATACATGCATATGAATTAATTCGAAAATCCTTTAAGTTAAAAAAAAGAATTTAAGCTTTAGTTCAAGAAATTCGAAAAAAAGTTTAAATTTTCCGTTCTCAAATATATTTTCAGTGTAAACTTTGACGACCTGGGCCGCTACGATGAGAGCGACTTCAACGGCTACAAAACTCTACGTGTCAGCAGCATCCTGGGAATTTCGCAGGCCTCTGCTGAGCTGGTTGCCCACCCGCGGGTCATGGAGGTCGCCGATGAAATCCTGCTGCCGTTTTGTGACAACTACCGAATTGGCAGTCTGACAGCGATTGAAATCCACCCCGGTGAGACTGATCAGTTTTTGCACGCTGACGATGACCCGGCTTTTAGTTTTTTTTTCTCCTAAATTTTTCAGTTTTTTCCTTTTTTAGTTTTTTTTCTTTCTCAGTTTTTAGTTTTTTTAGTTTTTTTATTATTTTTTAGTTTTTTTTTCTTTTTAGTTTTTTTTGTAGTTTTTACCTTTTTTTTAGTTTTTTTTTTTGTTTTTTTTTTTTTTAGTTTTTTGTTTTTTTTCCTTTTTTTTTTTTTTTTTTTGTTTTTTTGCTTTTTTTGTATGTTCAGGATAAAAGAATGTGTGTTCAGTTAGAGCCGAAACAAAAGGGAGGCTTTCTTAATTGTAGGGTTTTTTCTATTGAGTTGCGATGCTCAATAAATCTTTCAGTAAATTTTTGGTGAGTTCTAACAATATAAAACTTTCCACAGGAACAAGGAATTTTATATACCCCACTAATTAAATCTCCCCGGGTTAAATCCTTCCCAGAAATCCTTCTTGATTGTTTATTGTCATTCATCCAAGCAGCATGGCTTCCAGTCAGGGAAATCAATGGAAACAAACCTTTTGGAATCATACAAGGAAATCACAGATCTAATTGACCACAAATATTGAGTTGATCTGGTGTTGCTGGACTTTGTCAAGGTGTTTGACAAGGTTCCTGACAGTTGATTACACTCCAAAATATCCACTGTTGTAGACAGGCTAATGAAATTTCTTACAAATTGCAAACAGAAAGTTTGCTTATTTCTAGCTAATGGCAACCTTACTTCTATTAAATAAATTTTGGTACAATGATATCACAGTTTGTATATATCACTTTCTACACATTACATAGCCTAATTAGGGTAAAATTCTAGTTAATTGACTTCTTGCTATCTTGGAAAAGGGTTTAGGTTAGGAAAATGAAACTTTCAGGGATGGGTCTACAGGCTAAAATATGTCCTAGGAAGGTATTTTATAGTACCCACCTCCACTCTTTCTCATTTTTGATCGATTTCTTTCTTTATGCTATGGCGGGCTAATGTAGTTTAAGAAATTATCTTTAAAGATTCATTCACTCATTTTTTTCAATCATTTGAGAATTGCTCAACTTGTAACTTTCATTTTCATAAAACAGTTTCGACTTCTTTGGGCGTTTTGATATTATGCCTTACAAAGTTAGTTCCGAAAATATAGCTAATTTTAGTTACGTGAGAGAATCTTTCCATGGAGAAATTTACTGTTTGTCCCATGATATTCTTCTAGTAAAATTTTCGCATTTTAGTGTTTGGGGAAAAACATTAGAATCATTTGCAATCTTATCTTCATGGCAATTTTTTTGTATCCAGAGTCTGATATTAAGGCCGAAGTAGACTTTTAAATTCTATAAGGGTCTATACTTGGTACTTTTATTTATATTGTATATGCAAATGTCTTATATTCGGCTATAAAAGATGCTCCAAGGTCAATATAAATGTACGTAACTTACGAATTAACTAACGTTACGTACTTCTATTTTTTTATCACGTATATGAGGGGGTTAGCCCCGTCGTCAATACCACGCTCTTTACATTAAAGCTTGAATTTTGTCCCAATTCTTTAAGAATGGCCCCTGAATCACAAGGACTGAAGAATAAATAGTTGAAATTACTAAAAATACTTCTGCATAAAGAGCAAGGTATTGAGGAGGAGACAAACCCCCTTGTTAGATTCCTTATTAGAAAATAAAATATTAAAAAATGAATATAATACAATTTATCAAAAGAATTTTTTTCTTAAAAAATATTCTATTAAATGGGTTTTATTATTATTGAAGGTAATAAAAGTGAAATATGGTAATTATGGCATAATATTAGTGATAAATTTTAAAACAATACGTCTGAGTTTAGAAAACATTAAGATGAATAATCGATAAATGCTGTTATACCCAATGGTATGTTTTCTGTATACTTTATTGCACTGGACACACAAATAAAGACATATTTTTAATATCAATTAGATAAATAGAAATCAGATAGCTTTCCTAATTAATTTGTCTTTTGTATTGAGTCAGGCCATGGCCTCCCCCTAAATCGTGACATTTTAGCTATTTTCCACATAATACTTTCAACCACCCTCAAACGAAAACAATCGTGCATACTTGTCTCTGTTTTTATTTTACCTCCAAAATTTCTGTCAATCGATTGATTCAACCATGACTGACTATCTAGGACCCTGTTTGATGCTTGAGTCAAGCGCTGAAGAATAAATTTCAACCACGGGTACAAGGCAATCTAGCAGATAAAGAAGTCTGAAGCGTGAGCAGATGACATACCACAACCTCTCCTGCGGTACTACAATGATCTTGCATTCATCACGTATCAGATTGAAATTAATTTTTATTAAAAGATTGAAATTGCTGGAATTTATGAACAGAAATTATCACGCATATGATGTGCTCATCTCCTCCTAATACCTAGCTCTATACGCTAAAGTATTTTTAGTAATTTTAACTATATATTCTACGGCTTTTGTGATTCAGGCGTCATTCTTAAGAAATTGGGGCAAAATTTAAGCTTTAATGTAAAGAGTGAGGTACTGACAAGGGGGTGAACCCCCTCATATACGTAATAAAAACATGGGAATACAGAAGTTCGTTACTCAGATCTTAATTAAATTGGATATTTAAAAGAATCTTGTGCTTTAAAGCTCTTATTTTAAATTTCGACCAGATCCTGTGACCTTGGGGGGAGCTGGAGGGGGAAACCGGAATTCTTGGAAAACGTGAACATTGGGGTATTTTATCTTACGAATAGGTGATCGGATTTTAATGAAACTTGATATATAGAATGATCTTATGTCTCAGACGCTCCATTTTCGACTCGAATTGGATCCACGTTCGTATATCCCTGAACAATATCTTCATTAAACAAATTCAAACTTGCAGGGAATAGGGGACCGTCTACTGTCACAACAGACGCAGCATTCCTTTCAGTTTCATTATTATCGTCATCAATGGGCCATGTTGTTGTGTCCAAGAAGTCGTCGTCGTCATCGTTACCAATGCCCGTGTCGGTGGAGGTCATATTGTTGCTGCTGTTCGGATCAGAAGAAGATGATGACGTCGTATCCTTCGTCAACCTCGCTTTAGTATTCGATTTCCACGTTTGTGGTTGCATTTTTTTTTTATGTGTAAATAATGCATATTTTTGAGCTAAACGTAAAAATAGCACTTTAGTTTCGCTGAGAGCGCATCAGAATAAACGGAAGTCTTAGATCAGATGAAAAAAGGGATAATCAAGTTTCAAAAATCCACAGGTTGCAGAATCGATCAGTGATAGAATTCCAAATCAAACCCTTTTCATAAAATGGCTATCTCAGAATTTTGATCCGTTGACCTTGGGAAAATAATTAGGGTGGGAGGGGGCTTAGGTGCCCTTCAATTTTTTGGTCACTTAAAAAGGGCAGTAGAACTTTTCATTTCCGTTAGAATGAGCCCTCTCGCAGCATTCTAGGACAACTGGGTCGATACGATCACCCCTGGAAAAAAAAAAAACAAACAAAAAAATAAATAAACACGCATCCGTGATCTGCCTTGGGGAAGCTTCACCCACCGCCTCAAGAAATAAATTCTCTTTCGTTTTTTACCATCACACATGTATATAGAGCGTCGTATTATCTTGTATAAGCTAAATATTGACAATCCTTAGATGGTTTTGTCTGTCTGCCCATAGTTTTTGTGTTGTGTAATTTCTTTTCATGTCTGTTTTATTTACAGATGTAATTTCACTCCAGCCGGAAATCTGCGTGGGGACATAAGTCAGCCTTATCGAACATGTAGAAGGTGGTGAGCGGTCCGCGCTCGACGCTCTGGAACGGGAAGCGATCGAACACGCCGGTGATGTTTCACCACTGTGCACCCATGAATTGATGGAGAGGAGTTGGACCTGGGTACCTAATGTTCAGACTCGCCCTTAATTTTATAAGCTTTGTCTGAATTTTGGCTGTTTGTGCAGCAAAACATATTTTATGCTGTAATTAATTTTTTCCGAAATGAATGGCATCCCCCATTGAGTGTCAGGCAAGGCGATTGCTTCAATTCATAAGCTTATACATTTGCACTAATAAGACATTTACTCCCCCCCCCCCCTTACATAAAGATCAACCACTTTTCCCTCATATTAGCTGATGCATAATTATGCAGCATTGTACATTATTCTGAAGTCTTAAGTGAATAAACTTGTTTTCCTTGAATCAACTTAAAATATGTGATTCTCTTTCAGAATCCTAAAACCCCTGTCCTTGGCGGCGCGCCGGCGCGCGTGCATCCCGACGTTACCGGCCTGGTTCTCGAGGATGAAGCGCTTGGCGAACTCGCCGGCCTGGATGTCGGTCAGGACGTCCTTCATGCGCGCCTTCACGCCGTCGTCGATCACGCGCGGACCCGACACGAAGTCGCCGTACTCGGCGGTGTTCGAGATCGAGTATCGCATGTTCGCGATCCCGCCCTCGTAGATCAGGTCGATGATCAGCATATTTGATTTGAATTTCTATTGAATATGCTCACGAATCATTATTTCTTAAAAAAAAATGTATTTTCTTTTAGTGCTTTACATTCCATCAATAAGTGTTGTTGGAACTCTTTTACAGAGTATAAGGTAATTTCCGTTTGTTTTCAGTTGTGTTCAGTTGTGAGTTGTGAATTCAGTTGTGGTGTGTTTCAGTTGATATGCAACACTTTTTTGAAAACAAAACTTAGTTTTTATTGACCAGCTGGTGCCGCGCATGAACGAGGGAAAAAAGCACAGCCACCAAAACTAGACGCATGGTAGTTTCAAGTTTCATAATTGCCCCCCCCCCCTTATTTTTCAGTTTTGAGTGCTTTTCAATTCTGCACGAAAAAAAAATGCGCATGTTTTGGTTAAAAAAGAAACTTTTATTATAAGAAAAATCTTTTACTTTGAAAAATTAAATCTTCTCAAAAAGTTTGTTTTGTTTCTCGTGAAGTATTAATGCAAAAATCAGTAATTTGTATATTTTAATATGACTCGTATCGTTCCCCTGCGGAGGGGGTAATTATACTAACTAATTTTAAACTCTGAAGGAGGTGTAATTTGGAACCACCTTTCGTCAAATAGATAAGGTTAGCGTCCAACGATGATGAAAAATAGGAATTAATTTACTATCAAGACGCCGTTCTGCTTCTTACTTTTCTATTCTTTTTTTAACATGATGGAGGCAGGTGAGAGGTGGGTGGATCCGGTGCCGAGGCGAGGGACGACGCCAGCCGGTGCGTTCGCCGAGAGGCGGGTGAAGCGCGAGGTGGCGTGTCGGAGCAGGATTGCGTACGGCTGTGCGGTGTGTTTCCGGGGTACCTATTTTGCGATGATTGAGGGAATGAGTCAGCGGGAGTGAGGAAGAGGAGGAGGAGAAGCATACAGAGTGGATGAGGCGAAGGGCGTCGTCAATTGGGCAATCTGGTGCGGATCGACCGAGATCGCGTCTTGCAAGTTATTTGGGGCTTCATGTGCACGTGCAAGTTGTTGCAATCGATGATGATCCGAGCGATCTCGAGATCGTTCGACGCGCTCTTTCTGCCTTTACCGAGGTCGAGCTGGCCGCCTTTACAGATCTCGAGACTGGCATCAAACACATCAATCAACACGATGTCGATCTGGTGCTCTTGGACTTGCGCCTTCCCATGCCGGAATGTGCAGCACCTTCGTTTCACCCAGCGCACGCAGATTCTGTAAAGCCGGAAAACCCGCGAACAATGTGGGGTCACCAAAACAATCCCCCGGATTTAACAACCCGGCCGTGAAAAAGCTGCCGTCCGCGCCTTCACTGCCGGCAATGACCTGACCGGACTCAACAAGCGAAAATTGTGTGGCGACGTCGCCGCGCAGTTGAATCAATTCACCGTCGCCGTAACTGGTTTTATTTGTTTTTTGGGAAATGCGTGGGGATTTCTTTGGGAAGAATTTTTCGCCGGGAGAAAATTTTACGGGTTAATTTTTCCACGGAAGGGGATTTGTAAGAATTTTTCCACTGAAAATAAGAAGCACCACTAAGAGTCAAAGTAGACAGAAACTATTCCGTATATGAGGTGGGATCCACTCTCCTCTAGCTCTTGCTCTTTACGCTGAAGTTGGTTGTATTCCTTATACTTTATTTCATCAAAATTATTTTTTTTACTAAAATAATTTTCCAAATTACTATTTTCTTCTCAAACAATTTAATCATAATTTTCATTTTAACTTAAATCACTATTTTCATTTCCCAATTATATGCTATTCAAATAATTTTCTTCATCTTCTAAATCTTCCACTTTTTCTTCTTCTGTAGGTAAAGGTGTTTTCTCATTTTCATAATATTCTATTTAATTTATCGCTTTTTTCTTAGAATCACTTTGTTTCAACCCGTGATAGAAGATATTAAATGTTTAAGATATTAAAGATAAATATTGAATAAAAAAGCAAGTCTTTTTTTTTTTAACAGAAGTACACATTGCGGGTATCATATCGGAATTTATGATTGCCTTTGAAGCTCCAAATTAGCTAATACATGTGGCTTTAGAGGTCCTGAATTGCCCCGGTAACGTAAAGTTCCAATGAAACTAGGTGGGGGTACAATAGTTCCCAAAATGAAACAAAAGCAGGACTGTCAGTAAGATTTTCTATATTTATGCCTCGGATGGCTACAATTTTGGAATAACTAGAAAGAATTTCTTTTGTAATCAGCGAGGGCATGGGTCACAAAAGATTTAATGTTTTACTAATATTTATCCTGAACCACCCAAAAAAAAGAAACGACGTTATAGAGAACGATTCGTGGACCAGAGGGATCGTATTATTACTAAATAAAAAATACTCGCCAGCTCGTGAAAGAGGCGGCCAGCAAGACGAATGATGTGGCGGGTGACGGCACGACCACCGCTACGGTCCTGTCGGAGGCTATCTTCCGCGAAGGGCTGAAAATGATCGCCGCCGGTGCCGATCCGATGGCCCTGGCTCGCGGGATTTCTCAGGCCACCGACGCGGTTTCCGAGGCGATTAAGAAGTTGGCTGCCCCGGTCGACGGCAAGAGCAAGAAGGAAATCCAGCAGGTGTAAGTGTAAACGGAAAGTAAGTGTAAACGGAAAGTAAGTGTAAACGGAAAGTGAGTGTAAACGAAAAGGAAGTAAATCTTGCCAAATGTTTGATGGGGACGTTTTCAAGAATAGATAGGAAATACAGAAACAGTGGGATTACCAATAGAGTTTATGCTGGGTGTATTTAAGGAAGAAATCATAGGCTTAAAATGTAACAAACACCTACTGTCAAAGACTTCCTCTAATGCTCTAACTCCATTGAAGTGGGGGGCACTCCATTTACAACCAAGTGGGCTCAAGCGAAACAAACAAACATTACTATGTTCATGTTTCACATTGAAATGTCTGCTACAATTTCACAGCTCTTCCCTGTTTCCTTTCCAATCAGTAACATTCCAAGACAACAAGATGAAGAGGATGGATGTGATTGGTTTTCCCACACAATGTCACCATTTGATAAATTGAGATTTACTGAAACATAAGCAATGTGGTATAGATCTTAATACGGATTATTTTTCCCATGGACAATTATATGTTGCATGCTCTAGAGTCGGTAAACCGGACAATCTATTTATATGCACGGACAATGGGACAGCGAAGAATGTTGTATATCCACAAGTTTTATGCGTTTAAAAATTAGCACCTTGCACACATGTTGCTTTAGGGGGGGGGCTTAGGCTTCTGGCTCGGAGAGAAATTACCAATAGATGTATTACAAGGTAATGAGTGGAGCTTGGTACAGACCCGGGTAAAGTGTGCACAACTTTATTAGCCTAGGGCTACTCTGTCTTCCATTGAGTTACTATTATTAGTGATAATAATGGCAATCAGCAAGTTCCATTAATTTGAATTAGTCTACGTTTAGAAGGTTTACAAAATTAAAGTAACGGAAATTTTAGGGATTTGATTCATAATTACAATTTATCTAAAGAGATGAATGAATCTTTCAATGGACCTCTTTGCCCTCAGCTTTATCAAACTTTGAGGTTCATTTGATCGTATCTTAGCACTCCGTAAAAGTTTCAGCTTCATCCCTAGCCCTGGATCAACACTGCCCCCTTCCCTTCTTAAAATTTATGGAGTATTTCATATTAACACCCTTTGCTATTCCTGAGACATTACAGGTGGGTCATTTTGACATCTTGTATATACAGTTTTTTTTTTTTCGTTTGAGACCCTCATAACATAATAGATACGAGGCAGCTGAAGTGTCCAAGGGTAACACCTCTCAATTTCATGTACTGAACAGAGAAGCAAGCCACGAGACAGGCTTAACCGCCCAGTAGGAGCAGGACCTGGACGCTTTACAGGACTTTTCATTTCCTTGTCTGTCCTCGAAAATTTGTTCGCGAAGGGTAACTTAGCCATTTACTATTTGTGCCAGTACCAAAGTGCTCTCTAGTTTCACAAACATCTGATGCAAGGCGTTACCCCCCCCCCCCCCTCCCGGTGATTACCCCCCATAAAAAGAAACCTGCACGAAAAATAGCCTCCCCTGAAAATACGCCCCCACGGAAAATACTCTTCGGAAAATATCCCCTCAGTAAATACCCCACCGCGGAGAACACCCCTCCAGTAAATACTCCCCGGAAAGTACCCCTCCGTGAAAAAAAGGGCTTTCCAAATTTCGGAATTTTATTTGAGTTTTTTTTCCGGGGAAAGCCATTTAGCCATAAAACTAAATTCAAATTCAAATTTTGTTTTAATTATTAGTGTGCGGAGAACCAAAATCGAAATATGCATTAATTCGAGAATGTTAAGAGATTAAATAAAGGAAACAAGTTTTTTTTTAACTGAAAGTAAGGAGCGATATTAAAACTTAAAACAAACAGAAATTACTCTGTATATGAGAGGGACTGTTCCCTCCTCAATGCGCCGCTCTTTACGCTATAAATATCTATGGTAACCTGTAGGGCCTTTAGAAACCAATGTGTCACCCTGCAGCATTACTGCCTCTGAAACGAGAGGCTCAGTATGCATCATTGATTACCGACAAACCTAAGTCAATTGACTATCTTAGAATTTTCTCACAGTAGCTTTTTGAAAGGTTAAAAACGCAGCTTTGCAGTCTAATGTTCGCTATGTTCTAATTGTTGTTGAACAAGAGAATTTCAAAATATTATGTAATTAACTGGTTTGAAACGGTGTAGCTGCGTTTTCTTATTTAATCACAAACTACAACAATTTTATTATGTTCTTACAGGTTGTCGAGGACGGTTATGAATTTTTTGCAAAACGACAACTGGTGACATTATTTTCGGCACCAAATTATTGTGGTGAGTTTGACAACGCTGGTGGGATGATGTCTGTAGACGAAACACTAATGTGTTCGTTTCAAGTGAGTGATTTTCGTACTTGAAGTCTCCATCCACCCCCTCCACACCCCAAGCGCGTCGCTCGATGACCAGCGCTTCCGCATCGTCAAGCGCGACCCGCAACGTTGCGTCGGTGAAATTACCCGGGCTGACCGGGCCAGTCGCGCTGTCGAGCAGGCCTCCGGACAGGGTGATGTGCGATTCGCCGAAAACCGAGACGCCAAGGGTGTCGGAACGCAACTGGCATGCCGCCTGCCGCTCCAGATGCCGGCCGTGAATCTTGGAAAACGCTTAGAGTGGAGAGATCGGGATGAAACTTGCTGGGTAGAATAAGAAAATGTCGTAGATACATGATTAACGATACGGGACTGGATCCACTCTCTTTGGGGTAGTTAGGGGGGTCCAGTGCTTTGGCGAGTTTGCTACTTCTAGTCGTGCTAAGACAATGAAAATTGGTAGGCATGTCAGGGACCTGCACAAATTGACTTGATAAAGTTGATTTCCCCGATTATTTTGTCTGATTCTGTGGCAACAGGTGACCCATTAGTAATTGGCTTTAAGTTGAAAAAATAAAATTGCGCGGAGTTGAGGGTTTGTGTGCACTTCACCTTGTGAATTTTTTGATCCATTCAAAAGATCAAAAGATCCATTCATCTTTTGTATGAAATGTTAACATTATTGTACCAGATCATATTTGTGGTCAGTACTGTGTCCAATGTTTTCTGTAAAGGACAACTTATGCCCGTCGATCTTTCCGCAGTTCTGTCAGACAGCACCGTTTATTTTAAAACCGAAGTTTTAAAGTAAACCAAAAAGGATATGCTGAAAATAAAAACTGAAACAGTGCAAAGCAACAAATTGCAATTTCAATCATTTCCATCTTTGCCCTATGTTGGCTTGTGCCAACAAGTTGTGCAGGTTTACTCATAGCGATTTAAAATATATCAATTGAAAATGTCGCATTAATCGTTCAGTGCTCCTTGAAGTTTCAATTTTTGCTCTACTTTCTAGCAACTCGTAATCTTAGCGGTGCATCATCACTCAGATTTATGTCCTTATTTCACTAATAATTCTCTCCTTTAATTTCTTACTTTTCTTAAAATGTCAATTTTATCTTTTCTTGTCAGGACTGCAGTTTCAAATAGTGACCTTCTTTTCTCACATCAACTGCGCTATAATTAGGAACCATATTCTCCTCCAGACCCTGTTCACTTTCGACTAAAGACTTCCCATGCCAAGGGCCAGTTAAATGCGCCAGTTTTGGCTCGAATGATCACCCAGTTTACATCTTTAGGTTTCCGATTTTAAAGAAGTTTTGTAAATGAATGTATTACTTCATGTTATGTCCTTTAATTCAAATGGTGTGTTAGGGAAATTACCTGTACTTCATAGCTTTTTGAAAGAAAAATCATCGTTATTATGTCTTCAGGAACACCACCTCCTTGAAGCGCAACACGGAAGACCCGCGCGCGGTCGAATGTGGCGCACAGCAACCAGCGGTCGATTTGGGCGGCGTCCATCGTGACGTTAGACGGCGTTGGTGCCTGCGGTTCAACCGCTCTTGCGGGTGTTGGGGGCTCGCAACCCGTCCACGAGTTCGTAGCGCCCCCAATGGTCGACGATCGTTTTGCGCTCGGAACGCCCCATGCGATTGATCGCCTGGTCGTGGCTGAACGCGTCACATCTATCCGCAAAGATAATCTATGACTTCAACCCTATCAAAGTTGGTTGGAAGCGACCTCGAGGCCGACCGAAGAAACGTTGGTCCAACAGCCTGTCCGAGTTCTTGGCGATGGCAAACATCAGACAGGGCAAAGAGCAAATACTCGCCATGGACCAAAGTGGGTGGAGGAGGCAGACATCACTCTCTATGCCGAGCAGTGCCCAGCAGGAGACTCTTGGTATCCTCAAGCCAACCGAATTTCCAATAGTTTCATCCCGATCTCTTCACACTAAGCGTTTTCCAAGATTTTTGGTTTCCTCCTCCAACCCCCCCCCCCAATGTCATTGGCTGTAGTTGGGATTTAAAAAACATTTAAAAAAAGACACGAGGTCCTTCTAAATATCAAATTTCATTAAGATCTGATTACCAATTCGTAAGTTAAAAATACCTCATTTTTTCATTTTTTCCAAATTACCCCCCCCCTCCCATGCTCGGGATCCGGTGGCCGAACAGAAGGAGGGCGATCACCAGGATGATGATGATCTCGTACGGTCCGCCGCCAAATATGCCTACCATCGGGTCCTCGTAGTCAGGTCCAGCATTATCACGCGGGGGCGCGGAGATCGCCACGGGTATGAGGCGGAACCGGCTACGAGCGCTGCAATTTCATCCGTTTGCGAGGCATTTCCCGCGCTGCGTTCAGTCCTTCGGCCCGCCTTGTTCTTTTGAGTTTCTTATATTGCTGCATTTCCAACCGGTCTCAGCTTGTAAGTAGAAGTGCTTTACATTGATAGCCTTTGTTCTTGGTGACCTATATTAAATTTTGTTAATGTATTTTGTGCTAATACCCCCCCCCCCAACCCCTTCTTGTATCTTTTGTACAAAACTTTGGTAAGTAATATTTTTAATATGTAAATCGTATAGTAGAACAGTTGGGGCTTTATACATGTTAGTATGAAATGTGTGTCATATTTGGAGAAACGTTGCACTATATAATACATCTACTGTGATAGCATGCATATTCGTATCTATAAGTTTGGCATAGTGTGCTCTCAAACTCATTTACTTTTATTTAGGGTGGACTCTCAAACGGTGCGGAGGAACTCCAAAGGCTTTGCTGGATAAAATGCCCTCTAGGTTTGTAAACCTTGGTCATATGACACCCGTCACGATTGGCAAGTATCTCGCATTAATTGTTCCATTATTTCCAGTGGAGAAGTGAAAAGGAACTCCATTCTCGTACCACCAGGGCCTATCCAGTGGAGAAGGGGCTACCCGATTGAACCCCCCTTAAAATGCTTCTCCAACTTTCAAATTTGTCTAAAAAAATGCCCTGATCTTACTCAAAGCTTTTAAAAGAGTTCATGGGAGGGTTTTTTCGTACCCTCCCCCCCACAAACAAATTTATTCAGTAAAACCCCTAGTTATTTTTTTATTTAATCTGACACAAGAAAGACTAGCTAGGTCAACTAGCATTCCGCTGCAGTGATTTTTAAAAAAAGCATTATTAAACCGTATTTTGTGAGAAATGTAAGATAAAGAGCTGCATTAAATCTTAAAACAGAAATTACATAACAGAAATAACAGAAATTATTTCGTAAATGAAAGGGGCTGTTTCCTTTTCAACACCTCGCTCTTAACGCTAAAGTTTTTTACAGTTTCGCCAAAAATGTCTGTTACGACCTTTAGGCGTAACAGCGACGAAATCTACCGATTTTTTTTTTTTTACCATTCTTGCAGACGAGACAACTGATATATGAAGGCAGGAACAAATGGCTCTAGGGCTTCGATTTGTGGACAGTGAAACACTGCAGATTAGGGAAGAGTTCATCAAGTTCGCTGTTGTTGAGGACTTGCGCTGTGAAAGCCTTGGTCAGTTTATCCTAAGTGTTTATTTGTCTTTAAGATTCAACAAATTGTTTATGTTCAAATATTTACGAATAAAAAGCGTTGTAACATTCAACTAATTAGTTGACTAATTTAACAGTTAATTAGTAGAATAATTAGTGACTAATTTTTACATCCTTCAACGTAGCAACAATAACAAAAATATTGTGCTCTGAAAACTGAACAACTTTAGAGCAACTTTAGAGTAATACAATTTTAGAGCAACCGAATGAAGATGGAAACGTCATCATACTTCGTCAGTAACCAATAGTATATATAAACAATGGGCCAAGTTCATAACTTGCAGCCGTTTCCCCGGGGACTTTGGGCGATTAATTCGTCCTCAAAAACATATTTATTTGGTTTTCGACCACGCTCAGCAAAATGGCTATCTCAAAATTTTGATCTGATGGCTTCGGGGAAAAATGAGCGTGGGAGGGAGCCTAGTTGCCCTCCAATTTTTCGGTCACTTTCACCAAATGTAGCTTTCTAGACACGCCTCGAATGGGACATTATTAAAGCAGAACTTAAGCCTTTTGTAATTGCATTGGAATATACTGTACCATACATATCAAAATAATAACGGAGGGTGGGTACCGAAAAAACAGCGAAAATACAGGGTGCCGGTGGCCTACCGGCCAGCACCCTGTATTTTCGCTGTTTTTTGGTTCCGCTGACGCGGCAGATGGCTCCGCCGTCGGATATCAGGGTAGTGTAAATGAAAAGGATTATTTACTGTTTGATGGTGTTTATAGAAAGGACACTGAAAAGATGAAAGCACTTATGATGGTGATGATGTTGATGATGATGATGATGATGATGATGATGATGATACTGATGATGATGATTGATGGTGGTGATGATGATGATGATGATGATGCTGATGATGATGGTTGATGGTGGTGGTGATGATGATGATGATGGTGATGATGATGATTATAAAACTGAACAGAAAAATTTCAAGAAAAGATAATGAACAGCATTAGACTTTACAGTACCTACCGGCGTTGCAGATTTCCGCTTCATAACCTTTCAGCCATGAAGTACGATGGGGGGCTGGAGGACAGTCATCCTTTCTTGTTTGCTATCCCAGATTTCTCCAGGTACCCATGTAGAGCTGGGTCAATTCTAGCTGAGCTTACAAAGTCACGCCATTGACTCCCATCCCAAACGGCCCGTGCTTGGCGTCCGGCTTGGCGCCCGGCCGCGTCGACGGGTCGCCGCTCTGCGCGTAGAACGGGTGCACCCGGTGCCACTGCAGGCCGTCGTAGAACCCGTCCTCCACCAGCGTGATGAAGTTGGCGACGGTGTTCGGGGCGTGGTCCTCGAACAGCTCGACGAGGATGTGCCCGCGCCGGGTCTGCAGCTTGACCCGCGGCAGGTCGTCCCGCTGGCGCTCGCCGAAGAAAGCTGGCATAACTTTTAAGAGTTATATAAAGATGATTCTTTTCACTTCTTGATGATCACGTCTATCAACCATCCTAGGGCAGAACTGAGGTAGATAGGTATGACTAACCTAACCTGTCTTGGCTTTACTCTAATTAGCTATGGCTCTCAAGTCTTTCATCACTTTCAACAAGTTGGTAGTATCAACTTGGTGGAAGTGATGAAAGATTTGAGAGCCATGACTAATTAGAATACCACACGTGAACCGCATGCTCAGGGCTCCGTTATCTTTTGTCGAAATTTTTAGTGAATCTGCTTTTGTTTGTTTTTGTGCGTACGTGCGAGTGACTAATTTCGAAAGGAGACGAGGCAGAAAAAAACGGTTTATTTTTCACAATATCTTGGGTACTTGCGTCTTATAGCCATCACACTCAAGTTCTGTCAAGAAGTGAAGTTTGGTTAATGCTAATGAAATAAAACAAAATATGCACGCTATAGTTTAAATTTTATTCTAAGGTCTTTAAGAACTACTGCTGAAACACATGGGTCCCTCCCTCAATACACTATAGCTACGATTTTCTGTTAAGCTCTTTAAGAACTACTGCTCAGACACGAGGGTCCCTCCCTCAACATGCTCTAGCTTTAATTTTCTTCTAAGTTCTTTGAGAACTACTGCTCAAAAACATGGGCCCCTCCCTAAACACGCTGTATCTTCAATTTTCAAGGTGGCCCGTATGAACAGGAATGATAGACATGACAATATAAGGTCCAAACTAAGAATTATTTTACTTCCTTATTTTCGTGTGATGACGTAGAACAACTGTAAAAGTATGATCACCCACCGGTTTAAAACTCCAGTGTGCCACCCACTCGACTAGGGTGGCCCGTATGCACGGGAATGATAGACATGACAATACAAGGTCCAAACTAAGAATTATTTTACTTCCTTATTTTCGCCCCACTGTCAAAAGATCTGGTCGAGATTTGAAATAAGAGCTCTGAGACATGCATTCCTTCTAAATAACAAACTTCATTAAGATCTGATCACCTATTCGTAAGATGAAAATATCCCAATTTTCAAGTTTTCAAAGAATTCCGGTTTCCCCCTCCAACTCCCCCCAATGTCCCAGGATCTGGTCGAAACTTAAAATTAGAGCTTTAAAGCGCAAGATCCTTATAAATATCAAATTCTGCTCGGTCTAGCCTTATCATATATAATAAAGATTACAATATAAAAGTAAGGTTACTCCGCTCTGACACTCTTTTTTATCCCTTCTCTTTTTAGTGCAAAACGAAAGCAGTGTCAAGGCCCAGGATATTGGTCTAATTGTGCTTATGCATAGTGTCAACAAGATAGCTGATTCTGAATCGGTAATTCAATTTTTGTCTTTTCAACTTTCTTCAATAATTTCTTTTATTAACTATGCTTGAAAGGGCATTAGTAAATAAAAACTGGTTGTTACTAACTAGCCAACTATCTTAAATGTGTGGAATTTACTAAAAATACTGCCTGATGCCTGAAATACCTCCAGAAAAAGCAGTAGCTTAAGTTTAGAATAAGGAACGGGCAAAGAAGGGGTGGGAGGCACTTTTATTTATAAAATCTCACCTGTTTGTCTGAAACTTTATTGCCACTCTTAACTTTAATTTGAAGACAATGCGTTTTCCAAGATTTTAGGTTTTCCCCACCAACTCTCACCCAATGTCACCAGATCCGGTCGGGATTTAAAATGAGAGCTCTGAGACACGATATCCTTCTAAAAATCAAATTTCAGTAAGATTCGATCACCTATTCGTAAGTTAAAAATACCTCATTTTTTCTAATTTTTCTGGATTAATCATCCCCCATTCTCCCCCCCCCAGATGGTCGAATCAGGGAAACGACTATTTCTCCCCTTTCTTTCTGCTTCCATAATCATAAATAACACAGGTTCGCACCCTTTTTCAGTTGATCCAGTAACTGAGAAATATACAATAGATCCAAAGGAAATGGGAGTGGCTTTTATACGCATCGAGACTCTAGGTGACAGATCATTTTAAGGATGATCGTAATGTCTAGATATCTCTACAGTGGTAAGGAGCGAAACGGCTCAATAGTAACCGAAACTAAATTTTTTTTTTATTCTAACATATTTTCTAGTTTAAGATTTACGGCAAATGATTTACCATGTATCGGTCTAAGCTTGACAGGGATTTGAAATTGGAGTAGGCTAAAACACAATAAATGATTGTGGCTTTCAGTTGTGTGGTTTTACTTTTAATGTTAGAACGGCTAACAATAGTATGGTCTTAGATTCGCATGAGCAATGGAAAAAAAAAGTCGGTAATCTTTTTCCTGAATGAATTGTTTTGGATTGTTTCTGATTCGAATTGAATATAGAGCGTCTGAGACATGGAATCGTTCTATATATCAATTTTCATTAAGATCTGATCACCCTTTCGTAAGATAAAGATATCTCAATTTTCATGTTTCCCCCTCCAGCTCCCCCCAATGTCAACAGATCTGGTCGGGATTTAGAATAAGAGCTCTAAAGCACAAGATCCTTCTAAATATCGAATTTCATTAAGATCTGATGGCCTGTTTGTAAGTTACAGTTAGTTAGTTAGTTAGTTAGTTAGTTAGTTAGTTAGTTAGTTAGTTAGGTAGGTAGGTAGGGAGGTAGGGAGGTAGGGAGGTAGGGAGGTAGGGAGGTAGGGAGGTAGGGAGGTAGGTAGGTAGGTAGTTAGTTAGCTAGTTAGTTAGTTAGTTAGTTAGTTAGTTAGTTAGTTAGTTAGTTAGTTTAGTTAGTTAGTTAGGTAGTTAGTTAGTTAGTTAGTTAGTTTAGTTATAGGCTAAATGGTAATTCACCCAGAAGTGATAATTGAGTTACAAAAGAGATAGCCTAAAAGAGGCAATAAGTGATTTACTCACTTTCATCTAGTCAAATTATGGAGCCTACAAGCTAAGCTACAAATTTACCAAGTCCTGTATATACTGGCCCTAAAATTTCACCCCATTAGAATGTGTAAGAGTACAATTGCGATAGCAATGACTATTATTTTTGAACAGGACATTGAATGGTATTTGTATTTGACTATTCTGTTTTCCTGTTTTTAGTCTTTTTCTTTGTTTAGCAGTAAAACCCTGAATTTCTATGAAGGGAGGTAAATACAGGCGATTAGGCTTCAATAAACTAACTTCTATCAAAAAGGGTAAATGAATCAATTTCTAAAAGGCTGCTTCTCTACATTGCCCCTTGAAGGTCCAGAAAGACTGAATTTATAATAGACTGTCCTACGTAACAACGCACTGAAAGCATTCTTAAAGAATTGGAACATAATTCGAACTTTAGTGTAAAGAGCGGGGTATTGACAAGAGGGCGAGCCCCCTTATATATGTAATAAAAGTCTACGAATATAGAAGTTCGTTGCGTAAGTCAATTCGTAAGTTACGTATATTTATTACTAATAAAGACGTTCTTAAATAAAATTAATAGTTTTAGTGGCCTTTTTAGTAACCAAAAAACTGGAGGGCAACTTGGCCCCCTCCCATCGAGGAATTCCTGCCGCGGGGTATGGACCTTATCCACAAGGGTGCCGGCATTTATTGGCACTGGGTCTTTGGGGTGCTGCTGATCCTGGTGGTGCTGTACGTTAAGGGCGGCATCGTTGGCTTTCTCAATCGGGGGAAGGGGCGATGACGGTACTTCTCGAGATCAAGGACCTGAGCAAAAGCTTTGGAGGCGTACATGCGACCAACCATCTGTCGCTCGATGGGAAACAGGACTTAGTATTGTCACTGCTATCACTGCCACTGCTACTACTGCTTCAACATCTAATGTTACGACTAATTCACTGCTCCTAAAGGTATTAAGGCGGAAAATTGGGAGAATGTTGAAGCGAGGTTAAACTAGATCAAAACACGCAATGCGTATATAGGTTGTGAAGAAAATTAATCAGCAATGCCTCAGGAACAGTTTATGGCATTAAGTCGAAACTTTCAGCGGGACCTAAGGGTTTTGATTTTGACGCTCCGAACATGAATAAGTAAAATGAAATTTGCATATTAATTTATTCTTTTGACTATATGGCTTTCTCATAGTTTTGATCGGACGATTTTGAGAAAAACAGGAGCGGGGAAGGAGGCCTAGACTCCCTTCAATTCTTTGGTTACTTAAAAAGGCAACTAGAACTTTTAATTTTTTACGAACGTTTTTATTAGTAAAATTATACGTAACTTACGGATAACGAATGTCGAATGTAGAATTGTTGCAGATGCAGAAATGTTGCAGAGCTTTAATTAGCTGAAAATAGGCAGTAAACACGGGCCACCATTCGCTCACCGAAATTCAAAACTTAAATTCACTTCTATCATATCTTTTCACTTCTCACACATTTAGTTTCCATTATACAAATCCCCTAAAAAAAGCAACAATCTTGCGAAAACCACCCCACTTCGCAAAAAAAGCGAACCCAAAAATATGACATGGTTAAAAAATGAAATTTATTTAATTAGGTCTAGGATCAGAAAGCCAGGTGAGACAAAACAATAATATATTAAAGAATCACAAATTAAAAAATGAAACCACGTGTACACATAACATCGTTTGGGATTAGGAGACTCCGAAGATTAAAACAAGGTGAGGCAAAACAATAACGTAAAAAATATCATGAATTACCAATTGAAACCATAGATATACAAAGCAGCTATGAGAGGCTCTATTCATTTTATTACAGCCATTTCATTCTTTTTCAGGCAGTTCTCATACATTTTTGTGAATACTCGATGCTGCAACAAGCTGCCTGAGGCAGACACAGCTATATATGCTCCTCCTCCGTCCCAATCAATTTAAAGTCTCCTTTGTTACACCCACAAAGGAAGTACCCATTTTACTTAAGTCATTCTTTCCTCCCACGCCATTTGAGGATGACCAGTTTTTCTTTTGGTCTTAGAACTTTACACAACGATTTCTAAGATTGTTTCAAAATAGTTTTTATGAAACACCTATGAGGGTCAAGACTGCTTTACTACAATATTTCTTTGGGTGTTATGCAATAGGGTTGGGTTATTATATAATAAAGAGTGTTTTTCTTAAAAACCCACGAGGGATAGGAAAAAACATTCAGGGCCTGCTAGTGGGGGATCTTCAAGACGTTGGACCCCTAACGAGTAGATTTACCAGTCACTTCCAGTCAAGAGGGGTGTGCCGCAAACTACTATCCTTGACCCTACCTTCTTCAATTTTTTTATTAATTATGCCCCTAGTGTAGTACACAATTATTTAACTTTATATGTAGATGATTCCAAAGTCATTGGTGGTAGCAGAAACCAGCTTGATGCAGGTGTTTTTCAACATGATATAAATGAGCTTAATAATTGGGCAAATGCCTGGTTATTGAGCTTTAACACATATAAATGCCATCTAATGATTGCCCTTGCTTTGTTGATGGTGATTGCTAATCGAACCTTCCCTGTGTCCCCGTCGTCATTTATATATCCCCCTGTGCCCCCGGCGTCCCCGTTGCTGTTGTTTCCCTGTGTCCCGGTCGTCATTTGTGTCCCGGTGTCCCAGCCTGTAATTTCTCTTTGAGTGTCGCGGTCGTCATTTATATTCCATGTGTCCCGGTCGTCATTTGTGTATCCGTGTCTCGGTCCGAGCGATTGACGCCCAAGGTCGCGGCAGCGGTGATGATTTTCTCCGTTTTTTAAAGGCCACGCCGATCTACGCAGAGTTTGCCGATTACCTGGACGGCCTCACTGTTGACGGCGATTTGAAGGGCTGGTCGAGGGTTGAGCTGCCACTGAAAGCCGGTCTGCCTTAACGCACCGTGGTGGGGCACGTCGATTTGGATGGAGCAGATGTCGTCGACTCTCGCTGGGAAGTAGACTTAGGACTTGTTGTATTTCGGCAGCTGCGGTTCGGACGGCTACAGCATTTTGAGCCGCGAACCGCTCGACGACATTGCCGATCTCAGGGGCCGCCGTGTTGTTGGTGTGCGGGTTCTCGGGCCTTGTATCGAACCGCTGGGAGCATCACTCGTGGTCAGTGGCTTGCCGCAGATGTATTCTCAGCTGCAGACTGGTGTTGGCGATGCGGTGCTGATCATCGGCACAGGCGCATTTCTTTGCCCTGCGTGGTAAATGTCAGCCTCTCTCCTATATTTCAAGGGTTATGGGATTTCTAATAAGCTAAACTTATTGGAGTGATTTTCATTATGATCACCTGCATTTTTGGGGATGATTTCCCCGTTTTTCAAATCAGGCGAATCTTCCCTGGGTCGTAGCAATTCATGTTGAACATTAATCTTAACGAATTTTGTGGATTCAGCATAAAAAGCCAATCCATTTAATGGATTAAAAAAAAAAAAAAAAAATCAACTCATTTTTGTGCATAGGATCTTGAAACTTCTAATGAAGGGTCTTCTGATATGCTAAATCTGATTGTGTGTGCTTTTTATTTAGATCGCTTGACGTTTTATGAATTCTCCCTTCATTTTCAAAAATTGTCGCAGGCCCTTAGTTCATTATGGGTAACACTAGACTTAATGAACTTCATATAGTTGGAATCTGTATAAAAACCCATTCTTTTAGTATCTAGAGACTAAAACTCGAAGCCTTATCTTACACCATTATATGCTAATAAGCCTATTATCACTATCACTAAACTCAATGAAATTACCAGATGACATTTTTGTAAGCTGTGAAATTACGTCTTTTTATCAGACAGACTTCCGGAATTTCAATTGATAGGAGGCCCTTTCCCCACCACTCCTCCTGATTGACGCCTTTGTATGATTAATCTAGAGACTAAAACTCGAAGCCTTATGTTAGATATAAACATAAGTTATACGGTGCTAATCAAACCTATGATCCTGGACTGCATGGATATGTTTTGTTATTTGTGTTTTAAAAAACTGCAACATAAGAATTTTCAAAAGAAATAAACAATAATCTTCAAAGAAATAGGAGATTTGACAAACGAAGCTGTAAAATATCGAAAAATAAAACACATTCTAAAGAAAAGGAGCAACAGGATAAAAATGTTCCATTTGCGTTTCGTATTCTCATATTAATCTGAAAGTTTTTGAATTAATGCATGTTTTGATTTTGGCTCACTGCACATGAATAACTAAAACAAAATTTGCATATTAATTTGTTTGGCTATATGGCTTTCTCATAGTTTTGATCAGACAATTTTTTAAAACAAAAGGGTGGGTAAGGAGACCTAGTTGCACTCCAATTTTTGGTTATTTAAAAAGGCAACTAATTTTTTTTTACCTTTTTTACAAACGTTAAACCATACATCTGTGATCTTTTATCTGGAAAAGATGCGAAAATTCAACATTTTTCCTTATAAGAGCTTGAAACCCCTATCAAACAGTTTGTGGTAACGAACTGTAGTAAGGAGCGACCCGGCTCAATAGTAACCAAAACTCTAAAAAATGGAATTTTTACTCCAATAGCTACATCAAAATAATCGCATTTTAATGCTGATTTTAAATATATAAGTTTCATCAAGTTTAGTTTTCTATCCTTTCTGGAGTTTCAAAAAAGCGGCATTTTCCCACGGGTCCGAAAGTGCTGCCGTAATTTTGGCTGGGTTTATCCTTTGGTTTTCTCTTAGAATTGAGGCAGAGAAATGTTATCAGAAGTACCTTTTAAACTTTAAAAGTTCTGTCATTACTAAAGAAATTGGAGCTTATCCTTTACTCCTTTCTAAGTGGTGATGTTAGAAAGTTGGCCTACGGCAAAAAAAAATCAACTCTACACTAAAATTCGAATTTTGTTCCAATTCTTTAAGAATGACTCCTGAATAACAACGACAGTTTAATTAGAATAAATAGCTCTTTTGAAATTACTAAAAATACTTTAGCGTAAAGAGCGAGGTATTCTCATATACGTAATACTTTCTTTTCGTTTTGAGTTTTAATATTGCTCATGACTTGCAGGTGAAAAAGCTTGTTTTTTATTTAATTTCTCATTGTTTTTTTTAATATGCAATTGATCGCCCTTGAACGGATGGACTGGACACTTTACCTGCCGGCCGAGGCCGAATTTTATCGTCGTGCCAAATTACCGGACACTGCGTTTTCAAGCTGGCACATTGCCGGGAATGATCAACTGATGCCGGCCTCCATTGCGTGTAGCAAAACTGCGTCCGGTGCAAAGATTGTCGATGCGATCAATGCACTTGTGCAAGATCACCCTGACATGCCCTGGACGAAATTCTTCATATGTGCTATTAAATAGTTATGTAAAATTTTTCGTTTAGGGACTAAACATAAGGAATCACCTCAAATACCTTGTTATCGTTCTTAGGAATCGAATTTATTATGGTTGATATTTGTCGGTTAAAATTTGAACTTTGGTGGTTTTTTTGGAGGGGGGTGGGGGTAACATCATTCAAAGTTGTATTTTGTTCCTAGAGCTTTATTTGTTGGCCTTATTTTGTGTTGTTATAGCTAATTTAACACAGTGCTATAAAATAATATGCTCTATTATCAGGATTATCAAAATTTTGCCGATCATTGCCCAAATGTTATGAGGTATTATTAAAAACTTGTTCCATATTATCAAATATCTTTCATTACATTTTCAAAATCTCGACTGGTATAATGAGATACTTTTATAATATTATCGAAACTTTACATAGTATTATCAAAATCTTGCAAGTTATCAATAAAATCTTGCATGGTATGGCAAAACATACAAAATTCCACATTTTTGTAGATAGGATCTTGGAACTTGTACAATAGGGTTCTCTGATACTCTGAATCTGATGGTGTGATTTTCATTAAGATTCTATGACTTTTAGGGGGTGTTCCACCCTATTTTCACCAGATTTTTTCAGGCTCATAACTTTTGATGGGTAAGAATAAACTTGATGAAACTTATATATTTAAAATCAGCATAAAATGCGATTCTTTTGATGTGCTGGGGAGGGTAGGGGCGTTTTCAGGGGGATGTTTTGGTTTGGGGGTGGGGTTGGGGGGGGGGGGTACGTGGGAGGATCTTTCCATGGAGAAACTTCTCATGGGGGAAGAGACTTTCAATGAAGTGTGCGTAGGATTTTTTAGTATTATTCAAAAAAACAATGAAAAAATAAATATGAAAAGTTTTTTCTACTGGAAGTGAGGAGCAGCATTATAACTTAAAACGAACAGAACTCATTTGGTGTTGTAAATGAATCTCAATTTGCGTGTTAGTACCTTGTAATTGATAATGCAGGTTAGCATCCATTATGTTTGCGCATGCTTAGTGTTAGGTCTATTTTCTTTGTGTTTTAGGTCTATTTTAGGTCTTGTGTGTTAGGTCACACACAATTTATTTTCTTGTGTGTTAGGTCAGTTAGGTGTGTTAGGTCTATTATGCTTTGTGTAGGTCTATTTGTGTTTAGGTCACAGAAGTTTCGTCTGTGAGAAGTATGGTTTTCATATCGCGTCGTTTAAGCTACTCTGGTCTGACCAAAGAAGATTCAGGATGCAGCTTCTCTTTGGAACTTTGTGGATATGGATGGATGTAGAAAAGAGTCATTACTGACGATCGATGTCCTTATTTGTTGTTTTTTTTTATCAAAGATACTGGATAATATCTGTTTTTTCCACAATCCCTTGAAGAAATTCCATATATTTGGACCGGCATTGACTTTTCCCGTACTACCGAAGAGGATGGCAACAGCGAGGGATAGCTTCATGATAAGAATGAGACTTCAACTTTATCGCAGAACGAAACGTGTCTTCCAGCGGTCGCTTCCTTCCTTGTGTTAGTTTGGGTCAAT
Organism: Alatinidae sp. Z8VKAUB7J3; assembly: GCA_010016025.2. Lineage (NCBI taxonomy): Eukaryota > Metazoa > Cnidaria > Cubozoa > Carybdeida > Alatinidae > Alatinidae sp. Z8VKAUB7J3. The sequence continues at coordinate 238,100,212 of JAAAKM020721499.1, forward strand.
GAGAAAGAATGATGTTACAATGAGCAACATGGCAGGTATCGGTTCGACGGAAGAGAGAGGATATGAAAATTCAAATACTCGATATTTTCTATTTCTCAATGACAAATGCTATATGCAAACAATGGGTAAACTGCGCAACTTACAATTCTATATCCAGGGGATGTCAAGGGTCATGTAGACCCTTGACATCCTCTAGTAAGATAGATAGTCCTCTAGTAGGAATCAAGGGTCAGGAGACCTTTGACACCTACTAGAGGCGTAGTTTTTGGACCATTCAACTATTTTTAATCAAACTTCAATCTCACAATTTGTATTGGAAGTCTCCGAGTGATTGGATCTCAATGAATTTTGATATTTAGAAGGATATCCTGTCTCAAAGCTCTTATTTTAAATCCCCACTGGATTTGGTAACATTGTGGGGCGTTTAGGGGGGAGCAAAAATCATGGAAAATGCTTAGAGTGGAGGAATCGGGAAGAAACTTGGTGGGGAAAATAAGCAGAAATCCTAGATACGTGGTGGATATAGTTGGAACGGATCCCCTCTATTTTGGGGAATGGGCCTGCTCGTCCCATGCCGGCGAGGAGCCGCACGTTTCGCTGACCGGCGAAATGCTGCAATCGGCTGGCCTCGATGAGGATGCGTTGGAGTGCGGCGGCCATTGGCCGCTTGGCCGGCAGGCGATGATCGACCTTGCCGCCCGCGGCGGGATGCCATCCGCATCGATGGCCCGGCCGGGAATGTGGAACCTCCCGACCCTTTCGATTTCCAGGGTCATTGCAATGTGCTGCTCACAATGCTCATATTATTCTTGATGGTAGAAGAAAAAAAAATCTAGTTTCAAGTAATGTCACGTGACCAAGGGAAGATTTAAAGGAAATCGCAGCTTCCTGAGAGAGTGTAAAGAGGGAGGCTTTGAATAGATTAAGATGGAGGAGGAGTGTGCTTAGCTGTGTTGGCCTCAGGTGGTTCCGTACTGCAGTGAGTTATAAGTAGTTGTAGTTTTTAATTTTCAAAAGCATAACAACTTCATCACCACTTTTTTTTTTTTTGGTTCCTGTTTCCAATTCATTAATTGTTTTTGGTTTTGAAATTCAGTCATCAATCATTAATTATTTTTTGGAATTTATTTATTTATAAATCGTTAATTGTTTTTTGGAATTCATTCATCATTGATTAATATTAAATTTTCAACTTTTTAAATGTTTGTTTGGATTTTGGAATCGTTTTTGAAACATAATTTAAACAATTATTTATCAATTATAGACCTATGGATCTACCGATGGATCCTTGCTGCTGTAATGTTGGCCGACATGCCTATTTCTTCTCCCTGTAAGAAAAGCATCTATGGACCTATGGATCTACAGATGGATCCCTACTGCCGTAATATTGGACGACGTGCTTGTTACATCTTCCTGTAAAAAAAGACCTTTGGACCGAACAGCTGATTCGACACCAGCTTTGGCTCTAGATGATCTTTAACCTATTCATTTATCCTATGTCAGCATTGTGCTTAGTTTATTCTATAAAATTTTTATTTGCGTTAGCCGTTTTTTTTTCTTATAAATTCTAATTTTGTCGCGAGAGGGCTCATTTAAAGGGAATAAAAAGTTCTAGTGCCCTTTTTAAGTGACCAAAAAAATCGGAGGGCAACTAGACCCTCCTCCCACCCTCATTTTTTTCTCTAAGTCACCAGATCAAAATTTTGAGATAGCTATTTTGTTCAACATTTCCCCCCCCAATGTCACCAGATCCGGTCGGGATTTAAAATAAGAGCTCTGAGACATGATTTCCTTCTAAATATCAAATTTCATTGAGACCCGATCACCCGTTCGTAAGTTAAAAATACCGCATTTTTTCTAATTTTTCAGAATTAACCCCCTCCCTAACTACCCCAAAGAGAGCGGATCCGTTCCGGTTTTGTCAATCATAGGACTTGTGCTTATTTTTCCCACTAAGTTTCACTAAACTAAGGGACACAGTGATGTTTATGTTTAATTCTAAACTAAACACTATAATCAGAAATTTTTACTTTGTTACGCTCAGAAAAGTTCTACTTACTACAAGTTCAGAGCTAATTCCAATTTAATTGAGTACCAGCCCCACCCCTTCTATTAAATCTGCTAAGCAGCATGCTTGTAAGGAATGTATATGAGGAAATGCTAGTTGATTGCAGAAAAACGTATTGGTCTACCCAGATAGTGAGAGGTGGGGGTGAGTCATTGTTTAGGTGGGGTAGGGTAGATTCCTAAAAAAGTACATTTTAATGGACAACTGCTTATCCTTCATGAGGTTTCAGATAAATGTTGAAAGAGGTAGGGTGGGAGCAAGAATAAATCAAATCGTTTCTCTATACAGCTAAAATGTTACATTTCCATATCTACCAGCAGAGAGATGGAAAAGGTAAGGCAAGTCATCATCACCCCGCCAGGATCCCGATCTCTCCACTCTAAGCGTTTTCCAAGATTTCCAGTTTCCAAGATCTCTGTTTCCCCCCTCCGACCCTCTATGTCGCTGGATCCGATTCGAGTTGAAAATGGAGCATCTGAGACATAAGATTCTTCTATATATCAAGTTTCATTAAGATATGATCACCCATTTGTAAGATACCTCGATTTCACGTTTTCCAAGAATTCTGGCTTCCCCCTCCAACTCCCTTTGATGTCAATTACAAAGGAAAGCCAAACTTGAGGCCGATCGAAACAGCTCAAAAAGCTCAGACCCTGATAGTTTGAAATCTGAAAAAAGTAAGTTTTATCATTTCTTACCTTACTTTTCCAAGGCCATAAACGCTTAACAAAGACACCAAAACAGTGCTAACAAATGTCTGGTTTAAAATTGCACCGCTATAAAAGTGAAAATGCACCAAAACCATCATTTTCTTGTAAAACGTGCCGAATACAGAATTAACAATTTTATAAGTAACAGTCTATTTCTCTATTTCCACTCCCGCCATATTTATTTATCACGCGGTCGATGTCTACCTCAATATTTCGGTGAACGTTTATAATGGCTAGTCCTGTCAGTCTAGAGTCCTGTCAGAGCTCTTCGTTAGTATTTCCTCTTCTATTCATCCTAAAATGTTCGAATAAAGACCAAAATCGTCAGAAAAATATGAACTCTAAAATAAAGATACAATGGATAAATGGAAGGAAATTGAACTAGAAAAAATGAAAGTAAGTAGTCTGCTCCCCCAATCTGTTATTGTGAACCTAAGCACACACGGAATCTGTTATGAATTCAGTAAAATTTCTATGATTTACTATCAAATGTATACAGAAGTATGCTACTAGCTCACAATATGGTTCTCCAACTCAACAAGGGGATTTTTAAATTTCGGTTTTCTATTGTTTGATATGTTGCTGTTTCATATATACACTTTTTATACCCATTTAGAAGGAGAAAGAGAGAAGTGTGTTTTTACAAAACACATAATAAAAAGAACACTTGGCCACCGACACCACTATATCCCTATAGCTTGAACTATGCACAAATTGAACCATAGGTAAATCGGGAAAAAAACGTGGTTCCGTGAATTTCGAGTTAGCCAGGGTCAACGGTATTAAAATGAAGCATTAAAACAGAAACAAACTTCTCAATTCGTGATTTTTTTTTTTTTTTTTTGGCTTAATGGCTTTCTTAAAGATTTGATTCGATGATTTTGAGAAAAAAGGAGCGGGGGAGGGGGCCTGATTGCCCTCCAATTTTTTTGGATGCTTAAAAAGGAAACTAGAACTTTTAATTTTATGAAAGGACGTTTTTACTAGTAATGAATGCATGCTATTTATGAATTAACTTACGTAATGAACTTCTATATTCGTATATTTTTATTATGTGACGGCCGGGTCGAGGGTCTCTTGGAACAGCGCGTGCAAGCCGTGCACCAACGCCGCCATCTGCCACGGTGCGTCGAACGGAGTGGCGGGGCCGAGAGCGTCGTCGTGGGGAGACTGTGCGATGGCATGCGCCGCCGGCAGTGTTCCCAGCACGGGCAGCACGGCGCGCGTGAAGCGGTCGTGCAGCATCGCGGTCAGACTGCGGTCGCCGGTGGCGCGCGCGATCAGTATGCCGTCGCTCCTTACGTTCGGTTAAAAAAAACTTTATTTTTTCATTTAATTTCTGATCGTTTTTAAATAATACAGGGAAATCCAGCTCTACCTCCATGAAAAATTTCGGTACTTGTGTAATATACGTCACTCACCCAAGTTTATGCTGTGTAAAACTCGAGAAAAAACCGAATTCTTCGTCAATTTCTTCGTTGCTTTAGAAATGAATTTGAGCTATACATTTGCATAATTGGGGGGCTCATGGGTATTGTCTGTAACTAAGAGTATATATGTTCTCTGTTTTACCTGTGCATTTTTGTTTGGCCCAGCAAAACATTTAAGAGCCTCGTGTGAGGAATAAAAATCTGGCTTTGGGTAGATTGTGATGGAGGAGTAGCGTGAGTTGGCCTCAGGCGGCTTGATGCCGTAGTGAGTTGTTATTTATATTAACAGTAGTTAAAGCATTTAGGCTGTATGTGAACTGAACACGTTGGGGGCGCGGGATTTTCTAGAGTTATTAAAAAAATGAGACAAAAACGTTTTTCAGCTGGAAGTAAGGAGCAGCATTAGAACCTAAAATGAACTGAAATTATAATGTATATAAAGGGGTCCGTCTCCCCCGCAATACCTCACTCTTTACGCTAAATTACTTTTTAGTTATTTCAAGATCGGCGGGCGCGGGCACGTCGTCCCGGACCGCCTCCAGCGCTCCATCGACCAGAGCGTGAAGAAACATCTTGTATACTCAAGTGTCTATTATGTACAGATACGTAAAACAAAACTTAAATATTATAAATTGATTTCAAAATATTCCATATCCCGTGTTTGATCCAACCCCCCCCCCCCTCCTCTTTATTAATTTTCAATATTGATTCCAAATCGCTATTTCTCAGTATTTGAAATTGTTTCTGGTCCCCCACCCTATTGAGTAGAGACAAAAAAGTATGGGGAGATGGATTCCTGCAAAATTTTAAAATAATTTTGAAATTTCTGAAAAACAGCTTGATTTTTATTTTTGACACAATACCTGTCATTTGATTCAAAAAGAATCTTAACGAAAGAATATTAAAAGAAAAGAATATATATTTTTATTCCTTATTCTTAAAGTTTAATACTTTTGCTCCAAAAATACCCACGTCATTGTAATTATGCCTCAAACAAACATTTTAGAAAAAGTCAAGAAAATGTTCTGTCTTTATGGGAAAAATTACAATTTCGAATAAAAATCTGACTATCAAGTAATGGCATATGACTATGAAGATATAAGTGATAACCAAAGATTATAAAAAAAGGTGTTTTGGATATCGCATGCTAAGCGATTTTTTAGTTGCTAACTTGACTAAATTCATACTAAAATCAACTTGAACAGCTGTTAGTGATCACATGAACCAGTATCTTAGGTATTTATCAAGGGTGGACAGGTAAATCCTGGGACACGAGGTCCTTCTAAATATCAAATTTCATTAAGATCTAATAACCCTAATAAGATCAGCTATGTTTCTCTTTTAATCGGTTTATTCTACATTAGAATATGCATAAGACGTTCGAAGCAGGTATATAGTTTTCTCACGCGTAGCAGGTGCAAAATTATCGTTACTTTTTGGTTTTGCCAGCACCAGTTATGTTTCTCTTTAAATCGGTTGATTCTAAATTATCGTTTTACATATGTCGAATGTATTCAGAGGTTTGTAAAGAGATTTGTAGTGTTTGGTTTGACTGCTGAAGTTACAAAATATCCTGCTTGTGATGTCCTCTACCAAAAAATGAAAATAAAAGTAAAAAATTGTATCTAGTCAATTGTGAAAAACGGATATAATAATTTAAATAGGACATTGGAAAAAAAAGCAACGAAAAACAGACAAACTTTTAATAATAAGAAAGTTCCGAATATTTCGAAGACCATGGCCTTTTGATAGCGCGATGAGTCAGCTGACCAATTGGGATTTAGCAAAGTTTTGCGTCGCTGAATATTCGCCGGCAATCGGCGAATAGCCATGAGTCTTATCTGGGGATCAACACTCATATCATTGGCAATCTCTACCAAAAACAAGACAGCGGCGGCGCCCCAATCGTCTAAGGCCCACTCGGCTTGCATGCGATTATAAGGTTCTCCCAAGATTCTCTGCTCAAAGGCAATACAAATGGAGCTTGTAAATTACGATCAAGCATTTATGATTACTACTGTAAGCCACCTATGATGATGTAAGAGAACAATAATATTGTAAGTTTGGTTTACAATAACCAACTTCATTAAAGCATACTGTGTGGGCGTGGCTAACTAATAACCCCTCCCCCCCCCTCCCCCCCCCCCCCCCCCCCCCCCCCGTGCCCCCCCCCCCCCCGCCCCCTCCTTTAACTCTCTCTGGTTGGGAAATTAATCGCCGTTCCCTGGTTAGACAGACTTCCATCGAAACATAAAGATGCCAGACAGTAGAGTCATGGCAGCGATACTCATCACGTTGAGCCAGGCTCCGACGAAAAGAAAGAGTAGCATGCCAGCCATGTTCCCTTGCTCTTGAAGAAAGTAGGCAAATAAATGGATGCCGGCGCTGAGAAAAAGAAAACCCACAATGACCCACATCCAAAAGTCCATTCGTTGGTGGGGGGAGGGGGAGGGGGAGGGGGGGGGGGGGGGCGGCTGGGGGGGGGGGGGGGGGGGGGGGGGGTCCAGTGCTTTGGCGAGTTCGGTGCTTCTGGACGTGCTAGGACGATGAAAATTGGTAGACGTGTCAGTGACCTGCACAAATTAACGAAAAGCTCTTTTTCCCCGATACGACCATCTGGAGGGCTGAAGAGAGGGGAAAATAAAGAAAAAATGAGGTATTTTTAACTAAAAATAACCAATATTAGTCGTATGCTTAGGAACAATTTTTTGGCATATGATATATAACTTGCTTACGTGAAACTGAAGTTGTTTCTTCCATGTTGACTTTAAAGGAACTCTAATGGAATCTGAAAAAGAAAAATATCAAATGTTAGCCATGCACTTAAGAACAATTTAATTTTGCAAATAATTTATAACTTACATATGTGAAGCTGAAGTATTTTTTTTTCCATATTGACTCCAAAGCGGTCCATTTGTTTCATTTTGTCAATTAGCTAATAATTGTGCCATAAGCTACGCCCACCACTCCAACTCATTTATTCGTAATTTTAGGTAGCTTAGTCTTATTAAAAACTAATTTTTAAGCCAACTGTTGCAGCGTGAACTCTACAAACCTCCAAAATTCATCCATTTCTTTATATATTTTATTTATGACAGTTGATTCATCTGCTTATAGTTATACTCAGTGTTTGCTTGACCAGCTCAAAGATGAAGAGTCTAATAGGGAATCCTCCCAGGGAACGGGCCACCATTTTCCAAGCCCAAGTGTTGGCTGATCAGCTCAAAGACAAAGAGTCTATTAGCGAATTCTTCCAGGGAGCTTGCCACCATTTTTCGAGCCTAAGCGTTGGCTGACCAGCTCAAAGACAAAGAGTCTATTAGCGAATCCTCCCGAGAGCTGTTGAGAATCCATTGCTTGGCTCTGACATAATGACAAAATAACTGGAGGGCATATAGGCCCCCTCCCACGCTCATTTTTTTCCAAAGTCACCGGATAGAAATTTTGAGATAATCATTTTGCTCAGTATAGTCGAAAAACCTAATAACTATGTGTTTAGGGACGACTAAATCCCCCACAGTCCCCAGGGGAGGGGCTGCAAGTTACAAACTTTGACTATTGTTTACATACAGTAATGGTTGGAAAGTGTATAGACGTTTTCAGGACATGTGCCGTTGCCACCAATATCTCGGGTGCGATCATTGCCAGCGGGCGGATTGAGGTGGATCAGAACCGCCAGGTCGTCCAGCACCCTGACGGCGGTGTCGTGTCGGATATTCTTGTGGATGAAGGGTCCGAGATACAGGCCGGGGACGTGATGATCCGGCTTGATGACAAGCAGCTGAAATCTCAGCTTGCGATCAATGAAAGCCAGCTTTTCGAACTGATGGCGCGGCGCAGAAGGAGTTCAGAAATCTTTTGGATTCGCTTTCTAAATTTCTACAATGTCGTTTGGAAATTATGTGGCATGTTCAGTTAGCGTTCTCTTACTGATTATACCTACATGCAGGTCAAACGTACAGTGTATTTTTAAAGAGTCATCAAGGTCATCTGACCTTGATCATCTGACAAGGTCACTGAATATTGTTGATGTAAGTGTAGTTAATTTTTTTACTAATTTGAACTTAATTTCCCCCCCCCGGTTATTAATGTTTTAAAATTGATAAACCTCCCCGCTCCGTATTAGGACTCCCCCGTTATTAATTTCAAGAAATTCTCCCTGTAAATGAAAACACTTGAATAATTTCCCATGCAAAATTTGACTCTGAAACAGTTGCTCATTAGTCAATTGGTACGATTTTTGTCCTCTGGGTCATCCTTCTTTAAAACTATCACAAAATTGAGACTGGAGTTCAGACTCCCCCGTGGGCGCCTGCTGAGGAAGGTCGCTTCTCGGTCATTTGGCCAGGATCATGTAATGTATCTGTTCTCAGTGATGGTAACACGAATCCTTCAAGGAAAAAATGTCATTAAAGCGACAACAATTGCTCAAACACGCATTTTTAAGAAGCATATTTGTTATTTTTCAACATTTGTACTTCCAGAAAATCAAAATAGGCAATTAAATTAATTAAAATACCAAATTTTCTTTAATATTTAGACAAAAAAGTTAGGATGAATCTTGAAAACATCAGATTCAGGTGAATTGGAGAAATCCGAAATGATTTAAATCTTTAGTGGAAAGGATCAGGCCTATACGTGATTGACTAATTTGCCAACCAATCAGAACCCATGAGATGAAATACCATTCCTTCGAGCTGTGTCTTTCAAAAGGCGTTCGTCTTGATATTTGGTACAAAGAAAAGATCACGTTTGAATGATCTTGGTAAATCAGGGCTAGATTAAATTTGGCTATAAATATCAGAAATGGAGTGAGAACCTAAAATAAGCTAACCTTACTTAACCAAACCTAATCTAACCGAACCTAACGTGTCATCATCAAATCTAGCCTCAAATCGAAAAAGTTGACTGGCAACATTGATTAAATCCAAGGAGAAAAAAGGTATTTCGGACATTCGCCAATTTGTGGACATTCACGGTAATATATATATGTATATATGTAACCGTGCCCTAGAGCGTTGCCACTAAACAGCGACACGACACTTTCCATTACCGTGATTTCCATATAAAGATTTAAAGGACAAACTCTAAGACGATACGTCATGTCTTGAGTAATAACCATGAATCGTATGATAGAGACACGTGGTTTTTATGCACGACTTAAGACCATAGGAATAGGATATTTGTTATTTTGTAAACTGTCACCAACATTTGAATTTTCGTGTAGTGACGCAGCGGGAACGGATTGGATCGAACTTCCAGCAAGGGGGTATGGCATTAGGCTATTGTCATTCGACATTGTCAAAGCTATCGACCGGGTATAGCACCATGACCTGCCAAAGAAACTCCATGCATGTGGTGTTTGTGGATGTCTGTGAAGAGTCATTGAGAGCTTTCTTTCAGATTGTTCACTGCGGGTTGTCTTCGATCGGTTTTTTTCCTGGGAATACTCAGTGAAAGCAGGAGTTTTCGAGGAGTTTTTGTTATCTGACCGTTGAACTATTTCAAACAAACGGGCAATCTCAAAATTTTGAGAGTATTTGTGAAGGGGGTGGGGGGTAGATGCCCTCCCGCATACATATTAAACAACGATAATGAATACAAAATTTTTGGGCTTCATTTATTTAATGATAGTGACTTACATTTGTTTTATGCTTAGCTTTCTATTTAGCTTTATCTCTACTCTTTGCTTTTCCTGAAAAAACAGCTTGCTCTATCTTTTTAGGGTCCCAATAAAGGGAAATAATAATGCGGAATAAAAGTGAGATTAAAGAACTGTCAAAATGGATCATAAGCATAAACCACAGAGAGTGAGCCTTAAATGAATGGAGCAATGATGATTCAAACTCCGTGTCCCGTGTGATTCAAGATCAGTGTTTCAGAGTGGTCAATATCAAAAAGCTAAATCTTGAACAAAACCAAACTACTGCAACTGCAGCGGCCTAGGATTACAATATGCACATCTTCAAATCAAAGGTCAGTAAGCACTTGTCATAACCATCCTCGTAAGTCATCAAATTTTATTCATTCCATTCATATCTTTCATCATTCATCATCATCACCTGTGAGTCTATCCATCTCATTAACCCTTATCCTCAGTGTCTTGACAAGTTGTGACTTGCAAGCACAGGGGTCTCAAACTCAATTTACCAGGGGGTCGCTGGAGAAAGTATGGGTGTGCTTTCAATAAGGCACCTGGTGTTAAGCATCAGTGTATCATGCTAAGTTAATATGTAATTGCTACGCCTTGAGATGTTTCCAAGAATTTCTTGGCATCATTCGGGAAACACTTTGTTCCCGAAAATTTCTTGCGAAGTGTAACTTTTTTGTCTTCTTTGGGAAAATTCAGAACTGACGAGGAACTTTTTTTCTTCTTTGGGAAAATTTAGAACAGATGTGTAACTTTTTTCACATAAGCAGAAGTCCTAGATACGTGATTGTCAAAATTGGAACGAATCTTACTTTAAATCCCGACCGGATCCAGATTCATTAAGGGGAGGACAAATGAGGAAAAATGATTAGAAAAAATGAGGTATTTGTAACTTTCGAACGGGTGATCGAATCTTAATGAAATTCGATGTTTAGAAGGATCTTTTGCTTTAGAGCTCTTAATGAAGCTTGATATATAGAAGCATCTTATGTCTCAGCCCGGTGGATCTTCAGGTGAATGCTCATTTGACCACCTCGCAGTCCGCGCCGCCGCGGGGGTCGCTTTTCATCGCTTCCAGCTTGGCGGGTTCGGTGGGCACGAACTGCACCTCGTCACCCGGGCGCAGCAGGAAGGGGTCGTCCGCTTCGGGGCGAAACAGTTTCATCGCGGTCTGGCCGACATGCTGCCAGCCGGTGGGGGTGGAGACCGAAAACAGCACCAGTTGCCGGAAAAGACCTTAGTTTCTGATTGTTTTTCAAATCATGTTGGAAATCCCACCCCCCCTCCATGGAAAACACATGGATCACGCATCTATGATCCTTCTTCTGGTAAAAAATTCAAAATCCCACATTTTTGAATATAGGAAAGTATAACAGTTCAAAATAGGAATGAAATCTTTTAATCGACAGTGAACAGATAAAAATTTTTAACTGGATATTTCGAACACATATACGTTATCTACGTCACCGAGCAGTAACTATGCGGCAAACATTTTTAGTACTTATAATCCAAAATGCAAAGTATCACCTTTCTTATACAGTGGTTTAATTAAAGTTTTCCGAAATCTTTAGGTACTTCCCCCTTTCAAGAACCATACTCATAATCTTCAGTAACTTATTTCTGTAGCACTTCAGTAAAACTTCAATAGCTTATAACTCATTTTTTTAGCGTCGTAACATTCCAAGTTCCAAGTTTCATATATACCAATGTATAATCGAAAGTGTCGTTAAGGAGTGCATCATTATCTTTAACTTTTCGTTAAGACAACAGAAAAAAATTGGTCTGAATAGATTGGCCTCTGAAAGACTGAACTAAAGGTTAAAAAAAAGGGTAAGGAATACGGCATCTGACTTTACAGTCCCTATTATTAATGCTGGTTCGGTTTCATGGCCTTTTAGCCCTGAAGTGCAATGGGGATTATAATTGTAGACCGGTTTTGTCTTTAATCAAATTTAAAAAAAAGTATCTAGTTACGCTGTATTGTGCAAAATATTTTTTCATTAACAGTTTATACAATACAATTCAAAACTATCAGTTAAGAGAGAATATCTTAATCTATTGCTTTAAATTTTTAACATTTGTAATGTTCCCGAAGGCCTCTTTTTCAATAAGCGATTGCAAATAGGTAAATGCCTGATAACTAAACATTCCTTTATTAAGTAAAAAATAAATAACTGCTATCATTGACGAATTAGCTTTGTATGAGATTGTTTGCTTGGCAGTTTTATTCAAAACTATTTATCTACTTTCCACTTGCAAAGGTGACTGTGTAGGAAAGCATTCAAGAGGGGATTTTAAACACCAGTATGAGGATTTTCGATTACGGAAATTTCAGTTGAAAAACTTTTACGGTTTCAAGCCTTTCAAACAGTTCATGGTAACGAACTGTAGTAAGGAGCGATCACAAATTCTGCCGGCTAGTCGGTCTGTCTGTCTGTCCCGGTTTTGCTAGTTTAGGCACTTCCAGGTAAGCTATGACGATGAAGTTTGGCATGCGTATCAGGAACCAGACCAGATTAAATTAGAAATTGTCGTTTCCCCGATTCGATCATCTGGGGGGAGTGGGGGACGGTAAATCGCTAAAATTAGAAAAAATGAGGTATTTTTAACTTACGAACGGGTGATCGGATCCAAAGGGATGAACTTCAACTAATCCTATATTCAAAAAACAAACAAAACAGATTGCTATGAAGTTTCTGTTTGCCGTAATAAGCAATCTCTTAATGCTTGTAAAAAGTACAAGCTAGAAAAATTTAAAGCTATTGAACACGTGTAAAAATTAACCTTTTCACTAAGCTATAATTACAAGTTTCATCTTGTTCTTTCAAAATCATTTTAAAGTTTTATTTATTCGTCGGCGGCATTTTTGAACAAAATGGCTCTGTCAAAACTTTGATTGAATGTTTTTAGGGAAATGATGGGCGTGGGGGGCTAGTTGACCTCCAATCAGTTGCTACTATTAAAAAGGCCACTAGTCCTCTCAATTTCCAATCGAGTCGGATCTTTTGAAGTTCCTATAACTCCTTCTATGTGAAGTTCCCCGGTCTAAAGAAAAAAATTGGGCCATAACGCTCTTTACTTAGGCGGTGCTATTTCACTGCTCCCTGAATCACAAAAGCCGTAGAATAAATAGATGAAATTACTAAAAATACTTACGTAAAGAGCGAGGTATTAGGAGGAGGGGAGCCCCTCATATGGGTAATAATTTCTGTTCGTTTTAAGTTTTAATGCTGCTCCTTACTTCCAGCTGAAAAAAATTTCATATTTATTTTTTATTGTTTTTTTTTTTTGATAATGCTAGTAAATCCTGCGCTCCCTTCATGTAAATTTTCTTCCAAAGAAATCAAAATTTTACAGTCAATATGAATGGCCACAGAACTCCAAAATACTTTATTTTTTTACTGATTGCTACTACTAATACTACTAATAACTCACTGCAGCACCAAGCCGCATGAGGCTAACACAGCTACGCACGCTCCTCCTCCAACCTAATCTATTCAGGGACTCCCTCTTTACACCCTCCCACGAAGTTCCCATTTCCTTTAAATCTGTATTTATGACATCCTCCCAAGATCCGATTACTCCTTCTTAATTTACCTTCCCCCAACTCCCCCAAAGAGAGCGGTTCCGTTCCGATTATGTCAATCGTATTATGTCGTATCGTATCATACGTATCTAGGACTTCTGCTTATTTTTCCCACCAAGTTTCATCCTGATCCCTCCACTCTAAACGTTTTCCAAGATTTTAGGCTTCACCCCCCAACTCCCCCAAATGTCACCAGATCCGGTCGGAATTTAAAACAAGTAAAGACCGAAAATGATACGACCAGATTTTTCAAGATCATGTCTGGTGTTCTTCAAGAATATTCTTACTTTCCCCGATGCTCTTTATAATTATAATGGATTATGCCCAGAGATTTGCTTCGGGCCACGGGGTAAAAGTAAGCAACATGCTTACATTGAATTTTAAATGAAAATTGTTCTATGCGGACTTCGCGGAAGAAGTTTTCCTTTTTAAAGAGTCTAAAGAATAGTTGCAACAATTTTCTCCTAGTAATGGGTCAAGATTTTATTTTAACGCAAAACACCATCGTGGGAGGATCCTAAATAGGAGGACAACAGTTGCAGCTCGTTACATCCAGATTCAGGCACAACAGTCTCTACAAACAGCTGCTTAGGCCCTTTCAAAGCACCCCAAAGACCGGGGACCTTTCGGTGTACTCTATGCTCAGTAGATTATTGGGATTATTTGAGAAAATTATAGCCTAGTAAGATCCGGTCGGGATTTAAAATAAGAGGTTTGAGTTACGAGATCCTTCTAAATATGAAATTTCATTAAGATCCGATCACTCCTTTGTAAGTTAAAAATACCTCATTTTTTCTAATTTTTCAGAATTAGCCCTTCCCCCCAATTCCCCAAATGGAGCCAATCCCTTTCGGTTATATCATTAACGCATCTAGGACTTCTGCTTATTTTTCTCACCAAGTTCATCCCAATCCCTCCACTATATCATCCAATTGTACTAAAAAAAAATTATACATAAAAATCATAAGAAAAACTCTGGCTCACCTAAAGTAAGCCAGAAAACCGAAAAACGAGGTTTCACGCAACAATCAGGTCAAAATCATGCCCAAGAAGTTGACATTGAAAAAAACCTTGGCAAAGATTTTTCAAAATGGACCAGTAAAATAAATACACTGAGTTATCAACATCATATTTAGCGCAGTGTTATTTACTTCCTTTTAAAACAAATTTAATCCTGAACTGAAAACTGTAGGCCTCTAATCTCTATTATATTGGAAGGCATTTCTTCAAATCACCATAACATAAATGTGATATTTAACTAATTGCTTTGATTCACTGGCTAGTTTCAACATGAAAGTGGATAATTAGCATTAATGGATGTGTAAGTTTTTAATTATCTTTTGACTTCCTACTATCAGGAAATTACCAGTGATAACTAGGGTAAAATTTAGGGTCTTGGTTGTCAACATGCTTATCGAATTCTATATAAGATTCTTGTCGACACGCAATCCAAGAATGATTCACTATTCCTTTGTACAGTTGATATTTCGAAGGCTTTCGATTCTGTGAGTCGTCATCAAGCAATTGCTTCTTTGATTAAAGCGGGAATTAATAAAAGTGTATATGCGACGGTACTTTGTTGGTTTTGTAATTGTATTGTTTTTGCCAAATGTGATTCGAGGCATACAGAGTAATTGCTCCGGCATACTTGGCAACACTTCTTCTTCTTGTAATCTTTTATACATTAATAATTCTTACGTTGACCAATCACAAGCTCTATGTTGATCACTCGCAGATTAATTGTTAACAAGTCAATCACTCTTGTGGTGATTTTTCCTACATAGATTATTCACACACTGATTGTTTTTATATCGAGATTGAGTATGTTGGTCGTCTATGACCATTCACACTTTAGTTGATAGATGAAAAACCAAAAAAGATAGAAGAAATATTTAGCAAGGAAATGCTAAGAACAATTCAATAAGATCCAGAAGTACAATGCATACAGAATTAGTGCAAAATACAATAAGTTTTTCTGTTAATGATGTGAAATAAAAAAAATAGAATCAACGTTTGTCAACAAATATTTTAAAAAAATTGTAACAGACACAATTCTAACAGTTAGAAGAGATTAGAGTTGCATTACAGTTGTTTGTATATTTCCTCCAACCACTCTCCCTGCATAAAAAGAGGAGTAGTTATTTCTTTGGTTGACCGAGTTATAAGAATATGCTCGGAGCCTCACATAGTCTCCAAATTGAACTATATTAAGGATATTTTATTTTGCAATGGATACCCATAAAATTACTTGAAACCACTATAGATAAGACAAAAAAAAGGGCGGAAAAGAAGTCATCAACTCCACAAATCCTGGCAGATCTCATGATCGACGACATAATTTTCGACCGAGTATTTGAAACATTATCGAATTTACCGTTTTTTAAAAATCGCTTTAATGATTTTTCCATTGTAGAAAAAGATAGGAACTGTACGTCGTCAAATGAAACTGGACAGGATCTTGGATGCCAGAAATAAGAGACGGATTAGTTCATCAGGTTTAGATTTTTTTGTTGATTATCGTAATACATTTGTTTTCGCCTGGCTAATGTTTGCTGTTTGTCAGAGAATTTAAGTACCTCGATAGTACAATTACCCAAGATGGAAATTATGATAGGGAAGTTTGTTAAGCATAGTGTATGCAGGTGGAGCCTTTTCTCAGCTGAAGAATATTTGGAGATGTAGATACTACTCTCAGAAGTTGAAGTTGTGATTGCTTAGGAGTAAGGTACTCGCTGTACTTTTGTATGGATGCGAGTCCTTGAGCCTTTCAAAGAATGCTGAGAAAAGACTACAAAGAGAGGTTTTGTTGATCACTGGAAGTCGATTATAATAAAGTTAAAACACAGCTTCAAAAACGCGTCTCTCCAAAACTGAAGGAGGGAGGGGGGCAAGGCCCTATATTCCTGTAGTTTCATCTTCTTTTTCATCTTAGTTCTTCATGCCACTGCCGGAAAAGACTTCCCCCCGCCCCCCCCCCCCACCCCCCACCCCCCTAACTCTCCCCCCCTCCCCCAGAACCCACTTGCCCACAAGAGATATTACCACGCTTCTTTTAACCTATGGAGGATAGTTAGATTTGAAGTGAAGATATCTATTATATTGCGTAGGTTTTCTGTAAATCGTAAAATCATGTTTACTCACACTACGCTTAATCAATACATCTAGAAAAGGTATTTTTCCATCTGTTTCGGTCTCTAGAAGGAATTGCAGGTTTCTATCGTAAACCTTCACGCTCTCGAAAACCTTTTAAGTTCATTTTCCTTTCAATTTCCAATTAAATTAGTCTTCTCCGAAATTTATACGAGCATCCCTTCAATAAGTACCATAAATGCCCCTGGGGCATGATTTATTACGCCTGTTCCTGGGCCCTGGGGGTAGTTCGACCCTGGAATTTTTGTTATATGATCGCTTAGCTATTTTTAACAAAATGGCTCTCTCAAAATTTTTATCAGATGTATTTGGGGGGAAAGGGCATGAGGAGGGTCTAGTTGCCCCTTCAGTAGTTTTACCAATAATATGGTCCTGAAAATGATGAAATGGTAGAAATCTGGTTCCGTTGATGAGATGACAAAACTTAAACACTAATGTCAGAAATATAAGCCCAAATTGACTACAGCATGCAACATTTAGCACAAAAAAAACGGATTTTAGCTCACTGTCGACTAGTAAACTGTGAAATAATTTCAATTTTCTTTGTTATATAACTTTTAAACAAAAATTAAACCAAGATAAAAGTCAAAATGAAAGTGAAGAAAAAACAAATATTACATTAAAAAACAACGGTATTAGAATCTTCGACCCCACCACAATGAGGCACAAAACCCATTACAAGCCTACAGAGATATTATAAAATGTATAACTGGTGATTACAAATCATTGGAACTCATCATCGTTATATATATTCCCTGGGGAGCCCCCCATTTTCCTTAGAAAGGAGTAGCAAGCAAAAATGACAGGTTGCTCTGTGATGTTGCCTTAGTGGCTGTGGACGGTATTGATCTGATGTTGCGTGGGCCGCGCTAGCTCCTATTCCAGGTGGACCTGGCAGTGCTGCTTTATAGGCAGAGCCTTTGGACTGGCTTCACAGAGCAACTGGTACAGGTTATGTAGGGGGCAATTTGGTGTTCTGTTGGGATCAAGCAACTGGTGCTTGACATTGGTATTGGCATGTGAAATACCGAACTGTGATTTTGACTCAGGTCAGATTTAGCACGAGCCAGGATATACAGGTTAGATTTAGTACGGGTTTTTCAATATTAATTTACTTATGTATTTCTTGTAAGATTGTTTAAACGTTATTATTCTACAGCATATATTGTATTTCACCGCTTTTGAAGTTTTTTTTTACTTTTTTTTCTTTTTTTCTTTTTTTAATTCTGGTTTCTTTCATATTATCTGTTTGCCTTGTATTTTGCGAAGTGTTTAATTGTATTGCTATATTTTGTGACTGGTTGGTATTGAGTAGGTAAGAAATTCTGAAGTAATATTGCAGTTGCATTCTGTTTCCGTGGTTAACTCAAGTTGTGTGAATTTCCCCTTTTTATCATTTTTCTTATTTTTAAATGTTGGAAAAAAAATCCATGCCATTCCACTAAATCAAATTAAGAATTTAGAGACCATTAATACCAGCTAGTAAAAAAAAAAAAATAAACACATAATTATTTTGTTTATTTGTTTTTTTGTTTGTTTTTTTTTTCCCATGGAGGATCGTATCGACCCAGTGGTCCTAGAATCTTGGAAGAGGGCTCATTCTAACGGAAGTGAAAAGTTCTAGTGCCCTTTTTAAGTGGCCAAAAAAATTGGAGGGCGCCAAGACTCCCTCCCACGCCAATTATTTTCTCAAAGTCACTGGATCAAAATTCTGAGATAGTCATTTTATTCATCGTAGTCGAAAAACCAGGTTTAGCTCGCCGATTAAAATTCCCACTTCGGCGATGAGAAAGGTTAACACCAGGGCATTTCGCGGCTCGTTGCCGGGGCCATAACCTTTGGCAAAAACTTTTGGCGTAATCCGGTCCAGTGAGGTGGCCTGCAAAATACGCGGCGCGCCCAACAAGCTGCCCATGGCGGAAGACAGCGTTGCGCCCCAAATACCGGCGAACAAAAAGGCCGGAACCCAGGATATTTCGTTTCAGCCTTTTCACAGTAGATTTTTCTTTTTGACGGAGGGGCCACATTCTTCAAAAGCACAAGAACAGGTGATTTTAACTAAAACTGTTGAAAAGGTGTGAGAATGTATAATTTTGATTCTGGGAGAGACAGCCCACCTTGCATAAAGCCTGCATAAGTTTTTTGCAAATAAATACCTACAATATTGTTTTGACAGCAAATCCAGCCAACGCCGTAAGTCTTACAGTCATTGGTGTCATAAAGTCATAATTTTTATGACTTTTGCTGTTGTAAAAATAAAACTGACTAGTTTTCCGATAAAAGCTTGATTTTTTTTACTAAATAAATAAGACCACGAAGCATCCACAGCCCACACGAAAAATAACTGACTATGGTGAGTCCAAATGATTTTTGACTACTCCGAACCACCTGCCTCTCTCTCCAGTTTCGAGAATGGCCACACAAGCCATAAGGCTTTTTGACAATTTTTTAATTATAAATATTCGTTCCCCCAATACGACCACCTGGGGGGAGTGGGGGGGGCGGTTAATCCGGAAAAATTAGAAAAAATATGGTATTTTTAACTTACGAACGGGTGAACGGATCTTAAAGAAATTTGATATTTAGAAGGATATCGTATCTCAGAGCTTTTGTTTTAATTCCCGACTGGAACCGATGATATTGGGGGGAGTTGGAGGGTGAAACTTTAAATCTTGGAAAACGCTCCCCCAAGTCCCTGTTCAAAGAAATATTATTATTTATTTTGAGATTAATTTCGATTGATTCTCGAACCTGTGTAAAAACCTAATTTTTACATATATTATTACCTCGAAAGAAAAATAGATACGATATATTAAATTCAAAATGTAATTCTCTTCTTTTATAAAAAATATTCCTGTAAGGTTTCAATCATATTCGGGACATTAAAGGCAAGGATTTCCTTGCCTCGAAGAGACTTCACACAAAAAACGTTGAAAAATTGTTATACAGAAATTTATTCTTTTATGCTCTCTGTGTGGAGACATAAAGCAAAACCTAATAATTTACCTTTTTGTGGTTTAATTAAAAAAGAAGAATGTAGGAAATACGATTAGTTTGTTCTTATTGATAGTCAGAAAATAAGCTAATGTAATATGCAGAGCCTTTCAGGAGGGGTGGCGGTAACCGGGGCAAGATCCTCATGATGCCATACCGCAGAAAATTAATTCCTCCCTCAACCCCCAGAAAATTCCTAATAACAAATACTGTACGTAAAAAAAAATGTTTTCGCCTGCTGATCAATGGAATGCGCTGCGCAGGTACCGAACTCGTGATTCAATTCCTTTGGCCGCAAGTGCAATGCGTGGTTGTGGGCAGATCATCCGACGTTTTCCGTGTCTTCTTTCCCCCCCTCTTTCAAAATATACTTGTGACTTGATTTGAAACTCGGTTCATAATTTCTGTTCGTTTTAAGTTTTAAAGTTGCTCCTTATTTTCTGTTAAAAACTAGTTTTTTTTTGTTTAATTTTGAGAAGTAAGGGTCTGTACTTGCTACAGGTCCAGATAGAACAAAGAAAAGAAACACTTGACGGTCTTGAATAGTTGCACATTTAAATAATACCAATTCATTAGCATTTCTACCACTGGAAACACAGAAAGTTCACTTGTAGAAATTTTGCGACTTTTTTATAGTGAGGTTGTCTTTGGGAATCAACAGACAGGTAATGATTTACTTTTTAAGGAAAAAAAGCGCCAAATTTAAAAAAAGAAACGTGAGTGAAAAATTAGCGAAAAATAAGCAAAAAACATATGACACCAAGTAGCTTAAGAAGGTGTAGCTTTTTTATAGTGAGGTTGTCTTTGGGAATCAACAGACAGGTAATGATTTACTTTTTAAGGAAAAAAAGCGCCAAATTATAGAAATCATAGACCTGGGGAAAAGTGGGACATTTATCACTGTGAGCTCACTTAAAGCAATTTTTGTTAGCATTTGGCCCCGCTTTTAGTTGTGTGAATCCACGAAAATTTAGGGAGTGGTGCAAAACGTACTTTTCAATATTTAGGGGCCGTAGATTTGTCTTTTTTCAATGAAAATACCAAATAATGCATTTTTCCATGGAATTACGTTTGCGAAAGACACTTTCAAAGTCAAAGTCTGAAAACCATGTATCAAAAAAGCTTAAACGTCAATTTCACGGGCGTTTTGCGAATTCTTTACAGTTTAGTTAAACCAGTGGCGGATCCAAGGGGGGAGGTGCGCCCCCTAACGTAGTGGTGTATTTGGGGTTGGGACCGCTTGCTTTGGTTTGGGTTTAGACGTAAGTTACTTTTTTGAAATTGGTTTTTAATAGTTGAGTTTTAAATAAGTTTTTAATTCTTAAGACCAGAGCCAAAGATGGAGATACACATCTGTCGTCTCTGCAACCAGAGTCAGCACCGAAGGACCTTGAATGATGGAGAGAATAGTAGCTTCAAGAGTGCAATTTATTATTTCTATCTTAGTGGGGCGCAACCGGCTTTGAGTAGATTGTTATAGTCCAGCAGAGCCAAAGATGGAGATACACATCTGTCGTCTCTGCAACCAGAGTCAGCACCGAAGGACCTTGAATGATGGAGAGTTGCTTACAATCTTTACTTTTATGAAAGTGAGGTCATCTTATATAGAAATATTTAGGCTACTCAGATAAGTAAAAATATTAATACATTCACACAATTATCTTCAATTTTGCTCATCCGGAGACCGGAACTATATCTATAAAGGAATTTGCTACATAAACCTTTATTTATAAGGATGCCTGTTACAATTCTAAGAAGGGTATGCTCCTATTTTCAGAGGTGGGAAGAACCCACCCAACAGTTCAAAATAGGGATGAAACCTTTTGTCATGGAAAGGCAGTGTAGTCTTCGAAGTTATCGTTCTTTTTTTTGTTTATTCGCTTATATTTCTTCCCCCCCTTTTATAATGTATCTTCTTTTTTTGTCTGACCTGTATTTGTTTAAATTTGGTTTAACAAGTTTTTATTTTCTTAACCTTTTAATTGACTTTTTACAGTTACATTATTGACTCTCAACTGATTATTCATTATGGTATATGAACAAGTATAAGTAAATGAAAAAAAAATGTAGAAGAAATAGAAAAGACTTGAAAAATACATGGTGATTTAGAAAAGCGAGGGCGTGAGGTCGCAAGAGAAAGGTCACGTGACATTTAAATTCAGCTTTTCATATTTCCTAGCTATTTCAAGCTTACAGCTTAAATCTGGTAAAAAAATTTCTTCACATATACTTCTTTACTTGTATAAATAATCGTTTGTCCGAGAGGCTGTTAATCATGATTGGAAAAAAGACGGGGTCTAGGAGAGTACCTTGAGGTATACCATTTTGGAGAGGGTGAAGATTTGAATAGTAATTTTGGTGTATGACAACCTGCAATCTATCTAATTGTTAATAAGGAAGCGACCAATTTCAACAGTATGAGACCAATATTGAACTCACTGCCAAGCTTCTAAACTAAAATATTTTGTTCGACAAGGTCAAATGCTTTCTGAAGGTCACAAGAATAATATCACTAGATTATTTGTATAAAATTTGATGATATAAAAAAAATTCCTGAAAGCTTGTATTTTTTAAGTTTTCAACGTTATAATAAGAAGAAGAAACACTCTTGGTAATACATAGTTTTTATTAGCGAGTTCCAAGTGACAATCATACTTTTACGGGGGGCTTGAAGGGGCTACATAGTTACTTTTATTTCTGGCAATTTATTTTTTTTTGTAAGTTTCTAAAAAACCTTCTGTACACTTCCAAATAACCATAACTATATGTAAGCACTGGTCACAGTTTGTAACTTGTAGCCCCTCCCACGGAGACTGTGGGGGAGTAAGTCATCCCCAAAGACATATTTATAAGGTTTTTCGACTACTATGAATAAAATGGCTATCTCAGAATTTTGATCCAGTAACTTTGGGAAAATAATTGGCGTGGGGGGGCCTAGGTGCCCTCCAATTTTTTGGTCACTTAAATGCCAAAAAAAACACCCGAAAATTTGTTTACAGTACAGTACTTTCGTCTGCAGCAACTCATTGCTGACAGCCTTAGCACAAGCTGACTCCACTACTTAATTCATGTTTGTTTGATGCACTTGCATTGTTTACTTGTGTATTCTATAATGCTTTTGATTTTAACCGAGCAACATTTTTGCTAAATAATAACTTTTTTCGTTATTGCTTGAAGAATAATGTCCTATTGAAGGATAAGACTATTGGTAGGCGTGTTAGGGATCTGCACAAATTGACTCGATAAAGTTGTTTTCTCCGATTCGAGCATCTGGAGGGAGGGAGGGGGGTTGAAAGGAGAGGAAAAATTAGAAAAAAATAGGTATTTTTAACTTACGAGTGGGTGATAGGATCGTCGTGAATTTGATATTTAGAAGGAGCTAAATCTTGAGCATAAACCTCGTCACAAGTACCATATAAGCTCTTACCTCTTGTGCTAAACAGACTTGAAGCATATACAAACACAACCGTATTCTTTCGGTGTGCATTATCATTGCTATGAGAAATGAGCTTGTGGCCTGGAGGTTTACAAGTATTAGGGATGAATATATTAGAACTAAACAGACTTGAGGCATATCCAAATACAACCGTATTCTGTCGGTGTGCTTTATCATTACTTTGAGAAATGAGGTTGTGGCCTGTAGGTTTACAAGTAACAAAGATCAATATAATGATTTATATGGTCGTCCCATGTCAATCTATTCTCCAATTCAATCAATTCAGAAAAGGAATTCTCCTTTTCTGAATGGGGTACATCGACAGGGAGTAGGGCTCGTGATGAATAGGGAAGCTGCTAAGTCTTGTTTAGACTGGGAAGGTATTAATAATGTGAATACTAATCACTTATTTTATGAGTAGAAATTTCAAGGTATCAGTTATTGTAATAATGGCTCTGTCGAGCCGGGTATTTTTGAATTTGATATTAAGAAGGAACTCATGTCTCAGATCTCTTATTTTAAACACCAACCAGTTCTGGTGACATTGGGGGAGAGTTGGAGGGGGAATCCGGAAATCTTTGAAAACACTTAGAGTGGAGAAATCGGGATGAAACCTGGTGGGTAGAATAAACAAATGTCGTAGATACGTGATTGACGAAACTGGACTGGATCTACTCTCTCTGGGGTAGTTAGAGGGGTCCACGGACCGCACCACTCCGCCCACAGGTCGACGACGACCGGAACCGTGCGCGAGAGCTCGAGGATCTGGCCGAACGTCTCATCAGTGGCGTCGACCACGACATCGACGACGCCGGGCGTGGCCGTGCTCTCGGACGGCGACGCCGGCCGGTTGCGGAGGCTCGAAAGGTCCACCGCGCCACGCAGCGCGGCCGGGGAGATTTCACTCCCTTGATCACCTTCACGGAGAGGAGGTATCGGATGTTTGTTTGCTATGATTGTTTATTTATTTCTGTTCGCTTTTGATTCCATTTAATCTTTAAAACTAATTTATGGTCGTTTTGAATTTAAATTGTTATAGAAAATGTTTTTCTGTTAGTTTTAAGTTTGATATATCTCTTTACTTTTCTTTGAAAAACTTTTCCGGAAAGTTTTTTTTTCTTTTAAGTAATTTCTGTTCGTTTTTTATTGTCAAAGTCTCAAGTTTTTCGACAGTTTATTAGGGATTATATAACTGTAAAAATTGGCAATTATCATTGTATGTTAATAATAAATATGGATGTGCGTTGCAACCTATGTCATTATACATAATGGCTCTGCCGCCAAATATATAGTTTTAAATTACTTCTAACTCTTGTTACTTACTTCCAATTACTTCTAATTACAATCTAATTACTTCTAACCCTTAAAAAGGACACTCGAGCTTCCAATTTTCAGTCGAATGGATGTAACTTTAGCCTGTGATGGAAAATCATTCACTGCCCACAAGATCGTCCTTAGCGCTTGCAGTCCGTACTTTAGACATATGTTAAAGGTAAGTATCTCTAAAAACGTGGCCTAGAGGCCTTTATAGACGGCCAAAATAAGAAAGATACTTCCAATTTTAATTTGTTTTTGTTTGAAGGCTTATCTTTTTCTATTGTCCCGTTAACTTTAATATACTTTTTTATTTTTGTACAGTAAAAGATATACATAACTTATAAATTAGCTTACGTAACGAACTTTTGAATTCTCATATTTTTATTACATATATGAGGGAGTTCACCCCCTTGTCAGTACCTCGCTCTTTACACTAAAGCTTAAATTTTGTCCCAATTCATTAAGAATGACCATCACAAAAGCCGTAGAATAAACAGTTGAAATTACTAAAAATACTTTAGCGTAAAGATAAAAATTTTTAATACCACACAGAAGGTATGAGCATCTCGCAAGGAAATATTTAAAGCAAATGAGAACTTCTTTGAATGGCATAAGGAGGAAGTCTTTGGACTAATTGGGATGGAAGAAGAGTGTGCGTCACCAAGTTTATTATGGTCGGCTTGGTGATGCAGTCAGCTGTTAGTAGTATTAGTAGTAGAAAGTAGTTTACTTAGGTAATTAAATATTTTGAAAACTTAAACAAATAAAACTAATTACAATTGCGAGGCTCTAAATTCACTAAAATGTCAAAATTCTCTATATTCTGCCTTAAGCTAAAAGTTATGCAGGTTGAATAGGATGATGTTAAATAGATTTTTTGTTCTTCAAAAATAATAAGTACCGAAAGATAAATTTAGTGGATATGGTTTTTGGAAGGAAAGTATTTTTAAAGCACTATAAAACTTTAGCCTAAAGAGCAGGCTGTTTGAGTAATGGGGTGCCACCCTCATTTACAGAATAGACATTGGGGGGGGACTGGAAATCTTGGAAAATGCTTAGAGTGGAGAGATGGAGATGAAACTTGGTGAGAAGAATAAGCACATCTCCTAGATATGTTATTGACATAACCGGACTGGATCTGCTCTCTTTGGAGGAGTTGGGGGGATTTCCTAGTTTGGGCACTTCCAGATAATCTAGGACGGTGAAAGTTGGCAGGTGTATCAGGGACCAGACTAAATTAAATTAGAAATAGTCTGGTGCGTGAGGATCCATCTTCAGATTGTCTGTTATCTCAGATTCTCTAGAAACTTTGTCACTTAAAAAAATAAAAGCATAAAACATCCTTTATAAAAATATAATTGACTATTTCATAAAGTCTTTTCAAAAGGTATACAAAAAAATAATTATTAAATATTTTTTTTGTCTATGCTGATTCGATCATAGCTTTTTGCATCGGCAAAATCTCTGTAGGTGGCGTTAAGAAAATAATATTTGTTTCCGGTGTATTTGATGGTAAGACCAATTCGATTCCAGTGGCAAGACATGTAGGGGACTTGTAAGTAATAATCGGCTGTTAGGCTACAATCATCTTCAGCGATGGGGGGTTTGCAACTTTTGCTAGTTGCAATGAGGGATTTGCAATTTTGCCAGTTAGAGTACCAAGTATTTATTTTAAGATCCTTACAGATTAACAACTTCAGCGTTTAATCGAAGCGGTCATGATCGACAGACCAACAGAATTTGCGATCCCTATATGTCACTTGGTTAGCACCAAGTGCCATTAAAAAATTTGAATGTCCAGGTTCAAAATGATCCTTGGATAGAATTCACAAGTTCAAGAATGGCTAGTAAAGAGGGGTAAATTTAAAAATAATGATGGTGTATGATATTTAAACACATACAATTCATCCATGGATAGAAATCCACGGATATACAATAACCCACGGATTGAAATCAAAGTGTCCCGGTCGTCATTTCTGTGTCTCGGTCGGTATTTGTGTCCCGGTGTCACAGTCTGTAATTTCTCTTTGAATGTCCCGGTTGTCATTTATATTCCCTGTGTCACGATGTCCCAGTCGTCATTTGTGTCCCGGTTGTCCATGGGAAAAACAATCCGTATTCAGATCTATGCCTAATTATTCTAATGATTGCCCTTCAGCTTTGTTGATGGTTATTGCTAATCGAACATTCCTTGGGTAGGTTAACCCTGTCGATCCATCTTGGGAGTGTTCCCGGCCTTGACGCTGTTTAGCGTTTTGGCATGGCCCCTCTCCCCATTCTCGCACGCAAGGAACGAATACTCATGCTTTCGTTTGGCTCGGTCGCAGCAAAGATTTTCGGCTCTTCGAATGACCGGCGTGTGAAGGGGTTCCGCGGCAAGGTGGACGCCATCAACGACCTGGAGCCCGAGGTTGAGGCGCTGAGCTGAATGGCAAATGAAAATGAAGCAAAACGAAATCTTCCATTAGAAGACATGTGCAAATGAGCATGATGTATCGGATCGGAAGTATTGACAAAGTAATTAAAATTATAAACAAACAGCTCGTGGTAACGAACTGTAAGTAAGGAGTGACCCAACTCAATAGTAACCAAAACTCAAAAAACAGATTTTTGATGCCAATAGATATATAAAAAGAATCGGCTTATTATACTGATTTCACTTGCCGTATCGCTGCTGCCAATCGTAGAACTTGCTCGATCCCAGACCGATCCATTTGATGATCTGTCCCTTGCCAACCTGACTGCGATCCGACCAATAGCGGACGTAGTCCACGACCTTGTCGCGGATGTCATGGGGAACCCACCGTCCGTTCAGAGTTCCCCAAGTTCTTTTTTTAGCTGCACATGTTCCTGCAGCAATTCCGCAACCACCTCGTTCTTCTCGGTTAGCTTGCGCAACAGCTGCCAGGGAACGATGTTTGCGTGATGTTCCATCACCGTAAGGAGGATCTCATCACCTTCATTCAGAAATTTTCGGCCGTAGGTTGCTGCAACAAGATTGATCGACTCGGTACCACCCTTGGTAATGACAACCTCATCTGAAGTGGAGGCATTTATAAACCTTGCAATGCTCTCGCGCGCTTCCTCGAAAGCGTCGGTCGAGGGTTGGCTCAACTTGTGATTGCCCCAAATCGAAGCCCTAGAGCCATTTGTTCCTGCCTTGATATATCTGTAGTCTCGTCTGCAAGAATGGTAAAAAAAAAATGGTAGATTCAACTTAGTCGACTATCTTTTCTGTTATTAGCTCCGACAAATATCAATTAATTCATTCTGAATTCTTGGGCCGAAATACTGGACATTGCCTGCACTTCACTCAAATCTATCCTGTCTATCCTGTCAAATCTATCAAATCGATCCAGAGAAAAAAAAGATAAAAAAAAAAAAAATGAGAAAGCACCTTTGCTTTAATGATAAAAATAAAAACATGGCTTTCAGATCCATTTTGTCAATGTTGTCATACAGAGATAATTCGCTAATTAAAACCACTTTACTGTGAGAAATATGCAAATTTACTGTTTAATAACCGACGCAATGAGTTTTATTGAAAGTTAAGCATACAAAAAGTGGAATTTATTTGTGTTTCAGCATAGCCAGTTATAGTCAGTGCTTAAATGTTAAGTTGCAGTTTTCGGGCCTCTTGCCATTGCTATTTCTCCAAATAAACAGCGTCAGTGTATCCAGGTTGGCAAAGAGCAAACATAAAATCTCTTGGGAATGATATTAAGTTTTATTTTTCAGGTCAACCTGAGGTGGTATAAAATTGAATTGAAAATACTATTTTTGTCACGGTTAAAAATTGTTGAAATAGTTTCTCTTAACATACTAATAGAAACGATCTAAAATTTTATAAAAAACAAGTTTTTTCAACTGAAAGTAAGGAGCAACATTAAAACTTAAAACGAACTATTACGTTCATGGGGGTGTTTGCCGCTTCGTAAATTTCTCAAGATTTTTTTAGTACTTTCAGAAGAACTATTTATTCTAATTAAACCCTTTGGGATTCAGGGGTCATTCTTAAAGAATTGCAACAAAATCAGACTTTGGCGTAAAGTGCGAGGTATTGGGCCGAAAATTTGTTTAAAAAAAATTAATGTTTCGTTTTTTTTATGCCCAAAGTTTTATTATTGGTTAACATGATGAAGACTTTTCCAGTTTTTCATGTATCCAGCTTAAGAATTAAGATATCTGATTCTAATTTAATAGTTTTAATTAGTATCTTCTGATTAATTTTACCATCACCCTCAACATTTCTTAAAATCCTTCAATAGAAACCACTAACCAATACTAAGATAAACCTTAATTCGCTCTTTTTGTGCTTTAAGTGTGTTTCTCTTTCTTTTAAACGACCTTTGGTAGCATCAATAACCTCTTTTTTCTGTTCAATTTGAGCATTAAATTCTTTAATGTGCTTTTCAGCTAATTGAATTTCAAGTTCTTGAAATTCAGTTTCTTTGGTTAAAGAATTGTATTCTCTGTTATTTCTAACATTTTTTTGTTGCTCAGTATATTTTTTAATTAAAGCTTTAGCTTCAGACAAATTTAAGCATCAAAAAAAGAGCAAGACTTGAGCCACTGATAGAAGCTATAATTTTCAGTTATTCAATCTCACTTTCTAGTCAGCCATGTAAAAACAGGATTGGAGCTTTGGCTCATTAGCGTCCAGATTAGAGTTGGAACAAGCTCAAGTACTGCGTAACCTAGCCCACAGAGTAAAAGTTTTCCAAAAAATACAATAGAAACCCTAAATGCGGTTGACAGTAGCTTTTAATGAGGCCCGTCTTGCTTTTTTCATCTATGTGCCTTTAGACCTGTGAAAACAATATTTTATGCTACATAGAAAAAAACTTTTACAACAGAGAAGGGGGCACTGTTCACCCCACTATCACCAATAATAAAGAAGGAAACAGGAAAAAGGAGAGATTTAATAACAATTCTCCCCTTCCCCCTATACTCTTTCCTAAATTGGCATTAATATGCACTCCTTAGACATCTGTATCCCGGCCGCCCGCGTCATCGGTCAGGCTGAACGTGTAACTGGAAAGAACTTCGCTGGCGTCCCACTCGATGACGTAGGTGTTGGTGCCGGTCAGCGACGTGTCATTCCAAGACCCCGAGTCTCGGCGTATCTCGGCGCCGTCCTCGTTTCCTCCGAAGTCATTTGGTTCACCATCCGCCCAATTGACGAAGTACCCGTTGGTGGTACCACCTCCTGTGCCGGTCCA
The DNA here is from genome assembly GCA_010016025.2 of Alatinidae sp. Z8VKAUB7J3. Classification (NCBI taxonomy): domain Eukaryota; kingdom Metazoa; phylum Cnidaria; class Cubozoa; order Carybdeida; family Alatinidae; species Alatinidae sp. Z8VKAUB7J3. Next base: position 238,129,775 of record JAAAKM020721499.1, read on the forward strand.
GATCAACTCTGCAAATGAATAGCGCGATACCCAGGACTATTTGAATTGAGCTTGGTTCAGTTATGAGATTGAGCATCCTGTGCTGGGCGTGGGGTGTGGGGGAAGTGGAGGGGGAATATACACTGCAGCATTAGTGGCTAATCTGGCTGGAAAAAGCCGAATGTATACGACATCCACCTTCGCCCACCCGGAAGCTTGTGTACGCTATATTAATGTCGTCTTCAGTAGCTCATTACTGACAATTTAGTGGGTGATCGGATCTAAACGAATTTTGATATTTAGAAGGACCTAGTGACTTAGAGCTCTTATTTTAGATCCCAACCGGCATTAAGTCTCTGGTTTTCCTTTTAATTCATTCTATTGATTCTTAGAATTGTGCTAGAGCTCATACCATATAAGCTCTTGGCTCTTGGCTCTTCCGACCTCGTCACAAGTGTCATATGAGCTCAAAGCTCTTGTCTTCAGCTTGAGTGGATCGGGTTGACTAGGCTCCTAATAAAATCATTCACGCTTTCAGGTAACAGTTTTGAAGCGTGAGAAGAGCCGAGTGCTAAGGAGTGACTAGAACAGCCAAAGGTAAACAGGTAAGGAACCTGTAGAGCATATAATAATTGTTTCCAAGACAAATTTTTGGCAATAAGTTAAAAACTTATTATATGTTGCCAATAACTTCTTTTGTTTTCATAAAATTACATGCAGTGTAGGAGCCGTGTAGAAGACAGATCACTGATGCGTGTTTATTTTATTTATTTATTTTATTTTTTTTTTGTTTTTTTTTTCACAGGGATGATCGTATCGACTCAGTGATCCTAGAATGTTGTGAGAGGGTTCATTCTAACTGAAATTAAAAGTCCTAGTGTCCTTTTTATGTGACCAAAAGAATTAGAGGGCACCTAGGCCCCTGCCCACGCTAATTTTTTCCCCAAAGTCACCGGATCAAATTTCTGAAAATAATGATATAAAAAAAACTCAAATGAACAACTACTGCAGTGCAGGGCTCATGATTGATTAGTTGAACTCGTTTCCAAATATTTAGTGTCGGCAACAGTACGTTATGGCGAAACAATAGAATAGAATCCGTTGAGAATCCTAGAATGGCTATTTAAAATAGACCTCCGTTTACAACATTAAAACAAAACATCAAAAACATAAACGTGAAGGTGACACCAAAAAAAAAGGTGTTAATGGAGTAGCATGAGCTACAAATTGAAACCCACTGAAAGGGCTAAAGTAACATGCTGTATCGCACAATACAGCATGCAAAGTAAGGTCTAAAGAATCTCTAAGCGCATAATCGAAACTGGTCCTATCCACGGTCATAGGAGAACTAATTACACCTTCCGATTCATTGAATAAAACGTACATGATACCCGAATCAGGATTTTGAAGGGTGAACCTTCCTGCATTTCGGTACGCCATAAATCCAAAACAGACTGTCAAAGTATATTGTCAGCAATGAAAATTCTTAATTTTTAGAATTGATTTCTCCACAATCGTTTTTGTACGTTTTTGATCATCTTGGAAAAAGAGTCAGAAATTAGATAAAGAATAACAAGTTTTTCTTTCAACAGATAGCAAGGAGCAACATTACAAGTTGGAACAAACAGAAGTTATTCCGTGTATGAAGGAAGCTGTCCCCTCAACAACTTATTCTAACCAGTGTGACGTTCCAATCTGTCAAAAGCAAATCCAACTGTATTATGCTGGGTAAATACATTTAGTAGCACAGCACGTGCAGTAAGAAGCAGCATTATTTTATGTCAGGACTTCAAATTGAATAGTGGTATATTTTACAAATGATGGTCTGCCATATCCAGCTTCTATGAAGTTGACAGTACAGCTCCATGCTGGTTGATTCTAACCAGTGTGAAGTGTGACGTTCCGTTCAATGGTTCAGATGTTATATCAATTAATAACAGAGTTTCTTAATTAATTCAAACGCGTTGAGCATTTTTTCATTTAATAACATCACGGCACCGTTATTTGAAAGAGTTTAGATTAGTAGATAAACCCTGTTTCTATTGGTAGCGCATAATATTGTTGATCGTGATGTATCGATCGAAATCGTCATACTTCATCGATAGATTCGAACAGCATCTGCCTAAAACTATTGAAATGCTGAAAAAATCACAAGGGGCAAAATCCAGTTATTCTCAAGTGCCATTTTGGCAAAAAAAAATACATGACCATGATGGCTGTGTGAGAGAGTATATTATCGTGGTGAAGCACCTATACTGATAACGACAAATTGACTATCTTTCTTCAAATTTTAGCAAAAAACAGCATACTGGAGGGAAATTTCAAGAGCCATAAAGACCACGATGACACGTTCGTGCCTGTAGATGTATGTTCGAGTTTCGGTTCAAGTCAGTCGAAAATTAAGGATACAATTTCTTTCCAGTTCAATTTCATATAAACACATGGAATTCATGGTTTGTTCAACGCTGGAACAAATTTTCAAAGTTTATGTTCTTTCGAGAAAATAAAAAATCGGCTTTATCCATAAGATATACGTTTCCGTAGGATTTAGATTTGACTTAATAAACAATAAATAATAATAATAATAATTTATTTATACCCTCTTTGAGACCTTGCTTTAGGAGATATTCCTATAAACCCAATATATAATAACTTAAAATTAAAGGATTCAAATAACTTTTTTCTTCAGTTTAAATCAAGATCATCTCACCACAGTTTTAATAAAAATAAAGCCAGTAGCCTATACAAGCTATGTCAATCACTAAGCAGAGGATTCTTGCCCAATGTAATTGGGAACAGTTTTTTAATTATTCTGGCTTGGTTTTTCGGCTTGTGTGATTCCAGGGTTTTGCATCAGCAGACCTGGGCCGAGATCGAACCTGGCGCTCGCGAAGCACAGCTCTTCAAACTGCAACACGGTAATCCATACAATCTGCACCAATGGGAAACCCCTGTCGATTTCCAGTCGCAGTTGTCGATGTATCGGGTGAAGATCGCCTATATTGAAATGATCCGGGGGCTGGAACCACTGTTCGGGCTGGCTCAGGCATCGATCCTGCTCAGTGTCGTTCCGTGTTCAGTTACAATTAGTTGTCACTTCAGCAACCGGAATTAAAATCGACTGACGATAACATTTGCTCATAGAAGCGAATATTTGGTCCATTCCATTTCGGGTTAATGCAGAAAAATGTGTTATTCCTGCCGGCAAAATTTGTTTAAGATAAATAGAGGTTTTCGGTTTCTGTAAAGGTAAAAAGGTGGTACCGGCATTCTTTTGTAGATGATAATTCTAAGGAGTTTCTTTTTTTGACGAAGAGAGTTTGAATTCGTGCTTCAAGTTCGAGCCATGGATAGAGGTGTACCGCCACAAAGCGATGAAACAGTTGTCTTTTTGGTAATAACTGGCGAAAATAATTATACTCCAACTTTCAGTGCTTTGAGTTATCAGGTCATAGTTCCAGAAAATGAGCCTGTTGGCTCGGTCATAGTAACAGTTACTGCTTCTGACCAGGACATAGGTCCAAATGGAATGATACGCTATTCTCCTTATTGATTTCCAATAGTTCGTCACCACTCTCCAAAGTGCCATCAGCAAAGGCAGGTGTGTTATCGAATATCTAAAAAAGTTAAAGAAAAGGTGATTACAGAAAATTAGAAAGATAATAAGGGAAAAGAGACCGAAGCTTAAAAAATAAAACTCTTTTTGAAACATAGTAAAAGAAAACAAAATTAGAAAAAAAAATCAAACACAGGTGCACAGATTTTCATCTTTTGAGTCAATACGTACAATCAAACTGATTCTGGTCCCCAATAATAGAATCGTCGTACAAGTTTATACCAGATAACGATAATAGCTCATAATTGTTCCAAAAGCTGACCTACTTCGGGCAACAACTACAAGATGAGACCTAACGGAAACCTTAGGGAGAGCTAAGGGTACCTAAATACAGGAGAACTCCTCCCACGCGATTGATCCAAAGGCCATTCCCTGGAAAGAAACCAAAAGATTGTTTTTCGCCTCTTTCTCTCTCTCTCTCTCTCCCCCCCGCTCTCTCTCTCTCTCTCTCTATCAACTTGCCTGTGGGAATGAGTGTCTCTTTGCGTGCTTATGTCTCTGTCTTTGTGTTTTTGTGTGTGACTCTGTTTATTTGTTTGTTTGACTTTTTGTTCCGGTGGTTGGCGCGCTGGCGTGGGAATTCTGTGTCCAAGGGGCACGTGTTCAATCCCAGTTGTGACCAGTTGTTGCACAGTTCGACAGCCTCATCCGTGTCATTCAACCTACGCCCAAGGACGTGGATTATACGAATTTGCCCATACTTCCATTACTCAACCTGGCCACCGGAGGATCAACTATCCTGGAAAATCCAAAAGGCGATAATTCAGATCTCAGTCAGAAGATGATCCGGCTTTATAAAAAACATCAATTCACCAGGATTACGGCCTCTCCGGCTCTCGTAGTTGCGTTGGCTCAAACCACTGTAGTGCCAACGCCTCTCAGAGGCAACGCTCTAGCTTAGCCTGGAGTATGAAGTCATAAGCCGTCAATGCAATATTCTTGTTTGTTTGTTTTCCTTAGCCATTTCCTATGGCAGGGATGGGCGTAGAAACTTTGTAGAGGGCTAACTTGATTACAAATTGAAAGTTCTAGTGACTTTTAATGAGTCAAAAATGATCATAGAACATACATCCATCCCACGCTATTTTTATCTGCCATTTTTCAGAATCTACCCGACGGGGTAAAAAAATCTAGAGGGGTCTTGTCCCCTGTCATCTCCCAAATCTACGCTATTGCTGAACCTCTATAACATCTTAATAGAATGGCCAATCTATTTTGTTTTATCAAGCAACAGAGAATTAGATAGTTTATTTGTAAAAATTTCGTGACTCAACCACTTTTCGTTTTTTTTATTAGCCTAATATTAAAAAAAAAAAAACCAATCAGTTATAAACCCCCCTGACCTAAAAATCCCCCCGAAAACGTCTGTACACTTCCAAATAACCATTACTATTTGTAGGCACTGCTCAAAGTTTGCAACTTGTGGCCCCTCCCACGGGGACTTTTGGGGAGTAAGTCGTCCCCAAAGACATAGTTGTAAGGTTCTTTGACTACGCTGAATAAAATGGCAATCTTAGAATTTTGATCCAGTGGATTTGGAAAAATAATTAGCGTGGGAGGGGGCCGTCTCCTGCGGCTTCTTCAAACCGACCAGGACACCGATGATGCCGCCCTGTGCCTGATCGAGATCGGGCTCGTGGATTTCCGCCGGAGCAGGCGCGATCTCGGTTTGTGGTCTCTTTGTCATTCTCGTCTCCTCGTCTTGGACTGCGGATCATCTTTCCGCCGTGGGTCCAAGGTGGGCGGCCGTTGTTTCAGGCGCTTTTCCATGCCTGGAGGCAAAGCGTTTCAGTTGTTTATTTTCCACCCATCTCAATTCTCTTGGTATTTTCCAAAGTCTTCGAAAAACCTATGAAGAATCAACTTTACTCTTTTCTCGAAGCAAAGGGATTCTTCAACCAACAACGATTTGGATTTAGACCAGGGCTTTCAACTGAAGATAAGCTGACGTCACTGAGCTTATTTATCAACAAAGTTCTTGACCTGAGACTTTTGCCATTTGCTGTTTTACTACTGCAACTATTGTTCCGACTGATCTACGGCCTGATCACCAACCTCGGCCTGCGCATGGCTGGCGGCCTCGAGGTCGAGCTCGCGCGCGAATAGCTACGCCTCGACCTGCTCGGGCGGTCGGTTGCTGCAGCCGTAGACGGTGCAGCCGCCGGCCTCCTCGAGGCAGGCGCCGTGGTGGAACGTGTAGCACTCCAGGCACGCGGTCGCGTCCTCGCTCGCCAGGTCGAGGCCGTCGCGGCAGTAGGGGCACAGCGTCAAGAGAGACTCGAGTCCCACCTCAAGCGTGGCCAAGCCGCCGTCTTCAAGCTCCTGCAGTGTGGGCAGGTTCATTTTACTACTAAGTTTGGTGCAGGCTGACCATCGCACTCTCCCTCTTACACACGTAGCGATCTCTTTTAGTCGCAGTGGCGTAGCGAGAGAGTCTTTGATGGCGATTGAGGCCCCAAGAGGCTTAGCTCTATCAACGACACTGCCGACTGCAATGTCGGTGGCAAATTCTATGTAGGGAGAACTCACCAGAATTTCGAGAAACGCCTACAACAGCATAAGGATGAAATCAACAAAGTTCTGAATTCTAATATTACTTCTGTTTCTTTTGATGCTGTTTTAAGCATCCATGTTTTTGAAAATCCTAGCCACAAAATACTTTTTGAAGAATTAGCCATTATTAGCACAGACCTAGGCATAAAGCAAGTAGTTCGGGAAGCAATTGAAATCGCACGGAAGTTCAACTGTCTGAAACTTCGCTCCTAACAATAACTTCTTTTAGAAAAGCCTAATTCAAAGAAAACTATCCCTGCCATCTAAACAAAAATGTCTGTATACTTTCCAATGACAAATACTTTATGCAGACAATGGGTGAATTTCATAACTAGCAGCCCCTTTTCTGGAAGCTGGAGTGGGGCTCTTATCATCTCCGAAGGCATCGTCATTGGACTTTTCAACTATCCTTAATGTCACAGAATCATAACGAAAATCACACCATCGCATCCGGCGTATCAGAGAACCCTACAGCAAAATTTTCAAGGTCCTATCTACAAAAATGTGGAATTTCGTATTTTTTACTAGAAGACAAATCACGGGTGCGTGTTTATTTGTTTGTTTTTGTTTTTGTTTTGTTTTTCCAGGGGTCATCGTATCGACCAAGTGGTCCTAGAATGTCGCAAGAGGGCTCATTCTAACGGAAATGCTTATTTGTTCTAATAAAACAAATTACGAGGGGATCTACTAAAAATAGTTAATTGACTTCTATTAAAAACAGAACCTTTACATGTTAACTTCAAACAACAAGTCGTTCTAGAGATATTCCTGATATGCTATTTTGATAACCCGGATACACAGTGCCCGTTGATTTAATTGTGCCTAAGCCCACATATATCACCCCTTCCAAAACTCCCTGAAAGTTTCAACTTGTTCCGCAAATTGGGGAACTAAATTAAAAGATTTCTTAAATTTAGTTCAGATTAGCCTAATGCCCAAGCTTCAGCAGAGGGTAAAATTCTAGTCTAGCTTCATTTTGCTTTCTTTGAAAGGGGTTAGGTTAAGAAAATTTAACTTCCAGGGATTCATCTGTGGACTTAAATATGCCCTGGGAAGGTATTTTGAAGTACCTACCTCCACTCTTCCCTCTGGACCGTACTGACTTTTGATGATCTTTGCAGATCCCCCACGACTACTTCGGTGGTGACAAGGTGTTTGATCGATTCCGCTGGGCGTACCTTGGCGACCGACGATCGCCGCGCGTGCTTGCCCTGGTTCATCAAACGCCCGATGACGCCGTCGACACTTATGCTCACTTGGGTGATTCCGATCAAGGCCTCGAATCATCCGACGGAATGGTCGTGTTCGGATTTGGACGAGGGGCAAAGGGGATCCAGCCGTTGCTCAAGGGTGGAAGAAAATGATAGGGAGCGAATAATACCCCCACCCCATGTCCCCAATTGGCTCTACTGCAAGCATTTGGACAACAAAGTATAACTGAACGCAAAAATACATAGCTGAACAATGATTAAGAATTCAAAATACAGAAAAGAAAGGTGGAAAAAGTTTAGCTTTAAAATCAGGTGAACTTACTGTTTTTTTTAAAAATAACTAAATTTTCAAAAATTTATGTTACAGAAAAAGCCATACGACAATAGATCACTCGTACTATAACTTTGTTCACGATCCAATTCTACACATGTCGAAACAGCTGCGGTACGATTAGGTGAAGGCGTTTGAATCCTGAAGTGAATCCAACAATCCTGAAGAGGTTTGTTTGCCATACATACTCACAAATCTTCTATAATAACTAAAGTGTAGTTATAAATTTCTGAGGTAAAATCAAAAGTCATATTTGGCGTCTCTAACCGTTTTCGATGCAACTGGGTTTAAGTGCTGACAAGGGCAAACTCGATAGTGTAGTTGCGGGGACGATGACCTTTGCTGGATTGGTAAACTTGCCGTTTGAAGTTACGCCTGATTTGGTTTGGGAAAGTCTGCTACAAGCGGATGCGCTAGGTAGCCAGGTTGCTCAAGAGGTCGGGGATGCCGCATGGCGGAAACTCCAAGCTGGGTAAACAATGAAGATTGAAAAAATGGCAGCGCCGCTGGGGGGTAATTTCAGAATCTAGGTAGAACCGCTTCTCATTGGTGGTCCCGTGTTAAACATACTAACGAAACAAATTTATCGCATAGACAAAAGCCTAAAATACGACAAAACCGGCAACTTAAAAATGCGAAAGCATGTTGTATGTTTTTGGCTTTTGAAGTGATATTTTGGCTAACTTTGTAATTTGTTTTCAAGCGTTTAGTGACTTATGTTCGGATGAAAACCAAATATTGGGTTGTAGAAGTTTTTCAAAGAAAAGTAAAGAGCTCAATTAAACCAAAGATGAAAAATAAAGTCAAATAAATTTTTAAGCGTAAAATGACCAAAAATCACTACCAATAAATAGATGAAACCCGAATCAAATTGAAATTACTGTATATTTCCAAGTCAAGCTTAAAAGGAGAAGAAACTAACATAAATAGGAATAAGGGGAACGCCTTCTGTGCCTTTTAGAGACCATATCGTAATGTGGCCTTGCCGGAGTTGACGTCGATGGAAACCAGGGCTTCGGTCTGATGCAGCACGATCGAACCGCCCGAGCGCAGCTGCACCATCGGTTCGTGAACCTGCGCCAATTGCTGTTCGACCTGATAGCGCTGGAACAGGGGCACGCCCTGTTCGTCCTTATAAGGCTGAACCTTCTTGGCGTGGCTGGGGATCAGTGCCCGCATGAAGTCCTTGGCGGTGCGGTAGGCCTCGTCCCCGGTAAAATGTAATATTGTATGTGTATTTCATGATGAATAAATCTTATCTTGTCTTAGAATATTCTGTACCCATTACTGCATTTCCATAGTTTTGGGTAATATAATATTACCCAAGGGCTTATCCATGAATTCTGTTTCAAAGGGGAAGGGGAGGTAATGGGACTTAAAAATAAAAACTTAAAATAAAAATGCATCAAAAACTTGTTAATATACATTTTTGTTGCGTTTTTATACGGCAGACATCTGAGCATGAATCTTTATAACATATTCTGTCTCGGATGAAGGTCGGCAATAAGCTTTTGTTTTGAATGTGTCCATTGCATACCCCCAGTTTCTGCCACAGATAAATTTATAGGAACTCATTCAGTCCCTAGGCAAAAGTGTATTTATGCACAGGAACACAAAATCCTTTACCGAATCATTATGTTACACTTGTATTTCACCATCAATTCCAAAGAATATCCTTGTGTCATTTTTATCCAGTTATTTCTTTTAACTTTTAGTTCGTTATTCATTATAATTTCTGTTACTTTTTTTTCCTCTACTGAAGAAATATCTTTGCTCTTAACTAGTTTTTTTCCATTTAATTAAGAAGAAAGGTTATTTTTATTTCTCATCAAGCGTGACATAGCGCACTACGTTCTAACAATTAATGTGCTTAATTATTTTTGAGTTTCTCAGCGAAATAAGCTTGGCAGCAGGCCTATTAGCAACACAGAGCACCTCGCCGCTATTCTCCCCCTCGCTCCCAAGTGGCTTTTCCAACCCCATAAGCAAGACTCGAATCCCCATGGTCATCTCCTTTTGATCTTTTCACTGATAAGCCGCAATTAGAGAGCGCATTAGCAACAGAATTAAATGGTTGTTGAAAGTGCGAGAGCTCAATTGTCCGTTCTATAATAAAGCCAATATAACGAACTTAGTGACAAGCTGCGGTCATCCCAAGTTTTATACCAAGTATTTGGTATAAAACCCAAGTATTTTTATACCCAAGTATTTATATGCCTCGTTCTTACCGGAATATAAAACTGATTAAATAGTATTATGCAACAGATATTACTGGTGTTTTCGAAAAATTATGTGCCAAGCTAGCTATTGAAGCGCTTTATAGGCTAGGATGTTTTCATTGCCTTATCCATCTTTTTTCTGTATGTGATTAACTCTGTTTTTTGAGCTCGTCGTCCGCGGTGAGGGGGTGGGCCCCCGTCACTTCGCCGTGCGCCTGGAATCCGACAAGCTCCTCGGGAGTGACCTGGGGACCCCGAGCGGTACGCTCCTGAACGACGAGCCGCTACAACCTAATCAGACCGTCCAGCTGCGCGCGGGGGACGAGCTCCTCCTCGGGGAGTGCCTGGTGGGTGTCGACCTGTTGGGCGCGCCGACCCACGACCCCCGCCTCAAGCTGTAGCAATGGCTAATTCTATTAAGTTGAGTACTTATACGGATGCCATGACTACTATTATAACTATATCTGCCATCCGTATGTAGGCCGTGAAAAGGGCATATTAGCAATATCTTTGGAACAGTTCCGTGCGCGAAATTAAAACTTACAAGGATTGTTGTGGGGGATGTTGAACTAACCAAAAGACAATATTTGTATCATAATACTGCTGGTTCTACTCCTACAACTACTACAACTAGAAAGAGACAGCGAGAGAGACGAAAACACTGAATCAGACACACAAACATGCAAAGACCAAAACAAAGACAAGCTAACATCCGCTCACAAACAGACACAGCGATAGTAAGAGACAAAAACAAATCCAAACACAAAGAGCAAAACATAAAATATCTCTCTGTCTATGCTTGTCTGTCTGAGCGGGTGTTTGCATGTCTTTGTCTTTGTGTATTTTTGCGTATGACTCTGTGTACTCATGTTAGTTGACAAGTGGCTTCAAAATATGCAAACCGCTCGAGCTAAACTATCACTGCTCGTAAATTGAACAGGTCTTGGATTGACAAATCTACTGATACTTTTGGCCGATAATTTTCGCCTCTCTTGTGGCAAAGTATATTAAATTTAATCGCTTCAAATTTCAATAGACAGCTTAATAAAGACGACCAAATTTCAAATCACTGACATACTGATTCAACCTATAGGTCACATTCTCACAGTCGTTAAAATTTTTATGCAATTTCAATCTCATACTTATCAGAACAAATATTTTTAGTTAACCCACAGCCTACATAGACACCAGTTGCGCGGAGTCGTATCTTGCCCATAGAAGGATTTCAACACACATCTTTAGACTAGGCATTAACCTCCGGCACTCCAACAGCCAATCACTGCGGAAAGATCTTGCTCTATTCCGCCAATCAGCGAGAAACGATCTTGGCTCTAGGTAACTTGGGGCCTAAACACTTTGATTGTCCTTCTCCACTTGTAGATAACTTCCTCATACCCCTGCCCCTTAATACTCATAAGATATGTACCTGATGAATATTAGAAACATGCAGTTTGCTGCATGAAGGCTGTGGGAATGAAGGCTTAGTAGGAGTCAAAATTTTGCTTTTCATCTAGAATAGACGGTTAAGAAAACCTTGCAAATACTTTTCTATCCTGCTTGCTAAAACATCCAGCGGATCAAAAACAGAGTCTGAGCAATACCTGCAAAGGGCGAAGCAGGGCATGGAGCGTTTGAGCCTGATATTGACCCGGCTGGGTGAAGCGAGGCGCCTGGAACAGGCGATGCAAAGCGCTGAACTGCAGCAGACCGATGTGGTGGGGCTGGTGAAGAATTGTATTGAAGGCTATCGGCTTGCCTATGGCGAGCAGGAATTTGCCCTAAGCTTCGATGCAGAATCTATTGTGCACCCGCAGTTCGGCCACAAATCCCGGCGCTTTGCCTTCCGCGCGGAAGGTGCGCCCATCTGGCAGGGTGAAATCCAACCGCCCCGCCGCCATTTTGCTGGCCATGCGGAACACAACGGCAAAATACCGTGGCAGGTCGGGTTGGTCTTGGGTGGTCGTCAGGATCATCGGCATTCCCCCAGCGATTTTCTTCAGGCTGGCAAAAAATGCGTTTTCGATCAAGCGTTTCCTTGATCGGGATGTTCACGGTGCCGACGATGGCCAGCACCGCACAGGCCCGGCCGGCGGCTTCCTGGCGGGGAATGGCCTGCCGCAGGGCATAAATCCCCACGTACAGGAACAGCAGCACCAGCACCGAGGTGGTGCGGGCATCCCACACCCACCAGGTACCCCAGGTCGGTTTGCCCCAGGCCGCGCCGGTGAACAGCGCCAGGGCCGTCATGGACATGCCGAAGGGCACGATGCCAGTTAAAAAAAACTTTTTCTTTTTTTTTAATTTAATTTCTGAACGTTTTTGAATCAATGCATCTTTTGATTTTGGCTCTCCGCAGAGAAATAATTAAAACGTAATTTGAATTTTTTTTTTTTTTTTTGGCTAAATGGCTTTCTCATAGTTTTGATCGAATGATTTTGAGAAACAAAGAGCGGTGGAGGAAGCCTAGTTGCCCTCCAATTTTTTGGTTACTTAAAAAGGCAATTTGTGCGAACGCCGATTGAGCGGAAATCAATCAAGATTTACCCAGCGCTTCTTCCACCGCCTCGATCTGTCCAGCCAGATCAAACGGAAATGAAGACAAAACTTCAAAGTCCTGGTTTTCAGAGAAGTTCGTGGGATGTTCGATCTGAATCCGATTCAGCTCGTGGTCTCTTTCGCGCAGACTCCATTCGATTTGGGGTCGGAACAGTTGCAGCGCCGCCATCAGCCAGCGCGTTAATGAAGGAATGAACGGTCTAATCTATTCTCCGCTATTTTATTGTGCGAGAGCAACACTTTGGTTTTGTCGTGCTTTTTCTTCTTTTTTTTGGTTCCTAGCACCCCGATTTCAGCTTATTCCTAGAAAGTGGTAAGGGTCTAACTTCTGCGATTTTTACGGAAAGTGTGGACCTTAGGCCGGATTGATGAATATGACCTTGCATTTTGGAAACCTTCGTAGAGCTCTTACCTCGCCTGATACGCCTGACAAATTTCATGGCTTTAGATTACCTGGAAGTGCCTAAAGTAGCAAAACCGGGAACGACCGACAGAATTTGCGATCGCTATATGTCACTTGGTAGAAACCAAGTGCCATAAAAAAAAAGGATTACCCTTTATCATCACCAGATATGGAAATGATAGTAAATGTCGCGTTTTAAAGAAGGCTGGACGAAACTGTGGAACTCGCCGCTAGAAAGTTTACCCTTGGCCAGAACGCTGTGGATGCCGCTCTACGACATGAACCGCAACGATGACGACGTGTGCCGGCGCCATCTGGACCGGGTCGCGGCGGGGATGACGCGGCTTTGCGCGCCTTGAGGGGAGTGTAAGCCGCATGCGCGCGCTGGTCGTGTACTGCCATCCGGTGGCGGACAGCTTCTGTGCCGCGGTTCGCGCGGCGGCCGAAGCCGGGCTTGCCGACGGCGGCCACGAGGTCGAGGTTGCCCATAACTGGTTCTATACCGCAATCGACCTAATAACTTCACGATCTCTGGATGAAAGTCGGAAAGCCCCACTTCAAATATCACCTTCTCCGCTTCCTCACGCATCAGTTTATCAAGTTCGCTTTTAACTTTTTCCACGACCTCTTCAATACGAGTCGGATGAATTCGTCCATCCGCCATTAACCGTTCTAAGGATACCTTCGCCACTTCACGACGGAGCGGATCAAAACCTCCCAACACCCTTCCCCCCCTCAATGATAGCCATCATTTCATGCTACAATTGAAACCACTGCTAGTTTTTAAAACAAATTATTCAGTTTCTTAGTTTTCGTACTGGTCAATAGCAAGTCAAGGTCTTTTTGATTTTGGATTTTGGATTAAGTCTAAGAGTTGGGATGATGTTTTCTCGTAAGTAAATCTTAAATTTAAGGTTAGTTTGTTTCATACAAAATTAATGGCAAATTACTTAAGAATTCCCAAGTTTCTCAATTGTATTATTTGAAAAATACAGACAACCCAACTATAGAAACTGATTCAGCATGGAAGCCGATCCAGATAATATATCTACTTCCATTTGCCGTTTGTCCCTAAATTGCAGGGATTCGGCAACATGGTCATTTACTAGCAATGCTGCCAGCTGCACAACTACTTTAAAGTTACAACTAGTCATGCAAAATCAGGGAAGTAAACCATTTAAATGGGGGTGTTTTCCCCTATTTTCTAAAATGAGGAAAATTTTCTCAGGCTCGTAACTTTTGATAGGAAAGATTAATCTTGATGAAAGTTATATATTTAAAATCAGCATAAAAATCCGATTTTTTTTATGTAACTATTGTTATTAAAATTCCATTCTTTAGAGTTTCGGTTACTATTGTTCTGGGTCGCTCCTTACTACAGTTCGTTACCACGAACTGTTTGATAGGAAAAATACCAGGAGCACTGCTTGTGCCAGCTTTCAAGAAAGAGCAATATTTTAAATTTTAATTTGTCTAAATTTGTAAAAGAAATACATCTTTCAAAGGAACAGAGAGATATTAAGATAGGGCTAATTCGCAAGAAGGATTGACCAGTTTGCTTGAATAAAGAAATAAATTTATGAGACATTTTTTGTGAAAAGTTCTTATATGATTTAACTGATTAAACTAATCCAAAAAAGAAAAGCAAGCTGTGCCAAAATCACGCTGCATGCTCTTGTTGAAGCGCTGAAGCTGTGCGCCGAGTGGCTCCATACCCTTCGCAGCACGACGCTCGTCTACGGTGTCGGAGTCACGGATCGGGCGGGGTTCGTAGCGGCCGGTGGTCTCGTTGAGTTCCATCTGGGTGCCATAGACCTGGGGATTGCCCAACTCCAACTCCGTGCGGTCGAGGATATGCGCATAGCGCGACCAGTCGCCTTCGCCTTATTAGGGGATTTTAGAATGCATAACTTAGTTTGTCGAGTTTTCATAAGAAAATTTGGTTCGTGAATCGAAACAAGAGCAATTCCTGAAAATTTTAATTAATAAATTTTATTTCATGGACCGCTAAAGGTATTATGTAAACTGCAAGTACATTTATGGTGTTTGAGAAATATTTTAATTTATTTATCAAAAGCAGAGAAATACCTGAAAATTTGAAAAGTATTTTTTTTTCTTTTCTCCTTCCCTCTTATCAGTACTGGTGTCTTTGGGTACCCCCTAGCACCTGCGGTGAAGGTGATCCTTCACACCATCGCTGAGTACTTGTGTGAAGCTGAACGAGGGGTTCCTTTCTCGTCCATTGACGTCAAGGGCGGGGGTGCATCCACCCGCAAGCTGGCGGGCGGGCCACCGGCAGTCGCCGGGCGACCCGGGGGGCCGACAGGGATGAGTGCAGCAAGCAGTAGTCTGAGGCATGGGAGGGGGTTAGCTGTCCTCTGATCCCTTTTGACTATTAAAAAGGGCAATAGCCCTTTCAATTTCAAATCGATTAAGCCATTGTCTAAATTTCTGTGACAACTCCTTTGATACAAAGTCCCTGATCTTAAACAAACCAAAAAAATTGAATAATACATAATGCCAACATTGCTCTTTACTTAGGCAGCACTTGTGCTGCCAATGATTATGCCAAACTATGCCAAACTCCGTCGAAGATCTCGCCGTCATCACGCTGCATGCGGAAGCTGCCTTCCATCGTGCCCCAGTGCGTGTCGAGTGGGCAGTAGCTCGTGTAGCGAAACTCTTGACCGGGCTCGAGACGAGGCGTCTCGCCGACGACTCCTTGACCGCGGACTTCGTGGCGATCGCCGGCAGAGTTGATGATGATCCAGTGGCGCGAGATGAGCTGCGCGGGCGCGCTGCCATCGTTTCGGATGAGGACATCAACGAAGCGAAACCAGAGAGAAAGTTTTAAGGGGAAACTATTCAAAGCAGATTGTTCTATGAAATCAATGTGAAAATTTGCCAAAAAAGTAAATAAAACAGTGTCCATGGGTAGGCCCTTGATCTGAAGGAAAATTTTTCTCCGAAATTAAAATCAAAGAGAACTTGTTGCAAAGACGTACAAGCGTCATTATTGTGTCAATTTCCAAGGTTTCATAACCTGACCAAGCAGAGGGTTGACCGATGATGAGTTCCTTATGTAAGAGCCGTCCAATATTGAGCTTACTTTCTATAGGTTACAGGACGGCTCATGCATGAAAGCTCCTGTAAAGAATCTGTTGAGCCAGACGTCTTACCTTTCCATGTCTGGCCAGGAGCTATAACGCCAGCTTATCTATGCCTGGACAACTGCTGCATTGGATGTCCAGGAATCAAATCCCACGAGCATAGGATCAGCTCGTGCTTAATATTTGAGTGAATTGGAGAGGCAAGTACGGAAAAGAAAGAAGCCTGAAAAAGTTAATTACTCTGATTCCGAGGAGGATCTAGTTTGGGATTCGGAAGATCAATTTGAGGTGGAGAAAATCCTTGATAAAAGGCTTAAAAAGGGCTCTTGGGAGTTTGAATCTTTTGTTTTCAAAGTTTTCTAATTGCTTACGAAAATCCCATCTTTTCAGATATCTCGTGAAATGGAAGGACTGAGGGAAAGAGTCAAACTTTAGCGTAAAGAGCAGGGCGTTGAGGAGGGAACAGCCCCTTTTATATATGGAGTAATTCCTGTTCGTTTTAAGTTTTAATGTCGCTCCTTACTTTCAGTTAAAGAAAAACTTTTTTTATTTAATTTAATGTGAAAGTAGGGATGAAAGCTTTTGAAAGCAATAGTAGCTTGAAGCAACCAGGTCAGTTACGCAGGGATTTTCTTCTGAGGGGGGGATTGGGCGCCAAACGACGTCATTTGGAAAAATGAGTTATATTTTCTTATCTGTGATAAAAAAAAAAAACGCTTAGATTCTGACGTAGTTCCAGTAAGCAAAGTCTTCAATGGCTCTGGTGGTGTAGCCAATAGAGGAAGTCTAACTTTTCCTGAGGCGCAAAACATTCTCATTGTTTCACCATTGAATTTCAAGGCCTTGCAATAGGGACAAATTTTAGACATAGTCCCGATTTGCAGCCCTTGAGCGCGACATCCGGTCTCTCCTCTAAACCAACCGGGTGATTCAGGTGTTAACTTTGGGGACAGGTTAACTATTTAACCCACCCTCGATCTCTAACTGGCTGAGATCACTCGCGCGGAAGAGACGCAGAGGCGTTTTCCTCGCGACCGCGTTGAGGTCACGCCGAACGAGATTTCAAGCACTTGGAGATCGAGGGTGGGTTAACTAGTTAACCTGTCCCTAGAGTTTTGCGGGCAACAGCGGCCGGTGAAAAATCATCCATGCTTTCGAAGTTCAAGTCGACACTCAGATTTCCTTCGCCGGTCAACGTGTTGGGCACCTGAAAGGCGACACGAGGCTTCATGGCTTTGAGCCGTTCATCAAAATTGTCGACATCGATTTCCAACGCTTTTCGTTCTGAAACCGCCGGCAGCGCTTCTTCAGGCTTTCCCGATAGATCCGCCAGCACGCCCATCACGAACCAGAAATAAAGAAAATAATCTTTCAAACGGAAAGTTACCACAAATCACCAGACGCTCAAAACGAGCAGAATGTAACATGAGTAGGGCTGACATGCTTCCTGAAGACCAGGACATAATTTGCACTGGACTGAACATAACAAAAAACAAATGAATATAGATTGACAATTTAATATCCATATGCTGATATATATTCCTTAAAGTTTTAATAATTTTTTATTTATTAAAGTTAAAAATTCGGTACTTGGCGAAAACCTACGGTTGCCAAGTCGGATGCCTGAATTTAAGCGAGATTCAAAATAAACGTAATCGTGAACTCAACACCATGCAAGGCTTGAGCTTAGCTATTAACGTGGTTGATGGGAGCTTTGAAGATATTCCACTGCCTGATGGGTCTGTTGACATCGTCTGGTCCCAGGATGCCATCCTTCATAGCGGCAACAGAAAAAAGGTTATTGAAGAAGTCGTCAGGATTTCTCAATCAATTTCGTATTTCATATTATTTAAGCACATATAAACTAGTGTGTGTTTCTACTTATTTGTATGTGTTCATGGCTTCCATTTATTTTTTCTTATGAAAGCAAATAAGCAAAAACTTAAGCGCTTAAAACGTAGTTAATTTATAATTGTTCAAAGGCCCATTTTAAGTTTTTTTCATCCAATATGCATTTTAGAACTCTTGGAATAATTTACTCATTTTCACGTCTATTTATGCGCCTTTTTTCAGAGGAAACCAATATTTCCCTATTTTCTTGTACATTGAAGTCTTCTTGACGCTAGAACTAAAGGATATAAGTTCTTAGCCAAACATAAGACATTTTTGTTAGCCTTATATGGGAGGAGGCTTCTCAAAAACAATTTCTTTGTGAATTAGGATCTCCTAGGCTCAGGGCTTGTAGCGGCAAGTTATAAATTCATCTGAGACGCAAAAAATTCGATTAAAGGACAGATCAGAAATATCTCCAGAATGTCTATAAGCATTAGCTTATAGACATTCTACTAATGCTACTAATTCTACATTCTACGACATTCTACTTATAAACATTCTATTATTATACTAATAATAATAATAACTCACTGCAGCACCAAGCCACCTGAGGCCAACACAGTTACGCACGCTCCTCCTCCAACCAAATCTATTTAAAGCCTCCCTCTTTACACCCTCCCAGGAAGTCCAGCTCTCCGAGCTCGACCCGATCGACAAGCAGGGTCGCATCCTCGAGATCGACGCGCGTGAGTGGGGCCGCCTCGATCGCGCGCGCTACCACCCGCCGCAGCTCTGGCTCTACCCGGACGGAACGGGTCAGCTGCGCAACTCGAACAACAGCAGCAAGGACACCGGCACGGTGAACCCCGCCACCGGGGAAGAAGTGCACGTCGGCTACGGCGACGAGTACGTCACGCGCCTATGCAAAAAGGGATATTGCTCAGCGGATTTTCAACGACCCCTCAATTATGACCACAAAATGAGCGGGTAGCAAGGCAATCACCACTCGAACTTTTCTGTTGGTTGTGATCGTGTTTGCCTGGAAAAAAACTCAGCGACATCCTTTTTTTTGTGTACCACAGTGGGAATAGACTCCGAGTTAGCGACATTTATGGGGTCCATAATTATGCCTGCTCGCAAAAATGAGTTGTGTTCTTTTCCGCATCGCTCTTTACTCAGGCAGCGCTATTGCGCTGCCCATGAATTTGCTGCGATCTAATTTTTGAATATAGTATATGTAACTTGAATGTACTTAACTGGTATGCTACAAGGATAAAATCCTTCACTAGGTCTTTTCTATATGCTAATCTATAAAATTTAGGACCAAAAATGCGTTACATAGAATAATCTATTTCAAGTTCTCGTAAACATCGTCATTAAAAATCACCCTGCTCTTACCGACGGCGGTGCAGACCCGGAGCAGGCAGAAGTACGAGGTCTTGTGACTGACGTGTTGAAGGAGGCATCGGATCAGATTTATCCAGTTATTGACAAGGCTTGGAATGAAATAGTCGTGAACATACTGACGTCCAGATGCTCAGGCCCGCTGGCCGCCGTCAAGGGAGTGGCTGCCACCTATCGTATGACGAATCGCCCTCCGCCAAGTCAGGCTTCTCCCTTCGGCTGTCCCTGATTATTTCTACTTAATGCCAAGAGCACACCTTGTTCTAGTTGTGCATCGTGCATCTTTGGTACATTCAGCTCATCCAATACACTTTTACGTACTTCAATCAGTGTGGCATTTTGACAATCAGCGATAAACCATGCGCCATCTTCACTATGAATAAGCTTGCCATAAGTCTGATGGATCTCAGTTAAGGTTGCCTTGGCGCCTTCGAGTGAATTATCCAGCTGCTGCATGGAACGCTGTGGACATATTTTCAGCAGAGCTCTTTCCTTCTCACCTCCGTGGCTCCGCGCTGGGGCTCTCGGGGGCGTCTGGTAGATTTGGTAGCATCCTTGGAACTGTTTTCAATAGCATCATGATAGGTACTCACACATCCGGGGATTCAAAAAACATTGTAATTGTATTATCAATCGCTGGTGCCTCGATGTTTTTCGGGGCAGTTTGCGCGTGGTTCCTGCCGGAGAATTTTGTCCCATTTTTTTAAGAATGACCCCTGAATCACAAAGGCCGTAGAATATATAGTTGAAATTACTAAAAATACTTTAGCGTGAAGACGAACTATTGTGGACGAACTATTGTGGAGGAGACGAACCCCCTTATATACGTAACATGTTCTGTTCGTTTTAAGTTTAAATGCTGGTTATTACTTCCAGTTGAAAAAATGTTATTTGTTTCCTCATTGTTTTTTTAATACTGCGTCTTCATTAACTGACCAATAAGGTCTTTGGGAATACAAATAGTTCCAGCCCGAAAAAAACAGTATTCCCACGAACCCATGAATTTCACCAGTTGATATAGTAAAGTCGAAGTTTCCCTTAGACGTTGCATATCTAAACATTTCACGAGAAATGAAGTCAAAGAATTTATTGTCTAGAAACAGAGCCAAAGCCTCTACTGGTGTTTTTCCTTCTATTGCATCTCGGGCTTATTCTTTATCGGTCACGTTTTTGGCCGGAGGGGGCATCGCCTTTTGTGCTTGCGCCTTTGATGCTTTTATTTGCGGGATTTTTCGCCCTTCTCGCCGCCATATTGTCCGCCATTTTTGTCGAAATGCCTACTTTGTCATTGAGCAGTTCAGGGTGGATCGCATTGGCCCTACAGGTTACAATTTTTACCCTTGGTTTTTCGTTCTACTTTGTTTTGCAAAAGATCGCAGGTGCTGTTTTCCAATGCCCGCTGGAAATACGCTTCGGCACGGTCTTGGTCCAGCGCGCCTTCTACCGAAATCAACTCTATCGCTCTAGTATGGTCTGACAACGCGCGATCCAATTTACCAATGGATCGATACGCGATGCCGCGGTTTCTCAAAACACGAAAGACATTCGGGCCCAACTCCAACGCTTTCGTGAAGTCTTTGATCGCCAGTTCAGGTTGTCCATTTTCGTAATGGGCAATTCCGGGTCAGAACAAAAAGTATTATCATTTAAAGGAAAATTATTTAAAAAGGAAGATTAAAAGGAATTAAACCTGATAAGATGTTTTTCTCTACTCCACGTCTGATTAATGCAGTTATTTTCCATGTAAAGTTGCTGTAAGGTCAAAAAGGTAAAATTCGTGAGTGAGTTGGACAAT
Organism: Alatinidae sp. Z8VKAUB7J3; assembly: GCA_010016025.2. NCBI lineage: Eukaryota > Metazoa > Cnidaria > Cubozoa > Carybdeida > Alatinidae > Alatinidae sp. Z8VKAUB7J3. The sequence continues at coordinate 238,150,785 of JAAAKM020721499.1, forward strand.
TCGATTTTCCGTAACTTCATAAAAAGCTCTATTAACTTCGTTGACACCGTGGGAACCCAATGAAGCAGCCCCTTTCATATACGAAGTAATTTCTGTTCGTTTTAAGTTTTAATGTCAATCCTTACTTTCAGGTAAAAAAAACTTGTTTTTTTAAATTTAATTTCTGAACGTTTTTGAATCAACGCATGTTTTGATTTTGCTCCCCGCAGAGGAATAATTAAAACGAAATTTGCATTTTTTTTTGGCTAAATGGCTTTCTCATAGTTTTGATCGAATGATTTTGAGAAAAAAAAGGCAAAATGAATTGAAAACAAATTTGTTGTCCTTTTTCTCAAAGTGGTATCAATAAAGATCAAATAAGCAAAAAACTAATGATTATATTGGGTAGATCACTTTGGACATACCGGGCATCCATCAATGCCAGGTGCATAGTCAAACGTGAAAAAGTGTTGCTTTTTTTAGTGACTACCGCATGCTGTGTAAACTGTAGTCTCTAATCGCATATAAAAGAAACAAAAGAAAAAGGAATATGAGGTGCCCAGACGGGTAAAACTTAGGTCGTCTCCTTTGGGACCTGTTATTAACTACCAGCTTTTCCACAAATACACATTTGCGAGAAGAGGAAAAAGGGCATAGAAGGCTAACTGGAGAAAAGGGGGTGACTGGAGATTGGGATGATATCAACGAGAAAATATCCACAATATTAGCCCAGCCTTTTCCTTCCCAGTAACCACATTTCTAGCTGTTGCAATATCTTGCTTTTGTGCCCCGAGATCCGCTGTACCACATGCGGTACCGGCCATCCTGAAGAACGACACACGGGGCGAAGATGTGAGTGTCGTCGAAGGCACCCCGTCGACCGCGGGAAAGAGCCGGACCGTCGGTATCGCGCTCCCACTTCTGCGGCGCGAGCCATTGCTGAATCGCCTTGGACACGTGTGGGTCGGCTTTGGCGTCGTCAGCGCGGCCGTTTCCCAGTTGCAGCCCCAGACTAACGTGAAAGTCGTCCCAGAAATGACTTTAATAATGTCAAATTATACGTAAATGGTTTCCAGTGGTAGTTTAATTGAGGAAGTATTTGGTAGTTGCTGGAAATCTTAATCAAAATTTCAATGAAATGAAAAAACACGCAATTTTAGTTCTACTCAGCAAAGAATTAAGTAGAATAAATGTGAAGGTTGCCGATCGCCGTCTAGAAAAATTAACAGTTATAATAATAGGTTAATAATTTGCACGTGGAAGGTCTTGAGCCGGCAGAGTACTCGCTGACCATTGGCCCTACGATTGAGAGCACTGGAGGATTCCCACTTGGCACGCCTTATCGAGTGGACTTCACGGCGATTAGCGACTTCTCCCCGTTCGTCGACATTGAGTTTTCAACGAGTCGAATGAGCCGGTTGGATCAGACGATCACCTACGAAGTCAAGATTACGAATACCGGCGACTACGATTTGCGTGTTCCCCTGTGGGAGCTCTTCAAAATTTGTTTGTTCGATGAACTACGTAATTTTTATCTTCAGATAATTGTTGATCTTCCCTTTAATTGAAATTTTTTCCTCTAAATCATTTGGCTCAGAAACAAGCCTTACAGCAAAATATATTTGTTTACATAAGGGACTAAAATTATTTTGTTAATCATTTTAATTATTTATAAAATCTTTATCATAGACAAAAAAGTATTTTAAAAGTTTTAATAATGGAACGAGCCAAGAAATTTTCATCTTACTTAAGACTTTGCTTTATTCAAATTTGCGTGCTTGCCGGTAATCTTCTGACTACTATTTGCCTTAAATTGTCATTGAATAAGCTTACCTGTCCTCCATCGTACGTCCATGAACCGAATTTCATGATACAGCTTTGTTTGTCAAAAGGAAACCATTCAACATTAATCTCACAAGAAGACTTGTATATTGCCGGGGGTTTCCATACAACTTATATCCTTCTCTCTCTCTCTCTCTCTCTCTATAGAGCAGAGCTCCAAAAAGAAGCTCGTTTTGTGAATTTGGTCTTTGAAATAGTCTAACTGTCCAAAATATTTCATTGTCAACTTAATAAGAGGTCAGCTTGTGACCATTCAGTAAAAGCAAGCCCTATTACCTATCCATATATATATATATATATATATATATTTGTACAACAATATGAACATTTTTTAACGTAATTTTATGGAGGGGGCCTAGGTGCCCTCCAATTATTTTGGTCACTTAAGAAGGGCACTATAACTTTTAATTTCCGTTAGAATGAGCCCTCTCACGACATTCTAGGACCAATGGGTCAATACGATCACCCCTGGGAAAAAAAAAACAAAAAACAAAAAAACGAACAAATAAACACACATCTGTGATCTGTTTTGTGGCAAAAAATGCAAAATTCCACATTTTTGTAGATAGGAGCTTGAAACGGCAATCCTGCAGGCCCAGCTTGATCCGCGCGAGCGCGCGCGTGATCTTGCGCGTGACGAAAGTCTCCCCGCGCAACGGACTCTCATGGTTGAACAGGACGCCGTTGCACCCATAGATCCCATAGGCTTCGCGATAATTGACCGTGATCCAGTACGCGTACAGTTTTGCCACGGCATAGGGGCTTCGCGGATAGAATGGCGTCGTCTCCCGCTGCGGCACTTCCTGGACGAGGCGTCACTGAAAATAAAATACATTACAGGTATATAACTCTTTATTAAGACATCGCTAGCTTTTGACCTTTTTAATCTATTGTGGATTTAAATCTGTGGGCCAAATTCCTAAAAAAGACAAAATCATGACAATTCTTCAAATAATAGGGTGGGGGGTTGTTATATCCTAAAAGTTTTGAAGGAAAGGAAAATTTATTTTATATATATATAACTTGAGAAGGAATTTATTAGTAAGTGTTTAAATTAAAATGGAATAGCTGTGGGCATCAAGTCATGGCTAATGGCTAAATGGCACGGGTTAACGGAGGAAGTAAGTGTGCCTCTCTTATTGGACCAATACTTGTTTGTTACCTTTAGCAAGTCACGCCTGCCTAGAGTCTCAGGCAGGTTGACCAAGAATTTAAAATTGATATATTACCATTAGATTGCCTGGAATGAAAGGTAAACAAGGTACGCCTACCAATGGTCTTATGGGCATCTTGGATGCATCCGAAATTCCCCCCACTTTTTCCGCTTCCCATGAACTGTTTCACGGCATCATCGCGGGCGGCGAGGAAGCCATTTTCCGCGCACGTGAAGGCGTCGAGGACAGTCGTGAGCAAGGCCAAACCGATATTTTGGCCGCCAATGTTTGCGAGAAAGACATGGTCATCGGCTTGGCGGTGTCTGGGCGCACGCCTTATGTGCTCGCGGGGTTGGAAATGGGAAAAACTGCCCTTTTCCCGCCAGATTTCCCTTCTACTGTCAGGCAAAGTTCGCTAGAAAACCGCGATGGTGCACTGCGAAAGGTCGATTCGCAGCCTGGCAAGAGCCAGCCGCCGATCCCACGCATTTGCATCACGAATGTTGCCGCAGGGACACCCTGCGTCGGAGGGAGCCGAATTGCGTCATGCCGGACAGCAGTCGCCACATTGCCGATCATGAGTCCGTGCGGGAGGGACCTAGATAAAAATCAAGGAAATGAATGCAAAATAAGATCATTCAAAAACAAGATACATTCAAAATTCTCCAAAAATCCATTGTCAAATATTAGGGACACGCCAAACTCAGTAACAAGAAAATCAAAATCAACCAAAGATTTCGCTAAGTATTTCAAGATAATTCTTTCGGTATTTATTTAAAGGTTCGTTATAATGAAAACTAATTTTTTTAAATTGCCAAGTTAATTTATTTCACGCGATGGAGGGATAGGGATGTGCCTATGGGGATATTACTACTGGACAAGTTATAGGTATTAAAGTGAAGCTTACAAGGAATATTTAGGCAGATGTTGAACCAAATCAAAACGAACTGTTATCATGAAGATTGTCAAAAGGGTGAAAAATTAATATCACAATAGCGGTTTACATTATTAAGTTAGAAATTTCAGGGTAAGTTGTAGCGGATTTTGAACTAGCCAGAAGACACCCACGGGGCGTTGTTTTTGCCAATTTTACCCCGGTGTCTCCCAAACCGTAGATAAGGTCTAACATCTCCGCATCCCCGGAATATCCCCTTGGCCAGCGTTGGCTATGTTGAACTTGCAATCCTTCCGTTAAAATATTCTGAACGGAATGGCTTTTTGCCAATTTGATAACTTGCTGCCATTCCGATGGGCTTTTCGAATATTTAATGGAATAAAGCTCTTTGGCCAATTGTTCTGTGGTACAGCTATTGTCAACGGTTTTGACATTCGTAATGACATGGAGAACGTTCGTGGTAGCCTCGGTTTGTGTCCTCAGCATGACGTTCTTTTTGACGAGCTTACAGTTGAAGAGCATCTTCACTTCTTTTGCAAGGTACGTTTTAAACTGTTTGCAGTCAAACAAAACGCCCTATCCATAGCCCCTGGGCATTGTTACACTTGTAATCCCGTGGTTTTTTGCAATCCTATGGCTATAAATCTAGAGAAGAAAGTTAAAGTGGAAAAACATTACAATGAAAAATGAAACCAAACTCAAAACAGCAGAAATACTAAAAATTTAGAGTTGTTTTTCCCTTACGACTACCTGTCGTAATCAACACGACTGCCTGTCCATGGATCATTCTTTATGGTTGATTGTGTATGGCTATGCTGTTTGACCTATGTAATTGTATGGATGATTAGGGTTAAGGCCTCTTTCAAGTGCTGAAAAGGGTTCGAAACCGGGTCAGTTTTCCTTGCCGACGGCTTTGGCGCTAACAAAAAAGGAAGTTTACGTCGCAGATCGAGGCAACCATCGGATTCAGGTTTTTAACCGGAAGGGAAAGTTTTTACGGCAATGGGGAACGCGAGGCCAGCAAAGTAACCAATTCAACGGCCCAGATGATATTTTGGTGGTCAAAAAAACCGTTTATGTTGTCGATGCCGGCAATGGACGGATTTCTACAGTTGCTTCAGGTTTTGAAACTTGTCCAGCCAATGTCAAAAGATCCAATTCTGTATAGAGTTCATGCACTAGGGGCTATTCCTATTGAAAATTTTTGGTGAAATAAGCGAAGATGTTCAAACTCATTTCATAAGACTAGGGTTTTTCTTTGGAATATAGACAACAAAGTACTCAAACAGAGCTGGCATCTGTTCCCTTAGTCTTAAAGCAGCAAATCCTATTTTTAACCCCTTATCAACATCTTTTGTGTTGAGGGGTTATTATTAGTTAAAACAAAGTAAAATTAATATGCAAATTTCGGCTTAATTATTCATGGACGGTGAGCCAAATTCAAAAGCTGAATTAATTCAAAAACGTCCAAAGGTTCATGGAAACGTCCATGGATATTTCGTGGAATCGCTATAGCCAAAATCCCCATTTAAGAGAATTACTGTCATCCATCTTGAGCAGCAAGGAAAACTTTCCGCCAGGTTGGCCTGCGGATCGCGCTGGCTGATCGACAGCTCCACCGAGGTCTCGTGCTTGCGCACCTTGTAGGCCCAGTGGATACCCGAGGTCCCGGCGCCGGCGTTGACCCAGCTGTCCCGACTCGGCGAAATCCGGGCGTGCAGCTTGCTGACGTTACTCGCCTCGTCGAGCAGGCGCGTCCAGAAGCGATGCCGGATCCGATGCCGCTCGGAGTCTTCCTTCTTGACCTGAAGTGGCTTCTATGTCTACTCATGGAATGCTGCATGGAGAGCTTCAATGAATGTCATCTAGTACCAGAATGAAAGGGCTGTGCAAAGAGACTGGGAAGGGTATTTTTACAGAGGATTTTTTTTGTTAAAATAATGTTGCCCTTTTTCCTTCAGTATGTCAGCACTGGCAGCTTCAAACAATGTAGTCTTTCTTTGTATGGAAATTTATTCATGCTGCTAACCATCTTAGTGGCCTTTACGCTAAGACTGTTAGCACTTTAAAAGAGATTCCTATTCCAATTAAACGCCACTGTGTTTCAGTAGCTGTTCTTGAAATATTGGCACAGACATTCAAAATTTATTGGAAAGAGTAAAGTATCGAGGAGGGGGCAAGTATTCATTTACGGAGTAATTTCTCCTTTTTTGAGTTTTAATATTGCTCCTTACTTTCAATTAAAAACGTGTTTTTTATTTAATTTCTGTTTGTTTGCGGCCCGGGCGCTACGACCTGCCGATCCGCTTCGTCGTCGACCGGATCCGGGACGGCCGGACCTTCACGACCCGGCGCGTGGTCGCGCACCAGGCCGGCGAGGCCATCTTCAACATGGCGGCCAGCTTCACGCGCCCCGAGGACGGCATGAGCTACCAGCGTCCGGCGCCCCGGATCGACGGCCCCGACGGCCTCGCCGAGTGGACCGATGTGCGCAACAAGGGGCTGGGCCGCGACAAACTTCGAGCCGTCCTCAGCGGTGAGATCAGCCTGCGTATCGATGATCCGATGGGTGGCAATCCCATTCGTCTTTTCGATGATGAGACCGATATCGAGTAACTCGCGTGTCTAAGTTGCTGAGTTGCCGAGTTAAAGATGATCGAGTTTCGACGGTACGATTACAGAATGAGCATCGCGTCACCGTAGCTGAAGAATCGATATTGTTCTTCGACTGCTTTTCGATACGCTTTCAAGTGCAACTAAATGTGACAGTAAAGGGGACTACCTGTGACTGTGATTGCAACCACTTGTGACTGCAACTACCATCACTTGTGACTGTGACTGTTACTACTTGCAAGGATGACTACTTCTAAATAAAACTACTAACCATTTGTGACTGCAAAGGGAACTTCTTTCAAATAGGACTACTTCTGACCACGATTGCAGCTACTCGTGACTGCGACTACTTGTGACATCTTCTGTTAACCTATTCCTTAAACTTTTTTTTCAAAGATTTTAATTTTAGCTATTCTAGGTTTTACAGAATATTCTTAAAATATTTTCAATTTCCGTAAATTGTCACCTTTTGGGAGTACAGAAATGACGATTATGCAGTGTTGGGCGATTTTGGACATCGATATATAAACCAAAATATTGATACTGAAATGTATATATCGATATATAAAAAAAATCTCCCATCCACCGGTGAACGTACATATCCATGGTGCGGCTACCACCATCATTATCTAACCCCACCTCAGAAAGATTAATACTGAACACTATTTTACCATACCAAGAACGGCGGATAGAGTTAACTCCAACCGGCTTTACATCCGCTGCCTCGGGGAGAATATATACTACGGTTTGCCCATAGACCTGGCCATCCATTTTTTCTTCAAATACTTGTAATTTTAAGTCTTCGGCATGGGGTAAAATTTTGGCTATTTTTTTAAAGGTCATCAAAGGTCAGGGCCCTCTAGAGGGAGAAGGAGTAGAGGTAGTTGCTTCAAAATACTTTCCCGGGACATACTTTAGCCTGTAGACCCACCCCTGAAAGTTTCATTTTCCTAACCTAACCCCTTTCCAGGATAGCCAAAAGCAACTAAAGTAGGCTAGAAATTTACCAACCTATGAAACTAGCCGGAAATGTTGTTGCTATTTCTATCTTTAAGCAGCCTTAAAGATAATCCATCTAACTTCTTCTTTTTGTGATTAATATGGGTACACTTTTGCATAATATCATTCCCGGAAACAAATTCCGAGCCCTGCAGTGGGTTGCTGCAGCTGATTCTGAAATCTGGGTCCCTGTTACCCGCCTGATATCAATCTCACTGGGGCACGACAGAACATCCATATATCTAAAGGTCATATAAACCTCAATCCATCAATCTAAGTACTATACACATGATATATACTTTTTCATTACTCTTCATCCCTCTTTACGAGATATCATACTCCATCAAATATACTGGGACAACTTTTAACTTTGATGGGGACATCATATTACCGTTTCTTCAAGTATTATTTTCTGCGTTTACAGTCGATACATGCAATTTCAAAACACTGTTTCTCTGCTTAAACCTCTGGTGAATCTAGGAAAATATTTTATGTCATTCTCAGCCTTTTATATTTTTTATCTTTTTCAAGAGCTACTTTGTCCAAATTATTTAAGAATGACCCCTGAATCACAAACGCCGTAGAATAAATAGTTGAAATTACTCAAAATACGTTAGCGTAAAAAGTGAGGTATTGTGGAGGAGACGAACCCCCTTATATACGTAATAATTTCTGTTCGTTTTAGGTTCTAATGCTGCTCCTTACTTCCACCAGAAAAAAACTTTTTTTTTATTTATTTTCTCATTGTTCTTTTGTCCCCAAAGTGCTAGACAAGAAGATTGGAACTTAGCATGTTACGACGTTAAAAAATGACTATCGTATTGAAATTTTGACTGACGAATTTAGACGATTCCAACTGGTCTTATTAGGAGTTTCAGAAACTCATATCAGCATGAAATTGGGTGATATAGAATTTGTTTACTCAGGCAGGAAGGATGGAGTACATACACAAGGATTAGGGCTTATTATTAATAAGGAAGCTGCTAAGTCTTGTTTAGGCTGGCTCGGCGGTGAGGCCGGTCCCCGCGAGTTCCTCGGTGATCCCGCGCGCCGCCGCGTCGATCCGGGCGTTGAGATCGGCGGTATCCATCTCCGCCAGTCGCTCGACCCGGCTCCAGGACCGGTCGGCCCGCGCGGGAGCCGCCAGAAACCCGAGGCAGGAGCCGACACCCGAGGCGATCGGGCTCATGATCTGGTTGATCCTCAGCCGCCGCGCCACGTCCACGCCATGCACCGGATATAAGGGGGCGATTCAAAGAGAATATTTAGTATGAATCCTACAATGGCAGAAGAAACAGCCGAGGAATCAAATTGTGCGAGAAATCTACATATATAAAAATAAGTTGTCTGTGTGTGTCGAGTGACGTCATGTTTGTGTGTCGACTGACGCCGAGTTTGGCGACTGACGTCATTATAAGGATTGAGCTGTGTGCGTCATGAAGTTGTTTGACGACTGACGTCATGTTTGTCACCCGCTCGGCGAACGGCTGGTTCGGCAGGCCGGGTGTTCCCAGGCCGAGATACAGCGGAACGCTGGCCAGTGGCACGACAATGGCAAGCGCGACGGCAATGAGGACGTGCTGGCGCGCGCGCGGTCTTTTCGTCATTCCCGCCGCCCGGCCCGCGGCCAGCAAGCGTCGCTCGATCTCCGCGCGGGCGGCATCGGCCTGGGTCTCGTCGATCATGCCGCGCGCCTGGTCCCGTTGACTTCATCCGTTATTATAATTTCATTGTGCAGTGTTGCCTTTTTATGAGAACTTGTAAATTAACCTGATTTTTATTTTATTTGATACTCTATTCTTCGTTTGTTTTCTGGCCTGGAATAGAAACCATAAATAAACTAAAAAAAAACGAAAAAAAAACACCTACGTCAATTTAACGCATCATGATCTACAAGTAATATCCGATAGCCACCATTATTCAATGTAGGAATTTTCCTGAGGGGTTCAGCTTCGGGATCACCGCCGCCGGGGGCACCGGCTATTACCTGGCGCAGATGATGGTCGATGGCGAGGCCGAGATCGACATGGCGTCGCTTGACCCGAAACGCTACAGCCAGAACTGGATGACGACCGAGTTCGCCGCGCGCAAGAACGAGGAATGCTACGACCACGTCTACATTCTGCACCACCCGGACGAAGAGCGTGAAGCCTGCCGCCCGTTGCGCACCGTGCACATAGATTGAATATTCTAAGTAAAAACGCATTTTCATCACCTGTATGTTGCTGGAAGTGTACTGTAATTGAATGTGGAACTCAGCCACACTGACCTCTAAGATTAATTGTAACAACAAAGAATACAATCAACGAGGTTAAGTGATTAAATTGAAATTGGAGAATTCAACCAGACTACAGGCTGGCATTCCTCAGCAATAAACTTTCTTATTTAAGTAAACAATACGTTGGTGTCAATAATTCTAGCAATTACTCTTTCTTGCCTTTTAGTTTCAAGTTCAACTTCTCGTTAGATTTAAAATTTTGCGATAAAAACTTATTTTTTTTCACTTTTTTATTTGTAGGTAACTTTGGAGAATCTATTGCATAATAAACTAAATAAAAATGAATGTTGTATGCAACTTTGAAATCTTTTTATTAAAGATTTTGAAAACTGAGCATAGATTCATTTGAGAATTTTATCGCTTTGTAAGGGGCTCATTAGATTGAGAATTGTAAGTTCTAGTTCTGTTTTTAAGACTCGAAAGTGATTGGAGGGCAACCATCCCTCATGCTTTTTTCCCCAAATACATCTGATCAATAATTTGAGATAGCCACTTTGTTGTAAATGATGGTTGAATAAACTTTAGAGGAGACTCGCTCAATTGGAAATCAAAAGTTCTAGTTCCCTTTCTACAAGTCAAAAGTTATTGGAGGGCAACGTCAATCGAAATAGACATAAATAAAACAAATACGGGCAAAAAATATTTTTCTAGGGCATATCAAAAATTTTCAAGATTGCTAGCAAAAACGAAGGTTGTAAATTAACTTCAAAACTGGTTAAGAAAGTCAATCACATTGTAAACAATATCACAGGGATCAGACGACTTATTTCAACCTGAATAGATGGCAGTTAAGATCAATGGTTCATTATGCACCTATGCCCAGCATGGACCCGAAATTTATCATTTTGTCAAGAAGAATTTCATGATTTAAAGGGTCAAATGCTTTTTTATATCATAGTAAACAGTAGCCACATGGAAATCATCATCTAAACAATCATTTATTTCTAATAATAGAGCTGCAACTGCTTGTTCTGTCGAACAGTTTGCCCTAAATTCAAACTGATATTTGATAAAGAAATTTATTTTATCTAAATAGCTAGAAATCCTTTCTTTTAAAAGTTTTTCAAGAAATACTTGTTAGTCAAATGTCTAGAATTGAAAAAATGTTTAGTAAAAGAATCTTTAAATATTTCAAAAGAATGTCAAACAGGGAAAAAGTTTTTCCTTTTTTAATATATGCAAGAACTACCATTTCCCCGCACTTAAAACGATCTTACAATTTATCCCTAGCGCTTTATATACTGTCATTTCTTTTTCCTTTCATGTTTGCCATCTAAAAGGGAAAACCCATTATGTTTTCTGCTGGTACACGTAGGCGGGCACCGCGAGGCCGCAGCACTTTCCGGCGCGGCATGGGTGCATTATTTGACGGATGTGGAAGGTCTCAACGAACGTACGCAGCAGGCGGCAAAACAACTCGCCGATGCCCCGTACGCGCCGGCCCCGTCCCAGATTGACGTGGACGCGCTCAGCCATCTTGCGCATGCCTGGATTCATCGGGTGAGTCATGCTTAACGTCGCCTGGCCCTGGCTTATGGTGCGTAACGAATTACGCGCGCGGGGGGGATTGGGGGTGGGGTGCGCGAAGCGCCCCCACCAACCAGGTGTTGGGGTGGCACGAAGTGCCACCCCAACAGCTAGTATATAAATCTTTGAATCCCAAATACAAATATCTCTTTGAATCCCAAGCCTTATATACTAATAATGACGTCATATACAAAGCCCTATGCACTTATAATGACGTCAAATTATAATGACGTCATATACGTAAGTACAATTGTCATGTATTAAACACTTAAATTTTGCAACATCGTGCTCAGCTAGTGCTCAACATTATACCTGTCTTGAAATGACTTGTTGTAATACTTGATAGTACCACATTTCTTTTGTTTACCATCATAAAACTGAGGCGAAGGAAGTGTTACAATTAACTAACAATTAACCGAACTGAGTCGAACAAATACGGATTAGATACATATGGATAGCTAGCTTTGTAGTGTTAGGCGGCTGGCTGCCCGACAGAACCACGAAACCGTCCCGCGGGGCCGCCGCGACGATGGCCCGGATCGCGGCCTCGGCCAGATCCGGCGACCAGCGCGGCCCCGGCATGACGAACCGGAACTGCTCGCCCGTGCCCTCGTCGGTCACGGCGAGCGACTGGCGCGTGTCGCCGGGGATGTCGAACACCACCGGGTCGAGCGGCTCGTCCTCCAGAAGATCGCGAAACTGCGCGCCATATTTTGAAGACTAATTGGCATATAATTACTATGTATTCCCTCTTCTTTTGATTTTATTTTATATAGCTCTTCATATTTTTCTTATAAGGAAGATTGTGTTTTATATAACTCAAGCAGTGCTATATCTTCTTCCATTTAGCCATTGAAACGATGTAAATTTGCTATCTAGTTCCTCAAAATAAGGTGTTCATGATTTAAAAGTAACAGAATTTAGCTGTTGCTGAATATGACTGTAGATACTGCGGCTCTATCGTGCGTTCGGTTCGCTCGACTCTGGCGCCGCGATACCAGACATGGACCTTGCGCATCAGCAGGAATGCCTGGTGCAGGCACTCGACCACGCGAGGGTCAGGTACCGTGAATGCAGACAGAGTGAACGGCGAAGCGGACTCACCAACGACGATGCGCGACTTCAAACCCTCGACCTTGCGCTTCATCGACGGCGAGAAGGAGGCCATCAACTTGCGAAGAATTTGCCAAAATTCGTTTGTCAAGTTATTTTATTTGTCTTACTTTCTCTTTGTCGACTTAGTTTTACATGTGGGGATGTTCAGAGGAATTGTTCGGAGGAATTTTCAGCGGGGTCGGAATTTTCAGGAGATTTTTTCAAGGGAGGAATTCCAATCGGGGATTTTCAAAATTTTCTGTAAGATCAACTTTCGAGGGGGAGGGGATTTTCATTTGAAATATTCCACGGAGGTTTCTTGATGTGTTGCTGTTGTGCAGAGGATTCAACTCTAGATCACAGACCTTTAGTCACCAACAAAGGTAAATTTAAAAAAAAAATGTTTGTTGACAATGCATCCCAACCTTTGAATTGTTCTTCTATTCTCACAATAAATTTGTAGACTTCTTCTTGGGACAATTCACTTGCAGCTGAATGAGTAATTTCTTTAGTTGCAAAAATTATGTTACTATTATAGTAAACAGTGCTTCACCCATTCACGATGATACCAACGGTAGTTATTATGTCAAAAGCATTTACGATCACCTTGGTATTGAACCACATGTGTATGAAGTTTCCGCCATGGCGTACCGTGGTTTGTTGGATTCGTCATCATCAACTGCACAACAACAAAGGAATGGGAACAACAACAAGAAGAAAAGGATGCGAGATCAGACCATTCTGGTTTCGGGAGAATCGGGTGCAGGGAAGAGTGAAACCGTCTTATAGACTGACGTGGAAATGCTATTTTTGAAGCGACCAATATTTCAGCCTTTTAAAACATTTTTCCTCTATCGGAAATATTAAGCCAATAAAAAGAATGAAGAGGTTTTTGAGTCGCATCATTCTTTACTAGTAACTTCTTTTGCTTTATGGTTAGTGTAAGTTCTAGCTAGCGATTTTCCTGGTAGTTTTTAAAGAAATGTTGTAGGTCAGAGCTTAAAAAGTTTAGTCATACCCCTTCATTGAAATTCTCTTCCCCCATGAGAAGTTTCTCCATGAAAATATCCTCCCACGTAACCACCTCCTCAAATCTCCCCCCTAAACCAAAAAATCCCCCTGAAAATGTCTGTACACTTCCAAATAACCATTACTATACGTAAGCACTGGTCAAAGTTTGTAACTTGTAGCCCTTCCCACGGGGACTGTGGGGGAATAAGTCACCCCTAAGACATAGTTATAAGGTTTTTCTTCTCAATATCATTAGTAACTAGAGAACTGTTAAACAGTGATTTATGCAATCAATGACACAATAATGGTAAATGTCGTAACCAAAATGCCAATAGCACCAATAGCAGGTGGAAAGGCGGAAAGATGGATCCACCCCCCTGGAAATTAGCAGAAGACTATTTTCAAGCTTTACATGACCGAGCCCTGTTATACCACAGTGGATTAATCCTCTGCTTAGCAATACGGAGTCCAGGGTCCTCATTATTCGTCTTTTAGCTTTTTTATAAAAAATATGCCTTTATTCTATTCTTGCTCTTTGCGGAACTTATGCGATTTTCCTTGCATTTTTCGATGTGGAAATAATTAAAATATGATAACCATAATCCAATAGAATATCGGTTGATAGCTCAGCAGCCATTTCGCGAAGTTCAATTTCTCTATCTTCATCTTCCGGCATGATAATTTTCACCCAGAGATTATTTGGATTTTGTAGGAATTTAATAAAACGCAAAGGATAGGCCAGAAAGTAAAGGATTTCATCGGCGTAAAGACGGAATAAGGTTTTGGGAAGAAATTCGCCAAAGATGAGTACGATAATAGTGATTATAATGATATTGATGAAATTGAGCAGCAATACGTTGGGCTCGGCGCCAGGCGAAGTAATAAAAGGCGTGACGTAAGGCGACAGCAAGTTGGTCATCAGGATTGAAAAAACAACCAGCGATAAGTAAAGCGAATTACTTAAAATTTGACAATGCTTTTCGTCATTAAAAACTGAAACATTAACAATATGTTTATTCCCACAAGCAGGAAGGGTGTGTGAAAACACAGGATGGTTGGCCCCCAACCCCCATTGCACTTCCTGGCTGAAGGGCCATGAAACGGAGATCAACACTGCCAGTTTGGACTTTAAGGGTCTAGTGCTGTCTTACTTTTGCCACAGACAACTACACTTTCGTTCCACAACGACCGCAGAATGGCGATGAAGGCGGCAGTGAAGGCAAAGTCCATACCGAGGGCTTTTGGTTCCGGCACCACCGTGGCAAAACTTGCTCCCGCCACCGTGGCCAGCACCCAGACCGCCACCAGCCCCAGGCCGCCGCCCACCAGGTACCAATAGCCCGCGCGGTGGCCGCGAGCGCGCATCGCGTGCATCAGCGCCCAGTTCTCATCCGTCGCCAGGTGAACGCCAGACTTGATGGGAGCAATCGCAGTAAGCTCCGAGACATTAATTTCCAATTGTTTGCTCTCTACCTTTTTTGTCATCACACCCTCCCGGCATAGGATCAATACCAATAAAATTGTGTATTGATTAGTATGCTAACCTGAGGAAATTTATGGGATAAGCAAAATGGAGTATCCATGGATCATGATTACAGGTCTCCCAAGTGGAAGGGAAACGATGTTTTATCTCATGAGGAAATTTTTTCGTAGACTTTCTCAATGCAGGAGAAGAGGCTGATAGGCCTACACGAGTCCATTATTGTATACATATGCGGATTTCCATGTGTGTGGAGAGGTTACAGAGGAAAAACACAGGCAGAAAAGCGACGACAAAGGTCTACCTAATTCGGCACTGCAGTTCTTTAAGACAACATTAGATATATTGTCAAGACCCGTGGATTTGGACACATCAAGACTGCAGAATACAAAGATCCTTGCTTTTTTTTTCTTTTTTTTTTCATGTTTTTTGTCTCTGAGTTATCTCCAAATAGATATTGTATTATAGAAAGAAATATTCTGACATGCAAAAATGAAGTCGTTTTAATCCGTACATTGGAGGGGGAGAGCAGATTTTTCCATCAACAACCTAAAAAAGAGGATAAAACGAGATAGATTAATTAAACTGAAAACTTTGGAAATAAAAGAACTCATCAAAATATTTGGATTTCTCTCGTGATTGTTTGTTATCTAATAGCAAAGCCTCGGAAGCTATGTTTTTGCTCTGCTATTAATATGGTATATCGTTGTTTTAATAATAAAAGTTGTTCCACTGCTACTTGATCTTGCTTCTCGCCAAAAATTCTAAATTCCCCATTTTAGTATATAGGAGCTTGAAACGCCTACAATTTGGTTCTCTGATATACTGAATCTAATGGTGTGATTTTCATTAGGATCAATTTATGGGCATGAACGCCTGCTGAAAGCCGTGGCCGAGCTTAAATTCGTCGAGCCGACGCCGGTACAGGCCGCAGCGATTCCTCCTGCGCTGGAGGGCAAGGACCTGCGAGTGATCGCCCAGACCGGCAGCGGCAAGACCGCCGCTTTCGTCCTGCCACTGCTCAACCGCCTGCTCGGCGATGGCAACTCCAAGCAGCGCCTGAGCATCCGTGCGCTGATCCTGCTGCCGACCCGCGAGCTTGCCGCTGACCGAAGATCTGACGCGACGCGGCCGCACCTCGGTGATCCGCAAGGTCGAGGGGCCGGAATGGCGCCCCACGCCGTCGATGAAAAAGCGCAATCCCGAGTGGCCGGATTACGTCGGTCCGGGGCCT
This sequence comes from Alatinidae sp. Z8VKAUB7J3, assembly GCA_010016025.2. NCBI lineage: Eukaryota > Metazoa > Cnidaria > Cubozoa > Carybdeida > Alatinidae > Alatinidae sp. Z8VKAUB7J3. The sequence goes on from JAAAKM020721499.1 coordinate 238,166,892, forward strand.
GACAATCCGCTTGGAACCCATGCGCTCTATCTGAGTTGGACCTACTACCGTATCCACGGCACACATGACACGCGCAAGATCGGCCGTCGCTCGTCGAACGCAACTTAGTATTAGCAAAACATACCATAATCAATTTCATAACAAATGATGGTTAACTTCAATAAAAACATTATAGCCTAGCTGCATTCTTTATTTGAAGGTAGTCTTCATTATATGACCTTAAAGGAAAAGTGACAATGAATTGAACAAACTTGTATAAATGATAACCATATACAAGTAGTATATGGAGCTAAGAGACTCACGCACAAATATACACATGCACTGCAAGTTGAAGTTTTTTCTCCGTGAAAGTTGTTGGATGCAGACTTATTTGATTCTTGTTGCATATTATTTTTATTTGCTTACTCAAACATGATGCATGTTGATTTTTGCTCTTGAAACATGTTGTATGTGCATTATTGCTTCACGAAACTTAATGTATCTTGATTAATGTCTTCGTGAAACCTGTTGTGTTTTTAGTTGTTCTTCATGAAACTTTTGGCACTTTGATTTTTCTTTTTGTGAAACTGTCAACTTTGCATTTCATTTTCTTTTTCTACACTAGTATTTCCTCCAATGCAACACGCCAAATAACCAAAGTTAACGGCATAATCAATTATGCCGTTATTTTGCCTTATTTTGCAAAATATGATTGCGAGCTTACCTAAGTACTGAAGTAAAGCCACTGTGGAAAGAGTATTTTTGTTTTATAACACCCCCGTTGATTGATGAAAGAAGTGAGCCTGTCAAGTAAATTTTACAGTTCTTATTTTGGTTTGCAGACTATCCTATCTTCCAAACTTTTTTAACTGTGAAAAAACACCCTGAGCCTTGGCTATTCTACTTTTAGCATCTTCACTGCTCCCACCAACTTTATCCACTACCAAGGTTAGTGAAACTGTCCGACTGATCAATCTTTTCGTTACCCAACGTCACCTTTTCATCTTCACTTATTCCTAACCTTAGTGACTTAGTCTTCTTAATATTTTTCCAAACCATTTTCAACTAAATCCCCACTAGTTTTTTCTTCGAAATAATAATGCCATTCAGGATCAACTGAAGAAGGATTACTTTTAATTAAATAATAATATAATTATAAAGTACATATTTTTATTTATTTCTATTTTTATTACTACAAAATTTAAATATAATTAATCCAATTTTATGCAGTTTTATTTATTAAAATGGATATTATTTTATAATTTATTTTATAATATAAAACATAAGTAATTGAGACAGATCCATCAGTAAATATCTTTTTCCAATTATAAAGTTCAACCATTTTAGCTAGTGTAAGTTGATGAAGGATTAGACTATTCATTTTATTCTTAGGAAAATCCATGCCAGGGATTTTTATATCTATAACATTATCAATGCTATTAGGAGTGTTGGGAGATATCTGGGTCTGACAAGAAAAGATTAGGTTTTCAGGAACACCTATGCCATTGGAACTTGCAAAAGGCTGTTAAAAAGGGAATATAACTTTCAATTCCAAATCAAGTCAGCTCCATCTGAAGTTTATAGACCATCCATTGCATAAAAACTTTATATGCTCCCGGGGCATAAATTACAACCCTTTCCCTGGGCTCCAGGGGAGATAGTCTTAGCCCTGAAGGCTTTGTTATATGTTCTTTGGGCTATTTTTTTTTTTTTTTTTTTTTTTTTTTTTTTTTTTTTTTTTTTTTTTTTTTTTTTTTTTTTACTATTGAGCCGGGTCGCTCCTTACTACAGTTCGTTACCATGAACTGTCTGATATCATAAATTTCATACCAGTAAGCCTTATCAGTGAATTTTAATCCCTGCGAACTAGTTAGATTTCACAAGCTGGCAAAGGATTAAAGTTCGTGACCCTGAGTAAAATTGTTGCGCAGCATGTCAGTAAGCGAGAGATAATCCTATGGTCATAATTATCAAATCATATAGACTCATTAATGTTTGGTTTTCCATTAAAGATGCAGATAGTGCTACTATGGGCAGTGGACCAAATAGTTTTTCTATCTACTTTTTTAGGTCTACTAGCTGAAAAATATGACATAAGCTGTCAGTTTAAGAATCTCTTTAAGATATTAAAATGGAATTTGCAGTGGTTGTAATTAGTATATTTTGAAATAGTATTAAAGCTGGATTGAGTTGTATTTTCATCTTTTAGCTGTTAAATTAATCAAACCCAAGTGAAATGACCAAAAAGATTTGGGCATTTGTTAAAGCAGAAGGTCTTTCTAATCGTTAAACCAATTAGTTAGCAATTAATCGTTAACTAATTTTTATCTTTTAATTATTTAAAATCAAATCAATAAGATTTAGATATCTGCATTTTTCCATGAATAACATGTCAACTGCGTCCCTAAGAAAAGATCATGAATTAATTGAAAAAGTTATCAAAGCTATGGAATCTACAATTCGACAATCGGCCGCGCAGCCGTCTCCGCCGACCGTGTTGCCGTCGTCACAGACCTCGCCGGCGTCCCAGATTCCGTCGCCGCAGCGCGGGACGGTGCAGTCGGTCCGGCACATGCTCGGGGTCGAGCGGGCCGTGATGACCACGTCGCGGGTGAGGTCGAGCGGGGTGAAGATGTTCGGCTCGTCGACCCACCGGAACTGGTTGATCGTCATGCGGAACGTCGGGTCGACCCGGCGGTCGTCATTTATATTCCCCTTGTCCCAGTCGTTATTTGTGTCCCGGTGTCCCAGTCTGTAATTTCTCTTCGAGTGTCCCGTTCGTCATTTGTATTCCCTGTGTCCCGGTCGTCATTCGTGTCCCAGTGTCCCGGTCTGTAATTTTGTCAGTCAACAAACATGACTTCAGTCGACAAACAACTTCATGACGGCATAATGCTCAATCTTTATAATGACGTCAGTCGACAAACATCTTGCGCTTCTTCCACTTCAGGCACAACGCCGGGCACAAGCGGCGTCTGGGACAGCTCCTGGGACAACACGTCCTCTCCACCAGCAGCAGTGGAAGCGACGCCTGGGACAAGTGGGGTCTGGGACAAGGCAGCAGGCATCAGGAGCTGGTCGAGCGCGTCGGGAGATGCGACCAGTCCCATCGGATCCGCCGAGAGCGAAGCGGCAGAGGCGTGTTGTGGTGGCACTGAGCTGGGTCAGAAAACAAAAGAACATTAACAAGAGCGAGAGAGAAAAGAGAGACTCTCGCTACGGGTATTTTATAGCCTTCTCATTACATTCCATCATTTGATAAGAACATGTGTATGGACAGAAATGCTCGAAGAAAAGAAACGAATTACTCGTATTGAATCATTTCTTTCTTTCTTGTTCTGTTGATTAGTAGTTTACAAATCGATCGAATAATCTTGACATTTTCTTCTTCGGCATCGCCGCCGCCGACACTGAGTTCCAGAGTCGAGAAATCAAGATCGGAAAATCCCGGTGTATGCAACAGACCATTGTATAGCGTATTGACACCGGTGAAGACCGACACCTTCCACTTCGCCCATTCGGCAACGAAGCCTGGCATGTCGCGGGGATTGGTAATTAATACATTGGTGCCGCCAAACTTGAAATAAGACAGCGTGTTAACCATCAACGCAAAGATGTGGTACATCGGGATCTGAGGAACTGCTCCTTGGCCTCATGCTATGTTCATATTTTTAAGCATTTGACTTGGTTGATCACAACACCCTAATTCCTTTTGATCACAACACCCTTGGTAGATCACAACACAACAACGTCCTAATTCCTTTATCACTGAATAAATTTGAAGTACACCCTCTCTTAGTAAATTTTATACATGCTTCCTTTCAAATAGATCCCAAGCTGTAAAATGCAAAATATTCTCTCTGAAAAAATCTATCCCGAGGGACTGAAGGGGGGAGGAGTCATGTTATCTCCAAAGACATAGTTTTGGGACTTTTCAACTATGCTGAACAAAATGCCCATCTAAAAATATCGATCGGACGATTTTGGAGAAAAACCGCAAAAACAATTATACAAAAGAGAAGGGGAAAGAGAAAGAAGAAAGAGAAAAAAGGAGGATACAAATCGAAAGCATAAATAATTTTTACAGTAAATTTTCTACAGCTATTAAAGTTACTTCATTGAGCACATCAAAGAGCAACATGCTGTTTGCTCATGAAATTGCTCAATGAAGCAAATTCCTATATGCTTCAAATGAAAACCTTGTCTTTACTTTATCTTACGCAAAAGATACACTTAACAATTAGACAATATTTTTTATTTGAAATTATAATCAATTAACTCTGTTATATTTACCTGGCCTAATCTGATTGCTCCAAGAAATTTATATGCTTTTGTTATGTCCGAACACCGCCAAAACGCGGCCGGTCTCTATCTCGAAGGAGATATCGCGTAGGATTGTCAGGTCGCCGTACCCGGCAGTCAGCTTTTCGACGGTGACCCTCATGTCTCTGCAGCCTCGCCGACATGGTGACCGACATAAACGTCGTGCACTGCGGGGTCGGCCAGCACTTCCGAAACCGGTCCGTCGGCCAGCAATGTTCCGTTGCTCAGCACTGTCCGCCGCTCGGGGGTGTTTTCCCCTGTTTTCTAAGATAAGGCGAACTTTCTCAGGCTCGTAACTTTTGATGGGTATAACTAAACTTGATGAAACTTCTATATTTAAAATCAGCTTTAAAATTCGATTCTTTGATGTAACTATAGGTATCAAAATTCCTTTTTTTAGAGTTTCGGTTACTATTGAGCCGGGTCGCTCCTTACTACGCGAACTGTTTGATATATATAATTCATTAAGTTCAATGCTGGTGACGGCAAAACTACCTCCTTTTGCGAGACCTGGAACTCGGTTGGACGTTCAGGTGTCGTCCTTGGCCAATGCCAAAAGTTTAAAAGGCGGAACGTTGTTGATGACACCCTTGAAGGCACCAAACCAAGAAGTGTTTGCCGTGGCCCAAGGGCCCATTTCGACTTCCGGGTTTGAAGGCGGGGATGGGGGAAATTCTGTGGTAAAGAATCAACAGTCCGGGGGAATTGTCCCTCCGTGGTTAACGTGAAATTCATATTCCCTGCCGACAGAGAAATCCCTCCGATATCGAGAGCCGTTCCTGAATCGGTCAAACTCAACGTCAGGTTTCCGCCATCGGTGATGGTGTAAGTATCCGCCGTCGATCCCGGGTCGAGCGTTATCGTTAAATCGGTCAGCGTCGTTGAACTATTGACTAGTATGCTTTGGTTCGAATCGACAACCAAAGCCGCAGTAGTCACGTCAATGGGAACAGTCTCGGGTCGCGCAGTTCGCATCCTTCAGTTTCGACGCCGCCTTTTCGGAAATCGCCACGGCACTGGTCTCCGGTGCCGCTCTTGTGATCTGGCCAAGACAGGCATTCACAGATCCCGCAGCCTTGAAGACATTCATGTATGCGCAACAGGTAACGCATATCACGTTGTCGCCGAGCCTCTTGAGCGTGATGTCGACGACAGACCTTCCCGAAGGTTGTGTGCTGGTATAATATCTTCAGGTGGAAATCGTACTTGATTTACAAGAATATCATATGATCTTTTGCAAATACGAACTTTTTCTTCCTCGGTTGCAGCTTGTCCTTCTTCATCAAATGCCATAACAACAATTGCAGCACCATGTTTACGAAGTAATGTAGCTTGTTCAATGAACAATTCTTCACCAACTTTTAAGGAAATACTATTTACAATAGGTTTTCCTTGACACCATTTTAGACCAGCTGGATTTCAGCCGAAAAATCGTTGACTCAGAAACACGGTGATCTTCTTCTGGGTTTCGAGACACGCCAAACTCAACATTCCACTCACGGCTCAGACAGAGAACAAAAACGATGCAAAGCTGGAACAACCGCCAATCCACTCATCCGAACGGTACTTGAAGTCGTTTGGTCCGTACTTCGTAAATCATTATAATGGTGACTTGGAAAATAATTGTTAATAAACCATGTGTGAATAAAGTTCTCTAAACAGGCGCGATGTGCCGGCATCATCAAAATCGAATGGAAAATCGAAATCCATTTCGGGAATGTGAATTTCGATTGGCGGAATTGGCGGAATATCGATATTCATATCAAGATGCTCCAGCTTGCGCAAATTGTATGATAATTCATCCATATCCGGTAAAACAACGTTAATTTCGTCTGGCTCCGGAATTACGACTTCGAGATGTTCCAGTGCTTCTAAGTGCTGTGGGATGAAGCGAAGTCCGCCGAGGCAGAGGTTATGGCCGGAGAGCCCCTGGGACTTCTGCATGGCCTGCCGATCGGGATAAAGGATCTCGAGACAACAGAAGGTCTCAGGACGACGTATGGTTCCAGACTTTATGCTGAAAATGTTCCTGATCAGGATCAGGTCTCGGTTCGAAATGTCCGCGATGAAGGTGGTATTGTTTTTTGCAAAACGAATACACCCGAGTTCGGAGCCGCCCTTGACCATTGTAGGTCTAATGATTGGCTCCCTGAAAACCGCCAATTTCTGCTCATCCTTTTTTTTTCTCTTGTTGCAAAGGGTATTGTGGATTTATGAAGTTTTCGGGGCAGTACGTTTAGCCTTGATAATAATCAAGCAAACTAATTAGATTTTTCGCCTTTTAAAACATTCATGTCTATTGACTCCTAAAGACAACTAGCCCTTTTAAGGAAGATCCACACTTTCTTGTCTTAAAACAACTTTTAATATGCCAACCATTCCCTCTCCGTAGCGGACATGGAACCGAACTTGTCATATCTTCAAATCGTCCCCAAATTTTTCGTATCACACCTATTAGCAAAAATACAGGAAACTCGAGTACGATATAAAGATACAAAAATTCGGCTCCATGAACGCTACGGAGACAGAAATGCAAGTAAGAGTAAGCTGTTTAGAGGATGGTCAGCTTCAAACATAAGGGGTTGTTGGTAGTCTTCATCCGATGCGCCGATGAGCGCGCGAAGACCTGTTGCAGCGGCATTCATGCCGTTAGTCGTCGAGCCAAGGGAGCTTCCGTTAAGGAAAACTTCCGTGGAAGATCCATCGATGACAAATGCGACGTGGTACCACACACCTGGGGCAATCGTGACCGGGTTGCTTCCATCAGGGCGGGTCTGGAAAGCTGTGCCGTTCCACACACCCAAATTGTTCTGGGTTGGGCTAGCCTAGTTATGATTGGCTGATGGTTAGCACTTGACTAATTTTAAATTAAAAAAATTGGCTAATTTTGAATTGAACAAAAGCCTACTAAGTTCAGGTTTTGAATTCATACAAAAGTTACCTTTGCACTCAAGTTTATTTAGGTATAATTATTCTATTTCACAGCACTTGTCTTAGATCAATTCTGTAGTGTTTTACCAATGATATTATTTGTTTAAACCCAGGCATCTAGGAGGGGCTGATGTGCGAGATTGAATTTCCAATAGTTTGTGCACCAACTGCATAATTGGCCCGTATCGACTGCTATTAAGCCTCATTGAAGTTTTTGTGGCCTACGAATATCTGTTGACATTTTCATTTCCTCAAGTAGCTGTGAGAGATCCTTCAACAAACTAAACTTATTAAGACAGGATTAAGAACTTCAATGGGAGATGATCTCTTGGAAACATTCAGGTTGATGTCATGTGGCGGACCGACCTGTACGGCTTCGGGCGGATGCTCTGGTACATGGTCACGGGCCGCACCCCCGACGACTATCAACCCGCTTCACGCGCGCGGCAGGGACTCGACCCGGCCTGGGACGAGCTGATCTGGTCGCTGACCGAGCGCGAGCGCGAGAAGCGCCCCGAAGACGCGGAGGTCGTGCGCGGCCGGCTGATGTTCCTGCCCGGCGACCCGCCGCCGGTCAAGGCGCCGACCTCTGGTGTTTTAGCGGCTGTAAAGCTCAAGGGTTTTGGGAATGAGTAAGAACATTTTTGTTGGCAGCCTTGCGTGGGCCACGACGTCAGAAGGACTGGAGCAGGCATTTGCTCAGTTCGGTGTCGTGACTTCTGCCAAGGTCATCAGCGATCGGGAAACCGGACGCTCCAAGGGATTCGGTTTTGTTGAAATGGATTCAGGCGGAGATGAAGCCATCGAAGCACTGAATGGTTCTGAGAGAACTTCTAAAGTTTAAGAGGCACATCTGAAACCATTTCTCTACCGCAATCCCAAGTGCGAAAAACTGAATAATAGACTCAACTGAAATCACGAACAGAAATGGGTGGAAAGACTAGGTTTTTAGCCCCAGGCAAGAGTTCTACAAAGCTTTCCAAAATGCAAAGTCATATTCATTAATCCTGTCTAAGTTCCACACTTTTCATAAAAACCGCAGAGGTTAGACCCTTACCAAATCGAAACCTCCACAGTAGGGTTCTCTCATACGCTGAATTTGAGGGTGTGATTTACATTAAGATTCTATGACCTTTAAGGGGTGTTTCCCCATGTTTTCGAAAATAAGGCAAATATTCTCAGGTTTGTAATTTTTGATGGGTAAAACTATATTTGATGAAACTTAAATATTTCAAATCAGTATAAAAATATGTTTCTCTGATTTATCTATTGGTATTAAAATTCCGTTTTTGGCAAACCCTTAATCCACACAGTCATTCGGCCCAAGTCAGTCATGTTGAACTGATATGGACCGGTGGTGCTTCGTGGTGTCCAACCAGGGTCAGCCTAAAACACACAAAACAATTCGCCTCGGCCTGGGCACAAGACTCATCTCAAGACTGATAGTACAGATCCAAGGGCAAATACTGAGCTGGTGAAATTGGGGTTTGATGGTGTATGTATGAGTTGTTTCTAATTGAGACTTGTCGACAGGCGAGCGACGAAATCCTCACGCGTCGTGATCGCCGGCACGCGACCGCTCGGCAGGTTCCAGTCCTCGGGTGCGGCGATCTCGTTCGAGAGCAGCTTGCCCGCCAGGAACGGATGTACGTGGGGGTCGATGAAGCCCGGCAGCAGCACTTTCCGTCGGAACTGGCGATCGACGACGTGGGGCGTGTTCTCGAGCCAGGGGGCCATCGTCTCGAGGGTGCCGACGTCGTGAAAAGCTTTATAGATTCGTTTATTGTTGTCTGGCTACATACTCACTTTTGACTCCCAAGTCAATATTCCTGTTTTTTATACTTGACTTTTGTGTTTTCAGTAAAGTGGCTGTGAAGTAATAATTTTTGTCCGTTTTAAGTTTTGACTTTGCTCTTTACTTCCATTGGAAAACTTTTTTTTAATTATTGGATAAAATATCGGTCCATTCGCCAATGGGCCGAAAACTATCTATAGCTTCATTAAATAAAAAAAAACAAGTTTTTTCAATTGAAAGTAAGGAGCAATCTTAAAACTTAAAAACGAACTGAAATTATTACGTGTATGAGGTGTTGCCCCTCCTCAACACCTCGCTCTTCACGCTACAGTTTTTCGGCACCTTAAAAACCGTTTTTTTGAAAAGTTTTTCTTTAGAAAAGAAGCAAATAGAAAAGGTTTTTCAATTAAATTAAGGAGCAAGTTTAAAACCTTCTGTTTTTCAACAGCATCAACGCTAAATGCTAGGGCTTAAACACAAAGCAAGTTTTTGAAGAAAATAGGAAACTACAATGACTTGTATATAGACGAGACAAGACTGATATATAGAGACGAAAATTGGGCTGATAAGAAATAAAACAAATTGAAGGGAAGATTAACAAACGCCAAGAGAAAAAGTTCAGAGCCTACTTAGCTTTGTTGACTTATGCTTACTTGAATTAACGTTCTGTTTGACGCTTGAGTCAAGGGTTGACGGGGATTGATAGAAACTTTGAATCACTCAATCATCAAACAGTTCGTGGTAACGAACTGTAGTAAGGAGCGACCCGGCTCAATAGTAAACGAAACTCTAAAAAAACAAAATTTTGATGCTAAAATATACATCAAAAGAATTGGATTTTCATGCTGATTTTAAATATATAAGTTCCATCAAATTTAGTCTTTGTCATCACAAGTTACGCGTGGTAGCGGGTAAAGGTATCATCCCAGAGCCATACTTGGGGTTCGGTCGACGAGCTTCGCTGCGCTTGGGGGCGTTGTTGAAACCAGTGATCGAATCGCTGTGAGGCGAAACTGGGGAGGGGGCGTCGGTCGGTTAGGCCGAGGATGTTTCGCATCAGTCGGCGGACACTGGGCTGCTTCAGCAAGGCATTGCTCAGCCCGGGGAAGCGCGTTCCAATCCGACCGGCCCGGTGGGTTCAGCAAAAAAATAAAAATTACAAAAGTATAGGTGCAAGGTGAATAAAAACGAAAAAAGGAAAGAAAACAAAGGAACAAATTAAAATAGTAAAAAAAGGGAAACCATAAGATTGTTTTATAAATTGTTTCTTTGTTTTATAATTGTTTCTTTGTTTTATAATAAAGGGTGAATTTTTTATACAGATTGAAAAAGATTGGCAGATGAGGGACAAATGTTACAAGTAAGGTCCAAGGCCAACTCCACCTGCTACATGAGGTTGCGGCCGCCCTGCTCGGAGTATTTAGTTATGTGAGAGATCTCATATCTAGAGGCACGTGAACAGCAGACAGAGTCTGTCTCATTCCGGACGAACTCCATTCACCTCAATATATCCTCAAATATAATGTTCCCGGCGACAAAATTAGAATTAGTACTGTTACTGTTAACTCTTTGTTACTGAGCCATTCATGTAAAGCATTGAATCTTTCGTTATTAAAACAGTGTACCATTCTACATGTAACTGTACCAGTGTTCAGGTTTATATATAAATGTACCAGTTCTATATGCATATGTACCGCTGTCTCGCTCTATATGTACATATTTCTGAAACAGTTTTGACTTTTTACATTTTATATAATTATTTTGGGGATTTTGAATTCAGGTTGTCTTTTCAGTAACATTATTTCAATTGAATTTTTTCAGTTGATATTTTCGTGTCGGAGAGCCAAAATCAAAACATGCATTGATTCAAAAACGTTCAGAAATTAGATAAAAAAAATTTGTTTTAAAGGAAAGTAAGAAGCGGCATTAAAACTTAAAACGAACAGAAATTACTTCGTATATGAAAGGGGCTGCTTCCTCTTCAACGCCCTGCTCTTTACGCTAAAGTGTTTTACTGTTTTAAAAAGTAGAGGCCCGACGGAGGCGATCTTCTGCTTTTCCGCGAGCTGGAGTATGTTCATCATTGTTGGATAAAGATTTCCCTGTCGACATGGTGCTTCTGGACCTCTCAAAAGCATTTGACAGGGTTTGTCATGAATTTCTCATCACTAAACTGAAATCAGCAGTCGTTGATGATGTTATTTTCCAGTGAATACAAAGTTCCCTTTCAGAAAGAATACAAGCTGTGAGAGTTCATGACTCCCCAGGTGCTCTCATCTCTCCTCGTTTACAATTTTTTTAAGTCGGGCTGTTGGCAAAGCAGTCAGATTAAAGTGGAAACATCACAGTCTATATAGCTAATTACATGAAAAAAAAACAGTTTTTTTAAATGAAAGTAAGGAGCAACATTAAAACTTAAAATGAACATAAATTATTCCGTATATGGAATGGATTGTCCCCTCCGCAATGCCTCGCTCTTTACGCTAAAGCTTTCAATTGTTTTAAAAAGCAGAATTGTGGCAAAGAGTCAAACTTTAGGGTTGTCTGGCCACAATCTCGTGCTTACTTAATATCGTACTATTTCAGCTTAAAATTGTAAATGGAACTCTCATTTCCATAACAACTCTCTCTTGGGGGAATTGATAAGAATGTTCTTAAGACTGAGACTAAGTACAGTTGCTGTTGTTATGAATTGGTGATGATTGTGCTAACTTGTTGCATGTGCATATGACTATAACTTGAGCTTGCCCCTCAGTCTCCCCAGACTAACCCTGGTTTGCAGAGCGTGCAGAAAACATCATTGGCGTTTCGGAAGAGACCACAACGGGTGTGCATCGCCTTTACCAAATGGAAAAAGAAGGCAAGTTGTTATTCCCTGCCATTAACGTCAACGACAGTGTTACCAAATCTAAATTCGATAACCTTTATGGTTGCCGGGAGAGTTTGGTCGACGGTATTCGCCGTGGCACGGACGTCATGATGGCAGGCAAAGTCGCCATGATCGCAAGTTAATAATATGAAAGGAAAAGTCCTTAGAAATAAAAATATCTGTTTGCTCAGGGGAATAAAATATTAACTAACAATAATCGCTCCCTAACAAATTTTAGGGATTTAATTAGGCAACACATTTAAGAGAAACGAGCGCTTAATTTTCTTTCATATATAATTTTGTAGTAAAATAATAGAATTTGCCAATTCTCTGAGCTAAACGTCTTCTTAACAAAAAAAAATTCTTGTAGTGCCGTTGCCGAGAAAATCGAAGATGCTTTGCTGAAGTCGATGAACCACGGAGTTTACCAAGGGTTCTTGGAATCGGTTGGCCTGGACAGCACTTCGGTCGTTGGATCGGAAGAGTGGGGTGACCAGATCACAACCATGGTTACTGACATGGAATCGGCTCTGAAAGAGCTGGGTTTCATCGAATAAGACAATCTTCCATTAGGCGCGGCGGCATCCCATGGGTCGCGCCTTTTCAGCTTGATCTATTAATAGGAGTTAAAATAAAAAATTAAATGCAAGTACAAAAATGAGCAGACTAAAAATAGAACTCCCCTCCTATATATTTCCCCTCATGCACGGTTTCAAATACCAAAGCCAGCGTTATGCTTGACCTCCAAGACCCTCGGTGCGGGAAAGGTGGTTTTTACATCAAGATTTATATATCATTGGTGCTGAACTTATCAGAAACGGTTGAAGGATGGAACAAGTTAAGTTTTGATGTTGCTCCTTTCAGTTTAAACAAAACTAGTTGGGGATAATACATCCAATCGTTTTTTTCCTTAAACGCAGATGAAAGCTGTATGTTATTTCATGGCTCACTCAAATTAGGCGGAAAAATATTAAAAATAAAATAGGTCCGACCAATGCAAAAACGCTAAAATTGGGATGGTCTCTTTCCTCAAAACAGGTTTTCAAGTTTTGGATTGTTATAGGCTGTTTTACCTCGTAAAAACGTAAAAAATGAAAATAAACAAAATTTTTATACGTTTTAAAGTTTTTTTTTTATAAAACGCCCCCTAAAAAATCCTTTTGTTAAACCTTACTGTCTGACATTCGTTTCTTTAATATTTAGTCAAATTCATACAACAAACCAAAGAAAAGGAATGGAAAAGAGATATACACACGCTTCAAAACAGTGGCATCTAATTTCCGTTAAAATGACGTAATTAACACTTGCATTCGTACGATACCTCGATTTTCACGTTTTCCAAGAATTTCGGTTTCTCCCTCCAACTCCCTCCAATGTCACCAGATCTGGTCAATATTTAAAACGAGGGTTCTAAAGCACAAGATCCTTTTAGATATCAAATTTCATTAAGATCTGATCACCCGTTCGTAAGTTACAAATACCTCATATTTTCTGATTTTTCCGATTTACTCCCCCCTCCGTCCAACTCCACCAAAGAGAGCATTTAGATATTGATATCAAACTATCCATTATATATCAAATCAAATTATTACATTTTATCAGTAATATATATGTATAGTATTGAATATAAGCAAAATATACATCAGGGTCTTATTTCACAAGACCTGTTTTGACCTTAAAAATCATGATGGGAAAATGTAAAATTTCTGGAAAATTTCACTTCAAATGATGTGAATTAAATTGAAAATGGGGTAAACTGATGGGGTGATCGATGTTGTATCTGTAAAAAAACTATGAAATTGTTTTAGATCTTTGTTATTAATACCTAGTTTTATTGCTATTTCACCAACATCAATAGGAGCATGTTTTGATTTAAATAATTCATCCCATACAGGGTTACAATATGGAATATTTATGTTGATTTCTTCGTTGGTAATAACTCTCGGTGTACTCATTATAAAAGGCCTATTATCAGTGCTTAAACATGATAAGGATACACTCTGCCCTTTCTACAAGAATGGAGTAATTAAACGCAACAACGAACTGTTTGTAACCACGAACTGTTTGATTGCCAACCATATTTTGACATGCTTTATTCGAAGTGCGTTTCAAACCGTTCGCGGCAACGAACTATGAAGAAAGGAGTGACCTCTCAATAGTAACCGAAACTTAAAAAAAAAACAAATTTCGATACCAATAGACGTATCAAAAGAATTGGCTTATTATACTGATTCTAAATATTTAGTTGATTTTTGTAAGGACACAATCATGAATGATTATGAAAGTGCTCCAGAATAAAGGGGATAAAACTTTTACTGAACCTGTCTGTAACAGCATGGATCGGACAGTAAGTTGGGATTGCTAAGGAGGCTGACCGGGGAGTCGGGGTCTAATAGGATTGTGAAATTCAGGGGGTAAGTCCTCAGTAGAGGTTGGAAATGACTGATTGAGCGAAATGCAAGCAAATTTTTTTCCTCCAAAAGAAGGCGCTTTGACGTCGCTATAGCGCTCTTTATTGAGTCGATCTTTTTTAATATAGATCTGAGCCCGGTTTTCGCTCGTTTTTATAATTATTTTGTCAATGTCGCCTTCTTTTAGCATCGTAGCCAATTGTCCCTGATCAATAGGTTCCTGTTGCCCTTTACTGATGCTAAAGTTTACGGCCAAGAGAAGAAGCGCAATAATCCCGTATATCCAAAAGGAGTTAAATTGTACCTGTTCTTTAAGGCTAAAGACATACCTAACCTGAGCTAAATTATTATTACAAAAAAAGCATATTAATTAGTCACCACAAACGACTTGGTTATGTTGCAAATAGCATTTTAGCAAAGCCTTTTCAGGCATTTTAGCAAAGGTTTGAACTTCATATTTACTGTGTTTATTTTATAAATAAACATATTGCTAGATACTTTCCAGAGAAATTACCTAAGGATTTTTCTGGGTACGTTAGCGAACTGCGATTACCCCGAGTGATGTTGGCTGCCGTGGTGGGGGCAGGACTCGGTTTGGCGGGGCTACTATTGCAAACATTGTCGCGTAACCCGCTGGCTGATACCGGCATTCTGGGGATCAATCAGGGCGCGGCATTGCTGGTGGTGCTGGCGTTGCTCTATCAGCCGGCGTTGCCGCCCCATTGGCTTCCGCTTATTGGAGCAGTTGGGGCGATTGCCACCATGTTGCGATCTTGATCGCCGATTGGGAAACGGCACGCTTCGTCGACGCCAACGAGGTGGCGATCGACAAGCTCGGCTACGCGATCGAGCAGCTGCGCGAAATGACGGGTGGTGACTTGAGCCAGCTCCCGCGGGAAGAGCATCGGAGGCTGAGCGCCGAGCTCATCGCCGACGGGGAGACCCGCGTGAGGAACGTGCCCATTCGTCGCGGCGACGGCACCGAGGTGCGCATGGACTTGTGACGTCACACGAAGTTTACAGACATAGGCAATTACAATATAGGATGTTGTTTGACTCAATGCAATTTTAGAGTGCTTTTATATGGACGTTATTATATTCCACTTTCACTTCATTTTGTCGAATGGTGGGTAAAATAGTGATAATAATAGAGTAAAATCCCGTTTATAGAGTTATTTGAATTTTCATAAATTTGGAAAGTTTTATAGTTTGTTTTTAGGTTTATATTCCTTTAGCGCCCGACCTTGCAAAACAACTAAAAGTTCATTGATTTTCTCACAATTTCATCTAGGATACTTAAGTGATCAGTATAATCTAATTCCTAATCCTAATTAGCTTTTTCGATTACTATCCAATTGAAAAAGCTACTTAGAATTAGAATGAATCTACTTAAAAATGGTAAAACATCGGAAGCTTACTCACAGCGTTAACATATAAAAACGGAAATACGTAAATCTAAATCTTCACACTGCCAACACTCTGCGAGACGGAACATGGACGCGTGTGGCTGGTGCCGTACTGGTGCGTCAGCGCCCTGGCAAAGGCAATGCGATCTTCATCACGATTGAGGACGAGACGGGTGTTGTCAATATCGTGCTGTGGGCGCGTCAGTTTGAGAAATATCGCTGCGAGGTGATGGGCGCACGTCTGATGCTGGTAGAAGGCCGGATGCAGATCAGCCCAGAGGGTGTTGCCCATTTAATGTAAGCAAAGAGGGGTGGGCGGAACATTTTGAGAATGTTCTAAACCGATATACAATTGCAGGAAAAGATATAGATGAAAATGAAAAAGTTCGTGATACCTTGGTTGTGAAGGAAGATTTGTTTTGTGAAGAAGAATTGGCAACAGCACCAAAAGGATTAAAAAAAAAATAAGCCTCCAGGTGATGATAATGACATAAATGAGTTTCTTAAATATGGTGGCTCTGAAGTTAGAAATGCTCTGAACTTCTTTTTCTTCCTTTGGCTTGGAACTTGATAATAGAGTTCAGTATTGCTGCCATCTTCCATTTCTTTTGTAGTGAAGGAATCTTAGAATATCTTTGCTGGTCACAAGGTAGGCAGTAATTTTTAAGTTGCATTGAAGAAAAGTAGAGAGAGGATAGAATGATTCTAAACAGCTGATGAGTTAATAAGATAGTTGAACAATTTACTGTAATTTATTAAAATTTTGAATCCAGCAATGGCTCTACTCCATTGCTGATGCAGGCCAGCAGGAATTGACATCCGTGCGGCAACAATTCGCTCGCGTTCCTGTTTTCGCCATTTCTGCCAATCTTTCATAACATTTGTCATCATCAACAATTTAAGCTAAGACATCAGATGCAATTGAATTAGTTTTTTAACCGGCACGGGAATGGCCATCTGAAGTGCTTGCTTTGGATTGACCCAAATCATATCTGCCGACCCGTGATTTCCTACATCGCGCTGGTCTATATCGTGCACCTTGAAGCCGTTAAGCGGAACATGCCAACCATCGGGCACAAGACCGTTTCAACCCTGCGCACGATCATCGGCATGTTCGTGTTTTTCGCGGCCTTTGCCGCTCTTTGCTATGGTGTGCAATACCCGGTCGGCTGGGTTGTCGCCCTGGTACCGGAAGGCGCGTCGTGGATCCTCGCGCTACTGGTTTTCCTTGCCTGAAAACTCACTGACCATCGTTCTGCCTGTCCACAACGCCGAGTCGCACCTGCGCCGCAACGTGGGCCGGGTGCTTGAGGTCGCCTCCGAGTTGACCCCACGGTTCGAGGTGCTCATTGTCGACGACGGGTCGACCGACGACACCTACGAGATTGCGTGTGAGATTGCCGCCGAGTACCCGCAACTGTCGGTCGTTCGCAGCGGCCTGCGGAAGGGCCTGGGCGGAACGCTGCGTGATATTCGAAGTTATCCCAAATATCCAAATGACTTTTCCTGATCAACCACCTGGGGACACACTTTAGTTGCTAAAAGATGTACCTGAGTAGTTTGCTTACCTGAAAAGTTATTTAGCAAGTGATATCAGGCTCAAGATATCACGATTCTTTCAGAGTTTTCAACCACAAGTCAGCTTTTGACATTGTATTTATTAGCTTTATTAATTTATTACATATTAATGAAGCTGAATATTAGATCCGTTCCAGTTATATCAATCACTTATATAGGACTGGTGCTTATTTTTCCCACCAAGTTTCATCCCGATCCCTGCACTCTAAGCGTTTTCAATGATTTTAGGTTTCCCCACCCCAAGTCCCCCCAATGTCACCTGATTCGGTCGGGATTTGAAATAAGAGCTCGGAGACACAATTCCTTCCAAACATCAAATTTCATTAAGATCTGATCACCCGTTCGTAAGTTAAAAATAGGGAGGGGAGATCAACGTCCAAATCTCACGCACAGTTGCTTTTTTTTAGGGTGGCAAATAATGGATTGCCCGCTATATTTGCCATTCATCGTGCATTGAAGACGGAGCTTAACGTCGAGAATCGTATCGGTGCGACGTTTGGAAAGGTGTATTGTGGAGTTGTTGGTGGTGTTCGCCGTCACGAATTTGCAGTCATGGGAGCGCCAGTGAATCTTGCAGCCAGACTGATGAGTCGGTTCCGCGTTCCTGCGTGGTCGCCATCAAGCGCGACGATAACGGCCTGATCGGCTGAATAGCCGAACATGGCGATGACGGGCGGGGGCGGCCTTCGGGCCGCCCTCTGCGTTCAGGAAGCCTGAAGGATCCGAAGCGCCGTCGCGTTGAACCACGGCGCATCCTCGTACTGGACCCAGTGGCCGATGCCGTCGCGCATGGCGATGTCAGCGTCGGGCTGGATCGCGCGCAGATCTTATAGGGTGGGAATCTTGAGAACTTGACCAATCAAAATCCGGTCATCGCGCAAATCGTTGGCTTCGCGCAAACTGGCAACACTGACCCGATACATTTGTGCAATTTCAGACAGGGTTTCTCCACCGCGGATTGTATGCTCGGTACTCGCCAGCGAAGCTCCTCCGGGTATGCTCAGTTCCTGCCCAATATGGATGGTGTTAGACCGTAGATTGTTGGCCGACTTAAGGTCTGAAAACACTTAGAGTGGAGAGATCGGGATGAAACTTGATGGGAAGAATAAGCAAAAGTTCTAGATACTTGATTGACATAATTAAAAGGGTCTACTCTCTTTGGGGGATTTGGAGGGATTTGCAGTGCTTTGGCGAGTTCGGTGCTTCTGGACGTGTAAGGACGCTGAAAATTGGTAAGCGTGGCTGGGACCTGCACACATTGACTTGGTAACAGTTGTTTTCCCTATTTGACCATCCACTCGTTTGTATTCCATAGGATTTGACCACATTCTACAAGTTAGGGGATCAGAATAATTTTTTTTTTTATCAATTGCCTCTTGTGGGAATGTCACATTTCCATTTTTACTGTTATATTATGAGGCTTCTGTCAAAAATCTTTACTACTATCATAGCTAACAGTTACAACCCACTTGAAAGTAATTACGTTAACGCGCATACCCTCTCCAACTTTTAATGTAAGATGGCAAATTTTTCTCTCCGAGGAAAATTAAGAACGATTGGGAGGCATTAGCAGTTCCTCAGTTTCTTTTCTGTCTTTTTTCTATAAAATAGTATCTTGTACAACAGAACCTTGTCGGAGAATACTTGAATATAGCCTAAAAAGATTCACAATGTAGCTATATGAGACAGATCTATAATTTTATTTTGCAGTTCCTTATTTCTTTGTTTTATGCTTCTTTTTTTTAACATACGAAACAAAGTTTCGTATCTCGTTCTGATAAATCATCTTGCAATTTTCTGTTGATAACTATCAAATCATTGGTTCTTTTAATAACCTTTCGCCTTAATTCCAATTTTTCAAAACAACTACGAACTCTAGAAATTAAACCATCTAAACTAATAGGGCGAAAAATATAATCAGAAGCCCCAAACTGAAGAGCTCGGACAATTGTGTCCATAGAAGAGGGCGAAGCCAACAAAAGAACCATAGACTCATATTTTGCTGTTGGCGCTGGTCACTCTGGTCAGTACCAGCGGAAACACCGAGATCAATTTATTTCAATGGTTTGGAGGCTAGTCCAACTCGATTTGGCTTCTCCATTTTTTTGAGTTTTATCAATCATGTACGAAACTACTTTCGGTTTTCAAAAACGACCATTTCTCGCGACTCCCAATCCTGATTGCTTTTTTCCTACCCAGGAAACTCGTTCAGCTTTGGAGTCCGTGATTTCGTTTATTTCAACCTATCTGTTCTGACAACACTGTCAGTTCTTGGACTTTTGATTACATCATTGGATTGGTTCATACCTCTAGTAGCAGCAGCAATTCGAAACCCTGAAAACTGGAGTGGAATTGAAGAGAGAAAAGTGGAAAGTTTGTGTGAAAATATCATTATTGCTCAAGACGAAGCAGTTGCTTTCATAAATGCATTACTTGCCATTCGTGAAAATCGACCAACTATGGTGTTCAAATGTAAACAAAGACTAAAAACAGCACTTTGAGCATAATTATTGCTTTTCAATGCATCTCTATAATCTTTAACTGAGGGATAAGTGAGTCTGACAGAATAGACACCTCGGTTATTAATCTAAGCAAGAAAATCAACAGACTCTGCATTGTAAATTGATATTTCCTCTCTTTAAACTATATATATATATATATATATATTTAATTTTAAGATTGTATATATAATTTTGACCCAGATCTTTTCCTTTTTTTTCTGTCTGGAACAACAGCAGACCCTAAAAACAGCAGCGTGAGGTGGTGCAACGATGCACTGGTCGCACATCCAGTCGGACTACAACAAGACCCCCGGATCACGCGGGGGTCATACCCTCACTCTCGACAGCTCTGAGACCCGAATCATCATGTTTGGTGGGCAAGCTCCGGGCCCAGATGAGTGCTTCCTCTATCTAAACGATTTGCACGTGTTTAGAAAATGAGACGTACACAAATACGTCGTTTGATATGATCGTAACTTATGCTGATGCAGTATATATAAGCTGGATTTTCAACTGCCCAATCTGATACATCCCAATTGGCTTAGTGCGCATAGTTTACAAAAAGACACATTGAGACATGGTGTTAACAAACACCAAGAAAATGAAGATACTGCCTACTGCATATCACGAGACTCCAAGGTTTTAGAAAATGAAGTGCATTTCTTCGCGTGCATGGTAATGAGAAGCTGACGTTGGTTCGAGTGCGATAGCTTCACTATAGCTTTTTTCCGCTTTTTCATACTTTCCTAATTGGCGATAACAATCAGCAAGATGACGATGACTCCATGCGGACTGGGGATTAAGCTTAATTGCTGCTTCATAGTCAATGGCTGCTTTTTCGTATGATTGTAAACTTCCTAGAAACAAATCACCGCGCCCATGGTAATGTAAAGCTTGTTACGTGCATTATGTGGCAAATAAGTGTTAATTATAAAAGTATTGCCTAACTGGATGGCAAGAAAATGATCTTTCGAGCATAAGCAAGCGGATTCAGACCACTTAAATTCCGCTTCACAAAACATGCAAGCCCTCCAGAGGGCCTGCCAAAAGTTGTGCGGGCATTTATAAGAAATAACTGATGCGATGTACTTCTTTGTATGAAATTAAATAAAAAAAACAAGTTTTTTTAACTGTATAAATGACAACCGGGAAACTCAAAGAGAAATTACAGACCGATGCACCGGGACACAAATGACGACCGGGACACAGGGACACAACTACAACGGGGACGCCGGAGGGGCATATGGGATATATAAATGACGACGGGGACACAGGGAATATTCGATTAGCAATTACCATCAACAAAACCCAAGGGCAATCATTAGAAAAATGCGATATAGATCTGAATACGGATTGTTTTCCCATGGGTATGTATTCGATAATCGACGATAGTAGATAATAAAATGATTGAAACGAGTATATCGTCCATCGGATACACGCCAATTTAATAGAACACTTCGACTTTGAAGATCGCTGTAACTCAACAATGGTTTGGTTTGATTATCTAGATAAAATATCAAATAGATCAAGGATTAGTTGTTTTCATTCAGTGAGAAATTCAATTGCACACACACACACCTGGAATAATCACAGTGATCAAGGCAATTCAGATCTTATAAAGGAGTTAAAAGCTTTGGGGGATATGGCTTTTCCCAGTAGGAATAGGAAGAATAATAAAAAGTACGACAAGAAAGCTGCTGTACCTGCGAGTTCAATTAAAGAAGGTTCGGCTCATGGATAGGAAAGAGGATACAAGAAAGAAAATACTGCTCGGTGGTTTGTTTGTAAAAGCTGGATTAGATCATATGCATTCTCATGATGCATATGTCATGTATTATTGGGGGGAGTTGGGGGGCTAAAATCTTGGAAGACGCTTAGAGTGGAGGGATCGGGATGAACTTGGTGGCAAACAAGTCCTAGATACGTGATTGAAATAACTGGAACGGATCCGCTCTCTTTGGGGGAGGAGGGTTAGTTCTGAAACATTAAAAAAATGAGGTATTTTTAACTTACGAAGGAGTGATTGGACCTTAATTAAATTTGATATTTAGAAGGATATCGTGTCTCAGGGTTACTCCCTAATTATACGTGATAACCCATTTTATATATTATTCGGACGAGATTTTCGAATCCCGTATGATGAAACTGTAGAGTTTAGACAATATTATAATGATTCCAAAGATTATAAACAAGAATTTATTAACAGAATAAACTTGTGAAACGAGAAATTGAAAAATCAAAAATAAAACAAGAAGCCAAAAATATTCAAAATATTAAGGGGGAACTCAATTTTCAAATAGGAGAGATCAAAGAAAAAACAAAGGAATACAAGTACCCGCACTGCTGAACGTGCCTATGAATACGTAAAGAATGGCTATGCCTATGTATTTACGTGAAGGCCCCTTTTTATTCTCAAGAAGTTTTTCTGTAGCGTCGTCTAAGGTTTCTCCTAGTATTCTTGCATTTTCATTGTTATTAACATTAGCATAGTGTTCTAAAGATACAGCTAACGCTAAAAACTCACCTAAAGAGTCCCAGGCCTCCACTTCACACCTCCTTAGTTCATATTTTGATGCTTTCTCAACTTTCTTTACATTCATTCCTTTTGCTTTCATATGATCTATGACTTACATAAAATCCTATGACTCATGAATCATAATCCTATAATCTATGACTCAGTAAAAGTCCCTTCTCCTCTCTATTAAACAAAAAGTAGGTACCCTTCCGAAATTTCTGCTTTAAATAGACTCTAGACACAAATAGATGTTGATATGAGTTTAGGAGTATCATTCAGGCATCTTTTGTGGTTCGCCATTACGGTCCCCATGTTGGGAATGTATTACCTGAGTGAAAAAAGCGCCTAGTCTTCCAGCCTTCAAGTCATGAGGAAAGAAATTTCTTTTATCTCGTGAGTGATTTTGATGTGAAGCCTGCTCCAGGTTGTCATTCTATTTAAGGCATTTTTCACTTTTTATCTGTCTTCTTGGTTTTTTTTTGTCTTTTCCAGCGCGAGCGGATCGCCGCGCAGATCGAACTGGTGAAACGGGCTGCCATACGCGCCGTCGAAGAACAGGCCGACCTCGACAAGATCTTCCGCGCCGCGCATTCGGTCGAAGTCGCGTTGGCGGGAAAGCCGCCGCAGCTGTCATGACCCTGCGCCCTTCCACCAAGGTCCGCGCGGCGACGTTCTTCCTCCTCGGCGGTGTGACCAGCACGCTGTTCTACTGGATCGTGGGGCTTAGATGTGGCAGAGCTTCTCGGCCCAGAGATCGTACTCCGGCATGTAGGTATAGCGCCGGAACGCCCCCAGCCGCCGCGGCGCTGCGATGCGCCAGCCGGTTTCCTCGTAGACCTCCCGGTGCAGGGCGGGCAGCGGCGATTCGCCGGGATCGATGCCGCCGCCGGGCAATTGCAGCTCCGGCCCCGGATCGAGCTGGCGGGTCACCAGGAAGCAGCCCGCCCGCGGCAGCAGCCACGTTTCAAAGACATGCTTAACTAGTGTCATTACTGTGGCTGCGAACGTTCTAATTTTAGTCCATAGACTTATCTTCCAAACTTTTTTAAACTGGGAGTAACTCCCTTGGCTATTCTAATTTTTATAGTTTCAGTGCATCCATCATCCTCACAAGTAATTGCCTTGTATTTATATTATCATTGAAGTAACCATATATCCAGGTAAGTTATGCTAATCGCTTGGCTGATTTTCTGGGCTCATTCTAACGGAAATTAAAAGTTCTTAGTGCCCTTTTTAAGTGACCAAAAAAATTGCAAGACACCTAGGCCCCCTCCCACGCTCATTTTCTCCCAAGGTCACCGGATCAAAATTCTGAGAAACCCATTTTATTTAGCATAGTCAAAAAACATAAGAACTATGTCTTCGGGGACGACTTACTACCCCACAGTCCGCGTGGGAGGGGCTGCAAGTTACAAAGTTTGACCAGCCCACCTAAACGATTAATTAATAATTACAAAACTAATATGAATTAAACCTGCAATAGTTATTAGAATTAAACTTGCTACAGTTCTCTTGATTTTATTGGGTTACCTTGCTATAAAAGTTAGGCTAAAAAAATAAATAATAAAAACAATTATAGCTAATTAAGGGAGAAAAAAAAAACAACATAAAAATGCTTTCTTGTTGTATCTCACAATTCTCGCGAACCAACCTCATATTTTAAAGAGGCATATAAAATTTCATCATCGCCTAACACTTCATCCTTACAGCTAGCATAATCAACTGCGCCTGGGCACTGAGACATCATTGCAAAACTAATACTATTATCAGCTTCAAATTGCCAATAGGTATTTGGCGTAAAGTTAGCTCTGTTTTCAAGGCCATATTGATCAGCATAATAGAAGCTGCCTTTACCATCATCATTTATAAACCAGTATGTTTTCAGGTTGCCGCTAATAATAGCAGTGGTAGCAGGTACATTTTCCTCAACATTCCCTGAAAGACCCACCTTAATGCCCGTCGTATTTTGGGAAGCAGAAGTCAGACATGCATACCTTTACTCAATAATATATACTATACTAGCTGTTGGGGTGGTGCTTCGCGCCACCCCAACACCTAGTTGGTGGGGGCGCTTCGCGCGCGTAAGTCGTTACGCGCCATATTAGTTACGCGCCATTGTAGTTGTGTCCTTTCTGGCATTTTGAACTGAAGAATTTATAAATGGTCCAAAACTTGGTTTTGTTTATACTTGAAAGGAATGTGTCTGAACAAGAGAAAGCATGGAAAACATTTTACTGCATATTAGACTTATAAAACAAGAGTAATGATTTAAAATACAATAATGCTCATTCATGGAAATCTCAGAAGCAAAATGACGACAAAGCCTTTAACTTTTTTTGGGGGGGGGGGGAAGGGAAGGGGTTTTAGTTTTGGTCGACCTGAAAGAATTCTATCCATTGCAGTGTCCAGTGGAACACGAAAGTAAAATTCAATGTCGGGTTTGATTGCAAAATCATAGACCTTTCTAACCCAATTAGGATTACATCCTCTTGTAACATCTCTTGCATATGCAGTATAGACATATCTATCCGCTAAAACAAAATAGCCAGCTCTCAGAAGGGGCAGGATATTACGTTCAAACCTATCTGCAAAATCAGTGACAGTATAGAGGAGTCAATCTTATGAATTCAACATGCCATACTCTAGGAGTTCGAGTACCCATTCCGCTGTGATCAAGGTTTAAACAATGAGCTTTACAGATCACTAGAATTATCAATCTTGAATAGA
Source organism: Alatinidae sp. Z8VKAUB7J3 (assembly GCA_010016025.2). Lineage (NCBI taxonomy): Eukaryota > Metazoa > Cnidaria > Cubozoa > Carybdeida > Alatinidae > Alatinidae sp. Z8VKAUB7J3. Next base: position 238,191,927 of record JAAAKM020721499.1, read on the forward strand.
TTTGTAAGTGAAAACTTTCCAAGATTCTATTAAATATCCTGGCGTGTAAATACCATACAGCCAATTTGCACACAATGTCGAAATACAATAATCTGGTTTTGATGCTTGTCTTGCGTACCTTTGTGAACCGGATGACAGTGCTGCTTTGGTTGGACCAGGAGAGATTGGAGGACAGTGACAGATATCCAGGCTGGTCGGACGACTTGAGAGGTGCGGAGGTGAGTGAGTGGGAGAGCGAGCCAGAGAGAGAGAATGGTTTGGAAGAGAGTCCACTCTCACCAGAGACAGCGGTCGCCACGAGCAGACCTCGGGCTCGGCCTCGGTCTCGACAACAGTTATAGCTTTTTCTAAAATTTTTGATCGCTTTAAATCCATCGCTTGATTCAGCTTCTCCTACGTTTGCTGGTCCATATTACAACAAATTCCAGATTTAATCACCATAAATAGTGATCCAATATGATATTTTTGGTAAAAGTATTAGTCAAGGCCGGACACTGTAAGAAAGGTTTTGAAATTAAACTAAAAATTAATACTAAAAATGGCAGAGCAAGAAAGGAAACTTGTAAAAATTTTTAGCACGCAAATCAAATAGCTTCAAAGAAAACAATAAAAAGCAAAGAATATATTTCAAGTTACAAATTTTGCTTAATGAAATAACTGCTGGCAAAAAATTCCTTATTTTCTTTTCTTTTAGTCTATTTTAATAGGAGCAGTATCTCAGTAACATCAATAGAATTCAGACCAGCTTTAACAATAAATCGCAAAAATTTCTCATTGATTTGCCAAATGGTTAATCAGAAAATCTGGGAAAAAGTTTAAATCGCCGTCTCTGTCTATAATAGGTAAAAATGAAAAATATATATATTTTATCTCCAAATGCACTAAAAAATAAAAACTTTTTCTACTGCTCTAAATATTGTAATATTTAAGAAAAAGGCACGGGCAGTAATGGCATTGAAAGTCGTTCTTGAACTGGAGTAAAATACGCCCTGGCCGTCCCATGCCCTCATTTTAATCTTACAAAATCTCAATTTTTCTGCGTCGAGGACGGCCACCAGGGTCACCTCGGGCAGGTCGAGGCCCTCGCGCAGCAGGTTGATGCCGACGAGCACGTCGAACTCGCCAGCCCGCAGGGCCGCGATGATCTCGGAGCGCTCCAGGGTGTCGATGTCCGAGTGCATGTATTTGCAGCGGATGCCGGCGTCTAGGTAGTACTCGCTCAAGTCTTCGGCCATGCGCTTGGTGAGGGTCGTCACCAGCACCCGCTCGCCCTGTGACCGAAGTTAACGTCATAAGCACAGAGTTGCCACTAGTACATCAATCTGGGAAATGACACTTTTCAGATTCGTTTAAACTTTATTTGTGAACACGCTTGGATTTAAAATTTAGAGTAAGAGAGTCTACGCTTCACAAACAAGAAAAGTAAATATATACAGATACAAGTTGGACTCTAGAGAAAGCCAAAGCTTGATCCTTGATTTCAAAGACCATAAAACTAAGTATTTTTCTGATATTAACTCAATAAATATTGTGGCGTATAATTACAGATATAAGGATTTTTATAATGGCGAGTAAAATAGATGATTTTAGTAATGCTGTTTCAAGAGGGAGCAATGGTGGGCTTGTTGTGAACCTGGCAGGGGCAGATCTGGGTGGTCAGCCTTTGACAGTTATTACAGACGGGGCGGTGCAGCTTAAAGTTCCGGCAGCAGAGCAAGTCTCCGCCTTTGCGGTAGTTGCGCGCCCGTCACTCGCACTCCATAGAGACTGAGACCCCCAAGCTGAATCCGGATTTTGATTTGTCTTGCCGACACTTCAAGCTTCTCGCCTGTGGCCGGCCATTTCCCCAAATCCATACTGGCCACAAGGTCTTTAAGCTGCGAATCGCGTGAGTAAATCGTCGCCACGTCAGCAACAACGAGCTTGTCACCCGGTTTGACTTTTCGAGAGTGCTGATTGGCACGAACTTTGGAATTAAGCTATTACAGATTATGAATGTGATTTATGAAAAAGGGGAAGTACGTAGTGATTTTAGGAAAACTTTAATTAAACCACTGTATAAGAAATGTGATAAGAGTAAGTTTCGTAATTATCAAGGCATTAGTCTGGTCTCTGTAGGTAGGAAATTACTTAGTAATATGATACTTTTTAGACTGAGAGATGCTGTTGACAAACTTTTAAGAGAAGAATAGCGCGGGTTTAGAAAAGGGCCGCACGGAGAGCGCATTCGCGCGATCGACGTCGGGGGCGAGCCCCTGGACGACGAGCGGCTCTACTCGGTGGCCACGAACAACTTCCTCTCGACCGGCGGCGACGGCCACGAGGCCTTCACCCGCAGCGAGCGGCGCATGGACACCAAGGTCATGCTGCGCGATCTCTCGATGGCGTTCTTCAAAGCCAACGATCCCTATGACCCGGGGATCGTCGAGCAGCGGATTCGCCTTTTGAAATCCTGCTGAACGGCAAGAGCGGCGAAGCCGTCGCATCATCGTATCAGCGCACGCTGGAAAAGATCGGCATAGCCGTGACAATCCGTGTTGTCGAGGCTGCACAGTATCAACAGCGGCTTCAAACCTACGACTACGATATGATCATGCAATTCTACTATTCATCGTTATCGCCAGGGGCAGAGCAAATCGGCCGTTGGGGCTCGGCTTCGGCGAATGCCGAGGGCACCCGATGTGAAGAAGATTGAATATTTTCAAATCATATCAACGAATGATCAATTTGATGAAGATGTTAAACTCTTATTGGATATGACAAATCTTTCATCGTTGGATATTCAATGTCGATATAGTATTTGTCTCTTTCGTTTAATATCATCACCACTCGTTTCTATTCGTTGTCTTGTTTTACGTGATTGTGAAGAAACAACAATCAATCATGTTTATTCTGATTTATGTCATTTATTTCAAGCTTGGTTCTGTAGCCTTGCTTATAAAAAGGCCTTTGAAGTGGCTGTTAAGTACAAGAACTATGGCACTGCTGATGATTTATTTGAAGCAGGACAAACTTTATATCCAATAAATGCTCTAATCCCCGGAAGTTGGCAACAAGCGCTACAATTAATGGAAATAGCCTATTCTAAATCGAATCCAGAAGCTTCTCAGATCGATTATCTTAGAGAAAAAATCGCTTTGAACTTGCCCGCGTCCCGGCCGCTGTCGGTGCGCGACCTGCCCGGACTCGTGCGCGCCCTCAGCGACGACAACGGTTGGCGCCGCGACACCGCCCAGCGCATGCTCGTCGACCACGGGGACCGAGGTATCGCCGGGGAGCTGCGCGCCGTCGTCGCGTGGGGCGAGTCCCACGCGCGCGTGCATGCTCTGTGGGCGCTCGAGGGACTCGGCGTTCTTGATCGCTACGACGTCTTGCGGGGGGACTCGGACTCGTAATCACCTGCAGCTCTGGCGAAATCCAGCCACCTCGTCTGCATACGCTCCGATACATGACGCGCCGCGCTCAGTCCTCCCAACTTGTAGGTGATGTCCCGTGCTCCGTGGTTGATGTTGCCGAAGACGTAGGCGAGTTCGGTACCGTGCGTCGCACCGATCTTCAGCGCCTTGAGCATCGGCGGCGCGTAGTCGAACCGGTACAACCACGTCGGCGCAATGAACCAAGCAGTCGGCGCGCGGCATGCTGCAGACCTTCGAGCGCTTTCAGCGTCAGGAATACATTTCTGACACGCACAAGGACCCGTTTGTTCGCAGCCACCCGGTGGCGACGGATCGCCTGTCCCTGCTGCGCGACCGGGCACGACAAAGTCCGTTCTTCAACAAAACAGACACGCCGCGCATGCAACTGCGGCATGACATGATGCGTGCAAAGCTTTCGGGTTATCTTGAGTTCCACCCGGCGGTGGGGCCACGCACCGCTGCGTCCGCCCAGGCGGCGCAGCGTGGGGCCGGCGAAGAACTCGTAGGCGCACAGGCAGGAGACCGGATTGCCCGGGAGCAGGAAGACGAAGCGCTCGCCGATCCTCCCCACGCCGGCGGGGCTGGACGGGCGCATCGACACGCCGTGGAAGTCGAGGCTTCCCAGCTCGGAGAGCAGCCGCGGCGCGTGGTCCTCGATGCCGACCGGGTATTGCCCCCTCCTCAACACCTTACTCTTTACGCTAAAGCTTTTTTAGTACTTTTAAAAAAGCTTCTGATTATTCTAATTAAACAACCCTTGTGTTTAGAGTCATTCTTAAAGAATTGAGACAAAATTCAAACTTTAGCGTTAAAAACAATGTGTTTAGGAGGGGGAGACACCGGAGCCACCTATGGGGCTTTACTATTATACATATGTTGAGCAGGCCTGAGATCTCTTTGGCCGCCGACCTCAGGATCGCCCCCACATTGTGAGGGTCGGTGACCCGGTCGAGAACGACGACCAACGGCATGTTTGCCAGATCGTCGATGTCCAATGGTGCCAGCGGCGCGGTTTCAACGGCCAGACCCTGATGGACTGCCTGTGAGCCGACAAGACGCTCGATTTGTGTGGATGAAACGATTTCAGGCTCGACATCTCGTGCAATTAATGCAGTCGTCAGCCGTGTCGCGGCGGGTACCGGGTCTGCAGCCTTCGCGCATGTCCAAGTTTGCGCGGGGGTGTTTCGTAAGCCAGGGCCTGGTCAGAACCACGCCGGATACGGGCAAACGCCTGGGCGCGCTGACCGCTGCCATGCTTCGCGCCCGCGTCGATGAACTCATGCAACTGGAAGCGTTTGTGCTGGAAGGCATTGGCCCTGAAGCAGTGCACCAGATGCGCATCCTGACCAGGCGGCTGCGTGCGCTGGAAACAAACAAATTAAAAGACATGTTATTTTAAGTTTACTGAAGCTATTTTACTGGTTAACGATATTTAAAAAAAAATAACTTAGAATTAATTAATAATTAAATCAGTGAATTTAATTAACTCATAAATTAGTTTGTAATAAATTATTATTAATTAATTGATAATCAATAAATTTATTTATTAAATTTAACAGATTAAGTAAATTGATGATGTAACTGAATTTTGACTTAGAAACGGGGAGAGGTTACATGGGAGGATCTTTCCATGTGGGAAGAGACTTTCAATGGAGAGGGTGCAGCATTTTTTAGCATTATTTAAAAAACAATGAAAAAATAAATATTTATGTGCAGAGAGCCAAGATCAAAACATGCATTAATTCAAAAATGTCCTTAAAACTAAAAAAAAAAACAAGTTTTTTTAACTAAAAGTAAGGAGCAACATTAAAACTTAAAACGAACAGAAATTACTTGCGTCCGTCCCGGCGTTATATTTGCATTATTGCAGATGACTTTGGTCTTTGGGTTACTGATTGACAAGTGGTGTACTGATTAACAACAGCCGTTGGCTTTGTTTGAGAGATCTGTTATGTTTTGATGCAAGTCTTCTCTTTGATGAGAAAAGAGAGCATTATCAGCACAAAAAATCTTGCGGTTCTCATTCAACACAATAACTTGACTGGAGTAGGTATTCAATGGGAATCGTGGTTTGATCTCTACTCAATGTGAGGCTAGCTAGCACACACGAAGAGGCGGACACGAGGGTGGTACTCCATGTGGAAGAGGGTTACCGCAGGGGCTTTCCACACATCAGTGAAAGCCAATGACAAACACATTTTTGCTATACTCATCAAGCATTTCAGAGTGATAATTTCTCAATGCAGTGCAACCAATCCTGAGCTGTGCCTCAAGTTCAGAGACAAAAACCTCCCAATTCACCAATGAATTTCAAATTTTTCGTGATTATTTTTCAAAGTTTTTTCAAACCGTTGAAAAAACAGCTATTTTGACAAAAAAAAAATCAATATGAAAAGCACCTTTTTCTAATTATTTCTACAATTGTTGAAACAGAATATAACACATTTTCGAGGAGAGACAAGTCTCTTGAAAACCAAATAAGGAACAAAAAAGGACTTAAATAATAGATAGAACGCTCTGAGTTCAGAATTTTGGCTAGATATCCCGAAAATCACACGACCGACGCCAACGACGTCGAGCGAATCAAGGCTACTCAAGATACACGATTGGTGAGCATTCTCGCGCTTCTGGACGAACAGCTTGGCAAGAATCGGTTCTTGCTGTGTGACACCGTCTGCGCGTGCGATCATTTTTTTTTCATGTTGGCGCTTTGGTGCGGAAAGATTTCTCGACCACCGATATCATTTTCGAACCTTCGGCGTTTCATGCGTGGGTTAATTGTCTTTTTTTGATAGTTTGATATAAATAAGTTTTTCCCCCTTAAAGTTTTTTTTCTGCTGAAAAAGACTCTCGAATGTGAAGCCAAAATATTGATATATTTTGTTTTTTAAATTTTGCTGTTTTTTGTGCTTTGGTTCCACTGTATTGTTTAAATTAAACCCGTTTTTTCTCTCCTAAATTGTTTTTTCAATTCAAGCAGTGTGGTCTAATAAAAGAACCTGAGCTCGGATCAATAGTAATGCTGAGTCCATTATCAGATTGCATTTTACAGTTTATAAGTGCATCCAAGGCCAGGCAAATGGCACATAATTCAGTTGACAAGATAGAAGATCCCAATGGGAGAGGAGAATAGATGTTCAAATTCAGGGATGGGATACATGCTCCTGGTCCAGCGCTTTCCCTCTGGACAGATCCATCTGTATATATTTTTCTATAGTTAGGATACGCCTTTGAGATCTGCTGGAAACTTCTGGAGTGTGGTTCTCTGACAGGCTGAATCTGATGGTGTGTTTTTCATCAAGACTGCTTGACGTTTTTAGGGTGTTTCCACCTTTTTGTAAGACATGACAAATTTTCTCGGGCTTATAGATTTTTGTAGGTAATGTTAAACTTATTAATTTTATATAATCGGAATCAGCAGAAGAAGCCAATTATTTGAAATATTGTCAAAATTCCTTATGTTGGGTTTCGGTTAGTATTACGAATCTCCGTTTACCGAAGTGATAAAGTCCAGTCAGAGAGCACAGGGAAACAAGGGGCTCACCTAATAAGCGCATTTTGCTATCCTAAATTTAATCTTCATCATCAATAATATCATCTGTATTAATTTGCGCAGAAATATCCGCCTCAACAACTTCTAAGTTAATTTAACCCTAACCCTAACCCTAACCCTAGCCCAAGTTGCTAACCCTAACCCTAACCCTAACTGCCACTTGCTTGAAACAAGGTCAACCTGAATTATTAGAACATTTTTGCTGGCGGCCTATTACTCTTCCCCTATAAAACATATCGTGCTTACCATGTTAACCCTTCTTTATCCATATAACTATACTGAACCGTGTTTTTGGTAGAGATTTTTGTTTGATAGCGAGTAACTAGAACTGGCTTTAAAAATTCCTCTCTAAAACATTTATCATACTTTTCAAAAAAATTTCTAAGGACCGAGCAATAATTTACGCTAAATATATGCACAATAGGAAAAACAGGCGGCATAGCCGGTCCTAGGGTTGATGATGCCTCGAGAAAAATTAATTATAGCCCCCTACCCTTCCATCCCAACTCAAAAATAAGAAAAATAAAGCCAAATTAATGTGAAAAATAGGTTAAAATGGTCAATTCTCCAGCCACCATGTTTTCTAAGCCGCGGCTTTTGGAGCAACTGCCCCAGTTGCCCCGATATCTTGAGGTTTAGGGCCAAAGCCATCTGAATATGCTGCCTGTCCGCCAACGGTTACGGTGAAGAATGTACGACCATGGAAGCCTTTATTGAAAGCGATGATTTGTGTTTTTTCTTCATTAAAATTATCGATTGCGAAACGACGAGCTAGCTTAAGAGCCGCTTCGTTTGCTTCTGCTCCAGAATTTGCGAAGTAAACCTTATCTGCAAATGTTGCGTCAGTTAACTTTTTGTTGCGTTATCTTGCTAACAGACTTATACCAATATCCCCCATCTAGGGTCTACCAGATTCTCTAATTCGGGAAACTCCAGCCCAAGTTCGTTTTGAGCTCTGATAAATAAACCTTGACATGTAGAACTTCTGGTTAAAAACATGTGAATTGACTGCAGTCCTTCAAAAAATTCAACAAGTTTCTGTTTTTTTTTTATTGGATTAGTACCAAATTCAGCCTATGTGCGTGGCAATCGTCTGAGTGAGGTCGGGGCCGTGGGATTCGGCGTACGACGGCACGTCATGCACTGTATCGGCTCGCCTGGCGGGCCGGAGGGAGCAGGGAGGTCCTTGCTTTCGGCGCAGTCCTTGCCGAGGGGCGGCCGATAGAACTGAGGGGCGGCGCTGGACGGAGCCGCGGACCGGTCCTATAACCCGGCTCCATGGACGGTCGACCTTTCCTCAAGATGCATGGGCTGGGCAACGATTGCGGAAACTTTTCCTGAAAAATTTCCCTCTTAAATAGGGAAGTTTTCCCCCTGGGGGAAAACTCCCATAGAAAATCAACCTCGGAAAATCCCGCCTCTTCCCGCAAAAAATTCAGCGCTGGAAAATTCCTTCTGCAGAAAATTCTCCCCACATGCAAAGTTACTCTGGGGTTGTTAAAGAATTTTACCAAAAATAATAATTTGCACATGTACACTGTATTGTACATGGTCAATTTTTTCTCAAAATTTCAATAGGTATAGACCTGACATGTAGGCAAATTTCAGGGCTATCTTGAGGGAGATAGAGTGGAGTTGAGTATTTTAAAATACTTTCCCAAAATATACTTTAGCCTGCAGCCCAGATCTATCCTTGAAAGTTTCATTTTCCTAACCTAACCCCTTTCTGGGATAGCACAAAGTCACTCAACTAGAATTTTACCCTTTATTGTGTTTTCTTTAAAGTCAGTCTCTAGCGATTATGATAGGCTTGGCCGATATCCCTGCCGGTCATGTCCAGAATGATCCCGTCACGGCTCGTATCTGATACAGCCGCGGTGCTGATCTTTTTACCGTTTCGAAGTATCGTGACGTCGTCGCATATCTGCATGATTTCACTCATTCGGTGCGACACGTAGAGGATTGCCGCGCCTTCGGCCTTGAGGCTCTGGATGACCGCGAAAAGCTTCTCGACCTCATTGTCGTTTATATATATTCAGCTCCGGAACTACTGGTTCCCATAGTCATAATATGACAATCAATTCAATCTCAACTTCCCTGTTTTTCCATGAGTTCGTGAACTGTTCTTTGAATCCTCTCTTGAATTGTACCCCTCCCCTCTTCAAAGGAGGGCAATATTCTTTATGCCTACCTGCTTTCAGCTAGAAGTTGATGATTTTTCATCGCTCCTCCTTTTTCACCAACTCCTTCTTTTCGGTGGTTTTATTTAATTTCTATATTATCTACTCTAAAACCTGTTGTATTTGAATTGCCGTCACCAACAAATTTAAATCCAACATATACGGTTTCACCATCAAATTCAGATAAATCAACATCACCTGAAGAAATCCATGCATACCAATCATCAGATTCTTGAGGCTTAGGTGCTTCTATTTCCTCCCATGTTGCATCTGATGGATCATCACCTTCATCATAATCAGTTGAAATCCAAACACTAACTCCCCCAAAGATAGTGGATCCAGTACGGTAGGTCTGTCATGCATCTAAAAAATTCGCTTATTCTACCAACCAAGTTTCATCCCGATCTCTCCACTCCAAGTGTTTTTCAAGATTTCCAGTTTCCCCCTCCACCTCCCCACAATGCCGCCAGATCTGGTCTGGTTTTAATATAAGAACTCTTAGGCATGAGTTCCTTCAAATATAAAATTTAATTATGATCAGGTCACCGTTTGTTCACTGCTTTGTTGAAATTAAAATCCGTTTTCTCTTGCTTAATTTTTCGTTAACAGAAATTATATGTGATGAGAAGGTACTACCATCTCAATACCACACTCTTTACGCTGAATTTTGACCTTATAATCCCTCCCATGCTTGGTACCCATTCCTGACACATAATTTACAAAGGTATTTTCAAATTTTATAAGATTAAAAGGTGAACTTTCCTCTACCCTCCTCTAGATTGCCGAATCTCTTTTGCATTAAGTTTCTCTTGGACCTTAGGCTTGCAAAAAGCTTTGGACAAAAAGCTTTTCGGCCTATTGCAAGACCCCTACATCATCTCCCCCTTTTATTTAGTTGTATAATAGTTCTGGCTCGATGTTTCCTCCCTCAAATAATTATTTTATGTTTCCCATTGTGCTATTTCCTATGGATATTCTAAATGGTAGTATTACCGTAATGGGAAAAGTGATTATTTCTACCTCTGGATATGGCCTTGTAGGGCATTGCCACATTTTCGTCAGTGGCATCACGTTGAACATGAATATAAACAAGCATGATTTAATTATTAAATAATAATTAAGTATTATTATTAGTAAATAAGGTACTTGTGTATTATTCAGAACACACTCAATAAGTGAAGTTATGCTCTTTCGTGAAACAAACTACGATGCAGGTACATTTTAATTAAATATTTTATATATAGAGGTGGCGAGCTCGTTCTCGAGTGCGAAGGCTTCTTCCGGCGAATCCGGCTTTGCCTGACCGTAACCGAGCTGCCCGACCGTACTGCGCAGCCGATCGGAGAGAAACACCGCGATTGCCCTGTAGAAGCGGGCGGCGAAGCCCTCGTTGCCGGCCAATTCGGTCCGCAGGCGCTCTTGCGGAACGGCGAGTAGGCGGCAGTCGCTGAGCGTGCGCACGGAGGCGGTCGGTGGCCGCTTCTTATTAAATTCATTAATACTTTATTTTATACTGTTTATTATTCGTTTTCTAGGGGTAGATGCCCCCCCCTCTCCCCGTAGCCTAAGATTTGGGTCAATTAAATTTTATTTTGATGAAATATTCTCTTGAAAGCTTAATCTAGACCCTTAATCTTAGACACGAGAGAAAAACTTAATAAAATATAATCTTACCAAATATAAACTTACCATAAACATTGACTTACCTTGTCGAAGATGCGGCTGCCGGCCGGCACCGTCAAGTCGCGGCTGTCGCGCGCGCTTGCCGAACTGCGTGCGCGCATGAGTCCGGAGGTGGGTCGATGACCGGCCCCAAGCCGAGAGGACTCGATCCAAGAGGACTCGATCCCAGGGGACCCGACCACCGAGACCCCGAGCGCGCTCTGGCCGCGCTGCGCGACGAGGAGTGGGAGCACGACACCCACGAGCAGAGTCTGTTGGCCTCGCTCGAGGTGCTTGGGCCCGCCGGGCCTTTCTGGGACCGGGAAAGGTTGTTGCGAAACCCTGTTGGAGTGCTTAGCTAAATCCGGAGCCCGTCGAAGGGAAAATCGCTGAAATTTGCGATGGTGGGTTCTTTGGCAAGATTCATCACTTGTCAGTATTGATCGATCAGCCAGATGGATGCTTTGGGCACATGCATCAGTTCGCAACAATGATTGTTGGCAATACTGACAAGTGTTGAATCCGGTCAGCACCGGCACCACGTTCTGGGAGAGGTGGTTGAACTCCGCCGGCGTCATCACCTCGCCCCAGAAGTCGAGATATCCGGCCGCGCGCGCGATTTCCGGCGCATGCAGGACGACGTTCGTGGAGCCGCCGACCGCCATGGCGACGATGACGGCGTTCCGGATGGAGTCCCGGCCGACGATGTCGCGCGGGCGCACGCCCGCCGCCATCATCTGGCGGAGATAGGCGACAAGCAGACATATTTTGGGGTGGCTGGAGAGAAGTTTCTGCCTGGGGGGATTTACTACGAAGAAATTTGTACTCGGGGCTTTACTTTTAATTAAAATTGGCTAGATTTGTTGTGCTGTAAACTGCTGTCAGAAAAGCACTTGCACTTTGTGTACAGAATAGAGATTTTAAGGGGAGATCGTATCCCTCATGGACAGGACAATTTTTGTTCGTTCTAAGTTTTAGTGTCAATATTCTCTTTGTTTATCGACAGATTAAGTATGCACTGGCTGATATGGACCGCATGTTGCGGTTACTGGAACTTGAGCCGGAGATTCAGGATACGACAGATGCAAAGGATCTGTTTTTGAAAGAAGGTGAAGTGAAGTTTGAAAACGTCAGCTTTGCCTACAATGAAGATCGACAGATACTGGAGAATATTTCATTCACCGTGCCGGCTGGCAAGAAGGTGGCAGTCGTAGGTCCCAGTGGTGGAAGCACAGGCGTTCCTTGGTAGCCGGCATACTCTGTTAGTGGAACAATCGTATCCGGATGTTGCTCGAGGTAGTAGACCTGGAAATTGTTGTTAACTTCTCCATTGTAGTCGTATACAATCACTTCGTCTCTTAGCGGCAGGTTCCAACGTTGATATGAATTTCCGAAAAAAGACATCATAATATTTCTCGGCGTAGAGCCCGGCCACGCATCAAAGACGACGTTTCGGATTTCTTTGACACTGATTCATTAAACCAGGTATTCAAGACATGGTGTAGTAAAAGAAATAAAAAATAACTTGAGAAAAAGTAAATACTAGTGGCTTCATTGGTGTCGGTTCATAAAACCAGGAATTGAACCAGGTATTATTAAAGCATAATTAAATACCAAGTATAATTAAACCAGGTATTCAAGACTTGGTATGATAAAAGAAATAAAAAATAAATTGAGAAAAAATTAAATACTAGTTCGCCTGCCAGGGCGGCGGGGACGGACTCGTGGTGGCGGACGTTTAGGAGTTTTTGGGCGACGAGCATTTGGCTCTCGACGGAGAGCATGGGGTTTTCGCCGGGGTCACCAAAGAGGGTTTCGGCTTTGAGGGGTGTGGCGCGGAGCAGGTAGGGCTCGGGGGCGTCTTCGAGGACGCGAAACATGGAGACGGTTTGGACGTCGCCGCGGCGCATGTCGGCGAGGACGACCCAGTCGTGCGCTCAACAGACCAAGACTTATACTGGCATAAATCTAAGGCCACCACAGAGCTACAGTTTTGTGGAGGGTACTTGCCACAGAAACCACAGTGTTGAGCCACGCATATCAAACTTTAATTCAACAAGCGTTGCCAAATGCACATATTTTGACACAAAGTGCAGGTCTATTAGTTGCACTTGCCGAAGAAGGGATGGTCGACAACGAGATAACAAGAGCAACCCTCATGCCTTTCGTAAAAAAAATTAAAAATCTAGTTGCATTTTTAAGTAACCAAAAACTGGGGGGCAACTAGGTCTCCTCCCCCATCACTTTCTTTTATCGTCGGATCAAAACTTTGAGAAAGCCATTTAGCAGAAAAAATTGATATGCAAATTTCGTGTTAATTATTCATGTGCAGTGAGCCAAAATCAAAACATGCATTAATTCAAAAACACTCGGAAATTAAATAAAAAAACAAGTTTGGCAATCAATAGGTATTCGTTGTCCAAAGCTCGTGAAAACCGTTCGTTTGGACATTATTGACGCCCGGTCCCACGGCTGTTATCCGAAAATATCCCTCAAATCGGAACAAATGTCGATCCTCGGCAGCAAACTCCCACCAAATTGGGACTCTTTCTTGCTTGCCCTAGTTTCCCCAATTAACATAAACAATGTGTTTCGCAATGTTTCTATTCTTGGAAACAGCACTCACGGGCCCATCCGATCCTACTGCCGCGGAGTCAGCAAACTGGCCGTGCTGAAACAGAATACTGCCCCGCTTTTCCTGCTGGCTGTCCCCCTACCTCCGCGCTGCCGACGATAATCCCTCGCGCGCCCACGTGCCCCCAATCATCCAGACAGGCATGAACGCTGCTCAGAACGGAGGCGTTCGCGGAGGCGCAGCAGGAGCCAGACCAGGAGTGGCTGGAGCAGGAGCAGGAGCAGGAGCTTACGGACTGGTGCGATCCACTCTCCTCCCTCCTCCCTCTCTCCTCTCTCCCTCTCTCCCTCTCCCTTACCCTTCTATCCACAGATCGCCTGGAAGCAAGACAACCACTTTGGCCGCCACACCGACCTCTCGTTCGGCAACCCGGACTTTCTGAAGCTGGCAGAGTCGTTCGGCTGGGGCGGTTTCAAGGCGGAGGACGCGGCGGATGTTCAGGACGTGCTGAAGCAGGCGCTCGTTTTGAATATGCTTTTAAAAACGGACTTTTAACCCAAAATTATACAAATTTTCCTTCGAAAATTAATCAAATTTCCAAAAGACCCTTCAGAACAATCATAGAAGAGTGGTTCCCACTATATCCTGTGCATGCATACATGAAATATATGTGACAGACAAGGCGTCAGATAACTCCCCAGAAAACATCTACCGCTATTTGGGATTACAAACTCTCTTTTTTTTATCATCATAGTCCTTTCCTTTCTCAAAATAGTGAGTAATATGCAAGGTATGCAGCTTGTTTAGTGAGTGATATGCTAGGCTTACAGCTAATGTAGTTGGTGAAATGCTAGGCTTACAGCTAGTGTAGTTGGTGAAATGCTATGCTAACAGCTAATGTAGAGAGTGAAATGCTGGAAATAGTATAGTTACAACTAATGTATTATTATTTCGGCCTATCTCGGTAGAAAACCCCCTGATAATCCCTGCTACATGGTCTTTTCAGGGAACAAAAAATAACAATTTAAATCTTTTCGGTTTTTCTTTAATAAGTTATAGTTTGGCCTGCTATTTGCATGCTGGAGAAAAATTTTAACTACTTTTAACAACATAAACCCTTTTAAAAATCTGGACAAAAATAATTTTTTCTTTGCTGCTGTTCATAATCAACCAGTTAAGAGTCTACCATTAAGAAACCTATTATTCGTTCCACCAAGGTTTTGTTCTGCGAGGCGCATCGGGCCCGAGCGCGCGGGCGAGCCCACATGATCGGGGCCGGGGCCGTCGCCGTGCTCGGACTGGTTGCCCTGGTCGGGCTCATGGTCTTCGTGGGCGCGCTGGGCCGTGCCTCCTCCGGCGACGTCTGGAGGCTGGTCGCCGGTGGCGGGCTCCCCATCGGGTCGAGCTGTGTCGTCGCCTTGCTGTTCCAGGCCTGGCGGCTCCTCGCGCAGGCGCAGCGAACTACAAACCGATCAGGTAACCCCATTATAGAGGCTTAAAGCCCTTATATGCAAATGTTTGGATTGTGGATTTTTTTTGCCAAAGAATGAAAGCAACAGCAAATAGCAGGGAATTCACTTGAGACAGTGAAATTTGTTTAGACCTTGAACATATTTTGGCTCTATGTTCAAGAGCCGTCTGCAGCAAACTACGCATATAAATTAAATAAAACCTACAATAAAATGAGGTCTTTCAGGAAAATACGAAGTTTAGAGGGTATCCATCCTTCGATCACTCTTAACCTTGAAAAGGAATCTTGAAAAGGAGACTTATTCTGCCTTTCCTGAGGGTTCAATTGTTCAAAGAGCTCTGGAAGAGTTGAGTAAAAAAAAAATTCAAAATTTAGATGGTTTGAGGCTCTCTTGATTGACTTTAACTTGCTCAATGGTTCAAATTACTCGAACGGCTGTTGTTTCTGCCCCTCGGTCTTAGCGTGTATTTAGCGTATGTGGTCGTTGGTCATATGCAGACCAATGCGCCTCCCCCTTCCATTGCCTTACCAGAGCTTGAGGAAGCCGATGCTGGCATGGAAGGGTTTGTGTATCGTCAAACAAAAGATGGGATGGTGCAATGGGAAGTTGCCGCTCAGCGCGCCGAAGTATTTGAAGATAAACAAGAGGCGACCCTGAAAGAGGTGCAGTTACGATTGTTTGGACAGCAGGGGCGACCTGGTGCGGCCCCTGTAAGCTGGAAATGCCTTCTCTGGACAGGCTTCAAGCGGCCCTGGGCTCCGACAAATTTGAGGTTGTTGCCATCAGCCTGGACAAAGACGGGAAAGAGAAAGCCAAGAAGTTCTTTGCCGACACCAAGATCAGCCACCTGAACTTCTACATCGATCCTACGGGCCGGGAAGCCTTCAACTTGAAGCCCGTTGGCTTACCGACGACATACCTGGCATTTACTACTAGTGTTTTGAAAAGTACTTCAAATTTGTACTAAAGTATCAATTATTAAGTACTTCCAATTTTTGTACTTAAGTATTAAGTATCAGATTACAATAGTACTTAAGTAGTACTTGAGTTTTAAGTACTGAACTTGTAATTAAATAGTTCTTCAAGTACTACTTAAGAACAACTCTACTAGCACCATTTCTAGCTCAGTCATATCTAGTCGTATAATGGAAATAAAAGGCAGGGAGGTGGAGCTGCTGGGCAGCGAGGGAAGGTCGCGATCACACATTTGAGATCGTTGCGGCCGGTGCGTCTCCTCCATCACTGCGATCAAGCCGGCATGTGTGAGATCAATCGATGTGCTACCAAGTGCACCATACTCTTCTTGAGTTCTGCGTTTTCGGCCTTGAGCAGTGCATTCTGGGCCTCAATCTCCAACGTCTATTGGACCAGATCAGATGTCGTCGTCGAATTTCACATATCGGGTATGTACCCGCGGGAGCGATATGGCTGCGCCGTCGTGCTTCCGCTCACCGACCATCCCTATAACGCTAACTCCGTTGTGGTCGCCGATCTAGCGGGCGACATATCGCCGCTGTTGGAGTGGAGCGCCGACAAGATACGGGAGAATTTGTTCACCCGAGATGCTCCGGTACGACCCCCGCTAAAAGAAATTCGAGTTAACCGCTGCCCGTTTGTGGCTCCTCGATCCGTGTGAGGCTCTACTTCTCCAAGGCCCTTGGGGAAAACGTTTCAACCTTCCAGCGCTATTTCGACCGCGTCCGGCGCCTGCTCGAACGCTATGCGGACATCGCCGGCGGCAAGCTCGTACTGGAAGTCTATGATCCCAAGCCGTTTTCCGTCGCCGAAGACCGTGCTGTCGCGGCCGGGCTGCAGGGCGTTCTTCTAAGCGCCGGTGGAAGCAATGTCTATTTCGGCATATGTAATCCAGTTATTTGAATTGTTTAGGTTGAAACTTGTAGAACTATATATTCCTCGAAAAGTTAGGAAAAATAGGGAATTCAATCTTGATTAACGATACCTTCAAATGGAGCTATGTTGTTCCTGATAATAGAGTGCACTAAACAAACAAACAAAAACAACACACACATATATATATATATATATATATTACAAATTGAAAGAAAATTTTTCTCATTTTTGTTTTGTTTTCTCGGTCATGGCCTATGCAGCGGGCGTTCCCGTGATCTCTACCGACGTTGGAGGCCTCAGTGAAATGGTCCTTCCAGGGGAAACAGGCTATCTCGTGCCGCCCCG
This sequence comes from Alatinidae sp. Z8VKAUB7J3, assembly GCA_010016025.2. Taxonomy (NCBI): domain Eukaryota; kingdom Metazoa; phylum Cnidaria; class Cubozoa; order Carybdeida; family Alatinidae; species Alatinidae sp. Z8VKAUB7J3. The sequence goes on from JAAAKM020721499.1 coordinate 238,208,981, forward strand.
GGATACGGATGCGATGGTCGACGCGGTCGCCAAGTGCCTGGACGCAGAACGCTACCAACGTTTATCGGCGCGCGCTTTGGAGCTGGCGCAAACCGAGTTCAGTTGGGCCAAGATTGGCAAGCAAACGCTCGTTGAATTTTTTTCATGCGCACCAGTCACCGTCCTTGGCTTTGGTATCATTCTCGTTTCGGTTCACGTTTGTTCGACCTTTAGCCATTCGGTTTTTATGCATGGCCAAGCCGAAAGTTGGAAACCATTCAATTCTTTATGGTGCTTGAAAAACGGTGACTCCTTGAATCTATCGATGCGCGAGATACAGATACAAAGTCCCGCCGGACCCTGAATGCCATTTGGCCCTTCCGCGTGTTTTTGAGCAGCTTTCCTAGTCCGATGTACCCGCTGCGATTCGCATATAAGTTAGTTTCTACGAATTCATACAAAATCGTTGCGGGATCCTTTCGTCCAGTTAAGCTGCAATGGAGTTGAAGGGCCGACAGCCTATTTTCCCACCGGAAACAGTGTTAAAAGTTTTGAACAACTGCACGAATTTCCCCCACGGGCCTAAGTCGCCGATATCGCCAATTTTTCGACTATTGCGGCATTTTTTTTTTCTCAGCTTGCATTTATTTGCATTTACTTCCCAGTTGATTCATTTATCAGAATCGTTAACCAATAACTGCTCTTGTTTCTACGCGCTAGTAAAAAATTGCTAACTAACATTGCATTTAGAATTTTTTTTAAATAAACGACGAAATATCTAAAATCAAATTTAATGGAAATGCATACCAAAATGAAAAATATTTCCAAATTCTATGCCTTGCATATAGAAAATGGGCCTGTTATAATTGGTGACAAAGTAATTTTAGTTTAACATAGACTCTGCTCCTTCAAAATTGAAGGCCTTGGCAAGAATGTGCACATGACTAGTTGTATTTTACATTGAATATTTTTCTCTGAAATAAAACAGTTTGACACCCCATTTTTCGTGAATATTACGTGCCTTATAGGTAGGAAATGGCATATTTAAAAACAGCTTCTTTGGCCGCAATTGGGATGTTGACCATGTCCTTCTCCAGCGCAGAACTAAACAGGGCGCGGCTCTTTGGCTTTGGTCGCCCGCCCGGCCTACATCGACCCGACGGCGCTTATCGTCTCAAAGCGCGGGCGCTTTCATAGGGGCGACTATAAGGTTGCTCAAACAGCAGCAGTGAATCAAAGAGCAATACCGTCTACCTGCTTGGTGCTAGCCGGCTTCGGCGTGCCTGGCTGAAACCCCCGAGGCTCAATCCAATAACAACGAGGTAGGTACGATAAATGGTATTATAAACACAGTTCGTTTTCATTTGTTTTTCTTCCTGTTTGGATGCCCAGTCTTAAGTACGGAGAGAATAGTACAGTGGGATTGCCAAGTAATTAATTTAAGCAAGTAAGTATAATAATAAGCAATCCTTCTTTTAATATACAACTTCGAGTAGTTCGAGAACCGCAAAACCTACACTTCCCCAACCACTAAGTGGCAAGGGGTTAGGGTCAAGCTTTTATTATTATTATTATTATTATTCTTCGTGATTTTAGTTTTTCAGCATCACCGGATGGTATTTTCAAGTCTTCCGCTTAATTGTCGTGGTCGCCCTCTTTGTGATTTTTTGTTTCACTTTATCTCCGGGTTGGTTGCAATGCCCGTCCATTTCGATTTTCGAACACTTTCACGTCTTCTTCGATAACCACTGAAACTTTCTTTTCTTTTAGTTGCCTTTATTCTTCTGTTGGTGTGTTATGTATTGGGCGTTGGTTTAGTAACCGTGAGGTTAGGGGTTCCAGCCTGGTCAGCGCCCATAAATTGCAAGCTATTGGTAACGCTCCACTCTTTAAGAATTATAAATAATTGATATGTGTCTGCTGAGAATATGCATATGTCTGGCATTGATGAAGGCTCAAAGTCGAAACATAATAAATATTAATTAATTAATTTCCCCGTACCCACTGACTGGAGGAGAATTCACATAACGGATAATGTATATAACGGATAACAAAAAAAAAAAAAAATACGAACAAAATAAAATGGACAACTGTGATTACGAACAAAAAAAAAATGAAAGTTATTATTTCAGAAAGCACGCTTTGTAAAAACTGGATATTAACCCCACTTTAAATACATAAAAACAGCACGAAATGAATCAGAAACATTAAAAGAATTTACAAGTAACCCCCCAATTTGAAAATAAATTTTATCCAAGGAAGCATCAAAAGCTAATAGGTCAAAATTTGTCTAAAATGAAAACCCACACATTACGTTCAGGAAGGATATAAGAGAGTGGATAAAAGTGATGGCAATCCTTGCGCAAATGGTTCTTGGGCAGCTAACCACGGGCCCAGCAGCCAAACGTAGCTTCTGAACGACGTGTCTGGTTGTCACTGCTAAAAGATCTTAATTGGTCCAGTGAATATCATCCAGCTATAGTTCGTCCTTTGAACCGTTGCAGGTGCCCGCCGAGCAGGCGGAGCCGCAGTTGAATGGCATCGCCCGTGGCTTGCTGGGGAGCACGCCATGAAACAGAGTCTGTTCGAGAACCGCCACCAGAGCGACTGGGAGGCTTTCGCCGGCCAGCTCGACGCGCTCGAGCGTGGCAAGGCCGAGGCTCAGGCCTGCACCCGCTTCGCCGCCGACTACCGGCAGCTCTGCCAGCACCTGGCCCTGGCCCAGGGAACATCATCTTTCTTGGGCTCGTAATTATAAGCTTTGGCTCCCTTGTCAATTACGCGGGCATAGTCAACAATATCCACTAAGTTACAGAATACATCACCCAGAGCACCAATAGGAGACACAAGACTTGAAAGTCTCAAAAAATCGCTAAGAAGGGATGCAAAACCATCAAAAACATCCAAGGAAAGTTTACTAACTTCTTCTTCATTCCCGGGACTTTTTTGCTGGTCAGCAGGGCGACATACTGCCTTCGACGGGGTGCTTCCGCAGCGGACGTCTCCTGATCGTCGTCGTCCGCATCTGACGGAGTATCCCGGGCAGCTCGGCTGTCATCGCGGCTCTCCTCTCGCCCACGACGTCCACGACGTCCACGTCGGCGTGGACGGCCGCCCTCCGACTCGGACTCATCCAGCGAATCCTCGGCGCTGTCCTCACCCAACGAATCCGCCTCACTTGCAGATTCGACGGTGGCAAGCAAGCAGCAAGTGAGGCTGCTGACGCACTACGTCAACGACGCCATTGATGCGGCATTTTCAGGGTATTTGGCAACTGCTTTTGTTTGATTCTTTCCTCAGACCACTTGATCGTTGCTCTCTCCCAGCGCCGATCAAGGATTGCCGGGAGCAGCTGCGGCGGCTCGAACGGCGTACCGTTGTCTCGTGTGCGACCATGTTGCGACGTCGATGGAGGTAAAGAGAACAAGACTAAGTCACTAAGGCTAGGAATAAGTGAAGAGAAAAGCTGACATTGGGTAACGAAAAGGTTGATCAGGTGGGCAGCTTCACTTACCTCGGTAGTATTATTAGTAAAAACGGTGGGAGCAGTGAAGATGTTAAAAAGAGAATAGCCAAGGCTCAGGGTGTTTTTCCACAGTTAAAAAAAAACTGGGAAGAATAGGAGGATAAGTATGCTAACCAAGATTAGAATATTGGAAGGTGTCGCGTACATATATTTTTCCAGTTTGTATTGTTGCTTGTGCTTTCATTGGAGCAGTCACCTCGTTGCGGCTCAAGATTCAACGTGAAAACGAAGCACGCGTCTATCTTTTGATCGCCGTTGTATTTGTTATCAGCTACTTTGTTTTTCCCAGTCCGTACAACATTGCGCGCAACTTCATTCGTACGACCGAAGCCTTTTTCCTAGCTGCGGGGATCTTAACGGCACAAGTGGTTTAAATACTATTTTATTTTTATTTTAACCCAAAAGCTATTTTTATTCTAGTTTGCGTCTAAGTTTTATGGTTGTTATTTTTTTTTTGTGGGTCATTTATCAATTTTTAGGAACGAAGATATTGATTTTGCTTAGTTTTGTTTTTCTTTGCCTCTCTACAATTATCTCTATCGACTTTTCTCATTTCCTAAAATGTTGAAATATCCTAATTCGTTTCAGGCGCTAAATTTATGACTCCCCAGAAGTTTCAGGATCAATGTCCAGCCAGTGCCAACACAGCTCTTGTGTTTGTTTCCACTCTCTTCTGCACAGGCTGCCACTAAATTAGCAACAAATTGGATGAAATTTGGCTGAAAATGAATTATTGTCCAAAAATTTGAACTAAAACATTGTTGGAGACACAGAAATGTAATAGCTGTTGGTGCTACCATATTATTACATCCAAACAAGGCAATCCATAATTAGTCCTTTGTTATTTGGATTTCGAGAGTCGGGTCACATAAAACGGAGATTGTTCAAATATTGAGTCTTCTGACAGAATATAAGACATTTCATTTTGTTCCTCTTAATATTGACCTCAGTTTCTTCTCAATGGGTTCTTAGGCTCCAGGCTCATAACGAAAAAGTTTCAAGTCAGTGTCAAATGGCCTAAAAAGGGAGGGACCTTTATTCTTAACCGGAAATGCAGATTTTTTACGCAAATTATGTAAAATCGAGTAGATTAAATAAATTAAATAGACTTCGATCAAGTACAAAGGATAGCAGTAACACTCTATTGGCAGATAGTCAAGCAGGCTCTTAGGCACCTAGCTTTATTTTATGTGAAGTCATAGCCCTCCTCATTTATCTCTAGTAATCTTTGAAATTGTATGATGTGATAAGAAATATCACCAATTACAAAGCCTGGGCTGTAATAATATTGAAGTGACAAAATTCCTATTATAGTCACCCCATTCAAGAAGTCTGATATGATTGGTCTGCGTAAAACCAGTTTGTCTGTCTGCATTCGGGGACAATTAGCTTCGGCACAGTGAGATGAACTACCATCTAGGTTTATTTTAAATCAATATTTAATTTACAGAGTTGGTATTTTGATTAGGTTAGGTATTTAATATAACGCATTATTGGTGGCCTGCTTTCCATAATTCTTTGTTGTAGTTTTCATAATTTTGTGGGAAATTGGATTTCACTATTTCTTAGGACGCGAATAGAACTTTCAAGTCTGTCTCTGCTAATTTTTCAATTATAAATTGATTGGTTTCACGACAGCAGTAGTTTTTGTTGCAAGAACTGTTGTCATGAATTTTTTTTTCATGAAATTGTTACCATGAAAGTTTTGTACGCAAGAATCATATAAAGTGGTATCCAAGGAGCAAAATAATGATGGCTTACTTGTTTCATTACCGCACGTTTCCGGCTGCGCCAAGGGCTGCGCCTGCCCGGGACCTGCGCCGCTCACGCTGACGGCCACCGGCGAAAACGAATTCTCCCTGATCCGCAATGGCACCGCCGCGGATCAGCCGTTAAAGACCCACCTGAGCGCCGACGCGTTGCGTGCCGCTCCCGAACTTCTGACAGAGGGCAGCTGACATGCTCCACACCTATGAAACCGACGGCGCCGCGATCTATGCCGAGAGCTTCCTTACCCAACTTCACCTATTCATCTTCACTTATTCCTAGCCTTAGTGACTTAGTCTTCTTAACATTAATTTTGAAACCTATTCTAGCACCCTGAACTCGCAAAACTTCTAAAAGTTTACTCATTTTGCTCACACTTTCATCTAGGTGGCTTAGATCATCATTATAATATAAGTCCAGGAGAGTTTGTTCCTCCCCATTTGATTCCGTGGTCTCCCATTGCCTTTCCTGTGCCCATTCAGCCCAAAAAAATTAATATGCAAATTTCGTTTTAATTATTTATGCGCAGAGAGCCAAGATCAAAAAATGCATTAATTTAAAAACGTCCAGAATTAAAAAAAAAAGTTTTTTTTTTAATGAAAGTAAGGAGCGACATTAAGACTTAAAACGAACAGAAATTACTCCGTATATGAAAGGGGTTTTCGTACTCAACGCCTCGCTCTTTACGCTAAAGTTTTTTAAATTTTTAGGGGCCACCGCCGCGAAGATTGCACCCCGGAGCGTCCTAGCCTTCTCGAGAACCACGCTAGGGTCGTTCGGCCACCTGATCCCAAGGGTAAAGGATGCACGGTGGACCGTTGAAGAATGAGACGGTCAGGGTTCTTCGGTGACCCGCTGCCAGATCGCGGTCTGGTCGCCCTCGTAGATCGTGGTCCCGTCCTGCGTGAAGTGGAACCGGTAGCGCGCGAAGTACTGATCGCGGTACCTTAATTATAATATTTAAATAAAATTAAAAATAATTATATAAAAAAACCTATAAATAAATTTATTATAAAAAATTACATCTTAAACATGAAGTAGTGTCACTATCATAATAATATCCATCTTTACATGTTAAACACTTAGTTTCAGATTCACAAGTTAAACACCCTTAAACACAATCTGTACATGTACCGACAAAAGGTACACTTTCATCATCTAATTTTAAATATTAGTTGCGCTGGTTTGTCTATCGTGACAGGGCGTTGTGCATCATCCAGGACAGTGATGGCAGCATGCGAACTAGTTGATGCAAGATTACCCGTCAGGCAGGCTGCAAGTGCAAGGCTGCCTGTTAGCAATTGAAAACGACGCATCAGATTTCCAGATTGTCGATCAGGCGTGTGCCACCCAGTTTAGCGGCAGCAACTACCACCAGCGGCGATTGCTGGGCGATATCGCCAGCAGATGGCCACGTTACATATGAACAATGAAACATCACCATTTGATTTCATTATTTATTTATTTTCTTAGTCATGGTCACATTATTTGAAAAAAAGGTTCTATTTGTATTTGCAATAAGCCAGGAAATTGAATAAAATTTTTTCAGTCTTTTTTGTAGATTGAAAGTTTTTTTTTGTTATAATAGTTTTGCGAGTCGCTGGCTTTTTGTAACTGTAAACATAAAAGGGACTTTTCTAGTCATGTTGAAATTTTAGTTTCTTGAAAAATCTTGTCAAAACTAAGATAAGTCTGCATAATTCAAGCATCCACAGAAACGAGTCAGTTCTGTTTAGTATATCTTTGTCTTTATGGCTCTATATTGCTCATTTTTTAGTTTTTACTGTCATTTTCACTAGATTTGGAAACATTGGCTGGAAACATTGGCTCCAACTTGCCCCCCCCCCCTCAAGGTTTGACGAAAATTATGCCAGTGGTGTCACGTTCTCGTGTTTTCATTGCCTCCAAATCTGTTTTCGTCCACCACAATACATCCGATGCACTAGTAGTAGTTGACGAGGAGGATGGAACAGCTTCCACGAGATCAATAGCACGGGGTACAGTCGTAACTTGTTTGGTATTATTGAATCGGACCCGTTTCTTGGTCGTTGCGGCTGTTGTTGAAGATGATGTGGTAGTGTTGAAGAAAAGAGGAGGGGGAGTGAAACGTCTCTGGCCGCCCTGTCGGTGCAATTTGTCCTGGACGGGCTGAAGGCCTTTGGCTTTGCCGGCTAGCACCGTTTTCCGATGCGGAAAACGTGCCAAATCCGCATCGGATTTGGCCCCTCTTGCCGCTAGTGCAGGGTGAATTCACCAACCACATTGCGCCACTCACCGGGGGAAATCATTTTGCGATGGGTGAAGCGCACCGAATGCAGGGGGCCGTCAATTTCTCTTTGCCAGAATTCGCCGTCGAAATGCCCGGGGCGATCGCCGCCGCACAGGCCCTCGCTGACGCCCGCGACCGAGATGTTGGTGGCATAGCCCGCAGGATAGACGATGTCGGGAGCAGGCGCCCACAGCAGCGCCACGCCTTCCGTTTCGAGCAATGCGGCGTCGCGTGCGAGCTGCCGCGGGTATGCATCGAGATCTTCGTTTGCGCCAAACTGGCGCGGATTGACGAAGATGGAGACCGCCACATCGCCGCATCATTGCACTGCGGTCCGGACTTTCGGATTGCACCGGTGCGGGGTCGATATGCCAGGACAAAAGATTGCGGTGGTGGGGTCCGGCATCGCCGGTCTTTCGGCAGCATGGCTGCTGGCCACCCGCCATCGCGTGACGCTTTACGAACAGGATTCGCATGTCGGAGGACACACCAACTCGATTTCGGTGACGGGCGCCGGTGGCCCGGCGCGGGTCGACACCGGATTCGGGTGGGAATTCTATATTATCTTTCCCATTTTCCACACAAGATTCAAAAACGAATGTTGACATTATGAATCTTGAAAAATGGGGACAACGGAAATGATTGTTGAAAATAAACAAAATTCTGCTTCAAAAAGATGGTAAATTATTATTGAAATTGTTGTTAATACACTCCAATCAAACTTCTGATTCAAATTATGTTAATCTAGAATTTAATTAACAAGTAATCTCAAACCTGAATAAATCTAGTTGCACTTTTGAGTAACTAAGAAGTGGAGGACGACTAGGCCTCCTCGCCCACCCTATTTTTTAGACTCGTCCAATCAAAACCATTTAGCAAAAAAAATTAATATGTAAATTTCGTTTTAATCATTCATTTGAGGTAAGCCAAAATAAAAAATGTTCAGAAACTACATCAAAAACAAGTTTTTTTAACTGCAAGTAAGGAGCGACATTAAAACTTAAAATGAACAGAGGCCGGACGTCCATCGGGTGACCTTGACACCCGAGATTCGATGGACAGCGGCTACGGCGCTCCACGTCCCGCTGCCAGCGCCACCGAGCCGCTCTCCCCACCTTCGCCGTCTCTGCTTCGCACCTCATCGGACGACCGGTCACACTCGCCGCTCCGCTCTGCCGGCGGGATTGGTCGGAGCCTCTCCTCGCGCATTGCCCGCTCCATTCGAAGCACATTGACTGCCTCCGCCAGAGATAGCAGTTCTAGAGTTTAAGAACAAAATATACAATTATTCACACAAAACTACTGATTTAGGAGAAAATCGGGCGATTGCTTAAAGATGAACCTTATTAATATAAGCAATCATAGTCTAGACCCAGAAGGGGATTTCTCTGAGGTGACAGTAAGTGTTTTATTATTATTATTACTACTGCTACTATTAACAACTTGCTGCAGTACTAAGCCACCAGAAACTAACACAGCTTTCTTTTAGGACAATGAGTAAATAAAAGGTGAAAAACAGGTTGACGAGTTTGAGAAATTGACCTTGACTATTCAAAAGGTGTTATTTAAACTTTGAAACTGGAATCTGTACACTCAACCTCTAATTTAAACAGGCTTGGTTAATGGATCTAGTCTGTTTAAAGTCTGAAGATATTTACATATATTTGCTGTTTCTAAGTTTGCTGTGTTCTGTTATGTTCTGGTTTTAGAAAATAGGATGGACGATGCCGCGCGGGCCGCCGCGAAGGAGTCCGAGACACGGCAGCGCGCGGGCAAGCTGCTGAGCCCGCTCGACGGCATTCCGCTCGCGATCAAGGACTGCCTGTACACCGCCGGCACGCTGACCAGCTTCGGCTCGCCGCTGTTCGCGGACTTCGTTCCCGATGAGGATGCGACCGTGGTTGCGACCCTGAAGGCGGCCGGCGCGGTGCACATCGGCAAGACCAATTTGTTCGTTACCACGAACTGTTTGAAAATAGAAAGTCCTTGGTGTATTTATCTGTAAGAGTAAATACAAAATATTTGGTTAGAATCTTTCTTAAAAGAAGCTATGGAGCTACAAGATTTTAAAATGAAATGTTTTTTCCAACTATAATTTTTAGTACAATAGGAACAGCATTGACTTATAGGGTGGGGAAGTTTGACCACTAGACTTTGACCGTTTCTTCCAACTTTCTAATTACTTTTGTAACTTTCAGCCCCTCCCCCAGGGACTGTAGGGGGGTAAGTCATCCCCAGAGACATAGTTCTTATGGTTTTTAACTGTGCGGAACAAAATGGATATCTCAAAATTTTGATCCGTTGACTTTGGAAATAAACACGCACCAGTGATTTGTCTTCTGGCAAAAAAAAAAATCCAAAATCCCACATTTTTGTAGATTGGACCTTGAAATTTTTTTATATCATTATAAGTAACATCTGTCCATTGCTGCCTGAACTGCCGCCATCGTTGCACACGCTGGATGTTCGCTTGGACGATCGTCTGTTGGATCTTCCCGGCTATCCTCGACACGACGAACGCGACGACGGATGCAGTCGACCACTGTCGCTGCCGCTGTCGTCGCATCTGAAGCATGTGAAGCTCTATGATTGGCGTGTTCAATTGCAAGTCGTGTTGACGCTGCCACAAGACGGATCGGCAGTCACTGGATTTTCCCAAGAACAGGAAAGGCAAGCTATTAACCTACTAAACAAAGGCATTATCGATGTAAGAAACCTAATCAGAGAGATCAATCGAGCTAATGCAGGGAATCATTCCATAGGTATTATCGCCATGGACCCGAGAAGAACTGATTTTCATTATAAAATTGAAAGCGCTGAAAGTGCAGCATGTAATCATCTTGTAACACTATCATTCTTCCGAAACGTATCTTTAAATAGCCACAGGTTAGGGGGGTCAAATGTTTATGTGAGTTTGGTGCTTCTGGATATGCTAGGATGATGAAAATTGGTAGGCATGTCATGGACCTGCATAAATTGACTTGATAAAGTTGTTTTACCTGATTTGACCATCTGGGGGACTGAAGGGAGAGAAAAAATGAGGTATTTTTAACTTATGAGTGGCTAATCAGATTTTAATGAATTTTGGTATTTAGAAAGACCTTGTGTCTCAGAGCTCTTTCTCTCTCTCACTTTTTTTTCGTTTTTAATTGTCAAAAAAATGGATGAAGAATTAACAAATTCATTTTAACAAAAAGAAAAGATGATTTTCTAAATAAATTACTTGTTTTAAATCATTTTTTTTTAAATTAAAAAATCAAGGAAAATAAATAAATATTACTTTCGTTTCGACAATCTCTCTCGACGGTTTCTACTTGATAAACGAATTTCAGTCGTATCAATAGTTTCATCAAGGAAAAAAAAAACATTGATATGGCTCAAAATTCTACTCAATTAACAGAAATTGCATTTTCAGAACTAAAGGCAGAGAAAAGGCAACTAGTAACTGAAAATTAAGGTAAAATGTCGTTTTGTCAAAATCTAAATAGGTAATAGACCTGTCATGTAGACAAATTTCAGGGCCCTCTAGAGGGAGAAGGAGTGAAGGTGGGTTCTTTAAAATACCTTCCCGGGACATACTTTAGCCTCATAAATAAATATGCAAATTTTGCTTTAATTATTCATCTGCGGAGAACCGAAGTCAAAACAAGGATTAACTAAAAAACGTTCAGAAATTAAATAAAAAAAAGTTCTTTTTAATTAAAAGTAAGGAGCGACATTAAAACTTAAAACGAACAGAAATTACCCCGTATATGAAAGGGGCTGTTCCCTCTACAACGCCCTGGTCTTTACGCTAAAGTTTTTACTGTTTTAAAAGGTAGAGGGAGAGAGACAAAAAGGATTTAAAAACACAAAAAAAATCAGACGCACAAACACAAAAATAACAAAGACGCAAAAATACAAAAACTAAGCGAAAGAAGTGGCGCTTTTTGCACAACTTTTCCTGGTACTTTGCGCTAATTGAGTGAGCGTTGTATGCTGTATAAAAAACACCATAGCCCTCGAGAATAATTAGACCATAAACTAGGTTTTGAAGACTTCGGTACCTTCTTGATTTTGCATACTCACTTTTCCATTTCCAAGAAGAATATTTGTGCCCAACAACTTTTAAGTCTCTTCTATCTTCTTTCCTCTATAAAATTTGATGTCGAACCTACGACGTTTTCACTTGCTATTTATACTTTGATCTTTTTCTTCGTAAATGGTTGAAAATACCAGAAAGACGCTTGGGGGACGGCCCAGCCAGAGATAACAGAGATCGTATCGGCTAGCTGTTCTGTCTTTTGCACTTCACTGATGCCTTTCAAGACGAGTTGGTAACTCTCCAGATCGTCGATTTGTTCGGACGCGCTGCGTTCAACCAGATCAGCAGCAACTCGATCGGCCGCAGTAGCAGAGACAGCACGGGCAATTTCCGATTGGATTTCAAAGTAATCCTCCAGCTCGCGATCGTACCGGTCAGCCCAAATCTCCTCACCGGATTCACAACTGACCAAATGAGCGGCGACACGCAGTTGTTTGCCGGTGGCTGAACGCATCGGTTACTCGAATGTCGAATTTCGACGAGGCATGATCCAAGATTTGGCGCTCGATTTGGATCAATTGGATGCAGAACTTTCCAAGCAGCCGGTCAGCGATGCCTCAGCCTGGTTGGAACTTCGGCGGACCGAGCAACGTCTTCGCGATACCGCCCCGATGATTGCAGATGACAGTATCGACTGTGTGCTTTCAAACTGCGTGTTGAACTTGGTCCGGCCGAGGCGGCAGCCAAGCTTTAGACTCTGGCATGCTCTAAGTCGAGAGCTGCTTTGAACCTGCGTGAGACCCCGTGCCTCGCCTCATCATGATCGAAGGCCCCCGCAGCGGGGACAGTTTCCGGCTCGGACCTGAGAACTTCATCGGGTACCGGAACGGAACCCTCAGCTTCTCCCACCGCCAAGATGTGGGTCAGCTGTGCTGTGCCATCTTCGGTGGGGGCGATCGTTACGAGCTCCTATAATAGATTAATATAAGAAGAAAATATTTGTTCGTCCATTCCATCTTCTCTCTTTATCCAAAGGGATATTGTCTTCACACCTTATTCTTGCCTCCCTCCTCCTCCTTTCAAATTTGAATGGCTCAGTTCTCCGTTTTCATTCACAGCATCGACAAGAGAGGCGAACAAGACTTCTGGAAAAGGGTTACAAAATTAAATCATATGTATGGGCAGCGAGTAAAAAAATAATTGACACTTAATTATCAAGATTACATAATATATTACAAATAATAAAATATACCTAAAATATATTACATAGTTACAATTATGTATCACTACGATATTGTATAATTGTAATATCTACCTATTCACGAATTCAAGGTGAGTGTTAATGAAACAAAAATTGCTTTTATTTTATTGAGCTATGAGACCTCTAATAGTCCTAATGTCTACTAGATGTGTTAACACATTTCTAATTCAGATGGGAAGATGTGACAGTCCGAGCCGATGAAGTGGAATGGACGAACAATGGAGTTTCAGGACGGCCAGTTGCCCTTTCAGGGCAGCAACAACATCAACAAGGTAATGTCGCAGAAAACTCAGACGTGGGTATTCGAAAGGCTGCACCATCAGTTCTCAAATGGGGTGGCGGTCATGCTTTGGCTAAGAAAGAACGACGAAAAATGAAACGAAAGCCCTGTCGATTTGGTGCAGGCTGTTGCATGGAGTGTAACCTTTCTTTACTTTTTCTATATCATAGAGAAACTATCCCCTGGCTTTTCGTATGACGCTGATTACTCGTACTGAGGAGATGCTTTTGTTGATCGTCTGCAAGTTGCAAGACGATGCTTTTGGCCTATCGATCCGTGTAGAGATGGAGGCCCTGACGGGCAAGCGCTATTCTGTGGGGGGGATCTACGTTCCGCTCGATAGGCTGGTCCGCAAAGGGTTTCCCCCCCCCAAAAAAAAATATATGAATACTTACTAACGAGAAATACTATACGCAAACAATGGGTAAATTTTGAAAATTAAAGCCCTTTTCCCATGGGCTCTGGGGTCCAGTTATCCCTAAAGAAATAACTGTTGGATCTTTCAATTATGCTGAACAAAATGGTCATCTCAAAAATTTTATCGGACGACTTGAAACTTTAAAACCTATTAAACCTTAAAACTCAAAACAAATAAACCCAAGAATGGCTTTGGGTTTTCAGTTGAAACTTTTAGGGCATGTTGAGGGGGATGTTGAACTAATCAAAAGACACTATGTGAATCTTGTTACTGCTGCTGCTACTACTGCTACTACTATTCTTCTGGGAATGTTGCGGGGGATGTTGAAGGCCAAGTGTGTAAGGTGGAACTTTTAGAGAATGTGGAGGAGCATGTTGAACTAACCTAAAACACACCATGTGCATGCAGGTTGTGCCTTGATCGACGAAATCGATCACGTGTTGATCGATGACGCTTTGTCACCGTTGTTGCTTTCCGGAACGCACCCGGGGGAAGCCGACGATGCCGAGGTTCATCGGCGAGCCATTCCGATCGCAAGCGAACTCAAAGAAACACGTGATTTCCGATGCGTCGCGAAACGTGTCGAGCTGAACTCAGACGGCTTGGATCGCGTTTATCAATCGGTCGATGCGGTGTCAGATGCTTCGTATGAAAATGAACCCATCTCACAGCGACAGTTAGCTAAACGCTTTCGCATCAGCTTAAGTTCCGTTACCAGAGTTCTCAAACAATACCGCCAAACCGGTGATCTTGCCCCAAAGCCTCGACCTGGTCGGCCCCCAACCCTCAACTCAGAGCATTTGCAGCTGCTAGAAAACCTCGTCAACTCTCAATCCGATATCACCTTGGGTGAATTATGTCAGGCCCTATTTGAACAGACCTATTAGTGGGTGTTTTTGTTGTGTCTCCAAATAAACTCCTAAATGAGTGTTGATCAGATATTTTTCCACTTTCTTTGTCTGTTTCATATTTCATTATGTTAACCTTATGTAGTTAAGAATAAGCTGTAACGAAAGAGTACAAACATAAAGTTTAATAGGAATTAACACTATAAGAAAGAGCTAAGAGTAAGATCCATAGTCTTTGACATGGGAAGGTAGGGATTAAAAACTAATTTGCTAAATGGCTTTCTCGTAGTTTTAATCGGAAGATTTTGAGAAAAAGGAGAGAGGGAGGAAGCCCAGCTGCCCTCCAATTTTTTGATTCCTTAAAAAAGCAACTAGAACCTTTATTTTTGTTTCGAACATTTTCGTTAGTAAAAAATATACGTAATTTACGAATTAACTTACAAAACAAACTTCTATATTCGTATGTTTTTATTGCTTATATGAGGGAGTTCACCCCTCGTTCTGGTGGAACGCCCACCAGCGCGTTGCCAAGCGTCGCAACCTGTTCCAGCAGCAGCTCGTCGACGGACTCGAGTTGTCAGCCCGCGCACTGCGCGCCGGTCACCCGTTGCTCGGTTCGTTCCAGCTCATCTCCGAAGAGATCCCCGAGCCGGTCGGCACTCTGTTCACCGAGATCTGCCAGAGCCAGAGCATGGGCGTTGGCCTGGACGAGGCGCTGCGACGTGCAGCCGTTCTGTGCGAGGCCGCCTGCGGGCTGACCTTCGAGGTCGAAGGCGATCGCATCCTCAACGTGCGCAACGACCCCGACGATCCGTTCTCGCAGGGCTTCGTGTGCCCCAAGGGCATCGCCGCCGGCGAGCTGCACCACGATCCCGACCGCCTCTCGCGCCCGCTCGTGCGTGGGACCGACGGCGAGCTGCACGCCGCCAGCTGGGAGGAGGCCCTCGACGTTGCGGCGGCAGGGATCTCCAGAGAAATTGCTCACTCCTTTAGGTCTACGTAGTTTAGATCCTGACCATCCGGATTATGCCGGTACTTACGCTGGCGGTCCTCGCGACCGAGATGCTTCCTACCATCAGGGCACCGTGTGGGCTTGGTTGATCGGCCCATTTGTTTCGGCTCATTTACGGGTTTATGATGATGCGAGCATTGCCCGATCCTATATAGAACCTTTATTGAACCACCTGGGCAACGCCGGTCTTGCATTAAAAGAAGACGAAAAAAAACGTGATCTTGTGTGGTTGCTGTCCGATGTGAACTGATAAATAGATAGATGTTTGTTGCAGAAAATCCACAGGGCCATCACAGCACACAAAATACTACTTAACACTCAAACCAACAACTTCAAAAACAAATACGAAATAAAATAAGAAAAAACCAGTTACATGCATACCACAATATTTTAAACATCAACCCCCCTTCCCCTATAAAAATTTTATTGGCTAAATTTTATCGCCCAGATGGGCTTCACTATTAAAGAAAATAACAGTGATATTAGATCATACGCAGAAAAAATTGCTATCAAATTCAATACTTCTTTCTTGTCATAAGTGGAAACATTAGATATAACGAAAAATAAACTGGAAAAAAGAAAAGAATATGTTGAACACGTAAATAGCTTAGCTGTTATAAAAACCTCATATAGCTTCAGGAAAATTGGGAGCAAAGGCCCGTGCCGTCCTATCCCGCATTTCTGCCGTGGTGCGTGGACGCCAGGGTGCTGGCGCAGGATGACGCAAGCATGCGCGCGCAGTTGAACGTCAAGCGTGGGCGTTTTGATTATGCATTCACCACCCACAACCGGCTGACGCCGGGCCAGGCGATTGAGCTTGATCTGGTTGATGGCCCGTTCCGTCGCCTGCACGGCGGCTGGCGATTCCTGCCGGCCGATGGCGGCTGCATGATATTAATTGACTTGAACATAAAAATGGCATTGAAAGGGGCTAGGGCTTGTTCTTTAATTGCCTTGAAATTTGTAAGTTTCAGCGGCACCTGGAATAGTCGTTTGAGACATATTATATCTTAGCCTGAGAAGTAGTGAGTCTGAGGAACAAATTCCCACATAACATCTTAAATTCAAGTGTAGGTTGAGGCGCGGAAACGCCTTCTTCTGCTACAAGGAAGCAAGTAGTAAGTATTTAAAACGACTGCGAACAGCAAAGAACCTTATTGCATGCTTGACACAACAGGAACAGATTACAAGCATGTGCGAGGAAATTCCAGCATCAACAAAAAATATAACTTCGCCTCTGGAATAGCCTTCCCTCGTCATTAAAATCTATTTCTTAACTCTACAACCTGTAGTACTAAATTAAAGCAAACTATTAAATCTTTTATTACATTAAACACATTTAATTGCTATTTTAGACTAGCTAAAATTAGAAATTTTGGCTAATCGTTCATGGGAGCTTTCGAAAAACTCCTAGATATAGAAGAATACACGTAAATGAATTGTTTGGCTCCCTTTCCGATAAGTAAACTAAATACTAAATTACACTGGAATGCTAAAGGTATATTTTACTAAAGCGAGACCCAAAAGATCTCAAATATCTTCTTTTCTATCTCTTACATTATCCCTCTGTTTTCTCTCCATCCCTTGCCCCCTCTATCATACAAAATACTTCTTACGAAAAAAACCATTCTTACAGAACGAAAATAGATCCTAAACAATCACAAACTGTTCTTACAAAATACAAAATACTTGTTACTAAACAAAAAATACTTCTCACAAAACCAAAATAAATCATACAGAACAAAATATATCCTAAGAAATCACAAATTCTTCTTACAAAATACATCTTACAATACAAAAAATAATTCTTAGAAAACAAAATACATCCTGCGTACACCGCTCTGGTTCACACCACTGCTGAAGCTTCGACTGTTTTCCTGCGTCATGAATCACCCCTCCCAACTCTATAAACTTTACACGCGTCAATTAATAAATCAAAATGATTTATTAATTGACGCTGCGTCGCGAATCAGGTTGTATTGCCTTGTTCTCGCTCAGCATGGGCGAGACGGGAGGGCCGGTCCAGTGACCGGCACGAGATTATGTCTTTGGGAGGACACCATGTTCAACCGTCTCCTCGTGCCGCTGCAGGCTCCGAGTACAGTCAGTGGCCATTCGTGCTCTCGTGGGCGATTCATTTGTACCATGTGAGGAATGATTTGAAGCGGGGAAGTGTGTTGGTCTGTTTTGTCGCTCACACACAATACAACACGCACGCGCCCCGCCAGATTGTCGCCTTCCAGCCGCTGGCCGCCGTCGACTGGGTGCACCACATCACGATGGTGGGCTTCATCGGCTTCAACCACGAGCGTCACCCCGGACAAGCGGCGACGCCGCGCCGATCCGGGGTCCATGGCAAAGCAGGAGCCCGTCGTCGAAATGGACCCCGGATCTGCGGCGCGAGGCGCCTTGTCCGGGGTGACGGTTGGGGGATTGTCCGTGCCTGAGGTAGAACGTCACCTCCGAACCCCACCGAACCTTCGAAACATCCTCGCTCATGACCCGCGGCTTTCCCCCGTAGCCAGGGCTTCAGCCTGAAAGAGTGGATGGGGCCTAATGAGCCGTGCCCAAGAGACATCACAATAACACAAAACGTGAATTCCACATCATTCGCTTCAAAATCTCCATATTTTACTTCTCTTCTTGTATTCCTTCTTTGATTAATTAAACAAACAAAAACAAGTTTTTTTAAATAAAAGTAAGGAGCGACATTAAAACTTAAAACGAATAGAAATTACACCGTATATGAAAGGGGTTTTTCCTCCTATAAATTGGAAACCTGTAATTGTAAGCAACGGTGTATTTGAATATCCCCCTTACGAAAATGTTATAACAGGGGACTCATCAATAATAAAACAAGAAGATCTTTAAAACATAATGAATAAAGGGGCTCAATTCCGTTTTTCCCATCATTTGAAACCATCAAGTATTCATGGTAGCTTAGAAAATGATTTTGATTTATTTATTGATAAGTGGTGCAAGAAAGAGAATAAAAATAGTTTGACATCTGGAAATTATTGTTAGAGGTATTTTTTGTACTTCAGTAGTGGCGAAGATGAATACGACATGTTCCGGTGGTTCTTCAATAACTTTAAGCAGTGCATTAAATGCACTTTTTGAGAGCATATGTATTTCATCAATAATAAAAAATTTCATTGCTCCAAGCAAAGGTCTATATTCGCTGCTTTCAATAATTTCACGAATATCGTCAACACTAGTTCTGCTTGCTGCATGTGTTTATTTGTTTTTTTTTTGTTTTTTTTCCCAGGGATCATCGTATCGACCGAGTGGTCCTAGAATTTTGCAAGAGGCCTCATTCTAACGGAAATGAAAAGTTCTAGTGCCCTTTTTATGTGACCAAAAAATTGGAGGGTACCTAGGCCCCCTCCCACGCTCATTTTTTCCCAAAGTCAACAGATCAAAATTTTGAGATAGCCATTTTGTTCCGCGTAGTCGAAAACCATAATTGAGCGATGTGGGATTCGGGAGACAATACTGGATGTGGGCCTTCAATCAGATGGAGACGTTCGTTTAGCCATTCGTACTCAGTGAGCTCGGTGCGTTGGCGGATGGTATCGATTGGTTTGGTCGGGGCATGGTCGAGCTCAGTGATACGGGACCATTCGCTGGGGATCTGGTGGAACCGGTCGAAGTCTGGATCTATCATGGGCGTGCAGTGCGTGGGAAACCAGGTGACTTTTACCCCTTTCTTATACGGAATAATTTCTGTTCGTTTTAAGTTTTAATGTCGCTCCTTACTTGCAGTTAAGAAAACTTGTTTTTTTTTAGTTTCTGAACGTTTTTGAATTAATGCATGTTTTGATTTTGGCTCACCGCACATGAATAATTAAAATGAAATTTGCATATTAATTTTTTTTTGCTAAAGGGCCTTCTCATAGTTTTATTGGACGATTTTGATACAAAATGGGTTAGGGGCACGGGCGGGCGCGCGCACGATCGAAGCGGAGAAGGATCGCGCTCTGGCGGAGTCGGCGATCGCGCGGGGACGTTTCGCGTCGGGCGGCGATGCCGCCTGGAACGACTACGTGCGCGACTGGCCCTACGGCGAGGACGTGCTCCCGGAGATCCTGGCGCGCGTCGTACACGTCGAGGGAATGGAGGGCTTGTTCCGGCGGATCGAAGCGCTGCCCGCCGACGTGCCCGATGATAATTAAAAAGACGGACAAAAATTATTGAACTGGAATGACCCATACAAAATAATGCCTTTGCAGAAAGAAAAAGAGGGACATCCGAAGGGGCGACCCGGCTCAATAGTAACCAAAACTCTAAATAGTAACAAACTCTAAATAAAACAATAGTAACCAAAATTGTATTTTAATGCTGATTTTAAATATACAAGTTTCATCAAGTTCAATCTTACCCATCAAAAGTTACAAGCCTGAGTGGCCCGTCACCGAACTCGGCGATGCGCTCGTGCAGGCACTCGATGCGCTCGGCAAGATCGCCGGCGACGTCGCGACCCTCAGCCGCACCGAGATCGGAGAGCTCGGGGAAGGCACGCGTGGCGGATCGTCGACCATGCCGCAGAAGCAGAATCCGGTCGCGTCGACCCTCATCCGCTCGGCAGCACTCCGTGCCCCGCAGCTCGGTGCCACGCTTCACCTCGCGGCCGCGCTGCCAGTTCTGCACCAACATAAAGCCAGTGCCATATCCAGTGTGTGTTTACTGCGTCTGACTAAAACCGAAAAAAACTTCTTATTCTTATTAAACGGCCCTTGTGTTTCAGGATCCGTTTTTAAAAATTGGGACAATCAGTGAAACTTTAGTGTAAAAAGCGTGGTATTGGGAAGGAGGGAGTAACCCCCTCATAAACGGAAGAGATTCTGTTCATTTTAAGCTTTAATGTTGCTGTAGAATTCAAGCTCCTATCTAGAAAAATGTGGAATTTTGTATTTTTTGCCAAAAGAGCGATCACGGGTGCGTGTTTACTTGTTGTTTTTTTTTTTTACCCCAGGCGTGATCGTATTGACCATGTGGTTATAGAATATCGCAAAGGGATCATTTTAATGGAAATTGAAAGTTCTAGTGTGCTTTTTAAGTGACAAAAAAAATTGGAGGGCACCTAGGCCCCCTCCCACGCTCATCTTCACCAATGATCTCCAGCGTTTGGAAATAATGACGTAGTCAATCATCTTCTTTGTACAACCATCACTACTATACCATGTGTACTGATGAATAGTTTTGCGTTGGAAGTAGGTGTTTGCAATGTAAAGGTTGTGAGATCAGCACAGTTCAAGTAAGCAGAGCCCATTGTCGTTAAGTGGGTCGGGGATACAGGACCAACTGTGCCACGCCATAAACCCATATCATCGCGCACTGCCTCGCTGCAATCGGCGCGGGCGCAGATCGAGGACCGGCTGTCGCAGCGCATCGCCCAGATCCTGACGGCGCGGGTCGGGGCCGGCAATGCGCGCGTGCAGGTCAGCGTCGATCTCTCGACCGAACGGCGGGTGATCCACCAGCAGACCTTCGATCCGGCCCAGCGTGTCGTCCGCTCGACCGAGACCCGCGAGGAAAGCCGCGAGGACCAGCGCGCGGCCAGCGGCGAAGTCGAACAAAAATGAATATGCTAAAGAGCGTCCGTATATTGGCAAATACACCTGTAGAGCTCCAGGTACAAAATTCTTTTACTGTTTACCATGAATCCAACATTAATTCTTTGTTGTTTCTTTTATTATTTACTGAATTTACACATGTAACTATTTCTCTTGTGTTAAATAAGTATTTGAAAAATTCGTTTGCCATCTTCTATTATAACATTATTCATTTGAACTTTTCATTTTCATCAACTGAATCGATTTTGTGAAAAACTTGTCCAGCTATTTTGAGGCTGAAAACATAACGACAATTTTTGGTTCGATCATCGGTCCAGTTTAGTATTTCCAGTGTAGTATCTGTTTGTAATACTCTTTAGAGCGCAAGTGATATCCTTTAACAGGCTAAACAAATTCATTTTGAAACTGTCTATGCAAGAATGCAATTCGACCAAGCAGGCAGTAGTCCTCACAATAAATCATCTTTTTATTTAAGTTATTGAATAACATAATATTTTCGATATGGCCGCGCTAATTGACGGTGCCGGTAACGGGTAATGCCGGCCGCCAGGGCGCAAAAGTGTCCGAAATTTTTACAGTTGACCGCACCAAGCGCCCCACCGGTGCGTGGTTACCCTGCCGGATCGCCCGTAACACCCTGAAATGCCGGCTGACGATTGCGTCTGGCGCATTTCTTGCTCGGTCTGTCACATAACGCACTGACTCCGCAATGAACCCAAAAAATCTCTCGCCTCGTACTCCTCAATTTGAACCCATTAAGCAGATAGAAATTCTTGATCCTTACACGGTCCGTGTCGTGTATAAAAGATTGTTCTCTCCTGCCATTTATGCATGGGCATATGGAATGCTTCCGGAACATCTCTTGAACCAAGATGCTCTGCGACAGGAAGCGGAGGCGCGCGGACTATCGGCAAGCGCGCGCGAAGAGTTTGGTCTCTTATACGCTGAATCTGATGATGTGATTTTAATCGATAACTGGTTTGATTTTAATTAACCAATAACTATTGGTATCAAAATTTTCTTTTTAGAGTTTCGTTTACTATTGAGCAGGGTCGCTCCTTGCTGTTCGATCTGTTTTGATTGTTTATTTAAAGTTACCTGCAAGTCAGGATATTCAATAAGTCCTTTGTCGGAAGATCTGCTGTTACGGAAAATGACCCATCTTTCCTGTCTGTGGAAAATCCCCCCAGCAGAAAATTCCACCTTCCCCCCGAAAAATGTATGCATACTTCCTAATAGCATATACGGAAACAATGGGCAAGTTTTAAGATCTTTCCCCAGGGACTGTGGGGTATCATTTTATCTCATGAGGGATAGTTATTAAGCCTTCCGACTGTATTGAACAAAATGCTATCTCAAAGTTTTGATCGAACAATTTTGGGAAAAAAGGGGCGTAGGGGGTACAACAAAAATTATTATTTGACCCTAGCCAATTTGGGTTTTGCCATGAAATACCGAAAAAGAAAACTTTGCTGTTTTTGAAAATATTTTTTGATGAGTGGCTGCGTATTGGCTTTAAATTAGAAAATTTAAATTTAAATAAATGGCTTTATTTAAATTAGTGTCTATATTTTCGAATGTTATAAAACCGTTTGAATCTGTTGACCGCAGATTACATGAATATAAAATCTGGACGTCGTCGGCCAAGGGCAGGAAAATGAGATCGGACGGTGCTTCAGACAGCGCCAGTTTGGGCAATACTGTGATGCCCACACCGCCACGCACCATGGCAAAAAGCGATGTTGTGTTGCGGACGGACAAGGTTGACCGGTCAACAATCTCCGTGAACGTCTCATTCTTGATCAGTGGGCAAATGCCATTGGTGATAAATGGAAATGTTGAAATCTCGTCCCACTCGATGGGGTTGCCCCTCTTGCCGCTCGCCCTCTTCGATTGCCCAGTACAACGCCACCTTCAACTCAACGGCCGCCAGTTTCAATTCAAACTGTTCGGCCAAATCCTCGATCTGTATTTCCAGATCCTCTTCCTCGGACTCCGGACCATCGCGATAAACACGAAACACCCGCTCGACGATTGCCATGCGTTTTTCTTGCAAGCCAACCAATCGTCGAATCGGTTCGATTTGGCTTGCAGGGCCTTCCTTGGTGTTCGTGTATCCGGAATGGCCGCTGAACCGGTTGCTGTGTCGACGACTGTGTGACAGCATTCGAAGGCGACAGGAATCTTTGGTTTCACCCGACGAAGACCACGTTCGAGTTGTTGAACTGGTTCCACGAGACCGATGGCGAAAGATGTCTTTGGAAACGGCATCGGATTTGATGATTGTCCGTATCGACGATTCGGGCGTCTGGATGACCGGTGATTGCTACGAATATCCAGTAAGTAAGGAGTGATGCGGCTCAATGATAGCTGAAATTCTAAGAAACGAGTCTGAAAAAAGGGGAAAACACCCCTTAAACATCAAATGATATCAATGGAAATCATTCCATCATATTCAGCATACTAGAAAACCCTATTTATTGGTTTCAAGCTCCTGTGTACAAAAATGTGGAATCTTGCATTTTGTGCCAGAAGAAAGATCACGGATGCGTGTTCATTTGTTGTTGTTTTGCGACGAGACAGATGGTGGTCTTCTTCATGGCGACGGTTCCCAACGCGAAGGAGGTTCCCCACGCCAGCGTGGTCGCGGCAGGGACCGCGAGCGTCGCTTGATCGAGCACTGCACCGCGAACCGCCGCCAGCCCGCGCCCGGAGCTCGTCACCAGCGCGATGCCGCCGACCATCGACGGCGGCAGTGCCTTGCGCAGTAGATCGAGCCCGCGTGCCAGCTGACTGCGGACCGTGAGTATACCAAACATTGGTTTTTAAGCTACAAGGAATTACCGTATGCTGTTTGGGAACATTTGTTACCCGGTCTTGGTACTGGGATTGTTTCACATGACACTATAGATCATATGAAAGATGTATCGAAAGTATACAGTAAGAACAGTGGTTCCAAGGCTGGACAGAAATGGAAAGAAGACGGGACAGTAAAACGTGGTAAGGCCCCTGACTCCGTCAAGGAGGCTGCAGACATGTTGATTAGAGACATGAATTACTTGGCAATATTTGTTGCAAAGGACCTTAACGTTGCCATAAATACTAATATAAATATAAGTGGTATCAATTAACGAGTATCTTTGAAAAACTTTTATTTACAAAGACCTTAATTGTACAGTAATTTTAAATGTACAATGAAAGCGTTGATTAAAGAAGAAGTCCGAACATGCGTTACCTTTCTCTGGATTGGAGTTGGGACACGATATCCCTTTTCCCGACTAACCAGAACAACCCGCTGTTCGGCCTACCAGCCCGCGCGTTTGCTGCGCGGCGTCACCCTGCTCGAGCTGCTGGTGGTGCTCGGCGTATTGGCGATCCTGGTGGCGCTGACGCTGCCCGCCATCCAATCGAGCCGCGAAGCGGTCAGACGCACGCACTGCGCGAACAATCTCCGGCAGACCCTGCAGGCGGTGCAGGCGGTTCACGACGCCGAGGCCGCCCTGCCCTAGGTGGCCTGCTGTAGCACAGTGGATTGATGGGCTTGCCAATATCGAGCACCCGGTTTCGATCCCCGCTGCAGCAAGGTTGGGCAAAAAACTTGCTACTTATCACTTTGAAAAAAAAAAACAACAAAACTGAAACGTCTATTCGAAGCCATACGCTCCAGCAATGGCCCAGAAGGATCTTTATCCTTATTCTTAGTTAAGAGGTGGCAAGGGAGACTAGGGACGGTCGGCAGCTTAGACATAAGCAGCATGGTCGTACTCAAGGAGACGACACGCGACCCACGGAGTCGTATCCGTTGGTGCTCGCTGAATTTTGGGTGGAAGCGCTCATACAGTGTCGCCTCCAAACCGAACAAAGTATTCCAGAATACGCCAGGAAATGGGCGCACACAGTGGAGCAGCTAGAACGTGAGCGCTACAATGCCGGTTGGCGACAGGAGCTCCACGCGTGTGCACCGCCATCATGCTGAACTTTTAATTTTTTACAAACGTTTTCATTGGTAAAAATTGTACCTAACTTACAAATTAACTTACGTAACGAACTTCTATATTCGTATTTTTTTATTGCGTATATGAGGGGGTTCAACCCTCGTTGATACCTCGCTCTTTACACTAAAGCTTAATGTCCCAATTCCTTAAGAATGACCTCTGAATCACAAATGCTGTAGAGTAAATAGTTTAAATTACTAAAAATACTTTAGCGGAATTTCTACCTAATTCTTGATTTTTTTTTTTTCTGGTCTGCCCTGGAGTTGGTGTTTCTCAATTGGGTTGGATGTTCATTTGAAATTCTGACATTATGTGCTATTTTTTGAGGTGTTAATTTAGGTGGGCGACTTTTTAAATTTCGTTTATAGTTTTGTTAGCATTTTTTTTGTATTTTTATCTTTAGTATTTATTTTATCTTTATTATGTTGAAATAAAAGAACTCAAAAATGTAAAGAGCGAGGTATTGCCGATAGGAAAGAACCCCCTCGTATACGTAATAATTCCTGTTCGTTTTAAGTTTTAATATTGCTCCTCTTGAAGTCCTCTAGACGTTTTCGGAATCCTCAAAATTATGATTAGGGTTCTGAAAAGAATCTCTGAGAGTTGTAGAAATGTCTAAATGACTTTAGACTGGATTTTTAGTATGTTCAAAGTCAAAAATTCGAAATCCGGTTTTTAGCAGGCTACAACTTTACACGGTCCGTGTGAATATGCATTGGATTGTTTAGCCACGGGTGGCTCGGTGCTTGTTGAAGAGTTTTTCTCTTCATCTCAAGACGGTAAATTCTATTATCCGGCTAGCTTCTACGTGGATGATCGATTTGAAAAAATTGAGCCAGGCGTGCTTGAGTTGGTGTCAGATCAGAACGCCTGACAAGAAAAATATTTGTCAACATACGTCACTGAACAGCTTGCTTATAGCAACCGACGCACTCTATTTCGTGGGCTTTGCACCAGATCGTTTTGTGTAAGAAATTGCGAACTTAGGCGAGGCCGGTCGCAGTTTACGGAAGATCCCCCCTAATGGCTTGCTTGGTATCGCGGTCGGCCATGTCGATGCTATCAAGCTGGTCCACGACATTGGCCAGCACCCAGACCGTGGGCATCATGAAGAGGGCGTCCTTCATGTGGTGGGTGTAGGTCGAGCCCCGGATCAGACTTATTTAGGGAAAAGAGTGCATGGGGCTAATTCCCCTTTGGTTACTTTTTCCTTTTAAAAAGAACAGTAGAACGTTTGATTTTCAATCTAATGAGACATCTCCGAAGCTTAGATGACCACCCTTTCCATACGAAGTGCCTCTGGATAAATAATAATAATTGTGAAGCATCGAAGCCTTGTGGCCTGTACTATAGGCAACACTAGAGCTATGACTCGGACGAGAATTTTGCTTATTCTATCCACCAAGCTTCATCCCGATTCCTCCACTCAAAGTGTTTTCCAAGATTTCCCCCTCTAACTCCCTCCAATGTCAAAAGATCTGGTCGGGATTTGAAATAAGAGCTCTGAAACATGAATTCCTTCTAAATATCAAAGTTCATTAAGATCCGATCACCTATTCGTGAGATGAAAATACCCCAATTTTCACGTTTTCCAAGAATTCCGGTTTCCCCCTCCAATAAATGGTTAAAAACAAGTGATTTTATTAAAAACATTTGACCATTTAAGGAACTAAGGTTTTAGTTTTCACGAAAAGGAACATACACGGTGAAAATACATCCAATTTTAAAACAAACGGTATGAAAGCACAAGGTTACAATACATTTGATTTATTAATACTATTTGATCATTTAAAAACTTCTTAAAAAGGATTTAGTTTTCATAAAATGATGGCAAATGGTTAAAATATGTTTTGGCGCTGCCACAAATGCGCGAAGCCACCAAATTTGCCGCCGCGGCGACCGATTCGCTCGAAGTCCGCTCGCTCGCTTTTTGTACCTCGATTGAATCATACGGCCAGATCAAAACGTTTCCTGGCAATCGTTTCGAATCCGGCCAGCAGGTGATCTTGTATTGCGAAATCGAAAACTTCGCCGTCAAAACAAAAGAAGACGGCTTCGAAACTCACCTGCAAGGCAGCTATGACATTGAAAGTAAGGAGCGACATTAAGATTTAAAACAAACATAAATTATTCCATATATGAAAGGGGCTATCCCCTCCTCAACGCCCGGCTCTTTACGCTAAAGTTTATTATTGTTTTATAAAGTACACTCGAGAGAAAGAGTCAAACTTTAGCTTCAATAGCGGGGCGTTGAGGAGGGGACAGCCCTTTTCATATGCGGAAAAATTTCTGTTCGTTTTAAGTTTTAATGTCGCTCCCTTGAAATTAAAAGTGCTAGTGCCCTTTTCAAGTGACCAAAAAATTAGAGGGCACCTGGGACCCCTACCACGCTCAGTTTTTCCCCAAAGTCACCAGATCAAAATTCTGAGATAGCCATTTTATTCACCATAGTCGAAAAAATTAATAACTATGTCTTTAGGGGCGACTTACTCCCCCGCAGTCCCCGTGGGAGGGGCTGCAAGTTGAAAACTTTGAACTGTGTTTACATATAGTATTCCTTGTGGATGCTTTAAGATCTATTGGTATTCCTGCTCATGTTGCTGGAACACCTCATTGGCATCATGATACAAAGAAATGTCCTAATGGTGATTCTGATGCTCCTTGTGGAAATCACAATTGGGTTGAATTATATGCAGATGGTGAATGGCATTTTGTTGATCAACGTGGTGGTTTAAATAAATTAGATGCAGGTTGGTTTTATCCAGATTTTACAAAATTACAAGATGGACCCGATCAAGCGCTCGTCGGTGTGGATCTTGACTTCGTTGTCGATTGTCAAACCTGCAGCGCTGATGTCGGGGTTGAGCTCGAGATAGTTGCCAAAGGTCTGGTCCAACCCGTGAATCCCACTGAGATTCAAGTTGAAAGCAACGATGTCGGACAGTCGTTGGCCCAGCGAATCAGCAAGTGCCTTGGTCTTGGCCTGCACGCCCACGGAATAGAGTGTGATGAGGGTGCCGATGGATTAGTCGTATTGAGAAGTTGGTAGGGTGGGCATTTAGCGATGGTAGAGGTAATTGTGATACGGATAGCCAGATTCCACTCTAGAATGCTGGCTTATCAAAAGCCCATTGAAGTAAAGAAGATTGGCTTGGTATTATTTAAATAGTAATATCCAAGGAAATGCAAAATATTTATTCAGGGAAGTCTTGGCTTGCTGTGATTTTTGTTGTTGTTTTTATTGAGTCATTTTTCTCATGCCATATGAGCTCTTGACTCTTCCGACCTCGCCACAAATGCCACATGAGCTCTTAGCTTTTGTTTCAGATAGGAGCATGAAAGCTCTGCAACAGAGTTCTCGTATACACTGACTCCTACGGTGCGATTTTCATTAATATTCCTTGGATTTTAGGGGGGGGGTCTCCTTTTTCAAAAATCAGGCTAATTTTCTCAAGCTTATATCTTTTGATGGATAACACTAAACTTAATGTTTCATAAACGATTCATTTTCATATTTTAACGTAGTCCTGGGCCCTAGAGAATCCTCTTGGGCCCTGCATCCTCTGATGAAAGTTGCCATCTTGAAGGAACACAATCTGACTTTGAATATAGTTTAATTTTGTACACTTTTAGTTAACAGTATTGAATTAATGTGATTTGCAATTTTTTTAACAGAGAATGTACTAGCAGAATTTTAGTTGATTGGAGATAGAATGTATTTGCTGATGCAGATATGTGATTCGTATAAAAGTAGTTATATGAAGGTGTCGCGTATCTTTCGTAATTATGATATGATTTTCGTAATTATGATTTTCTATTTTTAGACAGTAACTTTAGACTGCTCAACTGCTATGGTTTGGAATAATCCTGGGGAAGGGAAACCCCTTTGTATCTTATTGGGGGAGAAATTTCGCAACGTGCATTCAATTCAGAATTTCTATCACTGATGAAGTACAATGGTCTAGATGCGCCCGAATTTCTCGTTTCGACCCTGCGCAAAAGACGGATTTCGTGATCACACTTGACGTAGCAGCGGAACGCAAACCCTCCGCATAGGATGTCTATACACGTCTTTGATACAAGACAGCGCTGCTGCCCTCCGAATTTTTTCTCTAGTTGCTCCGCCAATTGGACCAAAAACGCGGTTTTCATTTTCGCAATGGCGCCCAAGTCGTCCGGCCAGCGACCGCTGGTGCCCTAGAACAGGTTACTTGGGACCTTGATGTCGATTCTCGCCGCGACCGACACATCGTTCTACTCACCGATGGCAAACTCGATATCAGCGACGTCGATGCTGAAAACGCCGCGGCCATCGATCAGGTAAGAACGACTCTGCTGCCCAAGCTCGTTAACCAGGGCGTCCGGGTGCACACGCTCGCGCTGTCCGCACAGGCAGATACCGCGTTCCTGAAACAGCTAAGCCTAGGACGAAGTCATCGCTCTGGTGCCGCCGATCAAGTTCACCCTCGAGCAGGCGCTGGAATTCATCGCCGACGACGAGCTGGTGGAAGTGACGCCGAAGTCGATCCGTCTGCGCAAGAAGTACCTGAACGAGAACGACCGCAAGCGCTTCGAACGCGCCAAGGTCTAACGGCAGCTACCAGCAGCACGCTGCAAGT
Source organism: Alatinidae sp. Z8VKAUB7J3 (assembly GCA_010016025.2). Taxonomy (NCBI): domain Eukaryota; kingdom Metazoa; phylum Cnidaria; class Cubozoa; order Carybdeida; family Alatinidae; species Alatinidae sp. Z8VKAUB7J3. The sequence continues at coordinate 238,238,555 of JAAAKM020721499.1, forward strand.
TGCAAGGGAAAGCCCCGCCAGAGCGATCTGGCGGGGCTTTTGCATCTTTGACTTTATTAACATTTGAAAATAAAATAGATAAATACATATTGTATTCAGTAAAGCACAAATGGTGCTCTATTTTTTAAAAAAACTTAATGGTTCTTAGCCATACTCCCACTGTAGCAATTACTTTTCATTTTAAGTTGGACTTGATTATATTATGATTTCTGTATGCTTGGGGTCTAATTTATTTAGTTATAAATAAATTTATAATACCAATGTAATTTATTCATTTTATTGTTATTATAGTTGACTTAGTGGAATTTCCGTTCGTATGTAAATTCTCAGCTTTGTCCAAAACCTGGCTAGATGGGGGCCACTGATGGGGGGCCATGATTTGATGGGGCCACTTTTGATATTTCTATGACATACTTCAAGAATCAGCTGGTAATCTACATATTAACACCTTTGAGGGAATCTCTTACCAATTTCATTAATCAATACTAGTTGTAAGAGTGGTCCTAACAAGATTCAGGGACAAAACTCCTGTCCTTGGTTTTGAGTGTGGTATTCAGTAAAATTTTCACTGACGTTTCATATAAAAAGAGCATACGAATTTAAAAGTAGTAAAAGTGCTGTTCATGTCTCATTAGTGACGTGGATCCAACTTCCAGGCTCTTTTTCGCCAAGGCACAATATCGCTTTCTATTGCTTTCTTTTGAAAGTAAATAACATGAAGTAAAATAAACAGACAGACACTTGACCGCTGGCTGGCGTCAGTGCGGTAACGCCACTATTCATGGCGCTTCAACCCATGGCGCGGCTATTTGCGCGCCGAGATGATCGCCCACGGAAAACGCCAGCTTTTATTGTTGGCGGACAGTGCCCCAGGAAATTCTTCGAACGGCAGTATCTCGAACTCGCTGAAGCCAAGCTCACGATGCACCGACTCCAGGTCCATGTCGTTCAGCGCGCGCATGTACGGCTCGTTGTTGGTCATAAAAATAGGTTGCATGTTTGTACGCATATGACGTCATTATAGGTATATAAGGCTTTCTATATGACGTCATTATAAGTATATAAGGGGGCGATTTAAAGAGAAATTTCAGTATAAATCCTACAATGGCAGAAGCGACAGCCAAGGAAGCTGCTCAAAGAGTTAATTCAAAGAGAAATTTTATTATAAATCCTACAATAGCAGAAGAAACAGCCGAGGAAGCGGCTCAAAGCGCCGCGCACACCGGCGTCGACCTCACCCGCATCGAAACCGACATCACCCGCGGGGCATCACGCACCGATGAGTTTCTGGCCCGGAATCCCAACGGTAAGGTGCCAACGCTGGAACTCGAAGACGGTTCGCATCTCGCCGAGTCCAACGCCATCATCTGCTATCTGGCGCGCGACACACCGTTGCTCGCGACTGACCGGTTGGTTGAGGCGCGCACACTGCAGTGGCTGTTCTTGAAGCAGCTATCTGAAGAACACGAGATGCAAGCATCTTAAAACTGCAATAGGCCGAAGCAATTCTTTCCTATCAAGAATCAAATTGAGATAAAATTGGTGTCCGGAGATATTTCAAATAGTTTTTATAGAAATAAAATGTCTAAAAAGCCAAAAATAGATTTTGATAAAGAGCTTGATCAATAATGTGATTCCTTTGAGAAGGCTCCACTTTTGTTGGAGAGTCCTCTAAGTTTTTCTCTAGAATGAAATGACCGGATTCGATGGCGTTTCGTGTTTGAGACGCCATCTCACGATTTCTTGACGAAGGCTGCAACAATGCCCAACGAAGTTCTCACGATGATTCTGTTCGCAGTTCTCGGAATACTGGGAATCGGCGGCCTTATTTTCATCTTTCTGTTCGGTCGGTATTTCAAGCTGTGGTTGCGCGGCTATTTCTCCGGCGCCCGCATTGGTCCGTTGACGCTCGTAATTTTCCACCACGGGAAACCTGAAGCCGTAAGCACAAAGCCAAAATCACTTTTCCAGTTTTCTTTTGCCCGGAATCATAAGCCTTATTGTCTGTTTATAACCTGACGCCTGTCTCTAGTCTGATATTTTGTATCAGGAAATAAATTTACCGAAATAGTATATTATTGGACAAGAATTAGCCAGATCGCCTAAATTGTTCAGTAGTCTTTTGTTTAACAGTGTTGAAAAGAGACATAGGTTTTAAGTTTATTTATAATTTCCTTTAAAATTAAAGAGAAGTCAGTAGCAGCAATGCGGGTTGGACACTTAGCTGCTCCAGCAATAAACCGTGGTTTAGGGGGATTCTAATGAAATTTTGCAACCAATATAGGAAAGGGAACTTTTTATCATAGTCATTTATTGTTATATTAAAATTTTTTAAAAGTATTTCTTCAGTCCTTTCAATTAAATTCTCATCCTCTAAATTTGGCTCATCTGCAAACTAACAGCAGTGTGGCAGAATATCCCTGCAGGATCTAGTTGGGTGTTGTCCATCATTGAAGACTCAACCACATTTGCTCTTGTCAAGATAGCATGGATGAGGTTTATTGCTCCATGGGTTGCGACGCTGCTTTGCTGGATGAAGCATGGGAAGACTCCAACCTCGAGCTTAAGTTCTCATCACACAATCTCCATGTACAAAACACAGGTACTGCATCGTCCTTCCACATAGTTGCAACACAAAATTAAGAATAATTAAGAAAGAATAAATTAAGAAAGAATTTAAGAAAGAAAGAAAAATTAAAAAAAATTAAGAAAATTAAGAAAGAATAGCATCACAGTTGTCCAATTGTTAAGCAAATTCAAAAGTTGGGACTTTCAAATTCAAAAGATTCTGCTCTGCCCTAATGAAAAAGGGCTTAGATTTAGAATTAGTGGCACTAGAAGCAAATGACGCAGCGGGTGCCGGTTTCGATAATCCGCTCCCCGGTCCAAATCCCGTCGAAGGCAGTGCTGACGGCCTCCGGGCGATCCGGCGCCGACTGGCACGCGACCGCCACCATGCCGATGACCACCGCTCCCGCCAGTCTCCACCACATCAACGCTCCCTCCCGCAACAATTCTACTCTTGGCGGAACTATCGTTGGAAACTCTGGGTTGTCACGAGTATTCGCACCCGAGCAAGCCTCGATATCGGCTGTGGCGAGAGAATGGACATAACTCGCAGACAAGCGATTAAGCGCTAGACCCCACTCACCCACGCCGACTAGCGCTGTGTTGTCCTTTTTGATCAATGGAAAGCCAGCGTCTGCCTCCGCCCCCTCACCCGTATACCGATAATGCAGCTGTGTGATAACCGCGTCGAGACTCCAATGGATCAGCACGGTTTCCCACTGCACCTGGAGCGCTCGGGCGAGCGACGTGTATGCATCAACGTCTCGCGGATTTCCTCGATCGTGCAGCCATTGTTGACCGCGCTTTGGAGATGCAGGCCCAACTCATGTGGGCGGTTCAGGGCCGTCAGCATGGCCATGCACAGCATGCTGCGGAACTTCGGCTCCAGACCCTCGCGGCTCCAAACCATGCCGAAAGCGGCGGTCTCCGAGAACTCCCGCAGCGGACCGTTGAAGGCATTGGTGCCCTCGTCGCGGCGCTTCCTGTTTTTAAATCTTGATGGACTAGTTAAAATTTAGAACTAACATACAAAATGAATAATGGTGACCAAAGCTCATGGGAAATAGGTTTTATTGGCCTAATGTATATGGTAGCCCCTAACTAGAGTCCAGTGAAGAGATGAAAGAAATTGAGGGCTTTAATTGTAAATTTAACTCTTTTGGAGGATTTAAGTGTTTTTAAGACTTGAAATACAGTAAAAATTTCCAAAATACTAGTGTAGTCGGTGAGCTGGCGGCAGGCGAGCTTGCGGCCCTCCGCGTCGAGCTCGTAGACGACATGGCGAACGATCTCGACCTCGCCCCCATCGACATAGAACTTGCGCGGTGGCGCATCGGGGTCGTCGGTCAGGGTCGGCGGCGTCTCCGGCGGGGCAGGGGGCTCGTCATGATCAGCAGGCGGGGTCTCCCCGATCTCCCGCTCGTTAAGCGTCTCTCCATCGGCGTCGATCAGCAACGCCGGTACCGAATCCCGCATCGGCACTGGCATCTGCGGGATTCAGTTTGGCTTGCTCGAGCCAGCTCGTACCTGAACGCGTGTACACGTAGACCGAACCGCTCTCATCGGCGCCGTTGTCATCGTCCCGGAAAGCGCCGACGGCCGCGGTGTCTGATGACAGTGAAACAGCGGTACCGAAGAAGTCCCCGGTTTCCAGGTCGCCGGGAAGGAGCTTCGTTTCCTGCGTCTTTTTAGAAGTTTTGAGTATAACCTTGTACTTTTCTTTAGCAAAATTGGAAACGAAAATATTTCCCTAAACCATCTAACAGAAAACATCAAATACGGACGGCACGTCTACACAGCTCTTAGTAACTTGAAAAGAGAAAAAACAATATTTACAATTCAAAAAAGAACACCCAGAGAAAAAATAATACAAATCTGGAGGAAACGTGTCTTGTGTTCTTTTTTTCTTGGCCGTCATGGGCCAATATATTCAAGTTATGTCGCGACCAGAAATAGGTAGCACAGGCTACCGCGAAACGCTCCTTCACCGCGTCCGGGTCGGCAACACAATCATGACCAATAACCCTGGAAAACGCTTGATAGTTGGCCTTGCCGGTCAACTGCACCAGCCCTCTACCACGATAACGCCAACCATCCTGACTTGCTTCATTGCCATTACCGATGCGGTTTGCGTATACCCGGCTCGCAATTAGAGGTGCTAACTCCGATACCCCTAGAGGTGCTGGATTATGTGACGAAGCAGCAACATGGAGTTGTGATCTTGGTATTGACTCAGTCATTCAAGATGGCTTAGGTGGTTGTCCTCGCTTTACTTGTTATGTTGAAAATGAACCGTGTAGCTTTGCCAACGGTAAATATCATATTCGGGTTAGACATGCAGGTTCTTTTGTTTGGGTTCACTATGATCCAAAAACTATTCCTGTTCTGTTATTTGCTTTCTTCAAAAGCCAGGCTAATGCCTATATAATTACCAAGTGTATTCTTACCTTTATGTTCTTATGACCCCTCTCATAGAGGGGCTTGATTAAAGTTTTCCTGAAAATCGCAAAGTGTCTTCCCCGTTTTCAAAAATCATAATCGTAATCTTCCGTAATATAGCTCTAACTTCACAACCACCATATTAAAAACAATAATAATTATTTACTACACTTTCAGCACCTGGAAAACCCAGGAGTCTTCTTCAGGATCCAATGACCAAAATGGCTTTTCTATCATTTGCCCCTGAAGCAAGAACATAAATTCTAAGTATATCTGCAGTTCGCGCCAAAAAAAAACTTGTGTTTTAGGAGCCTACAAAGTTCCTATGCCCCCAATGCGAATAGTGGGATGGTTTTTAAGTTTTAGCGTCTCTAACTGATACATCTAAATTTTTTATAAGCGAAATCGGAATAAATTTTCCACTTCGTCGATAGTTGGAGTATTATATCTACGCACATGTTGGCCAGGAGACGTTTTGTCAGCGGAAATAACAATTTTATGCGTATCAGTATGCATCAAATCGATGGCTGTTTTGAACAGACGCACTGAAATATTATTTTCGTGGAAAAGATGTTGCAATTGGGAAACGATTGTCCTTTCAACGTCGGGAGAAACTTCGCAACGTGCATTCAATTCAGAATTTCTATCACTCCACGTCGACGACAGCCTCATCGACAACTACCGGATCGACCCGGACAAGCTGCGCACCATCGGCCGCATGGGTGGCAATACCTACGCCCGCACGACGGACCGCTTTGACCTGGAACGCCCGACCCTGCCCGGTGCCGCTGCCATCAAGCGGTAACACGGCCGCAGTGCCGCCGGGCTGGTTCCAGCGCCACGCCCGGGCGCTGCTGTGGCTGCGCATCGCCGTCCTTACCGGCCCTCCTTAGAGAAATTCCAGTTCAGCTACATTGAATGACGGCCTTGTTATTTATTTGAAATTTCTTCTTTTATCACATTCAAAGTGGAAAAATTTTATCATGAGGATGAAATTTGCAGAATCCTAATTTGAAAACACTAAATTTTGTTTTCTTTGCCCCCAGATATCTATCCGTTTCTCATTTTGTTTTGGCCTACTCCTCCAGCTATACTACCAAAATCTCGTGCAGTGTTGTTTCAGGGTGCTGGAATAGGCTTGGAAATTAATGTTAAGAAGAGTAAGTCACTAAGGCTAGGAATAAGTAAAGATAAAAAGGTGAAGTTGGGGAACGAAAATACTAATTAGGTGGGCAGCTTCACTTCCTTTGTAGTGTTATTAGTAAAGATGGTGGGAGCAGTGAATATGTTAAAAGTAGAATAGACAAGGCTCAGGGTGTTCTTTCCCCGATAAAAAAAATTTGGAAGAGTAGAGTATAAAGAATTCAGTGAGTATTCCCATAAGTCCATGTTCAAAGAAATATTATTATTTATTTTGAGACTAATTTCGATTGATTCCCAAACCACCTGTTTTATCCCCAAATCATTAACAATGAGTGAAGATTTTTCAAAAAGTATCGTGTGGGACGGACTATTAAATATATGCTAACCTAAAGCAGAATCAAAGGAGTTGTTGGAACTATTTAAAATTAATGCCTTGTCTATGTCCGGCAGTACCAGCATCAACAACCCGGCCACCACCAGTACCGCGCCCAGCAGATTCCTGGCGAGCAGCAACGGGTAGCGCAGGAGCGGATGATGCTGCGGCCAGCCCATGGTGTGGCGCTGCGGTCGGGCGAAATAATCCGCCGGCAGGCGGATAACGATGAAGGGGACAAGCGCAAGCATCGCCACGAACACGACCAGCGAGACCAGCAGCGCCGCTTTCAGAAGAGCGGGATCATCCAGGTCCTGCGGACGGAACATGCGGCGACCATCGGCGCGCTTGATCGGACGGACATCCTTGGTGAATTTGGTTTCCCAATATCGGATCACATGTGTCTCGAGCCCAAGTTCGCCTGCAGCCTCGCCAATCGAACGGAATGCCTGAGCTGATTTGGTGACGCGGGCTCGGTTTGCCGACATGAGGGATCCTTCCTGACTATTTGTGGTCCACCAATGATTTCAACATTGGTCAGACTGGCTCACCTTTGGCACCTTCTGCCACCGGGGCCCAGCCAGCCACTTTATAGACTTTGCCATCTGCCAGTGGCTGACCATTCAGCCGCATATCCTGTATGCGCTTACCCATGGCTGCTGCCGGTTCTATGGCATAAGTCAGGCCACCAACGCGCACCATGTCGCCGCCTTGCTGATAGTAAGGGTCTGGATTGAAGAGATTATCGGCCACGTCTTCCAGCACGGTCTTGGCCGATCCTCGTCGTGGCACATCCGGGAATCGAAGGCGGTGTCTTTGATCACGGGATCACCGGAGAGAGCGTGCTGCATCTCGATCTGTCCGAGCCGACCTGGTTCAAGAAACCCGAGTTCCTGCAGCCGTTTCGCGAATGGGCGGAAGACGTCAAGGCCTGTGCGACCCGGAGAGCGAACCCGTAGTCACCGCGTCCTCACCCTCGAATCGACGAATCGGGATATGCTGACGGGAATACGCCGCCACTTAACGGGCCGGTAGGGCCGTCGGAAAAGTGTTGGTATACCAGTACCCCAGCACAGGCGACAAGAATCAGGCTCAAAAGGCCCAGTACAACGTAGAGTAAAACTTTCATGCATGCGCTCCAGAATATTGCTCCGCAGAGCCTGGTTTTCAGTTGTTGCTAGTGCGTTAGTGTATTACATAAGCAACACACTAGTACAGTAATAGTGCGGAGCTGATACGGTTCACCAAAGAGCTCTTTGTACTTGAGGATCCCGTCGAGGAATGCACGCGTGGGCTTCATGCCGTAGTACTCCCCTTGGCTTTCGTAGATGAGCTCTGTTAAAATACGGGCCGTCTGAGCATTGCCCTCAAAGCCGCCGTAGGGCTGCATTAGCTCATTGAGCTTGCGCTCACCAATGTGCCCAAAGGGTGGGTGCCCTAGGTCGTGAGCGAGGCAGATGGCTTCGAGTAAGTCTCACTAATATTTACCCACAATATTTTAGCGTTTTTCGAGTAGTCCCCAGATCACCCCATGAGCAATTGAGCATGCCTTGGATGTTTAAATTTATACTAATGACAACTATTGTCGTAATCTACGTTGCCGTTAATTTCAAATAAAATTGCTAAGTCTTGAAAAAAAATAACTAAATGATCAAAACTTACAACTTAAAACTCGACTGCTTTCTTCTTGAAAATTATAGGAAAGGGGCCTTGCCAGAATTAAGAAAAATACTTACTGGTCTCACTGATTGGAAACAAGCATCAATGTTATGTTTACGCAAAATTTGTTTCAGCATCTTCCACAAAATAGGTACATAAGGCAAACAAATGAAACTTTTCGCCATATGTAATTCTGTACACTGAGTTTTATTTCTTTTTGCTGTTTGTTGTCATGTCTGGCCAGTTCGGCTTAAGAAATTTCAAAAGTTAAATATTTTAACTTGATCTAAAAACCACACAAATATGTAAAAAGATACACAGAACCTTGGCTTCATTATTTTAGCGATTTTTTGTTTTATTTATTTAATTGCATTATTTTTGCCGTTTTAGTTCGGCGTTTGTTTTGCTTTATCGAAGCGTTTTTAAGTACTTAACTTCTTTTGTTTAGTATTTCCATCTTGTTTCTCTGTAGACAGTATTACAGTCCAATCTCAATAATCCAATAATTACCAATCCGGACTATGCTAAGCAAAATGACTGTCTCAAAATTTTGATCCGGTAACTCTGGGAAAAAATGACCGTGGTAGGGGGTCTAGGTGCCCTCCAATTTTTCAGTCACTTAAAAATTGCACTAGAACTTTTAATTTCCGTTAGAATGAGCCCTCTTACAATATTCTAGGACCACTGGGTCGATACAATCACCCCTTGAAAAAAAAACAAAAAACATATGAACACGCATCCGTGATCTGTCTGCATTTCTATCAGTCGCCCGGTACCGCTGCTTATAGCCAAGTGACGTTGACAGCGTCTTCGCCGATGCAAGTCACCGGGAACGTTCGGATCTACACGACCGACGGCGAACCCGCGATCGACATTCTCGATTTCCGTTGTCGCGGCGTGATCTCACAACGGGAACGCGAACGCAACGAAATCGGCCCGTGTTTGTATCAAACTCGGTGGTATCACGAGTCATTGCCCGGGTCGTACATCAAAGAAGTGGCCGGCGTTCTGTCGCGCTTTTGCGATCTTATTGCGATTCGCGCGTTTCCGAAATTTCAGGACTGGTCCTATGACCGCACGGATCCGGTGATCAGTGCCGTTGCCGAACACGCTTCGGTGCCGGTGATCAACATGGAGACCATCGTCCACCCCTGTCAGGAACTGGCATTAATGCTCACCCTGAAAGAGCGTTTGGACCGCCTGCGTGGGCGCCGCTTTTTGCGTGAGGAGATCACATTTCCAGTAAATCCATCGGTGAAGCCGAGGAACAATACTCCCACGAGCAACAAAGCACAAGATTGTATTCCGATCTTCATGGTCGCCATCACCGTAACTATGTTATATGCTTTTGAGGTTGTTATTGAGTTGAAGAAAATGAACAACTGCCGACGAAAAACGATGCGTCATGACGTCAGCGTGGCGTGCTCATATCCTTTTAGTTGAGAGAGGGGCTTCTTAAATGGCAAGGAAAATCACTTTTTTGCGTGCAATACTTTCTTTTATTCTCCTGCTTTGTTTTTCTGTGTGTTTCTTTTTAATTGCTGCTAGAGTGGCGCTGAAAATAAATTTAAAAAAAATTAAAAATAAATTGTCATATCTAATGACTTTTGTAAATAACAAAATATTAAACTAAAATGCAATTTCTGGCAAAAACTGTATTTTCATATACAATAAAATATAATAATCTTGCTATTTGCAGCAGAACCAAGCGTTTTCCATCTCACATGGCATACAAACTTTAGACATTCTGTAAAAATTTGTTGATCAGTAATCTCCCCAGATGAACTATAAATAATTAATTACTCATTTTGCTGTGGTTTAACCATATTAGAAAATACAAATAAAATAAAAAATTAAATATCTAAAATGTATAAACCTATGAATTGATGTACATGTATGGGTGTGCTTTTATGAAAGGATCATTTTCCTATTGTTTCTACTTTGTGTTTATCTGAAATAAGTTTTTGAATGATAAGGTGGGGGTGCCAAAGGGGGGTCAAGTGTCAGTAATAGTGTGGTAGAGTGGTATGAATTGTTTGAACTAACATTTTCAAGAGCTTAATGGTAAGACGGCAGGTGTTAGAAGAAATTTGTCGAGCGAAGGGGAGTGAATTCTAACGCTCCGTCAAAGATACAAAGTATTTTCATGAAACGTGGAGTCGTTCATATGGATTTGGGACAAAAAGTCGAACTTTAGCGTAAAGAGCCAGGTATTGAAGAAGGAGTGAGCTCCCTCAAGTACATAATAATTTCAGTTCGTTTCAAGTTTTAAAGCTAGTTTTTATTTAGTTTTTGATCTTTTTTAAGTGATATCAGGAAATCTGGCTCCCTCTACACGAAAAATTTCTTCACCCCATGGAAAACACCTTCATAAAATATTAACCCCACTGTACAGCTTTAACGTTTCATGGACGTTATCAAGCAATAAGCGGGTTCTCTTGGCTCTGTAGGACATGAGTTTAGCTTCGTTAGGTCTTTATTGACTATTTTGAAAGAATTTACGGTCATTGCGTGTTCTGAATTAATAAATAAATTATGCGTGATCTGAAAGTTCGTCTTAATCTCCGAAAGCAACCTGATATTTTTTTTTGCGTCCAAGGTAACCATTCCAAAATATAATTTCGTGCCCGATCGAGGTGGGGGGGGCCTCGGTCGAGCTGGCCTCGGTCAACCAGGCCTGGCTCGCGTCCAGGGCCGATCCGTCGAGGAAGTCCTGGGACTCCTCGTCGGCGCGCAAGAGGTCCTCGACCTCGGCGCGCAGGTCCGGGTCCGGGCACTGGCGTTCGAGGAACGACGTGCGGGCCGAACCGTCGAGGCCCGAGGCCTCGAAGAACAGCTCCTGCAGCAGCTCGTGGCGGGCGCCACGCCCCACACGTCCCCGTAACTGGTGTAATTGTGATAGTCCAAAACGTTCGGCACTTTCAATGATCATTACAGAAGCATTAGGAACATTGACTCCAACTTCGATAACTGTTGTTGCCACCATAATTTGTGTTTCGCCTTTAATAAAACGTTGCATTTCATAGTCTTTGTCTGCAGGTTTCATTTTACCGTGAACTATTGATATTTGATATTCAGGCATAGGAAAATCCCGTGCTCACGCAAGAACTCTTCCGCCAGCTCCAGGGTCCTTCGATCACGGTAATTGCTGAACGAGTGGACGATGCTCTGGTTACCTACAGATTTTTTCCAACGACCTATAGAACCGGAATAGGCACTTCTTGCTCTTGCGCGCTCTTCCAAATCATCTGTCCAATCTGAATCCAGGAATTCCCGAAGAATCTCGTGATGGTCACCGTGACCCAGACCAGGTATCTCAAGATATCCTTAAAGTTTTAATAATTTTTAATGTGTTAAAGCTATTAAGTTAAAAAATTCTAAACGTATTTTTTTAATCATACAATAAATAACCGAGTCAAATACAAAACGAGCAAAAATTAACAGGAGTAGGGCTAACAACCCTGATGTCTTCTCAAGACCAGAATATAATTTGCACTTTATTGAAAATAAAATACATTTAAAATGTTTTCACTTTGTTTTTACTTGTTTAAAGTGTTTTTATAGAAAATCTTTCGACCAAATTTGACACTGAAATATAAGAATAAAAGCATGGAAAACCAAGTACACTAAATGTATGCTACAAAAAGTGATATGGTACATTAAGTACATCAAGAACTAACACTGGCATTCCTAGCAGTGCCAAAGCCTAGTACGTTATTATCGCTTAAACTTAAGTTTAATTTAGTTTTGTAGTGGTCCTAGAAAAACCGGAGAGGATTCATTTTAATAGATCCTATGATTACTAACTCAATTTTTTTACCAAAAGGTTCATTTCTTCGTTTCAGAGATAAGATAAACTATCTATCTATCTATCTATCTATCTATCTATCTATCTATCTATACTATCTATCTATCCAAATGTACTTGATTGTGTTCCTAGCCTCAAACTTCATTCTGCTATATTGACCAAATTCAATAATAAACAATGGGGAAACTTATAAAGAAAATCTCGACGCTTGCTTTAATGGTGGTGTGCAAAGATCACCTATCAGCTCATATTCGTCATCATTTAGAACATGGTCAGGTTTACCAATTTTACATAAAACACTCGCCAGAGGGCCTTTGTCTTGAATAATACTTTACAATACACAATATGTTGCATTCCATCTTGTGGGCAAACCTCGCTCTAGGGACCTGCATCGTTCACACCTTGATAACATAGGAGGCAGATAATCTGCAATCTGTACAACGGACAACTGATGTGGTTTGTGGTAGTTTTACGCTTGGAAGATTATTTGACTTTACTTCTGCTCATATTTTCGCTTAATGAAGCTCTTTACTTTTCTTTAATTTTTTTATTGACATAATCTTTTTCATAGAAAAAAAAATAATGCATTATATCTTTACAGGCCACGGGTTATTCAAGCTCTGCCCTCACACAAGCTCAAATCCCCTTTCATCAAATATACCCTCGCTTATACAATGCGTTCTCCCTGGAAATATCTTCTACAACTAGAGAGCGCATGCCGCGGCGCAACATTTAATCGAGGGCATGAAGTCATCGCCCAAATGGAAGACTATTTCAAACGGGTATGGACCGTGACACAAAACGTCGACGGTTTCCATCATGCCGCTGGATCGCGAAATGTGGTTGAATTACACGGCCGTCTTCACGAACTAATGTGTACAGCGTGTAGCTATCGTAGGAAAGTCGATAACTATTCTGTTCGGAGGCCTAGTTTCCCTCCAATTTTTCGGCTACTTAAAAAAGCAACTAGAACTTTTAATTTTAACGAACATTTTTATTAGTAAAAAATATACGTAACTTAAGAATTAACTTACGTAGCAAACTTTTATATTTTTATTTTTTTATTATGTATATGAGGGGGTTTGTCCCCTCGTTAATACCTCGATTTTTACACTAAATCTTAAGTTTTGTCCCAATTCTTTAAGAATGACCCCTGTGGAAATATATAACTACTTTAGTGTGGGCAATATTTACAGGTCTAATCTTCTGGCACTATCATTTTAATATGCGCTATTTCAATCAGGTGCATCTGCCAAGACTGCTTAATAAAGTTAATAATTAGGGTAAGGATCATCAGAGTAGATTGCTTCGAATGGGGGTGGATTGGAAAACTTTATATATTTTCCAATGACTTTCCCATCTTGGATCACAATGTAATAACGACGTTGCTAATTTTATAGAAAAAAGATGAATAATTATAGTAAAAATTGATAGATTCTTTTGAAATTAAAGAAATTAATGGAAAATTTTATTCTAATGATAAAAGTACTTATTTAGTGTATAGTCATTTTTTTTATTTAAGAAATTTGGAAGAAGGAAAAAGATATATTTATTCATTTTCTAAGTAGGAAAATTCTAATAAAAAATTTCATTTTGTGTGTCCTGTTGTTAAAGGAAATAATCCGCTGATCTCCAATCGTTGCGTTCAAGTGGTTTCTTGTCGTTTACCGAAAATAAAAACTTGATATGAAATACTTATATTTTTAGAAAATATATGTTTTATTTGCAAGAAAAATTTTTTCTTGCAAAAAATTTATGCTTTAAAACTGAAGCTGCTAACACCCCGAAACCATCTAAATGGCAAATTTTATTTTTTAAAAATCTCGCAACTTGCAATATTATCTTGTCGAACCTAGTCTCTCATGTAACCCCCTTCCAACCTCCAGAAAAAAATGCCCCCTTAAAACATCTGTGTACTTCTCAATAACCAATACTATAGGTAAACAATGGGCAAAGTTCAAAACTTGCAGCCCTTTCCCCGGGAACTGTTGGGGATTAATTCGTCCTCAAAGATATCGCTATTAGATTATTGATTATGCTGAACAAAATGGCTATCATAAAATTTTGATCTGGTGACTTTGGGAAATACCTGTTAGAAATGGCATCAAACAGTTTGTGGTAGCGAACTGTAAGTATGGAGCAACCCGACTCAATAGTAACCGAAACCCTAAAAAACAGAATTTTGATACAAATAGATACATCAAAAGAACCGGATTTTTATGCTGATTTTAAAAATATAAGTTTCATCAAGTTTAGTCCTACCCATCAAAAGTTACGAGTCTGAAAAAAATTGCCTTATTTTCGGAAAAAGGGAGAGACACCCCCGATTAGATGTTTCTTGCAAAACAGCTTCGGTCTGTGTCCTTGACGAGGAGGGCAACGTGAACAGAGAGGCGGACCTTGCTACGGACCCCGCTACGATTCATGGTTTCTTGTTGGGGACAGGCCTTGCTATTGAGAAGATTGGCCTTGAGAGCGGCAGCCTGACTCACTGGCTCACCAACGAGCTACGTGAGTTTGGTTACGAGGTCCATCCGATGGAAGCCAGAAAGATGGCGGAATCAAATCCGCAGGCAAAGAGCAAGTTTCGTGCAAATATAATAATAAATCAATAAAGCAAGATTTTCTTACAAAAATCAAAGGGAAAAGCTCGCCCATCGTTCTAGTTTGTGAGGGGGAGGGGGTGAGGGTTAGTACGGCTAAATTTTCAAATTCACTCTCCAAAAAAAAGCAACAACTGTAAGTAGGAAATGTATTCAAAAGCAGTAAAAAGCAACAGAATGTTGTACAAACCTATGGAATAATTTATTTTTAAAAAATCAAATTTTCATTACAAGTACTAAGTACCAAACATTACTAAAAAAAAAGAAATGAGATTGTTATCAAAAGAAATGAGAATTAATAATTAAAATTACAAAATAAAATGAGAATTAATCAATATTTAAAATTATAAAAATGAAATGAGAATTAATTCACATTTAAAATACAATTTTATGCATCATCACATCAAAACAAACAATAAAGGTGGATGTTGGCAATAATGTGCTCTATGGCTATACAGTAGGAATAATCAAAGTTAAGTGATTTCTTACTCTCAATATTGCAAGTTGGGTAAGGGGAAAATTTCAAATGCATTTAACAATCTTAAACCTGCCCACGTAAATTTGGCAAGGCTGATAGGGTTGGCATGAGGTTTTTCAATAATCTGTTCTTACTTGACGGCTTATGCAACCATTGTTTGCATAGAACATTACATAAGGGGAACGATGTTGGCACAATGTATTACTTATCTAATTTTTTTTGTGGATTCTGCTCATAAAAATAATTGCAGATCAAAATTCAGAGAAATAAAACTGAACTGAAATCATAGACAGCCAATAGGGTTGCCTATGTAAAGAAAAATGTGGCACAAAGTTAGGTTTTTTTTGTTTTTTAACAAAAAAAAAAAACATTATAAATAATATTATAAATTATAATAATTATAAATATAATATTGAAATATTTCTTGGGTGTGGAAACCGTGAAACCGGGGGAAAAAAGCGAAGCTCACTAAAATTCCAGTAGTTTTCCAGTCAAAAGGGAAATATTTTTCCATCATGATTTACATGCTGCCAAAACAAAACTATCCTAACTGGAAAACTAAACTCTTTTCAGGAAAGTGTTATGTCGTACTCTTGCAGAAAATTAAATTATTTCTCTGAGAACCGGAGAAAAAATCCCGATCTTGATGAGTACTCTGCGGTTTCAAAAAAAAAAGGAAGTGTGCGTTCTTGACCAGTACGTACGGTACCAGGCCATTCAAGATCGTGCCCGCCTTCCTTCTTCGTATCAACAAATTGGCCCACTCGGCCGCCGCACGCATTATAAACCATCACTCAATCAACTCAGCTAGGACCTTGACAGGGCCATATTAAGGATGCACCAATCTTTTGTTGTCGTGGGTATAGAATATAGTATACATCTCTAAGCTAAAAGTTTACGAAGGTTCGTGAAAAAAAATCAATTGGACAAGAAATAAAACACACGATGACACCCAGAAGTACCAACGATCCTATTTAGCTTGCCAGAATTTTACCAAGTTAACCTAGGCCTAATTTTATTAACTGAGATTTGGGGCAGGGTTCTTGACATCAAGCCCAGAAAGGTGTTTTCCCATTGATCGCACTTATTCTAGTTACAAATGAAACATTTGAATCTGCAATAAAATGGAGTGAAGAGTATCGTACAAAGAATGAGGGAATTAAAAAAGCACATCCAAGTTTATTAGTTGTATTAGCAACAAGGTAGAATTATTAAGTTTATAGATCTCTATATTATAAATATTCATAGATATTTAGATATTGGTTAAATGGAAACTATGGAGAATCATTAGAAACATTTTTAGAAGCAGAATCACCAGATAAACTTTTAGAAATGTTAACAGATTGGAATTCTGTTTATTATTTGTTCATTTTTTTTCGTGCAAATGTTTTATCATGTTTGTGATCAAAATGCGAATTGCTGAGCCTTTATTGATCTCATTTACCTAGCTTGACCAGTTTGTCCTGCTGGCAGTTAGGAACTTCTTTCTAATTTCATAACCTTATTTTCTCTTAACATTTTAGGCTGCCGAAGACCTTTTGATTGCGCTTGGTGCATTAGAGAAAAAGAAAACTAAAAAAGGTACACCGGTTGTGGAAACCATCAAAAGGCTCTGTCCTGGTTTGGCTTTCGCGGTGTTGAAATCACCCAAAATGGCAAGAGGATCGGTGAGATCCGTCCCACCCCAACCCGTTCCCGGACTTGCAACCTGGAAATAGCGTCCCGGCGTAGAGCGACGACCAATGATTTTGATACCACTTTCCGGCCAACCAATAACCTTGCCCGCCTGATGTTCGGACATCACGCCGGTAATATGGTTTTATACTGCTCATATAATTGACTTTGTATTGTCTAATCATTTTGGAAGGAATAGACTAAATTGTAGGAAAATTAAGTATTATTGATGTTCAAATATTTCAGAATACCAAACTACTAGGTAAAGCCAAAGTTGTAAATGAATTTTGGTACTTGTGTATTATTCAGAACACACTCAATAAGTGAAGTTAGGTTCTTTCGTGAAAGAAACTACGATGCAGGTACATTTCAATTAAACATTATTTATTATATTTTATATATTATTTATTATATATTATTTATTATTTTTGCAGTTTATGTTTTTTATGTTCGGTTGTGTGGTGGGCGTTTGTTTCTATGTGTGTGCTGTTGATTAGTGATTTCTTTTTTTACTATAGGAGCTTGAAACCTCTACAACAGAGTTCTCTGATACGCTGAGTCTGATGGTGTGATTTTCATTAAGATTTTGTGACTTTTAGGGATGTCTCCACCGCTCTTTTTTCTCGAAGTCGCTCGATCAAAACTGTGAGAAAGCCATTTAGCCAAAAGAAATTAATATACAAATTTCGTTTTAATTATTCATGTGCGGAGAGCCAAAATCAAAACTCGCATTAATTCAAAAACTTTCAGAAATTAAATGAATTTTTTTTAAAACTGAAATTAAGGAGCGACGTTAAAACTTAAAACGAACAGAAATTACTCCATCTATGAAAGGGGCTGTTCCCTGGCGGCTGTCAGCAGCCCGGCTATGGCGACGCGGCGACGCGAGTCGGCGCTGGTCATGTCGGCATGATGCTCATGGCTGTGGCCATGTGCATGATCGTGATCGTGGTGGTGAGAATGGGAGTGATCGCTCATATCGGCTGTACTGGCGGGTCTGGGGGAAGGGGTCAATCGGCCTGTGATAGCGTTGCGTTCGTGACGCTATAGCATCTGCATCCGGCGGGCTGTCATTCCGGCTGAATCAAGATTCTCAATCATTGACAAATATTTATTTCCTTTAATTAAATCTTTAAACCCTTTCATGTTAATAAAATCTTCCCTTGTATTAATTCTTTTTAAGGTCTTTCTATCATGAGGATATTTTTTATCTGATTTTGATTTATAGCCGTAGTTCTTATTTTGGTTTTTTCCATATTTTTTCTCGCTTAGGTAAAATCCTAAGTTTGAATGTATCCAATATGATTTAGTCTCCTGCAGCACAAGAGTATGGATGTAGATTCCCCAAAGGAAATCCAACAACATTTTTTTCAAAATTCCCAATAAAAAATATATATATATTTAAAAACGTTGCACAAAAAGAGGCTAGGCTGAAATTTCCTCCCGGATTCTAAGCACAAATTAAATTCAATAGCAGAGATGATAATTTCAATAGCAATTCAATAGCAAAGGCAGCCCCCTCTGGAATGTTTAAACTGAAAGCTTTTGAGAAAATTATAAAAAGGTCAATTTTAAATACGTAAAAAAAACAAAAAAAACAAAAACAAATTAAATTCATAAAATTAGAAGGTCATTGCCAAATCAGCAAAAATGTCAAGATAATGAAAACTCATAAAATTAAGAAGGGGATAAAAATAATGAAACAAAAACATAAGTTAGTTGTGTGATTAAAAAATAAAACCTCAAAATTTTCAAAATAAACATTAAAATGAAAAATTATGAGTCGTACATAGCACTGATTCCTTTAATAGAGTTACTTTAGTACACCGAACAAAGATAGGAGCTACACTAAAGCTTTTCCATTGGTTGAATCAAATGCCTATTAATAATATATGGGACCAAGGACTAAAGGTTTCTCATAATTTAGACACTTTTCAATTATAAATCTAAAATCGGAGATTAGGTCAATGTCCCGTTCTACCCTTCTTAAAACACATTGTTTTCCTTTTAAAACATCAATTTAGAATTTCAACTCTTTCATTTACGTCACTTGATGATGCTAACATCAAATCAATTTTGAATGATACAGAAGCTGAGGAAAAAAAATGAACAAGAATCTTTTAATTCATGAAAGTTTAAATGAGACATTCTTGTTCGGAGATAAAAAGGAATTCTTATGACACAATCCATTAAACTTACTACTGATCAGATGCGAATGCTTTCTCTTTTTCAAAGTGTAACTGGTGCAACGTTTTAACTCCTAATTTATCACGAAACCAGCTGCTAACCTCATTTCCTACCTTAACCGCAGCAGTATTATTCCCTTACGTAGCACAAATCACCTTAATGTATTTATCTGGTATATTATATAAGGATAAGGCCTTTGCTAAAGCTCTTCTATCAACAGAATCAAACGCTTGGTCATAATCTATAAAACTGAGGACCAAAGGTGTTTGACAACAAATACATTTCTCAATGATTAACGATTGTACCGCAATCAAGTGCACATCCCCATTTGAAGCCGTAATGGAGGTGTCCTCCATTGAGATTGCCCCGGCACTTAGGCCGATCGATTGGCCTTCATTGCTGGATAGGTTCGTGCCTTCGAGGTTGATCTCTGCAAGGTGGGAATTGAGAAATCCGTAGGCAGCAGGCGGGGCTTCGCTCAAGGTGCCGTTCGTGGTTCGAGCGGTTGGAAAGACTTCTCCGTCCGCGAGTAGGATTTGCCAAAAACTGAAAAAGAGACAGTTAAATTTGTCCAGGATAAGGGGCTTTTGCCCACAACAAAACAGCGCGTCAATGGACACAACATGACTTTATACTCTTGCGAGAAGGAACATTTTTTTACGAGAAGGAAGTTAGGATTTTAGTGAAAATCCGGTTTCATAGCCACAAAGACAAAATATAAACGACATTTCTGCGTTCTGGGTACATAAATCTAAGTTGGAATGTCCCCCTGTAGAAAAATAAAACATCGTTGGAGGTTATTTTAACAGAGAATGATTACGAGAAGCACCTTGTGTCGTATATTTCCTTTTCACGGTCGAGATACCTGTGAAATTAATTTGAAAAGGCTTTCGTAAGCCCCCTTCTATGTGGTTTACGCGTTCGTAGTTGGCCTGCACTTTGGGGAGAGTTTCAAGTGTAGTTAGAGGGGATTCCACTCAAACTCAATTTTTTCGAACTGCATTACCAAACGAAGCACCATAGATAGTATAAGGAATATCATATTATAAAAACCATAGTGTGCATGGATTAAAAGAAAGATATAAAACTAGCGTTGGAAACAAAATGTAATTATTGAAAACGTAAATTAAACGTAAAATATTACCAAACATTGCACCACAATGAAACTTTCGTGTAAAAAGCATAGTCATAAAAATAAAAAACCTTTTGCGAGATGAATGCTTTAATTCCACTGATACTAAGTTCCCACATTAGAAAATTAAATATTAACAAGATATTTATAGTCTCTGATTTAGGGTTTTTCATGTGTGTTTTTGTCTCTCTCCCACCGTGCCTGTGTGACTAAGCGTCTATGTGCGTGTCCCTGTGTCTGCCTTTGTGTCTAAGTCTGTGCGTTTGTGTGTGTGTTTTTGTCAGTGCGTGAGCAAGTGTGTGCGTATGTTTGTGCGTGTGTTTGTGCTTGTGTTTCTTTCAGGTAAGGTATACGATTTTGAAGCCCCTTTGGGTTTTGATTCTTCGAAGGGCTTTCAGTTCCAACAGAGGCAACGCATTGATCCCACTTTAGCCCTTAAGAAGCTCCGCAGCTGGGAAAAACATGGTTTTGCCTATGAAGTAATGGATGGGAATACTTCCATTATAGAAACGCTTGCATCTTCCTTATTTGAAGTGAACAGCTTGAAGGTCGCTCCAGGCTTGTTGGCTGCGCGAATTCCATCCATTCCCTCTCTTGAAATATTTCGGTGGCTTGGTTTAACAATTGGTAAAAATATTTTGTCCTTCCGCCAGACTGCAATGTCTGTAGCTTGTAAAAAAGTTAGATTTGGACACTCTAAGATTGTGTCAAACCAGTCTAAGTATAATTGAAAGGCTTTGGTTTCTTTGTATTCAGTTTTTTTGTGATCACTCTGTACTTGACCTTTGTGGGACCTTCATTCTGGCGGAAAATGCATCGACAGAAAGCGGTATCTTCCGCGTTAGCGATGTCGCCGGGGGGCAAGCGGAAGCAGCGGTTACCCTGGTTATCGAGAACAATGGCGGCGGTGTATTTGAAGTGAATATCCCCGCAGTTCAGTTTAATGAAGATCAACAACTATCGCTGCAAATGGATGATTTTGTTACGGTTAGCGGCGTTACTCCCGATGCAGTTGGCTGGAGTTTCGTGCCCGGTTCGAACGGATTCGGATGGAAGAACTTTGATCTCGGGCAGTTGACCGAGGTGCTGCACATTCTGCAGACATTCTACGTCGAGCGAATGGGCACTCTGTTTGTGGTCAACACTGGATGGGTGTTTAACAACGTGTGGAAGGTGCGTGTGTATGACTGCTTGTTGGTGTTGCTGTCGCTGCTGCAGGCTAGTTGGTTTTTGGGGGTTTGTTAACGGATGTGTGGGATTTGTACAGATTGCACCGCCGATAAGGCGCATTTTGTCATTGGGGCCAATGTGGCAGGGGGCATGGGCGCTCCGGAAATCGTGCCTTTTGCCACGCAGCAGGATGCCGGTGATTTCACCACACGCTATGGCGGTCACGTCGTCGCGCTGGAGGCGATTCCCGACGATGCGGCGCTTGGGCCCGTCGATCTGGATAACACCCTGGAGGAACCGACATGAAGCCGCAATTTTCACGCCGCCGCTTCTTGCTGAAAAAGGGCACTAGAACTTTTCATTTCAGTTCGAATGAGCCCTCTTACAAAATTCTAGGACCACTGGGTCAATACGATCACCCCTGGGAAAAAGAAAATAATAAATAAACACGCATCCGTGATTTGTCTTGTGGCAAAAAGTACAAAATTTTGAAGATAGGAGCTTGGAACTTAAACAGTAGGGTTCTCTGATACGCTGAATCTGATGGTGTGATTTTCGTTAGGATTCTGGTCGCCGAACACCTGGACTCGCTTGAACAGAGTTACAAGCACCAGTCCTGGGGCGTTATTGCGACCGGCGCGTCAACGTCACTGAACAATCGCTGGGCGCAATTACGCCAGGTCGGCGCCAGCGCGCGCGAGATGCTGGTTGCAGCCGCTGCGCAGCGCTGGGGCGTGCCGGCCGCCGCGCTTAAAACTGCCCGTTCAACGGTGATTGATGCAGCCGGCGGTCGCAGCGCGACCGATGGGTGCATATTGCCCTCTGTTTTGTTTAACTACTGTATAGACTGGATTCTAGAAAGGGCACTCTCATGTTTTGATGGTGATGCTATGGGATTGGGCATTCACGTGTCTGACCTAGAATATGTGGATGACATCGAAGCTCTTGTCGTTGATCCAGCAACTGCCCATGCACATTTCCCTCAACTGCTGGGCATGAAGATCGAGACGGCAAAAACTAAAGTCATAGATATAAGTTTTCTTTATTTATCTATTGTAAAACGTTCATATATTTAAAAATATTTTTGATTACTTTTAGACCGAAAGCAGGGACCAAGACAAGAGATTGGTTAGTGCAGTTGATTATTATTTCATTCAAGAGGATGGCTCTCGCTTTAAAGCATCTGTACCATATAAACCATATTTTTATGTTCTTCCAAAGACTGGACTTCATTTTTTCAACAGACATAGCTATTTCCCTCGAAAACTAAAGGATGTTGCTGCTGCAGACATGTTGTGAACTAGACCTACATTTACATTTTCAACTTGTCTTTTTTCTGCATTATTTTGCAGTTGTTGCGCAATCTCTATAGTTTGTGCAATACCTGTTGCACCTAAAGGATGTCCACAACCAATCAAACCTCCTCTTGGATTAATTTTGAGATTGTTTGTTTCGTAAAGTTCTTTTACAATGATTGTTCCTTTTCCAGGATTTGCCATGCCAATGCCAACTGGCCTCGTTCTTCTGTAACGACAAGGTTACTAATATAGCTGTGATGTGATGATGTATCTGATTACTCTACTTCTGTGGCAGAGTAACTACTGGAGTAGCACGCAGTAATCATCGATGTCTGTACTGTGCATACATCAAAAACCGCGAAAGGCTTCTTAGTTTCTGTTTTCTTTTTTTTGAAAAGTTTCTATTTTCGCGCGACGATGTTCTTATTACTCAGCATTGTCGATGACTTGGTCCCCCTCCTTTGAAGACATTTGCAGGCCAACGACAACGGCCTCCTGTCCAATGTACAAGTGGCAGAAACCGCCTATGAAGCCCATGCCGTAAAGTTGGCCGGCTTTTTCTTCAAAGCGTCGAATTTTCAACATGTCACGGTAAGCTTGTAGCTCTTCTTCCTGTGACAATTGCGAGGGTTTGGGCATTATGGCTCCACACAGAATTTCGGCGTAAACAAACTGTGGGAAATCCGAACGCTTGGAACTCAATCTCTTCGCCCAGCAATTTGTCCCATTTGAAGCTGGAGGAAGCACAATCGTTGCTTGCAAGCCATCTGGCGACCGCCGCCTCTATGTTGTTGCCACTCCCCGTGGGCACCACGGTTACCCCATTGTCACCATTCCATTGCTGCGACAGGATTTGCGGGTCGGTGTTGACCGCTTTAATGTAGTCCGCAGCTCCCTCGCCTGATTGATGGAAAACCCCACACCACCCGCGGTATTATAAGTATAATCGGCATCACCATTCATTGCGCCATCGCGAATGAAGCTCGGGTCTCCTCCGACTTGTGGATCAACCAGCGGATTGAGCCGGATAGTTGACGCAATGCCCTGCTCAAGGGTAGCTGAAGCAGGAACCGTAGGGCCTCCTGCCCAAGTGAATAACCCGGCCAATGGCGGCTTCCCGCCCCCGGTTTGGTCCGTTTCTGCGTCAGGAGTTGAATAGGGGCCAGCTCATATATGAAATATTTCTGTTGGTTTTAAGTTTTAAATTCGCTCCTTACTTTCAGTGAAAAAAAAAGAAATCTTATTGTATTTAAAATTATGCCCAGGATGTGATGTGTACTACCACTCTCATAAATCCCCGATTTCTTGCTATTCAATTATGTATATTAATAATTGTAAACCGACTAGTAGCGTCCCACCTTTTCTTTTTTTCTCTTTAGGCAATGGGATGGGGATAGGCTTTGGTTTTCGCACTGCCGGTTTGTACTTCTTCCTTGAGCTGCTCAACAGCTTCTTTTCCGCTGCCGGACACCGATTGATACGTGGATACGACAACTCTCCGAATTTTATAACGCCGGTGCAACGGGTGCAGTGCAACCACCATTTGGATCGTCGAGCAATTGGGATTGGCGATAATGCCGTTATGCTTTTTGATGTCGCCCGGGTTTACTTATCAGGGTGCTAACGCTGAAGAAAAGGGTACAGTAGAAAGGCTGCTAAAATTACCAAGTTTTGTTGCCCCATGGCACTTCATTCTGGCATTGTCAGAATCATTGTTGAACAACATACTTATTGACAGACAGTTATTTGTCAAATAAGTATCTTATCACTACGCTACGCCCACAGACAAGAAGTGTGTCATATCAACTCGCTCAGGCACTGTCAAAATGGGTTTGTAAAATGAGTGGAGTTTTTAAAATATTCAGAAAACGGAAAGGGGTTTTATTTTAAAAGAAAAACTTTTTTTCAAATTACAGGCCTAACTTGTGTATAAATTCTTCAATGTTTTGTCCAGTTTCTAATTATCTTTTATAATTCCTTCCAAGAGCTTGCCATAGCTTCAAATGGTATTCTCTTAAAGTTACAATTTTTTGTACTTCAATGGCTTCCCGCCATGACACCGGGTATTTCCTTGGATCTGCCCGCCAGATCGCGACGATCTCGCGCGAGGTCCAGGTCGCGATCGTCTGCGGCGGCGGCAACATCCTGCGCGGGGCCGAGTTCAGCCGGCTGGGCGCGCACCGCGCGACCGCCGACGCGATGGGCATGCTCGGCACGGTCGTCAACGCGCTCGCGCTGTCCGACGGCATCGAGCAGGCCGGGGTCGGGACGCGCGTGATGACCGCGATCGACATGCGCCAGGTCGCCGAGCCGGCCGCGTCTCGGTTTTCCGCAAGCCTTCGAACTTCGGCAACGGCAACACCCGCGACCGCCAGGGCCGCCTCGTCACCTGCGAGCATGGTCGGCGCGTCACGCGCACGGAATATGACGGCTCCATCACCGTCATCGCCGACAGTTGGCAGGGCAAGCCGCTCAACTCCCCCAATGACGTGGTGGTCAAGTCGGACGGCAGCATCTGGTTCACCGACCCGCCGTTCGGGATCCTCGGAACAAATATAAAAATTTTAACTGGATATTTCGAACACATATACAGTGTCCATCATCAGTGTAAAACTAAAAGACATTAATAAAAACAAACAAAATGTATTCGCAATAACCTAATTACATACAGTTTATTTCTCTTATTGTTTTCAATGCAATAGTGGAAGTAAATCTCCTTGACTTTTTTGGTTCGAATTCATAAGATTTATCTAATATATCAGGTGAACAGAGGCAAAAGCTTTTATTTGTCGATAAACCAAATGATTGTTCTTGTTAAGTATTACTTGTGGTCTTGGAGTAAGATTCTCGCTTAGGGTACGAGAGGTCTCAGGTTCGAATGTTGGACCACTCCAAATTTTACATGAGAAGATCCGAAACTAGATACATGATCAATATAGCGATTGCTGAAACTTGGCAGGCGTATCAGGGACCAAACCAGATTAAATTAAAAATAGTCGCTTCCCCGAATTGAACGTCACCCGAAGCCGCAGCCACATTGCGTCGTTCCCGCTCGTGCCGGCGGTCAAGCAGATGATCGCCACCCGACTGGGAAACGCCGACTTTGCGTCGGTACTGCCACCACTTTGTGCGCTGAGTCCGGCACAGGCCGCGGCACTCGCCGACGGGGTTGAAAGCTAAGTCGCGTCAGGATGGGGAATGGCCGTTTTCGGCGGTTCGTATGCCGTCACCTGGCCTGTTTCACCGACCGGCATTTTAGTAAACTGGTGCACCTGCACAGAAGCGTATTCCATTGGAAGTAAGAACAATAATAACGTCGGTTTCCTATCAATCAAGGCTCATCCAAGAGATACCACAAACCTAATGCGTTTTAGTGGTTTGAATCTATGTACTAGGCCCTCATTCATAAATGCCATCTATTCAAAAAGAATAAAGTAACCACGCGGTTTATTTGACAATTTTTGGGATTTTTTTTTTTTTTGGCATTATCAACGCAGATGCTAATTGCCAGATGTTACGACATTGACCGGTAGAGCGTTTTTTTTTACCCAATATTGATAATTTCCATTATTTAAACTAAGAAATGTAGTTATTTAATGAAAAATAAAGAACAAAAATTGAAGAGTCTGAAGCAGAATGCAGCTGAAAATTTATACAAATTTTCAAAACAAAAAAATTTGCAAAACAGAAAACACATTTATTCAATGTTTTTTATTTTTTGTGTGTTTGTGTGTTTTTGTCTTTGCTTGTATATGTGATTGTTTGTGGGCATGTGTGTGTACGGGCGTGTGTTTGTGTGTGTGTATGTGTGTATGTGCATGTGTGTGTGTGTATGTGCATGTGTGTGCATGTGTGTGTGTTTGTGTGTCGGTGTGTGTGTGTCTGTGTGCGCGCGCGTGAATGTGGTGTTGAGTTTGCCTGCTATGCTGTGTGTCAGACGTTTTAGTCCCTGGTGCGGATGGCAAATTCTTCCACATTCTGGTTCGCCGGCCGGTGAAAGCCGATGTCTTTCAAAAGCACACCGGAGAAACTGTCGAGCTGATAGATGCGGATCTGGCCGGGCACGAAACGGATCACGGAAACTTCCTCGTTGAGGTGGTCACCAAGTTTCTCGCGAAGGTCTGCGACTGAAGCATCGTAATCGGCGATGGCTGCATCCGCTTCCTGCTCCTTGCCGAGTGCTTCAATAAATAAAATACTAAAACAAATTTTAAAATAAAAGAGAAACAACAACGAAATGCCGAATTTTATAATAAATGCCGATTGTGTTTGTCTTTTATTGGTTCAGCAACAGCTAGAATTTAATAAGCGAATTTCAGGATGCGGGTGAACCAAAAATAAGCCCTTCTACACAAAGCCATGACAATTTGACTTAACTTACCTCTCTATGTCCAAAAGAGGCTTTGATGGCCTGTTCTTCATCGCCTGAGTTGAACGAACTACAGCTGGTCTGCTGCAACATCTCGTCGATGGATGTGTAGAGGCCGCAGGTGATGCGGTTGTAGCTTTGGAGGGCTTCCCGGGTCCACTTCTCGACATCCCTGCGCTTGGCGATGTACTGGCTGCTGCTGGCCGATGGCGTCACCCAAAAGCATGGGCTCCCGCTGGGCATGTGATCGAGCATCGCGTGGATCTTGCTTTTGACGTAGCTCTCGGCCGAAGCCGAGAACCAGACCGCCAGCGCCGCGACCTCGCAAAACGCAATCAGCGCCAGCGAGGCGGTGCGGTTCAAACCCACCGACGGATCAGTTCTTGTCTTGTAGCAGTTTGTAGACGACCGGGCCGTAATAGGGGCCGTATCCGGAATCGATCGCCTCCTTGAAACGCTGCTCGACCAGCTTGCCGGTCTCGGCGTTGACGTTGGTCTCTTCCGCCAGCTTCAGCGCGCCTCATTCACGCCAAGTGTATGAGCAGAGAATACCGTCGGATTTATAAGGCGACCCCGAGCGAACTCACAAGTTTGATGCGGTTCCAGGAGGGGAAGAGCCTTCGCAGTGCTGATAAGTGGAACGAGTACGTGTTTTCCTTACACCTTGGAGAACTCGAGGCCGAGAAGGTGTCCTGAGGACTCGTCATGGCACGCTTGGTGACTGCTTGGTCCAGGTGGACACCTTCAATCGGGCTGTTGATCGCGTAACTGTGCCCTAAGGTTACGTAGCTGTTGTCGTAGTGCACCGTTTTCTTCACGCAACACCGACGAATGCGCTCTTAACCGTCGAGGAGATGCTGGAAGCTCTCCGTGCGCCACTGGTTCTCCCTTCTCCCTTGAACGGCGAGGGGATGTAGGAGGTTCACCTGGTTGGTGCAAGGTTGGCCTAGAAGGAAGATCCTTCTTCTTCTGTTGTTTCTCTTGATCAATTTCTCAAGAAGCTCCAAGAAAAAGTCCTATATTTTAATGCACCTGTAGAAACTTTGACAGTATTTAAGAGCCGTTACCTGTAAAAGATTGAGAACCTATATGTTAACTCATTATGGGTTAACGAAGTTTGCTATCTGAAAGTTCTTCTAAGACTAATATGGTTTTTATGGCACTTTACCAAGTGACATGTAGCGATCGCAATTTCTGTCGGTCTGTCTGTCTGTACCGGTAGGAAAAATCTCTCCTCGATAAAAATTTCCTTCATAGAAGGTTCCTCTCACGCAAAATTTTTCCCTGGGAATTACCCTCAGACAACTCCATCCTCGCTGCAAATTCCCCCCAGAAAATTTCTTGCTTACAACTCCGCCTGAAAAATGATCCTTAGGGTACTTTCATTTGAAGAAAGGGTTGCTTTTTATATAATTTCTGGTGTTTTTTCTAGTCATGGCAGAATACCCCCTGTTGCAACTTGGTGAACTGGCTCAAAGACGCGGAACCCCGCTGGCGATCGTCAGCGATTGCGGATCGGACCTGAAAAAAGGAGTGGAATTGTTTCAGCAAGAGAATCCGCAAACGCTTGCCTTGTAACCGGGAAGCAGCGAAGTGATTGAATCATTGATTGGCAAAGGCAAGCGTTTACTTGGCACGTCTCAAAACAACAACAGCCTGACGGTCCAGACCCTCGCCATCGCAGCGAGTGAGCTCCTCGATGTTGTGGAAGTTGAACTCCAGGGCCTCGTCGGAGGGAAGCGCGCGTCCCTGCGAGGGTCGGATGATGCGGGAACTACTCAATCATGCCTCCTTCCCCGCCCCGTCCGGCGATCATGATCTCTCCGGCTTCCTCCAGGCGGCGCACGATGTCGACGATGGACTGCTGGGCCTCCTGGACGTCGGTGACGCGCACCGGGCCGAGGAACGAGATCTCCTCGCGGCGAAGCGCAGACCGGTGTCTTCCGTCGTGCAACTGGAGAGAGCCTGAAGACAAAGACCATGCGCGATCGCGAATTCGTCAACCGGTTCTGCGCGTTTCACCTCTTGTCGCACGACACCTACAAGGGAGACATGGACGCCTTCCTCGCCAGGGCCCTCCAGCGGATGAACCAGATGGGGAAGGCAGAGCGTGAGGTCTTGTCGTCCGAGTTTCGAAACTCACTTCGAAACAATCTTAGTAACCCAGTCAAAGAAATCAGATATCGTACACCGCTATTGCGAGGATCGACAAAACGCAACAGGAAAGCAACACAACCTGCGATCAGAATTGCTTGCCAAAAAAAGTGAAACAAAGTCAGCGACATCCGCCATGAAATGGACTCCCATCTCATTTCGGCAACCAGGGTCAGCAAGTTGTCCATCATGAATCTGTCTCCCGCATTTTCTGATTTAGCAACTTTCGTAGCCTTATGAGGAGATCCCAAATTTTGAATAGATTTATTATTTGCATACAAAATAAATCAAATTTATATAATAAACTAAAAACTTGATTTAAAACTATAATATTTTAAAGAACTAAATTATCAAGATGGATTCTTAAAATAGACGACAATCAAATAAGCGTAATGTCTCTTCTCTTCACATATCTTAGAAGCTGTAAAATGGCACTGGCTGTGACACCGGGTATTCTACTTGCGGCAGCTGGCTGCCCTGGCAGGGGACATGTGAGAGTCTGTTTCCACTCGTTCCACCGTGCTCTGGCTGTCTATTTCCGCCTGACCTGGATCATATAGATCAACATTACACGAATACTACATTGGAGAATTAAATGCTCTCAAGGCGTGAACTTGCTAACGCCATCCGTGCTTTAAGCATGGATGCTGTACAACGGGCAAATATTGGTCACCCGGGGGCGCCCATGGGAATGGCTGACCTGGTATTTTTTAGTTCTTTCTCCGCTTGTTTTACATTACTTTTGTTTTCATATGATCTATCACTCAGATTATTCTTGTACAAACCTCTTCTCCTCTCTATTAAACATAAAGCTTTTTCACTAATATTCCTATCTTCAGTCTCAATTTTCTTCCCTAGGACACCGCAGGACTTTCTTCCCTAGGATCAGCAACTTCACAAATTGCTTTTCTAAAATTACTTCATCCATCTGTCACATTTACCGCTACTGCTGCTATTAATACTACTCCCCATGCTCCTACTATTACTTCTACAATTATGACTACTACAATTGTCAAGACTAAGGGTATGAGTAAAACTTTTGGGGAATGGTTGGGGTGATTTTGCTGATACACCTTTTTTATAGTTTGAATACACATTGCACGTTTCAATTTAATTAAAAATCCTCCAACACCTCGTCAAAATTTCTCCTTAATATCCTTAGTCTTAGCAATGGTGTTCACACTCATTTTTCCTAATTCGGGCATGCTGTTTACAGCTTTTCTTTTAGTCACATCCTGAATCTTATGGATAATTAAAGTGAAATAAAAATATTGCTATAAGTAAAACTTTCAATAAGGCAGTGAGTTTACCAAAACCAAACATGTTTGGTACAAATAATTTATTCGACAACATCTAGGGAAAATACAAAAAAAAAAAAAAATGCATTTTTCCAAATATAAGCGAAGGTCATTATTAATAATTTTACTACAGAATTTTAGGTGGACAGAAAGGGGTGTTATTGTTTGTATGGATGGAACTTCTTCATGGCATTTGATAAACTGCGCAGCTGAAACCATCATGATCTCTTCAATAGGGATATCTCATGTTTAAATACGGTACTCTTTTCCATAAACAGGAGAAGAGATACATTACATTTTCAAAACGTTAAAAATCAAACTCCTGAGAGCACTTCTCAACCTTTTCTACAGTGCAATATAACTTCAATCTTATTGTATCTCTTTTGTGAAGTCAACGACACTTTTTTCATTCACATTGTAAAATTCAAGTGTTTCAATTCACTTATTTGAGGCAATATCACATATAGTGTTTTAAAATGGAGAATTACTTTCTGTAGCAGCAAAATAAAATCAGTAGGCTTATAATTATAGTAACCATTGTCTTTACAACGATGATGTAGGAACCAAATTCTACTGTTTTTGTTCGCAAAAACTAAAATTTTAACAATATATTGGTTCGCAAAGATTGCTACACCTTAAAAGTGAATGTATGTTCATCTTATTATTTTTTTAGAATTTTTCACACACGTTTCTCTTTTTTAAATTTGGCGCCAGCTACTACCAAAAACCACATGGCTGTATAAATATATTCATTTGTTTTTCCGCTAAAAAACAGCACAGTATAAAATAAATAAGAAAAATTACGACTAATGACAGTGAGTGTTTTCTTCCGGCTGTCTAATTGAAGATCCGAATGGTGATTGTTTTCATCCATCACATTCGTGAGTGTACGTAGAAGAACCATTGTAGGTACGAACTTTTCAAATTGCCAAACCCGGCACAACTCACGCGTATCGGCCAAGTATTCCCACCCATCTAAGTCAGTGACCTCCGAAGTGATTTCTTCGAGAGTTAAAACGGTTTTGTCTTCAATCGCCATAGCTCTGATGGGTATATGCTTCCAGGCAAGTTTCCTTCACTTTAGCCAGTAATGTTTTAAATGTGAGGTTTCCGGATAGTTGGCAGCGCAGTACAAGGGCATTGGCAAACAGCCCGATTATCCTTTCCAATTCCGGCCGGTTACGATTGGCTATCGGCGATCCAACAACAATATCTTTTTGCTGGCTAAAACGATATAATAATATGTAAAACGCCGTTAACAATACCATAAAAAGTGTATACAACCATGAGAACACCTTCTTTTCCGTCATAACCTCTGTGATTATTGTTTGTTACTTTTCTGCTTAAATATTAATTTTAATATAAATCAAGAAATGTTCGTGAAATAGATTTCTTATACTTTTTGCTCTGATTTTCGGCAGTCAAAGTGCTATCTTGATGGTTTGTTATGAATAATGTTTAACCGTTAAGAACCATACTCCACAAAATTCTTGCATGACCATGACTGAACATGTTCCACTATTACCAACGCTGATATAATAATAATAATATATATATATATATATATATTTTATGCAATCGTTCATACTATTTTTTACCTTTCTTCGCAGTGTCTGATCGTCATCCGATGAACACAACAGTGTTGGTTAGTGCTGGTACGTTGGGTACGTACTGGAAATTCGGACTTATAGACGATGACGTCACCAACGTGATATTGTCTCCTTTACTGTTAAACCATGTGTTGCTTTTCCCGATTGTCGAGAATGACCGCCGGCGGCAGCAGGTTGAGCGACTTTACGGTGTCTTCGCCATAGGTCAGATTGGCGGCAACCGAAGCTTCGACCTTGACCTCGGAGTTGGCCGGGCTGTCGATCAGGGCATTTGCCAATTTGGTCTGGATGTCCGTGGACAGCCAGTAGTCCATGAACTGATAGGCGAGGTCCTCGTTCTTGGCGCCCTTGGTCAGGATCATGACGTTCACTTGTATTCTAACCGCAGACAATTTGCTGTCTTTTCACATTGCAGTTTTTTCTAAGATATTTGTATTATTAAAGCAAATCCAGTTAATAACAATTATTTCTAGTAAGCTTCAACCTTTGGGTTTTCTTTTTTAAGGTTTTTGAATTGCTTTAATCCATTGTCAAAATATATTCAAACATTTTTGCAATTACCAGTTTTTCTCTTTAAACAGTTTAATATAATTTAATATCATTTATAAGTTTTAATGTCGCTCCTTACTTTCGGATAAAAAACTTACTTTTTTACTTAATTTTTGAACGTTTCTGAATTACTGCAGGTTTTTATTTTGGCTCACCGTCGATGAACAATTAAACTAAATTTGTTTATTAATTTTAATTTTGGCTAAATGGCTTTCTCAAAGTTTTGATCGGACGATTTTGACAAAAAAGGGGCAAGGGAGGGGGCCTAGTTGCTTTCTAATTTTTGGTTCTGTGGCCAACCGGATTTCCCTACAGGAAAGGGAAGTGAAAATAATAAATGAACAAAAAACTTAAACAAATGTCAAGACAATGCAGATTGCTAACATTCAGTAACAGTTAACTAAACAATACAAACAATAAATGAAGAACAAAAACAAGTAATGAAAAACGTTATACACACACGTGTATGAAATAAAAATACCTGATCAACAGCCTTGGTAAAGAAACTAAGTGCAGTTTGGTTATCAAAGATATCGGTCAGACCATTTACATACATGCCCAGAAGACCACCCACTGATCGTCCAGGTATTTTTTTTTCTTTCTTTTTTGGCCAATTAATAGGGGTAGGCGTACTTTTATCTGCGGATAATCTTCGTTCCTAACATAATTTTGACTTTCCCTATTTTATTCTCTGGCTAAACCTCTCTAACCTTGAATTTTAATTTAGAATACATGCTGAAATATAAGCACTTACGCTGGCATAATGCCTCCTTTTTCCCTGACAGGCATTAGGCTGTAGTAAAAGCAGGTTCATTGCTCAGGTTTTACGACTAGGAACTAGCATCTTGTACGGTTGCAATAATGAGGAGTTTGGCGGCTGCAGCAGTCATTTTTGCCATTTTCGGGGCGCTGACTCCTTCAGTCCACGCCCAAGTGCCATCTCTGCCGTCCAACCCGGCCAACATGCTCGACCAACCCCTCAACTTCACTTGAAGGAACTCTCGGGAAAAACTTCCACGGAAGGAGATTTCCATTTGTTCGGGATAAGATTTGAAATTAATGTCTTTTCGAAGGAAAGTATTTTAAGGAAAATTTTTCAGACGGACTCTTCGGCAAGAAAGTTTACAGGGGGAGTTGTCAGCGAGACTAAGTATTATTAGAGGGAATTTTTTGGCAAGGTAGGTATTTTTCATAGAAAAATACTTCAACTGAGAATTTTTGTTTGTGATCTGTTCCAACTGATACTCGACCGGATCTTCCACGGTCACAATGTTACGATGAACCGATTTGATCAATTCGAGGGCCGAATAGAGCGTGGTCGTTTTTCCGCTACCTGTGGGGCCAGTCACCAGTAGTAATCCGTAAGGTTTGCTCAATAACGATTTAGTTTTTGGGAGAAGTTCGTGATCCATTCCCAAGTCATTGAGGTTGAAGGTCAGACGCGAACGATCCAGGACACCCAAAGGTAGTACAAGTTTCCAACTCCCCACTGGTTGTAATATCAGTGCAGGAAGAACTTGTAAAAACATGGAAACTGCTTGACTACATCATCTATTCTCTAATGCAAGCCAATAGTTGCATCAATTCAACTCTGCCACATATACTGATGCTGCCAGATTATCCTGGTGAGATTAGACCTGCCAATATACAAAATAATGATTATTTGTATGTAAAAGATGAATATTGCTGCAGTTTTAGCGCCAAGTCTTTTCCAAAATCCGTACCCAATTACCGTGGGCAATTTTCTTTAAGGACTTCTTATCAAAGCCTTGCTCCTGGAGTGCTTTCATCAACTTGGGTAGCCCTGCGGCATCTTTCAAATTCTGCGGCATGGTAGCACCATCAAAGTCGGATCCCAGCCCAACATGCTCCACACCAATTCGGTCGGCAATATAGGCGGCATGACGCACGATCTCTTTAAACGAGGGCCGCTTACTATTTTTCGATCGCAAATTTTGTCTATCTATCGTTTCTTATTTTCTTCAACCACTGGTCAGGCACACAAAGCCGGTGGTTGGATAGAACGGCAATCGCTCTATTCGTATTTGCGCATCTCCTCTACCACGCCATTGGGGACAACCTGACCGTAATAGAAAAAGAGGAACTGATTACAGATCCTTTTCAGGTGTTCATTGTGGCTACGCTGATCGGCACCGCAATTTATTCTAAATAATTGTTCTTTGCTCTGGAAGTGCTTGTAACAAGTTCGCAAAATAAATACTATATGTTTGGAAAATATAAATTTACTTTGGCGCATGCAATTAAGACCTCATTTGAATCATTGAACAACACTAAAATGCTAAAGACCTAGAGAAGGATACAT
Organism: Alatinidae sp. Z8VKAUB7J3; assembly: GCA_010016025.2. NCBI lineage: Eukaryota > Metazoa > Cnidaria > Cubozoa > Carybdeida > Alatinidae > Alatinidae sp. Z8VKAUB7J3. The sequence goes on from JAAAKM020721499.1 coordinate 238,273,390, forward strand.
TAATTAGAATAATTCAGTGATAAAATCTAGAAGGATATACTGTTACATTCACAGATGTAAAACCACTTCAGGTATACTTTGCTATGGTTGATCCACTTGTGAAAAGTTCATTTCAGAATGCGATACCACATCAAATTAATTGTGACATGCTTGGATTAATAGAACAGATTGAAGAGTTCCATTCTAAACATCGAGACGCTTGTTTACGCGATATGTGTGAAAAAGAGTATTTTACTGTAAATCTAGATCCTTTAGTGACCGCTACGGACATATTGAAGCAAGAATCTAGAAAAGTTTTATTGAAGGTGTTTGTTCCACTTTTTACTAAAGTAACTGAGCTGTGTCAAGATACTGGAATCAGCATTAGAGTTCCCAGATGAGTTCCAAAACAAACGTAAAGGGATAATTAGGATGGACGCAAGAGGATCCTAAAAATATTACAGACTTTTGGTGTTCGTTCCATTTATGGACTGCTTTCTGCAGTAGCTGCATCAGAGACTCTTTAGTCATAGAAAGTTGCTGGAGTCACTGCAATACCTAGGCCACCACCAGCGATCCAACGCATCCTGCGCCATCGCACGCTGCGTGTCGCTGCCGCGACAAAGCGTCAGCATAATTTCAAAGCCCTGGCGCTGGTGAAAACTCTCTTCTTTGCAGATGCGCACCATACCGCGGGCGTAAGGCCCATAGGAGCAGCGGCAGATTGGCACCTGGTTAATGATGGCGGCGCCATCAACCAGCCAGCCAATGGCGCCGATATCGGCCCAGGTCAGGTACGTTATGTTGCGTAGCGGGATGGGCCCACATATCCAAATCCATGGCCGGCGCGAAAAAAACCGGGCAGCGGGCGGACAGATAAACCGCTACGACCATATTGTCGCAAATCCCGTTAGCCAGCTTGGCCAGCGTAGTAGCCGTAACCGGAGCGATCAGCAAGGCGTCGGCCCAAAGCCCTAGTTCGACATGATTATTCCAGCTCTTATCCGAGCTGACTTCCGTATAAACTTCCAAGATTGAAGATGCATATCTTTCAGCTAAAACTTGGTGGTAGGATGGTGATTTTCTGAGGCCAGGAGGAGCCTGTGGCTTTCTCATTGTAGAGATTGAAATCCAGCCTTAATTCCATTTCAAAAAAGGCTTCAAAAACATGTCGGACGGATCAAACTGAATTTCTTTTCATAGACATAACCACACAGATCCTATGTCCGCTTTCGTATTCAAGGGAGGAGATCAACAATTTTTGGCCAAAGCCAGAACGGCGACGATGGCCGAGCTGCCAATCGTCAACACAACGCCGAAGATCGAGTTCGCCAAGGGACCGTGTTGCGGCACCGCCCACAGCGCCAAGGGGAAGATCAATACGAGCAGTCCCGCGATGGTCAAAAGACCCTCGATGCAACCAAGTGCCAGATAGTCGGCGAGTGTCAGCTCGCTACCGGAACGTCTGATTTTCATAACGTTTTGCTCGATCAATCCCAGCACGGTGTCGTTCTCGGGGGTGTCGCCCATGAACAAGTCGTAGCCCATCTTCAGCGCCTCGCCGGCCATCACGTAGGGGTCCTGCGAAGCCGAGGCGCGGATCAGCGACCCGTCGCCCTTGGCCAGCTCGTCCTCGATCACCGGGGCGCCGTCGACGCCGGTGATGATGAACTCGTCACGGCCCAGCTGCTTTGCGGCCAGCGCCGCGCCGACGGCGGTGGGATCGTTGATGACGTCGATATAGCGCTTGCCGCGGCTGATGAAGCCAATGCCAAACTGCTCGCGCCGCGCAGCTACAGTGACGGCGTCGATGACTACGAGGCAGCCGAGAGCGGACTTGAACGCGGACGCAATATTGAATACGTGCGCAGAAAGGTATCCGACGCGGAAGAGAACTTTAACAAGGCGACGACTGCTGCCAGGTTGGCGCAGACGGTGCTTGCCCAGGTAATGAAAAGTCGGCAGGGGACCTTGGCGGCTGGCGACCATTTGAAGCAATTGTTCGGCACTGACATTTGCGTCGTCGAGGCGCTGGAATGCCCGACCCTGCTCTATAACGGCTATGGCGAACACAATATCCAGGGAATCGGTGACAAGCATGTGCCCTTCATCCACAACGTCATGAATACGGATTTCGTGATTGGCGTCTCGGATCGGGCTTCCGATCACCTCAACATGCTGTTCAATACGACGGTGGGCGTTCTTATTGTTGTACGACGACACCACCACCACCACCAATTACAACAACAACCTCGGATCTTTCTTTGAATACGACAGTCTTTAAGTTAGTGCACTTTTCGGACTATCATAATGATCATCATCAGGATGATGAAAACAAAAATAACAATAACAACATCAACAACAGTTCCATTCACAATAAGAAAAACGGGAAGGAATTATGGGCCTTACAATCAGTATTGTATGGAACGTACCGCACACTCTTCGCTGAATGGATGCTTTGATTTCACCAAGACTTATTAAAATATTCATTTTTAAATATGAATTTGAGATATGTTTCTTTGTATCCTAGGCTATTGAGCTAACGGTTACCCCAGATTAAAAGGAGCTATAGATTCTAGAGGAGTCATTCTTTAGCATCAGGGGAATGGCTAGGGCTTTCAAGGTGAAATTTTCAAAGGATTAAGGAAAGGGAAAGGATAACAGGGGAGTTTGCCGTTTTGAAAACAAATACAATAAAATATCCCACTAGTTTCTCCTCTTTTTTATTAGTTGATGGCGCTGCCCAGGTTCTTGAACTTCTTTTCCCCTCCCCCTAGTCCTTTTATCAGTTTCCCTTTAATTTTTATATACTTTAGATTTTTTTTTAGTGTTTATTCACTTATTTTTGTCCCCTCACCCCGCTTTTTTTTAATCAGTTTTTAGTCCCATTTAATGTTTTCTGAAGTGGATCAGTTCATCGCCCTGGCGGCGGCAAGCCTGACAGCCACTCAGGCCTGATAGGCCTCTGACGACGCCTTCATGGCGCGCCCCTGCATGCGCATGGTGGCCACCAGCCGCCGGGATGTGTCGAACGCCCGGGTTTCGTACCAGACATATTCCGTCTGCGGGCTCTGTCCGACGCAGATGACTTCGCTCGTCAGGTGGTAATCCCTGTTCAGCAGAAACGGGCCATGGCCGCGCTTTGGTCTGCCTGGCCGTCCCAAACTGGTGGCTTGGCCAGATATCGCCATTGTCCAGGTCGTCAAGCAACGCACCGGTGGCACGTTACGCATTGACCGACGCATTGTCCAAGGCACCGCCGCCATGATTGACCGGCTGATCCAGCAATCACAAGGCAACAAAGGTGTTGTCAACACCGCCTATATTGAGCGGTTGAATGCAACCTTCCGGCAGCGGCTGCACTGGCTTGTTAGGGGGATCTTTGAATCTTCGTCTGATATTTTGTGTTTCTGATTGCTTACCATACTAACCGGATAACAACTGTAAAAAAAAGCCCTTTTAAACAACTAAAACAGCTCTTCCTGTATTTAACAAAAATGCTGCAGTTAGTTGATTGTCAAAAGTTATTTTTATATTATATTTTTCTGAGTATTTCTTCATTTTGTAATATCAATAAAAAATGAATATATGGACTTGTTTTTTCTCCTCTCTGTTTGCTTGTTCCCTCAGCATCATCGTCATCATCCTCAGCCACCACCAGCACCCAGAAAACGATGACATGCGTGTTTCCTTGGCTGATGCAATTTTTTTGCATTCGCATTGTCTGTTGGGACTTGGATCGACGACTCTAAAGCTTTTTTTCTCACTTTTGTTCTTCTCGTCCTCTTCTGGAATAAGATACCTTTTTCGCTCTTTAATAAGAGACGGAAGAATAATTGTGAAGGTCCAAAATGTCGCCCCATGGTGATTGTTGCGTTGGTGGTTGCGGTTGGAGGTTGGAGGTGGTTTTGGTTTTTGGTTTTTGGGGTTTCAAGTTTCAATCTTGCTGTCCTCTGAGGGATGAAGACATATCTGAATGGTGTCCTGTTCTTGGATCCGACTTCCTAACAATAGAAAGTAGGGCTCGGGATAACTCTAAATCAGATTGGGCCAGATTGACAGTCATTCTTCGGGGGCTTGAAATTACATTACAACTATTAAAATCTGCCCTTTAAGTTCAATTGCCGCAATGCTTTGTCCCATAAGTTTAAAGTAGATTCAAGCAATTTCCCGATAACGACGGGAAAGGGACCTCTTTAAGTCATCATTTTCGTGTTCAATTGGCTTAAGATAATTGCGCTGCAATTTTCAAGTATATGTTAGAAATAACCTTCCTGTCTTTCTAATGAAAACGTGGTAATAATGTTAATTTATGCTGATAAATTATTTGTGAAAATTCCACCAAGAAGGCAGGGCTCTTGTTACTGCCCTTACATTACATCATGCAGGTATTTTACCCTCTGGGTAAATCAGTTTTAGGTAAAATTCTACTTTAGCTACTTTTGGCTATTAAACAGTTTGTGGTAACAAACTGTAGTAAGGAGCAACCTGGATCAATAGTAACCGAAACTTTGAAAAATGGAATTTTGATACCAATAGCGGCGATTATATTCCCTTAGCCGGATCAGAACGGAATGCGGGAGGAAGGTTGTTAGGGCCTTTCCTCTATTTCTTCACCGCTATTCCGCTTTTTTTTAGCTATTCATACGAATCCATTTATGGGTTCAACCTTGTATTGAATATTGGATCGCTTTTATTTGCTTTTTGGTTAGTCCGCAATTACTTTGGCATTGTCACGGCGTCAATCGTATCTATTTTACTATCCGTAAATTTCACACCCCTACACATTACTAGAGACACAATTTTTTCCTTTTATCTATCTATCAACGTGGGAGCACCCCCCTAGCTATAGTTGCGCCTGTAATGGGATGTAGCAATGGATGTAAGTTCGAGAGAGATGACTATACCCAAGGAGTCCCCAAAAATCCAATGCTGTGCACCACTCCATAGCAGGAATGGCATGCAGGAGTGAGAGAACCACAGACAGGAGGGACAGGAGGATTGCATCTTCCTGCAAACGTCATGATGACGTATTTGACGCCAGAACAACGACTCAAACTGTACGATTACGTCGTTGAGGTTCGTTGAGTATTTTTCTCCATTTTTCCCAGCTCGAGATGGGCTCAACAAGTCCCTTTTCAACAAGTAGTAGTTGATTAACCACAGTCGGAGGCGACCCGAAGCCCCTTTTATCGTTCGCTACTACCCCTGCGGAGGAGAGCGGGACTCCTATCCCTGGCTGTCGTAAAAATACTGATCGGATATCGGGAGTTTTAGCGCCCTTGTTAAGAGTTAAAAATTATAAAAGAGCAACCTCCCAACACCCTTTTCCAAATTCATTGATGGTCATTTTATCCAAAACCGTTTAGAGGTCAAATAACTATGCCTCCAGGGTTGACTCACCTCACCCATCTTCTGGATATTATGCAACTTGCCTATTGTTACCATAAAAGGATTTTTATCAAACAGGCTGTGTGCTAAGTTTTGATTTTCAAATAAAAACAGATTGGAAATAGATCTATTTTCAAATAGATTGGAAAATAAACATTTTCCAAGCTTATTTTTGTTGGAAAATGTTTAAATTACCTTAAAGATGATGACGATTGCCACATGGATGCCACGGAGGGCAGCCGCGTAATGCCATGGTTGTCTAGTGTTTTGGGGCGCCACAAAGGGGTGTGCTTACGAAAACACGAACCAGTTGAGCTAGTCGATTTCCTAGCTAAGCCACAAAAACTTTTACTAACTGTAGGCTGGGGTCTGTCAGACCCCAAAGCCCTGTATCTATGCACCTGTAAGCAATTTCAAGGTGTTCTTTTGCCGAGATTTAGAACTCTAGTCCAAAGAATAAAAGAGATATTGGCCTCCTAGCATAACCCAGTAGTGCAAAATGGACAAAAAGCTCAGCACTGGGGTTTGAGAGACCCTTCCCTACCACTTAAGTAAACGCGAAACGTTAACACAGAGAATTCTGCTTCTTGTTTTATACATATATATTTGTATATACATATATTTATTTATTTCTATTTTGACCATTAGCAAATATTTCCTTATTGGATAGCATTCTATACACATTATGGCGCCCGCAATAATTGCGCAGTAGAAGATACTAGAAATAGGCACGGAAAATAAACTATGCAGTTTTTATATACCAGCGAGAATATTATAATCTGTTTAGTGCAGATTGTTAAGGTTCTAGAAAGTTTATTTTGACGAAATTTTCACTAGATTTAGATTAATTTCTGTCAAAATTCTAATCCCAGTCAGGCAAATACACAGACTACGGACCTTTGGGTTCATTCCCCCTCCCAAAATCACGAAAATATTACGAATTTGCCCATTATATATTGATTAAACTAATGCAATTTCCATGTAAGAAATCCAAGCGTATGTGTCAGTTTTTAGTGTTTCCGGTTGTTATATTTTTTCTCTTATTCAACCTTATATTTTTATTGAGCACGAGACCACGAGGACGAGACCATTTACCGAAACCAACATAAAAGTAAACAACGAAACGCTACAATATAAGTATAAAACCTCAAAACAACAAAAAAAAAATAGCTCGGTAGGTATGCTTTCGAAACAGATTAATTATATTTTCAAGTGGGTTATTTTTCTGTATTTTGTATGTGCTGTTTTGGGGTTTGGATACAGTGAAGATGATGAAAGTGTAATAGCCAAGGCCAACAGTGTTTTTTTTTCACACCTAAAAACATTTTGGAAGAATAGGGAACTAAGTCTCCAAACCAAGAATAGAATATCGGAACTACAGTGATGACGGTGGTCAAGTATGGTTCTAAACATGGGCGTTCAGAAAGATTCAGGAGGAATTTTTAGATGTTTATCAGAGAACTTGTCAGTAGTTTCTTTTGGGTATCAGTTAGTTGTACATTTTGAGCGTGCTGCTGGGTCCCGGGACACGACAGGCTTCTATATATGGATTCTCACTGGTGCTTTTCTTTTAAACGCAGACAATTTGAGTCTTTTCTTGACGCCATGACGTCCAAATGGACACTAAATTAGAAGTTGTGCCATTGTGTTTTTTTTTTTCACCTCTAACTTTTGCCTCGTCTTTTCTTTGGTCATTATGAAAGACATATGACTGAAACTTTGGGAATGTCCACCGCCCACGGCATCGTGGTCAGTACCGCCGCGGGCTTTTTTCCAATTGCCACCGGTCCAATGAAGATGATCCGAGCAGGCTTCAATGAGATCGTACACGTGGGGGTTGCTGTCGTTGCCGAACATCCGTTTGTAATGAGCGCCCGGGATCAGGTGCCAGAGATGGCCGATGACGTTGTTGGAGAAGAAGGCCTGGCCGTGATCGTCGAAGTCGAGGCCCCAAGGGGTAATCCAGATTTTAATATTCAGCTATATATTGAAGAAAAGGATTTATTCAAATACTACGACCAAGCTACAGTTTCGTTGAAGAAAATGATGTCTAGCGATGTAGTGCCACTAAAAGAAAAAACTAAAAAAGTTTATTCAGTTTCAAAAGAAATTATGAAGGATTTTTTTGAGTTTTCTGCGACAGAAAAAGTATTAGGCTCTTCGGAAAAAGTTATGGAAATTATGGAAGATATCATGGTAAATAGATACTTGGGCATATTGTAGGCCTAAAGTAAGAATTACCTTAATTTGCACTTCAGAGCAAAGTAAGGTCCAATGTTGGATCTGTTAGTTCTGTTGTTGAGGTGACAGTTAAACACTTAGCACAAAATATTAAAGTACATGATTGTGACTGTGATTACAGCCCAGTTACATACTTTCCAGCTAAGAGTGTGCTGGGATAGATGCAATCGAAGCCCACTTGGTGGCAAAGTTCATAACTTGCAACCCTTCCCCCAGGGTTTTGGGGGGATTAAGTCGTCCTCAAAGACATATTTATTATATGTTTACACTATGCTAAACAAAATGGTTATCTCAAAATTTTGATCTGGTGACTTTTTGAAAAAAGAGCGTGTGAGGGGGCCTAGTTGTCCTCCAACTATTTTGGTCACAAGAAGGGCACTACAACTTTTGATTTCCGTTCAAGTGAGCCCTTTTGTGGCAAAATGTTATTTTTTATTGTTGCTCTTTCTACAAAGATTCTATGAGCGATTCTCGTAATTGCAAATTCTTGTTCCGTTGAATTTGAAACAAAATAATAAAATTCCCAATATAATGTTAATTGAAAAATATTTGCCACTAAACAGTTTCCTTGAAAACCCTTTTTTGGCTACTACGGGCTGTGATTCACGTTTTACCGAGTCATAGCTACACCTGCAACCATTTTCATTTTGCCTTTTTCAGAATATTCCATCCTACACTCATAGTTAACTTTATTTTTCTTAAAAAAAGTTATATTTATGAATATAGACCGTTCGATTTCTATTTGTATCGCGATTTTAACTGTATTTATAGAGAATTATTTATCCTTTTCTCATATTCTTTAATTCTTTTTTAATGGAAAAGCATTGTTTAAAGAATTGATGTAATTCTAATGGGGAATATTATCATTTTCCCCCAATACTTGTTTCTGTGAAGCATGAAAATATTGGGTTATGAGCAATTTGGACTCTGTCCTTACATGAGGGGATCCTATAGGCTTTTCCTGACCCTCTCGGGTTATTTAAGTATAACAACTAAAGAAAAAACACTCCCTATTACGTAATTAACACCTGCATCTCTTAGAAAACATTCCCTATTATTTAAAATGCACCTGTGTCTTGAAGGTAATAAATAACACCTGTGTCATGAGAAAATCGCAATGGTACTATATTATATTGTCGAAATCTTACTTCGTGCTGTTGATGTATGTCTGTTATTATGAAAATTATACAAAGTATTATTATAATCTTCCATGACATTATTAAAATCTCACTTGATACTAAAAATTTTTTGAAAATTATTAAGGAAATTTAGCATGGTAATCGCAAAATCATACTGATATCTGTAAAATATTTTCTGCGACTGCCAAAACCTGTCTATTATTATTGAAATCTTCAGCTGCAGAGGCCCAATACGGCACGTAACGGAAGAACTTATTGTCTGCTCTGGAATGAAACGCAATAGCGGTTAAACACGTTGCCAAGATCAATCCCACATGCAACTCAAAATAGGCATCGAAAATGTATGGAGCGCAAAGCACAACAAAAACACCACCCAAGGCGCCGCCGATGGAAATGGCAAGATAATAAAGAGTCAAGTATCGAGTCGCCGGCTTGTTGCAGGCCAGCTGATAATAAAAAGTCTAGCCAAAAGAAGGCCAAAATGCCACTCCGTGAAATTAAAAAGTGTTTCATTTTTAAAAAGTGTGAGCAGTCATATAAAATACTGGCTAATCTATATATTTATAAGCCAAAAAGACTGTTCCTTAGTAAAGCAGCGTTTTCAGCCATTTTGAGGTGCAAAACAACAATGCTAGCCGAAAGAAGGTCAAAATTCTATTGCATAAAAACTCGAGTTTGCCAGTACTGAACTCAATCCGCCGCGCCTGAAGCGCGAGATCGATCGTGAGATCGCCATCGTCGATGGCACGCCGCACGTCGCGGTGCTCTATGGCGCTCATCCGGATGGCGATTTCCGCCCGAAAATGCTGCAGCAGAACATGCCGGGCGCCCATGATTTCAAGATCATGAAGCTGATGGAGGGGCGCTCACTTTCGGTCGGCCACCCAAAGCTCATCGCCGCCTATGACGCCAAGATAACTATTTTGGATTTATGCAGCGTTTTTGTATTTTGTAAGAATAATTTATATTTGGTAAGAACTATTTTGGATTTTATATTTAATAATTTTGTTTTCTATAAAAACTATTTTTGATGTTGTTAGAATTTTTCTTATTTAAGAGGAATCTGTATTTTGCGGCAAGTATTTTTTATTTGGCTAGAACAATTTTTTATTTGTGTTAAGTATTATATTGTATTTTGTATGAATAATTTCAAACATTAACTTAGAATTTCCTTTCTTATAAATCCTTATTTTTATGTTCTTGACCGAATATCAAATTAATTTAAAAAAGTATCAGATTGCGGAATTAATGCAGCTCAAATTGTCAAAAACAAATTATAAAATAGCCATGAAACTGACATGGAAATTTTTCTGAGAAGTTTCTTAAATTATATTTTTTGAAAACGACTTAATCGAAATAAAAAAAGATTTATCTTTAAGTTTGTGAATCTACGTTGGTGCAAAACGGAAGCGTGACGCGAAAGCTTCGGGGCATGGCCATATTGTTTCAGGAGGAGATGCGGCTTGACGCTCGGCCAGCTGGCGAAGGCTCGTCGCGACGAAGCGATGGCCGGACGGAAATCTCGCGTCTGACGTTGGATCGCTTGGACGAGAAACTTGACGTGACTTATGCACGTTATGGCGACCGTGCGCTTCAAATGGACCTTTACCGGCCCAAGTTTCTCCATCGACGAACACGAGGTCTCCTGGGACCGGGTGCGTACGGGGGACAAGCGCATCAAGGCGGATATCGAGCAGCTCATGCCCGCTATCCGTGAGCTGGCCGCAGGCCCGGAACCCGTAACGTCCGACGAATATCCGTTTGTGCTGTCGGCAGGCGAGCGCCGCGCGTATACGGCCAATACCATTTTCCGCAACGCGGACTGGCGCAAAAAAGACCGCGAAGGCGCGTTGTTATTGCTTCTCTATCTTTAGACGTTTCTCAACCAAAGGTTCTTTATGACTGTTTAATATCTTATCACCTGCCCATTTTGTTTGCTGTCTCACCAAATAAAACTTCTCAGATACTTACTAATCACCAAAAAAAAAAAAAATTGATTATACATACAAAATTGGGTGTCAATCAACACTGAACTGTGTTGGGATAGCGTTTTTACAATCCTTTCCAAAACTAAGGCACCATTTGTGAAGACATTCCATTATTTACTGTCTCATGAAACTCAGGACTAACAAATTAACAGTCATTTACTAATTCATTTAAGAAAAAGGAATAATGTTGTTATGATATCGTAAATTAATTAAAAGAAACATTGAATAATATATTTAAACTGCCAAATCTACTGTTGCAGTATCCACATTGACACTCAAACGCCATCTATAATGTTATCTATTTCAATAGAATGGAACAAAAGAGCTTGTCTATTTGTTATACTAAACTTTTGATATACATAATTTATTGAATATTATTGATGAATTTTTATTAGTTTGATTCGTTTTGTGGTTCCTCGATTTATATTAATAAATAGAATTGGTATCAGCTGGCCAGATAAAGCCGAAATGAAAATCATAGGCAGCACCATAGCCCTGTCTAAGTAAAGATACAAGATAAGTCAAAGCATTGCCACTGATTGTGTAGCAATATATTGTGACATATTCCTACACAAACTATAACCTAGAGATACAGAGTTGAATTGCGGTACTGGACGCATCATTGGTGTTAAAACGAATCTCATTCTTCTCTCGCACGGTCCCATCTTTTATGTCGACGATGACTTCCTTATGTTGCTGAACAACGGGTAAAGACACTATACTCCTCGGAGATTCTTTCTAGTGAATTTAACTTTTTCGAATGTACAAAGCGACGCGTTGGAGAGAAAGGAATCCGGAGTTCAGAGATTCGTAACAATCCTTGACCTCTGGCCAGAGAGATGGTTAATAAATTCAAAGGAACAGAATATCTACCGGAATATGTGGTCAAAGATCAGTTAAGCTTGGTATGAAGCAAGATTAAGTTCCACAATCAGGGTACCAATGAGGGGAAAGGGTAATTACCGCCTCCGCTATTTTTTGCTTAACCGTTGATTTTCCTGATTTGGCAACCTTTATTGCAATTGAGCATTTTGGTCAATAAAATTTTTCATCCCTATTTTGAACTGTTTTACTTTCGTCATGGAAAGGCAGTGTGGTCTTCGAAGTTATCTGCTTAGAGCGGAGGGATCGGGATGAAACTTGGTAGCAAAAATAAGCACAAGTCCTAGATACAAGATTGACACAGAGGGAATGTATTTGCTTTCTTGGGGGAGTTGGGGGGAGGGCTAATTCTGAAAAATTAGAAAAATGAGGTATTTTTAGCTTACGCAAAGAATATTGCTTTTGTGCATTTGAATATTAACAGCCTTAGTTAGATAATCCTAGTATGTAAATTGATATTTTGTTGCTTATGTCAGAATTCTGTGGTGGAAATTTAAAAGCTCTCTCACATCAAGAGATAGAAAACCTTATGGGTCATTGAACATATTATGGTTATACTTATAGGAGAAAAATTATTTTTTTTGTTGATGGGATCAGTGAAAGGCAGTTCATGTTTATATCTCCCACACTAATAAATCTAATAAATAAGTCTTTGAACACGACTTAATCCCCCTCAGTCCTAAGGGGAAGGGCTGGAAGCTATGAACTTTGCCCGTTGTTTACATATAGTATTGGTTATTGGGAAGTATACAGACTTTTTAAGGGTGATTTTCCAGAATTTGGGGAGAGGAGGTTACGTGGGATTATCTTTCCAAGGAGGGATTTATCCTGAGGGAAGAGAATTTCCATGAATGTAAGTCGGCGACGTTCATTGCCGTGAAGAAAACGCTTATTTGCGTATTACTTTCAGTCGCCAGACCGTCGAGCATAGTCAACAGATAACGATATAAGCCGTAATGATTGTTACTATGGAAGAGCAGGTCGCTATCGTCGATAAACAGAATACTCGGCGCGTTGGCTTTAGCTTGTTCAAAGATATCTTCAATCACCTGATAGAAATTACTACTTCCATCGATAACCGTTCCGTCCTCCACCTGGGCAAGAATGAACCCCAACAGATTTCTCTCCAGCAGAAATCAGACAGAATATCATCGTGATGAAGCATACTTTGAGAGAGATAAGGGCAAGGCAAGCCCAGGGCCCAGAAACAGGGTCAAACTGCACCACCAAGGTGTACATCACAAGTTATTAGTCCACCCCCGCCACTTGGATGCTTTGTCGTGCGCTTCAAGGTGGATATGCTTTATTACCATTGTATCACTATGAAAAATTACTGTGGTTGTACGAACAGAATGGCTGTTGTTGAACTCTCTTGTCTCTAGCGTCCAAGGAGAAGACAAGTACTCCGTACAGTAGTTTTTGGAGATCACAAATGGTGTATTCTCAGTAAAGATTGTCGTCCATTCAACTATATACTTGGTAAACTCGTCTTTTCCCATATCACCATCAGCCATGGTGAAGAAGAAAATGCGTCAAAATGAGATCCACAGTTTCGTCCTAAATCCGGGGATCTGCTTTTTAAAGCCAGGGCAGAAGCTGGAGGTTTAGTTGGTGAAGATTCTCTCTTTGTATTTGTAACTGGAGATGAGATTAAAGAACCTACAAGCAGTGAAAAGGGAAGTATTTCTATCTCCCCCAATCCTGTTAAAGATATCTTGAATGTATCTATTGAGTCCGCTGCAACAGGTACTGCTAAATGGGAGGTCTTTACTTTAAGCGGAGAGCTGATTGGGGCGGTAGTCCTATTCCTGTTTGTACGTAATTTGTTTGTCTTTGGTTTGATTTGAATATTCAACGTAATTTCTGCTCGTTTGGTGATTCATTTCTTCATCTATAGCGTAAGATCTTACCTTCACATTTGATGGGATTATTCATTTTAATTTATGTTCGTATTGGGTTTCATTGATATTAATTTATGTTCGTTTTAAGTTTGAGCTGTTATATGACTTATTTCTGTTCGTCATCTTGTGGTAAAGCTTCTTTTTCAAAAATTGGGGGAAAGCCAAATTTGAATCTAAATAGTAAGATGTTGGAGGGAGAACTCTATCACTTCCTCGGTTTACTGTCAGGTGGAAAAAGGCTCGATTCACGGAAAAGGCTCATTTTGGTGTTCAAAACAAATATAGAGTTATCGCAAATAAGATAGTGTCAATACTTGGCCGTATCCAGGATTTTTCTTTCGGCAGGAAATATCTTAGGTTAACGCATCATTTTATCACTACAGATTTTTCTGAGTCGCTATTGGAGTTTATTACGCCTCCAGAACGTGACACCAAAAAGACCATGGCCCAGCTTTTTGATATCCATAAATTTGTCCAACAAAATATTGGTGACGAACGTTTATGGCCGATGAGCATGCCTTGTTTTATTTCAAATGAAGAAGACATCAGGCTGGCTCAGTACGGTACTTCTAATGTTGGAAAAATGAAGACTTTCAGTTTTAATGTTGCTCCTTACCTTCAGTTGATTTTTTTTTATCAGGTAAGAAGTTCTTTTTGTACTGCATCAAATTTGGTGTTTTGCAAACACAAAGAAGAAAAAAAGTTAAGGGAAGAAGTTAATATTGCAAAATTTGAGCCGGATGTTTTTTTTACATATCTTGTTACAAGGTTTGTACATAGGAATTTGGTTTGGAGGTAGGAAGAAACTAAAAAACACAGAAGAAGGTGTGCCGGAGTTTGCGCGACTGCGAAACCCCTATGTGCAATGCAAAATATGACTGGCCCAAAAACGCAAGTTAAGCAATAGTCGTATAGAACAGTGCATACATTTGAACAATAGTTGCGTGAAATGGGGTTTTGCTCCAGTTTGAACTTGTGCACTTGCGAACTCATTTTTGGTCTAAAATACCCTGGGAGGGGAGAATGACAGCAGCATCCGAAGCCAATGACAATCAAACTGGTCGAAATTTGTCCCTAAAGTCCTTTTTTGTGCTGAAGTCCCTTTTTATGCAGAAAGTCCCTTAACTTCTCCAGAAGTCCCTAGAATCCCCTATTTTGGAGCATTGTATATTTAAAAATTGAAGCATAATACATTCGAAAAACTCACTTTAGATAATATAGCTTCTCCACAAATCCGGTTGTACTGGTCTCTTGGTAACAGTGTTGCAGTTCAGAAAGAAGCAAAAATAATATTTTCTGTTTTAGTACCAGCGAAATTGATTGATGTTAATTGTGCGTATGTCTTTGCCACATCTGGTCCTAAATTCGATCGACCTCTTGCAATTTTACCCATTATCAACGATCAAGAAGTGATAGCCATTTCTGTATGTCCTTCGCTCTTTCCATCTCCATCATCTGTTGCACCCTATCGAATGCTTTTTGCATTAATTACCAAGACATCAGTATTCTTCTACGATCAACTGTCTTGGTGGGGGGAGAGGTCGGTATTCCACATTAGAAACAAAACAATAATGGGCTAAAAAAAAAAAAATCAAATGTTTGTTTTTGACAAGTTTTTATGGCAATTGGTATTTACCAAGTGACATATACCGATAGCAAATTCTGTCGGTTGGTCTGTCAGTCCTGGGTTTGCTAGTTTGAGCACTTCCAGATAAGCTAGGACGATGAAATTTGGCTGGCGCACCAGGGACTAAACAACATCAGCGCGCGCTGCAAACCCGCTTGCAGCAGCAGACCGACCAGCACGAACTTTCCCCGGCAATAGACACCGCCGAAAAGCTGCTGTCGCTGGACCCCCTGCAGGAAAAAGTGCACCGCCAGCTTATGACCCTACACGCGCAACTGGGTGAAACCGGGTCTGCGATACGTCAGTTTGATCTGTGCAAAGAAGCGCTGGCGCGGGAACTCGGCGCGCCACCGGCACCGGAAACCGTGGGGGATTAATTTAAAAAACTTTACGCAAAAAAAGTTACAAGTTACCCATTTACAAGTTTTTCAATGAAAAGTAAAAGCTCCACTAAGCCAAATATGAGCAGAAATAAGGTCAAATAACATTCCAAGCGTAAAACAACCAAAAATCACCATTGAGAAGTAAATGAAACTCAAAACGAACAGAAATTACAATAAATAACAGTCAAACTCAAAACGAGCAAAACATAATATGAGTAGGCCATGGCAACGTGGTGTACCTGGGCGAACGGGAATGCTCCATCCAGCGCCGCCACCAGAAGGTGATCGAGGAGGCGCCGTCGCCGTTCCTGGACCCGGAGACCCGCCGCGCCATGGGCGAACAGGCGGTGGCCCTGGCCCGGGCCGTGGACTACCGCTCCGCCGGCACCGTGGAGTTCATCGTCGATGCCGACAAGAACTTCTACTTCCTGGAGATGAACACCCGGCTGCAGGTCGAAGGTGTCGAGGGGGTGCTTCCTGCGGTCCAGGGCCAGGGGTCGTTGACATCGCCATCGCGACCCGAGGGGACGGAGGTCTTCCTGCGGGGCATTCTGCCGGGGTCGGGGCCGCTGCGCGCCGAGGTCGGGCAGGTGGGAAGGCGGTCCGGAGGTGGTCAGGGTGTCGTGCTCGGTCGCGGGCTCGCGGATCGGCTCGACGTGGCCGTCGGCGACGAGATCGACCTGGTCGCATTGATGGACTTGCCAATGATGCAGTTCCATGCGGCGCCCAACTGTAAGTCACGTCGCGCAAGTCAGTGGTGTCACTAGTTGCGCCCACGCTCGTGCGGCAGTTGTGGTGCGTCTCTCTGGTCCACCGCCCCTTCGCAGCTCGGCAACAGTACATCAACCCACCTGAGCATCGAGAGTCGAGACGATAGCCCCGGCACGGGCTGACATGGGCACTCCACTGTCCCAGGCCGTTGATGGGGAAAAAAATCACAAGATGAAACATAATTGCGGAAACCTGTCTTCTTAAATGAGCCTCAAAATTGAATAGACAAGCAGAAAACATTCCTAGGAAAGCGTCCTGTATATTTGTCGAATTTTATTGCTTCGTCATGGGCGAAGAAAGGTCTTAACAAGCCTAAGAAAGATACATCAATAGTTTCATTCGACTTGAAAAATTATTTTTATAATGAATTAAGGCATACCCTATGTGATGTTCTTCCCTGCCGTCATGTGTAGTCTCCGGGAGAGATCAGTCGAAGGATTATCCCTTCCGCTTCGCCTTCTTGCTCCTGTTTGTGTATACAATGTTTCCTCGGGTGGTACAAATGACGTTTTCTGCGGACGGTCCCATCTACTCGTCGGGCAGGACGTGGTCGACACCGGGTCCCAGGTCGGTGATGTGGGTGATTCTAGATGTTTCCCCGGCTACATCGTGCTTTTCTATGGTTGTAAAAACCTTGGAAAATATCGCGCTCGCCAACAGCCAATTTTTGAAAATCCAAATCACTAGCACTTTGCCAATAGGATTCATTCAGCCAAATTCTACCCGTAGCATCGCTAACCATGATTTCGGCGATAAACTCGACACCCTCGGATCGTAGGAGAGTAATTACCACTACTAAATCCGTATGGTCGATCGTTTCCGGTACCACTCGAACATTGCCCCAATTTTGGGGCCTCGGGCCCGGGCAGGGGCGCGGCCTTCTCCACACCCCGATGATACGGATGCCCACGGGCGCGGTTCACCGCATCCTGGCGCGGGTGTAGCCTTCGCGCATGCAGAGGTCCCGCGAGTTCATCGCCCTCCCGATCGTCGTGGCCATCGTGGCGATCGTCTGGTTCGTGCTGCAGGTGCGGGCCGAGGGCGACGAGGCGGCCGTCCGGGTCGCCCGCGAGGACGCGGCCCGGGTGGGTCACCGGCGCCACCCGACTCGGCACTGCGATCGGCCTGCCGCTGCGCGAAAAGTTCGCCGACTACCGCAAGTATCTTTCACAGGCGGCGGAAGAAGATGCGCAGCATTACTGGACGCAGATGATGCACGCCTATTCGGAAATGGCGTCGAAGAACTATCCCGGCGCGCTCGATGCGTTCACCCGCTGCACGGTGCTGCGACCCGATTTCTGGAAAGCCTATGTGGAGCGTGAGGGGAAACGGAAATCTTGGAGATTGGAAATCTTGGAAAACGCTTAGAGTGGAGAGATCAGTATGAAACTTGATGGGAAGAATAAGCGCAAGTTCTAGATACATGATTGACATAACCAGACCAGATCTGATCTCTTTGGGGGAGTTGGGGGATTTCTAGTGCTTTGGTGAGTTCAAGAATAAACGCAAGTTCTAGATGCATGATTGACATAACTGGACCAGATCCAATCTCTTGACCACCTGCTCGCGCTCCGCACCCGACTCGGTCAGGCGCACGAAGGTATCCCCTGCCACATGCTTCAGCCGCGGCAGATCGTTCAGGTTGTCCCGGGGCAGATCGATCATCACCAGCTGATCGCCCCAGGCGCGTACCGCAACCTCACCGCCCCAGACGCTGCCGTCATAGTTCCCCACATAGTCCGCGAATGCCACGGGAGGGGCCTTGGGCTCAGACTCCAGTTTCGCCAGCAATTGCCAAGTTGGTTTTTCCTTTAAGTTAATGCTATAATTACAGAAATCCTGCTTCTTTATGTTAGAAGAGCCTCCACTTCGTAGATTTATGCAAGGAATTTCGGTTCAATCCAAACATTACCAATAAATTCATTGTATTATTTCAAATGCTTGTTTGCTCGTTTTGTTGTGACTCCTATTTGTGTACTTCTTTTGTTCACTATTTTTGAGTTGGCTTTGGTAATGGTTATTGGTGCGGCTGTCGACATAGATGTCGCGTCCCCAGACCCGATCCAGCAGCTGTTCACGGCTCCAGACCCGGCCGGGCTTTTCCATGAATGTCGCCAGCAGACGAAATTCGGTTGGTCCAAGTTTTAGTGGGTTGTCGCTGCGGGTGACGCGATGGGTTTCGCTGTCCAGAATGATGTCATCATATTCCAGCCGCAGGCCAACAGTGGCCGGACGCACCCGACGTAGCTGTGTGCGGACCAAACCGGTCAATCCGGCCGAGCTTCGCGCGCGGATCTCGGCGGGGGAACGCATCCTGGGCATGGCGCAGCAGCTGAGCGAAAAGAACCGGCTGATAAAATCCACCCTGGACGAGCTGCAATCGCTCTACGATTCGCTCGACAGTGACCTGATTGAGGCGAAGAAACTCCAGCAGTCACTGATAACCGACCGGTACCGCGATTTCGGTCCGGCGGACGTGTCGATGCTGTTTCCAAATGTACTGACATCTTGTCTCAACTAAATCTAGGTAGAACGATTCTAACGAAGTGTCCCCCCTGCATACTTGCCAGATTCTTCTGTAGTTTTTAAAGTAGCACTTTAGTAGAAATAGGTAAGGATAAGAGATAGTAAGTAGTTGGGATAAGTAGATATGCGGTAGAGTAAAAAAAAACCTTCTCGTGGCATAATTAGGTTCTGGATCCATTCTTAAAAGTTCAATTCACCGGCCGGTGCGCTCGGCGTCGGCATGGGCATACAGTACACACCGGCTGCGACGCGCTGGGAAATTCTCGAGATGTTTCGTGTCGCTGCACGATTCGGCGTTCCGGTCTTCGTTCACGTGCGTGACTTCGGAACGGAGGAGCCGGGCAGCAGCGTCGAATCCGTGCTCGAAGTCATCGGCGCTGCCGCCGTGACCGGCGCGCCGGTACACATCGTGCACATCAACAGCGTCAGCCTTTTGTTCATTTTTTTTTAATAATGCTAGAAAACCCTGCGCCCCCTTCATGGAATTTTTCTTCTCCCATGACAAATTCCTCCAAGGTAAGATCCTCCCACGTAGCCCACTCCCCTCAACCCGCCCCCAACCAAAAAATACCCCTAAAAAGGGCTGTACATTTCCAAATAACCATTACTGTGTGAAAACGCTGGTCAAAGTTTGTAACTTGCAGCCCCTCCTCTGGGGACTGGGGGGCGCTGTTATCCTTGCTCTCATTTACTTCCTCCTCCTATGGACGGATCGAAGGCAGCCGGGGGCGTGCAAACGCGCTCCGCTGAACTGCCGGCATGCGGGCAATCAGAACGGCGAGGCGGGCTCAAAACAATCTCGATGATGTCCAAATCTGATTTTTGCGTTCTGGGGTAATCCGTCGGCAGCAGGAAAAAAGAGACCGACCCGACCGGCAATTGATATCCATATTGGATTTCGGGAATCGAACCCACACTTCCGCCATGGCAAGGCAGCAGGCTACCACTACATCATGGACGCGTTATCTGGTTGCAAGTTGTCAAAGATCTATCGGGCAAGAGCACCGGGAGGGACTCGAACCCTCGTCACCGCATTACGAGTGCGGGATCTTGGCCACTAGACAACCAGTGCGTGTTGTGATTTTCGTTAAGTGGGACCGGAGGGGCTCGAACCCTCACCCGCCTGGTTAAGAGTGACTTTCAGCTTTGAGTATTTCCTGATTGCTATACAGCCACTGTCGGGCTTGAGCTTCCCCTGATAAAGCATATTGGTAGGCCTGGGCTTCAGTCATTAACCAGCGGGTACGTTCAATATCTAATTGAGAACGGGTAATCAATTGTGTAGCCAGAATGGTAATTATGGCAAAAATGAGTAACACACTAATTAATGCTGCACCGGCTTGATTCGTTCTCATTGAGGCTGTTCTTTACGGCGTGGTGCTGGCCACCGTGCCCGGCACCGCACCGGGCCCGGCGATCGGCTTCCTCGCCCATGTCGACACCGCGCCGCAGTTCAACGCCTCCGGCGTCAAGCCGCGGGTGATCAAGGGCTATGACGGCGGCGATATCACCTTCCCCGACAACCCGGACCTGGTGCTGTCGCCGAAGGCCTCGCACTACCTCGCCTCCAAACAGGGCGACGACCTGATCACCGCCTCGGGCGAAATTCTCTACATATGGGTCTGTTTTTAACCATAATTCTTGTAAATGGGTAGTTCTTTGAGAATATCCTTATCAATGGGCCCCATTATGATAATCCGCAACAAAAACTTCAATTTTCCTTTTGTTTCAAATTGACAAATTCATACACATGGATCAAAGATTTCCTGATATTCATGCAAATAGGCTTGAAATTTTTTTAATATTCCATCATACGAATGGGTCCTTTTCTCAAAGGCTGTTTTTTGTTCTTGAAACTTCTTGCATGTTGATTTTTTTCTTCGTGAAACTTGTGTATTGATTTTTCTCCTCGTGAAACGGATTTTGCACGTGGAACGTGTTCCGTACTGATTGTTGTTTGTGGAACTTATTGCGCGATGCTTTTTGTTGGTGAAACTTGTTGCTTGTTGATTTTTCTCTTCGTGAAACTGATTTCGTTAATAGAACTTGTTGCGTGCTGATTTTTGTTTGCTTTTCCCTTGTTCATTCCCAGCCATGGAGCCTTATGGGGGAAATTGTCTTGAAGTAATTTTTTGTTTATAAAATCTGTTGTTAAATAAAGAATAAAAAAATGGCTATCTCAGATTTGGTAGATTGTCCCTGGGGGACAAAAAGCGTAGGAGAAAGGGCTAGTTGCCATCAAGTCTTTTTGTTAAAAAAAAAAATGACGCAAGAGTCTTTGATTTCGGCTCGAATGAGTTCTCTTAATACTCATGACATTGATCCGTTTGGGTTCCTGGAAGAGGACTGTTGGTTTGATCAAGGTATGTAGAGATTCAAAATGAAAGTCTTTCACAACGCCCACAATTTCACCGGATCTGTCCCCGTATTGTAATCTTGATCCAATCGCCAGGTGGCTTTCATCAAATCCCATGAATTGCGCCGCGGACTCATTCAACAGAAATTCTGTTTCGTGAAGCGGATCTGCCTCAGTAAAATGGGAGAAGAAGGCGAGCTCGTTCGAAAAGGGGTGAGTCGGACAAGGTTGGGAGAAGAAGACGAGCCAGTTCGAACAGGGGTGAGCCGGGCAAACCTGGAGGACGTTCCAGAATGGGTTATTCCTCGCTTGGAGCCAGCCAAAACCTCACCTGGGCAGTCAGAACGAGGGGCTAAACCTGAGATAGGCAGCTTCCCGGAAAAACAGCAGGCATCTGAAGCATCGGAACCAGAAATCGAAAGGCCTGGCTGGCCTCGGCCCATACCTTATTCCCTACACGCTATCAAATATTTCATCAGAACATTGCTGTCCTTCGACAGAAATTTTTGCAAGACAACGCAGAATGGTGGTTGCCCCATGATCGTCAGGGGTTTGCCCAATCTTATGCGGGCATTGTGAAAGAAGGCACGCTTCTTCTCCAAGCGGCTCAGCAAAAGCGAGCGGTTCAGGAAGAAGAGGTGCGGGCCTTTGATCGTAATCGTCCTGGCGTCTTGGGAGGTCACGATACCGCTCAGCACCTTTCCTTCGAGGGTGATGATCGTTTGCATCGCATACTTGGGGTCGACCTTGTAAGACGGCTCCAGTATTTCCCGCAATACGGCTCGATGATCGCCTTTCCAACGTTTGGCAACTTCGGTTAGTTCCGGTCCTACCGCACCGCCTTCTCCCGCAAACTTGTGGCACTGTGCACACGTGGCCTCTTTCGGTCATCGGCGACTGCTCCAGGCTCTGGGCCTACGGCCAATTCTCGATCTGGAGATGCGCCTTGGCGAGGGGTCCGGGGCCGCCGTTGCAGCACAGGTGCTCAAGGCAGCGGCTGCAACCCATGGTCAGATGGCGACATTCTCCGAGGCGGGTGTTCAAGGCCGCGACGCATCATGAAGTCAGCGGTTGGTTCCGTGCGTAAGCGAGTTCGCGAGCTCGGCTGGGCGGTCGGGGTGGGCTATATAATCCTTGTTTTCCCCAAATAAAAAAGGGGCAACAGCCCCTCTTCCCCCCCCCCCCCCGAAATGATGCCTCTCGTCCTCAGTTAGGCAACAGATACCATTAACCGTAAATAGATAGAAACTGAAAGACAAAATTGTGCGCACATAATCAGCAAAATTTGAAAATGAAAACATTTTATTTATTGATCTTTGACGATGGAGCATAAGCATGTTCTATACTCTGTTGAAATAACTGGAAAATACTTCAGAGAAAGAACGCGCCCACGCCGCACTGGCAAGGCACTTGAACGAGTCAGCAGATGACTAAGATAACCGCTGAATCAACGCTGCAGGAAATTGCTGCAATTGTATCAACGGCGCTGGAAAACGCTGGGATCCTAGCAGTGCTCGGCGGTGGAGGAGCGGTAACTCATTATTCAGAAAACGAATACATGAGTACGGATTTGGACTTCATAACAGGTTTGCGAAGATTAAGATTCAATATAAGTTAAAGTAGCTAAAAAGAAACTAGAGTAATATATAAAAGAAATAAAATCGAGATCATATAGAGTAGATGTTTTGGTTATGTCTAAATCTTCTTAAGTAAAAAAAATTATTTATTTTATTTTATTAAGTAATATAAAAATTTTATTTAATTTATAGGGTCCATATAAATTAGAAAAAATGGAAGAAAATGAAAAACATGAGTCTTATCAGTGTTTGTTATCCGATGATGATTTATTTAATTGCCTAAGCTATGAACCTTCAACGCACAGTGTGCTAATAACCACTAAGCCATCTTCAAAGCATCCAAATGTTCGCCATTTTGTCTATTCTCCAAATGAGGACGGAGCTCCGTTTTCTCCAAGTGTAACTATTTCAGGCTCGTCAAAGATGCGTTTTCTTTCACAATCCACTATGTTCCTTAATCCTGGAGGAAAATTAACTGCAATCAGGTGAAGAGCGACCTAGGTGTCGATCTCCCTATCGCCAGCTTCATCGAGAATAGTGGGATCATCCAACTGGCAGCAGAACTGTTGACACACTTAACCGGAGCGAGCGACACAGAAATCAGCGAGAATGGTATCCACAAAAATGGACATACCAACGGTCATAGCCATCAACATACGGTCAATGAGAATGGCAAACAAGCGCCGGTACGACGTACCGTAGAAGAGACATGACAAGGACAGTGTAGAAATTTTGAATTGCTCAAACAGAAAATGTCCATCAAGGTTCCTTTCATGAGAGAAAAGGGACAGAATATCGTGTTTTGGCATATTCCAAATAAGTCATATTGCTTTCCTCGTCCAGGAAACATAGGAGGCACAGAAAGACCTAGTCGAGGACAAGTCGTTGACTACAAGCTTCTACAGACTGCAGTTAATTGGATTGTTTTAATACTTTTACTGTCATTTGTACATCTGACAATAAATCTCTTAATCGTGACCACACTGGGGCGCTATTGGTGACATCATCACCCAACTCTACACTCAGCACTGAAATTCCAGCACGAGACATACCAATCAAATTTTTAATTTCAGACTGTTGCTTTAGTTTTTGTTCTATTTTTTCTGTTACTTGTGCTTCAACACGCGCAGCTGAAGCACCTGGCAGATAGGTAGTAACAAATGCAAAACGATTATTAATGTCGAGGTTGCCCACCTTCAAAAATCGTTTACACCATTTTGTGTAGCATGGATTTCTCAGCATTATTTAAAAAACGATCAGAAATTAAATGAATTTTTTTCAACTGAAAGTAAGGAGCGACATTAAAACTTAAAACGAACAGATATTATTCCATAAATGAGGGTGCTGCTCCCCCCTCGAAAAAAATTAAAAAGATCATTACAGTGTTGCTTCTACATAAATTTAAATTAAAATTAGATTCTGATGGGTCTGATATCAGCATAGTAATATCCACAGTTGCAAGGTATTTGATAAACCCCTCTTTTGCAAATTACTGCGGTTTTATCTTTACTGGAGTTCAAGAAATTAATAATTTCAAGATTATTAGTGAAAACTACATATAGATTATTTTTTGTGCAAACATTTTTTAATTTTGTTGTGATTTTTGGAATGTATGGAAGATATATAGTTTTTGAGGGCTTATCAGTACGACGGATGAATCGGAGCATATCTACGGGCCGACCTACGGTGCGCGCAAGGCCCTGTGTGAGCAGGAAGTGAGCAAGGTGTTCGGCGATGATGCGATCAATATTCGCCCCGGCATTATCACCGGGACGGGCGACCCGACCGAGCGCTTTCGGCACTGGTTGCGACGCATGGTCGTCGGCAATGAAATCCTGGTGCCCGGACAGGAGGACCTGCCGGTGCAATACATCGATGCGGAGCCTTGTGGGGGATTTTTAATTTGAATATTTTTGAATATTTTTGAATATCTTGATTTAGAGACCTTATGTCTGGTATAGGTAGCAGGATTTAACACTAAACCTTCTAACAACCATAGTAAAAATCTATTATTACACTTTTTTTATAAGCAACTAAGGTTTGCCCAAGCCCTCAACGTTGCTTAGCATTTTATGCATGTCAACCCTAAAAGTTGCTTAATTGTTGCTTAATTTTCCCGTGATTGTGATTAGCATGATGGGGCTGCGGCCTGATAAATTTGGATTGCTCAACTTAATCCCTGCGAGTGGCTACTTTTTAGGAAATTTTTTGGCAGCACGCTTAGCCAATCACTTTGAAATCAAGGCAGTGTTGCATCTTGGGATTGGAATCATGGGAGTGGGTTTAGCTCTCCTCTTTGGTTTGATATGGGGAGGTTCTCAGTCGGTTTTCAGCATTTTCTTGCCCGTGTCAATGTAAATGAGTTGAAATTATTTAATTTTTGGATTTATTAATTCATTAATTAATGAAAGTTTGATTTTAATTAATTTGTTTTGTTTATTTATGTTGCCAATAATTCATACTACCAAATGTAATTAAAAAAAAAATCATTAAAAAAATTAGATTCTAAATTGTTAATTATTGAGTAAATTTAGTTATTGAGTTGGGTTTATTCAGTTGTTATTTCTAACTATTGAGTAGATTCCTATCTGATTGCAATATAACTAGAGCACCAAATGATAAAAATATTGAAAGAATGTGAAGCCTACTAAATTATGTGATTCAAATCTTATTCATTGCAACACTGAAACTATTGTTACACTTTGAATTGCACAAAAGGCCCTTGTTTTTACAACTGCATTTGTTTGTAGAACACTTCCTTTTGCAATGAAAGTGTAGTTGTCCACCGCTTCTCGAATTAGCTGCAGTTGCTTCCTTGTCAAGCATATTTAGAATTAACCGGCGATGACTTATTAGACACCGGTGTCACCGTCATGGCTCGCCCGCCAGGCAAACGAAACAGTTCAATTCACATGTTATCGGGTGGTGAAAAAGCCATGACTGCGGTCGCCTTGGTGTTTGCCATTTTTGCGTTAAATCCATCACCGTTTTGTATGTTGGATGAGGTTGATGCACCATTAGACGACGCCAACGTTGGACGTTTTTGTGATTTGTATCAAAAGAAAAGGGCGGGAAAGAACTGTGCTGAGGTCAAGGGCAAAAATTCTTGCTATCTATACTAGGGTTAAAGAGCGTGATGTAGATTATGTCATATCCTGAAATAACCACGGGGATTCTTGGCGGCGGCGCACTTCATACGCTTGGATGGCTTCTTGACTTTGCATCGTCAAGCCGATGGCGTCAAGGCCTTTCAGTAGGCAATCTTTTCGAAAAGTGTCGATGTCAGTGAAGTCACACGCTTTAAGCGTGAAGGTGAGCAATACGATGTCATTATCCAGGTTGATGATCGTGAACGTCGCGACCCTACCGACCTTACCGACCTTTATATCCGCACGCCGGATAATCAGATGGTCCAGCTGTCCAACTTGGTTGATGTGACTGAGTCTGTCGCACCGCGCGAGTTGAACCATTTCGATAAGATGAAAGCGGTGAAGTTTCAGACCCTGCTGGCACCTGGCTTTTTAACATGTTACCTGTTGTACATTTTCACATAATCCCAAAAACTACACACTTCAGATTTCTATTGATAAATTTTCATTATATAATGGTAAACAGTATTAATTAAATAAATAAAAATGTATAATAAAATAAAATGTAGAGGTAAAGAAGATAAAAAGAATAATGATAATTAAATAAATAATGAATGATAGTGTTACGGTCATTTTATTTTAGCTCGTTGAAACCTTCGTAGGGTATATCGGGAAAGGTTTTTTTTAATTCATAAAAAATATGAATAAATAAAAAAAAGCATAGAATGATAAATAATAAAAAATGCATAGAAATGAATAAATAAAAAAAAGATAGTGCAAAACCAGACGAGGATAACTATCATACAGTGAATGACAAAAACAAAGCTGATAATTCGGGAAAACCCTCCATTAACTTCAAAAAAATACTTTACAATTGATTATACTTTGAACATTGTTACTTGCATAACTGAATGTTTCAGGTTGCAGGATCCAGGCATAAACTTTTAGGAATATATCTCATAGGAACCTTAAGCGGGATAAACAGACACAGGAGATGATCAAACGGGCAAAACTGGGTATCCTATCTTTAAAACTCCTTGTCCCAACCCCCAGTTATTGTGTATTTCCTTTACGTTTATCCGACCGCTTGTAGAATATGCTTGTCCCGTCTTTAATTATGACCTGACTTCAGGGCGAATAAGGGGTGATTGCTATCACCCCCTTTGTAAGCAATTGTTACATGTCATTAGGCCAATTAAACAGTTTACTTGCCTACTATGCGCCAGCGGAGACGCTATGATGGGAATAGAAGATGTGCTCGTGATCTAAGGGGGGAGAGATTGAGTAACTCAGCAAGAGGCCGTAGAAGTTTTTGGACTTGGGGTTGGCAAAAAGACGAGCCCACGGACGACCAACGCCGTGATGCAGTCTGCGTATCTTCGAGCGCTTCCGACGCTACTACCTTCGCAATTTTGGCTTCAGCGACCCGGACGCGCGTCGTACGGACCGAGCACGCGCCAGTAAGGCGATCGACCCGTACTCGAACGACTGGCACAAGGAGAAGGGCAAGGACGTGCGCGTGATGCTGGTGCTGAAGAAGGAGAAGCGTCGACTGTCCAACGAGGGCCAGCTTGTGTCCCGGCTACGCGAGTTGCTGCCTATGTCAAAAAAGTTGGGTGGAAACACCCATAGTGGCGTGATGTTGTTCTTCCCGACATCGCCATTGAAAAAACGGACTTGCAACAAAAAGCTGCAAGTCCGTTTTGGTTGTTTGATCGGAAATTCAAAGGTTGACCCAAGGTCTTATTTCTCGTCTTTCTTCTCTGACTTAACCTTGCCGGATAGTTTTTTCTTGATTCCGGCTAGTTTTGCTTTCGCTTCATCTTTCGTGATTCTAGGAAACAGACAAAGCCACCTATCTTTTTCTGTAACGCAAGTGTATAGATGACGCTATCTACATTTAAGAGATCTGTATTTTCTTTTGTTTTTTTTTTTTATTTTAGGTAAACGTCTTCTTGCGCAACGCTTTTCGTTATTAATGTATTTTTCTCCTTCTTTCCCCTGCTATTTATTTTTTTGCTATGACATGGGAGTGCTCGGGAATATTGTCTTTCTAGCATCAGAATCTCCTGAGACAAACCCGCAACACAACACTTGTCGCCAATCAATCGTTAAACTATATAGTACGGTTTCCAGAACATGCAACAACGAGAACTCCTGCCAGCATGGTACGCTTGTCCTTCTTCTTTCTCTTTTGATATTTAACCACTCCTTATTCTGTTAATACTACTATGAACAAACCAGACTTACCGCGCATTACATCTCCGTGCAATGCTATTCGGACTATGTTGTTAAAGGGTGTTGGTAAAAATTGAGGTATCTATCTTACGCATGGGTGATCGGATCTTAATGAAGCTGAATATATAGAAAGATCTTATGTCTCAGATGCTCCATTTTCAATTTGAATCGGGAAAGTTGACATAGGGGGTGGAGGGGGAAACAGAAATCTTAGAAACCGGAAATCTTGGAAAACGCGTAGAGCGGAGAGATCGGAATGAAACTTGATGCGAAGAATAGTCACAAGTATTAGGTGCGTGCGCAGGAGGTCGGGGTCGGGCGACGGGTCCTGGTTCTCGAGCGAGGGCAGCACCCCCTCGAACTCGGCGGTCGCGATGCGTGCACCCGAGGACTCGATCCACGCGCGGTGCAGGCCCGGGCGCTCGGTCTCGATCGAGCCGCGGAACAGACCCGGCCGGCCGGGCACCGCGGGCAGCTTCAGGTCCACCGGCCGACCGTCGGGCGGGCTCCAGCGGATGTCCTGGACCGAGGCCTTCAATCAAGATAATTCAAGATTGAAATTTCTAAACACTCAACTCAAGTGTGCTCGAAGTAGTTCTCGAAGCACGTGACCTGAATCACGCCTGACGACATAAATTATAATAATTCAATGCAGTTCAATTCAATAAAGAGGTCCCTGTCCTGAATGTTTTCTGCAGTGCCCATAATGCCATTGCGACGCGATCGAACGCCCCTTCAACGGGAATAGGCAGCAGAGGAGCTTTCTAGGGTCAGAGCTAAGGTTGCTAAGGGTATGGTACATTTTCAGTGATGCCCCAGACCGCCGACCCCGTCGTGGCATCGACGGGCACCGCGTTGAACGCGCCTTCGGCCGGCGCCACGCCGTTGATGGTCGTGATGTCGGTGAAGGTGTAGGTGATGTCGAAGTCGACGTTGTGGCTGAGCGCGTAGCTGACCGCGCCGGTATCGAGGCTGTCGGTGACGACGAGGGCGTCCGTCTTAAAGACCAGCAAGCGTTGCATAATACTGACCAAGCTTGGGGTTAACCGATACTACCAATTCATACCAAGTGAGTGCACGGGCAAAAAGCTGGCGGTCTATTAAGCTATCTCCTACTCGAGAAAAACGCTCTACATCAACTTCAAAGTGCTCACCGGAATCTAATAGCGCAACCAAATCAGTATGTGTTTCATCAACGATATCAATTCTATTAAATGCTAGGGCGACGAGCGCTGTTCGTTACCACGAACTGTTTGAAAATTGAATAGAAGGTGACTCTCCCGTGAACGTATACGGCACTTTTTATTTCGGAGGAGGGCATAACTTCTAAAACTCGCAAAGACTGATGACCACGACAAAGAAATCCCTGACTTCCCTCATCGTACTGATACAGCCTTGGACCATATCAACTAATCTGCCGCGGAAGTCCAGGGGATTCTGCAGCGCCTTGACATGACCGAAGCATATGTGTTGTACTCTAAAGTGTTTTTATTAAAATTTTTGATTCTCAGTCGGTAAATATAATACTCGGAATTTACCAAGTAGCTGAAATTGTCGTACTCAAATGTGCTTGTATTAGATTTTCAGTATTCAGCCTGCAATTGAAACACACACAATTTATCAATTAGTTGAGTTTGTTGTACTCATGTATACTTTTATTAAATGTTTTATATCCAGTCGGTAACTAAAACGTTTGAAATTTGGTTTTTTGGCCGGACGACGGTTGTCCTCGCCTTTTGCCTTTGATGACTTACCCTTGAAACCCTGCTTGCCGCGATTGCGGTCCGGTTTACCCTGAAAACGTTTGCGTGTACCCGCGCCACCATATCGCCAAACCAGAATTTTCTTCGGCTCTTCCGGTTCAGTCGGGGCTTCAGAAACTGCTTCAGCAACAGCTTCTTCTGTATCTTCGTCTGATTGTTTTTCTTCTCCAGCTATCTTGTGTGCAGGGTGAAGTTGGTAAGGCAAAAGCTAATGGGGCGGACAGATGGACGTTGAAAGCGCAAACCTGCTGGTAGTAGACGACGATCCTGAGTTGCGTGAACTGACCCAGGCGTATCTCGAGCGGCAGGGTTTTGTGGTGAATTGTGTTGAGTCCGGTGAAGCCATGGACAGGTTCCTCAGCCAGAACTCTGTTGACCTGCTGATCCTTGATCTGATGCTGCCCGGTCGTTAGGCCTTTTTTAAATTTTCGCGAATTAACGCCACTGGAATCAGCGTTGCGTGAGAAAACTGAAAGGTGATTAGGGACAAAAAATTGTTTTTAGAAAATACCACAAGGCTTTTTCTCTTTCGAAAGTCACATTTCAAATTCAACTTATAGCTGTATTTTATTGTTAAGGATAAATATCTGACTGGACCTATCCATCCACTGTGAAATCTAAAAACAAATATTTCAAATACTGATTGTATTGTTATTTGCTTTTTTTGCACCAACAATATAGTATTAGAACAAACCCATTTACTGTGAGTTTTAGTGTTTTACTTTTCAATGGGAGAGGCATGGAGGAGGAGTAATCCAGTGCTGGATTACCATATTACCAGTGCTGATTGTTTGTTTATTTCTTAGTTTTTCCTTGTTTATTTTTTCTTCTCTTTCCCTGTTTTTTCTTATTTATTCTTACCTTGATTTAATTATTGAAATGAATATTTGAAATTACTGATAAATAAAAGAAGCAAATAACAACCTCAAAACAGCCAAGAAAATGTTGCTTGCTGGAAAGGTCATCATAAACTTCAGGTGTCCATTTTGATACTCCTCCAACAAACAATGGTCCAGCAAGTTGTTTAGAGAATGCTCTCGTTATATTCAGAGAAGGTTCCGAATCGAGAGTAACACTAGTCAGATTTCCATTGACAACCATATTGAATAGGTGAAGATTATCTCTTTATCGTTGATTGCGGCTGGTTTCAGGATAGAACGGGAAAGTGGAAAAAACAAGCGGGAAGAGTGGTAAAAACGACTATAGAGGGCGAGTTGGTTTTTAGTCTCGGTCATCCTCGAACAATCGGCGTCTATAAAGACGACGAACCTTTTATGCCTACGGAAACGGCGGTAGCTCCTAACGGCGATTTTTATGTTGCGGACGGATATGGCTCTGATTATGACTGGGTAGAAATATTGAAATCACAAGGAAACCTAAAGAACATCTTCAAGCTATGGCGAGGCCATTGTGGTTCGATGAATGCAGAACATACCAAGGATATCTTCGCCATGCGAAAACATGAAACACTTGAGATAAAGTACCGACATGACGGATCAATTGATACCGCACATTACACGAAAATCGGCTCTCATGAGCGCGCACGCCAGGCATGTAAACTGGCCAAGGCGGTAATGCATATCTTCGCGGAGCAGTGTTGCTGCACGTTTCGACATGTTGCCGAGAATTTTGTCGCTGATTTCCGGATCGCAACCTTTCAGTGCAACGACCAGCAAGTCATTGGATATCTCGCGTAACAAGGCCTGGATGCCACGATCGTCAACTTCGAGCAAAGTTTCGAAGACAAACATCATGTCCTCGATGCGTTGTGACAATTCAGCATTTCGTTCCTTGATTTCGCTAAGCAATTGTCTTCTTTTTTAGTGATGATAACCCTGTTCATACTATCAAATTTTATGCAGATGTGCACTTTCGTAATAAAAAGAGTAGAGTCAGTGTCATTTAAAGGGTTGTCAAATTTCTGTTAGGATTTAAGATAGATTTATTAATTGAGCCTACAGCTCTTTTGACAAAGGAAGACTTATTTCATAGTTTTGACAGTTTCAAATTTTTAACCACAAACGAAAGAAAGCAAAAAAATACAGTGACCTTTCTAAGTGACAAAAAATATTGCAGGGCAGCTATCCCCCCTCCCACGCTCATTTCTCCCCAAAGTCACCCGATCCTAATTTTGAGATAGCCATTTCGTTCAGCATAGTCAAAAAATCTAATAAATGTAGCTTTAAGTATGACTTAACCCCCACATTCTACGGGGGAAGGGCAGCAAGCTATGAACTTTGTTCATCGTTTACATATAGTATCGGTTATTGGGAAGTATAGCCAGGGCGGTGCGGTGGTTCTCATTACCAACTCGCCCCGTCGCCGGGACGCCGTCAGTGAACAGCTCGACATGATCGGTGTCGATCCGGAGGCTTATGATCGCATCGTCACGTCGGGTGATGTGACCCGCGATCTGATCGCAGCGGGACCGGACCAGGTCTATTTCATCGGCCCGGACCGGGATCGGACGCTGTTTGCCGGGCTCGGCATCCAGGAGGTTGGCCTCGACGATGCCCTGCCAATTCAGGAATCGCAGTCGGTGTTGTTTTTTTGACAACAGGAAATCACGCCCAATTTTTACGAAACAAACATGACGGAAAAACATCTCGTTAAAAACATCTCGTCGTTGGCATTACCTCATAGACATAACCCCATAGGCAAAACGACACTTTGCGACCAAAAAGCCACAGATGTCCCAATGATCAACTAAAAACCGATATAGGGTTAATGAGCCACTTGTTGGGTATGAAAACCATTTTGTACGGCATAGTCCAAAAATCTAAAAACAATGTCTTTGAGGATGATTTGACCCCCCCCCCGCAGTCTCTGGAGGAGGGACTGCTAGGTATGAACATTGCCCATTGTTAACATATAGTATTGGTTATTGAGAAGTATACAGATATTCCCCAGGGGGTATTACATCGGAGGATCTTTTCATGAGGGAATTTTCCATTGGGTAAGGGAATTTTCCATGGAGAGGGGCCTAGGTCCACCCCCTCGATCGACCGACCGGAACCTTTGCCGACGCCCTCCGCGTCGAAGGCCACAATGCAACAGGGTCTGTTGAAGCGATCCTTCAGGCGGCCAGCGACGATACCGATCACGCCGGGATGCCAGTCCTCATTTCCAACAAACACCAACCCGTCATCGCGAAACCCATTGCCATTCTCCAAAGCATCGATCGCCTCGTCCTGACAGCGGCGCTCGATTTCCCGTGGAGACATCGCCGCGTGCTGCCATGGCAAGCGCAACGCGCACATTTTCGCCATAGGCCGCATTCTTTCCGACCGTCGCCCACAAGCCTGCCGACTCAAGCGCCTGCTTTGCATAGATGCCGGCCGGTACATGCATCGGATCGCCCATGGCAAAGCGGTCCGGACCGAGCAGGGATGCCGGAACCGCTTGGTCCTGCGAACCGTCCCCGACCGTACTGCGAACGATGACCAGCATTTCTGTTAGATACATTTTGCCTCTTTTTATATGTTAATATTTATAAATACCATATTAAAGCACTCGTTGTTATAAGTCCAGAGTCATTTTGTGGCAGCATTTTGTACTGTAAACCCATTGGATAACAAAACAGCGTTGTTGCAACAAATCTGTTGCCGGAATTGGCTCTTAGCACCTACAAATGATCTTGTTTACAATAAAACGGACAGATCGAAGAGAGACGGATTAAGATGGTTTCCGTGATGCCGTACATGTTCACCAGACGAGTCTGTGGAAACGCCGTTTGGAAGTGCAACGTCGCGCGCGGATTGAGCGTCTCGCCGCCGAAAATCACGTAGCGGAGAGGAGGATGCTTTTCCTTCAACGCAGACATCAACTCGTTGAAAAACGTCGGGGTTTGGTTGAGGACGGTGACTCCCTGTTCCCGCATCAAATTGGCGGCCTGTTCAGGGTCACGGCGTTTATCCGAGGAAGATTTTCTGTCCACACCTGCAAAAGTACTAATAGCTTCAATGATGCTACCTACTTTTGAACCAAATATGGCAGACATCAAACGTCCAGAAATATCTTTTGGGTCGTTGTGTGCTAGATTACCTCCTCCAACAAGACCACCTAAATTGTCTAAAAAACCAGTATTTCGACTATCTTTCAGCATATCAAAAATATTACTAAAAGTTGATGGATTCTGAGCTTTATCAGCTGAAGCGGCACGCGCCGCCTCCACAATCCGCGTCGGCCGTGCACGTACCGCAGCCACTGGCCACGCCGTTCTGCTCGAGGAAGTAACAGTCGCAGGTCGCCGGGTGGGAAAACGACCGAATCGGTCCCCCATCGACCTCGCGCGCGACGTGCATCGCACAGGGCGGAATGTTGCCGGTGCTGATGATCGCCTCGGCAACGTTGAGCCCCTCGTTTTCCGCCACACCCGTCATCAGTTGTTTTGTAGCAAGTTGTTTTTATTGTGGTTTTTGTAATTGTTTTTGTTTTGTAAGAAGTATTTTTTGTTTTGTAATAAAAATCTCTGATTTTTTAGTATTTATTTTTGTTTTGTAAGATTTTTTTTTTAGGAAGTATTTTTTGTTTTGTAAGAACAGTCTAAAATTTTTAAGACGTGTTTTTGTTTTGTAAGAATTGTTTTTTGTTTCGTAAGAAGTATTTTTTACTTTGTAAACCACTAGACACTAAGATATGTGTCCCAGAAGGAATTTCATATCCATTTAACTCTATTTCTTTTGTATTTTGACGAAGAAAACCCTTTTTGAAAAAACGTCTTTAGAATGTATTGAAATTCATGAAAGAATCAGAAAGAACGGAACTTGGGCAGGTGAATATAATCGAAGTGTTTCTTTTACAACAGAATTCAAATACTTTAGCTTTGAAATATCAGAATAGGAAGGAATTTTGTAGGAGACCAAACTGAAAAGCGTATTCCATCAATTGATTTTATAGCTTGAATAGACATCAGACTTTCTCCTTGATTAACAATCTTGGTGCAACATTGAGGCTTTGCATTTCTTGCAATAATAGTTTAAAGGCATATGCAACGGATACAGATGAAACTTTAGCTTTATCTCCACAAACCCTACAAACGTATTTTCTTTGTTTGACATCATGATAGGCAACCAACCCACATCTTTTCCGTTAAATGTTGCTGGACTAACCTTTAGCGAGGCCAAAGCGTTTATTTCGGCAGAGATATCTAAATATCTGATTGGTGTTGAATCTCACGTCAGCATGGGACAATTGCGCAGTATGCGCATTTTTGTTCTTGGTGAAGCGTTTAAGCCAGGTGCCTACACAGTCAGCTCTTTGACGACTATGACCCAGGCATTGTTTTTGAGCGGTGGTGTTAACGATATTGCGTCACTGAGAGGTGTTGTCTGCTTGAATCACTGATGGAGGAGCACAGGCAAAGAACGAGGCGAATGGTCTCAGGGAGCAAATGATGGAACACCAAAAGAACTTGGCGATTGCCAATCAGCGGGTATGGGCACATGTTACAGAGATGACACAAGCAGGTGGGTACATTGCAGGCTGAGGCGATCGAATCTGAAACAAATTATCAAGCTGAGGTTGATGCCCAAAAGACTCTGGCAAAAATCGCTTTCTTCTGTAGGTTTTTACGAACTGAGACTGAGACAATAGCTTTGTTACAGAGAAAACTATATAGTTTTTTGATTATATAATTTGCAGTTTTGTAAATCTCAGTTCCTTGTTGAGGTTGTATAAAATGAAAACTATCTTTAATAGCTTTTAACCTTCTTCTCTAGGTTTTTCCAACTAAGACTTTTATTCTAATTCACTAGATCTCAAACCTTTCATATGTACTCCACAACTTTCGACCGGCCTTGAATTTGGGAGAGGGCTCGAACAGAACCCTGGGAAACAGCAGACGTGCAAAATAAAGCGAGTTGAGACCCAGCATGGCGGCAAAGGCTGCCCAACCGGCGTAGGAAAAGAAATCCCGCCGGGACCAGATGGTATCCAACTCAGCATCTTTTTTCTTGGCAGCTGGTTTAGCGGCCGGTTTTGCAGCCGCTTTCGC
This sequence comes from Alatinidae sp. Z8VKAUB7J3, assembly GCA_010016025.2. NCBI lineage: Eukaryota > Metazoa > Cnidaria > Cubozoa > Carybdeida > Alatinidae > Alatinidae sp. Z8VKAUB7J3. Next base: position 238,309,236 of record JAAAKM020721499.1, read on the forward strand.
GGCTCCAGCCGGTTTTGCAACGGCCGGTGGGTCGCTCCTTACTACAGTTCGTTACCACGAACTGTTTGATACCACGAACTGTTTGATTAATTATTAAAAAAAAATTTTCCACAAAACAAGTTTTTCAAAAAAAGTAAAGAGCTTCAAAATCCAATTGAAAACAAATACATATTAGATGTTTCACTTTTTTGATTTTAATAAATCAAAAACTAATTTATAGCTTCAAGGAATAATTATTGGTATATTTAGCCTATACCAAACTTTCCGCTCCTATGCGGGCAAGTATGACGGCGATAACGAGGCCCAGATCGAGGGCGTCGAGGCGCTGATCGCCGCGGGCGCCAAGGGCATTCTCATCACCCCCTCCGATCCGGCCGCGCTGGCGCCCACCATCCTCAAGGCCCGCGAGGCCGGGATCCTGGTCATCGCGCTCGACACCCCCTTCGACCCGATCGACACCGCCGACGCGACCTTCGCGACCGACAATTTCAAGGCCTATTAAGAAAAATGGTTGGAGGATTAGAACGCCTGAGGAAGTATAAAGTTTATTAGGCTTTTTTGAAATAGGCCACAGCTAAAGTAAACCAGCCAATCATAAAAGAAAGACCGCCAAGAGGTGTAATGGGGCCGAAAACTTTAGGGCCGCCAAAGGCAAGAACGTAAAGGCTTCCAGAGAAAAGTAAAATTCCTCCCAGAAAAAATTTACCAGGCGTTTTAACTTTTTCTCGATTTTCTGCTCATTTTGAGTTTGAATCGGTTATTTATTGCAATTTCTGTTCGTGTGTGGTTTTGTTTATTTATTAATAGCGATTAATGGTAGTTTCACGTTTGAAAATTTATTTTTCTCTATTCCTGCCAATGTTTTGTTTAATTTAGCTCTTCACTTTACCTTCAGCATATTTTTTGGACAAGGTCATTATTTAAATTAGTTAAATTGAGAAACAATGTTTTCTACAAAAAATAATGCCGCGTCTCGCCTCTGCGACTGCCGCTGTTCCCAGTTCCGCACAAGAGTCTTGCTCACGTCGTGGACTAAATCGCTGTTGGTCAACGCCAGCGCCTGCTGCGGAAGCACACTGCGAGTCCGCCGATAACACTCCAAGGGGTTGGGAGGATCGAACAGTTCACTCAACGGGCTGGCCCCACCGTCTTCTGGAAAGATCTCGTAGTAAACGCTGCGGCGCTGTGTGGTCAGTGCTATTGGGTAAGTTCATGATGAATCAATCAAAGCAACACAACATTTGTGAATTTTGCACATAGAATCTTCGAAGGAACTATTCCAACTTTGCTTCTCTCTGATCCGGAACATCTTCGTAATGTCCTCATCAAAGATTCACATATATTTATCAATCGAAGAGTAATTCTTGCAGATTTTTCATTGTCACACTGAAACTATCTTAAAACTTTTGTAGACGATGGAAGGTGCTACGGGTTTTTCTTACACAGGGAGAGAACAGAATCACGGTTCTTGACAACATGGTCGACATAATCTTGTTGCAATTCTGGATGGTCCCTCATAAGACTAAGTACGCAGTCGAACGCTGCTCGGTCTTTTTCTTTCAAGTTCTCCAGCGTCGGCTGTGGGAAAAAGTACTCGTAGAGAGCCCAACCTCCCTGCGCGGCCGAGCTAATTCCAAAGAAAAAGAGTTGTCGCAAGGCTGAGCTCTCTAAATAGAATTAATAGCAATAGTGGTAGTACTAGCAGCAGTAGCCGTATCAACTTGTTGCCTTTTGGTCAGTAGATCATCTCTCTCCTCAATTCTCAGAGGTTTCAACATAATATTGTTAGCCATTGTTGTGACATTGCTGAGACGTGTTCCTGATACATTATATGTTCATTTACTCTTTGAAATTTTCATCTAAATATTTTTAGCCTTACAAGTAGTTGCAAGAGTAGTAGGATGCGACACTCACAGAACGTCGTCTGGGTGCACCTCGCTGTAGGCATTCAGTCCCACTGCAGCAGGGCGACTGTGATCGATTGCGTCGGTGCCGTTCATGTGCCTGATGTTGTCCAGCAGCTCCTTTGCCATGTCCTGCACGCACACGCACGCATCGTGAGAGAACGGAGCAGACCAGCGCTGGACGAGCGGCCTGTTTTCGTAACAATGGAGACAAGCGGGCAATGTCATGGATCTGGGTTGTGGGATCTATCTTAAAATATTTCTTTCCTCACATTTTTGGTACACAAGTATAGCACTAACTTTTACAAATAGATTTTACTAAATAAATTAAAACCACACTCTCCAAACAATTAATATTTATTTAGTTTGCAGCTGATTTTTTGGTAATTGACGCCCCTGTTTTAGTTTTAGCTTTCTTGGTTTTGGATTCCTTTTTTGACTGCTTCTTTTCAAACTCAAATCGTTGTGGCTGCGGCATGTGCCGAATCCGCGTTATCCGAGGCTGGTGAGCGAGGCGTTCCAAACCTTGCATGCGGAAGGTGCCGAATCTGGGCGGCTGTTCGGCCTGTCACTGCACCCCTGGGTGATCGGTCAGCCGCATCGGATCCGCTATCTGGCGGAGACGCTGGAGAATATCTGCGCGCTCGGCGAGGTTTGGCGGACGACGGCCGGTGAGATCGCGCGGCACTACCGCACCAGCTTAGGGACGTGCCATCTACCCAGTATGTTGAATCATACGATTTACCTATCCAAGCTGGATTACCAAATTCCCGAACAAAAATATTTTCTTCGGATGAGTGAATTGAAACCATATCCCCACCCTCACTTCTACAAATTGCAATACCATCTCCCCAGAACATTTTTGATTTTACTGTATAGCAATAGCAAGTATTATCGTTAAAGCATTTTTCTGTGTAATTCTGGGGACAAGGGGTGATCCTGAAGCCGTCCGAGATCGCCCCGATGTCGAGCCTCTTGTTCGCCGAGTTCATGGATGAAGCCGGCTATCCCGCCGGTGTCTTCAATCTTGTCAACGGTGACGGCCCGTCGGTGGGTGAGGCCATGTCGGCCCATCCCGGCATCGACATGATGTCCTTCACCGGCTCGACCCGGGCCGGCACCGCCGTCACCAAGGGCAGCGCCGATACGGTCAAACGCGTCGCCCTGGCGTGCGCGAAGAAGCAGTCGGTTTTTCAATTGGCAAGAAAGGGTATTTTGGAACAGGGCAAAGCCTGGAAACTTTTCCAAAAAAGGATTTTTGGGAATATGACCCCGCTACCGATACTTGGACACAACGGGCAGATTTTGGCGGCGGTAACAGAAAATCTGCCGTCGGATTTGCCATTGGTAATAAAGGCTATGTAGGTACCGGTAGAAGCAACGGTCCTATACATCGTGATGGCATCTTCGTCGTTAGAAACATCCGATACATTCGACAAAAGTCACCTTATGTTCGGAGATCAAGCACCCCACTCTAAAATTTAGCTACCTATACACTTGTGAAACAAAAGGAAAAGAACGGGGATATTCCCCAGCCAGTGAAAATTTGGGACGAAGATGTCTCGAAGACAAAGTCAAAATAAAAATACACTTTAAAGTAGCAGGCCAGGTCCCATTAGAAGCCAATCAGATATTAAGCACTGCCATCAAGCTTAAATTGGTTGCCCGGTTTAGCTTGGCGTTTTGCGTAAATATCTAACAGTTAAGCAGCCACATCACGGACTTTTTCAGCGGCACGTTTCTTGGCTTTTTCCCATGCATCGGAGCCCAATTTATGGAGCGGGGCAGAGGCCTCTTCGCCACCAGAATAGCGGCTAAGCATATGTAATGCAGAAACGGGCACGTATAGCTTTGCCTCGTTAGCGTAGGTAAATTATTTGGACAGAGTCCCTAACCTAACCTACCCCTTCCCCTAATGTGCAAATATGTAGCCCGAGTTATACAGGTCCAAGGCATTATGTCACCCGTCATTTGTCTCTGTGACTATGAGGCCGGTTTTCTGAGATCTAAACTAATCGTAATTCTTGAGTATTTTTCTTTTAATTACAAATTACCATATTGTCTTAAAAGTAGGCTCATACAAAAAGTACAAGCCCCTTCCCGTGATCGCTCGTCGAGTCTGTCTTTCGGTTCTCATCAAGTACATGAGGGAGCGAAAAGGAAAGAACTCGGATGTGGATCTCGATCGGGTGGTCCAACCAGGAAGCGAAATCTGTCTTGTGCGCGAACTGCGCTGTGACCCCAGTCTTCTTGCTTCATGCATGAGCAGACTATCGACAAACGATCGACAGGTATTGGTGCTCTATTTTTGGAAAGGACTCTCCTACGGAACGATCCATGAGTCTGTACGGAATAGTATGCACTTGCATAATCTCCAAAATCCTATTGAAGAATCAAAAACATGCAAGTCAATCTTTGAGAGAAAGAAAAATATTCCATTGAATTACCAATGTAAATGTATTGGGTGAAGCTGTCCATCGTTTGACATGAGTCAAGGGCCAGATTTCCATAAACTAGAGAGAAGCAGATATTCGATCTTTCGAGAAAGAAAACTGATCTCCTACATCTTTTTCGAGAACGGCGCCCCGCTCATCGACCCGGAGAAGATCCAGATCATGGACGCGACGGGTGGATACGACGAAGGCGCACGCGTCCTCAGCGTTGCGGTCTGCTTCGAAGGCGACGCCGCGACGTTCAACGACGCCGAGAACCCGGTCGGTTACTCGATCTCCTACGACGGAAGCGCTGGCATCACGGTCGGTTGTTCGGTCAGCGCTGCCCTCACGGGAACGGTCGCAGTCAACTTTTTCGTGATGCCCATTGTCAGTGAGACGTGAGACGCCGAAAACAACAATGAAATAAAAAATGGCAAAAAGATTGCCATCCATCAGACAAACACGTCACACATACCATGATTACGTAGAAGTGTACGTATACTGCATGGGGATTGGAAGCGAAATTTCGAAAGTTCTTAAGTCCGTACCAGTAAGTACCGGTACGTACCAGTTACTGGGGGTAGGTTATTTAGAGCTTACCAGGAACGCTATTGGAAAACAAGAAGTAATGTATTTGAAGGTAATTGGGACAAGATAGAGTCAATGCTAACTCAATCTCCAGGTTTGCAGGCAAAAACTATTCTTGCTCACTTAATGAGCCAGGAGCCCAATAAATTTAATAATAGTCACGAACGAACCCTGCAAAGATTGATACGCAAATGGCGTGCAAATAATGGCTCCAATAATAATATAATATTCAATCAAAAAATTAAGCCTCCCCTTTAGCTAAATTCATTTTTAAACATGGGGTAGGGTAGGGTGGTTCTGTTTTTTTCTTTTCTGAGAATGCTTAAAATTGGCATTTTCAATGAAATTACCCCAAAAAAGAGTTTTGCAAAATCTTGAGGTGTGACAAAATCTGGGGAAGGTTAGGGTGCAAATTGTTAAAATAACTTTGGGTTGCCTATGCATAAAAATAAAACAAAACTGGCTAAACAGTACCAGTAGCGTTACCACTAAGTGTGCCGTCTGCAGTGGCTTCGGTGGCAATGTCATTCAGCGAATCAAAGTTATCTGCTTCGAAGATCGCAACCGCCGCCTTCAGCTCGCCACTGATAATGGCGGCGATACGGGCTTCATCCCCGCAGCTTGCCAACAGCTGTAGTGACAGCAAGTTTGCCAACATCGGTTCAGGACAGAGGCCACGCCCAAGCTCTTCAAATACAACGCTTATATCAAATCCACGATCAAACCTTGTTGATTCAAAGCTCAAAAGATCTGAAAGCAGTCGAACAATTTTATACTATTAAAATAATCTCTTAAGGCTCTCCCATGAAATGAGATTTATAGAATGGAAATTCATTTGACCCAAAACCGGTTATTAACATTAACAGTGGCGGATGTAGAAACAATTCTGATTGGGTTTTAGGAAGGGAGTTTTGTTACGGTAATTAAATAAATAGCGGGTTATTTATCGTTCGGACTAAATTAGCGTAGTGGTGGCCGGTTCAGGCACCACTTCGTTTTCGATGTGTCCGACCCCTTCGATTTCGATGCGGACAACATCCCCGGCCTGCAGGAAACGTTTCGGGTCAAAGCCGATGCCGACCCCGCTCGGTGTCCCCGTCACAATGAGGTCCCCGGGCTCAAGCGTGAACGCGGCCGTGAGGGTTTCGATCTGGTCATAACAGTCGAACACGAGGTGGCGCGTGTTTCAAAATAACACATTTCTCAAAAAATAGCACAATATCGTATAAACAGACCAGATTTTACGGCAGCTTGCGTTGAACGATAGACAGAATTCAGCACAGCGCTGTGTACTGGTTTGAAAGTAATAATGGAAGTTGACAGCGCTAATAAGCAGTCGAATAGTCAAACAAAGCAATGGAAGTGTGGGTTCCTGCTATCTATTCTCCGAAGTCTAAAAGAGGTTCCACTTTTGACTGGAAGGGCGCGAAAGCCGTGGCCTTGGAGATCAATTCACCCGGCGGTTCACCGGTGCAGTCGGCACTGATCGCCGGACGCATTCGCCAACTGGCCAATCAAAAGAACCTGCCCGTGCACGCCTTCTGCGAAGACGCGGCGGCCAGCGGCGGTTACTGGCTGGCCTGCGCCGCGGACCAGATATATGCCATGCCACCGTCTATCGTCGGTTCGATCGGCGTCATCTCCGCCGGTTTTGGTTCTGATCGGCGAAATTCGTGAGGACGGTCAGTTCGATATTGTCTCCCAAACTGATGAACTGGTGCCTGGCGATGCTTGGTCAGACTTCCTTCCGGGATCGAAGGATCTGATCTCAGATTGGAAAGATAAGAAATGCGGCAACTTCAATAAGACGACGCAAGAGTGTGGCGCCGCAGGCTAATCTTTCACAGATATAGAAAACCTCGATTTGGCGCGGCCGTAAAGACGGGCGGCCAGACCTTGGCTGATCTCTCTTTGCTGCTTTTTGTCTTTAATAATTTTCTCAATTCTCTGGAAATCTAAAAAAAAATCATATTCAAATGTAAATTGGATTCCAATAGTAATGATCCCGACACCACCCGATGATTATAGCCCTAAAAGTATATTTCTTCGTTGTTTTAGATATTGGGATGACATGTATTCTTTGTTATAACGGATATGCTGCATTGTTGACACGATTAAATTTGCTAAAATATTATACCACATAAAAATAATTCTGGCCTGAACAGGATTAGAATGTTATAAAGCACAAATTTCAAGATTACCAATTGAGTTAGAACTACTGGAAAATGTAGATAGCCTCCAAGTTTCAGAGCTGTGCTGTATTACATCTGTTCTTAAATGTATTAAATAAAAAAAAAAAAATGTTTTTTTAACTGAAAGTAAGGAGCAACATTAAAACTCAAAACGAACAGAACTCTTTAAGGGTCTAATCAAAGCGAAATTAGAATTTGGGACGTGTGTTGCTAATCCAGTAGAAAAGAGCGATATATCAATTCTAGAATCAGTGCAGCAACGTGCAACCAAATACATAAAGGGATTTCACCATCTTATATATCCTACCGGATTACATAAGCTCAAACTACCATCTCTCACATATAGACGTAGGCGAGGAGATGTAATAATGACATACAAGTTAGTACGTGACCCGAGGTTGTCTTGCCATCTATTCCTAAGTGTTCCAGGTTGGCGGCTTCTGTCGACCCTTCCTTCGAAGGTAACTCTTGACAAATGTAATTTTTTCATTCACCAAGTGTGACCCACCAACCTGAGTTGCTGTAATTGCACTCTATGAGGAATTGTATTTTTGCGCTTCAATTGCCTTCGAAGGTCTTTGCTGGAGACTCTGTCGAGATATGTCGCACCAGCTGTACGGCGGAGGCATTTTGTTACCACAAACTGTTTGATATTCAGTGAAGAGGCTTGCACTGCCTTATCTAGTAGACTATTTCAATCATTCATCCTAGTTACTGACTAGTATTATTCTCAATAATGGGTTTGAGGTATTCCTTTTATAATTTTGGCACTACCCTCTGGTTGCTGAATTTGTTTGAGTAGAAAAATACATCTTAAATCTTGTCTTACCAAGTCCATTTTTATGGCACTTGGTATTAACCAAGTGGAATGAAAATTTCGATTGGATCGGTCCAATCACCCAGGCTCCATACGTCGATAGTATAGCCATCAGGCCGAACACCTGTCGGCAGATTGCTAGTGCTCTCGATAACTTGTGCGGCGAAAACACTTAGATCGGGCAAGATGGACAGGCGCGCTCGTTCCTCTCCCAGATCGAAAACCCGATAGAGCTGGGTGACACTTTTCCCTGCTGCAGCTGCTTCGATCTCAGCCTGAGAGGCGGGCCAAAGAGCATCGGCACCAGCCCGCCGAGCAGCAGGCCCAGCGAAATCCCCACCAGGGACAGCACGCCGATTTGAATGAAATAGACCTGAAATACCGTGCGCCGATCAGCGCCCAGGCTGCGCAGGGTGGCGATCACCCCGGTTTTCCCAGCCAGATAGGCGCGGACCTCTGCCGAAACCCCGACGCCGCCGACTGCCAGGCCGGACAGGCCAACAAGGATCAGAAAGGATGTTTCACCTCAACACCCCTAGTCTTCATCATTCTCTGAAAAGTCCACCCTTGTAACATTAGCCTTAGCTGTAGCATTAGTAGTGCTATTTTGTATACATTAACTATTCGTTAGCTCCCCTCCCCTTCAATGTGCTCTGAAAGCCTCAACTTTATACTCCAAGTTGATCCTCAGATATTGTTGATCTGCCCTTTTGACAACCTGCATGCCCTTAGTGTGATTTGATATAGTCTCGCTCGAGTTTCTGTGTGTTTTGCTTTTCTATATTTTTCTATCATTTCTGAAAAGAAGTAGTCTTCTTTATGAGCTCAAATGAGAGAACAGCAAGAAACAAACGCGGATAAAAATATCTTCAGACAACTGACTTTGATCCGGTGAGTGAGTTTAATGAAAAAAAGAAGAAGAAGAAGCCTATAAGGTGGATAGAAATAGCACGCAAGAACTTATGAAATGCTCGCATTTCCATGATTGTTTAAAAGGGTTGCTAGCTTTTATTGTGTTTCTTAAGGATCAAATTCCGCCTATCAATTACAAATGACGTAGTCTATTTTTAATAAATAACCTTTCAAATTTGATGTGTCATTAGCTTCAATTTTTGAAATGTTCACCTTCACATAGCGAGGATATATTGTGCAGCATAATGATGCCCATGTTATTGAAGATGATATATTAGTGCGAGATTTAATCCGGCAATTTTTGTTTACCCTGCCATTCCCTGCTAGCGGCATGTTTGCATTTGATAGTGAAGGTAAGCCTCTTAAAACTGAGTTAACTGTAGAGCAGCTGTTAGGTGCCGAAGTTAACCTTTATTCAGCAAAATCTTATCCTGAGGACGTTTCTATTGAACTAGCCCTCAAACCAAATAATCGAACGTCACCACGTTACCAATCCAAAGTAAAAGTAAAGGACCGTACGTTAAGCGTCAGTTTATATAGGCTATACAGAGACAAATAGAAATAAGTAGAATAAATTTTTGAAGGGACTTCATTTTGTCGTAAAATTAATCGTTATGGGATTAAGCTCGAGGAAATAATAAACCACACGTCTTTACTTGTCCTTGTGCGTCTTATTAATCCCTCGCGCCTTGTCGACAAAATTAGGGATTAAATGAATAGTTATGAAATCCATATCGCTTAAGACTTCGCTTTCTTTAATGTTTACCCTTTGTTGGTACGGAGCCAAACTGGCACAGATCAGCCTCGCGTTTACACGGGACCTGGTGGATCCATACTCATTTGGATCTGATATACGTACCAGTTTTGGTCCACCAAGTGGACCAGTTTGGATCTGTACCCGTGTAAACGCTTGGGATCAGACCCAAACTGGTACTGATCGAAAATGAGGTAAAAAAAATACTACTAAGAGGTAAATTTGATGTAATCCCTATTCATATTCTATTTTCGGCGTATCTTCAATATCCCAGGAGCGTTTAATGTCACTTGGTCGAAAGCTTTAGGGAATGTTAAAGGTTATCTTGAAACACATTAGAAGACGCTAATTAGAATTTAACAAATTAGAATCAGATATTTCAATAAGAAACCAATAATAAAACTTTGGTAAAAAGAGGGAACATAGTTCAACTGAAAAAACATCCTGAAAGAAGTTTTTCAAAGAAAAGTAAAGGGCCATATTAAACTGGATATGATGGTGTCGTTTTAAATTAAGATTCTATAACTTTTAGGGGATGTTCCTCCTTTTTTTCCAAAATAAGGCAACTCTTCTCAGGCTCGTAACCTTTGACGGGTATGGCTAAACTTAATGCAACTTATGTATTTAAAATCAGCAGTAAAAATCCGATTCATTTGATATATCTATTGGTATCAAGATTCCGTTTTTTAGAATTTCGGTTGCTATTGATCCGGGTCGCTCCTCATACCAAATGGGTGATTTCAGCCATTTCTCTGTGCCAAAAAATTCTAGTTAAAATAAGCCTAAATTACTATTGTCTAAAAATTCTGAGATTGTAAATTGATTTAGAGTTAGCAAAAATCGATACCCATTTTCAGCCTCGAGTTTCAGAGGTAGTAATGCTGTACGGGAGTGAATTTGATTTTAAAAGGTACAGGAAGTCCTACAAAATAAACGGTTAATATGTTGATTTATTTCGTGTGGTCTGGATAACTTGGATAATAGTCGCCGCCTTGGCGACTATTGCTGGGACCTTATACGGGTTGGACAAGAGCTTTAAGCCTTTCACCTACTTCATGCTACTACTCCCCATGTTTGCCTCCGCAATCATTGGCGGTATTGGCAGCCCCCTAGGTGCTATCGCTGGTGGTTATATCATTGCATTTTCCGAGGTCCTAGTCACTTACGCATATAAGAAATTCCTTATCTATTCCAGTCTTTTCAGGAACGGCATGCATCCGGTGACACGAGTGGCCGGGATAGAGAAAGTCTTCGATCACAGTCCATTCCAGACCGTGGTCATCGGCCAGCCATTCGAGCGCCGGCCCGCAACTCCTCGCGGCCAATTGCACGAGTGGCTCGGAGGCCTTGTTGTTCGATTTGTGCTGCAGATCGCGGACAAATTGTCCGGGGCTGTCGCTGATGCCGCGTGCCGTCTGAAACCGGAACAACTTTGTGGAGTGGAGAAGAGGATCCCATCCAGTCCACCTTCTGGATTCAGGCGCCACTTTCCACACCAACACTGGGATAGGACTAGGTGCGGTAATCGTGGGGTCACCCTGGGATGTAGCCTTTGACAGCTTCTTGTGGGACATCGGCAATTCAGGTCTGCAGGCCATCGCCAGTGGAAATTCCCTGTATATTGTCGGCCCCGTTGCGGAGGATTTGTTTTTCCAAGTTGAAGAAGGAATGTAAAGGGCCATATGACAGATGCAGAAGATGTGGTGCAAACAGAACACAAGGTGAACATCGTGAATGTAACATTCAATGCCATCACTGTGAGGGTGAACATGTTTCTACCGATTATCAATGTCCAGTTATCGCCAAATACAGACGTGAACTAATTGACGAACTGAGAAAAAGACCTGAACTATTACCAAAAGATGTTCAATTATTCGTGCCGGTGAAATTTCCTCGCCGAACCGGACCCGATGATCGGCCCGGCACGGAACTCGGTCACGCGATCCGGCAGAAGTTCCGAGAGCACCCGCCCGGTCTCCTCGCGACTGCGCAAGTGGGGTGATGCCTGCTTGCCCTCTTCCTCTTCCGGCTGGATGCCGCCGAGGTAGATCACATGCCCGATGCCGGCCTCATTGGCCTTCGTGGCGAAGTTCCGCGCTGCGGTCTTGTCGCGCTCCTCGAAGTCGGAAACAACCATTTGGTCAACCTTTCATTCCATAACTACGCAAAAAGATAGTCTAGCATCCACTTTTATCGGAAAACCTATCGCTAATACAAAACTCTACGTCCTAAATGATAAACTACAATTACAACCAATAGGTTCTGAAGGTGAGTTATACATAGCTGGTTTAGGTGTTAGTGGAGGATATTTAGCTACGGAAGAACTGACTAAAAAACGATTTATTGAGAATCCTTTTGTTTTGTTTTTCCAGGGTTGATCAAATCCGACTAGTGATCGTAGAATATCAGGTAAGGACTCATTTGATCGGAAATGGAAAGTTCTAGTGCCTTTTTAAGTGACTAAAAATATTGAGGTGTAGCAAGCTCCCCTCCCATGCCAATTCTTACCCAAAAATCGTCCGACCAAAATTTTGAGATAGCCATTTTTTCCGCATAGTCGAAAAATCTAATAACTATGTCATTGACGATAACTTTGGTTCCCTGGCTTACAACGCTGGCATTGCTGCATGGCTTGCTAATCCAAAAATTTAAAGGCGCGCTACCGCGAACCAATTTACTCCTGGCGATTTTCTCCTTTGTACTGGTGTTGTATGCCACGTTTTTAACCCGCAGCGGCGTGCTGGCGGATTTTTCCGTGCATTCTTTTACCGACCTGGGGATTAATGCCTACCTCATCGTTTTTATAGCGGCGTCGCTCGCTGTTGGCCCTCCTGAGTGACATCTTCCGCGTGCTGCTCGTCCCCCAGGAAGCGGCGAGCGAAGCCATACACTTTGCCAGAGTATTTCGCATACAGCTGTCTATGACTGCCTGCGTCTCCCTGACGACACCCCTCGATGAGGGGTGTATCCTCATCAACGTACATCACGAAACCCAACCCCCGCCCGCAGCCCATTACCCCTTCAAGACTGCAGGCGATTGAAAAACCCCGCTTGAACTCTAGATAAAGCTATCTACTATTAATTATACTATTTTTTAAACTATTTTATACTTATTAGCGGAAAAAAATATTATTTTCTTAAAAAATTTCCGTTTTTATGGTATTTTTAAGAATTTTTCCTCAAAAACGGAAAACCTCTAGCGGAAAAATCCAAAAATTTTGGTTTTTTTTTTCCGTAAAAACGGAAGCAAAACTTAAAAACGGAACACTTCGTAAGCCCTGATAACATCTTATTTTGTTATGAGCCTACATTTAAAATAAGAAAAATAAAATAAGACAAATAAGAATAAATCTTGAATTCTTGAGATTCCCAAAAACTAATATAACCACATTTTAAACATTCAGTCCATTCTCGATAGTTCTTTTCAAGTCATCTTGATTACAATAACGGTTTTTTTTCGTCATATTTTAAGAAAAAAAAACATCATTTATTTATTTTGAACAAAAACTGCACTGTTTTTGAAGGATTTCGCTGGACTCCAAAGCGCTTGTTGCTGAAGTCACGACGCCGAGCCTGGGCGTAGGCTATGAGATTGGGCGGGCCGTTGCCCAGGGGATCCCTGTACTTTGCCTTTACCGTCTGCAGGATGGACGAAGACTCTCAGCCATGATTGCCGGGTGCCCGGATGTCGTCAATGTGACCTACCATCACATATCCGAAGCCTATTCGGCTATCGACGACTTTTTTCGTACCCTTGATTAACGCCCTTGTCGGACAGCAGAACGGCTCGAATTTGATCCTGTGATACGCCGCCCTCGGCCGCCATCGCCATGGTCAGCCTGACGCAGGGGCCGCAGCCGGACAACCTCGCCGATTGCAGTTTTGCGGCAAAGTACACATCGGCCGGCGCGTGCGGGTGATGCAGTGAAAACGGCGCGGATAGAAAATAGCGAAACGCCTTTTCGGGATAGGCTTCCGCCATTTCCTCCAGGTACGTGGGAACATCCAACTCACTCTGACCTTCTAGTGCGGCGGTTTTGGAAGATTCTAGCTGACTGAAATTTTTGAATTTCAACGCCAGGAAGAGTAAAACCTCATTTATTCTTTTTGGCACCAAAAAGGACAAAGACAGTGGGAGCTCATAAGAAATGAGTGCAGAAAATCACAGAAAAAAATATTCCTCACATTCATCAGCTGTAGCTGATGCTTTGGCTTCTTAATAAGTAAAGTTTTTTTCTTTTTTTTTGCCGCTGCAAAAAAAAAGAAAAGAAAAAAGCTCTGAAACCTGATCATTATGCAGCATGAAGCATTGTTGCTGACCCGTTAAGAAGCTAGATATCACACGGATTAAGAACTGTCGAGTGCCCACAGTTCTAGCTTCTTGTAAAGTAGTTTCATGGTCAAGACTGCCAAAAGCTTTTACTGTGTCACTTAGTATTATCTCAGTGCAAGCATCGTCGATCTCTTATAAGTTGTAACTACGATACTAAATACATATGAGCCATTACGAAAAACAGATGTGAAGCTAACTGACTGAACCACTTTTGCCTATGGTAACATGAAAACCTGAGGTATCCTTTATCCTCAGAAAACCTGCTTTTGATCGGTTGACCGGAAAAGGGGGTCCTAAAGCCGGTTTAGTAGCTATTCACTTCCGAATAGTTAAAGATTTTATCTTAGACAGAACTTCTAGATCTCATGTGTTTTTTAGGGGATTTTAACACCAAGATCTATAGAAATAGGGATGGATGGTATCATAGCATAGGTCAAATTTTTGTTGGAAAAGAAAACAGTAATGGTCACACGTCTCGATGTTTTTTACTACTTCAAGTTTTCTGTCTGAATTTTTCTAGAAAATGGATAGCCCGAACAGAGTATTATCACACTAAGCACTCATGGGCCGTTCAAAATGAACATCCAGAAACGAGTTCTTTCAGCCCTTTTCATATACGGGGTATCTGTTCGTTTTAAGTTTTAATGTCGCTCCTAACTTTCAGTTTAAAAAAACTTTTTTTTTATTTAATTTCTGAATGTTTTGTAGCTAATCCATGTTTTGATTTCGGCTCTCCGCAAATGAATAATTAAAGCGAAATTTGCATATTTATTTATTTGCCTAAATGGCTTGCCCATAGTATTGATTGAATAATTATGAAAAAAGGAGGGGGGCTGGCGCCGCGTCCTCGGGCACCACCACCTGCACCGGCTTGCCTAAGGGCCGGCCCCAGACGCCGTCGCTGTCCCGCAAGCGCACGTAGACGATATGCGTGCCGTGGCTGAGGGCCGAGGTATCCAGATCAAATTCGAGGGGCGCGTCGGTATCGCCGAAGGCGCCCGACAACGGCGTACCGTTGCCTTCGCCCGGGTCGGTATTGAGGAAATACTCGCCCCCGGCCACCGTCGGCAGCCAGTTCATGAACCTTCAAACAGAACGTTACGACAATGTCGAATTTCGGTGTGCTAAAGACTTCTCCTAATCCCTTTCACAGATTCACTTGATGAAAGCCAATCAAATTATGAACACCTATCTTCCAACCAACTCTGCTTTCTGCGTTCTGGTTATCGTCACCTTGTGTTTCACCTCCTATAATGCAATTGCCAAACGCAGCCAGGAGTTATCGACGTCTTCTCCATTCGTTCAAGGAATTTCTTTTTTCTCCTATTAGAATCTTCACCTGCAGTTAAACGAATTAAACGAACAGTTTCGCCGACGAATGTATTTATCGATGGAAATAATGATAATTCCGAAGATGATGATGACGATGACAATGATGAATTCGATGACGATGACGATGATGAACGAGATTCTTCGGGAATGTCACCGGAGACTTTTCTCACATGTCCAATATGTAGTTCAACATATCATCGTCTTGTGTAACGATCGAATAATGTGCCATACAATCCATGAGGATCCAAGAATAGATAATATTCCTGTCACTTTCGGTATAATAGCTATTGCCTTTTCAAATGACGTATATCCTTCACTCATTGTCAGTTTGTTTTGTTAGTTTCTTCCAAGGTAATTCGTTTTACGACACAATAACAAGCACGTTCTGTAACGTTATAGCGTCCACCATCAACATCACCATCACAACATTACTACGTCCCCAGAACCGGCTGTTGAGCGCTATGCTGGCGGAGCGGCTCGACGGCGCCGGGCTGACCGTCCGCCAGCATGCGGAAGTCCCGGCCAATGACGGAGGCCTCGCGCTCGGGCAGATTGCCGTGGCGCTGGCCAGATACCAAACCGAGAACAGGGGAGGATAGATCATGTGCCTTGGCATTCCCGGACGGATCATCGAAATCACCGATGCCGAAAAGTATCTTGCCGTGGTCGATGTGTAGCCACTGCGGAAGCACAGGAAGCGTTCATGCGTCGGGGGAACTTGCTCGACTTCGCGCGTGCAGACGTTGCTGCTGCACAAGCCGAGTTCCGCGGCAGTTCGCTCGAACGCGAAAAGCTCGAGGCGTACCTGAACTCGATCGAGCAACTCCAAGCACGCCACAGTCGCCTCTTGGAAATGGAAGACGTTCTGCTGGCGAATGCGCCTGAGGCACCCGACACGAACCCGCTCGCGCGGGATCGCGGACACCCGCGCGGAGAACGACGCGATCGCCCGCTACCGCGACGCCCTGCCCGAACGCTTCCCCGGCGCCGTCGGGATCGTCGAGCCCCGCGACGGCGAGGCGAGCCTCGACGAGCTGACCCGATGTCGGGAGGAGCTCGGCCTGGTCGGCATCAGCTTCCACACCCGCTTCCAGGGCGTCTCCCTCGACAGCGGCTTCATCCTCGCGTACGTCGAGCGGATTAGACTATTTTATGATTGCAAATGGTAAAGGGGTTAGATATCAAATTAGTATGTCAAATTATTTCATTGATGTTAGTATATACACAGAAAAGGAAAATACAAGCAAGTCTCGTGCTAAGAAGCAAAATTGGAAAGTACCAAGAAACGGATAAGCAAAATTTCTGTTACCATCATTTAATTTCCAACCATAATTGGCCATTTTCTCAAAAGTGTTCGTGCCCTAGAAATATGAACTGGCCCGCAAGATACAAACGGCCTTGTCGGATGCCGGTTGCAGCCCCGGGAAAGTGGACGGGGTTTGGGGGCGCAATAGTTCGGCGGCCCTTCAGCGGTTTGCGGAACATGCCGACGTGACGCTGCCGGAAGAGGAGATCAGTTCCGCGACGCTCAAGCTGTTTGACGGCCAAACGGGGCGAATTTGCCCGCTTGCGTGCGGAGCAGGGCAGGTATTGAAAAACGGCCGCTGCATGACAATTTATTAGCATAAAGATATATATCAAACCCACATTTATTAGGGGGACATAAATACGATTTTAGAGTTTATTTATTAATTGCAAGTACTGATCCTTTAATTGTCTATTATCATGATGGATTTTTAAGATTATCAATTTTAAAATATGATAAAAATTCTACAGATGTAAATTTTAATTATTATATATTTTAATATATCAAACCCACATTTATTAGGGGGACATAAATACGGCAATGCCCATAAAAAGTCCAAGTAAAAGTCTTGTTACATAGAAAATCTCTACGGTTTCAGCAAATGACAGTATGACGAACGTTGCCACCCATGGCAATGAGATGCCTAGTAATGTGCTTCTTCTTCCTAAAAAGACAAGAAAAAGTACTCAGAGTGGAATATATAGTTAGCTTTGTTGAATAAACGAAGAATTTCTAATTTAAAGATAAAGCAAGTCGGCATTTATGTGTTATGTATTTCAGTTTGTTTTAGGTTTTAAGTTTATTGTTATTTGTCGTTAAGTTTGTTAAGGTTCTAAGTTTGCTGAAATTTGTTGTTTGTTTAAGTTTGTTGCATAGTTTCGTTTCGATTTAGGTTTCGAGAGCTTATATTCTGACTACTTTTTACTTTTTTACTTCTTTCACTTTGTTACTGAACCCTTTGTAGACAATTTGATAAGGTTGTCACAAAACAACCGTGTTTATTGTGTCGAGGTGACCAAGGCCGACGGCTCCAAAGAGACCGTCAAGGCCACCAAGGGCATCGTCATCGCGACCGGCGCTCAGGTCATCCAGATCCCGGGCATGGAGCTCGACGGCGAGACGATCATCAGCGCGCGCGAGGCGGTGAGCCTGCGCGAGGCCAAGGGCACCATGGTCGTCGTCGGTGGCGGCGTCATCGGCATGGAGCTCGGCATGGTCTACCAGAAGCTCGGCATGCAGTGGTGAGTCAGAGTGAGGCCGAAAACCACAGTGCTTGCACGGATGCCGATGTGGCGGCCGACGGTGAATATGACGGCGACTGCGGTGGTAGCAATACCCCGGGGGATAACGACCCTGGTGGTGACACCGGAGGCGGTGATACCGGCGGCGGCGACACCGGCGGTGGCGATACAGGTGGTGATGACGGCGGCGCAGGCACGGGTGGAGATACCGGCGGCGGAACCGATAGCGGCTAGTGGGTGAGTTTAAACCCATTGGTGGGCTACCCATAGTGATTTACTTTTATCTGCAATGATTTTTTTTATATTTCTGAAACTAATCTAAAAGTATCATACAACTTTTGAAAGTTACATATTATTTTAATAGTTTTTGACAAATAAAAACTAACTGACAATATAGCTTCAGTATTTTTTGTCTCTTTAGTAGTCTTTTCATTTAATATGTTTTTATTATTGATCATTTTTTTCTTTTCCGGCCAAGCATTTTGGCGGCTTCAGAATCCAGCGTCCGGAATAGAGCAACTGGTCCGAAAGAAAAAAACCGTAGACCGACGGATCGTGACATGACTGATTCTTGCGCGATCAACTTCACTGCAATCGGTGCGCCGGCGAGTTCCTGCAAGCTACTCCCACGCATCGCGCTCCGGGCGGAAGTCAGCTAGGACCAAGGACTTCGATTCGAATCGAGATCATCTGCCTTTTGTGATATCGCCGTCGGCCATCAGGCCGAGGATCGACTTGCCGGTGTACTTCTGGTTGGCGGAGTACGGCTTGAGCGGATCGAGCCCGTTGCTCATCCGGCTCTCACCCGCGTCGTCGACGTAGGTGATCGAGTCCGTGATCGCCATCGTGCTGTTGCTCGCCAGGGTGACTTGGCCGTTGACCTGCCCCTTGATCGAGCGAACCTTGCCCTCGAGGTAGAGGACGCCCTTGGTGTCGGTAGCGACCGGGGCTGATTTGGTTCAGCCGGGTGAAATACCGGTTAAAATAACCGGCATCCTCAAATCCCAGGCGGAATGCGATTTCGCTGACATTCAAACCGGAATTTTCCAGCATCTCCTTTGCCTTGCTGTTGAGGGCCTGCTGGATGAGGTATTTGGGGGAATGGCCAGTCGCCTTGCGCAGGGCGGAGCCAAGCCTGTCGCGATTGACGCCGGTTTTGCGGGCATATCTCCCACCTTAAAATCCCCAAAATCACAAGCTAGGAAAGGGAGTGGCGCATGATTTCAAAACCTAGAACCTGAGTGGTTAAAACTAAAAAGACATTTTATTACACAGGGGAGGAGGAAGCTGAACATGCAATTTTAGGAAAGTGGAAGAAACAAACGACAGAAAACAAAGATATTTCAAATCAATAAATATTTAAATGAAGAACAGCTAGTTTCCTGAATAATAGTGCTTGTTTGGTGCAATCGCACGTTTTCTAAATACGATTGAAAGGGTGGGTAACAAACTACCTGATCCGGCGATTATATTTTTAGTCGCAATGCTGCTTATTTGGGTTTTATCTTGGCTCTTTTCGGGCACCACATTTGATGCAATCGACCCGCGCACCGGTGAAGCGATTGTAGTGCATAACTTATTAGCAGGGGATTCCCTTGCCACCTTCTTGTCTTCAATGGTGAAGACCTTTACTGGCCTATCTCACTTTATGGGAACCAACCCTGTAGTGCAAATAGGGCTCCAGCCGGTATTGATTTTTGGTGTGTTGTTTCACTTCATCATGGGGTTCTATCTTGAGATTCAAAACAAGAAAGCCCGCCCAGTGAAGTACGCGATGTACAAAGGCAAAGCCAATGCTAGCTGGATGTCAAGAAACATGATCATCTCAGGATTGGTAATACTTGCTTTTTTAGGCTTGCACTTTTATGATGCCAGACACCGATGCGCTCGAGGAGAGCGTCCGGACCGAGACTCGCGCCCCCAGGATGACTCTGCAGCAGGCGTAGCTCGAGAACGGGGTCCGTCTGCAACGTCGCGGTGACGTAGGGACTGGGCGGAAGATCACCGAGCGAGCGAACCTGCTCGAGCACGAGATCGATGGCCGTATCGCGGTCGATGGTCCAGGAGGCGTGAGGGGCGGCCGGATACACACGGGGGTAGATGGACCACCTGGAGTGTAATTCTTGAACAAAATTCCAGTTTCCTCTATGCTAGGTCCACCCTGACCAAAAATCTTCACGCAATTTTCTTGTTGAACGTTCAAACCTATGTAACAGCATTAAGAAAAATTTAGCTGTAATTTATTAAATAAAAAATATCGACAAAGAGTAAACTAAACAAGAGCATAAAATATCAATCTATACAATGGGACTGCCATCTCATCGGCTCCCCGCTCTTTGATTGCCGAACGCCATGGCCAATTTACCTTCTACCGCCGTGACGAAGAGGCTCTGAAGGAGCTTCTGGGCGCGATGGAAAAAGAGCTTCTGAACCTGTAAGCGGCGAACAGCTTTGATTTGGCGTTTCGGCGTTTGGTGTCGTTATGAACACGGAGAAATCGAGATATCTCGATGATTGGAGGCGCCATGATTGAACAGGCTTCGCAATCCGGCCTTGCCGCGGCGCATCAACTCGTGCGCCACTATCACTACAGCCACAACAGCATCAATCCGCACCGTATTACGCCCATCAACCCTGATCTGGACTACCTTGAGCCCCATGGGCGTGGCAGCTGACCAGCCACAGACACACACGTCTCTGCGCGTCGGGTGCGAAACAGAGGCAGGAAATCACGACCCGTGACCCGACGCCTCTTGCCAAACGCGGCAAATTCCGCAAACAGGCAGGAGGCGCAGGAGGGTGTGATGTAGCCAAACGTATATTCTATGTGCGAAAGGATGTATTCATCATGCCGTGCGCGCAAGTTTAGCAATGTACAGTATGTACAAAACAAAACGGTACGGCGTACAAAACAAAAGAATCCTCCTCGGGGAGTGTGCATGAAAGGGAGTGCGTACGAACCAAGAAACTTTTTCGCTGTTCGATCATCATAGTGCTACTGGTGAGCTTCCAGCTATCATTGGGTCTTCGTCGCTGGGATATTCAGATGGTAAATGAGCAATTCGGCGGGCGTATGTATCCCCTCACAATCGACGGTATTGATAACGCGATGCGCGAACTCATGCGCTAGCGCCTATGTCGATGTGCGCGATGTCGCGCGCAGCCTGCCTTTTTGTTGCTTTTGTTGTCCGCCATGCCAGGGTTCGGGAATAACGGTTGACCACTCACCGGCTGAGAGTTGACCAGGGGTGGCATTTGGGCAAACTGCGCGCATGTTTGGCGTATCGACGCTACTCGTGCGTTTGGGATGGGATGGGCATTTTTGGCCTGTCATGTTGACGCATCTTTTGTTTGTCTTGCCTTATGTCTTTTTGTCCCTGGCCGCGCCTTTTCGGCAGTTCGATATTCGCTATTTGCGGGTTGCCGCAGCCATAGGCGCCACCCCAAACAAGGTATTTTGGCAAGTCCGCTTACCCATGCTGTTCAAACCGATCCTACTGGCCACAGCGATTTTATGCTTGTTTACATCTCATTTTGTTCCCTAATTGATTTTAGGATTCAAATCATTTTTTCGTAATTTTTTATTTTATAACTTGAGAATCATCGTTGATAATTATTATTGAAAATCATATTCTTGGTATAATAGTAAAAACTTCTCATTTGAATTATGGTGAGCCAATATGTTTGGATTGCAATTACTGTTGGAGTATTTTTTGCTGGATTAGGTGGAGCAGTTGCAATCTTATCGACGCCCATGACGATGCCCTCGCGCGATGCGGCCAGCGCCAGTTGATCCCAGGCAAACCTTTTTGTGCCGTTCCGACAGTCTGCGCATATTTCCACAGGACACCGGATGTGTAGTCCGTCTCACGCGGCTTCCAGGCTTTGCGCCGTTCGGCAAGTTCGGCATCCGACAGTTTGACGTCGATCGTGCCTGCAACCGCATCGATTTCAATGATATCGCCGTCCTTCAGCAACTACTGACAAATATTGATATGTTGAAGAGTCTATATTCTTTATTCTCTAGATACTTTTCTTGAAAAAACTTAATAAGTAAAGTAAAGAAAAAAGAATCTGGTCTCATCAGCTAGGACTGCATGGTATCACATGGGACACATTGGACAGTTTTTTTCAATGATCCCAACTACTCATTCATTGAAGAGTAAGACTCTTTTGGAATCCAAACTTGAAATGAAATTGTCAATTGCTTGTAGCCAGTAATGCCTTAACTATCTCTTCTTGACGACATCGCATTGCAATTGCGTCGTGTAAGAGTTCCGCACTCGTGTTAGTCCACTCGAAGAAAGCTAGCTTTCCCGAAGATAAAAAATGCGAAAAACTCACAATGTTCCGTGCGGAATCTGAAGACATTCGGCCGGTTTCTAACGATTCCATAGGTTGTAAGGATTTGATGGAGATTCGAAGCTTTCTCTGCGATCAGGCCCGCTTGCTTTCCAGGTATAAATCGATGATAATGTTTTGCGCCACTCATTCCACACATCATGATCACGTGCAGGTCGTGACTTTCAACTCAGCTTTCTCTCCACCCCTGTGGGCATTAACGGGCGGGTTGCCCTCGGCGCCAACAGCCGCATATTTTGTCAAATCACCAGCCAGCGCGTCACCATTGCGCCGCAAGCCCTCATCACCATGCCCGCTGCCTCCTCCAACATCACTTTCTATTGGATGTAGTATTAATGTGGAATGAAAATCTAGTTTACTATGCTGTGGAATAAAATTATGCTAGTTCATTATTGTGTGCAATGAAAATCTAGTTATTGTTCTCTAATGAATGTGGCAATTACATGGAATAAAAATCCAGTTTCATTCACAGCCATGAACTTATTTCATTTCAGTCATGGAAAAAAGTAAAACTAGCTGAATACAAATTTTCCTTAATATCAAAGAAAATGCAACAAATGTTTGCCCAGCTTCAATCTTCTACCATTAGCAGCGATACGGTTAATGCAACTGTTGCGCCGGGTGCGCCATTTAGCCTGGCGCTCATCACACTCCGGCAGCAACCTTTTGATTCTGTTGCAGTCGTCGGTGGGCAATCCGTCACGGTTGTGTTGGAAGCACGCGACGATCAAAATGTTCCGGTTCCCGGTGTCAATGTTGATTTTACACCTTTACTTGGAAATGTTAAATACGCATCCGGGATCTTTCTTCTGGCAAAATAATACGAAATTCCACTTTTTTGTAGATAGGAGCTTAAAACTTCTACAGTAGGGTTCTCTGATACGCTGAATCTGACGGTGTAATTTTGTTAAGATTTTATGACTTTTAGGGGGCGTTTCCCCCTATTTTCTAAAATACAACAAATTTTCTCTGGGTCGTAACTTTTGATTGATAAAACTATTTGATGCAACTTATATTTTCCGATAAGTGCGCTTCGATTCTGTTACGTTTACCGCTGCCTTTCTTTCCCATAGTAACAGTATGAAAATAAGACTTTTCGCCTACCTTTAAATGAACTATATTTACCCACGCTAGTTCCTAGCGTGCAATAAACATATGCGTTAAAAAGAAACGTCTTACACCAAAAGATATTTACAAAAATATCTTTCTTAAAACAGAAATCACTGGCCAAAAATTACAGCAAGAAACTCCTATATTGTCTGAAAATATGTATAACAATCAAACTACATTTGTTAAATATTCAGATGTCTTACAAAGTAATGTAACAATGATCAATAAATCTGAAAAAATTATTAATGTGGATCATACGTTAAACAAATACTTAGGTGCTGTAAGTATTTTTAATGGTACTAAACAAAGTTATGAATTACAACCCTATCAAAAAACTAATTTCTTTGTAACCACAACATTAACCGATGAAGGTCTTTCTAAATGGACGAGCCCGGCGAAGTAGATTATAGAAGAAGATACAGGTAACAATAGCCCGGGCAGTCTTGAGTCAAGAGTCGAGAGCTTGAGTCAAGAGTCGAGAGCCATGTACTTATTTTGTTGTTTTTCAAAATGTTACAAATTAAGTCCTCAGAGCGATCGCTATCAACTTGATTAAATATAAGCCTTTGATTGTCAATAGCTCTTGACTCTCGACTAAAAAACTGCCCGGATTCAATCGGTTTTTCGGCAGTATCATTGCGACGGCACCATTGATCTCTGATCGGACCGTCAGATCATTCTGTTTTCTATGCTGACGCGTTTTTTCCAGTCGTTTTTGCCTGAATTTGGGTTGCGATCTGGCCAACTCAAATGGGTTGGCGGCCTCGATTGAATTCTGGGACACCAACAATGCGTTTTGAAACGACACGTTCGCCGTGACGACTGCATCCCGGACTTCCAGATTGCCTAATTGTTGGTTTGTGGTTGTATAACTGTCATTTGGTGGATTCTGATGAATTCTTTTTTTTCTGGCATGACTAAAATTCAATTAGCATCACATGTGATAAATGCAGCTCACTGACAAAACATTTTTATCTCTTTTGCTATTGCTCTATACTCCTTTTGCTACAAGATATCAACCTCCACTTGATGCTTTGCTTGGCAATACGGGGTTCGATTCCCGCCGCAGCAAGGTTGGGAAACAAAAATATAGCAACACACGAAGTCACTACCGCGGGATAGGAAAGTCGAGGAAACCGGCCCTGACCTTGGAGTGAGAGATGTTCCGAAAGATCAACACGTGCTACTACGTACTGAAGCTAGAGACTGGCAACTGAGACAATGGTCTGGACAGGGCAATCCATTCTTTGTGTCGTTGGATGTGTCAAGTAGTTGAGCAGTTGTACCTAAACCGGCAAAAGAAATTCTACTGTTGAGACAGCCAGATTGTTTGAAATAGTCCAGCGATCAGATAACAAAAACTCTGGGGTCAACCTGTCGCCCCCCAGAGCCCGGGGAAGGGTTGTAACTTAAGACCCGAGGGCATATAAGGCTTTTACGGAAGAGGTGGTCGTGTAATCTTGGACGGGGACTCAAATGATGAGAAATTGACAGTCCCAATTCCCTTTTTAAGAGTCAAGTGATTTGATAGCAACTAGCCCCTCCCTTATTGTGTACGTAGTATGACACTGTATGCCAGTATGACAGCAAATAGGACACTTATATTTTAGAAAGCATCATGATTGTTCTTTACCGTAAAACCGCTTTGATCTGTGATTTTTCCTCTAAAGTTTGTAAAAAGTCGCTCCAAAAAACTCGTATTTAGATTTTTTATTTTTATTGGTGGGTAAAATAAAAATAGAAGTAACATTACAAAAAATGGGACAACGATGGTTTTCTTCTAGTAATAGAGTTAATACAATACCAATAATGCAAACTACTGATGGAATATTTCATTTTAACAATAATAATTTTCCAGATTGGAACTCTATTATTGATGTATTACAAGCAGCATATAGATTTGATAGAAACTCTCCATGTCCTGGTTCTCCATTTATATCATGTTTCCAATAATAGAACTATTATTATAATCTTTATCAAATATAATAGAAATAAATTAGTTTATTATATGTAGGTCGGGCAACGGGAGCGTTTCCTCAAGCGTGACCGCAATTTGAGCGATAAGCCATCCGACAACGGCATAGGTACCGGCTACACGGACAACGTTGCGTCTTCGCAATTTTTCGAAAAATTTTTGCATGCTGGAGCTTACCCTGGTTGCAATACCATCTCAGATATTGACTTGGTAGGCGAGGCCTTATCATGGAACTGCAGGTCCTTTTCGACCGGTGATATCGCCTGTTTGGTGTATATATAAGAGATTTAAGGTCGAGGGGGGGGGATTGTCCTGTTTTGAAAGAGGTACATTTTACGCGGTCGTTATAAAATCAAAACGTGGCATCTGTGTATGCAGGAGGATTTTTGAGTATCTCTGCTCCTTGCGTAAACTATTCTAAGGTGTAGAAAATTACATAAAGACAAGTCTAAATCTGTTATAATCTACGGAAATGATAAATCTTTCTGTAGTTTTGGTTATATCTTGTGGTGGATTTCAATATTACGAGGTGTTGGAGATATTCCAAGGGCTTGCGAAAAAAGGCGAGATTGTCGGTATCGATTTCGTCGAGGTTGCGCCTGACTATGACCAATCAGGCTCAACGGCCTTTCTGGCAGCACAATTCCTGATGAATGTTCTAGGCTTCATTTTCCATGAGAAAGGCCGCAGCTCTTAACGGCAACAAACTCGAAAACCAAAAGAGGCGGATGAAGCTGGAGGGCGGGTTGTCCTGCGCCTAATCCGTACGACATTTGCGCAATTTGCCAGGGTTCCAAGGATTCAATGGTAAGCACCGGATTAATCCAAGCCTCCGGAAGATTAGGCTGCCGACGGCGCGCTTCTTCAAGCAGTTCACCAAGTCGGTCAGCACCGGGTTGCGTGCGCGTGACCCAAATACTGGTCATTGCCGTAGGCATTAACCGGCTAACTCATCCAATATAGACTGTGCCCCCTGAAAAGAAATTTTTACTAAGCTTCAAACTTTTGGTTGTTGTTTTATAAGGTTTTGGATTGTTGTAAATCCTTGTTAAAATATATACAAATATTTTTAAATTATCAGTGTTTTGCTCTTTACGCAATTTAATGTCTTTTCATACTAGATATTCAAGGATGTTTGATTATTACAGCAAGTCCGATTTCTAACAACGATTTCTAATAAACTTCAAGCTTTTGGTTTTTTTATCGCCTCGGCCGTGTAGAATGAGCCAGTGATGCGCATGCAGCTTGTAGTCATCCGGAATGACTGCATCGAGACCCAGTTCAACGGCGAGAGGCGTCTTTCCAGGCGCCAGGCCCGTGCGGTTCGAGATCCGAAAGATATGGGTATCGACAGCCATCGTCGGCATGCCGAAGGCAATGTTCAAGACAACGTTTGCCGTCTTGCGTCCGACGCCCGGCAACGCTTCCAGAGCTTCGCGTGATCTCGTCACTAGTGCCATATGAACTCTCAGCTTTTGTTTTTCTTCATTGCTAAGCCTCACCAAAACCAATTACGATCCTCCCGTTTTCCCTTAATTGCAGCTGAATTATTCTCAAGCTTAGCTTTATTTAGATCATAACTAATACTAAATAAAAAACAATTTTTTTCAGCTGAAAGTAAGGAGCGACATTAAAACTTAAAACGAACAGAAATTACTCTGTATACGAGAGGGGCTTAGGGAACCAATACCAGCATCATTCGTATTTCTGCTGATGGCACACTGGACACAGGCTATGGCACCAGCGGTGTTAAAACCATCAACCTGTCCAGTGGCGTCAGTAATACCCCGGCTATCATCAGAACAGACGCCATGGGGCAGCTATTGATTTTTGATACCGAAGACGCTGGCAGCGATGCCCATATTTCGGTCTCTTATGACTATATCCTTACTCCCCCCGCATTTGGGAATTGTGCTGCCATTGCGTGAAGTGGTTTTGCAGCCTTCAGCGAAATATCGCTTTCCTCGCGATGAGGGCAAAGTTCATCATGACACAGACCCATCGTCAGTACATCGAGACTTGGACCGAGCAGACAAGTGAAGCGCTTGGCCGTATTTCTTCAGTTGACGCCTCCATGCGAATCTGTGGAAATGGTTCGCATCGATCTAGTGCATGGAAGCGAGCATGCGAGTTGCAATCTTTGGCGCTGTCAGCAGACGCACCAAAATGCCTGTCCAAGACAGCCATGAACAGGTCAAATTTGATATACCGTTCGGTCCTGAGGTGAATTTCGCCTTCACATTCACCTCACCGCCGCAAATCGATGAACATCGGGCATTCGAACTCGCGCGCCTTCAGTTGGCAGGTTTCTTCTACATGATTACATATGATCAAGCGAAGGAGCGTGGGTATTGGTGGACCGGTGGTTTCCATCCTGTGGGTAGGTATGATCAGCGGCCTCCTTTCGGCTTATGTACGTCCTTGGGCATATGCCGAAAGCTACCTTCTTGATGCCCAGGCAGAAGCGGAACTCAACACTAATCGCTTTCAAGCAGGTCGCTTTTATGGCAGTGACCGAAGCGGTCGAGTGGTTTATGTAGACAGCAAAGATGATGTTCTCAAAACAATGAACAAAATTTTCCACTATACCAAAACACCCGATACACATGAGATCTGGTTTAAAAACAAACTACAACAAATAAATAGTTAATACGTTTTGCCCACATCGCCCTTTACTTAGGTAGCGCTGCGCTGCCTATGATTTAACACCCAAAGCTATTCACATTTTTTGTTTTATATATAATTGTTGGTTTTCTTCTTTATTGGTTTATTTTTGTTCGTTGTTTTAAAAAAGAAAAAAAGAAAAGTTCTGTTTTTTTTTATCAATAATTATTTTTGTATTAACATACATGCTCATGGACATGACCACGAAAAGAAACACGACCATGCTCATGGACATGACCATGAAAAGAAGCATGACCATGCTCACGGTCATGACCACGAAAAGAAACATGACCATGCCCACGGTCATGACCACGAAAAGAAAGAAGAAAGCCATGGTCATGACCATGCTCACGGCCACAAGCATGAGGAAGAAAAGCCAGCGGAAGAAGACATGCCCGCCTGGAAAAAGCGAGCTTTTGAGGCCGAGCTTGACGCCGTACTGAGCATACCGGAAGACGATCCGGCTGCGCCCGTCACCGGTCGCGGCGACCTACACCGCCCAGTCGAGGTCCATGTGGCCGTTGCCCATCTGGGCCCGGTACTTCACCCGCTTGACCGCCCGCAGCAGCCGCGCGTCCCGATCGAGGCGTCCGGTGATGGTGGCGCGCCGTCCCGCCGCCTTCCACGTCCCGGCGCCGAAGCCGAAGATCCTGTTTATTGTTCTTCAAGACTGTGCAAAGAAATCAAAACCTTTAATGCTAAACTCTTAAAGGATCGAAGCTAAATTTCGTCAGAATGGCTTTATAAACACATGTCTATTATTATTTTTATTGTTTGATGCGTTCGACCAATAGGTCATATGCGTCCATATCACTTGATTTTTTCTGTGCCATATCTAACCACTAGCTGGCTTAGGAG
Organism: Alatinidae sp. Z8VKAUB7J3; assembly: GCA_010016025.2. Taxonomy (NCBI): domain Eukaryota; kingdom Metazoa; phylum Cnidaria; class Cubozoa; order Carybdeida; family Alatinidae; species Alatinidae sp. Z8VKAUB7J3. The sequence continues at coordinate 238,338,019 of JAAAKM020721499.1, forward strand.
TCACTTAAGTTAATATTCACTGAATTTTCTTAACAAAAAATATCTGGAAAATGTAATAGGAATGATGAGGGGGAGGTAGAGGGTTCCAGAGGGCAAGGAACAGTGTGACACGGTTGCGTGAATGGGAATGGTGTATCACGTTGGGCTGGGTTGTGAAACACGAACCAATGGAATTAATTCAAGATTATTAGCAAGAAAACATCTGAAAAATTTCTAAAAAATGATGAAGGAATGCTAGAGGATGCTAGAGAGCCAGTCATAGCCGATCCGTCTCTCCGTCCCGGGTGAGAGCGATCCCGTCATGCGGAACTATACGGTCTCCGAGGCGCCGGGTGAAGATCACTACCGGCTGTCGATCAAGCGCGAAGGCGGAGACGCATTGGTCTCCACGTTCTTGCATGACCAGGTAAAGATCGGCGACCGGATCGAGGCGATGGCGCCACGGGGCAAGTTCTCCTTGGATCAGTCGAGCCGCCGCCCCGTCGTGTTGCTCTCGGTCGCCACGACCCCGCCCTCGTTCAAGGTCGCCGCGAAGGCGTCGACCCGCTCGGGGAACGGGCGGCGGTAGGGGAGGTCGGGGCTGGGGTTGTAGGGGATCAGGTTCACGGTCGCGCGGCGGCCGCGCAGGCGATCCAGGAGACGCTCGGCGTGGCCCGGCGTGTCGTTCTCCTCGCCCAGCAGCACGTACTCGTAGGTCACCTCGCGCCCCGTGACCGCGAACCAGTCGTCCATTTTCGTGAATTGATGTCAATGGCAAAAGTAATTTTTCACACACTTGTAAAATAAAGATGTATTGTAAATGGTCTTGCATCAAAGACAAAGCATAGGGCAGTGTCCTTAAAAGGTTTTTATTTTTCTTTCAACGCATGGTTAAGCATTAACTATAACCATGAAAACCTACAACCGTGGCGAACAGGCTTGTTTCATGTACAATTTAAAAAGCTTCTTTTTTGCTTAAGAACTGTCGCTATCTCTACTCGGCGCACTCCGTCGGCGTGGACCTCGAGGCGGGGAAGCGCGACGTGGTCGTCGAGCCGATGGCGGGGGCGTGGGTCACGGGCAGGGTCTCGGCGAGCCGAGCGGACCTCGATGCGAGGACCGCTGGTGTCCACGTCTCGTTGATGGCGATCGACCTCGAGCCGACGGCGGGGTTCCTGTGGCGTGTCTTCCACCCGCACACCCGCACCGATGGAGAGGGGTGGAGTATATTTAGTGACATTACGTCATTCTTAGATTTACTGACCAATCATGATTTGCGTTGGACAATATTCATACTGATGGGAAAAATACAAGTTGTTGCACGTTTCTTCACCATTTCACCATCTGGCGCGCAGCAGATTTCGGCAAAATTTCGAACAATTTCAACATCTGAAAGACCCTACAATCGATTTTGTGAGAAAGTGAGTGCGTGATTCTATCACATAGGAGGGCTTGACCCGGGACTTCGATCCCAATGCATTCAGCCACGAGGAAGCCGAGTCGCTGGCCTTGTTCCTCCAGCTGGCCAACACGGGGATCGCCGCGATCGCAAGGGACGACGAACGCAGCCGCCGCGAGCACGGACAGGCGCTCGAGCCGCTGATCGACCGCGCCCTGGCCTTGCCCGAGACACCCGACACCGCACGCACCCGCAGGCTCGCCAACCGGATCGACCAGCTCGATGGCGGTAAAAGCCATTCTTGTCAAATGCTTACTACGGAGTTTGTCAAAATTGTGACCAATACGCATAACTTTTTTGACTGGTCACAGAGGTTTTGATGAAATTCAATTAAAATCTTTGAGTTTTTTAACTTTGATTTTTGCGACATCATTATTCTTTTACGGAAATCCGTGACAACTTGGGATTGTGAAAGCACTGTCAAAGGGCCCTGGATGCTTTTGTAGTATTTCTTGTTTGCTGTGCCCGGGTCGCCGTAGCTGCAAGGCTGCAGGCCAACGGCGCTGTAGCGATCGTTGCCGCCGCGGGACAGGAGGGCGCCGAAGCCCCCCGGGCCTGAGAAGCCTTGGCTGTAGATCCCCGAGAACACCAGGTCGTCCCCGCCGAGGTCGACGAGCGCGCCCACGCCCTGCGCGAGGGCTGAGCCCTGCGCATAGCCAATGCCGCGGTAGATGTCGTCTCCGTTCAGGTCGAGCAGTGAGCGGAACGGAGTTCTTCGAACAAGATATTTTCAAAGCACTGACATCTCCGAGCTCAACTCACTTGGCACAGAGATTAGCTTATTCGAGTATCCGCACGACATCGTACGCCACAACTTGACCAGCTTTAATGAGAACCTTGAGTTCATCATTCAGCAGAGAGAACTGACCGAAGTCAGTGACGGAGTCTTCATCGGCGAAGATGTAAAGCTCGGTGAACACCTGGTGTTTTGGCTGCCAAACGGATTCCTTATAAACTCATCCTTCTCGATAATAATAGATTTAGCAGGCAACAAACGGTTAATGCCGTGAGATTCGCGTATCAGCGTATCTCCACAAATTGTATATGTATAATAGCTTGTGTCAAATTCAGAGGCTGGAATATCAATTCCATGCAATTTAGGCGGTTTTACAGGTTCCCCTTTCAAATAATATCCTTTCCCTGTTATAATACCCCTAAAAATTTCCAATTCGCTCGCTTTTTCCGGTGCGTGTATTAAGGATTTTCATTCCACGCGACAAAGTTCCTGAATAGACGCGGAAGAATATCAATTTACCAACGAATATATCCGTCATTACTTTAAATGCCAAGGCTGAAAATGGCTGATCGTCTCCGACATGTCTCTCGATTTTTTCTCCGGACTTCAAATCGACGCCATCAATTTTCCACGCCTCAACCGGCGAAGGGAGATAGGCGATAGCACAAGGCGGCTCCTACTACCACCAGCAGGGCAATCTATCCAAGAGTTTTGGAGGAGGAGAATCGATGAGTATGAAAGAAACTGGACCAGTTGTCTAGTAATTCGAGAAGGGTCTCTATCAACCTGAAAAATACAGCCTGCCATTCTGACGAAGCACTTGGTCGTCGCGCAATCAAAGAGAGCTCTGGTGACTGCACAGTCGTCTGAGTGGAAATGATCTCAATTCTATTCTAGGGCATCTAGGCCCCCTCCCACACTCATTTTTTCCCAAAGTCAACGGATCAAAATTTTGAGATAGCCATTTCGTTCAACATAGTCAAAAACCATAATAACTATGTCTTTGGGGATGACTTACTCTCCCACAGTCCATAGGGGAGGGGCTGCAAGTTACAAACGTCGACCAGTGTTTACATATAATAATGGTTATTGGGAAGTGTACAGACGTTTTTAGGGGGATTTTTTTGGTGGAGAGGAGAAGAGAAAAAGAAAAAGAAGTAAGTATAGATATACATGAATGAAAGAGAATCAGAAATTGGTAAGGCTAGTCAAACTCTAGGTCGTCTCAAAGCAAATAGTTAAAACCTGTATTGATGAGTAGAGTTGAAAGTAATTATTAGAACCTAAGCAAGAATATTAATTTCATCGTTTTGGTTTTGATTCGTATATGAGTTAAAATAGTAGGAAAAGCTTTACCCTAATGCTGAATACGTTCAAACCTGTAGGCCTTATATTCGTATCAAGTTTTTTTATCAAACAAAAAACAAAACAATTTCAAAATTGTCAGGTATTTTACTAGCTTGAACTAAAACAATAAAATTATTGCTCTGGCACCGTAAATATTTTTGCAGTTTACATAATAACTTAACGATTCTTAACTGAACTTCAAAATTTTTCAACTTTTTTAATGTCTCAAAAAGACATTGCTTGTACTTCTGAGGTACATCTTGGGGATGAACGAAAATCGTAGACATTGCTACTTTCTGCTGAAAGACTCGGTGTCGGTAACTGTACGACCTGAGCAAGTCCTTACCGTTCGACCTAATGGGCAATGAATGTCAGTGATGAAAGGATACAATTCTCGTCGGTTGAGTGAAGATCGATCATCAACCAGTCTAACTTTTGAAAGGATCAATCAACCGAACTAGTAATTCTTTTTTGAGACATGAAGAAGTTTCCTCGGCGAGCGCAGTTGGTCTGGTTTCGGAGCTCCCGGTCCAATGAGCCGGAAGTACAGAACAAGCTGTGATATGTGGGGTCTGTTGACTTGTGGTCTTGTTTTCTGAAGATGAAGAAAAAGAAGCCCTGCGACTAGTGTGTGCACACAGATTCTTGGATTTCAAAGCTTTTGCGAGATCGCGGCAGGCGTGTCCAATCTTATCTTTGGCATCTTTGTTGCTTAGTTTGCAGCACTTTTCTTTCTACTTCTGCCTCCTTGTTAATAATAATTTCTCTCAGTTTATTTATATACTCCACAATTAATTTCACGTTTTCGTTCCCTTTTTCCCATTTCATCGCTGTTCTCATATATATCTGTAAGTTTATTATCATTTTCTCTACATTTACATTAATCTTTTAATTCAATATTTTGAAATCGTAATTTTTGCCCTAGTACTTTTTAAATAAAATGATATTGTCTTGACTCAATGCCATTCTTAATACTTTTAAAACCTCTCCTGTGATTTTTTGTTCTCTGGTATCATATAAGAAAGAGGTTCTTATGAACCATGATTTATGAGCGTTATGATTACCAGGAATTTGACATTGAGACTTTTGTGTAAGTTAACCGTGTCCATGATATTCCCATATACTTTATGATAAATCATTATATCTCTAATAAGAAGGTTTACTGTATAGACCAGTCCTCGGATGGCTTTGTACCCTCAGACACAGACATATTATCAATGAAATAAATAACTTTCAGCAAAAGCTGGAATCTATTCCTGCTCATGATGCCAGCCACTGAGCCATATCGGGTTTCATTTTCCCAGTATACCTGTAATCTGGCATTTTAACAATCCCCATTCGAAGGAACATCCCAATCACCTGTTCATTTCTTTCTTTGATGTTTCAACAGACTTACCTCATTTTTAAACACGTTAGAGATGGTCAACGTGATCGAGGAGGTGAAGGAACCGCGCCGCATGATGCCGCGCGCCATCATCGCGACGCTGATCGGATCGACCGTCATCTATGTCCTGGTGGCGCTTGCGGCCCTTGCCGTCGTGCCACCCGGCGAACTGGCGGCGAGCGACGCGCCGCTGGCGCTGGTGTATGAAAAGGCGAGCGGCACGTCGCCCATCCTCTTGATCACGATCGCCAGCTTCGCCACGTTAAATGGGTTAAGAAGACTAAGTCGCTTATGCTAGGAATAAGTGAAGAAGAAAATGTGACGTTGGGTTACGAAAAGATTCATCAAGTGGACAGCTTCATTTACCTTGGTATTATTATTAGTAAAGACGGTGGGAGCAGTGAAGATGTTAAAAGTAGAATAGCCAGGACTTAGGGTTGAGATGGCTAGGGCACGTTCTGTGGAGGAAGGATGACAGACTGCCGAAAATTATCCTTTTTAACCCACTCACTCACTCAATTATTCCCTCAATAAATCAATCAATCAATCAGTTCATAAATCAATTAATTAATCTATTAATCTTTTGTTTCTTTCATTTTACCTTTCCATGTATCAGTAAGTCAATAAATAGAGAAAACAATCAGTCACACGATTAATCAATTAATTAGGTAACAAATTAATTAAGGAATTTTTCATCTACTTACCCAAATAGGTATCAAATAATCAATCAATGAAACTTTAATCAGAATCGCGGCTGAGATTTTCGTTTGTTTTCAGTGGGAGGCTGTACCCTTAATTTTCATATTGTACCGTTAATTACCATACTGTACCCTTTATTAGCATACGGTCGGTTCTGTGGATAAGTGCTGACGATTTGGGGCAGGGGATTGGCGTGGCCAGCAAGCGTCTTTCGAAACACCGAGCTTCGGTTCTTCGTCCGATCCTAGAGCTTGAGAAGAAGGGCGCGCCGATGTCGGGGCAGCCGTCCTCGTCCTCGAACCCATCCATGTCTTCGGGCTCGTCGGGACACCGGTCGTCCTCGTCGACGATGCCGTCCCCGTCCGACATGCGCGTGCTCGCGCTCGAGCTCACCGGGCCAAACGCGATCGCCGGCACGGTGTGCCCGGTCACGTTGGGGCGGTCGACGGTGCGCGGCGTCCGCAGGTCCACCGCGAACGACAGCGGCGCGTCGGTCGCGAGGGTCAGTGATGGATATGTAGTTGATTGGATCGGTAATATCCCTACTGCTTTTCCACGATACCAGGGCAACGTAAACAGCACAGGTGAAACATCACGTAGACATAAGAGTTGAAACAGGTTTAGTAAAGGTATGGCTGAGGATCAATAAACTCTGAACGAGCCTTGACACGGTGATTCTTACCTTCTTGGCGATCTGGTTCTAGAATTTGGAGAGGGGTCATTCTTAGAGGATTCTTAGAGGTTAGGTATTTAATATAATGCCTTCTGGACAATTTTTTCATCGAATTTTGGTACATTTCATTATGATTAACCTAACTTTACTTCTTTGGTGTGGTTGCCATAATATGTAAGCACCAAAATAAGCAGTTCTTTAAGTATAGTTTTGAATATTAATTGAAAATTTTAATCCAGAATTTTCTCTTGCATAAAACAAAACCCGTTATTACCGTGTTTCAAAATATTAAGAAATGGGTTGCAGTAAAAGTTTTACTGCTGATGATGAACACTGTATATGTGTTCAAAATATCCAGTTAAATAATTTTGTATCAGTTCACTGTCAATTAAAAGGTTTCATCCCTATTTTGAACTGTTTTATTTTCGTCATGGAAAGGCAGTGTGGCCTTCGAGGTTATCTATGGATTATTACAGATGTAGACCTGTCTTTATGCAATTTCCTAAGCCTTAGAATAGTTTACAGAAGGAGTAGAGCAAACCATCAATCGGTCAAATTATTTTATCAATGGATTCACAAGAAATAACACTTCAACTCAGTCTCCCCTGTAAGGCCATAGACAGAAAAAAAAGAAGGGGAGAATACTTCCTACTGTAGGAGAATTCCTACTTGTTCCTATTTTGTAGCCTACACCTACTATCATCAGTGTGAAGAGCAGTAAACAAGGTTAAAATTCTATTATTTGATGGACACGAGAAGTTTTGCTTTTTCTTGTCGCACCCACCGATGGCAACGACACCATCAAACCCTTCACCCGCCGTAACTGCCTCAATGGAATCCGCAATGATTTCGCGCGAAACCAGTGAATAACGCATTCCCGGCGTGCCCATGGATATGCCGTCCGAAACGCTGATGGTATTGAAGATGACGCCCTTTCCGCCTGCGTCATCAGCACCGCGAACAGCCTCTTCGGCCAATCCACCAATGTGCATGTTGCATGGCGTGTACGTAGCTAATGCCAGCACCATTTTTTCGGATGCACGTCTGAAAGTGCGCAACACCCAATCACAGCACTGCACCATGATGTAGTGTTTATTTCAACAAAGCCCACAAGAGACTCCCATTCATGTTCAGAGAGAGAAGCCACTATCTTCGCGATCTTATGTTACTCCTTGGGATTTTTGCTGATTGTTACATGACTATTAACTATTACAATACCTAATCATGCACTATGTTGCGGCGCATCGCGCAAGGAGCTCTACGATTCGATCACCGGCGCCACGCCGACACGAGTCGACCGGCTGAACCGGCTCGTGGCCCGCGACCTGCGCACGATCGTGGACAAGTCGCTCGCAAAGAACCGGGACGAGCGCTACTCGACGGCTGCGGAACTGGCCAACGACCTCGCCAGGTGGCGCCGGCACGAACCGATTCATGCGCGGAGTCCCGGGGTCGGGGTGCGGCTCGTACGTTAGCTGCTGGCGCGGCCGACCCCATCCGCAAGGCATTTGAAGAGACTTCTCGTCCAGTCGATACGATTCGCCACCAGGCAAAGACCGTCACCGTTGGAACCAGCCGACCGGAAGATGCGCTTTCACCGGCTGTGCGTGACGCGCTGGGTGCATTGGCATTGGCCGACAGCAGGTTGTCTTTCAGTAATCGGAAAACTTTGGCTGCGGTGTCCCGAATCGTGGAATCCGTCAAATTGTGTTCACGAATGAAACACTAACGTCAAAGCCATCCAGCTGCACCACTGCGGGGAAGCTCCCCCCGGAGTATGGATAGTTGTGCTCGAGCCTCGCGTTTCGAACGACGAGACTGGATCGATCGTGCATCTCGAAGACGCCGGGGCACCTTGCAACACTCACTCCATCAAGTGTCAGGCCAGCGCCGCTTAGCAGCTGAAAGTAGTTTCTCTCGCTATAAAACGCGTCACCTACTCATGGCCACCTTTCCTTGGGCAAAGTAGGAAGAAGGGGGGGGGGGCTCCTTAAAGAAACCAAATACTTGAAATGAGACATGAGGGAATAAGATCCAATAAATTGAGACCAAAAAACAAAATGAGACAAACTGACAAATGATACAGAATAAAAATCTGCTACAAATGCGGATGTAAACATAATTTTGTTGTTTCTTCTTAAATACTGCAACGTGTAGCCTATTTTCTTTAAATGCGGCTCCAAAACTTGGAAACTAGAATTTCCAATATCCAATCAAATGAGCCCCTTACCGAGTTTATGCAACCATACCGATCCATAAAAACGTGCATGCCTAAATGCCCCCGGGAAATAAATTAAAACCCTTGACCCAGGGCTTTGAAAGACTGTGTCAACCCCAGAGGCATTGTCACATAATATATGAACTGTTTTGAATAAAACGGCTGTCTCAAAATTCCAACCGAATTCATTTCACGGTGGGTGGCTTTCCTTCCGTCTGTAAAAATCAAAATTTTGATTATATATTCCTTTTTGAGTAAAAGTATTTGTAGGGTTATAAATGGATTTTGGACTGTAATACGTATCCATGTGGATAAAGAATTTAATAAAGGAGAAAGGAGAGTGGGTCTTTCCTCTTCGATTTTCCTATTTCCTTTTCGATAAAAGCTATAGTTTTATTAAGTCTGTTGTAGTTTGTCTTTCAGGCTACAGATCCCTCGGCAAGATCGGGATAACGGGTAATTATCGTGCTCCACATTAATAGATGACAGAGGGCTAATCTGCTTTGCTGAAACGGCCTGTGAGAAGCTCCGTCTGAAGGAAAAACTTGGCCCACGGTCCTGCTTCGCGGTTGTCGAGGTCAATCACCTGAAAGCCTTGGAGTTCGCCTGTTTGCCGCACAAGGGCAAGAACCGGGAATTGGCCGTGATTGGCATACCGTGAATATTGAGTTTGAGCGGCAATACTTTTTGACTTATTCGCAGATTGCCCATTGGGTGTAATACGCGTTCGTCGGCCGGAATGTCTAATAGCTGGACCAACTGTCGGTTATCATTGGGCCAGATGGTTTCCCAATTGCGCAAATCTTTAAGAGCCGCTTCCAGTTTTGGTTGTACAGAGACGCTGCCTAGGGATGTGTTCTGGGATTGCCCCCAGGTTTTCTTTACTTTTACTTGTTTGCCGGTCCGACGGACAGCCTGGTGCTGGCCGACCACACGGCGGACCCCGAAACCGTTGCAATCGACCTGGTGGGGCAGGCCGAGCATGGCGCGAATTCACCTGTCTGGCTTGCCACCACTCACAAGGAACTGGCAGACAAGGTGATGGCGCGCATCCCGTCGATGATCGCCGAGCTGCCCGAGCCGAACCGCAGCGCGGCGGTCACCGCCTGGGCCGATCTGGGAGAGGGAACTCAAATTAATTTTTTCAAAACATAATTTTGCCCTCCCCCCCCTTTCCTCACTCTGCTTTCTACTTCAGGTGATACATCATATAGTCATACTAAAACTTTAAAACTTACAGAGAAATGAGGCATTTGAAAAATTATTCTGCTTCGAGAAACATATAATTTTTCACCTTTTAGTGCATTTTCATCAGCGAAACCGTCCCGTTTGGATCATTTTCTTTTTTTTTTTAGATGATGGGAGAATTTTCCATGGGGAATTTTTAGGAGGGTAGAATTTTCTTCAATTTTGTATATTTTGAGATCGCAGCAACTTGCGACAGCTAAGAAACTATATATATATATGGATATGATATCATTTTCCCCGGTACAATTCCCTCGGAGCATCTTCACATGTGAAAAACAGCTGGCTGAGAGAAAGTAAGACAAATAAAAAGAATTTTGTATAGGAAATTCTGTCGAATTCTCCCAGTGTCCCCGAATACGGTTTTATACGATGAATAGGAAATCCTAAGAAAATAGGTTTTGAGCAACTACTTCTCACGGTCACTGCTATTCATAGTATACTTAGACTCTTACTAATTGCTACACACAGACAGAGACGTAAGACAAAAGCCACTTTCGGGCATTCTCTCCTCAAAGTATTCAAAATTGTTCCCCGGCATTTCCAATATTTACACATAATTTGCCTGTGTTACGTGTTTTTGCGGTTGCGGCATGAGCCGAAGCTTGAGCGTTCCAGACTCGGTTTTCTCAGCTGCTTTGCATCGGCGCGCGATCTGTCGCATCTGCGCGAGACGGGTGGCGGTCGCCTTTGCAGGTTTCGGCGCGTCGGGAACCGGCTTGAACTCAAGTCCGGGTTCTCGCGTCATCCACTCGGTAGCTTCATTGCGTCTGGCTTGAATGCCTTGCCGCGAAAGGGAGACGAACTCGTGCGCCTTCCGCCGGGTCCAGCCCGCTGCAAGAGCCGTGCTTCTTCCATTGGTGCCAAGCCAAGCCGCCGGTGCCCATGATATCGGACATGCCCCCGGTCTGTGTTCGGCTGGGCGGGCGTTGACCGCTTTGACAGTAAGACGGATAGCCGCGGGTGAACTGCGGCCAGAGGCCGTGCAGGGTCCAGCCGTGGTCCTTGTCCGCATCGCATTGCGGGGACTGGCGGGCGTCGCCGGTCAATTCTTGACGAACAGAAGGTCGTCGGCATCCTGGCCAATACCGGCCCTGCGCTCGCCCAGAGCCATGCACTCGACCGCGGTGCGCACCCACACCGGAGCGCGATGCCGGGTCACTAGATGCTCTACCAGCGGAAAATCCTGCCACGCGGGCATGAAGTGGAAGGAGGGGGACGCGAACGGCTCATCGCGCGTCAACTCCGCGGGGCCCGGTACCGCGATGCCAATGCCCCAAACCTTTACTCCTTTGCAAACTGATAAACAAAATATTGATAACATTACTGACACTTTCTAGAATAAATGTAATACTTAGTATTCTAATTTACGTTTAACATCTTAGATTTAAAATCGATTTAGTTCATCTATTACATTTCTTATAATTGAATAACTAAGATGTAATTAAATAATTTAAAGTGAAAAATAAATAAACAATTAAATAATAAATAAATAATTAAATAAAAAATAAACAAAATTGTAAAGCCTTGTCCGGGCTTGGCTGGCTGTTGCCGCTGTGCCCGTGTCGGCGTATATTCGCCCCCACCGACGCCGATTGGGGACAGGGATTCATGGCTTCACACTTCCAACGCGCAACCGGCGTAACCCCGTCAGCGCGGTCACGTATTCGGCGCACCCAGAATAAGTTTGGTCTTGCGTGGCACGCTGCGTTGCTGATGTTGTTTGTTTTTTCGCTGTTGCCGGGCGATACGTTACCTCTTTCTTAAAACCATTTTTTTTTTCACAATTTCCACATTCATACGATTCTCCGTCCATTAAATTATGATACAACAATTTAAAATTCACATTCTTGGTACCCATGGCGGCAATGGCCTGCTCCTGACTCTGTTATTAGGAGCTATGGGTTATTTTAAGTTTTACTCAGGGACATGAATTTCTCTTACTAGGTTGCTAGCTACCGTTGCAACCCAGATTATCGTCTCTTACGGATTGGTTTTGATTTTTCCGTTTAGTCTTAGTTTCTTTGGACTAGTCCTGGTTTCTTTGAGTTGATCTTAAATTGTATGGTTTGGTCTGAATTTTTATGAGTTGGTATATATTTCTATAGTTTTATTTCAGTGGTTTTCTCTGGATTTATACGGTTTGTTTTTAATTTATATAGATTGATCAGGGTTACTTCCGATTGTCTTTAATTGCTAAAAGACAATGGTGTGCAAAAGCTGCAATGTCTGCGAGGAAGCTCTGGAGAGATCAAAGGTTAATCGAATATGTATTCCTCTGCTGATCCACCCCTTGAGAACTGCTTAGCAAGCAGTGCTATTATTAAAATTCCAGATAAGGTAATATTAAACTATTAGTGTAAAATATTAGTGTTTAAAATATCAGACAAGGCCTTTAGCCAAAAGTTATGTAGTTTTTTTTTTTATTTTAAGCTAGTCCATATAATCCTTGTTTAATTGTACGAAATACTGGCACTTAAATCTGAATTAGATATAGATGGAATTACTATTATCACAAGACAGTGTTTTTAAAAGCGTGTTTTTAAAATTTTGTTTACTATGGGCCGTGGCCTGCTCTTTAGTAGGTTGTAGCTGACATTGTAACCGTGATACAGACGCTTAATATAGATTTTCTACCGCTTTAAAGAAAAACTTACTTACATCATGTGGCGCCAATGCACAGAAATTTTTTTGCGATTTTGGCTGGGATAATTATATTTTGTACAAATCGTATCCTGCACTAACAAACTGTACATCTTTTTGAATCAATTCAAATTGTATTTCTACTATTTTGGTGTAGTAAACATCTCCATCTGAAATATGTAGTTAAAGGGTATTGAAGAGTTAATTTAAAAAGAAAAAGAATGATACTTTCAAGTAAAAGAAAAATTTTATCCCAAGAACAAGAAATATAACAATTTTTGTTCCAAAGCTGGCTATCAAGGTTCATCTACTCATGTCTTCGAGATAAATTTTTGTTTTCTGTAGAGCATAAATGTGTTCTCTATGAATTTGTGCGTTTTTTTTTAATTTGTAGTTTCTTCATAATATCATACCTAAAATAACTAAAATTAAGTTTTTCCTAAACTATCATTTTTACAGAAAAAAAAGTCGAGGTGGTGTTGCTTGTGATAATATGTTAAATTTAGGTAATACCCCCCCCCTTCTCCGAACAAAAATCCTGGATACGGCCCTGCCTCTTCTTCTTTGAAAAACTTCAGTCAATACAAATTTACTTGATTTTGACTTGAGATTGAATATTGCTTGATTTTGACTTGATACTTTAATGCATGTATTTTCTTTAATTTCGTAAAAAAATTCGAAAAAAAATTTCGAAAGTTCTATTAAGAACTATGTTTCTGAACTTTTCATGAAAAAAACAACTTTTTATATTACTTTTACTTAAAACCTGAATATATTAGTCCTTGCACAACAAGAAAAGCGTTTCACCAAGACAGTAAAAATGTATCGGTTTGAGTTTAGTGTCTGGCTTCATAAGTGCTCATATTGTGGATTTTCTTTTTTATATGCGGTAGTGTGGTCTTCAGAGGGCCTTGCTTCATTTAGAAGATTAAAGTTTAGATTTAGTTTTTCAAAATAAGAACTAGTGTAAAATTTTTAAGTTTTCCAAAGCTTGTGCCTCCTCGGCGTCTCGCTTGTATTGGAGGAAGGAAACTCCGTCCGAATCACGATCCTGCTTACTTTCTCGAAGAGACTCTATCTCCTCTTTCAATTTGCGAATGATTTCTTCTGTCTCCTGCTTGTACGTGTCAATGCCCTCCTCTTTGGCGTCTGAAGAGGTTTCTTTCGCGCCTGACATCGTTTTAGCCTCGGCATCCCTAACGGGAGGAGTTTCATCTCGAGCGGTCAGTTTCCGAAGGGTTACTACGATTACTTGACGGTTGTCCATGCGTGGCGTGTTGAGGCTCCGAAAGAACACGTGGAAGCTTTTGAAGCGTTTCGGTCTCATCAAGACGACACACTCCAAGGGAAGAAGGCCAAAACTGCCCTCAGAGAAGAATACAATGATGCAGTTGACGATCTATTCGACCAAGAAGGAGTATTCCTAGATCCACTACATGCAGAGTCGAATGTAATAGTGGGAGCGGGGTCTGCCGGTTGCGTGCTGGCAAATCGATTGTCAGCAAACCCTGACAATAAGGTGCTGCTTTTGGAAGCCGGCGGTCCGGACAACGATCCTATGATCCACGTACCGGGAGGCTTTGCCCTGCTGCAGAAGCCCAGTGTCAACTATTGCTATTCCACTGCTCCGCAAAAACACCTCAACAATCGCGAACTGTGGTTTCCGCTTGGCAAGACCCTCGGCGAAACCCCCTCACTACTAATATTTAGCACATTGCAGGCTAAAACGATTAGCCCTTAAACCATATTTAAATGTGCTTACCTCTATCAATTGTGTCGCTGTCATTTTCTTCATGAATAGGTCTTCGAGTATTATGTCTGGCCCATTTTTAGCATTTCTTAAACAAGTTTCATTACCCTAAAATTGAAAATAAGAAGAAAAAGTATTGTGCAAAATTTGTATTTCATCTATACAACTTGCAATGGTGTTTCTAAACCTTCGCTAGTGTCCTGAGTAAGAAACCCACCTCCATTCTCGAAACAGAACTCAAAACAAGCACGAAGCGCAAGCGAGTGAACGGAATCCCGCGACAAGTTCACTCGCTTGCGCTCGGTGGTTGTATTTTTGCCCCGCCTTTTGCCAGCGAATTATCAACTAGCGTAGTAAAAGCAGGCTAAGAAGCGATGTTGTTCGGGTCGTCTTGTTCCCTTAGAGGTTTTTTTTATCGAAAAAATGCTCTGCTTTGGTATTTTTAATGATTATTCGAAAAAAGGCAAAGTCCCCCTCCTGGATTTTGCAAATACATCTTGCCCCTCCCCAAAATTTTTGTGAGTAGATGCCTCTGAACCTCGCTGTGTATGGTATTTTGGTAAGGTGAATACTCGGAAGGGCTGACATTATCCTTGTTCATATTTTTTACCTTGTAATCTTGGACCTTCTAGCTTTACCTTACAACTTCCCACCCAAACAACATCCTTTTAGAAACATTCCTACCTCACGACTCCCAAGCCACCATTTAAGCCCACACAGCTCCCACTCTAAACATTATAACCTTTTATTTTTAATAGTGCTCTTCAATTTCATGAGAAAAAACTTAATTTTGACACATCTCATGACTCTCGTGACTCTCAACAATTGACGGATAGGTTAAACACAAACTATTATTCCTCAAAAATAGTTCCAATTTTCATCGTCCTAGCACGTCTAGAAGCACCAAACTAGAGAAAGCACTGGATCCCCCTAACTCCCTCAAAGAGAGCAGATCCAGTTCGGTTACGTCAATCACGTATCAAGGACATTTGCTTATTCTACCCACTAAGTTTCATCCCGATCTCTTTCCGGATTCCCCCTCCAACTCCCTCCAATGTCAACAAATCTGGTCGGGATTTAAAATAAGAGCTCTGGGACATGAGTGGAGAAACTTATAATAAAATTGACTGTGACTGTTTTCGTTGCCTGCAATGAGGCTCCTCACGTTTTTCAAGTGTTTCCTCAAGCGTTTTGTTCATCTTCAAATGTTGGTCTCGGAGGTGGCTATTCACATTCCAAGCAATAAATGCAAGAAATTGTCCTTAATTGTATAGAATGAGTATGTTATGCAGTAGTATTTCACACTGTAGTCTTTTTGAACCTGTGGTCCAGTTGGGCTGTTCAAACTAAGGATCACCCATCTAGTGGTTTCTAGGGTTTAATCTAAAGCTGAAACCTCGGAAGGTTAGCAACCTCCCGGAAAGTTAGGATGTTCGTAGACTCCAGATGAGAATCTGACAAGACTTTCCTGGAATAATTAAGTACTCTACTGGAGAGTTTAAGGTTTGACAATGTGGAAAATATATGGAATAATTTTAAGAAAACAATTTGTGAAGTTGCTGATGGTGTCTTGCTCTTCGAATGTATACAAATGTGACGTCATTCACATGAATTTTTTTTGGGTACGAATTCAATTTCTCTTTCCTGTTTATCGTTCACTGACACCAAAATAATTACACTGCGTTCCAGGGTGGTTAATAAATTTAGGCGTGAATTTATTTTCTCCTTCCTGTGTATCTTAGAAGGCGCTACAATGAACACTTGTTCATTCTAAGGTGAAAAATCAGCCATTTCAATGGAATTAAGAGAGAGAGTGAGAGAGAAAGAAATTACTAAACAGGAAAGACGAGACGAAATAATGCCTTTGCAGAAAGAAATAGAGGGACATCCGAAGGGATGGAGTTCCATAATAGAATTGATTGATACACAGGGGACCTCTGGGCTGCTGTAGAAGATCATTTTGGTAAAATAAATCGTCGAGAAGAACCACGTAAAAAAAGAGTACCTACATGAGCCTGTCCGTGAGAAAAATTGCCGCAGGGTGTTTAAAAAATGTCTACGATCAAGTCAATATAATGGGTTAGATTGTCCTACCAACAAGAGTGGGTAGGACAAAGCGATTAATTCATCTAAATTAGATAATTCGTAAAGTTTCTTATTCTTTAATAATAATCAATCTTTTACCTAACGTTGGTAAATTTAAGTATCTTTCTTTCAATTTTCCATCCCTTCCAAAACCTCTAAGTTCTAAAAAAATTTTCATCCTTCATGTAGGCGCACCAGTTGCGAGGCCACCGGCCAGAGGATGTCGCGCGTTGCAGGCACGCTGGAGGTCACCCGCACCAGCCCCGAGGGACGCTCGCCCAGCGTGCGGATTTCCTCGATGCGGTTGCCGAGCTGCTGGAAGCTGGGGCGCAGCGCCGTGAGAAGCTGTTCGCCCGCATCGGTAGGGGTCACCTTCCGCGCACTCCGGTTGAGCAGCCGCACGCCGATCTTGTCTTCGAGCCGGCCTGAAGCTACACCTTTTCAACAGCAATGCTATGCCAATAGTAATCTTTGCAGCAGAAACATGTCACCGGAATCAAGAACAAGAGAGTCAAGTCCTAGCTTTTAAAAATCATGTCTTTGCAGAATATCGAATACCCACTGGAAACAGAAGATGACAAACCAGTCCATCCGTGAAAGGACACGACAACCTTCAATAATCGACATCATCAGAGCCAGAAGGTGGAGGTATTTGGGCTAACATCACACTATTTTCCGAGAATGAAGTAAGGAAAGTATAAGTTTTACAAAACCAAAAATAAAAAAGAGTTAAATCAAATATTAAGATAAATATTTTTGTTAATTTTTCAATGAAACCTTTTCAATGTCGAAATTTTATGTGCAACGAGAGTGTAAACGACAGCTACTATGAACAATTTTTCCGCATAAACCACTCTCTAAAAATGTCTATTTTAATTTTTTTTTCTGCTGTGGAAATGCCTCAAGATCCTTGAACAACAACAACAGAGCCAAAGGGGAGGGAAGATTCATCATTGTCCAGTGTTTCGTCAAGTGTTGGAGACCTACTGCTACACTCATATCATGAGCAAAATAAAAGACTATTGACATCTCATGCAAAGTGAACACATTTAACTTGATGTTAAAGGGTATTCAATTATAATACAGGAAAACAGTTATAATCTACTTGATTTAATAAATAATGTGGCCCGGGGTTGGATGAGTGTCGCCAGCATTATCGCCCGAGCATCATCAATGATGTCGGTTGGTGGCTGGCCAGAAGACAAACGACGCGAGTTAACCGCCAAAGCTGCTCGCGGGGAGTACCTGGCTGCAGTCGCGTTATCGGAACCTAATGTAGGCAGTGATTTGGCTTCCGTGAGCTGCAAAGCCGTACTTGACGGTGATGAATGGGTTATCTCGGGTAACAAGTATTGGTGTGTAATCTCTTTTAAAATCTCCTCTGAAACAACTCTCTATGATGTTCCAGTGTCTTACTAATAGCAGAGAAGGAAAACAAAAAGAAACCAGAAGATATGCCAGTGTTACTTATGCAATAAGTGATTTTTCATGTCGTTCTAGCCAAAGGACTGTAAGTTATCCGGTTATAATTTTCAGCCATGGCGGATTCAATCGTGTACTTTTCATTTTGATTTGGTTTTTCTTATGGGGGAGAAGATGGCGCATAATATTGCCACAATACGTGCTGCTTGTGAGTAATAGCGATCACCAATGAAATCGGGCACCGTAAACTTGCCAAACTTACGAAGGTAAGGCGCAAGACATAAAGCAAGAAGTACGTAACCGCCTGTCCAACCCATTAGATATACACCACCATCATAACCCGCAAACGAGATGATACCCGCCATTGAGATAAACGATGCTGCACTCATCCAGTCAGCGGCCGTTGAAAGCCGTCGCGACCGGATACAGCGAACGTGCCTCCCGGCCCGTCCGACTTGCCGTCTTGTTCACTGCGGCGGTGACGACCGGCTCCAGCGTCGTCCAGTACCGCGCCGCCTTCTTCGGTGCGAACGCTCCGACGTCCGCCTCATTGTCAACGCTGGTATCGGTCATGGTCGAGCTGTTCCCGCTGACGGAGCGGCGTTCGTGGCACCTGGTTGATGCCCAACACCGTGGCGGCCTAGATTTCTAGTAAATTTTGGTGCCAAAACTTTTGAAAACTCAGAAGTAAGGTCTAAGATGTTGAATAATATTTTCTCTGTGAGGAATTGCTTCAATATGACAGCTTGTAGCAGCTTAGTAAACCAAATAAAATTGTCTGTGACTAATAATCATTAAAGACCCATTCACAACGAGACTTTACTAAAACTAAGATTTAGATAAGGTTTTTTCATAAGATTCTCCGTTTAGATGCGCATCGCCTGCGTTGAATGCGGCCTTCCATTTATTGCTCGCCACAGATACCGCATTCAGCAACGGAGAATTGGTTTCAGTCATCGTATCTCGTATTGTTAGACCTGTTAGGGAAGACCAAGCGTGTTGTAAGTGGATAACGTTTATATTCACCCGGTCGTGACAAGTGATTTTCCATCTGAAAACTACCTGACTTCGCGACCGAGTTCAATGTTTTGTTATCCCGCGAAATTTGCTAGTCGTCTCCGTTTCACAACCGTGGACACACGGGGTAATGACGTCCGCCTCGCGGCGTGGTGAGCGCCTGATCCAGCGCGGTGCGGGTCGTGACCCGCTGGTACTCCCAGCCGTACGCCGACGCCAGGTGTTCCAGTCGCACGGTGTGCGGGGTGTAGAAGGCGCGATCGAGGTCGGCCGGGGGTGCGGAGGCGGCGACTTCCAGCGCGTCGAAGATCGTCCCGCCGCCGTTATCAGCTGGTGCCCTCCTACTGTATGAGTTGTCGCTGCGAAGCATATCTTGTGTCTAAGATCAAGACTCCAAGATTTTCATACCCACACGCGCAACTATGGCTATCAGGAACGGCCCTTCTTCCAATAATACCCTGTTCGTGCTACTAATCCCCTACGCGTGCCGTGTAGAGTGCAAGAAGATGAAGTCTGTATGATTGTAAGTAAAACAAACTGGCAACCAGAACAAGGACGTCTTAGCATCGCTTCGGCGATGGCGCAAGTTCCGAGGCCTGCCCATTAAGAAACAAAATGGTGTGGGCATCATGCTGCGGTACATCCTGGTCACTGCCGTCTGCGCTGGTATGGCCGCGCTGCACCGCCGTTGTCTGACAAGTGCACAGTGTTTATTAGCCTCTCATTGGACTTGCACTACCGTGACGCCATCTACTTTGTGCTAGTTATTGGAACCACGGTTGGCTACGGTGAGATTATCTTCTAGAAATCACTAAAACTATAATACTCTTTATCTACTGGTCATCAATTCAAAGAACCGGACGAGTGCTATATCCCGCCAACCGCGCCAAAATAACTGGATACCAAAGACAAAATTAAAAATCATTCTTTTTATCTGTCTCCTCGTCACCATCATCGGTTTTATTCTTATATAGTATCATTAGTTCTAGCAGTTAGTTTATAATTCGAGCGTTTTTTTTGTGCGTTGGGAGCGAGTACTACGGGCTGTTCCTGATGCCCAGCAAGGGAGGGGCGCTCAAGCCCATCAAAGCGGCGCCCAAGGTGAAGGTGAACCTCCAGTGGGTCGCGGCCGATGGCCAGACCCTCTTCTACTCGGCCAATGACCGGGACCCGGCCAACTACGCCCTGTACCGCTACCGCGTCGCCGACGACGCGCACGATCTCATCCTGGACGAGGCCGGCTATTGGTTCATCGCCGATGGGATAGAATTCGTTCAATATATTCCTCAAATCACTGAAATCAAAACCTTTACATTCAGCAGTGGAAGTGGCAAATATGATTGTTACAGGGATAAAATTCCCACTCTTTCCCTTCAATAATACATTTAAAAGTCTGCGTGATTCCGGGCCAAACAAATTGTAAATCACTGAAACGTAGGTTGTACCAAAAAGTCAATGAGGGATGTTGATAGGACCAAAGGTCCTTTTTATGCCTACTACTATTGCTACTACTACTACTACTATTGCTACTACTACTACTACTACTTTTACTACTACTACTACCATAACTTCTACTACTACTACTACTACTACTACTACTACCACTACCAATATTACTACTACTATTACTACCTCTGCTACTACTACTACTACTACTACTACTACTACTACAACTACTACTACTGTTACTACTTCTGCTACTACTTCTACAAACACTACTACTATTGTGTCTTGCTTGAGATATTGACTTTGCGCAAAAAAAAGCAAGTGCAAGGATAAGATAACTACTACTACTACTAACTACTAATAACTCACCGCAGCACCAAGCCGCCTGAGGCCAACACAGCCACACACGCTCCTCCTCCAACCTAATCTATTCAATGCCTCCCTCTTTACACCCTCCCAGGAGTAAAGGACAAAAGGTTTGACCACAAAGGACAATCTTTGGCAATCTTTCATCCTGGGGTGGAAAATGCGCCGGTTGTCGGCGTGGGGCTCCGGCTCGGATTCGTAGGACCAGTTGAATTTCGGATCGTGCCACACTTGGCCGACGCCCAGCGGCATGTGGATCATGAAGCTCTTGTCGCGGTCGCCGGCCTCCAGCGTCAGCACCCGGTTCGACCCGTCCTCGCTCAGCCGGTGGGTCAGCACGCAACCCGCCGACCCCGCGCCCACGACGATGTAATCGACTGTTTTTCGACATCACCGCGCTGCAAGGATTCGCGAAGCGGACGAAGTCGCTGCTCGGATGCATCACGCTCCAGATGAAGCGTGACGAGCGCTTGTTGGTCATGCGCAAGTCGCTCGTCGTAGAGCGACCCGCCAAATGCTTCACGAAGCTCAGCACGAGTACGAACACCCTGCAGTCTTGCCGCTGCGTCTTTCAACGTGAGGTCACCAGGCAAGTACCCAAACGATCTCGGTTCGGGCTTCTATGCTAAAAACAGATTATAAATGTAGCGCCAAGATAAAATCACTGCTATAATTTTTAAAAGATTCATAAAATTTAAAGAGTCATCACTAGTTAAGGTAATTGTAATTCAAATTTGTGTATACTCCTATTATAAAATTTCTCATACATCAAATGACTCTGTTAGAGATTACGCGTTTTCTTCGCTATACTGCTGTCAGGAAAAGCTTGGGCGAACATAGACAGTACATTTATCAGAGGCTAAAGCTTTCTATTATTTTTTCTATTCTCTAAATAAATTGATCACTTAATTAACTGATAACCTATAGGAGATTGTTCTGTTAGAAAACTCCCTTAAACGATATTATAACCACCTTTTGAAGTCACGACGACCTGTGTTACACTGGGGGAGGTGTGTCCCAAGGGTAGAGCAAACATGTATCTCCTGAATATGCAATTTTCAGAAAATGTATTCAAATGAATGGGATCTTCATAATTTGCAAACAAATTACAGTTAAAATACTTTGGAGCTACTTCCACCACACTTTACACCCAAAAGCTCCCCCCTCCCCGTAATGTACATATATAAAGCCCACATTATATATTTCATTTGTATTTTTCCGTTGTTTAATTTCATCGGCGTTGATTCAGTATTTCATCGGCATTGAAAATATATAATTTGGGCTTTATATTTGTACATTAGAAAAGGGCTAGTAAAGTAGAGACGCTTGCGCAGAAGTGTTAGACTAGATTGACACGTTGTAACCTCTGTATGCATGGATAAAAAAAAACTGTAGTAAACTCCTTATAATATTTAGTTTCAACTTCATTGGTTGAAGTAAATCCAATACCATCGCATGATGTTTAAGATGACATATAATCAGTAATCTGCATGCCACAGTTTCAGAATCTATTTAGTTTTAGGCCCCTCCCCCTAATAAAGAAATTAAATCTTTGATTTTTTTTCAGGCAAAGAGGGGGGAGGGGTACCATAAGAATATTATTCAGTTTTTGGGGGGTAGGGAATAAATAGGTTTTTTGCTTGCGTTTTAAAAAGCAGTTTACAAGTCGGAGAAACATTTGAGGTGGAGGCAGAAGTTTCAAATTCAGTTATCTGCCCTGGATTTAGCCCAACTATTTGACTCCTTACTCAACATTCTTTCCCAATATAATATAAGCTGAAGTTGCATGTAAAGTAATTTTTGGGCCTTATAATATTTTGGAGGGCTCAGATTTTTGGAACTTATAATGTGTCTTATAATGGCATGAAATATTTGGTGAACAAGGTTTTTTGGACTTTTCTATGCGGCTGTCCCCGTGTTACTCCATGGCTGGTCATCGACAGTAGTTGGTATATTATATGTTTTAGATAAATATTAACTGTGCACTGGAAGGATAAACACTTACATCATATTTCAAAAATTGAGATATTTTCTGGAAAATATTTTTTGTTGTAGTCCTGATTCTGAGTTTTGGAGATATTAGATACTAATATTACAAAATTGGTCACAAAGTGAAGAATTTTTCGTTTTTACGTTTAGATCAAAGAACGCGTGATGAAACTTATGAGCCTTATCAATTGTTTAGCTTAACCAACCATTTATAATATAGTTTATACCAGTCTCGAACAGGCTCGGCCGCGACTGCGCTCGACCACGGGCTTAAAACTATTTAAACTCAAAATATGTTCACTCTTAATTATTTTGGGTAACAGTCTTTTGCAAGACCTTTTCTAGAATGAAAAATAGGCCTTGTCCTAGACAAATGGTTCCTCTTGATTAATTTATTAATCAGAGTTTTGGGAACAAAAAATCAATACAGTCATAAATTGAAAAAAGCCTCATCTTGATTGACATTATTCACCCTGCCAGCAAGAGGGCCGGATTTCATAGTTTTATTCCCAACAAGAAACAGAAAAAGCGGCTGACAAGGCAGATGGTGTTGTTAAACTTGCTGAACATGTGATGGTTAGTGATGATGCACCAATTACAGTTATTGAATATTCTTCAATGACTTGTGGGCACTGTGCAACGTTCCATAACGAAACCCTTCCTGGTTTGAAGGAAAAATACATCAAAACTGGCAAAGTTAAATATATCGTTCGTGAGTTTCCTCTAGACCAGCTTGTCCCCACATCACTAAACATGCACGCAGAATGTAGGAGTGTTTAAGGGGGTTAGGGGGTATGATCAAATGTTGGATATTTCATTATATGTTTTAAGTCATCTCATAATTTAATGTGATTATTTATTTATTTATATTTATTTATTTCTAACCCGTCATACAATACAAAGTAAACAGAGACGGAGTATACAGACAAAACGAAAAAAAAAGGAATATGAGAAAGAAAAAAAAAGAAAATGGTAATCTATTAAAAGTGAAGACTATATTTACTTGAACAAAAGAAAAGAAGGTCACCAAACCATCATCCCTAACCAGATCTTACAGGTTAATCAACAATTTCATGAATTATAAATTAAATGGATTTTTTGTTTGTTAGTTTAGCTGCAGTCCGTTGACTTTTCCCCCTATTTTAGATTCAGATAAGAATTTTAACAATTTTACACACAAACACTTTTAGAATATTATTGTAACCGACATTAATATCTCCAATCAATGATAAAAATGTGACAAATTTATGACTTTTTTTTGAGCCATAGATAATACAAAGAGAGTCAACTATTATCATTTGACTAACTAAGGAGTAAAATAAATAGATTTTCTACAATTTCCTTTTAACAAAAAATATTATGAAATAAGCAAATGGTTGTATACTCAGCTTAAGAATTAGTTTACTAGTGATTATTTAAAAAAGAACTTTTGATAAATCAGGAGCAATCTCTGGACAACCATCATGATCGGTGTACTTGTTCCAAGATTCTTTAAGATTTGGACACAAATCAACATCATCATTGATTCCATCTTCATCATTATCAACTATCATATTTCCAACTGGAACAGTGTCTGGACAACCATCATAATCTACATATCTATTCCAAGTTTCGTTTTGAGTTGGACACATATCCATCACATCAGGTACACCATCACCATCAGTGTCAGGTCAGTATCATCTGTCCAGATCAAGATTGCCAACTGCCTGGTCAGCTTTCCCTTTTACATGCTGGTATAACTATGTTAACTTCACTGACCTTTTCTCTTATACAGTCATCAACAGCAGAGATGGAGCACTTTGAGGAAAGTGATTGCTTTAAACTGAAGATTTTGTCTTTAATTCGGTGGAGCATCAGATCCAACTCCCGATGCAATTCACTTTTTAGATCATCTTTAAATTCTGTGAAAGCATTTTTACAAGACCCATAACTACACAATTTATTGAAAAAAAGCCATTCCGAAAAACTCAAAACGCATTTATTATTCTTCGTTTTTTTCAGCTTTGGTTGTCCATTAAAATTTTTGTCAGTTAAATTAATGCCTTTTGAAAAGCTACATCCAAATTATATATTCTTTATATCTACAGCCTGCTGAAAAACGTTCAGACAGCGTTATCTACGCCGAACTCGACCTGAGGGAAGTCAAATAATCGCCAGATATGGCTCAATACCGCGTCGACAAATGCGGCGCGGCCAGTGACCAGGGTATTGACGTCGGTGGTTTCGAATTCCTTTTCTAACCAGTCATAAGAGTTGCTGATACATTCTTTAAATGCCTGCGTATTGCCGGGGCTGGTGATTAACCGCACCTGGCTAAGTAGACTTTGAAATGCCAATGCTGTGTCCCCTGCAATATGAAGTTGGCGAATGAGTAGATGCTGCCACAATTTTCCATTTGGTTAAGCAAAGAGCATTCAAATAGTGACATGATATTTACCAAAATCTGTATCTTGGTTGGTAAATGCACTGGTTTTACCAACTCATTCAGTAATTTTACATGATGTATTTTTAATGGACATTATGCTAATTATTAACTATAAAGCAGTTGGTAAAATTACCAACTAGTTGGTAAGATCTCTTGCTCCCCCCCCCCAAAAAAAAATTGTTGAGGCTCGTCTCGGCGAGCCGGTCGGCGAGGACGTCCATGACGGTGCGCCCGTCGTCGGCGTCGCCGATGCGATGGCTGTAGATGATGTCGTTCGCGGCGGGCTCGTTGCCTCGCCGCCGGCGCTTGCTCAAGTCTAGCCCCTCCCGGGCTCGCTCACGGCGCTGGCGGCGCGTGTCGCCACGCGTGCGCCACGACGGCGAACGCGGCCGCCGCGTTCAGCGACTCGACGCCGTGGGGATACTTTCCATGGAGGAATTTGTCATGGGGGAAGAAGATTTCCATAAAGGGGCGCCGCATTTTCTAGCATTATTTAAAAAAATAATGAAAAAATAAATTTGCAAAAGTTTTTCCACTGAAAGTAAGGAGTAGCATTAAAAATTAAAACGAACAGAAAATATTACGCATGTAAGGGGTTCACATCCTTTTAATACCTCAGTCTTTACGCTAAAGCATTTTTAGTAATTTCAACTTATTGAATGTTGTATTGAACTTTTTTCGAGCTAATATGGAACAAGTGGTTGAATGTGTCCCAAATTTCTCAGAGGGACGTAATAAGGAGGTAAACATTTATCTGGTAGTATATAATTCCAAACAGTGTCGGAACGACTATTAAAGTGTTTTGTTTTTACCGGAATTGTTTACTAAATTGGAAAAACTGTACCTGGAAATTCTAAAATGAATTGATCAATTCCAGAATCAATAAAATTTAACCTTCAAATTTTTGATAAAACTGTAAAACTGTATAAAAGTGTCACCTCCCCAGTAGATGTCACCCTTATTCAAGAGTATGTGAGTCCCTAAATTATTTGCATAAATTGAACTCCATGTTTGTTAACTATCAAAAATGTTTTGTACTTTGCTACTTTTCGAAAAGGTTGACTTATCATTATTTTCTTGGTGATACACTTGTTTCATCTGCAGATTCAGTAAGTAATTATGCGGATTGGCCGTTGGATAACAAACGGTTTAATTGTAAATTGGAGTTCGGCTTTTAACGGGAGACGCTTTTTGCGAATTACCCTGCGCACAAAATTTATTATTCTGACAACGGTACTGGTTACCATCATTATGGCAAGCGTAACCTACTTTTTTACGATTCGCGAACTAGCAACAAAACGAGCGGCAATCGAATCGCAAATCAAGCGAATTGCCCAGAATATCGCGACGATGATTAAAAGAGGCGACATCATTGTAGAGTTTGACGGGAAAAAAGTAAATGACATATCTGATCTCACTAATTTCTCTGCTGAAACAGCTCCAGGTACGACTGTTGATGTAAAAATAATTGAAGATGGCAAACCAAAAACCCTTAAAGTTAAGCTTGGTAAGTTTCCTGATCAAAGAACTAAAATCGAAGATGAAATTAACGAGAACTTTGGTCTTAGAGTAAAGCAGATAACACATCGTTTGTGTGTGTGTGTGTGTATTGGGGTCTGCTTAACCCAGGTCCTTGGGGTTTTTCCTTTTGCACAGAGGTATCTTTGACACGAAAAGATATAAGTTCCAAGCAGATCAAACAGAGCTTTTTCTGGTCTTTTCTGGCTCATCTTTTTAGGGGGCCCTGCCCCAAACCAAGTTTTTTGGCACATTACGGTTCCCTTCCAAAATTATTAAGTATAGGATTCAAATTGATCTTTCTACCGATGGGCACTGTTTTGTCTCCTTACTTGGCAAATTTTTACATAGATTTCTTGGAACAATCTGCTTTGAATAGTTTCCCCTTAAAACACTCTCTCTGGTTTCGCTTCTTTGATGATATTCTTGCTGTTTGCAAACATGGTCAGGGCTCTCTAAAAGACTTTTTGGCACATTTGAACTCTTTTGATTCGAATCTTCAATTCACAAAAGAACTGGAAGATTCAGGAAAGCTCGTTTGCGGCAATTTGGCCGGCAAACTCCTGCCCGACCTGCACGCGCCGGCATGGCCTCCGAGGGCTGGGACTAGTATTCTTAACAAGGCCCCCGAACCCGATAGCCCCGCTCCAGGCCGGAGCGGTCGGCAAGCCGGCTCCGGATTTTGCCCCGACATCCGTCCCACCTCGACGAACCGCTACATGTCTGCAAACGACGCCAATGGTGACCGACCGGAGCCTGGGAGTCCTGGCAGCTTCAGCGGTGCCGCTGCGACGGAGGGGGCCGGCCGGTGAAGTGTCCCGTATTCATGCAGGGCGCCAATGATAGATACCGACAACGGCTCGCCCGATTCCCAGTCGAATTCGCCGGCGCACATGCCGTGGCCGACCACCAGCTGGCCGTCGCGGGCGCCGACGTATTGTTCGGTCGTTCCCTTCTTGGTGGTCACACCGACGAGGACGGCGATTTCGCCCTTGCTCGGCGTGCAGGCGAGCCAGCTTCTCGGTGCCCCCGGCGCGCTCTCCCGCGAGGGACTGGAGGATCTTGTGGGAGGGTCGAGGCGGCTCCTCCTCCCGGATCAGGCGCTGGATGTCCGCGACGTTCCGGGCCTTCTGGAGCGTCTCCTTCCCCAGGGGGAGGAGGCCGGTCAGGAGCTCGTAGAGCAGCACTCCCAGCGAGTAGACGTCGGTGCGTACGTCGATGGCCGCGGGGTCGCCCGATTTTTCCGTCGAGCAACTCGCCGGAGAGGTCGGCATAAGTCGCTCGCAATTGCATCGTATTCGGCGCGGCTACCCTTCTAACATTGGCCGCTTGTAACGGCGAATTTATTCGCCGAAACTCAAAGCCCGAAGCGCGGCGAATAAATTCGCCGTTACAATTAACAATCACGTGCGGACAATGTTAGGAGAGTAGCCTTCGGCGCTAACCGGCTACTCCCCTACCCGATTTATTCGTATAGTATACCAGACAAACACATTAAAGCGATTAGTGCAACGTACGAGAATGACACTGCCGCGTTTAAGGTAGGAAATGAGGTTATCAGCTGTTTTTGTATTAAATCAGGAATTTAGCAGGTTTGTGTTCTATTCTCCTTTATGTGGATCATTTTGATGGACTTTGTCTTAAGGAGCACAGGAAAGGCAATGGAAGACCACGGAATCAAATTGGGAGGAAAATTCTCTTGAACTTTGAAATACTCCGCTGAGTGCGCTGTATAAGAACTAAACATGACAAATTCTCTACCTTTGGTGAAGAGTGTCATTATTTGGTTCATATGGATTAACAATTTCAAAGACCATGTGGCCGTTTGTGAATTAATATCAACTGCTGTCAGCTTGACAAGAAGACATTGTTGCAACAGCTTATGGACAATATTTACACGTTAGTACGAGGTCTACAGGATCGTCCGAGTCTACTGTTTTAGCACCCTATTTGACTTGACAGTGGAATTGCTGGATCGTGATTCACAACTATTTTACAATAGCATAACCAATACAATGTTCGCAAAAAGTCACGGTATCATTGTTTTGGACTTGTCTGGTACTCAAGGTATCAGTATTGTCGAAACGGGCACTGTACGTTTAGAGTTTGCCTATCTAAAAAGCAATCTCATCCAACAGTCACCTCATATCTAAATCTTTTCAATGCAGAAAGTGTTTCTTCCTTTCAAATGTGCAGAAAATCAATCTATAAATCATTCATTAATTCCTCAATTCAAAATATTGCTTTAACAAACTAAACAGATTGTTCACTAATGGGTGCAGACACTGTCTTTGGGTTCGCTCAGGCTCGTGTGTTGTCTTAGGATTACATCCTAGGGAAGCTTGTGAATCTTGGCCAAGGAAAAGATCCTGTAGTTCCAAAAAATCTCCCAAGTTTCTACGCCTAGCAAGACATTTTTTTCTAAGACGTTTCAAGACGTTTTTTAAGACATTTTTCTTCATGATTTCTTTACTTCTTATGTTATAGGGAGTATTTAAAAGTTTCAAGGATGACCCATTCACACGTAACTTGTTTCTTCAGGGCCCATGGGGAATCCCTGCTCTTAACTCAAGAGGACATACACGTGGAATGTTACATAATACTTTAAGATATTTCATTTTCTTTTAAGGCGTTTTTTTTTCGTCGGAGACCGTGGCCTTCTATCGCGACAAGGTGGGGCTGACGGTCACCCGCGAGCTGGACACCAGTATAGGGTTCGAATTCGGAAACATGACCCTGTGGATCGATCGCGTCCCGCAGCAGAGCCAGACGGATGTGTGGATCGAACTGTTCGACGACGATCCCGACGCCGCCCTGTCGCGCCTCGGCAGCCCCATCCGGGACGAGTTGGAGCCGCTGACCAATGTGGTCGGACATGAAACTGAAGAATATTTCATCTTTTTGGCGGTCGTTTTCGGGATTTTGCGCTTGTAAAAATCTAACCGCATCACGCCAATTCATCTGCAAACCGTTTTGTCTTGCAAGTAGATCAAGCGCTTGAAAATGAGAAATGTTCTCTTCTCGCTTTAATTTCTTAGCATCGAGTTTTATCTGATGAATAGTTCGTCCGCTTGGGAACTTTAGAGTGTGATCAAATTTTTTTGACATGATAATTCTTTTGTGGACCCAGACGGGAATGCTGAAGTGGAAGACTTCCTGGACAAACAGAAACAGAATACGTTGGAGAATCAACGTTACTTCGCGTCGATCCGATCCACGAATGCAAATTGTTTAGGATTTGTTGGATCTGCTGAAGACTTGTTCCGTGAATGTTGCCAAGCCAATATTCCTATACATCTTATATGGGGTAAGGCTGATACATCTGTTCCGTATAAGCACTGTATACATCAATGAAGTTTTCAGCCCCACAGAGATATTTAAATTATTTATCAGACGAATAAACTTTTGTACACTAAGGCTGAAGCAATGCACTTTTATCTTTAGTTTAGAAGTTGATTTTCTTACCAGCTTTCTAATATCACAACTCAATAGATAAGAAGCGACGGGTGAGCTCCGATTCTTTTTAGCACTGAGGGAAGTATTGAAGTTTAGAAGGCACACATAATATCATGTCCCTGTAAACAATTCCTTGTCAACTGATACTCTCAACTCACCTTTTTGAAACAGTAAAAACTTTAGCGTAAAGAGCAGGGCGTTGAAGAGGGAACAGCCCCTATCATTAATTACGGGGTAATTTCTGCTCGTTTTAAGTTTTAATGTCGCTCCTTACTTTCAGTTAAGAAAAAACTTTTTTTTTTATTTAATTTCTGAATGTTCTTTAGTTAATCCATGTTTTGATTTCGGCTCTCTGCTTGAAGGTCTTTCCGCTATCATCTAACGCTAAAAACTAAATTTTTATGCCAGATAAATTTCTCAGACTATTAGAACAGTGATGCTATCTCCCATCTTTAAAAAGTAATGCTTTCCTTTTAGCGTACTATAGGGGCTTTCTCAATAGTAATGTGGGATTGAAGATCACCTCAGCCTCCTAAGAGAGAAATGGCTAAATCAAAGATACTCTTCTCAGGTTAATAAAGAGTCCTGTCGGGGGATACTCCTCTTTAATTGTAATCTGGGTTTATCTAGAATTTGACTTATTTATTTTGGTTTCTGTTCATTTTAGATTTTATATATTATTTATAGTGGTTTCTACTCGTTTTAGGTTTGAATTAGTTTATGTCTTAATTTCTAACCGCAATATGGTTTATTGTCACTCTTTACTTTTCTTTGGAAACTTTTTTTTAGGAAAAGATAAAAAAATATATATTAAGCAACTTTAATTGTTATCTTATTCGGTTCTATCCTTTGAAACGGCTCACCGTAGCTTACACGTACACAATATTACACGTAGACAACACAACGGCTTACACGTAGACAATATTAGTCTACGTGTAATTCAATAAAGTAACGGCTACTCTTCAAAAAATGACTAAGGTTTTTTCATATCACAATTTCGTTAAAACCCAATATCAGTTGGAATCTCCTATATATTTTCCAGATCAATTCCTCAATGAAAATAAAGAAATTAGTTGACCAAGAAGTGGGAAATTTATAATTATGAATGAGGGGACCATTTGCGATATAAGCTTTACTTCATAGGTTTAATTATGTGTTATTATCATTATTATTTTTTCGGATTATTGCATTATTATTTATCGCATTATTATTAATGTATATTAAAATGTGGTTTATTTCAAGACTTACCCATATACAAGCTAAAGAACGCTGATCTAACCCTTCGTTCCCACCAATAAAAATTCAAACACTTCTTGACAGACCATAATCAAGTTTATATAACTGTTTTCCCACATTTTCGTTAATTTCATCGTTTAACATCAAGAGTTTTATGTTTCGGGGTAATCAGAAGAAAAATATTTCGTGAGATATATTTTTGTGAGTCCCCAAGGACTCTGGGGGTATCATGTTTGAAGACATAATTACTAGACGCTTTAAATACGCTGAAGAAATGGCCATGTCAAAATAAATTACGACACATATGTAAAAACTTGCACTGCTTACGAAACTTACAGAGACCATGAATAAAATGGTTACATATTTTTTTCCTGCTTATTCTTGCGTTATCTATCATTTCACTTTTCACAAGTTTCTCAAAACAATTACTATATCATCATCTACATATGCTTTAGCATTAATCATGTTAGTATCTTATAATAAATAGCCTGGTTTGACACTAGTTCAACTGCACTTGACCTCTAATGCCATATATGTAGGAGGTATCAGTAATTTTGGTTCAGATAAGGGGAAACCTTGATGTAGTAAGATGGGGGGGGCTAAATGGGGGCAATAGGTGACAAATGAGGGGGAACCAAACCCGGAGGATGCCATGATCATACTAATCCCAGGTGAAAACATGAACTTAATGTTGTAAACAGGCAAAAGGGACTGACCAAGATAAAATTAATACCAAAAATAATTGACACCTACTGTCACGCCGAAGTCACCTTCGAGGGCTCCGTCACCAGCATGGACTGCGCCTACTGCGGCACTCCGCTGCAGCGTGAGGAGGTGCACATGCATCCGGACCGGATCCCGGTGGACGGGGTGCTCCCGTTCGCGGTGGGCCGCAAGGCGGCACAGTCGGCGTTGACGAGTTGGGTCAAGGGGCTGTGGTTCGCGCCGAACGCCTTCAAACGCAAGGGACTGCGGGGCGAGTTCCACGGTGTGACGCGCGAACGTGCGCCGGCGAAGAGTGCGGTGGCGAGCGCGGTGGGTAGCGCGGCGAACGGGATGCCCACCAGAAACGCCACCAGCGTGATCTGCGTCACACCGAACTGGCGGGCCGTGAGTAGACCTGCCGCCAGAATCACGATCGTCCAGCCGAGCGCGATGGCGCAGAGGCGAATCAGCCGTCGCACATTTTCTCCGATTCTGTTCGAGTCGTTCTCGGCGTTCAGGTGTCAACCAAGAAACTTAGCACAAATAAATACTGTATATCACTATGTGACAATGTCGAACAGGTACTAAATTTCCGAAAAATGATTGTACTGTAACTGTGCGTGTGGGCGTGGGGGGAAGTACAGTATTGTAGCGAGACAGACCCAATAATATAATACTCCGTAGACAATAAGCGCCACATATCGCAGATATATGATTTGATTGCACCATCATGAAATCAAACCAGCAAGTGGCTGAGTAGCGGCAGTAGAAGAGGACGCTTATGACTTTACACTGTTAAATTTGCTTGTTTCAGCCCCTTTTCAATCATCTTAGTTCGTTTTTTCTTATCTTATTCTTAAGCTTTGAAGTACTATGTTTATGTGAACCATTTGTTCCTTCGAATCTATTCCTCTAATTCTCCCAGGAATTTCTCCAAAAATCCCTCGAGCGACATCTCAGGAATACTAGATGTCAATTATTCTAATTTTCTAATTTGTAAGTTACGTATATCTTTTACTAATAAAGACATTCGTAAGAAATTTAAAATTCTAGTTGCCTTTTTAAGTAACCAAGAAATCGGAGGGCAACTAGGCCTCCTCCCCCGCTCTTTTTTCTCAAATCATTCGATCAAAACTCTGAGAAAGCCATTTAGACAAAAAAAAATATATGCAAATTTCGTTTTAATTATTCATCTGCGGAGAGCCAAAATCAAAACATACATTATTTCAGTCAGAACCGGTATAAACTAACTTATTCATGCAAAACATCAATGAATATGATAAAATACAAAATGGCTTCCGCAAGACTGAAACCTTCCAGAGAACAACCACAGATAAAAAGAATTGAATTGCGACTTAGGACCTGAACAGACGTCAGACCTTTCCGCAAATTTTCGATTTTTGCGTCGTTTTCATAAAGAACTGAATTTTTTTTAAGCTGTTCTTAATTTTTGGTTTAGAAGGTGACGTCACAACAGTATTGTGCATTGCGTTAAGTTTTGAGAACATATTATAAACATCTTTTGACTTAATATTATATAGTAATATTTCGTACCATATACTAATATACTTGATACTATATCATTATTCATTCAGATATTAAACCAGGGGCGGATCTAGAGAAAAATATTGAGAGGGGGAACTGGACTAAGGGCGCCAATATGATTCGAGCATAATGATAGGGGGGGGGGGGCTAGTCGAGGAAGAACTGGAATTTTAGGTGTTTGAACTAGTGCTGGAGAAATTCTTCAGATGAATTGTCGCGCAGGTCATTAGTGCAAAGGCGGGCGAGGTTAAAAAGATTATTCGAAGAAACTACCCAGTTAATAAATATATCAAAATTGAAATGTGGTGATCAAGTCAGTATTAATGTGGATATTAATAATGATGAAAAATAAAAGAAATGAATTTAATGAGAAACTTGATTTCAACGTATTCTTGAAAGATATCCGGCTTCCACTTTTAACGGAAGGGAATTTAGTGCACATTACTTTAAGACTTACAAATGCATTGAATATTCATAAAACTTAGACCGTGCTTTGTTTTGCAATCTGCCATTTATTGAGTGAGGCATTAAGGGCTGGGGAAACTGCTTGAAAAGGGCTTTGACTGGGAAAGAGTTTTGTTAGTGAGAAGACAGTTCTGGTCTATTGAAGCAACCACAGGCAGAAGAGTGAATCGACCGGCTGTACGACAATATTGGACGCCTGCCAATGGCGTAACCAATGCGCCGGGTATGTTTTGGAGCCAGCCCATTAGCGGTCCGCTGTTATTGGATCGAAGTTTCATCCGACTCCAGGATGTTTCACTGACTTATAACTTAGGACAGAATTTATTGGATAAATGGGGCTTGGGTAATCTCAGTATTTACGTTAGCGGTAAGAACCTGGCTACATTGTTTCTTTAGAGTCGGCTGATTTGGGACATTACGAACTATTTTAAAAATTAATCTTTTGTGGAAATATAAAGGATTTCTATAGCTTATTTGTTTCTCATATATGGCAATATCTATTTCCGGTGCTCTTAGACGCAAAATTTTCGTCGTATTTACTACAATTAAAAATTAATTTCTTTAATTCGTCATAGTCCTCTTCATATAGGTAGAGGTCTTGACCATATTTCATTGAAAAACGGATCTGGGGGAGTTGGGGGGGGGGGGGTATTTCTGAAAAATTAGAAAAAATGAGGTATCTTTAACTTATGAAGGAGTGATTGGATCTTAATGAAATTTGAAGTTTGGAAGGATATCGTGTCTCAGAACTTTTATTCTGAATCCCGACTGAATCCAGTGACATTGGGGGGAATTGAGGCGAGGGGCGAAAATCTTGGAAAACGCTTAGAGTTGAGGGATCGGGATGAAACTCTCATTAATGTAACGCATTTAAGTGTCACATGAAGAATTGTAGGTAGCAAGAGTTGAAAATTTTATCCAACTGCGGTGGCATAGTTGCAAACAGTATTTTTCCTAAGTAGAGCAAGGCAAATGTTTACTTAAATTTTGGGAAAACATTTGGGAAAAATTACTTTAATATATGGGGAAGAGAAAAATTGCTCCCCCTTTCCTTTATGTGAAAGTGTCCTTACCCTTTGACTTTATTTTATAGAGCAAAATCCTGAAATTTGGTTCAAATATGGTTGCAAAGCATCTTGAAATACATGAGAGAGAAATTAAATTCAAATAAACAACCTTACTTTTGATGTCATAAGAACATATCTGAAAAATAAAAAAAATAAAAGACTGTTACCGACATATTTTTATAGAGCAAAATCCTGAAATTTGGTTCAAATATGGTTGCAAAGCATCTTGAAATACATGAGAGAGAAATTAAAGGCATCTGCCCGCCGCAGTGACGGGCGACGAGGCCGCCGAGATCGAGTGGCAGGGCTGGCGAACACCGATGCTCGACCCCGCCTCGCCCGCGTTCGCGCACATGCTAAGGCTGTTCCTCGAGACCCAGCGCAGGTTGCTCGGTGACCCCGGGCCCGAGCCCGTGTTCGCCGTGGATCCCTACATCGAATCCCTCCCGCCGTCCACGGACTCGGCGCAGCTCGCAGCCGCGGGCGAGGATGGGCATTTACTTGAAACTTTCAGATACACTGCTACTGTGACTGGATGTGATTGCAGTTGTACCAATGGCTTCCTCAAGTAAGAAAGTAAAATAATCAAAAAAGTAATACATTTACCTCTGGGGGT
This sequence comes from Alatinidae sp. Z8VKAUB7J3, assembly GCA_010016025.2. NCBI lineage: Eukaryota > Metazoa > Cnidaria > Cubozoa > Carybdeida > Alatinidae > Alatinidae sp. Z8VKAUB7J3. The sequence goes on from JAAAKM020721499.1 coordinate 238,373,510, forward strand.
CTCATGTTCCCCACAGCCTTAGTGCAAGGATTATAATCAATTATGGAATTTGCCCTTTGTTTCCGAGGAAAATTTATCATAGATAAAAGGGTTAATGTTTGATTATTGCAAAGCATTAATTCAAAGTAATGGAATGCGGTTTTTTTAATTTTGCTGGAGTTTTGAGCGGTATCTATCTTCGCAGAAGTAAGGTATTTGATTTCCCAACGGCTGAACATATCACTGGCAAAATCGTGGGTAAGCAATCGTTGATTATTTAGTTAAGATTTAATTGTTCATTTTTGTGATTTTGGTAATTGTTAGAGATGAGAAGAAAAGATAAAACAAGGAAAGTCACGGTCTAGTTCTCATTTGTTTCCCACTGTCTTGCCAAATTCCGTATTGTTTTTTCTTGTTTTTGGTGTTTGTGATGAAAAGGCTGTGTGGCCTTAGTCGCTATTTACGAAATAAACGGAAAAAAAGAGGAGACAGATCACTGCAACCTAAGTAAAACAGCGATTTTTCTTGTTGCTCATGGTGGGAGACTACAATTCTTCTAAATAGGGTTTTCAGCTAAGGTGATTCCGAAGTCCACATTACCTATAGAGTTAAGCATATTAGTTCATGAGCCCTGGGGGCAGTGGGGCAGGGTCTGTATTCTATATTTATTTAATAAACCTTGTTTGAAATTTCTTTTTACTTTTTTGAGTTTTATCCCTTTTTGTTGAATAAATAAGAATACAGATTTTACCCTGCTGCCTGCAGGGCTCATGGACTAGTTAATTACCTAAATCCAACAAAACAGTCCATTTTTGCCTACAACCCATACAACTCTACTCTTTAAAACAATAAAAAACTTTAGCGTAAAGAGGCATTGAGGAGAGTACAATCCCTTTCATATAAGGAATAACTTCTGTTCGTTTTAAGTTTTAATGTCGCTCCTTACTTTCAGTTGAAAACACTTTTTTATTTAATTTCTGAACGTTTCTGAATTAATGCATGTTTTGATTGTGGCTCACCGCAGAGGAATAATTGAAACAAACTTGTATATTTTTTTTTTGAATGAGCTGCCCCCTCATCAATTCCTCGATCTTCACTCTAAGTCTTTAGTACTTTAAAAAAAAAACTTCCTATTCTAATTAAACGGCCTTTGTGTTTCAGGGATCGTTCTTAAAGAATTGGGACACAAATTCAAACTTTAGCATAAAGAGCGAGGTACTGAGGAGGGTGTACCCTCTTATATATGGAATAATTTCAGTTCGTTTTAAGTTTTAAAGTTGCTCTTAACTTTTCGTATTGTCAGGAAATCTGACCACAACTCCACGGATAAATCCCCATCACCACAGAAATATACTCTAGACAATTCAATCCTGGTTAATATTTATTCCTGACGATTACCCTTAACAACTCGACGCGTAAAATTGAGACTGAAAAGAGAAAGCAAGACATATAAAAAGAACTTCGTTCAGAAATTCTGGCAAATTCCCTCAGTGTATAATTTCCTCTGATAAGTTCACTCACTGGAAACTTCTTTATCCAGACAATATTTTGCCCCATCCCCATTCTTGATGTTCAAAACCAATTTTTAAAAAAATAATGAAAGAAAAAAAATGAACGGTAAAAAGACATTTCTTGCTGCCAATTAAACAACTTTCGCTGACTCATGAACTTAAAATAGACCTATAAGATTATAAATTTTTTTAACCGATGCGTTTGAGGGATAAATTAAAAAAACAAACAAAAAAACAAGGTTTAAGGAAAGTAGATTGTGATTACTATTAAGTATAATAAGCATGCAGTGGCCGATTATTGAGCAAAATAACTCGGGCTGGATATAAATATCAAATATCGCAGTTTCGAATTTTTAACACCAAGTCGGCAAATATTTTTGCCAATATCTGGTAATAATTTTCTCTCTTGAACTGTCGTTATAGTTAAATGTAGTAACATGGTAGAGACCGATTCTTCGCTGATATAGTTTGGGCTGTCTCACTGATGACTATGTGTGTCTGTTTGTCATTTGACGCATATGACGTCTGAAAAATAAAGAAGGAAAAGAAAACTAAAAAAAAGAAAAAAAGGTAAAAAACTAAAAAAAGCTAAAAAGGAAAAATCTAGAAAAAACTAAAAAAGCTAAAAAAGCTTAAACAAAACCACGTTTATATCTACAATTTCCTTACGATGGTAAGATTTGAACCCGAATATCTATGCCTTTGGCACAAGGACTAATCTAGATCTACTGCAAAAAGAATCCTACGCGTCAATTGATTTATATTAAAATCTTTTCAATGTACAAAGTTTTAATGTGAAAGTAAAATTGCAATACTATAAGAAAATTCAGCCCATAAGACCTTCACTGAAAACCTGCAGAGAAAAAATTCCAATGATGAATATTTAGTCAATTTGTCTACCACATTTGTATTTTTACGTTTTGCTGTCAAAAAATCTACAAGTAAAGTGTCAGCGAGCAAATAAACACCTTGATGAAATGACGTTAAAAAAAATAAACAAGAGAAAAACTTTTATGGAGGTAATAAAAATTTTAAGATATTAGCATGACTTACGAGCCTGGTAGGATGAGTCATCAATATTTCTTCTGTGAAGACCATTATATCCTCCGTAACTGTTACAAACTAGGCGAATACCATCATAAAGCTTTTCCCCGCAAAGACGCTTACTAGGTTCTCTTGCCACTCGACGGCCGAGTACCCTGACCGAGCGGTGACCCTTGTCGTGGGTTCGGTCCCAGGCTCAGGGCCCGACTTTCTGGCCCGCTCGATGAGCGAAGAGCTGGCCGCTGAACTGGGTCAGCCTGTCGTGGTGGAAAATCAACCGGGTGCCGCCGGCAACGTGGCGGCTGCGGCGATTTCCCGCGCCGAGCCAGACGGCTACCGCATTTTTATCGGAACGATCAACATGGCGATCGCCACATGAAACCGGCATCAAAGATGAATGATCACGTTCAAGGTAAAATAAATCAAATTTTCTCAGGCTCGTAACTTTTGATGAGAAAGACCAAATTTGATGGAACTTATATATTTAGAATCAGCATGAAAATCCGATTCTTTTGATGTGTATTTTAGCATCAAAATTCTGTTATTTAGAGTTTCGTATACTATTGAACCGGGTCGCTCCTTACTACAGTTCGTTACCACGAACTGTTTGATAATTGCTGTTCGTTTTAAGTTTTAATGCTGCTGCTTAATTCCAGCTGAAAAAAAACTTTTTCATATTTATTTTTTTATTGTTTTTTTTAAGTAATGCTAGTAAATCCTGCGCTCCCTTGATGGAAATTTTCTTACCCCATGACAAATTCCTCGATGAAAAGTTCCCCCAGCATATCCCCCTCTACTCAACACCTACCTCCCACTAAAGAAATCCTCCTGAAAACGCCAGTACACATTCTACAGGATTTAATCCTTATTTCGCTGGACAATATGATTTAAGGTTACTTAAGGTAATGATACTAGGGTATATAGGAAGGCTGCTATTGATGTTAAAAGTAAAGTTTACCATCTAGTAGTGTCTAGGGTTAATTTAAAGCTGTAATTTTGGAAGGGCAACCACCTCCCAGGAAGTGATGATGTTGGTAGACTCCAGAATGAGAATTTGAGAGAAACTCTCTGGCAACAGTTGATCGATCTGATCCAATCAGAAGTTTTTTGACTGCACTTAATTGCTTTGATAGTGTTTATCTTTCAAGCCGTTGTGTTGAAAATTGGTTCAGATTATTTCTTGGACTTCGTTGGGTGTCTACCAGCCAAACAAGGGAAAAAAATATTTTCAATATATTTTTTATCATTCTCACACGTTTCAGAATAACCGTGTATTTTTTCAAACGTGTCAGATTTGACTGAACACTAATCACCCATAGATCTTTCCTTTGTATGGTATACCAGACAAATACATTAAAGTGACTAGCACTATGTGCAAGAATAACGGTGCTGCGGTTAAGGTAGAAAATAAGGTTGGCAGCTGGTTTTGTTTTTAATCAGGAGTTAAAGAGAGTTGTGCTCTATTCACCTTTACGCGGATAATTTTGATGGACTTTGTCTTAAGGAGCACTGGAAAGGCAATGGGAGACCATGAAATCAAATGAAGAGATGCAGGGCCGTCTCTACGAACCGCCGCTCAGCCCGGCCGGCTATCAGCGCATGCTGACGCCGCACCGCCGGCCCTTCCCGACCGCGGACGGCCATATCTGCGTGCTGCCCTACAACGACAAGCACTGGTCGCGTTTCTTCGATGTCGCCGGGATGCCGGAGATGACTAGCGATCCACGTTTCGCCGACCAGCCGTCGCGCTCGAAGAACATCGACGCGCTGTACGAGATCGTCGGAGAGCAGGTGAATGCACACGAAAATGATCAAATTAGAAAAAAAACGATATTTTTACTTTTAGAAACAAAAATAAAAAACAAATAAAACTGAGAGAGCTACAATAAAAGCATAGCTGACAGGTAAAAAAATACTGAAAACGCAGGTTATTTTTACTGGCTATATTAGCAGTGTGAGTAATAACGCACATACCCATAAGTGTGGCAATTGCGCTTATGGTTAGTTAACTTGGTGACCAAAATAAAAAAATGTATTAATTCAAAAACGTTCAGAAATAAAATGAAAAAAAACAAGTTTTTTAACTGAAGGTAAGGAACAACATTAAACTTAAAAAGAACAGATTTTTTCTACGTATATTAAAGGGACTTTTCCCTCCTCAACGCCCCGCTCTTTACGCTAAAGTTTTTATTGTTTTAATAAGTAAAGTTGAGAAAAAGAGTCAAACTTTAGCGTAAAGAGCGGGTCGCTCATTTAGCCGGTTGATTCCCTTGAATGGCACATAATGGGTTCTGATTTTAGGCTTTGTTGAGGTATTTTTGGGAGGGGGGGCGTGTGTCAATATTTGAAGGATACTGATTTGGATACAGAATTTGAGACAAAAAATATTGCATTTTCTTCACTTATCTCAGAAACGGAATATCACTCATTTAGGGCAAAAAAAAATATTGCCATACACAGGACTCATAGAACAGAAGGAGGTGTACGGTGAAGAACTCATCGAAGAAGCACCCAAAGAAGACGATTGAACCTTTGGGATGATCTGGGATGGGTGGGGTTGCTGTGGAGTGAAGTGCCATTTCCGAAGCAGGAACGCCTCACAGCAACACAGCTTCCGTAGATCCCGTACTCTTGCTTCGGAAATGGCGACACAAGCCACAGCCATCCATGGGTGGGCCAAAGATACAATAAAACAGGTGAGATAAGGACAGGTTGAAGCGCCAATTTGTGACGATGAGCCCAGACGTCAATCGCACAGAAGTCCCAGGAAGATACGCCCTGCGGACTTTCTGGATAAAATAATGACTGTGACCGATACGGCTTATGGCCTAATTGTTATTACCATTTATGACGTCAAGGTCATTTCTACAGTGTACGTAGGAATGTACGATAAATGTCAAAGTTTTTTTAGAGAGGGAGAGAGACTCTCTATTATTATTTGATGCCACCGATGCTGAACTTTGGGTCACTAAATAGGCATAATGTTCATCATCATCCCAAGCTTTGAGCCACAAACTGAGAAAATTATGTACTTTATTTAAAATAACACTTCCAGCATTGCCTAAATTGACAAATATGGTTAATTGGCATTCCAATGATTTGTATCGCTAAGTTAACGCAAATTACTACAGTGTGTATTTGCTAGACTAACTTCCAACTGGAAACAAGCTCCGCTGTGCACAGGTGGCTGTAACCGAATGACTGGACGAGATTTCTTTAAGTCGAGAATGACCTGACTCGCATCTTGCTTCTTGCCGTCCAGGAACAGGGAATTCGCAAACCGGATGGAAAGCTCCGGTTCAAACTGATTTCGTTTGGCGGCATCGGTGTGCAATTTTCGGAAATAGACGTTTGCAATCCCGAAGCGGCCCCGTTCCATCCCATCAAGAGCCAACAACCAGGTCGCGACTTGCCCGGCTTCAAAAACAAATGGCTATGGATTGTCAGTTGAATTGACATATACCGATATTTATTCCTTAAAGTTTTTGATAATTTGTTATTTATGAAAGTAAAAAATAGCGAAAACATTTAAAACATATTTTGTTTTCAGTAAAGCGCAAATTATATTCTGGCCTTGAGAAGGCATGGGGTTATCAGTCCTACTCATGTTAATTTTTGATCGTTTTGAGTTTCATTTACTTATTGTGTTGCGAGCTAGTATCTGTGATTCACACAATCAAGAGAGGGAAACTGACTCAGGCTGAGCCACCTGAGTGCCACCAGTCAACAGCCCCAGCTTTGAATAATTCTGTGATGCCAGTCATACAATAATCTTTTTTTTCAAGGCCACCACATGGGGATTTGTTTTGTGGGCCGGATGAAATTCTGTGGCAGGCCGAGTTCTGAAAAATGCAATTCCTGTTATTTGAGTTGAATTTTGAGCCTTATATATGGAAACTTTGCTCAAGGTTTCGAAAAAGATAAAATTGAGTTCTCTCAGTGTTCAGAGGTATTCGATGTCTAAATAGTTAAGCTTCGAAGCTGGTTCATTTTACTTCAACTAAAAGCAGGGAATTCGTTGAGTCACAGCTTTAAGATATAAAAACTCACAAAAGCAATTTTATTTCTAGAAAATCAATGCAAGTTTCGGTCCCCAGAAGATTAAGATCTGTTTATCTGCCAAAGAAGGGTTCTCGAGAACCTTGCATTCTCTTAGAAGTATACCATATTAAGACCCACAGGCTCACACAGCCAAAACACACATGATAAGGATTGATGATACTTTTTGGGGAGGGGAAGGGGTTTTATGGTTGAGAATAGTGGATCTCGTGGCCCAAATATCGGGATTATTAGGCATATTTCAGGGAGAGGATGGGCCGATATGACTATTTTAATAGACGACCAGCAGATGGGATTGAGAATGTTAAAAAGAAAATATTTTTCCTATTTTAGCCTTTTTGTAACAATCTTACACTTAACGAATGTCAAGAATTTTTTTTTTATGCTTGTATTTGGGCTTATATTTTGGCTTGGAAAGTCTTTAAGTATATTGTGTTATGGGATTACTTCAATTGGCTTTTAAAAAGAAGTTTCTAGCCCATTTCTTTACATTTCTAACCCATTCTCTAGCCCATTTCTCCCCATTTTTTGTATTCTGCAATTATAAAAGAGAAAACATTTAAAATGTTTTTTTTTAGTAGAATGCAATAACATCTATTCTTAACAAAGCATAAAGTGTGTTAGCTCTATTTTTTTTTTTTTTACTTTAGTCTTTGTTTGTTTTAAGCTTAACTATATTATTTATTGCAATTTCTGTCTGTTTTAGGTTTAATTTACTTACTGATAGTGTTTCATGTTTGTTTTGCATTTAGATTACTATTTGACAACGACTGAAATGAATGAAAGAAAATATTTGGAAAAGATGTGTGTAATAATTTATGTTCGTTTTAAGTTTTAATATTATTTCTTACTTTCAGTTGTAATGAAAAACTTGTGTTTTTTTTTTAATTTAGCAACAACCACAAGCCAAACACATTTCACATTGTTATCAAATAAAAATCATAGTTATAAGGCTGCATAAGAAAAATTAAATGCTAAGATTGGCCTGAAAACTACACGAGAAGAGAATCTAGAAACTCGATCGGTTTTGAATAACTCCCACCTTATTCCCACTATAACTTTAGTTTCTAAGTTGTGTACCTACTTTCCCCCTCGTAGAAATTCCGAACCCCCTTTCCTTGAAATAAATTCAAATGTACAGGCTAGATCATACGTAAAACCCTTTTCGCGGAAGAGCATTTAGAAATATGATTGGTTTTGAATAGTTCCCACCTTTATCCCACTATAACTTTACCTTTGTCACCAAAACGTTCTTCAGAAATCTTTTTGAATAGAGAGTCATTTGACGTGTTTTCTTTTAATCTATTACCTTTTCGCATTTCCGTAGAAGCCTTTTGCTTTCTTTCACGGATTTTTGTGGGGCTCACAGAGCCAGTTCTTATGGTTCTAGAACCTATTTGTGGGCTCCAAGAGCTAGATTTGTCGTTACTAGAACAAATTTCAGAGTACCTAGAGCCATATCGAGCATTCCCGCGTTCCGTGTGCGCCGAATGCCTCTTTTTCAAAGAATGGGACTACCGGGTCCCCTTCCCGCTCCGGTTCTTTATTGTAGGATTTGTTAAACGCATCCATTCCGCTAAAACGCTCCATTGCGAGCCACGGAACCAACCACGCTGTCACCCGTACGTGTACCGGATTGAGCAATATTTCGGCTGTTTCGGCCATTTCAAATTTAAAACGAACTTGCCCGTTTACGATTGCACTAACCAACTAACTAACTAACACTCTATCTTTATAACTACCTAACATACAAGTTATGAGTGCAACATAACTAACCCGCTTACTAGCTAAGTAACCAACTAACTAACTATCTAATTCACTATCAAACTAACTAACTTACTTACTAACAAACTAAGTAACAAACTTACCAACTAACCTTGTATCTTACCAACTAACTAACAAACAAGCTATGCTTGCAACATATCTAACCAGGTTGTTGAAACTACTAAAAAATACTTTAACGTAAAGAGCGAGGTATTAGGAGGAGGTGAGCCCCTCATATGGGTAATAATTCTGTTCGTTTTAAGTTTTAATGCTGCTTCTTACTTAAAGCTGAAAAATCTTTTTCCTATTTATTTTTCCATTGTTTTTTTTTTTAAGTAATGCTAGTAAATCCTGCGCGCCCTTCATGGAAATTTTCTTCCCCCATGACAAATTCTTCGATGGAAACATTGGCAATAAAGTTCTTCTGAACTTTCTTGTTTGCCTGCTCCTCCCAGATGGTCAAATTGGGGAAGTGACTATTTCTAATTTAATCTAGTCTGGTCCCTGATATGCCTGCCAACTTTCATTGTCCTAGCTTATCTGGAAGTGCCCAAACTAGCAAATCCCCCCAACTCCCCCAAAGAGAGCAGATCTTGTCTGGTTATGTCAACAATTTATCTAGCACACGTGCTTCTTCCCCGGAGGCGATCAGAATCGTCGGCAATGATGATTTCTATGGAAGGGGTTGTTACTGGCATAGGTTACGCGCGTTGTACATCTCACGCTGGTGCGGTAATGCGTGTTACTGTTGGTGATCAACTCTTATGATTTAGGTTTTTATTACAGTATATAATATCGGCAGCAAGCGTTCCTGTTACAAGAGTTGTTCGGCGCAACGCCCCGTAGGACCTTTCCTACACGACACTCTCGCAAGAAGAGAATTTCAATGAAGGGGGCGCAGGATTTTCTAGCATTATTTGAAAAAACAATGAAAAAATAAGTATGAAGTATTTTCTACTGAAAGTAAGGAGTAGCATTAAAACTTAAAACGAACAAAAATTATTACGCATATTAGGGGCTTACCTCCTCGTTATACCTCACGGACAAAATTTAAGCTTTAGGGTAAAGAGCGAGGTATCGACGAGGGTTGAACCCCTTCATACACGCGTCTTTCAGTCTGTCCTGTATGTCTGGTCTGTCTGTCGTTCTGTCTTTCTGTCTGTCTGGTCTGTCGGTCTGTCTTTCTGTCCGTCTCTCTGTCTGTCTGTCTGTCTGTATCTTTTGTATGTCCAGTCTCTCTGTCTGTCTGTCTGTCTTTCTGGTCTCTGTGGTCTGTTTGGTCAGTCTGTCTGTCTTTCTGGTCTCTGTGGTCTGTTTGGTCAGTCTGTCTGTCTCTCAGTTGAAACTGCGGCAAATGAAAAATGACTGGTGGTCCAAGAAAGCGGCCAAAATCCAGAATCTGACCCGCGCGACGGCTGCGTCAATCCAGGCGAAACGGTTCGAGGCTCTTCTTGAACTCCTCGACGAACTCCAGGGTCGCGAGCGAGCGCGGCATGTATGCCGGGTACATGATGTTCATCTGAAAGGGTACTTCCGGGACAAACGGCCGAATGACCAGTCATTCCTTCTCATATTGATTTTCTTGCATTTTTTACATCTATCTCAATTGAACGCTTTAATGCTTCTAATGCTTCTGGTACTTGATTTAGAAGTGACAAAAAACATGCTTTGTTATACCATGCCATTCCGTATGTCGGATCTGACTCAATAGCCTTTTCTGCGGAGTCTAATGCTTTTGCCCAATTTTTTTGTTCATAGTGGACTAATCCTTTCAGATTCCAAGCTTCGGGATTGGTTACATCAATGTCTGTCGATTCGCTACGAATACGACGCCAACAGCAACATCACCAACCGTTTCCATCTGTAGCCTATGACGATGGCGGACGATACATTGCATGTGGTGGAGAGGAGCTGGACTTTTCGAAGAGTGAGTGGAACGATCGATCCGTTCAAACGGTCACTGCCACCGACCCTTCCTTTTCCGGTCTGACCTCTGCTTGTCTTCCTTTCAGTGTCCCAGTACGCAACGGGAGAGAAGGAAGAGCTCACACTCCTTGTACAAATAGCTAAATCACTGCACCCTAAAAAACAGAAATTACTTCATATGTTTTAAATTTTCAAACAGTTCTGGGATTGTAAAAGCTAGAAAAAAGCTCAAAAGAAAATTTAGTATATCGTTTTATAGAGGGGTTTAGGGATATATAGTTTTATGCCCTAGTTGAAACCAACCTTGTTTACTGTTTACTAAATGTTTTTTTTAATGCAACCATTACGCCCGTCGAAGTGCGTGGATCCGGTCCTCCAGTTGAGGAGAAGACCGAAGCATAGCGAGAAGCCGTGGCAGTTTTACGAGCTGATCGAGGAGCTCTGCCCGGGTCCCCGAATCGAGCTCTTTGCGCGACAATCGAGAACGGGATGGTGTCGCTGGGGGAGGGAAGCGCCTTGATCCAAGTGGTCGGCTCAAGCTACATGCGATCGTTCGAACATAAGGAGTGAAGTTTAGATGAAGGTCTCAGATCTCTTATTTTAAATCTCAGCCTGATCCAGCGTCATTGGGGGGGAGGCAGTTGGGGAGACCGGAAATCTTAGAAAAAACTTAAAGCGGAGAGATCAGGATGAAACTGGATGGGAAGAATAAAAACATATCTAAGATACGTGACTGACATAACCGGACCGGATCCGCTCTCTTTGGTGGAGTTGGGGGGAAGGGGTGTACGGAAAATGAGATATTTGTAACGAACGGGTATTGCGATGGGGATGGTATTGGGAAATCTAGAGCAAAATCCATTTCTTCTTATTCTTTTTATACCCGAGCTACAATACACACAAAGAATTCGCTGAAAAACAAAACAAATTATTTAATAACCGTGTTTTTCGTTCTTTTAATATCCCATTAGCAGAAGAGAAAAATTTATATGTCAATATTCTGTTTCAAAAACTTGTTTAAAAAATTTTTATTTTCAACTCTAAATTGTCCCAGATGAGCGATCAGCTGGGTATCCAGATGTCTGCTTCTCCGGTCAAGAGGTGTTTCTGAACATCAATCAACGGACGGAGAGATTACAGCAATCGCTCCGTGTTCTTGGTACGATTGGTTTTTGACACTCAGCCTAGTCTGTGAATATCTCACTAGGGACTCTGCTTTCCCACAATGCGCACAGGCGCATATTGGATTGCTCTGACCGAGGACGGGGAGTCTCGAAGCGCGTCCTCGCTTATTAGGTGTTAGATTTCACTCCCCCTCCGAAAACGGAAGGGCATTTCCTGTCATCTTGTGCCATAAAAGATCAATTTTTGCTCAAACAGGATCAAAATATCAGGGAAATCAATTTTTCATAGTCTAAAACTTTATAACAGTAGGTTTTAAGCCACCCTATCTCGACAGAACACCACAAAGTGCCTTTACTGGCAGTTTGTGTCATGAACGACCAATTTTTTTTCCCTAACTCTACTGGCCATAGTCCTGTTTGTTTTCTTCATCGTGAGATTTTTCTCTCCTTGTTTTTGTCATGGCTACTCAGTTTGACTTTGTATCAACCGTCTTCTGACCGCAGATTTTACTCTGTATCATTTCGTTTGCGACTCTCGCTGCCGTTTGTCTTCTAGTCGCAAATTTCGTTGTACATCATTTCTTATTGCAATTAAATAAAAAAAATCTAATTTTTTTAGCTTAAAGTAAGGGTCTTGGCCGAAATATTTGTATAATTTTTCAACTTTTTCACTGGCTGTTTATTGTCCTAGTTTTCATCTTTTCTTTGCAATTTTATGTTTTATCGTGACTAGACAGTGTTGTCTCATAAATTATTTGAGAACACAATAATATAATCTTGTCCACAATCTTGGAAGGAGGCAATCACCTAGGCCAACTTTTGTAAGCTAGTAAGCGTTCATAGCTTATATGCAAAATTGCAAATCCCATATTTCCTTTTATGGAACAATAAAACTATAAAATAAGTTTTCTCTCCCGATGCTTGTACTGCAGAAATGAGACTCCAGGTAGTGACTGCAACTTTGTAAGTTCTAGATCTCTCATTAGGGCGTTGATTTCACATCGAGAAAAAAGTCGATGCCCCTTGCTTACAGAAATATCGAAACCAAGATCATTCTGGAAGGCAAATGAATTTAAGTCATCCACTCAAGAAGATACCTAGTTTATACGATCACCCTTTCTATATAAACCTTATATGTCCTCTGGGCATAACTTACAACCCTTGCCCTGAGGGCTGGGGGTTGTCATCCTCAAAGACATTATTTCCAGATCTTTCAACTACGTTGAACAAAATGGTTATCTTAAAATTTTTCTTGAATGTGTTTGGGGAAATGGTGGGCTTGGGAATAGCTTGCCCTCCAATTACTTTCGACTATTAAAAAGGGCGCCGGCCCTTCTGCCGTTGCGGCAAAGGTGGATGTTGGCACGAAAACGGCATCCTTTTGTCCGATGCCGGATGCCATCAGGGCAAGGGAAAGCGCATCCGTCCCATTTGCGCAGGCAATGGCATGTTTGGCACCGGCAAATTCGGCGGCCTTTGTTTCAAATTCGGCGACCTCCGGGTCCAGGACAAATTTTCCGTGGTTCAGGACCTTTGCAATGGCGGCGTCGAGCCTGTCGCGCAACCGAACAACATGCCTTGTGTTTTTGTGTCTTGAGTCCGTACTGAAGCTCTTCAGTGTTTATTTGGGTAAATATTCTGAAGCTCATCAGATCATTTTTGACTCTGGTCTTTTTTGTATTGGCTTTATGCGAAAAAAAAATCTTTTTTGTACATTGACAAGAAGAATATATTAAAGTTCTTTATTTGGGAAGGGGTGTACAAAAGAACTTATTAAACGCCTTAAAATTTATTCTAGGTGATGGAGCATCACAAGGATGGATAATCCTTATATCACTCCAAGCTGCAATTTAAGGTTATTAAGGTAAAGCAGCCCTAGGCCAGGTATCCCCATGGATGGTGCTACAAAGGGTTTATGCATTCCAAGATAGAATACTAGAAGCATTTGGAGGCTTCTGTACATAGTGAATATACTACTTAATGCCTTTCTATATGTTCTTTACAAATAAAATAATTGTTTTCACTTAAATTGAGATGGGTAAAGTTCATAGCTTGCATATCTTCCCCTGAGTACTGTGGGGGATTAAGTTGTCCTCGAAGACATAGTTATTAGATTTTTCTACTATTCTGAACAAAATGGCTATCTCAAAGTTTTAATCTGGTGACTTTAGGAAAAATTAGCGTGGAAGGGGGCCTAGTTTCTCTCAATTTTTTGGTCTAATTATTAAATATAAATTTCATATTTTTGGAGATATGAGCTTGAAACCTCGCCCCCGGGCGATCCGGCGGCGACCGACTGGCCCGACGGGGACAGGGTGCCGGACGCGCCGCTACCGGCCGCGATCGATGCCGGAGCCCTCCAGGCGGCCTCCGACTGGGCCTTCGACCGCGAGTCACCCGAGCAGGTGACGCTGAGCCTCCTCGTCGTCCACGACGGCCGCATCGTCCACGAGCGCTACGCGCCCGGCGTGGACCGGACGACGCGGACGCGCACCTGGTCGACATCTTCTCGCGCCTTGATCACATCATCAAAAGCGTCTTTCTCTTGTTCCGGTGGTTTGGTCGATTGCAGTTCGACACCCACGATCGAGATACCAACTTCATATTGATCAAGCGTATTTTGAAGCAATGTTTGTTGTTGTTGTGCGATCTCACTGCGGCCTTCGGTCAAGATAAAGTCCAGTTTTGATTTACCGATGACATCACGTACGGCACTTTCAGTCGCCTGATGAAGAGTCATTAAAACTTAAAACGAACAGAAATTATTACGCATATGAGGGGTTCACCTCCTCCTAATACCTCGCTTTTTACGCTGAAGTATTTTTAGTAATTTTAACTATTTATTGTACGGCCTTTGTGATTCAGGGGTCTTTCTCAAGGAATTGGGACAAAATTTGAGCTTTAGTCTGAAGAGCGAGGTAATGACGAGGGGGTGAACCCCCTCATATACGTACTACAGAATACAGAAGTAATATTAAACTTGAAAGTATGGCTCCCCCTAATCAAGATTGCTACTCTTTTTAAGGGCCGATTCTCTTTTTTCTAAAATTTTTTAGATCATATTTGCGACAAGCATTAATGCTTACCGCTATTGGTAATAATAAATAAATAAATATTTTGTTATTAGCCAAGTCTATGATCAGCCATCTTAAAGATGAATTAATTAGCCTACATATATTTAAAATCAGCGTTAAAATAAGATGTTACAGAACCTTCACGATCGACGGCAACGCGACGAACCAGGGGACTGACTTCCAGGGCGGTTACTGACCACGCTTCACGTCGCTGCAAGCCCTGCGGTGTATATGAGAATTGATTCAGGGTCGCGCCCGTAGCGGTCGTCAGGATCATGCCCAAAGGATCGAAGACAGCACTGGCGGACGCCAGGTCCGGGAGCGTGTGCAACAGCAGGGGATAGTCATCGCCGAGGAGCGCCGCTACGGCCAGCGCGATTTGCGGCACGAGCGTGGCCAGGGCCCAGACCGCCAGGAGCGTGACCCCGACGTTGAAAGCGGGTCCCAGGGAGAAGACCGCATTTCCGGTGTCGAGTTCGCCGCCCGCGACGCCGATGGCAAAACCCTGCCCTTCGCAACCTTCCGGGCCCGGGTCGAGCGTGCGACCTTCGGGATCGTCTTCACCGCACACCCGACATTCTCCATGTCCCGGAAGGCCATTGTCCCATTTCTTTCAGAACGGCTAAAAAAAATACACATGTCCGTTTAATTAATATAAGAGGATTTTTTAAAAGTGCTAAAAGCTTTAGCGTAAAGTGGAAGGCATTGAGGAAGGGGGAAACTCCTTCATATACGGAATTTCTGTTCGTTTTCAGTTTTAATGTTGCTTATTACTTTCAGTTAAAAAAAAAACTTTGTTTTATTTAATATCTACCAGAATTAAAAAAAATAGTAATGCGAAACGACTCTTCGCTTCCGAACAGATGAGGGTCAAGGAAACTGACCAGACCATACAACTCCATCAAAGAATTCTGAAGCGGCGTGGCTGTGAGTAGAATCTTTGGTCGAGATTGAATGGCATCTCGAATTGCCCGAGCGATCTTGTTGGTCTTCTTGTAGACGTTACGCATCCGATGCGCTTCATCAATACAAACCAAATCCCACGGGACACGCTGGACATCTTCGATGAAAATCTGCCTTATTTTAAAAAATAGGGGGAAACCCCCCCTTAAAGTCATACAATCTTAACGAAAATCACACCATCAGATTTGTCTTATTTTAGAAAATAAGGGGAAGCATCCCCTAAAAGTCATAGAATAATAACGAAAATCACACCATCAGATTCAGCGTATCAGAGAACCCTACTTTAAAAGTTTCAAGCTTCTATCAACAAAAATGTGAAATTTTGTAATTTTTGCCAGGACCGGCCGCGCAAGGCGCTGGCCCAGGTCTCGGCCGACGCGGACCTGGTGCCGCTGCCGGCGGGATGGCAGGAGGGTTTCAGCAGCCTGGTGGAAGTCAGCCGGCCGAGCGGAACCGATGGGCCGATCGCCGCCGAGGTGATCGACACCCTCGACGGCCCGCGTCTCTACTTCTGCGAGGCCGTGAGCGGCACCGTCATCGTCCAGTTCACGGTCCTGCACACGGTCGACGACGGTATGGTCTATGCCGTGGTCTTCTTAAAAAAAAATTTTCATATTTTCTTTGTTTTTTTTTTTTTTGTCTTTTATGCAATGTTATATTGAAGCTTTTTTTTCCTGAAAATTCGATGAATATGGTGGCAATCTTTTGGTCTGTCTGGCACTAGTCAAGGTAGCTGGTGGAGCTTGTAAGTCTGGAAGTTATCAATCCATCTCTTGCGATGTCGGCCTTGGCGGCGCGTGCCGTGTGTATCGTTAATTGCACCACCAAAACCGGCACGCTGAGCCAGCACATTACCTGAATCAGTTTGCCTTGATACAAGTCGCCATTCAACTTCTCGCTCAAAGGGAAGCACATAGGGGTGATATACTTTATCAACCACCATACCATCGGCATACGCGACTTGGCTAATACCTGCTAATAGCAAGCAACTTAAGCTAATAATTAAGAACCGCATACTGGCTCCTCTATCTTTTTAATTTACATTTGGACATAATCGTAGAAATAAATGTTGGGAGGTCGAAAACTTCTGTGCTTTTTCAGGGACGTTCACATATTGCTGTTTACTGAAGCTAGTTAATTGATACTATTGATTTATAGAATTAGCTAGACTATATCATAAAAATTTATACTTTTGACTCACACAATTTAAACTACTAATGAATAGCAGCCGTTCGTTATTGATCACTGATTGAATGACAAATGATAAAAATAAACGACAAGTCGACACACAAGAAGCTGATGGCGATTGTGTCTTCGCGCAACAACCATGGCAAGCTGCGTGAGGAGATTCGCGGGGCCACTGGACCGAAGATCCCTTATCTCGGTACGGACATGCCCGCATACACGCTTCTCTCTTCATACTCCGTCTCCCGTGACCGTCGCTGGACCACGCAATCCCACACACAGGCATCTTCTTGACCGATCTGATCCACATCGAGGCCGGCTATGAAACCCAGGACGCAGTCGGCAATGGCATTCTGGACGGCCACATCACCGACGTCAGCTATTTCTCCGGCAAGGATCCTGCGTTCGGGCTGATTGCAAACCCCATCGGCGCCTGGGCGGCGCCCGACGAAATGTTCCGCTTCATCAACTACGGCGGTGGCTATGAGCTGATGAACGCGCTTGAGGAGCCGTATGGTCTTCATTTCATCGGCGCCACCACCCCGGGGCTCGAGGCCATTCGACAAGTCAATATTTTTATTACTATATATTATACGAAAAATGACAGAAGATATAGCTGCAATTGTTATTGATGATGTATCAGGTAATGGTATAGCGGATCTCATCGAGAAATATTTACAGGAAAACAAAGTGGTGATCTTCAGCAAAAGTTATTGTCCTTACTGCAACAAGGTCAAACGCTTGTTTAAGAGCATAAATCAGGAATTCACTGCTGTTGAACTCGATAAAAGATCGAAATTCCGTTTTTAGAGTTTCGTTTACTATTGAGCCGGGTCGCTCCTTACTACAGTTTAACACGAACTGTTTGATGAATACTGGCTCACGAATCGAAATTTTGATTCCTCTGTCCCAATTTTTTCAAACTGTTTCTTTTTGCACCCTCCAAATAAGTTCCCATTTCTCTCAAATTTCTCCTTATGACATCTTCCCACCCCATTCCGATACGACCTGCCTTTTGTTTGGCCGGCCGGTTTTTATCACGATGGATAAGTTCTTTCATAGCTTCAAGATGATTTTTCAGTAAATCAGCTCCAAAATGGCTTAAAAAGAGATTGTGAATAAAAAAAGAGCGATTATTGATAAAACCCAATCAATCAGTCAAAATGATAATGAAAAAACTGAAAATCCTAATTTACATTACTATAAAAACATAGCCAAACACTATATGCAATGACAAAAGCTGATTTCGGTTTCTTGTTACATGTTCCATATCAGATATAACTGTCACAATTTTAGAAAACTTAGAGTTAGAAAATTTAAATAAAGAAAATAAGAATAATAGACTACCTAAACAGGAGGATTTCTGGATCCATACTCTTGGTACAGCTTATCCTTTTGGGCTAAATGCTCGTGTAGCAAAATATGGTGACATGTCTCAGGTTGTTGTTAAATGTATTGATGGTTTTATGGACCATTCTTCTTTTACTTGTCCTTCGACACTACTTGACTTTGATTGCATTCTACTGATAATTTTACTCACTTCATTTATAAAACAAGCATAGAAACTTGGAAAAAGGCTTATTCGACTGGAAATATCTTGGGTTAGTGCCATTTTTCATAGTCAAAAGGAATTGGAGGGTAACAAGCCCTCCCTCCAGACTCATAATTCCGAAAACATGTCTAATAAAAATTTTGAGAGAGCCATTTGTTTCAAAATAGTTAATAAGTGAATCATAACCAAAACAAATAGCAAAAGATTCTGTGAAACAAGACATTAAATTGTCACTATTTGTTTCAAGATCTTTTTGAAATTGAAAATTTGGGACTGGAACACCTTTTGCAGTATTGGTATACTCTTTGATACAATGTGTAGTAGGAGTCCACATTTCATGTCCATGGTATTCTTGGCATTAAAACTTTATTTGATAGGAAAAAAATATCAGAATTGTACATGCAGCTTCTTTCGGTTCTAAGTTGTCTAGCTATAGTTGTTTTTATGTCAGTATCACCTATAAGCACGGATGAGGCCCTGTCCTTGTCGATGAACTGCTCTCGCTCAGAGTCTGGGACAACCGGGCGCTTGGCATTAGGAAACTGCAGCTTGGAGAGATCAAGCGTTTTAGGAGGAAGTGAAAGCCCTTCACTTATCCCTTGATGTTATTACACTAGAGAAGAGGCCTTTTACTAGAGTTTTTTGTAAGCACTGTCGTTATACTGTCTGAACGCAGCCGGGCATGAATGTCTTTAATATCCTAAGCAAATTTAATCCCAGATAAACGGCCTTCGCTTCTAAAATATTGATGTGAAATCCCATTTCTTCTGAGGACCATTCACCTGTGGCTGTTTTCATGGAATATTCATCCACAAGTGCCCAACTTAGTTTCGATGCATCACTTCACAAATATTTGTCAATTGATCTAGGCTCATTTGGGGATGACGTCTTCTCCATAGTCCCGGGGGAATGGCTGTAAGTCACAAACTTTGACCACTATGTACACATAGAAACGGTTATTAGGAAGTGTACAGACGTCTTCAGGGGTATTTTTTCTGGTTGTGGGGTGGGGGTTGAGGGAAAGGGGTTACATGGGACGATCTTTCCATGGAGATTTTATCATGGGGGAAGAGAAATTCAATGAAGGGGGCGCAGGATTTTCTAGCATTCTCCCCATGACGGTGGCCACCTGATCGACCGTCTCCCTTGGGTCATAGGCGATGTGTTCCAGGGTGACGTGGGTCTGGTCCAACTTGCTGTAATCAAAGATGTCGTTGAGCAGGGCATTCAGGGCGACCCCCGCCCCGGGAGCGTCTTTCACGGGGATGACCATGCGGTACAATCGGAGGCGTCGCCGAGAACGTTGCCTCCCCAAATGCCATGCGTTCATTGCTGTTCAAGCCCGTCACTCTATAGACCTGTTAAATGATGCAATAAGGCTAACTATGACACTAAAGAAAAAAGACACATGACATAATAGCACAGATGCAAATAGGCAGCAAATAGGAGTGAGTTACCTTCAAATGCTTGTGGAAGTTGGTCGTTGCATGTGTGTCCCTTTTCAGTTTTGTTGGGGAAAAACTTGCAGATTGCTTTCACAGACCCTTCTTGGTCAATTTCCCCCTTCACAGTAAAGTACCGTTCCTCAAGGTTTCATTAAAGTAGAGAAGACTGTTTCTTTACATCAGAAAAAAAAAGAGAAATGTCTTTATTGTTCATTGGCACCAAATCATAATATTTCCGTCTAATCTCTCTAAATCTTATATTCCGAAGATCTTGTGAAAATGACATATTGATCAAGAGGAGAGACCTGGTCCTAGACGACGGAATTCAAACCTTAACCAAGCTGAAAACATAATTCCCTATTTAAACTGAATTTCTCTTTGTTTTTAATTGGCCAACATTGCTGCTGACGAACCCCCCCCCCCTCTCAGAGCAGCAGATTGGTCCATCTGGAGGAGCACTGCTGCTGCGCTCTCTAGACCACATATCATTTGGCGTAGTTAGTGGGCTTAATTTAAGTCAGTGTGTCAGTTGTTTTTAATTGGCGTTTTTTTATTGGCTAACAAAAGGCATTTTTAAAGTTTTTTTTTTATGTTTTTCTACTGATCTTCCACGACACGTAGCTGTCCAGCGGGTTGCGCGTGAGGATGATCTTGGCGCAGCGCGGATCCTCCAGCATCAGATCCAGCACCCGCGGGTCATGGTCATGGAAATAGCGAAAGCCCCCCAGCACCCCGCTCTGCGCCTTGATCTCCTCGATCAGCCGCGCGGGATCCGCCTCGCGCATGGCCTGAGTCACGCCAAGGATTTCCCCTGAATTCGGGTAGCCGATGAAATGTTATAATCACCTTCGGCAATGAGGGGCTAGCAACTTTTGCTAGTTGCCATATCTATTATTTGTTTCCAGTGTATTTGATGGTAAAACCAATTTAGTTCCAGTGGTATGACATGTCGGGGACTTGTAAGTAATAATCTGCTGTTAGGCTACAGTCAACTTTAGCGATGAGGGGTTTGTAACTATGCTAGTTGGTGTACCCATTTATTTGTTTCCTGTGAACCTGATGCCTAGCTGATTCCATTTTTAGAATTTCCGTTACTATTGAGCCGGGTCGCTCCTTCGTTACCACGAACTGTTTGATACTACCGAGGTAAGTGATGCTGCCCACCTGATCAATCTTTTCGTTACCCAACGTCACCTTTTCATCTTCACTTATTCCTAGCCTTAGGGACTTAGTCTTCTTAACATTAATTTTCAAGCCTATACTAGCACTTTGAAATCGCAAAACCTCTAAAAATTCATTCATTTAAAGAGGCGAACCACGACAATGTTAAGCGATCTTCGTTCCAGTGGTCACAGAGGGATGGGGAGGGATGCATTTCGTAGCCCGAACTCCAACTAAGAAACCTGCCAAATTTCATCCCCCTCCGACTCTTCCTTCATGGGGAAAATCTGGCCGAAAGTTTCGACCACCCAACCCCACCCCTTGGGTTCTTTTTGGATACCTGTGTGATTGACCATATTTCCAATAGTAAGCTGTGGTGCAGTAGCAAATAATGTTAACATCATCTTGCATAGGAAGATCAAAACAGTTTTTAACATTATAAAAAGCATGTAGATGTAGTTATTTCAAATGCAGTAATTCTTTTAGGGTCTTAACAAAACATTGGTTTGTGAATTGAAACTAGAATAATTCTCCAACATTTTAAAAAGGTACTTTTAAATAATTTTTTCAGTTCAAATATAATAAAGAATGAATTGCTACTTTTAACTTGTGTTCAGCACCAGAGTCGCGGTGAAGACACAGGCGAAGGCGAGCAGGAAGATCAGCGTCTTGACCGACAGCAGCACGCCGATTGGCCCGTTCCGCGGTGGGTCCACGCCGTTTTCCTCGCGGTACCAGCCCGCCAGAAACAAACCGATTGCCAGAAACTCCATCAAGACGACTTCCATCCCGGTGATCGGCTTGAAGACATCGGGCAGCACATGAAACCCGAACTCAACGGTGCGGACTGGATGCAATTTGGAGACAAATTGAGCTCCGTGGGCATATTAGACTTTTCAAATTTTTTGAATATGTCTTGCTATTTTGAACAAAGCCAGTCTTGTTTTAGAAATATAGGTTTAGTTGCGAATATGGCAAAGTTCTTAGAACAAGAGTGGAACAAAATATACAATAAGATAACATTGTCGTTTTTTTTTTTTTTTTTTTTTTTTTTTTTTTTTTTTTTTTTTTTTTTTTTTCTTAATTTTTTCGAATTAAATGCAAAGGTATCGGTAATATTATGATTTGAATTAAAACTGTTAGCTTGTTTCTGGCTCTATTACAAGAATAATTAACAATGTTAGATTTTATTACTACTCTTTGAATTGAACAATAATAAAGCTGCTGGTATCTGTGGCTTAAACTCAGAGCTGCTAAAATTTGGTGGTCCTGCAATGCTCCTGTTTCTACACACCCTGTTCTCTACAATCTGGCTAGGTGTGCATTCGAATGTCTTCATTTTTACATTCTTTTGTTTTTGTACCTTCTCCTTTGGTTGTGGCTTTTCCATTCTAAGACATATAGCAAAATCAACAAGTTTATTTTCCTTTTTTTGTTCTTTTTTTGCATATAGTAACTTCTTTTGAGGGAGTAGGGTTATGCGAATCTATTGAGGAAAGATAAGGTATATAAAATTATAGAAATAAGTTTACTGGCGCTCAACTTCGTCTCCATCGATCTGGCGGGCACCAAAGCGGCCGGCTACGAGCTCGGCCGCGTCGCTCTGGCTGCCGTGCTCTCCGGTGGCGTTCTGGACGCGACTCTGGAGGAGCTGGCGCTCTACGATGGGAAGGTGGCCGGCACGGTCCGGCTAGATAGCTCGGCCGATACGCTCGGTGCCAAGACCGACCTCACGGTCGATGGTGTCGACGTGGGAGCCCTCGCCGCGGTTGGCGGCGGTGACCAGGAGTTGCTACCACGGCCTGCCCATCTACTGGCTCTTTTAAATAGTGTTGCAGTTCTACCACGTCATCGGGAAACCGATCGGCGCTACTGTTGAGATTTCTTCTTAAGGCATGAGCTGTAAGTTGATCGGTTCCCGGAGCACGACCAAGACCGAGATCGATTCGCCCCGGGTAGAGTGCGGCCAAGGTGCCAAACTGTTCAGCAATGACTAAAGGTGCGTAGTTGGGCAAAACGAATGGGTAAGATAGTCCATCACATATTCCCGAGGCGTGATGTCGACATGCAGATCACCCCATTCGGATGCCGGAATATCTGCAAGACGGCGTTCCATTAACGCTTCGGAGGTCGACACAACCTGAACGACGATCGAATGACCGGCCTCCAGATCGGCTTCCATGGCCTTGAGGATGGTCGGGCATTTCATGGCTGTGATCAGGTGATTGAAGAAGCGCTGCTTGTTCGATGGCTCGTGCTGGCCGTTCGGGGCGGATCGATCCGGATCCAGAAGGTCAGGGGCGCGGCTGGCAAGGTCGCCGCAGGCGAATCCGGGCTCGCGGTCGGGGACATCCTGAGCTGACGCGAGGCGACCCTGATGGAGCGGTGCGGTCACCCGCGGGGATCGCAATCGCCGCCGAATCGGGCGCGCCGCGAGGGCTCGATTTTCCCTCTCACTCCGCTAATTTGCGCGCCCAACAGGTCAAAAAATATTGAAACTGTACTTGCGGCAATTGTTAAATAAAAATTAAGTGGTTTCAAGTCCTAAGAACTATAGTTTAATGATAGTTTAATGATGAAAAAAAAACACTCTGATTTTATTAAAACGACTAAAACGTTAGCCAGAATCCTTATACCTCTGCAAATTAAATCTTTGTAGTAACCAACCTCTTTGCAAATAAACTAAAATTTTGTGCATGTCTTTTTTTTACCTAGTACGAACACATTCGCTCTCTGCAGTCCCCTCAGCGCGCTGAGGGAGTGGTACTCCACCCCGACCGCTGCACCGTCGTCCATCGCCGCTCCGTCCTCATTGCAGCTGCTGCTTCCTCCGCTGCCTCTGTCGCTCATACTGTGCTGCGCAACCGCACGTTGGGAGGAGTTCTCTCTCGCTCTCTCGCTCTCTCTCTCTCTCTCTCTCTTTCTCTATGTTGGCGAAGCAACGCTGAAAGCTGGATTAAGTATTTTGTATTTTTCAAATTTATGTTTTCGTCTGACTTGGGCAAAAAAACAGGGTTCTTACTAAGAATTCTTGTTCCTCATATTACAGTAAAACGAAAATTACTACTCAAAAAGGCTCTTTAACATAGCTTGCACTCATGCTTCTCTCCACATAACCGACTTATTAGGCCGTTTTAACCCGTCTTTTACCTTTCAACCGGATATAGTATTTCAGCTATAAGCTTATATATATAGATATCCTTTGCCACTTGTGCTGATGACATTTTTAACATTAGCCGAACTTTGGACAAAATTTCTGCAGCTTTCTAAAAACTCCAAGCAGAATATTTAAAATCTAGTCTTAAATTTAACACTACAAAGTCTGATGTTGTGCTTTTTAACTGGAAAGGCCCATTTTCTCATGAAATTGTAATTGGGAATTCAAAGATCTGCCCATCTGACCAAATTGTTTATCTTAGCCAATCGCATGGCGCCGCCGGCGGTGTTTCTGCTGCCGTTCTTTCAGCTCTACAGCGCCATCGGACTGTTCGACACGCCACTGGCCGTTGCGCTGGCCCACTGCCTGTTTACCGTACCGCTGTCGGTGTGGATTCTGGAAGGATTCATGTCCGCGGTTCCGCGCCAGCTCGACGAGATGGCGCGCATCGACGGCCATGGGCTCGGGTATTTCTTCTTCCGGATGTTCCTGCCCACCAATAATATTAAATGGACAAGGGAGTACTTTTGGCCTAATACTTAGCCAGAGAATTTCATCATACTCGGATAAGCTAGGGAATCAAATAACCTTTGGGTAAAGGTTACTCTTAGTAAAGAACAAAACACCACCACCTTTTTTCTTGAGTGGGGGGTCTAAGGAACATAGTTTAACAAACTCTGAATAATTTGTCAGGTCCAGGGACCCCAGGTCATGGGACCATAATACAACACACCACCATAACCACCTTGTAGTTCTATTTGGCTTGATCCTCTCTCTACAACTTCATATTCAATATCAACAGTACCATCTACAGTATTAAAATTTTTCATGTTAGGAACTAGTTGTTGAGCATCAAAAAATCCTAATTGACCAAGCTCTCTAATAGTTCTAATTACATTTTGCTTGCTATAAAGTTGACCTGGTTTAGTTCTAAGTTCACGATAAACTACATGGTCGTTTGTTTATATTCAGCAAGAGTGTTATACTTCTTCTCTCCTCCAAAGCAGTGAAAAAGCAATTGACGTGATGTATGGCAGGTTCTGCAATCTGCACATGCAATGTTATAAAAATATCAGTACTTTTGAAACGAAAAGCAACGAGCTGAGTTCTCTCTAGTCGAATATCAGGATAATGTTTTTTAAACATATTTTTATTTACGAAATTTCTTGTACGTTTCGTTACTTTTTTACAGCTCATCTAAACTTGATTGAGTGGTGCATGATATAAAAGTACCTTCCCCCTGCGGAAATTAATATCAAAACTCAAATAAAATTCTCAAATTTGGAAAGCCTTATTTTCCACGGGGGATATTCACGGGGAATATTTTACACGGGGAGATTTTCCGGGGGGTAATATTTTACACCGGGGGTGCTTTTCCTCGGAGGGGGGGGGGAGTGCGTCCTGCGGGGTGATTTCTGCTGGGGAGAGTCCCGGGCTTCGACCTCGCGGGCGAGGAAGCCGGCCACCCGGCACGCGAGCACATCCGCGCGTTCCAGTTCGCCAAGCGGCAGAACTTCTCGATCACCATCCACGCCGGCGAGAGCTTCGGTCCCGAGAGCATCTGGCAGGCCCTGCAGTACTGCGGCGCCCACCGGATCGGTCACGGCACGCGCTTGATCGAGGACATCGTCGTGTACGACGGAAAGGTCATCAAGCTGGGTTCGCTGTCAGGAATACGACACAGATCCTCTATTGTAGGCGATGAATAGTGCTAGAGTCAGGGCCTGCATGGCAACGACCGAAAATAACAAAAGCGCTGCTGAAAATACCGAGTCGCATTGGGCGCCCGACTTCGTGTACGCGGTGCTGTTGTTTCTCGCAGCGATGGCCGCTATTGCCTACACCAGTCAGTCGCACGGTATCTTGCTGGGTGACTACGGCATGGGTACTGCGGCATTCTGATACTGGTTCTTCGTTCATGATTTTCAAAATGCTCTATCCTAGACAAACGCTATAGTTTTCTTGGTAGAAATAAAGCTGAGATTCGCTTAAAATAAGGGTGGAAATGAAATTTATGGCCAGGACTCGTAGAATAAACAGATCAGACCAATAATATAAGAACAGGATTTGCTACTAAAGCGTTTGCTTGTTTCTAAGTGAATTGAACATAGCATTTATCTATTCATGTTTGGTTGTGCAGTTGCTGCTTTTTTTGCAACTTTATTTTCTATTGTTGCATTTGCTCAAGCAACAACATGGAATTATATTCAAGATCTTCGTTCTGGAACTGGTTATATTCCATTAGTATCAAATGATGTTATTGTTGGATTAAGAACAACAGAATCATTAGTATATGGTCCAAGTTTTTTTACTTTGGTGTTTGTATTTATTTTAATGCTTTATAGCACTATCGGATTGTGTGCAAGTGGAACTCAAGAAAATTGAGCCGGCTTTCGACCAGAAAGAAGCTACTGATAATATCTTCGCCTTTCGCCTCATTATCCAGCAGTTTGAAAGGTACACCCTACTCTGATCCTGATGTTCCTGGACTTCATTACTACCTTCGACTCTGTCATTCGCCAGAAACTGTGGAAGATGCTAGAGAATGACGGAATGCCGCTGATGTTTGTTGAACTGATGAAGGCAAACTATGAAACGTCAGTCTAAAACGAAAATAACTGCTCATTCATTTTCCAACTGAGTCTTCATATCAAACACACACACACAATCAAAATATTATTTTTAAGGTTAATGAAAAGCCAGACCATTTCAAAAAAACTTTTCATTCATTTTTAAGTTAACGTACCTGTATTATCACTACCACTTAAAGGGTCGAGAGCCAATTTGATGGCATTGATATATTCATATTGACACCACCAAAACAATTTCAAGACAAAACTTAAACGAATAGAAATTACTACAGGTGAAACCCAAAACAAACATAAACTAAATTGAATAGCAAAGCAAAAATTAAAGGGAACCTAAATTATCATGAATGAACACACTCAACCTAAAATATATAATTTTCCTTATGTTTAACTTCTTTTTACAATTAATGTGTTAAGATTAATGGATGCATGGTTATTTATCAAAGAAAATATAAGCCAAAATAAATAGAAGACTAAAAATGAGGATAAATTGTAGAGTGAAATTCCATTTACTTTACATACAAGACATGAAAGTCCAAACATTTCAAATTTATGTGGCGATTTGTCCATCATCCAATTGCACTACCACTTTTTACAAAAGCCGAAGCGAGTTTGAAAGTATTTAGCCTTTGATAAATGACGAATCGGGGTAGGTAGGTGAACCCGTAGCAATATGTCGTTGATTCATGATTGTATACTGAACGAACTTTTTTGTAAGTTGCCATCAGAAAATTACCAATAGGGATATCGGCTGGAAACAAACCAGTCCATAGTGACCGAAGTAATGAAGAAACGAAGATGGACATATTTGGGTCATGTTATACGCATTCCCGAAGACAGAATTCCCTCAAGAGTGTATCAGTGGCAGCCTGAAGGAAGACGAAGATGAGGCCGACCAAAACACACGCTGCGGAGACAGCATGATCGGGACCTGAAAGAGGCCAACATTTATTTTCTGAAATAAGCCAAATTTTATCAGGCTCGTAACCTTTGATGGTTACAACTAAACTTGATGAAACTGAGATATTTAAAATCAGCATTACAATGCGATTCTTTTGTTGTAACTAATGGTATTAATATTCCGTTTTCTAGAGTTTTGGTTACTATTGAGCCGGGTCGCTCCTTACTACAGTTCGTTACCACGAGCTGTTTGATGAATTTGTGTCATTGAATGAATTGAATCTAATAAATTTGGCCAATAAATTGCTTATAATGTAAGAAGTGGTTTAACATTGTAATTCGTTTTGCACTTATGATTTATAACCAATAGAAAATAATAATGATTTAATAAAAATATAAATTATACATAACACTAATCAATATAAACTGGTTAGAATGCTATCTGTTTTATTAGAAGAACATAATAACAAATAATTAATTTTATTCTATTGAAACACCGTTTCTTGAACAAATCAATGTCAATTCCAAATTTGACCAGATACATCAACCGATCCTCGTGGTGAATGAAAAGTCGAATTTATAAAGCAGAATAATGCAGATTCTTAATTAGTTTATTGGTTCCTTTTTTCACATTTGTTTCTTACATGTGTGATCTTTTTTTTTAGCGAGTCATGGTAGAACGTCGGTTTCCTTTTATTTAAAAAGAAAATCCTAGTATTTAGTGTTCCTTTTAAATAAAACAGAGAGTTCCAGGGGGGTTAGATTTTCAGGAGAATTTC
Organism: Alatinidae sp. Z8VKAUB7J3; assembly: GCA_010016025.2. Lineage (NCBI taxonomy): Eukaryota > Metazoa > Cnidaria > Cubozoa > Carybdeida > Alatinidae > Alatinidae sp. Z8VKAUB7J3. Next base: position 238,401,721 of record JAAAKM020721499.1, read on the forward strand.
ACAATGGGGGAATTTGTCAGAATTCCTATTTGAAATTCTTTCTATTTGTCTTACTTTGTCTATCCTGACTTAATTTTGCCCTTGGAGATGTTAAGGGTAATTATCCAAGGCAAATTTTTACCCTGATTTAGTTTTCTTGAGGACTTTCCCATGGGGAGGGGGATTTTACTGTGGATGTAGATCCAGATTTACTGGCATCATTTGAAAAAAAAGGCAAAGGACCTAATGATTTTAGGAAAATCTTAGTCAAACCAATGTATAAGAAGGTAACAAGGTTGAGTATCATAATTATCAAGGTATTAGTCTGGTCTCTGTAGGTAACAAATTACTTAATAATATGATACTTTATAGACTGAGATATAATGTAGACAAAGTTATAAGGGGAGAACAGTGCAGTTTTAGAAAAGGCAGAGGAGGTGTTGAACTAAATTTTACTCTTAGGTTGAGTTGCACGAGGGTTCAGTTAAAGGAGGTTCAGTTGCATGAGGTTTCAGTTACACGGTGGTTCAGTTGCTTGGGGTTCAGTTACACGGTGGTTCAGTTGCAATGGAACCGTAGATCGGCAGTGGCAGCAAGAATTGTAGTCTTCACTGCTCTCTTTCCACAAACCTCTCTTAGTGTATTTTCAAAGTCTCTCGTTCTAATCTTGAAACTATCTTCTTTCTTCTTCGGTCTTCATTGAAAAATACCCTTTCCACAGGTAGCGCCATAGCGCTGCCTAATTAAAGAACGATGTTGGTACAATGTATTAGTTCTTTTTAAACCAGAGCACTTCGCGTAGAAGGAGTTGTCGTAGAAGGGTACTTCGCGTAGAAGGAGTTGATGTAGAAACTTTAAAAGAGGCTCATTCAATTGGAAATTAAAAGTTCTAGTCCCATTTTTAATTGTCAGAATTGATTGGAGGGCAACATTGTGTGTTGACGACTTGTGGTTATTATTAAATAATATAAAAAAACAAGTTTTTCCAACTAAAAGTAAGGAATAACATTAAAACTTAAAACGACCATCAATTATTACGTGTTTCTTTTAAAAGATCTTTTCTTTCATTCATTTCGGTCGTTTGAGAATAGTTTCGACCTCTTTTGGCCGTACTATGCCTTACAAAATTGGTTCCGTAAATATCGCTAATTCAAGTTACGTGGGTTTTTATTTGTTTTTATTTTTTTTCTTTTTATTTTTTTTGTATTTTTCACCTTTTTTTTAGTTTTTTAGCTTTTTTAGTTTTTTTTTAGTATTTTCTTTTTTGTTTTTTTTTGTAGTTTTTACCTTTTTTAGTTTTCTTTTCTTCTTTTGTATTCAAGCTTCGAACCTGGAACCTCTCGGACCTAGAACCTGAAACTTAACGCTCTACCAACTCGGCTACTTCGGCTTGAGTACAAGATCAGTGATTGGTTGGTAGTTTTGGACTTTTGCCAATTCTGCAAAGTAAAATTTGCTTTTGTTTCTCTGAGTAAATGCTTCTAGTTTAAAGTCTGCTTGTATTTTCTTCCTGACAATATGGTTTTTCTCAATACATTTTGTAGAACTACCCAGAATGCATCTGTTAATGATAAATAGTTGGGGCTTTAGAAATCAGTGTGAATAGTGGTTTTAACCGATTCTATTAAGTAAAAGCCACTGCTTATTCTCCGCCACGTCTTTGGAAGAAAAAACCGGGAGTCGAAAACGGGAATCCCCATACCGTTGGCGGGCAATCAGGCCAAACGACTTCTGCGGTGCCGCCCGAGACCAACCACCGTGAATCTTGATCCCCGCTGCCTGACTCAGCGCCAGCTGCCCGTCGGCGTCGAAATACTCCACCTGCACGGGACGCTCCCATTCCCGCCAGAAATTCGCCCCAAAGTGTACTAACTGATGGACAGACTCAAAGAAGTTATTCGCTCAAACACAATAGGAAAGCTCTATGGCAATAGGAAAAGCTCTATGGCATACTCTGGGAGTGATGCATCTGCAAACCCTCCCCTGAAATGATTTCAATTGCAAATGAAACACATGCAACTCCATAAATGGAAGTGAGCAACTAAGAAAATTATCATAACATACTTGTTGCACAGCCTTAAGCACTTGCACAAAGGCCCTGTAAAACTTAAAGTGTTTGGGTCAGTGCGATGCTGGATGTGCTCAATTTAATAGCAAAAACGATGATTGTCACACGCAAATATACTAATCTGGCTACATGATAAAATTACTTCGAATGAAATTAACGACGTGGTTTCCGCTGAAATACCTGATATAAATGTCGATGAGAGTCTATATAATATTGTGGTAAAAAATATGATACATGGACCTTGTGATGCACTGAATGAAAAATCAAAAGATCCTCTAGCACCGCTTTATCCTACCTCAATCCCCATAGCACAGGCTCCCGTCCTCCTCCGCAGAACATCCATGGACTCTCCGGATCAACTTTCAATGATTCGCTCACGAAACGTGCCGTCTTCTTTTCCAACTCAGAGTGAGAATCAAATTCTACCATCATCAACGGCCCAACAGATCACAACGGATGCTCTGGCTGTGACAACATATACTTCGTCTCTCAAAGTTTCTGGTAGCTACGACGTTAATCATCTTAATATAAGTTGCGACGCTAGTTTTGTTCTTATTTCGATCATTTACAAGCAAGGATTTAGGAAAATAGTTCGTGAAATATCAGATTTAGGAAATAGATTGTGGATACAGTTTGTGAATTCTTTTTGTTGCAATTTTAAGAATTAGTAGATAATTAGTGCACTAACTTGCAATAAAACGCATGATAGCCTGTGTTTAAAAAATGATAACAGTGTTGATATTGCGGTTGATGGTACGGTGACCAACAATCCGAAGTTTGCTTCGGCGACCGTTTCGTTGACAATCGATCCGGTCAATGATGACCCCAGCGCGATCGATCAATCGTTCTCGACGCTCGAGGACACGTCGCGCGTCATTACCGACGATGAACTGTTGGTCGGATCGGTCGGCGATGCGACACCGCAGCAACCAGCACCACAAAACGAACTCAACCAGGAAACGCGTATTGCAATAGATTTCATCTTTCTGAAATTTCGGTTTTCATTAAATATGAGGACAGGTTGTCCTAAATATGAGGACATGGGTGAAAATATTGATACAGTCTTTTAATATTAAGTTGTTGTAAATTGGGCTTAAGGAAATATCTCCTGTGTCTGTATCTATAGCCAAATTTGTTATTATATTATATTCTTATTTATTATATCCTTTCCTTTCTTGGTTTCGTACGTCATGTATAGCCAGGGAGAATCTGAAAATAAACTCAAAGAAATTTTGCAGAATGCGAAAGACTATTCGCAAATACATCCTGTGGTTTTATTTATTGAGAATGTTGAATCCATCTGCCCTAAGTGGACATCTGCGTCAATGCATCGTAGAAGAATCGCGTCTCAGCTCTTATCAGGAATAGATTCTATAAAGATAGAAGATAGAGTTTTTGTTATTGGGTCATCTGAGTACCCTGGAGGTATTGAGCCTATTTAATTTCTTAATGTTTTTTAATTAATGCATGTTTTGATTTGGCTCTCCACACATGAATACTTAAAACGAAATTTGCGTATTATTTTTTTTTTTGGCTAAATGGCTTTCTCTTAGTTTTGATAAGACGATTTTGAATTTAAAAAAGGGATGGGGCAGGAGGCCTAGTTGCCCTCCAATCTTTTGGTTCTTAAAAAGCTACTATAGCTTTTAATTTTTTGCGAAGGTTTTCATAACACACTGAGTAAATGTTATACAAAACAGAGCACGGCTCCTTGCTGCTCCTTATTCTCGATGTTGCTCTTTCCTTCAAATCATCCCTTACCAAAAAAGAATTGTTTTGGAGTTTGTTTTTCTAAAATCGTAGATATGAAAAGGCCTTCGTGATTGATAAAAAAGAGCCTTCTTTGAATTTTCCTTTTACCAGTACAACTTTTCACAATAGCACTGATGGAAACCGTCCACAATGCAAACTATAAAATAAACCCAAGATCTATAAACAAAAGATTTACAAAACAAGATAAAAACAGATAGAATATGAGATTTAGAAAGCGAAAAAAGGAACAAAATTATCACAAAAATTGAGATCAGATTTTTGAACTTTTCTCTTGTTACAAGTCAGTCTCATTCGTCAGCACGTAGTTCTGGACTTCTTTGCCTTTGTCTTGAACAGAACAAAGAGGTATATTTAAATGGGGAGAAGTTTTTCATACCATGCCGGAAATCTCCCTCAATGGACAATTTATCCTGCAAAAAAAAAAGCCTGTATGGAGAATTCCTCCTGTAGAAGCTTCCACCCTACATGGAAAAATCCCTCCCCAAAAAATCTTTTCTCGCTTAAAATTTCCCGAGGCAATTCCCTCGGATAATGTGCGCGTGTAAAATTGAATCGCCGATGAGAAATTAACAGAAACAAAAAGAAGTTCGAATAGAAATCATTTATTCGACTTTTACTGAATAAGAGAATAGACCAGTTATTATAATATCTAATATTCAGGTCATGAGAATTGCATGAATCAATTTTTTATTTTGGGTGGTTTGAAACTGGTCTTGACGAACGCTTGGGTAAAGTAAATGGGATATATTTTATAATACAAACCAAATTTTAATAAATAAAACAGTGACAAATCTGCTATCACTTTTTTATTCTGACATGAGTTTGGATTGAATAGTGGTATGTTTTGGCATTGAAATGCGCCCTTGTTGGTATCTACCTCCATCCCTAGCAACAAAACAAGCAGTGAACCCCGTGGTATAAGTTAAAGGGACTTTTGATATTTTTTAATTTGTCTATTGCTTACAGACAGTATTTGTTATTAGGGAACATACAGATATTTTTCACAGGGGGTTTCCTATAGGAGGATGGATTGTCTGGGGAATTTTCAGTGGGAGAACACTTCTAGTAATTTTGAAAAAGGGACGGAGGAGGGGGCCTAGTTGCCCTTCAATCTTTATGGTCACTTAAAAAAGGCACTAGAATTTTTATATTTCCGTTCGAATGTGCCATCTCATGATGTTCTAGGACAACTGGGTCGATACGATCACCCCTGGGTTAAAAAAATAAAACAGAAAAACAAACAAATAAACACGCATCTGTTATCTTTTTTCTAGCAAAAAATACAAAATTCCACGTTTTTGATTCGCGCTGTTGGGGAGAGTTGGGGGGGGTCGGAAAAATAAAAAATGAGGTATTTGTAACCTACAAACGGGTGAACGGATCTTAGTGAAATCATATATTTAGAAGAAACTCATGTTACAGAGCTCTTGTTTTAGATCTCGACCAGATCCATTGAAATTGGGGGGTGGGGGTGGAGGGGAAACTGGAAATCTTGGAAAACATGAAAATTGAGCTATCTCTATCTTACGAATGGGGACATTTTTTTACTATTCACGGATAGATATACGGTAATTTCTTTACCAAAATACCTGTGACTACACGTAACTCTTTGGGTGTTTGTTCATTAAGATCCAATAGAATTTCTTCATAAGGTTTATTAGTAGCTTGATTGTGTGCCGAGAGCAAAAAAATTTGATTCACGGGGATATATTTCCTTGTTTAAAGTTATGAGAGAACTTGAATCACAAACAAACCTATAGATAGTATAGAGCTGCGTAAGGCTATTGTACGTCCAAACCTAGAATTTTGAATGGCCCTAACGCCTGGTAATTTTCAGTTTGACTCCACTCATACAATGTGAAATAACAGTTTTGCCCCTTCTTCGGCCCTTCGTAAGGCCGTTTCTGCATTAGGGCATCTAACCCAAGGGCTTACGGTTAGAAGTTTCAATACAATTGGGAAAAAATGTGGCCCTTTTTTATACACCATTTATGAAGACCCTTTCTGGTTTCCCCCACAAGCCCCCCCCCCAAATGTCACCAGATCTGGTCGAGATTTAAAGTAAGAGCTCTGAGACATGAGGTCCTTCCAAACATCAAACTTTATTAGGATTTGGTCATCTGTTCTTAAGTTAAAAATACCTCAACTTTTCTAATTTTTCTGAATTACACCCCCCCCCCCCCCCCCCCCAAAAAAAGAGCGGATCCGTTCCAAATATTTCACCCCCCTCTCTGTAAGTCCTTGGAGGAATTTATCATGAGAGAATAGAATTTCCATGAACGGGGGCGCAGGATATTCTAGCATTATATAAAAAACAATGAGAAAATTAATATTTTTTTCAACTGGAAGTAATGAGCAACATTAAAACATAAAACGAACGTAAAATATTACGTTAATAAGGGTGTTTATCTCCTCTGCAATACCTTGCTCTTTACGCTAAAGTATTTTTAGTAATTTCAACTATTTATAAGAGAAGTAAATCTCTTAGATATACTTACCCTCAGCAAAGTTGTTGATAACCATCAACCTTTCAACACCTACAACAGTAGAGTGGCACGTATCATGGCCTCGAAACCCTGCGTGGCTAGGCAAGTCAGGGAGCTCCAAGTCAGGGAGAAAAGGGGCGGCGGTGATTTTCAAAAGTACCTGTTTTTAGTATTTTCATATAAAACAAAAACAAAATGTTTCTATCTCCAGATTTTGAAGGTTTGGGATTTCCAAACCCGTGATCTGGTCGCTCGATGGCATCCCCATATGAGCCCGGATGGGCAACGGGTTCTCGATATCGGCGCATTCGTGTTGAGCCCGGACGGTTACTCGGTCATTACGGCGGGTGCGACGGATAGCAAAGTGAAGGTGTTCGAAACCACGACTGGGAAATTGCGGGAGGATGACAACGGTCCCTTGGTTAGAGACGCAGTTTCATCGATGGCGCCGATGACCCCGGTGTGGTCATTTTTCTCCAGTCAAGAAAAAATCCATTAATTCAATATATTTTAAATTTGCAAAGTTAAATCCCTTACTTTCCAGCTGTATCGTCATTGGCCAAGTCTACCACCTGTCATGTCCTTCTAGTAAATATTTTACAGTGTGTTAAATTAGTTTGTATTTATTATTCTTTTTATTATTGTGTTTGTTCTAATTTTTCGTTTTTAAATTTCTCGTATTTTTCTACATGATTCAGAAATAAATCTATAAAAAAAACAAGTTTTTTCAACTGAAAGTAAGGAGCAACATTAAAACTTAAAACGAACATAAATTATTAAGTATTTGAGGGGATAGCCCCTTCTCAGTACCTCGCTCTTTACGCTAAAACTTGACCTTCTGTCTCAGTTTTCAAAGAACGGCTCCCGAAAAACAAGGGATGGTTAATTTGGACAATAAGAAGCTTTTTTAAGAGTAGTAAACATCATGCCGGAAATCATTTCCAAGGAACCGCTCGGCCCGGCCGTGCGCCATGGCGACGATGAATTCCTCGATATCGTCAAATGGGTCGTCTATGCCCTGATCGAGGCCGAGGAAAAAGGCATTACCCAAGCTAATGTCGGCGACATGGCCGGCAGCGATGATCCGACGATCCAGCGTCTGCTCGGGTCGACCCCCGGCATGGGCGAAGCCCTCGGTCTGGGTGAAGATTGGGCAGAGGTAATAAAGCTATACTAATCTTCAGACGGAGATTTGTTGCAAAGACTCGCAGAACAAAGCCAATAAGCAAGCCAGGGAGATAACAGATTGAACATCAGACTAAATAAGAAGAAGACTGTCTGGCAGCAAAGACAGAGACAGCTTTAATAGGCTTTAATGTTCTCGGAGAGGCGTAAATCTGTAGCTATTCTGCTGAAGACACCGAGGGGTAGCAAAATAAAAGCTAGAACACAAGAATGAAAAAATGACTTTGTGAGCTTCCATTAGATCACTAGAGTCTTTGAATTTTGAGACAGCGGCACTTTTGTGTCTTATTACCTCTACTGCAGAATAAATATTGTTAGACATGTGACAGTGAAGCTGGAGGAGCTTGGAAGTTGTTGTGTTACACAACATACATTTTGCAGGAAGCCAAAAACAAAGAAAATCTAGATTTTGTATACTATTAAAAAATGGCTGTTAGTCAAGTTATGAACATCTATCACAATTTAGTCATGTTTGTAGAAAAATTCAACACCTATACTGGTTAAAAACAAAAATAATGAATGCATTGATTAGAAATATTTCAAACATTCTAGGTTCTAACCTTCCTGAATATTAATACCCAATAATTATAGTGATCATAAAACCAATAACGTTCTGCCAACTTCCTTTCAAGAAAAATGCTGACACTATCTGCCCCTAGGGATGGACTCATGCATATCGTCCGCTTAGCCTACACTTAAATCTTGGTGAAAGTTACGACCGTGCCATTGCAAATAGAATGATTGCGATTAGCACTAAAAATAGTTGGCTTTTGCCCCTGCAGTTTGGCTTCTGTAGTGGGAAAAGTACTATTGATGCAATTGATAGTATTGTTACCGTGGTGGATGACAATATGCAGAAAATACTCTTTACTTTGCACATATTTTTTTATATAATAAGCAAATTTGATCTATCTTCTGCGTAAAATAGTGAAGGAAAGAGGAGGTTAAATATGGAACGCATTCTTATTTGACTGTAACTCGCTAATTTAGTTGGTCCAGCCATGCATATATAAACCACAACATAGAAAACAAACAAAAAACAGGTGCTTATATAAATGAATAAATAAATCTTAAAAAAAGTAAAACTTAAATTGAATACTCAAATCAAATGTAAAAAAAGTTTGGTCACTGCCCCCTTCCCATTGGGTCTTGACTAGACGCATTTCTCTACTGAGTTTAGACCCGGAGGTTAAGTCTATCCTGAAGATTTTTTTTTACTAGCATACTTTCCAGAAAATTGTCCTTGCTAAATAAGAAAGACGAGCTAAACTAAAAAAAAGTAAAGCCAATTTTTTCGGCAGATTTTATTTTTTAATTCTCGGTCTGATTCGTTATTTAAAAGAATCGCACCATTAAAATACTTGTTGAGGTTCCATGTGTTGCAATTACAACTTACAACCAATAGCTATGAATTGAAATTAGTTACTACGATATTTTTTCATTCATAATATAAGTCTGAGCAACCTCCGAGCAAGTCGGAAATTATTCCTACATTTTAACATGTGTACAGCTTCTATACCGTTGGAAATACCCAAGCCATCAAGATAGATTGCAGTGGTAGAATTATATTTAGATGAACAAATGCAAACGTAGGAAGTCAAGAACGATAGACCAAAACCAGGAGGATAGCCAATGGCCGTTTCATTGCCGTCCGACATCGTCATGGATGTCGTAAAGGCGGTGAATCCATTGGAATTGAGGCAAGCGCACGCGGCTCTGGTCGCCAAGTCGGGGTCTGCGCCCGGCGCCGCCTTTGAGGCATCGCTGTCGTCCGAAAAGGCGAGCGCGGCCGCGGGCGGCGCAAAAGGGTCGGCTTCTGTCGGCGAGCGTTTCGACGCAATGGGGGCTATACCCAGAACGTTTGTAAGATTGTACTCAGCAACTTCTTAAGGTGTTTTGGCGGTCGGTTGAACAGTGTAATCAAGGAGGCACACTCGTGCCTCTTTAAAGAGGCGAACCACGACAATGTTAAGCGATCTTCAGTTCCAGTGGTATGGTATCCAGTGGTACGATCTTCAGTTCGCAGAGGGATGGGGAGGGATGCATTTCGTAGCCCGAGCTCCAACTAAGAAACCTGATAGGGAGTTTGCCGAAGCAATCCGAACCACCCTGACCAGGGCTGATATCACCGCCTCCTATCACCGTATTGGTACCGAACCTGACTATGAGTTGGCACTGTGTGACTTCGTTGCCCCGCTTGACCGCAAAAGCACTGGCGGAGAGGGCTCGACCGACGTTGGAGATGTGAGCTGGGCCGTGCCTACCGTGCAGGCACGCGTAACGACATGCGCTATGGGCACACCATTTCACTTCTATCAAAATCTATCAGATTCTTTATAGAATTTTTTTTCCGGAAAAATTACACGAAAAAAGTTTGACTTAAATTAGCGTTAGCTAAATCTCGGTGTTAATAAAATCTCATTGTAAATGGGGCGCTAAATTTAACCTCCAGATCAGGCATTCAAAAATAGTTGCTGTTAGGAGTAGGTCTAAATTTAACTATAATCTTTGGTTCACACAGATGTGGTTATTTATGGTACTTGGTCCTCTACCAGACCCCCAGTCTGATTCGGATCGCAGGTCGGGAGGTCGTGATCCTCGTCACCAACCATCATCTGACCGGTGTCGATCCGACCAACGGCTCGGTGCTCTGGACGCATCAGCACACCGAAGGCAGTACCACCAACGAGTCCGCCCACGTGGTCCACGCCGGCAATGATCGCTTCCTGGTGAACCTCGAGAACGGCGCCCGGCTCTACGCCATCGAGGGCGACGCGGCAAAGACGTAATTTCTAGACCTCTAATCTACGCTCAAAAAAATGGCCATTTCAAAATTTTTGTTCGGATGTGTTTGGGGAAATGATAGGCGTGGGAGTGAGGTCGGTTGCCCTCCAATCAATGTTGACTAAAAAAAAGGGCACTAGCCCTTTTAATTTCCCATCGAACTTCGAAAGTGGTCATCTCAAAATTTTTATCAGATGTTTTTCGGGAAAATAATAGATTTGGGGTGGGTGTAACCAAAACATCCAGAGATTGTGTTATAGTTTTCTCTGTCTAATGAATGAATTTGTTATTTGAAATCCAAAGTTCTAGTTCTCTTTTTAAGATTCAAAATTGATGGGAAGGTAACCAGACACTCTCGCCCTCCCTCCTCCTCCCAAATGCTTCCGATGAAAATTTTGAGATAACCATTTTGTTCAAAATAGTCCAAAGATCACATAACAATGCGCCTAGGGTTGATACAACCTATTACTTCTACTACTGTTTCTACTACTACTACCATCACCACCACCACCACTACTACTACTACTACTACTACTACTACTACTACTACTACTACTACTACTAGTAGTACTTCTGTTACTACTACTGCTGCTACTCTAAATGCTACTGTATATATTAGTTTAACCCCTAGTACTCCGTTGTTGCTATTTATACAACCTACACTTTACCTAAGTACCCGTTAGAGTTTGCAGCATCTTCAAAAAAAAAAATATGAACTTAAAAGCCTTCTGAAAGTGAGTCAGAGTCGAGGGTTCTCGAAAAGAATCTGTGAAATACCTTGTGCGGGATATGCATAAACCAGAGAAAATAATAAAAATATGAAACAAATCTTAAAAGTACATAAAATCAGTGACAGCCAAGATCTCTCAAAAAGAACCAGTGAAATACCCTGTTCGGTATATACATTAGCCCAAGAAGATAATAAAAAGTTCTGGTACTAAAATTTTTCGAAGTCTCATCCCTACTGGAGTGTTAATAATTCACTGCAGGGGATAGACTCCTTAATAATGGTTTCGACAAAAAGAATTGAGTCTTTTGATTTTGCGACAATTTATACTAATCTATCTCTTAATGTAGTGTTAGAAAATTTTAAAACGGTTATTAAAAAATTGTTCTTTTTATCTAGTAAGAGGTTCTTAAAAATAGACACTTATAATTAAAAAGTGTATTCGACTATTTCTTTCATTTATCTTGACTGTAGAGAACTCGACAGTAGAGGTTTCAAGCTCCTATATAAAAAAAAATGTGGAATTTTACATTTTTGCCAGAAGAAAGATTACGGATGTTTTTTTTTTTTTTTTTTTTTGCTCACGATGATCGCGAAAGGTCTCATTCTAAGGGAAATTAAAAGCTCCAGTACCCTTTCAAGTAACCAAAAAGATTGGAGGGTAGCTAGCCGATGAATGTTATTAGAATTCAAAAAGAAAACCTTTATTAAATTTTTGTTGGGTGAAGTCGAATGTGTAAAGAATAGGACTGAGAATATTTTAATTCATAACCAATTATCTTTAAGATAATAATGGTCTTTTTTTAAAAAGTTGAAGTTTTTTTTTTTTTTTTTTTAGGTTTTTTCTATTTTTAATTTTTTATTTTTTTTTTTTTTTTTTTTTTTTTTTTAAGTTTTAAGGTTAGATGCCGGGCATGATGGATACCGTATTGAACCTCGGGTTGAATAATCAAACTGTCGAAGGTTTAGCGAAAAAGACAGGTAATACTCGGTTTGCCGTTGATGCCTATCGTCGCTTCATTACCATGTTTGGCAATGTGGTGATGAATGTGCCAAGAGAGCGGTTTGAAGAGTTATTGGAGCACGTGAAAAAATCGCAGAATGCCACACATGATACGGATTTATCTGAAAAGGCTCTTGTTATCACATTTTTAAAAGCATCAACAGCAAAACTTTGCATTTGTAATGAATTCAGGAGCTAAATTCTAAGTCAAGCATCAAATAAATATTTCAGCAGTACCTACATATACCTGAATTGCTTTCAAAAGAACTGTCGCCGAAAGCTACCTGGTTTTGTTACTCATTATTGCTCTTACCTTTTCAAACAAAGCTATCAAACATATCATAGCAAATTGGTCTTAAACCTGTCTACTGGGCAAGGCAATTCCATAACAGCCAAAATACAAAGCATGAATCTAAGCGTCAAGTAACCACAAGCTGTTTTGTAAACAATTTGTGTAGCTCATGTTTACTGTGTCATCATTTATTTAAATTAGAATGACAAGCAACGATAATCCTGAACGCCAACGTTCACACAAGGGAACGCGCCGACACTTCTCGGGAGGTAAAAAGAAATAGAAAAAAAAATGACACACTAATTTTAGACTGTTACGAGCCTGAGAAAATTTGCCTCATTTTCGAAAAATGGGGATACACCCCTTAAAAGTCGTAGAATTCTAATGAAAGTCATACCATCAGATTCAGCATATTAGAAAACCCTATTGTACAGATTTCAAGCTCCTATCTGCAAAAATGTGGAATTTTGTTTGTTTTGTTTTTTGCCAGAAAAAAGATCATGGATGCGTGTTTATTTATTGTTGTTTTTGTTTGTTTTTTTCCAGACATTGTTGGCTAACAATTGTGTCCTAGCGATCAAAAACGGTTTGTTGACCAACATTGTTGGTGAAAACGATCCACACTTGTTGCTTAAACTTAAGGGAGAAATTTCAAGGAAGAATATAATGGGGAAAGTACTGTTTTTGGTCTTACAATTCTAGAAAAGAAAAAAAAAACAGTTAAGTTTGCTATAAAGATTGTTATATTTATTATTTACTTGATCTTTTACCTAAAATAAGTTTGTCTTGTCTTAATTTTTTTTGTTGAGTTCTATCGTTTCAGATGTTTCTTTAACCGTTCCATCACATGAAAAAAGAGTCATTATAAAACTGTCTTCTTCTAGTAATAACTAAGAGCTGCAGAGGAAACATTAATGATATCAATTGGAGGCCATTGTCGCTGTATTTATATTGATGCAAACTATTTTCACATGCTTAGATATTGTTCTCAACAAAGTACGAAACTTTAGAACGTATTCTACGGCCTTTTTGATTCAGGGGTCATTATTAAAGAATTGGGACAAAATTCAAGTTTTAGTGAAAAGAACAAGGTATTGACGAGGGGGCGAACCCCCTCATATACGTAATAAAAACATACAAATATACAAGTTCGTTACACAAGTTAATTCGTAAGCTACGTATATTTATTACTAACAAAAATGTTCGTAAAAAAAGTCCTAGTTGCCTTTTTAAGTAATCAAAAATTGGTTTCTTCAAAGAATATTTTGTGGCTAGGATTTTCAACTCATGGCTGCTTAAAGCGGAATCAAAAGAAACAGAAGCAATATTAGAATTTAGAGCTTCGGTGATATCATCTTGATGCTGTTGTAGGCGTTTCTCTAAAGTCTGGTAAGTTCTATCCACATATAATTTGCCGCAATCGCCTGGTATCTGATAGACTCCTCTTTGGCGAATAACTGGAGTTTTATCTTTACCAGAATTGGCCCATTGCCATTGAATTTAACTGCACCCTAGACAGTTGGACCAGCAATGTATTTTTCATATTGTTTTTCAAGAAACACATTCTACGAAATAACCTATTGTACTCAAGGAGGTTCGCGCATACTAGAATGATTAAATGTTTTACGTGTTTCCTATGACTGACATAACTGACGTGCAGGGTGGAACATCGATTACCGAAATTTGTTTGCACATGATGCTCACCTGATTGTTGAGAACTTGAAAAAAGTTCTAGTTTTTGGTACCAATTTACAAAAAACGGCACCGAATTTTGTTGTGATCATTAAAAATAAATCTTCAGTTGTTTCCTTCTCTTCAACAGGAAGATCAAAGGAACTAAATAATAATAAAAATTAAATATTTAATAGTAAAAGAATTTTATTTTATACAACTTTTAAATGACATCAAAATTTAAAACGAACATAAGTTTTAATGAAAAAAGAACCTAATTTGTAAAGGAAAATGTATGTCGTACATGTAACCGTTATGCCTGTAAAGTGAGTAATGGTTGTATTATTCAGACTGAAATAAATACATAAAGTTTAAAAATTATCATTATTATTATTAATAATAAAATTATTATCTTTAACTCTGTATCTTTATGCTTGAGCATCTTCTCATATTGAACCCTATCACATAATGTGCGTATTCTTCTCTTTTTCAACCACAATCCGGTTGTATGTACCTCAAGTGAGTATTACTTTAGCCGTACTCCCGCACGGTTAAAATATTGGACATTGTGAAGTCAGACTATAATTATTGCTTCTTAATATCAGGATAATTGTAGCTGGCCCATTTTACATACAGAACCGCTTCACTTTACCCCACCCGCCCCCCTAATTTGCAGATATATAGCCCAATCTTTTCAAAAGTATCATATTTCTACCATACTTAGGTATATTTTATTAGGATTAACCTTGTCTCGACTATTTTTCGACAAACCAACACAAAGACCTTTTACAAACCAACACAAAGACCAACAAAATTACTCAAGTACTTATCAAAGGCAAATTAAAAAATGCTTAACAAGGGAGAAATATAAAGTTCATTTTGACGTATCTCCCTTATTGTTGAAATTTCATGGAATTTCGGGGGCATGTTAAACTAAATCAAAAACATTAAGTGTATTCAGTCACATCATATGATCAAATTCTGCATACGTTGGGCTTGCTGCTGTTGCTGATGGGCAATCGTGCCAGGTGACACTTCAGCTTGCCAATTATAAGCGGCGCCACTGTTGTTCATGCTAGGACTCGCATCAGTGTTTCGAAAGCCACTCGAAGGCATCATCATGCCTGCAGTTGTAGGATCCATCCCCGTGGCACTGGCCATCCCACCTGGAGTCAGAGGTGCCTGCGGTGGAAGGTTAGTCGGAGCGAATCGACTCTTCCAAATAGGGCCTTAAGGAACTTTCTGCATAAAAAGGGATTTCAGGGACTTATCCAAGCCCTAGGATTGAGCAAAGTTTTTAAACTGAAAAAAAAACTTTCCTTGTATTTCATTTAAGCACAAGATCTATTTTGCAAGGTTTCAGTTTTATAAAACACATATTTTTAAAGGTCACCAAAGGTCAGTGCTTTCTAGAAGGAGAAGATGTGGACAAATGTCAAAATACTTTCTGGCGCCATGTGGACCTCGACGGGTTGACCCCCGAGGAGATCGCGCTCGACTTGACGCTCTCGACGGCGGAGGTCGAGGGGCTCGAGCGCTTCTGCCCGCACCTCTCCGACGTGACCGTCGGGTTCGTCAAGCAGCGCGACCCTCACCCCGACGCGGACAAGCTCGGCGTGTGCACGGTCGACGTCGGCGGGCCCGAGGAGCTCCAGATCGTTTGCGGCGCGCCGAACGTCGCCGTAGCGTAAAGAGCGGGCCGTTGGGGAGGAAAAGCCCCTTTCATATACGGATTAATTTCTGTTCGTTTAAGTTTTAATGTTGCTTCTTACTTTCATGTAAAAGAACTTTTTTTTTATTTAATTTCTGAACGTTTTTTAATTAATGCATGTTTTGATCTTGGCTCTCCAAACATAAATAATTAAAACAGAATTTGCATTTTTTTTTTTTTTTTTTTTTTTTTTTTTTTTTTTTTTTTAAAACAGCCAAGTCTCGTAAATCATAAGAAGAAAATAGATGAACTATAACGTGGTAAAATTGAAAATAGCGGGGATTTAAACCCACAGACTACAGTGTGATTTCCCTAGATGCCATTTAATATTGTTCAAACTGTTATTTTTAAATTGACCGCCATTTGAAACCTTAATAGTGTAATCTGTTGAGGTCTACGGCCCGTGGTCCCAAGCTAATGATCTTTTACTTTAATCTGGGGTGTGTGGGGAGATTTTCGTGGTGAGTTGGTTGGGGTGGTTTGCCATTGGGGGGGGGGTCTCCTATTATAAAATGGCTTCTATTTGCTTATTTTTTCCGAAGATTTTCATATCTAATAAAAATAAATTAATTAAGTAATTTGTATAAATGTTAGGTAAAGGTTAGCTTCATTAAAGGATACGGCATTAGACTTTACAGTCCCTACCGGCGGTGCTGATCTCCGTTTCTTGGCCCAGTAAATGCAGAAAAATTGTAGTATAATAGAAAGGAATGAAAAACAGGAAAATACCGACTCACCGGTCTCGGTTTTTAGCCATAAGGTTGCTCTCAATGCCATCCATTAAATTTTCAAATCCCTGTGCCATAAGAGACTGCTTGTCAGGGGGTTGACTGCTAATAATTGTGTTCCGTAGCTGGGTAAAGTACTGAAAATACATAAAAACTTAAGCGACTATTTTTCAGTTATTTAGTCCCATTATTCGAATAGCTTTCTGTGTCTATAAGGCTAGGTATCAGTTCGAAATTGTCGAGGATCCACCAGGGCTGACATTTGTCTAAAAAGATAGAAAGAGTTTCAAATTAAATGGTTTAAGAAATAACTACGGCTCATGCTTCCTAATTATTCCAAATTGGACACTTTAATGTCTAAATCCTAAAACTACTGTAAAGCGAAATAACAAGAATATACTATTAGCTTGTTTGCATCGCATGCGAAAAATTTTACTCAGGAATCAAGTGAATAACTAATCATTAAAAACGGACCGTAATGAAAAACTGATCTTTTTTGACATTTGGCAACAATTTGTGGGATTTTCCTAATTACTTCGTGGAAAAAATGGAAGTTTAATAGCAGCAAATGGATTGACTCTCATATTACATAAAACTAAATAAAAAACACCAGTCTTTTCAACTTAATGTAAGGATTAAAATTAACACGATGATGATTGTCCTAACCAAAAACCATATAAAAGCACCAAGTATCTTCCAGGATTGGTGCTTAATTCTATCTAAGTAAGTATACTCGGCCTTATAGAAGGTAAAGTTGGCAGCACTAGACTTCATAGTATCGGCCAGGGGTGCTCGCTGATGCTTGTTGACTAACAAGCTTGTTGGTTAGTTCAGTTTAGTTGAAGCTCTTTGATGAGAAATCTAAAGCGACTAAAGCAGTTGACTCGCTGTTGCACATCTACGCCTTTGTCTTTCTTCTCAGACAATTTAGCAATGCCCTTTGATTGAACTGCCCGTATCGGTCTTGTCACATTTGATTGTCCATGTTGCTGATTTTTACCAAATTTTAATTTAATTTGTTCTGGCTGTTCTCTCAGTCTTATCGCTTTCGGTGGTTCAGGTAGTTCTAAAGAAGCATAATTTGTAATAATTGAATATTTTTAATTTTTGGGCCTTATCCCGATTCCTCCACTCCAAGCGTTTTCCAAGATTTCCCTCTCCCAACTCTCCCTCCAATGTCACCAGATCCGGTCGGAATTTAAAATAAGAGCTCTGAGACACGATATCCTTCCAAACATTAAATTTCATTAAGATCTGATCAACCGTTCGTAATTTAAAAATACTTCTTTTTTCTTTTTTTTTTTTTTTCGAGTTAACCGGCTATTTGTTATTATGGCACTTGGTTAATACCGTGGGCGACCATCTGGAAGACGCTGCCAGCGAGCGCTCGAGCATGGCCTTCGGCGTGCTCGCCGCCGACGCCGGCGAAGATGCCGATGGCGACGAGGCCCAGGTGGCTGATCGAGGAGTAGGCGATCAGGCTCTTGAGGTCCTTCTGCGCGAGCGCCATCAGCGCCCCGTAGATCACACCGATCGCGCCCAGCGAGCACATGACCTAAAACTAAAACTTTTGACGTAGGAAAACTAGAATTTTTCATTCCCGTTAGAATGAGCCCTCTTTCGACATTCTAGGACTACTTGGTCGATACGATGACCCCTGGGGAAAAAAAAACAAATAAACACGCACTCGTGATTTGTCTTCTCGCAAAAAATACGAAATTCCACAATTTTGTAGATAGGAGCTTGAAACTTGTACAGCAGGGTTCTCTGATACCTTGAATCTAACGGTGTGATTTTCGTTAATACTCTATGACTTTTAAGAAGTCGGCTCTGTATCTAATCTACCGGGAGGCGGCAGCGCGGATATCAGTTCCAATAGCGGCGGTATCCGAATCGTAGGCCGCTCAGAAAGAATCAATTCCACCATTTATATCACGGCGATGAACGATCAGTATCAGGACGTTCTGGATATTGAGTTATTAGCGGGGCGGGACTTCGACCGCGATATAGCCGGCGATACTTCCGGCGTCATCGTCAATATGGCTTTGCTGAGCAGTGGCATCCGTTCGAGCTGAACCCCGCGATGGCGGAGGGCGGCGAGAACCTGCGCGAACATCTCGCCGCCAAATATGGAACCACGCCCGAGGGTTCGACGAAGGCGCGCGCCAGAATCACCGAAATCGGCGCGGCACTGGGATTCACATTCGACGCAGTGGCATCCGTTCGAGCTGAACCCCGCGATGGCGGAGGGCGGCGAGAACCTGCGCGAACATCTCGCCGCCAAATCAAGATGAGTTCTCTAACTCCTGAAGACTTAGGTACACATAATTTATCCTTACGATAAAGCAAAGTTCCATGCTTAGCAAAAAGCTTGTAAAGATCTCGCTCCTTGTCTGTTCTGGCTTCCTTGGATAAACTAGACCATATAGGTTCGAATTCTGGATCGGTAGGAAGAGCCGCTTCAATGGCCTTGCCAAAGTCACTAGTAAGCGTGGAAATCGCATTACAATGCGTGCGAGTCATTATTCACAGAATAGCGTAACACCATAATTATCAAAATCATTATTTTCATTTTTTATTTTTTTTTACAATGCCTGTCCTTCTTAAACATTTCAATACCTAAAGGGGCCCTCCTCCTTCAATTATTTTCAGGGACCTTGATCCTCAGGATATTGTATAGAAGCATAAAAGGGCACCTTACCATATTGCATTGGAGCATAGGGGGCCTACAAATATCTCATGTAATGAAATATGGAAAGCCGAAACAAAAATCATAGGCAGCGCAATAGCGCTGTCTAAGTAAAAATGCAGGACAAGCCAAAGTATTACCAAAGATTGCGAAACGTCATACCGTGACATATTCTCCACATTTAAATACGACCGTATTTTAAGTTCGAAAGTTTCCGAAAAAAAAGTTAAAAATATTAACTTAACTGTTGGGCAATGTTTGTCAAAGAATATCCGGAAAATCTTAACAATTTTTGGCATGGCAAACTGCTCCGCTGTGAAAAGCGGCCGATCCATGCCTGGCGAGGACACTTCCAGCGTGTAGTGACCGCGAATGGGGTCATGCACGTCCAG
The DNA here is from genome assembly GCA_010016025.2 of Alatinidae sp. Z8VKAUB7J3. NCBI lineage: Eukaryota > Metazoa > Cnidaria > Cubozoa > Carybdeida > Alatinidae > Alatinidae sp. Z8VKAUB7J3. The sequence goes on from JAAAKM020721499.1 coordinate 238,421,209, forward strand.
CAGACCGCTCACCTCGCGGCTGACCTTCTCACAATCTTCTAAGCCGATTCCCACCTCTGGCTCGTCGATATAAATGCGCAGCACACCGCTATTGCCGTGGGCATGGTATTCAAGACCCACGAATTCATAGCCCAGGGATTCGTTGCCTTTGCTGATGACAGTACTATTTGTACTGTAGTTGGAACTGAGTCTGAGATGCTTCCCAAACTAGTGAACCTCTTCGAGAGAGTCGTTCTCTGGTTTGATGCTAATTGCCTTGCCCTAAATGTTGCTAAATGAAGTTTTTTAATTTTTCCCATATTTCTCTGGCGTTCCCTCAGTGAGCTGATATCCACCTTTCTAGGGGTTCTCTCAGTAGACCTAAGGATCTATATACTCTACATATTTCTGCCCTCCCAGTCCCCTTAATATTTTTAATATATCCTCTACACACTGACAGAACTACTAGGCTACTGCAATATCATAGAACTATTTAAGGGCTCGACCAAAATACATTTTTTTTCTTAAATTCAGCTTAATAATCAAACAGTTCGTGGTAACGAACAGTAGTAAGGAGCGACCCGGCTCAATAGAAACCAAAACTCTAAAAAATGTAATTTTGATACCAATGGTCTATTTTTACTTTTTGGTATCATACTCTGAAATATTAATAGATTAGGAAAAAAATTTGGTAGAGTGCTAAATACTATTTCTTAGAAAGTGGTTCCACTATACCCATCATTAAATATTATTATACATATAATTAAAAAGGTAGTCATTAAAGAAGTAGCTTGGACATTTTCTCAGAATGGGTAAAGGCTTTACCCTCGGACAGGTTTTACAAAAACAACTTTCATAATAAGAAATGAGGAAGCGTAAACGCTTGCCCCAATAATCGTCAAAATAGCGATAGAAAGGACTGACTTAACGAATAAGGAAGATTTAAAAGGTTGAAAACAAACATTCATTATTAATTTAATTCTTTGGTCCAATTAGAAAGTTGCATTCTTTCATTAGGGTTTACGCTAAACCTTAGAGCGATTTCAAACAAGTTCTTTGCCCGGTCAAGTTGGTTTTCGTTTTTCCAATACATTAGGCGCTGCAAGCTCTTATTTTAGAAATATTTTGGTTAATCTTAAAGAGCCAAATCCTGTTATTGTTTTGAATGATATTAGTTATAGTACTTTTCGAGCTTTGATTGACTTTATATATTGTGGTGAGATTGAAGTGCATCAATCTTTTCTTGGGGCAGTAGTCAGGGCTGGTGAGAAGTATTGTATAGAAGGACTTAAAGACTCACAAGAATCCTTGGTGAATCATTCATTACCAGATCCATCTGGGGAGGGAGGCTTGAAAGGAGAGGAAAAATTAGAAAAATGAGGTATTTTAAACTTACGAGTGGGTGATCGGATCCTAATGAATTTTGATATTTAGAAGGATCTTGTGTCTCAGCGCTCTTATTTTAAATCCCGACCCGCATTAAGCCTCTGATTTTCCTTTTAAATCAATCTATTGATTCGTAGAATTTTGCTAGAGCTCATTGCTCTTGGCTTTTCTGACCTCGTCGTTTATACAACCATCCCTTCCATAAAAACAATAAATGCCCCCGGGCCATAACTTATAACCCTTGCCTCCGGCTCTAGGGATTAGTTTCAATCCCAGAAACCTTTTTATATGATGTTTGGACTATTTTGAATAAAAATACTATCTTAAAATTTCAATTGGATGCATTTTAGGATATCATGACGTGTGTGTGGGGAGGGTAGCTGCCCTCCAATCACTCTGAATCTTAAAAAGGGCACCGTTTTGACATTTTTTAACTTTTAATTGCTATGGGCTGTAGCTCTTTACTCGGTGCAGCTAATGCTTCAACCACGACAAAGAGTTTAGTGCAAATTCTCCCTAGAAACTAGTTAACACTGAAATTTGTAAAATCTAATAGATGGTCTGCCAGTGACGCCTTGAGAAATGGCACAAAAGTGCCATTTTAGTGCCATATGGCGCTTGCAGATGGCTGAATTTATAAAAAGCACGACTTTGGTTTTATCCCGTTTTTTTGTTTTTTTTTGTTGTTTTTTTCCTATGCCGCCGATCTCGGCTTATTCCTGGAAACTGGTAAGGATCTAACCTGTGCGGTTTTTACGGTAAGTGTGGATCTCAGGCCGGATTGATGAATATGACATTACATTTTGGAAAGCTCCACAGAACTCTTGCCTGGGGCCAAGAAGATGGTTTTTGCTTGTCCACGAGCCAGAGCCTATGATGTTCTCACAAACATAATTTGTCAACCGACAAAAAATCTTCACGGGTCCTTGACCCCATTCTGGCCCTGGCCCTTCTCCTCTGTTCGACCACTCCGGCCTTGGCCCAAGACCTGCCAATGACTCCGGAACAAGAAATCCTGGCGGATGCGGAAGCCGCTTGGATGGAAGGTACGACACCACTTGCCTTGGAAATTCTCCGCCAAGGAATTCAAGACCATCCAGACGCGCTAGAGTTACATACTCAAACTGGTGATGTGACTTTCATTAAAATTTATTAATTTTTAGGGGGTGTTTCTCCCTTTTTTTAAAATCAGGCAAATTTTTCTCATGCTTAAAGCTTTTGATGGGCAATACTGAACTGAATGAATCCTATATATTTGAAATCAGCATAACCATCCAATTCTTATGATGCATCTATAGATATAAAAGTTCATTTTTAGAGTCCTCGTAATACTGAGCCGCGTCGCTCCTTCTAAGACGCATGAATGGATGATAGTCTATCTATCAACACGTGAAAATGACATCATTTTTAAACATTCCCGAAAAAGGGTAAAAAAGCTGGGCCTCTGGCCTAGAGAATCCCTAAAGTTCTATGACTATTTACCTTAGTTCTGCCCTAAGATGGATGGATGGATGATAGACTATCTATCAACAAGTGAAAATGACATCATTTTTAAACATTCCTGAAAAAGGGCTAAAAAGCTGTGGGGGGGGGGTATTTAATCTTGGGCGTGTACCAAAAGGCCAAGGGCGTTGAGGTGAAATTTTGAGGAATATGTTAAGATAAATCAAAAGATACAATATGTACCAAGTTATCAAAGGGGCATATCTACAATATCTTAAGAGTGGCTGAAGTTATGAACTTGGAACTTTCAGAAGCACTATTGCTGATACTACTGTGAATAGAGCAGAGGCTGCTTGGGAATTAGACTTTTCTGCTGAAGTGCAGGGCTACGTAGCTGAAATAAAATATCTATCATGAGCTCAAGTGAGAGTTAGATTTAGTCTGGATACTAGTTAAATTTGATAAATAAAACAAAATTAAAAACCCTGAATTTTCAAAACCTCTCGTGCCATTTTCTGCATGAAATTGCCAATAAAGAAGAATAAGACATATTTAATTTCATTGGGCCTGTTATTTTATTTTCATTTATGCGCTTTAGGATATTGCTTGCGCGAGGCTGCGCGAGCCATACGTGCCCATGCCGAACGCCGAGTTGGACGTGTCGCCGTGCTCGATCTGGATCATCGCCTCGGGGATGTTGAGGCGGTCCGCGACGATCTGCGCGAACGCGGTCTCGTGCCCCTGGCCGTGGCTGTGCGTGCCGGTGAAGACCGTCACCGAGCCGGTCGGGTGCACTCGCACCGAGGCCGACTCGTAGAGGCCCGCGCGCGCCCCGATCGCGCCCTGGGGTTATTTGCCCTTCGATTCCTTTTAATTCTTAAAACAGAATTATTATTTTCAATTTCCACTTGAATGAGCCTCCTCGAAAGTTTATACGAGCACCTCTTCCATTAAAACCTTATTTGATAACAATAAGAAGCTTGTATAACTTATAGCCCCTGTCCCATTTCTATGGAAGTTTTGTTAACTTTGGAGGCTTAGTTTTTTGATCTTTTGACCACTTTGAACAAAATTGCTACCACGAATTGTTTGAAAATCTGATTGGATAAATTGTCCTAGGTAAATCTAGGTGTGAGTAAAATCTCAGTGAATAAGTTGTAACTGTTAAATTTACCGAGATATTCAAGGGCGTATCCAGGAGGCCTAGGAGGTTTGACCCTCCCCCGCTGAAGTATTTGTCTGAATCGTAAAAACGTAACTAAATTGAATATAAACATTGTTTTGATGTGTTTTTCAAATTTTTTTTTTGTCACTTAAAAAAGGGGGAACTTCCCTGAGTAGGAGGAGGCTTCGCCCTTTAACCTCCACTCGTGAAGTTTAAATAGTTGCTACTAGTCTAAAAAATAAGCTTTTACTGAAGCATATTACTGTTACATCTTTACGGCCTTTTATCGTGGTTATAAGATTTTCACTTAATTATAAATCTCAGAAGACGGTTACCACAAGGACAATTATAAGGATGATCATGCAGACGATTACGTGGAATTGGTGACAGAATGCATTGGACTTGTACAATTTGGGCTATATATATGCACATTAGGGGGTGGGTGGGGCTAAAGCATTTGGACAGTGTGAAGTTAGAAAACAATTCCTACTTCATAAAATGCAGAATAATTGTAGCAAATTTTGCATGCAGACCCGCTATACTTTACCCCCCCCCCCTAATATGCAAATATATAAGTCCAATTTATTTTGTCATCCGTTACTTACCTTTCTGTCTTAATTCAAGTAATATTCATGATCTCAACCGTTGCACCATAGACAAAACCTATAGTTTTCAATGTGTTTGGTGAATTTGGCACGGGTAAACGGCGGGAGTAAGTGTGTCCTGAGAAGCAAATTGTCTAAACAGTTATTGCAAGTTCTAACATCCATTTTATTTGCTTTTTTTTATAAAAACAAAAGGAAGATTAAAACAACTTATAAGACAAAACACCAGCTTAGACCTGTTTGTACTTTCTCAATGACTTAAAAAAAAGTCCGCTAAAGAAAAAACTAAGCAAAAAGGCCTAAAGCAAAAGAAAGTTGAAGATGATACCTGGCCCGAAAACCCTCTGAAAAATAATGAGGGGCAAGGGTCTATATAACTCAGGGTTCCGAGTCTTAAAGATATCAATCTTTTCCTATGGCCTAGATGAAATATAAAAATCTTAAAATTTAGCGTGCAGAGCGAGGTATTAAGCATTTATTTCTAGGAAAAGAATTCGTCTGGATTTCTAGGGTCTGGTCATGATTTGTATGTATTGATCTTGATTTTTAGATGTTTCCCTTGATTTCTTCGGATCGGTCTTGATTTTAGAGGTTGGCCTTGATTTCTTTGCATTGGTATTGATTTTTAGAGTCTTCGTTTTTACGGTTTGGTCTCGATTTCTATGCACTGGTCATGATTTCTTAGGATTGTCCTGGATTTCTACAAGTTGATACCATACATTCAAAATAGTTTGATTTTTCAGTTGGGTGGAAGTCAATCTACACCAGACATTCATTTAAGTACGTCCTCACAGTCGTCTCAGAACAAAGCCCCAGGTCGTGCCCATGACAAATTGAGGAAGGTGAGCAAAAAAAAAAAAAAAAAAAAACATTCAAGGCACAGCTGTCAAAGCCTTAAATACAGAAAAAAACAGATCCGATACAACGTACTGAAAGGCCCATGATCTCGACGAAATCGGCTGGGGCTGAGACACAGTGCATACCTCGTTCGGGCGTGCAGGGATTCTGCGGACTATGCCAGGTAGTCGAGGTTGTCGGCAGTAAACGGCGCAGGCGGGCGACCGATCAGCTTTTCGATGGCTTCGGGTTCCGCAGGTTCAACGGGCGTCACACTGGCCACAATCTGCACGGCGGGAAGCGCACTTCGGGCAATCGAGATCACTCCACCACGCTCGGTGGTATTTTGTAGACTATTTCAAAGTGAATCCATCTTTATTGTATTACGACTACTTATTAACTTTAGAATTTGTATCATAACTTGAATATTTTCATTACATAGAGAGAATAACTGGGTTTCCAGAGTTCATATTATGGTTGATATGTTCTTCATCATGGTTGCAGCGGTAGCTGCAACTTAATAAAGAGCGAACCACAGCCCATAGTAGCCAAAACTTAAAAAACCTGTTTTGAAAACTTGAGGATGTCTTTCTTTTTTATCAATATGGTATAACAATGTGGTCTGTGGACAGTTACTAATTGAATCTCAAAAGTCGTATATCCCATGATGGCTACATAGCCTGCTAATTTCGTATCCAACGTTAAAACATCCAAAATTGATTTTTTTTTTTTTTTTTTTTTTTTTCAATTTCATTTCTCATTTCTTTCTTTTTTTTCGAACCCGTTTCCTTCCCCCGGTAAAGAATTTCCATTTTGCAATAATTGTCATACCACTGCAGGTTATTTTGATAATAATGTTTGAGATTTAAGAGTGCATTATTAAAGTTAGGGAATTTTGTGATAAACGGGCTGATTCATTATCCCTTTTTTATTTAGTTTCGTCTTCTTAGGCCCACGAAGAATACCAGTATTTTCGTGCAAGTTTCGGCATTTTGGCTGATCTAATATCTGCTGTTATGAATTTTAAATTTGACTTTCTTTTCTACCCATCTCCCACGCACACTATTTCTCCAAACACGTCAAATACAAATATTAAGATTTTTTCAAAGTAATTGAAGGGTCCCAAAATTATGTCTTTGAGTATGGCAACCCCCCCCCCACATACCACGGGGCAAGAGTTGTAAGTTATGCCCTGGGGAAATATAAGGTATATGTAGAAAGGGTGATCGGGTGATACAGTAAACAAAATACATTTGAAATGTTTTCACCTTTCTTACTATAGGTAACACGTTTTTGAAATATAGCTCTTCTTGTAGATCAATCATGGCTTGGCTTCGTCAATTATTCTTTGGTTTATCCCAACTGGACATGCTAGATTTATTGACATAGATTAAACAAACAGTTCGTGGTAACGAACTGTAGTAAGGAGCGACCCGGCTCAATAGTAAAAGAAACTCTAAAAAAAATTGATGCTAAAAGATACATCAAAAGAATTGGATTTTTATGCTGATTATGGCAGTTTTTGGCTTGCAGTGCGAAATCAGTGATATCGAGGAAGTCGTACAATATCAGGCTGGGAGATACATAAGCAGTAATGAAGTTTTGTGGCGTATTCTTTCATCGCCGATATATGAACGAAGTCCAGATCATGTTCACTTAGCGGTACATTTACAGAATGGTCAACATGTTTATTTTTCGGAATCCAACGTGCAACAAAGTGCCCTGAACGCACCGGATACAACGTTATGTGAAGGTTGAAACTTTGAGTCGAGTCTACTCTGTTTTTTCTTTTTTAGGCTAGCTCGCCACATTACATATGTTCATCAGCATAACAAAGAGCCACCTTCACGTTTCTTGCCTCTTGACATGAAAATCGTTCGTCGTTACATCGCTCTTGCCAAACGTCGTATGCCATACGTTCCCCGTAGCCTCGGAGAATACATTGTCAGTGCTTATGTTCAAATGCGAAATGATGCGCGGTGGGGGGCTGGGGGCCAACCATCCTGTGCATTCGCACAGCCTTCCTGTTTACCTTCCCCAGATCTCTCCAGGTACCCATTTTGAGCTGGGTCGACTCTGGCTGAGATTACAGAATCACACAACTGAACCCCGTCCCAAATTAAATAATTGGGTGCACTTGGATTTGAACCCTCACCCTCTCAGACCAAGGATCCTGAACCTAGCACACCAATCCACTCGGCCAGACTGTAAAATAATAACATCCTGGAACCTTAACAGGGTTGTTTGTTGAGTCCTGAAAATTTCAGTCAGTTGTCTCAATAACGTTTCAACGTGGTGAGAAGCCGCTTTATTCCAGCAACTGTATGAACATTTTTGGAGAAAGGATCATTCAGGGCTTCCCAGAGACCCATACGCTGCGTAAAGCGTTTCATATATAAAAAAGCACGCTCCATCATATAGTCAGTGTAACCGAATTTTACTGATTTTATCTACTACGCTTCAAAATTCTGTTTTCTTTTTCAAAGTTTTTGAATTTTTGTAATCCCCTGTTAAAATGTATACGGATATTTTTACAATTACCATCTGCCAGAACCTGGCACGCGGCAGGCTTCTATATATGGATTCTCAACGCTTGTCTCCTAACCGCAGACATTTTGCTGTCTTTTCATACTGTCGTCCTGGCCCCGGCACTTGGAACGCAGCAGGTTTCTATACATAGATACGATAAGTCTAGGATGGCGTGTATCAATTTAAGATAGGTCAAAAATAATGACAAAATTGCCAAGTGCTATACGGTGTCGGTGATTTTCTTTTTCAACACTAGTGCCAGTTTCCTTTCTTATGAGTTTCCATTAATCTTTACCTCTATATAGATACTAACTTTTTCTGTTTGGTGACGTTGTCTGGGGCTGTGGCTCCTAAAAGGAGCTAGTCTTAGAGTATATATTTAAGATCTTACTGAAGAAGAATTAACACCTCTTGAAAATCTTAGTAGTAGCGGTAGAAAGTCTTAGTAGCTTTTATTTTAAAGTTTGGTAGAAATTTCTGAAGTGAATTTCTGAAGGCGAATTAACGCCTCTTCAAAGTCTTTGTCAATTGTGAAAAATCTTTAAGTCTTTTTTTGTATTTAGGTAGAAATTTCTTGAGCGAATTTTAAAGTGGAAGTCCTTTCATTGATTGGGGGCTTGACTGGTTAATGTCGACATTCCCCGGTTACTGTCCGAAATCCTTTTTCTCTGTTTGGATTCAATTAGCTTTGCGAGTCAGCTTTTTCTATCTTATGCAAGCTATGATGGTAAAAGCTAAAGTTAGGTTAGATTATGTTAGTTTAGTTTAAATTTGGTTATAGATATTAGAAATGTTTAAAAAGTAGACTTAAGCTAATCCAACCAAACCTAACATGTCACCATCAAACCTTGCATTCGGATAAGGGGTTTAAATATTTTCAGGAGCACTCGAAATAGAAACAAAATGTTTTTATTCTATTTCTAACAATTAATATTATATATTCCTATAGCTTGGTGTCATTAAAAGGTGTGAGAAACTTCTGGTGGCCGGTTGTGATGTGAATAATATATATTAGCAATATGCCAGTCTTCTTGATTTTTAGGGTATTTGATTTTTGGATTTTTTATGATGGAACCACCCCCAAGATTTAATATTTCAGAAAAATTTCGGTTAATAGAAAAATGAAATATTTTTAACTGACGAACGGGTGACGGGATCTTAATGAAATTTGATGTTTGGAAAAATGTTGCGTCTCAGAGCTCTTATTTCAAATCCCAACTGGATCCGTTGACATTGGGGGAATTGAGGGGGGAACCTAAAATCTTGGAAAACGCTTAGTCGAGGGATCAGGATGAAACCTGATGGTAAAAGTAAGCACAAGTCCAAACTCGTAATCCAACAGCAACCAACTTCTAAAAGTGAAGGAAAGGTTTCTCATCATGAACAACAACAGCTTCATGCGTTTGCCATGCGTGTACGCTCGTACGAGGTGGAAAGTGGATTTTATGGACAAAATGATGTAGCCACTGGCAGTGACCGAAATGACATTCCAAAGGGCCAGGTTGTAGTAGGACCGTGCCCAGCAAAGGCATTACAGAAGATGGGCGGTTTAGCACTCTTTAAGAAATTATATAGATATTTTTATTTATAAAACCAAAACCTTGAGATCATATTGTAATCCAGTTTTATGTTAGGCCTCCATATGGAATTCCCTACCAGTTAAAATTCGGCTTTGTCATTCTTTTGGACAGTTTAAAAAAAAGCTAACCGACCAGATCTTAGGCCTAAAGAGCTACTCCCCTCCCCCCCCCCCCCCCCCCTCCCCCCCCACCTCCCCCCTCCCCCCTCCCCGTTGTTTGTGTGGCTTTTCCTTTCTGGTAGTAGAGGTGTTGTGATATCCTCTGTGCTCCTGATTGTTCCACGTGCCAGGCTTCGTGCCCGATGTATTGTGTCGTGTTTCGTGTCTTGATGTGTTTTGGATGTTTCCAGTTGATCATTCTTTGTTTCTGTTGTTTCGTCTGGATGATTTTGTCGACTTCTCCTTGTGTCATCATCCATGTTAGAGAGTTGCCAGATGTCATTGTCTCATCGTGGTGGGCTTCGGCGGCGTCGCGTTTGCCTTCGAGCTGTTCGGTGTGCCCACGGCCATCAAGATGTATCCGCTCGGCGGGTTCGTGCGGCCCGCGCCGCTCGACACCAAGGCGGTGCGCCTCAAGAGCGCGCTCGTCTACCTCGCGGGCCCGCTCGCCGAGCTCGCCGTCGCTGGCCTGCTCGCGCTCGTGATCGGCTGGGACACGATCACCACCAAGACGGACGCGGGTTTAGGGCCTGCATTCTTTCATCAGCCATCTGGCTCAAAACGTCGAATCTGGCTACTAGCTCTTGCATCATTTCTTCCAAATCTTTTTTCTCTTTTGGTTCAAGTTTCGAGGCTAGGTCATGACCCATATCCAAAAGAGTGGACATGCTGTGTTGCCGATCGAATAAAAGCTTCTTTAAAAATTTCTGCTCTTGAAGCTGTGCTTTGACAACCTTGTAATCAGCTGATGGGGGTTGTGACGCTTTGAATGTGAATACAAATTTATTTTGAGAGAAAGAACTAGTGAAAGTACTAAAAGGATTAACAAATAATAAATCCCCAGGTGCTGATTGTGTGGTAAATGAGTTTTATTTTTTAATATAGTTGTCATGAAGTTAGAGATAAGTTACTGAAGATTATGAATAGGACTTCGAAAAAGGGGAAGTACCTTGCAATTTTAGGAAGACTCTTATAAAAACCTCTCTATACTTCCACTAATTGTAATCATAAATGTATAGTCAGAACATTACCTCTTAGTAGGATAGTGCCTTCTAGATTATACCAAATTTTGCTGGAAAGTAACAAACCCTTCTGGTAGATAACCTGTTGATAAGAACTTAGAGCAACGCCAAACCACCAAGAATAAGGCCAAACCACCAAAGCCACTCATTCGTAGTATGTATATTAAGTGGGGTTGAACCAATCTATTCTTAGTTACGTTTTATCCTAGGCAGCACCACTCTATATTAGATAGAAATATCATTGAAACTTTTAAAGCAGCTAAATCAATTCAAAATTAAAAGTTCCGGTGCCCTTTTCAAGAGCAAGAAGAGATTGGAGGGCAAGCAGCCCTTCTCTTAAGCCCATTCATTTTCCAAACGCATCCAGTCAAAATGTTGAGACAGCCATTTTGTTCAGCATAGTAGAACGGCCCAGCAACTATGTCTTTAGGGGTACCGACTGCCTGAGCCGCCGGTTTTCGCGCAGGTCCGCCACCACCGGTTCGTGCAGGAAGTCGAATACGCCCTCCACATTCTGATAGCTCGCCCGGATACGGCCGCAGGCCACCAGCACCCCGGCGCCGAGCACCTTGGCCGTCAGCTTGAGCGGGCGTCCAAAGCCGCCGATCCCGCCGCGGGCATAGGTGATCGCGGCGGCGACGAGCATCACCGGGACGAGTCCCGCCACGCACAAACTCTATCGTTAGAGCAAATGTTTGAGCACACTTGCTTTGAATTGTACTTACTATATCATCTACAGGGTTGTTCGTGATTTAAGTTCTCTCATAACTCTAAACATACAAATATATCCTGGTGCTCCAAAATTTCTACTTCCAGCATACTCTCAGACTACAAATGGACCCTATGAATACATTTTACTGGATCTCAATCAGAACAAACCTGAAGATTTTTTTTTAGTCACAGGCCATTCTGCGAGACCTTCGATCGGAAACGCTACACCGGGTTCCGGGCGAAGAGCTGGCGGGCGATGATGATGCGCTGCAGCTCGTTGGTGCCCTCGCCGATGGTGAGCAGCGGGGCGTCGCGGTAGAAGCGCTCGACCGGGAATTCCTTTGAGTAGCCGTAGCCGCCATGCACGCGCATGGAATCCATCGAGTTCTTCAGTGCCGCTTCGGTCGCGAACAATTTCGCCATGCCCTCCCACAAAGAGAGCAGATCCGCTCCGGTTATGTCAATCACGTATCTAGGACTTTTACTATTTTTCCCACCAAGTTTCATCCAAATCCTTCCACTCTTAAGTGTTTTCCAATCTTCTAGGTCCCCCCTCCAACTTCCCGCAATGTCATCAGATCCAGTCGGGATTTAAAATAAGAGCTCTGAAACACGATATCCTTCCAAAAATCAAATTTCATTAAGATCCAATCACTCATTTCATTAACATTTAAAGGGCTAAATTTATTGATATTTGTCATTTTATGCTGTAGATAATAACAAAAACTAATGGTCATTGTTAGTCTCTGACTTCTGTAGCGCCCTCCTTATATCTAGACAAGACTTATATCTGCACAGATAATGCAATAAAAAGCCAGGTCTGAACGATGGCGTTTAGATTCGAAGAATAAGAGAGATATAATTCTTGATGCTGAATCACAACTGTATCTCTTACGCAGTCTTACCGACGCAGCCCCCATGCGCAGGATATTGCCCCAACCGGTGTTTCATTGGCGTTTTCCCCTGACACTGCGCGCACTGCATGTTAGGCACTTTGTTGAAAAGAAGAAGAAAGCAGGAGCATCATGTCCAAATTTCTCAAGGGTCTTACACTTGCCACTACCCTGGTTCTGGGCACCGCAGCGGCAGCGCAGGACAGCACCGAAACAACACCATCCGAAGCAGAGGATTTATTTTTGTAATTTCCCACCTCCCCCCTACTCCACACAAAAATACTGGATACTGCCGTGAACTTGAGCCCAAACCAGGCAAAACAAGACTCTAAATAATCTTGAAGATGAATTTCGTAAGATTCTAAATAGTAAGACTAAGAAGATTAAGAAAAAACTGTTGGATTCAGTTCATCGAATTCCATTGTCCGATTTGTACTGAACATGAATTATTTATAAATTAATTTTTTTTCTTGGTCCCTAGTTGAGAACTTCATCCAAGAGTTTGTTCTCCGAGAGTTCGTGTATCTGACCCTACCTCTTATTCCTGACTACCTCGACTGGGTGTATACGTAGTTGTATAGTGCAGAAATACTTAGTTTGTTCTTGTGCCAAGAGCATAAAAATTAGGAAATGAAATATACATCTAGAATTTGGAGAACAATTCCGATAGGCACATACACATATATTTTTCTATGGTTGAGGTGTAAAGATGAATTCTATAATTGTTTAGTTCATTTAATTTTTTTGCAGTGTAAATATTTGTGATTTGGTAAAATTTATCACATTTAGTTTACCTATTATTGCAAAAAGAGAAATATATTAACAGGATAAGTTTGTTTTGGTGTTACTTGGTTGTTCTACATTTGCTGGTTTTTTTTTCATAGGCATGTATTTTGGGGGTGATACCTGACACGGGGTTGCCATGGATATTCTGTGGAGAAGGTATTTTATCTAGCCAAGCATTTCGGATGTTCTCAGCAATAGTCGCGAGTCCTTACTAAACGTAGTTTGCGAACAGTCTATGGCAACTTCTGGATACAGCTGTGTATCAGCATAAATAAGCTAATGAATTGAATACATTATTATTCTTCTCGATCATTTACGAAACAATTTTCTCTGTCAGATCTTTTCTGCTGGATGTTCATCGGCAGATATAAAAAAGCCGAAATAACCAAAAATAAACTAACTTTGACAACAGATTTAGGCGTTTGTGTGTTATTAATCATAAAATAAGCAAGTATTTGCACATGCGAGCAGAAGATTGAACATCTACAAGGAATCGTCTCCTTGAATGGGCTGAATTGCTCCAGATATGTTATTTATGTTTGTAGAGGTAATTAAATTAAAAATATTTGAAGGTACTTACGTAATAGTATAGACAACCACTTTTAAAGAAACCATTATACCATGTCAGAATCCCGATAAACCCTCCAACATGATTAACCTCCCATACACCCAAAAATCACTACAAATCTTAAAAAAGTCTGCACACAAAATAATCTGTAAGTTGTATTTACCAATAATTTCAAAATCATAAATTTCCCAAATTCTGGTAAAGATAAAACCCCGGTTACTCGCCAAAGAGGGGTTTATCAAATACCATACGACTGTGGCAAATACTATTTAGGTGGAACTCACATACCGTGCTGAATAAAATGGACTTGACTTCAAAAACAATATATTAGTATAAAAAAAATTCGCCACTGTTCTTTTGTAGCACCTATGATAAGTTCTTCCTCCATTGACGCACTTTTAGCTTAGCGTGAGACAAGACAGAGACAAGTGACACAACATATGGGAAATATATAATTTGGGCTACATATTTGAACACCAGGGGTGGGGGTTGGGCAAAGTATTTGTACAGTGTGAAGCTAAAAGCAATAACGCGGATTTAAAAGGTGTAATCATCTGCCACTAAAGAATATTTCTTTCCCTGAATGAGGAGTAAGTGATCTACTTCAACTACTAACAACTTTCACTGCAGCACCAAACCAAATGAGGCCAATACAGCTGCGAACACTCCTCCTCCATCCCAATCTATTCAAAACCTCTTTCTTTACACATTCCCAAGAAGTTTATATTTCCTTTAAATTTTTCCTTACGACATAATACATGTTATATGGTTTTAAGATATATTAAATTTGCTTTAAGCATCTGAAATTCATTCATGTAAGCGTCTTCACCTCAAAGCAGCCCAGTCTGCAAATAACAGCTGGATTTTTCAATCTGAACAGGGTCAGGTCCAAGGAGGGCACAGGGGTGCACCCCCCCCCCCCGCCATGACAAGGTGTTGGATTTGTGGTTGGGACTGCTTGCTCTGGTTTGGGTCTGGACAATAGTAGGACTTTGTCTTAAGAACCCCAGGAAAGGCAACGGGAAACCACGGAATCAAATGGGGAGAAAAAATTTCATGGACTCTAATTATGCTGATGATTTAAGCATTCTAGATGAAAGCGTGAGCAAAATGAAGAAGCCTTTAGACATTTCGAGTTCAGGGTGCTAGAATAGGTTTCAAAATCAAAGTTAAGAAGACTAAGCCGCTAAGGCTACGAATAAGTGTAGATGAAAAGCTGACCTTTATATATCATAATTAAGTTTGACAAAGGAGCCAAAATTCATTAAAAAAAGACGATTAGGTGTTTTTGATGAACTTAGAGAGCAAAGTATAAACTTAAAGGAACAAAATTCATGTTTCTCAGCATATGCAACATATATCTATAGAACTAAGGGAAATAAACTAGCTCATGACATTTTCCTATGTTTTTAAAACTTCGAAAATGTTTTGGAGAAAATGAAAGTCGAATCTCAGCTTGAGAGTTTGCTTTGAAGACTGGAACTACTTTACCATATTTGAGTAAATTTGGATAATAACCAGAACTAAATGAGATATTAATTAAATACGTAAGCGGTTCAGTAATGAAATTCTTAATCAGTTTAATTAATCTTACAAGAACATTGTATGAGTCTGCTGTCTTTGATTCATCGAAGTGAACTTTGATTCAGTCTTGCCTAGTTTGTTTACTAGAGATTGGGCGATCCCAGTGGACGTGCTAGGACGATGAAAATTGGTAGGCGTGTCAGGGACCTGCACAAATTGACTTGATAAAGTCGTTCGCCCCGATTCGACCACCTGTGGGGCTGAAGGAGAGGAAAAATTAGAGAAAATGAGGTGTTTTTAACTGACGAGTGGGAGATCAGATCTCGATGAATTTTGATATTTAGAAGGATCTCGTGTCTCAGAGCTCTTATTTTCACGGCATTAAGCCTCTGCTTTTCCGTTGAGGCAAAAAACGTTGATTGAGTAAATACCAGCAAATGTGATTAGATATGTCATTTTTACGCTCTTTTTTGCTGATGAAAATAAATGTTTAAAGTCAAAAGGATTTTCTAAGGCTTAAAGCTTAGCAAAGCTATTCAAAAATTTTGTCTTCTTCTTCGCTACCATCGTCTACAGGGTTTCCGGCACCAACTGATTCGTAGTTAGAATAGGTTCTTGCTTTACAATTGCCACCTATTAGACACACCTGCAAGAAAAAGGAATCAAATTTTTGTATTCGGTTATTTCTGAGAGGCTTTAATGGAAATACCACATTTCTTTGAGCCAAGACTATGCATATTGACCCCACCATGAAAATATATGGCTGACCCACCCTAGCAGTCAGTTCTAGGGGGTTGTTATTAGAGATAAATTTTAGTCATATTAGAGATATTTCTGGGAGGTTTTGATGAAAATGCCTTCGTTTCTATAAGCTTTCTTAATTTTCGCATTGGGGGGGGGGGGTAATTCAAGAGCATCTTCCAGGAACATGATTTAGGATCTCAATTCGGTCCTGGTTTTGTTTTCTTGTTTGCTTAAACTATTAGTTGCTTATTTAGAATAAGGCGTTCTGTCCATTTTCGCTCGGAAAATACGGACATATTTTCTAAAGACTTTTTTCTATTGCGCCGAAGAATGGAAACCCTTGTCCTCCCGAAATGTGGATTTGTTGCGTGATACGCTTTTCGATAGTTTTCAATTTGAAATGGACACTGGGGGGGGGGGGTCTGCTACATCATAAAGATAAAGCAGAAAATGAATAGAATATGTCGAAATTTTACAAAAAGTATGTAAAATTAAGTTTACTACATTTAACGCCATTCCTAAAAAAAGAGCCAATAGCTTATGTGGCACTTGTGACGAGGTCGGGACCTAAAATTAGACTCGGTACTAGAGAGTTTATGTGTATATGTGTATGTATAAATTTTCGTATGTATGTATGTATGCATGTATGTATATATGAATGTATTTATTTACGTTAGTATGTATGTATGTATATATGTATGTATTTATATGTATGTGTATATGTGTATATGTGTGTATGTGTGTATGTGTATATGTGTATATGTGTATATGTGCATATGTATAAATATGTATATATGTATATGTGTATATGTGTATATGTGTATAATTCAATTTTTCGGGAAGGATATTTGGACCAAACTTTTAGCCTAGTGAGTTGCAATTAATTTTCAGGAATACAGTTCATTCTAATACAAAGAACTTGCCACAAAGATTGGCAGTCACTCCTAGATGCAAAGATTTGGAGTAGATGGAATTTTTATGAAAAAATTTCAAGAGAATCAAGCAGGTAACTCAATACAGACTTGACCAGTACAGCATATGAACAACATGATTTAAGGGCTTGTTTTCTTATGAATAAATTATAAGGAAAAGAAATTAAATGAAATGAAAATGATAGTTCAATTCACAGAAAAAAGGAAAATTTCACCTTTTGCAGATAATGCCATTAGGTCTGGCATGCATGTCGAATTTAATTGCATAGATTCCCATTAATATGTCACCCCTTCTTGTGGTAACTTAGTTTCTGTTTCTAAAATTACATACATTTTTGTGTGCTGTAACTCCGAAATTTATTAGAAGCGTACTTCTGTTGCGCGCTGATGGAAGATCCTGTCGTCGGGACGCCGTCGCGACGGCGGTTCGTCGTCACCCACACCATGATAACTATTATCGTCACCATTATTCTTCTTGTCGATTGTGCTCATTATAATGTTTACGTAGCTCTCAAAATAATTCTTGCTTAGTAGAGAAAAAAAACTTGAATCGTTTTTCAGTTTCCGACCGACAGTACTTATTACCCTGTTGGTTATAAGATCAGGAACGAAGTTATTCGATCAAGAACCAACGATAAGACGTGCTAGAAACCTAAAAAACTGTGGATAAACAAGTACAAAATCTAAATTGATTGGTACCACAGGATTATTTCTTCTTGGCGTCTTTATTACTCGCGTTTTGTCTGTGGCCACCAGGGTTGCCACTCTAGTGATTTGTGACAATTTTTAGTGTTTCTATATTGCCTAAAGTAAAAAATCACTAAATCGCGAAATGGTGATTAGCTTCAAGTAAAGAAAGTTACAAATCGGACTGGCAATCCCTTTGAATTTAGGATGGGTTTTTGGAAAGACATTAACATTATCTATATATATATATATAAATAAGTTGTTTGTGTGTCTGTGTGTCGAGTGACGTCATGTCATCAGGTCGTCATGTCGTCATTATGACAATGACGTCATTAACAGTATTTAAGACATTCGTTCACGGAAAAATGTTTAATTGTATACTGAGTGAATAATTAGGAATATACACCGACTGAATGATTAATTGGAAACTTTCCTGGAATGTGAATTTCATATAAGAGCTGTTTTAACAAGTATATGGTGAAAATGTTTGATTTTTTATAATGTCAATAGTTATTTCCTTCATTTTTATGAATGAGGTCAACCATGTCTTAATTATCATAATTGTAAGTATTTCCGGAATTTAGTAACACAAAATAAAGTCAGGATTGCCATCAGGGGCTGATCCCCGCCGTGCGCGACGCGTCCTTCGAGGTCGCGCGCGGCGAGCTGTTCGTCATCATGGGCCTGTCGGGCTCCGGCAAATCCACGCTGGTGCGCTGCATGTCCCGTCTGGTCCACGCCACCGGCGGCGCGATCCGGATCGAGGGCGAGGATATCCTGCGCGCCGGCAAGCGCCGCATGACCGCGCTGCGCCGCCGCAAGCTGGGCATGGTGTTCCAGCATTAGTGGGCTACCAAAACATCATGGACAGATGTTTAATAGCTCATATAAAAGCTATTTCTCATATCTACGTTTTGCCTATAAATTACGCCATCTGCAGGTGCCGAATGGCACTAAAGATGGCACTATTGGTGCAATGTTTCAAGTGGAAAAGCTGGGGCTATTGGGCTAAATGAACTTCTTAGAGAAATGTATAATTGCTCATTTGAAAGCAATTGCTCATATCTATATGCTTTTTGAATAAATGCAAAAATAAACTTTATTAGAGATATTCTTTTTGGTAATGGATACCCCATTCCTTTCGTCAATAAGATAATTCACCGTAGACTAAAAAAACATTCTTGTAAAATCGAAAAAGATATTTCACAATGTGAGGCTACTGATTAGCCCTAGAATATTGTCTGTCTTCCGTATATCCCAAAAATCACAACAAAATTAAAAAATATTTGCACAGAAATTAATCTGTGTGTAGCGCGCGGCTAATCTGGTTCGCCAGCTGTTGGCGTTTTCACGTCAGCAGACTCTACAGCCGCGCCTGTTGACGGTAACCGATCCTCTTGCCGAGCTTTCCCACCTTCTGCGGAGGCTGATCGGCGAGAACATCGAATTGGAGATGATCCACGGGCGAGATCTGGGCCAGGTCATGGTCGATGCCGGCCAGCTTGAACAGGTCATCATCAACCTGGCCGTCAACGCACGCGACGCCATTTCGTCGATTTCAAGAAAGAAAAAGCCCCGGAATCTCCGGGGCTTAGTCATTCATCGAGTTTAGCCGATTAGAGATCGAGGACCAGCCGCAACAAGCCGGAGAGCGAGATCAAGAAGTTCGTCGAGTTTAGCCGATTAGAGATCGAGGACCAGCCGCAACAAGCTCCTGATCCGCTGGCTGCGGCGCTGCAGTTTAGCCGATTAGAGATCGAGGACCAGCCGCAACAGGTTCCAGGTTGCTACCATTCAGAGCATCATGACCATCACTCACTGAAAAAGTATTTCAAATAAAACCATTTCATTGAATGGAACAAAATTTAAAAGATATGTAGTACCTTGCTGTATTTAAACCTATATTCTATGCATAGCACATTCATTTCCTGAAAGACAAAGCCCTTTTATGTTTACAAGTTTGACTGTGGAGAGTTGTGGAAAATTTGATTAATCTCCTATGATCACACTAAGTGGCCTTCTTAGCAGGCCTTCTGAGTAGGCGTTAATTAGCTGTGGTAGACCTTAATTAGCTGTAATTTTTGCTATTTGTTTTCTAGCCTACTTTAAACAGATTTTTAATTATAAAAATAATAACAAAAATAATAATGTCTATAGTTATTGCCGTTAACTTTATTCTCTTCTTTTTCATTAATTCACATTTTTTGTTATTGTTTTCTAGCTAGCCTCTTGACTTTTGTGGCGTTAGGTCCTTTGGGACGCCGTGGACCTCGGCTACCTCACCGTACATGTGGCGCATCGCTTGGCCCAAGGCTCACTGGCCGAGGGAATCTACGATTTCGGTCGCCTGAAAGGCATCGAAGTTCGCGCTGGGCAAGCGATTCTCGGTACGCCCTTGGTCTTGGACCGAGGCAATGTGGACGAGTACAAATTCTGAGCGCGGACTCTTCATGCAGCTGACCGCGATCGTAAATCGCTCCTGCTAGAATATCACAAAAAGGCTCATTCTAACGAAATTAAAGTTCTAGTGCCCTTTTTAAGGTATCAAAAATTTTTAGGGCAACTAGTTCCCTTCCCACGCTCATGATTTTGATTTATATCAAAATTTTGAAATAGCTATTACGTTGATAATACATGAAAATCTAATAAATATGTCTTTGAGGACGACTTAACCCCCAAAGTCCCCAGGAGAAGGGCTGAAAACTATCAACTTTACAGAAGTGACTTGGACCAATATTAACCAAAACTAAAAATGGAATTCCCATGACAATTGCTACACCGGCAGTATTGGCTTTTTATGCTGATTCTAAATACATAAAATTCTTTCAGTTTATTGTTACCCACCCAAAACCAAAAATCTGGAATTTTTTTTTCGATTTCTGAAAAAAGCAGAAACACCTCCAAAAAAGCAAGTGATCTTATTGAAAAATACTTTTATCAGATACCACATAGGTACTTTGGGTATTGTTAGGGAATTTACTTGGAGAAGGGATGTATGTGTTACCAGGAACTTTCTTTTGTGAAAATTTAAATTTATATACTGAGTTTTACATCCATTTGTTTATCTTAGACAGCTATGTAGTGCCGCACTGTGAGTAAGGAGTGACTCGTACTTACGAATTTTAAGTACTTTAAGTTACCAGAACTTTAATAACAATTTTGATACCAACAAATATACTAAAATTGAGCCCTCTTGCAACATTCTGGGACTACTGAGTCGATACGATCACCCCTGGAAAAAAAAACACGCATCCGTGATCTGTCTTCTAGCAAAAAATGTGAAATTCCACATTTTTGTAGATAGGGGCTTGAAACTTCTTAAATAGGGTTCTCTGACACGCTGAATTTGATGGTGTGATTTTCGTTAAGATTCTATAACTTTTAGGGGGTGTTTCCACCTATTTTCTAAAATAAGGCAATCATAATCGCTCTATGTTAGTATGTATTGTACGTTTGTTTGCATTGATTGTTTTTTTTGTTTTTTTTTTGTTCGTTTTGGGTTTCATTTATACTCCAGTAGCATAATATTTGTTTTGTTTTAAGCTTAATTTGCACATTCAATTTATGCATTACTCGTTTTAAGATTTATTTATTCATTTATATTATTACTTGTTGTATTTTTTTTTTGCTATGATTGTATATTTAATTTATGGGTGCTAATAGTGTGATTAATGATTTTCTTAAGTATGGTGGCTCTGAGGTTAGAAATAAGTTACTGAAGATTATGTATATGATTTTTGAAAAGTGGAAGTACCTAGTGATTTTAGGAAAACCCTAATTAAACCAATGTATAAGAAAGGGGATAAGAGTGAACGTGGTAGTTATCGAGGTATTAGTCTGGTATTTAGCAAATTACTTAGTAATATGATACGTCTTAGACTTAGAGGAAATCAGTGCCCCCCAGGATGGCACCATAGCCAGCGTGGTGGTGAATGAAGGCGACCAAGTCGCGGTTGGCGAAACCTTGCTGACCCTAAGCTAGTCTCGATGGAACTAATACTACAGATATGGCGAGAGTCAGGTCTCGCGCAGATCACCATCGGCCAATTCGTGATGATGTTGGTGGGTGGTTGGCTGTTGTACTTCGCGATAGTTCGCAAGTTTGAACCGTTACTTCTAAGGCGTCGTACCAGGAGACCTTGCCCCACCAGCGGGTGTGGTGTCCGCCCTCGCGCAACGAGCTGCCGAGCAAGAGATCACCGGCGGAAGCGAGGAAGCCCCACTCGACGCCCTCGTCCTCGAGCTCGTGCACCTTCAACGTGTCGCCGCTCGCCGCGTCGATCACGTGGGCGCGGTCGCGCATGGCGAGGTACAGGTGGTCGGCGTCCGCGCACCAGTTGGCCGACTAGCGCGGATGAATACACATTGTACTGAACGATGTTATTAGAATCAGGGCCGACAAGGGGAGTTGCATATGATAAATTATGACCGAAACCTGAATCAGGGCCTTTCCAAGATCATTTTGATGCATACATTTATGTTAAGTCTGACTTGCTTTTTCTTTCTGTTTCTTTCTACCGAATAGAAAATTGGAAATAAAAATATCAGCCATCTAAACCATCTGAAAAATTTACTATGACCTCAAAATGGAAGAAAAATCAAAAAAACAAATAAACGCGCACCCGTGATCTGTCTTCTGGCAAAAAATACGAAATTCCACATTTTTGTAGATAGGAGTTTGAAATTTTTGATATAGGGTTTTCTGATACGCTGAATGCAATTGTGTAATTTTGGTTAAGATTCTATGACTTTTAAAGGGTGTTTCCCCCTATTTTCCAAAATGAGGCAAATTTTCTCAGGCTCGTAACTTTTGATGCCAAAGCTAAAGAAAATCCTGGATCCACCCCTAGTGGCACCTACCTTAATTACATTAGTTTGGACTTTGGAGCAAGGCAAAGCTCCATGCTGGATATGTCTGATTCTTTTGTTGACAAATATCTAGATTAACAGAGTATTCAGATAGCTAAGAATTAAACTTACCTCTAGAATCAGAATTTCATTCTGAATCCAAAAATGACATTTGTTTTCATAGCAAATTCAACTTTAAGCCCTTTACGGCCGACGCAGACGTGGCGGCGCGGGCCGGTGAGTTGCTCTCCGCGCAGCGCGCGCAAGGGGGCGCGTCGCGGCGCCCCGCGGTCGAACTGGCCTACCGCTACCGCGACCAGGACCGCCCGCTCAACGTAGTGATCCTGTCCGATGGTTTGACCGAAGAGTCGGAGCACCGGCAGCTGCTGGGATTGATCCGCGGGCGGCCGAAGGGTGTGCGGGTGTTCTGCATCGGTATCGGCCTTGAAAAATGAGTATTTATCATAAACCTAAAAGGTCCACAGGGGCTTATAACTCAATCTGATTTAACCCACCACAGGTCCGGAATTTGACTCTAATTTCGTATAAGCGTCTCCATACTAATCCAAACAAGAAGAGACCCATAATTCTCTACGAAAAGCCCTAGAGTGGCAGTTCTGGCCTCTCTGCGCCTGGGGCAAAATTTGGATTAGCGCCTTCCTCCTAGCTTCCAAAAGACCCACTACACTTTACTAACCCTCATCCCCAAATATGCGAAGATATAGCCGAAAATTTTTTCTAAAAAAGAAAAGAAACTAACGAAAAACCGGTTTGTCCTCGAGTTTTACACATTGCAAACTTAAGTGAGTGGTATACAAAATACCGTAATTTTTCATATAAAAATACAAATCATTTCAAATACAAAAATTTCATTCAAATACACAAGTACCGTAATATTTGATGGAAAGAGACAATTTACGAAAGTAAGTCATGCATTTTAAGTCTGCATGCACGTAGGAAAATTTGTTAGAAGTGTTAGGCAACGATTTTGCTTTGTTTTTACAGCTTTGATTTAATTAATTTGTTTTACTAATTTTCTTTTCTTTTGAAATATGTGCAATAACAATTTTAGATCCTGAGTATGATAGGGATACTATTTCATCCTTTTTCAATGAAATAAAAAGTTAAGGTTTAAAGGTCCCTTACACACATCACATTTAAACGGTTTTTCACCTGTATTCAACCTTTGGTGCATATTCAAAGTGCTTGATTGAGAAAAGTCTTTGTTACATACGTCACATTTAAACGGTTTTTCACCTGTGTGTGTTCTCTGGTGTGTAATTAAATTGCCGTTTGAAGAAAAACATTTGTTACACAAGTCACATCTAAAAGGTTTTTCACCTGTATGTGTTCTCTGGTGCACATTCAAATGGCTTGAAACGTTTTCCAAGCTATTTGGGTGCTGTTCCCCGCGCATCTTCTACTATTTGGGTGACAAGAGTTTTAACGTTGTAAATCATTTCAATTCCAATACTCTATTCTTTGATCCTTTCATGCTCCTTTTTGGTGGTTTTAGTCTCCTGCTACTGCAAAGTCGACGATAAGAAAATAAATCAATTATTTTGAGTAGCGGATGTTTGGGTATTTTATCAGCTTTTAAGGAAAATTCCCGATAGAGGGCACTAAATTAAAAAAAAAAGAAACGTGAGTACAAAATTATCAAAACTACACCAGAAAAATGTGGCAATGAACAGCTCTGGAGAAGCTCTTTGGCTTCTTTTGGAGGTGTAGTCGTCTTTGGGAATTAATAAGTTGTTGATTTTTGAAGTTCAATAGACAAAAATGTTGCCAAATTTAACTAGCCTAATTTCATTTGCTTTCTTATTTTCATGGTTCAACATAGCAAGGGCCGTTATCACTGTTTTGGCTGCGGCGTTTCGGGCGACCATTTTCGGTTCATGACCGAGCTCGACGGGATCTCTTTCCCCGAAGCCGTCGAGCGGATCGCCGACATGGCCGGCGTCGCCATGCCGGCGCGCGATCCGGAGGCGGAGAAACGCGAACAGGAGCGCAGCAGCCTGGCCGACGTCATGGAACTGGCCACGCAGTTCCTCGAGGAGCGGTTGCAGGCTTCCGAAGGATTTTACTTACGTCTAGGCTTTTGTTTATTTATGTAGAAACATAATACACTACAAACATTTTTATGGTATCAAAGTGAAAGGACTCGAATCGCTGTCAGGCAAAATAACTAAACCTTTCCTAATTTCAAAAATTCCAGGAACCTGAGTTGGGAAACATATAATAAATGAGGGACTTTTTTTTCTTTCCAGACAGAAGCAAATAACCTTATATGCACTAATATTTTGGCTGCATATTTACAAGTCAGTCGACACAGTTTTGGAACCAAATGAAGCGGTTAATTATCCACCTGAATTTTTGGATTCCCTGGATCTCCCAGGGTTTCCACCACACGTGCTACAACTAAAAATAGGCGTACCAATCATATTGTTACGAAACATAAACCCTCCGAAGCTTTGCAATGGCACGCGACTGGCCGTAAAAAAACAATGGAAAACGTAATAGAGGCAACAATCTTGACAGGGCCTTTGATCTTGAATGGTCATTTGTCCAATTCTTTCATCGAGAATACCAAAAAAAGGCATTTTCAGTGAAAATATCCCGCAGAACATATATTTTCTAAATCTAGAGGGACAGATGCCCTATCATCCCAAACATTGACGTTACTGCCTAAAGCCTTAACAAAACATTGCGGGGGGGGAGGACTTGGATACATTTAAAGTGAAAGTGACCCTTAAAATTTAATAAAAAGAAATTTGATTGACATTCGGATGAAAATGAATTGGTTCTAAATAGATCCCAGGACAAATGCAAATAAAGAGTGCATATATCCCAAAGGGTGGCAAGGATTTACCACCACCCCCTCCTGCGGAAAATACCATCCGGATAACACCCCCGCTGAAAATATACACCCCATGGAAAATCAGGTTTTTCCAGATTTGAGAATTTTATTTGAGTTTTGTTTTTTTATTTTCCGTAGGGGGAAGGAATTTCGGTATGAAAGCCTTATGGGTGTTTACTATTGGGAACGCTCTAACGTTTCCTCTAGTATCGGGCGGAAGTTAAATTTGGAAAAATAAGTTTTTTTTCTAAAGAAAGTAAAGAGTGACATTAAAACTCAACACAAATAGAAATCATTCGGTCGGGCTACAACCCCTTCAACTTTTCACTCCTTGCACTAAAGTTTGGCTTGTTTCCATCAATGAGAACGAATAATTTGGTACAATGGCATATATATGTATTTGCAACTTTCATTTTAGTTTTGTTATTTTAAAATAATGTTTCTGTCGTTACTATTTTTTCTTTTAATTCCATTTCACACAGAAATGCGGAAAATTGATACATAAATAGGCATTTTTAAACGTCGATCCAAAATTTTTGGATCAATATATTTAGTTTTAAAAAAAGAAAAATTACACTTTCTTTAAAAAAGTAAATAAAATTGTAATCAGTTAAAAAAGTTACGTAAATTTAAAAACGTTTTGTGCAATAAAATGGGAGGCATATCCCCGCAGCGCCCTTATCCAGGCTTAGTCTAAATGAGGGCAGATGATAGATTAACTCCCTCCCCCCTAGAGCCTTTCCTATATTTATCTGAAGGCTCTTGGAGAATTAGCTTTGGGCATTGAAGTATGCTCTTTTAGACATCTGACAACCCTCCCCTTAGCTTACACAGAGACCCACCGGTCCTGCTTTGTAGAAATTCCTTCATGAGATATACTAGTTTGAAAGTTTCAAGGGGTTGACAACTTCAGTAGTAGGGTACACGCTGAAACCAAATATAAGCCGATACCAATTGTGAGACATGTAGTGGACTTGTAAGGAAATATCAGCTGTTAGCTCATAATCATCTTCGGCAGTGAGGGGTTTGTAAATTTTGCTATTTGGTGTACCTATTATTTGTTTCCATTATATATGATGATAAGACCGAGTTATCAGACAGAGGGCCTTTTTGGCGGAATGGTTTCTCACATACGTCACATTTGAAAGGTTTTTCTCCAGTATGAGTTCTTTGATGAAGCCGTAAACCGGAATTTGTAGTAAAAAGATTCTTGCATATATCACAATGAAAAGGTTTTATTCCAGTGCGAGTTCTTCGATTACCTGCAACAGGGAGAACTATAATAAGGTAAAATTCACTCAAAATAGATAACTAAGTCTTACGTTTAAAAATACCTCACTTTTTCTAATTTTCAGAATTAACCCTCCCCCCAACTTCCCCAAAGAGAGCGGATCCGTTTCGGTTATGTCAATCACTTATATAGGACTCGTGGTAAGTCTTTCCACCAAGTTTCATCCCGATCCCTCCACCCTAAGCGTTTTCCAAGATTTTAGGTTTCCCCCTCCAACTCCCCCCAACGTCACCGGATCTGGTTGAGATTTAAAACAAGAGCTTTGAGTCCTCAGAGTGGGGGATCGAGATGAAACTTCGGGGGAAGGATAAGCAGAAGTGCTAAATACGTGATTGACACAACCGGACTGAATCTACTCTCTTTGGGGAAGTTGGAGGGGGTGTTAATTCGGAAAAATTAGAAAAATTGAGGTATTTTTAACTTACAAATAGGTGATCGGATCCTAATGAAATTTGATATTTACAAGGATATTGTGTCTCAGAGCTCTTATTTTAAATCCCGACTTTTTTTTTTTTTTTTTTTTTTTTTGTTTTTTTTTGTTTTTTTTTTCTATGAGTGACCGTATCAACCACGTGGTCTTAGACTGTCGCAAGAGGGCTCATTCTAACTGAATTTAAAAGTTATAATACCCTTTTTCAGTGCCCAAAAGTAAGAGGGCACCTAGGCCCCCTCCCACGCACATTTTCCCCCAAAGTCACCGGATCAAAATTTTTAGGTAGCCATTCTGTTCAAATTCGAAATTTCACAGTAAAGATCAAGAAGCTAAGGAGGAGACAGCACCTTTCTTATAAAGAATAATTTGTTCAAATATGTTTCAAATCTGTTCTTTCCTTTCAGTAGAAAAGATCGTTTTTTTATTTAATTTCTGATTGTTTTCCAAATCATACCCAGGTCTAACCAAGATATAATTTGTGGTACCGGTCTTTTAAACCCCTGGTTAATTGCTTTTAAAATGTGTAAATCAATAATTGGGTTCGATCGCGAAGTAGCCAACCACCGTTCCACCAACTTCGCAAACGACATAAGTATGAGCTGAGTTGCTGATATCGCAGTCGGATACGGCAAGCTCTTCACGGCAAGCCTGCATAAATTTGTCTGAATAGCCCCAGTGGGCTTTTGACCTCATCGCAAGATCGGACAGAAGCTCGGCTTCAGAGCAATTTGCCGGCCTGATTATCGTGCTGTTACTCATATTAAGCCAAATTAGGTATAACAGCCTAGTTATAACCAATATGGTGTTTGGTCATAAAATCACCCATAAGTTGACATGGTATTCAAGTGATGGTAAGACAACAAACGTTATTGATTATGTTATTGCAAACCAAAGACTACCAGGATCAATACAAGATACTATGGTATATAGGAGTGCTTTTATTGATGTTAAAAGTAAAGATCACAGTAGTGTCTAAGGTTAATTTAAAGGTGCTCGCTTATAGCGATATGGTCCAAGGTCATAAGCAAAAGTTCGTTGTTTTTTTTATTTGGTTAAGAATGAATTCCGTGGATGGCGCAGAGCAGTAATTG
This sequence comes from Alatinidae sp. Z8VKAUB7J3, assembly GCA_010016025.2. NCBI lineage: Eukaryota > Metazoa > Cnidaria > Cubozoa > Carybdeida > Alatinidae > Alatinidae sp. Z8VKAUB7J3. Next base: position 238,449,281 of record JAAAKM020721499.1, read on the forward strand.
CCGAGGATCTGAAAGATGCAGCTAGACGGGATTATAGTAAATTTAAAAAAAAAATCCAAGTTTTTTTAACTGAAATTAGGGAGCGATAATAAAACTTAAAACGAACAGGAAATTATTCCGTATAGGCTATGAAATGTGCTGTCCCCTCCACCATAATGTTAAGTATATATCAGTCAGCGACTTAAAGATGAGCATAAATTGCCACACTGTGAACGTGAAACATTTCGTAATAATTTAGTAATAACAGCTTTAAAATGATTACTCGTTTCATCTAGAGCCACTGAAAAATATAAAAGAAAGAGAAATAAGTCTCTGGTAAGACTAGATTTTTAATAAATTATTTAGGTTCCTTAGGTTTAATTCATATGCATGCTTAGCTAGACAGCCTATCTTATCCAAGATCTCTCATGATTAAAAAAAATTATTTTAATAAAAATTTGTCGAAGATAAGGCACCATCTAAGTGCTGGGGGTATTCACTTGCAAATCAGACCTTATCAAAATATCATTTTGATTTATTGACTAGCCTGGGATTTATTGACATTACTTCAAGTTCTCATTTAAGTTACTGTAAAGGCTTGAACTTCTATAATTTGATATAAAATCAAAACAACTTACAGATTAATGACCGTGGATTAAAGTTTTATTGCTCATTTGAAGGGTCAAAACTAAACAGGGGGTGACCAGCTACATTCAAAGCATCCTGTAGGTCTCTGGATGCCCCATTCACCATGATATAAGATCCTAAATATGTATATACAGTTTTGTTGGTTAAAATGTGAAAAAGACGTGCCTCAAAAAGGTGACATGATCAGTCCGAAATTTTTAATAATCTGATTATCAATATACCAGAGCAGTGGGCGAGGGCACTCCTAAGCGAAATTACTGTATCCCAAATTGAACAATTGTTTTATCTAATTTTTTCTTCTTCAAAATTTGAAACATTCCGATCAAATTTTAATCACAATACTTACAGGGAACAGATACTACATCCTATCCTCACTAGTAGGTCGTGTGCCTAGAATGGCAATCTCTTGATCCAGGATGCAGAGGTTTAAATGATTCAAGGTTCGCTCAAACAGAAGTAAGAAAATGTTTGTCAATAGCCAAAACCCAGAAACTAAAAACCTATCTTAAAAAAAATTTCTACCTTACCTTAAATTACAGCTTGGAGCAATATAAGGATTTTTCCTTGTAGAAACTCCAGAGTTGATAACACATGAGACATAGTTGAATACATACACTTGACTAGTGGTTTGATGTTGCTGATTCCGATTCAAGTGCTTCCCAGTTATACTTCGATTCTTTTTTTGACTATTCGCAATAGATATTTCGAAACTTAGTGCTCGGAGACTTGAAATTTTGTTTCCCAACCATACAAGCTTAATCATTTCACGATAAAACATAGCAGAAACAGTGCGGACAAGGCTGTATCCAGGGGGTTAGGGAGTTTGAACCCCCCCCCCCCGAAATGTTTGACCGACTTGCAAAAAACGTAACAAAAATAAACAAAAACAAATTCCTGGTGCATTTAAGTTTTTTGTAAGCCCCCCCGATGCGCGATTTCGTCTGGGTGGGGGATTGTGTCGATCACATGATCTGGCTCTATGAGAGCCGGGCCGCCTCTGGAATCTTCAATTCCGGCAGTGGCCGGGCCCGCAGCTTTCTCGATCTGGCGAAGGCGACCTTCGCGGCGATGGAGAAGGAAGCGCGGATCGAGTTCATCGACACGCCGGAGAACATCCGGGCGCATTACCAATACTTCACGGAAGCGTGCATGGATCGGCTGTTTTTTTTTGGTATGATTTCTACAAACTCGTGTGCGTCTAAAAATAATGCTTAATTTTCCGGCCGCTTTTTTCTTGGTTCTTTTTATCAAAATAGTTGTGCATAAAATTAGGTAAAATCACCTATATTTGTTCGTTTTGCATTCATTATTACCGTAATTCCGCATTTTTCAAGCTTTTTTAAAAAAGCGTCTTTATTACATCAATCCTTTCACGTGCTTCCGGACTTTTAACATGCCTTTAGTTATGAAAATGCAATCCCTGTTATTTGAGTAGAATTCTGAGCCATATAAATTTTTTTTTTAATTTAAGAAATGTATTTGCATGTCTTTAAAACCTTATAAATTGGGATTAAGCAAAGTTGTGAAGCTGAAAGCAATCTTGTTGTACTTCATTCAAGCAGAAGATATATTTTGCAAGATTTCACTTTTATAACATGCATATTTTTAAAGGTCATCAAAGGTCAAGGTCAACACGAAACTGTGAATGGCCCGCGATTGCCAGCTTGATCATCTCGACCCGTGCATCACCGGGCGTAAGCAGTCGGTCCGGCTTGTGAGGTGGTTGCGCCGCCGGCATAAAGTCAACCCGGTCGAGACTTACATGGGTTAAACACTGCTCGGCGAGTAACAGATGCCCAATATGAATTGGATCGAATGATCCACCAAATATTCCAATTTTCATTTCGAAAACCCTCGATCGATCACTTTTATTTTTATTTGGCATTCCTATTCAGTGTTAAAAGGATAGAATTTCCATTATATGTGTTCCATACACATATCATCATGATTTTTGTCTGCACGTCTACATGACTGGTAAATAAAAACAGCCAGTCTCGTCACAATAGACAGGAAATATAAATTGGTTCAATATGTCTTCAAAATATCTACTGATTTTTTTTAATATCTACAATTTTTCTACTATTTTCTAGATATATTCCGACGATGGTTGCGGATCGCACACGCGGCATGGTGGACGGTCCTGATCTTGGCCCCGACGAATCGCAGGCAACCAGCGACGATTGGCAGATCGCCGATCCACACGCGGCTTTCAATGTCACACCGGCTTATCGAATGAGTTCTCTCGTGGGCTGGCAACTGTTTTTCCTGTCCTGGTTGTCCATTACCGTCGTCGTCGTCACCGGCTCGGTGGTTCGTGTCGTGCGCTGCTTGGCAGCAAATTGAAGGTTGCGGACGCTAAACGGGATAAACGCGGCCGCATATATGCGTCCGCATGGTAAGTAGATCGCGGCCGCATGAGGACTATTGCGGCCGCAAGTTAGTTTATAAGCGGCAGCTCGGCGGTTTATAAAAGGAAGCGGACGCAAAGGGAGAGGTTGCCTCATCCAAAACGGTGAGCGCCACCCCTCTTCCCTTTGTTTGTTTTTCCATTTTTTTTTCTTAAGGTTTGGTTTGGCTATGGGGGTCTCCCTCTCTCCTTTGCTGGCAAATCTTTCCATGCACACTATTGAAACCTTCGCTATACACAGTTTTAGGCTCTCCCCTTGTTTCTGGGGAAGATTCATGGAAGATGTGGTTTGCATTTGGATCCACGGTTTAGATTCCTTAGACCTTTTCCATAAACATTTAAATAGTTTTGATAAAAATATAAAATTTAAGAAAATGACAAACTACCTTCTGCCAACGACCCACTACAATATTGCCGAGCCCCACCGGGGGGGTCAGCGCACCGCGCTGGGAATCACGGTGCTAGATTAAGGTGTTTTATTAATAATTTTGTATAAAATAGATCTTCATGCCATAACTGGGTAATTCGAGTTATATAAGATTTCTAACTCTCCCTAGATCTATGATGTCCGGACAGCTAGTCGTTTTCAGAATACTTTGATCGATTGTTTTTGTTCAGAAAGGACTCTTCAATTAGGGGGGAATATAGATACTCGGTCGTCTCTACCGTCTTTTGACCGCCATTACGTAAACTTATTTTATGAATTAGCAATTTCAAGTTCCTTAGAATAAGCTAATCCTTAATCCTTAACAATTCCTTTTTCTCTGCTGCCCAAGTTTCAAAAGTAAAAAAATAATGGTTGCAGCGGCTACTCTAACCGCTTAAATAACAGATTTCAAATATACTTCCATAGTTTCACGTTAACTACAGACCAATTAGTATCACCCCTGCTGCGGGGAAAAATACTTGAAAGCATAGTCAACCCTGGTGTCATTCAACATCTGACTAAGTAAGATGTTGTCCCCTTACCAGCATGGTTTCCGCTCTGCTATATCAGTTGAAACCACCCTTATGGATGTATATGAATATGTCAGCGAACTTATATACAAGGGTCCCCAGTTGACGTGATTTTGCTGGACTTTGCTAAAGCATTAGGCGAACCTCAAGCGGCATTGTTTCCCTAGAGATGATATAATCCGGGTGTTCTGCAATTTTGTTCACTTTGAACCAATGATCATGGATCAAGAGATTTGAAACGGCCGTACACAGCGCTGCCGGTTGTCGCGGCAGTTCGTTCAGCCGTGTCGCCCAGGGGCCGGGATCGGTCCAACGTCCCTGGGAACTCTCGGTTTGCCTATCCGGCGTGATATCTGCCTTCGGCGTGCGCCAATCAAGGAATACAACGAGTTCATAACTCAAAACAGACGTTTTAGGACTCTTACACCATCATTTTAAGAAGGAAATTAAGATCAGAGCAAGATATACCAAGTCAAAACCCATATTGCTCTTCTCTGTGGTGTGAGTCCAAGATTGCTCTTAGGCGTTGTAATATGACAATAGCTTGTATTTTACTAGGTACAGACGGTAAGTTGATACCCCTCCATTTGTCAAAGGTTTGCTCTCATTTTTATTTCGAGGAAAAACTCGCCCGCGCCATTGGCATTAGCAATTGTGGCCGATATTTGGGAATTATGTTGTTTGCGCCTTTCGCAACTTGGCTCGATGATTCTTATGGCTGGCGTATAGCTCATTTGATTTTCAGCTTCGTGGTGCTCTTTTGTTGTGTAAGTATAGAAGCAATAGTGCTGAACTAATCCTTAAAACACTATATCGAGACTACTGCCGTAATAAAGACGTGATAATTAATTAGCATTCTTTTTCAAGAATTAAATAAAAAACAAGCTTATTTAACTGAAAGTAGGGAGCAACATTAAAACTTGACACGACCAGAAATTACTCCGTGTATGAAAGGGGCTGTTCCTCCCTCAACGTCCAGCTCTTTACGCTAAAGTTTTACTCTTTCTCTCAATTTTACTTTATTAAACAGGGGTGGGGCCGACCGGATGGTCGTTGCCGATCGCCGCATGGCCTAAAGTTTGACTCTTTCTTTCAATTCTACTTTATTAAATAGTAAAAGACTTTGGCGTAAAGAGCGGGGTGTTGAGAAGGGATCATCTCCTTTCATACACGGAGTAATTTCTGTTCGTTTTAAGTTTTAATGTCGCTCCTTACTTTCAGTTAAAAAAAGTAGTTTTTTTTTATTTAATTTCTCAAAATATCGGCAAGAAGGATCAAAATAATAATCAACATTGAATAATAATAAATTCTTTAAGAATGCCTCGTGAACCACAAAGGCCGTTTAACTAGAATAAATAGTTCTCTTGAAATTTCAAAAGAAAATTCAGATAAAGAGCGAGGTATTGAGGAGGGGAAGAACCCCTTCATATGCATAATGATTTCTGTTTATTTTAAGTGTCAATCCTCCCACGTAGCCCCGACCTCCCCCCCCCTCCACCATAAAGAATACCCCCTGAAAACGTCGGTATGCTTCTTCAATCCAGCGTCATCGATGCGTGGCTCATCGATTCAGGGTACTCGATCAACGATTCAACACCCCCCAGCGATTCTGCCAGCTGGTACAAATGCGTTTTCTCCAAAACACGTTCGGCTGCTGGGCGACCGCCGGCCACGTCGAAACTCAACATGCCACCAAAACCCGATTGCTGACGCTTGGCCAACTCATGATGCGGGTGACTGGGCAAGCCGGGGAAATAAACGCGTTCCACAGCCGACTTATGGGGCACATAGTATAGAAGTCTCAGGGAGGGCCTAGAAAACTCACCAAAAAATAAAATTGGAGGACAAGGGAACGAGAGAAGGACCTTCCAATTCTCAATGTTTTTGATTGTGAGTGTAATTTTGTCAAAAGGCTAATATCTTGGTAAAATTGTTGAAAAATTATGTCTAAGAAATTTTAAGATCTGGTGAAATCACACATTGATTCGGTAAGATTTGTAAGTTTCATTGAAAATTTGATATTTTTGCTTTTGCTTAAGAATATTATTTTTACGCAAGCTAATATTTTCAAATATATTCCCCTTGTAAAAAATTGTATTTTGTTTTAGTTAAATTTAATTTAGACTCAAAAGTAACCAAAACTCCATAAAAGTAATTGTAAGACAAAAACAGCTGTTTTTGTTTTTGCTGTTCTCTTTTGATGTCTCTTACTGGAATACAGCCATACTATTGAAAAAATACAATTGAAAAACGTTCAGAATTAAATAAAAAACAAGTTTTTTAACTGCAAGTAAGGAGCGACATTAAAACTCAAAACGAACAGAAATTATTACGTATATGAAAGGGGTTGTCCCCTCCTCAACACCTTGCTCTTTACACTAAAGTGTTTTTATTGTTTTAAAAGTAGAGTTGGGACAAAGAGTCAAACTTTAGCGTAAAGAGCGGGGCGTTGAGGAAGAGACAACCCCTATAAACTAGGATGAAGTTGAACTGACGATAAGGCACCATGCGAATGCTACCACTACTACTATTGAGACTACTGCTGCCACTGAGGACAAGGGTATTCAGCTACAACTAACAGAAAACGTTTAGAAACTAAATGAAAACGCACTACATGCGTGCAGGTTGTCAAAAGGATGTATCCGCAATATATCTGGAACAGCTGAGGACATTTAATTCAACCTTTCAAGGCAGCTGCAACTGCTACTACAAGAGCTAAGTAAAAAGAGAGAAGTTCTAGTGCCATTTAAATAAAAAATGTTTTATCTAAGTCATATTGTATAGAAGAAGTCTTTGGTGTATTTACATATTAACAATGTCGGCAATAAGAAACACTATCAAATCCATTATACTTTGCTCTACTCTTATAGTTTTTTCTGGATGCTCCCCTGATAGAAGCAAGCAAGAGGAGGTTGAAGAAAAGAGATCTCAAGTCGGAATGGAGGGGTCGGAAATCTTAGAAAATACTTAAAGCGGAGAGATCAGGATGAAACTGGATGGGAAGAATAAAAACCTGTCTAAGATGCATGACTTACATAACCGGACCGGATATTCTCTCTTTGGTGGAGTTGGGGGGGGGGTAATGTGGAAAAATTAGGTATTTGTAACTTATGAAAGTGTGAAAGTGTAACTTATCTTGTGCTTTAAAGCTCTAATTTTAAATTCCGACCAGATCCTGATCGTGTATCAGCAATCACAAGTAACATTCCATCACAGCACATCTGGGAAACAAATATCTATTTGTGTTCATTGCAATTTGTTACACAATATTTCCGAGGCATGTTTTTGTCACAAATAACAATAATTTTATATCAGAATCCTCCTGAATAAAATAAACGTTCACCTTGTACACAAATCTAGACAATTCTTTTGCATTTAGGCACTACAATAGTTCTATGAAAAATTGACAGTATTCAATTTTTTCTTCGGTGAGAGATTTCCTTTCCCTGCCCTCACAAAATACTACGTATCATACCTTTCTTTTTTTACACAGGTCGTCTGACAGACTCTTTGGCTTGTCAATTTATAACGGACTACAGGACTATCATTATTTTAGCTACGTCGATTCACTGTTTCTTCAGTCCCAGCCCAACATCTTATATTAAGTATCTTAATCCAACATCGTATTTGTTGTGATTTGGTATATTTGAGCCGGATCGCTCCTTACTACAGTTCGTTACCACGAACTGTTTGATTTGTACTCGGTTATCAGCTTAGCATGAGAGTTTATATACAGTACAACGTAGGTATATTTTAATTAAATCTTTTAGTTAGGTTAGGTTAAAAATCATTTAATATAATTAGTTCTGGGGCCCATATTTCCATAATTATCTGTTGTGGTTTCCATAATGTTGTTACTAAAGTATTTTATTTTCATCATCTTCCCATTCTTCTTTCTTGCCGTCCTTCCCGTGTTTCTCCTTTCTGTTTTTCTTTCATGTCGTCCTTTTCCCCTCTTGTCTCCGTTTGTTTCTTATTTCGTCCCACCCTCCTCCTTCTTGTCTCCATTCGTTTCTCATTTCGTCCCTCCCTCCCTCCTCCCTCTTGTCTCCGTTTTCTTGTTCATCCGTCCCTCCCTCCCTTCTCGCTCCCTCCGATTGCCTCATCAGAATGAGAAGCGCCGCGGGTCCGGATGTGGATGTGCGGTCTGCCAGGCTTTCCCGCGTTCAAGGTAGCGTATTCTCCGCTCACGCGGATTTTGAAAGACAATGCCACACCTGAGCTGAGGAGGCTTCAAGCCGAGTTGGGTGCCCGGCATAGTTTTCGAGAAGCCGCGCGCCTGTTGAACGCGCTCACACCTTGTGCCACCCAGAATCACGCAACGATACGGAACCGGCTTGCGTCGGTTATCGTTATTACGTATATGAGGGGTTTCGCCCCCTCGTCAATACCTCGCACTTTACACAAAAGCTTGAATTTTGTCCCAAATCCTTAAGAATCACCCTGAATCACAAAGGTCGTAGAATAAATAGTTAAAATTACTGAAAATACTTTAGCCTAAAGAGCAAGATATTTTGGAGGAGACGAGCCCCCTTATATACGTCATATTTTATGTTTGTTTTAAGTTTTAATGCTGCTCATTAAGAAATGAGTAAGTTAAGATGCCCAGTAGTAAGATAGCTAACCACCATCTCAACTGACAAATAACCTTAAAAACTGAGATAGCTGTTTAAGCTCAAAAACGAAGAGATTTCTCGAAATATGAGGATACTGAACTAGAATATCTGCAACCAGAAGATCACAGGCAGAATACTGCACTTCCCGAATTTCAACATAAAGATTTATTTAGCAGTAAAACGTAGTCTTATGAGACTGTCAGGCAATGGTTCGGCAAAGACTGACCAGCGGTCGCTGCCTGCCGTCGTCACTGTCTTTTATGAACCAGAGACCGCGATTGGCTTGGGCAAACCCAATCGCGACTTTGCCATTCAGCTCGCTCGCCGCGGTTTCGTGACTTTGTCGATCGGTACGACACAAGCCACTCAGGATCGAACTTACGCGCTTTACCATCCCAGCATTGATGACGCCAAAGTTCAACCTCTTTCGATGCGACCGACCGACAGACTGACAGAATTTGCGATCGCTACATGTCACTTGGTTAATACCAAGTGCCGTAAAAACACATAGGAACCAACCCTACTGATCTATAGGTTTGCTGAATGAAATGTGAGATGTATGATTTTCAAAAGTTGAGGTTAAGCGTAGGATATTAATGATAAATTCAGAAAATTTGAAATGGCAGCATTTGAGTCGAGGCATTTAGCGTCAAACTATGGTTTACTTTCAAATGTCTTTTTCCTACTTCAAATATCTAACTTGACAATTTACAAAACCTAAGTACACAACCTGGTTGATGCTTATACCATTTCCCTGTCCTTTCAAGATTGTTCAACCTACAATCACTTCTATGTAATCATACCTTTCCTTTACATTGCTTCTATGTTAGTTTCTTACATTTACTTAGCAATGTGTAGAACAGTTTCAGCTATTTCAATGCTCATGCTGCACAAGCGAGAACCTCCTGAGAAGTTATGATGTTGGTAGACTCCAGGATGAGAATTTGAGAGAAACTTTCCAAGAACAGTTGAATACTAAACTTGAGAGTTAAAAATTTGACAATCTGAAAAATGGTTGAAATAATTTAAAAAAACAATTTGTTAAGTTGCTGATGGTGTCTTGGGAAGAGAGTTGAAACTGCAGCTAGGAATATTAGTGAAAAAGCTTTATGTTCAATAGAGAGGAGAAGGAGCTGCTAGTGCTCATAAACTTTATAGGGTTCGAGTTTAAATTTGTTTAGGTACCTTTTACATGTGGAGTACAATTCATTGTGTTTGTTGTTTGACTTTCGCATACCGGACGGAAGTCACGCTTAAAACAATAAATTTTGGTCCGTGGGATTTGATATTTATTTTTGCTTAGTTTTTTTGGGCATTCCTTTATTAGTGTTCTAGTCTATTTCTTTTGCTTAAGCTGTATTCTCTTGGGTATTCAATGCCATGAGCATTGAATTCTTTCTATATGCTTTTTATATGTGGAATAAACAATGTTATCAACTGTTTAAGATCTTCAAAACTTCTTGGATTCATCACATGATACAAAAGTACTCGCAAATAGAAGCACTCGGGAAAAGACACTGAATTTACGTTGTGAATGGCCATTCCATCTATAGTGTTCAGGTATTTCCCAATAATTGAAAAATTCCTTCTTTTTCATTTTGTTTGTGTAAATTGGAGCTTCCGATCAGTTAAGAGGGGGGGGGGCTGGTTTCCTCTATTAATTTTTTTTAGTTTCCTTCCCAATATGATTTTAAAGTTTCAACTTAATACCCTTAATACCCTTTCCTTCGATATTGCAACTGTACCCCTTTGACAGCCCTTTAACATGAGGGGTAGTTTGATTTTGTTTCACATCCAATTCAACATTTTTTAAAGTTTTACCTTAATACCTTTTGCCTGTGGGGTGAGGGGTGGGGTGGGGTGGCGGTTGTGCTGTGTGAGGGTGGGTGTGTGTTAACAGGACAGTTTGGGGGACTAAGCATAAGCACTCCATACGCCCGTGGCTACGGGCCTGGTTCTCAACTCGCGGGTTGGGAAATCGTTATTAGTGTGACTTAGACGTCGGGGGAACAATAAGTAACACTTAATGTACACTGTTTATAGACTTAGACTCTTTCATTTCCTCTCTTGCTCTCAGTGAAAATATACCCCGGAAAACTACGCTCATCAACTCCACGTGTAAAATTGAGACGAAAAAAAGCAAGACATGAAAAGAATTTTGTATAGGAATTATGGCAAATTCCCCAGTTTATAATTACCACTGATAAGTTAACCCTCTTGAAACTTCCCTCCACATGGAAAATTTACCCGTGGACAAACCCCCAGCAGACGAGTTGCCCCTCTCCCAACCGAAAATGTATACTTACAGAAATTCCAAGAAACCATGGGGAAATTAAACATTTCAAAAATTTGGGGGGGGGACCGGGTCCGAAGGCCCCCCCCCTGCGTACGTGCCAGCTCTTTACGTATGACATTTGTTACTAGGAAGCATGCATATATTTTTGGGGGGGGAATTTTCTACTGGTGGGATTTTCCACGAAAATAATTTCCATGGATAGGGAAATTTCCAGGGGGTGCATTTTTCAGGGGAAATATTTCACAACAAGCTTTTTTTAACTGAAAGTAAGGAACGACATTAAAACTTAGAAGAGAAATTACTCCATGTATGAAAGGGGCTGTTCCCTCCTCAACACCCCGCTCTTAACGCAAAAGTTTGACTCTTTCTCTCAACTCTACTTTTTAAAAATGATGAAAACTTTAGCGTAAAGAGGGTGGTGTTGAAGAGGGACCATTACTATATGTAAAGATTGGTCGAAGTTTTTAACTTGCAGCCCAAGAATGTGATTAAAGGCTCTTTTCCTATTTCAAAAGTTTTAGTTTTCGAGGAACTAGCTTGTGTGTCTAATAAATCAATAATCAATAGCTTTGGAATTATTTTACGCTCTAATGAGAATGTATTGGAAACACACAATCCATAACTAGTTGGTTCGGAAAGTGTGCAGTGAATTCTCTGTGTGGGGAATAGGTTATTTCATATAATTTATTCCCCGAATGAAATTAGCATTAATCCAGCAAAACTTCAAAGCATTTTCATATACGGGTTCTAAGCATGTTGAACACTTCTTCAAGTTCAAGTTCTTTATTATTCTTTAACTATACATATTCAAACTATTCACATAACATCCCCGACTGGCTCGAAAGCCGGGTGTCATTCATAATTAGAGCGTAGTTGGGGGGGGGGGAGTAATTCTGAAAAATTAGAAAAAATGAGGTATTTTTAACTTACGAACGGATGATCGGATAAACAAAAACGTGAGGCCTTACGTGCGTATGGAAAAGCTGCAAGTGGTTTAAGACCAATTCCAGCATTTATTTATAATAATGTAGGTGAATTAAAATTTAGTTTAAATGATGTTAAAGGTGCTTTGGATGCATTTCGAGGTGGATTAAAATTGGATGATGTTGATCCAGAGGATGAAATATCATTGAAATATAATCTTGTACGTGTTTTAGAAGAAATTGGTGATTTTGATGAGCATTTTAACATTGTCCAAGAATTCCGGCTCCCCCCTGCAACTCCTTCAATGTCATCGGACCTGGTCGAGATTTAAAATGAGAGTTCTAAAGGATAAGATCCTTCTAGATATCAAATTTCATTAAGATCTGATCAGTAAATTAAAGATACCGCATTTTTTCAATTTTTCCAAATTACCCCCCCCCCCCCCACCCCAACACACGCACAGCTGCGACTCGAACGATGCAATTAGAACAAATCCGAATAAGCGACAGAAAAATGAAAGCCGTCACATATTTTCCTGGAAATCTTAGAAAAACCATTTAACTTAGTTTTTTAAAGCCGTTTAATTCTTTGAAAAACGAGAAAGTCATGGATTCTCCACTGCATATATCCTTAGTTAATACTGAATTCTGACTTAGGCTGCCAAAAAAAAACCCGAGAACGATCATGTTTTTCTTTTTTTTTCCCTTTTTTTTATCAGTGCTCTTCTTTGTGTTTATCATCAAAAGTTACTAATTAAATCATAGAACATGATGCAATGATGATCCAATAAATATACAAAAATATATATCAAATCCTCTCTTCTCTATGAAAAAAAAAAATATATATATATATATATATACATATATATCTGTCTATATATATATATACATATATATATGTCTATATATATATACTCAATCTGCAGACAGTACTGTTTCGCCCTTTGTGGGCTCATCAGAAATCATATTTTAAAGATGTGTTTAAAACTGTTTGTCAAGACTAGAAATGGTTTAGAAAAACTTATCGATGTCCGATTTGCTATTCCAGTTCTTTGAGAATACCTTACTAGTTAAAGAAATACATGCAGTATAGTGTCTTCAACAACTGTTTTATATTCTGACGTTACTGGTAGCGAAGCCTGTCGGGTAACTGGTAGAAAAATAGAGAAACTATAGTGTATTTTTTGTGAGAAGACAGAATTGGTGGATCAAAAAGACATCTCTATTTTGGTGGAATGCCAAAGAATTTTACCAACAGTAATAATTCACAAAAAGAGGTCTTTTACCTTATGCCTCCTGAATGAAGGGCTATGAAAGAGAAATTAGCACCATTAGTAGGGGCTGTAGGGTCTAGTGCTGTATTCTTTACCTTTTTTTTTTACTGGGAATGGAATCTTTTAGCCTAGGCTATATGTTCACCAATAGAATAATAAGGCCCCAGGTGCTGATGGTGTGGTAAATGTGTTTCTTAAATATGGTGGCTCTGAGGTTAGAAGAAAGTTACTGAAGACTATGAATATGATTTTTGAAAAAGGGGAACTGCCTAGCGACTTTAGAAAAACCCTAATCAAACCACCGTTAAAGAAAGGTGATAATAATGAGTGTGGTAATTATTGGGGCATCAGCCTGGTCTCTGTAAGTAGCAAGTTACTTAGTATTATAAAATCTTTATTAAAAAAAAAAATCCGCAACCTTTTTTTTACTCGGAAAATATTACACGAAAGAATGATATCCAGTAAAATTTATTCGGTATTTCAAGTAGTTGACAATTCTGTCAATGCTACAAACCTATTGTAGCACAATGGACTGATGCTCTGCTTGGTAATACGGAGCACCAGGGTTCGATCCCCGCTAAAGCAAGGCTGGGCGACAAGCTTCCTACTTGTCCCTGTAAATATAGAAGGAAATCATTTCTCAGCTCTTGTTCCAAATCCCGACCAGATCTGTTGACATTGGGGGGAGTTGGAGGGAGAAACCGGAAATCTTGGGAAACGCTTATAAATGTCGTAGATATGTGATTGATGTAACCGGACTGGATACGCTCTCTTTGGGGGAGTTAGGTGGTGGGGTTCAGTGCTTGGGCGAGTTTGGTGCTTCTGGACGTGCTAGGACGATGAAAATTGGTAGGCGCATGTTTCCGCTGTTTAAATAAAAACAATGGCCATTTTTTAGTTTATAAATTTATTTTTGAGAGAAAAATGTTGAAAAATGCTGAAACCCTTAGGTGTGATAATATACACCCAGAGGTTGTCATCTGGGGTGATACGTTGTGCCAGGCTGGTCTTAACTGTAAGGAATCTTTTTCATTAAGATCTTTTCATTAAGTTTAAACGATCGATTCTAGTGTAAGCGAAAATTTCCGCATGAAGGGATGAGTTCATCCATAATCTCCTTCGACTAAAGGGAATGCTAAATTTTGATTGCAGGTCCTATTTTGAACCAACCTAGTTCAAAAACGAAAGTAGTAACCAAAAACTGAGACATGTTTCGAGAAGACTAAAGGACAATGACCTCCTTGATATTTTACTCTTCTATATTTCGAAAAATACCTTTTTTTATTTTTTCATTAAAAATATGCTGTTTTTTGTATTTTCGTTCTAAATATGCTAATTTATGCTAGTTTTGAGTTTGACTCGGTTATTTATGGTAATTTTTGATCGTTTAGTAATAATAGTAACAATGGTAGTAGTATGAGTAGAAGCAGTAGCATTAGTATACAGACATTTTCCTTTGTTTGTATCCCAATGCTACTGCTATTAATGCTACCCCCCAACAAACCCTGCAAGTCTCAACTTCACACACCAAACTGTTCTGAACATATTCCTAAATACATGGGCAGTTCTCGATCTACGATCTTAGTGTACTGCCAATGTTCGTGCTCATGGGCGCACTGGCAAATCGTGCCGAACTTAGCTCTGATCTTTTTCGCGCGGCGCGTGCCTGGTTAGGATGGCTCAAAGGGGGCACGGCAATGGCGGGAATTGCGGCATGCGCCGGTGTTGCCCCCGTATGCGGCTCCTCGCTTGCAACCGCGTCAACACTGGGAAAAGTTGCCCTACCCGAACATCATTTAATTGTTTTAATTTTTATTTCCAGTATTTAGTTGAAACTCCGATTCTCCTATTTGTCATTGAAATGCCTAATAAACACTGATAACTTCCTACTCCTTTTGTTTTGGATTCACATACAGAGACATAAATAATTAACTGCCTCTATGTATAATACCAAGCTGACTTGTCGCAATTCTCCCTTCTCTAAATATTCCTTTTTAACCAGCTCCTAAAAAAAGAATTAACATAGTAAAAAGTGGAGAGTGCTATTGAATAATTTTGTAAACCTTTTCTTATAGTATTGGAAACCAAAATATTACACCTCTTCCCTCTAAAGCATGGCCTCTTTTTTCTGTAATTATTTCTCTGTCCCTTCTTTTAGGCTTTTTACAATGTGTTAAGTTGGCTAAAGTCAATATCTTGAAGCTTTTTTTTTATGGAACTCGTCGCCCTTATAATTTACTTCTCCCTCCATTGCATATTGATTGGGATGGATGAGGGCGTGTGCAGCTGTGTTGGCCTCAGGTGGCTTGGGGCTGCGGTGAGTTGTTAGTAGCAGTAGTAGTAGTAATTTTAAATCTTGAGCAATTGGTTTACTATAACTTGGTTTATTTTGTATATTTGATTCTTAGTTAAGCCTTTACATGAAAGACCTTAAGTAGCAAATGTTTTTTTTTTTTTACTGATTACACCTCTTGACTGAAAAACCATACACGTCACAGTGGAGGAATAAGATGAGAAAGTACACTGTTTCACACATTTCTGAAAATGTGCTCACTTTGGACAAATATTTAATGAGTTTTTCTATTTTTTTTATGCCACTAGCCCCCCATACTCAATCCTATGCGTAATTTCTTTCTTGAATTTGATTATCCATTAGAGTGAATATTCCATGGGAGAAACTAAACTCTTTTCAAGAGCCATAAATTATTCAGGGAATAATATTTGTGAGACCACAAAAATACTGATATTTCATAAACAGAAATTTTGAAATTGGTCAGTAAATACAGTAGTTTTACCAACTCCCACTGTGATTTTACAGATGCTGCCAAATTTTCTATTTGGTTAAATAAACAAAGTTATAATAGTGACATGATATATACCAAAATCTAAATATTGGTTGATGCAGTGGGTTTAAAAACTTGTGTAGTGTTTTTACATATTGTATTCAAAAAGGACATTATGATCAGATACCTCAGCGGGCCAATTATATACATATATGTCTTACTATGCTCAACGTTTATGGATTGCATGACCTCCCTACCATAATTCTTTGTTGTAGTTTCCATAGTTTTGTTACTAAAGTATTGTATCTTTATCATATTTTTGCACTATAGGCCTATCATATATTGACCTAACATATATTGACATAACTGCACTTCTCGAGTACTATATATTGACCTAACTGCACTTCTCGAGCTGGTATGAAATTCATTAATAATTTCTAGGTATTGCTTTCCTGTCCAAGTTTTTCGTTTGTTGTTCAGTATGCTTAACGTGCGCCACAAAACTTAAGAATTTTCAACTTATTTTAACTGCTTAATTAAGGAAGAAAAATCATTCCTTAGTGTGAAAGTGTGCCAATAGGAAAGGGTTTAAGTACCAATATGAAGGCACCTTAATAATTACTCTTTTAAAGCACTCAGAGTGGACTCATCAACTATGAATTACCCACAGATATTGACGAATATGTGTATCGGAAGAACGAGTCGCCTTGGTAATACTGGGCGTACTATATCATTTTTCAACCCAGATAAGGATTCTGCAATTGCCGGGAAGCTGGTCAATGTTCTTGCTGCGGTAAATGTTTTTCATTTCCCTCTCTTTTTTCTTTATCCCTCCTTTAACCTGTCTTCATTTTCTCCTTTACATTTTTCTTAAATTTTCCGGGGGTGTACAACAAAAAAACTTTAATAAAGAATCAAAAATTTGTTTATTTGAATTTTTGTCACCTTTTATGAACCGGAGAAAAATTCGAGCGCCATTCAAACTCGGTACCTCCCATCCTAGATGCGGCCTTGGCTGCCCAACTATATTGTGTTTTAATTCCATCAGCCATATCCTAATCACAATCACTACATAGTCACTATTTTTCGCTTTTATAGGTTCATTTTTGCTATCGGTTTGCCGCGGCTCCAATGACATGAGCGCCCGCTCGGCCGCATTGATCAGCGCCATCGCCTTGGCCTCTTCCCCTGCATCGATCATCGCGATCGCGACGGTCGCCATGGTCATGGCGCCGACCTGCGGCGGATAGATGGTCTTGGCGAAGTCGGCAGCGATATCCAAGGCTCCGGCTTCGATCAACGTCGTGAGAATATCGCTCAGTTTGTAGTCCGGTTCCCTGGACAGGTATATTTAGATATACATGGATTTTAAGGGAAATTTAAGCTATCACATAACCACTCTGCTCTTAATTAATATAATATTATCTCATGTTGAAATTGTTGTCTAAGTTTCTACTTTAGTTCTGAATCTTTGTGTCATAATCTTTGGAAACATCAGTGTACGCATTTTTGATATTAGGTCTGCTAAGAAGTTTCAATGGAAACGTCAGAATTTCTTGAAAGTCTCTGAGTTTAGTTTTTTATATCTTAGTTGGCCGAATTTTTTCTCTAACGAGATAATATGAAATTTGAAAAAAATGAAAATTCAAATATTTCATTGTCAATGGGGATAGTTTTGGCTGAAAGAAACGAGGGATTTTTATTGAAAGACTTCAAAACATCGAAATATTCAAAATATTTGAAAATATTCAAAATACGTGGTACAAATCTACATCTAATAACAAGCCTCTACTCTGAATGAGTTTCTAGGATCCCCTACGTTAATTTTCTATGAAAAGTAGAATTTTGTTTAGTATTTTTTTTAGTTTTCGTCAAAGTTGACACTGTTTATTAAAACACTATTTTTAAAAAGAAACAGTGATTAGTTAATGCTTTATTGCCTGTACTTAATCCCTCGTTTTAAATGTTTTCTATGCATTTCAACCTGTCACATTATAACAAAAAAAACATTCTGTTTTTCTTGTTACATTCCTAAAAGAACTAGTATTTAGCGCGAGCAATACTTTGGTTTTGTTTCTTCGCTATCGATCTGTAATCACATGATCAAAGGCTATTCCTCAGTTTTGAAAAAACAGCAACAAAATAGTATCGAAAGAAGGGTCTAAATTGACTTTGCAGCCAGTTGAACTTTATCCTTTTCAATCGTAGACATTGTGACGGATGAAAACTCAGAACAACATCTTATATAATCTAGTTGGTATTATAAAGCTATCCCTAACTTTTCTATTAGTTTAGTCTAGAATTTTGAATTTCATGCAACATAAAATATTCGTAAGCTTCTTCTGATTTTTATTAATTAAGGGAAACTGTTGCAAAATTTTTTTTTAACTTGGGAAAATGTTATAGATTCTGCCCTGTTCTATTCCATGACAAATTGTCTAGTCCACAGTAACATTGACCAGCTGACAAAATACTGCTGACTGACTTTAACTAATTGAAACATAATTGGGAATAGTTGCACACAGACAACTTATTTTTATATATATAGATTAGTTCGATACGATCATCCTGGCAAAAAAAAAATTAACAAAACAGAACAGATTAAAACGTATCCGCGATCTTTCTTCTGCCTAAATTTACAAAATTTCACACGTAGGAAGCTAGAAACCCTTAAAGTATAGTTCTCTGATATGCCGAATCTGTGTTTTTTATTAAGATGGATGTAATTTTTAAGGGGGCTTCCGCCCTTTCTAGAGTAGAAACTGGCAATAGCATCAATAAAAAAAAAAATGCTAATTTTTTTTACATTAGATGACATGTTTTGATGACCTTTCAATTGTAAAAATTGCAAGATAAACAATAATGATGTGACAGAACCATTAAAGTTTTAAGTTTCTGAGATTCCTTCATGTAAACATCTTCACCACAAAGGAGCCTACTCTTCAAATGACAGCTAGATATTGCAATCTGAATAATTATCTTCTCTCACGGGGAATTTTCTATGGGGAGGGAAGTTTCAAGGGGGTGAACGTGTCAGGGCAAGTTATACACTGAGGGAATTTGCCAGAATTCCTATACAAATTCTATTTAAGTGTCTTGCTTTCTCTTTTTGTTCTAAGTTTTACGTGTGGATTTGTCTGGGGTAAATTTTCACCGGGATTGGATTGCCTAGAGGATACATCCTCTGGGAGGGGATTTCTCCGTGGAGGTGGTGCCAGATTGGTCGCGGACGAAAGGCAGGAAAAGCGCATCGGACAGAAAATTGCTGCGACTGTGGGTATGGCGGCCGATCAACAGGTTTTGCAGCACCGAGGCCTGCTCGAACAGTTCGATATTTTGAAATGTGCGAGCAATGCCCAATTCCGCCCGCTTATAAGAGGATAATTTGGTAATATCGCGGCCTTCAAAATAAATCCGGCCGTTTTGCGGCTGATAAAAACCGCTGACGCTGTTCTCACATAAGTTTTTATATGACCCTGAGGACTAATTTCCAAACCTTGCCCTCGGGCTCTGGGGATTGTGTCAACCTCAAACGCGTTGTATTATAATCCTAGGTTTATATTGAACAAAGCGGCTATCTCAAAATTTCGATCAGATACATTTGGGGAAAAGAAGACGGGGGGCTTATGCGTCCTCTGGTCACTTTTGAATCTTAAAAATGAATTAAAATTTCGATTTTGAATCAAATGTGAAAAAAAACCGCCCGTAAGGGACTTGAACCCTTGAACCGAGGATTAAAAGTCCCACGGTCTACCGACTGAGCTAATCACTTGCATGTGTGTTAATATAACTTCTCAATAACTTTTAAAAATTTCAAATTAACATGGGCTCTTATGGAGAGAATTGCGTTAATCAATTAGCTAATGCGTGGTTTCTGGAAAACAGGGAAGGAGTTATCGGATTGAGCTGAAATTTCGCGGATGAACAAAATGGCTATCTTAAAATTTTAATCTGTTGACTTTTGGAAAAAATGAGCATGGGAGGGGGCCTATTTGCTCTCCAATTTTTTTGGTCACTTAAAAAGGGCACTAGAACTTTTCATTTCCGTTTGAATGAGCCCTCTCACGACATTCTAGGACCACTTGGTCGATAATATGACGCTTGGGAAAAAAAAAAACAAAAAAAAAAAACAAACAAACAAATAAACACGCACCCGAAAAGGATTGCCACGGTAAAAACCGTGGCAAAACACTTTAAAATATTTCTTGATTTTCGAATCACACTATAGATTAGGTACTCTTACGCTACCTCCAACCCAGCAGCTGAAACTAACTGTTTTTCCAGCCATTCCAGAGCTAAATATCATCTCTTTGGTGGGAGCCCGTTCCGTATAACTAGCAGCCGATTTACCGGCACGTCTGCTCAACGATGGATCTACACGTCCAGCTTTTGACGCTCTTTACTTTTCTTTGAAAAATTTGTTCTGTGGAAATGCTTTTTAAATTAATTCTCGTCCGTTTTTTATTGACATACTCTTTTTCGTGGACAAAATAATGTTTTATATCTTTTCAGTTTTTTTTCTATAAGAATCCATAGCATGGGTTGCTATTTGTATGTTGGAGAAACTTTTTCAACAATTTTTAATCCTGACACAAACAGTATTTTTATTTCAAACAATTTAGTAGAGGAGGGGACAACCCCTTTCATATATGGAATAATTTCTGTTCGTTTGAAGTTTTAATGTCGCTCCTTACTTGCAGTTAAATAAAGCTTGTTTTTTATTTAATTCCTATAAAACTCAATTTTAGTGCTTTTAATTCCTTTGAACGTTTTCCTTGACTGTTTATTGCAAAAGAGCCTTCAAAATTGAATGCTCGCGTTGACAAATTAAACTTTGTCATTACAAATAAAAATAAACAGGCGTCCTCAGCACACGATCAACAAAGATAAAAAGAAAAAGCACTAAACTAAAAACAAATAAAACTACCATCAGTATTAATAAATACAATTGTCGCAACTAATCCACGTAGGGAAAAGTATGAGAACATCAAAGCAACTAAGAAAAAATTAAAAAAAATTGAAAATAAGTTAAATATTCTGTTGCGAAATAATCCTCTTGTTAGCTAATTCTGAAGCAACTCTTTTTGTCCAGCTTGGCAATCTAATCAAATTCAGGAATTGCTTAAGAAAGTCAAAAGGAGGGAGTATTATTAACAAAGGGAAAATTTGGATGAACCAAACAATAAAAGTAATAACAAAAACGCTCATTATAATATCTTGATATTTCTGAAACGGTTGAAGGCCTAATTAAAAATCGTTTTTAAAAATGTTTTTTAAACACAATATTTCGGAAATTTAAATTTTCAAGAAAATACTTCTTCTCACAGCCATGGAGATGGCGGAGAAGCCCGCGAGGGTGCCGACCTCCACGATCTCCTTCGCCCCGGCGGCGCGCAGGAGGATCTGCATGAAGCTCGCCTGCTCGGGGGCGATGGCGATGGACGGAATGCCGGCCTGCAAGGCAGCTTCCTTGAGCTGCGCCAGGAAGGGGTCGACGGCCTTCGTGTGCTCCGCGATGTAGCGAATGTGGTCGCTGGTCAGCACGTTCGAGACCTGGCTCTATTTCAATCACGTATCTAGGACTTGTGATTATTTTTACCACCAAGTTTCATCCCGATCTCAACTCTAGGCGTTTTCCGAGATTTTAGTTTCCCCCCTATGTCACCAGATTCAGTCGGGATTTAAAATAAGAGCTCTGAGACACGATATTCTTCCAAACTTCAAATTTTATTAAGATTCGATCACTTCTTCGTAAGTTATAAATACCTCATTTTTTCTAATTTTCAGAATTTACGGAAGAAAGTTGGGACTGCAGCTAGGAATATTAGTGGAAAAGCTTTAAGATTAACAGTGAGGAGAAGGGGCTTGTACAAGAATTATTTGAGTGATAGATCATTTGAAAAATTGGAATGTAAAGAAAATGGAGAAAGCATTAAAATATGATCTAAGGAGGTTTGAAATGGAGGCCGTGGATAAAATTACCGATGATCTGGAAGATGCAGCTATACGGCATGTTAGTAAAATATTGAGAAAACTTAAATTTTTCGACTAATTGCTTATTTTCTGATTGTTTACACGAATTTTGAAATTTTATGTTACGATAAACACAATGCAGTTTAACGCTCAGGAATTGATAGTTTTTTATTTGTATTAACTTCAACTCGATTTTTTTTCAAAATTCTCCTTCTCTCAGATATATACGTAAGATTATGCCCCCCCCCCCGATATATTAGCAAAATAAAATCACAAAAATCTGAAGATTACACTGCCTCACGAGATTTTGTTATTTTATGTTTTTTGTTATTTATTTAGGTGTTTTGTAGTTTTTTTTGTATGTTTTGTTGATATGTTATATCTTTTCATTAACCATTTCGAGATTTGACATATGTATTACAATTTGGCTCGTACTCTATGGCACCCCGTATTTGCTCTTTAAACATTGGATAAGAGGGCCATCCAAGTAATTAAGTAGACAAAGTATGAATGAAGCACTTTTCTCGGTATAACCAAGTCGAGATTTGATCATGGGCAAGTCCATTGCCAAACGAGTTGATCGTTCTAATTTTTTGCCTGCGGATATTGCCGGTAAACCGGTGCAATTCTTGCGCGAGCAAGATGCTCAGCCGGGGTTTCGCCTGACAGAAAGAGCGATTGCGAAACAATTTGATGTTTCGCGCTCTCCCGTCCGAGCTGCACTTAAAATTCTCGCTGATGCCGGGGTTGCAGAAACGAACCTCGCAAAATGATAATAGAGGACTTAATAATAGTATGGAAACTCACGAATCTTCAAAATGGTCTCGAAATGAAGAGAATTTTGAAATGATTATGATAAGTTATAAAGTAGAAAGGGTAGCATTGGTCTAAAGGTTCCCTATCCTTGGAGGTGTGCGTCTAAAACGAGACCATATCATGGTGCCACGCAGAAGAATGTACAACACTGAAACGTCTTAAATTCAATACCTGGATGGACCAGAGGTAAAGAATCTTAGGGTTAGTCCTCCACCTGAAAAGAGTTTAAAACTATGTACACCATGGTAGACACTCTAAAATAGGCCCACTTTGATTTTTGCATGAGGCCTTTGAGTAGGACTGTCAACCCCTGAAATATTTTCTAATGTTAACCTTAGAGCAGTGTTTACTTTGCTGCTTTTGAGTACTGGTGTGCTAAAGTTTTTTCTTAGAGAGTCATTTAAATCAGCGGGACTACTATGACTTCATCAACCGATTCAGAAAGGCCGAAGACCGTATTGGCACAGTGACGGGGCCTCCAGGTTTCATCAGCTGGGGCGGCGGAAACCATCATCAGGTTCCAGACGACGAGTTTCTTGAGCGACGCGGCACACAAGTCCGTGTTATTCATGGCCCGGTGGGAAACGCGGATGATCCCGGCGTGTCTGTACAGGGGATCGAGTTCATGGCTTTCCCGCGGGAACACCTATTTGTAAGATAAAGATACCCCAATTTTCAAATTTTCTAAGAATTCTGGTTTCCCCCTCCAACTCCTCCCAATGTCACAGGATCTGGTCGGAATTTGAAAATGAAAGCTCTAAAGCCCAAGATCCTTCTAAATATCAAATTTCATTTAAGATCTGATCACCCGTTCGTAAGTTACAAATGTCTCATTTTTTTAAAAACATTTCGAATTATTCCCTCCCCCCTACCCCACTACAATGGTTAATTCAGTTGCTTTGCTGTTCTTTTCGAAGTAACTCTAATAGCACTGTGACCTACGTGGATCAGTTGCGACTATTGTATTTTATTAATATTATTTATGGTTTTATTTGTTTTTGGTTTATTTTAGTTTTTTATCTTTATTTCTTCTGTGCTGAAGACGCCTCATTTATATACAGGCGAAACAGCCGTGGCGTTTTAGTTCTTCATCTTTTGTCTGTACTGACGGCAGACTACAGTCTGGCATTTTTCAGCGAGAAACTTTCTTATTTAAGTAAACAATACGTCGGTGAAAGTAACCTTTATTGTTATGCTGAGGGTTGTAACAAAAATCTCAGTGTCCCTTCGGCAGAAATCTTCCAGATCAAATATATTTATAAAAAGGAAAAACATGACAAGAAAAAAAACATAACAACATTCAAGGTAACAAGGGGAACCGCCGAGCTTTCATCTTTGCAAAACCGTCAATATTCCCCTTGATATTGTATATGAAGATTCGGATCTAATTGTTATAAATAAAAATTCTAATATGACAGTGCATCCTGGAGCTGGAAACCACAATGATACATTGGTTAACGCGCTTCTATACCATAGTAAGAATTTATCAGATATTGGTGGAGAAATTAGGCCTGGTATTGTTCATCGACTAGATAAAACAACATCTGGGTTGATGGTAGTAGTAAAAAATAATAAATCTTTGTAAAGGAAAAGAAGACTATATATCTTCCTTCCTAAACGTATAACTTAATTACCTTAACTATTTGACTAATACTCTCACTTGGGTCATCAGGTGTCACAAGTGTCATCAAGGAGAGAAGATTTGAAATGAGACGTTTTGAAATGTAGTAGAGAAATGAAAAGGTCGGCTAGTTCTCCAGTATCTTTCAAACTTTATCCTTCCAAACACTCTCGTCTTGATAATAATTTGCAAGTTCTACTGTTTTTTTTAAGTGACCCAAAAAATTGGAGGGAACCTAGGGCCCCTCCCACGCACATTTCCCCCCAAAGTCACCGGATCAGAAATTTTGAGATAGCCTTTCTGTTCAGCTTATTCAAAAACCAATTAACTATGTCTTTGGTATGACTTAATCCCCCACAGTCCCCGGGGGAGGGGACTTTGACCATTGTTTACATATTGTAATGCTTATTATGAAGTGTACAGACGGAAATGATTATCTGATTTCAACCAAAATGGAATTGAAATAAGAGTACGCATCATAGTTGTGCCCTATTTAGGGTCTCTGTCCATTCTTACCTCAACAGGGGAGAAGTCTCCAAGTTCTTTTCGTCATGATGTCCACCAGGATGGGTTGTCATAAAATCTTCATGAGAAGTTAGAATAAGGGTCTTAATAGTTTGTGCCTGATCCTACCTTTCTGCTTCCCAAATTTTTGCTTATCTCAAAAAAAGAAAAAATTAACATGAGTAGGGCTGATAACCCCTATGCCTTCTCAAGACCAGAGCACAATTTGCGCTTTACCGAAAACAAATTATGTTTTAAATTTTTTCACCTTTATTACTTTCATAAATGAAAAATTATCAAAACCTTAACGAATAAATGTCAGTATATGTCAATTTAACTGACGACCCACGGTCATTTGTCTTTTTTCCGTAAAGTGCAAATTGTGTTTTGCACAAGGAATTATATATATTCTGGTAAATCTTGAATTGACAAAGACGAATAGCACTCGCTGAAAGTGTAGCGCATTTATAAGACCTCCAGAGATTATTTTTCCTCCTCCAGCTTTTGATAAGTCCAAATGTAATTCATGGGTTTAGAGGAACAATCCTTTTAGACCCGTGATTGGTACTTTACAAATGCTAAGAATAGCCTCTTTTATGGTTTAATAAAAGGACTCAAATAAACGGGTCCCTTTAAGGGCTCAAGATGCAATTAGCCACAAAAGCAATTATTGAATTATGAAAGAGCATAAAAAAGGCATCAAATGATGTTTTCACTTTCATCCTAGCTAAATTATATAACAAACTACAAATTTGAACTGATGTCATTTCTGAGGAGTTTTTAGCTCTTTTTTTAAAAATTTCTGAATTTTTACTCTTCAGATTAAGGAGAATAATAGTAACCATTCCTGAATTAGCTGGATCACGATGCCTGGTATTGCCTGCGCGACGATGATCGGGCGCTGATCAATCTGCCGATGTTCCATATCGCCGGGTGCTTCATCACCTATGCCATGCTGTGCCGCGGCGGCTCGATCACCATGAGCCCGGGTTTCCGTACCGAGAGCTTCTGGGACGTGGTCCGGAAGACCGAAAGCACCATGGTCTTTCTGCTTGGCGTGATGTGCAGCTTTCTGAGCAAGCAGCCACCCCGTAATATTTTTTTTTGTTCTAAGTTTCACTTGATTGTTCATTTTAATTGCTATTCAAAGTTTTATCTAGTCATTTGTAGCAGTATTTGTTATTTTTAAGTTTAACGTGATTATTCATTTTAAATCTATCCGTTTTTTGTTTCGTTTATTCATTCGTAGTAATTTCTGTCCCCTTTTAGTTTTGATTATTAAAGGGGATTATTTCTGTTCGTCTTAGGTTTTCTTGTCACTATTTGCATACAACTTGTTGCATGCTGATTTTTGTTTGCGAAAGTTGTTGCATATTGATTTTTCTCTTCTTGAAACTTGTATTTGGATTTTTTCCTCGTGGAACTTGTTTTGTTCATGGAATCCATTGCGTGCAGATTTTTTTCTGTTCGTTGAGCTTACTGAATGCTAAGTATTCGTCGTCAAATTGTTGTATGTTGATTTGTCCTTTCGTGAAACTTGTACATTGATTTTTCTCCTCGAATTTTTTAGGCCAATTTCTGAATTCAGAAGGGGAAACACACTCCAGCTTCCAATCTAAAGCTTTTTCATCATTGAGTACTGTAATGTGTTTTATGGAAACCTGAAAAAAAATTTCATGCTGCTTAATTTCTTTATCAATGAGCTGAAGGAAAATATAAATCTTTTTGTTGTTGGGCCGTATCCAGGGGGACTAGGGAGGTTTGAACCCTCCCCACCCCAGAAATGTTTGGCCGTGATTGAGTTAGTGAGGGAATGAGTGATTGACTGACTGACTGACTGACGGAGTGAGTGACTGAGTGAGTGGGTGAGTGAGTGACTGAGTGAGTGAGTGACTGAGTGAGCGACTGAGTGACTGAGTGAGTGACTGAGTGAGTGACTGAGTGACTGAGTGAGTGACTAGGTGAGTGAGTGACTGACTGAGTGACTGAGTGACTGAGTGACGGACTGACTGAGTGACTGAGTGACTGGACCCCTGAATCACAAAGGCCGTAGAATAAATAGTTGAAATTACTGAGAATGCCTATACCAATACTATATAATAAGAATTACTATACAATAGAATAATAAATACAACAGAATAAGAATTACTATACCAAAAAGATTGGAGGGCAATGATACTTATTTCACTAGTATCAAGAATTAGATATGGCTAATTTGAACTAACTAGATTTTACATAGGATTTTCTGATTGGCTTAAAATTTCTTTGTGTGTTTGTAGTTTTTTTTGTCTCTCTCTTTCTGACTATGTGTCTAAGTGGGTGTTTGCTTGTCTCTCTCTCTTTGCCTTTGTGTCTGACTGACGTGTGTCTGTCAGGGTGTTTGCCTGTTCCAGTGTCTGTCTTTGTGGGTTTGAATGGCTGACTATGTGTGTTCGTTTGTGTTTTTGTCTCTGTGCCTGTGTGTCTTAGGAGATGTTTCCCAGCCCAATGTCTGTCCAAGTGTCCATCTTTCTTAACGTCAAAATCAATTTTCCATTCCCTTTCTTTGCCATACCTAACATTAACGCATTTAAAATCCCAATGATCTTCCCATTGACATATATATTTAAAATTCTTATCAGAGTGAAGCTCTATTAATGAGTCCCTTAAAGGAAGACCCATCCTGGATTTTGTTCGGGGGCGTGGTGTACAATGAAATTTTTTTAAGAAATGCACCAAAAGTTTGTTTATGCTTGGTCTTGATGTCTATGGTTTGGTTTTGGTTGCTCCAAGCTCTGGTAATTAGGAAAAGGCTAATTCAAGAAAATGTTTTAAATTCTACCGTCTGTTAACCATATAGTGTCACAGGCTAGGAGTTGTCATGGAACAACGCAATCTAACAAGGAAATGGGAAGTTTCCACTGTTCAAATAAAAACAATGGTCATTTTCTAGTTTATAAATTTGCTTTTTTATGGAAGAAGGTTTATGCTTGAGCTCTATTACCATAATATGCTGGTATATTTGGATTAATCTCAATAGCTTGAGAATATAACTCTATTGCTTTATTATAATTTTTTGCACTAAATTCTTTATTAGCAGCTCCTTTAATTGTCTCTGCTTTCTCTGCTTCTTCTTTTGAGACTTGTTTTTTAGGTGGGTTAGATGATTCACTTGTAGATGTTGAAGTTGATCCACCTGAACTAACTGATGTATTATCCGCTGATGTACTAAGTAGAGCAACATGCGATCGACTTTCACTCCAATGAACACACCATACTTCTCGAAGATGTTCTTGCAAAGATAATACTGGCGAGGAATTATTCTCATTAATTCGCCATACAATAATCGAACCATCACCACTCGCACAAACAATCATCGATGGATCGATTTCAACAAAACTCACATCGAACAATGCATCTGACCATTGAAAATTGCACTGATGATAATTATTCAACGCTCGAGCCAACCTAGTCGACGCGTGGCGAGCGATCGAAGTCACTGCCGATCAATTGGAAAGCACGCTTGATTTGGTGTTCAGCGGTGATCTTCAAAATGCATCCAACAATCCCTTTGATTTGCGAAGCCGCAATGGCCAGCTTCGCGTCGCCTTGCAGTGGGATGCGCCGATCACACGATTGGAAGAACGCAATGCGTATCGGGCCATTCTGATTCGTTATGATCAGGCAGTAGTAAGTATTCAGAAAGCATTCAAAAGTATTCTGAGAATTAATCCATTTTTGGTGTATGTCTCCTTTTCCTTAAAAAAGGCCATTACAACTTCACAAGATAATCTTATTCTGTCAAAACTGGTGTATGTCTCTTTTTGTCCTCGTAACGGTACAAGACAGGACAATTGTAACTCCTCCTTCAATTCCTCTTGCTGAGTTTATCCAAGATACATACATAATTCATTTTTGACCGGTGACTCACTTCAGTCTGAGCAATCGGCACGCGCCGCGCTGACCCTGGCCCCAGGCCACGTGGGAATCCGCTACAACCTCGCCTCGATACTGTCAGGGCGGACGGAGCCGGCGGAGATTGAAGAGGCGCGTTCCCTGGCTGCGCAAGTGGCCGAACGTCAGCCTAACCACGCGGGCGCATAGCATTGCCTCGCAGTTGCGTTACACAAGCATGGCGCCCTTCAACAAGCTATCGCTTGTTATGTGTTGGTTTTTCCAAGTTTCCTGCAGTGATGGTGTAAGTAACCAAAGACGTATCATGCAAGTTAAATGCGAGAAGATCACCCTGTTTGAACTTAATTCACCTTGCTTGGTAGTAGTGCCATTTAAGTTTTGTAGATTACTGCAATTTGGACTTCTAAAAGCGTCAACCGCGTAGCTTTACGATGGCTACAACATCTATCAAGCGGTCTCTTTACGGTAAACGTGCCTTCCGACAATCATTAACTGACATATGTGCCGACTTGCATGCTGGTGCCATGTCGCTGCACAGCGTCACCGCGCCCACCGCGAGTGTGAATCGCCCGCTAAACGGCTTTCTCTCCATGATGGCCTCTCAGTTCCTCGGTACCGGAGCAGCCAGCGACAGCAGCGGTGCTCCGGCGAGCGCTCGAGCGTGCGGAACATGGTGATGTAGCGCGCGTAGCCGATCTTCTCGGACAGCGAGATAGTACTAAAATGTCAAAAGAGATAAGGTCCAAGGTGCTGACGTTGTTGTAAATGAGGTTTTTCAGTATAGTAACTGTGAAGTTAGAAACAAATTACTGAAGAAAAAATTGCCTTGTCAGTATAATTGACAATTAGACGGCTAAAAAACTTCACTCCTGATTGTAAACACAGACATATAACACTGATGTGTAAATAATTTTGCTTTGTGCCTCCTTCTCCCCTTCCAGATCCTCAAAGATATAATTTCCAGACCTTTCAATTACGTTGAAAAAAATGGCTATCTCAAAATTTTTATTGCATGTGTTTGGGGAAATGGTGGACGTGGGAGGAGGGTTAGTTGCCCTCCAATCACTTTTGTCTATTAAAGAGGGAACTGACTCTTTCAATTTCCAATCGAATGAGATGTTGTCGAAGTTTCTTCGACAACAAATGGCCATTTCAAAATTTTTATCTGATGCATTTGGCGATTCTAGATATATAAAATTCTTTCAGTTTACTGTTACCCACCCAAAACCAAAAATCTGAAAAAATTTGCCTGATTTTTGAAAAAAGGGGATACACCCAGGAAAAAGCAAGTGATCTTATTGAAAATCTCTTTATTAGATACATCATATCACATAATTCTACCACAGAGGTTTCAAGATCCAATCTTCAAAGTGTGGGATTTCGCTTTTTTTTAGAAGGAATATCGTTGAGCCCTGTTCGAAATTTTCCACGGACAATTCTCCCGGAAACCTTTTCCCCTGGAAAAATTCTTTCCGTGGGAAACCCCCTCCCCCTTGAAGAAAATTAACCCGTAAAATATTACCGTATATTTTCCAGTAACAAATGCTATACATAGACATTGGGTAAATTGCATAACCGGCCAAGGGATGACTGGGGGCCAAGTCATCTCTAGAGGCATAGTTATTTGATCTTTAAACTATGCCGAAAAACTCCAATTAGGATAATTACAGCAATCTTCACCAACAAGGTCGAAGATTGCTTGTTGCAATCAAGCAATCAAGGGGAGCAGTGGAGCAGTAGAAACACTGCTTCCACTGCTTCCTGACGTGACCCTTTTTTTAATTTGGACCTCCTGGAGTCAAACTGACGTCAAAATGTCGTCAAACTGAAATAAAAACTGCACCAGCGGAATCACTATAGCCAAAAACTTCAATTAGGTGTTGAGAGGGATATTAAAAAGTGATAAGAAGTCTATGAGACTCCCAAGCCTTTTTTAGATGCCTCCTCCCCTCAAGACTGATCAAAATCTTCTAAAAGTGATTTATTCCCAAAATAGTCAAAATGTGTAGTTACTATGCCCCCAGGGATGCAATGCCCTCCCCAAAGCCTGCTGGGCAAGGATTGTAAACTCTAAAGTTTACCTTTTTTTAATTGCAGGAATTTTTGTTAGGGGAGGGGGAGTATGTGCGAGGGGTTCTCATAAGCCTCCAGTTAAGGGCCTTGGACCATAATTATTGCAATGGTACCGTTTTACACTTCCTAACTCTTCCACTTAAGACGTGGCTCCGAAGCGCCATTTTTAGTGCTATATGGCACTTATGTATGGTAAAATTGATAAAAAGCAAGTAGATATACGCTTTAAAAAATGAGTGCATCACATCTGGGGGGCAGGGGAAGGGACCCAATCAACGATGCATACAAACCGCTCGCTGGAAGCGGCGACGATCTTCTCCCGCGTTAGTGCACCACCACCGCCTTTGATCAGCGCGTTTTTTGGGTCTACTTCATCCGCACCATCGACATAGACGAAGATCTCCCGAGCGGCGTTGGTGTCGATGACCTTGATGCCGTGCCCGCGTAAGCGCTCGGCAGATGCCTCGCTGCTCGCCACGGTGGCATCGAACTTGTGCTTCAGTTCGGAATTAATATTAATAACCTTAACTTAAAACCTAACCTTATTAACTTAAAATTAATAACCGGCCATCTTCGATATATGCTCATAGGGTTTCGCCAAAACTCAAGCCGAACTTTAGTGTAAGTACTGGGGATTGAGGGCGCAACAGCCCCTCCCAATATTTACAGCAACTTATGTTTGTCTAATGTTTCACTGATTTTAGTGATTTCTAAATTTTACCGTTCGACGTCATTTACTGCATGACGCTTTTGTATCAAGAAGTTTTAGTTGTTTGTGATAATCTCCGTTCATTTTAAAATTGACTTAAGTATTCATTTTAATTTCTATTCATTTTGTAGTTCACTTATATCTGATATCTTATGTGATTATTCGTTTTAATTTTGTTTAAGTTCGCTTTGGGTATCGTATTTCCTGTGGTAATAATTTCTGTGCGAATGAAATTTCAACCATTATGGGATTCCAATTCTTTCCCTTCATCTTCCTCTTCGCCAATCGCCTCATCAGCAGCATCACCCATCATTTCTTCTTTCATGTCCATTATTTCAGTCTGCTTTTCAAACTCCATCATAATCTTCTGAATCTCTGGGAGTTTCAACTGCCTGAAATATCGAAACTTTTGTGCTACAACTCTTTTTCTTTCATTATAAGTTCACACACGGAGAAATATCAGACAAAGATGTTATGCATAAAATGTACTAGATAAAAGCAGATACACCCTTGCCAGATTTTTGAAAATCTTTATGGTATACCTTGAATATAGTTGTGACACAAAAGAGATATACATATCCGAGGTATCTATTAGGTTTGGCTCGATTTAGTTGAATTTAATACAGAACTAGCCGATTTCAGATTTGTTTGATATAATTTGCTGCACTAAAAAGAAAAGTGATTCCCTGGGAGCTTCGTCACATCCTTAAAAACAAGCTAGTTTTTGAAAAACTGTGGATTTCTTGCCCGTTCAAATAGTAGACGGCGCCGTCATCGACAAGACTGGCCAATCGCAGTTGAACGCGTTCGGGATCCTCCGTCAGCTCGAACGATTGTCGAACGTAGTAAGTCGTCGCTCCCTGAGCCATCGGCGTCGTGGAATTCACATCGAGTCCATCCGGTACGACCAAGCCGGGTCGAAACGTCGTTGGGGCATCGAGCGGCGTAAACGTTCCCGCTGCAAGCCCTCCCCTTATAAAAACACCCCTTTAGAAAAATCCCCCCCCCTCTGACTGGCTGGTCTCCAATCACTTTCAACTTTAAAAAATAGAACCAGAACTCTGATTTCTGACCTAATGAGTACCCTCAAAAGTTTTCTGACAGTGTGATGGAAATGTGGATGAGAACGCAGTCCCCCTCCTATACGGAATAAATTCTGCTCATTTAGTGGTTCAATGTTACTCTTTACTTTCATAACAGCAGCCGCGAGACTGATGTCGCGGGGCCTGCTCTCGCTCGACGGCGAAGACGCAGCCAGCCTCGCCGACGAAGATCACGAGACGTGGCTCGTAGCGCGATTGGGCGAGCTCGGGGTCGAGGAGCCTGTGCACGGCCTCGGTCGTCGGCCACAGGAAGCGTCGCAGTGCGCGCAAGTCGCGCTTGATCTCGTGGATGCGCTGGGTCACGTCGGAGGTCCGCCCCTCCGCGATCCCGTCTTTTCATGGGGGAAGTGACTTCTCGAGGCAGGGGGCTCCGGATTTCCCAGCATTATTTAAAAAACAATCAGAAATTAAATAAAAACAATTTTTTTTTTCAACTGAAAGTAAGGAGCAGCATTAAAACTTAAAACGAACAGAAATTATTACGTATATGAGGGGTCCGCCCCTTAGTCAATACCTTCCTCTGTACACTAAAGATTTTTTAGTACTTTCAAAAGAGCTATTTATTCTCCAGGGCCAGATGGATTTCGGAGCCGTGGGTCCGATGGTCAAGGACCGGCTCGCCGCGGCGGGCTGATCACGGCGCAGCAAGTTCCTTCGAAGGAACTTGCAACTCTCTTCGAAGAGAGTTGCTCCGATCTCGGAAGCAGAACATCAGGGGGCGGGGAAGTCCTGCGCCACCTGTGCCAATTCCTTCGGGTCGGTGATCCGGAAGCGTTGCACGAACCGGGTCTTGAACCCCACTCAGAAGGCGACATGCTAGAACAAAAAAAAATATATATAATATGATCTTGAACTTGATCAAGTCCAAGATCAAGTTCTATTTATTTTCATAAAATAGCAATAACAAAAACAATATCCCAAAGGGCTCAATGGCCCGACGCCATTATATCTAGAGTATTAATATTATGCTTATTCCTATGGTTTTGTTCGCACTGTTGACAATTCATCGCCAGACCCCTTCTAATGGTCTCATTTGGAGAAGAAACAATTGCCGTCTGTTGTGATTTATATTGTGGGTACTATAGCTTCTACTCCTAAAGCTACTACTATTACTATTAAAGCTAAAACTAATACTATTGATTCTACTGCTACTACTACTACTGCTACTTCTATAGCTGCTGATGCTACAAATAGTGCTAGTACAGCTAAGGGTATTAACGCGAAAATTTTGGCAATATTGAAACTGTATTCAACTAAATCGAAACCCACAATACGTGATTGACATAACCGGAACGGATCCGCTCTCTTTGTGGGAGTTGGGGGGGCGTGGGATAATTCTGAAAATTAGAAAAAATGAGGGACTTTTAACTTACGAAGGAGTGATCAGATCTTAATTAAATTTGATGTTTGGAAGCGTATCTTGTCTCAGACCTCTTATTTATAATGGATTTGGTGGCATTGGGGGGAGTTGGTGGGGGAAACCTAAAATCTTGGAAAACGCTTTGTCAAGAAAATGTTAACAAACTATTTGATGGAATAAAACAATCAGTTCCTCAGTATCATCAATCAGTAACTAATGTACAACAGGAATATCTGCAGGCATTTGAAAATGTAGTAGCCTCTACAATAGGTCTAAACCATGAATATGTCAAAAAAGCAGGTATCGCAACAAACATTCCTGAAGCAACATTAAAAGTAATCCGTGATACTACTGAAGAATTTGTTAAAGCTGCATCAATAAAAGACTGTTGAAAGCCTTATAAATAAGTCTTTTACTTTCTGCAGGCTACTTGAAGCCTTTCCTGGTCCTATTCCCATTCTGTTATTTTGGTTTTGTGCTCTCTGAACAGAAGTGCTAGTTTTATAGAATTCTACAACTATAGGCAGATATCACAAATAACTTTATTTGGGAGGGTATGTTGTTGTCAAGGGTGGTAGGAGGTTTGTTGAAACAGCCAGGAATTTTTAAAGGGTAAGGGAATAACCTCTCGGTTTTTGCGGAAAGTGTGGACCTTAGGCCGGATTGATGAATATGACTTTCCATTTGGAAAGCTTCGTAGAACTCTTGCCTGGGGCCAAAAAGGATGGTTTGGCTTGTCCTTGAGCCAGAGCCTATAGTGTGTGAAGTGGCTTGGAGCATTATTTGCCTATGTCAGAGAGAACTGTC
The DNA here is from genome assembly GCA_010016025.2 of Alatinidae sp. Z8VKAUB7J3. Taxonomy (NCBI): domain Eukaryota; kingdom Metazoa; phylum Cnidaria; class Cubozoa; order Carybdeida; family Alatinidae; species Alatinidae sp. Z8VKAUB7J3. The sequence goes on from JAAAKM020721499.1 coordinate 238,484,024, forward strand.
TGAAGTTATGCAGTGAAGCTTTCGTTTCATCAAACCATACACTTACCACCTTTCAGCACTATTAAGGACATTAACAAATAAACCAGTACCTTTTAACAGAAAAGAATATTTTAGGGCATATCACTGCTGTATACTGTTGTTTGTTCATAACTCATGAGCATGAGGATCACAACTCCTTCAAAACACTTTTCGACTTGATGGACATAGCTTGACATAGTTCCAACATTTATGTTTCTCAGCCGGAAGGTGAAAAGACGGCAGTTTAAAGCACTGACGAAAAGAAAAGGATTTTGAACCTCATAACTCTGCTAAATAATAAATTACAAGGATTTCAAGAATTTGTTAGATATATCTTAAAATAAAAGATCCTAGTAGGCATATTGTCTGAAATCTGGCTAATATCGGTGGAATTGCGTTCCTAAGGCCTAGATTTAATCCCGTATCCAGAGGGGCATTATCAGGTTTTATGCCAAACCTCCGAAATTTGTGTCTGGCTCGCAAAAAAGGTTTTGGGGGTGGGGCTGAGGGGAGTGGGCTATGTGGGAGGATCTTTCCTTGGAGAAACATGTCATGGGGGAAGAGAAATTCAATGAAAAGGGTGCAGGATTTTCTAAAACTACTATAAAAGAAAAAAACAATGAAAAAATAAACATGAAAAAGTTTTTTCAAATGAAAGTAAGGAGTAGCATTGAAACTTAAACCGAACAGTGATTATTACGCATATGAGGGGTTCTAAAAATGATCCGATCACCCACTCGTAAGTTATAAATACCTATTTTTTTCTAATTTTTCGTCTCCCTTTAGCCCCCCAGATGGTCAAATCTGAGAAAACGACTTTATCAAGTCAATATGTGCAGCTCCTTGACACGCCTACCAATTTTCATCGTCCTAGCACGTCCAGAAGTATCAAACTCTCCAAATCACTGAACCCCTCCCACCAACTCCCCCAAAGAGAGCAAATCCAGTACGGTTACTTTCGAAGTTCTAAAATACAGAAAGTTCCGGCCCCCCTGGACCCCTCTGTTTTGATTGCATGTTGTCTTTCTCTTCGATTCTTTAGAGTATCATCCTTGGAGTAAATCTGACACCAACAATTGAGTACTTATGTTGACAGCTCTGTATACACTTGCTCCAGTTCTTTTGGCGAGGATGTACAGAGCAGTGGCATTACCACATGTCCTTTACCTTTCCTCGCTTTGGGCTATTGGGTTTTTTTATTTAACTGAAAGTAAGGAGCGACATTAAAACTTAAAACGAACAGAAATTACCCCGTATTTTAAAGGCGGTGTTCCCTCTTCAACGCCCTGCTCTTTACGCTAAAGTTTTTACTGTTTAAAAAAGTAGAGTTGAGAGAAAGAGTCAAGCTTTAGCGCAAAGAACAGGGCGTTGAAGAGGGAACGTCCCCTTTCATATACGGGGTAATTTCTGTTCGTTTTAAGTTTCCGTTCTTTACGCTTAAGTTTGACTCTTTGTCACAACTCTGCTTTTAAAGCAATAAAAACACTTTAGCGTAAAGAGCGAGGTGTTGAGGATGGGACAACCCCTTTCATATACGGAATAATTTCTCTTCGTTTCAAGTTTTAATGACGCTCATTACTTGCAGTTAAAAAAACTTTTTTTTTCATTTAATTTCTGAACGTTTTTGAAGTAATGCGTGTTTCGATTTTGACTCACCGCAGGAAATCTTGGAAAACGCTTATAGTGGAGAGATCGGGATTAAACCTGGTGGGAAGAATAAGCACAAGTCCTTAATACGTGATTGACATAACTGGACTGAATCAACTCTCTTTGGGGGAGTTGGGAGGGGGGGGTTAATTCAGAGAAGTTAGAAAAATTGAGGTATTTTTAACTTTTGAACGGGTTACCGGATCTAAATAAAGTTTGATATTTAGAAGGAAATCATGTCTCAGCACAATTTCAGCTCCCGATTCTCGTAGCGTCTCGAACACCCTGGCAAGCTTTAAGAGGCGCAAAATCAAGATCTTGTGCAACACCTTTCATTATACCAAGAAACTTCTTGTCCAACTTTTTCTCCTTTTTTCCGTGATTGCTTTACAATCACGAAAAACCAAGCGCACAGATTTGCAAAAGTCAGTAGCAGCACCGCTATCTATCTTAACAATCAATTATCACCAGAGGTGCGCATGCACCTGAAGATGGTGCTACGATCCGTCCTAGGAAGGCATTTGCGGAAGAAACAGAAATCCTCCCCACTGTGACCGCATGATCCAACGACATAAAAGCGAAGAAGGAATAAAAAATTATAAAAAGAAATAGAGAGAGAAGATCTTATTGTCCAGTTCGTTACGTTCCTAGTACTCTGTAGGTAGAAACTATACTCGCACTCGCCGAAGGGGGGGGGGGGGTGCGTTCTCCTTGCTCACGGTGACGTCCTTCGTCGCGGTGCAGCCCTGGCTGAGCGGCAGCACGGGCGAGGTCGGGGCGAACGCGTAGCTGAGCTGGTAGTCGCCGAACGGCAGGTCCTCGAAGCAGTAGCGCGTCGCGGGCGCCGTGATCGTCTGGCGATCGACCTCGGTGAGCGTGGGCACGCCCTGCACCACCTCGATGCTCGAGAGGATCACGATCAGCTCGGAACCGGCCGGCAGCGGCTCCATCATAGTTTAAAAACCGAAAAACTATGCCTTTGGATATGACATGAACCCCTCCCACACATAGCCCCAGGGGAAAGGTCTTTAAGTTGTAATATTTGCCCATTGTTTACGCATTGTATTTGTTATTGGGAAGTATGCATACATTTTCGGGTGGGAGGGGCGAATTTTATGGTGGTTTTTTTATTGGGGAATTTTCCATGGGAGGGATGTTTGCAGGGAGTAAACTTGTCAGGGGTGTAGTGTAGTGTAGTGTAGTGTAAGTGTAGTGTGGTGTGGTGTAGTGTAGTATAGTGTAGGGTAGTGCAGTGTAGTGTAGTGTAGTGTAGTGTATGTAGTGTAGTGTAGTGTAGTGTAGTGTATGTAGTGTAGTGTAGTGTAGTGTAGTGTAGTGTAGTGTATGTAGTGTAGTGTAGTGTAGTGTTGTGTAGTGTAGTGTAGTGTAGTGTAGTGTAGGGTAGTGTATGGTATACCACCTTCTGTTACATATCGATGAATACAATAAGCCCATTGATTTACTTTGGTATCAAAATTAAATCCTCCTTTTGACCCACCTTCTGTAGTATGACACCAAGTGCCAGATAATACAGCACCACCATTTAATATTGGATTAGGTGATACAAATTGATTTGTAGACACACAACCGTTAACATCAATTTGCTCATCACTACCTTCTGCTTTGTCAGTCCAATCAGTATGACAAGTACTATGAGCTGTTGATAGAAGTTCTGTTGAACTCTGATAGATCTGACAGAACTCTGTTGATAGAAGAGCTTTAGAAAAAGTCTTATCATCATATGATATATAAGACAAATACATTAAAGTGATTAGTACTATGCACGAAAATAATACTGCTGCGATTAAGGTAGGAAATGAGGTTAGCAGCTGATTTTGTATTATATCAGGAGTTAAGCAGGGTTGTGTTCTATTCCCCTTTATGATTTGATTTGCTTCAGTTTTCCTCTCAACGTTTCATCAGATATATTTTTTAATATCCTCAGCCTTAGTAGGACTCGCTACAGAAGTAGCAGTTTTAGTGATAGTAGTAGTAGTAGTAATAGTACTTGTAGTAGCAGTAGAAGTAATAGTAGTAATAGTAGTAGCTAGCAAATTATGTCTTTTTGGTTAATGTATCATTCCCCTTATCCTTTCCTGAAAATCCCAAATTAATGTCGGTTAATTCTGAAATACTAGAAAAAATGAAGTATTTTTAACTTACGAACAGGTTATGGGATCTTAATGAAATTTGAGGTTTAGAAGGGTATCGTGTCTCAAAGCTGCTATTTTAAATCCCAACTAGATCCGGTAACATTGGGGGGAGTTAGGAGGAACCTACAATCTTGCAAAACGCTTAGAATGGAGTGATCGGGATGAAACTTGGTGGAAAAAATAAGCAGAAGTGCTAGGATGAAACTTTGTTTGATTCAATTCATTCAAATCTAAGTATATCCTTTGAAACATTTGAAACCTCATCAGGTTAATGAGGTTCAAATGATAGTAAACTTGTCAAAAGAATATGAAGCCAGTACACAATCTATGGTTGAAATCTTATGAATTTATATTGAATACATCGGTTATGAAGCTTTGTTTGATTCAATTCATTCAAATCGAGGTATGTTCTTTGAAACATTTGAAACCTCACTTGACTTTCCTGTTTCGGTGGCCTGGATTGTAAATGCTGTGATTAATTTATCATTTCTTAAGCTTAAGTGATATTTATATGCTACTCGTAGATTGCTATTGAAATGTTCAATAAAAAATGTGTTATACAGAAGAATGTCTTCAGAAGAAAGAAGAGAAGCTCGAAGAAAAAGAATTTTGCAAAACTCAGAAAATCGACTGAAGAAGATAACAGGAGAATTAGCATCAGTTTCTGCTGGACCATGCGAGCGGTCTCCGAGTTCTCGAAGCCCTCGGGGAGCTCGAACGGCGCCTCTGCGCCAGGCCCGCTGGGGGGCTTTTCGGACTCCTCGGCCGTCATTCGTACTTCGGACTCCCTCGGGAGCCTTCGGGGCACAGGCTAATCCAGGTTCCCGGGGCCTGCCTAGCGGATTCATGCCCTGCGACCCGGGGCCGCTCCAGGAGGCGGAAACCGAGACCGCGTGGCGTACTTAGAGTCCAAGATATATCTCATAGTGGTGTAGTTTCTAAAAGAGGCATGGTCATGCAGCAGAAAACCCAGCAGCCTGTGCAATTCGAGATCACCGAGCAAACTCGAAATTCAGTATCAGCTTGGATAGATTCAAAGGGACTGAAATCTACTGACTACTTGTTTCCGAGTAGAGTCCTCACTTCTCCTCATATTACAACTAGACAGTATGGAAGAATTGTAAGCTCGTGGGTCGTTGACCAAATTTTTCAACTTTTGCAAGCCTTAGTGCTTGATAAAATACCAGAAACCAGTCTCTCACACACAACTTACCTATATCACTCTATCTGCTAAACAAGACTGATTTAAGCTCAGATTTTACGTGTAATAGTTTTGCGGGCCATATGTCTACATAATCAACACATAAAGATCTTAATTGACGGATCTTTTTTGATGACCAATTTTTTCGACCTTTGCAAGCCTTAGTGTACAACGTGTCACAATAGATTACAAATGTACTTATTTGAAAAGTCTGTTCCCCAGAGAACTGTTCTTGGACCAACACTCTTTCTTTTCTACATTAATGAGATGATACCCAAAGTCAGCAACCACCTAACCCTTTCTGCTGATAACTCAAAACTATTTGGTGTATCTGACAAATCATCTGTACAATCTGACCTTGATTGCATATAGGGATGGAAAGATGGAAGATGGTTTCTCTTGATAAAAAGGAAACATAATCTTGGATTAAAAATTTCTTTTTATTAAAGATCATCAGGAAGTAAAAACAATCCTGTTATTACAAATTTCTGTTTGTAACGTAAGCTTAGTTTGTTAGTTTAATTTTACTTTTCGCATTTTAGATTGTATGCCAAAATGATCAGAAGGTAAAAAGAATCTTGTTCTTAGAAATTTCTGATTATAACAGAAGCTTTATTGCTAAATTTGCTAGTTTGGCATTAGTTTCCACTGTTGGAAATTTTCTATATTCTATATTTTAGCCTTCGATTAAGACTGCTATCCATCGTATAATTAAATAAATAAACAAGTTTTTTCGACTGAAAGCAAGGAGCAACATTAAAACTTAAAACGAACATTGTTTCGGGAGTCGTTCTTAAATAATTGGGACGAAATTCAAATATTCTCGTAATCTATAAAACTGAGGACCAAAGTTGTTTGATAACTCAGGCGTGGCGGTGACGACTTCTCGAGTTTCGTCGAGGAATCCATCCAGCGCGTCGAGGCCATCTCGCGCGAGATCGGGGTTATTCAATGAGTCAGAGGCTCACACCAAAGGCCTAAAGATCTCACTGTCCATCCTGGAACTGAACTATGTGAGTCGTGCCGGGAGACTGGGTGGAGGCATTATCGCCGGACGTGCCCACCTGAAGGTGAGAGCCTCATTTATCGATGCTGAAACGAAGTCAATCCTTCGAATTATTAAAATTACTGTATTTATTCAGCCCTTTAAACTGACTGTTTTCTTTCTGCTACAGAAATCGGGAATGTTACAGTTCCTAGGACTCCATGACGATATGTTTTTCGCTTATATTCTCCTATCCTATCATTGTCTCATATTTTTCGCTCATTTTCTAGTTGTTGATCTACTATTTCTATGAGTCATATGCAAGACGTCATTTTAGAAAAGACTTTTTCACCAGATTAGGAATAATCAATCTAAAGACACCTAAAATACACAGTAACTGCCTTCTAAAAAGGAAAATGTATTTTCTATCGGCATTGACGACAATTACAAGTTTTTAATTTCATAACTTTGTTATGTTTCTTATATGTAAATTTTCTTTTCCTTTAAGGTTTAGTGATATTTGGATTTCATATTTGTGTAAGCCTTTTCAATTAAAATTAATCATATAGCAGTCATTTTTTTTTCTCTTATTTTTTTGGTTTGTTTTGGAAAAGGACACTTCATATCGAAGTAATTGTCGTAGAAACTTCGAAAAAGACTCATTCGATTGGAAACTAAAAGAGCTAGTGTCCTTTTAATATTCAAAAGTGATTAGAGGACAACTAACCCTCCTGCCACGCCAACCATTTCCCAAAATACGCCCATTTAAAACTTTGAGATAGCAACTTTGATCAACTTTGTCGTAGAAACTTCGAAAAGTACTGTACATTAACATAGAAATTTTTGTTCAGTTGCATGATATCTAATTAAACTTTTACAGAAAGAAGCGAAAACAAATCGGTCGCAAATAAAGAAGTAAAACAGTGGGTTCAAATTCCCATTTGAATGTCTCCTAAAGATTAAGATGCTCACAATTTTCTGCGAGCGAAAATTTCTAATGGTGACGTATAGTCAGCTTTGCCATCCTGTTTTGTATATCTATTTAGGAATGGAAGAAAGCCGCAACAGAATTCGGCTGGACACAGCACTGGCGGCGGACCTTTCCGAGCGCGCGACACTCAACCTCTCGATCGGTGGCATTCTTTCTACCGACCGCAGCTCGATTTCGGCCAGCGCCGTGTTCGGGATCCGGTTTTAAATGTGGAAGGTCAGCAAACTGCCCTGAATGCCTGGTCGGCCGCCTGCATTTCACCCCAGCGATAGGCGCGCCGCGCGACGGCCTCGCTGTCTAGTTGCTTTTTTAAGCAATCCAAAAATTGGATGGCAAATAGGCCTCCTCCCTCGCTCCTTTTTCTCAAAATATTCCGATTTATTGCAATTAATTAATATGCAAATTTCGTTTTAATTATTTATGTGCGGAGAGCCAAGAACAAAACAGCCACAACTGGTTGGTCACTGATTGGTAGAGTTCTGTAGCATCAGGTGCGGAGCTAATAGTCGCAACTCCTATCCTTACATTGGGATTTTTTTTTTTTTACTTCTTCCGAAAATGTCCTTGAGAATTACTTGTGTCTATTAAGATACTTTTCCTGGAATAGAATTTCTTACCGATATGATATTTCCTTAAGAAACACCTTTTTAAATGTCCTCAAGAATCACCTGCGTCTGTTTATCATTTTTTCCTGGAACAAAATTTTTTACCGATATTTTTTTTTTTTTAAGAAACACCCTTCTAAAATATTTTCAAGAATTACTTTCGGAACTCTGTGGTCTTCTCTACTATTTGTCGAATCGTGAAAATCTGCTCGGTGGTTGAACGATCCGACATAAGACCAGCTTAATCCGGTCGCCGGATGTTTCGAATGATGTTCCGACATCGATCCAGCAGGACCATTGAAAACACTTTACCTGGGACTGACAATAGGGTTATTCCCCGGTAGTTGGAGCAGTCGCTTCTTGAGCATTTTCTCTTCTATAAGGAGATGAAGACTTTAAGCTTTAATGTCGCTCCTTACTTTTAGTTGAAAAAACTTGTTTTTTTTATTTAATCAGTCTAGACCTCTCTTCATGACTCCCACTTTGAGCAAGCGCAATGACAAATGTGTAGCCTGTTACGACTAGCTTATTGAAACTTAACTGAACTGAAACTATTGGTGTGACACAGATGGATTTTCTGTTTCACTGCGTTTTGATCTGAGCTATTTCTAAAGAAATTTTTCGCTACCGACGAGTAGACGAGCTGAGCGGCTCCTACCCTGGTCGGGTCCAGCTGGGACACGAAACCACCTCCGGCGAAACTACCGAAGGCTTCTCGGCTGTAGGCGGTGGGGGTCACAGGAAAACCCCGTTGCGCGTCTCCCGTCACGTTGATCAGGCCGCTTGAGTCGACGGTCACGGCCCACGCCGACTCCTGCCCCAGGCCACCGAGGTACGTGGAAAACGTGAGTTGCGCGCTGCCCAAATTTTTGAGATTTATATTTAAATTGATAAGATTCTATGAGATTTTATAACCAAATGTCACATCATAAAAATTTCTAAATAATTGAATAATAAAATAATATAATAAAAATTACTGAAAACGGGTTATATTACAAATATGTGTTTTACTTATTGCAACATTGATAATAAACACGAAAATTACAGTAAAATTAAATTTGAAGTGATGAGCTTTCAGCAATTAATGTCATTATATCTTTGCTTTCTGAATACATGTTTTCTGCGGTAGTTCTGCAAATTATGTGTATTTTCTGTAGCACTACTAAATGAAATAAAAACATTTTCTTAAACAGAAAAATACTTAAGAGCTTAATTTTAAATAATGTCTTACCTCTTTAACTTCCATAATAATCTTTAGAGTTCTTTCAATCATAAAAAATAGCCAAAAACCAGCGAAAATGAGTAGTGATTTGTTGAGATAAACGTGGTCGCCAAACAAAGTAGCAGGAATTGATTGAACAATAGATGATGTATGCTCAAATGTGCAAGTATGGAGTCAATGCTTGTTTCGAGTATTGACTCATCTTCAATTAAAATAAAGCAAAAAGATACAAATGTAAATTAAAGATACAAGTCAGATGTGACTATGGACTTCAGTGTAGGCTATAACTAGGCTACATAAAACAAGACACACTGGTAAATCAAAGATACAAGTCAGACATGGAAAAAAAGCTTGAGCAAAGGTAGGGAGTAAAAATGAAGAGGATTATTGCAAAATGTACTTGACGAGTGATGTTATTGGATATTGTCTGCAAAAACACAGACAAAATCTATCAGGAATTTGGGTTGGATTAGGGTTATCATTTTTCCACTCCTCATCTGGTGATGGATTGACTTCTAAGAAATCAGTAAATAAGAAATTTGTCTTACCACCGATATGGATCAGCATCTTTTTGTATCCACCCTAGGCGGAGGACTTGGGATGATTGGAGAGAACAATCTCGCAAGATCCAAAAATTTCGCATAAAGAGAAAAAGGATAATGTAGGTACTGTTTCTCTTTTTAACCCTCAGCCAAAAACTGTTTTTCTTTTAGGGACAAATTCTATGGATTTTCAACCTTATGGGTGGGAAAAGTTTCCTATGGGTGTAGCTCCAGTATTTTTGTTGGGTGGGGGGCAAGAGGGGTTATGAAAAACATTTAAGGGATATAGAGGGAGATTTACGAAAAATTACATTTTAAAACCAATTTTTAATGGGAAAGATGCTTATTTGACTAATTTTCCGAATGATACACCTCTAGGTAAGGACCCCCCCCCCTCTGTTGTAATATGTAATAGTGTCATGTACTGGTTTCAACTTCCACTTTCAAAACCTGTGGAAATTGGCTGGCACTCGTAAAATATGACGTTTGGCTTTGTCTTTGCTAAAAAAAAAAAAAATTACATTGCGCGCCCATCGTTCTTTACATAAGCAGCTCTTTTGCACTGCCGATGATAGAACCTTGAAAATTCGTTATTACTATTATTAGTGCTTTTTGATGGTGAGGATGGGGAGAAGAAGGGCTGTTTGAGAGAACTTGGACCCAAGGTGTTTGTAATATGCCCTTAATCATGCAAATCAAGAATCCTTGTATGGGTTGAAATTCATCAGTGTGTGACCGCACCGCCACCGTCGCATCCGCGTGATCGCGCAGGATCGCGCGCGCGCCCGTATCGCCCGACAGCGCGCCGAGCGCCTCGAAGAACCGCCGCCCGAACAGAACCGGGTGCCCGGCTTCGCCGGTCGCCGAGGTCAGGCGGCACAGTTCCCGGTCCTCTTCGGGGTCGAAGGCGGCGATCAGCGTGTCGTAATCGGCGGCGACGACGCCGGGCATGTCGGCCAGCGCGACGATCATAATTACAAACCCCATCCCTTACAAAAGCTGTATACAAAAGTCTATATATTTCGTTTCTTTTTTAATTTGCTTTATTTTCCATTATGAACGAATCTCTCAGGAGAAATAAGTACAAAAAATGAAGGATTAAGGAAAAACGAAATTTTTTAAACGAAACAGAAAATTAACATAACCCTTCATCAAACAAAGTTATATATTCAGTTAATTTCGTCTTTAATAGTGATCGCCTACAGACATCTCGGCATCGCGCTCGGATGACCCGGCGGACCGTCGACCACGCGCACCGGCGACGCTCGAGATCCCGGTGATGGCGTACACCGGCGCCCGCGCCGAGATCTGGGACCGCTGATGGACATCGACTGGTGCTCACTCGAAGATCACCTGATCCGCTGCATCGAACTCGTGGTCGCCGAAGCTGCCGAGCAGCATCCGGCGAACACCGTCTACGCTGCCGCCCTGACCGATGTGGAGGTAGAATATCAACCAAGATTTGCTCTCAGTTTTCTTCCATCTATATTGATGAATTATATTGTCTTTGAATAATGGTTTTTAGCAAATAATAAAATGTTTCATAGACATTATTTTTATCACAGCGATTGAGTTGTGACTTGGCTCAGACACGTTTTTTTTCTCGTTTGCTCTGTTATTCTTTCGGTATCTGCACGTAAATCTTCAATGAAGAGGCTTGTCTTAGAATTGTCAACAAAGAGGTGAGCTGTTTTCACACAGCACACACAATACAGGCTCAGCCGAAAAAAAAATTCTCATATTGAATAATAAGGTCTGGACCAATATGTACTTTTAGAGGCTTCAGGCATCCCCTCACAGAAATATCCACTACCCCTCATTCTTATATGCCCAACTCGAATGAATAAACTCCGTTAAATAAATCTTAAAAGTAATTGTATATATCGACCGTTTGTTTTGTAAAGATCTTAAGAACGGGTGACCGGATCATAATGAAATTTGGAATTTAGAAGGAACTCATGTCTTAGAACTCTTATTTCAAGTCCCGCCAGAACTGTTGACATTGGAGGGAGCTGGAGTGGGAAACCGAAAACTTGGAAAACGCTTATAAATATCGTAGGTACGTGATTGACGTAACCGGACATGATCCGCGCTCTTTGGGGGATTTAAGGGGTGGGGTTGAGTGCTTTGGCGAGTTGGGCAAACTTTCCTTGGATATTCTGCCGTTGAAAATGAGAGGACTATATCAAAAGACGAGCTATTTGTCCAAATTTTAATGGCTTTCTTTTATCTGTTGGTTGCGTTATGCTGATTCAAGGAGTCCAAGACGTCAGTCCTATCCTGCTGCTACCATTCGTTGCGATCCAGGCTGGTGAATTCTTTATTTCATTTTACACCATATTTGAATTTATCATGCGGTATCCTGACAACTTGACAAAAGACAATATTCAACATTTTAGATCTACACGCTGTTTAATCTGATCGATCTGTGTTGTGTTTTGTCACCCTATTAAAGCTTTACAAAAAAAATAAAAAAAAGATACCTATTATTTTTAAGAGCTGGTTTTTTCGTTTTCTTCCTTTTTTTATCCTTTTCAGCATGTCGTGTTTTCATTTCTTTACCTTACTGTCTAGAATTTTTTAATGGTTTGAACTGTTTTTTTTTTATGATAGATATGAATGCGCATTAACTCATCATTCCAGATAGATAAGTATGCGCATTGAATCATCATTCAAGATAGAAAAGTATGCACATTGAATCAACATTCCAGATAGATAAGAATGCGCATTTAAGCATCATTCCAGATAGATAAGAATACGCATTGAATCATCATTCCAGATAGATAAGTATGCACATTGAATCATCATTCCAGATAGATCAGAATGCGCATTGAATCATCATTGTGGTGGTCTCCTTCCTGTTCATGAATGATCAACTCAGTCACGCTCTCCAACACGCCCGGCTTGTCTTCATTCTCCGACTTGTCTCCAAACCCATATGCAGGCCCTGAATCTTCGTTCAAATCGGAGGTGGCATCTGTGGAGAGTAAGCCTGCTACCATCTTTGAAACGTCCCCCAAAAAATGGCCACGACTAAAAACAAGGCCGCCTGTAAAGGCTCTTCGGCGATAGAGTCAGTAAAAAACTAGTAATTGCAAAAATATTTGAGTATATTTTGACAATGGATTAAAGCAAAGACATTAAAAAAGAAAACCAAAAGTTTGAAGTTAAATAGAAATTGTTGTTAGAAATTGGACTTGATTGATTATAATGCTTGCGGCTCAAAGAGAAAGTATCACTAATGTCAAAGAGAAATTATCCTACAATGTCACCAAAAAGGGATCACCAGGAAGAGACATCAGAAATGTCCGGTTTGAAGAAAAGGGGGGGGGATAGGAGGGGGGCCAGTTACCCTCCAATATTTTTGATCACTTACAAGGGCACTAGAACTTTTAGTTTCCGTTCGAATTTACACTCTCTTGATATTCTAGAACCTTTCTTTTGATACTATCACCCCTGGAGACAAAATAATATGCACTCGTTATCTTTCTTCTGGCAAAATTAGCAAAATTCACCATTTTTGTGGCAACGTGAACGAGATGGAGGTCTACTGTGGGGCTGGCTGGAGCAGCGGGGCGCCCAAAGCGGGCCTCTGTGGAATGCCCTGGGCGTGGGTCTACTCGGCGGTTTCACCACCTATTCGACCCATTCGCTTGATGTCTTGCGCCTGCTCGAATCCGGTCGTGTGATGGCGGCTCTGGGCTATGTTGGAATCACCCTGAGCTTGTCGCTGCTGGCCTGTTGGCTGGGGATGAGCCTCACCCGCTAGCCGGGGCGGCGATCGCATCCTGGGGTGGGTCCTATCAGGAAGCCCAAAGCAAGGCCCTGTTTGAACCTGCCGCCGCCAACACCGGCATCGAGGTCAAGCAGGAGACCTATGGCGGCATGTCGGATGTGCGGCTGCAGGTCAGTTCCGGCCAGGTGACGCTGGATATCGTCGCCAGCGGATCGGGGTCGGCAGCGCGGGCGGCGGCCGAGGGGCTGCTGGAAAAGCTGGATTACAGCGTGATCGCAGAGCCTCTTATTATTTAAGAATTAACGACGCTTCTTGACTACTAAGGTCCCTGCGTCGGCCCTGCAGTGCATTCCTCCAGCGTGATTCGATCTCTGGGTCCCGTATTACCAAGCTAAGGTCAAATCCACTGCGCCACCACAGGAGCAGGATAATCCTTGTTGAGTTAAAATTTGAATTTGACCCCTTAGCTAGGATTATATTGTCAAAACTAAGGAAAAGAAAAAAAAATTGGACTAAAAGGAGTTAGATATGGCAGTTTTTTAGGCTGTCTAATAATCATGATGCTAGTATGTCTTAATTCAGCACCAAGTAATAAAGTTTTGAAGATATGCCAAGAAGTCTCAAGATCATCATCTGTGGTAAAGCTCCAGTTAATACATGCTAAATCTCTACATACAGCTTTTCCTCCATTAAAACTTCATAGTTATTCTAAAAAAAAAAACAAATAGAACATTTTGATAGATTAAGTAATTTTTGACTGGATTCAATGAACGAAGCCGTCACTAGATATATTATCCTATTTTCATCTGTTCCCTCACCATCCACAAAATTCTGTATCCTATTGTATAACAGTAACACCATCTTTAAATTTTCATTAGCCCTCTTCAGATTTTACTAGCTATTGACCATTTAAATTAAAATAAGTTTCACCAAATTTTGAAACCCCTACAAGCTCCCATTAACTTTCAAATCTTCCAAATCGTAGTCGGCCCAGCGCAGCATGATCTCGCTGGCAATCTGACTCCAGTTAGCAGGCTGCAGATTGGAGCTATCGATCAGTTGTTCAAACTCCAGCACTTCGTAGTCTGGCAGTTGTGTTGTCGCACGGCTGTTGAGGCTGTCCTGCAGCAGCTGATCAAAGCCTGCCATAGGTACATAGCCCTCGCTGGAGGCTTTCATACCGATGGTGCCACCGGTATAGATAATCAGTACGTCGGTCGAGGTCGCGGTGACGGTGACGTTGTGCGAGGTCGCGGTCTCGTAGTCGAGCAGCGAAGTATATGGTCAACGCCTACATGATCCAGATCACCGTGCCGCTGAACTTCCTTGGCACCGTTTATCGCGAAATCCGCCAGAGCCTGGTGGACATGGGCGAGATGTTCGATCTGCTGGAGCAGCCTGCCGATGTGAGCGACCGTCCCGGTGCCGGGGAGCTGAAGGTCAATGGGGCTCGGGATCACGACGGGCCTGATCCAGGGCCCGGACGACCTCACGGGCCGAGCCCTCCCCCTGCACTCTCGCGGGGTAGATCTTCACCCGGACCGGGAACTTCCTCCCCAGCGAGCGCAGGACGTCCTGGACGGCCGCCCCGCTCGGCGAGGTGATCAGGCCGATCGTGCGGGGCATCGGCGGCAGGGGAAGCTTGCGATCGGGATCGAAGAGTCCCTCGGCCAGGAGCTTTTGAGGATGCAATATAGGGTACGAGGGAGTGTTTTACCATCTTCAATGCTCTTGGTGACCTTTTGTATAAATGTATCACATGTACATATGTACATGCATTTCGTTATGTACATGTGTCGCATTATATCTTTTTGGAAAAAAATTTACGAGAACAAAACTAAATTTCAAATTATTTTGCACAGAAATTACTCTTATTTCGCACAAAAGTATTCTTAGTCTTTTGAGCATATTCAGCCTCACTCATATATTGACTAATTTTTTGTTTTCTTCATTGTTTTTCTGTGAAAAAAAACTTATTTTTCTAAATTTTAATATCTTGTTGTTAATCAGATAATGCCTGGAAATGCGGCTCCCTCAATGCAGTTTCATGCACCATCCCCTGTCTCCGCTCTGCACCCACTGACAATCTTTTATAACTAATGATTTAAAATCTTAAAAAAAATTATTCTTATTAAACTGCCATTATGTTGTATTATTTAAAAAAAAACCGTTGATCGGTGGATGAAGCTGGATTTTTTTTTTCAAGTTCTATTCTGTAGATATGGGATAAACTGAATGGTCTTAAAACACTTTATATGTTTTCCCTATGCAACGAGGTCCATGCGACTCTACCCTATCAAGAAATTAAATTAAAAAGAACAAGTTTTTTTAACTGAAAGTAAGGAGCGACATTAAAACTTAAAACGCACAGAAATTACTTCGTGGTATAGTCAACAACTCAGGGAACAATAGTTTCCATTCAGCTATGGATATACTCGACTAGTCTACATGCACAAGGAAAGCAAGCAACATTTCAAAATAAATATGAACCATATTATTACAATGTGCACTCACTCCATAAGCAAATTGCAAGTCTCCCTCCCATGGAAGCTCCTGTGTGAATCGAAATGGAGCACTGCTGGGTAATATACTCTCAAGAGATTGCAAATCGAAGCAACTCTAATCTTGCTAGTGGCAAAAAGTATTCAAAGTCGGAAGTATACTGTATTTAGCTTACTACTGTTACTTTATGGATGGAGTTGTACACTCCAATGCTATTGATATTATAAAAATAAGGCATACTCAACTGCAGGCTTGATACTCATTGATCACTATACTACAACTATAAAAAGCACCATTTGATTTTCTGGGAGAAAAATATTGATTGGCAGCCTGGCAGTCACATGTATTGGGATTGTTCGAATAGAAATTACAGACCGGAACACCGGGACACAAACGACGACCGGGACACAGGGAATATAAATGACGACCGAGACACTCAAAGAGAAATTACAAAATGGGACACTGGGACACAAATAACGACCAGGAGATATAAATGACGACCGGGACACTCAAAGATAAATTACAGATCGGGAAAACGGGACACAAATGACGACTAGTATTTTCTTTTTAGTTTTTTTTTGTTGTTAATACTATTGGTTTTCAAGATACAGATATGCTCATTGAATTCTCTGGTATAATTGGATATTTATTTGGAATATAATTTTTCCTTTTATTTTCAGGAAGTATTGTTGTTCCCATCAGAGAACCCCCCAAAAAAAAAGAGGACGGCAGAAAACCCTGAGAAAAAAAAAAAAAAGAGGACGGCAGAAGATTCCAAATAAAACAACAAAACTGCAACTCTAAGATTCAACATGTTGCTGCTGCTGCTGCTGCTGCTGCCCCTGCCCTGTATCTGCACCGGCCACTGCCTCTCCTGTCTGCTGCTTCTGCTGCTGGCTGTCCATAAACCAGGCCCCACTACCCGACTGCTGCTGCTGCTGCTGCTGCTGCCCCTGCCCTGTATCTGCACCGGCCACCACCTCTCCTGTGTGCTGCTGTGATAGGGACTGCTGCTGCTGTGGTGGGGACTGCTGCTGCTGCTGCTGCTGCTTGGTCAGAAATAAAGATGCTTAGACTGGGATTTCAAATTAAGTTAATGTCCCTCAGTTGTGGTGCTTTTGATATTTTATTTTTTGCGGCACGTTTGATATTCAAGCTAAGTAGGTGTGAGAACATGACAATACGTCCGTCAGATATTGGACCTTCAATGCTCATTTTTTTAAAAGAAGAACCACTTTTAGAAAAAAAGAAGAAACAAAACGTTTTAAAATGGTTAGCCAGTAGGGGCGACTTTCTTAAAACAACTAGAAAGCTTGTCATTCGGCATTTCCAGTGCCGGACATGCAGTGCCTATGGTAGCGTAGGATCTAACGAACTTCATTTTAATCACGGCTACCAGCTAAATCGTATATTTCACGTAAGCTTCCAATTTTTTTGTACGTTGCCACTTTTTGGCGTACCTTCTAGCCAATGGAATTAAAGTAACTCCGGCAAATTTATCACCGGTATGCTAAATATGGCTACTTCTTTTTTCCTCGATCTGTAATGACTTTTGGAATAACAAAGTTCTAAGAACTTTTATTTGCTAAACATTCTGTTTCCGCCGTCCTAACAAAAAACTGTTACAGAACATTGTTTGCTAACAAATGAAAGGTGAAAAAATATTCCGACCATAGTCTGTTAGACAAAAATACTATATTTTGCATGCATGTATAATTTTCGTTTTGTTTATATATATTTATATTGTAATATGGACTCATTCTAACGGAAATTAAAAGTTCTAGTGCCCTTTTTAAGTGACCAAAAAATTGGGGGGCACCTAGGCCCCCTCCCACGCTCATGTTTTCCCGAAAGTCACCGGATCAAAATTCTGAGATAGCCATTTTATTTACCATAGTCGAAAAACCTAATAACTATGTCTTTAGGGACGACTTACTCCCACGCAGTCCCCGTGGGAGGGGCTGCAAGTTGAAAAATTTGACTTGTTTTTGTATTTTGTATTTTGTATTTTGTATTTTGTTTTTTGTATTTTGTATTTTGTATTTTGTATTTTGCAATTTGCAATTTGTATTTTGTTTTTTGTATTTTTTTTTTGTATTTTGCATTTTGTATTTTGTATTTTGTATTTTGTATTTTGTATTTTGTATTTAGCATTTTGTATTTTCTATTTTGTATCTTGTATTTTGTATTTTTTGTATTTTGTATTTTGTATTTTCTATTATGAGACCGAGACGATGGTGATCTACATCTTGGTGTTCCTGATCGACTTCCGGCTCACCCGAGGGTTTGCCGAGGGCCTCTTCCAGCGCACGAGGGAAATGGAGATGACCCTTCAGGTGGCCGAACACCTCGCGTCCCACGTCGCAGAAATGAATCTCGGCGCCGCGGCCTCCCTCCTCGCCGATTGCGAAGCCACCTCCCTCCTCGCTACCTTCCACCAGATCGTGGAGAACCGACTGATTATGGGCTTAGTGTTTCGGATAGTGATTTACTTGTTGTAGAAAAAGAAGTTGCAGATTTTTTTGAAGTTGTTGCTCAAGAACGTGATGCTAAAACTGTTGCTAACTGGGTTGTTGGCCCTGTTTTTGCAGCTTTACATAAAGCTGGCCTTCATATTATCCAATCACCTGTTTCAACAGATCAGCTTGGTGAACTTCTTGACCTTGTAGAAGAAGGCACATTATCAGGAATAGAGCAAGATGATTATTTCCTAAAGAAGAACGAAAGAAAAAGAAAACGGCTGAATGACATGAAAAATGTAAAGCTTTTGCTGTATAGAACATGGTGGAATATTCCAATTTCTGCTCAGACATAATGAACTCACTACCATGACTTTGTAGCGATCTCAATTTCTCTTCATTTTTTCTAAGGGGGGTGGGGGAGATAGGGTTCAATTCTTGTACAATCAGTTATATTATATGTCAAATGATATCAATAGATATCAAATGAAATCCAGTAGATATTAAATGATAAGGATCAATCCAATATATATCAACATATATCAGTGATGGGCAAAAGGAGCTTTGATATTTAAGAAACTGCATTTAGCCTTTGGTAATTGCAACTGTAAATTTTCAAGTTTTGCTGCTTCTCCGCAGGGTTTTTGCTGTTTTCACTGCCCGTCTGATTGTTAATAGATTTTATGGTTTGTTTTTTGTCCGCCCCTTCTCGGCGTCCGTACACGTTGCCGATCGCGTCGATCGTCACATCGAGCCCGGCATCTCGGAACCAGGAGGCGACGAGCCGGCGAGCCTCGGCGTCGGCGTCAGAGAGCGCGAGTCTACGGACCCCCGCGAGGCCCTGCGTCGTGTCTTCGTACGCGCCGATCTCCGCCAGTTCGCGCAGCGAGGCCATCAGGCGGGCGCTGTCGATGCTCAGGTCCACGGAGCTTCTTCAGGGAGCCGCCATAGGTGCCCGGCTTTGCGTAGGCGTGGCGAACAATGGCCTGGTCGGAGACGTGACCATCGCCGAAATCCCAGCGATAGGCCACGATGCGACCATCGGGATCGTCGGAGCCCGAGGCGTCCAGGCGCGTGCGTCGGTCCGTGCCCCCGAACCGGATCGTCCTTCCGCGCTCGATGTCGGGGATGGGCAGGGCGTTGAACTGGGCGAGGCAGTTGCGACTAAGTTTTTCAATTGAAAGTAAGAAGAAACATTAAAAATGAAAACGAACACATATTATTACGTATATGAAGGGGATCGCCCCTCCCCAACACAACCCTACTATATCCCTAAGGTACACCAAACTTCACAGGAAAAGACAATGAGACTGCATCATTTAAAATGACATTAAGGAACCTAAAATGACATTAACTTCCATTTATTCCAAGACTTCTCACTCGATGAAGCAATATTTGGCGAGAGGGTAGTGACTCTCGTTAAACAATCGCTGTAACTTTTATAGTTGCCAACGACGAAAACTACGCACTAGCGGCCTAAAACCGCCGCTTACGTCGATGAACCGTTGCCTGCTGGGTGAAATCGACGGCAAAGTAGCAGGATCGTGTGGATGCCTCGCTCGGGGCTGAAGCATTAAAACTTAATCGAGCTCGCGGATAACACCCTGACCGTCGGGTCGTTTTACGCTAAATCGGAATTATTTGCGCTCAAAAACTGAAAACAAAAACAAATCAAGCTTGTGCAAACATAGTGCTAACGGCATAGCCTATCAACACTGCCGCATTAAGTAGCCGCAGTACTTCCGCTCCTATATTAAGGGCTTAAGGTCCTTTAGCTGTGTTTAAAAACATCCCTGCTTTTTTGATAAAAACAATCTCACAGAAAAGACAGTTCCTGTCGATGTCAACAAAATAAATACTGAGTGAATACGGTATTGCTGGGTAAGCCTTCCGCATGGGTAAAGGCCTGCGGAACTTCTCCCGTTTCAGGATTGAAGCGGACCAAACCCCGGTCGTTAGTACCTACCCAGAAATGACCGTCGGCAGCTGGGTGCACCCAGTTGGCCCAGATTCCCTTGAGAAAGGGTTGCGCCTCCCCCGACTTAGGGTCGAAGCGATAAAGCGCGTCGAGGTAAGTGCTCAGCCAGAGAGCTCCTTTATCCACCCTTCCAAGAAGTCCCAATTTCCTTCAGATCCTTCCTTACGACCTTTTCCTACCTTGGGGCGACCTTCTTTTTGTTTGACTTTAGTGGTTGGCTGAGAAAGACAATCTTCGTAATCTGGCATCCTCCATCCGCAGAAAGTGTCCTAACCATCACAACCTTCCTCTCTTTATAGCTCTAGAAAGTTGGGTAGAACCACATTTTTCGTACAGCTTGCTGTTTGAAATACGTTGGTAGAATAAAAATATATTATTTTACAACCGAAATGTTTAGGGTATTAGTCTTAGTAGCATATGCCCAAGTGGAATCAACAAATGAAGATAGCAGTGATTCAGAGGAACTTTTCTTAGAGCTACAGGAACAAAAAAAAAAACAAAAAAAAACAGGATCATAGGTATAAATATGGTTTTTTATAGGGGATTTAATGCCCAGGTTGGTAGAAATAGGAATAGATGATATCCTAGCCTGGATCGCTTCTTCCCACGTTGGAAATTTGCGTTCGGGTTTTGGATCTCGGGAAGACTCGCCTTGCTGTTGACGCTGATCGTTTTCGGATGAATCCGAGTCGCCTCGTTTTCTTCGGCGACGCTGATTCTTGGAAACCTGTGCATCCGGCTCTTCTTGCACTTCGGATCGCTCTCGTCGGCGACGTCGCTTTCTCTCTGGAGGTTTTTCCGCGGGTGCTTCATCGCAATCCTTTTCTTATCAAATCATTCGATTTCATGTAAACGATTGAAATCATTTGAATATGTCTTTGGGGCGACGTGAACCCCTGTCGGAAAACTTTACAAGTCAAAAATTCAAAAAATTTAAGTCAATGAAAACTATAAGAAATAAGTTCTGGCGTAAATAATGCTTACTATTTCACATTTGAAGAAAAAGTAAATTGAAATCACGAAAAGGATAGGAGAAAGGAGATGAAATTCATTCAGTCTATTATTAACTTTTGTCTAGTATACTCAATTTGGGTAAAATGTCAAGTGTATATCTACTATATCCAACGGTGTGAAAACTTTACTCAGCAATGAGGTATTTACACTTAAGGCAGCGGTTGCTGTTTCTTCGTTATGAACCACTCCCCCCCCCCCCCCCCCCCAATTAAACCGGCAGGTCAAAAACCCCTACACGTCCCCTCCTCCCCCCAATATTTTTTGCACAACCTCTGCCGGTGCGGGGTGCACAATACTTCCGTACTGTACTAGGGGGTCAGAGTCGGCGCGGAGGTCAATGAACAGAATACTCATTTTACCACCACTCTACGCCGAACTTTCCGTTGCTGCCCTTCCAGCGTTGGCTCCGCTCTCGAGAGCACCATTCAGCGTCGCTGTTGCCATATGGTCCCCGCAAACAAACAATCCTGACGGAAGCTCCTTCCCAAGGTAAGACGAGCATTCTCGACCGCCAATTAGGGTGCATTTCTCAGCTATCTCAGTTAGTCTTGAAATTCAGGCATATTTGCAGCTGACAACATAATTCCAGTCTTCAGCCCATGATGGAAGGTATTTTGTGTCCCTGTGGGATGCACCCCCCCCCCCAAAAGACAAACAGTAACCCAAATTTTAAAGACATGTTTAAAAGAACTGCCTAGTGAGAAAAAATTGCCATTTGTAACTGATTCTAGAATGTCAACTATTATTCGACCGGACCGCGCTTCGGATGGATCGGAACTCGCACGGCCCTGGCGTGGAGCTGCAACGGTGGCGCCGACGGTTCTGCTGCCCCATACAATCGATCGCCGACGACCGGACAGCCAAGCATCCGGCAGTGGACCCGTAGCTGGTGCGTTCGTCCTGTTATCGGTCGCAGTTCGAGCCACGAGAGCCCGCCAGCGGACTCGAGAACGCGATAGTCGGTGATAGCCGGCTGTCCGGCAGTTTCTTTGCCGCGGCATAGGTTGTTTTATGTTCGGTTGTGCAGCATTTGCATTGTAAAACCGACGATCAAATTCGAAAACACGTTTAAAACCGAAGAATTCTCACAAGAACAAGAAACACTCAACTATTTAGTTGACTTTTTGATTCAGGTGTGAAATACTCAACCAAATGATTGATCATGTTCAATTGAACGCGGTATTCGGAGCGTTGTCAGACCCAACACGACGCAGCGCATCGGTGCTTCATCACGTTCGCCTTCGCCGATGACGACGGTTCCGGCTATCGGCAGTCGGTTCAATTCAGAACGCATGGCGTCTACAGCAACCTGATCGGCAGCCTTCTCGTCACCCCTGCCCCGAAGCCGGGCCGCGGCAACCGCAGCACGCTCAGTTACCCGCGCCAGTTCAAGGGCCAGAATTCGATCGAGGCCGGTTTTCGCGTTCATCAATTTCTCCTGTCAGAAATACCAATAATGTACCAATAATGCACCAACAATGTACCAATAATGTACCGTCAATATATTTATATAATTTCACTTATTAATTTCGTACTAATCCATTCACCAAGATATAATTAGAATATAACTCACAATTGCTTAAATTTGAAGTTTTTTAAAAGATAGTAAAAGTTTCCCATGTCTCTGACATATTTTTCAGTCTAAAAATGACAAATGCAAATTTAAGAAATATAATTCAATAGTCTGTCTTGTCTGTCTGTCTGTCTGTCTTTTTGGTCTGTTTGTCTGTCTGTTTGTTTGTCTGTCTGTTTGTCTGTCTCTCTGTTCGTCTGTCTGTTTTTCTGATCTGTTAGGTCTGTCTGTCCAGTCTTTCTGTCTGGTTTGTCTGTTTGGTTTGTCTCTCTGTTTTTCTGTCTCTCTGCTTTTCTGTCTGTCTGTCTTCCTGTCTGTCTTTTCTGTCTGTTTCTCTGGTCTGTAAGTACTTGAAGTAGTACTTGAAGTACTACTTAAGTATAATTTTGGCATGTTCTTGATACTTGATACTTAAGTAAGATTAGGGAGAGTACTTATTACTTGATACTTAAGTAAAAAAAAAAACAATGAGTACTTTATACTTGATACTTAAGTAAAAATTTGGAGTACTTGTTGCAGCACTGCCTGGGATATACTTTAGCCTGTAGACCAATCCCTGAAAGTTTCATTTTCCTAACTGGGTTGTCAAAAGGGCGTAACGTAAAGGGTGTAACTGAAAGGGTGGAATGACTGAGTGTATTAATTTGGAACTTTCATAAAATGAAACTAATAGTACCACTACAACTACGGCTTCCGTGGCAATGATTACAAAGGCTTATGTAAATGAAGTAAAAATTTGAGGAAATGCCGAGTGAAAAGCTGAACTAAATAAAAAAACAATATGAGCATATATTGTTAAAAGGACGTATCAGGTCAGAGTAGTTTCTTCATAATTAATAGTGTCATTCATGGTATTTTGATCCTGAAAAGTTACAGATAGCTTTATCATACCAACTGGATTATGTAACATATTGTTCTAGGCTTTCATCTGTCACGATGTCTGCGCTCAAAAATGATAAGTTCAACTGGCTGCGAAGACAATTTAGTCCCTTCTTTCGATATTATTTTGTTATTGTTGTTTTTTCAATGCTGAGGAATAGCCTTTGAAGAAGGTTGTGAAAGAAACACAGTGGAAATCCCTGATGTGGATGGTGTGTACGAGCTAGAACAGTGCCATACCCACGCTGGATCGGAACACACTGTAGAAGGCTTTTATGCCAACTTTGAACTACATTGTGTCCACAATCTGAAGAGTGGTACCGGCAAGGCCATGTACGATGGCGTCGAAACGACCAACACGCAAGCTGTTGTGGGGATGTTCATCTTAGTGCAAGGCGCGCTCCTTCCTCCAGCCCCCTATGTCCCTGGATCCAATTCGAGTCGAAAATGGAGCATTTGAGACATAAGATCCTTCTATATATCAAGTTCAGTTAAGATCCGATCACCTATTCGAAAGATAAAAACACCTGAATTTTCACGTTTTCTAAGAATTCCGGTTTTCCCCTCCAACTCCCCCCAATTTCATAGGATCTCGTCGTAATTTAAAGTAAGAGCTTTAAAGCACAAGATCCTTCGAGAATTCGGATCATGAATGACGCGAACACGAGACAAGAAACTGGTCAAGCAACTTCTTTATACCAGACAATTAGCTTTGGCTCGGTTGGAAAATACATTGTAGGTATATTTTATTTAAACATTTAGTTGGTTGTTTGGTTAGGTTATGTTAGATTAGGTTGGTTTAGGTTACGTATTTAATATATGCTGTGCTTTACCCCCCCTCCCTAATATGTAAATATATAGCCCAAATTTGTGCTGGGCACCGGTGATAAATGGCGTAACATTGCCAAGCGCGAATTAAAAGATATCGTTCATCCGGATCGTTTGTTTGATTATCTTGAAACACATAAAGATGCCATCGAAGTTATCTTTCATATGGGCGCGATTTCATCAACGACGGAAGCAGATGTTGACTTGATTGCCGAGACAAATATTGTTCTGTCACGCCGTCTTTGGAAATGGTGCGGGAAAAACAAAAAACGTTTGGGACAGCTCCCTCCCCAACGCCTCACTCTTTACGCTTAAGTTTTTTATTGCTTTAAAAAATAGAGTTGTGAAAAAATGTCAAACTTTAGCGTAAGGAGCGGGGCGTTGAGGAGGGGACAGTCCGTTTCATATACGGAATAATTTTTTCGTTTTAAGTTTTAATGTTGCTCCTATCTTTCAGTTAAAAAAACTTTTTTATTTAATTTCTGAACTTTTTTGAATTAATGCAAGTGTTTTTATTATTATTCTCTTATTTTCTTTATTTACTTTATTAATTTATTTACTTTATTTACTTATTAATTTGGTGTCTGTAGTCGACAGGGAACATATATCCTTACCCTGAGAACATATTTCAAATTTTTTGGATAATGGAATATATTTACCACCTTTTTAGGGAAGGGGGGAGAGCTCAAATTTTGTTCATTGTGCTGATTGCATGCAATGAGAATTGTAGCTTAAAGTAATTTGAATCAGAATGGCATTGTCAAAATTAGCATCGCTTTGGTTAGTCGTTTGTCTCTTTTGACCTTTATAGGAAGAGGGCTTATTTCCCGAACCTTCATTCTGACTTCCTGCTGGACTGCTTACTGATGAATTGGATGACCTTTTTTCACCTTCTCTTCTGGTTTGGTCTTAGGAGCATTGTCTTGACGCTGTTCTATTTCTGTGGTGGTTATTTGCTCTTCGTCCAGAAGCTCCCAATGTTTTGGGGAATGATAGGCTTGGGGGGGGGCTGACGTCCTTTGATTCACTTTTTGACTCTTAAAAAGGGCACTAAAACTTTTGACTTCGAATCAAATGAGCTCCATTCGATCCAAAGTTTATACAACTACTCTTTCTATAACCATATGCCTTATGTATGACTAATAACCTTTGCCTATAAGCTCGGGGGGATTGTGTCTACCCTAAAGACATTTTTATCTAATTTTTGAACTTGGAGCACCACATTTAGCTCTTTTTCAGAAGTATTCTCACTGTTCCAAGTTATCCCCGGAGAAAACTTAAACACTGCTTGTAGATACCTTTAGTTACATCAGTTTCATTTTTGTTTGAAAATTGTTTATTTATAAGTTATGATAGTTTGGTGACTCAGTTTGCATGATGTGACTGCTCCATGATAGTAAACTCAACACAAGGTAAGCGAACTTTTTTCCCGGATAACGTGAAGACTTGAATTCAGATGGCGTGCCTGTTCTGAAGCACCCTACCCCGAACAAAAGTCCTGGATACAGCCCTGAGGATTATATATCAATTTCTACCTCCACCCTCTTATCGTCTCTCCCTTAGAGCTAATTCTATATTTATCTGAAGACTCTTTCAAAACAACTGCTGAAACACAAGGGCCGTTAAACTACAATAAGATTCTTTTTTTAGACACTGTAGTCAGTAAAAAATCATTCGGTGCTGATTTTAAATATATAAGTTTCATCAAAATTAGTCTTACCCATCAAAAGTTACGAGCCTGAGAAATTTTTCTCATTTTGGAAAATAGGGGGAAACACCCCTTAAAAGTCATACGATCTTAACGAAAATCACTCCATCAGATTCAGCATATCATAGAACCTTAGTGTAGAAGTTTCACGCCCCAATCTATAAAAATTTGGAGATTCGCATTTTTTGCCAGAAGACAAATCACGAAACCCTCCTGAATTTTTTACTAATATATAGGGACCTATATTTTATAGATTTCAATTTATTTAAGGATAAAAATATTATTTTTACAATTCCGCCAAATTTTCTAACTTTAAAAATGGAATAAAAAAATGATTGATCAAACAACCACTCACCGCAACTATTCATTACCGCATCCTGACAATATGCTGGAGGAAGACGTTACTAGAATTAAAGATTCCTTTGAACAAATTGACTTGGTTTTGCGTTAGTATGCCAGCGAAAATCGAATGACGAGTCTCACATATCGGTGCTTTGCGCGTTACTTCTCATTGTGTAAACAGAATCCGTTGGTTGTCTTCTCGTCTAATATATTTGCTATCATGGGACTCCGTAGCCTGTACACGATCCTCTCCAAGGCGGCAACAGATCTGAAGTACTTGGAACCTGCTGTGGCACTGGTTCTGGGCTTTATTGGTGGTAAAATGATTGCCAGAAATTAAAACTTGTAATTGCCTTTTTAAGTAACCGAAGAATTGGAGGGCAACTCGGCTTCCTTCCCCACCCCTTATTCTCAAAATCGTCTGATCAAAACTAAGAGAAAGCCACTTAGCCAAAAAATGAATTAATATGCAAATTTAATTTAAATAATTTATGTGCGGAGAGCCAAAATCAAACATGCATTAATTCCAAAACGTTCAGAAATTAAATAAACTATTTTTTTAACTGTTGCTCCTTAATTTTAGTTGAAAAAAATTGTTTTTTTTTAATTTAATTTCGGATAGTTTTCTAAATAATGCTGCAAAATCTTGCGCTTCCCCCATGAAAAATTCCTCCATGGAAAGGTCCTCCCACGTAACCCCCTCCACCAGAAAAAAATATTCCTGAAACGTCTGTATCTTTCCCAATAACTAATACTATATG
The DNA here is from genome assembly GCA_010016025.2 of Alatinidae sp. Z8VKAUB7J3. Classification (NCBI taxonomy): domain Eukaryota; kingdom Metazoa; phylum Cnidaria; class Cubozoa; order Carybdeida; family Alatinidae; species Alatinidae sp. Z8VKAUB7J3. The sequence goes on from JAAAKM020721499.1 coordinate 238,511,168, forward strand.
TAAACAATAAGCAAAGTTCATAACTTGCAGCCCTTCCCTTTTATTTTAGGCATCCGTTTTTTTAACTCGTGGGTGGAAAAGATATGGCCCAAACAGCGTAGGGGATGGACAGGTTCAATTTTTCTTCCAAGCTTTTTCATGTCCTTGGACTTCTTCAAAAGCTCCCAAAGATTCAGATCTGCCATATTTTTGATGAGCTTAGAAATGTTGTGGCAGTCATCGCTCGTCAAGCGAAGAGCATAGAAATGGTGGGTCCCTTCATCTTGGACAAGATAAGGATTTGGGGAGTAAAGCAAGATCAGCAAAAATATCACCCCTCTCACTTTCTTCCTTAATTTCTGGATTTGCACGTAACCCATTGTTCTAATTTTGCATATGAAGCCAACGGTAAAAACAATGGTGCAGAAACACGAGCCAACAACTAGGCAAAAAGAGATTTATTCAAAGGAAAGCCGCACTGTGGGAGGAGAATACTAAGGAAAACAGCCCCTCTCACCCCTCCCGCCAGTGACAGAAAAATTTAAATTTTTCTAGCATAACAAGGTTCCTTAGCATAAAAAGTCCACAAATAGTAGGAGTTCCTTCTTTACAGCTGCATATTTTATAAATGTATCACAGCTGCGTATTTTACAAATACAGTAAAATTTTCTTTGGCCCCTATCCAGATTTGGGGCAAAAATTATCCTAAAGATTCTGTGCTGGGCATCCATCTTAATCAAGTAACTATAGGTCGCACAAATCCATAAACGGGGATGTTACAAAAATATATCTTAGGCACTCTGTGAGATTCATCGTACTTAGCAAAGACGCTTTTCAAATCATTAAAAATAAAGCATCACTTCTATTGAAATTTGGCAGGAAATAATAACTTTGGAATAATTAGATCATCAATTGGACAACCTTTTTAAACAGGAGCACATTTTCCGCTACATTTATATCTGATTGTGCATGGCAGATTTGCTATTAAATATTTGGATCCCAAAGCACTATTGTGGCCTCCCATGGGAACTAAGATTCTCTAACGAATAGGGAATTGTCAAATGATATTCATGTAAATACAGCATTATAAATTAGCTTTCCTGAACTTAATTTTTATTTCTCTGGTCCGAACTTTCTTTGGCAATGATGTCTCATTTCCACGGAATTCCCATCTTCATTTTCTGTTTCAGACATCAAATCAAACGTCGAAGATTATGTTATGATTGGCTATTAAAATACTCATTTTAATAAATCTAGACGATTTACTATTGCCATGGAAATGAGACATGGATCTGAAATTGAAACTGCTTCGTATCTATCTTGTATTTGGAGATAAACAGTCCACAATTTTAAGTGCTTTAGTTCCAATCAATTTTCTTTTACCATTATAATTGAAAACTATTTTTTTAAATTTCCCACAAATTACCAGCTGTAGATTCAGAAGTTCTGGATATGGGGGTTGTGGGTGGGGTTCATTGCTTTGGCGAGTTTGGTGCTTCTGGACGTGCTAGGACAATGAAAATTGGTAAACGTGTCAAGGAGCTGCACAAATTGACTTGATAAAGTCGTTTTCCCCGAATCTTAATGAATTTTGATATTTAGAAGGACTTCGTGACTCAGAGCTGTCATTTTAAACCCCATCCGGTATTAAGCCTCTGATTTTCCTTTTAAAGCAATCTATTGATTCTTCGAATTTTCTGTTGTTTGAGTAGAATTCTGAATTTAGGAAATGTATTGGCATATCTTTAAAGCTTTATAAATTGGGATTCAGCAAAGTTGTGAAGCTGAGAACAATTTTGTTGTGCTTCATTTCAGCAGAAGATCTATTTTGTAAGGTTTCACTTTTATAACACACATGGCCTATTTTTGAAGGTCATCAAAGGTATATTTAACCACGTTTCTTCTCCACACACGCATACAAACATTTCAGCTGAAACAGTCCAACGATCAGATATCAAAAGCTTCACGGTCATCATAACCGTCCCTTCCAGAGCCCGGGGTAAGGGTTGTAACTTATGCCCCGGAGGCATATAAGGTTTTATGAAAAAGGTGGTCATACAAACTACAGAAGGGACTCAAATGATTAGAAATTGAAAGTTCTGATTCCCTTTTTAAGAGTCAAAAGTGATTCGATGGCAACAAACCATCCCTTCCTCAACCCTCTTGATGGAATGTTAGTATTTCAATAGTGCCATTCTGCATACATACACTTTTTGAATATAGTGGGAATGCGTTGTGCACGACGGAATGTGAGTATTTCAATAGTTCCATTCTGCATACATACACAATTTAAATATAATGAGAATGCGTTGTGTACTATGGAATGTGAGTATTTCACTAGTGCCATTCTGCATACATACACTTCTGGAATACAATGAGAATCGCTTGTGATAGATGGAATCGCTCTTTGCTTGCAATTAAAAAAACTTGTTTTTTATTTAAATATAAATCAAATGATAAAGCAATTTTTCATTGACACAACGTAGAAACTGGGCTTGCATTTAAAAAAATATGATTTAGCTTCTCATCATTGGTTGTATATATTTTATTATTTTTTATTTTGTTTCATTACTGAAACAAAATAGACGGATCAATTCGTCTATTTTTTCAATAGACGGATAAGACGGATCAATAGATCTGGTCGGGATTTGAAATAAGAGCTCTGACACATGAGTTCCTTCTAAATATCAAATCTCATTAAGATCCTGTCACCCGTTCTGAAGTTAAAAATACCTCAATTTTTCAAATTTTTCCAAATTAACAACCCCCAGCTCCCCCGAAGAGAACGGATCCGTACCATTTATGTCAATCTCTTGTCTATAACTTGTGCTTATTCTTCCTATCAAGTTTCATCCCGATCTAAGCGTAAAAAAAGCTTCTTGTTGTTCTAATTAACGAACCCTTGTGTCTCAGGAACCGTTATTAAAGAATTGGGACAAAAAGTCAAACTTTAGCATAAAGAGTGTGGTATTGAGGATGGGACAACGTCCTTGGTATGTGTAATAATTTTTGTTCGTTTTAAATTTTAATGTTGCTCCTTACTTTCAGTAAAAAAAACTTGTTTGTTTATTTAATTTCTGATCGTTTTTTGAAATAATGTCGTTGCAGAAAAAAATATAGAGGAAAATGAAAAAGTTTGTGATATCTTTGATGTGAAGGAAGATTTGTTTTGTGAGAAAGAACTAGCAACAGTAATAAAAAGATTAAAAAATAATAAGGCTCCAGGTGCTGATAGTGTAGTAAATGAGTTTCTTAAATATGGTGGCTCTGAGGTTAGAAATTTGCTACTGAAGATAATGACTATGATTTTTGAAAAAGGGGAAATACCTAACGGTGTTCATACGAACTTGATCCACTTCCAACCGTCCTCGAATCGTCGATTGATTCGGGTTGTCAATCGAAACCATTCCTTGTTCCAGCGTTGCACTGAACGTTCCATCGACTCGAGCCGCATCCGCTGCGATCGGGGCAATGTACTTCAGCCACTGCCCGGTGATCTCAGGAGTGAGTTGGACATTCTTCGCGATGGGCCCCGGCTTCAAATCGATCCAAATGGCGGGGCGATAGTGGGCGAAGACTGGATCTAGCGAAGACAAAACCCAATGTCTGGATTAAATATTGAAGTTTCGGGATCCCATAGAACCTTTGGTCTTGTTTTTTGATTGCCCTAGCACGTTCAGAAGCACCAAACTTGCCAAAGCACTGAACCCCCCAACTCCCCCAAAGAGAGCAGACCCAGTCTGGTTATTCTAGAATCATGTATCAAGGACTTGTGCTTATTCATCCCACCAAGTTTCATCCTGTAGATCTGACATTTTTTGACATTTATTGTTTGACATTTCCTAAGCAATAATGCCCAAACACAGCTGAAACTCTGTTTTTTATGGACACATATTGTTGCAGTTAGAATTCACGACTCAGGCAAGCTATTATTGCAATTACTACAGTGTACTGATCGATTTCGATTATTTTTTTTTTACAGCAACCGCGAATCAAGTCCCACTCACCTTCTCAGATTATTGATCTCAGTTTTAGCCCAAATTAGGACAAGATAGATTTAAGCAAAGGGCTTGATTACAATATAAGGCTCAGGCGGGAAGGGAAGAAGGCCTCACCGCGACACATTCGATCAGCTAGTCGAATTAAACAGATGACTCGGATTAAACAGATAGCTTAATATTAATATTAAGTTAAATTAGTCAATCATTTTTGATAATAATAACATAGCATCATCCGGAATTCCAATGTATGTCAATAAATGAGATTATATGGATGGCCTTTAAAAATATGTGTGTTATGAAAGTGAAACCTTGCAATTTAGATCCTCTGCTTAATTGAAGTACAACAATATTGTTTTCAGCTTCATAAATTTGCTCAATTCCATTTTATAAGGTTTTAAAGATATGCAAATACATTTCCAGAATTTTGTAAAAAAATTGATGTGGCTCAAAAGTCTACTCAAATAACAGGAATTGCACTATCAGAACTAAAGGCAGAGAAAAAACCGTAAGGGCCGCATCAGCGATCATATCGGCCAGGACGGCCTGGGGTATGAAGCGGATTTTCTCCGTTGCCGTTTGCAATTCGTCGGTTTCGTCGACCCGATAGCTGGTCGTGTAGGTCACGATGCCGCTGGCGTCATCGAACACGGCATCCGTCCATCCTTCGATCTGGCCCAGTTCCGGATGCTCGAAAACGTGTTCCGTTTCGTCGGGCGTCCAATGCTGCCACGCCTTGAAAAATGCAGGCAACCTTAAATGGCATAAAATTCAAATTTAAAAGAAAGTATGACAGGAATTGGAGTGTCCATTACTGAGACTGTTGAAAAGTGTACCTTCTTAAACACATCTGATAACGATGCTTTTTGTATTTTTACAGATGGCGAAATTTTAGTTGTGTTCTTGCGCATCTCTTGATCAAACGGACGAATAGAACGGTTTTCCGCGGTTGTCTTTTTTTGAGTCTCCGGCTGTTCTTATTTTAGAAAATAGGGGGAAACACCCCTTAAAAGTGGTAGAATCTTAACGAAAATCACACCATCAGGTTCAGCGTATCTGAGAACCCCATAGTAGAAGGTTCAAGCGCCTATTAACAAAAATATGGAATTTTGAATTTTTTGCCACAAGACACATCACGGATGCGTGTTTTTTATTTTTTGTTGTTTTTTTTTCCAGGGCTGCTCATAACGATCCAGTGGTCCTAGAATGACATAGGAATAGTCCTTTTAGAGAACTTTAGTGACGTTTTCTTAGAGAATTATATAAACTTGTTCAAAACATAGAAAAAATCCTTCTTAGAGAAGTTTTAGAGATGTTTTCTTAGACAATGATATAAAATTGCTAAAAACAAAGGAAAATAGACCGTCTAACATAATATTTAGACATGCTTTCTAAGAAAATTATATAAAATTATTCAAAGCACGGGAAAATAATCCATCTTAGGAATTTTTCATGATGGAAGAGAAATTCCACGAAGGTGGCGCAGGATTTTATAGCATTATTTAAAAAAACAACAAAAAAAGTTTTTTTAAACTGGAAGTAATGAGCAGCATTAACACTTAAAACGAGCATAAAATATTACGTATATAAGGGAGTTAGTCTCCACCACAATACCTTGCTCTTTACGCTAAAGTATTTTTAGTAATTTGAACTATTTATTTTATGGCCTTCGTGATTCAGAAAGATTATTCAGAATTATTGACAATATTAACTAGGACTGATCTAAGGGAAAGGGGGGCGGGATAGATAGATAATGGAATGTTTGTGGTGTCAAGATTAGACTGATGTTGTATACCGACTAAAATTCCCTTACGATTCAAGCATTACTAACTACAACTAACAACTCACCGCAGTATCAAGCTGCCTGAGGCCAACACAGTTACGCATGCTCCTCCTCCATCTCAATCAATCCCGCTGACAGGCGAGGCTGTCAGCCTGATCAAGTCCTCCGCCATCGTAAGCGTCATCGCAGTGGCAGAGCTGACCACCATCGGCCGGAACATTATTTCCGACACCTACATGAGCTTCGAGATCTGGTTCACCCCGATGGCCACCTCTTACAGTTGGACCGCGCCGATCGAGTTCCGGGGTGGGCGGGATGCCTTCTATTACACCTTCCGGACACTCACCCGTCACCGCGCCGAGCCCCCTCCCCCAATTACGCTTGATCCGGTTGAGATTTAAAATAAGAGATCTGAGTTACGAGGTCCTTCTAAATATGACGTTTTATGAAGATCCGATCACTCCTTCGCAAGTTCAAAATACGTCATTTTTTCTTATTTTTCAGAATTAGCCCCCTCCCCCCCAATAGAGCGGATCCGGTCCAATTATGTAAACCACGTATCTTAGACTTCTGCTCTCATTTTTCTCCACCATTTTCATCTCCTATTTTGTTATCATTGGTCATAAGATAAAATTTTCAATTGTTGTCCAATAGTCATTCATTTTAAGCCGCGATAGTCCAAACCTTTTCTTTTCTTTATAAATCCCTTACTAAGTCTAACCCACAATGTCCCTTTTCCTAATTACGCAACATTATTTATTATTGTAAAAACGTGAGTATGTTTTATCGTCATTTAATTTTCATAGTAAAAACATTATATTTGTTAATGTAGTGTCTCAAAAAACCTAAATACAACAGAAAGGAGGGATGTCAGCCTACAATTATTTACATTATTCTTATCTCCTTTAAATAAAGGGATTAGCCTAGCACCTTTAAGACTCTAGTTAATATTTCACAGTGCTTAACTTACCTTAGTAAAACCACTTGAGTCGAAATCATTATTGAAACCTTGGCCTTATTCAAGACTACCAACAAAGGTGCCGTAAGCAAGACATATAAAGTAGAAAAGAATGATGAAAATCACATGATGAGATTCAGCATGTCAGAGAACCCTACTACAGAGGTTTCAAGCTCCTATATAAAAAATTTTTAATTTTACGTTTCTTTTGCCAGAGGAAACATCACGAATGTGTATTTATTATTGTTGTTTTTTTTGTTTTTTTTCCCACGGAGATCTTAGAAGATCCGGAAATGGTTCATTTGATCGGAAATTAAAAGTTCAAGTCTGCTAACCATATAGATAGGAGGTTGAAAATTCTACGGTAGGGTTCTCTGATACGTTAAATTTGATGGTGTGATTTTCGTTAAGATTCTTTGACTTTTAGGGGGTGTTTCCCCCCATTTTCTATAATACGGCAAATTTTCTCAGGCTCGTAACTTTTAATGGGTAAAACTAAACTTGATGAAACTTATATATTTAGAATCAGCGTGCAATTATTTTGATGTAACTATTGGTATCAAAATTCCATTTTATTTCAGTAAGATCCAGTCATGCATTCTTTAGTTAAAAATACCTCAATTTTTCTCATTCTTCCAAATTAGCAACCCCCAGCTCCTCCAAATAGAACGGATCCGTACCAATTCTGTCAATATCGTATCTATAACTTGTGCTAATTCTTCCCATCAAGTTTCATCCCAATCTCTCCACTCTAAGCATTTTCCAAGATTCCCGGTTTCCAAGATCTCTGTTTTCGCCTCCAACCCTCTGAAATATAGTATTATTCCCATTCCTTTTCATAAATTTAGCGATCACTCATTAAAAAAGAGAGCTTCAATGAAAAAAGCAGCTTGCTTTCCATTTTTTTCAAATGAATGTTTCACTATCGGGCTTAGGGTATACATTCACTTTCCTACATGACCAATTGAAATATAGTATTATTCCCATTCCTTTTCATAAATTTAGCGATCACTCATTAAAAAAGAGAGCTTCAATGAAAAAAATATTGTAATTATCTTAATTTTAATGAGTTTGGCTGAAATGTTCATTTAGATATGGCTCGTTTTAGGTTTTATTTAGTCATTCGAAATAGTTCTTGTTCATTTTAAGTTTAGCTAATAAAATGACCGAAGTCTTGCTTAATTAGATTTTGGTATCGGTCTTTGGATTGCTATGAATTTTTTTGAAAAATATTTTAAAACAATAAGAAGCAAAACAGTACTGTACCCTTAATAAAAGCAGATCCATTCCAGTTATGTCAATCATGTGTCTAGGACTTGTGCTAATTTTTCTCAACAAGTTTCATCTCCATCCCTCCACTCTAAGTGTTTTCCAAGATTTTAGGTTTTCCCCTCCCAACTCCCCCCCAATATCACGAGATCTGGTCAGGACTTAAAATAACAGCTCTGAGGCACAATATCCTCCCAAACATCAAATTTCACTGTTCATAAGTTAAAAATACTTCATTTTTATTTCTGTCCTGTGTTAATTTGGTTTGTTTGTTAATTTTAATTTTCCCTCGTTTCGGGCTTTATTTATTCATCTGTATCGGTGTCCATTATCCTTATGCATGATCTGATTAATTATATTGTTTAGGTTCGTTACTTTTATTTGAAAAATTCTTTTCTAAATAAGTTTTTTTAAGCTAATCTCACAAAAAGATGAATATTCCGTGTAAAGCAGGTATGTAACATTCGGTCAAAAGATTGAGCAAGTTCGGATCGAACCCGAAGCTCCGCACCGAATCGTCGCCAAACGTCGATACCAGCGGGTAAGCGAACTCGTCCTCCTCTTCGTTGCGGTCGCGGCTACGTCCGCGGTCGCGACCTCCACTGTCTCCTCCGGTCAACGTGGAGATGGCCATCGGGAACTTGGGCTCGACGCCGGCTCGGCGTGCCATGGCCTCGATGAAGCCGCGGGCTGGTCCCTGAACTTCGTTAGAAAACTAAAATTATTCAGACAATACAAACAATAAAGTCTAATCAAAGGGTGGTAAGGACCCAAGCGTTGACAGGCCTCAGCACCTAATCTAGCATAGAGTTTTTTTTTTATAAACAAATACGATATCAGTGGCTCAAAACTTTCTAATAATCTTCCAATTTCTATAAGAAAGCGGGAGATGGAAAGAAACAACATAGAGTGATTGCAGTATGTAGAATAAAGTCTGGATAAATATGACGGTATTTGAACTTCTTTTTATTGCTGATTTCGTCTTTTGTGCTGGGATTACCTGGAACGAAATTATTATCATTTGCGCTTGTATTCATAATTTCAAACTAGTTCCACTAGTGGTTTCTACTTTCTTCTTGCTTATGTTTTTCATATTAATATTCGGAGTTGATTTTTTATTTTTTTAAAGATTTGTAAGATGGTATTTGAACTTCTTTTTATTGCTGATTTCGTCATCCAAAGAAATCAACAATTGTAGACAAAAAGGCATTTTCTTCTAATGAGCTAAATACAGAATTACAGTACTTTTGTGCCAAAAAGCCAGTATTATAGCACAAAATAATATCCACAAGAATAACACAGGCAAATTTTACTAGTAGGCTACTCTCATCCCAACCCAAAATGATTTTTCCCCAGGTACCATCAAAAATTTTATGGTAAGAATAAGCACAAGTTCTAGATACCTGATTGACGTCACCGCCCGCAGCTTCTTGAGCCTGGCGGGCAGCTCCGGCGGAAGCTCCGTCTGCTCGCCCGTGATCCCCGCACGCGACACCACGTACACAAACCCCGTGCTCGCCCTGGCGATCTGCTGTGCCCGGTCGTCCGGCGTCGTCGGCGCGATCAACATGCTCAAGATCATCCCCCCACCCGCCGACGCCTCACGCGCCGGGCCCGACGCCTCCAGAGGCAGGTCCGGGAAAATGAGGGCTTACCTTCAAAATTCAATTTTTGGGGTATATTGTGCTTCACTACACAAAAAATAGTTTGTTGCCATTGTTTCGGCCACAACTTTCTGGTAAAACAAAATTTTTTACTTTTTCGTGAATGTGGGTTTCCTGGGCTCAAGAAATTTCAGATACAAGTTTCAAGCCAACAAAAAGATGTAAGTTTCAAGTCCTTCGGAGAAAAATGTTTACTCGGCTATTTTGAACAGTTTGGCTTCCTGGGACTATATTACGATGCCATACTTTGCATTTGTGATTTCATTATTAAAAGTAAATAGAAACTAAAATTATAAAAATTACTTTAATAATTTTCCGAAATATTTGGTGTTACTGAGTATTTTGTCTTCTTTCCAATAAAGCAGTCAATAAGAATGGGCTTTTTGTGCGCATGTTTGGGTTTTCGCAGAAATAATCATACAAATAGTTTAGGAAATTACGGAATAATCTATGGCGAGAATATAATAATCTTGCTAAGTAGAGGAGCTGTGGCAAATCTCTTCAGTTGACTTTATGAAAGTATTTTGTTAAAGATATTGGATTATCAAACGCGGAGTTATCTAAAAAAAAAAGCACGAGAGACATGAGGGTAATACTTTAGAAGATCTAACTCCCTCCATTTGTATTCTGAGATGTGCAGGATTTGAATTTAGCTTAGCTAACTGCAGAGTTTCCCTTCAGAACTGTTCGTTTTAAGTTTTAGTGACGCTCCTCACTTTCAGTTAAAAAAAACTAGTTTTTTTTTTTTTTATTTAATTAAGTATATAGGAACGAATCGTCCCACTCCGTTGGATGTTGACAAATAGCAAGTATAAATTCGGTAGTATAAGTTGAACCATACAACGTTACTTGTCAATTAAACGAAACATACTAACGCATAGGTTAGATCTCAGAAAGCCGGTTTCATACCAGCTAAGGGCTCATATCGCCAATTTCATCGAGGAATAAGGTACCGCCTTCCGCCAACTCGAAGCGCCCGGTGCGGGACGCGATTGCACCGGTGAAGGCACCTTTTTCATGGCCGAACAACTCGCTTTCCAGCAAGTCCGGCGGAATGGCACCGCAATTGACAGGAACGAAGGGTTTGTCGCTGCGATCCGACAATTCATGGATGGTGCGGGCGACAAGTTCCTTGCCGGTACCGGATTGCCTCATCTTTTCTATCTGGTGTGGACAGTGATTAGGGGAAGAGGGGAACTTGTCGTCCCGCCTTGTTAGGGGAGACCAGCTTTGAAATCTGTCTTCAGGGACCATGCCTTCCCCGCATGCTGGACATGCCCGAGCCAGTGAGCTGTTGCAGCTTTAGCTTGTCAAGCATTGTTTGTTGAGATGTCGTTAGAATAGTAGTCGAACATTTGGGATTTTACCACAACACATAATCTCAGATTTCTGTGCCTTTTAAGTTTTAATGTCGCTCCTTACTTTCAGTTAAAAAAATTTGTTTTTTTTTATTTAATTCTCTATAAGCATCCAGATTTTTGCTCACTATATGTATGTTGGACAAAATTTTGCAACAATTTTTAATATCAATTGTACTATAATACCTTGGATTGATGGGTATGAGGGAAAATATTCAAAAATATGGATTGAAAATTAGCATAAGCTTTCGGGTTCTACAGATTTAAAGCAACCGCAAAGGTGAGGAAAAGGCCGCATTTCTTGACAAATGGTAATCCAGCCAGTGGAATTCTGCAACTTATATTGTAGAAAATCGGTAAACGGTTTTCCAGAAGTACAATTGGTAACAATTGTCCTTTTTCTTGGTTAACAACTTCCTTTAAAAGGCTCTCTTCATTAAATTATTTAAAGGACGGAATGTTTTCTTCGTTGTTCTTTTCAGTGTTCCATACGGCAAAGAGCAGGTTCCAAATATGGTGGAGTCATTGCCGATGTTTGCTAAACTTAGAGCACAATAATGTGAGCAAGGTGTATGTTTTAGAAGTTTGTAGTTTTTTTCATTTTTAATTGTCTTATGCTGTTTTCTTCTTGATTTCTTGCACTAATTTTGATTCTTCTCATTTCCTACATCAAATGGTGCTCTTATGCACTGCCTTAATAAGCTATCTCCCTCTCTCTCTCTCTCTCTCGTTCCGTTGGAATCATAATTTAGTAGTGATTCTATTGCATCATGATTATTTTTCGCATCAAGATTTTCTTGAAGACAATATCCGGCTTTTGGCTTTACTGTCCAGATCACCTCTTTTGTTGTAATGTCAATACTGGTGCCAACGACTGCCGTAATTACTTATAAGAATATTGGACCCAGTGGAAGAATCTTTCCAAATAAATCGGGTGAGTTAAAAAAGTTTTTTAAAAGACTCTTATTAGTAAAAAATATTCGTAACTTAAAAACTAACTTACGTAACGAACTTCTATATTCGTATATTTTTATTATGTATATGAGGGGGTTTGCCCCCTTGCTAATGCCTCGCTCTTTACACTAAAGCTTTAATTTTGTCCCAGTTCTTTAAGATTAACCCCTTAATCACATAGGCGGAAGAATAAATAGTTGAAATTACTAAAAATACTTTAGCATAAAGAGCGAGGTATTTAGGTGATTCCATCCCTTTGCTTGTTTTGATTATCATCCTGAGTCTCGGAATCCTCACCAACAATCGGGGCCTTCTGCTTCTCGGAATCTCCCAGTAGACTGTCCTTGACGAAGTCTGGGACCCTGGAATTTGCCTCGTCATCATTCCCACCTCTATTAATGGGGTGTATATTTAACGAGCCATGGGAAGATGAGCTTTGATTGACTGATGCCGCATGGAAACTTCTGCAAGAGAAAGGTCGCCACCTCCAATGGGGCCGAAATATGGTCACAGGTACCTGTAGTTGATTGGCTGTACGTACCTAATTGTTACTGTAATTGTTACGATGGACCAGTGTTATTTTTCGTTTGAACACTCTTCCACATACTCTCCACCCGTCTAGGCTATTCAATAGAATAGCCCGCGTGGAAGAGGAGCCGACGCGCGTGATTCGCGCTCACTTTTTTCATACGGTCCCGGATTCTTGTACAGAGACTAAAATTACTGAAATTACTAAATTAAATTACGGAAAGTGATAAAAAAAATAGCTAAAGATTAAAATTATAGGAATTACTGAATTAAATTACTGAAAGTGATAAAGAAGAGCTAGAGACTAAAATTATTGAAATTACTGAATTAAAATATTGAAAGTGATAAAGGAAAGTTAGATATTAAAATTACTGAAATTACTGAATTAAATTACTGAAAGTGATAAAGAAAAGCTCGGCCATTACGCCCGTTCTGGATGATCTGACCGATACCTTAGGATATAGCTTTGACGATATGTTGGATCAAATGAAGCATAAAAATAATATAGCCTCTCTGTCTTTGTTGAAATATCTTTATAAAAAAATTACAACGGACGCCAACGAAACGCTACTCGATTACCTGGATAAAGCTTTAAAAGCCCAAGATGAAAGTATTAAACAATTTCAGCCCGCTAAATTGAACCGAGAGGAATCGGCAAGCAAGGACTTCTGCTGTTCCTTTGCCAGATTGGCGACTATGTGTTCAGTTGAAGAATTGGTGAACAGTTGTAGGAAACGACCTTGAGCCTATTGGCGAATTTCAATAGTTTCGCAGAGGATGGGATTCGCTGCTGCTTCTTGTTTGATAAAGAGGTGGCACGAGTTCATGGCGGATAGGGGAGTTAATCATACGGAGTCTTGGATTTTGGTTGAGGCGTTAGCGTCTGTTTCCAGTTGCTGCCGTTTTATGACGCTGCCAGGCTCCTTGGACTTAACCACAACCTGATCAATGACGAGCGCTGCGGTGTGTTCGCCGCGGACGCCTACGCGAAGATCACCGGGCGCGTGGGCATCTGCGACGCGACGCTGGGGCCGGGCGCCACCAACCTGGTCACTGGACTGGTCGAAGCGCTGAACGCCGGTACGCCGATGGTCGCGATCGTTGGCGACAGCCATAGCCGAATCTGCGAACCAAGAATAGAATACTACAGTGATGTCACTAGTCAAGTATGATTCTGAGGCATAGGTGCTCCGAAAAAAAGAGGGAGACTTGATATGTTTTCCAGAAAAATTGCCTACGGATTTTTTTGGGTACCCCACTATTTGGGCGACCGTATCTCAAGTAAAGTGTGGTACCCTGCTTTCTATGGCTATAACGAAAGAAAAATTGAGATGGCTCTGGTACGTTCTGCGGTCACGTTTTATTCTGTATCTTGAGTTTTAGCTGCCTTTTTCTTTAATTTCATGACTTTATAACATTTGTTTTGTTAATAAAGCTTTTTTATATAATAAAAAACTGGGTCTTACAAAGGACTGTCTAGGACAAGAAGGTGCACGTGAAATGTAACCATTTTCCAGCAAGTAATTTTCTCCCTGTATATGAATTATTCCAGAAATAAGAAACAAGCAATCAATAGCTTAATCGATCAAATATAACAAACAAGCAAAAATCGATCAAGAGATAGGTGGACACGAACACAAAGGCAAATGTGCAAACTATCATAGGCAAAGCAACAACCCTGTGTAAGTAAAGAGAAGCTTGGGCAAAAAGTATTACTTATATTTTTTTATGTTGTTTTGTTTAGACCATGGCTTTTTGTATAGAAGGAGGTGTCGTAGAAATTTCAAAAACGGCTCATTCGATTATGACTCAAAAGTGATACTGACTTCTCAAAGTGGACCAAAGAACTTACCCCCATTGCTTTTATTAAGAAAAAATTTGCAGAGCTCAATAATGTTGCATATAAAAACTATTCCCTAATTTTTGTAGATGGGTCCAAAATGAATGAGAAAGTGGCAAGCGGAGCGTTTTTCCCAACCCATAATATTGCTTTAGGCGAGTTATTACACGGTAATGCATCTGTAATGTCTGCCGAGCTAAATGCCATAATCATGGCAGTTCGGTTTCTTTTTCCCATTTTGTTTTTGTCATGGCTGTCCAGTTCGGATTCTTTTTCCCTCTTTGTTTTTGTCATGGCTGTCCAGTTCGGATTCTTTTTCTCTCTTTGTTTTTGTCATGGCTGTCCAGTTTGGCTTCTTTTTCTCTCTTTGTTTTTGTCATGGCTGTCCCGTTCGTGTTCTTTTTCTCTCTTTGTTTTTGTCGCGGCTGTCCAGTTCGGATTCTTTTTCTTGGTTCTCCTCTTCATTCAAGGTTAGGGCATCAAAACGGTTTTTTAGCACCATATTTAGATTTTGCCGAGCTTTTTTATCTTACCAGTGTCGATTCGGGCTTTCGGTTTATTCTTTCTCCGAGATGCAAGACGAACTAGTAGTTTTGCAAGCGTTAGTTTGTGATCAGACCGTGATTTTGAACCTGCGTCTTTATCATTAAAATAGTGGGAGTCTATTATCTACGTTGCAGACACAGGATGACTGGTTGGCAGTCGTGGTGCTGCACGTCCTGACGCCGAACGACAGTCTGCAGTTGCAGCTTCAATCCGTCGGCCTGGCCGGAACGAACGCCAACACCGCCCTGGCATCAGTTGATTTCGCTCTGGCGATCGGGCAGATCGGCGCCGATGCCTTCAGCGGGATCGTTGTCGCAGCGCTCGGAACGTACGGTTTTGAAGCGATCAACTATATCGCACAACTGAACGTGAAAAATACATCGATGCAAAACGAGTAAGTGTCAATGGCAAAGTGGCTCGTTTGGGCGATCGTGTTGAAGCAACTGATGTAATTCGTGTTGATGGACACGTAGTAAAAGTTGAAGATAAAGCTGACCGGATTTGTCGTGTGCTTATGTATAACAAGCCAGAAGGCGAGTTATGTACTCGCAAAGATCCTGAAGGTCGCCGTACTGTGTTCGATCGTCTCCCTAAAGTAGATGGTGGGAACCCAACACCGTAGATCATGAAGTAGGTGGCCCACATCCATCCGCACCGTGTGACCCAAATACCGCCGTCGGTCAGTCAAAACTCTATATATTGCTAATGGCTGCTTTGTCTTTTCACGTATAGAGGCGTTAGTGAGGTTACCAGTCCACTTGATACCAAGGATGTGCCGAAGACAGATCTTCTCAAAACCCTGGATTCGCTTTTCCAGCTGCTTAGTCAAAGCCCAAGATATCATCGTATATGAGTTTTCGAATAACGTTTTATATAAATAGAAAAAGAGAAATATCACTGTTTAAAATTGCTGGAAACAAAGCTCCTGATAAAATTTGCTATCTCCCCTCCTGCTAGAAATTCTCTGGTGATCATATGATGCCCTGTCTTGCCTTTTCCACATTTTTGTCTGCAGAGCTGTGAACGTAATATTCTATGCCACATAGAAAGAGGTTATCGTTGTAGACGGGTATGCTGGTTCAATGAGAACACCAAAATAACTGAAAAAAAAAAAAAAAAAAAAATACAAAATGCCACATTTTTGCAGATATGAGCTTGAAACCTCTACAGTAGGGTTCTTTGATACGCTATATCTGATGTTGTCATTTTAATAAAATTCTACGACTTTTAGGAGTCTTTCCCCCGTTATTCAAAGTTAGATAAATTTTCTCAGACTCGTAGCTTTTGATGGGTAAGACACATTTGAACATGGACAGTTTAAACCTCTTGCAAAATAACTAAAAAAGATATCCATGTCTAAGTTTCCCTCACTCTACATTATTCCTTATAATTGATTATGGACTGAAGAAACAATTATATTTAATTATTTCAAAATAATCTCTTTAAGTTACATGGCCAGTTTATACCTCCTGCAAAATAATTAAAAAAGATATCCATGTCTAAGTTTTCCTCCCTCTACATAATTCGTTATAATTGATTATCTACTTTAGGCACTTCCAGGTAAGCTAGGACGATCAAATTTGGCAGACATCTCAGGGACCGTACCAGATTAAATTAGAAAGAGTCATTTTCCCGATTTGACCATCTGGGGAGAGTGGGGGCCCGTTAATTCGGAAAAATAGAAAAATTGAAGTATTTTTAACTTACGAACAGTTGATCAGATCTTAGATCTGTCACAAGTCCTAGATACATGATTGACATAGACGGAACGAATCGACTCTAATAACGCTGTGGAACCACTTAGTTTGATGCCCATCTTCTGTGACGATTTGTTCACTTAATGTCACGAGGAGGCAACCGACATGGGCGTATGAACGTCCTGTCAGAGATTTATTGATTGTGGTGGAAGGCATTCTCCTCCAAGAGAGTGCCGATGCAAGTATCTGGCTCCGGATCAGCGGATACTACGGCTACTGACACCTCGATAAGAAGTTCTTTGATGAATTGTTGGTCGGCGATGCGGGGCGGCTCAGCGACGAAGCGAAGGCTTCGCGCTCAGCCGTCCGCGCCGCCCTCCGCCCGCAGCTGGAGCTCGTTCATCCGCTCCATCGTGTCGAGGTAGCCCGTGACGAGCCCCTCGATCACCTCCCGGCAGGACTGCACTTCGTTCATCATGCCGACGACCTGGCCGATCGGATTGAACGCGACCTCCTGCGACTGCGGCGACGACGCATAACGGCTCGCTGTGAGAATGTCGAACAATAGAATATCCAGCATACAAAAAAGTCGTGCTTGAACTTAAGAAGTTAAAAAAACATTATCCTCTGAGAAATTTCAGAAGGCCATAAAATGTCCAAATGTGGCTATATAGCCACTATTTTAACTTGAGGGGTTAGCCTAGTCTAATTGAGGGATGCATTAACTATTTAGGGTCTACTTAACTATTTTCAATTACGCTTTTTTTTATATATTTTGCTATCAGGATAGTTCCTGATAGTTCCAAGTCTTGTACAAAATCCGGATATTTTATGTCCTTATTTCAGAATTTATGTTACAATAAAAGATTATAACCGTTATGTCCTATTTAATATCCAGTTAACAGTCCTCACTAAGACAAAAGAGCTTATATGAGTAAAAGTAAAACATATCTTTATTTATTTATTCCTTTGGTACTTACGTATTATCCAGAACACACTGAAGAAGTTTGCTTTGGTTTCACGAAGAAAATTATCATGATAAATGAAGTCTCATGAAAGAATTAATCAACATACAAGCTTCACGAAGTAAAATATCAAGATAAATTGAGTTTCGCTAAAAAAAATATCTGCACGCAACAAGTTCCACTTGAGAAAATCAACATGCAACACAGTTTTCTAAGAAGAATTAAAAATGTTTTTTGAAGACATAAATCAGGAAACATTAAGTTTCTTGAAGAAATAATCCACAATAGAAACTTCGAGGACTTGATGAGATAGATGTTCAACTGACCAAAAGGCAATACATTAATACTACTGCTGCTACTAGTACTAGCGCTATTATTATTAATACTACTACAATTATTACTACTACTATCCGAGAATGCTTATTTATTCCTGAAAGTCATAAAAATTATATTTATTGAATTCTAAAACTGAAAATATATATTATATATTGTTTTCAGTAAAGTGCAAATTATGTTCGCCCGATAGTGAAACATTCATTTGAAAAAAAATGGAAAGCAAGTTGTTTTTTTTTTTTTTTATTGAAGCTCTCCTTTTTAATGAATGATCACTAAATTTGTGAAAAGGTATAGGAATAATACTTATTTCAATCGGTCATATAGAAAAATGGATGTATACCCTAAGCCCGATGGTGGAACATTCATTTGAAAAAAAATGGAAAGCAAGCTGCTTTTTTCTTTGAAGCTCTCTTTTTCCATGGCTATGCGCCCTATAAGGGGCCGATCGCCGGCCGTCGGGCCGGGGTGATGATTTCCGCCGAACAGGGCAAGTCCGTGGCTTACGCGCTGTTCAACCTGGAAGACCGTGGCCCGCTGTTTATCGGCGGCGGCGAGGATGTCTATCAAGGCATGATCCTGGGCGAGCACAACAAGGGCCAGGACCTCGAGGTCAACCCGCTGAAGGCCAAACAGCTCACCAACTTCCGCGTCGCAGGGCCGAGAAACTATTGTCCAGCCCGTACGTTTTCAGAAGCCCGTCGATGGCCTTCTTTTGGCGCGCTCCAACATTGGCAATTACGACATTCTGATTGCTAGACAGGCGGAAGTCGCCTTTGTGAATCTTTGCGATGTCGGCAAGCCCATTCTTCATCTGCTTATCGGGCGTGTCCTTGATCCGACCGTTTTCGATGAAGAGTGTGTAGTGCCAGTTGCCTGCATGATCGAAACTCCAAAGAAACAAATTCTTATAACTAATAATACATCAAAAGAAATGGCTTTTATGCTAATTCCAAATACATAAAGTTCACTAAGTTTAATGACATCCATCAAAACAATCCTACAAATCCAAGAAAATTTTAGAATCATAACATCAAATTGAGCATATCACAGAATCCAATTGTAGAGGTTTCAAGGTACTATTTACAAAAACGAGGAATTTTTGTGTTTTTGCCAGAAGTTAGGCTACTTTGTTTTGTTTTTTGAGATATCCAGAGACCATGTAAAACACACTCCTTTTATTGGGTTCATTGTCAGAATTATATTGTTTGAAATTGGATGCTAACATTTGAGCAGTTCCAAATTCCCTCACTAGTGGGCATAAAAATCAATAATGGAGCCACTTATTTGTTGAAATGTTGGTGTTTCATATATAAGCATGTTTGTTTGCTAGTGTATACTACCCAGCAGTGGTTCCTCTCCACTATCACTGCTACTGAGGAGGAGAACGTAATGCCCGAGGCGAAGCTTCGAGGCGTGGTCGCAAGCCATGGGGAAGGTGGCCGCGAGGCACTCTGCGGGGCTGCCGGTGTCGCCCACGCTGACCATGCACACCCCATCCCTATCGGAAACCATCACGCCCAGCAGCCCATCCACCCTGCATCACACTGTGAGCACAGCCTGCACGCCAAGCGCAAGCAAGCACATAACATTTCATAGCCATAGATGACATCATTAACGCCAAATTAAATTTTTTTTTAATAATTTGTTTGAAAAGTGTTAAACTATAAACGTGCCAAATATCTTTGAAATAGCATTAGCCGATATAAAGTTATAGTGTGTCAAAGTGCCTCGGGCCTACTAGCCACCCCCTCCCCCCCCCTGTACGAGAAGAGCCTAAAAGCCCATGTAAGGGAGGGTTAAGGTTGCAAGCTACACGATCGTGTCTCCTTTTTATTTTATTTTACTTTTTCTTTTATGAGGGTAGCACTGATTTGTCTCCTTTTTCTTTTCTTTGTTTTCTTTCCTCAGGGTAGCACTGATGTGTCTCTTTTTTTATTTTATTTTACTTTCATGAGGGTAGCACTGATTTGTCTCCTTTTTCTTTTCTTTTTTTTTCTTTTATCTGGGTAGCACTGGTGTGTCTCCTTTTTCTTTTTTTTGCCTTTTTTTTTTTTGTGGTTTAAGAAGGCGTTTTAGGCCAAAAAAAATGTCAAATGAAGCAAAATAAGATGTTTAATCAAAAATGAATGCGTTCTGTATATCTCTATAATAGCTATGAAATATTTTTATTTCTACTTTTTAATATCACCTCTTACCCTAAATATCAAAAATTAACAAATATACAACACTTCCTGAAGGCTTGATTGCTACGTCGAAGTACAATTCGTACTAGAGTTTTAGTGTTCGTTCTGTCAACCTTCATCTGTAGAAAATGCCCCAATTTCTTTCTTTTCAGCCCTAAAAAGCGAGACGGCCATGCTATAGCATCTGTATTGCCAACAGACAGATGTGATTGAGTGGTAGGCACCTTTAGGATTTTAAAATTACTGTTCCTTCTCTCTCGCATCTGCTTATCTTGTACTGGACAAAACGAATCCAAAAACACCTGAGAAGCAGTCCATATAGCAAACCATCAGAACACGCCGGATCCGGCCCGGTCCACGCGGAAGCCTTCCTTCTTGAGTATCTCGGCAATGAGTTCGCCGACATCCGGTTCGTCGTCGACCACGAGCACCCACTTGGCGCTCGCCGACCGCGCGGTGACATCTTCATGCTCGTCCTCCGCCAAGCCGTTCGCCTCCACCGGCAGAGATATTCCGAACCGGCAAACGGACTGATGATCCTGATCCAACCAGATCCCGCCCTCGTGCGAATGAATAGATAACCAATGTCAGCAGATCTCTCCCATTTTTCTCTTCTCTGTCCCACCTTACCGGAGGAAAACTCGCATTTTAGTGTCTTCTTTTCTTTGGTTAGAAGAATCTTTTGAAGGAGGACCAAATGCGCGTCTGACTTCCCTGACTCCATATGTTCCAAACAACAGTTAACGAACAAGTTTAAACAAATATACACTTTACTAAGGGTAAAAGCTACGTATGTTGGAAAAATGGCAATGCAGCGTTTTAACTCAATGGAGCAGATTTGAACAATACTCAGTGTATTGGGCTAGCAGAGTACGTATTTTAGCCAACTTAAGAACAAAATACGTTTATTTTTGAAGTCTTGAATACTCATCATGATGCATATTATATCACTTAATCTAGTGTTTCTCGATATCGAAAAACAACGATGAAAAGCATCACGCACGTAAAGCCAAACATGGGAATGATTTCACGCCATACATTTTCTATGATTTTAAATCTTATGATTAAACACTCTATAAAGTTCAGTGAAGCTGTGAATTATTTCGTTTGATTAAATTTGTGATGTGAGAAATCATTAAATAATCTACAACATTTGAATATTCCTCACGGCTCTACTATAGCTGAGTTGAGTGTAAATCACCTTTTATTTTTATACCCAAGGGGTATAATTATTATTATTATATTATGAGGTAGAGACAGGCGAGAGCAACTCTCGGCATCCTGATCGGTGTCATCCATACCCGGCGCGTCATCACCGGCGTAGTCCTCTGGATCAGGCATGATCGGTGGCAGGAAATCGTCATCGCCGTCGCGCCCCATCGGGGGTATATCGTCCTGATCCGGCTCTGGCTGGGTTGATGTCAATCCGGTCATGTCGACGGCACCGCCCGCGACAAGAAGCCCCATAAGACCCGCAAGCATCAACATCGAAACTACCCCTGGAAAGGTGGATCTGGTTAAATCTTATCTAGATAAGAGAAAGCAACGATTAGATGGAGGCAATTTCCTCTCTTCACCTGTATCTCACTCTTCGAAGGTTGGGCTACCTCAGGACTTTGTCCTGGGTCCTCTGCTTTTTTAAATTTATATAAATGATTTTGTCAGCGCTTTTACCTTCCCGTGTCTCAATACACATTTTGCTGATGATACGGCAGTTTCAATTTCTGAAAAGAATGACGAGGGCCGGCTTCTCCGTGCTCTGCGTCGATCCCGCGCCGCCGGGGACCGAGCGCGAAGCGCAGGGCGCCGACCTTCGCAGCACCGCCTTCCTGCAACCCGCGCAAGCGTTTCTCGCCGAGGCGGGCCTCTGGGAGCGCCTCGCCCCGCATGCGATGCCGCTGCAGGTGATGCGCATCGTCGACGCCGGCGGCGAGCTGCCCGAGCCGCGTATCGTCAAGGATTTCGACAGCGCCGAGTAGCCCCTTCCTCCCCCACCCTGTCTTCGAAAAGTATTCAGGTCCAATTTTAACAAAGTTATCATTTATTAATAAAATTTTCATTCATTAACAAAGTTTTTCATTTATTTAAATCTGATTTTTCTTATTTTATAAGAAAAAAGATATGGTAAAAATGAAAAACTCGGATTCAATTCCGCAAATTCCCCCGAGTATATAATTTCCCCAGAAAATTTCAACCCCTGGAAACTTCCCCTCCCTTTTTCAACCAACTGCAAATTTTCTCAGGCTCGTAACTTCTGATTGGTAATACTAAATTTGATAAATTTTACATATTTTGTAAAGGTATCAAAATTTATTTATTGCTATTAAAGTCTAGTTTTAGAGTTTTGGTTACTATTGAGGCACATCGCTCCTTACATACAGATCGTTACCACAAGCTGTCTGATACAAAGGCAAACGGGAGACAAGGGAAGAACAGGTTGAAACTACGCTTGATCATTGTACAATATATTCTTGCCAGATCTTGGCGTTCATCTCTCTATTTCTGTATTTCTGTTTCCGTGTATTTCGTTTCCGAGTATTCCGGTTAGGTTCGTGACAGTTTGAACCGGAATCCAGCATTAGCTCGGATCTGGTTGGAGCTCGCTCGTGGTTCAGCTGGGGAAGTCCACCCCATAAAAATAGGCGGACGGAAAAATTTGAAGTGCTGGGTGCGCTCTTGAATTTTTTGTTAAATGATGAAGTTTTTTGTATTTCCGCCACTACGGTTTGGATAGCGACGCATACGAATTTATTTTGTAGTTCGCGCAGCATTTAGCGTATTTAGCCGAAATTCCAAAATAAAAAACATTTTATTGGAAAAAATTATGAGCTTCTTAGAAAAACCGGTAAAAAACAAGGAAGGAAGTACAGATAAAGGTTTTCTTCCCTGCAAAAAATGTTAACTAGGATTATGGACAGCACGCACTCTTCCTTTTTGAGCGTCGGATGCTGGCCGAACATCAAGCGGAACAATGACTGCTGTGTAACCGCGAAATTGATATACGCCTCACCCATTGCGGCAATGCCAGCGAGTGTACCTTCGCCGTGTGCAGCTACAGCCTGCATCGACTTTTCAGTCATTACATCGAATGCCCGGGTGACGACCTCCGCCAGAATCTCGTCTCTGTCGCGAAAATGCTTGTAGGGTAACCAGAATTTAAAAATGAGATTGCTACAACATCATAATTCTATTTCATCACCTTTAAAGGAAAATACCAAACCTGAAGATTTAACGTCGGCCCTTTCGGAACATATCTATTTTTATCCAAATCATTTTATTTTGTTTGAAAATATTTCTTTGATTTCTAGGGACCAAGGTTTAAAGCAAATGTTCAGAGAAACAATCGAAATTAAAAGAAAACAATTGTTCAAGAATGATTCATAAAAAATAATAGTACCTAAATCACCTAAATTAAACACTACAAACAATAAATCCCTCTATATTAAGCGACTCAAAAGTGTTTTGTTTCAATGGCGTGGATCGGAAGAGGGGGCAGAGGGGAGCATTTTTCCTCCCGCATAGATCTTTAGAAGAACATTTTTTCGGTATTTTCATTGAAAAATTACTTTTTTGGTACTTTCGTTGGAAAAACTGAAAAAAAAATTCTCGCCGCTGATATACGTCTATTTAAAGAAGTCTATAGAATTATGCTGCCCTCCTAAATTGGAAAGGCTTATTTCAAATGGTTCTAATCGCTCAAAGGTGGGCTGCATTCAATGAAGCCATTTGTCACACGCATAAAAGATGTGCGAAGTTCGTTGGTGTTCTTTTTTACTTTTTTTAGTTAAGCTACGGATAAGGTCCCGACTTGAGAGAGAAATTTAATGAGTTTTTTTTAGGTAAAATTGGTCTAATTGAAAGTCGTCCCCCAATAAAGGTATATCAATACAACTTGCTCCAATTTTTAAAGGGAACTCTTTATAAGGCCCGAAGGCCGGGTTAGAATAAATACATCCCGTTCCCTCTTCCATAAAGGCTTGGATAATTAGTTCAATATTCGCCACGCCGCTATTGGTAGTAATAAATTGATTGGCGCCCAAACGTTCTTCGTAATATTTTGCCAAAGCCGTTTTCAAGCGGGCTCATCGTCGTCATCATCGTCGTCATCATCGTCGTCATCATCGTCGTCATCACCCGTCCGTCCGTCCACCCGTCCGTCCGTCCACCCGTCCGTCCACCCGTCCCTCCCTCCGTCCGTCCCTCCGTCCGTCCGTCCGTCCATCATCGTCATCATCATCGTCATCACCATCGTCATCATCATCGTTATCATCATCGTCATCATCAATCGTCATCATCATCGTCATCATCATCGTCATGTGACCGTGATCAGCATAAATACTCTAGAAGCACAGTATCGTCCTCAGAAATACAGTAACAAAGAAATACTTCCAGAAATACTGTGGCCGTCATCAGCTGATGATTGTCACTGTATATGTGATCGAAATATCCACATTTTTTGTCATTTTTTTTCACTGTTTAATAAAAGATTTATCCCTATTTAAACTGTGATTTGTACGTCATGGAAAGGCAAGGTGGTTTTCAATAATGCTAAATTAGTGCGAATAGAATGATCGATGGTCGTTTGTATTTCCTAGTAAACATTGTATTTTCTAAAGAAGACGTTAAAAATAATAATCCAGAAACAAATAGAAATATATAGGGCCGTATCCAGGAGGGGCGGGGGTGAACCCCATTCCCTCCACCCCCCCCCCGAATAAAATGTTCCACTTGAACAAGAGTCAACAAAACATGTGTTACATTTTGAGAAGCTTTTTTGTACCCCCGGTAACGTTGCGTGCGCGGTTCCCAGTAGGTGGTCGGTCGCATGTGAATCGCAACGTACGGTCGCGCGAACGGCAGCCATAGGTTGTGCCAACGCGCCTCCGGACGATACTCCGTGACCGGGGTGAACACCGTTCGATAATTGTCGCGCACCTCGGTCACGTACCGATCTCGCATGACCGTCTCCTCAGTCTCGACCCATCGGGACGAGGCAACTGGCCGGCGCTCCGTGGTCTACAAATCCTAAAATACTAAATGCGAAGAGTCATTTATTTAATTTCACCATGTGCAATAGATTTTACAAGAAAATAGATTTACAAGCAAATTTTACAAGATTTTACAAGAAAAAATAGATTTTGCAAGAAAATTTACATAGATTTTACAAGAAATATTCAATTTTCAATTTTCAACACAAATATTCAATTTTCCCAAGAGTGAATGGTGCCCATAAACCCGTTTTTGTTTTAAAATGACCTTGTGTTTCAGCCTAGAGAATGATTCTTACGGAAGATCTTAAGACTGTACTATCTGTTTTCAGTTTGGGATACCCCTTTATTTTTTCCAAGGTTCAGATTTTTAGATGCAGGTACATGCAATACTGCTGCGGTTGTTTCTCTACTACAGCTTAGTAGAAAACTTCTAAATCATCTGTATTGAAAAAGTAGAAGCGACAGGAAGGCCGCTGTTACAGTAGTAGTGACAGGAATTTTGAGTTAACCATTTTTTTAATTAGTCCAAATATCAGATTCCAATGCCTCCGAAATCAACACGCCCCGTCAGAGCCCAGGGGGAAAGTGTTTTAAGATATGCCCCGGAGGTGTATAAGGTTCTTATGTAATGGGTTTTCGTATAAAATTCGAAGGTGGCTCGTTTGATTGGAAATTGAAAGTTCTAGTTACCTTTTTATAAGTCAAAAATTAACGGAGGTTATCTCCCCCCACTAAAGGGACCGAAATCAAGAGCTGAACCTTTTGTATTACAGAAACGAGAAAGAGATAGGCTACAGAATTGCAAGATGTTGATCCCTAACGATTAAGGAAGGAATTATTAAAATTTTGGGTGGCGTCGAAGTTTCGCTTGAAAGTAAAGAATTGTATGCTTGAAACAAAAGTTATAACTTGCGAAATTTGAAGGAATCTAAAAGGAATCTAGGCTTTGAAGGAATTAAAGCCTGAGTTGGGCGTTGTTTCTTCTTTTTTCATGTTTTGCGCAGCTGAAAACATTTGTACACTTCCCAGTAACCATTACTATATGTAAAACACAGGTCAAAGTTTGTAATTTGCAGCCCCTCCCACGGGGACTGCGGCGGAGTAACTCATCCCTAAAGACATGGTTATTAGGTTTTTCGACTATGGTGAATAAAATGGATATCTTAAAATATTGATCCGGTGACTTTTTGGAAAAATGATCATGGCTGCCCAAGCGACGCCGCGACTTGCCGCGAAGGTGAACGAAAACGTCCGCTCCGTCACCGACAAGCCGCTCAAGTACGTCACGCTTTCGCACCACCACGCGGTGCGCGTGCTCGGCGCATCGGCCTACGACGCCAGCGAGATCATCATGT
Source organism: Alatinidae sp. Z8VKAUB7J3 (assembly GCA_010016025.2). Taxonomy (NCBI): domain Eukaryota; kingdom Metazoa; phylum Cnidaria; class Cubozoa; order Carybdeida; family Alatinidae; species Alatinidae sp. Z8VKAUB7J3. The sequence continues at coordinate 238,537,572 of JAAAKM020721499.1, forward strand.
CGGAAAAGGCCCGGGCGATGGTCGTCGAGCGCGGGCAGGAAGACTGGGATTCAGAGTTCGGCCGGTTTCCGCGGCTTGTAAGTATTTTATTGTTTATTATCTTTATTGCTGAAGACGGCCCTTAGATATAGGGCACGAGGGTGGATCAAATACCATGTAGTCGTGGAAATTATTACATTGATCGAACCCATCAAAATTTAGGAGCAAGATTACATCAACATAAAGAAAGTATTGAAAAAGCATAAAAATTAAAAATAACTCCATATCTTTCGATTCAGCTTTAAGCAATCATATTTTGGAAAATCCAAACTAGTTCTTTTCGCTCTTTGTTGTTGTAAATAACTTGCAAATCCAATAGCATGATTGGGTGGATCACCATCCCCATACGTGGATGCAACAATGAGAAGAATGGGTGGTTTTCTTCTTCTGCTTGTTGTTGTTGTTGTTGAGTTAGTATTGTTCTTCTTCTTTTGATTATTCTTGAACAGTAGTCTCGAAAAGAGGACGAGTGGTGTGTCGTTGTTTCGTTCATCATTATCATCGTCTTAATTTCTATAGTTTGTCAACAAATCTATCCTCTAGTTAGTTCCTTATTTCGAAAATTAAACAAGCTATGCCCTTTCCTGAAGTCTTCTTGTCTGTTCAAGAAGCTAACTTGCCTATTCAGCTTTAGTCCGAGACTAGATATTTTGGGTTAAGGAGACAAAAGTTAAGCCTCCCATATGCAATGAAAAATTCCAAGATTGCACATGCTGTGAGAATTATGGATTTGTGCTTCACAAGTAAATCTTTTAATAAGACAGTGGAAAATAAAATTAAAAATGTTTATTAGAAAAAAAAATAGAAGCAGTCTTTATAAAAAGTTAAAAAAAATTATTATTGTTCACCGTTTTATTAATTAGTTTTATCTGTATTCAAAGTATTTTCGTCAGAATTATAAGTAGAAATGTAGTGTGGTTTATGAAATTAGTTACTGGGTGTTTCTGTCCAGTCATGTGTGTATTAAACTGACATTGTCAGGAATGATGCAAGCGCGTTGGTGCCAGGGTTTGTAACTCGGAACAAAATCGTCAGGGAGCGTGCCGCCCAACGCCGCCCGCACACCTTCGAGCAGTTCCTGCTTGGCGTCATCTGGTTCATCAAGACAGTGCTGTATCAATTCGTTCGCGTCCTTGAGCATCTGCTGCCGGATGATCTCATGAATCCACTCCCTTGGGATGTCCAACTGGCGAAGCTGTGTCGCCAGTTCGTGGGGGCAACCCAAAGTGTGGGAGTAGCTTACCGCCTGGTACACAATTCTGGCAACACCGTTGAATCCGCTAGACGTTGTGGACCTGTTCAAACCCCATAGAATGTCAGGATCGGTAGTACGGCGAATCAACGGAGCCCCCCATGAACGAGTCCCCCCCGCCAGATGCCCCGACCTCACCGTCCCCCACCGCTCCACAGGTCGTTATCCAGCAGTCCGGTAGTGGAATTTGGAAGCGTTGGCACAGGCACGTGAAAAGAAGGAAGAACTCAAGAAATCCAAACGTCGCTCTTCCGTTGATGATCAATTGGATCAGCTTGACGATATTTTGAATGAGTTTGGTATCGAGAGTAGTGGTGCTCCTTCTGCATCCACATCCCCGCCAGAGAACGGACAAGGCCAGAAAGCGGCTGCTGTCGTTCCCAATGGACACAAGAAGGAGAATGGTGGCCAACAACCATCTACGTAAGATTGGATGTGAGATGAAGCAGCATACCCTCGGTAATTGAACAAGAATTCAAAACCATTTTTTCTTTTAGTATTATAACTGAAACAGGTTTCATATGTAACAGCTGTATGTGCATTCTAGTTTAAATAGAATTATGTTGTCTTTTGAGTCTTGTAGGTCTAGTGAAGGAAATATTCAATATTTAGTCTGGTGTTTCCCTTTTTTCCCCTTCATATTACTCTTTATTGCAGCCGCACTGGTGCGCAAGTGATGCATCCCAAGACAAGTCCGTCGAAGTCGAATGCGTTCGTTCGTTCGACCAAGTATTTTTCCCCCCGTGGGGAGAAAAAAACATGGCAACCATCAACACCGCAAACTTGTCGATCGATGACGTTTTTACTTCGTCACGCGGCTCGAAGATCGCGCGCATTCGCAATGGTGATCAAGACATTCCGTTCGTGCCGAGTACGTTCGACGAGAACCCATTATAGTTCTTAATATATTTTTGTATGTTTTCCGTCTCAATTTTCTGGCAGCAGAAATTGGAACCGGCAAAACATTTCATAGAAGTCTACCAAAGTTTATATTCACGATAAGTTACATACCGAGTACTAGGCAATTTTTTTTCTTTTAACGGAAGCTAATGTACTTACAAACTTCCTTCAATTTCGTCACACAATAAACGTCACTTACAATAGGTTCTAAGGAAAGGTAACAAGCTAAATCTCTTGGCCTGAAACCAGAAAGCGTCTTCGTCGCACATCCCATTCAGGACAGAACCGACGCAGAGATGACCGCGCTCGCACAAGAAGCGATTGACGATATTATCGCAATGATTTGTAAGTAGTATTTGACTAGCCAGGAGCTAAATAATGACCAGAGAAGCGGTAATCGTATCCACAGCACGAACCCCTATAGGCAAGGCCTACCGGGGTGCTTTCAATGACACCGATGTCGGGCATAACACGGCCCTTGGGAAAATTAAACAGAAAAAAAAAATTTCAGCTAAAAGTAAGGAGCGACATTAAAACTGAAGAAAAACAGAAATTATTCAGTATATGAAAGGGGCAGTCCCCTCATCAATGCCTCGCTCTTTACGCTAAAGTTTTTTATTGTTTTAAGAATATGTTTGACTCTTTGTCACAGTTCTACATTTTAAAATAATAAAAAAAAACTTTACCGTAAAGACGCCCTAATAAATAAGCTTGATGAAAGAATATTAATCATTTTACTTACTATTGGACTTTCAAGTTTACCTTGGGGCTAGGGAGGCCCAAACGAGATGGCAAGTCCATATATGCATTGCACAGGCGGCACAGCTCTCCCAGGACCCATAGCTTGACTGTCATAGGCATCATATCCGTCTAGGGAGGCGGTAGTCGCATTATCCCTGCTTTTTTGGGAGGCCGCGGAACAGCCGGGGTCAGGGAGAGAAAGTCTTCCCCTTGTCCCATAGCAAATTGCGAACTTTTCATACTGACATTTTTCTAGACTGAATATCATGGATTTTTCCTAGACAAAAAATAAATTGCTCGTGAAATGGGCACCTTGTTGTTTTTTTAAGTCACGATGCTTAAAGGAGCGCACACCAAACATGAACCTTTAGTGGAACTAATATTACGAACGTACTACCCATTTAGGGTTAGAATTCCGGCACAGAATGTTTCATCGTGTCCAAAAAGGTTTCAGAATTAATCCAACCACTTGGATGAGCTAGCCCAAAAGTACCCAGGGGGCCTATCTTTCAGCATCTGTGGTAGGAGATTAACCCTTGAAAGACAAAACTGGAGGTATTTGGTTACCTGTCACACTAACAAAACAGACCATGGTTAAATTTTGAACACATTCTGCTAATCTCGTCTAGGCCACTTGCTTCTGGCCCTTCTTGGTACAAATTGACCTTTATCAACATTTACAGTTTTTAAAGGAATTTAAAAGCGCATTATATATAATTATAATGATTATAATACATAATGAGACAAAAATATCCTGAAAGAAAATAACGACTAAAAAGCAACTCAAATTGTTGTGATTGAAAGGAAATCCTACTTTGATGCAAGCCTAAAATTTCACTTTACAAACCATTTAAATCGGCTCATTTTTTGAAAAACGGAGGCACAACGTAGGCGTTTACATTTCTCACCCGAAGCCAAGTTTGGTGGTTACAGTTCAGCTTGGGATATTAGTCAGATAAAACAAAAGCTTGGAACAGATGTCAGCCATCTGATGCTGTTCTGTCACGCCGTGCTAGGTTGTGAGACTACCTCTCACATTTATGGAATAGGGAAGGGCAGAGCCGTTTAATTGCTACTTACCGAAAAGGGAAATGAAAACACCCCCTTCCATATTTAGAAAGACATAAAAGTTTAAAGTTGTTCTAAGTTTTATTCTTCTATGATTTTCGCTTGTTTTTTTAGATGTGTTATTTCTTATACAGACTCAGCATGCAAAATAATAAAACTGGTTTAGTCGGGAAACACATGCAATAAAATCATACAACAATTTCCTTCCGATTTTCATTTCAATTCGTTTTTCCTTTTTGCGGTAAATGGTAAATGTGGATGGATAAAGGCTCTAAATTTTCAATAAATGTAAGAAGTAAGAATAAAAAAAAGAAGTATAAACACTTCTAAATAGTGGCATACTATTCGCAAGATATCCTGAAAAAACGAAAAAAGAAAATAGGGCTGGCCATCACTTCTCAAGATTCACTTTTCTTTAGAAAGATGGTAGCTGTCAAACGTTAAAACCTTTCACTTTCAATTACAACCAGTTTTAAGATGTTGTTTTATGTGTTATTGTGACATATAAACTGGTCTAAAATTCGAGAGTTCTAGTGCCCTTTATAGAGTCAAAAGGGATCAGCGTGCAACTAGCCTCCCCTCCGCCCTTTTTCCCCAAATACATCCGATAAAAATTTTGAGGTAACTATTTTGTTAAAAATAGTTCAAAGACCATATAACACAAAACTCCAGGTCAACACAATCCCTCAGGGCCCAGGGGAAGGCGTTGAAGTTATGCCCTTGGGGCATATATGGTTGTTATGGAAGGGATGCTCAGTGTTGAGGATTTGTGGGGCTTGCAGCGCGAATTAGGCGTCGCCGCCGGCTGTGGCTCCTGCAAGGAAATGGCTTCCGATATCCTGCGTGAATACCGTGTCACTGAACCGGTGCGCTACTACCCCGCCCAGACGGCGTAACTGACCGAACAGCCTTGCAGCGCCCCGCCAAAAGGCGGGGCCTTTTTGCTGCGCCTAATCCGCCAGTGGCAGGCCACTGGGCACTGATGCCGGTGATTTAATCCTTATTTTGCTGACAATGCAATTTAAGGTAATTTTAAGGTATGTAGACCATTAATGAAAGTTTGATTTTCCTAACCCAACCCCTTTCCAGGGTAGCAAAAGTAGTTAATCCCGGATTTTACCGAAATATATAATTTAGGCTCCATGTGTCTCCTTTGTTCTAGGATGTCTCCTGAAGAGCTGCTAGCCTACTAAAAGTTCAAAAAATAGCAGTGTTATCTTTGAGTGGAAAAACAATCTGTATTCAAATCTATACCTCATAATTCTAATGATTGCCCCTGAGCTTTGTTGATGGTGATTACTAACCGAACATTCCCTGTGTCCCCGTCGTCTATATATCTCCCCTGTGCCCCCTAGCGTCACCGTTGTAGTTGTGTCCCTGTCGTCATTTATATTCCCTGTGTCTCGGTCGTAATTTGTGTCCCGGTGTCCCAGTCTGTAATTTCTCTTTGAGTGTCCCACAGAAAACAAAACAAAAATTAACTGCAAAAAATCAAGGAAATGCCTTGAATAGAATGACAACCTGGAGCGGCCTTTTAGATAAGCTAGGACGATGAAAGTTGCCAGGCGTATCAAGAACCGGACAAGATTAAATTGGAAATAGTCGCTTTCCCGATTCGACCCTCTGGGAGGAGTGGAGGGACGGTTTTCGGAAAAATTGAAAACATTCTTTTAAAAAATGTCTTCTTGCAAGAAAGCCAGTTTCACAATAAAATTAGGTCAACAAGATTGCATTTCCGCCTGAGGTTACTAAAGAGACACATCGTATCTTTACGGCTAGATATTACAAAAAAGCGAATATTTCCAGAAACCAGAAAGTATTTTCCAGAAATCAGGAAGCCAGAAAGCGTGTCTAGATGGCAATACCTCCATAAAAAGCAAAGCTGCCTTGTGAGACCAAAAAGTGAAAGCTATCCCGTATACCCACAATTCGAAAAAAAAAAAATCCTAAAAAAGAAAAGAGTTACCTCGCTTTTTGCTTCCACCATAGACACTGATCTTTGCAGCTTAATTTCACTAATCGCTGTCAAGTCTGACACTGATGCAGATTTCTTCTCTGCATTCAAATCAATAGCCTTCTGAAATAAATCATAAATCAATTTTACAAAAAATCTTTAACTAAGATCAAAGGGTCAGAAAAAGGACCATGTCGTCAGTCAGGGTTTAGGTAGGTAGGTAGACAGGGTAGTTTAGGTAGGTAGTTAAGTAGGGTAGTTAGGCAGGGTAGTTACGTAGGGTAGTTTAGGTAGGTAAGTAGGTAGTGTAGTTTAGGTTGATAGGTAGTCAGGTAGGGTAGTTTAGGTAGGTAGGTAGGTAGGTAGACATGGTAGTTTAGGTGGATAGGTAGTTAAGTAGGGTAGTTCAGGTAGGTAAGTAGGTAGGGTAGATAGGTAGTAAATACTTTTTAAAATTTAATATTAAAATTAATGACAATGATTAAAGAGTTCCCTTTCCGATATTGGACTGTAAGATTTCCTAAAAATCCCCCTAAACCGCGGTTTATTGCTGGAGCAGCATAATGTCCAACCCACGTTGCTGCTATTGACCCCTCTTTAATTTTAAAGGAAATTATAAATAAACTTAAAACCTATAATTCTGGTATTAAAAATTTTTCGAATTTTAATCCATACAACAAAAAACTAAAAAAAAAGAAAAAACATCTCAGCTACTTAAGCAACACGATTAAGCTAACGAATCAAGTGTAAAGTCGACAGTACTTTCTCGGTGCTTGTGGAACCTATTCACAAGCTGGTCTATTTTTCATGAAATATCGAAAACACCATATCTACTCGAAATGTATCGGTTTGTAGTCTAGAGCGGCAATTCCAGAAGATATTTGCAAAAACGGAAGAATTTTCTTCCGAGGTGTTCGTGATTTGTGAAAGTCGGCACCCCCATGCCTAGTGTTGGTTACTGATGAAAAAATTGCTTATAAATCAAACCAATCAATACATATTGTATCTGGGAGGAGGAAGTGGCATCAATTCACGGAAATGTAGATAAGGTTGGGTGGAGGGCAAAAATGAGTTTACAAAATTCGGGGGGGGGATTTTGTTGTTTTTAATTATAATACCAAAAAGGAGTTTTCCAAAAATCCATATGTAACAGACGGAAATTTTTGCATTTCCGCCATTGTCTCTTTTTTTTTTTAGTTTTGGAGGTGTTACCTTTGTCATTAGTTTTCCTTTTGCTTTTGCATTCGACAGTTTATCTTTTATTTTCTGTTCCATATTTACAAAATATGAGCCAAGAAGACTTGAAATTTCTTCCGGTGATTTTATTGATTTTTTTTTCTCCCTAACTAGTTCTCTTTTATGATGTATTTTTTCCGCAAACCCTACCTTCCTGCCTGCTACAAACCGTCCCGTATAAAATCATAAAATGTCCCCAAACTGACTCCCGTCCCCCCTAAACATGAAAGATATCGGAAGAGTTTTGTTCCAAGTTTTGTTGAGTTATATAATGGCCAGGAAAATCAGTCATTTAATTTTATTGTTATCTATTTATTTTTTTCATTTTGACTTTTTAACTATGTCTTGACTCTTTTTTTTATGTATTTTGTATGCGAGCAATGGGCAAGCTGGTTTTTAAATAAAAAAAAAGAGATCAAAACTTTAACGAACAAAAATTATCCTATACATTTACAGGGACTGCTACTCCCTCAATCCTCCAATCAGGGCGCTAAAGTTTTACTGACGCTTCTTTGAAAGCATTAATGAATTTAATGTATTGCCAGCTAGTACTTGCAAGCGTTTTATTTACCGCTTGTCTATTAGAAATTTGAGCTGAAAATTTATTCTATTAACTATATTCTAGTGCACTATTTTCTGACTATGTACTATAAACTACTTGCTATACCTTATAAACTTCAAACTACTAACTATACTCTGTATTAACTACATTTTAATGTATTAACCACTTGTAATGCAAACTCTATTATATTAACTATATTAACCAAATTCTAATACACCTTATTCTGACCATACACTACTAACAACTAACTATATTAACCATATAGATGTATTTTGATGTAAGCACAAAGAACGGGGAATTGAGGAGAGGGCAGCCCCCCTCATATATTGAATACTATCTGATCGTCTTAGGGTTTAATGTAGCTCCTTACTTTCAGTAAAAAAAATGTTTTTAAAAAAATTAATTCTTGATCATTTTTCAAAAATCTTACCAGGAAATCTGCCCCCCTCCGTTTAAAATTCCCCCAAAGAAATTTCTTTCCATGTAGAATTCGTCCCCCGGGGAATTACTCCGGGATAAACCCTTCATATGCGTAATAAAAACATATAAATACAGAGTTCGTTGCGTAAGCTAATTCGTAAGTTACGTATTTATTTTACTAAAAAAAAATGTTCGTAAAAATTAAAAATTCTAGTTGCCTTTTTAAGTTTCCAAAAATTGAGGGGGCAACTAGGCTTCCTCCTCCGCTCCTTTTTTTCTGAAAAATTTTCGATCAAAACTATGAGAAAGCCATTTAGCCAAAAAAATATGTGTTGTGTGTGTGTTTTTCTTAGTGTGTTTTGTTTCTCTCTCCCCGTGCTTGTGTGTTTGGATGTGTTTGGCTATGTTCGTGTGTGTGTTTTTCCTTCTGTGTGTTTTTGTCTCTTTCTCTCCTTGCCTGTGTTTCTGACTTTGTGTGTGCCTGTTTTTCTGACTTTCTGTGGTTCTGTTTGTATCAAGCCGGTTTACTTCGAAATTAAGCAAATTTCAGTACTCGATTTCCCAATTACCAGGAAGGGGCAATGTCTAACTCGGCTGGGGATTGGAAAAATGATAGCGACGGCGGCGTATACAACCAAGTCAGTACAACAACGGGTGTACTGGACAGTAGTGGCGACGAAATCGGCGCTGACGAAACTCGCCCCGTGAACATCGCCCTCACCTATCTCATTCTGGCGCAGTGAGGCCGCCATGCCGGGAACCATTGGCGCGAATGTTCATATCGACGACATTGAGAGAAACCGGAAATCTTGGAAAGCGCTCAGAGTGGAGAAATCGGGATGAAACTTGGTGAATAGAATAAGCAAATGTCGTAGATACGTGATTGATGTAACCGTACTGGATCCACTCTCTTTGGGGGAGTTAGGGAGTGGTTCAGTGCTTTGGCGAGTTTGGTGCTGCTTGACGTGCTAGGACGATGAAAATTAGTAGGCCTGTCAGGGAGCTGCACAAATTGACTCGATAAAGTCGTCTCTGCGGTAAACAAAAGTCGGCTGATCGTTCCGAGTATCGTTATGGCTCAGGCACACCGGGTGGCTCAAGAAATGGGTGAGCTACCCCGCGTGGAGGCGCTCGACTATGCACCGGTGCATCGACGTTATCTCTGGCGCAGTCTGTTAGTGGCGGTGCTTCTGTATGGCGGGATCGGTGTTGCTTGTGCATCGTTATCCTGGCCCACCTGGCTGTACATGCCGTTACTCCTGATCGAAGGGATATAAGGGAAATTATAAATCAATGGAAGGCATAAACAATAAAGTTTTGAATAGATTGGAATGAAGGACAAGCACGGGCAGCTGCGTCGGCCTCAGGTAGTTTGATGCTCAAGTGAGTTATTAACAGTAGTACTAATTGATCTAAGAGCAAAATAGTCAAAAAATTATGTTATTTCACCATTCTCATAAAAAGTAACTGAGATTCTTTCTTTTTTTTTGGCTCCTCTCCAACCTCTTCCGGACGATGGATTCCGAATCCAGCGTACCATCCACTTGTCTAGGACGACTTTCACTTGGCGGTGATGGTTGCTCTCCAGTCACTCATGACAATTAAAAAGTGATTTAGAATTGAATTGTCAATCAAATGAGTCTCCTCCAATGTTTAAACAACCACCCTTTCCATAAAAACCTTATATGCCCTCGGGGCATAGCTTACAGCCCTTGCTCCCTGGGTCTTGGGAGTAAAGTGAATAAAACCTTTTTGTGAGTAACACGAAAGATATGTGCAAAAAGAAATATCTTCAAAGAAATATAATATATATGTCCTTACAAAAGCCCCATGGCCCGTAAAGGAGGAATGTTATACTAATTTGGATTAAATATGATTTTCCTAGTTCTATGGATTATTCACCTTCTCTGGACAGTAAGCTGCATGTTTGCATGAAAAGTAGATTTCCCCTCCCCAGGGGCTGGTTTTTAAACTTGGCAACAATCTCTTTTACATTGCCGCTAAAGCCTAGTAGGTAGTCGCTAAAGTTGGCTTCCAGCAATTGCTGGCTGTTGGTGGCCGTTTCGCGCAATTTTTTCAATGTCCATGGGCTGGTGTTATAAAATACATAGCCCGATGCTTCGCGTAGGCCGTTTTCATCCCATTCAGTAAATTTTGCTTCTTGCTTTTGGAAGCGCACTTCTTCCATTACGGCTTCCTTTCTAAATTAGAAATAGCTTTAACGGCTTTTTTATCGTCATTTTCACTCGCAATTAATGTACCTGGAGCCTTAGGGTTCCCCGTATTTTTTATTAAGCATGGGATATGGTACTGGGCAATGGGGCCGATAGTTTTGGGGTGCAAAACCTTAGCACCAAAATAAGAAAGCTCCATCGCTTCTTGATAAGACAAATAATCCAGCAACCTGGCATCTTTAATCAGGCGGGGATCGGCGGGCCTTTCTGATTCAGGGGTCATTCTTACAGAAGTGGGACAAAATAAAAGCTTTAGTGTAAAGAGGGAGATATTGACGAGGGAGTGAACCCCCTCATAGATATAACAAAAATATGCAAATAAAGAAGTTTGTTATGCAAGTTTATTCGTAAGTTACGTATATTTATTGCTAATAAAAATGTTCGTAAAAAAATAAAAAGATCCGGTTGCATTTTTAAGTAGCCCACAATTAGAGCCCAACTACTCCAAAGAGATCGGATCTGGTCCGGTTATGTCAATAACGTATCTATAACTTGTGCTTATTCTTCCCATCAAGTTTCATCCCGAACTTTTCACTCTAAATGTTTTCCAAGATTTCCGGTTTCCAAGATTTCTGTTTCCCCCCTAAACCCCCAGTGTCCCCGGATCCGATCCAAATTGAAAATAGAGCATCTGAGACATAACATCTTTCTAAATATCAAGTGCCATCCAGACCGACCGACAGACAAACCGACAGAATTTTTGATCGCTATATGTCACTTGGTTAATACCAAGTGCCATAAAAACGTACTTGAGTGTATTTTAACATGGGCTTAAGATATAGCTTATAAAGAAAACCAGCCTTCGATAGTAAGAGCTCCAGAACGATGTTTATTAGACGTAAGACTGAAATAAGATGACTCACCCTGAGAAGAGTCTTCTAAGACGGTGTGCAGGCCAGCAACTCGTTCGTCACTATTCTTCAAATGATGATACTTTATGACATTTTGGGTTGGGGCAAAGTTATACGGCGCTGCAGACCGCAACGAAAAGTCATATAGCGGTGGGTAGTTCTAAACTGCAGTCCTAAGTCCTGCTCATCTAAATGGTTATATATGAAGTAGTAGCTCACTACGAATTTTAGAGTTGGAATCTTGGTTTTTACTGGGAGTTTGGAAGATTGTGTATAGTTTAGCACGTACAGATTGCCGGAGCAGAATCGGAAGTGCCTTGAAGGACTCAGGGTCGTACGCAAAAGGAGTTGCCATGTCACTTTTGTCGCAGTTTTACCCGCATTTCTGGCTGTTGTTCTCCATCGCCGTGGCCATTGCCGTGCTGCGCGAGTTGCGTCGTCCCAGTGACGATGGTGACTCCTTGCGCGACAAGCACTAGCCGCGCCGGGAATCGTTCGCCACAGGCCCATGCGCCTGCTAGAAAAGAGGAGTGAATTTTAAGAATTTCATTGTTATTATATTTGACTTGGTGGAATTTGCTTTCATATGTAAATTCTTAGCTTTGTCCAAAATATGAGTAGGATTTTGATGGGACCGTTTTTGATAGTTCTATGACATACTTAAAGTATCAGCAAGTCTTCTACATTTTAACTCTTTTGGGATATCGTTCGTAAGTCACTCTTGGCAAATCTTTGTGTTCGTATACATACTTTGAACCTAGGCCCCCTCCCAGGCTAATTATTTTCCCAAAGTCAATGGATCAAAATTCTGAGATAGCCAATTTATTCATTGTAGTCGGAAAACCTTATAACTATGTCTTTGGGGTGACCTACTCCCCCAGAGTCCCCGTAGGAGGGGCTACAAATTACAAACTTTGACCAGTGTTTACATATAGTAATGGTTATTTGGAAGTGTTCAGACGTTTTCAGGGGGATTTTTAGGTTGGGTAAATCCCCCTGCAACTCTCGTTTTTTATTTCGGCCTGCTTTTTTATTATGTTTTTAAGTTTTTTATTATGGCCTGCTTTTTTTTAAGGCTCTCTTAAATATGAGAAAGGCCACTAATTCCTCCTTCAACTCCCGTTTTTGGTTTTGCCCTGCTTTTTTGTTATGTTTTTAAGTTTTTTATTATGGCCTGCTTTTTTTAAGGCTCTCTTAAATTTGAGGAAGGTTACTAATTCCTTATAACTAGCTATTTGAATAATGAGCGTTTTAGCATAATAGACTAATAATGGTACCAGCTCTTTTGGCTTGTAATTAACCCCCATGAAAAATGTTGAGATTTCATAGTTTTCCATTATAACTTGCCTTTTATTGAATCTACAATCTCTTTCCTTCTGCGAACAAATTCTTATGCATGTGCATGATTCAAGATGCGGCGGCAAACAGTTGTACAGGGTTTAAGCTGAACTTTGTATAGTAGTAGAAGAGATGTTGAAGCAGTAGACAAAGTAGTAGTAGTAGTAGTAGTAGTAGTAGTAGTAGTAGTAGTAGTAGCAGTAGACATAGTAATAGTAGTAGTAGTAGTAGTAGTAGTAGTAGTAGTAGAAATGTTGAAGCAGTAGACATAGTAGTAGTAGGAGTAGTAGTAGTATTAGTAGTAGCAGCAGCAGCAGTAGTAGTAGTAGTAGTAGTAGTAGTAGTAGCAGCCTCGAGCCCCGGGCGTGACCGCAGGCGTCCGTCGTAGAACACCTCCGACGTAAACTCAGTGATGCTGGGATGAAGGCGCCATGTTTCTCCCAGAAAAAGACCGCGGTCGCTGGCGACCGTCTGGTCACCCCCCAGTACGTGGTGGAGCGACGACACATCAGTACCTTCTGGGTGGCTGCCCTGTATAGGTTGGTCGAGTTGTTGGGGATCACCGAGCAGGACGACGCTCCTGGCGCCCGGCCCAGCAACCGCGACAGCGCCCAGACCGCCGCGCCGCGCACCAGCGGCGATGGGTCCTCCAGCCGCCGCCGGGCCGGTTCGATCAGGGCCGAATCCCCGGAATTGCCGATCGCGATCAGGACGTTGCGAAGGAATCTGTCCCGCCCGATCCGCTTGATCGGCGAGCCGGAGAACACCTCCCGGAAGCCGGCGTCGTCAAGCGCGGCCAGATCCGCCAGCCGGGGCGCCGGTAAAGTTCAGTAAGATACTCATGGAGGAGTCTATAGGAGATAGCTTTCTCAGTCGTTCACAGTAGGAGAGGCCTCCTGGTTTTGGTACAGATTTTGCTGCTTTTCGCTGTATCTTAAGTGCATCAATTTCTTTTTGAAGGTGGGGTATTATTGTCATGTGACCATATTCATGACCGTTTAAGGTGAAATTTCTTCGAACAAGTCCAACTACTATTGAAGCTTTGCCCGCGATCTGCACTGGTGTTTGCAATGGCCGCGCCGGCACTTGCGGCCGAGGAGCTGCCGCCGCGGCAGGTAACGGTCACGGGCGAGGGCCGGGTGCAGGTGGCGCCGGAACTGGCCACCATCACGCTGGGCGTGACCGAGGAAGCGGAAGAGGCCGCGGTGGCGATGGCGGCGGTTTCGGACGCGATGAGCGAGGTGATCGCCGATCTGAAACTGGCAGGCATCGCGCCCGAGGACATGCGAGAGATTCTTGAAGCTAATGTTTTTTTTTTCTCTACAAGTTTCCTCGTAATTTTTCTTCCCCCATCCTTCTTCTTCTCCCTTCTCCTATCTCTCACTTCTTCCTTCATGAAAAAAAGTCACATATGCATTGGTAGTATATACAGTAGTTCGTAGAGAGATTCTGGAAGCTAATGTTTTTTTCTCTTCGAGTTTCCTCATAATTATTTACCATCTTAATATCATTTGATAGCCGCCCTTATGTTTCAGGAGTCGTTCTTAAAGAAGCAGCAACAAATTCAAACTTTAGCCTAAAGAGCAAGTTACTAAAGAAGGGGAAGCCCTCCTCAAACATGTAATGGCTTCTGTTCGTTTTAAGTTTTAATGTTGTTCCCTACTTTCAGTTGAAAAAGCTTAGTTTTTTGTTTAATCTCTGATCATTTTTCAAATGATGCCAGTAAATCTACCTCACCCTCCATGGAATATACCCGAATCAAAAAAATTAATTAGAAATCTCCACAGCTTGAAACCCTGAGAATTTAAATCACAAATCTATACTTATCAAAAACAAAAATAACAAACACATAATTATTTGCTTTTTAAGGAGTATTTTGACTCATATACTTATTTTGAAGCACATACCTACATACATTTTTAATAGACTTCCTGTTTTTCTGACGATTTTTGTCTTGATGCGAATATTTTAGGATGAATAGAAGAAAAACTTTTTGCCAGAAAAAAAGATCACGGAGGCGTCTTTATTATTTTTTTTTAAGGGTTATTGTATTGACCCAGGGTTCCTAAAATGTTGCGAGAGGGATCACTCGAATGAAAATTAAAAGTTCTAGCTCCCTTTTTAAGTGACCAAAAATATTGGAGGGCACCTACATCCGATCCAACGCTAAGTTTTTCCCAAAGTCACCGGATCAAAATTTTGAGATAGCCATTTTGCTCCGCAACGTCTGTACACTTCTCAGTAACCATTACTGTATGTAAGCACTGGTCAAAGTTTGCAACTCGTAGCCCCTCCCAAGGGGACTGTGGGGGAGTAAGTCGTCCCCAAAGACATAGTTATAAGGTTTTTTGACTACGCTGATTAAAATGGCTATCTCAGAATTTTGATACGTTGACTTTGGGAAAATAGTTAGCGTGGGAGGGGGCCTAGGTGCCCTCCATTTTTTTTGGTCACTTTGATCGCGACGCCCGCGAGGATGAACAGTCCACGCAGGATGAGGGCGATGATGATGCCGACCATCAGCACCTGCTGCTGGAGACGTCGCGGCACCGCGAACTGAGCCATGATCAGCACGAACACGAACAGGTTGTCGATCGACAGGCTGTATTCCAGTGCCCAGCCGGTGATGAAGTCACCCGCATTCTGCCAGCCGCCGACGTTGCCGAGGAGCACGGCGAAGAGGAGCGCGAGGAAACTTTAGCGTAAAGAGCAAGGTGTTGAGGAGGGGACAACCCCTTTACTATTTGGAATAATTTCTGTTTGTTTTGAGTTTTAGTGTTGCTCCTTACTTTCAGTTCAAAAAAATTGTTTTTTTAGTTTAATTTTTGAACGTTTTTGAATTAATGCACGTTTTGATTTTGACTCTCTGAACATAAATAACTAAAACTAAAATTGTATATTGATTTTTTTTGGCTGAATGGCTTTTTGAAATTTATAGCGAGTTTAAAAAATCAAAAGGCTATTCGGATAAAGAAATAAACCAAAAAAGAGAAGCCCTGGAAAATGTTTTGGTTCCTTATAGGTTGGACGAAAATACCGATCTTTTAAATCGATGCGGATTTGAAACGGTGGACCTTTTTTTTAAATGGTATAACTTCGCCGGGTTTATTGCGGTGAAATAGCGTTAGAAGAAGTTTCTTTTTCGTTTGAAGATCCTTCTGTACGACACGCGCCATTGTCGACTGCAGATCGGCGGAAGCGATCAGTGGGGCAATTTGACTGCAGGTACCCCTCATTTCTCCTCCATCCTCACCACCCTATTCCTCTCATGCTCGCATTCCGCACACACGCTGCCGCAGGCTGCGAGCTGATTCGCAAGGTGAGCGGCGGAGCAAAGCAAGCATACGGCTTGACCCTACCGTTGCTGACGACGCCAAGCGGTGAAAAGTTTGGATTCTAATACCACTGGGTCGATACGATCACCCCTGGGGAAAACAACAAACAAAAAATACACAAATAAACCGTGATATGTCTTGTGGCAAAAAGTACAAAATTCCACATTTTTATAGATAGGAGTTTGAAACTTCTGCTGTGGGGTTATCTGATACACTGAATCTGACGGTGTGATTTTTGATAAGCTTATATGACTTTTAAGGGGTGTTTCCCCCCTATTTTCTAAAATAAGGTTGTGTCCGAAAAATTCATATCCGCCGCCGTAGAGACCGCCAGGTCCCTGGATCTCCGCCTCGTCGCAGAAGGCATCGAAACGATGCATGACCTGGCATTTGTCCGCAATCACGGCATTCGCATTGTGCAAGGGTTCCTCTTTGAACGGCCAATGCCAATTGAACGGGCGCTTCCGTTCGTATTGTCCGGGCACGAGGAAGCACTGAGCGCCAAGGCGACCGCTATCCGGGGCCCGCTAATGGGAGATGAAAGAGTTGCCCAACATGTTACTAACTTACCAACAGTATGGGGTATTTCATAAAATAGTGTTCTATGACATTATTGCCGGGGTATGCAAGACGTTTGTCCCCTCAGAATCTGGATGATAGTAAAGAAGAAGAGTAAAGGTAATGATACTAATGTAGGATTATGTGCCAAGTTGGGCAACTATATAGCTCACCCCATTTCTAGAATTAGATATAACTACAGTGCCCCCTGTCTTAACTTTAAAAACCTAAAGTCTACTGGATCATTGGTGCTTCGCTGAAAACGAACTATATTACACATATTTTCTTTTCCAGTACAGCCTTGTGAATGAAAATAAAATTACAGTGAAATAAATATTGAACTGATGGATCTTTCAACAATTAATATCATGACATATTTAATATTCAATTTGATTTTTTATACTTTCTAAGACTATTGAAGGAACATATAGTTTTCTCACATAGATATTAAGTATTTCGGCCAGCGACTCGGCGCCATCCAGCGAATCGTTGAGCGATTTTATGGATCGCGTGAATTCTCGCTCCAGCAGTTGCTGCAGCATCTCATCGCGCGATGCGAAATAGTGGAACAGTAGAGGTTCGCTAACTTCCGCTTCGACGGCGAGCTTTTTCAGCGACAGTTGCTGCAACCCGCTTTTGAGTATGGACTTCTTGGCGGCATCCAGAATCTGAAAAACGTGGTTCAGTTCTACTTTCTAGGGCTACAATAAAATAAAGGTTAAGATGGCTAGTGTACGTTCTACGCATGAAGGATGAAAGATTGCCGAAGATTGTCCTTTTGGTCAACCGTCTAGGGATAAACGGAAAGCAGGTTGTCCTCGTCTGTGTGGGAAGGTATCATAAAGAAAGATTTAAAGGAAATGGGAACTTCTTGGGAGGGTGTAAAGAGGGAGGCTCTAAATAGATATTTGACGTCTCTAACCGTTTTCGATGGAGTATATCTTCGGACATTTTTTATTTATATTTTTCCTATAACTCTGTTGGAGTTGATGGAGAACAAGTTGTTAGTATGATGCCAAACAATGGACGAATTTGACTTGGAGTTGACGTTTTGCACGCGTCATTGATGCAGTTATCCCAATGTTGGTCATTCTCAAATAAATTCAGAGCTTGGCATGCACTATGGTAAGTGTCATGTCTTAACATTTATTTTCAAACCTCTTCTAGCACCCTGAACTTGCAAACCTCCAAAAAACCTTTCATTTTGCTCACACTTTCATCTATGGTGCTTAAATCATCAGTATACTCAAAGTTCAGGAGGGTTTTTCCTTCCCATTTGATTCCGTGGTCTCCCATTGCCTTTCCTAAGCTTGTTAAGATAAAGTCCATCAAAATGACCCATATAAAAGGGGGATAGAACATAACCTTGCTTCTGTCCTTCTGGCTCGGAACGATCCTGGGCATCGCCGCGATCGTGCTCGGCATCATCGCGATCGCCAAGAAGAAGGGCAGGGGCGCCGGAATCGCGGCCCTCGTGGTCGCCGTGGTGGGCGTGGTCCTGTTCTTCATCGTGCTGGTCACGGCCCTCGCGGCCGGGAGCGCTGCAGGCTTCACCACGTATACGTCCTGACCCGGACCTCCGCGCGGTCTGAACGTGTCAGCGCGGTCTTACTACATTACCGTCTTCACTTCTCTTACTTTTCTCTTGTTCTTGCCAGATCTATTACCTTAAAAAATCCCCTTCTCTCATCTACCCAGCTTAAAGCATTTTTGCTAATATTCCTAGCTACATTTCTAGCCTTTCTCTTAAGATATCTTCTACTTCTTGACAAACTATGTTCCTAAATTATTATATCAATTTTTTCATGATCAAATTCTAAACCCTTCAGTCTCATATCTAGTACGACGTCAGGTTGAGGAGGCCCGCAGTCGGCACCGGGGCCGATAGCCGAACCAACACGCTCGCTGTGGCGAAGGCGTTGAGCCCGGTACTCCCAAACGGCCCGGGGTAACACACGCCCGATGACGAAGCGGTCGCGCTGACGGAGACGCCGGTTGTTCCCACGAACGAATTCGCCGACGCGGTCGCGCTGCAACCGAGGACGCTCTGCCGCGCGCTCACGGGCCCCGTGGTCTTATCATTATTCTAATTGTTCTGCAAAATACAATTATGCATGATCACGTACTGTTAAAAATTGACGTACCAGGTATGAATCTTCTCTCATGCAAATGTAAATTCTGATAATTCAGTGAATTCAAGTTTAGCCTTCCGTGGGAGGAGCTAAACATGAGATGTTGTCACTTTTAAAGTTATTTCTATCCACTTGTTCAGTATAGCTTCTTGAAAGTGATTGTAATTAATTTCGTTAGGTGTGCTCCATGACCTCCCGGCGCAGCTGGCGCTTGACCTCGAGCTTGGCGATGTTCTGGTCGATGATCTCGCGGGCCTCTTCGCGATCGTCTCTGTCACTCCAGGCTTCGGGGAATTCGGCCGCGATCTCTTCCTCTTCAACCTTGTCCTCGAACTCTTCCATGCCCCATTGCGCGCGGTAGTCAAACTGCAGCCACTCCTGCGGCGTCCAGCGCTCCGCTTCCGGGTTGTTCTCAATAGTTTGACCTAATATTCATTGTGTCTTTTTCGTCAATATTGCTGTCCTTCAGATACATTTTTTGAAATGACCTCGTCAAGTTCTTTTCACTTCTTTCCTGAAATAATTTATTTACAATTTTTTGCGACTTCCATATGCTCATTTACTGTGATCTCGTAATCTAGGCTGACACTTTAACCCAGTGATCTCTCCATCCATCACTATGTCAAGCATTGTCTCTACATTTGTCATCTGCGCCGTCGTTCTGGGCGCGTTCGCCTGGGTCGTCGCTGCCGCCTGGGGCTGGCACGCCGATGGCTGGCTGGTCACGGACTGGGGGGTGCATGACTTTGGTGCCGCCGGGCTGGTGCATGCCGTTGCCGGGTTCTTCGCGCTCGGTGTGCTCATCACTCTTGGACCGCGGATCGGAAAGTTCAACGCGGATGGGACAGCCAACGATATCGGTGGCCACAACACTCCCTTTTACGATCAATCTGAGGAGCTCGAGATCGTGCTGAAAGTTGGCAGCGATGCCACTTGACACAAACCGAACTCAATCGTCCTGGGCGTAAGCTGGCGCGATGGAAGCCCAAACCTTTTATCTAATTGCAGCGGACCTGCTTCTGTTCACGCACACCTTGTTTGTCGCATTTGTGCTGTTCGGCCTGTTGTTCATATATCTCGGTAAGTTCTTCGAATGGGGCTGGGTGCGGAACTCCTCTAATAAGCTCTCTTTCTAATAAGCCCCCTTCTCTAATAAGCTCTCTTTCTTATAAGCCCCCTTCTCTAGTAAGCCCTCTTTCTAATAAGCCCTCTTTCTAATAAGCCCCGCTCTAGAGCTTCGAAAATTAAGAGGCTAAATAGAGCTTTTACGGTAATTGGTCTGTTCCCGAAGCAATCGATTTTGGGCAACCAATGACATAAATTGTTATTTGTTATTGTTGTTTTTGGGCGCCTATCACGTCCATGAGGGGGGCGATATCCAGGCCGCGATTGAAGCTGCCGCCAAGGATCCGAAGAACAAAGTGGTCAAGGTTCACGAAGGCACCTATGCTCCCACAAAGCCAGGTCAGGCATTCATCTGGTTGAATAAGAATCATGAAGGCGTGCGTCTGGAAGCCGTCGGAAAAGTCATTTTGACTGCGGCTAACGAAAAGAAAGCCATCATCACCAGCCGTTCTTATTTTCAAATTTTTCGTATTTGCCTTTTACCTTTTTGGAGACGCTTATTTTACCGGTCCGCTCGTCGATATCTTCAATAATCAAAAAATTGGAAATTCCTCTCATAAACATATCTTCTCTGCTATATATTTGTACTTGATCTTCAAAAGCTTTAAAGTATTCCTCACAATTTTCCACCTCGCAGTAATTGGTTTTGAGAAGGGTGATTTTACCGTTTACCATAGCCGATTTTGTCTTTTGTTCACAAGAATGGAACGTGGGGCAATGATCCGTTCGAATATGGGTTTACGGGAGTGCCCAACGGTGCTCGTGGCCCAACGCATCGTTCGTCAACTAACGGAGACGAGTGAAATGATCCAACGTTCCTATCCCGTCAATAACCTTCACACCAATGACGAGAATTGTTTCCGTTGAATGACTTTGCCTGCTCCTTTTAGCGAGAAGAGTTTTGAGATGGGTTTTTTCTTTGCTAGCTTCAAAAGTAAACGAGATATCCCGAAAGACATATGGATTTCTTGACGTCACGACTCACGCGCTCTTAAATGTGAACTCTTCGAATGCAGAAAAAGTTAATAACGCATCAACCTCTGCTTCCTATAATTCGCAAAGCGTAAAGCCATCGCATGCTGTAGTACTAGAAAACTGTCCACAAGATATCAGGGATCCTCATGACCGTAAACAGTTTATTGACAGCTTATTGAAAGCAAGCTTTGAATCTCGTAGAAAAATTTAAAACTTTCACTATGGTTTTCCATTAGCTCAAATCTCTCCTTTAGTGAGGATATTGCAGTATCTAGCACGACAAAGAAGAAATTGACCTTAAATGAGTTTTCTCCAGGATTATCAGTTTCATCTTCCCCCTGATTAGAAAACTCTTTTGTTTTATTTCCTTCGGCGGACTGTCATTTCTTTTTCAAACTTAGGAACAACACCGATTTGGAAGATATTGTAGAGACCTCGTAGCCACTCGATCTGGTTACTGTACTGTAGTGGCACCGCCAACGGTACTGATGTGGCGTTAAAGATCAAATAAGGCTGGAGAAAAGAGCTCTCCTCCCGATAAGTAATATCTAAAGAATGACTGACGGTATTAAGTTGAAAATTTCCAGGTATTTTGAGATGTTGAAGAAAGAGCAGTCTCCCTGGTCCCTCCTCCTTGCTCTTTTTAGGTTCGATGGCGCTGCTTTAAGATAGGCGCGATGCAAACATTGGGCGCCTAAGAGACCGCTTCACTATGAGTAGAAATGTATCTACTTAACTAGAGCTTGGGGAGTAAACGTATGGAAAGTTCAACCATACTGACGCTGGGGAATGCCGAGATATATGCGCCGATGTTTGTGGTGATGGTCTTGACGCTTGTCGTCTGGCTGTACTTATACGTTCGTCGTATCCCTTTTATTACGTCTATGTAACTATATACATGAAGTTAACAATATAACTGTAGTAATCAATACAACCATCTAGTAATTTGGTTATTTAGATGGCAGTGGTGGAGGAATCTCCATTCTGTTTGGTCTTTAAAAAATGTGCTGGTACCGAGGATCGAAGGAGGTGGGCTATGTTAAGACCAATTGAAGGAATACTACTGACCCTTGTGAACTATACTATCAAAGCCATCACCCCCTTTTTCGGCAGCAACTTGATTACATATCCCACAACTACCCCCAAGAAAATGGTATCCAGGGAAAACATTTTCTTTTAATATAAACCTGCAAAAGTTTTACTTGCCAATTTCCCTGGATACCATATTTTACTACAATTACAACTATTTCGCAATTTCTTTTTTTTGCGAATGTTCAATTGTTTGTGTATTTTTACATGTTTCCTTTAGACAGAAAAACATAGGAACAAGGTATTAACAGCTTTCTGTTTCTGTATGAAAGGTGTTGCATAAAGACAACAATTTAAGTTTGCCTAAAATACACATAGAGGACAACTAAAAAAACAAACAATTTATTGCCTTCTAAACTTCTTTCAGGTGAATACGCGTAAAATTTTGGGCAACAAAATTTTAATATCACGAGAGAGGCATCAGCATTTTAGGAATGTCTAGGGGAGGGACATGGCCCTAAATCGGTTGGGAACCACTGGCCTAACTGTTCAAGACTTTATTTATAAGGTTTTGCCAAGGGAAAAGGAGCTGATTTGTACATAAAACGGTCCCAACCCAATTTTTTAGAAATTTTTTCTCTTTAACTTTTTTGAAGTACCATGATTTTCTAGACATGCTTGCCAATTGCTCTTACCGCTGCCTCTAGCATCCAAGTTTGAATTTACAATTTATAGTCATTTTCTTCTAATTTTTCTTCAAATTCGAAAAAAAACGATTCCTTGGTGATTCTGTAATTACAAAAATATTTGTATATATTTGGACAAGGGATTACAACAATTCAAAAACCTTTCAAAGAAAACCAAACGTTTCAAGCTTAGTAGACAATTGGTGTTAGAAATCGGATCTGCTTCAATAATCAAAAATCTTTGAAAAGGACAATATGAAAAGACACATCAGTAGGAAAAGCTTATCGTGACATATTCCCAAAAAACAAAACTTTACAGGCGTTATAAATGATAATTTGGGTATTGATGCCGCCGACATCGGTGCACTGGCCACGGCACTGAACCGCAATGTTCGCCCGGACATCGAAAGATGGCCCGCAGCCGCCGATCTGGCTTCATATGCGCTCGCCGCCAGCCGCTTCCTGGCCGGTCTGGACGAAAGCGCCCTGTTGCGGGGCGAGATCGGATTCGTTCCGGCTCAGCCGGAGCAAGGGTAAGGCCATGGCGTCGTCATCGCAAAATGGCCTGTCGTTACCGCGCTTGAACTCAAGGAACTGAAGGATGAGATGCTTCGCATCCGAGCGGAGACGGAAAATTTCCGTCGCAGGCTCACCAAAGAAAAGCAGGATGCAGTTCAATACGCCAATGAAAAACTGATCAAGGAACTGCTTCCCATCTACGACAACCTCAATCGGGCACTGGAAGCCCCGGAGACGAACGCGAAAAGTCTGAAGGAGGGTGTCGAGATGATCGCCCGGCAGTTTCTTAAACGACATCATTTATGGCGGACATGAATCCGGGACGATCAGTACGTTGGACGGTGGCGCCGGGAATGACCATCTTTCACTATCTGCTGGTAGCGGAACGATACTTGGTGGTGACGGTGATGATTATCTAACCAGTTCTGACGGCAGTGTTGTCAGCGTAGATAAAAGCGCATTGCTGGATGGTGGCGACGGTAACGACATTCTTTATGGAAGCCAGGGCACGGATACCCTTTTTTCAATTTAAGTTTCATTTGTTTTGAGATTTATTTATTCATTTATATTAGCATGTATTGTATGTTTGTTTGAACTGATTTTTTGTTTAATTTCTGTTCGTTTTGGGTTTCATTTATACTTCAATAGCATTTTTTTTAAGTTTGATTTACGTATTAAATTTAAGCATTAGTCGCTTTAAGATTTATTTATTCATTTATATTAGTACTTGTTGTATGTTTTTTTGTTTGATCATTTGGCCCCCGTCTTGGTCAGGGACGAGGCCAGGTTCGTATCCCGCGCCAAGCCGAAATCGGTGACGACCGCGCGACCGTCGACCTCGCGCACCAGCACATTGGCCGGCTTCAGGTCGCGGTGCACGACGCCGGCAGCATGGGCGAAGGCGACGGCCTCGGCGGTCTGCTGCACCAGGTCGAGCTTGCTCTCCGTCTCTCCCCCGTCCTCGAACACGTCGGCCAGGGTGCCGCCCTCGGCTGGTTTCTGGGTGAGCACGGAATGACCAGCAAAGTGCTGCCCTATGAAGAATCGATGCGTGTTCCGATGGCGATTGCTGGTCCATCGTCACCAGCGCAAGTTTCAGATTGCATCGTGTTGAACATTGACTTGACGGCGACCATCTATGATTTGGCTGGTTTGGCTGTTCCGGCCGATCTCCACGGACGAAGCCTGTTGCCCATTGTTTCCGGCAACGCGCCGGTTGATTGGGTAAATTTGATTTGACAAGAACGTGCTTATAAGGGGAAAATAAAGCCGTATTCTTTGCTTTATTCATAAACGATTTAGAAATGATAAACTCAAATATACAGAGTTTTATATTTATATCAAAATAATATGTTTTTTTTCTGTTCGAACGGCTTCATAAAAATAAAGAACCAGCGGTTGTGCGGAGGCTATTTAAACGTCATGACGTCCACGCCGGTCCAGTCTTCCGGCGCTCCTGCTAATATTGACTATACTAAATCTGAAATCGTTGAGAAAAGATGGGTTGACACAGGCCCCCTTTGTAAATTTTACAAAGGGATTTCAATTGATAATTGGGACGGGAGTGATTTTTTCTCTCCTGTTGATACATTCCATATGCTTGTTACCGAGAGAGTAGTAAAGATATTCAAAAAACATAAGATTTCTAACCTTGAGTACCAGCCCTTAGATGAGTACGAAATGCGAGCTAGTCTCATAGCTACCATATTTAAGCCACCATACCTGAGGTCTTATTATTTTTTAATCCTTTTAGTGCTGTCACTAATTCTTCCTCACAAAATAAATCTTTTTTCACATTAAAGGTGTCAAAAACCTTTTCATTTTCCTCAATATCTTTACCTGTAACTCTGTATATCTTTATCTGTACAGATATGAATGAGACTTGTAATCCCGATTTAGCATATTATCAAAATTCTCCACCCATCTGATGGCCTCGGCGGTCTGCCGCCAGGTTTCGGGGGAGAGGATGGAACCGCGCAGCGGATCGTTCCGGTGGCGCACGCGTCGCTGCGGCACCTGCGCCGCGACGGCGGAGGTCGTGTCCTCGGTGCGCGCGGTCGCGGCGAGGATGCGGTCGAACTCGGCCGCGTCGGAGGCCGCTTCGGACGTCGCGGCCGACCACACCGGTGTCGCGGGATCGTCGGGCAGGGCCGCGGGCTTCGATCCCGACGAGGTGAGCCCACTTCTTCACGGCGACGCTTCCACCCTCAGCTTTTCGCCACTCTCCGTTACCGATCGTAAACTCGGCCTTGCCACTCTTCTGAAGGCGAAGCACGAATCCGCGAGTGTTACCTTTGTGCCAATCCTCGCTCGAAACGACGTAGTTCGAATCCTGGAACGAACCGACTCGCACCCAAGCCGAAACCGAGACGGCCTTCGCTTTTTGAAGACTCGTCCACTAAACGGACAAGATACTTTTATCATTGGATTCATTAGGCACAAATCTATTCATTTACCAAGCATAATGTCATATAATTATGACATTAATTATATTTTTTCTTGGGGAAACAACCTAACCTTCTCAAAATTATGAAGATTGTCCTTTTTTCAACTATTTGCAATCATTTTTCTTTACATATTTCCGATTAAAAAAAACAAAACAAAAAAAAAAACATGTACATCAAATTTCTGCAGGAACTCGCTCTCGCTCGGGCGAAGGCCCGTCGGCGGTCGCTGGTCCGCAAGCCGGGTGAGCAGCGGGGATCCTGATCAAGCCGCGGAGGCGATCAGTCGCGCCCAACCAGCACGACCGAGCCGCGCCTGAACCAGCCGCGACGCGAGTCGCCGAACTCGGCGAGTACCCACTGGCCCGGGGCCTCGATGCCGTCGCGGATCTCCAGCACGCGGAATTCGACCCCGGGGGAGTTAACCATATTATGTAAATATTCTACATTTTCAAAAAATTTATTACTCTTAAAACTAACATTACTATTAAGTTTTACACTGGGTTTTACAGGAACACAGGGAGGGGGTCTAGAATATGCCCTAAGATTTCACTATGTTTTACTGGTTCCACAATTCATTTTTATTTTATTTTTTTATATAAGACGTTTTTTCCAAAGATTTGATGAATCCGTCCCCTTCTAAAATTTCCCTGCTAAAATTAATTATCTTTAAGTAGAATCACAGCATTACTTGCTTTACTTTGATTTTATGCTAATGATGTGTTTCAGCTTAACACTCGTTGTGGTTTTGCTGGCTTCTGTCTACCTTCCTGCAGCTGTTACTTAAACATTTTGAATAGGCAGGAGTGCATAACGGCGCATGTCTTTGACATATGCATCTTGAAGTTTAACCTCCCGGCTTGCATGTACACTTGATGACACTGAGGCCTAGTTGCCCTCCAAGTTTTCGATTACTTAAAAAAGGAACTAGACCTTTTAATTTTTTACAAACGTTTTCATTGGTAAATAATGTACGTAACTTACGAATTAACTTACACAACGAACTTTTATATTCGTATGTTTTTATTGCGTATATAAGGGGGTTCTACCCTCGTCGATACCTCGCTCTTTACACTAAAGCTTAGATTCTGTCCCAATTCCTTAAGAATGACCTCCGAATTTTGGAAAATGGCTATCAAATGCCGCGCACGGAAGATGGGGGTATCCTCGGCAAGAGGCGGCTCGGTGATCTGACGCTCGAGGATACGGTGAGTAACTACATGGCCTTCAGGCTTCGAGGCAATGCGGTGCGCAACTTCGATTATAAGCGTGGCAATGGCCCCGGAAGTGACGGCGATCCGGAAGATCGCACCGAATTGGGGTTTCCCCAGACCTTCAATCTATTTACAGCTGGCACTTGTGCTGCAGTACATATGCCCCCTCCACTTGTCCCAGCCCCCACATCTAGCACGGGATGCTTAATCTCATAATTAAACCTAGTGCTGTTCTAATAGCCCAGGGTATCGCGCTAATCGTTTGATCGTAATTTTGAATGGATTTTGACTCTGTAAGATTTAATTCGTTGTACTAAACTTTTAATGTACGTGACTTATTGAAATATTATTATGTTTTTTTTATTAAATTGATTTTAAATTTATTGTAAAACTACTGAAAGAACAATCTCGACTGGCGATAGTTGGAACTCTTTGAAAGCATTTTTTACTTCCAGAAGTACTTTAAAATAAATAAAAAACACTTTGTCGCATACTCACCAATGGTAATTTTTAAATGTTAACCTATGTAGGTTACGTTATTTCAAAAGATATTCAAGGACGAATTCTACCTTCTGGTAAAAATGACCCGAATTTCGGTATGGCGCAGCGTCGAGCAACTCAGGATGCGTCGGTAGCGCGCCCATCCGGCCGAAGTCGTTGGGGGTGCGCACGATGCCCTGGCCGAAATGGTACTGCCAAACGCGGTTGGCAATGGACCGCCAAACCAATGGATGCTCCGGAGACGTCAACCACTTCGCCAAGGCTGCGCGACGTTCGCCCTCGTGCAGGTCGCTGGCAAGGTCCGTGGTTCGGGGCGTCAGCGGCAGCAGGCGCGGTGCCGCTATATGAGACAGGGTGCTACCCCCTCAATCCACCGCTCTTTACGCTAAAGTTAATCGAGGATTTCACTGCTTTAATACAACCAATACGACCAGTTGGTAAGTACAAGTCCTTAATTTGCCGTTTGATTAAGAAAACATTGGAACCAGAAATTGAACTGTTTAAAGCAAACATAGCTTTTATGTTGCATTTCGCTGCACTGTGCCAAACATGTGTAACTTTGTATCGTATTCCTCGTGAATAAAAAATTAATGCAAATCAACACTTAAAGTCTGTTTAAAGTGGCAATCTCTTAATTTCCAAAGACAGCTAAACCTTCAGAGGAAACCTTTATCTTCTTAAGCTGTTTGTTGTCATATGTTTTAGCTGGTTTTCGGCTGTTTTCTGGCCTGTGTTTTTTTTTTGATTTGGCACCCACCCAGTCAAAAATGCGTGTGCATGATTGCACACGGAGGTCTTTTTCAGCAAAGGTAGCCCCAGCCGGCGGGGGCGTCGCTGGACCAGCACTTGACTTCCCACACCAGGTCGACGCCCGGCGAGTAGTTGTAGCTGTGACCCGGAGCGGCACCGCTGTCGAAGAAGAGGTAGAACCAGTCCGACGAGACCTGTGGCGAGCCGTTCGGCAGGGTCCAGTCCGGGGCGGCGACCATCTTGCGCGAGATGACCGTGGTCTTGTTCGAGGTGGTGTAGTTGGCGTCGAAGTCGGAGATATATGGATGACATAATTTCAGTATGGAATTATGGGGAGGAGGAATTAAGAGGTTTTTTAGAAATCTTAATTCTTGGGGAGGTGACATAAAATTTACAATAGAATTAGAAGAGGATAAGAAACTTCCATTTCTGGATGTTCTACTTTTAAAAATGAAAAAAGTCTGGATTTCAAAATTTACAGAAAACCTACTAGCAATAATAGATTTTTGCCGTTCTTTTCCGGTCATGGAAAGATATTATTATAGAAAATTTTGTACAATCAAATTATACAGCCAATTTGTATTGCTAGTCTTTTTAAAAAGTGGTGGGTAGGTGGAAAGAGGTAAGATCTTTTCATTCCTACCTTTTAGTTGCTACCTTCAGATTAATGGAGAAATAAGGAATCGTGATAAGTCCTATATCGATAGGAGAAGTTACTCCAAAATTATACTCGCTTTGTTAAGGTCTTAATTATCATTCTCGAGGTCTTCCCAGCCGTCGCCGTTGAAGTCGAACCACGTCACGCCCGGGCCACTGCGGCTCAACTGATAGGGAAGCAGAGGTTGGATGGTTTCGTCATCAAAGGGGGCATCCGCGTGTTGGTGGGTGAGGGCTTCTGAAACCTCTCGGAATATAGGCTTGGGCGGTGAGGGTGGGGAAGGAGCTGGCTCGGGTGAGGGGCTCGGTTCGATGACTCGGACGAGCTGATTGACCCGGAAAATCCTGACCATTTAGTTCTTTTTGAAGAGGCAACTTTAATATCTACTGTAAATACCCTACCGCAATCTTTTAAAGAGGTGATTGATATAAAAAAAATATATAAGCAGAAATTTGGCTATAAATAGAAACACGGGAAACATTTCATTATTCCCAATTTATAAAAAACTTAATATTAAAAGACTCTATCAATATTTTCGCCCAGTCTAATTTAAGACAGCCTGTCCGCATATGGAAACATTTTTCAGTCGGAATCGTCCATGAGAAATTTTCCTGGGGGAACTTTTGGTGAGAATAGAATTGTCGAGGGGATTTTCCTGGTGGGGGGGATTTTACGATCGGCATTAATTTCGCCTCTAATCTTAAACTTCTTAATGCACTTTGGAATTACTTGCACTGTATTTGTAGAGCCAAAAAGTCAATTTTGAAGATTCGATCATCCAAATGAAAGATAATCCTTTTATAGGTTGGATTGTCGAGAAAGAAAACACCCACTGGCAGCACGATTGGGTCAGTCGCGACGAACTTTTGGCGGCCGCGTGTCACTTGCCAAGACCGGGCCGCCGATCCCGGAGAACGCGCCAGAGCGTGTCTCCGCTCGAGTCGATTTTGGCCCGCCTTCTGCTTTGATTGGACCCTGCCTTCTGCTTTGATTGGACATCGTCGGCTATCATGCTGCGACCCCTGCAAACGCCGCGGGCGTCTCGACCGCCGGGTCTGGCGGGACGACCGGCGCCGGGCCCCCGCGGTGTTCTTCCGGGATCACGACCGCGAATACCGGCAGGTCCCGGCCCTTCAACTGTTCGATCAAAGGCGGGATCGGATCGGCCGCGTCCGGCGAGGCGATCAGCGTCGTGCCCTTGGCGACAATCTTCTCCGTCACCTTCTCCGCCAGCTCAAACACCAGTTTGTCCAGCGGCGCATCCAGTTCGTCCGCACGCTGCGCACGCACTGCTCGAGCTCGCGGACGTTTCCCGGCCACGCGTAGTCTGCCGGGAGCGCGCCGCGCACGAACGCGACCACTTCCTTCGCGAGCCCGTCGCCCTCGTCCTCGCTCCCGGCGATTCGAACCGCGATCACCTGCACGAGCTGCTCGAAGGCGCCATCGTCCGCCGCGATCTGTTCGCGCAGGGTCGGCATCTCGATCACGTTCGCGCAGAGCCGGTAGTGTGGCAAACAATCAACAAGGTTCCAGTGCGATCCAACCCTAGAGTAATCCATCTATCCTCCTCTTGGCTATGTTCTTTGTCAAATTTCGATAGGGCATTGGGATCAAGAAAGACGGTCGCTGCGCGCTCAAACGTAACCCCGTGTTTTCTCGAATTTTGTGGGGCTTTGATGGGATCCCACTCAAACTGATATTCGAATGGATTCTGCATCAGATTTTATTTCATAAAAATGTGTTTATGGTTTCTTGGCTAAATTAAAAAAAATTGAGATTGCGTAGACAACTTTTCCTCCATTTTTTGCATGTAATATTACTATAACGGGAGGGCTATATATATATATGTTGCAATTTGAACTGTTGGGAATTTTGATTATTATCAAATGGCCATATTTTTCTTTGCTCTAAATGATTTTAGTTAATTCTTTGTTAAACTTAAATTTAAAAAAGAGCGGTGAGTTTGAGTCCTTCTTAACTGGCGTAATAAAGAGAACAATTGCGTGAGTGTGTGGGTGCTCCCCCATGAGACTGTCACTGCCACTCTTCTTTTGCACGTACCTCCACGGCCACAAAGCACATCGTTATGATGTGGATGTTCAATATCGTACATTTTCTGTTGAACGGGAGGAGGGATCGGTCTCCCTCCTCTGAGGGGGGAGCCCATGGCCGATGCGGTTTCCATTCCACTAATCTTTTGCGTTCTTGCATCGATTTTCTTGACAACGCTTGGAAACCTCTATACGTCAAGAATGTTTAACGCAATGCATGAAATATTAAAAAAAAATTACTTGACAATCGAGTCACTTCGTTTCAGTTTGCACCGGAGTCTGTTGTAACTAGTTTGGTGATAAGTGGAGCTGCAGATTAGACCACTCTTTCAAAACCCTCGTCGAGCACTTTGGAAAAAATTTGGTCTCTAGATTCCCGACCAGGGAAATCTGTGCGATTGTTTTCAAACATGGCCTTAGTTTGGGAAAAAAGCCATTTGATGGTTTCTTAAAATCTTATTTGGATACTTGGCTATACCAAATGCCCGAAGTCATCGCATATCACAGTGCCCAACCTCAACACGGAGGTTCAGGATCCACTTATGTGTTACTGAAAAAAAATGACAAACAAAAGCAACACAACAGAGAGCTGCACAAACAACGATAATATTTAGTTAAATTTGAGGGGATATTTAAATGGAGGAATTTATCGTGAGGGAAGAGAATTTCCATAAAGGGGCCGCAGCATTTTCTAGCATTAGTTAAAGAGAACAATAAGAAATAAATAAATAAAAAGTTTTTTTTCAGATGGAAGTAAGGAGCAACATGAAAACCTGAGACGAACAGAAATTATTACGCATATAAGGGGGTTTGTCTCCTCCTTAATACCTCGCTCTTTACGCTAAAGTGTTTTTAGAAATTAAGCCTATAATGAATAAACTAGAAATGAGACAAGATCAAGAGAATGACCTGAGAAATGTAGATCTACAATGAGTGATGTTGAAAAATGTAGACCATAAAAAGTGACAAACCAATCCAAGCAGCTAAGGCAAGAGGTATAAAAAACATCTGTCCCAATGATGAACAAAAATAAAGATCAACAAGATATGTAGTTAGAATATTAGCCAAACCACCAATCAGAACAAGTCAAAAACTCGGCTAGCTTGTGTGGGTGCGGGGTGGGGGGGGGGGGGGGGGGGGGGGGGGGGGGGGGGGGCTAGTAGACCCGCGGCACTTTGACACACTATAACTTTATATCGGCTAATGCTTTTACAAAGATGTTTGGCACGTATATAGTTTAGCTCTTTTTCAACAAATTGCCAAAAGAAATTCTAATTTGGTATAATGACGTCATCTATGGTTATGAAATGTTGAGCAATATTCAAAATGCGGTACGCGCTCGGATGGACCTTCAATGCCTCCATCGGATGAAGGCATGGTCGCGGGGTGACGCATTATGTTTCTTACGTCTTCGGAGTTAATTGCGTGAAACACGGCGCTGCAATTGCCATCTTCGACCAGTTCCATCAGGAGCTCGGCTGCGTTGTCTTTCGTGACGTCACGTTCCTTCAGCGCCAGCAACTCCGCCAGATTGAGCCCATTGATCGAATCATCGTGCGGGCCTTCCAGATTGATGCGATTGCTCAAGTCCCCAGCTTTAGCTTGATTCACCAGCCCCTCGATATCGCCTTCAATCACTTTAGTAAGTTTATCAATGGTGGTATTAGCGTTGTCTTTCAGTTGTTTGTATTCACCTTTGTATTCTGACTTAATGTTGGAATTTAAGTTACCCTCAGAAAGCTGTTGGAACACCGTTCCGGTGTCCGCGACAATTTGTTTGGAAGTCGATACTAGGTGTCGCCTGAACGTTTCTCAATCACCTGGTTGAGAATATCCTGACGAAGAATATCTTTCAATTTGGCAATTTCACTCTACGCGTTTACTTGGGTAGACGAGGGTGAAGATTCACTGTTTGTCGAAACAGCACCAGCGATTCGCATTATTTCTTAACACACCTCGGGATATGTGGCCAGTTCCCTATTATGGGATCGTTCAATAGTAACTGAGTGGAAAAAATGGATTTTCACCGTAGAAAACATACTTTTCTGTATTTTTTTAGCTTCCCCCCTCTTCTGTACTTTAAGGATAATTACCCATTTTCCCTTGGAGTAGCGATGCCGGTTTTGGGTATGTTAATAAGTGTATTTTTCTTTACCAAATGGTGTAAAAATCATTTCTGTTGCATTTTGTTCCAGATCTACCCCTCTTTTTGTCGCGTCTTTACTGCACTCTAAGGTCCAAAGGCAAGTATATTTAATCTACTTTCCATGGCGAAATTTTTCATGGGTGAAAGAAATTTTTCATAGAGGGGGAGCCGGATTTCCCAGCATTATCTAAAAAACGATCAGAAATAATATTTTAAAAAATGCTAAAGTTTTTTTAGTACTATTAAAGGTGCTATTTATTCTAATCAAATGATCTTTGAGATCGAGAAGTCATTCTTAAAGAATAGGGACGAAATTCGAACGTTAGCCCAAGGACTGAGGTATTGACGAAGGCCGATCAAAATTTTGAGATGGCCATTTTGTTTATTATAGTCGAAAAGTCTGAAGAATAATTTTTTTGGAGATAATATACCCCCCTCCTATTCAATCCCTGGGGATAAGTCTTTAGGTTATAAAATTTGCCCATTGTTTACATATAGTATTTGTTATTGGGAAGCATGCAGACATTTTACGGAGGAATGGAGGATTTTGTGCTTGGGATGGGTTTCAATGGGGATATGGAAATTTCTTCTGATTCTTCTTACTCTTAATTATTGTTAAGTATAATAATTATTATTATATTATTATTATTTATTCAATTACTCTCTTGATTCTTCTTACTCTTAATTATGAGGATAATCTAAATCAGCTTCATCTGACTTTCTTGAAAATGAGATGACAGGAACTTAGCATGGTTTTTGGACTCAGCTCGATTCACGACGTCAACTGTAGGCGATGTAGAAACTAAATACTCTGGTAACGTATTTTATCGCCGAACAAAAAAAGGACAAGTTCAGACACAAAGATATGGCATTAAAAATCTCTCTTCAGCTCGCAATTTCTTCGTCATTCCTTTTGCCACAGCATAGTCACTCTTAATAGTAATCGGACCCCACGATACATGAATGGCGTGCATTCTGCTTGATAGAACAAAAGAAAAAGTTCAGACACAAAGATATGGCATTAAAAATCTCTCTTCAGCTCGCAATTTCTTCTCCAGCGTCTCATCCAGCAAACCGGACTTCTTCAGGTCGCTTAACAGCGCCGAGATTGGCGAGTCGATTTCCTTACACTTATTTGGCAACGCGGTGATCAGGTCGTTCCCCTTGCCGGTGCCGTGCATGTCCCAGCCGTAGTGGAACAGTTGCACGTAACGGACTCCCCGCTCGACCAGCCGGCGGGCGAGCAGGCAGTTGTTGGCGAACGACTCTTTGCCCGGTTGCGTCCCGTTTCTTTTTTTGATGCACTAAAAAAGCAGAGGAGATTCAATATTTCATTGTTTCACACTTTATAAAGCTTTTATAAATAAAAATTAGATGCACAAAATATATAAAAAACCACGACAAGTATGAACAAAGCTAGAGTTTCAACTTAATCAAGTTTCCCGAAAGTAAAGGATTGATAAATGGCAACAGAAGCGGTTATCAATGGGCTTTCTATTATTACAAGAAGAAAAGAACCGAACCTTTCCTTTCACAACAAAAATGTAAAATTGTGCAAAACCTGTTTTATGGAGCAATTTTGATTGCAAAATTTTACAGAATCTCACAACTAATTTTCATTTAATATCTATTGCTAATAGTCAAACAGTTTTTGGTGACGAACTGTAGAGAGGAGCGACCCGGCTCAATAGTAACCGAAACTCTAAAAAACGGAATTTTGGTACTAAGAGATACATCAAAAGAATCGGATCATTATGTTTCATCCTGATTCTTCCACTCTAAGCGTTTTCCAATATTTCCAATTTCCCGCTCCAACTCCCCCCCAATGTCAACAGATCTGGTCGGGATTTGAAATAAGAGCTCTGAGACATCCTTCTAATAATGAAATTTCATTAAGATCCGGTCACCTGTTCTTAAGTTAAAAATACCTCAATCTTTCTAATTTTTCCAAATTAACACCTCCCAGCTCCTCTAAAAAGGACCTGTCCGTTCTTTGGCTTATTTACCTCGTCTATAATCGCTATTTCCCTCATAACTACCTACAGTTTTGCCCTTAAGTTACATCAGTAGTTCTTTTGGTGCCAACTCAGAGTGTATTTACGCCTTAGATTGTTAATTTTTTGATCAATTGTTTTTTCTGAATGAGCATCATAATGACACAGCAACAACTGATAATCATATTCAACATTGCTAATCTGTTATACTTTTCATTTTGGTGATCCATCGGCGTCGCACTCGCCGACCCGGAGATGGCGCCAGAGGTGTTCGCCGAGGTGCGTCGCGCTTTCCTGGAAAACTGCGTCATTTTCTTCCGCGACCAGGCGATGGATGACAATGTGCTGGCCCGCTTCGGGCGGCGCTTCGGCGAACTGGCCCCGCTGCCGCCGCACCGCCAGGTGCCGGGCAAGTATCCGGAACTGCTGATCGTCGAAACCAAGCCGGAAGACAAGATGGTCTTGCCTTCTATTCGTATTAAACCGCAGCCTAGGCTGCGGTTTTTTTGTGCCTAAAAAATAACCAAGTTACTTGCAAAGATCGCGCGCTTAGCGAGAGACATCGCACACTTTAAGCCCTGTCACAAGGACCTTTTGCCCCTGTTGGTGTATCTTTCCACCTTGGCAGGATGACCCTGCCCCATTAATAACGGATGATTGATGACCAACAATTTCTGGGCAAATCAGCACGTATTTGTTGGCATAGTCTTTTTTATAGAAACACATACTTTATATCTATTTGCTTTTTTCTATTAGACTCCAAAGATTTTACTTGGAAGATCATTTTACTTTATTTCTGCTCATTTTTGGCTTAATTGAGCTCTTTACTTTTCTTTAAAAACTTAATCAGTAGATTTCTCAGTTTAAATGCTATCTGTAATTAATAAAATTAGCTGTAATTAATATGTAATTAATTACAGCTATCTGTAATTTGGCAAAGTTTAAATAAATGGAACTGTTATTTTATTTTATAAAATTCATTCCTGCTATCGATGGCCCGGTTTGGTTCCGGCGGCGATCCCGAAGGATTTAAACGCGCCGTTTCGGATTTACTACGGCGTTATGTAATCCAAGCTGCTTACGGTAATTTTAGTTTGGCGTTGTTGATAATGGAGTCGCTGGCAATCGGGGGCCGCTACCGGGTTTTCTTTCCGGTTGAAATGACCTAACTCCTTCCTCTCCAACTAACGGATGATGTCTTTTTAGCTTGTAATAATCCACTCAAAAATCCTAACACTACAACTAGACTTCCAAGTGGTGCAAACAATGCATGAACAAATTTTAACTCTAACCCAATTTTGGCTTCAATTACTGCTCCAATGTAAATCAGTAACGATGCTGCAAATGCTGTAATACAAAGAATTTTTGATGATAGTGTTTCTGTAGGTAGCAAAACAGATGGGCTGTCCCCTCCTCAACGCCCCGCTCTTTACGCTAAAGTTGTTCATTCTTTTATAAAGTATTGTGAGAAAGAGTCAAACATTCAAACAGTTCGTTGAAACGAACTGTAAAACGAACGTGCAAGTAAGGAGTGACCCGGCTCAATAGTAACCGAAAACTCCATTGAAAAATCGGATTTTTACGCCGATTTGATCAGATCAACTTATGATCAGAAACAAACTGTAAGCAGGGAGCTAAATCTCCTTTTTCTTCCTTTTAAGTGACCCAGTAAATTTTGTCGCACGAAATTAATTTGTAATTAGGTTCAGTGCTTTAGACAAAACTGACCAAATGCCAGTAGACAACTTTAAATTCTGAAATTTACATTCGAACGTTGTTTGGACACGAGAATTTTAGTTGGAGATTGAAAAAAAAATTTTTTTCTTTATTTCTTTCGATTGTATATGATAATCCTTAGAACTTACAGTGTGGAAAATACTGTTTTAAAAGCGAAATCCCTAAAATTTTACCCTTTTTCTGACCATTCCAAGTCACAAGTATAACCTTATTATGCTGACTTTAAATAGATTTTTTCAAGATAACTTATTTTGCAACTCAACACATTTTATTTGTATAAAAGTATCTTCTTTTGACGTTTAAAACAATGCTTTGCATTTATCGACTAGTTAAGTTCCGTTTTGATTTTTAGTTTCCTGTGCCAGGAGCAATCACAAATGTAATCACAAAAAGTTTCAGGGCTTTGGCTTCTGAAATAATACAGATGAAACTTGATTCTATAACTTGTTGGAGTATTACTCCTGGCCTTCAGCTGAATTTTAAGGTTAGAATTTAGACTAAACAGGTTTGAATGCGAGATGATGGCCATTTTACTATTTTGGAAAGTAGTTGAGCCTAATGAACACAAATTTTAGGTTTAGATTTAGAGTCCAACATTGTTCTCCATATACAGCACTGTGTCTTAAAATAAGGATCAGTCAATGATCCTATACTCGTCTTCAACAAAGATGGCGATAAGGATGGGGATTTTCAGAAAAAAGAAAATGAACTGGGAGCTTGCGGCACTTAGGCACAAGATGTCCCAGTAGAATTGCCAACCTCTATGTATATGACTAGTTCCGACTTCAGTAGCCCAAAAACTAGGATAGGGAGTTAATGTCATTTGATTTGGAAATTTGCCCCTGGACAATGGAGGGTTGTGTCGACCCTGTAGTTTTCGTTATTTGATCTTTAAAGTATTTAAACTAAATGGCTATATCAAAATTTTGATCGGATGTATTTGGGGGAAAAAAGGCTTCGGGGCCAGTGTAGTTACTAGCCAAAATGTTGGGGGGGGGGGGGGATAACTTTTATCGACTGGCTGGTCATTTTTAACGAATGTTTTTGTCAGTGATTTGCATTGTTTTGTTGTTCGGCCGAAACAATTATCGGCAAGGACTACCTACCTTATTACGATTTCTTCCCATCGCCATTGGGGATATTTACATATATAGCTGATTTCATTGGATAAAATTTCTGGTCGAATACTTGCAGTGCTGTTTCCCGGCTACCCGCTGACCTTTGGTGGCCATGACACGGAGACAGCACGATGGCATCCGATATCGCCCTTTCAGCTGCAGTGCGCGAAAGCCTGCTTTCACGAGCTGCGCGGAAAGCGAAGTTCGCTCATACCGAGCTGTGCCGGATCGCGAGGCGGTCAACCCCTTCAGGCCCGGCTTGAAACCGTCGACTCCGCCGGAGGCCACGACGAATCGGCCAAACGGAAACGACTCGCTCTCAAAACTGTGAGTGAACTCGGCCTTCAACCTCTGAGCCGAGTCATCAAACATCTTTGTCGACTGGTCCGACAGTTCCTGGTCGTAGAGCGAGGGCAGTATGCTTAAGGAGCAAAAAGGGCCAAGCCTTATGCTATAACTCTAACGGTTGCAGTGGCATCGCTACTTCTTTTTTGTTTCATCTTAGTGCTTCACATAAAGTCTTATTATTTATTCACTTACACCTATCGAGTTTACAAAATTCCCATATTGCCAAAAATGGGACTCCTCTTGGCGCTTTCTTATGTAGATAAGAGAATTCGGTGAAATGTTTTATCACAGCAACTCAGAAACGAATTCTATCCTGCCTTTGTTTGATGTCCTTGGTGGGGTCATAGCGCTGATTGGGTGTCTTACCGGCTTGTTGTGTTGGGTTGCTTCTTCGTGGGCTTTGGCCAAAGTTCAACATCTCGCCGACGTAGAGGGATTTTCCAAAGCGCGTGGGTCGCAGTCGATCTATGTTAACGCCCGTGTGTCCACGTGGAAAACCCGCGGGGTCATGTTTTGGGATGTTGAGGGTTCCTTGCTCCTTAAAACTTTCAACTCCGATTTAAATTAGCCTTTTCTCGTTGCTGTACGATTGCTCGTTCAACGCATTTGTTTACAAAAATATTTGGATGGTAATTTTCTAACCATAAGATGTTGTCCATAAGCTGTTTATTATAGAAAAAAAACCTACGTTATGCACTTCTTCAACAATACTAATTAGCACATTAAAATTTTTTTTTTTCAGTTTAGTCGGAAAAAACTCTGCCAAAGTTTTGAAGTTGAAGGCGGTGAAGAAGGGTGACCGCTACATTCTCAACGGCAACAAGTTCTGGATCACCAACGGGCCTCAGGCCGACGTTCTAGTGGTTTATGCCAAGACCGACCCCGATGCCGGGCCACGCGGCATAACCGCGTTTTTGATCGAACAGGGCTTCAAGGGTTTCTCCACCGCGCAAAAGCTCGACAAACTGGGCATGCGTGGATCGGACACCGGTGAGCTGGTGTTCCGGCGCTGCCCGGCTCGTCGGTGATCGGCTTGGCCATGAAGGTCGCCGCCACGTCATGCTTGAGCGCGGCCTCGCGCATGGTGCGCTTGAACACCAGGATCTGGTCGGCCAGGTGCAGGGCGTCGCCGTGACGGAAGTTGATCTCCATCTGCGCCGGCCCTTCCTCGTGGATCAGGGTGTCCAGATCCAGGCCTTGCAGCTCGCACCAGTCGTACATGTCTTCGAACAGCGGATCGTTCACTGCTGATGAAAACGGATATCAACCAGACAGCGCCCTCCTCCCAGTTCCTCCTCCAATGCCTGCACATGTTGTCAAGCTTCTCGAATCCATTGCAAGAAGAGCTAAAGCATAAGAAATTTCCACTCAAAAAGGTGACGGTCCGCGAGTGAATGAGAGGAGAGAATGACCTTATTTTTGATACTGGCTTTGATCAAAATTTGATTAAAAATTTAACATTTTGACATAACTTGGCCTGCGCCGTGTTAACCTATGGCGGCGTCAGTGTCTTTGTGGTCGCCTTTTCTGTTTATCCTATGGCGCTTAGCTTGTTTAAAGATGCCAATTTACCCAGACGCTTTATTCCCGCCGCACTGGCCTTTGGTTCGGTCACTTTTACTATGACCAGCTCCGCTTGCATTCACAGCCCCTCCAGGACCAATCTCTGCTCCGAAACCCTTACCAGCAACAGTTACAGTGGACCCCGACTTGAAATTTGAAACGAGCAAAAATTATTTCTTCACCAATTATGCAAGACATATCTACAATGTTTAATCAAGTGTTTACTCAAGTGACTCTTAATACTTGCTTACATCAGCGAAAAAGTGGCTTTTCTTGTTGTTCAAGCAAGGAAGCTGTTAAGTTTCGTGTATAACGTTTTCAGCCATGTCAATTTCAATGGTGTACTTTTTGTTTCGATCCAACGGCATCAATGATTTCGTGGAAGTTGGGTGGGCGGGTTTTTTTCTGTATAAAAGAAGTGTATGATTTTTGATTCTAAGACATATTGTCATAAGACGATTTTCGGTATATTTTTCTTAGGTATTCACAAAAGAAAAAACGCCACTTGACAAAATGTCGCTTTTTTCTGTCATTAAAAATTGTATATCTTAGAATGAAGTGTCATTCTATTATTTGTCATTGGAAGAAGGGTCTAAAGCAATATTGTTTCTGCCTTCAGGCCATAATTGCGTGCTTCCAAGTACAAATTTAAGTATGCTCTTTGTTATTTGGTACCCCTTACTACCAAAAACTACCTAACTGCATATGAGGTCTTTTTCAATTAAAATTGAAATGCCTATTTTATTTTATTTTTTTAACATATACATGTCTGTCTGAGTTTCCGTTCCAAACATTTGGATTTTCTTTTCACTGTTCTTGGTACTGTAAGTCTAAATTTGTTAAACTCCTCTAAGAATGCAAGAAAGATAATACAAAAGACATGTCCTGGTTTTGATGACTCTACAATAATTGTTTGTCACTAATGTTCCTTTCTTGGATAGTTAAGTCGGCTAATGATCTCTTTCTTCTTCATTTCTCCTGATGTCTCCCATATATATATTTATTACGGAGTGAAGCATTACCACAATAGCTTGCTTTCTTTTTTCAATAACGGAGCTGAGGGGATAGATATATATTTATTCGGATATCTTTTGCGACAATGAAAATGGTCCCAATTTTCTTTTCAAAAATAGGGGAGATGGCACGTTTCAGGATGTTGCTGGTTTGAGCGGAATAAACGACTCTAATAATCATGGACGAGGACTTGCACTGGCTGATTTTAATGAAGATGGAAATGTTGATATCGTCTATGGAAATTGGAACGGTCCTCATAGATTGTTTATACAGGAAGATGTTCAAGGAGTAAAAAAATTCGACGTCTATCTCGCGATGAACGCCCGGTACATGGTCGGACAGTACTCGGGCATCACCGACGTGGCCATGTCCACGGATGTTCCCACGCTGGTGGTCAACACGGCCCCGGCGATCCCCCCCTACAACCTGGACAACCTGTACATTCCCAAGCAGATGGTCGAGATCGACACGGGGAATCCGGTCTCCTTCGCCGAGCTCTATGCCGAGCTCGACGGGGTCGAGGACGACCAGCAGTTGTAATCCTAAGGCAGAGCGAAGATCCATTAAAAAGAGTTAATCTACATAGATATGATAATTTAGTTTTCAGGGTAAGGAAGCCTCCTATTCTCATTCAAGGATTAACTAATGTAGATTACTAGTTTTAGCAGGGTAGAAGATTGAACTGACCCTTGATGATTAGACATGTGATAAATGAACAATTGAGTACGTGCCTGAATAACTGGAATGGAGTAAAATTATATAGAAAGTTACCACGAACTGTTTGAATAGGTAGTTGGCTTTGGGAACCAACAAATTCGTATTGTTTTATGGGCGAAAGTGTTGTCAAATTCTACGAGTTCGTTTTTCTTATCATCCAAGTGTAAAATTACCACAAATTTCCATTAATAAATAAATGAAACCTAAAACGAACAGAAATTACAATAGATAACCTAATCAAACTCAAAACGAACCAAAATTAAAAGCAGTAGGGCTGACAACCCCATATCAACAAAATAACTTTCCATTATGCCGCCTGGCTGCTGTATCTTTCAGATCCTCGGCAATTTTACCCATGACCTTCGTTTCACAATGCCTTAACTAACACCTTAATGCCGTCCCTACCTCTCTAGCTTTACTCATATGCTCGTAATCGATTTCTTTCCATTTCCTCCATTTTTCTTCTAACAAGCTTAAAACGTCTTCGCTAATATTACTAGCTACGTTTCTATCTTTTCTCTTATTAAAATAGTTCACAATTGAATGTTTAATATCAATTGAATGCCCTTTGGGCTCCTTTTTATATGTAGGATTTTAGTTTTAAAACTTTACCCTTGAGCCGTCCTAGCCGAGTGGTAAACAGGAAGGGTAATTACAACCACTCAGAAGGGCACAGGAAGGGGAAGAGAAACAGAGGGGCCCTTAACCACCCATTGAAAGTCAACACCGGTGGTAGGGACTATAAAATCCACTGTTGGGGTGGCTCGAAGCGCCACCCCAACAGCTAGTGTTAAATAAAAACGTAGAATTTTAAGATAAATGCATAAATTGTTAAATTTATCAGATTTTATTGTTATAGTTTCACGCCAGTGTAATAAACCCATGACTATGAAATGCTAACGTAGCGTTTAATTTAGCATTGGATCGTATGTTCTATCTTAGCTCGTCCAGCCCCTCCCCTCCCCCATAAAAAAGAGGAGCAAGGGGGGAAGAGACTTGAATCTATGTCGCGAATACGATCGCGTCCATGCATCCTGATTCATGGACACGAGCCTCATAGATGCTTTCCGTATAGCACCATAAAACTAACGTAAAGAGCGGACGAATAAGAAGGGAGGGGTCACCTCAATCTACGGACCAATTTTCAAACAGTTCGTGGTAACAAACTGTAAGTAAGAAGCGACCCGGCTCAATAGTAACCGAAACTTTAAAAAAAGACATGGAAACCCATCCCAATGCTTTTTCTAGATTGCTGGCCAACATTATCACCAATGCCTTCCGCTATTCCGATACTCTGAATGTTGCGGTGAAAGCTGGCAAAGAACGTTTAACCCTTACCTTCGACGATAATGGCCCGGGCATTCCTGCAGACAAGCGTGAGGATGTGTTCAAACCATTTCTGCGCCTTGACGAAGCACGGAACCTGAATGAATCGGGAACAGGCCTTGGCCTCTCGAGGCGGCCCGGTTCGACCGGGAGGCCGGTGCCGACGCACTGGCAATATCCGTCGGCAATGTGCATCTGAAAACCGAGAAGACCACAGGCATCGATTTCGACGCGGTCCGCGCCATCGAAGCCGTGACAAGCCTGCCTCTCGTGCTGCATGGCGGCAGCGGCATTCCGGTCGAAACCCGGCAAAGGCTCGCGCGCGAAACCCGGGTGGCGAAATTCAACATCGGCACCGAACTGAGGAATTATATTTGATAAAATGTAAACATGTGTTACAAAGTCAGGATAAGGCATATACAGTGGAATTTGAATTGTAGGAGGGAGAGTGGGAATAGAACTTCAAAATATCCCACAAAAATAGAGAAAAGCAATTCAAATTTCAAGAGCTATAAGGAGGGTTTACGAGACAGAGCCCCTTTAAGCTTAGTAAGATAGCTGAAAGCTGTTGAGAATGCTAAATACGGGTCTGGGTGTGATCCTTTTTGGTCTCATGATTATATCTACTTTTTCAATATTTTCTTATCAATTCACCTATTTATGCTGTTGTTTTTTTTTTTACAAAGTCGGGTCTGAAGTGCCCATTATCCCCATAAGAGGTCAGGGATGTAGGGTAGGTTTCTCATTATGTCAATCATCTCTATTTTACTACCAAGAACTCTGTACAATAACAGTACAAGTGTTTTTTATGGCACTTGGTATTAACCAAGTCTCCTCTCTATTAAACACTATGTTTTTTTCACTAATTTTCTTAGCTGCGCTCCAAACTTTCCTCCCTAAGACACCATTAGCAACTTCACAAATTGTTTTCCAAAATCTTTCCATCTATTTTCTGCATTGTCAAATTTCAAACTCTCCACAGTATTCAACTGTTCCTGGAACGTTTCTCTCAAATTCTCATCCTAGAGTCTACAGTCATCATAACTTCCCAGGGGTGGTTACCCTTCACAAATAGCCCAATAATCACCACCAAGCCAAATCCCATCGAAAGCTCGATCGCGCGCTGCCCCAGCGGGCGACCGCGGATGCCCTCGATGGCATAGAACAGCAGGTGACCGCCATCCAGAACCGGGATCGGGAACAGGTTGACCAGGCCCAGGCTGATGGACAGCAAGGCGATGAAGTTGATCATCGTGATGATGCCCAGGTCGGCTACCTGGCCGGACATCTGCGCGATCCTGAAACCTTTTTATTGACAGTGAACAGATATAAAATTTAACTGGATATTTCGAACACATATACAGTGTTCATCATCTGCAGTAAAACTTATTTTTTGTAGTTTTACTGCTGATTAAGTTTTTTACTGTTTTGAAAAAGTAGAACTGTGACAAAGTGTCAAACTTTAGCGTAAAGAGCGAGGGATTGCGGAGGGGACAACCCACTTCATGTACGGAGTAATTTCTGTTCGTTTTAGTTTTTTCACAGTTGAAAAAAATTTGGAAGAATGAGGAGATCATTCTGTGAACCAAGATTAGCAGACTGGAGGTTACAGTAACAATGGTGGTCAAATATGGTTTTGAAACACGGTCACTTAAAAAGGCAGAGGAAGATTTGCCTTAAATTGCAGCTTGGAGCAATCCAAGGATTTTTTTCTTTTGAAGCTCCAAAATTTACAAATGAAGTCGTTTTCATTGTTATTTAGGAGATTAAAGAAGCACCAAACATACGGATTACGTGATCACTTATCATTTATGATTGAAGGCTGGGGTTCCACAAAGTAATATTCCGGATTCAACCTTTTCCTTGTATATAATAATCAATGGCATAATAGTAGTTTGTTGAACAATCCTATATCCCTTCAAGGCTCTTACAGCTGATAGAGGTTCAGAATCTTTATTTTAGTGTTTAAGAACCTTCAAATATTTCAAGAGGAAGAATATTGAGCTTGAGCAAATTGAAAAAGAGCTACCCGAGGGTGTGCGAATTGTCGTCGCGCGTGATGTGTCACGTTTTATTGAGTCTTCTATCAACGATGTCACGTTAGACATCGTCTTGGGGATAGGGTTAGTCGTCATCGTGACGCTGGCTTTTTTGTTGAGCCCGAGAGCAACGCTAATCGTAGCAACGGCGATTCCAACGG
The DNA here is from genome assembly GCA_010016025.2 of Alatinidae sp. Z8VKAUB7J3. NCBI lineage: Eukaryota > Metazoa > Cnidaria > Cubozoa > Carybdeida > Alatinidae > Alatinidae sp. Z8VKAUB7J3. The sequence continues at coordinate 238,582,307 of JAAAKM020721499.1, forward strand.
CCATTGTCCTGAAAAAATGAAGATATTAGACTATTGAGAAATGGTCACGAAATAGACCAAACCTGCGCTTCAAGTCCGTGGTTTTGTTAATTTTGAAAAGACAATGTATAGAATAAAGTGCACTTGAATTTTATTTCCTCGCGAAAGAAAATAGGAAACGGCTTAGAAACATGCCTTTCGGGCTTTAACTTTCCATACTTGAATTGGAAACTTGAATTTAAATGACAGACGTTGTAATGCTGCCTAGCTAAATTGAAAAGTAAAAATGTGGCTGTTCCTCCCTCAACGTCCCACTCTTTACGCTGAAGTTTTATTCTTTCTCTCAATTGGTGGGAGAGGAGGCCTAGTTGCCCTCCAATGTTTCGGTTACTTAAAAAGGCAATTAGAATTTTTAATTTTTAACGAACGTTTTTATTAGTAAAAAATATACATAACTTACAAATTAACTTACATAACGAACTTCTATATTCGTATATTTTTATTATGCATATGAGGGGGTTTGCGCATTACCGCCTACAAGATCCCCAAATACTCTCTCCCTCCAAAGAAAATTTATAGTTCACTTGGCCAAGCAACAATCCTTAAAAGTTTCAAGCCAATTGTAAAAAATTGTTTGTCGAACCCCAATTGTAAGGGGGCCTGTGCCTCAGACTAAACATTAGGCATGTCTTTTTAAAAGCCAAAAGCGATGGGAGGATAACCAGCATCTATGTGGGTGTTACATAATAGTTAATTGTTTTTTGCAAACAGGTATATTCAATGTTTAGGTGCTTCTGTTATCAACTTTTGAGGGAATAGAGGCCGATTATATCCCTGCTTAAAGTTGTAATGCTGCAGGTAGTCTAAAAAAGAATTTTAAAATTTAAGAATTCAAAGACGAATACTAGGCTATCAGAACAATACTAGGCGTAAAATTTTCCAGTAACTGCTCATTCAAGCTGAATGTCGACAGTAATGAACGAAGGTATCACTTGATAAGCATTGGTGCCTTCGTAGAGCAAGCGACCGTTGAGGTAAACTTTGACCTGATCGCTATATCCGAACTGCAGGCGAACGGTTCGCTCCTTATCTGAAACGAGCGTGGCTGCTGCAAAGGCAGTGTTTTCCTTACCTCTTCGACCTTGAATTTGGCTTAGGTTGGTGAGGCCCCAAGGTTCGCTTGCCAAGGTTGACCAGGAAAAGTCTTTGCCCATTTCGGCCGGTACGTTAAGTATGAATTCAGGAGCTATTAGATGTGTTGTTGTAAAGCTAAATGAACAAAAAAAAAATAATAAAAATCATTCACCGGTATGCAATAATATTATATATGCAATAATATTAGTCTCTAATATTTAGAGACTATCTAGAAATAGTCTCTCCAGCCAGTGTCTCTTCAGTGATATGACTGAATCTCCCATGTGTATTGTAACACTAACAAATTGTCGTTGTCACATCGAAAGCGAAGATATCAGTCTCTTAAAAATAAACTGAAATCACGTTTAGGGTTTCTTGCAATCATGCCAGGGTAAGTATTCTTCCAACTCCTCACATTTATCATAGTGACAATTGGGACATACGAAACCTTTATTATGAGAGTCACAAATCTCTTCAAGACAGGATTTAGTCTTTAATTTTCACAGCATATCCTCTACGCAACGTACATGGATTGCATAATCTACGCTTTTCATTATAGTCAAAGGACTATTGTAAGTTGCCCTTGGGCAAAGGTTCCACCTAACATTTGAGGAATTATAAATAACTGAATATTAACAATAGTACAAAAAATAGATATATTGTTTTCAGTTTTTGCTCACCTGTATAATTTATGTTGTGTACCGTAACACCTTTTGAGTTACTGCTGCTGAGTTTAGTCCCCTCCTATTCAGAACAGATTTCCGCGCGAGGGATTACCTAAGTCTCGTCAAGGTCCCATGTCTCGCCCCAGTTTCCTCCAGGCACTCATTTGAAAGAAACTCAATAAATAAAAACATCAAAATTAAACTTCTGGGCTTATTTGAGTTATTAAATTAAAAAAACAATTTTTTTAACTGAAAGTAATGAGCGACATTAAAAACTTAAAACGAACAGAAAATAGTCCGTGTATGAAAGGGGCTGTTCCCTCCTCAACGCCCCGCTCTTTACGCTAAATTTTGACTCTCTCTGGACCGGGGCCAGCTGTTGTAAGTTATGTCCCAGGGGGTATATATATGGTTCTTATGGAAAGGATGCTCGTATAAACTTCAGAAAGGGCATATTTGTTTGGAAAGTGAAAGCTCTAGTTCACTTTTAATTAGTCAAAAGATATCGGAGGGCAAATAGGGCCTCCCCCCTCCACGCCCTTTTCCCCTCAGATCCATCAGATAAAAATTTTGAGATGACCATTTTGTTAAAAATAGGGACCCACGTTATTTGTGCCGGGCTCACATCACTATGGTCGTGCAACGTTGCCACACGAGGCAGAGCTAGACAATACACCCTATAAGTTTGTCCCCTTACTCGCCAAAGCCGGTTCGCTCGCCATTTGGAACGGCGCCACCTGGCACGCGTCAGCACCTCGCACTAACAAAGGACTTCGGGTGACCCTGGTGCAGAACTATTTCCGTAGCTACATGCGTGTACAACACAACTATTGTCCACTAGCTGCCATGATGATGCGCGCCACGGGGTATGATCACCTCCTGATCCTGCTGCCTGATTCAGCGATGACTGTTGAATCGCCGTCAATTGTCGGTGGGCCGGATCGTGGAACGGAACCGGATCCTGTGATTCTGTCAACAGGCGTCGCTCCGGCGACAGTTACGACGGCACCATCAGATCCGGATGAAGCAGTCGTTGAGCCGACGATGGTGCCGGTGACATTCGTCCACGTACACCTTCCAAAATGTATAAGCACATCACCTATTTAAACTAACAAAAAATAAAAAACATAATTCAATCAATTAATGTTCAAGAGAAAGAATTAATTTAGAAAAAATGTTGCTTTCCCTGGGATGTCTGACAAAAGATGCATTGTTTGGACAATGCGAGAAATCAGGGGAATACGTCTATTAATGCACCGTTTTTCTGTATTTTTATTGCAGTCAGCATATTTCTTAGGTATGACAATGTAAACGGGAAATGTGACACAATCTTACACGTGGGTACTAAGGGATGACGCGGGGCATACGAGGGTATTATGTAATGACAGCGCACATGCGGGGTGTTTCGGAATGACGGTGCATACGGGGATGTGACGTAATCTTACTCGTTACGTAACGACGGAGGGCACACGTATGTTTTACGTAATGACGACTGCGAGATTTCATTTTCTTTTTTTTCAAAGCGTTATTTGTGTCTTTTCAGATACTTTTAAAGTAAAATTTCGTCACGTGACCCACCAGCCTGGAATCAACTTGCCATTGTTTTCTCATTGTAATGTAGGCCTATTTTGCACTGGCTGGACTTTGATTAGAAATATTTTTAAAACAAATAACTTATGGAATTATTATCGCTTCAAGAGAGATTTCAGTGTTAATTTTATGATAATGCAGACTAACTATAACAAATTTATAATTTTTCTTCGAAATTGAGCGATTAAGAGGATAAAGTCCGTTTCTAACATTTTTCAACGATAATGAAGACACTCAATGTTTTCAGACAAATACGTTATGGTAGGAAATGAGGTTAGCAGCTGGTTTTGTATTAAATCAAGAGTTAAGCAGGGTTGTGATCTATCCCCCTTTATATGGATCGTTTTGATGGATTTTGTCTTAAGGAGCACAGGAAAGGCAACGGGAGACCACGGAATCAAATGGGCAGGGGGCCTAGTTACCCTCCTAGTTTTGGGTTATTTAAAAAGGCAACTAGAACTTTTAGTTTTTACAAAATTTTTCATTAGGAAACATATACGTAACGCACGAATTAACGAAAGTAAAACAGTTCAAAATAGGGATAAAACCTTTTAATTGACAGAGAACTGATATAAAATTATTTAACTAGATGTTTCGAACATGTACACAGTGTTCATCATCAGCAGTAAAACGGCTGATGTAAGTTTGTTGCCCTGAAAATCCCTCCATGGAAGTTCTTCCAATGCAAAACACACCAGGAAAATTCCTCACTGACAATTCCATTCTAGCTGAAAAATACCCCTAGAAAGTTTCTTGCAGATGATCCCAGGTGAAAAAAATTTCTAAGCACACTTTCATTTGAAAAAGATCTTAATTTCTGATTGTTTTTAAAATCATGCTGGAAAGCCCCTCCTCCATGGAAAAGTTTTCCTGTGAATCTGGCGAAGCCCCGGAAGTGCGAAACGTATTCGTTGCAGCCGGTTTCAACTCTATGGGGATTGCAAGTGCAGGGGGAGCGGGCAAGGCTCTGGCCGAATGGATAATCGAGGGTTCACCGACAATGGATCTTTGGCCGGTCGACATTCGCCGGTTCGCGCGGTTCCACGGCAATGACAATTGGCTGAAGGGCCGGGTCAAGGAAACGCTGGGCCTGCATTACAAGATGCCCTGGCCGCTGGGCTTTCCTCATCATGCGGATCGGTCTTCGGCAGTTTGGTGTCGCGGCCGGTTTTCTCCAGCCACAGTTCCAGCTGCGATTTGTAGGGATTGAGGCCGACCGCTGCTGCCGCATCCGAACTGCCAATACCTTGCTTGCGGATTTGCAGCCAGTCCTCGCGCGGCAGCTCCTTGGTGCTGACCAGGCGCAGGGCAGGGCGTTTCTTGCGGGCGCTGCTGTTCAGTGACGTTCGAGCAGCAGTTGTTTCAAGGTGACGACGGATATCCAGCGGAGCTCCAAGGCTGGAACTCTCGACGGAAACAGCAAGGTCGTAAGTCGTCCGACGATGCGCTCGTGTCCTGACGTCCACTCGGATATCAGCTCGTTTCAAGAGCATCGGGAGCACGTGCATCGTGAACCCGTCACGAACCTGGTGGTCTAAGCTGGAGATCGTCAAGGGAGGGATCGACATGGGATCTCCCCCTGACGCTTTAACCGGAACTTCATGTCCAAAGACCGATAACACTTCTAAACCCCGTAAAGTCATGCAGATATTGCGCGTAAATCTGGGTAAAATGGGCGGTCGGCATTAAACATTCCCTCCGCTCGTGCGTCATACACGTAACGGGTGCGTGGCCCGTCTCAACCGGTATAATCGCCCCCGCATCAGTCCGGCTCGTAGCGCACTCGCGCACCACGGATTTTGGCCGGGGCTCTTCGTCACGAAGCCATCGACCGTGCGACCGGTTTCAATCGAGACGGTCTCCAATGTGCCCGGATCGCCCAGTCCTGGAGGCGTGGCCGGTGTGGCCTGCGATGGGAGGATAAAAAGGGCGGCCAGAAGAATGGCCAAGGTGGGAGACGCGCTGTGGGATCGCATCTTTGAGTTTCCTCATCTTGAGTCGGGAGGGTGCGGGATAAAGTCGAGTGGTCCTTTCCTCGCTGGGTTGCGGCTTCCCATAGTTACCTAACCAAACAAAATGAGAAACTTTGCGAAACCCGTTTTATATAGCATATGTGTTGTAGAGATACCTCATAAAATAAACACCTGAATTTGAGGGGTGAATTTTGCATCTGTCATTTCCTCCTGTTTTAGTTGAATATTCATTTCCTTTTCTGGTAGCTTAGTTGGGCTTGTTATGCTTCAATTGAAAGATACTCATTTAATACCAGGAAATAAGGGGTTGGGCGACCTGCGGGAGGTGATGCGCCAGGTGCCGGAGTATCCGCTGGAGAGCCTCGTGAATGCGCCGCCGGGTGCGCCCGGCAGCGAGGTCGACTGGGCTCGCGTGCACGCGCTGAACACCGAGGCCGAGCAGCTGCTCTACTCGCCCAGCGCGGCGTCCGGGCACCGGCTCCTGGATCGTTCGGCGCGGATCTTCCCCGACCAACTACCGCTCCAGTTGGGTCGAGCCTGGCAGTCTAAGCATCTAGACTATAAAGGCAATCAATCTAAAACTTCTCGGGAAAAGTTTCACAGTTTATATGTGCCTACAAAATTTTAAGCGAGTTTTAGTATTTTAAACTTAGCGGTCATTTCCCAGGCAGGATTCATCGCCTCACACTTCGCCCCAAAATATCCCTCGATACACTGTGTGTCTAGACAGCTAATGTACCTAAGACGGTTTATGACTTCACGCTTCACCCTTATATTCCGCGCGTCCGAGTTCATGCACATCTCGCGCTGGGATTACATGATGGTTGACGTTTTCGGCGTCGTCACCTCATCGGGCTACATCAACCAGGGCGCGTCGGTGAGTTTTATTGCATCGTCCGGACGCGACGGCCTGCTCGGCTACATCGTCGATACGAAGCCCGGCGAGGTTTATGGCAAGTGGACACTGTACGACACCTTTCCGCCCGAGTCGGAAGGCACCCAGCAACTGTGGGAGGGGACAACCCCTTTCATATACGGAATAATTTCTGTTCGTTTTAAGTTTTAATGTCGCTCCTTATTTGCAGTTAAAACAATTGTTTTTTTTTATTTAATCGCATAAAGGACCAGGTTTAAGATATTTGATTATTGATAAAAGCGAAACTAATTATATATTAAGAAAACCTATAAACATAGAATCATATTACATAAAAATTGCAGCTAATTAATTAAAAACATAAACAATAAGGGCTGCATCTGGGTCCGGATCAGTGGACTTCCGCCTATATCACCGATGTAACAGACGGTCAGATTCAACTGGATGTAGAGGACAGTAAAACCGGCGATCCCGTTACACAAATGCTGAGGCAGGGCATTGATATCGGCGCGCCAATAATTATTTCCGGACCATTCGGCAAAGCAAGCACTTAAAACCGGTTGCACTATTTCCGCATTCAGAGCATTCGCATCAGGCCATTACCGGGTTGCGGCCAAACAAGACGTCGCCCTGCCAGGTGCATTCAAAGGTGCCTTCCACCCAACCCGCCTCATCGCCGGTGCCGGCATCGATCGGGCGCCAGCCCTGCCGTGGCCATTGAGCGATTTCAATCTCAAACCCTTCCGGATCGTCGACCAGAGAGGCATAACCCTGCACCGGTTTTTCTGTGGCCCGGCTAACCGGCACATAATGCCAGGGCAATGAGGGTTTGGCGGCAGCTGTTCTTGTCACTGCTCTTAATTGTTGCTCACTATGGGCATTATACAAGGCGATGACGGGAAAAAAACGCATGAGTGTACATGTACCTTCGTATCGGGGGAGGATCTTCTTCAGGGAATTCCTTCCTGAAATTGATGTCATAAACCTCCTCAAGAGATGTTTAAAACAGTTGTGCGAATTTTTTTTTTTAATTCTTGGCCTTTCTCCCTAGAAATAACCCCTCTGATGCCTTTCGGTATTTCGGATGCAAACAAATAATGACATCGAAACTTAAAAAAAAATTACTCCGTCTACAAAGGGGGGCCTCTACCCCTCACTCTTTACGCTAAAATTTAGCTAGTATTGAACTGAAGGAAAATTACTCCGTGTATATACATACCGTTGTTGTAGAGCCCTTCAGACAATACAGTTTTCAATTTTAACTTTTTAAGAGGCAAACGGCACATAAAAAACCTTAAATTACCCGTTCCTAACCTAAACCCTGAACATTTTTGAATTAATTCATGTTTTGAATTTATTGACCGCACATGAATAATTAAAACAAAACTTGCATATTAATTTTACTTTTTTTAACTAATACTACTAACCTTATAAATAAACCAAGTCTGATTTTTGTTCCAGTTATTTAAGAATGACTCCTGAATCACAAGGCTATTTAATTAGAATATTAACCTCTTTCAAACGTTAAAAGAACTTTAGCGTTATAACTTAACTACGTTCTGAGATATATTAATTTTTTGGAACCTAAATTTCTCTGAAGAAAGTTAAGAGCGAAGTTGGAACTTGAAACGAGTAAGACTGAATTTAGTAGTCATTCAAAATATGAAAGAAGGAGGCGTGAAGTGGAGGCCATGGATAAAACTGCTGAACATCTAGAAGGTGCAGACGAACGACATAATAGTAAAACATTGCATTGATATGTTAGAAAATTAAGAGGCATATTTTATATTAAAGGCATAAAATTCCATTAGTGTGCTACACAAAGCCTGGACACTGGTGAACATTCCTACTCCACCCCTTGTTCAACCTTTGACAAATACATATTTTAAGAAAAATAGAACATATGTCAAACACGAGTAGTACAAGGTTAGTTGTTATAGCAAAATACTTTGCATAAAATAATGATAGTATATCACAAGTCTGTGCCACAATTACCTTCGCACTTTAATTCGCACCGCGTTTCGCGTGTTCAGGAGACGTTCCTGCAGGCTCTCGTCCAGCAGGCCGAAACGTGTCTGCGCCTCGCAATAGTCGAATGCCAGCCCGAGCATGGACTTGACGTCCTCGGGATCCGCAGTCGCGGCGCTCTTGCCGGCCAGTTTCTCCAGCGCCTGTTTCATCAGCGCCAGATGTTCCGGTGAGGGGCCGCCGGAGCGCTGCAGGAGCATGCTGTCTTCGGCAAGGGTTAAAACTATGAACATTCAGGTGACAAATTTGGGATATACAGAAACCGTATGTAACTAGATCAAAACACACCATACCCACCCAGGTTGTCAAGCGGACGCATCAGAAATGCTTCAGGAATGGCCAATGGTATGTATTAGGCTGGAACTTTCAGCGTGTGTTGAAGGGGATCTTAAAGAAACCAAAGCTGCTATGCCCATACTGCTACTAATGCTGCTAGAACTATTGCTACTGGTTTACTAGGCTATAATTTCCCCGTGGGGTGCCAGTCCTCAAGTGGTAATAGAGGTGACCGCAAGGTCCCCAGTCTTGCAGGTACCTCGAAAGGGTCAAGGCAACCCTTTGCAAAGCCCGTTGTCCATAGGTGCTAGATCTCACGCCCTGCCGCAGTTGTCCTCCTAAAAATGATCCTCCCACGATGGTGTTATGCGTCACGATGCAATTTAACTCATTACTGGAAGAAGGTTTTAATAAATACATGCTAGTTTATGCGTATGGTATTATTGTACGGAATTCTTTGTAACTGTCTATTCGGATAAGACTTATTATGTCCCGCCCTTTTTTAATTCAACTCCTGACTAGAATTAAAAATAACTAATTATTTTACAAACGCGGAACATAAACTAATCTTAAAATCAATCCTATTAATTTTGATCGAAGCGCAGAATACGCCCAATGAAAAGGGAAATTTCAAGTATTAGCCTTACGCATTGATTTAATCTCAATAAAAAGGGAATTAAAGATTTCTTCCTCATTTCTGCTCACATCATTTTGGACATTATATGCAAGACGATCAGCAATATAAAGCACAAGGCCACCTCTCGCCATCTGTTTCCTATTCAGCCTCTCCACCCTATACCCTAGATATATCTAAAAGGATATCCTTTTTTGAATTCAGGAAAGTTTCACATAATCCTATAACATCAGGAGTTCCATCACCGCGATCGAGCCTCGTATCGGGTGTCTTCTGAGCGGCGAGGGGCGTGCCCAGGGCGGCCGCCGCCATGCCGACCGCGAGCGGTGCAAGTGTCTGATACATCGAGCGGCCTCCGGGTTGGCGCCTCGGAGCGCAACGCTTTGCAGGCGGAGCGAATTGCCGGACCGAGATCCGCGGTTTGGCCCGTCTTCACGCAGGCACTGACGCTCACGCGAACGCGACCACCTCCGATTTCCTTTTAAGTTTTAATGTTACTCCTTGATTTTAGTTGAAAGGAAAAATTGTTTTTTTCATTTTATTGTTTTTAAGTTCGCATGCCTCAATGACGATTTGAAGACATTTATATCGCAAGGCCATTGGTTAAATTTTAGCCTAGGGCACATATTTTGGCACAATTTTGTGCCATAGCCTAGGGCACACTTGGATTCTTGTGATGAAAATGGTCCTGGAGGCTGGTCTGCTTGCGCGTCGCAACCGATCAGGAGGTCACCCTTGACCGGCGGCAGGGCCTCGCCGATTTCCGTATCCTCGAAGCGCGCCACCACGCCGTGATCGGACTGTTCGGCGTCAACCAGGCGATGCCCGGTCCGCACCGCGTCCGGTCCCAGCCGTTCGATCACGGCCTCCAGCAGCACGGTTTGCAGATCACCCCGGTGAATGGAGTATTGCGGCCAGTCGTAACCGGCGAACCGCCCCCGTGGGGTGCGGCGATCGGCGCCAAACTACTCATGGTTCCCGGAGGAACAAAGGCGTGGACGGGTTTACCGCCTCCGGTTCCCGGCGTAAGGCCGCCGAGCACGGCGCCGGCAACGCCGGGATCAAAGCCACAACACACACCTAATCCTGTAGAAACAGAAATGCCGGTAGCACCAAATAAGGCTCTAGCACCGAAAATCATACCGGGCGAAAATACACCAGACGCCACGGGCACAGCCTTACTTGTTTTACTTTTCTTACTATTTTTTTTTTTTACCACCTGAAATGCAAATGTGGAATTTGCCGCCCACCCCTGTCAAACCATCAAAACTATAAGTATTACAATTATTTGTCAAAAATACTCCAACTTAAGTTTGTACTGCCACCCCCGGAAATGACTCATTTTCGCGCCTGAATAAAAATGCCATAATACAGATCACGTGAGATCAATAAAACAAATAAGCAGAAAAAGATTGGTCAGGTTAGCTTAGGCCTTTAAGCCAGTTCTGATAGTTATTACCATATTTAACCTAATCTAACATAAACTAACCTAATTTTAACTTTTAACATCATAGCTTGCATGAGACTGAATAAGTTGATTCGGAAAGCTAATTGAACCCTAGCAGAAAAATGGGAATTTTGGACATTCACCTGTGAATTCACCGCGCTTTTACATCCCCGTGTCTCAACACACATTTTGCTGATGACGACCAAAATGTGTCATACAAAAAAAAAAGAATTGATACAAGTAAACCTGTTTTCGAATTAACAGGGGGTTAACCTAAGTCTTACTCATATGCAGTACTCTCGTCCATTTTGAAGGGGGGAATCAACAAATGGTTTTTTTCATAAGGTATGTGATAAAATGTGGCGGAGACTACTAAAGCAGTTATTTATGTCTTATGATGATATTTTTTATCATTTTGTGGTGCTTGTTTGCTGTGATCTTGTTCCAGGTAAAATTGCTAGGGTCTGGGAATCTTGCGCTGATTAAAGCATGTTTTACCATTGTCAGTTCTTCTATTACAGTATCATACTATTGCTGCGCCTTATATTTCTTATGGTTTGTGTTCCTTGGTCTAGTAATTTTCACGCAAATTTTAGAAGAGTGCAGATGCTTCAAAATAAAACAGTACGTCTTCTTGGTAATTATGTAGAAAATGTGAATGATGCCGCTACTCCCTGCATATGCACCCATCCTTCCTGTCTGATTAAATGAATGCTATGCTATGTCACCTATTTTTCATGTTTCATACCCTTGGGATATGAATTGCTGAAACTCCTATATAGTCCAGCTTAAAGCGTCTGAATTCCCAGTCAAAATGTCAATCCAATAGTTGTTGCTTAACGCTGTGAAAGCTCAAGTCACGATTTTAATGTTATTTCTATTATTGAAATTGTTTTCGTGTGGTGACTGGTTTGGAGACGCTAATTGACTCTTTAAATTGGTGGATATGAGATGTTATTATCTGGTAAGCAGAACAGATATGCAAAAAGGAAACAGTTATTGTATACCAGACGTCCAGAAGTGTCATGAAATATGTCAATGGCCTGATTTACAATGGGGTAGAAAGAGCTAATCCAAAATAATGTAGGAATGTCAAAATCTTCTCATTCAAGATCATTTAATAAACTCAAAGGCCTTTTCATAGAAAAAAAAATTATAGCTACATCGTGTTTTATTTTCCAAAACTTAAAGACAGGCAATTTTATAGACCATCTTATTACGATAGGATCCAAATGTCTTCAGTGAGCCTAGAAGTGCTGGTATTAACCCAAAGATGCAGTTAATCTACCACAGGCATAAAAATAAAAACAATATTAATTCATTGAGCCCATGTTAGGTCTTAACATACATGGAAACCATGATTTGCCAAAATTACCAACTTGATGGCCTTTTAAGCTTCCTTCGGATAAATACATGTAAGATTTGGAACAACATAATCTAAATATTATGTTGGCAGCATCAAAATTTTAGAATTGCCAAGACGGAGCATGGCCGAAACCGGTTGGAAACCAACCCGATCCATATTTTATGAGGTATTGAGAAGGCCCTCTCCTTAAAACCTCGCTCTTTACGCTAAAGTTTTTTTTAGTACTTTAAAAGAGTTTGATGAGTCTCCCTATCAGCACGAGCGGGACTGGCAGAAAAGCTATTTGAGCTCCTTCGTCGGGATCATCGGGGGCGGTTCCGCCAACATCCAGAAAAACATCATCAGTGAACGAGGCCTCGGCATGCCGCGGGAACCGTTGCTGGTGTATGAGGGCGCACAATGGTCTTTGCGCAAGTAATCAAGCACGCCCTGTAAAGTAAGCATGTGTACAAAGTAATACGGGTGCTTCATGTTGTCGTGACAGCCCATAACCGCACGAACGCCCCGTAACATCTCCCTCCCGTAATGGTTGGACGTCTCGATGAGCAAAGCCACGTTCTTTCGATTGGAAGCAGATTCAACCACGGGAACCAACTTAGTTTTTAGACCTGTTTTTGGCGATACGCAAATTCACAAAAAAAATACGGAAACCCACATAGACGCCCAAACTGAAATGCTCAATGATAAGAATCGTTCCACATTAGGGATACGCTTACCCCGGGAAAGAAACATACGTGTCTTTGAGTTTTCTTCTGGAAAAAAGCATGAAAGCTCACTCTTTTGTATACAGGAGCTAGAAGCCTCTACAATAGGCTTTACTGATATGCAGAATCTAATATTGTGATTTTCATTAGGATCGCTAGACTTTTAAGTTTTCCCCCTCCTTTTTTCATATATCAGTGATAATTCCTTGGACTCGCAGCTTTTGATGGGTAACATCTGATATTGCCAAGCGTTTCTTGCTCGATGAGGAGAAAAAATAGAAAAATTCCTAAACCTGCTTTTAATGTTTGCAGAGAAGGATTTAGTAAAAATTGGACCACAACCAGCTTGTTGATGATTTTGCAAAGATGAAACCTCGGTGGTTCCCCTTGTTACCATGAGTTGTGTAATATTTTTTTGTTGTTGTTATGTTTTTCCTTTTTGTAAATGTATTTGATCTGAAAGGTTTCTTTTTCACAAGTGATGATGATGAAAAAAATTCTGGCCACCCTGGTTTCTTCCCTCGCAATTTCGGCTGTCGTAATGGGCTGTTCCCAGGCGCAGACCAACAGCGAGTTCGACGTCAGCGAAGTCGCGACCTTCGACAAACCCTGGTCGATGGCCTTCCTGCCGGATGGAAGGATGCTGGTAGCGGAAAAGAGGGGAAGGCTCGCAATCGTCGGTCAGGACGGCGCCGACTACGGTATTCGGCGGCAAAACCGAACCTTAGCTCTGATTTTCTTGCAACTATTATTTAATCTATGTCTTCTCAATAAAGAGAATTAACAACTGTACAGATTACGCTTATATATACAGTTTGGACACCACGAAGCCCCTTTTTTGACTTGAATATAATGCACCACAATCTTGAGGCTGTATCAAGCAAACAAATATATTTCAAAGTCGCCAAGGTACCATTCGAAATTCAAGAAAGGTTGTTACTCCTAGCTGCTCCCGTCCCGGATCGTCCGCTCTTCGGGGTCTCCCGCTCCCAGACGAATCGATCCAGGGCACCTGCCGCTCTCTCCCGGCAGACCGTGACGCGAGAACAGCACATCGACTCCTCACCGCCTCCGGACACCGTAGACCTTCATGACCGAGCCCGCCTGGCCGAACGTCGTCCGTCACCTCCAGAAGCAACTTCGCGCTGCCGATCTACGCACCTGGATCCGTTAAAATAATCCAAAAAAGATGGTATCACTTTGAAAACTGAATTGAGACTGTTTAAACTTCTAGGAAATCTTAAGGGGGGGAAAAGCTAAGCCAAAAGTAACTATGTGCATTCATATTTTAATACTACCGCACAAACTATGTCTTAGAAACAGACACGGATATTTAATGGAAAATTTCAGGAAATATTGAGGGGAATTTTGAACACTACTTGCATCTAGGTTCTCAAGAGGGCGTGCAATATACTGATTCTTAGAATTTTCCTAGAGTTCATACCAAATGAGCTCTTGGCTCTTCCGACCTCGTCACAAGTGCCATATGAGCTCTTAGGTCTTGTTTGAACCTTTATTTCATTCTGATGGAATTGGCTGTATCAAAATTTTGATCCGATGCCACAAGTGACCCGTTCTCAAAGGCAGAAAAAGGGGTCTAATTGACTGTTATTGAACATTATATGTTATTGGTCTAATTCTATAACTTCACAACCCTCGTATTGAAAAATGAACTCGTTTACTGTACAATCAGCACTTGGGCCCATATTATTTTTTTTTATCCTTTTAGTTACTGTTCTAATTCTTCTTTACAGAATAGATTTTCCTTCGCGTTCATAGTGTCACAAGCTTTTTCATTCTTTTCCAATTTCAAATATCAGAGTTTAGCAGAATTTCTAAATGTTCATCTCATCTTTCCTTTCCTTAACTCATTGCGAACCGACCGGTAGTCGGGGACGAAGGCGCTGGGCACGAAGTACGGCCCCATGGGGGCGAAAGTGTCGTGGCTTTTGCCGCCGAACCAGTCGGTCCGCAGGGTCGGCCAATCATCGCGCATGTTCCAGTCGCGCGCCGAGACATCGTTGGTGGTCATGTAACCCGCCACATGTTCGAGCGCGCGCTCAGCCGGAATGCGCTTGCCGCCGCGCCCGATTGCCAGCGCCAGTTCGGTTTATCGACCCGGATCAACCCATGCTATTTTACACTTTTGACGAACGGACGAAGGGAGCGGGTTATGCCCAATTAGATTTAAAAACAGGCCTTGTAAAGCAGCTACTTTCCGATCCTGATCACGTGTTTTCTTCCCGTCCTTTGAAAGCAAAAAAGGCGGACGTCTTGCTGACTACCAAACAAAACTTTCATACTTTTCCCGATTTGTATTTATCGAACGGAGAGATGAAAGTAGGAACAAAAAAAAAGAAAACACGTCCATATACCAGGGTGATGAGAGAAGTGAGACTAAGTAAAGTAGTTTAAAAACATTCTCAAATCAGACCAGGAAAAGCAAATTCAAGCTTGTTAAGAGTACCATCTCTTCTGTAGTCTTTTATTCTATGAATGTCAATTTGTTTCTAGAGAGATAGGTTTTTTGCCAAGAATAATACTCAAAAACTTACTTCACTATTTTTAACCGTGTCTTCGTAATTTTGACATAAATCAAAAGAAAAATCTTAAAAGATCATGGTTTTTGGTATTAATAGTTCAGTTGGGTCTAAGCAGGCAAAAATGTTTTATCTTGACGTCCTTGAGTCTCAGTCACTCTTTGATTGCATTTGAATGAAAAACCTGTTTAATCTAGATTGTAACCGCATCATACGGTCGGTATGAAACAACTATTTTTAGTTGGTTCTTGGAAAAATTTTTTTCTACTTTCAATCACGTATCTAGGATCACGTATCTCACCTATCTTGTGCTTGTTAGTCCCACCAAGTTTAATCCCGATCCCTCCACTCTAAGCGTTTTCCAAGATTTCAGGTTTCCCTCTCCAACTCCCCCCAATGTCACTGGATCCAGTCAGGATTAAAAATAAGAGCTTTGAGCTTCTAAATATCAAATTTCAGTATGACCCGATCACCCGTTCATAAGTTAAAATTCCTTATTTGTTTCTTTTCGACAAAGTGCTGCACTGTTTGTAAGAAAAGGTCCCCATTCATCCATTCACTTGATGGGCTAGCCCTGGTGTGCCAGGAGGAGCACCAGGTGTCATATGTGGCGCGAAGTGCACTCTTGGGAACACAAAAACTGAAGGTATCGTTCCTCCTTCTGCATTTACAAAGCCCATCATAGTCATAGTTTGTCCCCTTTCCGCTGATGTAGTTTGTGCCACTTGTTTCTGCCCTGAGGCTTTGTGCAATCCTGGGCCCATCTTGAACACAACATGGTTTTCAGCACTTAGTGATTCTCTTCTATCAACAAGAGTCAAAATCCTGCAAAGACAGTCCCAAGCCTATTACCTCCAACTCATGATATATTCATGCCTATAAATATTATGTTACTACAGGGGGGCAACCCATAGTAGATAAATTAGCTAGGAAGAGGTTTTTCAGCCCAAAAATGCCCATCAAAACAAACCCCTCCCACGCTCGTTTTTTCCAAAGTCACTGGATCAAAATTTGAGATAGCCATTTTGTTCATCATATTCGAAAAATCCAATAATCATGTCTTTCAGGACGGCTTAATCCCCCAAAGTCTCCAGGGGGAGGGGCTGCAAGTTATAAACTTTGACCATTGTTTGCATATAGTAATGGTTATTGGGACGTTTATATATGTTTTCAGGGGGACTTTCCACGTTCAAGGGGGTATTGGTTCAATGACAGTATTATTGCTTACTTTCGTAATGTGCGTCTTCACACTTCTTTGAGCCCCGTAAAAGGCCACCGTCATCTTTTAATGTATGATTTTCATATTTTAATAAAGACATTTTCTACGTGCCTGCCAGAGTACCTCCTCAAAAACGTATCGTGGGTGGGAGATTACATAAAAATTGATAGGCGGGGCGTTGAAATAAGAATGTCCTAAGTGGAAAATTTTTGAAAAATTATCAGGACTGAACGCTACCTTTTCTTATCAAACCACGGATGCCGCCAACGCATTAATCGGCACGCCAGACACGCCGGTGAACATCCCTGCCGGGGGTAGCCAGAGTTATCTGGTTACCGTAACCCCCAATGCCCCTTTTGCTCCGACAGATATTTCGTTCACGTTCGACTGTGCGAATACCGACAACGCTGCTGTGTTCACCGGTATTAACACGCTATTGCTGTCCGCATCCACCAATAAAGTTCTATTCTATTCTATATTCATAATTTTTCAGTAACTATTTATAACCTCAGAACCACCATATTTAAGAAACTCATTTACCACAGTAAAAGCACCTGGTGGCTTATTATTTTTAATTCTTTTAGTATTGCTGTTAATTCTTCCTCACAAAACAAATCTTCCTTCACATCCAAGGTATCACAAACTTTTTTGTATTCTGCTATATCTTTTCCTGGAACTTTCCTGGTTTTTGCCCGTACCCACTGACTGGAGGAGAATTCGCAAAAGATTGACACTGAAAATCTTCACCTTAGCTTTTGAACCTTGATGGCTCAATGGTCAGGGTGGACGTGAGAGTGGTGATGACTAAGGAGTAACTCTCTTGCCATCAGAACTCCAGAACTCCAAAACTGAAGCCTCGCCACCGGATGCAGTTTAAAGTCATACCCAGGACATACATACATATGTACGTACATACATACATGTGTGTTCGCCTAAGTTCCAACCATGGTCGCCGAGCAAGACAACAATCGTGTTCGCGGGCACTTGTTTCAACAGTTGACCAATCAGTTGGTCAATATAAGTCACCGCTGCGTAGTAACCGTGAATAAGTTCTTGGGCATAGGTTTGCGAGAATGGGCCTTGGGGCACATTGCTATATTGCCGACGCAATTCCGGAGAGGTGTGAAGGGCAAAACTAGGCAACCCTTGTAGTTTGTGGTCTTCCTCTGGTCTTGGGTCTGGTCTTGGCCCAAGGCGGCCCTCGCCCCCCTGGCCGCCCTGCGCGGGCGCGTCAGAGGCAGGAATAGCGCAAATCCCAATTGAAGAACAACGCTTTTGCAGCGCCGGTGTGGATTGCCAGAAAGCCGCCGCCGGGGCGCGCCCTGCTCAGCCGCGCAGTTCGTGCTGATGCGCCAGGAACCAGCGGTAGGTGTCCCTGATCCCCTGCTCCTTAACTTTTGTTTCAATGTGCTCTTTACTTTCAGTTGAAAAAACTTGTTAGTTTTCATTTAATTTCTAACTTTTCCAAATCATTCCAGGAAATTTCCTCCACTTGTTTAAAATTTCTGTGGAAAACTTCCCGTTCATCAGAAAATTTTTCTGTAGAAAACTCCCCTCCCCCTCCAAAAATGTTATGTTTAATTTATTAACAAATACTTTGAATAAGCAATGGGCAAATTTCGTATCAGCTGCAAGTATGACCAACATTAAAACTTAAAACGAATAGAAATTATTCCGTATGTGAAAGGGGTTGTCGCCTCCGCAAAGCCTCGTTCTTTACGCTAAAGTTTTTTTATTGTTTTAAAAAGTAGAGTTGTGACAGAGTCAGACTTTATTGTAAAGAGCGGGGTGTTGAGGTGGAGACAATCCCTTTCCTATGCTAAATAATTTCTATTCGTTTTAAGTTTTGTGTTGCTCCCCGCTGACCCACCTTTAACGTGAAAAAGTACCCCTGAAAACGTCTGTGCACGTCTCAATAACCATTACTATATGTAAACAATGGTCAAAGTTTGTAACATGCAGCCCCTCCCCCGGGGACTGTGGGGGATTAAGTCGTCCTGAAAGACATAATTATTAGATTTTTCGAATATGCTGAACAAAATGGCTATCTGAAAATTTTGATCCAGTGACTTTGGGAAAAAATGAGTGTGGGCTTTTTGTTTTTCTTTTGTTACTCTCTGTCCCTGTTGATCAAACATGATATCAAAAGAAACTGAGAATAGAAAAAAAACTTCTTAAAGCTAAAAGATAACTCTCCTTCATATCAAGTCTTTTGTTATCAAGTAATAATAGGCAAAAGTATCCAAAATATTTGGGGATGTTAAATGTTTTGGACAAGGGGAGTAATCATAAACTGCATCTTAAGCTAAATTTGCCATGGAGATAGGAGTCACAACGCAGCTTCACCGCCAACTCCAAGGTTTTCCAGACCGGTTCGGATCTGATGGAAGTCCTGGTCAACTTGAAACGGTAATTCCGTGGCTTTGGGGATGTAAGAGCCAACCATGTCTTTGTCTTCTGCGATCAGTACGGCTCAGTCGATCCTGTCGAACACGTCGCGCCAGACGCTGGTCGTATCGCAGAATATCTCCAACGCCGGAAATCCCGATTACTCGCGGCGGTCAAACTAGTAAGGGATGGCTAACTGGCAAACTATTAAGAGATGGAGGCAACAAGTTTCTAGACTGAACTAAAGATTAAACAAAGAGAGAACAAAAAACTTCAGGGAAGCTAAGGAAAAGAACATGGTCTCTGCCAGAACTCAGATGCCCCTAATCTCTCCACTAGGGACGAAAAATTTACTAAAGTACGACATTTATAATATTCTCGAGAAATATTATATGTCTGGCAAAAGTGCTCCCGGCAAGCTCAAGCGTCGCGATTTTCGCGGCCGCGGCGAGGGTTACCGGCACGCTGAAGCTCAGCACCGACGGGAACCAGACGGCGAAGGATATCGCGGCCCCGAACACCAGGCTGGTCAGCACGAGGACAAAAAAGAGGAAGGTGCCGAAAACCTGGTCAGTGAGAAAAGCCAGCGCACCGACGCCCCAGATCAAACCGTTAATCCCGTTGGCGCAGGCGGATTCGCTGAAATATGCTTCTTAATTCTCCTCCTGCAGCCCATGGAGCCTTTATCGGATTTGTAGATTGTTGCGTAATTATTGTACTGTTATATGGAAAATAAATCTATCTATCTATCTATCTACCAACTCTTACCAAGAGAACGCAAATGATCCACTGCAACCGCCTGAGGCAAGCAGAGATGTGAGGACCCAAGACTCCACTATTAGGAGTCAAGAATGACTGTCTCAAAGTTGAAAATCAATTAGGAATAACTTTGAACTCCCCTTGTGCACAAAAGGTTTTTTGAGTTATTTTAGGGGTAGAATACCTGACTATTTATCTCAGCAGAAATTGTGCAGATATGAGATGTATGTAAAACATCTTATGGAGGTGTTGTTGCATTGTGGTCTATGCCAGTTAACTTGTGGTGTCAGAAACTCAGTGAGTTTGGGTTGTGCACCAGCCATTGTAGCATCACAGCCCGGGTCGAAGTTTACTCCAATGAATGTGTCTTATTTTTCATTCTAGGAGAAGAGTAAAGAACCAGCCTTGCTGACTTTAGCTTCCTCGGTTTTGCGCCAGAGAAAGAAGCCTAAAGATTTAGAAAAGTTAGATGAAATAAATGAGAATGAATTCCAATTCACTGAAAATTTCATCGTAGACAACAAGTCAGTGAATTACGCTGCGGATTTAGAGTCACATTGTGAAGATACTTCAAGGTTAGTTCTCACAGAAGATTGATGATGATAACAAAATGATGATGATATTGATCATGATGATTACGACGAGGATGTTGTTGCTAATGAAACGGTAAATAGTCCAGTGGTAAATTAAACAAGACAAAACACCATTACATTTTGCCAATCTACAGCAACCAATGTGTAGTTGTTTCTCAGAATACAAAACGTTGTTAGGGAAGACTCCTTTTTTCGCATAGTATAATCAACATTTCGATAATGGTGCGTGCAAATGTCTGCTATGCCCGGATTGGATAAGGTTTTGAGAATGATTTCCAAGCCGATTCCATTTATATCTCCTATGCTAACGCCTATTTTGAGTTTTTGCATTGCTTTGGTTTTTAGAGCATGTTTAAATTTAATCCCGCAATTATTGCAGGAGGTTGAAAATGGACTATTCATCTCCAAAAGCCAAGTTTAAACATGCTCTTAATGCTGAGACTATATAACAAAGAACTGATGGCCAGAAAAAAACAACATTTTGCAATTTGTTATCCTCCATCTGCAAAGCATGTTCTAGCCACCTTCACCTTTTTCTCATTATAGCCCTAAAAAGTGGGATAGGACTACTTTTTTGCAGAGCTTAGAGTTTGAGAAACGGGCAGTCAAATTGGTACCCAAAACTATCAATAAACAATTCTTCTCGAAAACATTTAGCAAATCCTCCTCTGTCTGGGCCTATTAAGTAAGATCCAGTCCCTGGAGTTGGCGTCTTACACTGCAACCCCCCTTTTTATGTCGGGCCTTGCCGCCTTTTACCCTGAACTGTGGTTTTTTAGTCTGGCAGCCATGTTTGCTCTGGGTTGGTCAATCTATCTGTTGTATGTAGGTACCCCCATTATTATGAACATTCCCGAAGAAGAAGGGTTTGTTTACGCCAGCTCTGTAGTTACAGCAGCACTTATCTTATTAGTGGCGACCATGATGGAATTCAGCAGAATTTGGATCACGCGACTCCAACACAGGAACCGCTCGTGGGGTAACATAGGGAGCATCATCATGACGTTGCTGACTCGGTATTGAGGATGAACAATGAGCAACCCGCAAACCACAGATGAACTCCGAAAGTCCCGCTGCGTTCCCTGCGAAGGCGGTGTACCGAAACTTACGGCCAGCGAAATTCAGACTCAGCTGAAACTGGTGGACGGCTGGACTGTGTGTGTAACGAGCAAAGTTGAAACTTAAACCGAACAAAATTATTTTCTTCAGCCAGTTCAGTATACATCTGCAAAATTGACATAAAATATTTGATTCCTGCAAAAATATTTCTATGAACATGGAACTTTCCCCTATTTCATGAAAATAGAAAGACCTGTTTAAGATAAAACTGTTACCTTCAACGCGTTCCATAAACGTGGTAAAACAGTTACAGCTACTTGTCTATTCACAATGACGCATCGTCACAAGTGCCATATGAGCTCTTAGCTCTTGTTTTATTTTTAATGTTATTCCCTGATTAAAGTGTGTGTGCGTCAGATGCGGTTGTACAGGGGGACTGAGGGGGCACTTGCTTCGAGCGCAGAAGCTTTAGGGGCACACAATTTCAAATAAACAATCTAACAGCTACAATCATTTTGTAATTCTTATCATTTTATTTTTATTAAAATAAAGAAGAGGGCAAATTTGGGGAAGTTCAACCAAAGTTTTCACGTAACAGTTTTTGGCTTGGAAAATTTTATATCAGGATACAGCTAGTAACCATAACAGCTAATAGAATAAGTTAATAAACAACTGTATTTTGCCTTTTTACTGCAAAAGCTTATTATAACATAAATTCCAACACTGCACTTTATATACAGTTACATCAAAAAGACTGAATTGAATTTTCGCACCCACTTTTTTAAAATAATTATTCAGATTTCCTATAATAAAATTCTAAAGCTGGTCTAGTCCTAATACTATCAATATGGCTTTACCTCGAACTTGTCTACAAACTAGTCATGACAAGCCCTTTACAGAACCAAAACGAGAGCCAGTCATTGAAATGAGCCAATGTGCAGAAGTGATATCAAATTAAACAAAAAAAAAGAAAATAAACAACAACCCTAAAATGGATTAGTTGCTTTATCTTAAAAGGGATATATCCTAAAAGGGATGTCCGTGAGACTTCAAGCGTTGCCTTGGGATGATGCAGTTCCAGGATAGCTCGAAAACGAGCAATACGCTCTAGGTCGTCTTCGAGCATCACTAAGAGATTCACGATCTAGCGACCAGACCTATGTGTCGGGGAACATCAGTGATTGATTCGGTGGCCGTGAGTGATTATCCACTTCAACAACGACGACAAGTCGTGCATCGCCTTGTTACCGCAATCGGGCTCGGCAAAGCAGATTGACAAATACGGGGTCAACGCCTTTCGCCTTGGCATTTGCTTTGTTGGCAGGTTCAAAGACGTTAAGAACTGGAAAGAAGGTTCAATCAAGGGTTGTGATAAGTTTCTTAAGAAGCTGCAAGCAGTTCTTGATCGTGTAGAGGATTTTGAAGACCCTGAACAAGATGCTCTTGTCGAGGAAATGCGAAAGGGCGTTGAAGAAGATATCCTTGCTTTCTCCTTCAATACTGCTTGAATTTTTCAAGAAAAAAATTTCCCTAGCTTAAAAATTTCTACCATTAATATTCATCTATTTTGTGGAAAAAAAGACCGTGAAATGGCGCTCGCTTTTGATTTGCTGATGGTATTCTTAGAATAGAGGGACCCAGATTCTTAGGTTAAATTATTCTCCAAACCGCGAAATTCTACCTGGTAATTCTTGCTTTGACACATGCAGTAATTTATTGGGGGAGGGGTTGTATTTCTTGATGCACAGTTTTCTGAGACGCCCCTCCTCGCCAGACGCTTTCAAGATCTGCCGGCGGCCCTGCACCTCGACATTATCAAGCGCGGCGATCTGATCGATCAAATAGGAGGACATACTGCCTCTCAAGGTATCGCGGCGGATCAGGATATTCACCTTTTTGGCAAATTTAGCCAGATAGACGGCGCCCTGTCCCGCCGAATTTCCGCCTCCAACGACGTACACCTGCTTGTCCCGCTGTTTTGTAAGGCTTTAATAAATTTGGAAGAACTTGATTCGCGGACAATATTACACTTATACACGAAGATGTGATTCGCTGTATGCAGTTTCTGTCTGGCAGGCAGACGCGCTTTTATGCGAGACCGCTGGGTCTTGTCAAACGGCACTCAAACAAGGCGTGGAAGTCGCTTGGTTCCGTTCTTGGTATTCGCGAGATCAGCAAACCCCCAACAACCACACCACTGGTTTGCGCTAATTTTGAATTTTTTTTTTCCACAAAAAAAGTTTTCCAAAGAAAGTAAAGAGCTACATTAAACCAAAAAGAAGCATTAATAAAGTCAAATGATTTTTCAGGCGTAAAACTACGATTAATCACCGTCAACACATGAGTGAAACCCAAAACGAACAGAAATCATAAGCAGCACAATAGCGCTGCCTAAGTAAAGAGCGGAGTGGGCACAATTTTTTTTTTACAATAAACAACCGGTGCAACTAGATTAAATCATATGGCAACAGCAATCGGTGAAGAAATTGATCAACAAAATATTATGCTTGATGATCTACATGACGAGATTGATATTACTAGTTCTCGAATGGAGACTGTTCTTGGTCGAATGGATAAAATGCTTAAATCCAATGATCGTTGTCAAACATGGACTATTTTAATCTTGATGGCAGTTTTATTTGTATTGATAATGCTTGTAAGTTTAACATAGTTCTTCGTTAGTATCCGTCGTTGGCCAGTTCAATTTTGTTGGGCTTTTATGTAAATCGCGGACATTGGCGAATAACTCACTTTATTGTTTGTTGGGTATTAGATTTCAATTCTTTTAATTTTTGATCTTTTATTGAATTTTCTTAAGTTTTTAGGCGGTTTTTTCATTGGTTTTGTTGTACTTTCCGCGCTTGTTTTGTTTTTGTTTTTTTTGTTTTTTCTTTGATCTTATTATTTTGTAGGTATTTTTAACTTAATAACGGGTGACCGGATCTTAATGAAGTTTGATATTTAGAAGGCTATCATGTCTCAGAGCTCTTTCAAATCCCGACCAGATCTTTTGACATTGGGGGAGCTGGAGGGGGAAACCAGAAATCTTGGAAAATGCTTGTAAATGTCGTAGATACGTGACTGACGTAACCGGACTGGATCCGCTCTCTTTTGGGGGGTAGATAGTGGGGTTCAGTGCTTTGGTAGGCCATTTTGGATTTAGAATGATCCATAGCTGCTACTTCTCTCTTCCTTTTATGAAGAAAAAGTTGAACGCCGATTCTGTCAGAGCAAGACGCACTTGCAAGCCACGCATTAGGGATGTTTTTTAAGAGATACAGGTGATTGTCACGTCATAGTGTTTGTTTTCTAAGAGAAAGAGGTGTCTATTATGTAATAGTTTCTTGGATTCTTTAAAAACCTTCAGGGGTCCCGCCTTCAATTTCCAATTGAAAGAGTTCTTTTCGAAGCTTTTATGAAAACAAATAGTCATCTCAGAATTTCTATCAGATGGATTTCAGGAAATTAAGAGGCGTGGCAGGGGGGGGGGGATATCCACCCTCCGATCACTCTGAATCTTAAAAAGGACACTAAAACTTCTAACCACCAGTCCAATGAGCCCCCTCCGAATTTTAAACGATCACCCTTCTGTATATACCTTGTTTGCACCCATGATGACGACGATGACAATAATGATGATTCTTACGATAATTATGATTATGACGATAATGACAATGATGCTGCTGATGATGATGATGGTGATAACGATGACGATGTTGTTGTTGTTGTTGATGATGATGATGATGATAATGATGATGATGATGATGATGATGATGACGATGACGATGATGGCGATAACGATGACGATGTTGTTGATGATGATGATGATGATGATGATGATGATTTTCGCGTTCGACCCGGACGAGTTCAAGGAGCTCGTTTCGGAGAAGACGAGCCTCGTCATCCTGAATTCGCCCCAGAACCCGAGCGGCGGAGTCCTGAGCCGATCCGATCTCGAGGTCGTCGCCGCAGCAGCAAACGAGTACGACTTCTACGTCCTGAGTGACGAAATCTACGCCCACTTTTCGTACGACGCCCCCTTTGAGAGCATCGCGTCTCTCCCGGGAATGCAGGAACGAGGTTCGGCGACACCAGCCGGATGTTCGTCGCCGGCAAGCTCAGCCGCAAGGCCGAGCGGCTGATCCAGGTGACCCATGACGCGCTGATGCGCGGCATCGAGGCGGTCAAGCCCGGCAACACCTTCGGCGATGTCGGCCATGCGATCCAGAGCTTCGTCGAAGGCCAGCGCATGTCGGTGGTGCGGGATTTCTGCGGCCACGGGCTGGGCACGGTGTTTCACGCGCCGCCCAACGTTAATCCTTGGTGTTCTGGCTGCCATTCTGGTTGGATTACCCATTTTTCTGGGTTTGGGTGGGATTGCTGCGATTTTATTGTGGCAGAACTTCGATCCAGTATCGGCCATACCCTTAGAAGCCTACAATCTCTCCGTCAAGCCCATGTTGCCAACCCTGCCCTTGTTTACACTTGCTGGTTTTGTGCTTGCAGAGGGCGGTACACCCAAACGGTTGGTGGCGCTTTTTCGGGCTTTCGTTACCATTTGCAATTATAAAATAGTCTAATATCTTCACTTTTTTATTATTATGTATATGAGGAGGTTCATCCCCTCCTCAATACCTCGCTCTTTACGCTAAAGTATTATTAGTAATTTCAAAATAGCTGTTTGTTTTGATTAAACGGCTTTTTTGATTCAGGGGTCATTCTTGAAGAAATGGAACAAAATTCGAACTTCGACCTAATAAAAACGCTCGTAAATAAAATTATTCCATTTTTTAGAGTTTTGGTTACTATTGAGCCGGGTCGCTCCTTACTACAGTTCGTTAGCACGAACTGTTTGAAATGTTAATGGTTTGATTCTTTTCCTCTGACAACTGAAAAGGCCAAATTGCATACACGTGATATATTCGTTGGACTGTTTTTATGGCACTTGGTATTAACCAAGTGAAAATTGGAAGTATTTTTAACTCACGAACGGTTGATCAGATCTGAATGAAATTCACGGCTCGGACCGTCTCTACAATATCGAAACGGTGATGGTGAACGATTACCGCATCGGTATCTCGCAAGGTGAAAACGGTGCCGACCTCCTTAGCGCCGGTGATTTGGGCAACAGCAATTCCGGGATGATCCACGGCCACGGCGGCAATGATACCCTGCTTGGCGGCGGCGGAGGCGACTTTTTGCGGGGCGGAACCGGCGACGACAGCCTGGAAGGTTTCGCCGGCAACGATTTATTTTGTGCACCTTATATCTTGATGAAATGAAGAGTCTGGAAAGATTTCGGTCTAGCTATTTATCTAGGCCCTGGGTAAGATCTGTCCTCCCCACAGCTTCTTAAGTGTTGACATATTGCACCTCTTTCAACCCGTGGACGTTCAGAGAGGGGTTTATAAAACTGTATTTTTCCTTTTTCCCACACATCTGCATGCAGTCAAGCCTGACAATGGCTCCGATTTGTGCAAATGTTGCAAGGAAAATCAAAGAAGTGAGTTTATACCTGTAATTGCATTTATTTGAAAAACTTCCAAGCTATTGGAATTTAAAATTTAACTAAAGAGACTTGGAAAGTTAAATTTTGCCATTATTTTGGTCTAAAGAAAAATAAGAAACCACAGAGTAAGAAATTTTGCCATTGTTACTGAACTAAAATTTTTTCGGACTCAATCTATTTACATCAAAGGGTTTTTGATTTTTTCAATGGTGGAATTGGTAGACACGCCAGATTTAGGTTCTGGTGCCGCGAGGTGTGGAGGTTCGAGTCCTCTCCTGGGCATCCTCACGAAGGAGGATCACATTGTTTTTCCGCAAATTATTCCTAGTATTCATGACTTCATCTACCCTATTCGCCCAAACTGTCCTCTTTGATTTTGGGGGAGTAATGACAGGTGAGCCTGACCGCGCTCTTGTCGTCAACTTTCTTTGTGAATCCCTAGGAACCTGTTCGACGAAAGTCGCAAACAAGAAAAAACGTAGAACATGGTTAATTTGAGAGGACCAAAAAATTTACAGCCCCCCCCCTAAGAAAAATTTTTAAATACTTGAATTCCTATCCTCCTTAAAAAAAAATCTCATGGGAGTTTTGACTTTATCCTCCCAGCCATGAGGTAAAACAGTTATATGCCTACAAACTATATACAGGTCTATGTAATTCTGAACGTATACAATCTTGCTGAGTTTAGGGAAGACGCTCATTTTCGAACCCAAATTTGGGAGCGCTACGGCGGAGAATTTCCTTTAACTCTTGAAGAATTAGATAGAATCGAAAAGACCTACGAATTCTTAATGGAGATGCAGGGAGAATTAGAAGCTTCTTCTTCTAAGTCAACCGGTTCTCTGCCAATTGACGCTCTTGTTCCTTTAATCGAAAGCGAAAAAGACTCTGTTGCTGAGGCTTTAGATATGGATCGGCACGATGGCCGCGGCGCTCTGGCTGACGCTCCGCCCGCCGTCGCGGCATTTCGGGCTGCTGATCGCGGGGACGATGTTCGTCTACGCCTCGGGCGTGCTGCTCTACGCCTTCGCGCCGAGCTTCGAGTCGATCCTCGCCGTCGAGGCGGTGCTCGGCTTCTCGGGCCAGGCGTGGCACATCTGCGCGCTGATCGGATTCCAGCTCGCCGTGCCCGAAGCGATGCGGGCGAGTCTGGAAGCTCTGTTCCATGGATCTTTCGCAGAGCCGGTTTGTAATCGAAGGTGTCGATATGCGATGGTCCGCCACACATGAAGAGATAGATTACGCTTTTTGCTTTTCGTTCGAAGTGGGGCAGGCCAGGTTGCCCCGGAGTGGTTTTGCCACCGGGAAAACGAGTCGAATCGACCGTGGTTGTCGGTTGATTCTCATTTCCAGACACCAAACCAGGAGTCATCAAGCTCCCCAACGGCCCCCCCCCCCAAAGGCTCTGGATCCGGTTGGGATTTAAAATAAGAGATCTGAGTCACGAAGTCCTTCTAAACATGAAGTTTGATGAAGAACCGATCACTCCTTCGTAAGTTAAAAATGCATCATTTTTTCTAATTTTTCAGAACTAACCTCCCCCAACTCCCCCAAATAGAGCAGATCCGTTCCGATTATGTCAATCATATATCTAGGATACTTCTGCTTATTTCTCTCGAAAACTAAAACTTTTGAAATAGAAAAAGAGTGAGGTTCAGATGCTTGTCGTTCCAGGTGCCGGCCTGGACCCCAACCGTGCGTGAGCATTCCTGGCAGAACAGGTTGCAAAGCGTGGTGACTTCGATCTGCAATCGCCGCAATTGCTCGGGCGGTTGGAACAGTTCCTCGCGGGGCATGCCATTCTTTCCACGCCAGACCAGCGCTTCGAGCGTCCGGTCCGATTGTTTGCAAAGCTTCAAATATAACTACTTCATGGCCCCACTTAGCAAGATCCGCCGCCGCGCCTAATCCGGCCGGGCCTGCTCCAATAATAGCGATTTTTTTTCCAGTTGGGGAGGCTACATTTTCCAATTTTTCTTTACCATGAACTCGTTCATAATCCGCGACAAATCGCTCCAATTTTCCGATAGCGATTGGTTCTCCTTTTAACCCGACAACGCAATGTTTTTCGCATTGGTCTACGACCCGTTTTCCACGTATATTTATTTATTTCACTTTCTTTTTACACTGGATGTGGAGAAGACGGTAGGCTGATTGTTATCTCTAGTAGTGGAATCAAAGTAGAAAAGACAAAAATTCATTGATAAAAATTCGTGGGGTTTAAAGGGCTACGTCAGAGCATTTGAGATCCTTTTAAGTCTAAAGTTCTTCCAATCTTACAACGATACTACTATAAAGCATAAAGTAGACTATTCTATGGTCAGTGTCACCAAACTGAGTCGAGGCTCAGGCCACAAAGGTCCATTGTCTCTATCGGCTATTCCATGGATATTTTGTTGATTTTTGGCGGTTTTTACTTTATGGTGGCTAATTGTGAGAAAGTATAGTAATAGTAAAGTATAGTAAATAATAGAAATAGTAAAGTAAATAGTATAGTAAAGTAAAGTATATATGCGAAAGTATAGAAGTAAAGTAAAGTATAGTAAGGCATTCTAACGGAAATGAAAAATTTTAATGGCCTTTTTAAGTGACCGAAAAAACTGGAGGGTACCTTGGCCCCCTCCCATGCTCATTTTTTCCCACAGTCACCGGATCAAAATTCTGAGATAACCATTTTATTCAACATAATCAAAAACGTAATAACTATGTCTTTGGGGACGACTTACTCCCCGTGAGAGGGGCTGCAAGTTACAAACTTTGACCAGTGTTTACACAAAGTAATGCGCGTGGCGAAAAACGATCCGGCAAAGCCACCGAACATGGCGCCGATGGCAAATGCGGTGAGCTTGGTGTTGGTCGTGTTGATGCCGAGCGAACGACAGGCGATTTCATCCTCGCGCAATGCCTCCCAGGCGCGTCCGACCGGCAGCCGGCGCAATTGCAGCGTGACCAGGTTGGTGATGATCGCGAGTACGAAGATGATGTAATAGAGGAAGATGAAACGGTGAATGGAGTCACAATTTTTCCCCCATTTTCAGAAACCGCTATCATCGAAAGAAAAAAAATAGACACCAGGAATAATCTTATTATAAACCGGATCATTTTATATAACCTCTTATTAAATGTTGCAGTACAAATTTATGGCTGCGTTATACCGGATGGCAACCTCCCAAATCAATAACCGCAAAACGACACTACCGGTTTTTCTGTATTATTTCGGAAAATGCTTCGCAACCGCTTCCATATCTTTTAAGGTTTCGTGCATTTAAAATTTACGCTTTTTATTTCAAATTTAAGTTTTTTTTTTTCAAAATTGTTTATTTAATTTACAACTGAAAATCGGATTTGTTGTCCAGGATCGTTTTTTTTATGAGTGCTCTTTGCAAGGGAATATCCAGAATTCTGTCGTGGGGGGGAGGGGGGCTGTATAAAAATACATGGAATTTTTTTTTTATTTATTTTTGTTACGTTTTTGCAAGTCAGTCTGTACCTGCCCGAGCAACTGGACGCACCGGACCGCGGCGGCTATCGCGTGCTGGTCATGGAACAAATTGGATTACGTGAATGTGGCACGTTCAGGTTCCGCATGGCGCAGGCACTGGCCACCCTGCCCGCCCTGGCCAGCCGCTACACAGAACCCAAGGGTGTGTCCCCACGCACCGGCGACTTCCACCTGCTGTTTGGCGCTTTTGCGCAACCCACCCTGGCTGCGGAGCTGTTGCTTTCCTACGAGGACGAGCGGATCGCCCACCTCGTGCGCCTTTGTGCCCGCGGGTTCAACCGATCCCTGGCGCGACGCCTGGCGCTGCATGAAATCACCTTTGGACAATGGATCTACTTGCGCATTCTCTGGAAGCGAGAAGGCTTGACGCAAAGCCAGTTAAGCGAAGCGGCCAACTTGACGGCACCGACGACACATACGGCGCTCGGCAAACTGGAACGGCTCGAGATCGTTCGTGACGAGCTACTCGAACCAGCTCTCGTTTGTTCGTCCGAACCGAACGAGTGCTCTCGCTCTCGATCCGGGGAAGAGTACCGCGAGCTTTGCGATTCCGGAGGACTACCGCACCCGAAACGTCATGGTCGAGATCGTCGGCTCCGGTGTGGTGGCGTCGAAGCTCTACCTCTCCGGTTCGCTCGACGTTCAGATGAGCCCGCGCTACGGACAGCTTCGAGTGGCGCATCGTGCAGACTTTTCATAGTTTATTCGATCCATATAGCTTCAATGGATACAGGAGATACATAATTTGTATAACCGGTTTATCAGGTCATGAACGTTCCCTAATAACGAGAACGCAAATACTAGAAGAGATAAATAATTTGCATACTTACATGAGAGTCTCCTCATTAGCCATGAGGCCTTAGCAACCAGCCTTACCGTATTCACATTTTTGAAAACTTAACCTCAAGTTTCTTAAATGGATATGTAGGAAGATACCAGGGATAGATTAGGCGTGAAAGTCCTAGTTTGTCTACTCACGTAGCTAAAGTAGCTTGGTGGCCAGGTCCTTTGTGGGTCACGCCACCTTCATTTCTCGGATGAACCATTTTTAGCCGGAGACATCGTGTTTGATTTTTTTTATGAAATATAGGTTAAGTAAAAAAAAATATTTTGCACCACAATCTCTTTTACAAATTTAACTTGTGATACTTTTACAGGATCCGGGGAACCACGCCGGACGCCGTCTTTTTGATCGGCTCGGACCGGCATGCAGGTACGGACTGGCAGGAAACCGATTCCAACACGTTTCGTCGGATCGTCATTCGTCCCGTGGCAGATACCGGAATTGCCAACTTCGCGACCTATTTTTCCACGCCGTCGCTGTTTTATTCGATCAGGAATTCGCTGCTCGTATCGGTGATCAGCACGGTTATCACGGTAACGCTGTTGAGCTTCGTCCCAGTAGAGACACATGGAAAGTAGTCACAAAGGATAAAAGTGGTGCCGAGTCAATTATGTCACGCATAGGGAATAACCCTGAAGTCGAGCCTAAACTCCAATGACCTTCCTTTTTCAGTATTATCCGTTATGTTCCTGAAGACCTTAACAAAAATGGCCTATGTTTGACATTGCCAACTGTTTGAAAGCTACTCAAATCCGAAAAACCCGTTTGTCTAAGCTATTGGGTTTTGTGTCAGTGGACGATGAGGCGGCAATGTTTGATGGCTGGTTGCCGGATGACCTGGTGACGGTTGCGCACACCGACGTGCGATTGAATGAAACACAGCTGCTTGTCGAGCGCCTGGCAGCCCATTGGCCGGAATCGCCTTACAAATTTCGTGTCGAGATAGATGACTCAGGCATTGCCAATGCGATGGCATTGCCGGGTGGGCTGATCGTAGTTACATCCGGGCTATGATTAGATCTGGCTTGCTTCCACATTTTTTTCTACCTGTCCTGGATCAGCAATCCTCTGTTGAAGTTGATAGTATTAGGGATAACCTTTGTTTGGGGCTGGAAAACTCACCCGCCGCCCAGGTCATGCAACAAATGCTGGCGCAATGTTTGCCAAGGATTTTTGTTGAGGATTTCAAAGACGCACGGTCGTTGATCAAAAACCGATATCCAAAGAGGGTCGAGTTGATCGTTTCAGCTAAAACAAATCCTTCGCGGTCGCGATCAAATGGACGTGAACCGCGAAAAGGAGCGTCATTATAATGCACAGGGTTAGCTTTCATTCTTTCAAAGCCTGTCATCATTGCAGGGGTTACGCAAGCTTCTACGCCGCCTGTTAAAAACCAGTCTTCTTGACCAAAGCGAATTGCGTTAAAAGCGTAACCAATGGCATCGGTAGAGCTAGCGCAGCCGTTTGCAATTACATGGGTGTTTTCCGGCGTTGCCGATCTGCGCAAGTTCTTTGCCCGGGCAGGCGAGGCGCGCAAGGCGGGCCGCGGCACGCTGCTATTCATCGACGAGATCCACCGCTTCAACCGGGCTCAGCAGGACGGCTTTCTGCCCTATGTCGAGGACGGAACGGTCACGCTGATCGGGGCGACGACCGAGAACCCCTCGTTCGAGCTCAACGCCGCGCTGCTGTCGCGCTGCCAGGTCTTCGTCGCTATCGCATTGGAAACCGAGGTGGTGGCGTTCGCTTCTGCTTCTGCCAGTCTCTCTCTGGCTTCAGCCTCCCTGAAAGCCGCTTCCTTTTTACCTTCGGCCTCCAGAATCGCCGCTCGTTTCTCACCATCCGCTTCGAGGATAGCAGCCTGTTTCAAGCCTTCTGCTTCGAGTATGGAGGCGCGCTTTTCCCGCTCAGCCTTCATCTGCCTGGCCATGGCGTCAACAAGATCTCAAACCACAGTTCTTTGTAACCAAAATTTGAAACGCATATTCATCAAAACTGTCATGAGAAAAAAAATTCTAATTGACACTAGTTCATCACATTTTTGCATATTTAACACTAATTCTCCATTTTTTTTCCACGGGATCATAATATTGAACAAATGGACAAAGAAAGGCGAATAACGGATTATATAAAAGCCAATGTTAATTATCACGTAATTTTTGTGGTTTAGCACTGATGGTCTATTGCTCTCACTACTACTACGACTACTATTATTGCTTTTGCTAAGGGCATTAAGACAAAATTTTAAGTGAATTGTGAGGACGGTGTGGAATTCAATTAAAACACACTGTACATGCAGGTTTTCAATAGGGTGTATAAGCAATTCCTGAGGGACAGCGCAAAGTATTGATCTGAAGCTTTCAAGGTATTTTGAGTGGGATGTTGAGCTGCATCAAAACTTATTAAATGCATATCCAAGCGTTTTCCAAGATTTTAGGTTTTCCCACGCCAACTCCCCCCAATGTCACCCGATCTGGTCAGAATTTAAAATTAAAGCTCTGAGACACGATATCCTTCTAAACGTCAAATTTTATTAAGATCTGTTCACTCGTTCGGAAGTTAAAAATACCTCGTTTTTTCTAACTTTTCCGATTTAACCGTCCCTCCAGAGGTTT
The DNA here is from genome assembly GCA_010016025.2 of Alatinidae sp. Z8VKAUB7J3. Classification (NCBI taxonomy): domain Eukaryota; kingdom Metazoa; phylum Cnidaria; class Cubozoa; order Carybdeida; family Alatinidae; species Alatinidae sp. Z8VKAUB7J3. The sequence goes on from JAAAKM020721499.1 coordinate 238,616,005, forward strand.
GAATCGGGGAAACGACAATTTCTAATTTAATCTAATGTACTTGTTGTAATTGTATTCAGTATTGAAAGGTGAATAATTAGGTCAAAAATATTTAAAATATTTAAAGAAACCAGAGAGTAGAAAACATTATGTCTCATGGCTTAAGACCCAGAATTTTATATATATTGTCAAAATTTGCAAGTCTGGTCTGGAAATTTTTAATGTCAGCAAATGGAAAACAGGTAAAATGGGTCATCTAAATATATATTTCCCTTTCCATTCTATCTTGAAATCTCCCATTCATCGGCATAGACGCCGCCGCTGGGGGAGAATTTGAGGCTCTCGATCACCACCACGATCCCGCCATCCGTATCCCAGACGGTCGGCAGTGCGTCGGGCAAGAGCCCCTCGCATCGCGCCTTGATCAGATCGTGGAAGCGGGCGCGCAGGCGCATGGCGTCAATCCTCAGATCGCAATCATGGTGAGAGGTCCGGCATCCAGCACGGCTCCCTCATCGGTTTGTGATAAATATGGCATTGTCCCACAAGGTATCCGACTTAAAACAAGATAAACTGGGCATGTCTTTCCTAAAGGCATATTTATTTATTGAACCTTCTGACTATTTTGAACAAAATCTTCATCTCAAAATTCTGATCAGATGTCTTACGGAGAAGGTTGATAGTAAGCAGGAGTATGAGGGGGGCTGGTTGCCCTCAATTTTCTACTGACTATTAAAAATAGCACTATGACTTCATCAAAAAAAAATTTAAAAGAAAAAATACAAAAATAAATCCTTTTGGATTTTATATCAATCTGTATTTTGGAATACAGATAGAATATTCTCGCTTCGCCTCTTTTCTTCATTAATTTTAATTGTCTTTTTTTCCCATTTGCTGCTCAATTTTGCATATGATGATAATTTTTTGAGAGTAACTATCTTTGGGGGGGGGGGGTTAGATTTTTCAGTAAGAATTATTTGGGAGAAAATTGCAAAGAGCGAGGTATTGAGGAGGGGACGAACCCCTCATATACCTAAAAATTTTTGTTCGTTTCAAGCTTTAATGTTGCTCCTTACTTTAAGATAAAAAACTTGCTTTTTTTATTTAGTTTCTCGTTGTTTTTTTTTTAATAATGCTGGAAAATCCAGCGCCCCCTTCAAGGAAATTCTCTTCCCCCATGATAAATTCTTCCATGGAAAGATCCTCTCTGTAACCTCCTCCCCTGGCTAACCTGTTGTATAATATACGAGATGAAGTATTTATTTCTAATAGTCTCTCGACATCAAAAAGTGTATGCTAAACAAAACATTATTGAAAGCGTGTTAAAAACAAAATGTTAGAAAGCATGTATTGCAAAGGTCTAATTTTCGTAAATATAGTTCCATGCTATTTCTTATCAGCCTCATCAAAATGCCCCGACCTACAATGGTGAATATGCTATTTTGATTTTGGAAAACTTATGCAGTACATCTAAAGACAAAATTATAATCTTCAGATTTTTGAATTATCTGAACAAAGTTATTATGGTTTAAACTAATACTGGTTTAGTAACTAAATTGCTAATACATTGATATGCTTAACTATTTTGATAACAATTCATATTTATAGTACTATGCTTAGTATATAATTATCAATTTCGAAACAAAAAATGTGAAGTAGATGAGAAAATCATGGGTCTATTTCATTTTTTTTTCTTCCCTGTTGTATGAGTCATACGCGAACTGTGAACAACAGCTATGCGTCATTCATTTTATTTAAGTTGAGTACCTGTATCTGCCTTGTAAAGTTTTGTAAATAAATGCTTGTTAAATGAACATAACAAAAATTGTCAAACAAACATAGCAAGTCCAAAGATAGAAGATAGACATAAGTCGTTCCCACTTTTTGGCTATACTTATTTCTGGGTATGCTTAATCAGGTTTGTTTGGCGACATGCTGGCGCAGATGACGCTCTCCGCAGCCTGTTCTTCCAGGGCCCGGCGGATGAGCTGCAGATAAACTTCTTCGGGGGGACTATTTAAACTCTCGGCGATTTGCGCCAGCGTTTGGCCAACGTAGTTTGGTTCAGCCTCATAACGAGCGATGATCATACCTTCCGGCGTGGTCAAATCAGTTAAGGCGTAACGAGCCGCCTCCAGATCGTCGAAATTGCGCTCGGGGTTTACTGTGTCTAAGCAACAGTAGCTGTTGTAGTTCCTAATATAGTTCAGGCTAGCGACAGTTTGGCACTGCGTTTATTACCAGGATTTTAAAAAACTCATAAATAATTAAACAATTTCTGATCATAAACTGTAAGTAAGGAACGACTGGTGGAGGAGTGGCAGTCGTTCAGGTTTTCTTCTTAGACTTTGCTGGAAAATTATTATTCTGAAAGTAGATTGGTATTTTAATAGGGGTGTCCCAGTTTCATTTACGGACCCCTTGGATGCGTTTGCTCCTAAGAAAAGGATTGAAATCCATTTGAAAAATTGAGAATTCAAAAGAAACTGATAAGTCGGGCTTAGTGCCAAGAGGCTGTAAATATTTGTAAAATTTTGATATTTTGGTTTATTTATATTATTTAACGTGGGCGTCAATTTTCATGTATTGGGAAAGAAAGACATTAACTATAGAACAATTTTGATAAAGTGTCTGTTTCTCAAAAAACCTTTAGGATCCCACCCAACCTAGATTTCCTTTTAAGAACCGTCATGGTTCTCCTTTAAGGAAGCGCGCGGTTTATTATCATCTTAATATTTTCATGCTTTTGCGCCATTTGGTGTTAGTAAACAAGGGATTTTCGCTACCATTTTAGAGTTAGCTACCATTAGGACCAGAACCGATAGAGACTATGGATTTTCTGATGAACAAAGGCTTGTTGATCCTCCTCTTCCCATCCCAGAGCTATTTTAAAAACCTAATTTGACATAAAATATTATGAATGTTAATAAATTGAGAGGGAGTAGTCAATCTGAACATGTACCAGTTAAGATAGGAACGGGGCCACAATTAGTGATATGGAAAGAATTAAAGAGAGATGGGCAGAGCATTTTGAGAATGTGCTCAATCGAGATAAAATTGCAGGAAAAGTTGTAGAGAAAAATGAAAAAGTTTGTGCTCCTATTTCCCTAGTACCTTGTATTGATCTTGCCAGTGTTCGGTTTACTATAATATAATCAGTAGGGTTTGCTGTCTTACCATCACGTGAATACCTTGTTAACTAATGGGACATTGTATGACCAAACACCATACCGGTTATAACTAGATTGTTATACCTACAAAAAGGAAAAAGTCTGTAGCCATTACTGTTTTTTCTTCTACACCAAATTTACCTAGACTAGGATATCATCTTACGTGATTTGACGTAACCGTACTGGATTCGCTCTCTTTGTTGGAGTTGGAGGGAGGGGTTCAGCGCTTTAGCGAGTTTGGTACTTCTGGACATGCTAGGACGATGAAAATTGGTAGGCGTGTCAGAAAGCTGCACAAATTGACTTGATAAAGTCGGTTTCCCAGATTCGACCATCTGGGGGGCTAAAGGGAGAGGAAAAATTTGTAAAAATGAGGTATTTATAACTTACGAGTCCTGCGGGTAGTCCGCGGGGGCAGAACCGCCGATGCGATGGGTGAGTGTGGCGCCCGCGCGGCGCAGGGCCGCCGGAATCAGCTGTTTCTGCTCCGCCGTCATGCGGGAAACCGGCGCGGCCACGGCCAGCGCGCCGATCACCTGGCGGTCCGAGCCAAAGACCGGAACCGCGTGGGAGTGCACGTCGGCCTCAAACCCGCCGATCGACTGGGCCAGGCCGGTGGCCCGCACCTTATACGGACAATTTTCTGTTCGTTTTAAATTTTTATGTTGCTCCTTACTTTCAGTGAAAAAAACTTGTTTTTTTTTCTATTTAATTATAAAGAAAACTGACCTGTTTCTGTAGATGCTTGAATTGAGCAGGTTTGGCAAGATTTTTGAAGAAACAAAATTTCATCTAGGAGTAGAAAAAACTTGAGTCTTGGGGGACTGGGTCCCTGGGGAAAATTTGTCCCCCGTTGACCCATTAATACCAAGTGCCATAAAAACAGCCCTATAGCCCTGGAAGATAAAAAAATCAGAGGCAACGCTGTAGCATTGCCTATACTAAAGGCCATGGAAGGGGAGGTTGTATAAACTTTGGAGGAGGCTCATTTGATTATAAATTGAAAGTTCTAGTTCCCTTATTAAGAGTCAAAAGTGATTGGAGGACAACTACCCCCTTTCCCACATTCAGTTAAAATTCTGAGATAGCCATTTTGGCCCCCTAAAACACTTCTTCAATTCAGGGAGAAGATGGGAACCAGTCCGTGTTAAGTCAAGACCATGTGGTTTATCCTCATAAAAAGTAGCCATTGGATTGTACGATCAGTCATGGAGCATGAAACAGAACTGCTCATGGGACAGAACAGTTACAGAAGTCAGCATGCATCTGTTTAAATGACGCCAAATATTTGTTCCCTCCCCTTGGAAATTGGGAACTATAAAGCAATTTTCAAACCGAGCAGGCCGGCATTGTCAGTAAAGAAGCCTCCGTGCACCTGTCGAATCTGGCGCTTGTCGGCGCCGATGGCAAACCGACCCGGGTTGGCTTCAAGATCAACGAGGACGGCACCAAGGTGCGCGTGTCCAAGCGTTCCGGAGAAGTGATCGATGGCTGAGGCAAATTACGAGCCGCGGCTCAAAACAGACTACAACGACCACATACGCGGCGTCTTTCAGGAACAGTTCTTTGGCTGATGAGCCAGCTAGAGGAGACCATGGTCCGCTGGTGCGTGGCCGTGATTGCGGGCGGGACGTTGCTGCTATTGGTCAGCGGCTGGCGGTTTTCCGGAAACGCGAACCTGCCCGGCATCCTGATGATCGGGGGCGCTGCCGGGGTAATCGGCGGCATGACCGGGCTGACCGGGCCGGTGGTCATCCTGTTCTACCTGGCCGGTCAATCCGTGGCGCAGCGGGTCCGGATCTTGCTAGAACTCATGCCATATAAGCTCTTGGCTCTTAGGTCTTCCGACCTCGTCACAAGTGCCATATGAGCTCTTAGCTCTTGTTCGCAATTGGTATTGCGGTACAAAAGGGGTATCAGATGTACCTGTTAAATTTAAAAGTTTTCTCATTACTAAATAAATTAGAGTTTATACTTTGCTCCTTTCTAAGTGATGACGTTAGAAACTCGGCCTATGGCAAAAAGTCAACTTCCTAGGACCTGTAAATAACTTTTCCATCTTGAACCTTCCCATAGAGTTGGTTGGAAGAGATGCATCTATTGCATCAAAATGTGCAGAGTAATTAATATCTCAAGCATTCAACAAACCTGTCAACAAAGGTAGGACTCAGGATGAAATTTCTCAAGCTCAGTCATCATAGGACAGTATTCAAAAACAATTCTATTTAAGTTTGCACACTCCATCAATTTTCTGCCAGTATCCTGGGCCTATCGGTACAATCGGCGGAATAGAATCCCCATTGTCACCAGACCAAGCAGATCTCGACGAAACCCGGCACATGACGAGGTGGTGCATATCGCAGGGCATCTTGCTGCATTTATCTTTTAACCACTACTCCGTGAGATGTGCGCCGTTTCTTGCTGTTGAGTGTATTCCCGCCGCGCTTCGATCGATGTGAAACGGTCCCACAGTCTGATCGAAATTGAACAACAGCACCGTGGTCCGGGGTGCTGCTGCACAATCGCGGCCAGGGATTTTCGCTCGAACCGGGCCATCCCAACTGCATCGCACCGTCAAAGCGGCCGATGCACACCATCATTCCGGCCATGGCGGTCCGTGACGGCAAAACGGCGATGTCGTTCGGTGTGATGGGAGGGCATTATCAGGCATTCGGTCACATGCAGTTCCTGACACGGCATCTGGATTTCGGCCTTGACCTGCAGGAGGCGATGGCAATGGCTCGCATTTTCAGAGCAGCTGGCAGAAGACCACTCAGCATAGTTCAAAGAAGTGTCGAAAAATTATCGACGCCGGGGACATGGGATCGCCTGATTCCCACCACGAGTAACTGCCTAAGGAGGCCCAAGAGAATCTAAAATCCAAGAGAGAATAGCAGCACACAAGAAACTGATTAAAATATTTTTGAACATAAGATAGTGATTCCCAAAGTGGGCGTTATCACTCCCTCTTGGCATCGTTCGATATCAAGATCCATCACCACGACATCTGCGCCATCTCGTGCCAGACACGTGGCAATAGCTTGACCGATTCCTTGAGCCGCTCCGGTAACAACCGCCACTTTTCCTTCTAAAGACATAAGAGTTTCTCCAGGCTCTGTGTTCTAAAATTAACCATGCCGTATTATAGTCCAAGAGAAGACCGGACCTTCAAAAAAGATTCTCCATCATAGACATTACATATTCATTAGTAATATTTTTCCATCACTAGATGTCTTAGATAATTCGGTGCTGGTTAGTGATATTTCTAACGATTTCCCCGCTATTTCCCTATATAAGAGTGCTGATCAGGCGTAGCGTAAATTATCACCATCTAACCTCCCATTTTTTCCTTATGACCATACTGAGCTAAGTCTACTTAATTCTCGTCTGACTGATCGGCCATGCGATATTTTGGTTTTTGAATCGAATTTAACCGGCCTCTGCCGGAGATCGAGGAGCCAATCGCCAACTCGCTGCAGATCGACCATGTCCGCCTGGAACTCGGCTATGCGCTGCTTGCCCTGATCAACAACCAGGAAGGCGGACAGCGTGTGACCGACCAGATCAAGGCCCTACGCCGCCAGCTGGCCCAGGAAGCCGGCTTCGTTCTGCCGTCGGTAAGGATTCAGGACAATCTGCAGCTTCCGGCCAACACCTATATCGTCCGGGTCGGTTCCGTGGTCAGCCACTACCAGGGTCCCACACACCCCGGCACGCCCCCGTTCGTCAGCCTGTGCTACACGACGAAACATCGCCCGTACAACGAACCTGGACCCGGGTTTCTGGGCCTGGGTCATTCCTCCTTCGCGCCCAAAGGACCGGGACGGGAGAATCTGGTTCTGCAGGGAATCACTCCGGAACGTCTCACGCAGCGGCATGAACTGCTGGCGGCCTTCGATCAGTTTATCGGGGATATAAAGTTATGTAGCCTATCCCGTAAATTACGACCTTCCATGAACAAAACGCGAGCACATTTTCCAGATTAAATAGTTTCTCCGGGCACAATATATGTGGCGATCATCCATAGTGGCATTTGAAAAACTGTTATGAGATTTGCTCCGGCTTAAAGCACAATATTTGATATATGTACCGAGGTTCAACTCTTAGGGTGGGAGAAGGAGATTCTTTAGAATGAGAGCATACTCTTTTTCGAATTGATTTTTGTTCGTTTCAAACTCGATTCGCATATTTAATTAATCCTTTATTCGTTTTAAGGTTTATTTATTAATTTATATTAGTACATGTTGTATGTTTATTTACTATGATTGTTTATTAGTTTCTGTTCGTTTCGGGTTTCATTTATGCTACATTAGTAAAATATTTGTGTTCGTTTTAAGCTTGATTTGCATACTCAATTTAAGCTGTACTCGTTCCAAGCTTGTGTAAGACACGATGACATAACGCAGAAACCGATCGTAGGCGGGTGGCGTTCGAGACGCGGTTCTTTGCAGAACAAACTCAACATCTCGATGGAAACCGGCGGTATTGGGGCCGTTAAGTCCCGCCTCGTAAAACAAACGCGATAGTTCATCGGTCGCTCGAGTGACGTTCGCCCGCGAACTGGCTGCCGTATCCGTCAAAGCCGCCAGAAATCCACGCGCCCAATTGCGTTTTTTCCACTCATCGTTAACAACGGAACAGCAGTCTGCGGTCGACTTGATACAGCCGTGTAGGATTCGCGTCCTCGGTCTTCCTTTTAAGACTCGTATAGAAAGATATATAATATACTACTACAAAATATCTGCTGTGTGTGAGCAAGCACAGGCTATTTCAAAGATTGGTGAAGCTGTAGACTGATGCATTACCGTTTTCTAATAGTAGGTTCGTTTTCCTCAACAGAGAGCTTTTTGCCGAATTAGGCGGGCGCGCCCAGATGCTGGAAGTGCGCGAGACGGACGGGCTCTCGGAGGTGCATGAGGCATGACGGTCACGCCCTGGGATCTGGCGCTTTACGCGGGCGCGCTGTTCATCCTGTTCCTGACGCCGGGGCCGGTGTGGCTTGCGATGATGGCGCGCTCGGTCTCGGGCGGGTTTCCTGCCGCCTGGCCGCTGGCGGTGGGCGTGGCCTGCGGCGCCTAATGTGCAAACATATAGCCCAAATTCACTTCTAAAGTAGTGTATTTTCATCTTACTTTGGTATACTTCATTAGGATTCAGTGTCACAGAAACATATTAAAATAACATTAGGTAGGGGGGTATATCATACAAGTACCTTCTTTAGCATTGTCTAGGGCTTACTAACTGATGGTTACATAATCTATTATGGTTACATAACAACATAATGAAATAAAGCCTTTACTTTTGTGTTTCTTAAAAAAAGCACAAGAGCTTCCGAATACGAATCCAATGAACCCCTCTCCAAAGTTCCTACGACCATCTTTTGTATGAAAACCTTTAAAATCCCCAGGGTATAACGTGCAACCCTTGCTCTGAAGGCTGTAGGGGGGATGTCATCCTCATTGACATATTTTTTAGACATCTTCAACTACGTTGAAGAAAATGATTAGCTCAAAATTTTAATTAGATGTGTTTGGGGAAATAGTTGAGGGGGTGGGCCTACAGTAAAGCGCTAGTCAATTTTATGACGGTCCCAGTAGCGGGATGGTGATTTTATTGGTTTTAAGTCTCAACAATATTCTATCAACCAATGAGGCGTATATGCTTAGTGATCAAGAATTATTATATATTCTATCTTTATCCGTTATGTTCAAAACCTTGAGCAAAATTAGACTGAAACCACAATTACAGAAACTTTATTGTGAAGCAAGGTTAAAATCGAAATCAACTTCGACCTTGAGACCCGCGACCGGCTCCTGGTCTATTTCTTCACAGCCATCGGCCTCAATGCGCGCATATCCGACCTGGCTTCCGGCGGCCGTCCGCTGGCCGTTCTCTTGGTGCTGACGCTCGGCTACATCGTCCTGCAGGACGCGGTCGGCGTGGCGGCAGCGCTTGCCATGGGTCAGCCGGCTGCCGTCGGCGTCCTCGTCGGTTCTGCGTCGCTCATAGGTCAGATGGTGACTGAACAAGTTCAGCAATGACATTATACCCAATAATCCACAATTTTTTTCTTGTCTCATTTTTACGCTCTGTTTTTTTTTTTGTTTGTTTGTTTTTTTACATAGCCATAATAACTACAAGCTATGTTGTTTTTAGAGCTGATGCTCATGTTCCAAATAATCTGTAATTTTGTAAGCGCTTTTTTTATGTAAGCGTTTGAAAGATCCTCTCACTTATACCCCCCTGTTTTTCTTACGTATACTTCCTTTCGTTTTGTCGGTTTTCTTACTTGATTTGTTAAACTGGAAAAAAAAAATAATCAAATGAAGACATTAAAAAAAAGAATTGGGAAATTTCTATTTGTATGTAACATTTGTTTATTTTCTGTTGGTATAAGGACTGAATAAAAAAGAAACCTATTGGAGATACAAGCTTTTTTGGGATACAATCTGGGAGTTCCAATCTCATAGACAAGGGGTGACAAACACCTTCAGATTTTACCTTGAGTAAAACTTGAGTTCCAGAGGTTTTTGGGTTTTCAGATTCAGATATTGTCAGAGGTTCATTGGGACCTGGAATTTTTGCGGATTTCACAAAATTGCTTCCGGTACTAACAATATAAGAGTTGACTGGATATGAGAAAAAAATAGAGCCCTTAGATATTATTGAATAGGAAGAAAAGATTCTTGTGAGCGAGTCATCTACACCCAACCGGCGTTCGAGGTCGCGCTTCGCGACCTCCAGCTCGCCCGTCGCCTGTACGCGATCGGTCACGTCCATAAGGCTGACCGCGATTCCGCCCGCGGGCATCGGGTTGGTTCGCACCTCGAGCACGGTGCCGTCGCTCAGGCGGCGTTCATAGGTCGCCGGTTCGCGCTTGCGATACTGGGCCAGAAGGTCGTTGACGATGGTCTCCGCATCACCCGGGCCGTATTCGCCCTGTTCGGCTGAAGGATAAGTCGTTATGGAAAATCGTCGCAAAAAGCGACCTCACCATTTGCGCTGTAAGCGACGATCTCTGTTCAAGTAATGATTTTTCCACCCCCGAAATTGACGATTTTTCCTCCAGCCGGAATTTTTTTTTTCTACAGCCTCGTTAGGCGCCATTTGAGCGCGCAGATGAACTCTGCGTAGATATCATAGTCGTATCAATAGTGATACTATAAATGAATGGCGACGGTAAAAAAATCCGGAACGGCTTTCACTTCGTAGATAAGGGCGAATTCAATGTTAACTAAAAAATATTAAAATGAAAAAGTTTGGATTAATCGCCCTGTTGTTATTCATGATTAGCGCCCTAAGTTTCGCACAATGCGAGTCTAAAAACGGTAAGGCTAAAAAAGTAAGCTACACGCATGCTAAAGACGTAGTCGACGTCGCTCTTGGGTCAGAAGAACACACGACCTTGGTAGCGGTGACCTTTTTAATAGTCGAAAGTGATTGGAGGGCAACTAACCCCCTCTCTCGCCCATCATTTCCCAAAACATATCCAATCAGAATTTTCAGATCGACATTTTATTCAACGTAATTGAAAGGACCAGAAATTATGTCTTTGAGGATGGCAACCCCCCTCCCTCGCCACAGTCCTCAGGGCAAGGGTTGTCAGTTATGCCTCGGGGACATATAAGGTTTATATAGAAAGGGTGATAACGTGCAGTCGCTGGTGGTGGAGGCGCTGGTCACCGGCAAGCGCGAGCATGTCTACCACGCCGCCATGCTGGACCCGCACACGGCGGCCGAGCTGGATCTGGATCAGATCTGGGCGCTGGTCGACGACCTGATCGCCGCCCACGGCAACTGGATGCCGGCGCTAGGGTAGCGCATGATCATTTCAGTCGGCGCCAGCCCTCACCCCCACCCGGCCACCCAGACAGGATACTTTTATGTACATAAATACAGCTTACTTCCTGTTTTGTCCTAATTTGTAACTTCCAAAAAAATATCCAGTTTAAATCCTTTTTCTAGGTAGGAAGGGGAGGCAGTAACCCCTCTGCCTGTTCTTATACGTAGGTTACAATGAGTCACTATAAAGGTATCTAAAGGGAGTTTTCTTTCTCAGGAATGTATATTATTTAGTCAAATTGTCATTTTTTACTTACGGTAAACTTTTTTCTTTATGATTTTCCAGATCCAACTAATCCATGGTATGAGGCTTTCCCGGAAGTGCTTAATTATAACAACCTGGAAGAGGCCGTTGCGTCGGGCGATTTTGTAGCGATCAAAATCGGAGACCTTAACGACAATGCTTTGGCTAACAGTCTAACTTCTGAAATACGTTCGTTTTCCGGCCTATTCTACCTAGACGTCGAAGATCGAGCATTGAAAGCTGGTAACGAGTACCTGGTGACTTTTCAAACGCGGAAATGTTGAGCTCCGTTGATTTGACAACAGCGAAAGAAAAGAGTGCTATTACTCAATTCTTGCACAAATGCCTGGATAAACTCAAAGGACCTGACAAAAGACTTCCTCAGGTGAGTGACTGAACTTTTTTTTCGTTTTCTATCTGTACTATAAAAAGAATATATTTTTTTGTTATTATTGTAACAAATCTTTTAAGTGATTAGTGAATAAATACCGTAAAAACGGAAGATAGGAATATACCAAGGCAAAATAAATGAGGCATAGAATCTCATGTGGGAAAAAATGCTGAAGCCTCCTCAGTACACCAACTCCTTGGGCAGCTTTAATGTGTGATCTATTATAATGTTCTTTATACAACAGATTTTCATCAATTGTACCCAGATACCAGAGTGAAGTTACCCTTTGAATTCGAATGTCTGTAGCCTGATCACTTATAGTTGAAATACCTTTTGCTTTGTTCATAAAAATCAAGAAAAAACACTCGGAGGCAGGGTAAACGTTGGAGTGAGGCGAAGGGGGACTCTGGGCCCTAGTGGGCGGCATTGGGTCCCTGGTGGGAATGTGGGGACACAACCTTATGCGCTAGCCCGGTAATGGAAAATCGATGTGCTGAGGACCATTACATTACAATAATGATATCTGGTCGGTTGTAGGCATAACTAATTATCAATAACCAATAATCGGCTCGATATGCTAAAGGTCCACAAGGTCCTACTGGTGGTACTGGTGGTATTGGTGCTCAAGGTCCTAAAGGTGCTCAAGGTCCTAAAGGTGCTCAAGGTCCTACAGGTGATACTGGTGCTAAAGGTGATACTGGTGCAACTGGTCCTAAAGGTCCTAAGGGCGCGGCTGCTGGTGATAAAGGTAATAAAGGCGCGAAAGGTAATAAAGGCGCTCAAGGTGCTAAAGGTCCTAAGGGATATCCAGATTTAATTACTGCAACATATAATCCGCAACTTGCTGCCTGGAGCCACGCTCCTTTTGCGGTAGAAGTAGAGGCGAAGCTTATTAAAGAATTTGGAGAAAAGTTCGGTTATAAGTCAGAAGCTATAGATGGTGTATTTACTACTGGTGGTGCCGAAGCAAACCTTTCTGCTCTACTCTGCGCATTAAATCATTCATTCCCTGAATTTGCTAAAAATGGAGTGTTTGGGATGTTCCTGAATCACAAAGGCTGTTTAATTAAAATAATAGCCTCATATAGGTAAAAAAGAAACTTTAGCGAAAGAACTATTGAGGAGAGGCAAGAGGCAAGTTTTTTTTATTGTTTTAAAAAACAGAGGTGTGAGAAACAGTCAAACTTTAGCGTAAAGAGCGAGGTGTTGAGGAGGAGAGAGCCCCTTTCATGTACGAAATAATTTTTGTTCGTTTTAAGTTTTAATGTCAGTCCTTTGTCGACAATTGTCATCGAAAGATGAAAGTTGTATAAGGATTCCTTCTACCTTTTTGTAAAGAGTGTTAAGCTTGTCTAACTGCATTTCCCAACAGTCTCTGAGGCTTCGCATCTCACAGCGAAGATTTTCCCGATCACTTGGTGTTGTAAAAGCAAAAAGAGCTTCTCCAGCTTCTTGTGCTTTCCCAAACTTATCGAATATTTCATCTTTCTTTTTAAAAGAACTTTTGAGTGCTGTTCGTTTTAAGTTTTAATGTCGCTCCTTACTTTCAGCTAAAAAAATAGTTTTTTTATTTAATTTTTTCCCAGGGGTGATCGTATCGACCCAGTGGTCCTAGAATGCTGCAAGAGGGCTTACTCTAATGAAATGAAAAGTTCTAGTGCCCTTTTTAAGTGACCAAAAAAATCGGAGGGCACCTAGGCCCCCTCCCACGCTTATTATTTTCCCAAAGTCACCGGATCAAAATTCGGTTTCAAGGGTAAATATCCCAATTCATCGATGATGATCAGATCGTTTTTGAGGATCGCTTTCAAGTAGGTCTCGAAGCGTTTATCTTCTTCGGCCAGAATCATCTCTTGCATCAGTTGCGGCATGCTATAAAAGATCACTTTAAAATGCTTTAACACCGCCGCATGGCCGGTGGTGATGGCCAGATGCGTTTTTCCGACTCCCGGCGGTCCCATGAGGATCTTGTTTTCCCGCGCAAGGTCCTCGGCGTCCCCGTCGGGCTGGAGATCCAGGTGTTCGTCCAGAAGTTCACCATGGCCGGCGAGCTCGTGTGGACGAAGCTCTACGGCGGACCCAAGATCGAGTACTCCCGCGGGATCGCCGTCGACGACCGGCACCTCTTCGTGGCCGCCACGACGAAGAGCTACGTCGATGGCAAGGACAACACCCTGCTGCTGACCATCGACAAGCGCACCGGCAAGCAGGTTGAATGGGATTTGAAATTGGTTATCAACAGGTTTTAAGCTTTATGAGTACTCTTTGGTCGTTTGGATTGTTTTGAGGAATTAATATGCCTACACGCGTAGCTAGAAAACCATGAATAAATAAGAATTTAGTCCTGTGCAGTCATCGTTGAGATTTTTTATTTAACCGTATTAATATTTAAAAAAGTGAATAATTTATTTCAATTTACAAAAAACATAGAAATGTTTTAAATTGTTTCATGCATTGTTGTATACCTAACAAGAAGACTTCAAATACAATCGAATTGCCCTGCTCTGTTGCTACACTAGCTGAGAAAAAATTGTTGCTTTATTTGGGTACAAATAAAGCATTAGTTAACATGTATGTCTGACAACTATCAGCACTGATCTTAATATTGAGTTCAACAGTACCTGATCATAACACAAAGCATTTAGTACTGTCACCTTACAATACTGGTTATTTTTTCATTTGTAATTTCAACTATTTATTCTACGGCCTTTGTAATTCAGGGGTCATTCTCAAGGAATTGGGACAAAATTTAAGCTTTAGTGTAAAGAGCGAAGTATTGACGAGGGGGCGAACCTCCTCATATACGTAACAAAAACATACGAATATAGAAGTTCGTTACGTGACTTAACTCGTAAGCTACGTGTATTTTTACTAGTAAAAACGTTCGTAAAAAATTTAAGTTCTAGTTGCCTTTTTGGTCTTAGAGGGAGAAACGGTATAAATGGGGGGGGGGAGAGAGAGAAACAATCCTAATTTTGCCTATTTATAGATAGATTTATACTCTTTGCATTACGCCGGTTTAACAAGTTTCAAAATGCCACCTTTTCTACTAATGTGTATATGTGAAGAAGAAGCCACTTACGTAATTTTGAGTCATTGCCCTTGTAATTTTGAGTCATTGCCCCTTCGTTTATCAGAACTTAAATCATGCTGGATCGACTGCTCGAGCATGATCGCGGTGCGGCGGACGGCGATGTAGCGCCAGTCCAGGCTGTTACCGTCGAGGGTGCGGGCGCCCCAGACCAGCGTGCCCTCGCCGATGAAGGAGCGGATCGCGTTGATCGACTTGCCTTGGAGCGTGACGTTCAGGTCTTCCTGCTCCTCGTGCGAGATCTCGACCGAAGGCTTCACCACCGATGCCAAGCTGACATTGGCCGGCGCCTCTTTGAGCCTATTTGAGTATAGTAATGTTGACCTACTCCTATATGTCTTAACTTCGACGTAACTAAAGTAAATAGTCGCCTTTGGTAATTTTAAGGTTTAGTTTCGTAAGATAATTGCCTTTTTCTAGTTGTCCCTTAATTTTGCTGTATCAAACAGTTCGTGGTAACAAACTGTAGTAAGGAGCGACCCGGCTCAATAGTAAACAAAACTCTAAAAATCAGAATTTTGATGCTTATAATACCTCTGTGGGTGCGTGAGAGAAAAACCTCAGCAAGATATACGATTGGTTTGATAATCTAGATTAAGAATCACTAGATAAATAAGTGTGTACCCAGTTTCGTCTGTGTACAATATGTGTACATATATCGAGGAGGTTCACACCCGATAACACCCCTCCTCCTTGATGCAGCCTTGGTCTGAGCAGTCACTTACCGCTAAGATGTTTAATATCAACAACAACGCCATCTTCTTTTTTTTTTATCTTACTCTGGCCGTACTTTTCGTTTTGGGGAAAATTTATGTTTTTAGGGGAACAACTGGCCTATATGGTTACTGAAGGAATTAGTTAATTCATTTATGTTTTTGCTGTTCTAGGTCTCAGCAAATAAAGGAGAGATCGGTGATGCCACTCCGTTCAACGATGCTGTTAATGTGCAGAAAATCTCAAATCTTCTTCAAGATTACGGTTACCAGTTAAGAGGTTGGTTGAATTGGAGCTCAATTATATCGTTCTTTCAAGTTATGGATTGAATTCTATGTGTTTCTCTTCAGTATTTGCCTCTCTTTGAGGGTAGGGGATTATTAGAGGCCTGAAAGCTTCATAGAGATAGAATTTCAGCCTAGAATAGATCCCTATAGATCCCTTTGTGGCCTATGCACAACCCTAGCCGACTGTTCTTGCTATGATCCAAGCTCAAGGTCCATGTTGGTGTTGCTTTCAACATACGTAGCTATTACCCCCCTTACTTTCATGAAAAAAAACTTGTTTTTTTTGTCTAATTATTAGCAAAGGTGGTGGGAGCCGTGATGTTAAAATCAGAATAGTCAGGGCTCTGGAGATTAGAATATTGAATGGTACAGTGATGACATTGATGAAATATTATTCATCATTGATGAATAATGGGTGCATGGAGCACCCTTGCTCAGAAGCATGGGTGCTCCGAAAAGAATTGTCAATACAGATTCTTTGATGGGGCTTTGATCAGACGTTAAGTCTCCTTGTGATCCATCTCCGGGCCTTCGGGTCTGGGGATGGATTTTCTTTATCTTAATTGGCGTAGAATAGATAGACCCGTACTACGATACGCATGTATACTTATTACTGACAATGGTAGACACTGAATGCTTACGAAACAGTATACCGACATATTGTTTTGACACTGATAGTAATAAGTACAGAGGGGGCCATCCCACGACGCTACGTACTCGAATCTGCAGCGTAGATCGGAAGTGGACGAAAACGAAGCTCCCGCCACCGTCACAATCTGGCTGCCACCGTACACCGGTCCAACCTTTGGCGACACGTTCGTCACACTCGAGTCCGGAAGAAGCCTGTGCAGGAGAAGGAGAGATTGTGTGGTTGATAAACCGACGAGAAATTGCATTGCAGCACGCAGGCGGTCCGCTTACGTGATATTTGCTGCATCAGACAATGAGCAGTAATATCCCAGAGTCAAAAATCAAGGTAAAGATTTCAGAAATACTTTCACCAGCCGTAAATGTAGGAATATGTACTCTATCCAACATTGACAAATTTGCAGAGATTGCAAGAAATAATCCGGAGTCACTCCCTGAAATCAAACTATCAAAAGTAGACGGGAAACTTTATGCAATTAATCACCATGATGTCATATTGGGATGCAAAAAGGCAGGGCGCGCATATCATCGGCCCGATGGCCGGCGACCTGATCCACGAGGTCTGCGTGGCGATGGAATTCGGCGCAGCGTCCGAGGACCTGGCCCGCACCTGCCACGCCCACCCCACCTATAGCGAGGGTGTGCGCGAGGCGGCGCTGGCACTGGGCGACGGCGCGATCCACGCCTGATCGCCCCGGTTGCCGCAAAACAAGAGACGGCCGCCCGAAGGCGGCCGTCGAAGCTCTCCGATCGCTCCTTACTACAAAAAAGTCGCTCCTTACTACAGTTCGTTACCACGAACTGTTTGATCAAAAGTTTAGACTATATATTTTCACATTAGGGGGTGGGGAGCATTATATCAAATACCTAACTTAACCTAACCCCCTCAACATATAAAATATTTAAATAAAATGTACCTGCATCATAGTTTATTTCACGAAAGAACCTAACCCCTAAGAATGTAGGATTGCAAGACCAGTGTTCGGTTTCGATACGCACCAATCCATCGGCCTCTAGTTTGCGCAAGAGTGGCGTTGACACACCATTTACGGCTTTGCGCAAAGCAACGAGCCGCACATCGGGCTCGCTATCGAGGTACTGCAGGATGGCACGTGCCGTAGCATGGTCGCTCCAGCCGTTGAGCGTATCGCTGGTGCGAATAATGCGTTTTTGGCTCTCGACATCAATGCCCGAAGGGAGGGCCGCTTTGATGACCTTAAAGCCTCAATATCCAACTGGCAGTATCCCTTTGGAAGGCCATAAGAAAAACTTAAAACTTCACCCTCTCACCTTGCAATCCAGGACTGAGTGACTATCTTGAAAGACTCATGACGCTGGCTTGTAAGGCAGATTGTTTGATTAATACCCTCGTTGACTGTCAGTGACAAGGAACTTATCATGTTCTGGGAGATTCTTGAAATTTTTTATTCTTTCTAGACCGTAAAACGAATCTCTTCTCAACCCCTCCCCCAACCAAAGAAATTCTCCTGAAAACGCCTGTACACTTCCCAATAACCATTACTATATGTAAGCACTGGTCAAAGTTTGCAACTTGCTGCCCCTCCCATGGGGACTGTGGGGGAGTAAGTCGTCCCAAAAGACATAGTTATAAGGTGTTTCGACTACGCTGAATAAAATGGCTATATCAAAATTTTGATCCGTTGACTTTGGGAAAATAATTGGCGCATCTAGAAAAAAAAAAAAAAAAAAACAAAAACAGAAAAAACAAAAACAGAATAAAAGTGTTTTTACCGTTACTCATTTGGCAACTGATAAAAACTCTATGATGAAGTCTCTTTGCAAAACAAAAAGCAGGATCTTGAACGATTTTACGGCAACAACAATCTAGGCCAATGTAAATTGTTCAAAAACAAAAACTGATAACAACGTAAAAATGAATAATGACAAAAGAATAAGATTCACGGGTCAGGACGGGCTGGAAATCCTCGGCATAAAGATCGGTGATGCGCAGGTCGTGGCCGGCATTGCTGAGCGCGCGTTTGACGGTCTCGAACACCGCGGCATTGAAGCTCGTCGGGCAGGGATGCGCATATACGATAAGCAGATTCATGCAGAGACCAAGGGTTATCGCTAACCACAAGTCCCCGCAGCTCCCGGCTGACCCGGGCGCGTGGCTTTGAGAAAGCCTAGTTGTCTTTTTTGTTTTTTATCCTTAATAATATGGACCAAGGTTTTTAATTGTAGCATAATCGAATCAAAGCAGATAAAAAAGAATGGTAAAATCAACCGACAATTATACAATAAATTTTTATCTCGTGGTAGTTTCTGTCCAAAATTCTACGGTTTACCAAAAAAACATGAACAAGGCATTCCCTCAAGACCTATCGTAGTATGTACTAAAGCCCCTGCTTCCAATATTAGAAAATTTTCAAACCTTTGAAAGTGGAGTGAATAAACCCTCTACATCTGCAAATAGAACAGAAATGGAGTCACTGAAAAATAAGAATGTAGGTACAGATTAAATATAATTTTCTAAATGAAAAGGAAATCATTGAAAAAAATAGGACTTGGTGCTTTTTATAATAGAATTTTTAATATAACTAGATATATTACATTGATTGTAGTTTAATGATTGAAGTCAGTTGGGAGCAAGGGGGAAGGTTAAAAGTGGTGAAAAAAGTGGATATAACATAAAAAGTACGTCTTGTAATAGTGCTAATGAAATAGAAAATGTCAAGGATGGACTAAGAATTCAAAAAACTGGAACAGAGCCATGTCAAACAAGCTTTTGTGTCACGCAGCAGCACATAGCACGATTACTGGCTGAAGATACATCGAAAGATTTTCAAACCGAGCAATTAGTGAGCGATATTTCATCTAATCCGAGAAAACCGTATTGTTGTGACTGCTGTTGACAATCGTAACTGCTGCGCCGAAATCAGTAAGAATCAATCGATGGTTGTCCCCGGTCGCACCTCCATCAACAAGAACATTCGAACTTTTCACATCCATATGGGCGATCCCATGTTCATGACAATATGACAATGCTTCCGCTAATTGGAGTGCATACCAAGCAATACGACGTTCTGCATATGGTTGTTGTTCTTGCTGTTGTTCTTGCTGCTGCCGGCGATACTTGACTTGGGATTTGGACGTTGGATTTGCTGATCGTGCGTTTGGGCGGGTCGCGGTCTTGGATCAATGGCATGCGGCCTGGCCGATGCCGGGTGGGGGGCCGCCGCGACCGTTCTTGGAAACAATTCTGTCGCGTCCCGAACTTTTGAATCGGTACCGTCGCCATGCCGAGCAAATCTTAGAGACGCACTTCCGTCCGGAGCGATTGCGGGCCCGGATTGAAAGTCGCAACAATTACAACGAGTCAAAAACAAAAGTGAAGAACAAAGAAACATATGCTTTGATTCTTGCAGCAGCAAGAGTTAAAAGTAGGCCTACCCAAAAAAGTGAAGTAAAAAAAAATATGCAGCTAAAAGATATGTCACAGCGAGAACAAGGAAATATGTGGTTAAAAGAGAAGCGACAGTCAGAATTACAAGCAATCGCAAGAAAGCGAGTATCAGAACTAATCAAAAATGGAGCTCCTTTTAAAACTTTCCCGAAATGGGGCCGGGGGTTCACCCCCCCCCCCCCATTTATACGGACCCCGCGTTTATTAACTTTAGACCGTAATGATGACCACCCGTTTATTCGGCAACCTCTCAATCAAAGACCCTTGATCAGCAGTGGGCCCGACATTGAAACTACCGTACATAAACAGAAAAACCGCCAAACAGGCTAACAAATAAATAAAGGGCAGCTGGGGCGTCCAAGGGCGGGCTGGCAGTGGTCATGATCACATCCGCCGTTGTGCTGCTCCCGATGTGGATTTGCCGTCATCTATTGTCAGAAATCGCCCTCGGCAGCGGGATCACAGCGGGGCCCTGGTTCTTCACACTGACGTTTGCCACCATCGTTGCCGGTCTGCCGGCTGCCCTGTTTGACAGCTACCTGCGAGTTTACAAACGATCGACTGCATTCGTCGTTACCTCAATGGTTCGACTGCTCGTGAGGGGGATTATCAGGCTGGACCCCCCCCCCCCCCCAACAAAAAATACGGCTCGTAAAAAAGTCAACAAAACACACATGAAATTTTTTCAGCCCCAAAACACAATACTCCCTCCTCCCTCCCCCTGAAAAAAGGCATTAATTGCTTCACCAAGAAGATTCTATTTAAATAGATTACACATTATATTAGATCCTATCTTTTTTCACTTATTTATTTTTCCAAAATCATCAAGGCTGAGCGGTAGGTGGCTTCCGGCTGAGATTGGGCCTGTTAGATCCCCGATACAGCGAGCGTGGCTGATCGTTCGCCTGAGCCGCGGGCTCGAGCGGTTCAGTCAGGCCCTCGGTAGCTTCACAAGTTATTGTGCCATCATTAGCTAAGTTGTGCGGGAAGTGACTATCTTATCGGCCCTAATCGCCCTCCCAAAAGGAAAAACTCGAGGAACGCTGTATGTCTCAACGTGAAATTCTGCCTGAAGTGAATCTTTCTCGGGGGTCTTTAACGTTCCCTAAGGCGAGCCTGCCGGTTTTAAAACACCCAGTAAAAGCGGCCACAAGCGTTGCATAACACCACAGTCTAGCCTAGCCCGAATGATAAGCCAAGTATGCGCTGGTCCTGACCGAGTTCAAACCAAGGAAATTCAAGGTTCTCTTTCAACTACTGTATTAACTGAAAATGCAAGGCAAGCACGAGATAACCAATATTCTTTTATTTGACGTTCTGCTTAAGGTGCTCTTTTTCTGGTGTGTCAGTGAGGATTTTAGAACAGAGCCTTTTGCGTCCTCTAGGTCTCTCTGACCTTGGTTCAGTGTTTGAGAACGATCTGACGACTTCTGGTGTAACAGCCTTACAGGGCATGTCGGTTTTTAATGGTTGGTCGGTCGACAGGTTAGAGGGACCTCCTTCAGCTTCATCTGAACTAGTAGGAGAGGGGACTTGAAATTGACTGAATTTATTTACTATCAATGTTCAGAAGCCACTACTGGTTAGTTATGTTGTTCAGATCTCCCTCAAAAATGTTTTAGTACATGTAAGCTTGATTTTACCTGGGCTCTGTAGAAAGAACACTCATTCCTCGTCTTTCGAAGGGTCGTTCTTCCCTTTCGTAATTCCTTCTTGTCGGGTTAGGCATTGAATTTGAGCCTTCCATATTGAATGATCTATCAGAATGTCAATTGCGCGGGGAGGGGGGGGGGTAATTCTGAAAAATAAGAAAAACTGACGTATTTTTAACTTACGAAGGAGTGATCGGATCTTCATGAAGCTTCATTTTTAGAAGGATCTCGTAACTCAGATCTCTTATTTTAAATCTCAACCGGATTCAGCGTAATTGGAGGGGGGCAGTTGAGGGGAACCAGAAATCTTAGAAAATGCTTAAGAGGTGAGATCAGGATGAAACTGGATGGGATCAATAATATTCTAGCAGCATTTTATGGTATTATCGTAAAACTTTCATGACTAATAGTATTATATATGCTTTTGTAACTTTTCATACTATTACTGCTACTGCTGCTACTATTGACATACTACCACTACTACTAATAATAATTCACTGCAGCACCAAGCCGCCTGAGTCCAACACAGCCACGCACGCTCCTCCTCCAACCTTATCTATTTAAAGCCTCCCTCTTTACACCCTGGGTTATGACAGAACTCTTAAACGAAATTATTTTTAATTGTCTTACATTTTCTTTGCCAAGTTTTTTATGTGGAGACGTTCTGTAGGAATTATCCTGGGGCTTTTTTGCGTGTGTTTTGTTTTCTGGGAAATAATTTCCACGGAAGGGGGCATTTCTGGAGGGGGTATTCAGGATCTTGATTTGATATTATAGTCTCATTCTAGTAAAAAATACTAAGGGGAATTTTTCAGGTGATGCCTATCGATAACATAAACCAAGCACATGTTACACATTACCTTAAACTTTTCACAAGATCGGAACTCCAGTTCATTATAAAATTGACATTCTTCTGTGTCAAAATCCAGATGTTCCAAGTCTACAATCCTTGAAGGTAACTTGACATGCGCTTGTTATCAATCATTGTTGCTGAGAGAAGAACAGGATAAAGCTTTAAAATCTGTGTAAGAACATAAGAAACAGTTTTACCTCTTCTCAAGCAGCCTTTCAAGATGTCTGCGGATTCAACAAAATCCCCGAAGCTGTCGGCCGAGACGGTGCTGGCCTAAGTGAGCAAAATGCAGAACCTAACAATGCCAAAACAAACTTAGAGAAAGACGAGAATTCACCAGAAGACACCGACTCTCAAGTTGCTGTTTCTGGTTATCTGCAAATTCAAAATGAAAGCAACCGTCGTGATGAGGTTGGAAACGAGATCCTCGAAGTATAAATATACGATCTCGCGTCCAGCATAATTACAGGCATGGATAGCTGTTTACCTATCTTAACAACAGCAGCGTAGGTTTCCGGGCTAAAAGGGACACCATAGAAAAAGATATAATCTCCCTCGATATCCGGCTCCTTAACCAATGAATCCCATACTTCAGGCTCCACCAACAATGTAGGATCCGCCACGATCTCTACATCTTTGTCGGTAAGCTGCGAGATCCACCCTTGACGTCGAGCTGCACCAGCAGGCTGTTCACCCGTTGCAGGTCACGGTCCTTGTCATCCAGCTTGTGCCCGAGCCACGCGGCCGCCAGGCTCAGGCCCAGGATCAGCAGGGTGATCGAGGCGACGATCAGCCCCAGCTGCAGGCTGTTGTCGGCACTGCGCAACTGCAGGGGCGTGCCATCCGGCACCACGAGGTTGAGCGCCGCCATGCCGGTGTAGTGCATGGCGGCGATGGCCGCTGCGATTTTAAGTAACAAAAGATTGGAGGACAACTAGGCCTCCTCCCCCATCCCCTTTTTTCTCGAATCGTCCAATCGAAACTAAGAGAAAGCCATTTAGACAAAAAAATAATAATATGCAAATTTCGTTTTAATTGTTCATATGCGGAGAGCCAAAATCAAAACATGCATTAATCCAAAAACGTTCAGAAATTAAATAAAAAAGCTAGCTTTTTCAACTGAAAGTAAGCAGCTAATCAAAATCATTCGTTGATTCACCCGAGGGGTCTGCCCAATGCAAGGTAATATCAAATGGTGGATCTTTCGTGATCTGATTCACACTTACGCCGTTACCAAAGTCATGGGCCAGGGATCCGGGGGGTAACACTCCAGGTCCAATGCTTGGGACAAAATCCCCTTCCCATACACCCGATGTTACATTATTCAAGTTGCCCGCATTGCCAGAGGCAGAAAAATAGATTGTGCCTTACTTTATTATAAATAATTTCAGCACTGAGAAAATGTAGTATTATTTTGTCGAAAACGGCGAGAAAACGTAGTATTATTTGGCGGAAACGACGGATAACTCGTACTTTAATTGAAAATTCGTCATTTTTAAGAGCTTAAAAAGTGCTTAAATTTGAAGTTGTAGTAGAAGCGATTATTATATTCGTAAAGAGCATAAAAAAAGGCATCAGTGGTATGTTCGCTTTATTGGTAAGTGGGTGCCTTTAAGTTGAACTTTATGCACCTAGAATGCGCAGTGACAAAAGAGCAACACATTAAAAAAGTGAATTATGTGAGGTTCTTAGATGTTGACTGTACAAAACAAGTGCAAACGCAGCATAATTTCAAAAACAGGGAGGGGCAATTCAGAAGAAGTCCCAAGTTTGTCATAGCGAAATAGATTGACAAATTGTATAAAAATTGAAATAAAGTATGGAATACATGGCAAAGTTCTATGCAATTCTTCTGGCTGGCCTTGCCGGCCTTTCGATGCCGCTGGGCGGGTTTCTTGCCTGGTGCGAGCATATCCGCAACCCGACGCTGCGGGACGAGGTGCTGCACGCCATCGCGGCCTTTGGCGGCGGCGCGCTCACTTCGGCGGTCGCGCTGGTGCTGGTGCCGGAGGGGGCTCAAGCTTTGCCAGCCGTGCTGGCTGTGCTGCTGTTTGCGGCGGGCGGCGGCGTATTAAGTTTCAATGTCGCTCCTTACTTTCAGTTAAAAAAAACTTGTTTTTTTTTAAATTTAATTTCTGAACGTTTTTGAATTAATGCATGTTTGATTTTAGCTCTCCGCACATAAATTATTAAATTGAAGTTTCCATACTAATTCTCTTTTTGGCTAAATGGCTTTCTTTTAATTTTAATCAGACGATTTTGAGAAATAAGGAGTGGGAAGGATGTGTAGTTGCCCTCCAATTTTTGCGCGAGTTCTCGACGTGCCCGGCGGACTGAAGATCCAAACGATCCACAGCTTCTGCCAATCGCTGCTCGGACGGTTCCCGCTGGAAGCCGGGATTGCACCGCATTTCGAAGCGCTCGACGAACGCAGTGCGGCGGAATTGCTGATCGCCGCCAGGGATGCCGTCCTGTCAGCCGCGCGCACCGGAGGCCCGCTTGCCAACGCGCTCGCCATCGTCACGGAACACATTCAGGAGTCTGCCATATGGACAGAAATAGTTTCCCGATCGTTAAATATGGCGGCTTCAAAAGTAATATCCGTAAAAGTAACGTCGCCATTATTAATTGGTCCGTTATTTAAATAAAGACGGTCCGGCTCTTGGTAAAGGCCCACGTACAAGTCTAGCCAGCCGTCGTTGTTGACGTCTCCCCAAACGGCGGACCTCGCGCTGCCGGTATGAGCTACTCCCGCAGGCAAAGCGACGTCGTTGACAGTGGTCAAGTATGAACAGTGGGCACTCAAAAAAGAAGGGGGAGAATTTGTTAGATGTTTTCCAAATGAATTGACATTGATAGGTTTAGGCTTAGGTACCTGTCTGACTAACCGTATTTCAAATAGTACGCTGTACAAAAATGTGTTGTAGTAAGCTGTACAAAAACTGTGCACAAGTCTTTAAAGTACAACTACCCAAATCATGGCTACGATATGTCTTCTGCTTCTTCTTTTTCAGCAAAAAAGCTTTTCAGCAACTGACTATCTAAAACAATCGTATCTAAAACTTGTGGTCTTTAACCCTTCTCGGTGGTGGACTCGGCTTCGTTGCTCTGCGGGGTTACTGTTCCCTGAATGGATTCCCTTGATATTGTAACGGGGTATACCCCTTGACTCCACGGTATTCATATATTCGGCATTCTTGTGAAGTTTGTGAAGTTTGAAGAATGTGAAGTTTGCTTTTTCTGGCAGGGTGGAATAGCCAGGGGTGGACAACGACAAAAAATGTAATAGATGGGGGGCCTGGCAGAAAGTGTAAAAAATCAAGTCACCATTTAGAATCAACTGCAACTTCCTAACTGTAGGGTAATACAACACAAACAATAGCCAGTTATTTGAAGTTATGGTAGTCTCCTACATGCCTTCCAAGATTTTAAAAATGTTCTCCTCATCCTCCTGCTCAGTGGCAGTATTATTGTAGCGGCCTCTTCCATTTCAGACAAGTAATGCCCGCGCGACCGGGGACCGTCATCCAAGGCCCACCCCTCGCGTACCAAAAGTTCGGCCACGTCCGTCCCCTCTTGGGTTCGGCAAATCGCGTCGGACACGGGCGCATCCAGCTCGTCGGTCGGCACGCAGGACAGCGCGCGCCCTTCGATCAGACGGCCGAATTGGTCATAGGCGACAGCGCCTTCCGAGGTGTTTCGTCCTGGCGTTCGCGGATCGCATCCACGGGATCGTTCGATTCCGGACCGATGACCTCATTCGCACCGAATTCCTTGGCCAGCTCGCGGCGTTCGGGCGAGGTATCGAGCGCGATGACGCGGGCGCCCATTGAAACCGCCAGCTGCGTCGCCGACAGGCCGACAGGTCCCTGGCCGAAGATCGCGATCGTCTCGTCGCCATGCAGCGACAGGCGGCGCAGTGCGCCGTAGGCGGTGCCTGTGCTTTTATTGAAAAAATGATGGGTGCCGATCCCTGGCCCTCCTTTAAATGCCCCTCCTCCCAAAAAATTAATAATGGTATTTTATTCTAAAAACCATGGCAGCTGATCTTGGGCCCTCCCTCCTTGGCCCTGCCCTTTCCTCCCCCAAAAATAAACTTATTACCGACACTTTATTCGAAAAGTCATGGAAGCTGACCCCTCGCCCTCCCTCTATAGCCGTCCCTCCTTGGCCTGATTTTCTCATGGGACATTCACGAAGATGTAGTCCATTTACCTTAATCTAAACGAAAGAAGAAAGAAATTGAAGAATAGTTATAGTTGTCCAATCTACCTGTCGTTCGGTTAAATTCAATGATTGGGCAAGTTCAATCCGTCTTGGTCGACTGAGATATTTATTATAGAGAAATTCTTTTTCTAGTTCAACTAATTGTCCACTTGTATACGCTGTTCGAGCTCGTTTCGAAGGCGCCTTCCGGGCGAGTCGGAAGCTGATCATCAAAAACCAACTGAAGCACTCGTTCGCTGATTGGCATCTCGTACGCATCCTGTCCCGCTGACTTTCTCAACTCACTCAACGAAGGAACGTCGACTTGAGCCCCACAAGAACACGTCATCGTGCCGCCAGCCTGAGACGTCGAGATCATGTGGCGTTTGCCGCACCGGCCACAGGTAATCTGAAACTTTTTCATACGCGACCCCAACAGGTTGTATTTTTATATTAAAATAAAGAATTATCTATAAACAATTTAAGAGACATAGCCAATTTTATATGTAGATTATAACGGTAATCCCCAGGGAAATTCTGGAATTGATTAAGAAGCCCAACTTAAGGTTAATACGAAAATGTGTATACTTATTTTTTCTATATTAGCAGTTCTGGCCGACATCTGCAATATTAAAAATAATCTAATAAGACAACTTTTGTCCAAAAAGAGCCTATAAAATTCTTTCTATCTGGTAATCAATTGGAAAGGCTATTTCAACAGATGCACGTGCATTAGAGGTTTATCGAATTTGTTTATATTGAAGATTACACGTTATGGAGATAAGCCTTTATCTGAGATTTAGATAAATAAGAATATACATTGTAACCATGTTGATTATATAATACAGTTAAAGCAACTGCGTGATAATTGAACTCAAATCTAAAAGTGCCTTGGATATTCGACGGTTTGCGTATGCGGACGACTTGCTTCTGATTAGCCGTTCCAAACTCTGGTCTTTCCCCCCTTCTTAATGATGGTAATTCAAAAAGAATCCGGATAAATTATTTCAAATTTGGCAAATTTTTCCTGTGTCTTCCACCTTGGACAAAAAACCGGACTCTTGTTAGAAAATTTTTAGTTCTTGATATAACTTGAAAGTTGGAGATTCTTCACAGAAAACTCTCCAGTACAGCTTCTGCGTCACAAAAAACATGGAAATTGGAATTCATAAGAGAAAAATAAATAATAATAACAAAAAAAAGATAACAAAAGAAGATACTTAATACATGTAGCTAAGTGGATAAGAAAATGTCCTTAAAAATGTTGTGCTTTTACTTCAAATATGGTCCCATTGCCCCA
Organism: Alatinidae sp. Z8VKAUB7J3; assembly: GCA_010016025.2. Lineage (NCBI taxonomy): Eukaryota > Metazoa > Cnidaria > Cubozoa > Carybdeida > Alatinidae > Alatinidae sp. Z8VKAUB7J3. Next base: position 238,643,809 of record JAAAKM020721499.1, read on the forward strand.
CTAATTAATATGGTTGTGGACTCGGTATGATGTTTATGCAGACTTATGACTCTTACGATTCTAGAGCGTTCAAATCCATAAAATACCAAGAAATAAAAGAAGGGGCAAAGAGACCTTTCAAAAGCCTTTTCTATTCGCCTTACAAAAAAAGTTCCATGTACGTCACCGAACACCAATCATAACGTGCAATGCAAATAATTTATCTTAGGACTGAAGAGTATTTCCACAAAATACCAAGAAAGAAAAAAAGCGGCAAAGAGAACAGTTGGATTATATAAATCATGGTTCCATAAGGAATTCGTTTGACATTTTCGGTTTGGGTTTCGGTTTCGGTTTCGGTTTCGGTTTCGGTTTCGGGATCGGGATCAGTATCGGGATCGGGATCGGTTTCGGTTTCGGTCTCGGGATCGGTATCGGTTTCGGGATCGGTGTCGGTTTCGGTGTCGGTTTCGGCATCGATCACAAAGCGCGCCGCGTGCGGCGCGCTTTGCGATGGTCTCGTCACTCGAGGAGCTTCTTCGTCTCCTTGACGACATCCTGAAAGACCCAGGAGGCGCTTCAGCAGACAATCGAAGAGTTGCAGACCGCAACCGAGGAGCTCCAGTCCGCCAACGAAGAACTGCAATCCACGAACGAGGAATTTCAGGCCACCAACGAGGAACTGGAAACCTCCAATGAGGAACTGCAATCCACGAACGAGGAATTGCTGACCGTGAATGAGGAGCTGCAGATCAGCTCAGCGGAGCGTCAGGCGCTGTCTTCGGAGCTGGAGGCCATCATGCTGTCCTTCTTGTCCCAGAGCGACAGGTCGCGCAGCACCTTCTCCAGGAATGCCGGGTTCGACTTCTTGCCGAACAACCGGCGGCTGTATCGGGTTGTGGCCCAGACGGTTTCAAACGCATCGGTCGTCAGTTCCTGGGGCACAAGGCCGATGATCGAGCGGGTCTTGCGGTAGTCGCGGATGATGTCGTGACCGGCGACGCTAACCGATCCACCGGTCGGACTGACGATTATTGAATTCAATCAGCTTCCTGTTTTCAACACAAAATGAGTTCCTGAAAATTTTTTAGCTATGTACTGTTCAAACTGTCATTACTTTGTTATTTTTTGGTGAAAAAAGTTGGCATCAGCACCAATGCGTCAAGATACATCTGACCTTGTCTAAAATGTGACCATATTGCTTTTTCTCGATAAAATTAAGTTAAAATGGCAGCTAATATTATATTGGCAAAACTGTATTCCAAGTCCATTTCTGTTGAGGAACCCAAAACGCAAATCAGCATTATCAAATCCATTTATTTCTACCTTAGCTTTTATAGGATTGTTTGTTCCGATACCTATGTTACCAGTTCTTCTATGCAAGAACATGACCAATTCCGCCCCAGCATGATTTAGACTTTCAAAATAGAGGCCTTCTGGTAAATTCGGCAATCCATTGTTTCTGGAAATGATGTTCATACCAACATTATGAGCGCCATTCCTGAGGGTATATAAGGTTTTAATTGAATGATTGGTCGTAAAAACTTCAGAAGTGGGTCTTTGGATTGGAGACCAGAAGTTCTAGCACCCTTTTGAAGAGTCAAACTAATCTGCAGGTAGTAACCCTACCACGTCGTATTTTCTCCAAATCTGATATAAATTTTTAAATGGTCATTTTTTTTCATTTGAAACTTCAGAAAGGGCTCATTCGATTAAAAAGTTAAAGGGCTAGTGGTCATCAAAAGTTACGAGCCTGAGAAAATGTGCCTTATTTCGGAAAATAGGGGAAAACACCCCCTAAAAGTCAGAGAATCTTAACGAAAATCACACTATCGCATTCAACGTATCAGAGAACCCTTTAGCAAGAATTTCAAGCTCCTATCTACAAAAATATGGAATTTCATATTTTTTGCCAGAAGACATATCACGGGTGCGTGTTTATTTGTTTGTTTGTTTTTTGTTTTTTTTTATCAGTATAAAGTATATAAAATTATGTCAGACAGTTTTTTAGTTCGAGGCCCCAATTTTTTTCATTTTTCTATACCAGTTGTGGCCTGTCTGGGGTAAGATACATTATAGTAACGTTTTTTGCAGCTGATTTTTGAAAAAAAAAGTGGTGCACGATATATCAATATACAAAGATATAACTGAGGCGACGGTTTGAAAAATATAATGACAAAAAAAAATGCATCACTTTTTTTAGGAACGGATCTACTCTCTTTTTGAGAGTTGGAGGGGGAGGGCTAATTCTGAAAGATTAGAAAAAATGATGTATTTTTAACTTACGAAGGAGTGATCGGATCTTATTGAAATTTGATGTTTAGAAAGATATCGTGTCTCAGAGCTCTTATCTTAAATTTCAACCGGATCCGGCGGTTGAAAATGGGGAAGGTGGGGGGTGGAGCCTAAAATCTTGGGAAACGCTTAGAGTGGAGGATTAAAATTTGAGATCTGATTAAGGATGGATGAAGTTGGGTCTGTTATGTTATATTTCCTAATAAGAAAAGAATTTCAGGACCAAAGTGGGAAACGAAGCTGAAATTTAGCATGCTAAAGAAAACAAATTGAAGTTTACGCTTATTGCACTCGGGAAAAATTCTCCATAGAACTCAAATACAAAAAATGGGGGAGGACAATTGCATTATAAAGGCGAGCTAAAACTTGTCTGTTGAATGGCGCTGCAATGTCCGGGAGAAGGGCAAACGCAAACGAAACAATACCTTCGGTCGACGGAATACGCGCCTCGGAAGGTATACCGGTCAAAGAAGGCAACGGAAAACATCGAATCATCGGCGCTTGTCGCCCTGACGGCGCATTGGTTAGGACCAGGTATGGAAACCTGGGCAAGGCCATCAAGACGCCAGCATTGCGGTCCAACAATCATAGCCTTGAAGCCAAGTCGAGTATGGTGATTCCCTAACGTCTGAGAGTTGTTATGAGATTTTATGAGTTTAATGAGATTTTACTTAAACCGAAATTCAACTAGCGCTAATTCGTGCCGATAAGGTTTTAACTGACTAAAATATTATGCAAAAAATTATGATTGGCTAATTAGCACTAACTAATTTTATTAAATTCCTGGTATTAGGCACATATTATTAAATTCCTGGTATGAATGAATGAATGAACTTTATTACCCAATATGCCAACATGTGTGGGGCAAAATGCCATCACAACATATGACCATGAAGTCACATATCTAACACCATTGCTAACAAATACCATATTCACAGAAAGAATGGGTATTAAGCCATTTTGCAGTCTTGCCCTGTAGTGGCAGGATGCCCTTGTGCACTTAAATTCGTATTTGCATGTTCCACATAATAGGCATGTTTAAGCCATTTTGCAACATTGTTGTATAGGAGCAACATTTGAACTCTTTCAATCAAACTTGTGAAAACTTCCAAAAATTTAAACGTAGTGCGCAATTTTAGTCAACTACCTATTGATATCTAACTTCTAAAATGCGCACCACGTTTAAATTTTAGTAATTTTTTACAAGTTTGAGTAAAAGAGTTGACAACATTCAGAGTATTCAGAAAATTCTGAAGTATGTATATCAAAAGTATTCTTTAGAACCGGAAAATTTACTTTCCTTTTTTAGCCCACTAGTTGGGTGTACTTAACAAGAAACGATCTGGGCTCTCTGCATCCTTTCTTCACCTGATCCCCTTCGTACACAAGAGTGACAACCGAAACTTCTGAGAGGATTGATTCGGCTAAAAATTGAAAACTCTCTTGTTCCTGAGAAGAGTCAAGAGTGATTTGACTAAAGAAAGATACAATTTTTCCCAAGGAGCCGTAAGTAGAAGTGGAATCTGTCTTTTTATCTAATTCACTTGAGAGATCGGAGCGAAACTGGATTAGTATTTAGTGACCGATCCAGAGTTGCTTGACAATGTGCTTTCAAATTTTGGGCGTTAACGGTCGAGTCCATGCCTTTTGATTACTTTCTTTGGTCCTCTTTATGAGGAAACTTTGGGCTCAGGGTCTATTCACCTTCTCAAAAATCTGGATATTTTGAAGATTTATTTTCTTTATTTCTTATCAATACATTTTTGTTTTATCCGATTTTCATAGAGAGACTCCAATTGAGACTTTCAAGTCTTCAGGTTTCGTCCCGAAGTCGATGGGTAAAAATGCTTTTTATCCCAGGTTCTTGATCTCTATCCAAGGATTCTTCATGCTTTTTCTTTGTTGACGACACAGAACAGTGGCTCAGATGGAGGTCATAGGGAGACTACATTTAATGCTGCAGACCCTTCAGGTTTCATCCAAGAGGTACATGTCCAAAATATTAGCATATGCTGGGATGATGATAATTTTAAACTTTTAGATGCTTTGGATAATATTTTAAGAGCAGAACAGTGTGATTTTAGGAAGGGGAGGGGATTTGTCGACCCAATTTTTCCTCTCAGAATAAAAATTGTAAGTGCCAAAGTCATCAAACCCTTTTACTTCTTATTATGAGCAAGCATTCGCTTCAGCTGATAGAAGAGCTTTAGCATACCAGATAAACACATTAAAGTGATTAGTGCTATGGTTCACGCCTCTCGGCGATCAACCAAGTTTGGACGAACGCGTTTACAAGTTGAATCGCATTTCTTGGACTTTGGACATCGACATGTATCAATCGGTCAATAATGGCTTCGACCGATGTCCCATTGGCCTCAATCCGGTTAATGATTTTCCCTGTGTCCTTCAGGCGCTCTGCTGCAAATTGACGCATGTCCTGTTTGGGAAACAGCGGGATTTCGAGCCGAAATTGAAAGAGTCCCAGCATTATTTAAAGATTCACCAGAGAATCTTGCATGTTCCAGAACTAAAAACTTTACCTGTTTATAATTTTGTAAGAATTGTGCTTCGTTTTCACAAGATTTCGAAGTGAAAATTCGGTTTATTTTGCATTTTTAAATAAGAATCCTTTTTTAGCTGTATCATTGTCAAAATGTAAAAACCTTAAAAAGTAAGTCGTTTGTTGGTTAAAAAATATTCTACCGATTGTCCTTTGTATAAAAATAATGGCACCAAAGATAAGGACACGATTTTAAAAAGATTTAATGCTTCATTATGATACCATTGTTCTTCGAGAATAATTACTAACAGTAGCTAGTAGAAACTTCCTGCGTCGAAGAAGTACCCATCGATTATTTATGTCTCACGCTCAACCGACTAAAGGTCAGCCGTTTGACGGCCTAGCATGCACAGTGAAGAATGTGATGGTTATGTCTCAGTTCTATTTGGTTCAGGCTATAGTTAAGAATAAGCGTAACAACAAAAAGGATTGTTAGAGATACATGAGGCAATCGCTACAGCTGCGCATGGGGCAGCAATTAACAATGACACCACAACTGCAACAGGCTATTCGTCTGTTACAGTTGAGTACGCTAGATCTCCAACAAGAGATACAAGAAGCGTTGGACAGCAATCCTTTATTGGAAGTAGAAGAAAACGAAGCTGAGTCCTTTGAAAGCAGTCATATGGCATATGAAGTAGTTGAAACAAACATAGGAACACATAGGAGAAATTTCTTCGCTCTAGGAAATTAGATGCTTCAAATAGGCTTTACTATCCCAATTGCCTCATCCAGTCAGTTATGCATGCAGAGCTGAAATGTTTTTCCCTATAATCAGCTCTGAATTTAGATGCTTAGAGCACTCAACTGGCAGATGTATATGTTTATACCTGATGCTTTTCTTTTTTATTTGATGTTGGAAAAGCTGGGGCTATTGGGCTCGCAGAACTTATAAGATTTATTTTTAATGGCTCAATTGAAAGCTATTGCTCATATCTACGTTCTTTTTTTTTTGTTATATCGTAAGTGCGATATAGCACTTAAGGCAACACTTTTGGTGCCACTTCTTAAGTGGGAAAGTTCTACAGTACAAAACAGATACTATTGTAATAGTTATGTTCCAGAACCCTTAACTGGAGGCTTACAAGAACTTGGATTAAGGATAAAATATTGTGTTATTACTGCCACCAAACACCTGAGAAGGTTTACTACCTTTTCACATAAATAGGTTAATGACTAGGTTTTGTTCAATCCAAATCACCTACATAACTGAAGGCAAGGCCGTACCCAGAGGGGAGGGTTAGGGGGTTGGACCCCCTACCCCTCTCCCACTCTGAAATGTTTGTCCTACTAGTGAAAACATAACAAAAATGAATACAAACATATTATAAAACGAATTTTTGTTGCTAAAAATGCGTTATTAGCATATTTTATCATCTCTGCTGTAGTGTTGTTGGTTTCTACATATTGTTGGTGTTTTGGATAAATTTGCTTGTAAAAATTCATTAAATTCTTTCTAGATGATTTGTTTCTTCCTCCAACTACTACTACGTGAGGTCTTATTGTATCATACATGGCAGAACCCTCTCGTAAAAATTCTGGATTTGACAGAATTTCATCAATACGAAAACAGATGCCGTGCGAAATAAATACGAACAGGCACTACGCTGTGCCGAGGTATCGGCGGAGAGATTTCAATCGGCTTTGAAATACAATGCGGCCGATTCATTTTCGAGCAGCAAACTGAGCGATTCATTCTGGTTACAAGCGGAATCGCATCTGGCCTTAGGGTCTGCTACGAAAGCCGCGTTTGCCGCTCAGCGAATCGCCGAATCGAATCCGTCGTCAAAAATTACGTAACTTCTGAAGGTTTTTCTTTGCAGGTTCGAATTTGGTTCACCGTTCATGGACAATTAAAACGAAATTTATATATTAATTTTGGCGAAGTTTTCTCCCGTGTAAAATTTCCTCTGGAAAGTTCACCTCCTGAAACCCCCTTCCCAATGTGAAAATCACCCCGTATAATACCAAATTATTTATTATATGTATAAGGGAGGGTGTCCCCTCCTCAAAACCCCAGTCAAAAGCCACAGTGAACGTTCTTCAGGGGTCACCGCAGTCCCCGGCCACACTTGACGTGTAGGGCGCGCCTAACCTCATGGTCCCGGTTGGAGCATGCAAATTCTCAGCCCAACTGAGTGTTGAGAAAGGCCCGGGCGCGCGACCAATTTCGGTTAACCGTCCGCAGTGAGGCGCCGAGTAACTCGGCGATATCATCCATCTTCAGGCCAACAAAAAACTTCAGCTCAACCAACTCCTTTGATCAGCCAAATTTCGGCTTCTGCAGCAACCATGACGTTCTCCACGGGCACGGTGGTGAGCCAGTCAGAAGACATCACGCCGGTTTTGGAACTGTTGTTGCTGGATTGAGCTGTCAATCCCGGCAGGAACCGGGCCCAAATGGAAACGCCGGGCGGAAGCCCGCCCGGCGTCGACTTTATTGTTCGTTCGGCCTGATCAGGCGTACTTTTTGATCTCACCTGATTTCAGGCGGGCTCCGTAAGCTCAGCCAGAGTCGACCCAGCTGTGAATTGGTATCTGGAGAAATCTGGGGAAGGTAAACAGGAAGGGTGGGTGAAAGCACAGGATTGTTGGCCCCTATTCCCCTATTGCACTTCCTGGCTGATGGGCCAAGAAACGGAGATTGGCACCGCCAGTAGGGGCTGCAAAGTCCCATGCTGCCATATAATAGATTCCAGAATTTCTCCCTTTCTTAATTCTTTTTATTTCTGGGCACGGGTGTGTTCGGCCAGCCGTTTGAGGCACAACTGGAAATCCTGCCGATCCTGTCGGGCACGGTGTTTGACGGCAATCAGGGCCCGCTGTTCTACGATCTGCCCGCGGGTGAAACCTTTGACGGGTATCACGCGATCTCGGTGTGGAGCTCTGAGTTTTATGTGGATTTCAGGTCGGGGGTGTTCATTCCGCTGGAGGTCGATCTGAACAGCGTTGTGTTTTTGGGGTGATAAATTTTAGGAAGAAAGAGTTCCTTAAATATCAGGGAAAAAATTGGCCTGAGCAAACATGGTGAAACAGGAAGCATAGAACATTTTTCAATTTTGTCATTAACTAGGCTCAAATTTTACTTCATGATAAGGTTTTAAAGGCAATATATTTGGACAAATATTGATGTGGAAAATATTATGAATTTTACAATACAAAATGTATGTGGTATACCAGACAAATACATTAAAGTGGAGGGCGGATGAGTTTCGATGCCGCCTTGGAGCTGGCCAGGCAAGTGCGATACACGCCGGCTTATGCGCTGATCGCAATAGGCCGCTTCGTGCCGCCCGAGGAGCAATCGGACCGCTGGGGAGTGAGCGTACAAAGTAAAGACGGCCGCCGCGCCGTGGTGTGGAGCCGTGAGGACTGGCTGGAATTCAAACGCGGGCATCCACAAGAAACAATTCGGTGCGCGACTAGCCCAGGCCTTTGGCGGCCCGGATCTGCGGATCGCCCATCTGGGCTGTCTGCTGGGCGATGCGATCGAGACCTTCGAGAGCCCGGCGGCCGGCCGCGCCCTGCCGCATTACGACGCCGATCCGGGGCCGTTGCCCGCGATGATGGCGGCCCGCGATGTTTGAAACGCCCTCGGTCGCGATCGTCGGGGCGGGCTAGACTAAATTCTGCACTAAATAATCAAAACAAACAAAATAATTCTCCCCTGCACATTTTTCTTACCGGCAGCGTTCCTTTTCGACTATATCGGGTAGATAGCCAGCAGTGTTATATTGCACCATTCTGACGGCATGCCTGCTTCTCTAATTTTTTGTTTTTCGCTTTGTAGGAGCACTGACAGAGGGTCGACAAGCACGAGGACTATTGACAACTATCAAGGGTCTGCAAATATCCATCTTGAAGTACATCAAAGACATACGCTGTCTACCCAGTGCGCTGGGGAACCCGAAGGCTTTTTCCCCCTCCCTTTAATCCTTGAAATAAAAAAATATAACTATTCAAAAAGTCCGTCTGACTACAGACATAAAACAAATATACACCTTAGCGTATACAGTTTTGAAGGGATCGGAGGAAAAAAGTATGTTCTCTTCGGTCAAACCGCGAGACACACCAGGGTGTACCAAACTACGGATAGAAGTCGCCACCTTTTAATCCAGAAAGACATGTTAATCCACATGCCAGATTCAGCACGAGGGGTGTTGGCGGGCCGCTGATCACGCGTTAGGTGACGACAAGCCCTGCTCTTCGATTTCGCGCGTTCACGGTGGTGCTTCGGCGGTGCGTGACTGGCGGTCAGGATCGATCCACAACGAGGACAAATCGTGTCCGAAATCGTGTCTAACTGGAGCCCAAACTACCCCAAAACACCCCTAAAATTAGACACGATGGACATCTAAGTTATTGATAACCTCAATTAAATAAAACAAATAACTGATTTTATTCACCTATGCGTGCGTTTGCATTTGCTAGAGCCGTCGGAAAGCCATGTGCATGAAAGAATCGAACTTAATAAGCTGTTTGGTATATTTTGAAGTGCTGGTCAGCATTAAAGATGGCACCTAATATGAAAAAGGCATCGAAGCTTATGGCAAATATGACAAGAATGCTGTCTCACTAAAAACAATCTCAATGGGTTGTTTTTGTATGTACAAGATATACTGTCTGTTAAGCAACAAAATTATCCGATTCCATATCTCGACCCATGAATTTTTTTTTCAGGTGTTATAATTGTAGCCCCTTCCGTCCCGCCTCTTGCCAAACACAACATACAGTTATAGAGAAAAGACGACTTATATAATAAAATAGATGGGCTACCGCCACCTTAATTTCTCCTGATTAATTCTACATTTTCACTCATGCTACGCTAAAACTACTAAAATGTAGAAATTCAACTGTTGAGCAGGTAGTAGAGTTCAGGTACCTCGGCAACACAGCGGAAAATTCAGGGTCAAGCAAGCATGTGGAGCTTTTAACTGACTAGAGCCAGTATTGCGATAGAAAAGGCATTCTACTAAATTAACTATGAGGCTATTTGATAGCATTGTCTTTCTTGCACTTCCCTACAGCAGCAAGTGCTGGAATTTAAATCAGGAACAAGAAAGACAGATTTGAGGATCTTTCCTTGGAAATAATTGTTGGGACGGAAGATAATTTTCCATGAAGGGGGCACCAGATTTTCCAGCATTATTTACAAAAGCAATTCGAAATTAAATGAAAAACAAGTTTTTTCAATTGAAAGTAAGGAGCAACATTAACACTGAAAAAGAACAGAAATTATTACGTATATAAGAGGGTTTGTACCCTCGTTAATACCTTGGTCTTTACGCTAAAGTTGTTTTTAGGTTGACTAGAAATTTACATATTTCAAGATTTCCAAAACCTGCCGCCCAAAGTAATCCGTTTGATCCATTTTTATCAACCATTGATATAGGATCCCAACCATTTTCAATTTCAATTTTTAATGTTTTTAAATCTCCACTTCTACAAGCATCTAATGCTGTACCTAAAGATTTTATTCTTCCTTTGGATAACGATTCTTCAAGAAAAGTACGATTGATGATTGCTTCTTTCATATCTCCTTTAAAATACGAAACCTATGAAAGTTTTTAACGCCCACAAAGATATGAACGTCTGCTAATGTGGGATAGTAGATTTTGTTGGTAATACAATGGTTGAATACCTTGCCCTTGGAGGAGTATGGGTACGGTCTTAAGGCTGATTAAAACTAGGGTGGTGTTTCCTTAGAATCGGCCTGACTAATTAAATGGATCTCCTACTGGTATAGCTGAGAAGCTTAAATAACGCTGTGGTTGTTTGTCCCCACCTTGAGTTTGGCTTTTCCCAAAAATAAAATGGACACAATAACCCTTGAAAGTATCCAAAGGAGAGCAACCAAACTGGTCCAGAGCTTAAATAATGTCCCTTTCCAGGATTACCTAAGGTCTCTGAAACTTCCAACCCTAACATATCAATGATATAGAGGAGATGTGATCATGACACACAAAATTTTCAAATCTAATCACCTGAACCAGATCTTCACCCCCGATTTAAAGGAAATGGAAACTTTGCGTGTAAAGAGGGAGACTTTAAATAGATTAGGTTGGAGGAGGAGCGTGCGTAGCTGTGTTGGCCTTAGGCGGCTCTGTGATAGTGCTATTACTGTGATGCTCTATGATGGTGATGGTACTGTGATGCTTGTTTTGTTATCGGAAGACAATTTATGATTGCACGATGGATCATGTTTGTTTTTCAAGAAATCTGAAGCCTAAGAATGTTATCAAAACCAGCTAATATGCATGAAATACGGGTCGATGCATTGACCTACTGATGTTGTTTATGTTTAGTTACAAAGAACTGATTTTTTTATGTATATAAGAGAACACTTTTGAGTTTATGTCACACCTATTCTGGCATATTTTCTCAGGCTGCAGAGCTAATTTAATTTGCATCGTTGTATGGTTCTTTTGCTTTACATTATCGTTTTCCGTTTAAATGCAAGTTGAAGCCTGCATTGATATTTTAAACCGAAGACTGGCGGGATTAATCCAAGATACTAGGGTATATAGGAGTGCCGTTATTGGTGTTAAAAGTGAAGACCGCCATTTGATATTGTCTAGGGTAAATTTAAAGCTTAAGTTTCGGAAAGGCAACTACCTTTCAAGGATGAGAATTTGAGATGAACTTTCTAAGAACAGTTGAAAACTAAACTGGAGAGTTTAAAATTTGGCAATGTGGAAGATGGATGGTGCCTTCGGATAGATACAGAACGAGATGTTGGATATCTGGATGACCCTCGGACGTTGAAGCAAGAAAAGCGCTGGGTTCGGAAAAGTCTTCTTCATGATCGACTTGTTTCGATTCGATCAGCACGGCATCAAATCGCTCACCATCTAATGGAGTCAGCTGTAACCATTCTTCTTTAACTTCCACGTTGTAGTGACCAGGAGTCATCTGCACGGGCTCGCCGCTCGCAGCGATGCTAAGAAAACAATTCATGCTTCATGCAGAATAATCTAGCTAACAGATTTTGCATGAGGAGAACCTTTATCTTTACTTATTCTATTGTTCTAAACTTTTGTTTTTTAAACAATTTCTGAAAAATAAGAATGGATTCGACAAGCCTTTTCTTTTTTAAATACAAATTAAACACTATCAGTGCAATCTAATTATTTCTCAAACTACATGTTAATAGAAACATACTGAGCAATTAGGTTTGGAAATTCTGCACTCAAATATTTACAATGTCTGTGCATAATGAGTTCAATTACTAAAGGCTTGGATGTCTTCTTCCAAGTGTCCGTATTTTCTACCTTTTATTCCAATGAAGATTTGTCTAAAGTGGATGATTTTTGAACCCTTGCAGTCAATTCTAATTGCTGATTTCAGTGCCATGTCTCCAAGCCACAACAGAGCATAGAGAAGACATTGCTATTGAAGAGTCACAGCTTTTAACCTTTACGAATATTGCTTGGGCTTTTATTTAGACGGGGCAACATAGTAATTGAAACTCTTGTCTGAGGATTTAGATAAGTAAATAGGGATCATGTTGAGGTACTATTAATTTATTATATAAGAGAGGACAAGAACAAAAAGTGTCTCATGCCAACTTTTTGCCTTTGATTAGACATTTGGAAAACCTTTGTCTGATCCCGCTTCAAATAAGGCAAAACTCTCTTACTCTTGTTTGTTTTGGTTGGAAGGGAGGGGATGGTATCAGGGATTATTTTCAACTCTGAGGTAAAATTTGGAATGTATTTTGGAACTTATCAGAGGGAAGAGAATTTTTCTTGAATTTTGGCCCAAATCACACAAAGGAGGAACATTAGTTAGTTGAAAGCTTCTTGAGGTTCTCTTGTAGATTCGAAATGGCAATTTAACGTGAATTTTACTGCAGTGGAAGCATCTACCACTGGAATGGTTCATTTTGGGAATTGCACGGATGTGGGCCTTTTTCCAAGATCTAGGGAAGGTCCTGGATGCAAAGCACTGGTTTACAAGAACCGAGAGTGGCAGGACTTTAAGATTGTTTTTCCAGTACTTCAAGAGAGGTTATAGGGGAACAATTGAACCGTAGAATTTCTTAAAATACATCAAAATCTACTGTTTGAAACAATCCCGAGTCCAAATAAGGAATAGTTTCAGGGTGTGATTTTTTGACGTCCGCTTCTAATCGTGCCGTTGGCAGGAATCTCCAAGCCCGAATGAACGCGAACATCGTAATTCCAACCAGGCGCGAGATCACCGTTAAAGCCAATGCCTGCTTCCCACCAGGCAGCAGGGATTAAACGAGTCTCCACATTTGGACGTTCTATACCATAAAAAGTATCTGGTTCATGAGTATAATTCACAATACCGATGGGGTAACCAAAATTAGAAATCGAGGATTAAAGACCTAATTCAACTGAAAATTAACAATTCTGGTGCCCTTTTTAAGAGTAACAAGAGATTGGAGGGCAAGCAGCCCTTCTCTCAAGCCCATGTAGCCAAGCGGAAAATAGATAGAATCTTTTGGGAATAATACACAGTTTAATATTTCAGGTCAACTTCAGAAGCTGTTAATTTAAATTTAAAAGTACTGTTTGTGTCATGATTGAAAATTGTTGTTGAAAAATTGTGTTGGGTAAGGGCGAGCGCTCCTGCTTTATTTTTTTCAAGCCAGCCGAGTTGATCCAGTAAACGAACGGCTGCTTTGAGATAGCCCGCATTGGCGTTCAATAAGCTGACCAATTGCTCAAAATGCAAGGCTTTATTCTTCGACAGCATCTTGAAAAAACTGTTTTTACGAAGTGAGAATAGGATGGGAAGGGCGATATACCCATGATTGTAGCGATTCAGTAATTCCAGCATTTTCCGAAACACACAATTACTTTAAAACGTTCAGAAATTAAATAAAAGCATGTTTTTTCAACTGAAAGTAAAGCAGTATTAAAACTTAAAACGAAAAGAAATTATTATGTATATGAGGGGGCTCGCCCCCTAGTTAATACCCTGCTCTTTACGCTAGAGTTTTTTTTAGTATTTTCAAAAGAGCTATTTATTCTAATTAAACGAACTTCGTGAATCAGGGGTCATTCTTAGAGAATCGGTCCGTTTTAGGATAGATGTTGGTTTCAGTCAGCATAGTATGACAGTTGACTCGATGACAGAAGGACGTCAGCGCCGTCGGCGTCACAGGCGAATACGGTTGTCGCGTGGAGTGACTCACAGGGTTCCGCGCGGTCGCTGATGCCGGAGTACAGCGTGAGAAATGCGAGCCCTGTCGATTCATCGAGTTCAGTCCACTTGTAGGCATCAACGAGGTTACTGGAGTTTGTTTGAGTGTATTGACGAGGGGGCGAACCCCCTCATATACGTAATAAAAATATACATATATAGAAGTTCGTTACATGAGTTAATTCGTAAGTTACGTACATTTATTGCTAATAAAAGCGTTCGTAAAAAAAATAAAAAGTTCTAGTTGCCTTTTTAAGTAACCAAAAATTGGAGGGCAACTAAGACTCCTCCCCTACCCCCTTTTTTTTATCAAAATCGTCCAATCAAAACTATGAGAAAGCCTCCTGATTTTGGATATTAGCCTATGTACATAGGTTTAGAGAGTCAGGATTGACTGATAGTTTGGACAAAACTAGGTGGGACTGTAGACTAAAAATTTTAGTCTAAGCTGTAGAGGTAACTTTTATCAAGTCTAAATTCAAATATGGAAAAACCAGAACTTTTTCAGAATTTACTCTACAGTCTTGGAAAACTTCTGGTTTTTCTATAGGCTAGCCTATTTAAATTTACATGAGGATGAGATAGACATTCCCCTAGCCAAATGAAGAAATATTAGAAGAAAGAAACAGATGCCCGGAGAAAAAGCTGCAGACGAGCGTCCAACTTTGGAAGAAGAACTAAAAATATCCATGTTAGAGTGGATTGACATGTTTTGAAAAGATATCAACACACGTTGCCAAGGCATGGAAAGAATATCACTTCGATTTGTTATCTTTAGACCAGGAACTTGCTAAAGAGTTCAGAAACTGGAAAGATTTAATTTCCTTTCCTAAAATATCAATTTACTAAACAAAATCACATTTACTATAACTAAGGTTTTTTATAACCTGGGTGGTAATAACATGGTAACTTATCATTGAGTAGTTGAAAAATATGTAATGACTACTCTATATTTTCTTTTTTGGCTTAGGATATTCAATTTTTTTGAGAAGCCAGAACAAAAATTATTCTTTAGTTTTTAATTTATTCGGAGATAAAAGGATTTCGACATGTCACTTATCGACCCTATCTTACATGGGGGGAGGGAGGGAGGGGGAGCGCTAGTAGGCCTGCGGCTACACAATTCACCTCATAACTTTTTAAAGCCTGGCTAGATTGACATGATATTTTGTGACTTTTCCTAAAATTTACTGAGAATTCTTATGATGAATAAATGTTTTAATTTTTTTTTTTTTAATTTTGCGATATTGGTGTTTTGTTGACCTATAGTAGAGATTGGTCAAGATATGGTTGCGGGGAGCAAAGCATTGGCAAGTAAAATCATCGCTAAGGCAGATCAAAACATAACACTACAATTGCATGTTATCGGCGGTGCGTCACATGCGACCGTGTTTCCCACCGTTGCTATCCAAGGGATCGATTGGATATTGGGAACGCCGCGCTAGTCGCGTTTTCTTTAACTGACGGATTATTTCATGCTCAATTTTTAGGCAGGCTAAACAATGTTAATTTTTTGCTTCCAAAACCGCTTGTCAAAATCTTTTCGTTCCGGAAAGTTCAAAGCAATGTTTTACAGAGTACCTTCTATCTTTCTTTTTCCAAGCAAAAAACCTCAATTTGAGAACTAGCAAAAAGAAAAAATAAAGTATGGCAGTAAAACCTCTTTTAAACCTTTATTTATAGAACTTCTGATCTTTGGACAAAAGAATTTCCTTAGGTCTTTTAGGTCGGTTACAATCTCGGCCTACCTCAATTTTCAAGTTTTCCGAGAACTCCGGTTTCCCCCTCCAACTCCCCCCAATGTCACCAGGTCTGGTAGGGATTTGAAATGAGAGCTCTAAAGCACAAGATCCTTTTAAATATTAAATTTCATTAAGGTCTGATAACCCGTTCGTTAGTTACAAATACCTCATTTTTTCTAATTTTTTCGAATTACTCCCACCCCACAACTCCACCTAAGAGAGCGGATCCGGTCCAGTAGTAATAGTATTAGTAAGATGATCAATGACATAAAAGGTTTGAACAATTTAGAAATAAAGCTAAGGAAAAAATGAATTTTAAATTATTATTTCTCACTTTTATTTCTATATTGTTGTTTGAGTGTATAAAGGAGTATATTGGAGTATATTTTTACGATCACCCCTGGAAAAAAAAAACAAATAAACACGCATCCGTGATTTGTCTTCTGGCAAAAAATGCAAAATTCCACATTTTGCTCGTTGGTTTCAACCAGGTCTCCCAGGCTCAATCCAAAAGCCTGTGCGATTCGATGTGCGACTCCGAGGGTTGGATTTGCCGATCTTCGTTCGATTTGGCTAAGCATCGATCGACTCACCCCCGATAAACTCGCCAGTTGCTCCAGAGTCCAATCGTGCTGTTTTCGCAACTGGCGAATTCGCTCACAAACTTGACGGCAATAGGGATCAAGGTCGAGGTCCTGGTTGTCCCCCTAACAGCCTATGATGAAATACGCCCTTACTTCCCAATAAAAAACCATAAGTGTAAATAATGAGCTTGCATATTTTACAGAACTTGCCCTGGGCTGTCCCTGGGTCGTGCCCTGGGTCATGTCATCCACAGAGGCGTAGTTACTGGGAATTTTGACCTTTTTATAACAAATCGATATCTCAAAATTTTGATCTGATGTCTTTTGGGGGAGGGGGTGTCCGTTGATAACTTCTTTCAAGGCGAAGGTCCACCACCGTCACCTTGTGGCGCGTAATTTCTTCAAGGCGGTCATATTCGCTAAGTGTTGCCCAGGCGGTGGCGAGTCCTTTTTCCGGAAGATAGATTTCAACGTCGTTTTTCAGACGTAAATTCCACCGCCGCCGACCAATCAGAGTCGCGGTGGCCACCCGGGCGGCAAGTTCGGGCTCGCGCTGAAGTGTTGCAAACAGGGCCTGGGCCTTTTTCGGTATGGTGTGGTGGAAGATCCAGCCATTTTGCGCGAACCTGCGACTGAAGAAAGCTTTGCAACAGCCACTGAGCCACTTTGGGCTTATTTGGATCAAATCCACCCCTCTCTTTGGCGGAAGGGCGAGATTTTTGCAGCGGACACAACGCAGCTAAAAAATCTTTTGGCTGATGGCGAGATCGATATCGCCATGACCTTTAACCCCGGCGAAGCATCTTCAGCGATAAAAGCGCAGTTTTGCAGTGGAAAAACTAAGAGCTAGTAGACATGATATCAAACTACTTGTTCCTCATACAATCACCGATCAGCGACGTATTGCCACCGGTTCACGCATCTGCACTGACTTATTATTTATCAATGATGAAATTCCTTCAAAACTTGGAGTGGCCTTTGTAAAAAATGTTAGTGTTCTAGGTTTGTGGACAAGTTCCCCGCACAAACTTGAAATCTTTGGACTTTCCTCTTTTGTAGGGGACGCTACTTGTGTACTAATTATTCGTCTTTTTTCCTTCTTGGACCAATCCATTCCTCTTTTAATATTATTTTCTACTTTCTCGCATTCTCTGTGTCCTCATCGTTACCTACAAGTGCACCGACCTGTATAAATAACATTTTGCCGATTAGCTTATTTTTTTCTCTGTAAAACCATTAATGATATGCTGCATAAACTAAATCACGTAATAACTTTCCAAAATAATGGATTCTATTTCACTGCTTGCTGATTGATCTTAGATGATGCAGCCCCATAGTTGATCATATTACAATCATTAGCAACAAAAATAAAAAATTCTCTTTTTTAGCTGACGAAGAAATCAAGCCTGAACGTAAGTATTTTTATTCGAATTTTCATAAGCAACTTTATTACCCGGAAATTAACCACGTACCTAATTAAGACGGCCAAAATTAAGCCCCAATTTAAATAAGCCAGAAAGCTCTTCCAGTTCAGCATTCCGAAGATCGACATCGCCGTTGCCCGCAGCTTGCGCCTGTCGTCTCCGAAGACCTCCGGCGCGATTGCTTCGACGACATCACTCATCTGCTTTACCAGATCGCGCTGATAGGCCTTGAGGATCTTCTGCTGGTCTTCGGGCAGAAGGGGGATGCCCTCGGTCTGGATCTTGTGTTCATGATCCATGCCCTCGTAGGCGCGCAGCGTCTCGATCACGATGTGTGGCGCAGCGGAAGCGCGCTGGGCCCATAACCCAGAGGTCGGTGGATCGAAACCACTAGCTGCTAATTTTTTAAATTCTTTACTTTGCTAGTATTGAAATACATTTACTTTAGTCGCTGTTATTGGACCTGTGCAGAAATAACGAACATGAAGAGTTAAAGAAAAATGTATGTAGATTACTAGAAAATCGGCTTTATCCAATTATTTCTACCAAATATACTTTTATTTAGTCATGGCATGCTGTTGCTGCATGCTACAAGTAAGATTGACGTCCGTGTCTCGACACGAACCTTCCGCAAATTGCTTTCCCTGCCGATAGACTATTTCCGTAAGACATCCGCCGGCGTCCTTACAAAGCACATGCAGCAAAGCGGGACCGTGCGGGAGTTTCTCACCGGGCGCATGTTCCTGACTTTTCTCGATTGTCTGGCCCTCTTGGTATACGTCCCGATCCTGGCGTTCTATTCGTGCTTCTAATTTTTTAATAGAAAAGTAAGCATATTGCACCAGATTTTGCAGTATATATTATAGGCACAAAATGGGTTTATGATACACCTCCCCTCTGCTTCTAAGATAATTTCGAAGACCACATTGCCTTTCCATGACGACGAATAAAAGTTCGAGTAGGGATAAGATCATTTTAATAGATATTGATAAATTTCACAAAAATATACTAGATTTTTTGGTCACTTATGCAGTGACTCAACCCTGGGAAAAAAACAGCAAATAAATACGAATTGCACATTTTTGTGCAATTCAAGGCATGCATTTGTCTTGCTTCTCGAAAAAATAACACCTTTTTGAAATTTTCAATGAAATGAGCCGTGTCCCAAATTTCTAATACTATTGGTTCGATACAATCATCCCTGAAAAAAAAACAGCAAATAAATACGAATGCGTGGCCTTGCTTCTCGAAAAAAAATGCATATTTTTACGGTCTTTCTTAAAGAATTGGTACAACAAGTCAAACTTTAGCGTAAAGAGTGAAGCATCGAGGAGGGAGTAACCCCTCTTCATATACAGAATAATTTCTGTTCGTTTTAAGTTTTAATTTTGCTCCTTACTTTCAGTTGAAAAAACTTAGTTTTTTATTTAGTTTCAGATTCAAATAATGAAGGGAAATCTGCCTCCCCCTCCGAAGTCAATTCCTACCCGCGAGAAATTCCTCCCTGTGGATGAATGCTGGGATATACCATTTAGAGACAAAAATTGTCCAGGATTTACCAACAAAAGGGGATATAGAAAAAACACTCTTTCCGGATTATTCCAAAAAAGGCAAACTTCATCTTGTAAAATTCAAAAATGTTAGATGGTATTCTATAGATTCCTTCAAAGATATGGAAGAGTGCTCCTTAGAAGTAGAGAAAATAATAAAATAATTTTGAAATCTATGCACCTGTACGATCCCTCTACGGTCGGACCACGAAGCGCGAGCGCTATCAGGCGGGAAATCGTTCCGCGCCTGCTTCACGCGCGCACGCGAAAAAGGCTGGTGGGGCGTAGTGGACTCGAACCACCGACCTCCGCGGTGTGAACACGGCGCTCTAGCCAGCTGAGCTAACGCCCCACGAGAGCACAGGTTTTAGCGGATTCCCGGTGGGCGTGCCGCCCTATTCGGTGTCCGAGGGAGCCTTCGCTCATGTATTGCAGTTATGCTAGGTTTCCTTTAATTTTTTATATACTCATGGTTAAGACACATTGGGAATTGCCATCTTTTCTAAGGGCTGCTAATCTCTGGAGCCTTTGTCCTGGGCTTCAAATCGCCTAAAATTGCACCTGGAGTAATTTTTAGGACTCATTCGTCTGGGGTATAGTGATTCCTTTAGTTCTAAAATTATACCATTAATGAATGTAAGTATGTTTATTGTAAGTGGCCGCCCCTGCGCCGCCCGAGGATCCGCCGGGCGAGATATGGCGCCCCCAGGGGTTATGGGTGCGGCCAAACAGCGGGTTCTCTGTGTCTGCGCGGAAGGAGAACTCCGGAGTATTGGTGCGCCCGATCACCACCGCGCCGGCTTTGTGCAGGTTCTCCACCACGGGGGCGTCACCCGGGGCAATCAGGTCTTTCAGCGCGGTAACGCCGTTGGAGGTGGCGTGGCGCTTTTGGGCCACCGGACGGATTGGATTGAACTGATCGGCGCCCTCCCATTTGTCCTCATCCCGATTGGCGGCGCCGAGCAGCAGTGCCACCTGATCGCCGCGCTGGAATGTGTGCCCGGCCACTTCAACCTCTTCATAGGCATAGCGGGTGAACATATGCAGCGGCGGGTCAAACCGCAGGCATTCCTCAATGGTGCCGTCAATTTTATCGGCCCCCAGCAGGGCGGGGTCCGTGCCCTGGATGGACTAAAATCTATAAGTGTTAAATATATGCGGCAGTTACCCGGCCCCACAGCCAATATATTTATTTATATTTATTTATCACTTCTTTGAGTGATAAATAGAAGAATTTACAGAAGCAAAAATAAGGCATTTTCCCACGGGTCCGAAAGTGCTGCCATCTATTGTTTCTACCCATTTCTGTTCGTGATTTCAGCTTTCGAGCTGAAATCTCTGTTCGTGATTCTGTTCGAGACCAAAATTTACTTTTACTTTTTTTCAGATGGAAAAACAACTCAAAATTGATTAAAAATGGTTGAAAAAAGTATATGGAGATGAAGTAAACAAAAGTATAAAGGAGTAAAATATTAATGACTGATATATTGTATGAGTAATATATTAATTCAGAGTCAATGAATGGATAGATCTGAAACTAAATAACCCAATGATATTTTGTCCTTTCGTATTATGTTAGTGCATAATGCTTGTGGTCAACCGATTCTCTGAGTGCGGTTTCGATAGCAGTGCCGAGCTCGGCAATTGTCGGACATTCGAATAGTGTACGTAACGGTAAATCAATGAGAAAAGTATCTCGTAGACGCGAAATCATACGGGTGGCGAGAAGCGAATGCCCCCCGAGTTCAAAGAAGTTGTGATGAATACCGATTATATTCTGACCAAGAATATCGGCCCAAATCGTAGCTAACTGTGTTTCCACGTGATTCGTCAAAGCTCCTGCTATCTTTTAAAATTTGATTCTTTGTCACATAAAGTGAGCAAAATTTAATTTTTTCTGCTTCAACTAGTTATTATGATCTTTTTTGGAAAGGACTGCCCATTTTCAAAAATTGTGTACATGCCTGGTGCCTGTCATGAGAAGGTTATAGAGAACAACTGTCTCAAAATCTGCCAAAAAGGGCAAATTTGTCTCCCCCTTTTTCTCCAAAAATCCTTTTGGTTTTGAGTTTTAATGCTACTCCTTACTTTCAATTGAAAAAACTTTTTCATGTTTATGTTTTCATTGTTTTTTTTTTAATAGTAATGCTAGAAAATCCTGCGCCCTTTTCATTGAATATCTCTTCCCCCATGAAATATTTCTCCAAGAAAAGATCCTCCCACATAGCCCCCTCCCCTCAACCCCACACCCAAACCAAAAAATCCCCTGAAAGCGTCGGTACACTTCCCAATAACTTACTTTCCTCCTGACCCATTCTCCCTGACCAGATATTTTGATATTGGGGGGAGTTGGAGGGGGAAATCTTGGAAAACACTTTGAGTGGAGGAATCGGGATGAAGCTTGGTAGATAGAATATGCAAATGTCCTTGATACGTGATTGACGGAACCGTACTGGATTTGCTCTCTTTGGGGGAGTTGGGGGGAGGGTTTCAGTGATTTGGTGAGTTTGGTGCTTCTGGACGTGCTAGGGAAGATTTTACTATTTTCCGTGAATTAATTGTCCAAGAACAACCTTTGTATGCACTAGTTCCATCCTCAAATTGTTACTAGTTGCTGAAAACAAAAATCGGGTAAAACATGGAATCGCATGCAGCCAATTACGCTACCTATGTGAAGAGCGATGCGGGGACAATGCATTATTTATTTATTTATTATTGTTTTTTTGTTCACCGAGGTATTTTGTACAGAATGAGTTGTCGTAGAAAGTCATCCTTTCTTCAAATTGAAGTGGTTTCCTGATAGCCAGAAGGATGCAGCAGTTGAAATCTTAATGGACGAAGCAAAAAAGGTGGAAGATTTCAGAAGTACTTGCGAGGCTGACAAAGGTAGCTGTTTTTCTGGAGATGGATACCATGATCTTAGTGATGAAGAAACTATTCGTGACAAATCTGGCAACCGTGGCCGTGAAACCAATTCTGTGAAGGTGGAGGCTTTTTGTAATGTTGAAGATATGTTCATTTGATTCTAATAGGGACCTTGGTGTCTGATAATCAATTAAGGCTTGGTAAACAGGCACTAGCCACAATGCACAAAGCAAACTTACTTTGTGTCAAAAGAATGTCTAAAAGTTCTACCCTGTAAAGCCTTGCTACACTGTATAAGACAATGACATGACCAATAGTTGAATATTGCACATGTGGTATCTAACAAGAAAATATGATTCACAGATTGCAGGGGCGCCTGGGGGCCGGGACGAATCTCCTGGAAACCACCTTCGACTTCCTGCGCCTCGCCCCTCAATTCCTGCACAGGGGCCATTGCGCCCGAGGGAATCGAGACTCCAGCGGCCGTTCGGCCGCCGCCGAACGCCGCTGGAGGCATCGAGAAGCCCGCTCCCGAGCGGGCTCGGTCGCCAGCCCCTACGATGAACTCACGCGGGAGGCGCCCCCCAAGATCCCCAGGTCCCTTAACAGACGATTTGTAGCAAATGTTTGAGCGTTGAATTTATCGATTGAGTAATAGGTCAATAGTGACGCAACGAAATAGTTATAGGTTATAGAGATATTACATTTAAAGCCTCCGGATTCAATAGGACGAATGTTTAAAATTATGTTGTATTGTTTTTCAAGTCGTCGATTTTTATCGACCAACAAATTGGGAAAAAACCCAAAAACAAATAAAGACGCATTCGTGATCTGGAGGACAGAGCTCTGAATTTGCGGATTGTAGGACTGCCTGAGTCCAGCAGTGGATCAGATGTAGAGGAGGCCGAGTGCTTTTTCATAGATACTGTGCACATTGCATGTCCAGGAATAGAGGCAGCATACAGGGTCGGGGTATAGCGGCCAGACAGACCACGCCATATTCTGGTCTGCTTTCGAGCACGGCAAGACAGATTACATGTGCTCCAGCATGGCAGCCATCTTCGGAATGTGGATGCGGCTACTCTGTTGTCTGCTTCTACCGATACTGAGGGCGATCTAGACATAGAAACAGAAATCGTTGAAGCCAGAACCATTGAGCAAAGTGCGGAACCATTGGATCGTGGGATAAGTGAAGGAGAGCCGGTTTCACTTCCTGACGCGGACATAACCCTCCAGTTCTTTTCCACCCACGATCTCTGTACGATAGCTTGGGCAGTGACGGAGTTGCGTGACCCACTTCGCTATTTCTAAGACACGCTGAGCTTTAGCCATTCTTGCGAAGAACCGCAAAACCTGCCCTGAAATAAAAAAAAATTAAGTAGTGATTGATGTAAGTAAAGCGTAAATTTGGAAGAAGATTAAAATGTAGGAGTAGGACTAGTGCAGTGGTAGGTTAATGCAATATAGTTAATCGAAACACGATAATAAGCTATTAACAGGAGTAGGGCCCAAAACATTAAATATCTTCTTTTTTTAGCCTCGAAGAAGGCCTGGTCGGCGCCGTCGACGACTACTGCGCCGAGTGGCTCGTGCCACGGCTTCGGGAGGAGGCATCCGGAGACGAGACCGCGATCGACGAGCTCGCGCGCCACCTCGCGGATCGTCTCGGGGGTGCGCGGGCCCGGGACGGAGCGGGTTAGGCCGTGGCGCGTCGGGCCGGCCTGCCGTCGGCGCTCTTTCCCTTCATGAGCGTGCTCGCCTGCACGATCGGGCGACCTTGCCGTAGACCGCGTCGATCGCTGCCTGGAGTGTCTTGAACGCCTGACTCGGGTCGTCGACTTGAGCGATCCGAGCGGCCGGTGTGGTCCCGTCAACGCCGTTCACGGGATCGACGTACGCCTTGTGGAAGAAGTACAGTTCCTCGCCGTACTCACCAACCGGCGGGACCACTGGACCTGGGACGACTTGAGCTCGCACCACGGTCACACCGATCCCGAATGCGGCCAGATGCTTTGAATTCCAGAAGGTAAGATTCGGTTCCGAGCAAATGTTTGCGGTGAATAATCCAGGAATTGACAACAGTAACGTCAATAAAATGATGAACCAGTCACGTATACCTCCTCTATTTCCTAAAATCATTCCTATAGTGTGATGTGAGAGAGTCCAAGAGGTCAACAACTCCCATACATTTATTGTATTCTTTGACAAGGAATGGTCTTTCAACACCTAATTTCTTCTTAGGAATTCCAACCTTGAAAAATATGGTCTTAGAGCCATATCAACAATGGTCTAGCATTCAAAATAATACAGTGCTAAAGTTAAGTTAGATAGACGGCGTTTCACACCTGCATTTATTTGAGTGTCGTGTATTTATCTTTTTGGAAGCTGGTCTCTTTTTCTT
Source organism: Alatinidae sp. Z8VKAUB7J3 (assembly GCA_010016025.2). NCBI lineage: Eukaryota > Metazoa > Cnidaria > Cubozoa > Carybdeida > Alatinidae > Alatinidae sp. Z8VKAUB7J3. The sequence continues at coordinate 238,668,383 of JAAAKM020721499.1, forward strand.
TTTTTAGTGCTTCACCATCAATCTATTTTTGTAGATGGTGGGTGATTAAATGTTAGTATTATCATTGTTACCCATGCCATTAATTAAGCCACGTTTTTATTAGGCCGCATTTTTGAAGGTGGAGCCTATTTAAGTACATGGCTTAATTTGACGTATTAAGGTATATATTCCATCTTTTATATATATATATATATATATATATATATATATATATTCTCAGCAGACACACTGCAATTATATATAATTCTCAAAGAGAGTAGGACGCGGTGACGAGCATCCCGGTCGACGCGCTGTTCGTCCGTCGTGGGGCGCTGGTGATACCAACCCAGGTGCGCCATATCGCGGATCAGCAGAAACATCGGCAGCAGCGCGAGGTCCTCGTCCGAGATCGCCCGGACGGTTCGATAGCCATCAATGCAGGCGTCACGAAACACGGTGAAGTCGGGATGGTCCCGATAGCCGTTAAGGGCCGCCGCGAGATCGTATTGATGCCAACCAAACCCGGCATCGTCGAAATCAATTACCGCCATCCTGTCCCCCGACTTACTGGAAAAAGCAGCCAACTGATGCTGCTCCAACGTCTATTGGACAGCGTTCATTGACGCTGGGTAAGGATGGTCACCATAGAAAGCAAATAAAGTAAGAAGAACAGCTTAAGCAGAATAAATGCAAAGTTTTGGAACTCGATAATTTTTTGACCTTTTTGTGGTACTTAAAATACCATGAACAACAAGGAAAGAAAAAAAAACAGTCTTTGCCGTCTTGGGTCTATTTACAACATGCTGAACCGCTGGGTCGAGAATGACGGGCTGCTGGACAGGCTGGACGATCTGGGCATGGGCAGCATCGTGTTCACGCCGCTGGCGCAGGGGATGCTGACGAGCAAGTATCTGAACGGCATTCCGCAAGACAGCCGCGCCACGCAGGGCAAGTCGCTGGCGACCGACTGGCTGACCGATGACATGATTGCACGTCTGAACGGCCTGAACGATCTTGCGGCACAGCGTGCTGACTGCAATTACTGGGCGGCCCGCGGTTGCACCGTCCTGCCGATTGAACGGATCGGTCAGATTTCGCTGACGGGTGGCCGCACGCTGAGCGTACTCGCTACGGGCGCGAGCGTAGCCAGTACACCAGCGCTCACTGTCGGCGATGCAACGAATGCGAACACCGGCGCAGACGGCCAGGCAAATCCCCCGCTCGCCCCGCAGGCTCCGGCCGACCTGGAACTGGAGCCGGGTGAAAATGTTTTGTTCCAGTTTCGTTGGTCAGTAGTATGGCGTCTATACATACTATTGCCATGGTCCCCACCGGGACCTCTATACGTCCTACCGCCCCTACTACTGTCATCTATTCCCCTATAGTCATCATCTTTACTACCGTCCTCCCCAAGCTTCCTCTATCAGTAGCCATTTCAGGTAGTAGCTATTGCCTCATGCCTACATTGATACTACAGGTTGCCCTAAGCCCCCATGGCCCACTCCCGCTGCCCGCACCCTTTGTCGGACCCAGTGCGCCGAGCTGTTTGCTGCTCGCGAGCGGCGAGCTCATCTTGCCGCTCGCCAACTCCACCGGCACCGCCACGCTGCCCCTGGCGATTCCCAACGTGCCGTCATCAGCGGGCGCGTCGCTCTACCTCCAAGGGATTGCCACCGACCCGAACGCACCGGGCAACCTCACCGCCTCGAACGGCGGCGCAATGACCTTGGTTGATGCCGCTGACTTTGATGGCGATGGTGACGACGATCTTTTTGTGACCCATCTCAGGGGAGAAACCAATACCTTATACGTCAATGATGGAACAGCGCTCTTTGAAGATCGCACCATTCAGGCCAATTTAGGACAGGCAAGTACGCCACTTACCGGGTTTGGCACGGCATGGTTCGATTACGATAATGACGGGTTTCTCGACCTATTTGTCGCCAATGGTGCGGTGACGACGATCAATTTTTTGATCTAGTGTTTTCTTTCAAGTTTTTTTTCTTCTTTTTTAAAAATTTAACCGTCTGTTACTATGTAAGATTCCAGAACACGGAAAAGTTTGGATTGTGAAATGTCATTTTCACTTAATACCTATCCTTTTCAATAGTCTTACAAGTACTTGTTTACTACTGAGTATAGATGCTGCTTCATTGTGTTTACGTGTTAATAGCCATATTCCAACAAATTCCAACAACATTGGCTAAAACCGGCGTGTCGCCGGAAACCATTTTAACAGCCTCAAGTTCCGTCAGTGCAGCAGCTTCACCGGTGATCTGACCGGACACCAGTACGGCATCAGGTATGCTTGAGAATATGGCACTGCGCGCGCGATCTGCCACTGAACGTTTATCCATGCTGTCGGCAAATTCTGCAGAAATGTTGTAGAGCATGGCGAGATCCTTGCGCCCGAGCTGATTGCGGTAGCGCATGACCGCCTCCCGCGCCTCCGCCCCGGACCCGGCTTCGAGCATATGCCGGGCTTCCAACGCGAAAGACTCATCGAGCGACTGCCCGAGTCCCTTATGAAGGTTGTCCTTCATCTGCCGGAACGCCTCGGTCGGGCCTTCGGCAAGCAAAGACGCGTAGGCCAACGAATCCGCCCGAAACGACGACGCCGGGAATACGCGATCGACCAAGCCGATTTCCGCCCCTTGTTCGGCCGTTGATTGAAAACGCAATTAAACACGGTATATCTCCCAATCCAGAGCAAGGTTATGTGCAACTGGAAGCAAAGCGTGAAGGACAAGACCGCTGGCGACTGATTATCAAAAACAGTACCTGTGACTCTGGTCCAGCCGAAGGGACTAAAACCGGCTTGAAAAACACCCGAGACAGACTGGAACTGATGTTTGGCAAAGGGTTTAAGTTTAGAGTTATCAATAAAAACAATGAATTCATAATTTAGGACAGTCATCTAATTACTGAAAAATGCTCTTTAAATGGCCTTTGAGCAGCAGAGATGGTTTTAGAGGAGGAACAGAGGGGGCATTTGTCCCGGGCGTATAAATTTTAGTGGCACAAAATTTTAATCAAATAATATAACGGTTATAATAATTTATAGTTTTTAAAATGTCATTAATAAAGTGAAGAGTGCAGTGAATAAATGAAAATAATTAACAAATCATTAATTATGACTACCTGTTCTACATCGTTGTCACCGCATTTTTTTTTCATAGGTGAGTCGCTTGTCTCCATTCCTTTGTTTTACTGGCATTGGAATATACCCCGAATGCACCTGCTTTCTGTTAAATATTCGAGAGTAGTTCCTGAAGTCGTGTTTTGCAGGTTTCAAGTATCGCAATGTCATCAGCAAAATGTAGGTTGATGAGCAGGCGATAATTTAGGCGTTGCTCAGTTGACTCGATGATGCCACTTCCGATTTTAAAAAACTGGGTGCGTCGAACTCCGGAAACCCCTGAGATAAATTTATGGCTCCGTGTTTATTCGCTAATTGCGACATTTCGGTGAAAATACTGGTTGCTAGATCAGGTAAACGACTGGTAAAACTTGCAGATGACATGAAAAAACGCCTTTGTTCCTATTCTTATTGTTAGCAATGAACTCAGGCGTCAGCTTACTACAAATATCAATCTGCGTGTGTTTCCGAACCGGTAGTTTTTTGTACCGCCTCGATCTTCCCGGGGGAACCCGTCAGCGCTTGACTGCCGGGGCATTATCGACCTATTTAGGTTCAATTAGTCCCGATGGCCGCAAACTTCTGTTTACCCAAACGGTTGATGATTTCGAAAATCGTCCCTATACCAAAACCTCACTTTCGGTTTTGGATTTAGCGGATTTATCTACGGAAACGATTGCAGAAGGCCCCTGGTTAGCTGGAAGTTTTTCTTTGTATATATTTATAAAACACGGAAAAGTTAATTGTAAAAATATTTTTTCTTTTATGAAAGTAAAGAGCAAAGTTGAAACCTGAAACAAAAAAAAAACAAAAACGATTGCTTCGCCGATTACGCAGGAAATATTGGTTTACACATCCAAATTAAATAATATCCTCGTGATGATATCCAATCCCTGCAGGATTCTAAAAACTTGCGCTTTACTGAAGACTGAATTTTAAATTCTGACCAGATCCTTTGACATTGGGGGAGCTGAAGGGGGAAAACGGAATTCTTGGAAAATGTGAAAATTGGGGTATTTGTATCTTACGAATAGGTGATCGGATCTTAATGAAACTTGATATATATAGAAGGATCTTATGTCTCATGTGCTCTATTTTCGACTCGAATTGGATCTGGGGACATATGGGGGTTGGAGGAGGGAAGCAGAAATCTTGGAAAATGCTTCCTTTCCTATACTTCTCTACCAAAATTCTCAAAGAAAAATATGATCTATTACACTATGGTTTTTTTCTAAACCCTACCTGGAAATGGATAACAGTTCCTTTTCATCCAAACACTTCCCTAATCTTGATTCTATAATCTTGCAAAAAATCTTACTCATCACATTTCCTAAACTAATTATTCTATATATTACTATGATCCTGCATATTACCTTTTTTGAAAATTGGTATTCCTACTGAGCGTTGTTTTTTACCGCGCGTTTTTTTGCCGTCGCTGCTCTAGCTCGTACACACTGGGTAGTAAAAATTCTACCGTCGCAACATCAGTCGATCATAGTAGATTGGATAGATTGTATTAGACATTAAATTGATCTGAAACCGTGCAACAAGAGTTTATTTCATTCATAGTGTTCAGCACTTAACTACTTACTTAGGTCTTCCGACGCTGGTTGGCGGATAAGGCGACAACGATTGCCTTCATATATCCCAGCAGTTGCGCTTTGGGGCCCCCCAGCAATGGTTAAGAACTGCCCGGTACCACTGCCTTGGATACCATTGATGGTACCGGCAACATCGAGACCCACTTGACCGCTCGCGGCAACAACACTGAGTCCAAACTCAGCGGTGGTATCTATGTCGATACTACCGATGCCGATATTTGAGTTAGAGCCACATAAAGCAGAGCCCAGCCCTAACCGTTGATCACCATCAGCCGAACTTTGGACAAAATTTCTGAAACTTTTCAAAAACTGCAAGCAGAATATTTAAAATCTGGTCTTGAATTTAACGATCAAAAGTCCGACGTAGCGCGTTTTTACTGGAAAGACCCACTTCCTCTTGAAATTGCTCTTGGGAATTCAAAGATCTGCCATTCTGACCAAATTGTTTACCTTGGTATTCCCGTTGGAAATACCATTTCTCATGCTCGTCATCTCCTAATTGACCCTGGCGTCGTGGTCCGAGGTGCTGTTGCGTCAGCCGGTGACGGCCCGGGCCTTCGCGAATTCCTTTGGTCTCGCCTTCGGGGCGGCCCTGGTGCTGATGGCGCTCTGCCTGCCGCTGGCCTGGCTGATGGAGCGCAATCCGACCCGGTTGTCGCGGCTCTTCGACAGCCTGCTCGACCTGCCTTATGCGCTGCCCGGCGTGGTGCTGTCGATTGCGATGATCCTGCTGCCGCTACCCTAAAAAAAATTTTTTTAGTGCTTTAAAAAAGCTTCTTATTCCAATTCAACGGCCCTTGTGTCCAGCAGTTGTTCTTATAGGATTGGGAAAAAAATAAAACTTTACCGTAAAGAGCAAGGGGTTGAGGGAGGGGCAGCCCCCCTCGTATACACAATAACTTCTGTTAGTTTTGAAGTTTTAATGTCGCCCCTTCAAGAACTTTTTGACTGGTAAGGCTCAATTTTTGCACCAAAAGCAGGTGTAGAAAGAAGTATTCATGTTGATTGGGGTGAACGGTGTAGAGTCTTCCTATCGTGGTATCTTTGAAGATGGTATGTTGGCCTTCAACTGACTTACCCTGATTTGGACGTTCACATATTTTATTTTTAGTATTCCACATGTAATACAAAGGCATTTTAGTATACAGCAGGTTTTTGCAAAAGAATTATTTTTGCATAGCGAAAAGAAAGCAGTTAACTTTCCGGTTTTTGTCAGGATGCCATCTCATAGCTAAAAAACGGTACGACTTTCTCACTTCTGCCTTAATTTCCGTTGCCTTCATACCTATCATTTTGTTTCTATTTAACTTTAGCATAGTATAATAGTCGGTTTTCTTAGCTTCTATTTGCCGTGACATGATATGACTTTCTTAAATTTTTGTTTAATCTGACTCCTAGAGTTGTAGTTTTAGTACTGAGGCTTGAACAATACGCTGAGAGCTTTTTCATTGTGAAAAATATATGATACAAGTAAAGTTAAATAGTTATAAATATTGTGTTTAGTCTATGAAGTTTAACACTTAAATAAAACCCTTCTTACCTTCTGAACTGTATTCTTTAAAACTTTAAAAAATAAAAACCATTATTTTTCTAAAGCTATGCAAGTGACTTATCAAGGAGTTTTTAAGTAAAATTAAGAGCCAAAAACTTATTGCTAGACAATCTCATTTGCAGATGGGCAAGATGGTGCGGATGGTGCAACCGGTCCGCAAGGTCCAATAGGTCCACAAGGACCCAAGGGCGATAAAGGAGACAAAGGCGATCAGGGTGTTGCCGGTTTACAGGGACCGGCAGGACCAGCAGGTCCACAGGGTCCGGCAGGTAATGATGGTGCCGATGGCGCAGTTGGTGCAACCGGTCCGCAAGGTCCAGCAGGTCCAATAGGTCCGCAAGGACCCAAGGGGGTATTGTTGGTGATGTCATTGGTAAATATCATCCGCATGGAGATTCTGCCGTATATGATTCACTGGTGCGGATGTCCCAGGATTTTTCACTACGGGTTCCACTCATTGACGGACAGGGCAATTTTGGTTCGATCGATGGCGATCCGCCTGCGGCCATGCGTTATACGGAATCGCGTCTTTCTAAACCCGCTCATATGTGGTATCAACAGAACAGTTCCCTGCTCTTTGTCTAGCCTTCTTGCTGGCGACTCTTTTGTTGGGCCTTCTCCAAGCGATCTTCCAGATCTCTCATTTCTTCAGCATGGCGGGTCTTCAGTTCTTGCAGGTTCTGAGCAAATTGTTGTTGAGTGAACTTCAAGTCGTGTGTCCCCTTTCGCGCAAGAAGTTCCCCTGTAGTCTCGTCGGTTGTTCCGTTCGTCTTTTTTCGGAGTATGTTCTCCCACTGCTTCTCAGCCACTCCGTGGTCGTCTTCACCCAGTCGACATGCTCCCCGCTTCAGGTGACCTGGAGCGTGCATCCGCAATGCGCCAAGCTGGACATCAACTCGCTCAACGCCTGGGCGGAAAAAGGCAACGTCTTCAAGGAAGATCATTCCCACGGCATTCGCCAACTTGTGACAGCCCCAGAATTGCTGGCCCCGATTTCCAACTGATTGGCCTCAGCCGCCGGAATCCACCTGCCTGTTTCCGGCGGCATTCTCCTGGTTTTTGACATTTTTCGAAATTTTTTTACACTGAAATTAATTTGCCGACTATTATATTTGCTTGTTTTTTTTTTGTGTCCTTTTTTACTCTGAAGTGTAAAAAAAGACGTTTTTAAGGATTAAAACTTTTGTTTCTTTGTTGATGCACTAGCATCAGTTTCCACTCTTGTAAGTTACGCAGGGTTGGTTCTCTCCTCTCTTGCGCCTTTGGCAAAATCTCGATTAGCAACCTCGCTTGGCTTTGAAGTGATTTATTAGTAATTGCAGTTACTTGAATGCAAGAAAAGGGGTAGCGAACGTCAGCTAGACATTTGGTTCTCAAAAAAGAAGTATTTTCTAGAACAAATTTTGTATATGAAGGGCTATGGGCCTCAAAAAGTGTCTTTTCAGTGTTATCTAGCTCCATAAATTTTGATCCTGTGTAAGCTGTATGACTGTTTCACCTTTGTAATCTGGCATATGATCCTGCATAGCTCGAGCTACAGAGCCCTTTCTACATAAGATTCGATTCATAAAGGTAAGGAGTAATAGTTACAGAGGTACAAAATTGCTAAATTTACTCCTTACAGCCACTGCAGAGTTAAGAGTAACTTCATTAGTGTATTATTGACTTGATATCAATAATTGACTTTCAAATACCAAAAATAAATTTAGTTTGCTAGGAAATAGAAACCAGAACATTAACAGACAAAAATATGTTGGACGGCGGCTTCATGAACGGCGAGCTCATGCTGAGCCTGCGCGACCCGGTGGTGATCGGGGTCACGTCCATCGGCTTCGGCATCCTGCTGTTCATCGCCGATGCCATGACCATGACCATCAAGCGCCTGGGCCATCTGCGCCTGGTCGATGCGTTCATCCTCGGGCTCGCCCAGGTTCTGGCGCTGGTCCCGGGCACCAGCCGCGCCGGCGTCACCATGACCGCGGCGCGCTTCTTGTCCTCCTATAGAGGATCCTCCCACGATGGTGTTCTGCATCACCATGCAATTTAACCCATTACTGGGAAATAATAAAAATAGGAAGGAGCTTGCTACCCTTTGATCATTTTCAAACACTCCCTGAGCATGTCCTGAAAGTTTCAACATAATATCCTGTGCCATACCTTAATATCCCTATGCTATCCCATCTTTATAAATAGCGTTTTGATTTTATCCAAATATGTTTTAATTAATTCTGTCAAACGCAAAGATGCGATCGGTAGAGCATACTTATCCCGAAATATTGCATTTTGAAACCAGGGCCGGCGAAGCCAAACAGGCCTTTGAAGCTCCGAACGCGATAGCCATTAATGTAAGCACGGCCAAAAAGTTGTTCGGAGAAGAAAATCCTATTGGAAAGAGCCTTAAGATCCAGCATCCGGTTTCGCAAGGCCAGGAACTCAACGCCACAGTCTCGGCTGTTTTTGTGGAGCTTTTTACTCTTCTTTGACAAACTTGTTTTATGGAAAAAGTTTTTAAATTAATTTATGTTTGTTTTTTATTAACATGAGTCTTTTTCATGGAAAAAAATATTTATTTCTTTGTGGTTTTGTTCTATTAGACTCCATAGCCTTTTTTTTAATTTGAAGATTATTTTACTTAGCCAATTAAATCCCGTCGAAAAAATACCCCTGACACTTAACTTTAACTTCTCCACATACCTTTTCTAAAACCGCACTGTCCTTCTCTTAAAACTTTGTCTACAGTATCTCCCAGTCTAAAAAGTATCATATTACTAAGTAATTTGCTATCTACAGGGACCACACTAATGTCCTGATAATTATGACACTCATTCTTATCACTTTTCTTATACAGTAGTTTAATTAAGGTTTTGCTAAAATCATTAGGTACTTCCCCTTTTTCAAAAATCGTATTCATAATCTTTAGTAGCTTGGCTACTAGAATGCACTTAAAAGCAAACGAAGCCGTGAATTGTTCACAATAAAACAATTGGTATTGTTACAAAAATCGGTACTTGTTCATTATTCAGAACACACCAAAGTTGATTCAATTTACAGGTACACGGGCTGAAACAACTGAGACGCATTGGGAAATAGATAAGATATATGGTGAATATATAATAGTTTAGAAACAAATATCGGCTATATAGTTGCACATTAGGGGGGGGTATAGTGAAGAATCAGGAACAGGTTTATAAAACGAAATTATGAAAAATTGCAGACTTGAAATTGCTGCTTCTCATATAAGTATTATCTGTTTGCAAATAATTATAAATTTTATTTATGAAGAGTGCAAACATTTATTTTAGCTATACCAATTACAAATAGACATTGTCTTTTTTATTAGAATGTAAATAGATCCATTCATTTCTGTTTTACCGAAAGAATCTCTTTCTTTCTGTTCACGTTCTTCCTCCACGATTCAGGTGCGACGAGCCCGGGGGACGCCCGCTCTCCATTATTTATGGTTCACGTTCGTAGAAGGCTTGCCCTATGAACTCAGCGCGACGAGATCAATGCGCTCAAGTTCGGCTTTGAATTCTGTGACTTCTACTTTGACTGCATCAAGGTGACCAGATTGGCATAGGCGTGCGAGCTGCGCGGCAATCTCTGCAAGGCGATGGGCCCCTACATTAGCTGGTTATTTTAAAACTAAATATATAAAAGAAAAATGGCTTATTTACAGCTTTCTACGTAGAATGACTCAAAATAATTGGCTAAAAATAACTCCGTCAAAAATCAATGACAGGGTTTCAGCACGTAGCCCATGAAAGACGGGTATACAAAGTTTATAGACGAGCAACTATCGAAGACAAAAAGTATTTCAGAAAGGAAACCGTCTAGATAAGCCGTCTGTCAAAAATACTTTGCGGCACAAAGAAATCTTGCAAATTTGGCATTTTTATGCTCCTTCTTTTATAGTCTGTGTTTCAAGCATTTGCACGCATGATTAGCAAACTCAATTTTTTCTCTTGCTACTCAATATTGTACTCTTACTATAATTTCAAAATGGGTACTCGAATCGCCGTTGGCAACCAATCGAGTATATCTTAGATGGTTCATGGTTTTTGTTATTTGTAACGCGTCGACTAACATATCTGGCTCCCGGCCATTCTCGCCACCGTCACCGGGCGCCCTCGGATGGGTTACCTCGGCGTGTTGGGTGTCCTCGTCCCGCTTTCGGTGTTCACGTACTACGTGCTGATCGAAGCGTGGTGTCTGCGCTACGCCACCCTCTACCTCACCGGCGGTCCTTCGCTCGGGGACGATCTCGGCGGAGCGGCCAAGCAGACGTTCGTCGCGATCTCGGGCTCGGTCGGTGGGATCGATCGAACCCTTCGCCGCGCGGCTGGAGGACGGCGCGCTGGTCTCGACCCAGTTCTTGCTGCCGCCCTCGCCCAACGTGGTCTATTCGGCCTGTCTGATGGCTAAAGCCGAAGAGATGTTCACCAGCGGCAAAGCGCCCTACCCCGCCGAGCGCACCCTCCTGGTCAGCGGCATGCTCGAGCGCTGCCTCGATTCGCGCTTGCAGGGGAATGTCCGCCTAGAGACGCCCGAATTGGACGTGGCCGATACGTGCTACTTTTCACTAGTGATACTTGCCATGAGAATTGATGCTTTGGTACAGCATTAGTTAAAATAGCAGGGACAATGAAAATGAAATCTAATTGCTTACTTCGGTTAAGTGGATACTTACAGAACCATATATATCCTAGCAAATTAGAAAGTAAATTATTAAATTAGAAAAGTAAAATAGAATCGGGAAGTTAGTTTTTACTGAAAAAGACCTTCATATGCATTTATGGCTCCATCGGAATCCAAAGCTGTTCGCCGGCTATACGCTCTGCAAATATACTGACGATATTGCTGAGCTTGTTAAGACTTACGGCCCTGTCAGTCTTCTCGACTATGGATCAGGTAAAGGATACCAGTATCTTCAGCGAAGAGCTCACGAAGAGTGGGGAGGCTTGTTGCCTCACTGTTATGATCCCGGTGTCCGCCAGTTGGCCGAGCCCTTCGAAGTTCGATTCGATGGTGTTTTAAGGCATATCTTTTTGATTTACGAAAGTAGGAAGTTTGGAACTGCAGTTTTCCCATCTGTAATATAATCTGGCAAAAGATACAACAACCTAGTATTAGCAAGCAATAAATAGAGACAAATTAGAGTTGATAAATACTTTTCAAACCAAATTCTTGACATGACGACTGGGGTTGGTCCACCAGACCATAGAAACATCGTGATTATGGCGTGGCTCGAAAAGTACTGGAAAATGTCGTAAGATTCGGGGTTGTCGGCGCTAAAGTAGCTTTGATCCCAGGGTTGCAACGGGTGCGTTTTGAAAAGCTGTTCTCTGACGCCTTGTTCTGCGACTTCTATGCTTTCTCGCTGGTGCTCAGCAAGACAAGCCGATTGCTGACAATAGGCCAATAACTCAGACACCAGAATAGAAGGCTCTTTCACCTCATTACTCTTATCATCTCGCCCCTGATAGCTGAGATACAACTTTAGATGACGTTACTGTTCAACTAATGTTACAGATGACGAAGTTTTTTTCTTTTCCAACAACATTTTTAGCTTCTAAGCAGTTTTCCGTTGATTTTATGAAATTTATGTTTGATGTAGGAATCGAACGTGAAACCCATTATTTCCTTCGCAAAACAACAAATCGTTACTCAACTGAGCTAACAAGTCATTGTTGAAATTATATTCTTAGTAATACACTCTAGGCAATCAATGTGTTCTTTGGGGGAGTTGAGTTGAGAGGAGGAGGGTTAATTAAAAAAAAATAGAAAAAATGAGGTATTTTTAAATTACGAAAGAGTAATCGTATCTTAATGATATTTCATATTTAGAAGGACATCGAAACTCAGATCTCTCATTTGAAATTCCGACCGGATCCAGTGTCATTAGGGGGGGGGCCCGGAAATCTTGGAAAACGCTTAAAGCGGAGAGATCAGGATGAAACTTGGTGGATTTCAAAAGAGTTATTTATTCTAAATAAACGGCCTTTGTGATCCGGGGGTCATTCTTAAAGAAGTGGGACAAAATTTAAGCTTTATTGTAAAGAGCAAGGTATTAGCAAAGGGGGAAACCTCCTCATATAAGTAATAAAAATGTACGAATATAGAAGTTCGTTACGGAAGTTAATTCGCAAGTGGCGTATGTTTTTACTAATAAAAACGTTCGTAAAAAATTAAAAGTTCTAGTGGCCGATGCCGGTCGCGCCGCCGGTGATGACGACCCCTTTGTCCTGATAGCTCTCCATGCAGGCCTCCGCACTCAAACGAGGATGGAGCGGAGGATACACGGCCTTCGCGGCCGCCGGTGCGCCGCGGGGACGCCCCTTCGGGACGTCTTCGGCGGGGAGCTCGTCAGGCCGGTGCGGTGTCCTTGGCGGCCTCGGCGACCGAGCGATCAGCGGAACGCCCCTCCTTGAGCCGTCAGTTTCTCGGAGCGTCATCTCGGTTCGCTTGCGACTCGTAATGTCCCGCCACACCGATCGGCTTTGGATGATGCGTCCTTGTTCATCACGAATAGAAGACACGTTCAGCAGCACGTCGATTGTAGTTCCATCTTTCCTCTTCAACTGCAGTTCGGCATCCCTGACCTCTCCTGTGGAAGAGAAGGTATGAAAAGCCTGTCGCGCATCTTCCAACGAATCGGGGTGATACAGGTTCCCTTCCCCGCTCGTGCGGTGGGCCTGGGGGTTGGGGCGTGGCGCGCCGCCCAGGCCGGCGAGGGAGGGGGCGGGGGGATCGGCAAGCAGGTGCTTTCGGGGTTCTGATCCGAAATTGCCGTGGCACCGGGCCGGTTGCGCACTATCTGCACCGGCCTGGCGCCCCCGCGCCTTTGACCACGCCGACCGCTTTGTCACCAAAGCACCTTTGCGACCCCGAATTGCGAGACCTGCGATGCTCAAAGCGCATGGGCAGGCATTAGAAGTTCCCGCTTTCGGCGACGACGGCGGAGAAGAACCCGAAGTGGCCGGCGTCTACCTCAATGATCAAAACGGCCGACCCTGGCGTATCGGTTATGCGACGGCCAATGAATTTTCCGATCATGTTATGGAGCGCAAAAACTATCTCTATCTGGCGCCTTCCAAAATCCGTACCTGCGCTATCGGGCCGGAACTGGTCGTTCGGGCGCCGGCTCGGTGAACTTCGACGAGACGGATGTCGCCGGGCCCCTCAACCTGAACATCGGTTTCAGCCCCCCGAGCGAGTCGACCGTGGTCGGCCCCGTCCGGTTGCAGATCTTCGCTGGCGCCGAAGGCGTAGGGACCCTGGATTTCACGATCCAGTGGTTCATCGACTCCGAATTGTTCGGAACGACGACGGTGTTTGGGGCAGGTCCCACCCTCATCAACGAGGACTTCCTGCGTGTCTGTACCCGTATCGGTACCTTAGGTGCGACATTTTCCCTAGCGCTTGCCAGTACGACAGCGGTGGCAGGTAGCAGCTATGAACGCGCACCTGTAACCCAAGTGCAACCGATTTACGAGACGGTGCGTTACAACGTCCCGGTTGAAGTCTGCAGTGAACAAGAAGTGGCTTATCATGAACCGGTGCGGGGCCGTAGAGCGTCCGCGACAGGCCCCATCCTCGGAGCCATTGCGCTGAGGATAATCATCCTGTGCACGGCATCCTCATTGCCGGGCCTCAGTTCGAACTGCAATTGCTCGGCTGTGAAATCAGACAGGATATTGGCTGCAATCAAGAAGCTGCTCAGAGCCACGATCTTGAGAACGCTTTGCCAACGAATGCTGAACGGCAACGCGATCACCGGTCGACCTACTGAATGACACCGGTTTCATCGGCCTGGTTGGTCAGCTTGCCCTCAAACCAGGGCAGTAAAGTTGAAGTACTGAAACAACGTGCCAAAATTTAAAGGTGTTGGATCTACTCTTCTATCAGTGCTTTAGTGCTTTTTTGTGCTATAGCGTCTGCGCAATTTGCTACAATTTGACTCATAAACTATTTAAATAGAGATTTCAAGGTGAGAAACATATTGTATTTTTGTCTCTTTGAATTCCAAAACTATACAATCAAATGCCAATGAGGAGATTTTATTTGTTTCCTGTTCATGGGACATACTTTAGCCTGTAGACACATCCCTGAAAATTTCATTTTCCTAGCCTAACCTCTTAAAGATAGCCAAAAGTAGCTAAAGTGAAATTTTACCCCTACTTTACCTAAAAAATCCAGTTTAAATAGCAATCTCAACAAATGTAGACTATATAAAAGGCTATAGGTATTGGCCTAATCATTCTAAATTCTTCAACTAAAAGTGTAGGATGGTTTAGAAACTAAGCCTTCGTACATGTCCTCGGAATAGAACATCAGGCTGACGGACACTTCGTGCTCCGACGGCCCGTGATCGAGAACCGCAAGCGTCGGTTCATCCGGCGGCCACAGTGTCTCGACCCGGAAGCCGAGCAACTCGACGTAGAACGCCACGGTCTGCAGTAGATCCGAGGACTTCAGGCACGGTGTCAGCAGGCTCAGTCGCACGCGGGGCCTCCCTGAACCTCTAGTGCACGGCGGGACCGTTGCCATGCGATGGGGCTACTGCACAATGAACCCCCAAAAGAATTGATGGCTGAGCTCTACGGAAAAGTGACAGGCAATGCTCAGGGACGTGGTGGCTCAATGCACTTTTTCTCAAAGAAGCTTCTTGGAGGATTTGGCATTGTAGGAGGGCATTTGCCTATTGTTGCTGGCGCAGGCTTTTCAATTAAGTATCGCAAGCAGAAGGGGCTCGCCTCTATTGGCTTCCTTGGAGGTACAGCTTTATTTATTAATTTTTCTACAAATATATATTTATATTAACTTTTGTCGATTCTTCTGTTTTTGTTAATAAGGCTTATGTTTATAGACAACTCTGTTCATTATTTAAAACGTAGCGATTTTCTATCAACTCTGAACGGGAATCCATTTTACAGTGTAGATAGTTACTTTTTCTAAAGATCGATAGATGTTGTATTCTTGCAATTATACTCTAAAATCTTGAAAATTTCGCGGACACGGCTTGATCCATCGCTTCCAACTTTGGGGGGAAGCCGTAGGTCAGCGCCTGCTTGATCCCATTATGATGATCCCAACCTTTGTCCCGAACGAAGACAGTCCGAACGCCTCCTGCGACCAAACGTCGCGCCAACAAGCAGGACTGCCCGAGGAAATGCCGCCCAAACTTCTGATGCGTCTCACCGGATTCTTGATTTAGATCAAACATGCCACGAACTTCCGGGTTCTCGCGCTACTATTTATGTCAGATGCTGAGTTTTGTTTAAAAAATCTACATGTAATCTCTTTAAGTGAATGCTAACCCTGATATTAACGTTCTACTTTCTAAGCACTCTCTTTATTTCTTAGATGTTTTTTTATATTAGTGAATTCTCTTTCTTTCATTACATTTTGAAAATACTAGCTGTCAGTTTCCAGGTTGTGCCACTTTTTAAAGATGTCACTTAATTTCAGGTGCTGTTGCAGCAAATATAAAAGTTAAGGTGATTTACGTCTTCATAACTGGCCCTTTGTCAAACAATTAATGTCTGCAAGAAACTAGCAACATGCTTCTGCTTCCTTTGAACATTTTTGCAACAATGTAACAGCTCACTATAAATAGGACCATTGCAACAGCTACCTTTAACGTATGAAATCATAGATGTGCGTTTTCATGATTCTTAATGTATCTGAAATAGATGTGAGGCAATATTTTTCGGCTAAAGCAAAGCGCGAATTAAACAGCCTTCTGTGATTCATGTTCCTGAACCAACCGAGATATCTGGACGAGGGACCATACGTAAGGGAAATGGGTGTAAGAACCCGCCCCAGGGATCCTAAATTCTCCAGAGTTTTCGGGCACTTTACATTCTTTTTTTCTATCTGACACTCTAAAAAAAAAAAAAAATACTACGCATATGCCAAACCCAGGCCATTGGAATACTCCAGGTGTCGTGTGAGCTGTTACGGCCTATACTACTTAGGTTTTGACCATAACTGATTTTATCAGAAGTCTAGTTTATGTAGTCAATTCTTATTTTATCTGAAGTGGCTCAGCTGTGAGTTGAACCATTTTGCATAAAATTTACATTTTCAGGTGCATTAATACCGAAGGTTCTTATCGGTGCGAATCAGCTCAAATCCCAGTCCAGCAAATATCCCAGTCTCATTATCAAAGTCTTACTCCAGTGAAGGATCTTCTTGCCCCAGAGCATCCGCAGGTAGTTGTGGATCCGCCCTTCGAGGACGAGCTCGTTCTGCGCGGCATTCCAGATCCGGTCGTGCGTCTCGGCCTGCTCGAACTGCTCGAGCGTGTACACGTGTGGGCGCGGATCGTCCGCGTGCTCGGCCAGGGTCGCGCGGGCCCAGTCGGGCAGGGAGGAGTACGCAGCGTGGTCGTCCACGAACGCGCACTGGTTACAGCCAGACCGGGCGCGAGAACTCGGCCTGCTTGCGGTCCAGACGGATCACGTCGGGGTTATAGCGGGCGATCCGCATGGCACGGTCATAGGTGCCGGCCGAGATCCCTGCCGACAATGCGCGGGGCCGGAATGACTGCACGAAGTTCTGCAGCCCCGCCGCGTCGCCGGGCGAGGCAGCGGGAATGCTGGCCGGCGTCACCGGCGCCCCGTACGAGGCTGGCGTGCGGTTGCCAAGCTCCCACATTCAAGAATGTGGAATTTTCTATCTTTTTTCCAGAAGAAAAATCACAGATTCGTGTTTATATATTTTTATCCAGGGGGTTCGTGTAAAACCAATGGTTCTATAATACTGGGAGACGGCTCATTTGAACGAAAATTAAAAGTTCTAGTGCCCTTTTTAAGTGACCAAGAACATTGGAGGGTAACCAGCCTCCTTCACACACCCTTTTCCCCCCAAAGTCGTTTTGTTTTCTTATGTATTTGTTCTTATTATTACCTCATTGGAAAGTTTTATCATGATTTTGATTGATTTTGAGTCTATTGATTTCCTAAGTCCATTGATTTCCGAGGTCGAATGATTTCCTAAGTGCTGAAATTAGCAATTCCATTCCGGGTTTTAGATTTTCTTGAATACAGAAACTAGTAAACTGCTGCTCGGGCTTTACATCGGCGTGGGTCCGAGTCTGATACAGAAGGATATCAGAGAAAATTTTCGACATCCTCCTTGCGTCTCGCTGATAATGTTACCCTTATCTACCCAGCACGCTAATCTAAAATCCAAAACGTTTTCAAGAACTTACTAGTAGTTGGTGCTAGGCTAATTTGGCGATAATTGCTGTGAATCATGCGGTCATCCTATTATAAATAACGGCTTTAAAACTAACATTCCACGCTGCTGGCCGTCTGCACGAAACTAGAACCGCAACAAACTTGGGATAACATGGTTTGAAATTAATTCTCGAGTTTCAGACACAGAACTATCCATCTCCGATGATTTCATAAATGGAATCTACGATTATCGTATTCGGATGTCCAAGTTTGTCTCGGGAGAAGTGAAGTTAAACTTCACTTCGAATACAATTACTTATGATCAAACTGAAGTCCCAGATACATCAATAAGCGCTACCGTTAGAACAGAGTCCTGTCATTTATTTACACTTCCACCGCTCGGCGTCTCGGTAGCACTGTTTGCAGCATTCCTGCACGCAACATTGCAAATTATCCTGCGCTACCTGGGACGGTATGAGAGTCCGGCGACCATCAGTTTCTATTTTTTCGTTATCGGGTCAGTCTTGACGTCAGCGGCCATGCCATTTGTTGCAGTCATGCCCACCGTCAGCGAAACCCCCTACATGCTGGGCGTCGGTCTGTCCGGTGTCGTCGCCCAATGGCCGCTGTCGCGGAGTATTTTAATGCTTCAAAAGCCTCCAATGCTTCAATGCTTCCAAAAATTTTCAGTCAACTATTCTCGCTAAAACGAGCCACTTCAAAAATACGAATTCATTTAGAGTTCTCGCCTGATAAAAACTTTGAAAAGAGGATATGGTTATAGTGCTAGTTCTAGTTTTTGGGCCCACAGCTCTTGTAAACTATTGCTCAAATCATCAAAATTACTCAGGCCAACAAAATTCCTGTCTTCCTTATGACATCCTCAAATGTGCTCACGGAGACGCCAAGAACACTGGCATCCTCCGGGTCACCGACCTGGCGTCCGCCGATCCAGAGGGTGATCCTGCCGACAACGGTCCCAGCATAAGGGATAAAGAAGACGTCGCTTTCGATAGCGAACCGCGACCTATCCCCGAACTCGGCCATTCGCCCTCGTATCCTTCACGTTGAGTGGCTGATGAGTTGCAATGACAAGGAATTAAAAAACAAGTTTTTTTAACTGAAAGTAAGGAGCGACAATAAAACTTAAAACAAACAAAAATTATGTCAAACTTTAGCGTAAAGAGCGGGGCGTTGAGAAGGGAACAGTAACTTGTTCGTTTTAAGTTTTAATGTCGCTCCTTACTTTTCGTAATACTTTCTGTTTGTTTTAAGTTTTAATGCTTCTCCTTACTTTCAGTTGATAAACTTTTTCATATTTATTTTTTCGTTGTTGCTTGGCCCAAAAATGGTTGGGAACCACTGTTAAAGTCTTGGAAATTTTAATAAAGTAAAGATAGTAGCTTGATAAAAGCTTCACAGAGTATATTTAAGACCCTGGATTCATTCCTGGAAGTTGTTTAGCCTAGGCTGCCTGAAAACTAATTTGCAAGATGGCAAGAAACCTTTAAAGTAGAACTTTACAATTTTACCACAAATGACAATGTCAAAATAAACATTGAGATCAGGATTGGCCAGAGGCGGGTTAAGTGCGAATGGGTATCTCGACGACGGGACGCAGTTGCTCAAGCTGGGTCTGATAGCGACGAACGACACGGTCGAAGAGATCTTGCGTCCGCTTGGACTCAACGGTAATCACGAGGGCGTAACGAATTTTCTCGGCAGCGTTAGTCGATGCTCCTCCCTCGCGCGCATTGTAGTGAATGTCGAAGATTGGGTCCTTGAGTGAAGAGGCGCGCATTCCTCGCTCGAAACATTTAGAGGCATCGGCTACTCCTTCCGGTTCACAGTCGACTCGATATTCAGGATTGGTTAAAGGGTCGGGAATACCTAAGTAATTGATATAATAAGCGAACATGTTAACTAGTTTTCTGGGAATTTCAAATCCGTATAAATACGGAAGTGACAAACCTATTAGAAAAAGAAAACTGACCTCAATATAACATAACTACTACTACGTTTTTAGTAACATAACTGCGCCAGTTCCTTCGCCCGTTCCAGAAGGTGCAGGGCTTCGACAGCATGCCCCTGTTTCAGGGCGATGTGACCCAAGCTGCGCAGGGCTGCCACGTCATTCGGTTGCGCGATCAACGCCTGACGCAAATGGCTCGCCGCATCTTCGATACGTAACTGTTTTTCCAGCACCGCCGCGGAGGCCCGCAGCGCCCGCACATGCCTGGGATTAAGAGCAATACAGCGCCGGAACGACTGCACTACACCCAAAAATGAATACAAACAAAGAAAACCGGATCTACCTATACGTTCGATAACACATCTGATTTTGCGACGGGTTTATGCGGCAAAGAAAAACACGGAAGAAACGGGTCTTAAATTTCAGACTGTTTTAGGCACCTTATTTTTTCTTGTTTTGTTTTTGTTTTTTACTGAAACACTTTATTGAACATATTTTAAAAAAAAACGATGTATCTATAAAAAAAATGACGGGATTTTTCTTATGTTACACAAAGTGAATTGTGGGGGGGGGCAGATAGAGTTCATGCCCACCCCAAGATTTGGCCCAAATGGCGCCTCTGGCTTTGAATAAATTGGGATGGAGGAGGAGCGTGCGTAGCTGTGTTGGCCTCAGGTGGTTTGGTGCTGCGGTGAGTTGCTAGTAGTAGAATTAGTAGTAGTAGCAGTGGAATATGACTAAACGAAACTAATTTTAGAATACTAAGGGGGTGCGTTTGGATTCCGAACGGCCCAAATTCTCGTTCTCTTTGACTTCGGAAATCCTGGCCGTCGATCCGTGGCTTGCCGAGGAAGCTCCGAAGCCTCGGGGAGCGGTCGTCGCGGTCCCAGCGTCAACCAGAGGCCGGCCGTGGTCGCGCGACCGTATCGATCTTTCGGCGTTGCGGAGTTTTGACGCTGATCTGGACCTAGATGCCAAGAAAGTCACATATTCCGCTTATGACTTTCCAGTTGCTGGCCAAAACTGTTACCTAGTGTTCTCTGTTTAGACTATTTTTAAAAGTTTGTTCTAAACATGCCGGAAGCAGATGTTGTTTCACACTGATGTATTCATAATAGATTAATAATAGAAGGTTTTTTATTGCTTATTTTATAGTTGGTTTAGCGAAACAAAGGCTAGTTATAAGCTTTTTAATATAACAACTCATCTGATGCAGGTAAATGTACGCGTTGTGATTGTAAAGCCCTAGCAAGCGGGATTGAACCATGTTTTTCGTAAAGCATACTAAAATTTCATTCGTTTTGCTCAAACTTTCATCTAGCATGTTTAAATCATCAACATAATCTAAGTCCAGGAGAGTTTTTCCTCTCTATTTGATTATTTGGTCTCCCATTACCTTTCATGAGCACCTTAAGACAAAGTCCATGAAAATGATCCATATAAAGGGTGATCGAACACAAACCTGCTTGGCCTCGCCCGGCAACTCGACGCCGAGACCCTGACCCGCACGCACGCGCTCCTGGGAACCCCCGCCTACATGGCCCCCGAACAGGTGCGCGGGGCACACCACGAGGTCGACGGGCGCACCGACATCTACGGCCTGGGCACGGTGCTCTACGAGTGCCTGACCGGCCGCTACATGTTCGAGGCCAACCAAGGCCTCCAGGTCCTCGCTTCGGTCGTCAACACGCCCCCGATCCCGTGTACGCATCTAGTGTATGCAAACTATGTCAAATATCCGTAGTGATTTTGACTTTATGCATACCCCAATACTAAGCAATACTTTTCGAAATTTGTTTTTATGTCTCGTTTTTTTTCATTTTTAAATTTTGTTTTATTTCTCGTTATTTTTTCGCTTCTAAATTTTGTTTTTATTTTTGTTTCTTTTTTGTTTTTTATTTGTTTTTATTTTTCTTTTCTTTTTTTTCATTTTTGTGAATCCGTTTCGATGAGTGTTTGACGCGAATCACAAATGACGGTCAATTTGTCCGAATTGACTAACTTGACCGCCATCAGTTCTACAGAAAGCCGCTTTGAATAATGAAGACGAGGTTTTATGTCAAATGTCCAAGCCACTGATTTTGAAGCATCACGCGCATATCGATCTTTTCTGACAACCGTTAAGTTTCGGCCGCAGAAGCAAGAGGATTATCATGCAGAAAACGACGATGAGTTGTCGTAGAAGCTTCGGAAATGGCTAATTCGATTGGAAATTGGAAGTTCTAGTGCTCTTTAAAATGAATCAAATGTGATTGGAAGGTATTTATCTTCCCTTCAACGCTTCTTTGTTTCCCAAACACACCCGATCAAAATTTTGAGATAGCAATTTTGTTCAGCATAGATGAAAGGTTCAATAGCCTTGTCTCTGGGGATGATTTGATTCCCCAAGGCCCCTCGGGAGTGGCTATAGAGCTATTCTCCCATTTGCACTGCAATGTGAGGATATTAGGGGGTCGGATTTAATGCTAAGAGATGTGTCTTTTGAGTCCCATTCAAAGTTTATACGGCTACCTCTTCTATAAAAACCTTATGTGCCCAGAGTTTAAGTTACAACCCTTCTTCCGGGCTCTAGGGGGAGGGGGTATGTTAACCATTTGGGAAAAAAAGGAGTCTGTGTAAGGGGGAGGGTAGATGCCCTTACTTTATCCTTAGAATATACTTTCAAATTATACCTCAGTATTATACGCTGAGTTCATCAAAAGTTACTTACCTCTGAGCTTTCAAACCAGTTGTAATTGACTGACAGAATGCTCGAAGTCCTCCGTAATATGTTGCAGCATTTAAACCAGAGATGAGAAGAAGTATGCCACTTGCACACACTCCAGGACATATTAATTGCCATGGTTTAGAATATCTGCAAGGAAAAATCAGGCCCCCAGTCTGGTTTGGTTTCGGCATGACCTGCGGGTACGTGACAACCCTGCGCTCAGCACAGCCTGCGCAAATGGAACACCGGTCATTGCGCTTTACGTTCTCGATGAATCATCACCCGGCGTGCGTGCCCCTGGCGGCGCCTCGCGATGGTGGCTTCATCACTCTTTGCGGCGATTGACCGCCGATCTGGCGGAACTTGGCATCCAGCTCATTCTGAAACGAGGCGGTGCGGGTCGTCTGACTTGACGTCGGAAGCCGCACTAGCGTTGTTGGACAAAACCATCTGACTGGTCAGCCCTACGGCAATTGCTATTCCCAGGCACTGTCTTTGCAGGGTAGCGAGTTTTGATACCTTCATTTCACTCTACCTTCCAACGCCGTCAGAAGTTCTCCGCATCAACTCATGAAAGATGACGCTCGTTCCGTCCAACATCTGACCCCATTTCGGGACGCCTCGCAGATCGCGATAGTCACCTGGGATGATCATGAAGTCGCCAATGATTATGGCAATGACAGGGATGAAAGACTGGACGTCAACTTCATGGCGCGCCGGGCTGCTGCCTATCAGGCGTTTTATGGCTTTGATGTGCTTATACCTGCCACCCATGAGGTGAGTATTCTGCACGTTGATGCTGATGGTCGGCATCAAGCCGAACGGGTAGCCATACATCAGTTTGTGCCGCAAAAAAGTTGTGGGCAGGTTTGATGACGCTTTTGGTCCGTAAAAATTCATCATTAACAATCTGTTGAGTGCTAAAAACAACTACACCATCAATACAAAGCTATGCTTTTTCAAACCGTTTCTTTTTTGTACCATGTTTTATTTTTATTTTTACCTCGCTATTATCAAAAACTGTATAACTGAGTAAGGATATCTTTTTCATTAATTAAATAATAAACAGTAAGTTTCTCACTGTTTTAAAAATAGAGTTAATTCTATTTACAAAGATTCTGAAAAAATACGTAAAAAATGTTAAAATATATGTTAGATCGCTATTCATAAACCAAAACAGATGCCATATCCTTACCCTAAAGAAGCCTACAGGAAAATTAGCTTTATTTCCGGCCCAAAAACGTATTCTTTCAGGCCGATCCGTACGTTTCAGTCTACGAGAACCTATTAAGCAGAATTTGTTAAACACATATTTACATGCCAGTTCAGTATCTGGACCAAGTTCGTGTCGAGAGGAGAGGTACCTGGTTTGAACCCCCCCCCTAATGTTTCTCGACTCGTAAAATTGTAACAAAAATTGTATAACCAAATTTTTGATACATTTTTGGAAGTGTTTTGTATAAAACGTCCCCGAATAAATATCCCCCCCCTTGCATCAAAACTCTGGATACGCCTATTCTGGTAACAGTAATTTCCAAAACGATATATCTTTCTTTATTCTTATCATTTGAAAAGTTAAAAAGCAAATATGCTCAAACAATTATCATGTTTGATATCATTATAATTATCAGTAAAAATTATCGTTTTTAACTTGGTAATAGTATAGCAGAAGAGTTCTTTTGAACCAAAGCCTAAAAAGTCTTGAAAACTACTTTAAAATAACAGTAAAACATTGCTTAACACTTTTCTCAGAGGGTTTTGCTTCAATTTGTCTCCCCTCCCATAGGTCGATATACAGCCTAGTATATATATATATAGATATATATTCTCAGCAGACACATTGCAATTATATATAATTCTCAAAGTATGGAGCGTTACCACAATAGCTTGCAATTTATGGGCGCTGATCAGGCTCGAACCCACGACCTCATGGTTACTAAACCAACGCCTTAACCATTGAGCCATCGAGTATATATATATATATATATATATATATATATATATATATATATCCGGGCAGCGCCGTTAATTTGCAAGGGAGCAGGGAATTAAATTTCTGAGCCAGTCAGGTCAGCCATTTTTGATTTTTTTAAGAGTAAAAGAAAAGCAAGGATTTGTCACGGCAAACGCTACATAGTGAAGACAGTAAGAAAGGTTTAATTTCATTCATTGATTAACAACGATTCTCGACTACAAGGTCTTCGCGTTAGTGTTGCAGCAGTTGGGATCAAACCTTACTTTTACTATCTCTAAATAAAGATTTATCATCTATTAAATGACTCTGAACCTGAATAACACGGGAAATTAAAAACAAAAACTGTAAAATCGTATTTTCGACTCAATTTTTAGCCCTTCAGCTGTATGGCATTCTTGTTTTAGTATGACACGTTATGTCGTGCTACTTTTTCTGCCAAAGTTCATGGTGAACATTTTCAGCGCTGAAATTCTGTATAAGATTATGAAATATCCGGTACTCTTTCTGTATAATTTAAACTTTTTTTTTGATCGAGGCGGCGGTTGCGGTCCACTTCCGCGACGGCCACGGCCCGGACGTGGTCGTGGCGCATGAAGCCGCGGATCAGTCCGCTGTTTTGCCGTCCCATGCCGATGAAACCGACGTTAATGCGGTCGTTAGGTTTGGTGGCGGCGGACAGCATGCCGGAGGGCAGAATGAACGGAGCGGCTGCGGCCAGGGTAGAGGTCTTGAGAAAAGACCGTCGATCGGTCGGTTTGGGGTTCCGCCCGTCTCGCGGCGCCCGAGGAAGGGTAATTCGGCAAACAGAACTTCGACGTCTCGGGCAGTCTCCTGATTCACGGTGTAGGATGCAGTCGCACTGGTTCGATTGTTCTGGAATACGGAAAATTCTTCTGATTCTGATTCTGATTCTTTTTTTCCGTCATCCATCGTCCACACCAACCGGTCCTGCCCGATAGTATTCGGAAGGTAAACATTTCGAGAAACATCTTTGCAGTAAAAAGAGTCAGCCAAACAATGCTACCTTAGGGTGCTCTGGCTAAAACTGGGCATTTTTAGAAATGAAGCCAACAAAGAAGACTATTGTTGATCGCTCGTGAAAGAAATCAGTAAGCACCTCAAACAACTGACCATCAACTCCATAGGCTTTTAATTTGCATAGAGAGCTCTTGTGCCATTCGAGATCAGAGGCTTTTGCGATGCTAAGGGAGAAACGGTGAATCTCATGTAACCATGTCTGGGGATTGATGGCCGATAGTTACCAATGCACCTTGAGGGGTCCCAAGCGTATTTAGAGTCTTTACCCCCTCCTACCAATATAATTCGAATTATGTCTTTTATAATCAGCATCACCTTAGATACGATCTCTGTGTTCTAACAAGAGCTAAGAGCCAAGAGATCGTATGGTATGAGCTCTAACAAAATTCTATGAATCAATAGATTATTTAAAAGGAAAATAAGAGGCTAAACGTTACGAAGGCGAAACCCCTAAAAAAAAGCGAATAGCATGAATAAAAAAAAACAAACTATGATGATTATGAAGATTGGAGATGCATATGAGAAGCAATTGGTAGAACAACATTCACATTATTGGAGTAAAAGAATTTTTTTAGCCGGAAAATTATTTCAGTGAACTGGATTCGAATATGTTATGCTAATTACTTCGTTCCGAAACAGGGCGGTAGGCCAGGACAACCATTTAAGTGACCAAAAATTTAGAGGGCACCTAGGCCCCCTCCCACACTCATCTTTTCCCAAAAGTCACCGGATCAAAATTCTGAGATAGCCATTTTATTCACCATAGTCGAAAAACCTAATAACTGTATCTTTAGGGACAACTTACTCCCCTGCAGTCCCCGTTGGAGGGGCTGCAAGTTACAAACCTTGACCTGTGTTAACATATAGTAATGGTTACTGGGAAGTGTACAGACGTTCCAATTTTTCGGTTACTTAAAAAGGCAACTAGAACTTTTAATTTTTAATGAGCATTTTTATTAGTAAAAAATATACGTAACTTGAGAATTAACTTACGTAACAAACTTTTATGCTCTTATATTTTTGATTATATATATGAGGGGGTTTTTCCCCTCGTTAATACCTCGCTCTTCACACTAAATCTTAAGTTTTGTCTCAATTCTTTAAGAATAATTCCTGAATCAAAAAGGTCGTCAGCACCATAGCGCATTTTACTCCTCTTATTTCAAACAGCAAAACATTTTTTGGAAATGTGTTTGCCTGTCTCTTTCTCTTCCCTTGTATGTAGGTATGTCTGACTCTTTATGTTTGTGTGTATTTTTGCCTCTCTCTCCATGCCTCTGTGTCTCAATTTGTATTTGCTTGCTTCTGTCTCTTTAGGTTTTAGGTCTCTCCCTCTCTCTCTCTCTCTCTCTCTCTCTCTCTCTTAACTTCTTCGAAATAAGAAGTGCTTCAAACCAGAACCGTGGTTTTGAAACGCGGTTTTGTCAATATTTGTAAGATTTTGACTTCAGATTTGTAACTTCTTTCCAACAAAGAAACCTATAAAACTCATACAGTTCATCAGCATCTTCACCGCTATAGGCCTATTGATTAAATAATAAAAACAAGTTTTTTTTAACTGAAACCAAGGAGCGACATTAAAACTTAAAACGAACAGAGGTGACGTTTTCCGCGAAGTCACCTGCACCTTCACAAGTAACATACAATTTTTGGAAGTATTCATAGGTATTTATGTATCCATATCATCACCTATAAGGCCACGACGTTTTTCAGAAAGGTCTTCAAAGTATTGCACGTCTCTAAATATGCTTATAGTTCTGCATATTGTTTTTTAGCTGGTGTCGCTCATAGACCTTGTTCCTGGGATTTTGCGGGTATCAAGTAGGCCCAAGTTACATTTCCAAATTTACATTGGTAAAACATGTTGGACTACAGAGCATGGACTTACATATTGTATTTGACCTAATAGATAGTAGATAGCCTTGATATGAGTAGTAGGTTTTTTGAGAGTTAAAACACGGGCGTGGTCACCTGAAAAGAGGCACGTCCTATTGTGTTGAGAACAATACCTATTGTTCAAGAGGGGTCAGTAGCGTGTCAAGGAGATGACGTCATCCAACAGAAGAATCACGCCGGTATTGCGCGCTCGCCATTCCGCCAGCAGCGCGTCAAGCAACGCTTCGCGGCTGTCGAAATGCCAATAAAAACTGCCCCGCGTCACCTTCAGCTTGCGGGCGAGAACGGTGATTTGCACCGCCTCGATCCCATCTGAGATCAAAAGGTCCAGTGCGGAGGCAACCCAATCGTCGCCGGTCAGGCGGGGTTGACGTTCCGAGCTGCGGATCTGAAGGGTCATTGGGTCAGCTCAACCAGAATGTAATCACCAGCATTGACTTTCTTGTTGTCAAATTGGAAGTTGCTTGTAGTGGGCTTGTTTTCAAGATCCATACTCAAGTCTGAAGAGTTGCTGTATGCAGGTTCATCTGTGTCAGAATCATCACTCCAACTGCAACTCTTGTTACAAGAAATACGCCTTTTGCTTTTTAGCATTTTCACTTCTGTGACTTTTTTCCTTTCTGTGACTAGGGCTTTCTAGCCGGCGTGGCGACGTCCGAGTTTGTCGTGCAGGGGATCCCGTTCGTCGAAGTCATCAGCAAGGTTCTGCGCGACGGCCATGACCTCGTGATCAAGGGTGCCGCGGGAGAATGGGAAGCTCGCGTCCCCCCACTTTCCCGGCGAACTTCTCAACGCGCTTGAGCTCCGTGCTTGCGATGCGCACGTCCTCAGCCGACTTGCGCAGCAGCAATACGTTCTCGCGCAGACGCTCTGTCTTCCCGCATCAGTTTCACGTTCTCCCCGGAACCCGCTGAGCTGATGGCGGACAGGGAGAAGCCGTATTGCGGTTCAAGCTTGAGCTTGCTGAGTGTCGCGATGGCGACGCCGACGGGATGCGTTGGTTCGAAGGCGAAGCCTGTTGTGTGTTCCATCCCATGAACGCGTTTGAAGACGGTAACCGCATCATTGCGGACATGCTGCGTTACGACGCTGCACCGGGGTTCCCCTATTTTTGTAATTGTGTTGCAAGAGCAACACTTTGGTTTTGTTGTGTTTTTTTTTTCTAGCACCCCAATTTCAGCTTATTGCTAGAAAGTGGTAAGGGTCTAACCCCTGCTGTTTTTACAGAAAATGTGGACCTTAGGCTGGATTGATGAATATCACTTTGCATTTTAGAAAGCTTCGTAGATATCCTGCTTGGGGCCAAAAAGGATGGTTTTTGCTTGTCCTTGAGCCAGAGCAATGCAACGGCGACCAGCGTTGTCTACACTCAATCACTACACGAAGCTGTTCCGATCTGGGTTCAGGGTTGATGAATGTAATCAGGGCACAGACAAGGTCTTGGTACTAAAACGAAGGCACAGGAGGCTCCTTCTCTCAGCCAACGCGTTGAGCTTGAACTTACCTAGTAGATAATAACTTTCTCTTCTCCATTTATGATTCTAGGTGCTTGTTTTTGGACATTTTCAGTCTTATATTTATGGGCGGAGAGCCAAGATCAAAACATGGATTAATTCAAAAACGTCCAAAAATTAAATAAAATAAAAAAGTTTTTTTAAATGAAAGTAAGGAGCAACATTAAAACTTAAAAGGAACAGAAATTATTAAGTATATGAAAGGGGCTCTTCCTCCTCAACGCCCCGCTTTTTACGCTAAAGTTTCTTAGGCTACTGTTTTAAAAATAGAGTTAAGAGAAACAGTCAAACTTTCGTGAGGGATTGAGTCGTCCCCAAAGACATACTTTTTAGGCTTTTCGACTTTGCTAAACAAATTGGCTATCTCAAAATTTTGATCCGGTGACTCTGGGAAAAAATGAGCGTGGGAGGGGGCATAGAGGCCTTCCAATTTTTTCGTCACTTAAAAAGGGCACTAGAACTTCTAATCTCCATTAGAATGAACTCTATCAAGACATTCTAGGACCAGTGGGTCGATACAATCACCCCAGTTCCGGAAGAAGAGAGAGCGTAATTGGAAGACGGCGCCGTGAAACGAGCTTTTGAATCTAACAATGTTACCGCTTTGCGCATTCTCGAAATAAAGCTTGGACATGTCGGCGCAGCCATCACGCAAATCGACGGCAAATACTTAATCACCTATAAAAAAAGAGTCGTTTTCGATCCCGAAAGCGGTCAGCCGGTCAATTATTGGGAATTCAACGAAGCGAAAGAACTGAATAAATTTTTATTTCAAATCCAAGTGGTGGTATGCAAGGTTGCTAGGCTGTAGTTTTCACAGGAAGCCAACTCGGTTTGAAATGGGGCCTGAATGGACTTGCATAGCCCAGCTGCCCTCACTGCAAAACCAACCCACTATGTCATCGAGAACTCGATCCACGCAGCAGCACTTTTCTGCCCTAGAATTCTGTCTACGCAGCAAAATTAGGGGCATCCACTAGTATCATATCATTGACTGGCGTAATAATCTTTCAACTTTTATAAACAAAATTGGAATTCAGGTGAAGTTCTTAACATTTTCGCTAATACGTAATGTTGAAACAGCAATACTCATAGTTTTTAATTTCTAACCCTCAGAAGGAAATATTCTAAATAATTAAAAGTTGTCCCTTAAGATTTTATTTTTTATGCTAGCCTATCATACCTTAAATCGCAGCTTGGAGCGATATAAGGATTATCCATCCTTGTGATCCCAGTGTCGATGCGTGACCAAGCCTCATTTTTGCAAATTTTGCATATTTTTTGGTAAGTTTTTAGATTGCAACTGACGTAGTTTGGCTTTTTCTTATTTTTAAGGATCTCTTGCGTGTTACTTTTGAGCTTAATACGGTGAATTAATTACGAATGCAATTTATGGTGTTTCGCTTTGTACAATCGGGACATCAAGCGACGTGCAATTCCAAGCAGCCGTCGCGATAAATTAACAAAAAATGAACAAAATAATTAAAACAGAAACCATTTAGTTATTTGACCTAAAAATAGAAAGCTTTAAATTTGCAAAATGAGCATTAAAGCTATAAGGTAAAGGGGAGGAGGGGGAGAGGAGATTCATTGATTGAGTATATTAACTGTGTAAGGGATGAAAGTTTTTCTATATCTTTCAGTTGGAACTTTTATTGGAACAAGAAAGGGGATTTTTGGTGAAGAGCAATGCAGGTTCATATACCTACAAGTAACAGCGATACGAGTAGTCCTTGGCGAGTTCTGGTTTCCGTAACAGCCTGATTTTCCGTGTTCTGCTGTGATTTTGACGCACTGACAGTCGAAGTTGAATGGGATGTTGACGAAAATAGGCACGCTGGAAAATGATGGATTTAATATATAGTTCAAGGTTAGCGCTGTGACCCTGGTTCGGGAAAACCGCAGAATTATCCGCCTAAGCATTAAAATCCAACAAAACCAGTTGCTGACCTCATTTCCTACCTTAACCGCAGCACTAGTATTCTCGTACATAGCACAAATCACTTCAATGGATTTTTCTGGTATACCATACAAGGATAAGACTTTCGCTAACGCTCTTCTGTCAACAGAATCGAAAGCTTGCTCATAATCGATAACACTGAGGACCAAAGGTGTTTGACAACGAAAAGACTTCTCAATTATTTACCTAAGAGTGAAAACTTGGTCTGAACTGCAGGAAGTGTGGGTTCGACGAGCGATCGAAGCCACCGCTCAGGACCTGCTGAAAAACCGCAAAGCGGAAGTCCGCTGTTCTCCGCTCTACCACGCCGTCAACGGCCTGAACATCTACCTGGATCGCATGAAACTGCAGGACCCGGCCCAGGTTGCCGATGCCGGCCGGCCCGAAGCCAAACTCAAACCGGTTGATGAGACTGCGGCGCCCTCCCTCAAGAGTGTCCCATCTCCTTCAGCTAGAGGATGTCACAAATGCCAAATTTCAGCTCAATCGGTCCATTCGTTTAGAAAACATAGCAAACAAAACAAATAGAAAATGAAGCACTTTATAGCATAATAGCAGTAGCTGAAAGCAATGAAGAAACTCCAATATAATTTTATTTGAAATAGAGTCTCGTAAAAAAAATCATGATCTTTTCGTTTATTTCATTCTAGAGGGGGAAAACTACTCACGCTTGGTACTTCTGAACATGCTACTGACAATAATGATAAGATCAACAACAACTACTCGTTGTGGTACGATGATGAATCTGATTCTTCATCGGACGAGTCAGAAAGTATAGTGATTGATGTTGCTGATCTTCACTTGCCCCCTTTTCTTGGTCGAACTGTATCTTCAGGTTCATATACTGGATCTGGATCTATGAGAAAGGAGAAGAACAATAAGCGCTCCTCAAATACCAAGAAGAGCGGACAAAAATTATTCAAAACCATGACAAAATATTTTTAGAAAATACGAAAAAATTTATTACTGCTACATTGTGTGACAAGAGTCCTAATATAAAATAAAGGCTATTGCAAAAGATATAAAATTCATACCGGGACTTGATGTGTTCAATATTATTAAACCAAACTCGTGGTTGATAATTGATGATTTAGCTGAATCCATTGAAAAATGGTCTCAGGTGATGTTTTAGTTATTCACAGTATTCGTACCTGGAGGAGGACACACAGTACGTTGTAGTTGCTGTGGCTGTTGTTCTTGAATTCCCACACCGTTGTTGCTATGGGTGCGAGATGTCGCTTCTGCTCCTGCTACACCTACCAAATTGCCTCCGGTACTCGTGCGATTGGGTTCTCTCCATTGTTGCTTCTGTGAAGGAGGATGCGAATCACTAGTATTTTTGCTGATATGATGATGATGATTATGAATCTCTTCTTTTTTCCCTTTGGTAAATGACGGGACATTGATTCATAGAATTTTGTTAGAGCTCATACCACATGATCTCTTGTGTCTTAGCTCTTCATGCCTCGTCACAAGTGCCTTATGAGCTCTTAGCTCTTGTTTATAAACGCATTTCTTAACTTCTGGTTACTATAGGCTTTTATTCGTTCTTTACTAGGTTGCAGCTGCTGGTGCAACCATGAAGGCTGAAAAGTCAAAATGGGAATGGGGGTGAAATGAAACCTAGAGTGCCTAATGCTGCAGTAGAAATTACAAGGGGTTGCCGGCTAACCCTAGAATTTGAAAAGTTGTTTCCGCGATATGTTATATCATTAAGCAATTTCAAGTCGGAAAAACAGTTATGCTTTGTGGCAAGTTTGTTACTAGTGAGATCTATTGCTATTCTATAATCGGTAGTGAGAGTGTCAGGATTAAAAATGACTAGATTTGAGCAGTAAAAAACCTCTGTTTGAAGGGGAAAACTAAATCTGCGCGGGCAGAGTGGGAAATGCCTGCGTTGGAGTTTGTCATGCCAGCACCACAAAAACGAACGGCCAAAGGTGAGCAATCAAAATCTCAACCGCAGACTGCCACCGTTATGCAGAACCGGGCAGCGGTGACAGGGCCAGGTGCGACCGGCCGCGCGTCAGATTTAGTCGTCACGCAACTGGAAGAACAGATCATATCGGGTGAGCTGGCTTCCAGGGCGTGTTGAAGGGAAATGTGAGCTAATAAAATTGTATTCTGCTCATACTGCTATTACAATAAGTAGTAGTACGACTGCTGCCCCCACTATTAGTACCGCTGTTGCTAGGCCTAATGGTGATAAACCTGAAACTACTACTCCTTCAACCTTTGCCCTGTACGTTAAAGTTTTACTTTCGTCAACAATTTTGTGAGAACGATTTATCCAACTCAACGGCTGTTGATTTTAATTACCTGAGTCGCAATTCAACCACAACCGCTTTGAGGTGGCAGTCGGGTGAAAAAGCTGTGTTTTACAATACAATTTGTTTTGCTCAAATAGGTATCAAAGACGCAAATACAAAAGTTAATACACTTTCTAATGATAGTATTTTAAGAGTTTCACTGATCGTGGCAATTCACGTTTGCTCGCTCAAAAAAGAAAATCGTTAGTATAATTTTGATCGGTCACCATATTCCTCCAGTCTTCCTTGTTAATATCTTTTACGATGACCTGTGTGCGCTGTCAACTTTTTAATTTTGTTTCTGTTAATTTGACTTGTCGTGTCAAATTTTTTCGATTAATATTAATGTGCTTTTCTATAGAATATTTAGTTTGAGAAAGATCCCTCGTTTAATATCCGCTAGGGAAGTGTGAAAAGGTAAGTGAGACTTTGAATCGATGCGATTATTTTATTTCTTATCTTTGACACTGATGGATGATTTTCTAATATATTTGCAAATCCGAGCAGGATTAACAGTGAAAAACCTGAAAGAACCTCAACAAAACTATACTATTTTAATTCAAAAATCAACGGACTCGGTCGAGGACTTCGGCCTCGACACACATTATTCAAAAGCTTGGAGAGGGGAATCCCTGTACCCAACAGATGCACCTCCAAACAATTCCCCCCTTGTAGTACCTGGTTGGTTCATTCATAAAAAATTAGGGGCTGATGAATTTGAATGAAAAGTATTTTAAAAGAACAAAAGACTTAAGCGTAAAGAGCAAAGTTTAGAAAGGGGCAGCCCACCTCATTTAGGGAATAATTTCTGTTCCTTTTAAATTTTAATGTTGCTCCTTACTTTTGGTCGATTTTTTTTTATTAAATAATCAATAAAGAAAGTGAAGGACCATCACATATGTTACATAAATAATTACTTTTTTTGTAAAAAGAGAAGCTATCACTATTGAAGTTTTTTTTTGCCAGACGGAGTAGACCTTATACTAAGAACTCTTGTGACTATATGGTGATATATCCAACATAAACAAAGAATATATAACACAGAGAACTACTCTGTCTTCAGGTACAGTATAAAGGAGGCAGCACTAGTACAGTTTTAGTTGATCAAAAATGTAAGTAGTAGAACTTAAAGGAGAGAAAATTCAGTTCAACACCACCTTCATCATTCCCTGAAACCCTCCCAAGGACTCAGTTGCTCTGTATCTCCATTCCACCATTTTACTCTCTAGTTGAAAAAGATGAAAATTTTACTTATATAGGCACTAGTTCCTCAATGTCAAACCTTGATTATACCGTCTCTTCTTTTCCCTTGAACCAAGCCACAGTCTTGCGTGAAGGCTTTTGCTCTGATCACCTTCTGATCTGTGTATATATGGAGTGCATCAATGCTTTCAAAATTTCTAACTTATTAAGATCTGGTCACCCTTTCGTAAGCTACAAATACCTCAATTTTGAAAATTACCCCCCCCCCCAACTCCACCAAAGAGAGCAGATCCGGTCCGATTATGCTAGTCACGCGTCTTAGACAGGTTTTTATTCTTCCTATCCAGTTTCATCCTGATCTCACCGCTTTAAGTATTTTTTAAGATTTCCGGTTCCCCTCAACTGCCCCTCCCCCAAATTCCGCTGGATCCGATGGAGTCCAATATTGCTCTAGAAAAAATTAGGCCATACTCTCTATCGCCAGCCATCTCGTTTGGCTAGGGAAAATCAGACACTTCTCAGCTGTATCAAGAAATGCTTGACACTGTCTAAATTCCATTTCCCGTTTTGGGCTAAACGGAATTAGCCTAAAAAATATCATGACTGAAATGCAAAACACCCGGGTCTGAGACATCGGACACATCAGATGACCAAGGAGTAGACGAATGGCAGTTTGGGGGATTTTTCCAACCCCTCCGTTTATTCAATCCTCCCCTTCTACTACGCACCCAAGAGTATTTCAGTAAGTCTTTCTTCAGTCCAATCCTTTTTTTCATTTTGAATCACCGTATCTTAATGACTACTTATTAATTTAAACTCTTTCTTGCATATAGTGTCATATATATATGTGTATTTTTGTATCAGTTATTACCGATCGTTAAAATACAGATACTCATTTCATGTCATAAATAATCCTCAAAATGGTATCCATTCATTGCAGCCAAGACATTAGTTTAAAGTTGTAAGTGAAGTTTGCTCACTAAGGCCAAAAGACACAACTTTTGAGTAGTTCTGAAGTTATATCTCACAGAAGGCATTGTGAGGAAAACTTCAACCAACATACATATGGACATATTGGCAAGAGTCATCCTGTAGTTGTTCTGTAGGTACTACATTTTTTGGTTTCTGATTCATTATGGTCGTCGACTTCGTGTCGGGGGTCGTGGCGCTATAGGCATTCTTTATGGATATCGCGGTTGACGGCGTTCCCGATGCCGAAAAGGCCGACCCGAGGTAACCCGAGAGGTTTGGATAGTCCTTCAAGGTGGCGCCGGCATTCGCGGGGCTGTTGGCCCGCACGAACTTGCCCCCGGATAACACGAAGGCCGATTTCGCCGTCGTCGTCAGATTCCCCAGCGCGGTCTTGAAGTCAGAGAACTGAATTAAAACACGCCTGGCATATGCCGGCTGTTACAAAGGTGTATCAGCAATATCCTAGGAATTATTTGGTATGCGAAGATGAAACTTACAGGGCTTATTGTCTGAAATTCTGAACTAGCCAAATGGCAAAATTTAAAATAATTTCAATTTTTAACTGCTTACAAATTTCAAATGTTTTCAATTTCTTAACTTTAAAAAACCTAAATTATTGAGACTCTGAAGAATAAAGCAGTCCGCCGGTGACGTGGCGGCGGGTGACGTGGCGGCGGGCGACGCGACAACGGGGAAGGTAACGGCCGTTCCGCCGATGCTGACGCCCTACCGACTGCGCGATATGCAGTTGAAGAACCGCGTCGTCGTTTCGCCCATGGCCCAGTACAAGGCCGAGGACGGCAAGCCGACCGACTGGCATCTGGTCCACTACGGCGAACGCGCCAAGGGCGGCGCCGGGCTGGTCATGACGGTATATGCTTTTGGACATGTTTCTGGCGCACACATCAATCCAGCTGTGACCATACCTATGATGATTACAAAGAAGATAGGAATCTCAGACGGGATTGGATATATTGTGTTTCAAATTATAGGTGCAGTTATTGCAACAGCATCTCTTGCTGCACTCTTCCCAGAAATTGGAAAAGAGGTATTCTGGGGTGCACATGGTGGTCCAAGTGATTTAATTAACAATAATATCATGTCACCACTGACCAACTGATAGACATAGGTGATAACTGTAGTACTTTGAATGTCCATTAAAACGAACGATGGCGTAACTGATCTATAAAATAACAGCGTGTTGTGGTAAGTCCAGATACGCTGGAAAAACGGCATCCAGCAAAAAAAAAATACTTACTTAGCATGAGAAATATTACTGTTTACCCTTTTCTCAAGTAAAAAAAAAAGAAAAAAAGAAAGAAAAAAAAAACAAGCTGACACCTTGAAGAATCTAGGAGAAAACATGGCGAGTGTTGAGTGACTTGTCCCCCCAAACATGCGTAGCACTCCGAGGCCGAGTATAGAGTAACGTGAAATTGCCACCTGCGCTGCGCAAATCTCATTGATCAGTATACAAGAGTTTGCTTGTTACTGATATTTAACCTTTGGAACCCTCTCCGAAAGACAACCCTGAATCATTTTTATTACTATACGGCTGGTGTTAGTTCAATGTCAGGGAGCGGCTGGTCGTCCAGACGAGTTCGATTGCGCGCCGACTGTAGCCGAAGACGCCGAGCGCGCGCTGCAGGAAACCGGTGCTTGAGTTATCGTTATCGGCCATTGCTACCTAGAATACTCGAATTGAATGGAGCGGATATGAAGTTGATGATTCGACTTGCAAGCGTCACAAGTCTGATGCTATTGAGCTGCGGCTACGTTGCGGCATCGGATGTCGATGACCTGACGTCCGGCGTCCGGTTCGGTCAGCCCGAAGCAACCGATCCATTCGCCGCTCGCCAGACGGGGCAAGTACTTCTGGCGTTGTTCCTCCGTGCCGAAGGCGTTGATCGGATGCATGACCAGCGAGCTCTGGACCGACATGGCCGATCGATAGCCGCTATCCACGCGCTCCACCTCGCGGGCAACCAGGCCGTAGGAGGTGTAGTTTACGCCGGCACAGCCATATTCGGGATCGATGGTGAGTGAAGTTAGAAGGTTCAATTCAGAACAGTAGATCGCCGAAGCTTAACTTTTGGTAGATTTTTAGTTGAAAAGTTTTTAGTTTTAGTTAATTTGTTTTCGCAATAATCTTTTACTTTTAAGATGAGTAGGCGATTTATGAAACTTACTAAGAGGGTCTGGAAGGGGAGTATATGAGAGGGGTCCTTATAAACCTCCAGTTAAGGGCTTTGGACCATGTTATTGCAAAGTTACGCCATCATCCGGCTTCAGCGCTACAGCCTTCTCGATCAGCTCCATGCCCTCTTTCAGGTTCACGCCTTGATCAATCCAGGAGTAGCCCAGGTAATTCAGGACGAGCGGTTGCTCTGGCACGAGTGCCAAAGCCTGCTTCAAATCCTTTTCCGCGGCCGGCCAGTTCTTGAGCCGTTCGTGGCACGTGCCCCGGGCATAATAATAAGCCAAATGCCGGCGTGTTTGCGGCTGCGGTATTCTTACTGCTGTATTATTTCTTTTTTAAATAAAGTTTTTCTTGAGGAGATAAATAGTGAAGTTCAAAATTATTACTATACTTAAACTTATAATTACTTATAATTAAACTTACTAATTATAGCTTCGCTGATCATGCAAGATGTATCTTTAAAGCTAGCTCAAACAAACTGACTCGTGATCCAGAATTTTTTCAGGGGTTATTACAAGGATTTTCTTTCTTTTTTTTGGGGGTAGTTCAAACATCAGATAATAAAATCTTTGGGGTCTACACAACCACCCAGAGCCCAGGGTCAAGTATATTAAATTATGCTCCGGAGGCGTATAATGTATTTATGTAAGGGTTGGTCGTATAAACTTTGAAGGTGGTTCATTTAATTAAAAGTTGAAATTTCTAGTTCATTTTAATAGTCGAAAGAAATCCGAGCTAATTTACCCTCCCCCCACAAGCCCCTTTTTCCCAAATCCATAATTGTGCTTTAATGCTTAATACAACCTTGATGTATTTCAGTGACTTGGCTAGAGATTTTACTCGGTTGCTCTCTTTTTTCTACTTTTGCAATCCTGATAAACACAGTGGTTAAGAGCCTATGGGTAGAATATTGAGAAGTTACCCCCTATAGAGCAAGATATTATCAAAAGGGTCTTCCCAGTTTGTACTACAGCTTTATGTCTCGATCTCATTTTTTTTTGCTTTCTGGCAGGGAGGCCTTTCTCGACCTTTGAGGATCACTGGCTCGGTAAGATCACCCCTGGGAGAAACAAACATCTGTGACCTTCCTTCTGGCAAAAAAAAAAACAAAAATTTCCACATTTTGCACATGGGAGCTTGAAACATCTAGAGTTTGGTTATCTTATTTGTTGAATCGTATAGTGTATTTTCATTAAAATGATGTGGTGTTTTGGGGATGTTTCCTCCTGTTTAAGAAATTGGAAAGGAAAAAATCTTTCCGATGATTCCCCTTTCAGTAGTCAGCTTGTAGCTGATGCCCTACATTATTTGTACTAAAGAGGAGAATTTAAGAATCAGGAATCAAATAGAAATGGAATCTAAATTTAAAAAATAAAAAGTTTATTTCGTCTACCATCGCGATTCAGTGGTAAATTAAACTTGATACGATTGGATGCTCTTCGAACCTTAACTCTAGGAAGCAACTTCCAATTTTCGACCCCAACCTAAGCAAGACTAAGCAACTTCCTTATCCATCACGAGCCCTAATCCCTGCCTCTGTACCCCCATCTTTCCTGTCTGAGTAACTAAATACTATATCACCTAATTTCATGTTTCCTACCTCTCGGATACGAGTTTCTGAAACTCCTAATAAGTCCTGTTCGGAATGTCTAAATTCGTCAGTCAAAATATTGATATGATAGTTCTTTTTTAACGTTGTAACATTCCAAGTTTCCAACACATCTCCATCATCCTTTTGAGGGATCTAGTGGCTGCAACACATTGATTCTTGACACAGGGCTTTATGATGCTTGCAGCCGGTTCTTCATCTTCAGTAGCCGATTTGTAATAAGGAGCCGATTCTTTAGCCGATTTGCTGCTGGATCTTGGAGCAGGATCATCAATGCAGGATCGGCTCCGCATCCTGTGCAAGCGGAACCATGGGATTAATCTCCATCATCGTATCTAATAATTCAAATAAAATGGCTTTTGCAAAATTTTGATCAGATGTATTTGGGGAAATGAGCGTGGGGCAGGGGGTATATGCCTGCTAATCACTTTTGATAACTCTCAAAAAGGTAAATAGAAATTTTAATTTCCTATAAAATGAGCAACCTCTGATGTTTATACAACTGCCCCTTACAAAAAACCTTATCTGCCCCCAGGGCATAACTTACAACACTTCTCCTGGGCTCTTGACTTAAGGGATTTTCTTTTTCATAAACGTACATATGTGTTGTTCTTCCGCAAATCAAAAGCTGAAAAAAATGTTTACTAACACTCAACTTACTTGTGGTTATGGCGGGAAATAGGCGTTTATACCTTGCCCGGTATTAGGGATCTTCGAGAATTGTTTGGACCAGGTAGTTCGGTCTGCTCCCAGCTGCTTCGCAAGCTGTAGCCATTGGGTTGTCC
Organism: Alatinidae sp. Z8VKAUB7J3; assembly: GCA_010016025.2. Taxonomy (NCBI): domain Eukaryota; kingdom Metazoa; phylum Cnidaria; class Cubozoa; order Carybdeida; family Alatinidae; species Alatinidae sp. Z8VKAUB7J3. Next base: position 238,707,980 of record JAAAKM020721499.1, read on the forward strand.
ATCTGTGACCAAACATTCTGCGAGGATCAGCGCGAGCCCCGCCGTCGGGATCCCGACGCCCTCGAGTACCATGGCGAGGATCACGATCCCGGAGCCGGGGGTCGCCGGCGACCCGATCGACGCCGCGACCGCGGTCACGACGACGAGCAGCAGCGCGACCGGCCCGAGCTCGATCGAGAAGACCTGGGCGAGGAAGACCGTCGCCACGCCCTGGTAGAGCGCCGTCCCGTTCATGTTCACCGTCGCGCCGCGGGCTTCTAAAAAACGTTTTAAACATGTCCATAATGCATGTATACGTTGAGCAGCTAGTCATCATTTGAGAATTGTGGTTTCGTTGATGACTATAATGAAAAGTGTAGATTATACAATCCATGTAAATTGCACAGAGGATATGTGGTGCAAATTAAAGACTGCAATTTCTGTCTCTCAGAGGTTTGTGACTCTAGAGGTTTGTGATACTAGAGGTTTTCTATGCTCTAGTTGTTACTTGTCGTTTTAGTTAAGTTTTAATTCGTCTCAATGCGTAAAATAGTCTAGTATCGATTTTTTCTCCAAAACTGCAACTTTTACTTAAAAGGTGACTTTTAATCTCTCAATTCTTTACTTTTTCAAGGCTGGGAGCTAACCTTGAAAAAAAAGAAATATTTCACATTTCTGGTGTTATTATATGTACAAATAAACGGTTTCCTATAAATAGGGTTTTCTCTAGAGTTACAGACACTGTAAAAAAAAAAAAGGTTTTAAAAATGTAATGCATACATACTCAAATATACTGTTTTGTCGTTTTGTAACAAACAGCCAAACACTATCGTTAATATCATGCATATATAAAAAATACAGAGTAAATATTAGAAAACAAACAAAAACTAACTATTAGAAAGGCAACAGACTGTCAAAAGAAAGAAAAAAATTTGACATTGTGTAATTTCAACATTGATATTAATGTTGAAATTTAATATGTCTCTACCTACAAAATGACTCTGACCCAGGGGCACCAATATAAGGGGGGCGATTAAGCCTATCATATTTTCTCCTCGCCCAAAAGATTTTCAAAATATTTGTTTTGGTATTTTCATTGAAAAAATTTAGCAATACAACACATTTCCCCCTTTGATTATGAATTTCTTTTTCATCTTCATCATAGGGATTGAGAAAATCCTTACCCGCCCCTAAGTTTCCTTGAATTGGTGTTGCCCGCGCCGTTGTGGCCGAGCAGGCCGACCACCTCGCCGGGGTAGAGGTCGACCGTGACGTGGTCGCCCGCCTTGATGCCGCCGAACGAGACCGAGACGTCGCGCATCTCGACCAGCGGGGCTCCGGTTCTGTCAGCCATCACGCGTCTCCCGTGCGTTTGCGGTAGAGGATGTCGATCAGCACGGCGAGCACCAGCACGACGCCCACGACGATGTTCTGGAAGGGTGCGTCATGCTGTAAGGAGGGCAACCAGGAAGAAAGGAGAGAAAAATACACACAAAGACACAGAGTAAGACACATATACACACAAAAACAGGCCCAGAGATATGCAAACAGACGCTCGGTCACACGGACACTTCGGGAGAGAGACAAAAACACACACACACAAAAACACAAAGTCCGACAAATAAACACACAAAGACAGACACAAAGACATTCAAACAGACGGTCAGTCGCACAGATACAGAAATTAGGGAAAAACAGAAAGCATTGTCTGGTTTGAGGCCATTGTTTTTTTTATTACGTTTAAATGCTTATAGAAAAAAATTGTGGCCAACGTTATTTCAGATTTATGAGATTTATACGCCATCTTTTAAACCAGGATTACTCTCTGAGTTACCACATAGTAATCAGTTTATATATATCTGAATTTGAATTTGGAAAAAAAAAATTCAAAAAAGACGAATGACTCCGTGAATGCAATAGAAGGTTATTCATTTATATTCCAGATCTTCTTAGGATTCATATGTTTATTCCTAGCATTATCCTATATTTTCATTTTTGATGTGATTGCTCAGTATAACGTCAGTTTGAGCTGGCTTTCATTTATGAATTCATTATAATATTTATTTATTTAAAATTTGAATTACTGTATGACTTTGTTTCTGCCTGTTTTGGGTTTTAACATGTTTACTTATCTTCGAAAAACCTTTACGTGCACCAAATTTCTATGGGGGAATATCTTAATGTAGAGAATTTGAAGAGCTTTGGGAGTATGTAAGCACTTCCAGAGTTTCATTTGCACTTCGTTCAATACTAAATTTTTCGCATCAAATTTATTATTATTCGCTTTGAATCTTATTTGGTTATCAGTGTCCTTAAAATTTTGAGTGAAATGGACTTAAAAAAACAAAACATAGTGAGGAAAATAGTGATCTTCAAAATATTACTTTAAAATACCTCCCCAGGACATACTTTAGCCTGTAGACCCATCCCTGAAAGTTTTATTTTCATAACCTAAGCCGTTTCTAAGATAGCAAGAAGTCAATTAACTAGAGTTTTACCATTTCAGAGCACTCTAGAGGGAGAAGGAGTGGAGGTAGGTACTTTAAAATACCTCCCCAGGACATACTTTAGCCTGTAGACCCATCCCTGAAAGTTTTATTTTCATAACCTAAGCCGTTTCCTCCTATTTTCTAAAATAAGGCAAATATTCTCAGGCTCGTTACTTTTGATGGGTAAGTCTAAACTTAACGAAACTTATATATTTAAAATCAGCATTAAAATGCGATACTTTTGATGTAACTATTGTTATAAAAATTAAGTTCTTTAGAGTTTTGGTTACTATTGAGTCGGGTCGCTTACTACAGTCCATCACCACAAACTGTTTCAGAGTGAAAAAAATCAAAAAATACTATGGTATGGAAGACTAGTCGATCTCCTCCTAAACCACACAATATTCAACTTTCTTTTGTGCTTCTTATGCTATTATCCTCGACTAATCTTGTTTTTTGACAGAGTTGTGAAATCTAGAATGAAAGGCTAGTGCTTTTTTACAAGCTATAGTTTATCAAAAGATAGTCGACATTCGAATTGGACTTCATAAATCGTAGATATACCATTTTAGACTTCATAAATCGTAGATATACAACCGCGTCTTTGGGCGACAATAAAGGTTGCAATCAACTGGGCTTGATAGTCAGCCAGTTGCCAGAAGCCGCCGTCGGCTGGTGTTGCGAGGCCGACAGCGAAGAGGTCGTCTCGCTCCCGGTGGAAAACATGCAGGAACAGGCTCGACTGGCCATTCTCATCAAGAAAATAGTTCTTATCCATAAATGGGAACGAAGGCTTTGACCCCGTTGCATAGCTCAACACGTCGACCTCCCGTGGCCAAATATTCCTGATGGCCTGTATACATCTGCCAGCATACCAACAGCATGAACGCGAGACTCGCGCCCATATAGGCGAGCAACTCAGGGCTTCGGTAGCGATCCGCTACACCGAGAATGGACAGACAAACAACCAGCAGCAGAAGAAAGCATTGAAACAGAAAGCCAAGGGTTCCTATGTGTTCCAGCCTGGCCGCGCCATCGCCTCCGACTTGCGTGCCTGGATGATGAATACCCCAATGAGGCTTTCGTTCCTGCTGAAAGTTCTTTTAAAGTATTATTCAGGTTCTCCGAAGAAATGCCTTCTTCATTTTCTTATTGAATTCCTTTTCAGTAATTTAATGAAATTATGTCCTGTGAAAACAAGGACCTTTTCATTATAAACCTTTTGTACAAAGTTTTCCCTCCCCCACCCCAATATAAAACAGAAATATTAAAAACATACGCGTTTGCAGAAATATGTCATGCAACTAAAATTTTGGATAAGGGGCTGTTCCCTTCTCAACATCCCGCTTTTTACGCTAAAGTTTTTTTCTGTTTGAAAAAGTAGACTTGAGAGAAAGAGTCAAACTTTAGCATAAAGAGCAAGGCGTTGAGGAGGGAACAGTCCCTTTCATATATGGAGCAATTTCTGTTCGTTTTAGGTTTTAATGTCGCTCCTTACTTTCAGTTAAAAAAAAATTATTTAATCTGGTTGGCGCACACACAGCGCCCCGGCGGTGTTGATGCGGGCATACAGATCGGGATCCGCCTGGCGGATGTTCTCGAAAACCACCTTCAGGCTTTCGATTGCCGGGCGCAGCATGCTGACCCGGATCGGGCCAACCTGCTCTGTCACCAGCTTTTCCTTCAGGTCCGGGTTCGTCATCGGCTGGCAGTGGTCGTTCAGATCTTGCCGCGGACGGCCCAGCTTCTCTGTCAGGTAGCGGCACAGTTCGTTACCACGAACTGTTTGAAAAAGAAAGTGGACATTTTTGATTTATGGTTTTGCAGCCTTTTCAATAGGACCTCCAATATTTTTGGTCACTTAAGAAGGGCACTTAAACTTTTCATTTCCGTTAGTATGAGTGCTCTTGCAACACTCTAGGACCACTTGGTCGATGCGATAACCCCTGGGAAAAAAACAAAACAAAAAACAAACAAACAAATAAGCACGCACCCGTGGATCAGTAATGAAAATAATCCTCAGAACATTTATGTCACATCTTTTTTTGGAGCTAGTTAAAAGATATGTTTAGAAGAGCAAAAGTAGCAAGAGGTCAGCATGATATTGTACATATTCTGATATACATTTATAGATTAGTATTTAAATCCAAAAACGCAAAAAAAGGATATTATCTCTACTTATTTGGCATTTCAATAACAAATAAGAGAATTTGGACCTATATTGGAGTAGTAAGAAACTAGAGGTTAATTTTAATCCCTCCTAAGACATTCTTCTATATTTCCCTAAAGACTGTGAAATGGGAGCGTTCACAAGGACTAAGGGTATTAAAGAGAAATTTTAAGAAAATAGGGAGGGCTATGTTAAGCAAAATCAAAGTACACTATGTGCATCATGGTTGTTAAAAGGCCACATCAGCAATATTTTAGGAACGGTTGAGGATATTAACATGCAACTTACGAGGCAACCATCCTTATCATAAGTAAACATTCCCTTATTTCATAAGAACTAAAGAAGTCTTGAAAAAAATGACTTGAAGAAAAACGTCTTAGAAACGTCATCTCTGAAAGCAATATTATCTGATAACACTCTCTAAAGCATTACAGGTTTATACAGGTTACACCATGCAGGTTTATACCAATTGTAAGCAATTTCTATAAATAAATTTTCCCCTCTGCATTTCAATTATTGCAGTCATGGAAAAATCTTCCGTTACGTCACAAAAAAAGATTATTTTGCAAGCGAAATGTTCTAAAAATCTTGAAAATATACCTAACAACCTTATCAAATATTTTGAAAGGGTATTAAGTTAAGAGGAGCGATCCTTAAAGCCTTTTTGTCAAGATTCTACCAGTCAGACACTGAGCTGCCAAGAATAAGCAACCTGTAAGACCACTTTTACTTTAGTTTTTACTTTAGTTAAGACCACTTTTACTTACTTTTTTTGGGGGAGTCGGGGGGGGCGGGATTAATTCCAAAAAAATAGAAAAAATGAAGTATTTTTAACTTACGAACGGGTTGTCGGATCTCAATGGAATTTGATATGAAGAAGGAAATCGTGTCTCAAAGCTCTTATTTAAATCCTGACCGGATCTGGTTACCTTGGGGGGGGGTTTGGGGGGCAGGGGTAACCTGACATCTTGGCAACCGCTTAGAGAGGAGGGACAGGGCTGATACTATTAAGAAAGAAAGGTTGAGAAGTTTAAAAGGTTAAAGAGGAACGCTTCGTGCGTGAGAAGAATATATATCCGCTAGTGGCTCTTGCTTTCAACTGAAGAAAATGACTGCTGACTTTTGGGCATTGAACTCGTGGCCAAACTCCGCATACTGGTACTGTAGTAGATAAAAAATTTCGCTAATGTGCTGGGTAGTACAAATTGATTCAGAATATCGTTTGCACAGCAATCTTCAAGTTGTTCATTATGATATGTTGCTATTTTTTATTACTGTGTTCGATAAAAATATGTGTTGAGATTCTAAATTCTAATGTTCTACTATTTTCATTTCTAATTTCTAACTTATTTGTAATTTATGTATTCATATTTAATTTTTAGTTAAACCCAAATGTAAACGCTTTCCAAAGGAAATTTGTTAACGAAGTGCGCAGGTGTGATGAGATGGAGAGGAAACTTCGATTTATAAACATATCTAGTATTTGTTCCATCGAATTGTGATTAGGCTACATACGTAAATATCGTATTGCTCCACTGTAAAGAAAAGAAGATGAAGATGCTTCCAATCACCGGGATGGCTATTAGGGCAGCTGATTTTTTAGATTTTTTTTTTATATTGAAGTTCATCGACACTATTTAATTAGAGTCACAATTTTTCCCTTTTTCTCTCTCAACAAGAGCTCATAATGCACTTGCGACGTAGCGGGCATCGCGTTCTGCATTGCTAAACAGAACGTCAATTCACCGTACTTCAACAGGATTCTTGAAGAGATTAAGTTCACTATGCGTGTACGAAACTTCAGTTTATGTCACTTTTGCTCCTGAGTTTTGAATATTGAGTTAAGTTTTAAGACATCTTCCAGAAAGGCTTTATTTCTTTTTAGGTAGAGATCTGTCAAATCGATGGCTCAGTGGCTTTTTTAGTTGACACCCGTCAATTAAATGAACTATCACAAATTCATCAAGGGCCCTTTTTTAGAGGGTCAGCAGACGCTGAGGCTCAAAAAGGGATTTTTGAGGTATTGTATAGCCTTGAATTTGTTTTACCGAAAATTTCTCCAAATTTAGAAATAAAAATGTTCGGTTTTATTTTATTGAACTCTAATTTAGTAAAAAATTTAGAAATCTAAATTTAGAAATAAAAATGTTTGGTTTTATTTTGTTGAAATTGAAAAATTGAACTAAAACCTTCCTATTTTATTGCGTAAAACAGTATCCTTAAAAAAGCCCTAATCAATAAGTCAATATGATAACAAAATTTAGAGTGAACCAAGAGGGGGGGCTAAGTGGGACGTCAATATCCTTTTTAGCTAACATAACCGTGTTACATTACGTTCCAAACGCCTTAGACATTAAGAAAACCAGTGTCTCCAAACACAAACAGGGTATAAAAGAGGTGGTATCACCCAAGTTGCATCCTCAACTGGCATGTGAGTCCACTTAACCAAGAATTGGGCAAGTTGAGAGCGACGTGTCTTCTTCAAAGACTTGTCCAACAATGCCTCTGGCACAATTTCCAACTGGTCCTCAGTCATTTCCAACAAGACTTGCGTATCAATAATCTCGTGAGGATTAGGAGTATGCTTCTTCAACAAGCTGACATGAAAAACATCATGTACCTTAAGTCGGGGTGGCCTCTCTTGGGCAAATTGTCTCGGGGCCTTGCCCGTCTGCAGCGGCGGCCGCCCGGCAGGCAGCCTGCGGGACGCTGCTTATTCCACCACCTTCGGCACCGCGAAGAAGCCCTCGCGGGCGTCGGGCGCGTTCGACAGCACCTTGTCCTGCTGGCCGCCGTCGGTGACCTCGTCCTTGCGGCGCTTCAGGCGCTGCGGGGTGACCGAGGTCATCGGCTCGACGCCCTCGACATCCCTAGGACAAGTGAGATCCTTAAAAAGCTGAAAAAAAAAATCAAAGACTAGCCACACAATAATAGTATTTCTTACGTAGGGGCTTAAATGCGTTCTGAGACCATACTAGCTATGTATGACGTATGAAAATAAGAAAGGAAATAATAAATGGAAAGAGAAAAATCAAATAGGTGAAAAACGAGGATTTAATCCTCGTTTTTCACCTATTAGATTTTTCTCTTTTCATTTATTTGTTAACAGTGATTTTTGCAGGGCGAGATTTATAATATATTTATTGGATTTTAGTATTAATTCGAATCAAGTCTAAAATATCAATGTTAAAATTTCAGCTCCCAACCTTTAAAACCACACCTAAATAGTTATTATGGTCTGCAATTAAGTATTTGTTATTGTAGCTTATTATAATAATGATATTGTCAATATATTATACAATAAAATTTTATTTTAAGCTACTATAATATTTTAGTATTCGCAGAAATAACAATAGGTTCATAGTGATGTGTTCATATACAAAAATGATTGTTTTTGCGTTCCCTGTCAAACTTTACCTTCTATTTTCTTTTTTTTGTAAGTTTATGTGTTATGGTGGTTCAACGGCTATGCTGAAATATTTAAATTAAGCCGATGAAAAACGTTTCCGTTAAAAAAGGGAACTCATTTTCGATCTGGACTTCTAAAATACTTACCTTATCTTAGATCTTCCAAATTTTCATCTTATCATTTTTGTACTTAATTATATTATTATCAGAAGAAAATATGCACCATGCACTTATATGAATTATAATATTATTTTGTTATTATTACAGTATTTCCAATTTAAATAATTATTAGCAATGCTTATACGATAATTTATAATAATACGACATTTAAAAATTAATACGATTTAAAAAACAATTTGAAGGGCTTATTGCATTATCTAAAAGTTCAAGTTAAATAACACTACTACTGACATATGTGGATGAAATGTATATGTTTTGTTATGTTTTGATGAAATTTTATAATTTGGCATAAGTAACATTTCATCAAAACATATACATGCACATTTCACTAGGCTAGCCTGGCCTATTACAATGCATACCCTTGGTTAAGAATCTTGAATGAATAATTACTTCTTGGACAAAATATTATTTTGTATTTATCAAATTAAGGTTTAAAAGTAATATTGTCTCTCGTTTCACCCTCCAACTTCCCCCATTGTCACCAGATCCGGTCGAGATTCAAAATAAGAGCTCAGAGACACGAGATCCTTCCAAACATCAAATTTCACTAAGATCCGAACAACTGTTCGTAAGTTAAAAATACCTCATTTTTTCTAATTTTTCCGAATTAACCGTCTCTCAACCCACCCCCCCCAGATGCTAGAACCGGGGAAGTAAAACTTTCTAATTTAATGTTGACTGGTTCTTTTTTTTAAGCTGGAAACAAACTATTTTTTTTATTTAATAAAAAAAAAAAAAAAAAAAAAAAAAAAAAAACATTCACTTCCGAACAATGCAAAAGAGAACTATAGTGAATGATGGGATTCAAGATTCTGATCTTATTACTGTACCTGATCAAGTGAGACTGCTGTCATCCGTCCGTTATTAGTTAATTATTCAACACTGGAAACAAGGGCGCCAGCAGGGGGGGGGGCTATGCCCTTAAACGCCGGTCGTTATCGCGAAATGTCGCGCGAGCTGTTTGCGGATCCGGAAGTCGATCCAGCACGCTACTTCGCCCGCGCCTTCAGTTTTCCGCAGTGGGTCGCCGCACGCTGGGGATCGCGATTTTCATTCGAGGAACTGACACAACTCGGGTTCTGGTTCGATGCCCCCACCGGTGTGACGCTGCGTGTCAACACGCTGCTGGCGACACGCGAAGCGGTGCTGACATCAATAGCCGAGTCAAACTAAAAAAAGCGAAAATTAACATAAGTAGGGCTGATAATCCCTTTGTCTTCTCAAAACCAGATCACAATTAGAGCTTTACTGAAAAACAACAACAAACTAATGACCTGGGCTTGTCAGTTAAACTGACATATACTGACATTTTTTCGTTAAGGTTTTGATAGTTTTTTATTTATGAAAATAAGAAAAGTGAAAACATTTCAAGCGTATATTGTTTTCAGTGACAATTTCGCCACCAAAATTGCACGTGGAGCTGGCATTCTCAGAAGATTGAAGCATATTCTGTCGGAACGTACTCTTCGCACGATATATTTTGCAATAATCTACCCATATATCTTACGGATGTTTAGTTTGGAGCAGCAATTTTTATGTTAATTACAAATGTGTGTAAATTCCACAAATAAAGCAACAAGAATGATTGGGAAGTAAGGAAAAAATGTTAAAGACACCAGTGTTTGAAGAAAGATGGCCAAAGTACAGGGCTCCAAATATATTCATGGTTGATTTTCAACCCTTCAGAAAAAGGTGCATAATAAACACTGCTCCTTAATAGCTGATTCTGAGACCAGTAAAGGCTCAGGTCAGAAGCTTAGATCCTTATTTTGAAGCCTTGTACTGAACTTAGAGTAAGCTCTTGTAGACTTCAATTATCATGGAAAGACAGTAGCATGATACTGTAGTGTAAAAATTCGATCAGTGCTCTTGCTGCGGCAGTCTGTGCGGCAGTCAGTGCCTATGCATCTTGGAGAACGGCGAAGGAGGCACGCGCCTCCCGAAAGGCGGATCTGGCACCAAGGTTGGTCCTGGAGAAGAACTTCATCGACCTTCATTTTCAATGGCCCCATCCCGCGAGCATCAACGGCGGGCCAGTGTTCCTTGCCCGGAAGCAATCGAAAGATCGTGATCCTGCACCACCTATTTTTCAATCTAAGCGTTTTCCATCATTTTAGGTTTCACCACCCCAAACTTCCCCCAATATCACAAGATCCGGTCAGGATTTAAAATAAGAGCTTTGAGACACGATATCCTTCTAAATATCAAATTTCATGGAGATCCACTCACCCGTTCGTAAGTTAAAAATACCTCATTTTTTCTAATTTTTCATAATTAACCCCCCCCCCCACCTATCCCAAAGAGATCGGATCCGTTCTGGTTATCCTCATTAACCTGATGAGGTTTCAAATGTTTCAATATATATACATCATTTTGAAGAATAGCATCAAGCAAAGTTTAATATTCGATTCATTGACCATCAATTCATCAGATTTCAACAATAGACTGTGTTTTGACCTAACATTTTCTCAAAAGTTTACTATCATTTGAACCTCATTAACCTGATGAGGTTTCAAATGTTTCAATATATATACCTCATTTTGAAGAATAGCATCAAGTCTACTGTGTACTCTTACACATAACTATGACACTCTAATTCTTGATTACCCTTACTCGTCACACAGAGAGGTATCAGTCACACTATAAATATCGAGAAGGCGCTAGGCTTGCTTCTCTAATGTGCACTCTGAGGGTGATCCTTCTGTTGTTTTTAAAGAAGCATACGTTTCTCCATGAGCTTACGTGTGCTAACCACTTTCTTTTTTAAATGGCCAGAGGTACATGGTAGGAGGGTGAGTTGTTCAAACATTTGAGCGCTGGCAAAAAATATGTTAGTGGAAACCAAACAAAATACATACTAATATCATCACTCCACTTTGGTGCACTGTTCATATATGGGTATTGTTCACTTTGAGAAGGGGGAATCGGTTGTTTGCCTCCTGTTTATGGTCAAAACCTGCATAAGTATGCCTTTTTTGAAGACTCATAAGTTACTTGTATTTATTATCCTTTTTTGGCATTCCAACGATCGGTGTTCGCGCGGCGCAGGCGCGCGACCCGAACACTCTTGAACAGAAGATGGCCGCACTTCTCGAGGCCGAAACGCTTTCGACGGGACGTTGAAGCCGGGGGCGCGATGACACAGATACATCCTTACTGGTTCGATACCTCGAAGCCGACGCAGGAAAACTCCGTCCTGCCTTTCATGCTGGAGCGCAATGCCCGCAATGCGCCGGACAAGATCTGCTGCCGATTCGCAGCCATGTTTTTCTCTCGCATTCAGTTATAATTAGCTTATCCTTTCGTGAAATAAACTACGATGCAGGTACGTTTTAATTAAATATTTAATATACAGAGGCGGTTAGGTCGTTTTGGGCGGTCTGCTTTCCATAATTCTTTTTGTAATTTCCACGATTTTATAACTAAACTATTATATTTTCATCATATATTGGCATATTTCATTATGATTAAGTCATTTTCACTAGAGTGTTTTTATAAACACTGAATCTAAAGGCACTAAATATTTTGGTTGTGGATAATCAAGTTCAGAACTGTCGTAATTGTTTTAAAAAAAAGTGCAACGCTTCGGTATTGTTCAACAGAACTGAATGCTGGGAGTTTACATCTTAGTTTTTGGGAGTAGGCTATAGTTTGGTATTTTTTTTTTTGTAATTAAAAACTTTTTTCATTTTGTATATTTTTACTTTAATTGGCATACTTTCCCTTTTGTATTTTATTTTCACCATTCTTAGTTAGAGAAACCGGTTCTACTTAGATGAAGAGCTTGAGTTTGGTGGGTATAAGGAATGAGTACCTTTTGTCATTTAGCACTATCTTAACACTAAAAAACCTTGGCCTGAAAGCAAAGTATTGAGAAGGGATGCAACCCCTTCATATACCTATTTGTTTCTGTTTATATAACCAGAAATTTTCATCCTAACGTCTACCAACGTCATAACTACCTTGGAGTAGAGGAATCGGGATGAAGCTTGGTGGATGGAATAAGCATATTTCCTTGAAACGTGATTGAAGTAACCGTACTGGATTCGCTCTCTTTGGAGGAGTTGGGGAGAGGTGTTCAGTGATTTGGCGAGTTTGGTGCTTCTGGACGTGCTAGGACTATGGAAATTGGTAGGCGTGTCAGGGAGCTGCACAATTGACTTGATAAAGTCGTTTTCCGAGATTCGACCATCTGGAAATAAAATCATCTATCTACTCATCGCGAAACCCCAATGACTTACAGCATTACAGACCAAATCAGGTCACCTTTGGCTCTAATAGCCTTCGATCTTTGGGTCCGCAAATATGGAATGGCCTGCCGAATGAAATAAAATCCGCCGAAAATTTGAACAGTTTTAAACAGATGATTAAAAAGTGGGATGGCCCAAACTGTAATTGCAACGCTTGTCAGTATGGATTAACATAATTACCTTTTAGTTCTATATCTTCCTTTGATATCCTTCATTATATCTTTTTTGTTTTCTTTCTTCTTTTATTTTACCTCTTCCCTTGATTTTCTTTATCTTTATATCTGTTTTGTTTCCTTTCTCCTTTTATTTCTAGATCTCCTATTGATCTCCTTCATTATATCTTTTTTTGTTTTCTTTCTTCTTTTATTTCTATAGCTTCCTTTGATTTCCTTTATCTTAATATCTTCTTTGGTTAATTGCTTAGAGTGAAGAGATCGGGATTAAACTTGGTGGGAAGAATAAGCACAAGTCCTAGATACGTGATTGATATAACCGAACGGAATCTGCTCTTTTTGGGGAGTTGCAGGGGGTTTTAATTCGAAAAAATTGAGGTATTTTTAACTTAAGAATGGGTGACCGTTCGTGAGGTATTTTCAAATTTAATATTTAGAAGGAAATTATGTCTCAGAGCTCTTATTTTAAATACCTTAGCCAAAAAAAATAAATACTTCCTGGGCTCTCCTTGCCCCCATTCCCCCCTTAAAAAGAAGATGAAAGGAGTTAAACTAATTTAAGCATTATTGTACGAATCTCTAGAGGCAATTAACAAGGGGAAGGGTGACCTTCCCCATTTTAATGAGTTTAGTGACAGAAATAAATCTATTATTTTTCATTTATTTCAAAAATGTGCTGAATTTGTAAAAAGTCTATTTAGCTTTTTTTTCAACAAAATAATTCGAGAAAGGAATTAGCAAACACAGTAATACCCAAATCAGCAAAACCAATTGGTCCCCAAAATAATCCGCAGGCGATTTCTCTGAAAAACATCTAGTAAAAGTGTCCTCCGTTTTACGGAGCACCCACGCTCCCAACTATACTTGATCACTGCTATCAGTGTAGCTTTCAATATTCTAGTTTTTGTTTACAGACTTATCTTCTTAATCTTGAAAAATTTTAGCCTCTTCCGTTTCAATCTGGTCATACATAAATACTGGATTAGCTAATTTAGCTTTAAACCCAGATTGATTGCCCCTATGAAACTGAAACGCATCGCCTCGCAGTCCCGTAGTCAAACCAACGTCCGCTGAAGAAAGAAGACCTTGTTTTTTCAGATATAGTTGTTGCTGAAAAAGCGATTTCCCTAAGGGTTCCCCCGTAAAAGCATATGCAACCCGAACAAACTCCAGATTTGGGCTTATAGGCTACGTCCAAACTATTGACTCTTGAAAACGTTCCTAAAATGGTATTTAGAATTTTGAAATTTAGATTTGAAAAGTATCCTTTAGAACAGCTTCAAAAAATATTTGCTGTCCATTAGCGACATAGAATAGAGTACGTACTGAAACTTTATTTTGTTTATCAACAAGCAGGATTGAAACTTTATTTTGTTTATCAACAAGCAAGATTAAAACTTTATTTTGTTTAAATAACAAGAAAATGTACCATTTAGAAACATGGCTCTTTTTTTCATGTCACTTGTTCTTGGAAAGTTCTGTAATATTTAGCCTAAGCTTGGGCTAAGTCCTCCGTGAAGACAAAGTTTTCTCAACCATATAGCCCTTTAGCTCCCTAGAAACCAACAACCTCAAATGACACAGGAGTAGGAAAATTTAATGACAAAATAAACAAGTTTTTTATCAATGACAAATATATTAAAACCAAGGAGCGGCTTGGCTCAATAGAAAACGAAACTATAAAAAAAGGAATTTCGATGCCAACAGAGATTTTATGCTGATTTTAAATTTATAAGTTTCATCAAGTTTCGTCCTACCCATCAAAAGTCACGAGCCTGAAAAAATTTGACTTATTTCCGAAAAAAGAGGGAAACATCTTCTAAAAGGCAAAGAATCTTAATGAAAATTACACCATCATATTCAGCATATCAGAGAACCTTTGGAGGTGTGATGTGTTAGCACAGCACACATGTAGAAAATCCTTCAAACTATATAGAGTCTTGGAATATAGAACACATTTTCTTAATAAGCTAGTGCAGAGTAATGTTACTAAGAATCCTTTATTTCAGATATTAGTTTAAATCGGTTTTACTGAGGAATTTTTTGATTAAAGTAATTTCTGTGTTTCATAACTTTATTCTTGATTTTGCTGAGGATTAATATTTTCTATTGGTTCGATCATCATCTCGACGGGCAATGCGCTTCTGTGCACCATACTCGGGTTCTTTGCCTGCTATGCGCTGTCTCGCTTCAACATGTCCGGCAAGGAATCGATCTTTTTCTGGACCATCACCAACCGGATGGCGCCGCCGGCGGTTTTCCTGCTGCCGCTCTTTTTGCTCATGACGCAGGTCTACACCATTGGTGAGTGGAAGATGCTGGACACACGGATCGGCATGATACTGGTGCTAGTAATATGTTAAAAATATGCTTGATTTGATGTCTCTGTGCCACTCCGCTCTTCAGAATCGGAAAATACTTCGTAATCGCCTTTTTGTGGTGATTCTGAATACCTAAAACTAATTAAGCTTAAAGACACCCGCCATAAGTTGAAAGCCTGTAGAAATCATCCTAATTTTCAAAAAGGTGAAAACAAACCCAAAAAAAAGATGTTGATAAAAAGAACACCATAAAATTCAGCACTGTATGTAAACATTGGTCAAAGTTTGTAACTTGCAGCCCCTCCCCTAGGGCCTTTGGGGGAGTAATTCATCCCCAAAGACATAGTTATTATGGTTTTCGACTATGCTGAACAAAATGGCTATCTCAAAAGTTTTATCCGTTGACTTTGGGAAAAAATGAGTGTGGGAGGGGGCATAGGTGCCCCCCAATTTTTTGGTCACTTAAAAAGGGCACTAGAACTTTTCATTTCCGTGCCAGGTAGATTCAATCTTTGTGTAGACTTTTACGTTCCGTTATGTAACCTTTTGTGGCAGATCTTGTCCGTAACGTGAGCAGTGCCAAGTAGACTGAAGGTCTGCATATAATTTTACGTTACGTTATGTAACCTTTTGTAGCAGATCTTGTCCGTAACGTGAGCAGTGCCAAGTAGACTGAAGGTCTGCGCATAATTTTATGTTACGTTATGTAACTTTTTGGAGCAAATCTTTTTATAAACAAGCCAAGACCGCTGTTGTAGTCGGTTTACGACGCTTACATCCTCTTGGCATACCAACAAAACGACCTGAGGATTATTTTGCGCAAATGGCAAAGTCGGATGACCAAATGTTGAAAGTGAGTCTCAATTTACTGAATGTCTTTGTATTGTTTACATTCAGTTGGTACTAATATTTTATCGTGGGTTCAAAAAGCTCCATTTTTGTGCAACGTTTTATACTAAATAAAAGGAGTGAACTCGCTTGATTCGTTACATATTTTGAATAAGCATCAAAATAAAGTTCTTTTGATGTATCTACTGCTATCAAGACTTTGTCTCTTAGAGTTTCGGTTACTATGGAGCTAAATCAATCCTTGATTTACAGCTCGTTATCACCAACTGTGTGAAAGTCCAATATTGTTTTGGATTTAAGATCATAGTTGGAGCTTTCAAAGGGAGTTATTGGCCATCCAACCATTATTACAAATGCATACACAGGAATTTATTTTGGTTGAGAGGGTTCTATAGACATAAGGAAATCATATGACAGTGACAAAATGTTAAGGAGAATAATAAGTAATGTAAGAGTTTGGGGTCAGGGGGTGGATGCAATATACTTAGAAGGTATATACTTACTTTTTCGCATTAACAAGACTTGGAACTAGACTCCCTCGTTTTTCTAACCCGAAAGCATTTTTTTTTAACTGAATTGGCTTTTGCTCCCCTTATTTGCGATCGTATTAGTAAATGGATCTGTCTTAGCTTTCAATCCTAAATCAGCCGACGGCGATATCGGCGATTCGCAGATCACTCTGCCCGAATTTCCGGGCGGTACAGACTCCTTATTCCATTACATTGATCAAAACCTGGAATATCCCATACAAGCATTGGCGCACGCCATAGAAGGCACGGTTAAAGTTTCCTTTAAAATAAACAAACATGGGGAAGGGGAAAAATTCACGAAGCAAAAAGAATTGAATGATGACAAAGAGTTGAGTAGAGCTTGGGCAACGCAAGTTGATTATATTTACTCTATTGGCAACAATCTTAGCATATCCTAATCGGATTTTCTTATTATTTTGAAGACTATGTGTTGGCGTAAGCTTGGAAAAGCGTTACTAATTGAAATACCAAGCCATTGAAGAGAATCTATGAGAGGGATAGTAAAGCTACTGCAACGATGTTTGAGTAAGTTTGCCTGTATCCGAATTTATCCTTGTAGGGCCGGCTAAGCGTCTCCTCATCCATCTTTTGATTTTGTACCTTCACACCATTATTAAGTGTATTGAACTTGTTCCTTTGCAGCTCATTTTTAGATACCGTTATTGCCTTTATAGGCACATCCCGATTATTGGTATTAAAAGTGTTAGATCCATTTGCAGCCTCAACGGGATCTGCCCAAACCACAATGTTGTTGCGTAAAATTGAGTCGGTAAAGAGAGAGCAGGACATATAAAATAGATATCGTAAGGAATTCTGGCAAATGTCCCCAGTGTGAAAATTACCCTGAAAAATTCACCCCCTGAAAACTTCCCTCCCCATAAAGAATTATCCCTATGCAAAATCACTCCAACAGAATTTTCGTCCTCCTCTCCTTACCAGAAAAATGTATCCATACTTCCCAATAACGGATACTATACGTAAGCAATGAAACCCGATAGCACTCCCTCCTGGATACGGACTTGCTCGCGTCTTTTGTATCTTTTAATCTCTTAATTGGATACAATCTCGGCTTACAGAAAAAGTTAATCTTATCAATGACAAAATGCAACTATATAATGAACAACGCAAAAAGTTGACTCATAAATGTAAATTCTTTTTTGGACATGTGCTCTTGCACGTAATTTCAATACCAGTATAACCAGAAATAAGAATAATCAGTGCACCCCCTCTCCCTAATGAGCAATTATATAGTCCAAACCGTTTAAGCCTAATGTATTCTGTCACCAGCACTTGTATTTGTGACTATAAAACCATTTTTGTCATATCTTACATTCAGATCGAGAGCTTGAGTGTGTTTTGGCTATCTAACAAGCACCAGCTTTTAATTGATTTTAATACAATCCTATTCTATAATGTTCTGTTATATTCTATTATATTTTCTGTTAATCATATTCTCTACAGGCCCCAAAATATGTACTTTAATAAAATGGTCAACTTGCACTTCCCTCATTGCAACCCAGGCAACTACCCAGGGTGCCGGTACCTCGAGCGGACACTGAATCAGTCACAAGGTATTACCAAACAGGAATAGAGAGTTAAGTTGTAAAATAAAATGACACGTATCCAGAACTTCAATTCTTCATATTGGCTTAATATTTCTCGGGAAAGAGCTTATCAAGCTTTAAAAGGGTAAGGTTAATTAAAACGTACGCTTATTCGTCATAAATAATAAGAATAGATAGCATTTTTTTCATTGTTATATGTATTATTTGAATATTATTATATACATTATATTATTCTCTCCTGACGAAGGAGTTCAGCATCGAAACACTTTATGTTCATTTTTTCAAATTGCAAAGCACTATGTGTGTTATCAATTTATTTTAGGGTAACGATTTCGAACTAATGAATCTGCAACTAATTGATGGGGTGATGTTATGTCATCCGAAGTGCTATAGTCAAATAATGTAGGTGTCCCTCAAGGTTCCATCCTAGGCCCTCTACTATTTCTAATTCATATAAATGACCTCGCTCATGCATTAGAGGAACTTGGATTGACTGTACTCTTTGCTGATGATACAGCGTGTTGCGTGAAGGCTCACAATGAAACCTCTCCAAGACAGTCTATCAGATATGACAACACAAATCATGGGATGGCATGGCTTTTTTGCTAAGTGGCGACCCTCTTATTACAGGCCATCTTCAACATGCGATTTAACTTGGATTTATTGGTTATACTTGTTTCTAAGTAAATTTACTGGAATAAGTTGCTAGTGAACTATAACTGAATATCATATTTGGGCAATTTTAGTAGAAATTTATAGGTTTTCTAGCCTTTCAAAAAACATGGTCTTTTGCTAAGTGGCGACCCTCTTTTTACAGGCCATCTTCACACTTCACGTTGCTCTGGCAACGTGGGTCTAGTTGTATATAAATTAAAACAAATTTCTAAAAATCCAGGATGAATATGGATGACAACTCCTAAAAATCCTAAAAATCAAATTCCTAAAAATCAAGAATGAATATGGATGAAAACAATTCAAACAGATTATTCTGATAATTAGTATAATTGATTAAAACATATGTATTCTGATATAATTAAATCTGACTTCTTATCTTCGATCTTGAGAATTTTTTTCAGGAGGGCGATTTTCAGACCGAATTTCTTTATCTCGTGGAGTAAAACAAAGGTCAGTTCTTAGTCCCTTTATATTTAATCACGCAATTAGAACAGCCAGGCGGTACCTACCCCCATAAGTCATTGACGGTATCGACATTAACCACTTGTCGTATGTTGCTGATATTTGTTATTTTCGGGCAATTATATAGCAATGCAGAGTGCAATTAATATATTACACTTTCGTGCGCTGCATAGGCGCGCTCGAGAAAGCGGTCGGGGCGAAAGGCCATGGGATCTTGATAGATCGACGGATCCTTGTGGATCGCGGTGATGGAAATGCCAACGCCTACTCCCACCGGCACGTCCCAACTACCTAGACGGTAAGGCTGATTTATTACCTTGAGCGTGATCCGCGACGTGATGGGATATAGACGAACAGCTTCTCGGCAAACGGCGCCAAGCCAGGGCTGTCCGTTTGGGGTTTCCTTAGAAAAAAATAATGATGAGAAACTTTTATAGATTGAATTCTCTGGACTTTGCAATACAAAAATCTGTTCAAACCTTTGAAAAGGTTCAGGTCAGAAATGAAATTCGTACCTTCTGCATAAGATGTCTTTGCTTACATAATTGAATGCTTTCAAATTGAATGAAGCAAATCAAGCAGATATGAACTCGCTGCAACTTACATATCTAGAAAATAACTCAACCAATGAAAATACCAATTTTAAAGGTATAAAACCTCATTTCGAATTCGAAAATCTGTTTTTGACAATTTTTTACGATTTCATGACATAAATAAATGTCAAATAAACAAACTGCAAATAAAATTTACGACGTCTCGTCCTCTAGATTTAAGCCTCCTTCTCTCAAGTTCTCCTTCTCACGTAAAGAGTTAGTTTATTTCTTGAACGATAAAAATAATGAAAAAAAAAGTATTCAGCAAACCCATTTTGTTTATCAAATTGAAATCGTTCAGATATCATTCTGTTCTTCTAATTTATTGCATATGTAGGTTATTGCAGACATCTCAAGTATGTGGAACGATATTTCTTAAGAGTCTAGAGAAATGCAAATGGTGCTGAATTCATGTTGTAAGTGTTCTTATTTAGAGCTTATAAATTCTTGGAAAGGTTGCTTTGAGTCCTCTATTCTATCTTTATCGTGCTTGAGATGTACATATTTATTTTTTTGGGCTAAATGGCTTTCTTATAATTTTGATCGAATGATTTTGAGAAAAAAAGAGCATGGGAGGAAGCCTAGTTGCCCTCCGATTTTTTGATTTATTAAAAAGGCAACTAGAACTTTTAATTTTTTACGAATCTTTTTATTAGTAAAAGATATACCTAACTTATAAATTAGCTTACGTAAAGAACTTTTATATCCTCATGTTTTTATTACATATACGAGGGATCCAAAGAAGTCCAAAGGGGCTATCAGCCCCTTTGGACTAGCAACACCACTGTAATGACCAGTAATGAAGTTACTAGCCCCTTAGGTGCTCTCCAAAGAAGAAATGAGTCGCTTCGAAAGCGGTTACATTTTCATTCTACTTTCCGGAATATATTTCTATAGACTTGTCATTGGTTAGGTTTTAAATTTATTTTCATTTTGTCTTGATTTTGTTTTTCCTACTCCGTCAGTTGGTTTTACGCATAGACTTCAGGCTCAGTCCTTATAAAGATAGCAAAATTACAAGATCATCTATTTTTAGATTTAGGGGTTAACTATTTTTTAACGATCAATACAGATCTCAAACCCCAAATTATTTAAAATCCCCAACTATGGGTAGCTTAATGTCGACAAATCCAGAACGTGCAGTATCTTATGTTCTAAACAAGTACGTAACAGAGTACATGGACAAAGACGTTTTAATTTTGTATTAGGACTAAAGACTAGCTTTAGAATTTTATCATAGTTTGAAGTTCACTGTGGTATAGAAAGAAATAACTGGATTTCCAGAGTTCATATTATGCCTTATTTGATCTTCATTTCAAGGTAATGCTAAAACATATTTCTTGCAATTTAATGCTACCTGATAAATAAATTCAATATTTCTTTACGCTATTCAATCACTTTGCGGTTATTAAAAAAAAAAAAAATAGTTTTACACTTGTTTCTCCGGACCAAAAAAAAAAAAAGAAATCGAGATTAGGGCACTCTCTAATAAATTAACTATATTAACTGTAATTGTAAATTAACTTTGTAAATTAACTATAAAGTACCAAGGACAATGGAAATGAAATGGGACTGAATTTGTTGAGTAGAAATTTACACAACCATATATGCAAAATTAGGAAAAATCGGGAATTCAATTTTTAATGGAAGGAAACCCCATATGCAGTTATCTCTGGAGTGTTGAATCTAATAATGCAATTCTCACTAAGAGGACCTTTGGTTTGATACGATTGACCATGCGGAGAAATAAAAAAAAGCACGGATCCGTGATCTTTCTTCTTGGAAAAAATACAAAATTCCACGTTTTTGTGGATAGGAGCTTGAAACCTCTCAAGCTATGTTCTCTAATATGCTGAATAAAATAAAAACTAATAAACTGAATTAGTTTTATATATCTAGATCAGAGTTTAAGCATCTTGTATCCTCATCACCTTTTTTTCAACGCTGATCGTATATTTAACTTCCAATAGCATAAAAGACTCCAATAGACTGTAAAGACTATTAATATAAAAAAGGCTAACAGCAATCCGCAATATTATCTGATAACACTCTCTAAAACATTATTTAACAAGTAGTATTTAGCAAGTAGGTGCATCCAAATTTAAGCAATTTTTAGTAATCCTTTTCCCCCTCTGTATGCTTGATACAATCATCTCTGGAGAAAAAACAACAAAAAAGCAAATATACAAGCATCCGTGATCTTTCTTTTGGCAAAAAAAATACTAAAATTCCATATTCTTGCAGATAGGAGCTTGAAACCTCTACAGTATGGTTGTCTGATACACTGAATCTGATGGTGTTATTTTCGTTAGGATTCTATAACTTTTAGTTTGTTTTTCCCCTTTTTTTGAAAATAAGGCAAATTTTCTCAGGGCGTAAATATTTCTTTAAAACGATTTTTATAACTTAGAAAGACAAACAGAAGCTTCATTTTATGGTAATTACTGAGGGAGAGGGAGCAGAGGAGTGTTAGAAGTGCTAATTTACAAAAATATTCGAGGATTTATTTTTAGAAACCTCTGTTCGTTATTTTTCCATTTTTTCAATGAAAATTTGAAAAATACAAAATATAAATTGAAATACAAATAAATTGAATTTATTGAATTGACGTTAGTGGTTTTCAGTGGATACTACCAAACACCTTCAATCAAAGACATCACCCATTTGAGACAGAAAGGGACACGATCGTTCCCACAGGTCAACTTTAACAGCAATATGGTCATTTCTACAAGGGAAGAAGAGTTCCTAAGCAACTTAAAGAATAAGCAAGCAGCCCTAGCCATGACCAGTGACTGACCAAAGCTGGGTGTCAGGTACACCGGGCAGAAGGTGACGCTGATGGCCACAACGGACAAGAGCGAGGCAGGTGGTCTCTTCAGTCTCTTGACGATGACAAACGAGCTTCGAGCCCTGGCTCGTTTCGTCTTCTTGAGGTCATGTTCTTCCGAGTCGGATCGCTCCCTCTTCTCACAACCACTGTCTGAGTCGTTTGTACTCTCCTTGATTGCCGCAAGCGCATAGGTTCGAGCAATGTCTTGAAGAGATGCAACCGAAGTCGAAATTCCTGCATTTCGACAAAAACCTTAAATACCCTTGTGTTATAACTTACAGCCGTCGCGCCCAGGTTCTGGTGGTTTGTATCAACCCCTCAAAGCCTTGTCATATGACCGTTGGACTATTTTGAATAAAATGACTGTCTAAAAAATCATATTAGATACATTTTGGGAAAACACGATGTGTCTGATCGGGGGAGGGGGGTGTAGCTGCCCTCTGATTACTTTTAGTCTTAAAAAAGGCCCTAGAAATTTGAAAAAAAACGATAACAACGACTTCACCTGGCTGTGGTAAAATGCTTCTATTTTAATCAGTGCCATTCCAACTTATCATTAATCCTGATCATATAAAATTGCCAATTGAGACTCCAAGTCTTGCTTAAGGCTCGTTACAGCTGCCCTCCCAGCAGTTGAAATACTGGAGCGTCTTACAACACGACGAGGCGTTTTCAGGAACCTATGATCGTTTTTCAAAAAGTCAAGCTTTTCGCCAAGATTTGAGCCGTATTTAAAATAATGCTTTTACTAAGGTAGAAACTGAGGCATAGCATGTTCCAATCCTCAAAAGTACTGAATAAGTATACATGGTAGCTTAGAAATCCCTTTCCTAGAGGTACTATTGGCTACAGAAACATTTTCAGAAGTTTCCCTCATATAATAATACGATTTTTTAAATTCATGTGAAGCTAGTGCAATTGAAGTGGAGCGGGTGGAAGTAAGAACTCCAGCATCCAATTGTTCAGGGGAGGCGGCGGTGTCTCGTAATCTTCATCCAGGCATTTTTGGCCGCGGGGTAAATTGCGGTATTTTTCGATGGTGCTCTTTAAGGCGCGATGCTGCACGTGCAGCGCATAATGCGATATTTGCATATAAAACGGCCGCCCCGCCTTTACCTGCGTTTCCATAAATTCATTGGCGCGGTTTGCAAGACCAAAAATCTGTTTGGGCTCATCTACTTCGCTGCCGAAAAGCGTTCCATCTTCACTGCTCCCACGGTCTTTACTAATAATACTACCAAGGTAAGTGAATCTGTCCACCTGATCAATCTTTTCGTTATCCAACGTCACCTTTTTATCTGCAATTATTTCTAACCTTAGTGACTTAGTCTTCTTAACATTTATTTTCCAACCTAAAGATAGATTTTCCACGTGGGTATAGAAATCACAAGATTGTTTCTCATTTTGGACTTATCGCCTGTACCCGCACCTCTCGATCTCGGTCGATCCGGTCGGCGGTCTGCACGCGGGTTTCTCGTCGCTCAGCGCCGCACAGGGCGGCTTCGTCCCGCTGACCATCAACGCGGGTGCCTCCAGTGCGGGGATGCCCTATCGCATCCTCGGGACGACGGCCGGCACCGTCCCCGGAACGACGTTTCCCTTCCAGGGCGTGCTGATTCCGCTGCCGTTGAACCCCAGTCGGCTGCTCGACCCTTGGCGAGCCCTTTGCCGACAAGGTCACGTCTGCGGACGTCGGCGTGGCCAAGCCGGACGTGCAGATGTTCGCTTACCTTCGCTGTCAGCAGAGCGTACACGGATTTACCCGTGGTGACGTTCTCCATGTTTCCCAGAGCCAGTTCCACGATATTGCGATCGCAAAAGAGGTGGGTTTTGCAACCGCCTGGATCGAACGGCGTCTGGTCAAAAACGGATTTGGCGCGACTTGGCAGGAGGGGGGGAATCGTCAGACTGGTGGGAATCACACATTCGATCGTATGAAATGGATTGACTCTCGATGCGGACGGCCTCTTTGGGCTGTGCTATGGGTGCTACTGGCATACTCTGCTTTGGCTGGTTCTAAGCAGCCCAGCTTCCTATTCATTTTGGTGGATGACCTCGGCTATATGGATGTGGGGGCGTACAATCCGAATTGTTTCTACGACACGCCCAATATCGAAAGTTTGCCGATTCGCATGGCGGCCTGGGCAAGGTGGCGCTCGCGTTTTACGGTCCACGAGTGCCCTGGTTCTTCGACATGATTGGCCCCATTGTGGCCCTGGTGGCCGCTGTGTTTGCGGTCACGTCCTTGCAAAGGCACAACGAAATGGCCGCCATGATGGCTGCCGGGATCTCCCGCTTCCGCATCATCAAGCCGCTCATTGCCAGTGTGGCGGTCGTAGCGCTGCTGGCCAGCCCCCCCCCCCTCATCAGCATCTCACTCTACACTAAAGTTCAAATTTGTTCCAATTCCTAAAGAATGACCCCTGAATCACAAAGGCCATTTAATTGGAATCAGTAGCTTTTTTGAAAGTACTAAAAAAACTTAACATCAAGAGCAAGGTATCAACAAGGGGTTGAACACCCTCATATACATAATAATTTTTGTTTGTTTTAAGTTTTGTTCATGTTGCTCCTAACTTTCAGTTACAGCGTTGAGACTTCGGGCACCAAACGGAAGATCATTTTTGCCGGAGAGGAAGACGAATTTGCCCACGCGAATCACTGTCTGGATGGAGATGTGGCGCAGTGCAATCGCGTGCCGCCTCACAGCACCACCTACGATCGCTATCAGGCGATGGTGGATGAGTTGGCGGACCGACCGATCGAGAGCGTCGAAGATGCGTGGATGAGACTCGGCAGCCAGAAGGGCTATCCTCGGCTTAAGGAAGGATTAAAAGAAAATTACAACCTCTTACGAGGGGTTGAAAAGGGAGGTTATGAAAAGATTAAGATGCAGCAGGAGCATGCACAGCTGTATTCGCCTCAGAGGGATTTGTGTTGCAATGAATTACTAATAGTAGTAGTAGCGTCGAGATACCATCTTTTTCTATTCCCTAAAAATATTAACATTCAACCACCTGACATTGATATAGAAAAACTAAAAAAGGACCATCATATCACATGTATCAAGCTTGGCATGGTACAGCCGAAACACTAATAGGTCGGTATCATTCCTAATCAAAGTGGCGGACAAAGATTCAGTGCAACTGACTGCATTTTGTACAACTAAGACATTGACATCCTTCTGAGCATGTAGAACTGCATCATGAATTCGCCAGTCTCTCAGTAAGTAGGTCGATGAAAGGTTGTTTAGTTTTTGGATTTCTCGGAAATTTCTCAGTAGTTTAACATGTTTTTCAACTGAAATTAAGTAGCAGCATTAAAACTTGAAGCGAAGAGAAATTATTAATTATATGAGGGGGCTCGTCCCCTCCTCAATATCTCGCTTTTACGCTGAAGTATTTTTAGTAATTTCGAAAGTGTTATTTATTCTAACTAAGAGGCCTTTGTGATTCAGGGGTCATTCTTAAGGAATTGGAACAGAATTCGAACTTTAGTGTAAAGAGCGAGGTATTGACGAGGTGGGAGGACATCACGAGGAAAGATTTAAGAAAAATGGGAACCTCCTGGGAGGGCGTAAAGAGGAAGGCTTTGAATGGACTGGGATAGAGGAAGATCGTGTGTAGCTCAGGCGACTTGGTGCTGCGGTGAGTTGTTATTAGTATTAGTAGTAGTAGATGTTATAGCTGCATATTCGCTATGTCGCTGTAACATTTTCTGTAAAAAAATGTTTCGCTTAAAAAAATTCATAATGGCAGAACATCAACCTGATGATCTTCTCCTTCGGGCTGCGCATCATGCTCGCGCTCGGAGCCTCGATGTACCTGATGAGCGAGGGCGCGCCCTTTCTCGAGGTGATGTTCGAGGAAACCCTCGCCAAGACAGCCCTGCTGTTCTCGAGGTCATAGCGATGGCTTTGTTCCGCGACGACGCAGGCAAGACCGAAAAGGCGACTCCGAAGCGCCTCGGCGACGCACGCGACAAGGGCTGCAGCAACACCGGCAGCACGACCACCCTGATCTCGATCCAGTCGACGAAAAACCCGAGGATGAAAATGATCCCGAGGATGGTCAGCAGCATCTGCCAGTCATTCAGCGGCAAACCGAGCAGAAAGTCCCGGATCTGATCGCCGCCCTCGAAGAAGTTGAAGGGGTACGAGAAGACCGAGGCCGCGAGAATGATGAAGAACACCATCGAGCAGGTTGTCGCGGTGGTGACGATCAGTGTGTTACACTAAACAAGATATAATTGTCCAAAATATAATTTCCATCTAGGTCACCCCCTTTTCTGGGAGAGTTTACTTCCTGATTCTAGAATGTTGCAAGTAATTCCTGTGCTAATAATAATGATGAGCAGCCAAAATTATAACATATTGCGTGTTTAGAATCAGCATGATTAATAGGTTTTGTTGTTCCCACGAAAACTAAAACTTTTGAAATAGGAAAAGAGCCTTTAAGAATATCCATTGGCAAAAGAGGAGCTGCGGAGTTTGCCGCTTTGAAGATGGCGGAAATCCTTCAGGAGCAAGGTATCCAGCAAATGTGTACGGGAGGATCGGAAACAAAGAGCCTTGACGACTTTAAGCGCAAATTTAACCCTATATCCTCAATTGAGATGAAAACAATGACTATTATGGGGGAATAAAACTATTCTTGCCACCCCTGATATAGATCAAGATTTTAACCTAGATGGCCCAGTGGCCCTTTAATTTTGTTTTGCCACTTTAAAAGGCATTAGAACTTTTAATTTACGGTATAACAAGCCCTCCTCCAATGTTCTAGGTTCACTGGGTTGGTGTGATTACCCCTGGGAAAAAACAAATAAGCAGGCATTCGTGATCTTTCTTCTGGCAAAAAGGAAAAAATTCTACGTTTTTGCAGATAGCAGCTTGTAACCTTTGTAATAAGTCTCTCTGATAAGCTGATCCCAGAGTTCCGGTAAATGCACGTTCCAGCGACTATAGCCTTCTCTTTTGAAAGCTAGCACGGCGTTCGGCCCCGCTTCAATACCCCCTCTTATCATGCGGGTATAGTGCACGCCAAGAAATGGGAAATTGGGGTTTGGAACCGGGTAAATTAAATTGCGAACCAGATATTGTTTCTCCGGCCGCAATTCATAATACTCTCCCCGGAAAGGTAATATTTGCAGATCTTCTCGCCCAAGATTTAAGGTTTCCCCCTCCCAACTCCCGCCTCAATGTGACCAGATCCGGTCGGGATCTGAAATAACATCTCTGAGACACGATATCCTTCCAAACATCAAATTTCATTAAGATCTGATCAACCGTTCGTAAGTTAAGAATACTTCATTTTTTCTATTTTTTCCGAATTAACCGGCCCCCCCACTCCCCTCCCAGATGGTCAAATCGGGAAAATGGCTATTTCTAATTTAAGGGTAACTGCCGCATATATTAAACACTTATAGATTTTAGTCCATCTTCAGTTTGAAAGTGGTGCCTGCCTGCTTGCCTGCTAGAAAGGAGCTTTCCACTCGAAAGCAGAAACATGGTTTGAGGGAACGAAAGCTTTGCTGTGAAACTTCAGATACTCCTCTCTGACATAGGCTACATAACTCCACTTCAGTTCGCACACCATAGGCTCTGGCTCGTGGACAAGCAAAAACCATCAGTGCTTTTTTCCTTTTTTGGTTACTCTTGCCTTAGGTTTGCTCTTCATTAGGTTCTATCATGATTCTAAGGAAGGGTTTTTGCAGAATCTATTTCTTGCTCTCTCTGTTTTCCCCTCTTTTTCAAAGTCGGTTTTTAATACTACGCAGCTTTTTTTTATTCTAAGTAGCTAACAATAGCACATATTTATTAAAAAATGCCTTACATGATCATGCTAATTAGTGGCAGTTCTTGCTGATGCCTCCCAGACTGAGTCGTTGAACCCGAGGGGATCGGAAAACGGCCCGGTGCCATACACCACACCGCCCGGGGCATCATAAGCCTCAAGACCCCCTTCTTCGTTTCGCACCAAGGCGAAGGCTTCCAACTCAATACCGATCTTTGCTGTAAGTCCTTTGGCTTCCCAATTGCTCACAGCGCGTTTCAACGCTCCGCGGCCGCACATTTCCAATGGCGAGCCATCGCTGGAAACCTCCCCTGTGTTTTAGTAGCCGTTCTTAAAAAATTGGGATAAACAGTCAAACTTTAGCATAGGGAGCAAGGTATTGAGGAGGGTGCAACCCTTCACAGAGAGAATAAATTCTGTTCGTTTTGAGTTTTGATGTTACTCCTTACTTTCAGTTAAAAAAAGTTTTTTTTTATGTATATTTAATTTCTGCTCGTTTTTCAAATAATTGCAAGTAAATTTGGCTCACCCTCGAACCCAATTTTGTTCAGATTCAGCGTATTCGTCATTTATTGATTTGATTACTAGCAGTTATAATTGCCACTGTCCTGTGTTGAAAGAGCCACAGCGTAAGCATTTGCCCAAAAACCATGGATGATACAATTCTTCTTGTTTCTGTTAACAACCGCAAAACTGTTTACAAACAATATTTAAATGATCCGTCCGAAGAGAGTTTTCACCAGATTAAAGAATATAGAAATAAGTTAAACCCAATCTACTCAACGCCTCCCTCTTTATACCCTCCAAGGAAGTTCCCATTCCCTTTAGACTTTTCTTTATGACATCCTCCCACCCCAGACGAGGACGACCTGCTTTCCATTTAGCCCTAAACGGTTGGCCAAAAAGGGCAATCTCCGGCAATCTGTCATCCTTCATCCAGAGAATGCGCAACCACTATCTCCACCTATCTTTCATTAAAGCCCTACACCAAAAACAAAACGTACATGAGCAAGAATACCCAGAAAATTGGAAAATAAGCAAACTTTTGATTGATGACAAACCGGATTGTATCTATCCTACAAAGATTGATAATAGGAAATCTCTGGATTTCAACTGGTTTAAATAGTTGATCGCAGCAGGGAAGAGAAAAGAAGCTCTAGACTACGCTATTGAATGTAGTTCCTGGGGTGATGCTTATGAGGTCGCTTTCTCAATGGACGAACAAACAGTGAAAAAAGTCATTAATTAGGTTTCATTTTAGCATAGCCTAGAGGCTTTTGGGGTTTTATTGGTTGCAGGGGTTGAGTTGGTGCAGAAATTATTCTTTTGTCAAGGACTTACATAGTAAATAAAATATGTATTAATTACACTGCATATCTCAAGAGTTTGGCTTGAATTTAGTATACAAGTTTCTTGTGATTTACGTGTTATTCAAAACCACAGGGCGTATTGCACGTGTTGAAAACCTTACCGGGACTGTAGAGTCTAATGCCGCATCCTTGACCTTTTTTTTAAGTCCCCCTCCCATTGGTACCCGATGGAAAAAGTACGAATAAATGGTCTGCAATATTCGGTAGTGTGTCAAGATTGGTTTTACAAGATAGACAACCTATAATAGCGGATGATTTCTTATCGACTTCACCACTTCACATATCGACTTCACATAGGATCGAATCACCACTGTGCACTAGCATGGCCTCTGAAACAAAGGTCGAGACCGGGAACGTCGCTTCGCCGGGATGCTCAAACACGCTATCGACATTCACGCCCTTGCCGGTGATATCCCAAATAGCCTTGCCGAACTTTCGAACCTGACCAAACCAATTCTTGTAGGCATCCGAATTCACTTCCGGCAGTGCGCCCCAACAATCGAAATCGCGTCGATTGATGACCCCTTTTGCACCAAGGGACATCACGAAGTAGCGTTTATCTTCATCCGACCCCTCATTTGTCTTTGTGGCTATGAAACCGGTTTTCTTAGATTTTACATTCAGCAAACATCTCGAGTGTGTACTGGCTAATTCGAAAGTACCAAAACCTCGAGTGTGCACTGGCTAATACGGAAGTACTGTACGCCTTTTCAAATCAATTTGGTTTCATCAATTAAAAATATTTGGTTCATATTCGTAAAAAATATATTCATCTATTTTTGTCCAATATAAATCTCCTTTCCCATTGAAATGAAAAGTCTGATCATCGAACAGATCTACCAAAGTCAAAGACTCATAAAACAATGTTTATATACTGAACAGTGTTTTTAGCAATTTTTAAACTAAAAAAAAAAAGATTCAAAATAAGAACTTCTGGATATCCTGAAAATAAAATTTAATATTAGGTAAACAGACCCCTTTGATTAGCAGAATGTCCTCAACTTAAGAGTATAGAGTGATACCTATTTGCCAAAAAACATTTCTGCCAACAGGAATTCCGCGGTTTTGCGGCAATAGACGCCAGCTCTGCCCTGCTTAGAATCGCTTGTCAGGGTCGCCGCCAGGTTGGGCTGTTTCCACAGGTCGCCAACCTGGTAAGGTTCACCGTTTTTGGAGAATACGGCCATGGAACCAGGATGGTCTTTCATAAACCGCAATTGGCGCTCGAATTGACCTGCCAAATCGTGGTTCAGGACGAATCCATCACGGGCCGTCATTTTGTTGAGCTATTGGTCGTAGAATGTCGGTATAGGGCTTGATTGAACCAAAACTGGAAGTTCTAGTGTATTTTTTGGGTAACAAGAGAAATTTTGTTTAATCTTGTGTCGACAGTGCTTGTAATTTGGCCATGCTTCTAGGTCTTCGATCCCACTTAAGAATTTAAATTCGTCAAAAAACAGAAAAGTTATCCTGGCCGTGGGCCAGGCTACGAAAAGGCTTGGTTATACATCTTTTAACAATAAAATACTTATTACTGGATACAAGAACATTGGTCATATGTATACGCATATGGGGAAACAAATCTTGGAAAATGCTTAGAGCAGAGAGATCAGGATGAAACTTGATGGGAAGAATAAGCACAAGTTATACATACATGATAGACATAATTGGAACGGATCTGTTCACTTGAAGGAGCTGGGGGGTTGTTGACTTTGAAAAATTAAAAAAAAAAATTAGGGAGTCCATGAGGCTGCCCGCAGTGGTGTGGCCATGAACGGGTGATCAAAGCAAGATATATATATTATCAGTTCTTACTTTCTACGCCAGAAGTTTCTTAGCTGCTCGTATGCTTCTATCTCTGATCTACTTTGAAAGTGAAGGGATCTACTCATGCAGTTAGAGTTTTGGTGTGTGTTTCGTCCAGGATATGTTTAGTGCCAGAAAATTTCTTTATCTGGTAGTAGAAAATTTCTTGGCGCGCTAATGTTAGTTGCCAGCCTCGAGAAACTTATTCTGCAAAAATTGCACCTCTAGAACGTTTGATATCACCTGATAATATTTCTAAGCTGTTGTCCTATTTTCATTTTCACCTAAACTATGTGGTCTCCAAATTTAAAATACTCTTTAATTTCTCTAGTCGCCATATTAGCTCCAAGTCATCCACCGGTAAGCATCAACATTTGGCTTCTATGCAATTGGAGACCAGCCAGGATATGAGTGTTCTGGCCAGTCGCTGGGAACCGATGCTGAAATACTTGAGTGAAAAAGCCGGCGTCCAAATCAGCTTCTACTCGACGACGTCTTATTCGGCCGTCATTGAGGCGATGCTGAGCGGCTTCGTGCAAATTGCCCAGCTCGGCCCCAAGGCGTATCTCATCGCCAACGAGAAATCGAAGGGCAAGATACAGCCGCTGGTGGCCGCTGCCCGTATCCCTACCGCCTCTTTACATCTAACTTAAATTATTCCGAAAATAAAATCACCAATGTTAACCTAAGCAAACAATAAGTAAATTTTTAAACTAGCATTTGTACTGTATACTGTAAATAGTCTAGAGTTCGACAACCTATTTTTGAAATGCGTAAAAATATCATAAATATCTAAAAAGACAATTGATATGACAAAGACAATTGAAATGATTTAAATTTCTTAGCAAAATTCTTTGACATATCTCGATGAAGTAGCTGGTATATAAGCGAGTCTATTTTCAGTAATCACATAACGCTATGTGCGGTACACGTCCTAAAGTAATTATTTACGATCTACCTAAATGAATTAGTTTAGCAGATAACGGGATGCTCCCCTCCTATATAATAGCAGCTGTTTGGTAGGAAATAGGTCTTTACACCAATAAGGGTTTAACCCAACTTATTCATTTTTTTTGAACCAACTTGCTTGAAAGCGCTTTTAATATTTAAGATGCATTTTTTGTTCAGCATGTTTGAAAAGTCCAATAACCACGGCTCCGGGTATGACGGACCCCTCACAACCCTTAGAGCAAGGGCTTTCCGTTATGGAATTTGCACTTTGTATGCTTATGGTAGTTGTTATTGGAAAAGGCGGGACATATTTTATCTTTGGCTTCCAAAAATGCTACGGGCATTAAGGGGAAGTCTTCAGGGTATGTTGATAGGAATATTAAACTAGAACAACTTGCATTACTTACAGTCCGTGCCTCGGGGTCAATTTATGGGGATGTTGTCAACTCTAGGCAATTTTATTTGACCTTTGGATTATTTTTAACAAAAAGGCTATCTAAAAATTTTGAACTGATGTATTAGGGTGAAAAAGGCATGGAAGCTGATTGCCGACCCATTTCGACTCTTAAAAAGATTAAATACAAAAAATAAGTTTTTACAACTGAAAGTAAGGAGCGACATATTTTTTCCCCCACACAATTTACAGGCAGTTCTAAAATGTGAACAGAAACCAACCAATTCCGCAATACTGAGCATCTGCCGAACCTCGTTAAGTTTGTTTGCCCCTGTGACGACAATAGCGGCTCAACCCGTGGCGAACAAAACGCCGGCGTTGACACAAAAGGTCTGTGAAAAAAAACGCAGCCTGGCTCGTCACAAGCCATTCAAACGAAACAAATACATAGTCTTGCGCCTTTACTATATGTAAGCACTGGTCATAGTTTGTAACTTGTATCCCCTCCCACGGGCACTGGGAGTAAGACATCCCCAAAGACATAGTTATAAGGTTTTTCGACTACGTTGAATGAAACGGCTATCTCCAAATTTTGATCCGTTGACTTTGGGAAAATAATTAGCGTGGGAGGGGGCCTAGGAGCCCTCCAATTTTTCTGGTCACTTAAAAAGGGCACTAGAACTTTTCATTTCCGTATGCATGGATAAAATTATCAAAGGGGAACATATATTTTTCTAAAAAAAAAAGAATGATCAAACGTTTAACGACGACAACAACAACAAGAACCACCATCAAATCCTGCACAACAACCTTTGCTGCAACTGCTGCAGCAGCGGCTGCCTGTGTGATTGTAGGACAACCATCATGGTTCGTATCATCGTTCTTATTATTATCGAATCCATTCAGTACTACTACTCCTCCTCCTCCTTACCGTCTTCTATTCCCTCTATCTCTTTTTTCTTTCTCTAGAGAAAATTCAGTATATGAGAATATTCTTTTAATCATGTCATGTCTTATCAAAACTATCAAACTTACTTACAATTTGATACTTTTATTTATTAGGAATGGTGAATTAGGCTATCTTTAGGTATTGTCATTTATGTTTCTAAGTTAATCTGGCTTTGATCCACGTAAAAAAAGAAGAAAAAACAAACGTTTGTTACTGCCTGCTAGAACGGAGCTTTCCACTCGAAAGCAGAAACATGCTTTGGTGTAACAAAAGCTTGGCTGCACAACTTCAGATACTCCTCTCTGACATAGGCTATATAGCTCCACTTCATTTTGCACACCATAGGCTCTGGCTCGTGGACAAGCGAAACCATCCTTTTTGGCCCCAGGCAAGAGTTCTGCGGAGCTTTCCAAAATGTAATGCCATATTCATCAATCTGGCCTGAGGTCTCGGAGTCGGACGAGCGTTTCTATGCGCTGAAGCCGATGAACTGCCCGGGCCACGTGCAGATCTTCAACCAGGGCCTGAAGAGCTACCGCGACCTGCCCAATCGCATGGCGGAAATGGGTTGCTGTCACCGCTACGAGCCCTCCGGCGCGCTGCACGGCCTGATGCGGGTGCGCAACTTCACTCAGGACGATGCGCACATCTTCTGCGAGGAGAGTCAGATCAACACCGAGAGTTTCAGAATTGACCCCCCCCCCCCACTCCCCCCAGATGACCGAATCGGGGAAACAACAATTTATAATTTAATATGGTCTGATTCCTGATACTCCTGCCAAATTTCATCGGCCTAACTTACCTGCAAGTGCCTAAACTAGCAAAACCGGGACAGACAGACAGACCGACTGACAGAATTTGCGATCGCTATATTATTGCCATAAAAGATTATTAAATTATTGCCATAAAAGGCAATATTTATAACTATACTTAAGTTATTATAGAAGATTTGTGCGTATGTATGGCACACAATCCTCTTCAGGATTTGGGAATGCCTTCACCTAATCGTACCGCTGCTGTTTCTACATGTGTAGAATTGGATCATGAACAAAGTTACAACACGAGTGATCTGTTGTCGTATGTACAAAATAATATTTCTAAGTTAACATCTGAGCAAAAAGACATTTATGATACGATAATGCATTTTGTCATCACTATCTAGTAGTGTCTAAGGTTAATTTAAAGCTGATATTTCGGAAGGATAACTAAGTCCTAGAAAGTTATCATGTTGGTAGACTCCAGGATAAAAATTTGAGAAAAACCTTCCAGGAACAGTCGAATACTAAACTTATGAGTCTAAAATTTGACAATGTGGAAGATGGATGGAATAATTTTAGAAAAACAATATGTGAAGTTGATACCAGGTAGAAATATGGTGTTTTTGTTCCCACCAAGTTTCATCCCGATCCCTCCACTCTAAGCGTTTTCAAAATTTTAGGTCCCCTCCTCAATTCCCCCCAATGTCACCGGATCCAGTCAGGATTAAAAACAAGAGCTCTGAGACACGATATACTTCCAAACTTCAAATTTCATTAAGATCCTACCACTCCTTCGTAAGTTAAAAATACCTCATTTTTCTAATCTTTCAGAATTAACCCTCCCCAACTCCCCCAAAGAGTGGTCGAAAATTCAGTCTGGGAATGATTTTCGCTGGAGCGAATTGTTGCAGCGGGTAATGGCCTGGGAGAAACAGTTTGTGGAAGCTGGCGGCAATTTGGTGGTAGGTACCGATCCCACCGGCTACGGTGGTGTTGTGGCTGGTTGGTCTAATTTGCGCGCTATTGAGTTATTGGTGGAATCAGGCTTTTCCATTCCGGAAGCCATCAAGATTGCCTCATTAAACGGCGCGCAGGAAGATGTCGCCAGTCTCCCTCCTATCTGTGGTATCCTCTGTTCATTTTAGCTTTAAATTGTGCTATTTCATCTCGTGTGAAAAGAAAAAAAAATGAATTTCTTTTCGAATTTAATACTCTATCTGAGCAATTTAGTTTACATAGAAGAACATATTATAAACTAGATTTGTTATTTTACAGCTAAGAGGAATTTTAAGTTAGACTAAGTTACATGAATTCAAACAGAGGTCCTGTTCACGATGAAAAAATGAACATACACCAGTTTTCACAAAGAAATGATTAAAATACGACATGCTTCATGACTAAGACAAATCAACTTGCAACTACTTTTACGAAGAGAGAAAAATGTCGTAGAACAAGTTTCACGAAGAAAAAAAAGTCATTTAAAACACCTTTCACGACAAAGAAATTAACATAAAACAACTTTCATGAAGATAGAATAAAAAGTTTTCAGTAAGAAAAAAGTTTTAGTGAATTTGAAGACTGCGTGGAGTGGTTGTATGGTTGAGGGGTTGAGCGGGCGTGGCTTTCATTGATGTAGTGTGGAGGGGGATAAGGTTTTCTAGACAACGGTCTAGATAAAGAAAAAACTTTAAAAGACGTATTAAAAATTTGGTTTCAAGTATATTTGTTCCGTTTTTATGAGTTTGAAAAAATTTCGGAGGGAGGGAGGACTCCAAAACCGGCACCTCCCTAAATAGCGCACTTCGGCATTAGTTTAAAATTTATACGGGAGGCTTAGGCTTCTAAACCAGTTCATTAGTTTAAGGAATAGTGAAGATGGTGGAATTATAATGCTAGCTAAGCTAAACCCGCTTGGTATGCAAGCTCCCAAAGCAAGAGAATGCGCATGTGCAATATAGTTCCATTAGCGGTATGTTATACTTCTTGGGTGATTGTAAATACATTTTTTTGTAAAAGTGCAAAAAAATCCACTCAAAGCATAAAAGTGAACATTTTTAGAGAAAATATATTTGCCGTGCGTCCTTGGGCGCCTTATACCTAGCAGGTTTGAACCATCTAGTTTTTAATAACCCAAGATTGATGGGGTAGTGAAAAATGAACCACCCAAAACCCACCGATAAATATGGGTTATTTATTAATAAGGTAGTAAGAGTAATAAGGGTAGTGAGAGTAAAATGTAGATTTTTGGTTACGGGTATATAAAACCGTTTGGATAAACGTATCCGAGCCACTGCCCGACATCCAGATATCCGTCGAACGGAAATGTGAGAGGTCCGGGTTGGGGTAGCCCACGTTTTGAACCAGCGAGTTGCCCGTCGTGGTACAGGTCATGCCATTCGACGAGGGACGAATGGAAACCATGATCGGGGGTGAGGGCGTGTGTTGTGTGCTTGGGGATCGAAAGTGTCGGGCGGGCGCGGTAATACGCGTCGTTGGTTCGGCTCAATTAAGGAGCAACATTAAAACGAACAGAAATTGCTACGTATATGAGGGGGTTCGAACCCTCGTCAATACCTCGCTCTTTCCGCTAAAGTTTAAATTTTGCCCCAATTCTTTAAAAATAACTCCTGGATCAGAATAGCCGTTTAATTAGAATAAATAGCTCTTTTAGAAGTACTAAAGAACATGTTTTTTTTTGTTAATTTCCGATCTTTTTTTTTAATTTTGCTGGGTCCATTGGGAGGGGTTTTTGTAGGCAATTTTTTTGTCCAAGTGGGAGGAACTTCCAGCATGACTTGGCAGAGATCGTTTATTTAATGATGAAAAATACGTGCAAGTGAATGTAAGAAGAATTTTTCAGGGATATTGTCCGTGGTGAATTTTCAGCGGGGAGAGAAATTATCTGGGGACAATTTTCAATGGGATAATGCGGGAGGAATTTTTCCTGCGAGGGGGGATGGATTTTTTTGAATAAAATGAACATTTCAAAACTCCGATGAGATGACTTTGGGGCAGGGAAGGGTAGCTTGTTACTTTTCAGTATTTTCAGTCACTTGAAGAGGTTACTGGATCTTTTAGTTTTCGTCCAAATGAGTCCTCCCCCAAAGTTCTTTGACCATTGGATCGATATTATTACCCTCGTGAAGAAAAAAAACAAACAGAAAACCAATAAACACGCACAGGTGATATTTTTCTGGTAAGTACGGACACTATGGCAACTCACTACGAGGATTTTCTCGGCAGCATGGGATCAGCCCGTTTGTGGCCTTGCGGCCTCCCCATCACGTCTCGGTGTTAATAGGTCCGCGGATTTGCCTACAGACCCCACCTACACGCTTAGACCCGGTATACCAGGGACCCGGCGGTGCCTACCCTTCTGCGTCCCCCCTTCGTTGATCACGTGGCCACAGCGGTACACGAATGTTGACCTGTTTTTTTTTCCAAGCTTACAGATTATCCTTCGAACCACTCTTGGAGGATGTTTTGTTTTAATGCTAGTTTGCTGGGTTATTATCATTTTTATATTGTATTTATTTGTAGGATTCATTTAAAAAGGTTTACCACCCTCGGAGTGGCTTACTTTTCCGAAATGTCTGTTTTACTCGAGTTTTAGTTTGTAGGTGTTTGGTCCTGTTTTTGTATTTTTTTTTTCATTTTCTTTCTTTTTGAGTTGCTTAGCTATACTTTTCAAAAAAAACCTGAAGAATTCCATAAGATGTAAATATTTTGAGAAAAAATTATATAGGCCACTGTGTTTATTTCGAAAAATAAAAATATACATTATTTACCGGCAGTGAATCAGCTTCAGAGCCTAGTCTCAAAGATTGTATAGTCCTCTTTGAACGTTGATTTCTAGCATTCAGCACTCTTACTTTTATTGAATATATTGAATTTTATTTGAGGACGAAATAGAACCGGTCGTTGATCAGGAAGTAGTTGATCACCCGTGTGTGGCCCGGCTTCGAGCTGGTGCGTGCGAGTTTCTTGCGCTGCAGGAGCCGGTTGAGCAGGCTCGACTTGCCGACGTTGGAGCGCCCGGCGAAGGCGACCTGTGGTCGGCCGTCCTCGATGAAGTGGGCGGGAGCCGACGCCGACTTGACGAATTCGACGCTCTTGAGCTTCACGATCGCACCATCGAGTTTCCATTTTCCTTAAGCTTTTCCTTGCAACATCCTCCCAACCCATTTGGGGACAATCTTCTTTTTGTTTAACCCTAGATGGTTGACTGGCAAGGACAATCTTTGGTAGTCTGTCATCCTTTATCTGAAGAAGGTGTCCTAGCCATCTTATCCTTTCTTGCATATAACCCTGGAAAGCAGGACTAAACTATTTTTTTTGTATTGCTTATTGCTTAAGATTTGGTAAGTCAGATTTAATATAATGTAGTATATTATATCGTATGGCATAGTGTAATGTAGTGTGTAGTGAAGTGTAGTGTAGTGTAGTGTAGTGTAGTGTAGTGTAGTGTAGTGTAGTGTAGTGGTAGTGTAGTGTAGGGCAGGGCAGTGCAATGCAATGAGGGTAGTGTGTAGTGCAGTGTAGTGTAGTGGTAGTGTAGTGCAGTGCAGGGCAGTGCAGTGCAATACAATGCAGGGTAGTGTGTAGACGGCGAAGCCAAGCTGGAACAAGTCAAGGCCTATCGCCTAACGCCGGGCAAGGCCGGTCTCTATGATGTGCGGGCGATCCACGCAATCAACTATCCGGAGAATGCCCGTTTCGTGCGCGTCACCGGGCGCGAACTGGAGCTGGAGCCGCGGTTGAAATTCGACATGTCAAACAACAAGGCAAGCT
Source organism: Alatinidae sp. Z8VKAUB7J3 (assembly GCA_010016025.2). Taxonomy (NCBI): domain Eukaryota; kingdom Metazoa; phylum Cnidaria; class Cubozoa; order Carybdeida; family Alatinidae; species Alatinidae sp. Z8VKAUB7J3. Next base: position 238,747,265 of record JAAAKM020721499.1, read on the forward strand.
ATATCGAGAGCCAGGGGGTGCAATAAGGCACGGTCGCCTTAGCCGCCCGTCGACCTTCTTTATAGCTTTGTTCGTAATGTTTTGATATGTTTTTTTCTTTTTTTGATATTCGATTCAAAGCTTGAAGCTCGTCGACCTTCTTTATAGCTTTGTTCGTGATGTTTTGATATGTTTTTTTTTCTTTTTTTGATATTCGATTCAAAACTAGAAGCTCGTCGACCTTCTTAATAGCTTTGTTCGTGATGTTTTGATATGTTCTTTTCTTTTTTTGATATTCGATTATAGCGTCCTAACGGAATAACTAGTATTTTGGTTCGAGTTGGTAGGGGTTAAAAAACGCAAAAATTTGTTTATATGCATTTTTGTAGCGTTTTTACAAGTCGAACAAAAATTTTGGAGGGAGGGAGTTAAAACCCCCTAACTCCCTTGATAAAGTCTTGTAGCATCCACAATATCCAGAGATTTCAGAGGGTGTCCCAAACACAAAACTGATGTACAATTTTAGTGTGAAAGAGCTGCTTTTCTTGAGGCCAAAATAATTTCAAAGATTTAAAGAACATGAGAATTGGAATGTTACGACGTTAAAAAATGAATATCGCATCGACATTTTGACGGACGAATTCAGACGGTTTGAACTGGATTTATTAGAAGTTTCAGAAACTCATATCCCAGGGGTAGGAAGCATGAAATTAGGTGATATAGAATTTGTTTACTCAGACAGGAAGGATTGGGTACATAGACAGGGAGTAGGAGCGAATCTGCTACAGGTGTTGTGGTTGGGGGGGGGGGTAATTTTGAAAATTGAGATATTTTTAACTTACGAAAGGGTGACCAGATCTGAATGAAATTTGATATTTAGAAGGGTCTCGTGCTTTAAAGCTCTAATTTTAAATTCCGACCAGATCTTGTGACATTGGGAGGAGTTGGAGGGGGAAACCGGAATTCTTGGAAAACGTGAAAATTGGGTTATTTTTATATACCCTATATGAAAGATTATAGGTTACTTCTAAAAGTGGGAACTAACGCTAGTATCAACCCAATAAAAACCAACGCCATCTAGTGCTTTGTAGCAGCGGCATTTCTTAGGGTAATAATACGAATAGTTAAATCATTTTGTGTAGTTGGTAAAATTAGTGTCACCAAACGCTAGATAGCGTTGATGGCTTTTTCGCTGTCACTAGCGCCAGTTTCCACTCTTATAAGCTACCCAGTTAATTATGGGAGAGCACAGTGGCCTAAAACATTCTCTACTAAACCGGTTCCAATTGGTAGGGCTAATTGCACCTGTTCGAACGTTAGAATTGTCATATTAGATTTCCTTTCTAATCCTCTCTAATGAGGTATTTCCTTTCAAGTGAGGTATTTTTAACTTAAGAAGAAGTGATCGGATCTTAATGAAATCTAATGTTTAGAAGCATATTGTGTCTCAGAGCTCATATCTTAAGTCCTGATCCCGAGGCGCGCCCCGTGGTGTACTTCAACGGTATTATCACCAACTTTTCCATGGCGGAACGCGGGGTTTACTCAGCGACACTAAAACCCGCGCTTTTCAAATTGTCATTACAAAACAACTACCGCTTGTTCTCTCAGAAGACCAATCGACTCAGTTGTACGACTCCGGCGTCTCCGAGCGGCTGTTCTCCCCGTACGCGCTTCCCTGATCGTCCTCGTCCTGCATCTCCTGCGCATTCACTAGTTGTTTCTTAGCCAAAAACAGAGCTCCTATACGAAATTCTAAAGATGTGCCCATGACTCCTCAATAATTTTCGGGAAATCCTGAACTACCACACAAATTAATAAAACCAAAAAGACAAAAAATATTGATAAAAATCTTTGGTTCAATTTCGAGTACATTTCGAAAATATCAACAACAAAGTCGTATAAATTACTTGCTAACTGAAATTAATGTATATCGCTATAGGAGCACCCGAAGGCGCTTGCGCCGAGGCGTTATCCCCTCAGGCGCGCTGACTCGAGACCGACACCACCTCACCCGTCATGTACGAGGAGTAGTCGCTGGCGAGGAAGGGGGCGAAGCCCACGACGAGGATGATCGTCGTCATGACGATCGCCCGACCGGCGAACGCGTAGGTGCGCTCGAGGGCGCGGTCATCCCCCCGCGCGCTCTCCAGCCGATAGCGCGTGAGGAAGTGCTGAAAAAAAAACTCTTAATATATTACATAACATCCCACGTGTCCATCGTTATTATGCAGCATTCCACATCTGCACTGTCATTAGGTAAAATTCCATGTCTGTGCCACCATTACGTAAGCGTCACGAGTGCCCCGTCATAACATAACATCCCACATGTCCGCTTCCATTACGTTGCATCCCATGTGTGCGCTGTGCTCAATTACAAGTGCAGATTCCCCACGAGGCCCTCGCCTCTAAGAAAACAATTCTTACTTCATAATATGCAGAATAATCATAGTTAACATATTTTGCAGGGGGAGAATCTTTATCTTTGCTTCTATCACTGTTGTACAATTTTTTTAAACAAAATTCTGAAAAATAAAGATGGATTCAACTACATTTTCTTGTTTTCAAATAATCTATATATATAATTAACACTATCTGTGCCATCTAATAATTTTTCACAAAAACATATTAATAGACAAATAGAGCGCATACAGTCGATTGAGTGACAGAGACAAAGGGGCCATTAGCGAATTTTCCCAGGGAACTTGCCATCATCATCGATTGGCCATGTCGAAAGTTTGCTGTTGACTGTGAAATTGACTGAAAAGACGGTGAAATTTACATCTCTTTTATCGGTGAGCTTGTCAATCAAACCAGGTGATACCACAGGTACAGGCACGTACACAGGCATTTTTTTTCGGGGGGGGGGGGCAAAAGTCTTTGCCATCAAAAGTTACGCGCCTGAGAAAATTTGCCTTATTTTAGAAAATAGGGGGAAACACCCCATAAAAGTCATATAATCTTAACGAAAATCGCACCATCGCATTTAGCGTATCAGAGAACCCTATGATAAAAATTTCAAACTCCTATCTACAAAAATGTGGAATTTCGTATTTTTTGCCACTGTATGCAAACTATGTCAAATATGCCTTAATAGCGTATTTTGAACGGCTGGTGAAGATCCCGGAGAGTTCGTTGCCGGACGCCGAAGTGGATTGCGTTCACGTCGCAGTTGATGTCTCGGATCGGGTGAGGCCTTGGTTTTCGTTCGTCGATGAACTTTCCCGCGACGACGATGCCGTTGATGAAGATGTTTGGTCACCCGTGATCGCATTGCCCGATTGACCGGCGGATTCGCTGCGAACGTCGATCGTGTGTGACGTGGTCGTGGAGCTGTGATTGCCAGGGCTTGAAGGTTTTTTTTTTTTTTTGCATGGTAAAGAATATGGTTAAGTCGTCAGGAGAGAAAATGACACTAGTTGTTCCGATTCTGAGATACAACAGTTAAAACTTTCAAACTCGTTCTTCTTGGAATTTTGGAACAACCAATTCGGCAAAACCACTTTCAGAACACGATATGTTAGTCCCCGTCCCGCACTGGGTCAGTAGTTGGGTCAAGTACTCCAAAAAACTATTTGGGTAACATAGTATAATTAAGAAGCGACTCGGCCCGATAGTAACCGAAACTTTAAAAAACGAAATTTTGATAACAATAGATATATCAAAAGAATCAAATTCTTATGCTGATTCCAAATATATAAAGAGCATTAAGTTTGATGTTACCCATCAAAAGCTATGAGCATGAGAAAATTTGCCTGATTTTCGAAAAAAAGGGGGGGGGGGGAACGTCCCGTAAATTCAAACTGTTTTCTCACAAACGTACAAAACAATCGGTCAATAAACGCGATAAGCATTGTGGGAATTACTCACAATGGCAGGACTCAGCATGGCCCGGATCTATGACGGGGATTCCGGCGTCATGGGCGCCCAGACCCTGCGCCGGGCCATCGATCGGGGCGATGTCGACCTGGTCTTTCAGCCGATCGCCCGCCTGGCGGATGGCGCCGTGGCCTCGGTCGAGGGGCTGATGAGCATCACAGGCGGGGTGAGTGTCGTCTTGGATTGAAGTTGTCTCTCGTTGATGTAGTCCTTACCGATAGTCCACATACCGATCCAGGCATGGGCACATAATGCTGCCAACGCGATAAGACTGAATAGACGCATAGCACTTGAGCTGAAGAGTTCACGCCACTGTTCATAATTCATGTCAGGCGTCATCACCATACTGCCTAAAATGCAAAGAATGTAAGCGGCAAGTACTACAGCAGAAAAGCGTTGGAGACTGTAATCTACTGCAGTAGGGCTGACTGCGTAAACTGTCAATGTATTGCATTTGGTAGCTCTCTTTGGACACCTTCAACAAGTATGATGTCACTCTTATAGAAAGGACCAGCAAGACATGCTCCGAAATCTAGGATTGGCCTGATCAGATCTTTGTATAGTTTCAGGAAAACTGTGGAGAAATGAATAGGAAGATAAGTCTGCAAACCGAGATTAGAATATTGGAAGCTTTATCATCTTCGACCTCCAAGCGGCGCCCCCCACCTAGGGCGCCAAGTGTGCATCGGCAGTACAGGAGTCGTGCCGAACGGCTGATCGCAGCGATACGCGGGCAATTCTGGTTATTCCGCTGTCATCGCGCGTTCACGCGAGGAGTGGCGTTCACGATCGGAACCGATCAGGGCACGTCCGGAGGGTGCGACGCGCGCTCGAGGTTCTGCCGCAGGGCGAGCTCGGCGCGCCTCAGCGCATAAATGTCCTTTGAGAAAACAATGTCTTGAAAGAAAAAGAAATTACGAAAAAAAAACGCATTGAAAGAAAAACGAAATCCTGAAGAAAAAAGCCTTGAAAAAAATACACCTTGGAATAAAAATGAAACCCTGCAGAAAAAATCTCTTAAAATATTATGTAACACCCATGACTCTGCCCAACTATCACGTAATATACCACTTGTGTGCCGTCATTACGTAAGATCTCATTTGACCCTTGGTATCATAAAAAGAACCATCTCCAGCCAACACCCTAGAGCTCTTATGAAGTTACATAAGGTGCTTGTACATCCACGCCTGAATGTTGGAATATCATTGGCAGCCCCTTTCTTCAAAAAAGATAAGAAATTGCTTGAGGATAACCAGTGTCATGCCACTAAGATGGTTAGCAGCATTAATAAATTTCCATACAAAGAAAGACTATGTTGTTTGAAGCTGCCAACGCTGTGGACCAGACAAGTCTAGTATCTCTTACTATTAAAGCTTTTAATAAGAAGTCCCATACGATATCTACCAAAGTTATATTTTTTACTTTGACTCTCCCATAGAAAAAGGCCTCGCACCATCCATTGTCCAAGAAGTTACGCCTAGCAGTTTCTGTTGTCTCCGGCAAAGGCTTCGCCACCAAAGAAATTTTTCCTTCAACAGTCAATCAAACAGTTCCTGGTAACGAACTGTAGTTGGCGGAATTAACGCCACAAAATGCTTTTGAATTGCAGCGCTTGGATACGACTGATTTTCCAATGGCAGCGAATGCTTCGCCTTGTCGTTGGACTCAAATGGTACTAAACAAATTATCGCTACAATGAAAATTTACGAAAACGCGGATTTCTCCCGACCAGAAAGAATTGCTGCGCTGAACTATGACTATGATTTACAACCGAAAGAAGATATTCGTGGCTGCAACCTTTGCGGATGATCCAAAAAAAGAAGAATTCAATGTCTTTGAGTTCCCCTCTGGGATATATACCCTGTGAAGAACAGCAAATTAACGATACTTGTCACCAATTGCGAAAATCAGGCGAGTTCAAGGAAGCATGTGTGGGAAAGGGCCAAAGCGAACCTTATTTTAGAAATATCTGAACTAAATTAAGATCAGATATTCCCTAGAAAAAAGAAAGATAGGCAGAGCAGCAAGAAGAATGAACTGTTAGAAACAGTTAAAATCTATGTTGAACAAGATACTCAGTTTGATTTTGTTTAGAAGTCACTAACTAATAAAGATATTTCAAATAAAAATAGAGAGTGGCACCAAAACATAGAATAAACACAATACTTTCTGTTCATGATATGACCTGCCATAGCTCTAAGCCCCTTACAATTACTCTGAACTTTCATTATGCCGTAGATACTATTTATAATTTAATGCAACACTAGTTTAACGGGAGAGGAAAAATTAGAAAAAATGAGGTATTTTAACTTACGAATGGGTGATCGGATCTTAATGAATTTTGATATTTAGAAGGACCTCGTGTCTTACAGCTCTTATATTAAATCCTGACCGGCATTAAGCCTCTTATTTTCCTTTTAAATCAATCTATTGATTCTTAGAATTTTGCTAGAATCATGCCATGTGAGCTCTTGGCTCTTCCGACCTCGTCACAAGTGCCATATGAGGAGGGTGAAATGTGCAATGATGCTCTTTTTATTACATTCAGTAGCTGATAGAACCATGAGAATTACATTCGCTGTTTTAGACTTGATACGATTTACTAATAGTTTTTCACTAGCCCATATCCTGACCAAAAGATATCAAAGAAAACAATTGATGCATTCGAGGTTCGACAACAGCTACTAAAAGTTACAGAAAACTAACTTTTTCATCCCAGTGGACGTATTCACAACAGCCCGCAGACTAGAGCAATGAGTCATTGTTAGTTCTTCTGAGAGTAGGTTCTTTGACGCAGGTGCATTCAGAGTCAAGTCATTCCAGGTTGCTGTTCCTAGCCCCCTTTGGTCCTTAGCGTTTAGTCTGTCAGTCTTTCTGACGTCGTCAGCATATCCGTTGACATGGTCGAGCTCTTTGCACGATGGTTGATATCTTAAAAGGAAATCCGTGTCCAAGGCTGTATTGTCACTTTTCGTATTCTAATTTTCACCTCCTCTTTTTCACTTGATTAGTCGCAATCCCTTTTTTCTAACAATTAGACTGCTCTCTTCTTGTCTGTTTTTTATCTGCATTGAACATGCCTCGTTTTATGCGTATTTTCTATTCGAAAAAAAACGTCATCTTTGCTTGTCCTGTTTCAGTGGCCGACGTTAATCACCTTGAAAATACCAACCCCTGCAGAAAATACCCCCCCCCCCACAAAACCCCCCTCCCCCTTTCGTAAGTTACAAATCCCTCAATTTTCAAAATTCCCCCCCCCCCCCCAATTCGACCAAAGAGAGCAGATCCGGTCTGGTTATGTCAGTCAAGTATCTTAGACAGGTTTCTATTCTTCCCATCCAGTTTTATCCTGATCTCACCGCTTTAAGTATTTTCCAAGATTTCCGGTCCCCCGCCCCCCCCCCCCCCGCCCCCCCCCCCCCACCGCCCCGCGGCCCCCCCTCTTACACTAAAGTTTTTTTTTCAATTCTTTAAGAATGACCCCTGAATCACAAAAGCCGTTTTATTAGAATAAATAGGTCTTTTGAAATACTAAAAATACTTTTTAGTAAAGAGCGCGATATTGAGGAGGGGACGAACCCCCTCATATACGTAATAATTTCTTTTCGTTTTCAGTTTTAATGTTACTCCTTACTTTCAGTTGAAAAAGCTTGTTTTTTATTTAATGTCTAATTTTTCCTGATCTTTGATGACCTTTAAAAGATGTGTATTAGAAAAGTGAAACCTTGCAAAATAGATCTTCTCCTTAATTGAAGTACAACAAAATTGTTTTCAGGTTCGTAACTTTGTTCAATTCCATTTTTATAAGGTTCTAAAGATATGCAAATACGTTTCCTAAATTTTGAAAGAAAACATTGATATGGCTCAAAATTCTACTCAAATAATAGGAATTGCATTTTCAGAACTAAAGGACTCAAACACATTGATATGCGGCAATACCGGATTCCAGTTCAGTACCGCGAAATTCATGCTGGAATTGCCGTGAATAAACAGGCCGCATTTCGCCAGCAGCAGGGCGTCGATCAGCGCTTTGATCCGCTTGCGGCCGACTCGGTCGTCACCGCACTTGTGATCGAAGCTCCTCTCCCAGTCCTTGCGAAAGTCGTTCACCATGCCTTCGTACAGGACGCCTTCGTCACGACCGAAAACAGGAAACTGGAGTCATGATCCTTATTCATAATTGTAGTGGTTAAATTTTAATGAGGTACTGACTTATTTTCCGTTTTGAAGTCATGATTTAACATGAAATTGTTTGCAAAACGATATCTTGTAAAACAAAGCACGGGATATAAATTGAAATAGAAGGGAAATGCTTTTCTGTAAAATGAAATGGATATTTGGGAAAATAATACTGTTATGAAGAACTGGCCAGTCTTTAAAAACTGGAAAAGTATGCGATGATAAGCGCCAGGAATTTATTCTGATGTCTGATGTGCTCGGCGTTTCCATGCTTGTTGATGCGATAAATCATCCAAAGGGAGGTGCTGGAACCGAATCAACTGTGCTCGGACCTTTCTATGTTCCGGGTGCACCGGAACTCGAAAAAGGGGCCAGTATTATTAAGCAAGCCTATGATGGTGAAATCAGTTTAATACAGGGAAGAGTAACCGACGCCCCCTCCCCCCTAGGAATCTGGTGAAATTACGCCACTACCGAATGAGCACTGTCCCAATATTCAATGAGCATCCGTTCTCTATGATGAAACCAAAGACAAATGGTATTGAATATTGCTGCTTCACCGAACTTATTTCGAGTATGCTAGTTGACCTGCGTTTGGTTTGTTGTGTAAATTTTTACTTTGCCTTATTAAAACACGAAGGAGAAAGAGTGATATTAGGAAATTGACCAGAAAAAATGGCACATAGAACTTTGAATAAATTTAGAGATTAACTTGTTAATGAAGACACCAGTTATTGTAATTAGTTGTAACTCGTGTACATAACTATGGTCAGATATTAAATGTATATCACTAAAATCGAGCTTGATAAGGTTAAATGTCTTAAAGGAGAGTCAATAGTCTTCGATATTCCAAGGCAATCGCTTCTTATCGCGGGAAATAACGGTACCGGCAAATCGGCAATGGCGGGGTATCTACTAAATTAACCTGCAAATCCCCTACCCCCTAGAAAAACGTGTGCTCAAAATCTACTTCTATATTTTTGCCCCATCCTTCATGCAAACAAAATCCTCGGACCCTACCCTAGGGACCAGCACTGTGTGTGTCGATGGATCAACCTTGAGCTTGTTTGAGAATTCGAAAATCAACAACAATTCTCAAAAGGAGGTTGGCCGAAAAACAAACGAGGATTGTACAGACGCCGTTGATTCTTGCGCAAATTGGCAAATGGTGAAACCGATTTTCACCCTGACTCAAGCATGGTTTAGTCACTGGGTAACCCCGTTGCGCTGTTGATTCTTATGCAAATTGACAAGTGGTGAAACCGATTTTTGCCCTGACTCAAACTGGCTTAGTCACTGGTTATCCCGGTTACGCCGTTGATTCTTGCGCAAATTGGCAAATGATGAAACCAATTTTCACCCTGACTCAAATTGCACTTCGGTAGTCATAGGAATGCAAAGTTAGTTTACCAAGAAGAATTCTTCTGCTTAAGAATGTTCCTATTATACTTTCTGTCATACCCTGCTCGGTTTTTGTCATTAGCCTCGCTAACATCTAATAGGTCCTTTCCGGATGTTCCTTCCAAGCTGATATTGTGGTTTTCTTTGAGGTTTAGTTACTTTTACATCGTGCTTATAAATTTTTCCAAGCTTGACCGCCAGTCATCTTAGCGCCGCCGGCTCTTCTACTCACTTTCTCTCCAAACGCAAAGGCCGGCTCCGGGCTGCGGCGTTCCTGAGAACCCTCAAAATCGTTGCCAAGAGGGTCGGAATCAAAAAACACGTCGACATCCACAGTCTTCGCCACACCTGCGCCACCCACATGCTCCAGAACGGAGCTGACATCCGCTACATCAAGGAACTGCTGGCCCACACTCTTCTCAACACCACTCAGATCTTAATTTTTTTTTGTTAGTGGAATTAACTTTTTTCGTACACGGAAAAAAAAAAAAAAAAATATCTTGCAATGATCACCAAAGAGGCTCCATCTCTAGTTAAGGAGAGGAGGGGGCACATACTGTTTTAAAATCCATAAAAAAAACATGAAAAAAGAGAAGCATGTTCAGATTTCAGCCATTACTAAAAATTTATTCTGGCAACGCAGCAGAGACTAGGAAAACTCCAATCAATCCCAAATAAACACGCATCCGAGATCTTTCTTCTGGAAAAAAAAGCAACAAAATTCCACATTTTTGCACATAAGAGCTTGAAACCTCTAAAGTAGGGTTCTCTGATACGCTGAATCTGATGGTGTTATTTATCAAGGCTATTTATCAAGGTACTACTACTACTACTACTACTACTATTGCTGCTGCTACTACTACTGCTACTAGTAGTAGTAGTAGTAGCAGCAGTAAAATTAGTAGGAGATGAAAATACTAGGTGTCGTTTTCTCACGTGATTGCACCTTTACTACCAATATTAATAGTGTGACCCGTAAAACTAACGCATCTCTCCAAACCCTTTCAAAAATGCGTCGCTTTGGGTGCAACGCCCACAGTCTTTTTCGGGCATACCTTTGCTACGCATGCCCATTGTTCATGCAGCACACCATCTAATGAAGGACGTTAATAGTACCCTAGAAAGGAATCTTATCCCTCTCGTGCCCGGGTTGCAGCCGGGTCGTGCGCTAGGGGTCCAGCAGGCGCGCGCGGTAGAGGTTCGTCAGGTTGCCCTGCGTCGGCTTGCGCGCCGGGATGGCGAGCGCCTGCACGGCGATCTCGACGCCTATATGAGCGGTCACGCGCCCACGACCGCCAAGGCAAAGGAACCCGATACACGGATCGTCGAAACCAAGATTACCGGATTGCGACGAAAGATCGCCGAGCGCATGGAGCTGGATACCAATGTTTGACCATCACTGGCACATACTATAGGTCGTATCTGTAAACATTAAGTGATGATTACGTCTACAGTCAGATTCAGTAGTAAGAACTTAAACTAACAATTAATGCTTGAGAGACTGGTCGCCACTAAGAATTCAAATTATCAGTTACGGCAAATGCAAAATTTTGAATTGAAATCCCAAAGTGTTGAATGATTACCACACATATAATTAACATACTTTTTTCTCAATCCAAGTTACTGTAATGTTCTGATCTATTAGGGATGTTAAATCAAACCCCTAAAACAGTTCCTAAATTCGGAAAAACTCAAATTTGTGAAAGAGCTAGAGCGGCAAACTTTTCGGATTTGGAATCAACACATATTTTTTAGTTGTATAGTGAAAGAATCATTTGTATAGCAATTTGTTTGAGGCTGACCCCTTTTTCACAATTTTCCTAGAACCTCACCTCCACCCTCAGTATTCTGAGAGCTTAACCAGCTTCTCAAAGAAATTGGTCCTTAGTCCGTACCTATGAAGAGACTTGAATACTTAACCAGTATTCTGAGAGCTTAACCAGCTTCTCAAAGAAATCGGTCCTTATTCCGTACCTATGAAGAGACTTGAATACTTAACCAGTATTCTGAGAGCTTAACCAGCTTCTCAAAGAAATTGGTCCTTAGTCCGTACCTATGAAGAGACTTGAATACTTGTGCCAATTACTTATCCCAGTCGTAAATTTTACAGTTGAACATTATTTGAATTTAAATAATAAAATTTGTGATTGTCCAATCAGGAAAAAAATAAATTGAAGCAAAAATTTTAAATTAGAAAGAATGGAAAATTGGGACAGCAGTTTTCATTTCTGTACCTTCGTATCCAATAAATTATATCGACGTTTCGTCCCAAGCTTTGTCCAAGTGATTCCACGGATAAAACGTAGAAAGGCATGCGCACACAGTCAGAGACAGAGGCATGGAGAGAGAGTGATATGGCACTTGTGGCATCCAGGGATAGGACATTCGAGGAGACCATCTTGGGGATACTAATCTTGCAGTCACAATGATTAACATGTTTTTTTTAAGCTATTGGCTGACAATCCGAGTGCATTATGTGAATGATTACTTCAGGTGATCAAGTAACAAAATAGATCGTGCCAGAGGAAAATGGTGTTTTAAGCAAAAACCATTACTATATGCAAACACTGGTCAAAATTTGTAACATTCAGCCCCTCCCATGGGGACTGTGGGGGAGTAAGTCGTCCCCAAAGACATAGTTATAAGGTTTTTCGGCTATGCTGAATAAAATGGCTATCTCAGAATTTTGATCCGACGACTTTAGGAAAAATATGAGCGTGGGAGGGGGCCTAGGTCCCCTCCAATTTTTTTGGTCACTTAAAAAGGGCACTAGAACTTCTTTCTCACCAACGCCCCGCTCTTTACGCTAAAGTTTGACTCTTTCTCTCAACTCTTCTTTTAAAACAGAAAAACTTTAGCGTAAAGAGCGGGGCGTTGGTGAGAAAGAAGTCCCTTTCATATACGAAGTAATTTCTGTTCGTTTTAAGTTTTAATGTCGCTCCTTACTTTCAGTTATTATTTTTTTTTTTTTTTTTGTTTAATTTCTGAACGTTTTTGAATCAATGCATGTTGTTAGAATGAGCCCTCTTGTAACACTCTAGGACCGCTTGGTCGATACGATGACCCATGGGAAAAAAAAAACAAATAAACACGCACCCGTGATTTGTCTTCTGGCAAAAAAAATACGAAATTACACATTTTTGTAGATAGGACCTTGAAATTTTTTTATAGGGTTCTCTGATACGCTAAATGCGATGGTGCGATTTTCGTTAAGGTCCAATGACTTTTAGGGGGTGTTACCCCCTATCGGCACGAAATCGGCAAGGCGATGGTCGGCCATGACTGAACGTGCCTGGGCACGTCAACTTTGGCGGCTTCATCTCGAGATTCGTGACCACATGCCGCTCTGGCAGCAGGCGCTTGTCGTCGCCGGAGGAGTTGCAGCCGGGCTGTTCGTGTCCGCAATCGACCTGTTGATTTCCGGAGTCGGATCGAAAGCGCTTTGGGATGAGATGGTGATTCTCATTATCACCCACCCTCATTCATAATTTTAAGAAAGAAAATTAGGCTAAGTTGAAGTTAGTAAGACAAACCATAATTGTTGAATTTTCAGGTATACCTAATCAAATTCAAAATTTGTTGTCCAAGTCTCAAACAAAACTAGCATGATTATTTATTTAACAATGAATCTTGCACTTACTGTTGAAACTCAGAGATACGTGATGTAACGCAAAGAAAGCTAAGAATTTTCTGTCCTACAATTCTTCTTGAAGCGTTTGTGTTAGGTATTATCCATTCATTTTTACTAACTTCTGCTCATTGTAAGTTTGTCTTATAAAAGCTAATGTCTTAAGTTTAAGTTTAATGTTTAATGTTTAAGTCTAATGTTTAAGTTATAGATTAGTTTTTCCTTTTTATTTACTTACTAACACATCAAACAGTAAGCAATAATGCTGGTTGCTATAGACACAAAACAAGGAATAAGCTAATTAGCAACACTAGCAACGTACGTGTTATAGTATAGCCTTGATGTTAGGATTTGTCGATAATTTCTTGGCTTGTTGCATTGATGTAAAGAGTCGAAATATTTGTTCTGAGTTGGTCAAGGGGTAATGAATGTTGTGTGTATTGATCGTTGATTTTAGGAATTAAGGCTTTATGTGTTAGTTAGAAGTTATTTATCGGATATATGTTTGGTTTGATTGTGTGTTTATTTTTCGATAGTGCATAGAGATGAAGTTGCCATAAGCCTGGGACTCTTTTAGGCGTTTCTATATCTGTCCTAAAATTACAGTTAGAAAAAGAGGTAAGATTAAGAGAATTGTTGCCATGCAAGTGTGATTCTAATATAAATCTGTTACAAATTTGCTGCTGTTTATTCTCTATCATATTACATGGATTTAAAAAGTCAAGTTTTTTTTTTTTTTAACATAAATTCGCTTATTACATAAATCTGAGTGGAGGAGTCGGATGGGAGAAGACAGATCACCGATACGTGTTTATTTGTTCCTTTTTTTGATTTTTTTTTTCAGGGTTGATCATATCGACCCACTAGTCCTAGAATGTCGTAAGGGGGATCATTTTAACGGGAGTTAAAAGTTCTAGTGCCCTTTTTAAGTGACCAAAAAATGGAGGACACCTAGGCCCCCTTCAACGCTCATTTTTTCCCAAAGTAACCGGATTAAAATTTTTTGATACTTAGGCATAGTCATTTAAAAATATCTTTTATGATATTGTCACTGACAACCTTAGAAAAAACGACAAATTTCCTTGCTTCACTATAAATTGAACAGCAAATTCCTCCCTCGTTTTAATTTTCAAAAATTGGTATCATTGATATAGCGTTCAACCTGACTTTAGCATGCTAAAAGTAGCTTTTTCAGATTCCTTTCTGGCTTTTAGTATATTAATAAAAAAACTTTTTAATAATAAAAAGTTTTATAAAGAGCAAAAACAAAAATTAAAATGTAAAGAAGTTATTCAGTATATGAGGGGACTGCTCAGTCCTACACACTATAAATCTTACAACAGTTTAAAAAATTATTTGTTGTCCAAGAAGACTAATAAAGATTTGGGACTAAAGTAAAAATTTAGCTGAAAGATTAGGGGAGTTGAAGAGAGAAGCAAGTAAGGAGCGACATAATAACTGAAAACGAACATAAATTATTCCGTATATGTTATTTCTACTAAAAAAAATTTCGTACTAGAATTGCAGACAATTCCAATTCATCTAAGTGCCAGCATAACAGATGAAATTATAAAGATCTCCCAGAGCCTTTGGCAGCGCATAGGGCGTCGACAGGTAGCAAGTCTGCCATCCAGCTCTCCAACAGCTGGGATCGAACACAGGACCATACTACCAAGCAGAAATTTTTTTAGTAAGTCGTTTCCTCCCTTTTCTAAAATTAAGCCCAAAACTGTCATCTTTGTGGAAGTAGTATATACAACAGAAACACGAACGGAGGAGGGATTCGGGGTCCATATGTTGTATGTGAATTTTTGAGGATTTCATGGAACATCTAATTCAAATTATCAATTAAGGTTTTTATTATCCCCCCCCCCATTCCTGCCTTCATACTTGACCCAAAAAATCTCACTAGTTTTCTGTATGACGAAATTGTTGACACCTGTCTTCCTAGTGCACCATATAATGTATTTTGTAATTGTGAGAATGAAAGAAAGTGAAGATGACCCAAGTAGATCAGTGACTTTTTTTTGTATAGTAGAATAAACATTGTGATAAAGCAATGGTAGCCAAGCATCACGCACCTTTATTTGATTAAATAAAAAAGCAAGTTTTTTAAACTGAAAGTAAGGAACGACATTAAAATTTAAAACGAACAGATATTACTACGTATATGAAAGGGGCTGTTCCCTTCGCTTGCCATGCCTTATCACCTCGCCCGGATGGACCGGGGCGAGCCGCCCTTGGCAACCATGCTGACCCCGGCGGATGGTCTGGCGGAAGCCTATCTTGATATCGCGACCTTGCTGAGCCAGGAAAACGCTGTTGATCCGTCGCTTTTAATGGCGCGCTATTCACTTTCGCTGCGCCCGAATGATGACATCACCCGCCTTCTGATCGGCGAGATCATGGAAATTCAGACCCGATTTTTATACGACGTTCCAATCATCCATAAATAAAGGTAAAACGATCAGTGTGATCATCAGCGTTTGTTTTTTAATGCGAATTTATCTGACGTTTATACGACGTTCCAATCATCCATAAATAAAGGTAAAACGATCAGTGTGATCATTAGCATTTGTTTTTTGATGCGAATTCATCTGACGTTTATACGACGTTCCAATCATCCATAAATAAAGGTAAAAACGATCAATGTGATCATACTAAAATGGCCTGGTTTTCGAGTGGACTACCGACTAACTGGGTGCGCAGGCGGCGGTTTGCTCCAGAGGTCGCTATGATGGTCTGTCGAAACAGCTTGGTGGCACGGATACCCCCGGTGTTGGATTTGCCCTGGGCATGGAGCGTCTGGTCCTGATGCTTGAAGAACTGGAACGTCAGCCGGAAGCCATTGATCGCACCGTCGATGTGTATATTGCTGTTATTGGTGAAGGCGTTTTATGGTCTTTTTTTTTATGCTGACATTTTTTTATGCGATAGGCTCTTTGACTACTTAACTATTATTTTATCATTCTAGAATCCCATGCCCCGAAGGGGTTATTTTCGGAATTATTTTTTGCCGTTGAACCCAAAGATACCTTGGCCAGTCGTGACGTGCCTGCATTGTTGGAATGCTTAGCGGAAGGCAGTTCTAAGCCAATTATTGAATGGAAGAAAGATGGTAGTCCAAACCGGAGGGTCAACAGGTCTTGTCGGCGAACGTGCAGTTCGCACCGTATCGCCTGAAAGGCGGTTGGGACGGCGCAGCGAAGCAGCGCTTTTTAGAGCGGGTGGTTGAACAGCTGGGTCAGCACCTTCCCGGCTTGCGGGACCAAATTGTCGCCAGCGAACTGCTTTCCCCGGTAGACCTCGAAGCGGAGTATCGAATGTTTGGTGGCCACTGGCACCACGGCGAAGTGGTGCTTTTCTTGAGTGAGTAATTAGGACTTTTACAGTTGGTACCCCGTAGAATAAATAATTGAAATTACTAAAAATAGTTTAGCGTAAAGAGCAAGGTATTGTGGAGGAGACAGATCCCCTTATATACGTAATAATTTTTGTTCGTTTTTGTTTTAATGCTGCTCTTTACTTCCAGCTGAAAAAACTTTTTTTATTTATTTTTTCATTTTTTTTTTAAATAATGCTAGAAAATCCTGCGGATCCGCTCTCTTTGGTGGAATTGGGGGGGGGGGTAATTCGGAAAAATTAGAAAAAATGAGGTATTTGTAATTTACGAATGGGTAATCAGATCTTAGTGAAAAATAATATTTAGAAGGATTTTGTGCTTTAGAGGTCTTATTTTAAATCCCGACTAGATCCGATGATATTGGTGGGAGTTGGAGGGGGAAACCAGAATTCTTGGAAAACGTGAAAATTGAGGTATCCTTATCTTCCCCATTTGATTCTGTGGTCTCTAATTGCCTTTTTTGTGCTCCTTAAGACGAAGTCCATCCAAATGATCCATATAAAGGGGGATAGAACACAACACTGCTTAACTCCTGATTTAATACAAAAGCAGTTGCTAACCTCATTTCCTATCTTAACCGCAGCGGTTTTATTCTCGTGCATAGAACAAATCACTTTAATGTAATTTTCTGGTATACCATATAACGATTAGACCTTTGTTTACCAAGCCCTTATCATAGCGAAACGAAATACTTTCTGTGAATTTAGGAACATTATTCTAGCTCATATCCTAAAAATCTGAACTAGTTGCTTTGTCTTATTTATTTATGAATAAATAAAGACGAAAGAATAGTACCGAAACACCAGAAAACCCAAAAATACTACCGTTTCTAAATGCATTACACGAATTAATAGTAGGGGGGAAACATGCACAAAAAAGGAGAAAATATAAAAAGGGGACAAACCATTTCATATACGGAGTAATTTCTGTTCGTTTTGAGTTTTAATAAATAAAAATTATTTTTTTTATTTAATGTCTTTATAGATTCATTATTTATTTTTTTTTATTTCTAACCAATCTTCTTTTAATAGCATGATATCCATAGAAATTAGTTTGGATTTGAAGTTGACGAAAATGGTAGATGCTATCAGAACAGTTTGTTATCAGAACAGTTTTGTTATCAGAAATCTGGTTATCTTGTCCGAAGCCGCCGCCATCGTCTGATCCAGCAGAGACAGCCCGTCGCGCACCGACCCTTCCGCCGCCCGCGCGATCAGCATCACCGCCGCCTCGTCGATCGGCAGACCTTCCGCCTCGGCAACGCGCGACAAATGCTTGCCTAGCTCCGAGACCTACACACGGCGCAGATCGAATCGCTGACACCGCGAGAGCACCGTCACCGGGACTTTGCGGATTTCAGTCAATTAAATGGCATTTTAAAATTTGGGTCGACTGTCTTTGGGGGGGAAATGAGCGTGGCAAGGGGGCTAAGTGCCTATCAATCTTTTGACCACTTAAAAAGAACGCAAGAACTTTTGTTCAAACGAGCTCTCTTCTAATCTTTTAAAACCGTGGTTCGATGTGATCACCCCTGGAAAAAAAAACAACAAATAAACACTCATCCGTGATCTGTCTTCTACCGAAAAATAAAAAATTATATAGCTAAGTCAAAAACAATATTACCATATCTTACCCAGCATCCATAGCTCTATTTAATAATTTAAAAAAGTTTTCTTTTTACATTGCAGAAAAAGAGGGCTTTGGAAACATTAAGGTTACCTTTTCTATTCCGATGTACGTAAATATAGTAAATCTTGTATTTTGTGATTTTATATTGTGATACATGCACAGTAAACTGTTGTGACAAAGCACATTACTTTTTTTTGATAACTTCATATGGATCATTTTGATTGACTTTGTCTTAAGGAGCACAGGAAAGGCAATGGGAGGAAAAAGCTCTCCTGGACTTTGATTATGCTGATAACTTAAGCATCCAAAATGAATGAACTTTTAGAGGTTTTGTGATTTCAGGGTGCTAGAATAGGTTTAAAAATGAATGTTAAAAAGAGTAAGTCACTATGGCTAGGAATAAGTGTAAGGTATGGTAGGGTTGCATGCAAAATGATGTACTTATGCAGTTTTTGGTAGTAACAGGTAAAAAAAACAGCAAAAAAATCAGCAAAAAGAATATGTGATCAGTGAATCATATATGATCATATGTGATATGTGAATCGGCAAAATTTAGGCACAAACACATGAAACCAAACAACTTCAGAATGTTTAGCTTCCTTTGAAGGTGGAGTTGTCTTTGGAAATCATCAGATTGTTATTGTTTGACTTTTATGCACGAAAAGCGATATCTCGATGGCTTATTAGTTAGAGGCTGACAAGATGTGATTCAAACTGTTTTTACTTCTAAGCGATTTTAGGAGTTGAAGTGGATTGTGTTGGCGGAAGTCTATGTATAACTAAGTAAGGTCTGAAAGGGTAACCAGTCCACCTAGATTCACTTACTCCTAAAATCTTGTATTTGGTTACACCTTAAAATTTATGAGGGGCGGGACAATTTTTTTTCATGAAAATAAAAAAAAGATGTCGAGTTTTTCAAACAAAAAGTCGATGCCGGCGCGAACTCAGCGATTACCCAGTATTTCTACAACGCGGATGCCTATTTCCGCTTTGTGGAGTACTGCACAGATCAGGGAATCGATATTCCCATCGTACCGGGCATCATGCCCATAACCAATTACGATAACCTGGCCCGTTTCAGTGCCAAATGTGGCGCAGAGATTCCTCTGTGGCTACGCAGCCGCCTGGAAGAATTTGTTTTATGGCATAATATGCTCGTTACAAAATTCGTTAGTGAATACAGACTAAGGGACGAAGAAGCAGATTTTTGACTGAAGGAGAGGATTCAGCGTTGCTTTGACACCCTAGATTAAAAAATAAAATTTTTAACATGGATAGGAATAAGAAAGACACAATATTCATGACACTGTTTGCGCTATTGCTTACGCTTTGCTTTAGTCTATATGTAAAGTCTACATATTGCTTCTTTTGATAGAAGTTCGTTCGTAAGTTATATATATTTTTTACTAATGAAAACGTTCGTTAAAACTTAAAAATTCTAGTTGCCTTTTTAAGTAACCGAAGAATTGGAGGGCAACTAGGCCTCCTCTCCCACCCCTTTTCTCAAAATCGTCTTATCAAAACTAAGAGAAAGCCATTTAGAAAAAAACAAATTAACACGCAAATTTCGTTTTAATTGTGAATTTGTGGAGAGCCAAAATAAAACACTGATTTTCCCCCCCACTATTGGGGAGAAGGTCCTTAGAAAGTGGCAAGAGTCTAACCTCTGTGGTTTTTACGGAAAGTGTGGACCTTAGGCCGGATTGATGAATATGACTTTGCATTTCGGAAAGCTTCGTAGAACTCTCGCCTGGGGGTAAAAATCTATTTTTTCTCCCCATTTCTGTTCATGATTTCAGCTGAGTTCATCATTCGGATGTTTGCAATTGGAATTGCGGTGACTTCCTCGAACGTCGAAGCATCGACCACCAGCAGCTCGTGGCGTCCGATCGCCGGAAGGAACATCAGGCCTCCGGCCCGCGCCCAGCCTTCCAGATGCGGCATCTTGTAGACCGGCATTTTCTTCTCGCCCTTGCCGTAGCCGTCGAGAATGCGGGTGATCTTCGCCGGGTCTTCCCACAGGTCGATATGCGCGAGACCGTCTTCGCCGAACAGCCCGGCGATGTAGTGCCGTTCCAGATATTTTGGTAAAAAGTCCAAAAATACTTGGAAATCGAAAGGTAAATTTTGACTAGTAATAAACCCCCTCCTCCCTCAAAAACCCTTAATTTTAGTTTTGTGACTAATTAAATAGCGAATGGCCCAATCGTGTGAATAAATCTATCAATCTATGTATTTTAACTATATAGCTAATTTGGTTGAAATTAGATGAATGAAAGACTTAAAAGCAATTTAGGCTAGGAACAGGCTTTTTCTAAAAATCTTGTCAAAACCAAGATACGCCTGCATAATTCAAGCATTCACAGAAATGGGTCAGTTTTCTTTATCAAATGTTTATCTTTTTTATTACTATATGGCCAATTTCTCAGTTTTTTTTCTGGCATTTTCACTTGGTCTGGGAAAATTGGCTCCAACTTTGCCCCCCCCCCTCCAGGATTTGAAAAAATTACTGGTTTGGCGTAACTTCGCGTAATTGCGTAAGATTATAGTAAAATGGAATAAAATAGTGATTTATTACGATGAAAAAACTGCTTATTCGATATAAAGAGTATTCAACGGAGCTGTATTGTGACAATTGTATTTGGAAATCATATTGGAAGGAGAACCAAATGGTATGTTTGTCTTTTAGCTAGCAAAAAAAGTCAAAGAGGTATTCAAATGAAAACAGTTTTGCTCAACCCCTTGGATCTGTGATTTTCTGAGATTTTTTCCTTAAATTCTCTCATACAGCCGTACATAAATTATTGTTCTATTATTCGGATGAGTACTTTCCCATCACTTTTAAATCCACTTTCTATTCTTCATGAAAACGCCCGTCAGTTAGTTTCTGATACGAATAGTACGTTATCAAAATCTCTCCCTAGGTTCCGTCTACAGTATTTCCTATCTTGTGCTATTTTTATTCATAAATATCTTCATTGTCAACTTCCCCTCTGTCTTTCGAAATTGAGGCAGAAGGAGCAGCCGGTTGGGGTGATAGTAAAACCGTTTATATGCTTACTAAAAAGCATTCCAGCGCACAAGCAAACCCTTGCCCCTTTAATAAAGGACAAAAGTGGGCAGCTGCTTACCAATCAGCTTGATGTCCAAAACCGTTGGAGTGAATATTTCTTGGATATTCTGAACCAGCCAATACCCCATGAGCAACTGCTGGTCCCGGACGTAGCCTTATTTAACTTGAATAAAAAATTTTATAAAAGAAGGCAAATTACTGTGTTTACATTTTTTTTCATCTAGCTGGTGTAGATGGCTCTCTAAATTCTCAATAAATTCATTGAATCAGTGGAATGACATTGATTTTTTTTCGAACATTTACTAATAAAATGTTAATAAAAAGTAAAAATTAACGCAATTTGATTTAACCACGTCAACAGAGTAAAGGATAAGGATAAAGATCCTCCTGAGCCACTGCTGGCGTTCACTGTCTATTACTACATTATTTTTACACAGTTTGCAGTTTTGACACATAGACAAGATATGCATTATGACAATGGTGCAGCACTAAGCTTTCCTTTTCCCCTTTGCTTTCATTTGAATGCTAATACCAGAAAGATAATGATAGGATCTATCGACAGCTTACATGTTACCAGAACCATAAGCAAGAATTTTACCTTCTTCATCCGCTAATAGTTCTGTGTTTACATTCTATTTGCAATTAATCGGAAGATTTTGACAAAACAGGAGTGAGAGAGGAGCCCTAGTTCCCCTCCAATTTTTTATTACTTAAAAAGGCAACTAGAACTTTTAATTTTTTACATACGTTTTCATTGGTAAAAATTATCCGTAACTTACGAATTAACTTACGTAAAGAAATTCTATATTCGTACGTTTTTATTGTGTATATGAGGGGGTTCAATCCTCGTCAATACCTCACTCTGTACACTAAAACGTGCGGACCTTAGGCCGAATTGATGAATATGACTTTGCAATTTGGAAACCATCGTAGAACTCTTGCCTGGGGCCAAAAAGGATAGTTTTTGCTTGTGTTTCTACCCATTTCTGTTCGTGATTTCAGCTGAGTTTATCATTTGGTTTTCTGTACTTGGGATTGCGGTAGAGAAATGGTATCAGATATGTCTCTTAAAATTTAAAAGTTCTTTCATTGCTAAGGAAATTAGAGCCGTTCCTAATACATTAAAAATATGCCCTTTGACAGCCTGGATGCATATAGCTTATTGGTTTACTTCATTATACCCCTCAGTATTTCCTGAATGTTGTATCTTAACACCCTTAGCCGTTCCTGAGATGTTGCAGATACGCCATTTTGACAACATGGATGCGTGTAATAGTGTTTTTGATGTAGTTTAACACCCCCCCCCCCTAAATAATCCCTCCTTTTTTTCCGCTTGTGCTCCATGTTCTTCTTTAGTTAGTTGGCTTGGTCTGTGTTTCGGTCCAGCACTTTCCACTACCTTTTCATCTCTAGTGAATCAAGCCGTGAAAAACCTACGCGTCGCCTACAGAAAAATATCTCCAAACAAAAGCCGTTACAACCGCAACGGTTCGTGCATGATTTATAACACTTATTGCGTCCCTGTGCTTTTGTTTTTATCAGGCATGACTCATCTGTTTCGAAAGAAAAATCCCAACTGGCGCGTTCACATTTCTGGCCACAAAAACAGTTTAAATAGGTAAAAAATTCAGTGAAGAATTCGTATTTTTCCCAGGGTGGTTGTATCGAACCTATGATGATGCCATGACATTAAAAAGAGGCTCATGCTGTCGGCGACTAGATAAGCGAAAGAGAGAATCAATATATACAAGCTTGTCCTCCCAAGACCTCAAGAAGACTACTCGAAGCCAAGACATCAAGAAAAGGCTCTCGTCGACAGTAAATTGACAGTGTCAAGGCAAAATTACTTTTCTGAGTTAGCTTTCTTTCTAAACGAATTTATAAGATTTTATTAATTCTGCTTGATCAGTATATTGAGTCCAGCACTCAAGTCCTAAATGATCAATTCTGAGCATTACTCTCGTTAGAACCAGTTAGGTCATTTTTTCTTTATAAAATCCCCCGTTAAGCGGTGAAAAATAAGAAAAAAATCTCAAAATACAGGAATGTTTCAAAGGGATGTTAAAAGGCTTCATCCAAAATTATACATTTTGGCTCTGTATAATTTTTAATTTGGCTTCTTCCAAAAATGTGCATTCTGGTCTGTATAATTTGTGATTTGGCCAAGTCCGTCTTTTTTTCTGTAATGTTAACATAAATTTTAAAAATACTGCTAAAGAAAAAATAAAAAGTATCAGTGAAAATTAGAAACGAATCACTTTTTTATGAACCAATATGAATCCAAGAGGTAAATGCAAAAATCAAGAGGTAAATAAGAAATAGACATAATCAGGGAAAAACAAAATCGTACGTGATGATGACTAACCTCAATTTACATGATTTTAATGATATGACGGTAGTTCTAACTATCATTTTCCAATAGGATTGTACACTCCAGCTCTAAAAAAAAAAAAAAAAGAAAAAAAAAAAAAAAAAAAAAAAAAAAAAAAAAAAAAAAAAAAAAAAAAAAATAAAACAGCTTCGTATCCGGGCTGTAGGACATCGGCATCCAGTTCTTGCCACCGAGGAAGGACGGCGCCACAAACACCTGGCTGCCTTTCTTGCCGTCCGCAGCATCCGCCGGGTTACCCGGGCGCACGCCGGTTTCAATCGGACGGCCGGTCTTGAGACCAACGCCCTTGGCCCAGTCGATCTGATCAACAAACGAGAAGGTATTCATCAGCTTGCCGTTTTCACGGTTCATGTGAAAGTAAGGAGCGACATTGAAACTTAAAACGAACAGAAATTACTTCGTATATGAAAGGGGCTGCCTCCATATCAACGCCCCACTCTTTACGCTAAAGTTTGACTCTTTCTCTTAAATCTACTTTTTAAACAGTAAAAAACATTAGCTTAAAGAGCGGGATGAATTAATTATTCATCTGCGGAGAGACAAAATAAAAACATGCATTGAATCATAAACGTTCAGAAATTGAATATTTAAAATTTTTATCAACTGCTTCATCGCTCTCACTGATAGCTCTTTGACACGCACCCCTCCCCTCCCCCTCCCCCTTCCAAAAGGAGTGCTGGCTACAATCCTGCTGTTGCTAGTTACAAGAAGCACAAAATGTTCCAGGTTGGGGACTATAAATGTTTTCTGCTATATTGGACTAAGAGGGTAGTGATTAGAATTAACGTTGAACTCTTTGTAAGGTACTTGTATCATGGAAGGACTTTTTCGGTCGGGAAGTGCAGGGGACATTTTTTCTGCTTTCCCATGCTTAGGGACCACAAATTATGGCAGTGGCCCACTCTTTATAGATACTTACGCATTTTGGCTGAAAATATGGGCATATTGCGCCTTGTGAAATCCGAGAAAATAAATCGAATCTAAATATGTATTTTTTGTTGTACAAGTCGGTCATCCAAAGATTCTACCCATCCCGTCCTCTTGAACCGCCAACTATGGCCTCTCTAAGTCTAAAAAGTATCATCATACTAGTAATTTGCTACCAACAGAAACCAGACTAATGCCTCTATAATTACCATACTCACTCATATCAATTTCTTATACAGGGTTTCATCAGGGTTTTCCTAAGATCACTTGGAGCTTCCCTTTCTCAAAATCATATTCATGATCCTCAGTAACTAATTTTTAACCTCATAACCATCAAAATAAGAGACTCATTTACCACATTATCTGCCCCATTTTGGAGGAGTGGGGGGGGGGTATATTCTAAAAAATCAGAAAAATGAGGTATTTTAATCTACGAAGGAGTAATCGGATTTTAAGGAATTTTGATATTTAGAAGGACCTCGTGACTCAGAGCTCTTATTTTAAATCCCGAGCGGCATTAAGCCTCTGATTTTCCTTTTAAAGCAGCGAAAATTCAAACGGGCACGCATCTCGACGCGCCCTATCATTTCCATTCCAATCTACCTTTAAGATATGCCAAACATCTTTTGCAATTGCCTCCTTGAGCAAGAAATCGTAAAAATACCCATCTATATATCTAAATCTTTGTTAAAAATCTAGTATTAAAAATCTTTCAACCATTTTCCAAAGAATTGTTACCACCGACGGTCGTCAATTTCTTCGCAATAGTTTGGTTTTTTGATGGGCAATAAACGAATAATAATAATAACTTTAAGAATTTGAAGGCTACATCCTGGGCTTTCACACACCCTTCCCGTTTACCTTCCCCAGATTTCTCCCGGTACCCATTTAGAGCTGGGTCGACCCTGGTTGAGTTGTACAGAGTCACGCCCCTGTGATATTTCGAGTCACTTTTTGCAATAATTGAAAAAAGTTTTCGGCATGGTATTGTTCTACAGTTCTACTGTTTAATATCTCAATGTAAAACGATAATGTTACTAATATTCAGTAAACTAAGACCGGACTTTTTGTAGGTTGGAGCTTGGGACCTCTATGGCAGGGCTTCTCTAATATAATGAATCCAATAAAGGGATTTTCTCTAAAATCTCTTGCTTTTTTTGGGGACGTCTTCCCCTTTTTTTGACAATTGGGCTAATTTTCTTACATTTTTTGTCTTTCTCTTTTTCTTTCCTTTTTTATGGCACTTGGTATTTATCAAGTTACATATAGCGATCGCAAATTCTTTCGGTCGGTCTTTCAATTTTTTTTCTTACGAAAATAATCTTCGAAGGATTGCCTCAGGAAGTGTAAATTATTTACTTTAATTATTCCCAGCTGTTAAATTGGCATTTTCTTTTGTCTCATTTAAACAAAATCAGTTTTTTGAAATTTAGTCACTCTAAATAGCGTCAGGATGGATTCAAATAGTCTTTATTATATTTTAGAAATTGATATTTTAAAGCATAGTTTGTACACAAATTTTTCATTTTGTGAAACCCCCGACCCCCCTCCAAACACGAAAAACTCCCCGATCTTATGACTGGGTTATGATTCTTATGATTTATGTCTTATGTGTTTTCTATCATGATTGTGTTGCGTTATAGATCTTTTGATTATTTTCCTATGATTGTAAAAACCACTTATTTTTGTTCAGTGTAAAAATGTTCTTCTCTTTTCGCTTTTTCCCATTATGTTGTACTCTTTCATTTACGGGATATGTGCCCCTACATATATTATCGATATTGTGCGATAGCCATTAAATTAAAAATTAACGTACTGTTTGCATACAGATTGCTGATAAGGGCGTATCAGCAATATTTTTGGAACGGCTTACCATATCAAGAGAAAACTTGACAATTTGACAGAACATTGAGGGGGACTTTGAACTCAATCAAAACATACTCTGTGTATGCTGATTGTCAAAATGGCGTATACCAACAAGTGATTTGGGTATTAAGCTAATGCGCCTTGCTTGCAACAGCCGCCATGCCGTCCGCGAGCCGATCGAATCCTTGGTCAAGGCTGTCAACCGCACGCACATACGCCTCGCTGTTCGTCACGTTCTGCCAAAAACCAAAACAAAACAGACGTAGACAACAACAATGACGACGACGATGACGATGACGAAGACGACGGTTCCTCTCCTGGAATGATACCTTTTTGATGCGGTCGGCCGGTGTCTCGCCTGCGTGGTTTCAAGTTCGAAAAAGGTTCTAATATCTTCAAAATAGGTGGTTTTATACTACTGCGACTTGAAGGAATTGGCAGTGAGGATACGAAGGTAAGAGTTCCCACTCTAAGCCGTAGAAATTGGAAGGGATTGTCGAATAACATGTGAGTGGGACTATATGTTTCGTTGATTTGTTGTATCTGAGTAATTTTAAGTCAGAAGAACTATTATGTTTCGTATCAAAAGCGAATATAATGCTCTCGCACACTTTCTTTACCGCGGTATATAAAACCTGCTTGTCAGTTTCTCTGGCGTGTTTGTTATTCATCGCACAACCTGGCGACGCCTTTGCTTATGGTTCCTATCATCACTATGGCCATCATGGTTATGGTGGGCATATCGGTATCCATCATCATGGTTCCGATGCCCTTGGCTATGCCGTGTTAGGTTTGATCGGGCTTTTTGTCATTAACCACATTGTTAACGAAAATACTGCAGCCTGTTGACGCGTTCGCCGAGCAGGGGCGCTACGACGAGGCCCGTCGCCGCTACAAGGACGCGCGCCGCATCGCGCCGCGCGAGCCCTGGCTCGCCGGCCTCATCGCGCGCACGGCCGCCCTGGAGACGGCGGTGGGGGCGCGCTCGGCCAAGACCCCGGACGAGCTGCGCCGGATCGCGACGATCTTCGCCACGTCGCTGGACCCCGCCGTGCGGCGGATCGATCTCACGGTAGCCGTAACTTTTGCAACATCTTTGAGAAGTGAATAATACCTGAACTTTTGATAATTGTTATATGCCTACAAGCCAATTCCGGTTTCAGAAATGAATAGGGTTTGCTCATGCATTCATCGCAGTGTCATCAGTTTTGATTGGTGCTGATAAGTTTAAAGAGTCACGTTTTTAGTAAGTCGTGATTTTAGTCATGTTTTTGATTGGATAATTCACACGCCTATTTTCATTTCCGGTTGGGATTTAAAATAAGAGCTCTGAGACACGATATGCTTCTAAACATCAAAATTCATTAAGGTACGATCACCCGTTCGTAAATTAAAAATACCTCAATTTTTCTAATTTTCCCGAATTAACACCCCCTTCAACTCCCCCAAAAAGAGCGGATTCAGTTCAATTATGTCTTCAATCACGTATCTAGGACTTGTGCTTATTCTTCACCACCAAGTTTCATCCTGATGTCTCATAAGGGATTCGGGAAAATTTCACCCAAAGGTCGCAGGCTCCCTCAGCCTGTTTGTATAGCAAAGTAAAACTTTCTTAAGTAAGCTGAAGTTTGGAATAAATGCTAAAGGGAACATTTTACATCACAAATGATTCTTACATAGAAGGCCTCGAAGAAATGTGATATTAAACTTGCGCACGCTAAATTGACAGTTTTCAATCTGTCTGCGAGAAATTTGAAATTTGAGTAGAAAGATGAATAAAAATGAATAAAATACAAATGAGTACAGTAAATAAAAATTAGTACCTAAGTACAAAAACAAAAATACATAAGTGAAATCTGAGTAAAATAAGTAAAAGTAAGTAATATAAGTAAAATAAATGAGAATGAAGTAAAAACATAAGTACTTTATAAAAAACATACAGCGGTGAATCCAGCTCGCCAGTCAAATAAAAATGAAACAACAAAACTAACACATTAACAATACACCAAAACCTTCTTATTATCTTTTATAATTTCTAACATATGAGTTAAATTTTTCAGCCATAGATTTTAAAGATAACTTATCATTAGCTTTTGAAAGCACTGACTTCAACCCACTTGATACATCTGAAATATCAAACATGGAGCAGCTTGATTAGCCATCACCGCTTGTTGTATTTTCATTTCTTTTCTGCTTCCTTCTTTTCCTCGTTTTTATGGATAAATATACTAAACAATCTGGCTTTGCTTTTCAGTTGAGGTAACAACATTTTTTTTGTTTATGATGGGTTTCAAACAGTTCGTGATAACACCATCATATTCAGCGTGTCAGAGAACCTTATAGCAAAAATTCCAAGCTCCTATCTACGAAAATGTGGACTTTCGTAGTTTTTGCCAGAAGACAGATCACGGGTGCGTGTTTATTTGTTTATTTTTTTCCCAGGGGCCATCGTATCGACAAAGTGGTCTTAGATTGAATATAAGACGATACTAACGAATTTTACAATGACAGCAGTACTTTAGTTGGAAAAAAAAATTTAAGTTTACACAGCCTTCAAACAGTTCTTGGCACTTTACAGGAAATCACATAACTGCGTTCACTGTCGACTACAAATTCCCAAATATCGAGTTTCTTGAACTTCCGCTTAAGTAGTTCCATTATATATAATAGCTCCTGGAGAAATGGTAGGCGCTGTTCCTATTCTAGTGTGTCGCTCCTTACTACAGTTCGTTACCACGAACTGTTTGAAAACATAGTTCTTATGTTATATCAGTTGAATTTTGTAGTCTTTGTTGCATATCTAGAGGGTATCCTATCTGATTGACACTGTCACTTATTGGCTCCACAAACATGGCCAATGAATAATAGTTGCTGTAACACTTCATGGGGCCTTGACACTTGAGGTTTGATTCATGTTAATTTTTTTTATTGATCATAGCAGCTGGTCTAGTCTCAGTGAGGCAAAGATTGGTCATCTTTCTTGATTTTAACCTTCTTACAAGAGAAAACCTGGCTTTAGAATACTAAAGGTCAAAGACACACATAAGACGGTCTTTAAGGAAGAACAGAACACATTTTGGTTGATGGATTCTTCATTTCCATGTAGTGCAATATTTATTGCATGGGGTCTCGAACCGTGGGCTAAAGAACAGCCGTAATTTTGATAATGCTTCTACAGCTCCGTGATGTCCGGTGAGGTTTCATAGACAACCTATGCGCAATTCCTGGCTCTGGAAGATCTAACGTCTAAGGTAATATAGAGAACACTAGAGGGCTGCGTCTGAATAAAAGTCTTTTTTTTTGTTTAATTCCAAGTAAAGGTCTAAATTTACCTGGATCAGACCTTAAATCTCCTTGAAGTTGACAGGGACTATTGTTTTTAATTTTTCCAAGAGAAAGATTGAAAAGAAAGGGAAAGTGCCCATTAGAGGATTTTTCCAGGGGAGTAGCTGATATAGAAAGCTATCAAAAATGTGAGGCTTGACTGTGACGTTTTGCTGAAAAGAGAGAGAAATTTTATCTCTCATGTCTCGGGAAGTTGATAAGTCAAAGCGGACGGCATAACAGAAAACCCTTAAAGTGGCAAAATTACTCAAATGATAATTTCTTTCGAACTGATTCTTAGCCTGTCACGAGTAGGTGTTGCACTTTCTAAGATTCACATTGATTGGAGGGTAGATACCGCCCTCATGCACCTTGCATTTTCCTAAAGTGTAACTGATAGAAATTTTGAGATGCATATTTGTTGTTCAAAAAACTTCGAAAAAGGCCCATTCAATTAGAAAGTGAAAGGGCTAGTTCCATTTTATTAGTAAAAAGCGATTGGAGGGCAACAAGCCCCCCCCCCCGACACTCATCAACTCCCAAAACACATCTAGGCAAATTTTCCGAGGCTCGTAACTTTTGCTGACAAAGACTAAATTTGATGAAACTTATACGATTAAAATCAGCATAAAAAACCGATTCGTTTTATATATCTTTTAGTATCAAAATTCTGTTTTTAGAGTTTTGTTTAATATTGAGTCTGGTCACTCCTTACGAAGTGTTTGACAGACAGAGGATTGAAAATTCAGCGTGCTAACCTCTTGTCTATTTGATTAGAACTTGGGTTGCGTAACTGATTCCTTTGACCATGAGCAAGTCAATGATTTCACGTACGTGCTGAAATAAATTATTTTGAATTATGTTTAGATACCGGGAATTTTTTTAACTGGGCACCATTGTGTAACTGGTTTTTTTTACCTTGATCAATTCAATGATTTCAAATACGTGCTTAACTGGCTTGTTTGAAACATTCATATAGATACTTTGACTCTTGGTAGCTTGACACTTATTACGTAGGTGACTAACTTAACTACTTTCCAAGTAGCAAGAACTCCCTAAACTAAAATTTTACCATTTGGTAAAATTCCTGGGAATATTTTTCTAAATTTAAGATATAAGATTTACATATCTTTGAAACTTTCTAAATTGGGATTTAATGAAGGCTTAAAACACCTATCTTTTGAAGGCTTTGGGACTCAAAAAGAATTTAAGGCAGACATAGTTACTGATCCTCTCAGGATGTATTTGGGGTCCCAGCCTCCATTTGCCTTTCCTGCATTTCCAAAAACCTATCTTTGAAAGTTTCCTTTTGCTTTTTTGCTTTCTTCGAATTACCATCTTCTAATCTACGCTTAGCTGGCAATTCCTGCTTATCTTCTTCAATTGACTCAGGTTCTGTAACATCATCGATGCTATCAAGGGTGCTTCCACTGCCGTTAAAATCTACCTCTTCATTTATTGCAGTATTGGGTTTAGCTGCACCTACTTCATATTCTCTGCGTAGCAGCGGGCAAGCACAGCCATAATATCAGAAACTGAGCTTGTCTTAGAATTCGATCCCTGCCGCCGAGGCATAGCTTCAGTAGGAAAACAATCCGTAAACAATAGTTTTTTCACTTCATTAATAGCCTCGGATTCAAAAAACTCTGTTGCGTGTTTCACAATCGTGGTGCTATCCTGCCTGCTATCAATATTGTGCTGAATAAAGTTAAAAACAGTTAAAATGGCTGGGACCTTAGAAGAGTAGAATTGTCTCTCCATAAGCGAATGCTTTGATTTTACTACCAATAGAAGTTCTCAGCAAAATAGAAGAAAGTAATGAAACAAATAAATCTAACAGGAGAAAAAAAATTAAATTTGTCTGAGCTTCACGTAAGTTCCGTTTTTGGGCTAAGGCTTTTTTCAATTCAGGTGATATATTTGTATGGCTTCTTTCTTCTTCCTCTTCTATTTCTTATACAACAATACTTTTGTAGTACATAGATTTTGTGTATTTAGTTTTTTAAAATGAAGGTATAGAAAAGATCATTTTTTCTAATCTGGGGTGGAGGATTTTTTTTTCAACAAAAATGCAAAGAAATAAAATTCCCAAAATCCATACTTAATAATGGATGCATTATGCACCCTTGACTAAAAGTGTACTGATTTAGAAAAATCGCTCAAAGCATAAGAGGGTAAACTAAAACTTGATGAAACAATCTTTGTCTAAGGGGACTTTTCCATTTTTAAGAGATGGCTTCTGCTCCATTCGCGCCTTAATCGATTTCGCCACGGAGACTTGATCATTGTTTTGCTTTAAATGACAGTTTGTATGCAGTTGTATGCAAATGATAATTTCTTGATAAAGTCACATGTTTGAAATATATTGAAAAAATTGAGCCTAAAATCACAAGCTTATAAGAACACGGGGCCCAGAATATTGGAGCAACCTAGTGTTGGCCACGGGGGTGCTGTTCATGGCCATGGCATCGAAGGGGAGGAGGTTGACCCAGGACATTCGACTTTTCTTCAGCAAACTTTGATCTAAAACAAGCTTTCTTAAAAATCCGACTATCTTTTTGTTGGCGCTTTCTGCATATGCATCTGTCTGAGGGTGAGCTGTGGTGCTGCGGTTCAAGGTGGTGTTGAAGTAGCGATACAGTGGGAGGACACGCCACGAATGGGAGTCGAATCCGACTCGGAGGAGTCGAATCGACTCGAAGGAGTCGATTCGACTCCTTATGCGCCAGCAATGGCTTGGGAAGATCTTTTTCCTTTATCCTGAGCTATACCCACTGATTGTAAAGATAAGAAATGGCTTGAACGAACTTGCTACTTGTCCTTTTAAAAAAGATCCAACAACTAAAATGTCGATTCGACACCCAATTGCCAGCAAACGCTCAGAAAGATCTTTAAAGCCTAATTTGAAGCACAAACGGGTTAAGTTAAAATTCGGTAGAATTTAACCGAATGTGTTCAATTTTTTTTTTTTAATTGCATAAAACTTATTAGACGAATACCCTGCTTTAATGGACATGAAACAGGTTTGTTATTCGTTCAGCATGTGTTGTCAATCTCGTGTTGGTACTCGTAATATCAGTATTTTATTTGTTTTTTTTTATTTATGTCTTGTTAACTAAAGCCTGTCTGTTTTTATTCTTCCTACCCAGTTTCATCCCGATCTCTCCGCTTTAAGCATTTTCTAAGATTTCCGCCCCCCCCCCCAACTGCCCCCCAATGACACTGGATCCGAGTGGGATTTAAAATAAGAGATCTGAGTTACGAGGCTCTCCTAAACATGAAGTTTTATGAAGATCCGATCACTCCTTCGTAAGTTAAAGATACGTCATTTTTCTAATTTTTCAGAATTAGCCCCACCCCCGGGTTATCTCTAATGCAGTCTAGGTGTATTTACATTTTCTTTAGTTTTGTCAACCCAAGTTTTGTCACTGAGTACTCTAATAATGTTTATAATTATGGATGCTAAGGTTTAGATTCTACTGTACAACCCCAAGCATTGGGTTTCATTGTTTTTCTTGTCTAACTTGTCTTCAACTACTTTTGGAATAGAGCTCCTTAACTGAAAAAAAAAAACTCGGTAAGTTATTTTAGACTATCTTGGCTAAAAAAATGAAGGAGGGGATACAGCAGCATTCATCGACGTGCGATGTCTACCCCTGGCGCATCTAGATTATGAGACCCTACCCATATAGCCCCGACGTACATTTGCATCTTGTGAAGTCTGCTCTAGCGCATGTAGATTTGTGAGGCCCTACCTATAGCCCTGCCTACATTATTGAATGCGTGCGCGATGTCCTTCAGGGTTGCTACCGTACTATCCGTCTGTCTTGTAGTGGTAATTGTGACAGTTTGGGATTAAACCATGACACCAGATCTAAGGGAATTAGTTGGACATTCTGCGCATTAAAAATTTGATTGTTTATTAGAAGGATGAAATCAATTAATTTTAAATAATAATATTCCTGAATCGTACAAACTGACCCCGGGCACGTACAAACTATGATTGCTTAGGTCATAACACCTTTTGGAGCTTACTGACTATACTGAGGTTATAACGCCTTCAGGTCAGATTCCTTTAATTGGGATTCATTTTGTATGAAATAAGTTGCCCGAATCAGCTCGAAGGTGCCACTCATTGTAGGCTTCTTAGAAGTTATTTTTTCTATTTATTTCTTATATACATTTAATATTATCTTATTGGAGTCTGTTTAATCTACTAATCTAATCAATTAATTTAGTTTATTCAATCTATTCGGTTTTGTTTTCTGTAGTTTTTATTATATTTTCTTTTCTTCTCTTGCTCCTCACTTTCAGTGGAAAAAACCTGTTTTTTAATTTAATTTCACACCGTTCTTTTTTTAAATAATTCTGGGAAATACGGTACCACTTCATAGAAATTTCCCTTTCTCCATGACGACTTCCTCCATGGAAAGATCCTCCCATGTAACCCCCCACGCAAGCAGAACCAATCCTTCTGTAAACGTCTGTATACTTCCAAAGAACCAATACTATATGTAAACAGCGGGCAAAGGCTAGAATCCTTTAAGGGTTTGCTTTTGTTGAACATTAAGAAAAAGCTATGCTCTGTTCAATTAAAAAAAAAAAAAAATTCACGCCTACTAATGATATAATCTTCTTTCAATCTGTATGTTTTTATCTTCAGCACGAAACGGAGGAAGTGGAATGATTTTAGCTTGATTTCCAGGAAAGCATGTATGGGCTTTCAATTTTCTGTCGTTTATTCGAATCTCTTATTAAATCATACAGTTGAAAATTTCAGGGAATGTTGAGGGGGATATTGCATTAAATCAAAAGACGCTAGGTGAATCCAAATTGTCAAACGAGAGTATTTGGGTGTACCTCTATTGATCTCAGGAACGGCTAGGGATATTGAGTTGAAACTTTCAGGGAATGCTAACATTAAAAGTTTAAAGATTAAACAAAATCAAAAGACACTGTACGCATCTAGGTTGGTAAACCGGAACTTTTAAAATATGAGTCCTTACTTTCAGTTGAAAAAAATCTGCTTATTTAATTTCACATCGTTTCTTCAATAACCCTGGGAAATCCGGCACCAACCCTTCATGGAAAATTCCCTTCCCCCATGAAAAATTCCTCTATGGAAAGATTATCCAACGTAATCTTCTCCCCCCCCCACCAGAAAAAAATACCCACTGAAAACGGTTACTATTTAGCCGGGGCGCTCCTTTCCAGGGTTGTTATCACGAACTGTTAGCTTATCACAAGAATGACTACCAGGACAATCGCTGTTGGATATACATTCAACCTGTCTGCATCCATCACTGTTAGGGTTTCCTGTCAGTTTTCCAGAAGGGCATTGGCAGTTGCCTGCGTGATTTTTGGCAACGCAAACAGCACCAGGACCACACTTTGTTAAGCTTCACGCCAATACACAGCGACGTACTCCATCCTTTTCTCGACACGCCTCCCATTCTTTGCATTCAGCTCTCAGAATTTTATTTGGATAATTTTGAGAAAAAAGAGGCGGGGGAGGGGGCCTGGTAAGGTTAATTAAAATTCAACTAGAATTTTTAAATTTTATTTACAAACGTTTCTATTAGTGATAAATATATCTAAGTTACGAATTAAATTAAGTAACGAACTTCTATATTTGTAAATTTTTATTACGTATATGAGGGGGTTGGCCCTCTCGTTAATACCTCGGTCTTTACGCTAAATTAGATTTTCAGAAATGTCTAACCCTTGAACAAATTTATATATAGAATATTCTCCTTCATGACGACATAAGCGTTTTGCCCGGATTTACAGTTGTAAACGGTACATTTAGGAGGCGATGTCATAATATAATCTGAATTTTTAATAGTTCTTGAAAAGAGCTGCTTGTTCCCTGACCTGGAAAGTCCACAAACTGACATTCTAAAAGGCGTAGTAAGTTGAAACATGTTTATTGTTTTGGATTCACTATCTTTGGGGGAGTTGGGGAGAGGGGTTTAGTGATTTGGCGAGCTTGATGCTTCTTGACGTGCTAGAACGACGAAAATTGGTCGGCGTGCTAGGGAGCTGCACAAATTGACTTGATAAAGTCGTTTCCCCCAATTCGGTCATCTGGGAGACTGAAGGGAGAGGAAAAATTAGAAAAAGTGAGGTATTTATAACTTACGAGTGGATGATCGGATCTTAATGAATTGGTTCCTCATCGTGGACAGGGACAGCAAGTTCACGGAGCAGTTCGTCGAGATCCTGAAGGGCGCCGGTGTGATGGTTGTGCGCACCGCCTACCAGGCGCCGAACATGAACGCGATCGCGGAGCGGTGGGTGTTGTCGGTTAAGCGCGAGTGCTTGGACCGGTTGATCCTGTTCGGCCGGGCGCACCTGGAGCGCGCGCTTCGCGAGTTCGTCGAGCACTACAACGCCGAGCGTCGAACCACTTATATACCTTTGCCACTAAACCCTATCCGCTATCTAGCAAGAAGGAAATTTTCCAACTTCAAGGTGAAACCTCAATTATTCTACCACGCCAAAAGGGCTCAAAGGCGATATACAGCAATTAGCTTCCTAGTGACCAAGGATGCTAGACTATCAAAATCCCCCCCCCCCTGTTTTATGCTCCAGTAGATCAGAGCTCAGCTATTCTAGAAAAAAAAGCAAATTTTTGCTGTATTTTTTGCCAGAAGACAGATCACGGATGCGTATTTATTTGTTGTTTTTTTTTTGTAGTTTTTTGTTTGTTTGTTTTTTTCCCAGGGATGATCGGATCGATCCATTGGTCCTATAATGTTGTGAGAGGGCTCATTCTAACGGAAATTAAAAGTTCTAGTGCCCATTTCAAGTGACCAAAAAATTGGAGGGCAACTAGTCCCCCTCGGTCAAATTTTAACCCAATCTTAATGTTTTTTCAACTGAAAGTAAGGAGCAGCATTAAAACTTAAAACGAACAGAGACTATTGCGCATATGAGGGGTTTATCTCCTCCTAAATACCTCGCTCTTTACGCTAAAGTATTTTTGGTAATTTCAACTATTTATTTTACGGCCTTTCTGATTCAGGGGTCATTCTTAAAGAGTTCGGACAAAATTTAAGCTTTAGAGTAAAGAGTGAGGTATTAACGAAGGGATAAACCCCCTTTTTGAAGATTGATTTAAAAAGCGATCAGAAATTAAGTAAAAATCAAGCGTTTTCAACCGAAAGTAAGGAGCAACATCAAAACTTAAAGCGAACAGAAATTATTGCGTATATGAGAGGGTTCACCCCCTCTTCAACGCCCCACTCCTTACGCTAATCTTCTAATTTTGTCCCAATTCTCTAAGAATGACTCATAAACCATAAAGACCGTTTAATTAGAATAAGAAGCTCTTCTAGATATTTAGTTTTTTGTGAGTTTTTTTTAATAACTACATATAAATAAATTCTGATGATTACATATTGTTTTTATGTCATTATTCATTCATATTGCCCAACCCCAACATTTCCCTCAGCTTCAAAACCTTGCCCACTTTATGAATAATAATGATAGATGGTAATAAGCTTACCTAAGCTATGGTGAATTTTTAGTTCAGTTGAAGGGGGATTCTAGAAGCTTCAAAAATTGACATCCCGTCGGAGACAATTTTCTCCTTCCGATGGCATAGTGAATATCACCATGTCTCTAATTGAAGGTTGGCCGGTTCGATTGCGCTTGTCGCAGGGAAATGTTAGCCGAAGTAGCTCAAATGGTATAGCGTCTTATAAAAACTAAGCCTAAGATGGCAAAAGGGTAGGCACACCCCTTGTCATGCGGTTGATCGTGGTTAAAATTCCTAGTTTATTTTGCTATTTCAATAGATTTGCGCTAAATAGGAATAAATATATTTTTTTTTCTGCCACGCAAGAAAAAATGACAGATTTCAAGTCTAAAATCGACAGCGGGGCATTTCAATAACATAAAGTTTGTCATTAAGAGTCATTCAATTCCTCATGAGCACCCCACACTTTTATTTTTAGTCTTAAAAAATTAAACTTTTTGGATAGCTACAACTACTACTAACAACTCACCACAGCATCAAGCCGCCTTACGCCAACATTATATAAATTTTGATATAACTATAGCTCTTCCTTTGAACTAACTATATACTTATCTGAAGGCTCAATGAGAGTTAGGATGTTTTGGCATTGAAATGTGCTCTTTTAGGCAACTGTATCTATCCCTAACTACAAAACAATCAGAGAACCCTAATGTAGAGGTTTCAAGCTCTCATCTACAAACATTTAGAATTGCATATTTATTGCCAAAGAAAGATCATAGATGTGTTTTTTCCTTCAGCAATTTTAAATGGTTAAATTTTTCTTTTTTTATTTATATGAAGCACATAAATGTATTTAAACAAATATATGTAATGTATTTATTGATAAGAATGCCTTATTGTAGAGGTTGTGATTGCTTCAAATCTATAGAAGATCAAAAGTCTCACAGAATTTCCTTCCATACAAACAATAATACTCCTATTCATTCAACAGAAATTCTTTAGCAGTAATAATAACAAGGAATTTTTACGTAACTTACGAATCAACTTGCGTAACGAACTTCTATATTCTTATGTTTTTACTACGTAAATGAGGGGGTTCTCCCCCTCGTCAATACCTCGCTCTTTACACTAAAGCTTGAATCTTGTCCAAATTCTTTAAGAATGACCCCTGAATCAAAAAGGCCGTAGAATAAATAGTTGAAATTACTAAAAATGGTTCAGCTTAAAGAGCAAGGTTTTGAGGAGGAGACGAACACCCTTTGAAGCTTGTATGTTTAGTGTAGTTAAAAAAGTGTATCTAAAGAGAAAAAAAATGATGAAAGTTTGTTTTGTATTTGAGGAGAAAGGGATTTTAAATGATTATTTTTTTTAAATATATGAGGTTAAAAAAATAAAATGAGTGTGAATAAGTCGGGATTTTTTTTTAAAGGTAAAAAAATACAAGTTACCATTGAGGGAGGAGGAGCTGCAGCACAAATAGCGTAAAAGCTTGTCGGTCGCCAAACCTGATCTGCGTATTTAAGATGCAGGCTTAATTGCTTTATAGAGAACCCGAATCGACACAATGCGGTTAAGGATCGCGGTGCGTAATTGGCCTTTCTTGCAGGGTTCATAAATTTTGGGTTCAATGAGGTTACTGAACATCACACTAAGGACAGCTGCAGTCGAAATGGTAGTGTACCAGGGGCCAGGGAAAGCAAATTCTCTTTTCCAAGGATATGAGAGTATGGTGTGCGTGTAACGCAACCACTGTGTAACTAAACCCTAAGCAGCTGAAACTCTGTAACAGAACCCCCCCCCCTTGCAACTCTGCACCATCCTCCAAAGTCTCAGCGACTATGAGGCGGAGGAGGAGATGAGGAGGGGGACAGTCTCCTTTTTTTTGGAATGAATTCTGCTCATTAAAAATTGCTTTTTACTTTCATGATAATAATGTAGAGCAGAAATATTCCCAGAAATCAATAGGGATAGGCGGAATGCAGATATTATATGAAGATCGAAGGCTATATGCAGCTGAATCAGAAATAAAGTTATTTGAAGAGATTTTGGAAGATTGCCGTGAAGCTGATGAAAAACAAAAGAAGCACAAGAAATAATGTAAATGTGGTGTTGGTGAGAAACGGTTGGTGTTCATAACCAGACGCCGTGCTTTGTTATATTTGACAGAAAGTGACCGCAGTGTAGACGGAAAAGTGGATAGATAGATCTTAACTGTTCAACGACTGAGATCCGACGTAAAGAAATCCTGAATATTTTAGTTCTGTAGGAAAAAAGCTTACATCGGATTATTTTTTCTCCATTGTTAAATGACCCTACCATTTTTTTTTTTATGATGATCGTCAAATTGAAAATCCTTTTGATTTTTCTGAACGACCCCCCAACGTGTGAAAAAATTTATCATGAAGCTTAAAAAAAGCTCCTCGTCTGATGGGGGTTTCGGGTACTTCCCTCTCTTGTTTTGCTGATCTTTCTTACCTTGCATATACTGACGACCTGCTTTTGATTAGCCGTGCCAAGATTGGTCTCTCCCTAATGGTTTCAACTGTTTCTCCTGCTGTCTGACATTGGTTCTTTAATGCACACAGATAAGTGTGAGTTATCTTGTTGTTTATTGAGTAATCTATGATTGAATTAGTGTTACTTCACTCTTTTGCAAAAATTGTGCGCCTTGTTAGTCGCGCTGATTGTCCTGAAATCTCTTTTTTGCTCTTAAAAAGGACACTAGAACCTTTAACTTTGTTTCAAATTAGCTCCTTTAAATGTTTCAATGATATTTCTAGCTATTATAGAGTGGTTCTGCGTATCATATTGCTTATATGCCCTTTTGAAAACCTGCATGCATACAGTTTTTCTGTTTAATTGAAACTTCCCCTAACGCTTCCTAGGGGTTTCACCTTAAATTTCTTCAGGCTTGGGCGGTAGGCCGGTCAAATCGAAGGACAATCTTCTCAGCAATAACTCTTTTTCGGCTTCTGGCGCCGGTTTCAATTTACGTTGAGTCATTTCTTTCCATAGAAAACGATCAATTGGATTTCGATTCCATTTTTTATCCAAGGCTTTAGGCGGGCTGTTTTTTTCAGGTTTGATGAAAGCCCAATGCGGTTTGTATTCCGCGCCCTGCCTTAGCCATTTTTTTTCTTTTTTGCGAGATTATCTTATTTTGCAATCATGCTACTATAAATTCATCCCAAGTTATTGCTTTTGGTGCATCGATGCTGCTAAAGTAACAAGGAAAGAAAAGAAAAAAGAAGTTTCACTGTTTGAATTGTTTAAGGGAGAACTTACAGAGCAATTTATGTTAAAAAATTATGAAAAACCAGATTATTCAATTTTTAATGGAGAACATTTTTATTTTAGCTACATTTTCAGTTATTTCCTGTGTGAATCTCCAGTAAAGCTAAGTATGCTTCCCATCAAAAGACTTGTTGGGCCAGTATTGAAACGGGTTAAAATTATCGCTCGAGCATCAAAACTTTTCTAATCATCAAAAGCATCAATCATCATCTAATCATCTTAACTGGACTTGACTTAGGCCTCCTGCTGGGTCCTGCACTGCAAAAAGTGAACTCTACCTGTTCCATCCGCTTCGGTCTATGGCAAGTTCCATATATGAATGGGTTGCCCCCTCCTCAATACTTTGCTCTTTATGCTTGACTATTTGTCCCCATTTTATAAGAACAACTCCTGAAACACAAGGACCGTTTAATTAGAATAGAAATCTTTTGTAAAAGTGCTAAAAACTTTACAGTGAAGACCAAGGTATTGACGACGAGTGCAAGCCATCCATATACGGATTAATTTCTGTTCGTTTTGAGCTTCAATGTGGCTCCTTACGCTTCCCAGACTGGAGTACTCTCATGTCCGTAATGAACGTCCTGGACATTTATTTACAAGAAATTGTCCACCCAAGACATGCTTATTCCAGCCACCCCGTTTATTTATTTTTGAAACTTTTTTCCCCCACACTGTTTATTTCGGATGCTTTTTTTCTCTTCCGGAATATAAAATCATAAAGAAATAAAAACCTTCTCTTTAATTACAGCTAAAAAAACTTCTTATATCGTACTCCGACAACTAGCGCTCTCTGCACCTCCGCCACCGGATAGCCCTTAGATCGGCGCTGGAAAATCCCGATAAACTGCCTGGATGTCGGCCAGCACATCCTCGTCGAGGACCAGATCAGCGGCAGCCAGGTTCGATTTCAGCTGATCCATCGACGTCGCGCCGACAATGACGCTGGTCATGAACGGCCGCGTCTTGCAGAAGGCCAGCGCCATCTGCGGCAATTCCAGCCCATGCTGGGGCTTTGCTGGTGCTCTTTTAAAATTCCTGACAACATTCCAAAGAACACTATTCACGTTTAAGCATTCTCTAAATTTGAAATTGAATGCCTAATTTATGTGAGTACACCAGATAGAAGGGATTTCCCCGCCGTCCAATGGTTTAGCTAACAAATATTCGTTCGGATGGTGAAAACAGGATTGTTCGATTGTTAGATTCGATTTTTAGAGATTTCCTCTAACAATGTTTGCTAACGACAAGCGAAAACTATAATGTGAAATCCCCATGTCCAATTGGTCTTTCTTCAAATTCTGACGTAAATTGAAATGCATCTTCAAGAGGATGTCAAAAATTATGCTAACAACTGCAAAGAGGAAACTCGCGCCAAAAATATTAAATCAATTAGTTTCTGTTGGCTCTCATTTTGCTTCAAAAATTATTAGCTTCTTCTTAAAAGTAATAGCCAAAATGAAAATATTTGAAACGGACTTTGACATAAAATGTACCCAGTTGGCAACTTTACTGGGCTACCTTTCCGCAATATGGGTCCAAAATTTTTAGTTTCGTGGGACAAGTGACTAGGAACCCGTGTACATGGTTTCTGGGGTGTTTCAAATTCCCTACTTTTGGGCTTGAATTCACTTGAAATAAAATAAAAAAAATCTCATTTTTTAGATCTTTTGGGTCATTTACCTTCTTTGGAATATGGTTATATTCCTTCAAGTTATGTTCTTCCTAGATTTATTCCTTAATGTATTAGGATTATTAAAATGGGATTGACATTGAAATTATCAATGCAAAGATAAAACCTACGATATCTGTTCACAAATCGTGTCGTAGTTACTCGTAGGGTTGTTCACACTCCGCCACCAGATGCGCCGTTTGTTGCACCGTTGCACCAGATTTGTTGCACTAGACGCGCCGTTTGTAGGATAACTTATGTTCAACAATTAGTTCCAAAGTAGAACTGTGCATCCAGTTCAAAATCCTTGTTCCGAATGATTTCGTCGAGATCCAGCGAGCAATAGGCCTGGATAAGGCCGAAAACGGCTTCGCTAGGCGTGGTGTAGGTTAGGTTCATTGGGTCTGTCATTTAAAGTGCTAGCTGGAAATCTTGGTGCGGCGGTGTGTTGTCCGGCGGCGGGTGTACATCAAGCGCAGAAAACGCCTTAGACGTTCCGTGTGACTCAGATAAGATGGACCTTATTTAATGAAAATGTATCTGAGACTATAACCCTTATATCAAAAAATACGGTAGCTTGCGGTTCCTTAGTAACTATCACATTGAACGTGTCTTTACTTGCATTTTCCGACGAGAAATCTAATAGAACCGATGGTTGAAATTATTAGGAGAGGGGGTAAAAGAATGAAACTAAAGATTCTCGCACATTTTTTGAGCAACTATAAATTTCCGTCACGGTAAATAA
The DNA here is from genome assembly GCA_010016025.2 of Alatinidae sp. Z8VKAUB7J3. Classification (NCBI taxonomy): domain Eukaryota; kingdom Metazoa; phylum Cnidaria; class Cubozoa; order Carybdeida; family Alatinidae; species Alatinidae sp. Z8VKAUB7J3. The sequence goes on from JAAAKM020721499.1 coordinate 238,790,136, forward strand.
ATAATTTATACACGTTTGATTTGCTGCTACTTAGAATCCTATATGTGCTTTCTTCTGATGCTTGAGCGTTTAGGGGGTTGAATTTAATTAAAAAACAATTCCAAGTTTTGTTTTCTTATCATATAGCCGTTAAATTCAATTCTTTTGTAAGCTTGGATAGCCTAACTATTGATTCGGAAGTGGGAGGAGAAAATAAAAAAAAGGTCCCTCTAGGACACCTATGGAAAAAATACTGGCAAGTATTTCCAGGATTGTCGTTATCTCAAAAGACCAGATATGAGGGCTGTCGCATGAATTGTTGTATTGTTTCATTGATAACATGAATGAATACGGAATACCAGATGACGCAATGGTACGGCTTTCGTAGTATATGTTTTATTTTTTCACCGAGAAAATAAACTTGGTATGCTTCCTGGAATGCCGTCATCTCAAAAAACCTTATGAGGGGCCTGTCACATGACGACTTTTAAGATGTGTCGTGGCCACTCCGGCTTTCATTTCAGTTCTTCAAATTTCGATTTTTCCGAGTAGAAAAAAAGCTATTTAGTTTATTTGATTTTTTTATATTCTGAATAAATTTCGGCTACACACACCTGCATACCAGGGCTCTTTTATGCTCTACGCCGCCAATGGAAAAGGTATCGGATATCCTCTCCTAAGGTTTAGGCCTCTATGCACTTACGAAGAAATTGATTCTTAGGATAAATCGATCGCGTAGATCCGCCTCGCACTCGATGTCCATCGCGGCGAAGTCATTGAGATCTTCGGGTGCGACTTGCTGTGGATTGACCATGAGTGTTGCTTCTAGCTGGTCAATACGCGCTGCCACCTCCGGTGCGGCGTACTCGCCAAAGAGGTTTTGTGCCTGATCAAGATCGAGGTTGCCTGGTGCTAGCCGATCCAGCGCGGTTGGAGATCGCTTTTCCCAACGACTTTGCTAGTCTTTCTGTAGATATGCGCCACCTCTGTCCGGCGCATCGAATGCGTCCCATAGGACGTGGAATCCAGCCCGATGGACCTCACCCAGTCCCGCATGAGACGGGCGCACTGCTGCGTGTGCTGTTCGACTTGCGCTGATTGCACGTGGACAGGACAATGCGCTCGCCACTCGAGAACGGCGCAAGATGCTCATCGTTGGCTACTTGGAGAGCATCAAACGCCTGCAGCAAAAGGAACTGTTTTTGTATGCTGGCCAGTGGTCCGTGTAGCGCAAGTACTGATCTCCTGGTTCTTTGCCATCAGCTGGGAATACTATGTGTGGTTGGGGGCAAATCATCTAAATCTTACCATGTTTTTTCCCAGATTTCTCCAGGTTCCCATTTGGAATATGAGCGGCTCCAAAATGTATACAGAATTGTATTAAGTATAATTTAGCACTAGATACTTCAAATAATTTTTTTTGATTGTATTTAAATTAAATGTATTTATTGTGCCTTCTTTGATTTAAGCAAACTATTATTATAGGCACCGAAATAAGAAAATCTGTCTCCGTTCAAACTTAAAATTAATTGTACAGTTTTATTGGCCCTAAAAGACAAATGTCTTTGAGTAGGCGGAAAATATTGCGCCGTGCCAGGTGTTATAAGGTAGTTTGTTGAAACAATTGTTTCCCGGGGCAAACATTCGGGGAAATTAACGGTTCTTCCAACACTCATCAAGTTTGACTGAAAAAGAGGCTAAGCTGACATGGCGCAAATCCCATTCCTACGCCCTCGCATTGCGGCACTTCTTTGATTAATCCATTCAGGCTCAAAGGTTTACGTTGCTTTATTTCGTAACAGCATTCTTTTAATATTAACCAACCAATCATGATACATTATAAAGTGGGCGTGACTAACCTCTAGCCAATCAATCCCCTCCACCTTATCAATAACTGCTGATCTATACCAACCAGTTAGGCACCTGGATATTCATATATTCAGGCTTAGAACAGGCCATACTTGAATTAGGAATGTTTATTTAAATGGAAGGCTGTAGTTGTAGCAGCAGTCACAGCAAAAATAGATAAATAATAGTAGCTGTAGGGGTGGTTATTTCCTGCAAAGCTGAAATTGTATGCATGTGAGTAAGGTGATGGAACCACAGTTTAGTAAGGCATCTTAAGTTTGATATTACTCTTATGTTGTAACATTAATGTTGGAAGTTTGTGTAAAATGTGAGTTGTTGGCCGAAAAAGAAAATTACATTCTTTGAATTGATTGAGTTGAAGCTTACTCAACTATGCATTTTTTTTTTAGGTTTAAGCTCTTTCTTTTAAGGTTTAAGCTCTTTGTTTTAAGGTGTAAGCTATTTGAAAAAGATGGGAAAAGTACCAACACTTTAGTTTTTTGTTTTATTTGTTCTGAAAATGTAATTCTTGTTATTTGAGTAGAATTTGAGCCATATCAATGCTTTTTCTCGAAATTTAGGAAATGTATTTGCATGTCTTTAAAATCTTACAAAATGGAATTGAGCAAAGTTATGAAGCTGAAAATAATTTGTTTGTACTTCAATTAAGCAGACGATTCACTTTCATAACACATTTATTTTTAAAGGTCAGGGCCCTCTAGAGGAGGAAGGAGTAGAGGTAGTTCCTCGAGCTGGGCGAAGAGGGGCGATCCCACCAGGCGCGCCAGGCCTTCGTCGTCGAGGCACCAGGACTCCAGGTTCAGGGCGCGCAGCCGGCCCGGGGGGGCGGCCACGAGGTAGCGCAGGGCTTCTTCGAGGCCCGCCAGGCCCAGCCGCTCGGCCTGCAGGTAGGGGGAGGCGATCAGGTCCCGGAAGGCCTCGACGTCCTGCGTGTACCTGAGCTCCAGGCTGCGCAGCCGACTGAGGTCAAGACAGCTACGCACGCTCCTCCGCCATCCCAATCTATTCAAAGCCGCCCTCTTTACACCCTCCCAGGAAGTTTTCATTTCCCTCCCTCTTTATACCCTCCCAGGAAGTGTTCATTTCCCTTAAATATTTCTTTATGACATCCTCCCAACCCTAACCACGGACGACCTGCTTTCTGTTTAACCCTGGACGGTTGGCTGAAAAGGACAACCTTCGGCAATCCGTCAATTTCAGAGAGCACAGAAAAATTTACGTTCATTAAATTGCATATTTCCTGGGCTCAGAAAAATGGTATTGGCTTGCTTTCGATAGAACAAACAATAAAGTCCCCCCAGAGAATGCAAAGTGGCGATAATATTCAAACGTTCAAGCCTCACTTCCCAATTTGGTGAGTGCTGAATTCAGCTTAATGGCGCTTAGAAATCCCTTCCCAAACTGACCTCGAATGACACTTTTTATTCGTTTTTCTTGTGAGAAAACTTTTGTTTTTTTCCTTTAGGCCATAGAACTGTTTTTGATGATTATAATTTGATATTTTGTAATTTATTTTTATGTTAAAATTGAAGTTGATAACGGATTAGGCTTCTTTAAAACTGATTTTTAAGCTTATTGCCTTGCAAACCGTTAAATTTTAAATAAAAATGGTTTTTAGCCATCAAAAACCATTTTTTTGGAGGGGGGGGGGAGTTCAAAGAAGCTGCCCCTGCCGCAGCTGGAGGGCGTCGACATCTACCTCAAGGACGAAAGCACCCATCCCACCGGCAGTCTGAAGCATCGGCTGGCGCGGTCGCTGTTTCTCTATGCGCTGTGCAATGGCAAGATCACCGAGGGCACGACGATTGTCGAAGCATCCTCGGGCAGCACCGCCGTGTCCGAGGCTTATTTTGCGCGGCTGATCGGGGTTCCCTTCGTGGCAGTCGTTCCGAAGCATGCCAGTGTTCCAGCTATAGGCCCTATCCGCGATATAGGTCTTGGCGGTATCGCGGTCCGGCTTTTCGACAAAGCGGTCGATGACGAAGCCGCCGTCGATGCCGGGCAGCGGCGCGCCGGGGCCGAAGCTGAAGGACTGATCGAGCGCGGCGGAGCACGCCTCAGCCTCCGGCGCAGTGCGGCAGGTTTCGGGCAGGCTGTCGAACCAGTTCTGGCACTGGCCTATCACCGCGAGCAAGTCATCTGCATAACAAAAAAAAAAAACCACCAAATCCGAAACTGCAAGAAACTGCAAACCATCAAATCCAAACCCAACAACAAACACAGACCTAAAAACTAAGCAACAATAAATGACCCCCCTTTCGTCGTAATCCTGGAAAGGACAATCCATCAATAACTATAAAAACACAAGAAAATCACCAAATCCAAAAAACAACAATAAAAAAACTCAGACCTAGAAACTGAGCGGCCGGTAGCGATCGTAGGCCAAAGCATTTTTATTGAACGCGCGAATTCGTTTTTCTTTATCTTGCACGAAATTTTAAGGTTTTTTGACAAATTTTAAACCAATTGTTATTATGCTAAAACACGCTACCTTTCTCTTTTTGTTCCTTATGACCTCTTCCAATCTCGTTTATAGCCAGAGCCGGAGAGCGACGCCTTCCCAAACCGCTACGCCCCGAGTCGTTAAAACGGAGGCACAAACCTGAGAAAGATTAAAGCTTATACTTCTTTGGAATTGAAAGAGATTAGCCTCAAAGAATGAGGCAGCTAACTAAGTCCAATATGTGCGATCGTTTGCTCTTCTAACGATCGCCTTTAATAAATAAAACCTTATATTATACTAGCTGTTGGGGTGGCGCTTCGCGCCACCCCAACACCTAGTTGGTGGGGGTGCTTCGCGCCCCCCAAACCTCCTCGTGCGCGTAAAAAGAAAAATACAAAAATACAAAAAAACATTTATTGTGCCCATATATATATTGTACCAAATATATATATATATATATACGACGCAGTTACATTGCTTATGAAACAGTATAAGTTAGGGCATATAAATCTATATCACATACTTTTGTCTGTGTTTACATCTAAGAAGATACTTCTCTGAAAACACAATTTGCTTAATATTCGGCAGCATTGGCTTAATGTTGAACGGAAAAACTCAAAACTGCTTTCCCTTAAAAAAATTGCAGGCGAAATTAAAAAAAAATGATTTATTAAGGAATTATTTTCGATTTGTTAATTATTTAGTAATTCATTTTTAAATGTTTTAAAATTTATATTCAAATTATATAATTATTATTAATTATTTTAATATTATAACTTACTTATTATTATTCAATTATTTTTATTTATTTTTACTCTATTAATTAATGGATACTTTTTTAATTTTATCATTTATAAAGAGGGAGATTTTGAATAGATTGGGATGGAAGAGGAGCGTGCGCAGCTGTGTTCGTAACTGGCGGCTTGGTGCTGTGGTGAGTTGTTAGTAATATTAGTGCTACTATCTCCATCAATCAATCCTTTAGGGGCATATACTACTATGACTGATGCCCTGAACCTCTTAGTCACAAAATGAGTGACAAGTAAAGTATTATTTATACCTTCACAACCCAAATAAGACTTGGCATCTAGCTCGTTTTATCGTAATATTGTGGTTAGAATAAATCAGCTAATCGAAGGCTTATCAGAAAGAAACTTATTCCGATGATTACAACAAATTTAATTTAAATAGTGTCATTAGGAAGATAAATGCTGATCCGCAGACATTCAATGTTACACGAAGCTGCTATCAGCAACACGACAACAAATCTGTTCCGTTGTCACGTAAACCGACTAACGCAAAAGGCATATAAAGGCAAGTAGTCTAAGATCATTAAGATAAAAATTTCAAGCAGTGAGTGAATATGCAGGTTATCAAAAGGACATATCGGCAATGTCATAGCATAGGCTAATTGTATTAAATTGAAAATCCCAAGACTTGATGAGAGGGATGTTCGATTACCAAATGGCAATATTTTAATACTTCTGCTGCAATTAATACTAGATCTAGTAATATTTATACTACTAATAGTATTTCTAATGCTAACGCTACTACTGTGCATCTTCATTGCACAGGCCAAGGCGATCCCGTTGTGGGGTTAAGCAATAATCATATTCGCTGATGACAAATTCCCGCCAGTCGGGGGTGTCACCCCAAAGCCAGGGCCGCAGGGATTTGCCTTCCACCGTATTTGCCGGCACCGCATTGCCGGCCACATCAATCATCGTTGCCACCACATCAATGGATTCCACCAGCGCATCGCATGTTGTTCCGCGTGTGCTGTCTGCCTCTAAGGACTAGAACTCTCAATTTCCGATTGAATGAGCATCCTCTGAAGTTTCTACGAGCACAAGGGGAGGTTGGGGACTAGGAAGGGGCAGCTGCCCCTCCTAAATAGAATAAATTCTGCTAATTTTTGGGTTTAATGATACTCATTACTTTCATAATAACGGCGTAAACCAGAAACATTCCCAGAAATCTAAAGGGATTAAATATCAACTTCTATCTCCACCCCCGAGCCTTCTTTTTTGTTCATACAACAATGCACTTTCTGCAAAATTTCATTTTAAATAGTTATTTGCAGACCTGTTTTCCAAACTAATAAGATGTATGTCTGATGAGTTTAATAGCATATAATTAAATACAAAAAGTATATACAGAATCTCCCCGATCTGCTTCTGGAAACATTAACAGAATATTCTTTTGAATAGAGGCCCATCGTAACTTAGAAGTAGATATTTAGGAGACAGCACCTTCCATAGGATCGATAAAAACCCACAGGGCCCTCCCAAGTAGGAGCGCACTCCAAATTTATCATAGTCCATTCACAAAGGTTTATTTCTGCTTTCCGTAAATAGGGCCTCTGTTTTCGTTACTGATAGTAGACAAAAGATTGTCCGGTTATATCCAAGAACGAACGGCGAGGCGTTACGTGATCCTGTATTGATTTTTCAAGAACAAAGACCATCCGTTACATATTGGTTTGTTTACTCGACATGGCTTGTTCTCACTTATAGAAAATTGGTCCAGCCTCCAACTTCGGTGTGCCAGCGGGAAGTAAACCATGTAAAGCATTGATCACCCAAGGCCTTCTTCAAACTGATATACTTTTTCCTCAATTTCATCTATTGATTCCGTTGCCATTTTATCCCTAAAAAGATAAGCATCATTTGCTTTTCAATCTTCTTTTTCTGCAGGCAACGAAAAGTTCCCCCTAGTGCAAACTGGCCAGATGCGACCATGTGGGGAGCTAAAGAGAGAGGAAAAATTGAAAAAAAAAATGAGGTATTTATAACTTACGAGTGGGTGATCGGATCTTAATGAAAATTAAGATCCGATCTTTTTAATGAAAAGATCGGTTTTAATGAAAAGATCACCCATCATTTTTAATGATGGGTGATCGGATCTTTTTAATGAAACTCCCGACCGGAATTAAGCCTCTGATTTTCTTTTTAAATCAATTTTTTATTTTGTTAAAAAAAAACATATAAAAGTAATGAGACGTGAGCAAACGTTAGCCGAGTAGCGAACGCAAGTATTTTACTTTGCGGTAACTTCTATAAATTTCAACGAAACTTGTGCATTAAGACCTATATACAGAATGTCTAATGCAATGGAGCGGAAGTAACAAAATTTCTGTTAAAAGTTCTATATTTCTCCACTACAAATTCTGCTTGAACTAATTGGAATCTTGCCATCGAATGATTTTGAGAAAAAATGGTTGGAGAGGGGCTCTAGTTGCCCTCCAATTTTCTGGTTACTTAAAAAGGCCACTAGAACTTTTAACTATATTTACAGACGTTTTTATTACCAATAAATCAGTACGTAACTTACGAATTAACTTACGTAACGAACTTCTATATTCGTATATTTTCATTACGTATATGAGGGGGTTCGCCCCCACTTCAATACCTCGCTCTTTACGCTTACATATATATATATATATATATAGATATATATAAATAGATTGTCAGGCTTACCAACTCTTGAACATGAAACATAATAATTGTCCATGGTAAAACAATCCGTATTCATATCTATACCGCATTTTTCTAACGATCGCCCTTGAGCTTTGTTGATGGTGATTGCTAATCGAACATTCCCTGTGTCCCCTTCGTCATTTAGATATCCCCCTGTGCCCCGGCGTCACCGATGTAGTTGTGTATCAAAGTTCATTAAGATCCCATCACCTATTCGTAAGATAAAAATACTCCAATTTTCACGTTTTCTAAGAATTCCGATTTCCCCCTCCAACTCCCCCCAATGTCAAAGGATCTGGTCAGAATTTAAATTAAGAGCTTTAAAGCACAAGATCCTTCTAAATATCAAATTTCATTAAGGTCTGGTCACCCGTTCGTAAGCTACAAATACCTCATTTTTCCAAATTACAACCCCACCGTCCATCTGGTCGATACCGACGGCAAAGGGATCACGGAGATCAACGACCAGGGGCCAGTGTTCGAAGATCAGGAATATCCGGTCGACGTGCTGATTTACGCCTCGGGGTTCGAGGTGCAGGTCAAGCGAGGCCGGGCTGGCGGCCTGCCCGACGCCATTCGCCGGGCCTCGAGCTCCATTCGCTTCGTACCGGCGGAGGCACGGCCGCAGGTTCCTGCGCTGTCGCGGGTCCTCTGCACAAGCCGTGTCTGTGTCGATCGTCTTTGTCCGTCTTGTCTTTGTCAGCATTCATCGATGCACATTCACATGCACGTCATCACCATCATCATTGCCGTGTCATGCTATGCTGCTGTAGATTGTGAGCAAGCCGATGCGATCGTTCAAAGCCGTTGCAATGTTCGATGGACCAGGTCAGCCATGCTCGCACACGATCTGCTGCAGCTGTTGTCGTCTTGTTGATCTTTTGTCATCAAAACATCCTTATATTCCTATGATTTATTATCAACCAATGCTATTCCAATTTTACTTACGATTTTATAGTCTATTACCAGGTTATTTTTACATTGACTGCAAAACCGGCAAAGGGATATGATGTGGCTAATGACATCGAGGAAATTACCCTCGAGGAAATTATAGCCTAGTAAACGACACAGCACTCGTATGGGATTCTGATTATTGGATAATTTTCTGGGCTTGGTTTGTGGAACCCTCCCCCCATTAAAAATTTAATGTAGAAAGTGTTTCTTGTAAAATATCCTCCCCACAGAAATCCCCCCGAAAAAAAGTTTCTACATTCCAGAATAACAAATACAAAAATCCAAAAATGGACAAATCACATAAATTGAAGCATTTTCCTAAGTGGCTATGCGGGGTCTAGTCATCCCCAAAGGCATTGTTATTGGATATTTCAACTGGATTAAACTTTAACTGAAAAGTTCCCTCAAAAAAAGTTCCGAGCTATTTTGATCTCATTACCATTTTAGCTCATGTCTTTTCGCTTTAGTAAAATTCGGGTTTATGTATTCATCTTATCACCATATGGTTTGGGAGATATACCTTTTGCACTGAGAGGTCAGTATAAAACTGAAGGGTTATTAGAACAAATGAAAACTACTTCCGAAGTAAAAAAAAATGTACAAAAATACATTTTAGAATTTTATTGCAACACCGCGAAAACGTGGCCGGATCGCACCACTACGACACGTTGATTGGAAACGAGCTCGCAAATGTACTCAGCGGTGACATCGGCATCGATACTCTTTATGGCGGCGGCGGCGGCGATACCCTGCTCGGCGGTGATGACCTCGACTGGCTCGTCGGCGGGAGCGGTGCGGATCACCTCGATGGCGGCGCGGCTCACGATGTCGCCGACTACACCGCCTCCCTCGCAGCCGTGACGGTCGATGGAGCGCGGCGATGGCCCGTTCGAATCCGGCACCGAGCGACTTCTCCGTGGCAGGGTCGATCAGCAGGTTCGCGCCGAGGGTGCCCTCCAGCCTGTCGTTCGCATGGGCGACAGCGGCATCCAGGAAGTCCTGGCCGTAGCCGCGCTCTTTCACGTCGTCGATCGTGACTTTCCATGCACGTTCGCCTTCCTTGCGGCCCTTGCGCGCAGCGCCACCCCACCAGTCGATGCAGATCACTTACTTCTAGAGAGCTGCCACCAGACTAAAAAATAGCTAACATTACACCGGTTTTCTAGAAAGGTAATCGTTCTAAGCGTGAAAACTATCATTATTATTATTTTTTTTTGCCTCAGTCGTGATCATAACACTTCAGCGCATAGTCAATGATTCAATCCTTAAGCATTTGACAACCAACAAGATCTTGTCCCCCAAGCAGCATGACTGCCAGTCAAAGAAATCAATTGAACCCCCTTTTACCAATAAAACATTTTAGGTACCCCTTCTCAGTTATCAACTTGTATTAAGTAAACTATAGCTGAAATATAAATACAATTGCCAGTCCTAGAGTTAAAGGGTTGGTTTGTTCTTTTGTTGGCCGGCAGCGTACCCCCTAAGAACTGTTGTGTACCTTAACATTTTGCCTATTTTGTCCTGTATTATTAGTGTGTAAATATTGCTATAGGGATAAAAAAAAATCACGCGCGCCAAAAGCACGTTATGCAAAACAGCAGAGAACAAAGACAGGGGCCCGTGACAAAAACCAAACAAAATGGTTGTAAAATAACTTTTCCCACCAGTATTCTATGGCTAAACTTAAACTTAAACTTAAACAAACTTATGCTCTCAACAAAACTTCGAACTTCGACACACAACTTTCCACGACGACTACTTTCTGACGACTGAACTTACAAACGCATGAAACACAAACACAATAGGTTTATTATTGTGAAAGGGATTTTTTTTTTATCCTGGCTGCGTGCGAAAAGGTTAAGGGTATTAGGATGAAACTTAGGTGATGTTAAGGTCATTTTGAACTAAATCAAAATTATACATATGCACCTTGAATCAAAATTATACATATGCACCTTGTTGTCAAAATATCCTCTTTGCAAGACCTCGGGAAGAGCTAGGGTTATTAAGGTGAAACATTCAGGGCGAGCTGAGGTTGTTTCTTTGTCCAAAAAAGTTTTAGACAAAGTTGCAGTTACTTTGTGGGGTCTCTGTTAGAATTTACCGATGACGTAGATCGCCTAAAAGTATTTAATTAAGTCTAGATTTATCAAGGGAATCTGTCCGTATTACCGGAGTCGTAATAGCAAGGAGGGGAAACTGGGAATCCCACCATCCTTAGGCTGTCGAAATGATGTTCCAGGATTGTGTTGTCACAATAGGGCTGAAAAACAGCTGCAATCTAGTAAAGAGCAAACCACAGCCCATAGTATCAAAAAGGTTTAAAAGGTTATTAAAATGGCCTATTTCTTCTTCTTTTTTCCAGGCCTAGCGGGTTATTAGAACATCATACAGATGCTTTGAAACTCATTCAAAAGCTATTTTCATATGTACGTGGTTTATATAAATTCTTCCATCTGCAAATGCCATATGGCACAAAAAAGAACTTTTATGCCTTTTCTAGAGGAACAGGGGCTGATTTTTGCAAACAATGCCGTGTACTGCCCGTCAGGCTCATTTGCCGTTGGTGGACTGAGCGGCGTCGCTATCAGTGGCAATGTTTTCGAACCGGGGTCTGGCTCGTTTCCGTCAAGCGGATATTCGATCGGTCGATCTGAATCGCAGGATTTTATCAATGCTTCAGGACGCGATGTTTACCCGACATCGGATTCGCCTCTCATTGGCGCTGGCGACCCTGCACTTCCAATGTCACCTGATCCAGTAGGAATTTAAAAAAGAACTCTGAGACATGATATCCTTCTAAATATCAAATTCAATAAAGATTTGGTCTAATTTTTGTCCTCCCACTCCCCCTCCAGATGGTCGAATCAAGGAAACAGCTATTTCAAATTTAATCTGGTCTGGTCCCTGATACGCCTGCCAAATTTCATTGTCCCAGCTTACCTGGAAGTGCTTAAACTAGCAAGACCGGGACGCAAATAAATTGAAAAAAAATGCAAAAGTAATGCCATGCAATGAAATTATCATGGAAGTTCTCGCACACCAAAAATAGCCAGAAGGTTGGCTCTGCAAAAACAAAATCAAGGAAATTCTCTAATTGCTGAAGAGTTAAATTCAATTATAATTCACGAATCTAAATTTCAGCATTGCAGGAGCAGTTGCCCCCATCCCTCTTTTCCCTATAGAAATTACGCCTCTGTTGCAAACACAAGCACTAACAACCTGTTGGTTCCCAAAGACAGCTGTACCTTTAAAGAAAATCTAGTTTCCTAATATTTTGATGCCAAAAGCTTTCGGCTTATTTTTTGCTCATTTTTGATCCACGTTTCTGCTTCTTAAATTCTGCGTCCGCTATTATTAAACTACATAACTTCATATTGAGTTTTCATTTTCATTAGAATTTGAATTCCTGATTTTTTTTATCTTCTTACGAAATATAAAGTTCCTTCCGCTTTTTGATTTTGTTTCAGTTTTATTATCTGAATTTGAAAATTTCGAAACTCGAATGTAAGGAGGCAAATCTTGAAGATTAATTATTTTGTTTCCAGTTCCAGGTAGCCAGATTTGCTCCAAAACCTCTTTTAGTTCTTTAATATTTCCAGGCCAATCATAATTGCAGAGAGCTTTAATAGCATCTTCTTTAATTGTCGGTTTAGGATTTCCATTTTTCTCCCAATGACAGCTGGATTCTGAAGTGATCGCCACATGCAGATTGATGGTATACTGCCGCTGAGTTACCTCTTGTGTCGAAATTCTTAAAGAAATAGTCTATGTCAGAAGTTGAATCCGATGCCTCGTTAAAGAGCGTAAACTGATAGTCTTTCTGAACATGAGTATAAGACGGGGGAAGACTAGATTAAATTATACAGAACAATTGATCATTTTGTGGGCTAGAGTTAAAGACCCCGCATACACTAAAGCTTAAATTTTGTCCCATGAATCACAAAGGCCGTAGAATAAATAGTTGAAATTACTAAAAATACTGTAGCGTAAAGAGTGAGGTATAAGGAGGAGGTGAACCCCTTATATGCGTAATATTTCTGTTGGTTTTAAGTTTTAATGCTACTCCTTACTTCCAGTTGAAAAATTTTTTCATATTTATTTTTTCATTGTTTTTTTAAATAATGCTAGAAAATGCTGCGACTAATGCGTTTTAGATAGCATGAAATGTCACTTTCGTCCATGATATCACCACTGTTTCTCCGGATATGCTCACAGATAAACATCCGTTTCTATCCCTAACTGTTTAATATGCAGATGTTGATAGAATGCGGTTCGGATAAGTAAGATTTTTATTTCTGATTTATCCCAATGAGTATGATTAATCACTAAAAATCCTTAAAATGAGTTTATTCACAATAAAATCCACAGTTCAAAACTTAGATGTCTTTTCCTGATTGCACTGTTCCATATAGGAGCAGTATACAGAATAGTACTCCCAATAATACTTTTATAAAGCAATCCTAGGGCAGACGGTTTTAGACCCCAAGTTGATCTGGCAGTACTAAGAAGGCGACTGGAAAATTGTTTAGCTGAATTTGCTCTGTAAGCAATATGAGGAGACCACAGTAATTTTTTTTTATCTAAAATCCCCAAAGTATTTGATGTTATCTTCGCACTTTAGAGCTAATTAGTTTGCTAGACAACAAGCAAAAAAAAAATGAGGATCAGAAACCTACTGAAAGCATGATAAAACACCATAAATATAGTATATATATAATATATATTAATAGGGATATATATATTTATGCTTTGCATAATAAGTAATATTTAAATTAAGTAATATAAAGTGGCGGTACTTGTGTATTATTCAGAACAAACTCAATAAGTGAAGTTAGGTTCTTTCGAATATTTTTATCAGTTTATTCTGCACTGAGGACAGTCAAGCGGAGTTCTTGGCCGAAATATTTGTAAACTTTAAATTTTTTCACTGGCTGTTTATTGTCCTCGTTCTTTTTTCTTTGCGATTTTGTGTTTTGTCATGATTAGCCAGTGTAGTCTCATAAATTATTAACACGTAAGTACCCTTATTTATGCAATTTTAACCAGTCTACCTATCTATTCGGCTATGACAATAGCTGCAAGTGGGCGAGATCACGATGCGGTTGTGCAACCGCGTGCCGCGCAGGGTCAGCGGCGAGAACAGGGATGCTTGGGGAGCGTCGGACGCGGACATGGTTCTTTCCTCGGAAATTCGAATGCGGCGAGAAGATATTCGCTAGTCCCGGGCCTTGCCGAGGACCTTGAGCAGCTTCAGCAATGTGGTGTCGCGTGCCTCGGCCAGCTCGCCGATCGATCGCCCATGGGCTTCGGCTATGTGGTAAGACCGGAACACAATCTGGTGCATCTAAGATAACTGTATTCTGCATCATCTTATCCAAGGCTGCAACACTCAGGCCAGAACAACACAGAAGGTAGTTGGCGATAGCTTCCACCATTCCGTCATGGAAGGGAATAAGCTCGTCCAACATGGCACGCTGGTCCGATGTCATAAGATGTATTCTTTGCCTAACCCAAAAAAGGCCCTTACTGGCCGCTCCATGGAGCACATGATTATCACCATCATCATGATTATCATCATCATCATCATCTTCATCATCATCATCATCATCGTTATCATCATCATCATCATAATCATCATCACCACCATCATCATCATCATCATCATCATCATCATCATCATCATCATCATCATCATCAATATATTCGTCATTATCATCATCACCATCATCATCTTTATCTCCGTCGTCCTTGTCGCTACCATCATCATGGAAGTTAATACCGGCGAATTCCCACAGACACAAATATTTCCGTAATTGCCACTTTAGATCATGAACAGCTTCCTTTTTCTCCTCATAATGGGATAATTTAGCTGTTGTCACTTCTATGTACGAAAAGGAGAACACACAAGTTTTAAATTGAGTAGCCCGTATAAAATACTTCGTTACTTCTGTTCACATATCCAAACATGTTTCGTCTCTCTTATCTTTCAGTTATTCATGTATACAGTGATTCGTTGCGAGTGTGAACAAAATGGTTATCTAAAAATTTATATTTGATTTTTTGTTGGGCTATGGGTGAATGGGTAGTCAGAAGGGCACGTAAAAGAGGCTAAAATTAACCTCGATTCTTGAAAGGAGAACTAGAACTTCTAATTTCTAGTTGAATGATAGCTCCTCGGATGGTTTAAGGACACACATCCCGTGCGACATGGCTGGGAAAAATAAATAAATTATGCATTAAAGACCTGTTGGCTATTCTAATTCTAATTTTCGCTGGATCCATTGTCTACTAGTAAGACTATCTAGGTTTTGTTGTCCACTTCATCCATCTCCTCATTACCGAACATCACCTCTTCACTTTCACTTATTCGCAGTTTTAGTGACTTATTCTTCTTAACATTAATGTTCAAACCTATTCTTGCACCCTGAAATCGCAAATCATCTAAAATTCCTTTGTTTTTCTAACATTTTCATCTAGGCTGTTTTGAACTGATGCTATCCAAAATGCATGCTGAAAATCCGCTTTCCGTTATCATACTGGTGATTTCAATTGTAGATCAACTCAATGGTGGGAAAATGATATTGAAAATAATGAGGGAAAGCTATTTGAGCCATTAAAATCTGAAATCGGTCTTCATCAGTTGATTTCGAAACCAGCTCACATCATTGGTGATTCAAAATCCTGCATTGACTTGAATTGTACTGATCAGCCCAACTAACTATCCTTTGGCTTAGTGAATTCCATATCAAAGCGCAAGAACTGTCTTCACATTTACTGTTGATAAAGCTTCAGCTTCACAATTTCGCTTAACAAACTAAAATGCTTGTCCAGTGTATAAATCTGGGTGTTATTGTCCATCGCGTTCTGCGCGATTATCAAATCTGGAATCCCGACACTGTTCGCGCCATTGTAATAAACTGATTACTGCCTAACGGTCTACCAGTATTCACGTGACTCAGAGCTCTTATTTTAAATCCTAACCGGCATTAAGCTTCTTATTTTCCTTTTAAATCAATCTATTGATGCATAGAATTTTATAAGAGCTCATACCATATGATCTCTTAGCTCTTATCTCTTCATGCCTCGTCACAAGTGCCATATGAGCTCTTCGCTCTTGTTTAAAGTTCATTATCCCACTCAAAAATATCTATCCGTAAGTGCTACTGATATTGACCATTTAAACTTGTAAATGCGTAAAAAGTTTAGTTTTTTCTCAAGTTTTTATGGCAAAGATATTAACGATAAATTTGGCGAATTTTCAAATAATCTTCTAGCTAAAAGATAAATATAGCATCCAATAAACATAATATTGAGGTCCAACGCTCTCTCCAAACATAATGATTGTTGCTGCAAAACTGCGTATCATCTCTCCTAATAACTCTTATCCCTTTTTCTTTTCTTATAGCTAACTCTAGCAAAGTACCAATACCGTCAATTACTCATGATAAGAATAATGTTCAACTTAGTAGTAAAATTGAACTTAAACGAGCGGATGGTGCCATGGTAGTTATTGATAATTTACCGGAACAATCTTTAATGAATGTATTGAATAATTTTATGCAAGGAATATAAGATGTTACAATTAACGTCACAGCAAAAACTATTGCTTGCTGTAGAGCATGTAGACTTTCGTAAAGGCATTGATAGCTTGATACCAACCTCTATTTCCCCTTGTGGACTGGGGTCATGTATCTTAAAAGCAAGGTCATTTTTCACAAGGGACAGTAGAGCACCATCTGCTTTGTGGACTCTGTCCCAAAGGGTAATATTGTACCCTTTTAAAACATAGAAAGTATTCTCTGGTTTTAAGAAGGTCTCTTGAAGAAGAAAGATATCAGGAGCATGCCTGACTAAAATGTTTTGAAGTTCTTTTCTTTTCACTTGGTGCTCTGGTCTAAATTAGGATGGACTCCTCTAAAACTCACCTCCTCTAAAACTGAGCTTCTCGTCTACGGTTCGTCTCAACAACCTTCCGTTACTATCAATGTTGGCCCAGCAACTAAGTTCCGCATCTTCTCTGAAATATTTAGGTCTTCCGTACAGACAAATATGTTAGAACCATTAAAACTACTAAACCACTTGTTATTTCAGCGTTGAAAGAGAAGTTTAGAAAATCGTGAATAATGCTTGTAAATTTGTTTGTGTTAATAAAACTTGTTTTTACAATAAAAAGGCTTCGTTCTTTAGATCTATTGTTCCAGGATAAAACATCAATGCGTGATCATCTACGCAATTTAAGTACCTGTGCCTATGAACATAGGTATGCTCGTTCAATATTGCCTCTAATATAAGTGCTGAATTCTGAGTAGCGAAGAGGAAAAGAAGAAGACTTTTGTCATATATGAAAACACACAGTTGGACCCAGTGTTTATGATTGGGAGGGGGGCGGGGGAGGGGTGCGGCGTTTTGCGGGGGGTTTTTTTTGTTGGGGGGGGGGGGGGGGTTGGGGGGGGGGGGGTTATGTGGGATGATCCTTCCATGGAGGTATTTGTCATTCAAGAAGAGAATTTTCCTGAAGGGGGCACGGCATTTTCTAGTATTATTTAAAAAAATTAATGAAAAAATAAATATGAAACAGTTTTTTCAGTTTGGTTGAAAATAGGAAGCTGTATTTCTCTCTTAAAATTCAAAAGGGATGGAGGGCAGCTAGTCCCCCCCCCCGACTTTTTCTCTTTACCTTACGGATCTGATTAAAATTGTGAAATACCAAGTTTTGCTGAATATACTCAACAGTGCTTTTAAGGTTGACATGAGGGCATATAAGTTTTTATGGAATTGACGGGCGTATAAACTTCAGATGGGGCTATTTTGATTTGAAATTGCCTTTGTACCATCTGTCCTCTTTCTTTCTTTGTAAGACCACTAAACGTGTTTTATTTTTTTTATATATTGTCTTGCACTCCTGAAACAATCCCAACCTTAGTTTTTCAGGTTTTAATATGCTCCTATACCAGGCCAGGTTAGTCAAAAGGCTTTATTTGAATTATGTTAAACTAGTTCTTATGTCTTTTATTCCTCATTAACCATTTACATTTTTGTACATACATTTAACACAGGGGCTGTCTGTGCAGGATTTTGACTCTTGCTGATAGAACAGCATCGCCAAGTACTGAAACCCATGTTCTGACCCAAGATGGGCCCAGGATTGCACAATTCCTCCATTAACACGGGAAATCCCAGGAACTTCTTGCTGTTGGGTTCCAAGCCGGCTTAAGCACTTCGGTGTAGACCTGGGAAGATATGTTGATCCCCGTCCTGTACCGATATACGGGATTATTGCTTTTTCTGAGGTATCTGCCCTCTAACCACTTTGAATCTTAAAAAGGGTACTAGAACTTCTGATTACCTATCCAATGAGCCCCCTCCAAAGTTCATACAACCATCCTTTCTATGGAAACCTTAAAAACCCTCGGGGCATAACTGACAACTCTTGCCTTGAGGGCTTGAGGGGGTTTTCATACTCAAGGACATAATTTTAATTTCCAATTGAATGATCCCTTATCGAAGTTTCTACAACAATTTCGCAAGTGGCTATATGAGACCATTAGAGGAGTGGCTGCAGATGATTTTCCAAAAACTTGAACAAAACTAGAGAAATGAACATAAAATTAGCTATCTAAAAGCGTCATTGTTTTTGTTCTTGCATGTCTCCTCCTGAACAGCCACTGCTCTAGACTTTTACCAAATGAGCCCTTGCCAACATATACTTATACATATACATACCTTTGTAGATCTCACAAACTAAGAGTATTGCTGCGAGGGTTATTCAAAGAAAAATTCAATCCCTCAAAGCCTGGGAAGACACTTTCAGGAAAAAAAAACATAGAAGGCAAGAAATATATTATTAATTAGACATAGCTAGCCTAGGCGAATACAGGCTATTTTTTGAAATTTTTTTATTAACTTCTAGGAATTGATTTAGCCTATTGACGGACTCACAATTCATTTGCTTTTGTTGATATGTCGCAGGAAATACTGAGTTATTTTTGTATGGTCGATTGTAGCAATTTTGCTTTACTATAAGCTTGCTTTTTTTTTTGCAAAATTTGATCATTCTCAGATCTGGTCGATTGTAACAATTTTGCCTTACTATAGGCTTACCTTTTTTGTAAAACTTGATCATTCTCAGATCTGGCGATTGTAACAATTTTGCCTTACTATAGGCTTACCTTTTTGCAAAAATTGATCATTCTGAGATCTGGTCGATTGTAGCAATTTTGCCTTATTTGTGTTGTCTCATCAAGGGCACAGCAAGGGTGTGGTTCACCCCCTCATTTTTTTTGTTCTGCAGTGCTGTTGGGACGCAAAGCACATATCCTGGAAAATTAGTAAAGTGTAGCGTTAAGAAAATGAAAAGACACAAGGAAAGTTTGTTTTCCAAGATAATGGAAAGGCGAAACACCACAGCAATTTCATGCAAAAGGCAGGTATCTTTACAGCCACACACAAAGAAGTGGTAACCGTTAACCATTACAGCAGATTGCCTGTCAGCTTTTTTAGCGCTAGTATCTCTTCTTCCTCTTGTCTTATCTTCTTGTCAATGACACGTAGCATTCCATCACTCCATACGTGTTTTGAGAAAAAATTGTGTTTGGTGTTTGCAAGTTCATTTTCATCATCTACTACCGTATCTTCTAAAAATTTGGTCACCAATACATCTGTAATTTTTAAAATTCTTGAATGGAGCTTAAAATACTTACAGCTGAAAAAAAAACTTTTTCATATTTATTTTTTTATTGTTTTTTTTTTAAGTAATGCTAGTAAATCCTGCGCTCCCTTCGTGGAAATTTTCTTCCCTCATGACAAATTCCTCGATGGAAAGTTCCCCCAGCATATCCCCCTCTTCTCAACTCCTGCCCCCAACCAAAAAAACGCCTATACACTTCCCAATAACCATTACTATGTGTAAGCACTTGTCAAAATTTGTCCGACTAAAGGAACACAGGGGGTAGAACCTTGAGATTTTCAAAGCTCAATTTCTAAGCTTCCATTATTTCTAATTTCACAAAATTGTGCCTTGAATCTTCAATCGGATCGGTGAAGGATAATGTAGTAACTATAGCTGTAGCAGTAGCTGTAACTTAGTAAACAACAAACTGACAAAAATTTTAAAAACGTCTCTCAAATAACGCATTTTCTTAAGACAGAAAATTACCAATTGCTTGAAGTACTTCCCAACACTGATAAAGAAACATGATATTCTGTTCATGGGAGCGACTCCTAGCCTCTGTTGCAGTGCAGAAATTAACGACCAAAAGGTTTAAAACGTAGCTATGGCACCAGATATAAACCGAATCTGGAATGTGGTTTTCAATGTGAGGAATAAGTCTGTTAAATTCGCTCCACATGTTAGCAGCACAGCCAACAATTACCCAGCTATCTTCGTACTTAGGACCTTAATCTTTGTCTTAACTAAGTTAATTTACTTGATTTTTCACGAAATTATGTGCAGAGGCATATATTTGTGCATCAGTTATTATGAAAGATGGATGGGCCGTAGTGTAATGAGTAGGAGGGCTAGGGGGTGGAGCGGTGTTGTACAACACACCGGAAAGAATGCATTTCAATGCCTAATTTTTCTAAATCTCCATGGGCCTTCATATAAATATAGGTATGAGTTGACGTACTCGCATCAAGAATACTGATTGACTCTCCGGGAAAGGAAGAAATTGAGAAACAGAATATGAAAAAGAAAAAAGTGAGTCAGGTATGCCGAGAGAAAAAAGCAGTGAAATAGTTATTTTAGGTTGATTCAACAAGCATTTCTGACCCAGATACTGATTTGGTGGTGGATGATAATGGCTGATTTGGCCGATTTGGAACATCGGGAAAATTTTGAAAGAAATTGAAGCTGATTTTGTTGCGCGCGCGCCAGTCTCCTTGTCCCTTATCAAAGCCTGCCATGGCTTTGATACGAAAACAGCCGGGTCAAAGATGATCCCGGCTGTTTGGTGATTTCTGCTTATCTTGTTCGCGGCTTAGCCGTGCTGGCTGCGCACACCGGATTTCATCTCGGTGGAAACCTCAACTTTGCCCTAGCGACTACCTTTCTGGCTCTCAACGTTGTAGGGGCCGCAACCGGCGCGATCGTTGCCTGAGATTGAGATTTTTGATATGTTGTTAAGCATTTTTTTCCCGGTCCGGATGGTGAAGAAACCATTTCTGTACCAATTTTTTCATGGTCATAACTTATTTTTCTCCTACTATAGGGTATTTTTTTTATACAGGTGATTACACTATGAGTAAGAGTAGTTGTAAAACACTTTGGGATTTCTCTTTTGCAATATTACTCTCAAATTTGTAGGGCGCTGCAAAATCAATCAAGATCAAAGATTTAAAGATTTAAATATGTGTTGTTCTTTTTTTTGGATATTCATCATCTTATCTGACACTAGCAGCATAATTCCAAAATTTAGACTATTAGAGCTATTTTATGCATAAAATCATGAAATAAAAATTTAAACTTTTGTTAGAACTTTGTCAATAATTAAAATCCCCCAGTTGATGCTGACATCGAATTTGAATACTGCTGATTCTTCGAGAACAATTTTTTTTAAGCAAAAAGGGTGATCGGTGGCCGCTTTACAAATCTCTGGATCACCAACCAGAACCGGCACAATATGTGTCTCCGACGGCATAACCGGCAGGCCTGCCGCAATAAGTGTCTTCTTTGTGCGCTGTGCCTGTCTTTGTTGTGCCCGTCGTTCGTTGTCGCAACTTTTCAGGTGACGAATCGAGGTCACTGCCGCAGCGGCATTTGCGGGCGGCAACGCTGTGGTGAAAATAAATCCCGGCGCATATAAAACAAAACAAAACTAAAATATGATGACACTTTCTCAGTAACGGTGAAAGGGTAACAGGTAAGTTCACCATTGTACCATCGGAGACTTAATGAAAAATAAGTTACATATACTTATAGTAAGAAGCAAATTCAAGCCCAAAGGAATTGAACCCTGTGGCTTTTTTAAATTTCAAATTTAAAAAATATTACTTTAAATTGTATACATTAAAGGTTCTTCCTGACGGGGAGTCTACCCCTCTTAGGCGTAATAATTTCTGTTCGTTTTAAGTTTTAATGCTGCTCCTTACTTTTGTAGAAAAAAACTTTTCATATTTATTTTTTCATTGTTTCTTTTTTAATAATGCTAGATAATCCTGCGCACCCTTCATTGAAGTTCTCTTCCCCCATGACAAATTCCTCCATGGAAAGATCCTCCCACGTACCTCTCCCCCTCCCTCAGCTCTCCCTCCCCCAAACCAAAAATACGATTTTCCACAAATCTTTGTTGAACTGGTGGTATTTTTAATCCAGTGTTTTTATCAAAATTTCACCAAAGATCGGCAAATAACTATCTAGCAAGGTATGGTGGCACAGATAGTCTAATCGTCAAGAAATTATACAATCAGTATGTTGAAGTTTCAAGGAAAACAAACGGTAAGATGTTTTAGAACTGTTTGACCCTCTAATCGTGGGATATTTTTGACCCGCAAATGTTAGCACTCGTGCTGGCCTCGACAAGATCGGCGGGAATTGCCGCCTCGTGCTGCCAGCTGCGCCGCATCTCCAACAAGTTCGCCGCCTGCCAGTCATCCAAGCTCAGCGAACCAGCTTCTTCCAGCAAGTCCGCCAGGGCCGGATCGGTGATCAGCTCATGACGGATAACGGCCAAGGTCGCCAGCGTTTGCGCGCGCGCCGGTCCTGCCCCATCGGGCATCATGGTTTCCTGGTCCCAGTACGACTAAGTCTGCTGGTCGCAAGATAGTTAATTTTCTTTTCATACTTCGTTTACGTAGTTAGCCCCAAGATTGGATTAATAAAATTCAACACTAAAAAAAGTGTACCTTTCTATATATAAATGTACCAGTGTTAAGTTCTATACATACATGTACCTGCTCTATGTGCAAATGCACCAGTGTTCGACTTTATAGGTAAATGTTGCTGAAATAATATGAATATTTTTACATTTCTCCGTGGTCCTGGGTGGCCAGGCCGTCCTCGCTGAGGGTCGCGGTGAAGTCGACCCGCGGGAGCATTTGGTTCTCGGCGAAGACCAGGTTGCGCCTGGCCGAGTCGATGGCCAGCTGGGCGCGCAGGAAGTCCGGACGGCGCTTGAAGGCCCGCTGGATGGTCGCGGCGGCGTCCAGGTCCGGCTCGTCGATGAGGGTCGGCAGGTCGAGGGGCACGACGAAGATGTCCCAGCGGAAACAGAAGTTTGACGTGGGGAACGAAGAATTGCTCCCATTAAATTTCATTGTAAAAAAAAATAACTCCAAAAACTTTACTTCCCTTGGAAAATTCATATCATCCCCCGAGGCGTAGTTATTGGACCGTTGGGTTATGCTGAACCAAACGACTATTTACAGATTTTGATCAGACATCTTTTGGGAAAAATGGACGTAGGGAAGGAGTGGGTTAGTTGCCCTCCAATATTTGTGGATTTGGTAAAAAATTTGGTCAAACAAAAGAAAGGTCAAGCGATTTGTCAAACAAAATGGTCAAACATCCTCCAGCTCATTTACTGGCGCATAGGGCGTCAAACCAACGTTCTAATAGCTGTTTTTCCTTTGCCGGACCAAGTACCTTGGACAAGTACATCGCCCAGCAAGAATCCTCAAGTACTCCGAAAGGATCCTGCGGCAGCAAGGATCCATCCCTGGGACACTTACTGCCGTTTGCAGATTTTGTTGAAACGCTTAATTTCAGCCCTTATTCCAATATAAATAGCAACTTTGTTGTTACGCGAATTAAGGTTATAATTAAGTTTAAAATGTAATTCAGTATGGGCACTGATGGTATCTGCGGGGTGGCTCTTGATTTTAGTATTGATTTTCTATTTAATTGCCTGAGCTTGTTGTTTAAATTGAGACTCTCCTCTGGAATAGTGCCAAATATTTATTGTGAAGTGTTGACCATCGCGCAGACATTTACGGGTTGGGATGCACGTTGTATTTCTTGCTGACCGGCAAGCCACCATTCAGCGACGGAACATTGGCGCAGCGAATCGCCAAACATCAAACCGAGATGCCGACACCAATTCGCAAGATACGCAGCGATTGTCCGGGCGAACTGGAAGGCATTTGCGTCAAGATGATTCAAAAGGATCCTTCGTACCGTTATCAAGGTGCGAAGGATGTTGCGGTAACATTTGATATATCGGGTATCGTTTGTGATATCTCAGCATTCAGTTACGGCTGCTATTGGTACACTGGATTCTCGTAAGAAGACTTCTAGTTCGTCCATCTTGTTAGTCAAGGAGCAGCCGTTGGTCATGAGAACAGAGGGAAGTTGCGATTTGGCAGACAGGAGTCCAGGACATAAAACAGGAGGAGTTTCGCTGGAATCAGCAGAAACAGTCACATCAGCATACCTCGGCCCATGCCCTTTGGGCTAGCCTATATCTGAAATTTTTTGGGAAACCAATAACAGAATTTGCTAGCTCTTAGAAATTGTCAATGTTTATAGCATTGAAACCAGTCATCCTGCGTTGCTGCATTATCAATTTTTGAATTTTGCACTTCATATTCTTCAGTAATATTCTTCAACAAACACAACAAGCTCACGGAAACACAATTTTAGCTAGTAATTTTTGGTAAGACGGTGGAAAAAAGCCTGTTTTCTTTCTGTTCTTGTGATTCCTCGGCACGCCTTCTTTTTTCACTTTCTCTTTAAGCAGCAAGTCTGGTTTCGCGTTGCTCTTGTGATTCCTCGGCACGCCTTCTTTTTTCACTTTCTCTTTTAGCAGCAAGTCTGGTTTCGAGTTGCTCTTGTGATTCCTCGGCCCGCTTTCTTTTCTTGTTTTCTCTATCAGCAGTAAGTTTTCTGGCATAGACTCTTTGAGCATTTGTGTTAGGATTAATAATTGTTAGAAAACTTTCTCCAATATAAAAAAGGAAGCAAAGAAATTCATTCTTGTTGAAAAAAAAACATAAATATATATAAAAAAATGTCCATATAATTGACTATGCTAATGAAAACAAACAAAATTGATTTTAAAAAACTTTTCTCACAAAACAAGTTTTCAAAAAAAAGTAAAAAGCTCGACCAGTCAAAAAATTGAAAGAAATAAAGTCAAATGGCCTGCACTGTGGCCGATGTTGAGGAAATCACATCGGTACTGGACCAGCACAAAGGATTTCTTGCGTTGACCTATAACTATTCCGGCTACCCCATGCTGCGGGAACTAAAACATCGGATTGCGGCAGGTGAGCTGGGGGCCATCACTCATATTCAGATCGATATGCACAAGGAAGGTTTTATCCGGCTGGATGCTAAGGGAAACCCTCCCGTGCCGCAGGCCTGGCGATTGGTTACTACTAATACAACTAACATCACTTATTTCATCGTTATCTAAACCAGATAAATTTTTGCGGGCCCCAACTTACGAATCTTGAGCCCCTATTTTTTCATCACGCCATCTTAGACCCCCGTTTTATCTCCCACGGGCTCCCTAGAATCCAACTGGATCATTTTGGGAACTAGTGGAATGAACTCTAATGGTTAAGCAATTATGGGCTGTGAGACTTGATTGCACACAAAATTAACCGGAAGTTCTAGAATAGTGCAGCTGAACTTTAAAACTAAAGAAGAGCTTGATATCGCAATCAAGTTTGGCATCAAGATTGAATATTGTCTATTCCTTGTGATTCTGCTAATGTAAAAGCCAAAGCAATGCCTAAATTGCTAAGGATTTGAGCATTTTGTAAGGGACTGTAAGAACCCTGTTAAATGTAGTAAATATAGAGGGGATCATTCTAGCAAGGACTGGGCATGTTCTTCGTCTTGGTAAAGTTGTTTTCCCCGATACGACCTTCAGTGGGGTTGAAAGATAGGAAAAATTAGAAAAAGTGAGGTATTTTTAACTTAGGAGTGGGTGATCGGATCTTAATGAATATTGATATTTAGAAGGACTTAGTGTCTCAGAGTTCTAATTTTAAATCGCGACCGGCATTAAGCCTCTGATTTTCCATTTTAAATAAGCCTATTGATTCATAGAACTTCGCTAGAGCTCATCATTTTATTCCTCCAATTTTGTTACTGAAAAACGGTTTTTAAATTTCATTAAAAAGGAAGACATCTGGTCCTTTGTTACCCCTTAGGACATCTGATCGACATTTCGAGGCACTCATCTTGTACTTCCTCCGTAACTGCTCAATTTGTATTTGGGATAATTTTTCATAGGGAGGACCGCTCCTAGTATGCATGTGTGTCCAAAATATATATTTTCACATGCATTGTGCTATGAGTTAAAAGGCGAGTCTTTTTTTTCTAACTAAATGAACCCATTTACAAATGATCTGATAAGAGATAATCGTTCGAATTTTAAAATTCTGGTGTTGAAATTTTTCTATCTATGCAAGAACTTCAATTTTGAAAATTTTTATCTCTGAACTTCTAAATAATAGCTGCAAGTGGGACCGAGTCTTAGAGAAGAAGGATACGAGAGGATTTTAACGGGGGGAGGGGGTAGAACCCACAAATGTCAAAATCCCAAACCCAATCATCATCGCTATCATTTTCAGTTTTGATATGTTTTTACTCTTGCTGTCCAGGTTGATCTTCATCTAATTGCGCGGTTTTTGCGTTCTTTAGCCGCAAGCCTTTTGGCATTAGCTCTTTGAGCAGCTTCCTCGGTTGTTTCTTCTGTTGTAGGATTTGGTAACATTCTATAACAGACATAGTGTAACAGACAAAACAGACAGACAACTTGTTCTGCTGAGGCAACTTTATACAAGGGGAGCTAAATGCCTAATATGTACCAAAATAAATATGAAAATTCAGTTACCAAGCAAATATTTTAGATATTTTTTAAATCTAGAAGCTCTATTTGGAAACCCCAAAAAATCTATTTCAACAATCCTATTAAATTCATACAATGCTAGCTACGAACTTAAGGTACTTATAATAAGGATAGGTTTCTCAAATCACATATAAAAATAGCAAAACAAGGAGAAAATTTACCTCATGTTAGAAATTAGGGGGAAACACTCCTAAAAGTCATACAATCTTAACTAAAATAATACCATCAGATTCAGAGCATGAGAGAACCTTTTAGTAGAAGTTTCAAGCTCCTATCTACAAAAATGTGGAATTTCGCATTTTTGGCCAGAGGACAGATCACGGATGCGTGTTTATTTGTTTTTTTGTTGTTGTTTTTTTTCCCAGGGGTGATCGTATCGACTGAAGGTTTTTATTAGTAAAAAATATACGTAACCTAAGAATTAACTTACGTAACAAACTTCTATATTCGTATGTCTTTATCTATCTATCTATATATTTAAAAATAAGTTGTTTGTCTGTTGACTGGCGTCATGTTTGTGTGTCGACTGACGTCATGTTAGTCGACTGAAGTTATTATAAGGATTGAGCTGTATGCCGTCATGAAGTTGTTTGTCAACTGACGTCATGTTTGTCGACCGCAACTGAAACATTTATCTGAAGATATATCTCTTAAAACTCAGCAAATGATTGGTGTTTTTGGCCCTCTTTCACCATTTTTGAATTGAGGTAATTTATTTATGTTGTATGTTGTTATGCTGTTATGTTATTTATGTTGCTATGTTTTTCTTGTTTGTTCTTTTTTTGTGCGTTTATTCCACAGTTTTATGTATTTTGTGGGTTATAAATAAATTATTATATTAGCTGAGATATGGGGTGGATGCCCTCTGATCACTTTGACTCATAAAAAGGGAACCAGAAAATCTGATTTCCAATCTTGAGCCCATTCCGGAGCTTGTACGACCACCCTTTCCATAAAAAAACTCAAATGCCCTCGGGGTATAACTAACAACCCTTGCATGAAGGGCTGTGGGGGGTTGCCATCCTCAAAGACAAAATTTACAGACCTTTCAACTGCGCTGAACAAAATGACTATCTCAAATTTTGATTTCTACTGAGTTTTGCAAGAAAATTTTTTCTCAAATATTTTATTTCGATCGATACTTTCAGCTGATTTATTGTCGGTTCAAAGGTATTTTCAAAATTGGTAATTATTTTAGCACTTAACATGTAACTTTCAGCGCAATAATACAAAGCCTCACCGTGTTTTCTTCTTCGATTGCTATAGCTTCATTCAGCATCGATATCGCTCGAGAGAAGTGTCCCATTTTCTTATAAGTAGCGGATAAATGTTTCAAGATACTGTCTCAATTGTTAAAATTTTACAAATTTCAACCCAATTCAACAAAACTACAATGTAAAACGCTTCGTTTGACGCAAAAATCGCATCTCTACCCTTAACCGTTTCCGAGAACATCTATCAAATGTGTAGGCCATCGTGGGTGACGTCACTCGTATAGCTATCCTATGCGGATAAATGTTTCAAGATACTGTCTCAATTGTTACAATTTTTACTTTTTTCATATTATCCCGCGAAGACAACAACAAGCACAGGAACCTTGCTTAAGAGGGAGGGGGGAGGCGCAAGGTAGATTTTATGTTTGTGAAAGTTTTCTAGTAATAGTAAGTTTCAAGTCAAAACTTACTGGTAATTTAAAGTTTCTGATCTACAAAAGTGTTTTGATTGAAGCGATTATAATATAAAAGTGAGGCAATTTGGGATAAATTATTATTTCAAATGAATTTAAACCACTAGATCACCTCATCAGTAAAAATAACTCTCCTCTCTAACCGTTAGATTATGTTAGACTATACTGAAAAATTTAATTTCCCCTTTTTAAAAATAACTTGTCCTTGCCTTTGATAAAAAAACAAAAATTCTACAAAAGTGGTACTTTTTAATACTTAAACATGCCTGAAAATGCTAATACAATCATATAGTATTTAAAAAATGTTTCAAGAGGAAGGGTAACTACAGCTCATAATCACTGGTAGCATTTATCAAAAACTAGGTTCCAATAGAGAAAATCGATTGCGCAATTAACTTTTTATGTTATTATGACGCTTAACATCAGTTGGCCAGCATCCCAGAAACAATAGATTGATTTCCATAGAATGCATTTCTAAGAACCTAAATGTGATTTTAAGACAGGGGAAAAAAGTAAAAGAAAAATGAAAATAGGGTTGGGGCCAACCTTGAAGGACAATTCCTGTTCCTCTTTCATGGAAATTTCTGCTCATTTTAGACTTGAAACCTTTATTAGTTGTGATGCATATATTTTTACTTTAAAATCAGTCTTTACTTTTCATGGTAGAATACTGCTCTTCGAGTCTAATTTCTTTTCGTTTTTAAATGACAAATTTTTGAATATAGACATGCTAATGATGGTAGTGCTGGATTTTATGTTTCATCAATGATATCAGTTAGTAATAATTAACATGATGAATTTATCAGCATCTCTTTGCAGAAAGTTACATCAACACTCGATATTTTTTTGCGTATAAGCTTCCACATCCATTTGAACTTTGATAGGAAGGTATCTACAGCTGAAGAGATAAAAATCAATGGATCTTAGATCGCTCAGTTTTGGAGTCAAAGCATTAGAAGGCTATGAATTTTCATTGTTGGGGAATTTCTTCTCTATAAAAAAAGTGAGTTGCATAAAGAATCGTAAAGCTTGTTCCCTTGGTGTGGCCGCGGAGGACCTGGGACCTTCGAGTGCTCCACAACCGACTCATGCAACCGCACTAACTTCGAAGAAGTACAGTCTTCTATACCAATCGCAGTTAGGCTTGACGGATCCAAACTTTCAAAGTCATTCGTCTACTGACCTTGAAAGCTGCTGTCCTCTTCTTCATTAGTTGATAAAAGGGAAATTTGTTGGGGCAAAATTATAGGGGCATGCTGGTAAAATTGTCGATATTTTCACTGAAAATCCTTTTTTTGGTAAAAATTCGTTGAAAAAGCTGAATTAAAACGATAAATCCTTATCCACAGATTTTGAAAAATACGTTTCTGGCCTTCCCTGAATTTTTGTGAGTCGCCGTCACTGCTAGATGGCCAGTTTTGACAACCACCATTCTGATAATTTATAGATGGCATGTTTGTGACAAAAATTTAAATTAAGAGACTCCAGTATTAGCCATGTTTATACTTTTGATATCTGGGTAATTTTGAATTTCGTACCAAAATATCAAGAAATATCCTTTGATTCCCTTGCACATTCGGCCATCAGTCTTCATCTCTTATCCATTCTATGCTTGTGTGCAGATTTTTTATTGGTATCCATTTTGAACTTTTAGCTACAAGGCTAATTTTCAATATGTCATTATGAATAGACAAATAGCTATAACTGTGTTACCACGTTTGTGAAATAAGTTTAAGATGGAAGCCAACATCATCTATTCTATATTTTTTATTTATATATTTTATTTATATATATTTGTATTAATTTCTATGCGTAGCTTCAGTTATCCCTAATGAAATGCACCTGTATTTATCTTGTGCAACAATGACTAATTCTCGTGAGACTTATTAGTCCCCTAAATTTTAAATTATTCCTTTTAAAGAAGTAACCTAAATCTTTAAGTCTTTCATTAGTAATTAAGACAGTATTCATCCTTTTGTTTATGTTGACCTCCATTTCTCACGTCCTCATCCAATCGGCTATCTTGTTCAAGTCGGTCTGCAGTTTTTTAATATCATTTAGGCATTTTCATAGGTCAAAAAAGCTGTGTATTGTCAGCATAGAGTTCAGTATCAGAGTTAACATTTTCAAGCAGGTCGTTTGCACAAACATTGAAGAGAAGGGGCACGATGACGTTGCCCTTTGTAGTACCGAGGGATACATTTGTGACCAGATGATTTGTTTTATCATCTTGCTGTGATAATTTTTACTTATATTGAAGTTGAAAACACTTGAAGACATGATGAAAACAGTTTAAAATATGTGCTGAAAACATTTATACGCAATGAGGACTGTTTCGTGAAGGATATTGGTGGTTGTAAAAGTTTTAAAAGAAAGATAAATACAACCAGAGTAAAATTCTTGAAGAAACTCATCCAATTTACACCTTTTCTATTAAAATATAACACACAATTCTATGCATATAAAATTGGCAGCCACCGTCATGAAACCAAAAAGTAACTTTTGCTCTTTCAAAAAGGACGCTGCAAATTTTTATTTAAGTAGGCTAATTGTATATTATATATTTTATGTTAGTTTTGTATATATTTTTAGTTTTTTTTTCTATGCTGAGTTTGCCATGTTGTATACAGGCAAAACTTTCATTTGATTTTTTGTTCTATTGGTTTTTATTTACCTAAGGAATATTTAGGCAGATGTTGAACTAAATCAAAACAAACTCTGAGGATACAGACTTTCAAAAATTTGACAAAGGAATGTCTGAATAACAACTTTTATTATTAAGTTAGACATTTAAGGCTAAGTTGTAGGGGATTTTGAAGTGTTCAGAAAGTACTATGTTTATACCTTATTATTATCGCTACAGTTACGGTAACTAATGAAACTAAGGGTATTGAGGCGAAACTTTTTTGAGCTCTTATTTTAAATCCCGACCGGATCTGGTGACATTGGGGGGAGGGGGGTTGGGAGGGGGAAACCTAAAACTTGGAAAACACAGAGTGGAGGGATCGGGATGAAACTTGGTGGGAAAAATAAACACAAGTGCTAGATACATGATTGACATAAAAGGAACGTATCCGATCTCTTTGGGATAGTTGGGGGGGTATTTCTGAAAAATTAGAAAAAATGAGGTATTTTTAACTTAATAAACCACCATTTAAGTATATTTAATTAAATATTTAATATATAGAGTTGGTTAGGTATTCAATATTTTGCGTTCTGGGCAGGCCTACTTTTCATAATTCTCTGTTGTAGTTTCGATAATTTGCTTACTAAAGTATTACATTTTCATAATATTTTGGTATATCTCATTAGGATTAACCTAACTTCATTTCTCGAGTGTGGTCGGTATGATACACAAGTACCTAATTTTTTTGTTCTAGGGGGCGAGAATTCCTCTGCATTGTCCCCCCTGATTGTGTCATGGGGCCTCGTACATATTGCCACACTAGTCTCAATCGCTAGGAGTCATCAGAAGAAACGCTAATGTTTTTATCATTAAATTTAATTGATCGATTCTAGTACAAACGAATAACATTGCAGGAAAATGCCCAAAAAATGCTATTTGTGTGACAATGCCGACCAGAGTGTACCATGTTTTTGCCATTCAGCGACGTGATTGACGTAACCGGACTAGATCCGCTCTCTTTGGGGGGGGGGTTAGGGGCTGGAGTTCAGTGCTTTGGCAAGTTTGGTGCTTCTGGACTTGCTAAGACAATGAAAATTGGTAGGCGTGTCAGGGGCATGCACAAATTGACTTGATAAAGTCGTTTTCCCCGATTCGACCTTCTGGGGGGCGGAAGGGAGAGAAAAAAATCAAAAAGTTAAGGTGTTTTTAACTTATGAGCAAAGATCACATAACAAATTGGGGTTGACACAATTCCCCAGAACTCGGGGGAAAGTACTGTAAGTTATGCCCTGGGGGTATATAAGGTTTTTATGGAAAAGATGGCCGGATAAACTACGGAGGGGGCTTATTCGATTAGAAATTGAAATTTCTAGTTCCATTTAAGAGTCAAAAGTAATCAGAGGGCAATTAGTCCTCACCCTACGACTTCTTCCCTCAAATGTTGCGAAATATGTAAATACGCCCTTTTAACAACAGAAGTAAGTATAGCGTCCTTTGATTTAGTTCAAGATCCCCTCAACTTTCTCTAAAAGTTTCAATTAATACCCTTAGCCGTTCCTGAGTTATTAGGTTCTGATAATCTGGATGCATACAGCGTTTCTTGATTTAGTGCAACATTCCTCACAGCATCCCCTGACCGCTTCAAATTTTAACTTTTAGTTTTTCCTAAGATATTACAGCTGCAACCTAAGGGCCAAAGATCCAATTTTGAGATAGCCGGAAATTATGCCTTTGAGGATGACCCCCCCCCCATCCCACAGGGCATGGTATGTAGGTTATGCTCTAGGGGCATATAAGATATATATAAAAATGTTGATCGTATAAATTTCAGAAGGGGATCATTGGATTGGTAATCAGAAGTTCCTGTGCCCTCTGTTAGATTCAGAGTGACTGGAGGGTGGATACCCCCACCCCCACTCGCAATAAACATGGAATGATTTTTTTTCAACTGGATGTAAGGAGTAGCATTAAAACTTAAAACGGACAGAAATTATTACGCATATGAGGAGGTTCATCTCCTCTTTATGCGAAAGTATTTTTTTGTAATTCAACTATTTATTCTACGACCTTTACGATTCAGGGGTCATTCTTAAAGAACTGGAACAAAATTTGAACTATAGTGTAAAGAGCGAGATATTGACGAGGGGGCGAACCCTCTGAATGCGTTTACTAAGACGGATATTACGTTGAAATCAGCCATTGATAAAATTAATAAAATGTCTGTAGATCCTATAAAATTGGAAATTGATGTATTTTTGTAGGCTAAAACTTTAAAATTATTAAAGTTTTACATTTATAGGGGTATCTTTATATGGATATTTTATATCTGATTTAAGGCTGAAGTAATTAACCATTTTCTGAAAATTTACATCGGGTTTCTACTTCTACATTAGGCTAATATTTATTTCTATGCCCCGGATAATCTTCTCAATAGTATCTTTATACAACACTGAATTAGGCCTTTAATATCTTGTAACGGCTTAGGTTTGTGGCAAACATGTCTTCTTGCTTACTTTCTTTACTTTAAAGCAACTAGATACCCTGTCAATGAGGCCCATTTTAATTTTTGTTTTGTTTTTAGTACTTCATTTTTTTTTAAGTTTTTTCGGTTAGGTGTATTTTGGTAGTTCTCCTTTTTCAAAAATCATATTCGTAATCTTCAGTAGCTTATTTCTAACCTCAGGGCCACCATATTTAAGAAACTCATTTAACACAATATCAGCACCTGGACCCTTATCATTTTTTAGTCCTTTTGGTACTGTCGCTAACTCTTCCTCACAAAACAAATATTCTATGCCACATCCAAGGTATCACAAACTTTTTCATTTCCCTCTATACCTTTTTCTGCAATTGTATATTTTTTTCTTTTTATTTCAAGATCTTAATTATAAAAAAAATTAACTTTCTTTTGTATATTTTATATTGGAGATGAGATATCTTAAAAATAAGTATGTGAAAAACAAGCCGAAAAAAGATGTAGCTATTCCAAATGGGTAATGTGTGTTTTTTTTCAAAACTTACACTTACAACCAAAATGATTAAGATAAGTTGGTTTTGTAAATTGACTCAATAGTTTTGTCCAATATAAAAATGGGGTACCGTTTTTTTTCGGCATGCATGCATCAGACGCAATTGCTTTGAAACGCAGCACCTTGTGGTCTTGCACTAAATACTCTCCCACGAAAAAAGAAGAAAAGGCTAACGTGCTTTGCATATTGTTGATATTTTATAAAAATTAATATTTGTATACAAATTAATATTAAATATACCACACTGTTTGTGTTGATTTCTTGCCCTCCAGGAGACGGTGCGCATGCCCAACTTCTTATTTGTAGCATTTTTTGTCCTAACACTAGTTATTAAATAAACACTAAGTTATTAAATAAAAATAGTTTTTTTCTACTGAAAGTAAGGAGCAAAAATAAAACTTAAAACGAAAAAATATATTCCATATATGAGGGGGGCTTCCCCCTCCTCAACACGCCTCTGTTTATGCCAAGGACTTTTTTTGTTTAATTTCCAACAGTTTTTTAGGTTATGGCAGAATCCTCCCTGTCTACACCAAGTTTACAAAATTCATAGGACCCGACCTACATCAGGTTTTGTACGTTTCAAGGTGACTAGTTATGCTTGTTTTTCAGTGAACACACAAACAAAAAATTTGATTTAAACATATAGTAGGCATGGTTCCAAAATCACTCACATTCAAACATTCTCTATCAGGGAATGGACACGAAGAGTGGACACAGGAGAGAAACAATTTGAATGGGACCTGAGCTGTATGAGGTTTTGATTTAGTCTTACTCATCAAAAGCTACGAGCCTGAAAAAATTTCCCTTATTTTGGAAAATAGGGAGAAACACCCCCTAAAAGTAATATAATCTTATCCAAAATTACACCATCGTATTCAGCATATTAGAGAATCCTATCGTAAAAGTTTCAAGCTCCCATCAACTAAATGTGAAACTTCGTAATTTTTGGCAGAAGACCGATCACGGGTACGTGTCTATTTGTTTTTTTTTGTTTCGATCGTCTTGGTGGCGCGGCCACCGCCACGGAAGTTGCCCGACGTGTCCCAGCCGAACCACGCGCGCGTGAACTCGCCTTGCCGGAAACGCAACCAGAACCCGTTGATGCTGGCACCGACGTCATCGCGTCGCGCGAATCCCACGCGCCTTCCCGACCCGGCAGTATCGTCTCGCGCACATTCTCGCCCAACGGTTTGGTGGCGAACTGGAAGTAGTAGAGCGGGTAGATTTCAATACTTTTCAGTTCCGATAGGAAATGACTAGAAGTTTAATTTCCAGTCACTTTTTAACCATTTTTAAAGCTATAAGTCTTTTCAACGACAATCAAGGCCGTGTACAGGCGGGAGTAGGGGGTTTGAACCCCCCCCCCCCGAAACTTTAATCCGGAACGTTAAAAGGTCACAAAATCCCACATAAACAACATTTTGACACGTCTTAAAAAACCCTCCCTTTCATCAACCACAAACTCAGAGCTTTTATTTTAAATCTCGACCGGCATTAAGCCTCTGATTTTCCTTTTAAAGCAATCTGTTGATTCTTAGAATTTTTCTACAGCTCATACCATATGAGCTCTTGGCTCTTGGCTATTTCGACCTCGTCACAAGTGCCATATGAGCTCTTAACTCTTGTTTAGATACCTGAATAGAAATGTTACTCAAGCGTTATTTTTGAGTATTTATGTTCTGAAGCTTTGTATTGGAAAAACACAAAATATGCAAACACCTGCTCAGACACAGAGGCATAGTGAGAGAGACAAGCAAACTGCCATTCAAACACAAAAGCAGAGTTAGACAGAGAGAGACAAAAACACCTACAAACACAGACAGAGTTAGACACACAAACATACAAACACGGACAATGAAGCAAGCAAAACGGCTCATACACACAGGCAGAGAGAAAAAGAGAGAGAGAGAGAGAAAAAGAGAGGGAGGGAGCCGGCACCGCACGCGCCCGCGAGTTCACCTGGGACGCGGTCGCCGATCGCACACTGGCGGTGTGGCGGCCGATGCTCGCCGCCCCACTCGAACGAACTCCGGTGATGGCGGCGCGACGGCAAGCCGTGCCGACCTCGGGGTCGTAGCTCAGAGCCCGCAGACGATCCCGAGTCCGCACAACGCGAAACACACGCCGGCCCACACGCCGACCGGAACCGGGGTCGGCCGCTGCCTTTATTTTATCAGTAATGAAGGGGACAAAGGTTTTTCTTACATGGAGGTAAAGCAACGGATGGGGGACAAGATAGGAACGGGTTCAGAAACAGTACTTGGCAGGCGGTGTCTGGATGAGGAGTGTCTTTTGGGGAAAATATTTTCCGTACAAAGGTTTATTATTGCATTTTTGCAAAACGGAGGCACAACGTTCCTCTCCTGTGCTCAAGAGTTTCCAGCTTGGCCTTTTTTAGCGCGGGTCCTCCACGACCGATGAAGCTCTTCGTCTCCGACCTCGACGGGACCCTGGTCGATGACCGGGGCGTGATGAGCGACTTCACCCGCGAGGCCATCAACGCGGCCATCGCGTCGGGCGTGCAGTTCACGGTGGCCACGGCCCGGAGCGTGCACACCCTGGCGCCGATGATCGACGGCCTGAACCTGCAGCTGCCGGTGATCGAGTTCAACAGCTCCTACATGACGGACCTCATGAAAAGTTTTTCGCCACCACCCCTTAGTACGGTCAGTGGTTTGACGGTGACAAAAATTAACAGCAGTAGGCCCCTATTTGTACCTGCAATTGTCAGGTCTACCTTGAAAAGGTTTTCCCTACTACCCCTTAGAACGGTCAGTGGCTTGACGGTGACAAAAATTAACAGCAGTAGGCCCCTATTTGTACCTGTACTGTCAGGTTTACCATGAAAAGGTTTTTCCCACTACCCCATACGCAAGTTCTTTTTTTTTTGGGGGGGGGGTTGGTTGGTAATAATGAATAAAAATGTTTGACAATTTCAATAGCAAGTGCCCCGAGCTTTGAGAAAATATAGAATTCGTACGAGGCAATAGCCCCTTCCCTCAAGCCCTTATATGGCTTCCCTCTAGCCCCAAACCATATTACTTCCATAGTAAATCTACAGACTAGGCACGTACGCAAGTTCTTATTTTTTTTGGGGGGGAGGTGCCCTCCAATTTTTTGATCGCTTATAAAGAGCATTGGAATTTTTAATTTCCGTTTGAATGAGCCCTCTTGCGACATTCTAGGACTACTCAGTCGATACGATCACCCCTGAAAAAAAAAATAAACACGTATCCATGATCTGTCTTCTGGCAAAAAAATGCGAAAGTCCACATTTTTGTAGATAGGTGCTTGAAACTTCTACAATAGGGTTCTCAGATACGCTGAATCTGATCATGATTTGTTAATTCTTGGCTTTGAGTAAGATTACGATATATTCCGTCAGTTTAAATCAACTGTAATCAACTCTATATGTCATTAACTGTTGCTATCAGGACTGGTTAGACAAAAGATTTGCCCTATTTCCGAGTCTGTCATTTTCTTAGCTTCCTTAGTGGATATGGGGTTGCTATATTGACGAATATCTTACATTGTGTACAAATGTTTTCAGTAAAATGCTAGTTTGGATGGAACTATTTTATTTCAGTCGGGCCCTTGCTAGAAATTATTTTGATAAATTATTTCAGATTGTTGCGGATTCAAAGTATTTACTCCATTTGATGATTTGGTCATTGAGGTAAAATAAAATAAAACTCGACATTTGTTGAGAGAATAAAGAATAATGAGATTTACATCACAACAGTATGTACTCGTAGCGCAATAATTATAGTGTTGAATATATTAAAAAATGAGCCTGTTAAATTTTAGAAGGACCTCGTAACTCAGATCTCTTATGGATCCTGACCGGATCCAGTATTATTGGGGGAGTTGGGGGGATCAGAAATCTTAAAAAAGTCTAAAAGGGAGAGATCAGGATGAAACTTAATAAGAAGAATAAGCAGAAGTCCTACATACATGATTGACATAACCGGACTGAATCCACTCTCTTTGGGGGAGTTAGAGTTGGTGTTAATTCGGAAAAATGAGAAAACTGAGGCCACGAACTTTTCTACAAACTTTAATTTTAGAAGTTCACTTCAAAAGGAAAAAGAGGGATTTACTTCAAGAGGACTGACTAGAATTTTGTAACGCAATAAAAACAAAGCCATGTTTGGCATGGCTAGTCTGGAGGGAGGGAGTCAATATTATAATAGTAAATTTTCAAGCTGCTTTTCCGATTTTTCTGGAATTTGTCCCAATTGGAAATAAATCTCCCTGATGAAAATTGTTTACTTATAAACTAGCTTACGTAAAGAATTTTTTATTCTCATATTTTTGTTACACATATGAGAGGGTTCGCCCCCTCGTCAGTACCTCTCTCTTTACACTAAATCTTAAATTCTGGCCCAATTCATTAAGAATGACCCCTGAATCACAAAAGCCGTAGAATAAATAGTTGACATTACTAAAAATTCTTTAGCGTAAAGAGCGAGGTATTAGGAGGAGGTGAGCC
The DNA here is from genome assembly GCA_010016025.2 of Alatinidae sp. Z8VKAUB7J3. Lineage (NCBI taxonomy): Eukaryota > Metazoa > Cnidaria > Cubozoa > Carybdeida > Alatinidae > Alatinidae sp. Z8VKAUB7J3. The sequence goes on from JAAAKM020721499.1 coordinate 238,828,498, forward strand.
CCTCATATGGGTTTATTGGGCCCTATCTTGGCTCGTCACATCATGGCAGCCTAGTAATTTGAAACTTGGCCTAAAATTCAGTCCATTCAGCACAATGAAGCAGAGATAGTGAATGAGTCGACTTGATGAGGTTAACTCATCTTAAGCTTTCTGTATTCTTTTTTCACTGATAATTTCCCAGATTTCAATGGCTCCTCTCCTTCCTATAGTTTTTAAGATACTGAGCTAAAGGGAAAGGACCTGCTTGTTGCCAACCCGCACTTTAAGTATGACATAGGGATACTTGAGAAGGTGCAGCGTAGAGCAACAAAGCTCCCTTTTTCCGAAAAGCAAATCTCATACAAGCACCAACTAAAAAAGCTTGACCTTCTTACCTTAAAGTACCATAGAATAGAGGAGATGTTATCCAAGCATTTAAGATGATGACCAGTTATTCTATTAAGCCCATTTTCAATCACAGTGAATGCACCAAAACACGAGCAGTTGAACTCCTGAATGAGCACGACGTCGGGCTGAAGGGCCTTCAGGATCCGCACGCCGTGGCCCGGGTCGTAGGACTGCTTGCGCCCGCTCGTCAGATTGGCCGCGACGATTCTTAGGTGTGTTCGTGTGGTTTTCTGGGGGGGGGTGGGCCCCCCCCCCACCCCCCCCCCCCCCGCCGCGCCCCGGGGGCGGCGGCCCCCCCCCCGGGGCGCGGCCCGCCCGCGCGCGGCCGCATACAAACACACAACAAGTACTAACATATATGAGTAAATAAATCTTAAATCTAGTAAAGCTTAAGTTGAATATGCAAATCAAGCTTAGAACGAACAAAAATATTTTGCTATTGAAGCATAAATGAAACCCAAAACGAACAGAAATAAAATAAACAATCATAGCAAAAAAACATACAACAGGTACTAATATAAATGAGTATATTAATCTTAAAACGAGTGAAACTTCAATTGAATTCTCGCGTAAAAATGTCCCACTTTTTGTAATATCTTTGGGTAACTGAAAATGAGCTACATTAAAAATGAAAAAAAAGAAATTATTTTGTATATGCGGGGGGCCACCCCCTCCTCTACCTCTCGTTCGTTACGTGGAAGTTCTTAGCGCTTTAAGAAATTCCTTATAGTGATTATACGGCACTTGTGTTTCAGCAGACATTCTTAAAGAATCGGGAGAAAAGTAAAACTTAAGGATTCCTGTACCATCTCGGGTCACGTCTCCAACGATTCCGCCGGGGTCCGCCTCGACGGCGGCTTCACCCGTCTCGTGAACACTCTCGTCGTCGGAAACTCCGCGACCATCAACAGCGGCGGAATCTTCGGAGACGAAGCCGAAGTGGAGCTCGTCAATTGCACGGTCGCCGACAACTTTCAAACCGGCGGATCCCCGAAGCTCGACGGCGTGGACGTGCGGGGCGGAACCCTCCCGAACATGGCGGCTCCTCATGGGTGGCGGATGGGTATCGCGCGACGTTACAGCAGGCGAGAAAGCCCGGCGAATAACGGTTCCGAGACATAGGATCAACGCGGGGCGGTGTCAATCCGGGGCGGGAGTCGCTTATCGTTGAATTCCAACTAAATTGTGGTTAAGATTTCGTTAGCGATGGTGAAACCGTCCAACCCAGAATGGGTGGGGGCGAGGGTTGAAAGAATTTCAACAATGTCTAAAAAATTTATGGTTTATTTCATAACTACGGATTTGCTTCTGCCTCCTTTTAGTATTAATATTTCACTTAGTAGCAATCTAGTAATCAAGCAATCCAGTCTTGTTTGCAAATTAAATAAAAAAAAAAAGTTTTTTTTTTTAATTACAAGTAAGAGCAACATTGAAACTTAAAACGGACAGAAATAATTCCGTATATGAAAGGGCTTGTCCACTCCTCAACATCTCGCTTTTATTTCTTTTTTCGTTTGTTCTTTCCCCGGGGGTGATTGTATCGACCCATTGGTCCTAGAATGTCTTGAGAGGGCTCAAACTAACAGAAATGAAAAGTTCTAGCGCCCTTTTTAAGTGACTGATATATTGGAGGGCACTTAGGCCCCCTTCCACGCAATTTTTCCCCAAAGTCACCGGATCAAAATTTTGAGAATGCCATTCTTTTCAGCTCAGTCGAAAACATAATAATTAAGTCATTCTTTTACTTCGTTCTGTCTCAAGATTACAAATGTCTGTTGAATCTTTTTTAAAGGGGTTAACAGAAAAACTATTCGAAAAGACAAGCTCAGGAAAGTTGTTCCAGATTGAAGTGCACAGTTGAAAGAAGCTGTTTTTCAAGTACTCACTTTTTGGAGTGTCATCCATAGGATAATTGGACCGAGCTGTGTGGCTTCATGTCTCTCTTGTCGGTTGGATAATGGGGAAGGGCTGATCCAGAAGCTCGTGCTCTTCCTCGGGCATCAGAGCTACGCGATCACCGTGGTGCTGGCGACGATTCTGGTGGGTGCCGGACTCGGCAGCGCGTTGGCTGGACGGCTGTGCGGTGATCGAGCGGGCGCCGGCGCGTCGCTGGTGCGCCGCGTCGCGGTGCCGGGCATCCTGCTGGTGAGCTGGGGCATCGTCATTGGCTTGGACTCGCTCGGCGCGCAGGCGGCGACGATTTTCTAATATTGGTCTTTCTCTTAATGTTGAGAAATGTGAATTTCTAGTTTTTGATGGTCCGACTTCCTCTAATGCTTCCTTAGCTTGTCGCGGTTTTTCAATACCCTTTGTTTCCACCTTTCGGTGGTTGGGTATTACTGTTTCGAATTCAATTTCTTGCCTACGGCATTGCACTGTTCGTGATGTTCAAAAGAAAATTCAAACGGGCTATTCTAAGATAGTTGCTAATCGCCTTGGTAATGACCTCTTGGGAAGGCACGTCCAAGACGGTTTCCATCATGTTCATGCGAGAGCCGACGCGATCCACGACCGGTTCAATTACGTGCAAGCCGGGCGTCAGCGTCCGCGTGTACTTGCCAAATCGTTCAATTGTGAATTCATTTCCCTGCGGCACGGACTTAACGCCCATGAAAAGCAGGGTGATCGCCAAAACCACAATGGCGATGACAAAAATCGAGAATCCGCACAATTCAATTTTGGAATAGTTTGATTTACAAATTCTGTCTTTGTCAATCTATCTATTTTTGTCTATTTATAATCTGTCTATTTTTGTGTTCCAAAGTAGAAATATATATATTACGAACAGTAGCGAAAAGTTTCTCCAAAAATTATACAACATTAAGCGCGTTAGTTCAGGAAGGTTCCCATACCGTCATAGCAATAAATTCAGTTGCTACTTGGCTTTCCCTCGGACCGGATGCCGCCAATCGCGCCGTTTCTTCGCGCGGTTTCATACATTTCATCAATATTCGAGTTAGAAATTTGTTTGGCCATCTTCTTTTTGTTGATCCAACCTTGATGAAGTAATTCACCGAAATCATCCATCCGGTTTTGCAACAGTGCATTTGTGAATGTTACAGCTGTTTGTTTGATTTCGTCCATAGCGTTCATTACATCTTCTTCCCGGCGAACGTAATTATCATCCTGGGTATTAAAAAATGAGCTAAAAATATATTTGATCAAACAGCTTTAAAAAGTGTTGCTGTCTTTTGAACGTCCAGTTGTCTTTGTGAATTAACAGACAAATAATGTTTGAATTTTTCCGGGCGAGAAGCATTCTCAAATTAAGTGATTAGTTATGCTTATTTATTTGCGTGACATGATTCAGCGTGACAACCCTGACGAAAAAATGATACTGCTCTATCAGCTTCATGCTTTTGAAACAATAATATCCATACAAACTCTTCTGGAAACGGTCGGCTCCTAGAGTTTTCAAAAAATGACGGGTTGTTTTTGCTATCTCGATTTCTTGTATATTAAATATTAGAGAATAAAATGCAGCAATTTTTGTATCTTTCACTGGAAATAGTCGCCTTTTTTCAACTTTGAAGCATGCGCGACTGGTTGTGTAGATTTTTTTTTTTTTTTAATATTCAAAATTTGAAATACACGTAGCAATTATGAACCATTCAAGATAAATGAAATTGGTGAGCATCTAAGCCTTCTTGATGGCCCAATGACAAGAAGGGAATTCTTGTTCAAAATGGTTGAGCATCTAGTGCTGGCGGCTGACTTAAGATACTTTATGACATCTCCTGTGAACCGACTTTGTCCAGTTAACACCTAGGGTATCTCCACTACGACTTGTAGTAAGCATATGTGTGCTTTAGAAATTCTTTGCACGAAGAGAAGAGGGTGTATTTTAAGCTCTACTTTTTGCCTAGTTTCATAATGATGACCCCGCCAGTCTTTGCATATTCTCCAATACCATCCCTTGCAACGACCAATTTTTGCTGCTTATTCACATCCCAAGAGTGGAGGAAAACTTCTTGTGGTCGGTTCAATTCAGCTATTTTATGACAGCTATGTAAAGAAGCATGACAATGAGGAAGTAGTCAGGCTGCTTTTTGACTTTTGCATGTCAGATATTTGCACTTTGCTGAAGACTGATGTGTTGGCCCAACACCGCAATCGTGTCGTCGTAAGCGTTTCGAACCGATTGGCCATTCATGTGGTCCAGCGGCCGATCGACGATGTCGACCAGGTCGGTCAACACATTGGTATCGTTTCCGATTCCTCCACTGCTGACAGCCAACAGTCTAGGGTCGGACGTGATCTCGGAATTGACATCGATGTCCAATGCCGACCCACCGACAAAGAAAGCCCAAGAACTGTGAGCTTGAATTTCTTTTTTTCCCATTGCTTCAGCTGTTTTCTGAACAGAACTGTTATTATCATTTTATATAAGCAAAACTTTATAAGAAAAAAGATGCAGTACCTTGTTAATATTCTAGAAAATCATTTCTTTATGCTTAGCCTTTTGATTTCTTATTTTGTCAACTTTTGTTTTGTTTTGGAGAATTTGAACCGACGTAAAAAAAAAAACAAGCGTGTACTCGCGCTCGGCCGGGGCTCCGATCACGAGCACGTCCAGCGGGTCCCCGTCCCCACCAGCCTCGCCGGGCAGCAGGGTGCGCGGGATCATGCCGTAGTTCCCTGGATACCCGAGGTACGCCACGACCCGCGGCGCACCGTCCTTGAACTCCCAACGCAGAGCGCCGTCGGTCTTGTCCACCTCCCACTTGGCGTTCGTGCCCGCGGGAATCTCCACGACGACGTTGACCGTTCCGTGCAACTGTGGAAACCCAGCTACCCATCGAGCCACCTTCTTTTCCTGCATCGCCTGCAGCAACGCGGATTGCGTACGCGGGCTGGCGCGGTTGATTTCATCGGCCATCAAAAGCTGGCAAAACACCGGCCCCTGCACAAAGCGGAATTCCTTCACGCCACCCTTGGCCTTTTCCAGTATTTCCGACCCCAAAATATCGGCGGGCATCAGATCAGGTGTGAACTGCACACGGTTGCATTGTGCCTGTGTGTCTGACCGTGTGTTTGCCTGTCTCTGTATCCGTCTTCGTGTGTTTTTGTCGAAATGTCTCTCACTCCATAACTGTGTGTCTGACTTTGTGTTTGCCTGTTTCTGTGTCTGTCTTTGTGTTTTTGTGTGCCTGACTCTGTGTGTTTGTGTATGTTTTTGTTTCTCTCTCTCCCTGCCTGTGTGTCTGACTGTGTGTTCGCCTGTCTCTGGGTCTGTCTTTGATATCTATCACTTCTCTAGTAATACCATTTTTTGTAGGATATCAGTTATCTGTTATTTTTGGTTTAGAACTAATTGAATCTCTGTTTATCGGATTGTTACTATCTGTCACATCTGTTCCTGTCAGTGCCATGATTTTACGTGAATTAGGAATTCTAAAAACAAAATCTGGAATCACTGTGAGCGATTTATCAATTACTGACGATATCATTTCTTTGATTCTTTTTGCAATAATTACTCTGACGGTCACTGACTGTTTTTTGCTCCACGTCACTGGCACGTGAAGGTATGAGCTCGTCGTCTACCACCAGCACAGCTGCAGTGGTATTCGACAGAGCTGACACAGTATTCTGGAACATTTGATGTTCCAGGGTCTCAAGCCTTCTTAAGAGCGAATCCTGTTGGAACCACCGGTCATCGTTCTCTGGGATTCTACCCTGGACATCATAACCCCTAAGGTTGTTCAGGATAAAAATCCATATGTTGCTGAGCAACACTACTGCTTTGGCAAATTTTTTTTTTTCTCGTGATCAGTGGTCTGTAGCAGCTAGTTGGCACGAGATGCAATATCAAAATTTCCGCTGGGCATGAGAATTGTGAAACGGGATGAAATATTTTTCGTGAAGTTGGTCAAATTCTCTATAGTTTACCAAAAAAGTTTTTTTCCTCATGTCCTACATTTTTTAGGGAAATAAAGGTTTTCACAACAGTGATACTAACAGTAGTAGGTATATAAGAGGTTAAAATACAAGATAAAGGTATCATCTTTGAGAATCATAAAAGGGCTTAAAATAGAATTTCCACATGAGCCAACTATTTGAAAAGAGCATAACAAAAATGAATCAAGTGGCATATTCCCCTTACTTGTAGGTCAGTAGGGTACAAGACCTCTTTTTGGGAAAGACCACTTTTCTTTGGCATTCCAGAAAAATATAGATTTGTATCTTTTCCCAGAAGACAGATCACGGATGCGTGTTTAATTGTTTTTTTTTCTTTTCACCGGGGGTGATGATGTCGACTCAGTGGTCCTAGAGTGTCATGAGAGGGCTCACTCCAACGGAAATTAAAAGTTTTTGTGCCCTTTTTAAGTAACCAAAAAATTAGAGGGCACCTAGGCCCCCTCCCACGGTCATTTTTTTCCCAAAGTCACTGGATCAAAATTTTCATATAGCAAATATTAGTAATAAGAATCAAATATTTATTCAAAAAAGAACTTAATAATATAATAATGATGGAATTTAAAATTTAATTATATTTCTTTTAAATAATTTTTTTTAATTGAATAAAAATTAAAAAAGTTAAAAATCTAATAATAAAAGAACTTGATAAAAAGAAAACAACTAAATAATAGGTTGAGAACAATCACGCAACTGTTGATAAACTGCAGTAGACTATTGGTTGCCATGCACTCCCAGACCAAAACCAATGCCGTTGTTAATCATACCAGCCTTATCCGAGACGTCTACATATTGGCCGCCGTCATTTCTAAAGAGGCGGTCGCTGGTAAGATGGCCGGGCTTGTTTCGCAACTGCTCCATATTTTCCATCGTTTTCTGGGGATTTATATTGTGATTCAGCAAGAACATATCCAAATCGCCGTCGCGGTCGTAATCAAAAAAAGAGTCTTGAGTGGAGAAATGGTGTGGCACCCGACCTCAGAGGCTTGAAACTTTATAGAAACAGTCAAAATTCCTTTTGCCAAAATCTTTGAATAACTCTAAAAAATTCGAAGCACATTAAATTTTTTTGTTAAATCCTGCAGTTAGCAAATTATGTGCTTCGGCTTTCTTTAAAGATTCCTGTCATTCCATTGGCAGCTTGTTTGCTAGTAGTAAAGGGGTTGGGATGCTCCAAATTTTCAGAGACACTCAACGTTTTTCTTTTTTGTTTTTTTCTTTTTTTGTTTTTTCTTTTTTTTTTTTTTTTCTGTTTGCTTAGTTTGTCTTTTCTTTTTGATTTTGTCCTTTTTTTTATTTTTTTAGTTTTTAGTTTTTATTTTTTCTTTATTTTTTTTTTCTTTTTTAGTTATTTTTCTTTTTAGTTTTTCACTTTTTTTAGTTTTTTTCTTTTTTTAGTTTTTTCTTTTTTAGTTTTTTTCTTTTTTCTATGGGATCGAGTGTTTACCCGTGGACTGACAACCACGTCATCCCTTTTCATGCAGCTGTTTGAGCAGATTCCGGCCCTTGCAAAGGACTTTCAAACGCCAGAGTACTGTGCGCTGGGCGATCTCCAGGACCCAATCGTCAATGCCTGGTTCGGGTCGGTGGCCGCCGTCGTGTAGTGTGCGCGTGAGGAGAAGTGTTTTGTTGATTCTCTTTATCTACAGACGTGGAAAATGAATAACAGCCATCGCGGCAAGAGCTGCAAGTTACGCAAGTTGTCCATAATTAAAGAGCTGGTCTGAGGACAACCATCCTCTTCCTGTCCTTTTTAGCTACCCTCAACTTAAAAACATCCGATTGAAATTCTGAAATAGTCATTTTGTCAAAAACAGTCTAGAGGTCAAATAACTATAGACCAGAGATGTAAAAAAAAACAGCCTCTATGGAAAGGCTTGCAAGTTATACAAGTTGCCCCTACCACAATTCTGCTTTTTAAAACAATTAAAAGCTTACTCCGTATATGAAATGGGGTTGTCCCCTCCGCAATCCCTCGCTCTTTACGTTAAAGTTTTTAATTGTTTTAAAAAGTAGAATTGTGGCAATAGTCTGATCACTAATCACAATCACTAAGTTTGACTCTTTCTCTTAACTCTACATTTTAAAACAGTAAAAATAAACTTTAGCGTAAAGAGCGGGGCGTTGAGAAGGTTCAAGTCCTATGATATATCAAACAGGTACTGATTTACTCAGGATTGTAGCCTTTGATGGGTAGTACTAAACTTAATTAATATTATGTGTTCGGAATTTCCGTAATAAACCAATTCTTTTGATACATATACTGACATCAAAATCCCATTTTTTTAAATTTCGGTTACTATCAAGCCGCGTCGCATCATACTTACCATGAGTTGCTTGATAAAAGATTAAATCTTCGTGCTTTCTAGAGAAAGTAACATTCTAGGACTTCACTTACCGTTAATTATTAAAACTTGTTTTCAACTCACGTCACTTTGGAGACAAAACCGTAAAATATCATTTACTATAAACTTGTAGCAGTGTTAAGTCAGATGCTTAACACTGGAGGGGAGTCCCCTCCCTGAATGGGAGGGGACTGGAGAAATCCAGTCCCCTCCCATTTTCTTTAACTTCCCTCCTCTCAAAGCTAACTGATCAAAAAACCAGTTATCCTCCGATCACTTGTGAGTTTCAAAAGGAACTAGAACTTGCAAATTTGAAACAAATAAGCTTCCTTCAAAAAGTTTCGACCATTACTGCATTAAAAACTTGATATAATACTTAGGCATAACTTATAATGCTTGTCCTGGGCTTTGTGGGGTTGTGTCAAGCCCAGAGGCATCGTCATATGATACAGGGACTATTTTGAACAAAATTGTTGTTTCAAATTTTGACATCGATGGTTAAATATTAAGTAATAAAATCTAATGGCGCAGATATCTACCTATCCTTACGATAAGAGGACAAATGATGAAGATCGAGCTATATGCATTTTACGGGTCAGATTTTTTATGCTGAATCAAAACAAATTGAGACTCAGGGACAAGTCTCGAAGTATGAGGCCTTTTTAAGACAAATGTGTTGCCAAGGCCGTATCCAGGTAGAGCTCAGGGTTTGAACCCCCCCCCTAGAAAGGTTGAGATGGCTAAGGCATGTTCTGCGGATGAACGGATGATAGATTGCCAAAGATTGTCCTTATCGGCCGACTATCTAGGGCTGAACGGGAAGCAGGTTTTCTGCGGCTGGAGTGGGAGGATGTCATAAAGAAAGATTTAAAGGAAATGAGAACTTCCTGGGAGGGCGTAAAGAGGGAGGCTTTGAATAGATTGGGAAGAAGGAGAAGCGTGGGTAGCAGTGTTGGCCTGGATCAATTCTTCGTCCTAAATTCATAGAATCATAAACTCCATCAGCATTCCGGATCTAAAACAGAAATTAGCACATTGAAATGTAGAAAAGCATAATAATTATGTTGCCAGATTTGATATTTGAGCTGTATCCTAATTTATTTTCTATACCACCAATTTCAGTTTTTTGGGAGAAGGGAGTAAGATTTAAAACCAGTGTCACATCAAAGTTAGGCCAGAGTCTAAAAATTCTCGTTTTGATAATGTGCCTTTTTAACGCGTCCCTTTGAACGGTTGAATAATCTGCCCCTTTGATAATATGTCCCTTTGAACAGTTTCAAATCGCTTTCTTTTGCTTTGAGCTGGGTCAAAGACAGAAAATTACTTGGCAAAAGAGCACAACGGGTATATTTCTGCATATTTTTTTTTAATTCAATCAAAATTTTTATTCTAAAATTATTTTAATTTTTCAAATTAGCTAATTATCGAAAGAAAATTTTGGTATATCCCGTTTTAGCATGAATTTTAACTTATTTTTTTTTATTTTTTTTTTTTTTTTTACTCTGATCTGCCTGAGAGTTTCAGGCTATGTTAACACCTCAAATAGAGTTTCAGGACCAAATAATCCTAAATTAAGGCAAAAATTAAGAAATAGCAATATCTTTTTTTTTCAATTATGTTAAAGATTTTAAAATTGGTGACATTTCCAAGAATTGATACGGATTTATTAGAACTTAAGCCCTCACCAAATTTTAGATTAAATTTACGATCATATCCACTACCTACCTACGACACATAATTGTCGAGGTTCCCTTTTAATTGTGGGTATTTCTTTGTTCCCGAGTTTATCGAAGTAACTTATTACGCCCCCCCCCCTGGATCCACCACTAGACTGGATAGGAAGAAGAATATTATAATGAAAGCATTTTTGTTCAAATAAAGAAAATTCCTGGTAGCCGTTCAGCAATATTCGCAACGGGCTATTGTTAATTGGCCGTGTGGCCATTTTGTTGGTCGCGCCACTTAGCGTGTTTGCGGCTCGAGGGGTGACGCGTCCCGTTAATCATCTGGTTCACGCCATTGAAAGGGTTCGGGAAGGTGAATTGGATGAAAACGAAATTCGCATTCAATCTCGCGATGAAATTGGGAAAATGGCTGTTGCTTTCAAGGCGATGGTTAAGGAACAGCGGCTAAAGTTTCTGCATTGGGTTTAATCTGAGCTATAAAAAAATGATTTGCTCAATCACTCACCGTTCCGGAACAAAAAGTTTCCCTCTTAATATTCAGTTTTGTCTTTTTGTTTATTCTTTTTAATTCTCGGTTTTTACTCTTTTTTTTACTTCTTTCAGTTTTCTAGTTTCGCGTCGTTATAATGTCTGTACTTTCTCATTCATTTGGCCCGAGGACAGCTTGTTGATTATGCGTGATTGACTTAACGGGTCTGAATCCACTCTCTTTGGGGGAGTTGGAGGGGGTGTTAATTCGGAAAAATAGAAAAACTGAGGTATGTTTAACTTACGAAGGTGTGATAGGATCTTAATGAAATTTGATATTTAGAAGTGTATCGTCTCTCAGAGCTCTTATTTTAAATCCCGACCGGATCTGGTGACATTGGGGGAGTTGGAGGGGGGAACCTAAAATCTTGGAAAGCGCTTAGATAGATAGCTATTACCGTTTTTATTTTGCCTATTTGTGATGATTATGTGAAGCCAGTCTATTGCACATTCCCTTCTTCAATTGTCAAGATTTTTAATTCGTCCTGTATCTCTGATGATTTTGACTTTTTAATTTCAATTGTTTTGATTTTTAACGTGTTTGACTTACAGTGCGAGTGCGAGTTCGACTTTTTTTTTAGCCTGTGATAGTTGATTGTCATAAAGTATTATCAAGTGGCCACTTTACTGCCTATTCTCATCTAACTAAAGCTCGACATAATATGACATATCACCTCATCCATTCATCCTTAAACATTAAAATAAAGGCCAAACTCTTTAGAAATCTAATAAAAGTTCACATACGTGTATACTTAAAATTAAGTATACGAGTTGAAATACTCCTTCCAAGGTTGAAGTATTCATTTAAGAAAAATAAACTTTCGAAAAATTGTTCATAAAAGTAGCCAAAACCCCCATTAATTTTTTTTACTCGTATAGTTCTTTGGTTCTTTTCTTCTTTCCTTTTTAGTTAACTTCGTATTGGTCTACTTCTGTGATGACTTCATTTGTATTAGCTTTAAAGGAATCGTCCACACAATCAGGCGTTAACTCTTGATTCTTCTGGAGGATGTCCTCCTCCAGAAGACCATCGTTAACCATCTGTGGAAACTCCTGGATGAAGAGGATGGATCCCGGTGTTTTTGCACTTTAAAATTGTAATTGATTTTTCTGTCATCAGTAAAAGTGTCACATTTTTCTTTACCTCTTTTTTTTTTTTTAGTATCATTGGCGTATGAAAGAAAATTACTTAAATTTTGAAGTTGGTTGGTTTAATCACCCGACATTCAGTCACCCATTCTGGTTGACCCTCCTCCTAGTGCCCTAGGATGACTTTAGTTTCAATGTTCTTATGCTCTCCAATGATTAATAAATTGAGCACTTACGAGATTATGCGTCCCGAGGATGTCGGCTTTGCAAAGACCGATTTGGTGCTCGGCAAGCACTCAGGTAGGGCGGCTTTGGCCGATCGCGCCAAGCAACTTGGATACCGATTGACGGGCGAACAGTTGCAGGATGTCTTCGCGGCATTCAAGGAACTGGCTGACAAAAAGAAAGAAGTTTACGACGGTGATATCGCCGTGTTGATCGAAAACAAAGTCTATGGCGATATCGAGATAAGGTAAAAATCGGGGTCTTTTGGTGGTTAGGTGGTGATTAAGTAGGAAGGGGGGGGGGGGGGGGGGGGGGGGTCGTTAGTGTTTTTAGATCAAAAAATTAATATTATTGGATGCATATGAATTTTATGTACATCAAATCCTTTCGACCTTTGTCTATTAATCACCACTAAGAGTATTCCTCATGCTTTTTATTACGGCGTCTACTGATAAATGATTGCACTACGGCCTAAACAGAAAGTAAGGCAAATACAAAGAATTTCATATAGGAATTCTGTCAAATTCTCCCGGTTTGAAATTCACCAACTCAACTGAAAATTTCCTAAACAGAAAGTAAGGCAAATACAAAGAATTTCATATAGGAATTCTGTCAAATTCTCCCGGTTTGAAATTCACCCCTGGAAACTTCCCTCCCCATGGAAAACTATCCCCGTGGAAACCTACTCCCATCGGAAAATCCTCCCCACATTAGTATTACAATTATGTTGTCATGCTTGTCAAACTTTATGTGGAAAAATTTAAGATTTCTTTATATTAAATTGTTTAAGGAGTAAAAATACTGGAAATCGCAAAAATATTTGCATATAAATGGAAAAGGGATTACAACAATTCCAAAACCATAAGAAAGTAAACCAAGAGTTTGAATCTTAGTAGAAATTGATGTTGGAAATCAGACTTGCTGTAACAATCAAGTATATTCACACAGCTAGAAGTAACAAGATTCACGAGGTAGGACACCTTTTCAGTTTTTAAGCCAAGTCTTAAAAACTTAAGACATGTTTTAAGCCAATCCTCAGCAGTGATTCCAAAAAGCCTTTTTAAAAGCTTGATCATTAAAAGCGTCACACAAATCTTTTATGGGACTTGTAATCGCATAACCATGACAAATTGATGTAAAAATTGTACATGTAAGAAGATACATTTGATTTTCGTTAATGTGTGAGTTTTCAGATTTTGTCCACGTTTTCCTATCTATTAGAAGGGATTTGTGCCCATCCTAAAGATTGATGAGCAGCTATGCAATTCTCAACAACCACTAATTTTAAATACTTCTTAAGACGAGAATATAGCTTGCAATTTACTAAGAAATATGGCTTTTGATTGTCAGTTCGATACAAACATACTGATTTATATTTTCCCTAAAGGTTTGACAATTTTTGATATGTTAAACCAAATTGAATTCAACATATCGTCCACGCCTCATCAATTGCCATTCCTTCTGCTTGGGGGTGAATTCATCATCCTTGTGCTTTTCAATGATAGGACCATATGCTTTAACAACAGAATTCAATGCCTCCTTACAAAAATCAAAGATTTTGTCAGGATCACGATCATTTTGATCATCAAAGAAGATACCACCCAAACCACGTGTTTCACCACGATGTTGGATTTTAAAGTACCGTGTAAATTCTGTATCAAATGTTTTATCATTTTCATCTGTTTGAGTGCCCCATTCTATTGTAAAATACAAAGAATGTATGATATCATTCATGTCCATTTTTTCACCATTATGCCAATTACTGAATTTAAAATCAAATGTTACTTTGCTGGTTGCTTGAGCATCTGATTCTACCGTTTGCCATTTTTGTAATGTTGGATTCCAAATTTTGGCATCATTAGATATGTCTATTTTGTTTAATTTTAACTATAGTGGCTGTCATTTTTTAAGCCGAAAATATTTGAAAATAGGTTTGCTCTATATCAGTTATGCAAATAAATTCGTTTTATTTACAGTAATTTTAAAAGCTTAGATTACCAGTGAGTAATTATCTTTAGTTGGGGACCGGTCATCATTTTTTTCTATGGTGTTTTCTTTTTTTTTAACATTCCCCCCCCTTCCCGTTGGTATCTCGTTATTTGGTGTTTTTCATTTCTATTTGTAATCTGCATCATACGGTTCGCAAACCAAATTTCGATAGTAGTTTTTCTTTTTTTCGACTAAAAAGTCTTTAGTATTTACCAAAAAATACGCCATAAACACAAAACCTCCCTAATATACTTCATAGGATGGTTCGTTAAACAAAAACTACATTTAGTATTTTACCTTGGACTAAAAAGACCTAGACTAATAATTCTCCCCAAGATCTAGACCATTTAAGAAAACACGCAACTTGAAAATGATCCTAATGTTCTGTCCGTAGAAGAAGACATCGCCACACCGCCGACATTATCCGATTCGGTGCCATTGATCCGTGCGGACACAGCGAAGTCGCAGGGCTTCGATGGTTCCGGCTGGGCGGTAGCCATTCTGGATACCGGAGTCGACACCAGCCACGCCATGTTTTCAGGACGCGTGGTGTCTGAAGCCTGCTACTCCACCGAAGACACGGGCAACAAGCACTGACAAAGTGCATGATCCTATTAAATCTTCTACTTTTTTGGTTTATTTGAGTTTTAAAATTTTCTGAAGTGAGGCATATTTATCAAACAGTTTGTGGTAACGAACTGTAGTAAGGAGCGACCCGGCTCAATAGTAAACGAAACTCTAAAAGTCGGAATTCCGATACATCAAAAGAATCGAATTTTCATGCTGATTTTAAATACATAAGTTTCATCAAATTTAATCTTTGTGGTTGACCGAGGGTAGCTTAGTGGCGATGTGAGCTATAGTGGGGATAGTAGTGTACTTATTTGCAGGAAAGTCGTGTGAGCAAAATGCTTGTAAGCCATGGAAGATGAAAAAGAATATACCTCTTCTCTTGTAACAAATTGCTGAAAGCACCTTTTATAAGCTTCAGGAGTTCGCTACCTTCTCCACCTACACAAATATCTGTTGTCTCTCCTATATAATAGCTGTTGCACCATTGGTATGTTACACTAGCTTGTCATTAAAGGTCTTCTTAGGATTTTTAACCGTTTCGGTGACGACGCTCCGGAAGGGCTTGTGCAACTGGTGATCGGCGGACCGGAAATTGGCGAAGCGCTGGTCAATTCCCACGACGTGCCGATCGTTTCGGCCACCGGTTCGACCCGGATGGGGCGTGCCGTCGGTCCCAAGGTCGCCGAGCGGTTTGGCCGCTGCATCCTCGAACTCGGCGGAAGTCATCAATATTGTGTTTAGAATTCTTTCTTCTCATAATCGTGTGACATGCTACGAACATTGTCTTCAGAGTCGAGCGTAACAAATATGTATCTCTGCCTGTCTGAATGGGCCTTCAGCAATCGCTCCCCTAAAATACATAAATTATAATTTCCCCTTTTATGTTTATTTAATTATAATCCCAGACTGAAGCATAGAAAATTCCTAAAATGAATTGCTTTCTTAGGCTTCAGACTACTAATGTATAGGTCCCACCCTGAGCGGCGGTAATATTCATCCTAGTCGGATTGGCTTCCGTTGGGCTAAAACCGTCTGGGCCCGTCCATACGTAAGTATAAATTCCGCTGCCGCTCGTCGCCGTCGACATAAGTTGTAAATCCTCGCCTTCGCACAGTTCGGTCGCTGAAGCGCTGATTTCTACCCGCGGACTTTCTAAAGTCGTCGTTGCTAATTGACTCGTACATCCTTTGTGCAAACAGTTACACCTAAGGGTTTCTCAACCTTTTCCGAACAAGAATAACTTCATAGTATAAAAATGACCATTGTTTTTATTTGAGTAGTTGAAAATTGCCATTTTATTGTTAGATTATGATGTTCCATGGCAATTCCCAGGCTTTGACACTCAATGGCTAGCATATGGCACCCTCGGCAAAGTGTTTTGATACATATGGCATTTTTGAACATTTTCCTGCAAAAAGGCTTTCTTTGATAAGCTTAATCTGATGGCGTGATTTCCATTAAGATCACTTGATGTTTTTTGGGTGTTTCTCTCCTTTCCCAAAAATTAAGGACATTTCCTCAAGCTCGTAACTTTTGATGGGTAGCATTAAACTCAATGAATTTTATATATTTTAAATCAACAATAAAATTAAATTCTTTTTATTTAATTCTATCGATACCACGAACTGTTTGATTCATTCCACGAACTGTTGAGGCCGCGTTCCAGTTCAGCTTTGTGGATTACACATTTTTGTGGATTTTTTTGTTGATTACACCCCAATTTCCTAACCATCATCAGTAGTGGCACAGTTTTTATGATAAATTCTTAAAACAAAAAATATTTAAAAAAAATAAAACTTTAATATTTTTCTCGATCAAAATACTAATTTCGCTTCCATTATGTGCAGTATTAAGATAGTGTAATAGGAAGCGTAAGATAAGACAGATGAATATGGCATAAAACAACAAGTATCCGAACCAAAATTTACTTGACTTTGAATTACGTGACCTGTAGGTAAGCAGTACTTATTTTTTTTTTTCAATACTAGCAAACGGGCTGCCGAATCTTGTGATCTTTAGAATATTTTCTACTCAGTGTTTAATACCCATTCTTGTATACCGTTGATGCCACAGCTTAATTTTGATATCAATAATACCAATTTCAAAATCAATTTCAATAATAATTCCGGCGTGTTCGCCAAATATGGCGCGGAGTTACCCTGGCAAACAAGAGCCATCGTTGCGGTATCAGATCTATTTGTCACCTATTGGCCCATTGGGTTGTTTTTAATTGTGGTGTCTGCGGTTGGATTTCGTCATTGGATCAATACTGAACAGGGTCGCGTAACCTGGGATCGAAGAAGGCTTGCGTTTCCTGTGATTGGTTCGGTTTTTGAACGCGTCTACTTGGCTCGCTTCACCCAGGTATTGATCAGCTTCAGCGACATGCTGCGGGATCACGGGCTTGTGCTTGCAGCCGGCCTCGCCTGCACGATTTTTGCACTGACCCGCCTCTACCAGCGGCCCGGCATCAGGCGCGGCGTCCACCGCATCCTGCTCGCCACGCCGCTCATCGGCAAATTTCTGCTGCACTACGACACGGCGCGGTTCGCGAGTACCCTGGGCATCCTGCTCTCAAGCGGGGTGGACATCTTGTTTGGTGTTCTTTCGGTATGTAAAGTGTTTTTTGTATTTTTCGTATATTTTTAGTGTGTTTAGTGCATTTTTTTGTCCTTCTTTTCGTTAATTATTGTTTCTCCCTCTTTTGCTGGAAAAGTAAAATAAAAGATGCATACATACAGAAAGACACAAAAAAATACACTAAACGTACTGAAAATATACCAAAAACGCAAAAATACTAAACATACAGAAATAACACTGAATAAGCCCAACGATGCACCGATTGTTTTTGATCCCCGTTTTGCTGCTGCCGATCGCCTGCGTGGATGCCGCTGATCCCCCAAACGTCATCGTGATTTTGGCTGATGACCAAGGATGGGGTGATTTGAGCTTGCATGGCAATCCGAACCTTTCGACCCCGAACATCGATTCGCTGGCCCGAGACGGTGCCGCCATCGAGCATTTTTATGTTTGCGCGGTTTGTTCTCCAACGCGCGCCGAAGAGAAGTGACATACAAATTAGGATAGAATTGAAAAGAGAGACAAAAATTATTGAACTGGAAAGATCCGACGAAATAATGCCTTTGCAGAAAGAAAAAGAGAGACATCCGAAGGGACGAAGTTCCATAATAGAATTGAGTGATATACAGGAGACCTCTGGGCTGCTGTAGAGGATCGTTTTGGCAAAATAAATCGTCGAGAAGAATTACGTAAAGAAGAAAAGTACCTACCTGAGAGCTGTACCATTTTAGGTGCTACAAGGTACTTAGTTCATACTCTTTGGAGGGAGGATGTCCCCGCACTAGTCATGTAAAACTTGTCATGTAACACTAGTCATGTAACACTAGTTATGTACCACTAGTCATGTAAAAATAGTCCTGAAACATTAGTCATGTAACACTACTAATGCAAAAATACTCATGCAACAATAGTAATGCAACACTAGTCAGGCAAAGAGACGGTTAAATGGGGGAGGGTGGTTACGTTTAAATTGAAAAGGTCTAAGAAAACCAAATAAACAAGTTTAGGAATTTCATAAATGTAACGAAGTTAGCGGCGTCTGTGGGGGGGGGGGGTAAACGTTTCCCCTTGGATTTTGAAAAAAATGCCTTTTTTGAGGAGAGGAGTATTCTCATTTTAAAATATCTTTTTTGGTATAGCTCTGTTTTGGTTTTTCTTTGGTGTGATCCTTGAATAGGTCTTTATTGCTTTGGACAAAAGCGAACATTGCTGGTGAATAGTTGTGTCCACACAACGCTCAAATCCTCCATAGTGTGGTTCATAACTTCACACACCAATCATATGATCGTTATGATACAATAGAGCTGTTGCCCAAAATTGCTCTCAGATACAATAGAGGCATTTCTTCAGAATACAATATGACTTAGTTACTTGTCTGTATGCACCAGTTCCCGAACAGCAAGTGTACCGGGCAACAGGCTGCGCTCCAGCCAGGCGGCTTTGGCGTGAAAAAAGACCAGCGTGATATCGCCGGTCTCGTCATGTGCAAACACCCGGTGCGGCACGTTCCGCTTGCCCTGCGGCGCCGGTTGATGACGGTCGACATGCAGGTCCAGCGTCACGATCGCGCCCTCGGGCGCGTTGGCGATGCCGGGGCGATGGCGACGATCGATGATCGAATGCGGCAGGACAAACAGCAGATCGCCGACCTGCTTACTTTCAGTTGAAAAAATGATCTAAAGAAATTTGAATCTTGTTGTTTTTCCAATTATACTCAGTCTAACGAAAATATGATGACATATAATCTTTGATTTCTAGCTGTTATTTTGTACAGATTAATACTTATAAATTGATAAATAGAGTCCAACTTTCTCAGCTTTTTCAGCTGCTTAAGAATTATAATTTTGGATTGTAATTAAAATTTTGAATAAAACTTAGATATTGGGGGGTCTTGTTACCTTTAAAGACATACTTGTTGGATCTTTATTATTTGACTTATTGGATCATACTTATTGGATCAACTATACTGAATAAAATGACTATCTCAAAATTTTGGGACAACTTTGGGAAAAAGGGGCGTGGGAGGGGGCTAGTTACCCTCCAATCTTTTTGCCACTTAAAAAGGGCACTAGAACTTTTAATGTCTAATAAAATTAGCCCCCTTTCGATGCTCTTAGCATTTGACCATTGTACGCCACCAACAGAGCCAGATGATGTCGCCTGCTCATAACCTGCATTGTCGTCTGACAGCGTGCCGTCCTGAAGATCGAACACGGTTATCTGCCCATCCGACAGAGAACCAGACATTGCAGCGGTGGCAATAAACGTACCCTGTGCTGGCAGCACTGTGCTTGGCGCAAAAGCTTTGACGCCAATATCCACACCCTGCGTAGGGTCTATCGGCGCAGGAACAAACAGACACACATTCACCCAAATACATAGGCATAGAGTCATAGGCTTACAGACATACAAACAGGCAAACAGTTACAAATACAAACAGACACAGAAACTAATACACTGGTACACAGACAAAAATACGAGCAAAAAGAATAAAGTTAGGTTCTTCACACAGTGGATAGCCAAGAAACATACCTCACCGTGTTAAGTACATACGACATAGCAAAAAGTTTACTATATCTGGGACCATGATTTTAGGTTCCCCCACCCCAAACATCCCCCAATGTCACCAGATCCGGTCAGGCTTTAAGATAAGAGCTTTGAGACACGATATCCTTCTAAATATCAAATTTCATTGAGATCCGATCACCCGTTTGTAAGTTACAAATACCTCAATTTTCAAAATTACCCCCCCCCCCCCCTCCCCCAAAGAGAGCAGACCCGGTCCCGCTCCCGCAGCCCCGTCCCTCCTACAGCCTTCTCGATATAGGCCTCGCTGCGCAACAGCCCGAGGCGGCGCGCTGACAGCAGATGGAAGGAGGCCGGCGTTGATGGGCAGTTGACCGAAACGATATCGACGCGCGCCAGCATCTGGTCGAGGCTGTCCCAATAGGTCGCTTCCAGTTGTTCTTCCGTGTTGGCATCCACCCGGTGTCGATTGTGATAGTGGATCGACAGGCCGAAGGCGCGCGCCCGCCGCGCCACAGCGGTGCCGAATAACTAGCATAGGAGGGGGCCTAGGTGCCCTCCAATTTTTTGGGTCACTTAAAAATGGCACTAGAACTTTTCATTTCCGTTAGGATGAGCCCTCTCCCAATATTCTAGGACCACTGGGTTGGTACAACCACCCCGGAAAAAAAAACAAATAAACACACATCCGTGATCTGCCTTCTGGCAAAAATACAAAATCCCACATTTTTGTAGATAGGAGCTTGAAACTTCTACAATAGGTTCCTCTTTCTGGGAATGATCTTTATGCACTCTACTTACTTGCTGTGTAGTTTCCCCAACCTCTGAAAAATGCTTACCAAACTGATCTGCAATTGCATGTTTTTCTGTAATTTCCAAACCATCAATTCAATTGCTTTGAGTTCAGAATCTTTCTTACTTCCCATAATCTCATAAATAACATCCCATGTTCCTTTGATGTTACCTTGATTCTCAGATAGTTCACTTTATTTCTTCAAAAGCTGACAAGCTTTTCATAAGCACATAGGAATGAAACATACTATTAAGTCACACATTCAATTTTTATTACCAACCATGAACCAAAATACAAGTAGTGATGCCTCAACATTTTTAGAATAACCCATTGCCGCTCGACAAAAATACTCGCAGATTATACGCGATGTCGCTGAGTCGACCCTGGGAGTCCAAAAGGCGGACCAAAAACCTTGGATCACAAATGAGATAATCTCAACGCTTGCTCATAATCTGTGAAACTGAGGACCTAAGGTGTTTGATAACTCAGGCACTTTTCAATTATTAAGCTAAGAGTGAAAATTTCGTCGACACCTTTTCTAAAACCGCACTGTTCTTCTCTTAAAACTTGCTGTAGAGATGTCTACAGCATCTCTAAGTCTAAAAAGTATCATTACTAAGTAATCTGTTGCTTAAAAAGACCAGACTAATGCCTCGAAAATCACCACACTGACATCACATAATTATAACAGTCACAAAGAAAAACAAATTGCTAAATTTTACTTCTGTGCTCACTTGCCAACCTGGACAATTGTCCTAAATTTTTAAATCTTGCAAAACATTCACCCCCATTACATTCACCAGCCATCTCTCATGACCCACACTCTTGTCTATACATCAACAATTCAGGGAAAAGGAAGTGCAATTAGAATCTAGGGCCTAGGCATCCTATGCTTTTGCACACCGGCCGGCGTCGTCGGTGCGATCGGTACAGCTAAACGCTCGGGAATCAAGGACATCATTACCTTCGACATGGGTGGCACAAGCACGGATGTTGCGCTGATTGCCGGCGGCCAGCTCAAACCTCTGGCAACGCTGACACCTGAGGCGGCTGAGATCAACGGCAAGACCATTCCCAGTGCCTTCGACATATATGACGGGCTCGACAAATACCTCCCGCTCAAGCAGGCCATCGGCTTTTAGGCATAAATTGTAGACCAAACGCAAGAAAAACTGTACAGTAGCCTTGAATAAAACCATTAAATTTTGTCTCTGGCATTTGTCTCATGTCAAGAAACATATCTGCAGCAGTGTTGGGACCACAGTGGCAATTCATGAGTTTAAAAGATGAGAAACAAATTAAGAAGCTTTCTAGTACTAAAATGCGAAAATTTGCTTGTTGAATTATGAAACGTTTAGTGCTATGGCCGGATTACCCAGAAATTTATGAATAATACTAATAAAGTAGAAAAGTGCTGAAAGTACCAAACGAGTGACCCTTCTAAGTTATTAGGGTAAAGTATTCCAAGCAGTATAAGACGCAGTAAGGGGGGTGGAGTCTGATCTAAATAAAGCAATGCACTTGTTACTGCAATACACTACCTTATTGGCTTTTTACCTTCAGTTATACAAAAATTATCATGAGTTACATATAGCTTCTTTGGTATAAATATGCTCTACACTCCTATATATCGAGCACTGTACTTCTAGTGTTAGTTATTACATCATAATATATATATATATATATATATATATATATTGAAAATAACGCTAGAGAAAAAGGAAAAGTCACCATCGGGGATCGAGCTATGTATGTATACATATTATGAATATATTATGTATATATATATATATACTAAAAGAAAGATGTCCAAAGCTGTAGCTCCAAGATGTTTGTTTTATTTTAAGCGACCAAAAAATTGGAGGGCACCTAGGCCCCCTCCCGCACTAATTATTTTCCCAAGGTCACTAAATCAAAATTTTGAGATAGCCATTTTATTCAGCGTAGTCAAAAAACCTTATAACTATGTATTTGGGGACGACTTACTCCCCCACAGTCCCCGTGGGAGGAGCTACAAGTTACAAACTTTGACCAGTGCTTACTTATAGTAATGGTTATTGGGAAGCGTACGGACAAATGTAGTATTATTTTGTTGAAAACAGCATGAAAAAATGTAGTATTATTTTGCTGGAAACAATAGATAACCTGTACTTTAATTGAAAATATGTCATTTTTAAGAGCTTAAAAAGTGCTTAAATTTGAATTTGTGGTAGAAGCAATTATTATATTCACAAAGAACATAAAAAAGGCATCAAGTGGTATGTCTACTTTATTGGTAAGTCAGTTATATGAATTGTCATAATTTTTTATAAAAATTATTGCAAGTGGAAATGCAATTGTACAAGCTCTCCGCCCGCACGTAGTCATTTCCCCCTTGCTACTAGGAGTGGCTCTTCAAATGCATCATTACTATTCCTCCGAATTCTTGATTTGATACCTTGAATTTTCTGGGGTTTTGCTCCTCATATTCTGAAATTTTGAGGTTTGAGAAAAATTCTACCGTTTACTATGGAATCGAATTGTAAGGAATTACTTCTGACTGGATAGTCCTTTTTTTAATCATAGTCAAAAAACCTAATAACTATGTCTTTAGGGACGAATTACTCCCCCACCGTCCCCGTGGGAGTGGCTGCAAGTTACAAACTTTGACCTGTGTTTACATATAGTAATGGTTACTGGGTAGTGTACAGACGTTTTCAGGGGGATTTTATTGGCTTAGGGAGGAGAGTTGAGGGAGGGGGTTACGTGGGAGGATGTTTCAATGGAGGAACTTCTCGCGAACGGGCAGACATGCTGTCGGTCGACGGAATTCCCGTTCGATCCGTGCTCAGGACATATCGGGGCGGTGGCCGCGATTGCTGCCGTCCTGTTCAACGAATTCGTCGTGCGGTCCGTCACCTTTGGTGCGACGAAGATCGCCGCTGTTATCCGCACGTGGAACGTGTCGTTTCACAATCGCGCATAAGCGTCTCTAACCCATCCAAATTTGCGTATCGTTGTTTGGACCAATTATTTATTCATTTATATTAGTACTTACTGTATGTGTGTTCGCTATGATTGTTTATTTAATTTTTGTTTGTTTTGGGTTTCATTTATACTTCAATAGCAAAATATTTTGTTCGTTTTAAATTTGATTTGCATATTCAATTTAAGCTTTAGACGTTTAAGTTTATTTATTCATTTATATTTCTACCTGTTGTATATTTTTTGCTATGATTGTTTATTTAATTTCTGTTTCGTTTTGGCAAGATTTTGATAATCTTATTAATGACAGACACGATTAGATTACACTGAGTTAAATTTGTTAATAGCAGATACAATTTAGGTAACATGATGTCAGATTTGATGATATCGACATGCTTTAGCAATACCAGAAAAATATTTTGTTAATATTAGGTACCCTTTTTATAATACCTTGCATGTTTTGTTTTAATAACTTGCGGGATTTTGTTAATACTATGTAAAGTTTTGATAATATGTTTAAACCTGTGTCAGAGCTTCGAGTAGACATCAAAAGTCATACTTTTTAATAAACTTATTGAAACTTCTTATTTGACTTGATCAATGCTTCCCTTGGACAATTAAGGTTTTATTTCAATTTCCAGGCGGTGATGATCAATAATTTACATCAGATTTAACGTGGACATTTCCATTAAATAAAGAACAAATAATCTCACTGTAAAGGGGTCGGAAAATTCTGTGACTATAATCTATTAAAAATTAAAACAAACTGAAATTCAAACGTGTATGAAAGGGATTGCCCCCTCCTCAACACCTATCTCTTTACGCTAAAGTTTGTAGTACTTTTAAAAAATCTTCCTATTGTTCTAATTAGAAAACCCTTGTGTTTCGGGAATCGTTCTTAAAGAATAGGGACAAAATTCAAACTTTAGCATAAAGAGCGAGTGTTGAGGAGGGGGGAAGGGGGGAAATCCTTTATTCACGTAGCAAGCTTTAATGTTAACTGGTAAAAAAAAAAATCAATATTTAGAAGCAGTATTTTTTTTCTGCTAGTAGATAAATTTATGTGAAATACTTTCAACCAGTTGTGCTCCCAGATTCATAATTACAAATAATAATGATTCCTGTCGCTGTCAGCCATCGGTCATGGCTATACCTGTCATGTTTATGCTATGATGAAATGTTATATCAGATACGAATGGGAAAACCGTTTATTTCTAATTAATCAGAAGATCTATTTTGCAAGTTTTCACTTTTATAACACACATATTTTTAAAGGTCATCAAAGGTCAGGGCCCTGTAGAGGTAGAAGGAGTAGAGGTAGTTGCTTCAAAATACCTTCCCAGGACATACTTTAGTCTGTAGATTCATCCCCAAAAGTTTCATCTTCCTAACCTAACCCCTTTCCAAGATAGCAAGAAGTCACCAAACTAGAAATTTACCCTAAAGATTGCGTGGAAAACATGTTGAAAGCGGAACTGGCAAGAAAGCTGAAGAGTCATAAAAAGGGAGAAAGCAGCGAGAAGAAAAAAAGCGTCGAACACTGAAAGAGAAAGGAAAAGCAGAAAAAAGTCATAGCTGGATTAGAAAATGAAATGGATAGAAGGAAATAAAAGCTATGTATGCAAGAAACGGTTTCAGGCTATCGTCTGGAAGAATCAATTAAAAGACTAGATAAAGCTCCGAGGACATAGCCTGGGCCCGGCGTTCTACCGCGCGATCGCGCAGGTAAACCCGGCCGACAGGGTCCTCGTCATGGCGAGCAACGGCCACCCACGGACGTCGCTCGGAGGGGGGACCAAGCTCTCGCGCCTGCGCAATCACAAGATGGCGGGCGTGCTCTGCGATGGTCGGCTTCGCGACTACGAGGAGCTCAACTCGTACGGCTTCGCCGTCTACTGCAAGGGCGAGACGGTTCGCGGACTGGCGGCATTCTACGGTCAGGCGCGTGTTACGACCGGCGGCGTGATTGACCGCCGCAGCGAAGACGGTGAGCCGGTGGAATATGAGATCATCGATCCTGGCAGCGAAGAATCGCGCATGGTGAAACCGGTTGTGCCGTTTCATCCGGAATGGCAGTCACCTCAGGGTTCCCGACGTCGGCAGCTCGCCTCCTGGGTCACGCATGCAGAGAATCGACGATTTCGGCGTGCGGTATAATACAAAGGTCAGCGTAAAGAAGGAGGTGTTAAGGAAGAGCATCCCTCCCCTGCCCCTTCATATACGTGATAATTTATGCTTGTCTTAAGTTTTATTGTTGTTCCTTACACTCAATTGAAAAAACTTGTTTTGTTTATTTAATTTTAAGTTTAGATTGCTATATACTTAGGCCAATCGTAAAAATTACCTTAAAAAAATAAGAATTAAAAATCCTTTGTAAACACGGCAGCGCCCAGTTCGTCCAGCAGGTCGAGCAGTTCGCCAACGACGTCGTCCATTTCCATCAGGCCGTCAGCATGAGGGCCGAAACCGGACTTGCCCTCGTACTTCTCGGAGAGATTAGTGCGGTAGTGCATACGCGTCGTGTTGTGCCAGACAAAGAACGGCTTGTCTGCTTTCACTGCATCGGTAATGAGGCGCTTGGACTCCTTGAGGATCTCCCACTCGAGGTGTTTCTGGCGTTTTTGGGGTCATGTCATACTCAACAGATCCATTTTGTGTCTGAAATCGTACACAAGAAAACCATTGCATGCTCTCAATTCAAAATAGATTTACGTTACCTAGGCAACAGGAAATGCTGCAATAACCCCTTGCCGACTCTGCTAACAAAAGTAGTGTAGTAGCGACCCTGGTCAGGAATCCAAGGAGAGGATTCAAAAATATTATATTGACTTTGCTGCCAGTTGATCCTTAAATGATATACGTGATTTATCATTATTTATGATTTCTTATTAAATTGATTTATTTGTGGGTTCACAGATTTATATTAGTAAATAGCATTGATAGCAACGGACCACATAAAGCTGAAACAAAAATCATAGGCAGTGCAATAGTACTGTCTAGGTAAAGACACAGAATAGCTAAAAGTATTACCAAAGATTGTGTAACATTATATTGGTGTTGCATCAAACTTAAATAGTTACCGTATTTTGTTGATAGCTGGGTTTGGCTCACCAAGCTTAGTCTGATGCCTGAGTTAAGCAACCAAGGATTTTCTTTTTTTGTGGTCTTCCCAAGATGCATCTCCCCAAAACAGAATTTCTTGTTGGAGTTCATATGATCTTTGTAAGATACGTTTTTTTACATCTAAGTTTTGGACAGAGAAAAGGATAGGAGGGGGGTGACTTGGACAGATTCTTGGTGCTTATATCTGGCTGTCTGATGGTACCCAAACGCGGGCATTCTCGGTTGCTTGCCCGCGCCGGCCACATCAGCGCCGCATTCAACCTTTCAAATATTTAAAGCAAGAAGCAAGTTTTTCTTTTAATCTTAGTTCGTTTAAACGGCAAAAGAAGCCACAAAAAAAGACAAACCAACCTGTAGAACATAATCTTTTCCTTGTAGAGTAAAGTCGGTTCCTCCAATTGTAAGTACAATGTCCGGCAACTCGTTGATCCTTCCAGATTCCCCCTCTAACTCCCCCCAATGTCACAGGAACCGGTCGGAACTTAAAATTAGAACTTTTAAGCAAAAGATCCTTCTAAATATCGAATTTCAGTAAGATCTGGTCACCCTTTCATAAGTTACAAATACCTCAATTTTCAAAATTACCCCTCCCCCCCCCAACTCCACCAAAGAGAGCAGATATGGTCCGGTTATGTCAGTCACGTCTTTTAGACAGGCTACTATTCTTCCCGTAACAGAAGAAGCAGGAGTCTACATTGGCATTCATCCCGACGACCCACCCGTGTATCCTCTCGGCGGTGTTCCCCGCTGCATTTTTGGTAACTTTGAAGGCTACAAACGCGACATGGACATTGCCGACAGCCCCAACATTGGCGTCTGTCTCTGCATAGGCTGTTGGCTCGAAGGCGGCAAACAAGGCATGGGTGCCGACGTCGTCGAAGCCATTCACTATTTTGCGGGTGAACACGCTTCATGACGACGACATTTTGCCTTGCCGTTCTGTTAACAACAACATTCGTCACCAACGGCGTGGTGGGACTGTGTGCCGCGACCTCTCACCAACACTGGTTTCTCAGAACGCTGGTCGCCTTGGCAGCACTGTGCCCCCTATTGATCGCTCGCGCGTTCGAGCCAATTGTCGTGCTGATGATCCAGTCGGCAACCATTGCAGGGTGCATCAGCTTTTGCCGGACAGATTTCTGATTGTTTTTTAAATAATGTCAGGAAATCTGGCTACTACTCCACAGAAAAATCTCTCCTCTCCCAGGATTTGTTCTCTAGAAAATTCAATCCTGGTGAAAATTTACCCTTGACAATTACCCGTAACATCTCCACGCGTAAAATTGAGACAGAAAAGAAAAAGCAAGACATATGAAGAATTTCGTATAAGAATTCTGACAAATTTCCCCCGAGAAAACTCCCAACAGAACTTTCGGGCCCTGGAACAGTTTCATTCGGCGTGTGGAGTTTCATCCATTCGAGCACAGACTCGTCGGATGGAAGAGCTGGTGCTGTAAGTGGTGTCAGGACCAATCCGGGCGCCATACCGTTGACTCGAATTCGGTGGGGCGCAAGAGATACTGCCAGCGCACGCACCATGGCGTGAACTGCGCCTTTGCTGGTGTCATAAATGGAGTGATCCGGCTCGGACAAAACTCCGTTGATATACGGAGTAATTTCTGCTCGTTTTAAGTTTTAATATCGCTCCTTACTTTCCGTTAAAAAAAAAAACTTGTTTTTTTATGTTTAATTGTAGAAAAAGCCAAGACAGAAAGTACTATTGATTGAGAGGCAATTCTGGCATTAATCCCCCCTTATTATGATTGTATCAAATATGCTGTTAATTCATTTATTAATAGATGCTACACAAGATACTACTCCAGACCAAAGGTATTCGAGAATAGCAAGGTGAAACTCTGAACGTCCCATAGCTAAGATACTAAATTGTTCATCACTATATTGTGCACAACAGTCAGCATGGTCTATCAGGTGTTGCTCTATTGATGACCGTATAGCGGCGACTCCGGTAGAGAGCACTCTATGCTAATGTCATCTGGCTTCGCCTAATTCTTTGTTGAAATTTCGAAAACTGTAATTTACCTTGACCTTCGATACATCAAGAATTTCATAGCAGCTAGGCATATGCTCTCTACAGAAATGAAGCTTCTAAATTGAAGTTGATGAGTCCCGCACCTTGATATTTGGCCTCGTGCCCGCCTAAGTATTAAAATGGCTCTAAGTCAGTACCTCTCCTACCGAACTACACACACAGTGTACTGCGCGTATTCTTTGATTCACAAGAGTAGAACTCCAGACATAGTAGCAAGCTCCTCAGCTCCCACCTTAACTTGCATCTCAAGTCTCAAAGTTGGGCTAACAGTTAAGACTTGTAGAGGAACCAGTGGAGCCAGTGAAGTATTTTCTCTTGGGAAAAAAGCAGCTTTTATGATGAAAATATTCAGATTTCAACTATTTTGAAATTTTGTTCACAAGATCGTTTTTAGAGAGTTTTTAGAGAAAGTCTCAACAAGAGAATTTCTTGTTGAGTTTTTGCTTCTATCCCTCCCCTGAGACGTTGGAGTATATGTTATAATTAGTAGGAGCGCGACGCCGGATCCGAAGGAGGTCAAGAGAAAGTCGAATCTGAACAAGTCCCTCAGAGCGATCAGCCCGCTCTACGAAACGCTGATGAAAGCAGTTCGCGAACGGCTGAACCGCCTGCCGCCGGCCGCCGCCATGGCCGGAATGGCGAAAACTGCGGCGACGGCAAGGACGAGGGCGCGAAGATATCGTTCCATTGTTCGACTACCCAAACATGTCTGCGGTGATTCCGAACAAAGGAAAAGACTGTAGATTTATGCACAGAAGTTAAAGCTGGTGAGTGTATTGAAAAGAAGGAAGAGACCACAAGGTCTATCGAAAGAAGAATGAAAAAATTCATAATCTGTATCCATTTTTGAGCCAAAAAAATTTTGAATTAACTGGTATAACAAACAAGGTTTTCTCAAAGGTTTTATGACAATCAAATCATCTGAAACTTGTGATAGCGCAGTTTGCTCATATCTGCATACAAGATGTTTTTAAGACATTTCTTCAATGTGTTTTCAGGATTTGTATGGTTTTTACTTAATAGGGAATGTTTGCTTATGTTAAGGAAGAAGCATTCTAGAGTGACCTGTTTCTTCAGGGGCCCGTGGGGGATCCCCGCTTGTAAATCATGAGGATAAACACGTGGGATGTAACGTACTGCTACGGCATTTTTTCTATCAAGGCTTTTTTCTTTTAGAGATTCCATTTCTTTTTACCATTATCAGCTATCATCCGCTTTTGAACAAGTTAGCAATCTTTGTCCGGCGTCGCCGAATAAAGTGTTGCGAGAGCAACACTTTGGTTTTGTTTCTTTGCTATCGGTTGAACGATGAAGTTGTCAGCCTATCGAACCTTTTAAAACGTTATGTTCAAAGAAGGTTGCGATTAGTAATCACATGATCAAAGACTATTCCTTAGCGTTGAAAAAACAACAATAGCAAAATTAGTTTTTGAATTTTAGGGGATATTTCACTTTATTTCAAAAATCAAGCAAATTTTAGATGAGTAACACTAAACTTGCTGAGTCTTATATATTTGGAATCAGCACAATAAGCTGATTCTTTTGGTGTATCTATTGATATAAAAATTCGTTTTTAGAATTTCGGTTACTACGGTTACGATATAATGTAAAGATGGTATGACGAGGTACTACTACTGATTTTAAGTCTATTTCACACGCTGGTAGCAGATCAACGGTTCAAATTATCTTGTGTTAGGGCTGCTTTTATTCCTTCTTCTACCAGTTGTTGTGGTCGTAATGATGATCATGCTACTACTAGTGCAACTACTACTACAACAGGTCTTTGGGGATTACCATCTTTGTATATGGCATTACATCAATCGGGTGTTGCAGATTTGGCTGTTATATCGACATGCAGTGACCGTGTGGAAAAACTCATTGATTTGTTTTCATTGAGCTTACTATGCAGAACTAAACCAAGGAAACCAATTTTCAATCTTACGTTGACCTACTACTTTTTATTGTTTTGCAATTTGCTTGTTAAATTGCCACCTTTTTGGAGTCCAGGGATGACAGTTTCGAAACCCCCCAATCTGTTTCTTCGGCTCGATTCTTTGACATTGGATGTGAAAACGTGATTTGTGAGATATTTATTTGAAATAACAAAAAAAATATATATTTTTCTGATTATCAACTACGGATTGATGATCTCCCCCACTCTTTACCCTTTATTAAATAAAAAAAAAACAAGTTTTTCAACTAAAATTAAGGAGCAAAATTAAAAAAAAAATTAACACAAACAGAAGTTGTTATTTATATGAGGGGGTTTGCCCCATCCTCGACACATCGCTCTTCGTGCGGGTTATGTCATCTCCAAAGGCATAGTTATTGGACTTTTCAACTATGCTGAACAAAATAGCTGTGACCGGTGTCTATATATTTTGCAATTGTTTCTGTTTTTAGGTTTCACAATTATTAGTAAGAGTATCAACAGAGGTACAGCCCTGTGTTGTAAATTCAAAATCATTCTATATATATATTGTGATTTGCTCATCATGTTGCAGCTTTTATTATCACCCACGTTCTGCCTTAAGTCGCTCTTAAGCTAATAACAAGTTAGATTCAGTCTTATGCTTGGCATATGTTTAATTGATGTTTTGCATGAAATACGGTTGATTACAGCGATTTATTGAGGTTGTTCATGTTTTGTTGTAATGAATTACTAATGATGTTTTCTTTTACCTTTAGTTCATGTGTATTTACTGCAGCGCTTGTATATCATGTACATAAGCAGCATATATGCATGAAATACAGTTGATTACAGCGATTTACTGATGTTTTTCATGTTTTGTTATGTAGAATTACTAATGGTGATGTCTTTTACCTTTAGCTTGGGGGGCGCAAAGCGCCCCCGCCAACTAGGTGTTGGGGTGGCGCAACGAGCCACCCCAACAGCTAGTAATCTATATTTATGAATGCGACTTGATAACAACATCATAAAGTGTCATCACACACCCAAAAAGCGCACTCTGGGTGTCATTTCAGGTATGGGAAGACTGGAAAGAACGAAAAAAGTTCTATCATAATCTTAGTCAGTTCTATCCTATCAGTTCTATCAAGTTCCTAATTAAAATATACCTGCATCGTAGTTTTTCTCACTCAGACTAAGCTAATTATAACCGATTACAGGCAGAAAAACTGATTTTTCTCAGATCAAACAGAGCAAAATTTTCGAGTGTATTCGGGATAATACACAAATACTGTTTTCACTTACCTTTAGGAGGTCTCCAAAGGAAGGGGAGGACCCAAACTGTGGTATTGTAATCATATCTACAAAGTCGGAAAGTTCAACTTGACCTTTTTTGCGGCTCCTTCAACATCAACGTATCGGACACCTACAGCTAAATGTTCTTTGTGGCTGACATCTGGTGTCCAGTATGCAAACGCTCCAGAGAAGTGAGCTTCATTAACTTCCGCTATGATTCTCTGAACCAGCGCTGTTCCAACAGTGGCAATCAATTCGTTTTGACTACATCCCAACAGATAGCTGGTGACATTTGGCATGTTCTGCTTACTTATCCATTAATTCATCCATTTGTTATTGGCTTTGAGCCTTACCGGGCTTCCTATGCCGTCTCGGTCATTTTGCGTTCCCTCCAGTTTGATTTTCAGCCAGTAATAACTGTTTTTTGTATCGTTTCTAAACAGCTGTACTTTTTGAATGGTATCAGAAGTAGTTTGCCCGTTTACATTTGTCACTAAAAAATCTATATCTCCGTCGTTATCTATGTCCGCGCAGGCTAATCATCGCCCCCTACTCGGGCTATGAATTCGGAGATACCGGGCCTGTTGTGGGTCACGCAGGCGGCACCGGGTCAGTATTGCGGGCTGCGGTTTCGCATCTGGGGAGACAAGGGCGGACTGTCCTGGGACCAGGAAGTCCCGGAGATCTTGACGCATGCCCCGCTTGGAGAGCCCGAACGACATATTCTGCGCGGCTCAGTTGTCGGCATGTGCCCGGCCGCGGAACGGCTGGTTCATCTTCCGCGCGGGCACCCATTTGCTTGCAACATGATTGAACATGGAATTTTCATTTCTAAAATATTACTTCAAGAAAAAGCAGATGGTAAAATGGAAATTACTAAGGATGGAATAGGATCTCGCACTGGAACTGTAACACAAATCAGAGTCAATAATGACATTATGGAAAAGAAACGGGAAAAAAAATATTCTGCCTTGAAGAATGCAGTTAGTCGATAATTTTCCATCTTAGGATAAGATACTACTGTAAATCTGACAGAATTCACTGCAAGTATCCTTATGCTGTAATTAAATTATTTGGTGATTTTAATGAGCTCGACCGAAAGTGGCTTAGCTCTGCTCTTAGCCTTGTTAAGCTCTGCTAGGGGCAAGTGACCATCTATGCATCTTTTGGATCCCTTTATCATCCTTCCTCCCCAAACCATTGATTAGTTATTCATATAGACCCATTATTGACGAGAAGATCCCCCATTTCAAAGTAAAACTTGCCAGTAGGTTGGAGTTGCATGTCAATGCTATTTCTTTAATAA
This sequence comes from Alatinidae sp. Z8VKAUB7J3, assembly GCA_010016025.2. Classification (NCBI taxonomy): domain Eukaryota; kingdom Metazoa; phylum Cnidaria; class Cubozoa; order Carybdeida; family Alatinidae; species Alatinidae sp. Z8VKAUB7J3. The sequence goes on from JAAAKM020721499.1 coordinate 238,861,782, forward strand.
GAAATAGGGCAAGAATAGTTGTCTTTATTTCAGTAATATGACGCATCGTTTTTCGTTCTTGTTTTTTTTCTCGTTGGTACACCAGCTCTGCTCCCGGCCAACGGAGAAAATGTGTAACATTATGTATTTTATCGCTATTGTAATAATAAAGAAACCTGAACCAAGGCTAGTATACAGACACATTGCACTTCTCCGCGCGTAAAATTGAGACAGAAAAGAGAAAGCAAGACATATTATAAAAGAATTTGTATAAGAATTCTGGCAAATTGCCGCAGTGCATAATTTCTCCTGACAAGTTCACTCCCTGAAAACTTCCCTCCGCAAAAATAATTCTCCCGTGAAAAAAGCCACAGCAGAAAATTTACCCCCCCCCCTCCCCACCCCCCGAAAATGTAAGCATGAATCCCAAGAACAAATCCTATACTGTTTTCGACCTCGATGATCTCGACGAGCTCACGTCTAAGTTGGGCATGAAGGCGCTCGATCTGCGCAGCCAGGTCAGAGGGTGTGTGCTGACTCATAGGTGTTCGACAAGTAATAGGCCCTACAAACAGCACGGGCATCCCCCTTCGTGCGACCGTGCGGGGATGCCCTGTGCTGTCTGCCGCTGCCCGACTGGAGCAGCAGAAACCGTGTCCGTGTGTCCTGCTGCACGGTCTATCTGTTTATTTGCTCTGATTGTTCATTTTAATTTTGGATCGTTTTGGGTTTCATTTATGCCTCAATTTATGCCTCAAACAAAATATTTTTGTTCATTTTAAGCTTGATTTGCATGTTCAACTTTAGCTTTACTCATTTTGAGAAATATTTATTTATTAACATTAGTACCTGCTGTATGTTTTTTGCTATGATTATTTATTTCATATTTGTTTGTTTTGGGTTTCATTTATTCGCACCTTAGTTAACGAGACATTACTGGACCTAAGGGGTGAATAATAAACTTCATGCTTTAATGAAAGTAGTGCGGCGAATTCGCGATACCAATTGCTGCTGTTCTGTCGGATAAGTATTAGAAAAGTATGGCCGCCAATATGAAGATCCTAGTGTGTTCGAATTATGCATGGACGATTTATAATTTTCGTTTGCCTTTGATTCGAGCGCTTGCCGCGGAAGGTTTTCAAATTGAGTTAAAGAGGAAGCTAAGGTGAAGAAAGTGAAACCTCCTCCACTTGACATTAAAGCTGCACAGCAAGTGGAAACAAAAGTACTTATTGACAGTGGCGAAAAGGAATTAAAAGAGGGCATAGTGCTATTAAGTGGTAGTCCTGCTTTTGTAAATCAGAAAGGAAAGGGTTCTGTCCAATCACCGGAAAAGGCAAAGACCACTGAGATCAAGGTGCAAATTGCCTCTCCCATAAGCCACGGCCGCTAGGATCGGCGTCATCGTCGAGACGATCTCCGAGACCGTGTCTTCGTCGCCCTTGGCGTAGGCGTCGGTGATGTAGCGCCGCAGCGCGGCCGTGACGATGTTCGTCGCCAGCGGGAAGAACAGCAGGAACGCCATCAAGACCGGGAAGAGCTCGTACTCCTCGAGCTCCAGGTTCCGCACCAGGAACTGCTGGAGCCAGACCATCACGGTCATGACCAGCACCTTGGGAGTAATTCATGCCCAAAGACATAGTTATTAGGTCTTTTGACTATGTTGAATAAAATGGCTATCCTAGAAAATTGATCCGGTGATTTTGGGAGAAATGAGCGTGGGAGGGGGAATAGGTGCCCTCCAATTTCACTTAAAAAGGGCATTAGAACTTTTAATTTTCGTTAGAATAAGCCCTCTCGCAACATTCTAGGACCACTAGGTCGATACGATTACCCCTGGGAAAAAAAAGACCGGATCGTTCCCGGCGTACGAATACGGGTTCCCGACGTTGCCCGGATCGCCCCACAGCCCAAGCGGATCCCTCGAGACGAACCGACCCTGCGCCGGATCGAGGTAGCGCTGCCGGAAGAAGAAGAGCCCGCTCTCGGAATCGAAGCGCCGGCCCTGGAACTGGTAGGGGTTCCCGACCTCCGCAGGAGGCGCCCGCGCCCCACCCGCCGGATCGAGGACCTCGGTCACGCCATGCTGCATGCTTTCTGATCTGCACCGGATTCGTATGTGGGTTTGTGGAAATTCCTGTGGCACCCATGTGCCATGCATTGCATTTTGTCGTTTGATCCGTCCTTCTCATACTGCATGCATCCATCACATACTGGGCATGTTGAATCTAGCTTATAGTTCCTCTTGCATTTTCCCCACCTTACTGCCTCCATTTCTACCCTATGCACCTTCATTTCTGCCTGTATGCCTCTGTTTGTTAGAAAATGCGACGAATAACCCCACAACCTATTGGCTTCCCTGAGTTGCCAGTTTTCAGACTTTCTAGATTCGGACCACGACCCAAATCATCTCTTTTCTCATGAACGACAAGTGTTCTTCCAACAATACTTCTTTGCCCACACAGAGAGATCACAGGATCCACGACAGCAAATTGAGCGACGGTCCTTCCACTTTTGGTGCGAAATGCATTAATGTTTCCGAAATCGCCTACCACAACATTTGGAGATAAAGGAGAAAATATATTGAAAGGATACTACATTAAACATGGAATAAGAGTTGCATTGAGGTATTTTCTGCATACCTAAATGAAATGTATATTTGCATTGTTTGAAAATAGTCTGTGTAGGATGCTCATTTTTGAGGGAGTTTTGTTTCAGTTTCTCTTTGAAATAGAGTATCATTGAAGTTTGATTGGATATGTTTTGTGCTTGCATTTAAATTTTAGGCTTTCTCATCCCTCAAGATGGGCGCAACAACGACCCCGAGGGCAACACCTACCTGCGGATGCATGAAGTCCACCAGGCTTTGATGCAACTGCAATGCCGCCACCTCCTGGTCATTCTCGACAGTTGCTTCTCGGGAGCCCTGTTCAACTCCGAAGAGGTCTCAGAGTCGCCTTCGCTCATCACCGAAACCACGATGCGGCCGGTGCGTCAATTCATACGCGCCTGCCGTGCCTAAGGGATGACTTGGCTAAATGTCTAATCATTAGATTTTATTATTTATTCTGTTCATGAAAATAGCTAAAATGAACTCCATTTCAAAGAGTCCGTTATCTTGTGTGGTGTGGTATAGCATTATGAAATGTTTCATATATATATATATATATATATATATATATTCTCAGCAGACACATTTCAAATTATATATAATTCTCAAAGAATGGAGTATTACCGCAATAGCTTGCAACTCCTTAGATGAAATTTTGACAAATTTTTCGCAAAAATTTAAAAAGTTCGATCTCACCTAAAGCATGAACACTATAAAATTACTAAAATATCAGATCTGATTTTAAGTTTAGGGCATTTCACTATAGGTTGGGAACTGCAAGCAAAGCAAAAAGTAAATTTTGAGCTCCTAATCTAAAGCTTAGTTATGGATAACAACAATGTCCTACCTAAAGATTTTTTACATTTGCAATGTAGTAGGCTGTTGTCGCCGCTGGTCGTTTCATCGGTGCTGCCACCTTCGGCGATTTCCAGCGCATCGGCCACTGCCACCGGCGGTCGGTTGTCGCAGACCTGCGCGACGGCCGTACCCCAGCGTCCGTCTTCACCGTCTATCGCGGTGCCGGTGTCAATCGCATATTTGTTGTAAACCCAGAAGCAGGCGCCATCGGGATCCAGCGCCACCGACGAATAGTCACCCCACCGATGCTCGATCCGACAGGATTATACATCAACATACAACAATGGACAAGAACTTGGCTCTAGAATACCCTCAAGTGAACGTATTAGTCTTACACCTCCATGGACACCTTCTGTAAGTTTCTGGTCTCTCTTCAATTCAATTCAATTCATTTTTATTCGTAGAAATACAATTTACAATTATAAAAAGTATTCTACACCGCCCAAGAAAAGCTGTGCTTGGGCCGCTTCAAAACTAACAAACTAAAACTATATCCATCAATTTTTCTAGATTATGACCCCATCCACACGCTTTTGGGTCTTTTTTAGCTGCCGAATTAATCACCATGTGGATAAAAATTCATATGAAGAGAAACAGTTACGCAGCAAATTTTTTACAGTAATGATAATCATTAATTAATTGGGAATGAGGATTACACCGCGGAGTCTTAAATATGACTTATTGAAATTTTGAAATTATTTTTGAATGTTTTACCTTTGTTTCAGCTTTGTTCCAGTAGGGGTCGTTGGCTCAGCATCCTGTGCAATAGTATAGAAGGTGCATTTGCCAGCCATAGCCTCATATGGCATTGTGGCGCACAGAAGGGCAAGAAGATGAATAGATCCATGCATTTTGTTTTGTAGGAGTACCGGTAAATGCCTTCCGGCAAAGCGAGGAAGGAAACACAGTAATGAAGAATGGGTGAGTGTGACAGGCTGGCGCGCAACCGAATTCTGCAGTCCTAACGTTCTTCCTTAAGACACCATTAGCAACTTCACAAATTGTTTTCTTAAAATTATTCCATCCATCTTCCACATTGTCGAATTTTAAATTCTCTGCTTTATTCAGCTGTTCCTAAAAACTTCCTCTCAAATTCTCATCCTGAAGTCATCCGAAATTTCAACTTTAAATTAACTCTAGACACTTCCAGATTGTGATCTTTACTTTTAATATCAATAACAGCTCTCCAATCCTTATTCTAGTCCCTAATGAAAGGTTAGTTTGAAAATGCGTGATATCTCTAGATAGTAGAGAATCGTTTTGCCGTAAGGAGAGATGCTAAGATGATAGCCCCTTGACAAATAGCATGATTTTTGTGTATGCGACTATCATTCGTTTATTCTATAGCATACACCTTTGAAACATACTAGACTCTCATTAAAAGCTTTCGATGTGCTTGCCAGCACATCGAAAACTTTCTGCTTACGGCATGTTATATAACTATTTCGTAAAAAATTTATTCTATTTTGTAAACCACTTCTTTTTTAATTAAAAAAGGCACTAAATGTAGCAATTTACTTTCAAATGAGCAATTAAACAGCCCTCTACGATTTTCCAGTGCCCTGCTAGCTGCACCGAAAAAAAAGGAAAAAAAGGATGCCGTCGATGTAGACTATCGTAGCTGGAGCCACTTTTCTCGTTTTTCGAGCTAATAAACCTCATATGCGTAATAATTTTTGTTCGTTTTGTTTTAATGCTGCTCCTTACTTTCAGTAGAAAAAACTTTACATATTTATTTTTTCATTGTTTTTCAAATAATGCTAGAAAATCCTGCGCCCCCTTCATTGAAATTCTCTCCCCCCGTGAGAAGTTTCTCCATCGAAATATCCTCCAACGTAACCCCCCCCTCAACTCTACCCCTAAACCAAAAAATCCCCCTGAAAACGTCTGGGAAGCAAGGTGCATTTGCACGCCTCTTTTAAGAATGGCATGCGTCAAAGGGGATTTACCCGAGCCCGAAACGCCGGTAAGGCAGGTGAGGGCTTTGGTCGGGATCTTTAAAGTGAGGTTTTTGAGGTTGTGCTTGCTTGCATTGCGAATGGTGATGTGGGTTTTGCTTTTTCGCCTTTTTTCTGGAATGGGAAGTTTCTTTTTGCCACTGAGATATTGCCCTGTCAATGAGCGTATAATATTAAGTTTATTTCTGGTTTCACTGTCAAAAAAAAATTTATTTACAGTTAAAGCCAGTAATTCTAATGTAAATAGTAAGATCACATTGTCTAGCTGCTATAATTATAGAAAAGTGATTTGAAAAAAAATTAAGCAAAATCGCAATGGAAGCATGACAATGAAGACCAACTTTTTTGTCTGACTAATTGCTTATAACCTGTTTTTCATTCGATGGACTCCGGATAGAAACATTATGACCTCTCAGAAATATTTCTTAATATGGCTTAAAGTTACCTCTAATATAAACAAACACAATGTAGAAAATAGCGACGAAGACCAAACTCCCTTTACTCTTGGGTGAGCCAGCCAGATATTGTCAAAGTGGCGTGAATATAGTCTTGGCTCAAAGAAACGTAGCATTTTCATTAAAAACTCTCAGAAATAGCCGAATGTAAAAATGTGTCTCTTTTTCTCGCCGGTGCGAACATGATCAAAACTGCACTTATCAGACATACAAATACATAAAATAAAATTATGACAAATATGTGCACTGCTTACAAAACTTACAGAGACCACAATTAAAGTGGTTACTTATAACATTTTTTGTCCACTTATTTTTCCATTTCTTTTCATTCTTCACAAGTTTCTCAAAAACAATTACTATATCCTCATCTGCATACAATTTAGCATTGACCTTGTTAGACCTTCAAATAGCAGCTTACTTTATCCTTGACAAAGCAAACAAAGTAAAACCAAAACTGAACCCCATAATTAAAAAGTATGCACATTCAGTTGGCTATTGAAATAAAAACATATTCTTGACAATAACACAAAAACTAGACATGCAGGCAATTTGAATATTGACCCGATATATAATATTAAAAGGGAACCAACTGTTAATGAGGGCAATAAGGTTTTTTAGGGAATTTAGGAATTTATAATTCCTTAATAATCTATACTCTTAACATCAGTACTAGCGCTTCAATATACCCTAGTATCTTAACCCTTCCGTTTACAAAAACAGAATCAATAAAGTTTACTGGGCAAACAGGAAAATCAGCGAACGACGCTTGACTAAAAACCCTTTCAAAGCCATAAAGCATTTAGTCATTCCAACAACCAAGTTCCAAGGCTTTATTTTGAGGTTATAATTGGTGCTTTGAGAGTTAAAACGAGACAGAGCACCTAGTTTCTAGGCTTATTTTGGATTACGAGACTATTTTTGAGAAATCAGCTTTCATATTCAAACCGCATTAGATAACGAACAATAAATACCCCTATTCTACAAGTAATCGTAATTAATTGCAAGGTGTTCTGTTTAATATGGGGTAATTTTAATTTTTGTCTGTAAAAAAACAAATAAAAACGTGGCAGTAGGTATTTTTAAAAAGAAAAGCAGAATATAATGTTATCCCAGGTTTCGGTCCTGATGAGACGATCGAGTGTCCAGCGGCGGAGGCTGTAACTTTTGGTCGTGAAGCAAATCTCTAACGATAACTTCTCCATAACCATAGAGCTCTTCCGAATGCATAATTAAAATATATACATAGTAACAGAGGGAAGGGGGAGGGTAAATTATACCTCCCCCGCCCCATGTCCAAAAGATTTTTTTTTATTATTCTATCTTACTCTTGTAGTAATGCAATCTTTTACCTTCACCTTAAATCTTTACTTGAGACCCAGAGAAATGAACATTAGTAAAAAAACAACAATAAGGTTAAAAATGTTATGTTAAAAAAATTGCGTAGGTAAAAATAAAATATTTTTGTGTTTTTAGGCTATTAAAAATTTCTCCTTCCTTTTATGAAACTAATAAAAAAATCAATGGTGACATTAAACTTTAAAACGAACAAAAAATATCCTGCATATATGGGGCAATAACTTATAAATTTTACTTAGAACATAGTTGAGTACAAATATTTTTTATAAGAAACTAAGAATTTTGCCCAGTACTGAAAGTTCTTAAAATTATAAGATTTTGAGTACTCAAAGTCTCTTTCAGGTTTCTTAAAGGTTTCAAAACAAGGTCTTTTCAAGCCTTTCTAATGTTTAGGCATCACTCAAGTGCCCTCCAAGTAATATGATACAGGAAACAAGTGCAAAGAACGTATCAAAAATATGAAAAGAGAGTTATCTTGTTCACCATTGTTGGGGGTCCAGTATTTATGCCTTTGGGGATGTCAACCTCCCCACAGTCTTCAGGGCATGGGCTGTAAGTTAGGCAATTCGGTCATTGTTTCCATATAGTGTATGTTTTTGAGAAAGGTATGTATGTTTGAACTTTACTTTCCAAAAAGACGAAGGGCATTCAGGTGAACATCTAAGAGAATGTTGAACTAAATCAAAACATATTATCTTTGATTTAACTATTTGTATCAAAATTTCATTTTTTAGAGTTTCAGTTACTATTGAGAGCTCCTTACTACAGTTCTTTACCACAAATCGTTTGATTATTCAATTGATGCGACGATGTACAAGAAGAAGCTGACCCATTTGCCAACATTCGAGTTTGAAAGAACGTGTAAGGAGCAGGCACGCTTACTGATCAACTTTGAGTGCTAGTTAACTTTTTAGTTACATTCAATATCCATTCTAGGACCACTGGGTCAATACGATCCCTGGGAAACAAAAACAACAAAAAAAAAACAGAAAAACAAACAAATAAACACGCATCCTTGATCTGCTTTGTGGCGAAAAATGTAAATTTCCACAGTTTTGTAGATGGGAGCTTGAAACTTCTATTGCAGGGTTCTCTGATACGCCGAATCAGATGGTGTGATTTTCGTTAAGGTTATATGACTTTTAAGGGATGTTTTCTCCTATATGTCACAATACAATGCTACGCAATTTGTGGTAATGATTTGACTTATCTTGTATCTTTACTTATGCAGCGCTAATGCGCTGCCTGTGATTTTCATTTCGGCTTTATGTGGCCTGCTAATGTCAATGCCTTTTATTAAAATAAGCCTGTGGGCCCAGAAACAAATTAATTCAATAAAAAACTCAATAGTATTTCAGTAAAATTAAAAGTTCACTATAAAAACTTAAATATTAAAGCTTCTTTGCAAGTGATTCCGTGAATCTTAAGCCACCCCGGGTGTACCTTTACCCTGTTCGTTCTGTTCTGTTCGGTTCTTTTCAATGGCGTTGTTCGCAATGCGATGTTTTCATTTTGAAGTGTTGTTGTTATGATGTTTCTTGTCCTATGACGTCGGTTGTATGTCTTCATAGTCTTGCTGTTGTTGTTGTTGTTATGTGGTTTCTTACCGTTTTGCAGTGTGTCATTCGTAGAAAATCGCCTGGTATGCAGGCGATGGCTCAAAGCGTGGGCTTTCGACGGGACGTTCGTCTTCCGCGGGCGCCGGCTCGAAGCGATGCTCTTGACGTGCGGGCTGCTCAAATGGCGATTCAGCCTGGTGCGGGTCGTCAAAAGATGGTGTCCCCAACGGTGCGGGTTCGAAGCGTGAAGGCTCGAAACTCGTTTCGTTGAATTGAGGCTCTACACGCTGATGCGGATCGGGAACTAACCTTTAGTTTATCTGCGCATAAAACTTTATCTTTCTATAATTACAATTGTAAAAACACATTAAATTCCACGAAAATATATTTCATTGTTTAATAATGCCATAAAATGAGATAAATTTTCTTCCTATATACTTCAGTAAATTTGACTATGATGACTCTCTAACTGTTTTCCTCTTTTGTATATGTTAGCATTACTCCGATAACCTCTTGCCCTGAAATACAAAAATAAATATACACAATTAGCTTTGGTCCGGTTGCAAAATAAATTATAGCTACATTTCATTTAAACATTTACTTTGTATTTTGGTTTGGTTTATGTAAACAAATTTGGGCTATATATTTTCACATTAGGGGGGGGGGGGGTAAAGTATAGCGGGTCTGTATGGCTTATGTCTTAGATACAATTATTCTGCATGTTATGAAGTAAGAATTGTTTTCTAACATCTCACTGTCCAAATACATAACCCCGAGGATGTCATAAAGAAAGATTTATGGGAAATGAGAACTTCCTGAGAGGGTGTAAAGAGGGAGGTTTTGAATTGGGATGGAGGAGGACCGTGCGTAGCTGTGTTGGTCTCAGGCGGCTTCACGCTGTAGTGAGTTGTTTAGTTAATTGATCTATAGTAATGCCTGAAATGATATTAATTATTTTAGTTTTCAAACCTTCTAATGAATTGGGTCTGGTTGCAAGCTTTGAAGCCTCTAAACTGTTCTTTCATTCAGTAAAAAAGTCAACTTAAAAGTGGAATCAGTCCACTAAAAACTTGTGACCTCATATGCCATTAGTCAGCCCTTAATCCAATTTTACTCACTAAAGTTTTCAACTAGTGCCCTTTTATTACAGAAACGAAAGCCTATTTTGGAAAATTTATTTTATTTACAAAAATAAATACACTGAGTGAGCCCTTTTTCTTGAAGTATTTTTGTGTAAGAATTGATTTTTTTTGTGTTCACGAAACTTGTTGCATATCAATTTTTTCTTTTTCGTGAAAAAAGTACATTGATTTTTTTTTACCTTCTGAAACTGATTTTATTAATGAAACAATTTACGTACTGATTTTTGTTCATGGACCTTGCGACGTGCTGGTTTTTGTTCGTAAAACTTGTTCTATGTACAAATTTCTATTCATGAATCTTTTATACTGATTTTTTCTCCTCGTGGCACTGATTAGGGAAAAAACTCATTTGAATGGCAATAGCGATCTTTAATGCCCTTATTATGAAAATACTATGCCAAAGCTGAAAGAGTGGTAAATCAAAAACCTAAGATATCAAATCAATTATTAAGGAAAAGTTGTGTAAAGAGCCAGGGGAAACAAGTCTGTTACAATTGCTTATTTTATTTGAAAAAGGAGAAATTTTATTTTCGATATAATACCTTTAATTTTTTTTTATAAGAAAAGTTCTAATTGCAAATCTGTACTAATGCGGTTTGACTCTTTTGCAATTAAGGTGAACTTCGGAATTGAAGATGTTATGTTCAGTGTTATATAACTCGTTTCTAGATCTTGTACTTGCAGTAGGTAGTAGTCTGGTTGGAGGCGAACAGGGGGTAGACAGGTGAGAACATAAATTGCAGAATGTGGCTGAGCCAATGTGCAGTTCTCTGGCCTTTGAGGTGGACCTACAAAATAAAATGGGGAAATTTTCCGGGGAGGATTTTCTGGGGTGGGGACGCCGGCTTCCAAAAACATTGAATGAGCTCTGTCAAAACAAGATTCCACGTGCCTACCTTTTTGGTAAAAAATTATGTTGAGGGTGTGGAGAGGGTAAAAGACTTCACGTCTAACTTGATCGTTCCATCATAGAGATTGAAAATCCTTGAATGATTAATTTAAAAGAAAAAACAAAGTTTTTCCGAGGGTAGTAAAGGCAAATGCACGTACACATGCAGACGAGGTTGCAGATGCGTCCACAGATGGCAGCACGGCGGATCTCATCAGAGAACTAAAGGTGTTCCGATCGTACTTCCTTGGACTCGCTCAAGAGAGCGACGAGTTGAGACCATGCCTCAATCTCGTCCTGCAGATGTCCTCTGTCATCAGCGGTACGTCGCACACGCGCGGAGTCTCGCTTTTCTTCTTCTTCCACCCTCTGTCTGACATGGGTTGAAATTTAAATTTTTCTGAAATTTAATTAAATTTAAATTTAGATTAAAAAAAATTAAATTAAATTTAAAAATTTTAATTTTAAAAAATTTTTAAAAAATTTAAAAATTTTAGATTTCAATTTAAATTAAATTTTTTAAATTAAATTTAAATTTAAATTTAAATTTAAATTTTGCTGAAATTAAAGCCATTCTTCTGTCGTGCTAACAATAATTCTTAGCTAAGCATTTTTGGGAAATCAGAGGCTTAATGCCGGTCGGGATTTAAAATAAGATCTCTGAGACACGAGGTCCTTCTGAATATCAAAATTCATTAAGATCCGGTCACCCACTCGTAAGTCAAAAATACCTCATTTTTTAAAATATTTCCTCTCATTTCAACCCCCAGATGGTCGAGTTGATCGATGTTGATCGGTTTATCTTTTGAACGTTTCAACATGACGAAATTATTAGGGCAGTATCATATCCCTTGAATGACCCTGCTTCAAAGGTGGTGCAACAAACTTGAATTTCACAAAAAGAAGTGGTCCAAGGGCTAGAGGAAAAAGGGTGTTGGAGGGCCATTGGTCAACATTGCGCTTTCAATAAGACAGATTTAAAATTCTTGTATTGTTCTGCTTCAAACAAGGTACAACAAGTCTACTTGTTGTATACACCTTGTGTCCTACGAGAAGTCGTAGGACAGAGGTGATCAGGGTCGCAGAGGAGTTAACTTAAGAATATTTCGGCTTTACACGAGAGAGCTGTCCTCGGAAAACTACTCATATAAATAAATTCCAATTCACAGTAAAATGGGATCTATAAAGCTAAAATTGAAAATTTGAAATAATCCACGAAATATTACTGCAACGAAGTTCAATGTGGAATGTTATTAGGACAACCAGACCTGTTTTAAGATAGAAGAAAATAAATTTAAAATGGAGATAGTTGGATAATGAGAAGTTGCGCATCAAAAGAGGTCTTCGGTTTCGCCGGCTGAGCGTTTGGAGTCAACTTCAAGTCGATTGGTGGACTTTCCTCCGGCTTAGCATTTCGAGTCAATTGTAGTTCGGCTGGTCGGTTGCGTCAAAGTTATGAATTATTTTCAATTGTTCGGTGGGGGGTGAATGTTTATAATTAGGTTGTGAAGGTTGTGCAAGGGGGTACCGTATGTGCACTAATTTTCCCTTCAGATCTCACCGATGGAGTAAACAAAATATTAATATTCCTTGAATTGTGAAGGTGATGCATAGACCTATCACTGACGAAAGAAGGAGTAGTTTGTAGAGCCGAGGGAGCATTCACCATGAAGTTGATGAAAAGTGAATGACGCGCAAGAATATAGAGTGACCGCAAATCAAATTAAGGGCTAGTTAGGTTATTTAAAGAACAATTGGTTTCTTGTATAAGCCTTCTTGCTCTATTTGGTTTGGATCCGAAAAACAGTAATTTGAAATTTGAATTTGTCCACATTGTAATATATCATTATTATAGTCTAGTCCAGTGGAGTTCACCGATGCAAATTTTAGCAAGTCGAAAAAACCTTTGCCAAGTGTTAAGCCATCCATTTGCCCCAGCGATGTTGTGACTCAAGAAGATCGTGAAGTTTCGGCTGTTTTATCGCCAAGCAAGACCACAACCCCAGAAAAGACGGCTGAACAAAGGGACACAACTACAATGGCGCGTAACTAATATGGTGCGTAACGACTTACGCGCGCGGGGGGGCTGGGGGGGCGCGAAGTGCCCCACCAACTAGGTGTTGGGGTGGCGCGAAGCGCCACCCCAACAGCTAGTCTATATATATATGTTTTTAACCACGTAAAACTTGCGAATATACAACATTCTTCGCTGTCCCATTGTCTGTGCATATAAAGAGATTGTCAGGTTTACCGGATGAGCAGTATGAAGCCGGCCATGAGTGTAACGAATGCGAGGCCGTTATAACCATGAGTGGCAATCACACCGAAGACGACGACGATGAATGCGCCAGTCGGGCCGCCGATCTGCACGCGGCTGCCTCCAAGCGCTGAAATCAGGAAGCCGCCGCTGATCGCGGTGACGAGGCCTGTTTAGGGATCTGCACCCGTCGCGATCGCAATTGCCAGGCTGAGCGGCATCGCCACCAGGACGTCAGTCGGTTGATACTGTACGAAAAAGCAAGCACGCCTAAAATGGAAAACGTTGTCCCAACGACTGTGACGAAAGTTTTGGTAGCCATTTCATGCCGGGGGAGTTCGCAAAATTTTATTAAAAGGAAAAAAAAGAAGAAAGAAAGAGGGAAAGAGAGAGAAAGAGAGAAGAAAAAGAAAGAAAGAAAGAAAAAACAGACAAAAGAGAGAGACAGAGATCCATAATGATTTAATTTTCACGTTTTCCAAGAATTCCGGCTTCCCCCTCCAACTACCCCCAATGTCATCGGATCTGGTCGGCATTTAAAATAAGAGCTCTAAAGCACAAGATCCTTCTGTATATCAAATTTCGGTAAGATTTGATCAACCGTTCGCAAGTTACAAATACCTTATTTTTTCTAATTTTTCCGAATTACCCCCCCCCCCTCCCCCCCCCCCTCCCCTCTCCTCCCCTCCTTTTCTTTCAGCGATAAAATTCTGAGATAGTCAGTTGATTTGGAATTATCGGAAAACTACTTATATTAAGCGTCCAGTTTTAGAGGCAGTAATGCCATACGGTGGGCGTGTTCGTTTCTAAAGGTGCAGGTAGAATGGTAATTTTCAAATTCTAGAAGTCAATTTTTCCTTCCAATTGTTGTCCCTGGCAATTTTTAATTAATGCAAGGTTTCTGTCGCAATGATGGTAAGAATTGTTCAGATGGGTAAATCGTTCACAGGCAATTTTACAGAGGGGGGGGGGAGATTCTCAGCGAGGATGGAACTTCCTGGAGGGTATTTGACAGGGCCGGGGTACACTTAATGTTGTATGAAATTTCCACGGAGGAACTTTCCGTGAAGGGAGGGATATATTTCATAGATGGTGAGCCAGATTTACCGGCATTATTTGGAAAATGAACAGAAATTATGTCATATATGAAGGGTTGCCTACTCCTCACTCTACATTGATAATACCTATAATGATGTCCAAAGTAAAACTAAATTTTTTACAGTTGCTACTCGTCCAAAATCAATCATGTATATGATTGAATGTCAATGTGAATAAGCGTAAAGTAATATGGACTGGTAACTCCTCTGAGAATATCAATGATTGAATTATCATTAAAGTTGATGACACATAAGTGGAACTTGAAAAAAAAAAACAGGGTACAAGAGAGATCTTGGAATATCAAACCTCTCAATATTCAGAAAACCCAATGAGCCATTAGTAAATAGATAGTACCAATTGATTGAGCATAATGATTTTAGGGGGTGGGGCACAAATCTTAAGGTGAAAAAAATTCTAAGTTTAGTTACTGAAAGCTGCAGTTTTGTATCATCGCAGCCAGAAGTCGGACTTCTGTTTTTTGGTTTTTTTTTTTCGTTGTTTTCAGTATTGAACACTATTCTTTTTCTGGCTTCAACATGGGCTAAATCGATTTGTGAACCGACATCGACGGCGGTGAGATAAGGTTTATTGGGAATGAGTGGTAGCTTGATTTGATAAGCGCCGGGATCAGAGATGATGGCTGCGAGCGCTAAAAGACGAGGCACAGAAGATGGGGTTTGACTCGGTAAGCGTAAATGCCAAAAAGCAGTCGACAAGCCGCGTTTAGCGTTGGCGCGCAAGGCATTCTCAACCGTGCCTTCACCGGAGTTGTACATTAAGGTTCTCAGAAGAACTTAATAGTAAAAATTGCGAAAACAATCTATCGAAAATTTTGAAAAAGAAGCAATTTGTAATGGGGAGGGAGATCCTCGTAGAATAGTGTCCCCTCAATTTCATCATATGTACATATTAATTCTTTTTAACAATTTAATGGGAGATGAAATCAATAGGGAAAAACCTGAAGCATCTCCAACCTGATTCATCATAATACGGGATCGATATTTAATTTTACGCTGGGGGAATTTGCCGGAAGTTCAATGGAATTTTTTTTTTGTCTAACTTTACCGGGTTAAAATATTCTCGTGTATTTTTCCATATGGGGTGGGGAATTACACGGGAGGAATTCTCCATGGGGGAGTTTTCCATGAGGAGATTCTCCAGACGGAATTTTCTGGGGGATCAACTGTTTCTTAGGAGCCGAGGAAAGTCATTTTTGGTAAGAATTTTCTACGAAGGGGTCCTCAAACAAAAATCCTGGATACGGCCTTGGCTGTGGGAGTGAAGTCATAGGTAATGAACTTGCTTGTAATAGATTTGTTTGTAATAGATTGTGTGAAGGCCTTGTGGGTGAAGAGTTATGGGTTGGAAGTTCTTGGTTTGGGTCTCAAATGGAAACTGTTTCTTCTCTTATTTGTAATTTGTAAATTTGTTTGTAAATTTGTTGTAATTTGTTATTTGTAATTTGTAAAAGCGTCCCCAAGGACATAGTTATTAGGTTTTTCGACTATGATGAATAAAATGGCTATCTCAGAATTTTGAACCGGTGACTTTGGGGAAGAAATGAGTGTGGGAGGGGGCCTAGGTGCCCTCCAATTTTTTTGGTCACTTAAAAAGGGCACTAGAACTTTTGATTTCCTTTAGAATGAGCCCTCTCACAAGATTCTAACACTCAGTCAATACAACCATCCCTGGAAAAAAAAAATTAACGTGAGGGCAGCTATTCAAACTTCAAACCAAATGAAACCCCTCCAAAGTTCATAGATCAACCTTTTCCATTAAAACCATATTCTTGTGGCATAGCTTACAACCCAAGCCCCAGGAGTCTAAGGGTTGTATCAGTCCCGAAAGCA
This sequence comes from Alatinidae sp. Z8VKAUB7J3, assembly GCA_010016025.2. Taxonomy (NCBI): domain Eukaryota; kingdom Metazoa; phylum Cnidaria; class Cubozoa; order Carybdeida; family Alatinidae; species Alatinidae sp. Z8VKAUB7J3. The sequence goes on from JAAAKM020721499.1 coordinate 238,877,794, forward strand.
TTGTCATATAACCTTTGGATCATTTTGAGCGTAATAGCTTTTTTAAATTTTCTATCAAATGCATTTGGGGAAAAGAGGTTGGAGGGGGGTCAATCGGTCTAGTATTATTATTAATTTGCCGAGATATACTTGAACCAACATCTGAAATAAAACTATATAAGCCAGAGTTAAATACTGTCGCAAAACCAGATTTAGCCCTAGTTTTAAGCGGTCACACTCGTTTCAGGAAGGCAGTGACAATCCGAATTGCAATCACTTGCCCAGTAAATACTCGGCTCTCAATAAAACGGAATTGTCTTTATCCGTAAAAGCGTAGTGTTCGGGTTTCAAACATGAGCTCTTGTCCATTAAACAACATGCATAATTTTAAGCCCTTGCCCAGGTTCTGCTGCGGATCTTGTCCAGGAAATTTGTTGAACCCTTCAAATATATTGAAAAAAATGGCAAACTCAAAATGTTAATCAAAAGTCTTGGGGGGGAGGGAATGGGTAGCAAACAGAATCTTGGAAGCGGGTGCTTAATCTCCCATGACTTTCAATTCATAAGGACACAATAACTGTGGCCGAGGGGGGCCTAGCACGTGCTTAGCCACGCCTGGAGGGTTTTTTTGTGTTGTATAGCCTTGTAGACTCCTTTATAGCTTTGATAAAGTAGCGAGAAAGAAAAGATTTGACATTTTGTAACCGACCTTTCACAGTTAGAGATTTATAACGTTCGGTAGTCTTAGTACCTTTTCTTCTTATCATATAAATTTCAGGCAAGAAAAATTTCGTCTCTATCTTTGTTACAGAGACAAAAAAAAGAGAACAAAATATAAAATATATAAAAATTAAAAGGGAAATTAAAAAAACAGAGGGAAGGGGAAACAAACAAATAAGTGCAACAACCTGGGCAGCACCATCAGCCAATAAAAAAAGAGAAACAAAAAGGAGAAACTAGTGGGATATTTTATTTACTGTTTCTGTGATGAAGGGGACAAAAGTTTCATATCTGGAAGTAACGCAGCGAATGAGGGACAAAATAATGGGTGTCCAGCTTCCGGTGAAACACAGAACAGATCTCTGTCAATGCTGAGCAAAGTTCATTCGCAGGTCGCTTGGACGAACCTCCGAACCAAGAGCCAATCTTCTCCGCCAGGTTGGCCAGTTTGCCAACCATTCGCGATCTCTCTTGTGGCAGCCTCGAAACCCACGATTCCCAGTTATGATCTTGTCCTACCTCCCGCAACAACGCTGAATAGTCGACGTTTGCCCCTTTCAGGCTGTGCTTCTACACTGTTCTCATAGTTAAATTCATCACTGTGGTCGCAAATGGTCCGTCTGTCTGTCGGTCCCAGTTTTGCCAGTTCGGGCACTTCCAGACAAGCTAGGACGATGAAAGTTAGCAGGCATATCAGGGACCAGACCAGATTAAATTAGGAATAGTCTTTTTCCCGATTCGAGCATCTGGGGGGGGGGGGGGGGCGCCGCAACCAGATAGTTTGGAAAAAGAGGGCACGGTAGGAACTTTCTATGGAACAATTTTTCGTGAGGGGAATTTTTCATTGGGGTGTAGGTGGACTTCCTGGGTTTATTTGAAAAGCGATCAGAAATTAAACATGAAAAAAAGAGTTTTTTATAGTGAAAATAAGGAGCAAATTAAAGCCTAAAATGAACAGAAGGTATTCCGTGTACAGTGAGGATGCCCCCCTTCTCAATACCCCGGTCTTTATGCAAAAGTTTGACCTTTCCGGCGCTTTTCCTCCTCGGCCTTGGCCGCGTCCTCTGCACGCTTGCGCAATATCTCAAAGGCGGAATTGCGGTCGAGGTCCTCGTCATACATGCCGGCCACCGGGCTGACGGTCATGGTCTTGCGCCGCTCGCTGTCGGTGAGCGGTCCGAGCCGTGACGATGGCGGCCTGATCAGCGTCCTTTGAACGATGGACGGAATGCCCTTGGTCTCAAGCGTCGAGACCGGCGCCTCCCGATAATTTACCCTGGTTGATAAATTATTAATCTGGTTAGGTAGGCGCAGGAAAACCTCCTTCGGAAATATAAAATTCTCAAGGAATAAAAAAAGGTAAAAATAGCAAATCCGTTTTTTCTTATATGGATATGTGCAGTATTTATCAGCTGACACCCCCGCTCCAGAGCCACAGACAAAAGACAAAGTACGCACCAATCTGAAAAAAACAACAGGCTAGACTATTACATTTCAACGTGTAAGGTTTTCTTAAGGAAAGGGTTGTCATATAAGCTTTGGAGAAGGCTCATTTGATTGAAAACCAGTAGTTTTAGGGTTTTTTTAAGCCAAAGTAATCGGAAGGCGACAATCTTCCCCCTATGTTCTCTTATCCCCAATGCATCCGATAGAAATTTTGAAATGGCCATTTTGGTAAAAAAAAAAAAAAAGTCTAATAGTACGCTGACGTAAGCTCGAGAGATTGTTAGTTATGTCAGTCACCTATCTTGAGCCTGTGCTTATTCTTTCCACCAAGCTTCATCCTGATCTCTCCGCTTTAATCGTTTTCCAAGATTTCCGACCCCCCCCCCTCCTAATGACAATGGATTTGGTCAGAATTTAAAATAAGGGACCTGAGTTTCGAGGTTCTTCTAAATATGAAATTTCATTAAGATAGGATCACGCTTTCGTAAGTCAAAAATGCCTCATTTTTATAATTTCTTATCTACCATAATTCAAATTTAAACACTTTTCAAGCTCTTAAAAATGATGAATTTTCAAAAAATTATGACAATTCATATAACTGACCTACCAATAAAGTAAATAAAGTATGATTTATTGCTTGCTTTCACAAATAATATTTTTTTTTTATCTCAGTGCCATCTTTTTTATCATTTTCAAAAAAATAATGCTACATTGTCTCAGTGCTAAAACTATTTATAATAAGGCTAGTTTATTAGCCGGGATGACCTCTTATTCCCGGCACCTTGATGTAATTACACACGCAAAACTTGTCGCTGTCGAGGCATTTGCATGCACTTGAAACAATTCGCCCGATGAATGCCGCCTTAACGGGTCGCCCAGACCCTGTTCAGGCGGTATCCGCTATTCATGGTGTCAGACCTGCACATTGTGCGTGAACCGAGAAGGAGGATCACACCATGAAACCGACCATGTATCTTGTCGACAGAGTGATCTATCACTCAGGTAATTCTTATACAAACCCCTTCTCATCTTTTACAAACCCCTTCTCTTCTCTATTAAACATAATGCTTTTTTACTAATATTCCTAGCTCCTGTCTTAATTTTCATCCTTAAGACAACATCAGCAACTTCACAAATCGTTTTTCTAAAATTATTCCAACCATCTTCCACATTGTCAAATTTTAAACTCTCAAGTTTAATATTCTACTGTTTCTGGAAATGTGATACGCTGAATCTGATGGTGCGATTTTCGTTGGCATTCCTTGCATATTTCTGGGTGGTTCATCCTTTTCCAAAGATCAGACAATTCTTTTCAGACTCGCAGCTTTTGACAACACTAAATATAATGAGTCTTATATATTTGGAATCAGCATAAAAAGTCAATTCTTTCGACGAACCTATTGATATCAAAATCCTGCTTTTTTAGATTTTCGGTTACTACTGAACCAAGTAGCTCTTATTGTTCCATAGGCTCTATCCCTAATATACGGATTACTCGCCTCACCAGTTACATTTATCACGTAATGTGCCCCGTTTGGATGTGCCGTAGCCCAACTAATAGTATATACTCCAGTTGCTTGACCACTTGCTCTGGCGACAGAAAAGGCATGCCTACCATTATTCGCAGTAATTGTCAAATTTGCTCCATTAAATACACCACATACCCAAAAAGGAGATGTTATTGAACTGGTTTTTGACTAAGTTAAACAGAATGGCTATCTCAAAATTTTGATCCGGTGACCTTGGAGAAAAATTTACGTTGGAGGGGGCCTCGGTGCCCTCCAATTTTTTGGTCACTTAAAAAGGACACTAGAAATTTTAATTTGCGTTAGAATGAACCCTCTTGCGCCATTCGAGGACCACTTGGTCGATACGATCACCCCTGAGGAAAAAAACAAAAAAAAAAATACGCACCCGTTATCTAACAGGTAATAACGATATAACAAGTGAGCAATCATCACCTTCAAGTGGATGCTGTAATTGCCTTGGAAGCCGGAAATCTTGGAAAAAGCTTAGAGTGAAGAGATCGGGATGAAACCTGATGGGAAGAATACGCACAAGTTTTAGATACGTGATCGAAATAATTGGAACGGATCAGTTCTCTTTGGGGGAGCTGTGGGATGTTTTCGGAAAAATTTGCAAAATTGAGGTATTTTTGTGGGACAAAGTCGCAAGAAAAGATTTAAGGGAAATCTTTTTCCCTTCTTTTTCCCTTGACTACTTGGGAGGGTGTAAAGAGGGAGGCCTTGAATGGTTTGGGATGGAGGACGAGCGTGCGTAGCTGTGTTGGCTCTGACGGCTTGGTACTGCGGTGGTTTGTTAGTAGTAGCAGTAGTAATTTTTTTTTGAGTTGGTTTTACCGACTGGCTGGCCATTTTTACTGACTGATTTGGCTGAAGAAGCTTCATATGACAGAAAATAAAAATAAGAGGAGAAACAACCTATTCAAATGTGTGTTAGATTAAGTATAGAACTGGGAAATAGATATCTCAACATCTCTTTAGTCAAACTTTGCTTACATTAAACAAAAAATCTGCAAGAAAAGAACAAAAAAATTGCCCCAGCCTCCCTAGATTCTAAAAGATATTTTGTGTGTCTTCATCAAAAGATGATTTTACAGAGTTAGTGAGCTTTGTGACTATGTTCAGGCCAGCTTGGGGTTTGACGAGATTTTCCCCGAGGATTTTGATCACAGAAATACTGACTCGTTGATGGATAGTCTGTCGGTAGACCACGCTGAAGAGGCCGCGACGAAATTGTGGAACCGCAGCAGGTCATCGGCCGCTACGCCTTGTTCGACGCCATCGCGGCGGGGGGCATGGCGACGGTCCATTACGGCAGGCTCTTGGGCCCGGTCGGTTAAGTTCCCGACAGAGAGAAAACTCGACTGAGTCGGGGACAGAAAAAAAACACTTAACACATAGGTCTAAAGTAATCGTACTTCTACTAATATTCCACTGTTCTAGATACGTGATTGACATAATAGGAAGAGATCCGCTCTCTTTGGGAGAGTTCGGGGGAGGGGTGTTAATCGGAAAAACTAGAAAAATTAGAGGTATTTTTAACTTAAGAATGGGTGACCAGATCTTAATGGGTGCTGTAATTTTTTTTAACTTCGAAGTTTGAACTTGCAAATTATTAACTCGTGCATCCTCAGTGGTTTGAAGGATATTGTGTTGCTGATTGATGTTGGCCGTGGACGATCGTGCAAGTAAAAGCTTCTTTTCAGTGCAGGTTCATGCTAATTTCAATAAGAAAAGCAGTCATTTTCCTTTTTCCGTTTTTATGCTATTAAAGTATTTTTGGTTCTATTTGAGCATAAGGGTTTCAGGGGTCATTCATAAAGATTTGGGACAAAGTTCAAGTTTTGGTGTAAAGAGCGAGGTATTGATGAGGAGATGAACCCCTCACATACGTAATAAAAATACACAAATATAGATTCGTTACGTAAGTTAATTTGTAAGATACGTATGTTCGTCACAAACAAAAACGTTCGTAAAAAAAAAAAAAATTAGTTGCATTTTTAAGTAACCAAAAATTAGAGGAAAACTAGACCTCCTCCCTAACTGGTGCTAATTAACTCTACAATCTTGACTGACAATATTGAGAGCTTGCTGATTTTGTATACCTGATAAAGAGAGAGGTGAATTTGGATAGTTATTTGGATAGTGAATTTGGATACATTTTGGTGAAGATTCTGCTGAGTCTTGAACAAGGAAAATCTGGGTTATCTCTTGATTATATATGTGTCGATTTGCTTTAGGATTTCAATAAGGATACCGTTTGACCAATGATCATGAAAACCCCATCCCGAATAATGCCAGATCGTCGAGCATCGCTGCGACGGCAGCCTTGGCGCACGGCTTCAAGACAACGGAAAATAATCCGGAAGAGCCGGTAAAATCGCGTTTCCAGATTGCGTGTCCCGGATCGTCTTCGAGAGCGGGATGCAGCACGCGCGCCACTTCGTCTCGTTCCCGCAGCCAGTTGGCCATCGCCAGGGCCGAGTCGGAATGACGATTGAGACGGGAATTATGCAGGCTTATCTTAGTTTTCACGGGATTCTTGGAGAAACTAAATTTCATCAGGGGGAGGGCAAACTAGGGCCTGGAGGGAGCCGTGGTCTGGGGGCATATATGCCCTTCCCCCTGCTCCACTGCAAATTATACTGCTGCAGTGTTCATATTTATTATTAACTAGCTAGCCTCCATACCTCTGTACGCGTCTTACACGTCTAGGCAGACTTTCCAGACAGCTCCTGTTTATTTAAAAAGCTTTAAGGCCCAAATATCCAAATTTATGGATTACAGGTCATAACATCTTCCCTCTAGGAGGAGCACGGTAGTATTCAATATATGATGGCAGGAGAGGAGGAAGGGTGGAGTTATTAGTATAGTAATTCCTTCCTGAGTATCAAATAGAGCCTGAGAAAGATTGGAAAATGGTTGCCTAGAGATGTTCGTTTCTGTCCTTACAGAGATCATCTGAAAAATTTGCGCTTTTAACTGACGAGTGGGTGATCGGATCTTAATGAATTTTGATATTTAGAAGGATCTCGCGACTCAGAACTCTTATTGAAATCCCGACCGGCATTAAGCTTCTGATTTTCCTTTTAAAGCAATGTATTGATTCTTAGAATTTTGCCAGAGCTCATACTATATGAGTAGCTGGGACATTTTCATCTTTTCTTGTATTTTTTCATAATATGAGATCATTTTTGTTATTGTCTTGAGCCGCGCGAGCTGTTCATGACGCTCCGTTTCGCGATCACGGGGAAGAAGGTGTCGCCGCCGATCCTCGAGTCGATGGCGATCCTCGGCAAGGCGGAGTGCATCGAGCGCCTCGACGCGGCGATCGACGTCCTCGGCAGCCCCGAGAACCCGATCGTCGGCGGGACCGATTCGAAGCCGGAAGGACCGGAAGGAGACGCCCCCGGTGGCGAGACTCGTCCTGAAAGTTAGCGGCTCAGATTGCTTGAATTCAGAAATGAAGCACTTATCTTTTTCGAGGATCAACATTTTCAGTTGGGTTCCAAATTACATGATTGTAATTGGCTTCAGCAGCTTGCGTACTTGCGAGACATTTTTCTCAGAAATAAATAAACCTAATGTAGGATTACAGAACAGTTCCATTAGTTTTCTAAGGAATCTGACAAGATGGAATCTACGACAAAAATCTACAAATTTTGGAAACCCTACCGTTCGGCTTCCTGGGTGCCTTGCAGTTTTTGGTGTTCTCGGTCAGTTTGTTGGACGGTGGTTCCATTTTTCCGGGTTCTGCCCTGCAGGGGTTTTTGTTTTGCTCCTTGTGGGGGCTGGCCTTTCTGGGCGGTATCCGCTGGGGTGCGGGTATGGGCCTGAACCAGTTTGTGACGCGCGAGCTGGTGCTATCAATGGTGCCCGTGGTGCTGGCGTGGGTTGCGCTGGCCATCGACCCTGAGAATTATTCACGGTTGGGACAAAATACCTTACATTCTCCTTGTCAAGGAGTCCTATCTCCCTACCTCGGCAGCTCGACGTGTTACTCTTTGCACTAAATTCGGGAATAATCTATGTTGCAGCCCACGCTTTCAATGTATACTCCCAGCCCTTATTGCCCACCAAAACCCTGTTTACCTCGATCAAAAGTACATAAAAACCCCGATTCTACATCTCTCAAATTAAGGGTCTTAAGGTTTTTGATTTGTTGTAATCCCTTGTTAAAACATATACAAATATTTTTGCAAACACCAGTTTTTTGCTCTTGACGCAATTTAGTGTCTTCTCATACTAAGTCTATTCAAAGATATTTGATTATTGAAGCTAGTCCGATTTGTAACAACGACATGTACTAAGCTCTAAACTTTTGGTTTTCTTTTTAAGGCTTTTGAATTGTTGTAAAAAAAAAATACAATTTAGATAGGGCCGGATTGGGATGAAAGTTGAACCATAGGTGCCAAGGACCATGAGACACATAAGATGAAGACCCTAGCTCAAATAGAACAAGAGGGAGGGGCTTTACCTGCTAAAGAAAAGTTTTTCGTTTAATTCAGAGTAACTTGCGACTGGAGTGATGGATCTGAATGAAATTTGAACCAAAGAGGCCTAAGACCATGGCATGTATCAAGTCTTAGGATGAAGACCCTAGCTCAAATATGTGACGTGTCGCGATGAGGCGAGGAATTGGTCGGGCGTGGTGCGCCCGACACGATAACGCCATCCAGACTCTCGGCTGCCTTGCCGCCAAAATAGGGTCCTTACCAGCACTGCGGGCGTGTAAGTGGTAAAGGGGTTGGCCGTAAACAGCGTCGTCCCCAATCCTTGCGCACCGAGCGTGACCGGATCGGGTGGCCCGTAGTTCCAGCGTCCTTCAATGCTTGTGGTGATCTCGAAGTTTCACGACTTACAAATCTTTCCAAAGGGGCTCTAAGGGTTATGTTATCCTCAAAGACATAGTTATGGGGCTTTTCGACTATGCTGAGCAAAATGGTTATCTCTGAATTTTTATCGTGTGACTCTTCGGAAAAAAGAGTGGGATGCAGGGGGGCCAGTTGCCCTCCAATCTTATTGGTCACTTAGAAAGGGCACTATAACTTTTAGTTTCCGTTCAAGTAAGCCCTTCGTGATATGCTGTTTTTGAACCATTGTTTCTTGGTCCCGGTGAGAAATAACAGACAAGGGCCCCCCCCCCCCCCCCCGACCACAGTATCAATGATGCCTTGATAGCCTGACTTCTCAATAGCTCAAAGCCTTGTTACATCAACATCTGAAACTTCCGACATTTGAACTATGGCATCTAACAATCTTAGAGTCTGACCTTTCTATATTCCCCAATTTTGATATACTGACACATAATGATTGGAAACTGGTGGTTTACCACCGTCGGCAAGGGTAACAAGGAGCGGGATATTTCGGTGAGCGCCGCCATGCTTCGACGTCGAGCTCGGCCTCGGTGACGCGCTGGCGGAAGTAGAAGTCGGTGCGATCGGCCAAGGGCGCTCTTCCCTCCAAGGAGCCAAGAGCGCGGCGCGGCGATACGGGGACATCCTTGTCCCGAGGAATTTCCAGGTGAGCGTCAGTCGCTCACACCGGCGACGAAATTACAGACCGGGACACCGGGACACAAAATGACGATCGGAACATCTATATTTCCACTAAGAAACAATGGCCCTAGCTCATATGGCACTTGTGACGAGGTCTGAAAAGCCAAGAACTCATATGGTATGATCTGTGTGATATTCTAAGAATCAATAGATTGCTTTAAAAGGAAAATCAGAGGCTTTTTGTCGGTCTGGATTTAAAATAAGGGCTCTGAGTCACGAGGTCCCTTGGCTCTGCTGATTTATTTTTACAGTTCAACGTGGCAACAGACGAAAATGAGCTATTACCAGGGTCGTACCCAAGATTTTGTTCGGGAGGCGGGGGTACAAAAAGCTTTAAAAACCGCACCAAAAATGCATTTCATACATTTTTATTACGTTTTTACGAGTCAGACAAATATTTCGGAGGTGGGGCTGGGTTCAAACCCCCCTAGCCCCTGCCCTGATTACGGCCTTGGCTAGTAATTTGTAATTCATTACAAATTACGCCCCGGATGTTGGATCCTTTCCCTGTGGGACACCTTTAGAGAGCCAATGCTTATCTATTTCATTCGCAGGGACTGGGGCTAGTTTTCGTGTTTTGTGGGACAACGAGACTTGGGCAATCGATGAAACTACGTTAGTGTGAGGTGCTAACAATCTTCCGTTTCAAAAAAGAGAAAATCGGATCCCTAAGATTCCTATTCATTTGGTACCTTCAGCTGACTCTTGACGACAGCAACCCTCCTTATCGAGGGTTTGATACTCCCTATACTTTTATGTCCAATTCGCAATAGCCTAACAAAAATGCACATAAACGAATTTGTAATGCGTTTTAGAGATTTTGCCCCCCCCCCCCCCCCCAGAAAAAAATACTGCCTCCATCCTTGCGTCAAAATAATCAGTAATTATCTTTTAAGTGTTTAGACTGCAATTCATCCTATACCGTTCTACGATTATTACACGTAATGTTTTATCCACTAGAGACTTATCGAATTTTAAATCCTTGAAACTTAAAACCTCTTGAAGGCGGTAAGGGATGTATTCTTGGTATTTATTCCACTTCGAGATTGTTCTACATTCAAAATAATCGTCGACGAAGCTTCGAAATCAATGTTACGCCATATAGGTCTCCTGGTGTAATCAGTGCGAGCGAAGTTCTGAGGAGTTACTTTCGCCGACCCCGCGTTGTCTTTGCGTACGCTCGCCTGCGTCACGCTACGGCACGCATCTCGCACGTGCGCGAGATTCGATGCCAGGCGCCGCTCCGGTAGCTTCGCCGTGTCGCGTCGTGTGCTCAGCGCTTTGCCCCGCACGATGTGTCAGTGCGCAAGGATGAGGCGTGCGAGAACAAGTCTCAACTTGCCCGGCCAGCGAAGGACACGATATCCAGTGTCCGTGCCAGCCAGGCCAGCGCGCGTGTTTCTTAGCCTTGGAAATAATTCACATGGAAGGAGGAAAACCGATTGCTGGAATGAGGTTTAGAGGCTATTACTGACACACAAGTGAATGTTATATTATAGTATTTTTATCGTGTTTTGAGCAAAACCACAGTTTGAACGTTGATTACATATTTTATTCGATTTTCGAACATCAACGTCTTTACTTGGCGTTCATTAAAAAAAACGAAGATTTTTTGTTAAATAAATAATCTTAGTTGCCCTCTAAGTTTTTGATTACTTAAAAAAGCACCTAGAACTTTTAATTTTTTACGAATGTTTTCCTTGGTAAAAAGTATACGTAACTTACGAATTAACTTACGTTACGAACTTCTATATTTGTATGTTTTTATTGCTTATATGAGGGGGTTCAACCCTCTTCGATACCTTGCTCTTTACACTAAAGCTTAGACTTCGTCCAAATTCCTTAAGAATGGCCTCTGAATCAGAATTATGCCAACTAAAAATGTCTTCGATGGAAACTCCTAATTAAAGTATAGATCACAGTCTAATTTCTTTTTCTTTTTTGCAATTTCAAATTCAGGCTTTGGTTTTTTTCTGATTTTTCAGGCTTCTCTGTGTTTTTTTTTTATAATTGCTCTTTTCATTTTTTGATAATGTGGACCCTTGTCCAAAATAAGAGTGTTTTATGCCTATCTGTACACTAGGAAAATAACCCCGACATACAATATATTTGGTTTACTATCACAATAAAAAATCATAGCTAAGAAGCCACTTAAGGTAAAACTCAATGCTAAAATTGGCCCAAAAATAACACAAATCAATTATTGCTTATATTGGCCGCTGTTTTACAAAATTCGAACTTTAGCGTAAAGAGCGAGGTATCGACGAGGGGGCAAACTTCCTCATATACTTAATATGAGGGGCCCACCCCTTCATCAATACCTCGCTCTGTAGTAGTATCCCCAAAAATTTCAACTTAATGCCCCCAGTAGTTATCGATATATTGCTGAGGCGTCTTATTGGCAACCATAAGCTTTTGGTTTGTTTTAAAGCAACATTTAGTTTTAAAGCATAATGGACAAATTGCATTATTGTGGGGGTTGTCATGCTTAATATCCCTAAAGACGTACTTGCTTGACAGTTCTACTTTGCTGAACAAAATGACTGTCTCAAAAGTTTGGCTGGATGGCTAAGCATGGATCTGAGTTTTTTTTTTAGTGCCTTTGACATGAGTTTTCTTTTTTAAGTTTTGACTGCTTATTTGATGAGTCCATTACCTTAGGGTTATGTTGAGCTGCTCATTTTGTGACTAATGTCCCACAGTTTGTTAAAATTGTTGGATTGTGATGGCACGAAATTAGGGCGTTATCAGATGTGAGTCTTTTTGGTATTCCATGGCGACTCATTTGGCTTTTCAATCGATACATACACTCTATTATTCTGTTGCAGAGATGAGAGGTGAAGGGCAGAGCTGTCATCATTGTCATAGGGTTAGACTACTCGGGGCGGACGGGTCGCGTGGCCAAGCCTTCGCAAGTTTTTTTAGAATTCCTTGTTTGTGGTTTTTTATTTATTTATTAATATAGGGGAGCGATAAACAATGTGTCAACGGCGTTCATTTGGAGTGCCGAGCGTACTACGGGGAACGCAAATATTCGTATGCTGGAGAAAATTTTTTAACAATTTTTAACAGCGTACATCCTTTTGAAAATATGGGCAAGATTTCATCCATCCAATAAAGAACTTGAGCTTGAATTGGTATTGTTTAATTTAGTTTTAAACCTCCTCAGATTGACCTGAAGAATAAAGCTTAATACCATTCCCATAAATGACTGTCTATGCTCTTTGACAACCATGACACACTTTCACTCTTTTGATTAAGTTAACGGTTTCAACCTCTAAGGATGCTCTGATAAATCCCTCCAACTTACTGAAATTTGTATCCCCCTCTCTAAAAGCCTTACTTAACTGGGAATGCCTATTGGAATTCAATTAAAGAAACTATTGAGCTTGCCGTCCAAAGTCTTGAAAAAAAAAAAGGCTAGCTTATGCTTCACTTGTCTCTAATATTACACACCTTAGTCGTTTCCATCTTTCCAAACTTTCCAATAGTCTAGCTATTTGTACAATATGGCCAGCGAATTCACACATTATGTGGAACATCGACATCAGAATCACTGCCAAGAACTGGTCTGTCTTCCGTGTCTGATTTTTCCTCTTGACCAGACGTTTCGGCGGCATTAAAAATTGGAGCTGGAGAAAGAGTTGGAGGGGGCCAATCAGCATCAAGAAACATCACATTAATGGCTTCAGACTTGATACTTGATAAACTGAATCGTGAAGAATCATCCAAATCCTTTAATTTTCACAATGAATCAAAATTATGTATATTCGTACCTTAAACTACGACTTTTTAAGATTTTTCTTTAGTGTTTTTTAAAATACGATGTTTTAGGGCAGTACCAAAGAGGATGGGAGGCTTAGAACGAGTGGGAACTGGCACTACTGCCTAAAAAAACTCCCAACGCCATCTAGCATTTGGCAGAACTTAGCTTCTTTGATAGATATAATTAATTTGTGTAGTTGGTATTTTCCTTATTTTAGAAAATAGAGAGAAACACCCCATAAAAGTCATTGAATCTTAATGAAAAAAAACACCATCAGATTCAGCGTATCAGAGAACCGTATGGTAGAATTTTCAAGCTCCTATCTACAAAAATGTGGAATTTTGAATTTTTTGCCAGAAGACAAATCATGGATGCGTGTTTTTTTTTTTTTTCATGGGTGATCGTATCGACCCGGTATTTTTTATAGTTTTATACAATTATTCGATTTGGTAGGAAAAGGTTGTGTTTTGGGGAAATAGGAATAGATTTTTGGGGGGGGGGGGGCAATTATCTGCTGGTGGGATTTTCCACACAGGTAATTTTTCATGGGAAGGAAAGTTTTCAAGGAGTATATTTTTCAGAAACTAATTTTAAAAACTTGGGAAATTCTTGCTTTCTCATTGTAGACTAAATATTACGCGTGGAGATGTTAAGGAAAATTGTCCAGGGTGTACGTTACAAGTTCCATTAACAAAATCAGCTCGCAACAGGCTCCGTGAACAAAATCAGCTACACGAGGAGAAAAATCAATGTGAAAAATACGCACTCAACAAGTTTCATGAACAAAATACGTTCCACAAGGAGAAAAATCAATGTACATGTTTCACGAAGAGAAAAAACAACATGCAACAAGTTTCAACTAAAAGTTAGCACGCAACAAGCTCCATAAACAAAAAATCAGCACGTAAGGAACTTCTATATTTGTATATTTTTATTATGTATATGAGGGGGTTCATCCCCGTCAATACCTCTCTCTTTACACTAAAGCTTAAATTTTGTTCCAGTTCTTTAAGAATGACCCCTGGATCACAAATGCCGTAGAATAATTAGTTGAAATTACTAAACATACTTTAGCGTAAAGAGCGGGATATTGAGGAGGAGATGAAACACCTTATATACGTAATAATTTCTGTTCATTAATATAATTATGGATTTTATAAGTGATGCGAAGCATCTAAATTAGTATATTAGTTGCTTTATTTTGTAACGTATGTCGAGTTAAATAGTTTCTATGTCAATGCATTAGTCACACAAAAACAAGGTAAGTGAATTTAGAAGTCGTTCTGAGCTTATAACTACCAATTATTAATTAAAACTACTTAGTGAATGCGATGCAAGCTACAATCTTTAGTTTGTCAGTGCCTCAAATATCGCGTTGTTAACATAGACTTATGACATTTCGTCCCTTGTATCCCTGCGTTCTTTGATTTGCAGATATTCATTTCATTACTCTTATAAAATGGGCCCCCTGTGTCAAAATGGCCTAAACTAGCGGGAGGTACATGTGAAATGATCGTTTGTTAAATTAAATTCTTTCAAAGAGTGTAAATCATCGACTTCCATTTGTTGATATGATGCAAAGATCTTAACTCCCTTGATAAACTTTTTCTCGATAAAGGACTCACCGGGCTTGATCGTCCAACCGTCTTCATTGCTGACGATCGAACCGAGCCCCTGCCGCAAGTCGAACGGCTGGCTCTGGTCGATTTCTGCGTTGCCAGGTCCATACCTGGTCCGCAAATGGTCCAGTTCGGCTGGCAACGTGAAATTACCATCGGGCAGGTGGGTTCGGCCTCCCATCACGATGGTGCCACCCTTTTCCAGCTGGACGAGCAGGCGATGGGGCGGCTAAAATATGTTCAGATTGACTCAAAGCGTTCACCAAGCTTTCTTATTACATGTGGAGTTCCACAGGGCTCTGTTCTTGGACCGCTATTATTCTTAATTTTTGTAAATGACCTAAGTCAAACCATGTCTAATATCAAAAACACTTTCGCTGAAATTCAACCACAATAAGTGACAGTACCGATGTTTGCTGACGACACATCGCTTGTTTGTCTTGCAAGAACGGAGACTCCGTAATTTTTTAAAATTTGCTCCCCCCCCCGTGCCTTCTAAAGACCAAAATTAAGTTGCACTTTATGCAGAAACGCACACAGTGCATTTTTATTAGTTCAACATACCCCTCAAAATGCCCGAAAAGTTTCAAACTAATGCTCAAAGCCGTTCTTGAGATACAGTTGATAGGCCCTTTTGACAGCCTGAAAAAACATAGCGTGTTTTAATTTAGTTAATCATCCCTCTCCTGATGAGAAGCGCAGGGACCAGGTCCGCGAGGCCATATCACGGGAGCTGTTGCGCGGTTGCCAGGTGTTCTACCTGCACAACGAGGTACGCAATATCGAGGCCACCGCCGACGAAGTTCGCGCCCTGGTCCCGGAAGCCCGTATCGGCATGGGGCACGGGCAGATGCCGAAGCGCGAGCTGGAACGGGTGATGTCCGATTTCTATCACCGCAAACTGAACGTGCTGGTATGTACCAATCCGCGATTCGCCTCGCTTAATCTTGCTCAAGCAACCTTGCTTCTTGGTTACGAATGGATCCGGGCAAACAAGACCGCGAGCCTGGGCCGCGTAACCGACTACGAACAACCTGTAGAGCAGGGTCTCTACCTTAAGAAGGACCAGCCGGCCACGAAAGAGCAGCTCACTGCACTTTTCACCCATCTCGAGAGCGAGTTGGAGCGGCTGGGCTTTTTCAATCCGTCACACAAACCCAAAATACAAAAATTTGTTTGGCATCTTTTTAGTAGCTATATTTGTCTTATCCTCTGTCTCCCTGCTTTTGTTTTTACGCTGGACAGAAAAAATTTTGTCATAAGGGTACAATAGGTATATTTGTACCAATTTTTACCGGCTTGTTCTCTGCAAAGTGTACCAGCATTATTTTATTGTCAAAAAAAAAAAAAAAAATACACCCGCAACATATCGTCATAATCCATTTTTTTTTAATGGTCCAGTGGAGGAGAAATACTCACCAAGCTTTCTGATGGTAAAGTGATTACTGTTTAAAAGGCATCTCAAGTTGATGGTCTCCATCAGCAAACTACAGCCCATCCAAGCCCCTCCCAGGACTGAAATAAGCCATTTCTTTTCTTATAGCTCTGTTTTGTAACTTTGTTTAAGATTTAATAGTTTTTCTTATGCTAGCATTTATGTTGTTTTACATTATTCAGTTAAGTGGGGTGGCGGCAGGAGAACCGTCGGCACTTCCAGTCCGCGTGTGATGCCTTCCCACAGCACCAGTAACGTCACACCGAAAATGAACGGCACCGCCAGATTGATGCCGCGGGCCAGGGCGGCATTGTCCGCGGCGTCGATCGTGACCAGTCTCTGGTTCAGCCACCACATGGCCAGCCAGAACACGAGGGCGCCGATCACTGCAGTCATGCCGGCGCGCCCTCCGGTTTCTCACCCACTGGGCTGTGGCGAACCTGGGCTGGTCTCTCCTAGCTTAAAAGGAGCTAAACGCTTTTAATTGCAGAAAAAGAAATTAAAAGTAAAAAATAAATAAAAGTGAAAAAAGTAAAAATATATATAAAAGGATAAAAATAAAAGTACTGCTTCCTTTATTGATTCTACACCAACATGTCTACCCGTAGGGATTTGGCTTTATTAAACAAGAAACGATATACATAAATGTTTTGCAAATAAAAATAACTACTAGGTCTGGCCAACCTTGACTCGCCTATTTGTCCAGTGCCCCATAGTTGTGAAATACCAGCATTGCAGACGCCTTTTAATTTTGATGGTATCCTGAGCGAATCAGAGGACTCAGTAGGATTAGCTTCCGAGAACGATCTAGTTCAGCAAATTCTGTTTACGATGAACCTCAATTTTTTTCTCCAAGCGAGCCCAACGACCTAGTAAGAGATTGTAGTCCTTCGTAGCAACATATTTGAGGTTGAAAAAGCAGAGAAGCCTGTTATTTATTTATTGTTTTCAAAATTGTATCTTTTAGACTTACGGTAACTATGGTCTTATATCATCCATTACTAAATATCTAAATTATCATCTACCCTCTTTGGTCCTTAGTTTCATTAAAAAAAAAAAAAAAACATTTTTCTTAACTGAAAGTAAGGAGCGACATTAAAACTTAAAAGGAACAAAAATTACTCCGAATGTAATTGTTCATTTATTTGATGCTTTTTGGGCGTTATTCTTTAACTTAAAAACGTCAAAGTAGTTCTTTAAATTGACTTAAGTACTCCAAAGTAATAGCTAATCACCTTAGATCCTCCATGGCCATTCCTATCGCTTTGGGTATTTATCAGCAAAGCGTCTCCATTCAGCTCTCCTCAGCTGTACTAGAACCCGACATTGGTAATTATCAGACCCCGAATAATGCTGTTTTCCGGGGCTGCACCATTCATCGCCGCCTCAAACATCTCCTCGGCCCGGTCGCCGTGGGTGAAGTGGTCGCAGTCGTGGATGAAGGCGATGTCGATGCGCTCCAGCGCCAGCCGTTGGAGAGAGTCCTCGATAGAACGCATGGTGCCATCGTAGGAATAGTCGAACGCGCAGCGAAAGGCGCCGGCATTGGCCCAAGGCGTGAAGTCGATCGCGCCGCGCGGCGCCGGCTTCAGCACTGGAATTGTATATTTTTTCTCCCCTTTTATCTGTTGTTTCATGGGAAAACAGAGTTAGAGTCTAAAAAAAAAAATAAAAAAAATTCAATGGTCATAATGAGGAAAGGTACTAGTTTATATCAGCGTTTAATTGGCGGAAGACTTTGATGTATGGACGTTTGTATGGATTAGATGTTTGGACTGCATTTGAAGAAGAACTTTTAATTTTTTGCTTGTTGTGTGCAACTCACTAGGTTGACCCCGACCATCAGGCTTTGCATGGCCGACGGAACCATGACACGCCAGACGAGTTCGCGTCGGGTGCAGCCGACCATGCTGGCGAGATCGGTGATATCGGACGCCACACCCTTCAGCGCCAGTGTCGTGATCCGGGTCATCGGCGGCATGGCGTAGATGATCGTCGCCACGATGGCGGCAGTCGGACCGAAGCCGAACATGAACAGGATCGGCACCAGGTAGGCGAAGACCCAACCAGGAAACTACGATTTCGACCATGTTTCGTCTCATTATAAGAAAAATAGTAGCAGAAATGATCTCGGTTAAGGTTATTGTCTGTGCAAAATTGTACTTGGGTTTTTGTACTTGAGGTATATAATGCTATTTGCTCATCCCAAAATTTTCTTTTGGCTACAGGATCTAAATGCTCTGTTCTAACATAGTCGTTCATTGCTTGCTCCAAATAAATAAAATATTTGTAGCATTTTCATTGAGCTATGTCCCTATTGTCCATTGCTACTACCCCGCCCTTTTCCCGAAGGCGCCAGACCATAATTGGCACCGGGTAATTCCCAGGGGGAGGGGAAGAGCTACCAGTTTTGTTTTTTTTTTCGTTAAGCAGGACTTCAATCCAAATATTTTTAGTGTTCCTATATTTATAGCGCCTTGTTTTATAGGGGGGGGGGCATTGTTTCCCAGCCCGCTGGCGCCCATGGTCCAGAATGGTACGGCCCAGCGGGTGATCGGGATAGGCCTTCTCCTGCAGCCAGTCGAAGATGATGTCATCGGGCGTATCCAGCGCCTGGCCGATCTCCTGCAGGATCACGCCGCGCTCGACCTCGATCTCCTCCTCCGAAAACACCGGGTTCAGCAGGATGTCCGAAATCACGTCGAGCGCGAGCCCCACGTCCTGCCCCAGCACGCGGGCGTAATAGGCGGTCATCTCCCGCGAGAATAGCACAAAATTTATTTATTTCAGGGAATGCAATTCGATTTTTGGCGGTCGAGATCCGCTCAAGTTTTATAAACGACAGGGACATTTTAAAAGGTGTGTCTTATTAATAAATAAGGAGTTATTTCAGCCCATAAACCAAGCTTAACAGCTGAAACTGTCCTTCCCCATGGTTTTTGTGAGATGTGTATGTCCAGGGTTTTCCTGTATGGGTTTCCTTCACTTCAGCTATTGAAGAACCCCAGATGGTCGCCCTAGCAACCCGATTGCGGAGGGGGTGTTTGTTATTATAGATAAATTTGAACCAAATTAAGAGACACTTCCGAGCGGTTTTAATAGAAATGCTGTCTCTTTGATCCATGGCTATGAATATTCACGCCACTATGACAATATGTGGTTAGCCGCCCTAACAAGCAACTCCAAGGGGAGGGTTGCTATTAGACATAAATTTATACCATATTAAGAGTTAATAAATGGCCTTTAAAAGATGGCAGCACTTTCAAAACCGTGAGAGAATTCTCTTTTTGGGATTTCTAAATTGTCCATATTATTCTAAAAAAATATCTTAGCAATGAGACGGGGAGGCTCTCCTAAACACATATCTAGAACTTGCAGATTTCAATCCAACTTCAGTTTGAAACTTCTGCCTGCTTTGTTTGCCCGCTTGAGAAGAGCTTTGCGTTCAAAAGTTAGTATATGACTGTTGGGGCTCTTATTTTAAAGCCCAACCAGATCCAGTGATTCCAGGGGGCGTTGGAGGGGAAACTGGAAATCTTCAGAAAAGCTTAGTGGAGAGAGATCAGGATGAAATGTGGTTGGAAAAATTAGCACAAGTCCTAGATACATGATTGACATAAACAGACTGGATCTGCTCTCTTGGGGGGGGGGGGGGGAGTTTGTAAAAATTGGGAAAAATGAGGAATTATTAACTTATGAATGGCTTGTACAAATTCTTGCTTAATTTAGTTTTTTTCATGAGAGCTTTAACCGAAGTGACTGAGCAAAGATGGCATGTCCTAAAGCCGTGATTTAAAGCTAAGGGCATGCTTGTAAGTCCTAGGGGCAGGTTTGGAGGTACCTGATTTTACGTTTAATTTGTTGATTTTTGTTTTTTTTTTTGCTTATATTTTGTTGTTTTGTAAACTCTAGGTTATTTTTCGGATATGAAATGCGGCCACGACCGCGGGCAAAAGGTCGTCGCCACGGCCTACGCCGATTTCGGCTTCGACGTCGACCTGGGCGCCCTCTTCCAGACCCCCGAGGAGACCGCCCGCCAGGCGGTCGAGAACGACGTGCACATCGTCGGGGTGTCGACACAGGCGGCGGGCCACAAGACACTGGTACCCCATCTGGTCGCGGCGCTTCGGGACGCCCGGGCCGAGGACGTCGTCGTCATCTGCGGCGGAAATGATGGGCGTTTGGAAGGGGAGCTGGTTGCCTTCCAATCACTTTCGACTATTGAAAAGGGCTATAGACCATTCGATTTCTAACCGAATGACCCCATTTTGAAGTTTCTAATGCAACTCCTTCTATAAGAAGTGCCAAAAAAAAATTACCCACTGGCAGTGCTTACTTAGGCAGCGCTATTGCGCTGCCTATGTTAAATCTATACTTTGAATTCTGAAAGCCAATTTTGGGCGGTTGGAACAAACGACCGAGCTTTAGCCTAAAGAGCGGGGTATTGAGGTTTAAGAAAACATTTTTTATCCACTATTTTAAAATACTCTAGGGAGAGTAATTTTTTTACCAGTCTCAATCCCCCAACCCTCACTGATCCTGTGTATGCAGGTACGATTTTCCCAATATATTTTCCTGAGCATCTTTTAAATAGGTATAACATCTAAACTTTTGATCTTGTATTCTTATATTTAATAATCTGGGTCAGCACAGGAAAGAAATGATAATTTCCAAATTAAATTATGTATATTGCAGGAGCTGCAAAAATACCATGTATAATTGATTTTTATTGAAAATGACCTTTTATATGTGTATGATGCTGTTTTTTATGCTATGTTGTCTGATGACAACAAAATAATTCCTTCTCTAATGCTTCCATGGCAAAATCAGACAAATATGCCTTGTAATATCTCTAATAATTTTATAACAGAAAGTAAGGAGCAGCATTAAAACCTAAAACAAACAGAAAATATTCCGTATATGAGGGGGGCTACCCCTTCCACAAATGTCGTCCTTTACACCAAAGTCTTAAAGCTCTTTAAAAACGATTCTCATTCAAATTCAGTTGTCCTTTTGTTTCAGGAGTCGTTCTTAAGTAAGTGTAATAGAAAATAGACTTTAACATACAGAGCGAGAATTAAAAAAGGTATAGCTACCCTCATATAATAGGGCCACATGTTACGAATACATGGCTTGCAAAAGATTATGGTTTTTGACTAAATCTGTGACCAAACAAAAAAAAGGTCGTCCAAGAGGGATGGCAAAGGTTATAACAAAGGAATTAACGAAAATTAAAACATCATGGGAGGGTTGAAATGTAAAGCTTTGAATAGATTAGGACGGGGGAGGAGCGTAGGCTGCTGTGTTGGGCTTTGACCGCTTTGAACTATGGCAAGTTGCCTTACCCCCACCCCCATAATGTGCAAATATATAGCCCAAATTATACAAATCCAATGCATTCTATCACCCGTTATTTGTCTTTGTGCCTATGAAACCGGTTTTCCTAGATCGTACTTTCAGCAAACTTCTCGATTGTGTTCTGAATAATACAGGATTATCCCCGATTATATTCCCTTAATGTGCTTAGTGCCACAATGAACTTCAATAACTATTTGTATTTATAACAAGATCCGCGCAACGACTTACGGGCGGGGGGGGGCTTGGGGGGAGGTGCGAAGTGCCCCCACTAACTAGGTGTTGGGGTGGCGCGAAGCGCCACCCCAACAACTAGTAGGTAATATGATTTGACAGCATCATTTTAGCTTTGAGTAATAGCAGTCCCATTTTAACTGCTGCTAATAACTAATAACTTGCAACTGTACTAATAACTTGCATGCTTAGATGTTATCGCGCGTGGTCTTGATATGGGGTCTTTGGACCCTTTTCCTAAAATGTTAACATTTGTATGGTCTTTTCAGTAATGTCTGTATAATTTTGGTATGATTTTTCCATGTTTTGTTTTGGTATATACCGACCACAGTTATCTTTTCAGTAATGTCTTTTCAGTAATGTCTGTATAATTTTGGTATGATTTTTCCATGTTTTGTTTTGGTATATACCGACCACATGTTATACCGACCACAGTGTTGTCCTTGATCTGCTCTTTGGTTTTCTTTCTCGGGCATTTCTATCGCAAAAAGTACTTCTAAAAGATAATTGTCAGAGAGAATGCTCAAAATCAATTTAAAAACATTTTTTAGAAATCCCGCAAACGAATTCAATATAACATATTTCTATAGCCCCCCTCCCTTTTGTAGTATTTGTGCTACTTGTGCTTATTGTTTCTGTTGGCGTTTGCTTATTTTTATTTTAGAATTAATTTTCTAAAAGGTGCCTTGTTAGTTAAATAACAAATGAAGGCTCAGTATTATATTATGTTTCTTAGCTAAAATGACCCACTGACATTTAGAATGATAAATCTTAATTTTAAAGACAAATGTATTTTGTAAGGCTTAACTTAATTCACAAAATGGAGATAATTCATCCAGAAAACAACAAATATTTTTTGTAATAATTCCTTTCCAATTCAATAACATTAGCTCAAAATTTTTTTTGTTTTTTTTTTAGTGTATTGTTATTCTTCTGTGTACGCCTTCTAAAGTTCATGTACTTTAAATGAAGGATCACCAAGAGCACTTTTGTGTCTAAAACGGGTGTCCTTCTGGACAACGTTCGCTGATCCATTATTAGCAAATCCTTGAAACATAATCACAAATATTTCTACAGTTCATTCGTTTTGTCAGATTTATTAATCTGTATCATGCCACCACTTGCGAGAAAGAGTCAAAACTTTAGCGTAAAATAAAGTTTTCCTTTGCTGCCTTTGAAAACAAATTTTCTTTGAAAAAGGAAATTTGTTTCCTTTCAAACCAAATGTTTCTGTTTGTTAAATTCTTCTAAACTTTGAACACTTCCTTTGATCATTTCCTTTGTTTAAAATTGTTTGTTAATTTCCTTTAAACTTTGTGTTTTCGTTTGAAAACAAAAGTTCAATTTGTTATTTCCCTTAAAAGTTTTCCTTTAAAATCAAATTTCCGTGTGCACAGTGGGATTAAGGTATAGCTGATAAACATAATGTGACGTCAGTTATCCTCTTTGTTCCTGCTTTATGCAGTGGTGTTAGTGACCTAGGGCGTTCCATGTTTGTCATTTCCCTAATACTTGGCGTCATTAATGCCTCCGAAGATAAATAATCTTGATTAGTGGCTAAGTTGTCTTGCTGTACTGAAGTGCGTAGTAGGTTTCATTAAGTTTTCATTATTATTTTCATAACTAAATCTAGTATTAGGTAACAACAAAAGAAGACAACAATTGATACAGAAAGAATGCTTATAGTACAGTCAAGCTGTAGTTTGTTTGGCTGAGCAATTTCATATCTGAGCTCTGAGACAAAAGCATTTTAGCAACAATAGTAGGGAACATAATCAAATTAAATTATTGACATTAAATTCTTTTTTTGTGACAGCCTTACAAAACTCACTTAGACAAATCTTGAAGTTTGACTGTTTTTATTTAAATTTTTACCTTTGAATTATCAGCGTTGAAGACACCTCGTTTCATAAACACAAAGTATATTTTCTTTCTTCTTCGTTGAAGAAATAAACTGGCCAGGTTGGCTTTAGATCTTTCATCCCTCAACATTTCCTTGTATGTTCATTTCAATATTCTCAGCCTTGGTAACAGTAGTAGTAATGGTAGTTGTAGTAATATGGAAATATAGCCCTTTAGGTTATTTATCAGACCAATACCATTTGTTATTTTGCTGTTCTGTTCAAAGATATATACGCGTTGATGCTACTATACTAGACCTGACGAAGACTGAAAAACAAATTACGCACACGGACCGGCACCCTAACTGAGGGATATTAAAGCTACCGCGGCTCCCCTGTATAACTATCGATAGTCACAGAAAGGAGGCATGCAAGTACTCCCACGCCTCCGAGGGAAGTACTGGTTACTATAGAAAAAAGTGTTGATGTTGGGGATAATTTTGCAGTACCATCTGAGGCCAACAACAAGGAACAGGTGGACTTCTACATCATCGAATGCACTAAGCCTAAACACATTGTAGAGAGGGCCTTTAAAGATGCATGGGGTGCTAAATTTGCTAGAAGAGAAGTGGTCCTCTCAGGTAAGTATTATAAGTTTTTAGGAGGAAGTGAATTTGAATTGCTTGAAGATGCACCACAGTGCAATGCATACAGCCATACAGGCCTCACTAGTGCATGTTGTAGTAGTAAGTCGAAGTTTAACAGCTGCTTCCACCTTGAATAAGACTGCTGCGACGTGACTGCATACTTCTCCAAGCCTACAGTTTGAGGGAATTTGAATATCAGAAGTTATAGGTATCATATCTTACTATTAATGTTTTTTATGTTGTGTAGTGTCATAAAATCCAAGACGTATGCTTCACCTTTTCGTACTGATAATCCTTTCAAATATATCCTGTTTTGGGGATAAGATATTGTAGTAAAAATAACAAAATGCTATGAGCAAAGCTTAACTAATTACTTTATAATAAAGCAGGAGTATCCTGCCGTGCTAGACGAAAGAAGTGAACTCATTTTTTTCGTTTTCTTTTCGTTTTTTCTCGTGAATTATAAATATCAGAACATTATTCTCGAATGCAGAGATCCTGCTTCGGTTAGAAATGATCCCCAATTACTAACCAAATGCGAGATATTGACAAGGGGGGTCAACCCCCTCTTATACATGACAATTTCTTATCGTTTTAAGTTTTAATGTCACTCCTTTTTTTCAGTTAAAAAAACTTGTTTTTTTAATCTATTTTCTAATTTTTTTTAAATAGTGCTTGGAAATCCGGTGCACCCTTCATAGAAAATTCCCTTCCCCCCTGAACATTTCCTCCATTAAAAGATCCTCTCACGTAACGCCTGGACCCCCACCAGAGTACGACCCGGAAACCGCAGAAGTTGTCATGCTCGACCAACGTTTGTTGCCGGGCGAGGTGCGCTACTACCGCTACACGCTCAACCTGCTGGTGCGCGACGAAGGCGTGCCCGCCGGCATGAGCCGCGACGTGTTCTACGTGCGCGACCCGAGCCGGGTGCTCGCCGACGCCAACGCGCTGCGGGTGCAGCGCGAGCCCTTCGACGAGGGGCGCACCCTGTTCTGCGTCGAGTAGAGAACGAACCACGAAGCAAAGAAACTGATGGTGAATCAACGAGCAAGGGCAAAGTATCTGAGGATAAAAGTAAAACTGCTGGAAGAAGATGAAATAAGGAGAAGAGGAAGTAAACCATGTGTTCGTCCAGATTTTTTGGCTTTGTGGATTAATTGATAAAGTATATTTATAAGTTATCAACCAAGTCTCCTTAATACAATTTTTTCTACTGTTTTAATATTGATCAGTGGATAGGTGAGTCGTTATTTTGTCCACTGGCCAATCCCACCAAGCGATCTCTAAAAGTGCATTGATCACAGGTTGCTCAAAGCGCATTCTGATTACTTTTGCGGGGTTCCCACCAACAATACTGTATGGCGGTACATCTTGAGTGACGACAGACTTACTTGCAATTATCGCCCCAGTACCAATCTTAACACCCGCCATAATTGTGGATTCATACCCAACCCACACATCATGTCCAATCCCCAAAGACCTGGGAGACAGGGTGCTTGATGATCTTTGGCAAGGTCTTCAGCGACGTTTCGAATCACTTCGCCTGGCAAAAGCTTCCGGGTCGATCGAAACCACTGTGCGCACCACTGCCTATGTGCCACGCCCCGAGGAAACCCAGCTCGATAAAATTGCCGAAGGCGGTGGCAGCGGGGCTATTTTAGGTAACCCAGGGTTGGGCAAGACCGCACTTGTTAGTCATTGGGCATGCCATACTCCAACAGCATATTCCAACCAACAACGAATCCAGCAAGTTCTCCTACAGTCACATATGTGTAAACATACGCAGATCCTGCTCGTGGCACTCTTGCTCCAAATTCTGCATAACATATTCCAGCAAGTACCGATGCCACACCAGCTATGAAGAAAGAGGCTGCTATACCTGGGCCTGCAGTATTCTTGGCTATATCTCCAGTCAGCACATAAACACCAGAACCAAGGTGTAAAGTGGCTTTGAGCATAAGCGCTTAGCATAGCTCTATTATCAAAGACCTTTTAGCGCTTATAACATATATTTCAACCCAATGATTTCTGCTACGTCCCGTGCGCTAGTTAAGTGTTTGCTATGGGGGCCAAGCTTTGTAAAGTGGCTTTGAGCATAAGCGCTTAGCATAGCTCTATTATCAAAGTCCTTTCAGCTCTTTTAACATATATTTCAAACCAAATGACTTCTGCCGCCTGATTTCCCCAAACTCATCCGATACAAATTTTGAGATAGCCATTTTTTTAAAACATAGTTCAAAATCGGATAACAAAAACTCTGGTGTCAACACAACCCCCTAGGATCCAGTGGCAGGCGTTCTACTTTATACCCTGGGGGCACATATGGTTCTTATGGAAGGGATGCTCGTATAAACTCAAGAGAGGGCTCACTTGGTAAAACTATCTAATAGTCAAAAAAGATCCGGGCCCCCTAACCTTACCACGGGGGCCTGTCATCAATTAAAACAGAACCGTAGCAACCTTTTTCAACCGGCCCCCTAACATAAGCATCGGAAGTGTCTACTTTCACTGGGATCCCTAGCATCAAATTCCACTAGCAGTCCTAGCTACAAACCCCACCGAGGACTCCTAGCATTCACTTCCATCGGGGGACCTAGTAAGCAATTCCACCCAGTAGGTGCTTATTACATAATGTTTTCTAAAATCACACCATCGCATTCAGCGTATCAGAGAACCCTGTATAAAAAATTTCAAGGTCCAATCAACAAAAATGTGGAATTTAGCATTTTTTGCCAGAAGACAAATCACGGGTTTATTTGTTTGTTGGTTTTTGTTTTGTTTTTTTCCCAGGGGTCATCGTATCGACCAATTGATCCTAGAGTGTTGCCAAAGGGCTCATTCTAACGGAAATGAGAAGTTCTAGTGCCCTTTTTAGCTAAATAAAGACATAGAAATGAAAGAAAAAAAAAGAGAAAAGATAGTTTTGGTCATGTGAATAGAGTGCGCTTATTATTTTTGTTTTTTCTATTTGTTTATGCCTTCCCGTAGGTTAAATGGAGTGTATCAGTGGTCGTTAATTTGAATCCATTCAATCCTTTGAGAGCTAATGTAGCTGTAGGTTCATTGTCAAATTCAATAAAGGCTAATGTTGGACGGGGCATCCGTACTTTTCCTCCTTCTATAAACAATTATAAGAATTACCACAACTCCTCCTTCCAAGATATCAACAAAAATCAAGAAAACTGCGTTTGCTTGAGTTTTTAAGAGAGCTAAAATTGTATTTTAAAATTTATTGGCATTATGGCCAATGAAATGCTACTGAGAGCTTTATAAGTCTGTGTTTTAATTTCTGCTGCGTACTTAAAGCTTTATACAGTACGTTGTAGTTCTACAGCGTTCTACGAAAATGAAATATACAAATATAGAAGTTTGCTACGCAAGTTAATTTTTAAGTTACGTATATTTATTACTTATAAAATGTTTTATAACTTATTTAATATTTATTTATTACTTATAAAATGTTCATAAAATACAAAAAACTTGTAGTTGCTATTTTAAGTAACAAAATCAAAGGGTAAACTTGGCGTTCTCCCCCACCTCTTTTTTTTAGATCATCCGATCAAAACTATGAGAAAGAGAGCGTTTGCTGAAATACGGGGGCTTTTTAATTTGAACAGGGAGCTTTTTAAAATTTGTAACAGCTTTAGCGTAAAGAGTAATATAATGATGAGGAGGCAATCCTCTATATAAGGAATAAATATTCTGAAATGAATTCGCAAGTTTTGTATTTATTTTTCATGTAGGCTACGATGAGCCAAGTTCGAACCTGCATTAGTTGAAAAACATCCAGAAATTAAATAAAATAATAATCAGATTATAAACTATGCTATGCTTATAAGTTACAGAAATGAAAAGAGCGTGCCCATCACAAAACGGTTTTGGGTAGCTGAGACTTGAGCCATTAATGTTACATAGGTTACATAAATGAAAAGGGTGAGTCTATCGCAAAAGTGAGACACTTGTGAGGCTTTTTTGAAGTGTTTTGCTAAAGCTTTCTTACAGTATCTTTTGGTACTTTTTACAAAATGTAACACTTTTATTAAAGGTGCCGTCCAATTTTTTAGTCTTTTAAAAAGGGCAATATAACTTTTAATTTCCGTTAGAATGAGCCCCCTCGTGACATTCTAGGACCTCTGAGTCGATGCAATCACCCCTGGAAGAAAACAGGAAAATAAACAAATAAACATGCATCCTTAATATGTCTTCTGGCAAAAAATATGAAATTCCACATTTTTGTAGATAGGAGATCGAGACTTCTACAGTAATGTTCTCTGATACCGAGGATCTTGGGCGGCGGAAACATAATACAAGGAAAAAGAAATGAAAGTGACAAATTTTCATTCTTACCTATTTGCCTATATTACCTATTTGCTAAGTGATCTAAAATTGGTTTTCCCTGAAAAGTTGACATTTTTGTACATCAATGTGTGTACACATAGCTGACCGTTTAGTTGAATTATTATTATTACAGATAATCTAGGATATGAGCTTAAAAGGGTGTCAACAGGATACGCTTGAAACTTGTTCTCTGATACGCTGAATCTGATGGTTTGATTTTCATTAAGATTATATGACCTTTAGGGGATGTTTCCCCTATTTTCTAAAATAAGGCAAATTTTCTCGGGCTCGGAACTTTTGATAGATAAGACTAAAATTTCAAATCAACCTTAAAATACGATTCTTTTGATATAGCTATTGGTAACAAAATTCCGGTTTTTAGGGTTTTGGTTACTATTACGCCGGGTCCAAAAGTATTCTTAGGTTGCAAAAACTATCTTGACCACAAAAAAGACAGAATAGTGGCGAACGAGGATGTTCATGAATCCGAATATTTGCCAATTTTAAATTGTATGATAGTCATGTAGAATAAATCTGTCCAAACAAGATATGGAAGTTTTTTGAAGGGCATAACAGCTGTTCCCTTCTTTTATTTTATAGCTGTATAATAATTTTTCGTCAATTTAAATTGAGATTGATAGGATAAACAATATCATAAAACGTATCCTTGTTGACAATTTTAAACTGTTAAAACAGAAAAAGCTTTATTATTACTCAAGAAGTCTATGTTTGTTACATATGCGAAAAAACGCATATGCTAACCTAATATTTAAGCCGCGAGTTAGACAATATTAATAAAAGCTTGAGCTATTCCACTTCAACATCGCTGCAAAAGTATGTTATTCAATCTCAACCGATCTCTCTCTCTCTCTCTCTAGCCGCTTAATCGCTATCTGACCGCATTGTTTGCGACCAGCATGCCGCATATTGAAGTTCGTAGTGCTTTTGACGGGTTTGAAGCCGGCCGCCTAGTTGCCGCCTTCGAGCCCGCTGTCGTGCTCTTGGACATCATGATGCCTGGCCTCGATGGACTGCAGGTTTGTCGAGCGCTTAAGTCCGAACCGGCAACTGCCGGTATACGCGTGTTTGCTATGACGGGGCACTACACCGGCACAGACAGTCTCAAGCCTATTACCTCCGACTCATTGTATATTCATGCCTACAAATATTTTGCTACTTCGGGCAGGCAACCCCTAGTAGATGAATTATGCTGGAACAGGTTTCTCAGTCTGAAAACACTCACCGAAACAGACAAAGCCCAGAAGAATTATCCATTAATCGGAATACTATGCGAATCATGTTTCGTTTACTAGGCTGTGATTTCCTCGAGGGGTGCCACTCCTTTGAACGTTTACGAATTTCGTACTTCAACGCTGTAACTGTTGTACGCAATAAGACCAAGGTATATATGAAGACTGCATTGATTTTAGCGTGTTTCTATGCTTTTACTAATGGGAGTGTTGAACGTTTACGAATTTCGTACTTCAACCCTATAACTGTTGTACGCAATAAGACCAAGGTATATATGAGAACTGCATGGATTTTAGCGTGTTTCTATGCTTATACTAATGGGAGCGTCGGGGGCTATTCTCTCCTCAAAACCTCACTCATTATGCTAAAGTTGGACTTTCTGTCAGAACTCTTCAAAAATGACTTCTGAATCACAACTTAATTGAGACACTATATTTTGAGTAGATGGGGTTGAAGGCAGAATGTACACAGCTATGTACATTCAATATAATTTATGTATTATTGGTTTTTGTGCTTATCGTAATACAGTTTTTACGAATTACGATACTGTTCTAGTAGCATCGCCACGCCCACCGAGGCTGCGGGGCTTGGCGTGGTGCTGGCGGCGGTGATCTCCTTCCTCTGGGGCGAACTGACGCTCCGCAAGCTGCTGGATGCGATCTTCCATTCGACGCTGCTTTTCGCCGCGATCGGCTTCGTGGTGCTGGGCGCGACGATCCTCGCGCAGTCGGTGAGCATCCTCGGCATCCCGCAGCAGATCCTGAACGCCGTCGCGGCGAGCGGGCTGGGGCAATAAATTGATTTGCACTTAATATAGAAGTACATTAGAAGAGTTCTCAAGTGGTTTAACCTGAAAAGGATTCGTCTGTAAGCTGTTGCAAAATTTTGCTCACTGCCAGGGACATTGACCATTTTTTGACCCAGTCAGCATTGATCTTTTGATATGGCTGCACTTGTCTGACTTCAAAAATCTTTTCAAGGTTGTTTAGATGCATATCTCTACTCATCATGCAAATTGAACCCATTCCAAAGGAGGAACTTACAAAACTTAAAGCCCTAATACCGAGGGCAAACGGGAGGGGGTGTCAACCCCGGAGGCATAGTTACTTGTCCTTTTGACTATCTTGAATAAAATTTCTGTCTTAAGACTTAGATCGAATGCATTAGGGGGAAGAAGAGCATAGGGGGAAGGTTGTTGTCCTCCGATCACATTTGAGTCTTTGAAAGGGGAATGAAACTTTTGCTTTTCAATTCAACGAGGTCTTTATAATAAATAATATATAAAAGCTTCAAAAATTCTTGAATTTTGAATATCTATCCAAACAAAATATTAGTATATTATTACAGTGCATGGACAGTATACTTTTGGTTACCCAAATACACTTCTGCCACTCAGAGGAACAAATTTTTCACCTCGTCTGGATAGGGGTGCGATCTGCTATGGGCAGGGGGGCAACTACCCCTCCAGAACCCAGTCTCCCCCTAGTTGAAATTTAGTAAGTGTTTCTTAGAACTTGTTTAATATCAATGTGTTTCCATAACATGTGCAAGCAAATGTAAACAAACAAAGTCAATGTGTTAATACATTTTAAGATTTACATCTGAACCTAGAATCACACTGGATACTGCTTTTTCTTGAAAGGCTCTTACAATCAATACCAATGTAGCCTCTGAAATAGGGAGCAAATCCACATTGAGAACAAACTGACTGGTAAAAAACTGGCCCTTTGCAGAAAGGAGGTATGTTTCTAAGTGGTTTTTTTGGATGTGTTGTTCTATGGATGGTTAGTTTGAATGCTAGAGACCTTTCCTCTGCGAGTATGCTCTGCTTAGCTAATCCTTTGAGGAACAGGAGACATATTTTAGAAATTTCCCAGATAATTGAAAATGAATGTTTTATCTAATTTTTTTGTTTGTGTACTATCTCGATCAATTAGCAGCATCATTTAGTGTTTCTCAAGCTTAAAGAAAGGACTAAATTGACTTTGCAGCCAGTTGTGACAAGAAGTTCCTTTTCTAACTAGCTCTATCTTTACAAGTAGTAGCAATATTCATGTAAAGGCATTTAGGCAAATACCATATTACCATAACGTTACATTTGCAGTAACACGGGAGATGCTTTCAGTTCTGATAAAACTCGTCCCATCATCAATGGACATTTCTGAAATGTGTCTCTGAATTATGTTTTTGGACGTAGATCCGGCGAATTTCGGGGGAGTCTTTGGCATCAGGTTTACCTGGATGTCGTGTGCAGTGCGTATTTCTTCCTTCATCCGAAGCAGCGCTTGCTCTTCTTCCAACAAGCGAGCATTTTCCAGCACTTGCGCAGATTGAGTGGCAATAATTGCCAAAAGCCGCTGGTCGTTGATGTCAAACCCTTCCGGTGATTTTTTGTTGAAGGCGTTTATCAAGCCAATAATTTTCCCTTTTGCCACAAGGGAAGAAAAAGAGGAGCGAACAGACGATGAAGAGGTACGCAGCAATAGGCCTGTTGACCGCGGCGCTTGGCTTTTCGGCCACGCTGGCGGTGGCGCAGGACCTTGCGATGCCGGGCGTTAAGCCGTTGACGCTGCAGATGGACCTGTCAAGCGCGATCGGGCGGTTTGTCTTTGAGAAGTACGAAGAGTTGCCTGTCGTGGATGCGGAGGACCCGGGCAAGGTGCTGGGCACACAGGCATATTTATTCGATCTTTTAACAATTTTTAATAGAGTGGCTATCTCAAAATTTTCATTGGATGTCTTTGGGAGGAGGAAGGGCACGGGAGGTGGCCTGATTGCCCTCCAATCATATTAGAATACCAAAAAGGGCATTGGTAAAATGCCGATAGTTAACATGCAATGTTTTTTGTTGTAAGAGAAAGCATTTTTGATCCTGGGTTTACAAAAAGCTTAAGGTATTAGGTATTTTCATCTATTGTTTTGTCTAGTTCTATCAATATTTGAAGATAGGCTACGTGACACTGATGTATAGCCTATTTTTAGAATGGTTGTATGATTAGAGGCCATACAATACTCCTCCTTTTGTGTTTGCGTACCCTAGGCTATTATTGATGACTGTTACAGGGTCACTATGAGTGGGAGGGGGATGAACACTCTTGTACCTGGCCTCTTCTGAACTAAAACACTATAGTAACCTTGCTCAAATACATCTTCATCGTTGTTCGGTTATTATATGACACTTAAAGAAGATTTGTTTCGCTTTACTATGGATCATCAGACCTGATGCTGATCTCCAGAATTGGTTACCTCCAGAATCTCCAGGATTAAGGTCTAGAAACCGAAAATTATATTAACGATTGGTTCTGAATAAAAATCAAATTCTAAAACATTTTCAAGTTCTTAAAATGACTTTGCCATAAGAAAAAAGGACTTACATGGGAAATCACTGGTGACAAAAAGAAGACATTCTTTCCATGTGAAATAGGTGTTTCCCTTATTGTCAAAGATTATTGTCAAAGAGGATCAAGTCTCTGGCAAGTCTTAGTTCATGCTTATTGTGATTATGTATTATCAGGATGAAAGCTGTATACGCTTAGTTGCTAGTATCTGATTCAACGTGACTCGGTAATATTTAAGAACAAGAGCTAAGAGCTCATATGGCACAGGCGGCCGTATGCGGGCTGACCCCTCATCAGGTCGCCGACTGTGCCCCGGGCCGCGTTCCCAAACCCACCTGCAAATACCATGGTATCGAGAACCAACCTGTCGAAGCTCGCGCTCGGCCTGGTCGTCGGGCAGGGAGCCGACGATCCCGTCGATGCCGAGGTTGGGGAGGCCCGGTCGGTAGCGGAAGTCCTCGGGGCGGCCGTACTGGGCGGGGAAGTCGAGGACGGGGATAGATTTCACCATACCCATCAGTGCTTCTTCGCTTGGCAGCCGCAGGGTAAGGATGGCTGACATCCTGCCCAGTTCGGTAGGTATATCCAATTGATGAGAGACAAGCACAATCGTGTTGCCGAGTTCCTGGTGCGCCAGCGCGATGTCTTTTAAGTATCAGACGTTAACCTGTTCGTTCTTGAGATAGGGGGGGAAGTCACACAGCACGAAGAGGTTGGGCCCTTTTGCCGTGGCGGCGTCTACGTTTGGCCATGAGGGGTCTCCTGTAGGTCGACATCGGCTCTATCCTTCCCAAATCCTGGTTTCCGTGTCCTTAACGGGCGGGATGCTGGGGAAAGCCTATCACAAGAATTTGCGGCAAACGTGCCGGGAGGATGCCGGAAATGGGTCATTGGGCCGCCGCCTGGGGCAGATCACCCTGCGGCAGGTCTTCGGCCTGTTGCTGGGCCCGCTCATCGCGGCGCCAGCCCCGGGTAACAAGGGAAAAGGTAGTTCCCCGTTCACGGAGCAAGAGACGAGAAGAGCTTTCAGCCCGCCGATGGACCTCTCCGGGCCCGGGCATCCTGCGCAGAACAATGCTCCGGTCGGCTCTGATAGCAGCGTCTTCACATCCATCAAATACCTGCCGTCGTCGAATTACCCGCGAAGTAATGACGTGAGTCCGGTGTCTGCGGAGGCTGATGCTGCATCACAGAGGGAGGAAAAAAAGAGAAGAAACTTAAAATTCCAATTAAAATACAAAGTATTGAAGCAGGCCTAAAAGTATTTGAGAAAAAATATTCATTATGCAGCCGTTAGCTCCAAAATATAGGAAAAGTGCAAGTACTTCGCAAAAAAGATGCACAAATTATTATGAAAAATAGCACAAAATATTTTATCAAGACAGATGGCATTATTTTCGAGCAATTTTTGGACACCTTTATCAAAGACTTTGTCAAATTGCTTTTTTATGCTGACCTCAAATATATAAAATTCATTAAGTTTAGTCTCACTCATCAAAGGTTGCGAGCCTGAGAAAATTTTTCTGATTTTTGAAAAAAAAGGGAGAAACGACCCCTAAAAGTTGAGTGATCTTAATGAAAATCACACCATCAGGTTCAGTATATCAGAGAACCTTACTGTATAGGTTTCAAGCTCATATTTTTGCCAGAAGAAAGATCAGGGATGTGTAAAGAATTTAGTGAGTATTCCCCCAAGTCCCTGTTCAAAGAAATATTTTTATGTATTTTGAGATTAATTTCGATTCATTCTCGAACCACCTGTTTTATTCCCAAATCATTACTAATGAGTGAAGAGTTTTCAAAAAGTAGCATGTGGGACGATTATTAAATATGTGCCAACCTAAAGCAGAATCAAAGGAGTTGTTGGAACTATTTTAAATTAAGGCCTTGTCTGTGTCATTTTGTATGAGTTTTGAAACTACCGAATGGTTTCTTACTTATAATCCACCAGGTTTTATTTATTTTGAACATTATGATTTAAAAATATCCACCAAACACCCAAAATATAACTGTTTCGTCACTGTTGGTTCAAAATTCATCTAAAGATGTGCTTTTTTTATAGATATTTTACATTTATTGTTGTATAAGGTTCTCTAGCGAACTTCAGCTAATTGCAAAACATATTTTTTTATTTTTTGACTTTCATGTTTCCATCACAGAGGGTACCCTGGCTAAATCTTCCTAAAAAATAAAAATGTTCACTAAAATAAAAAAAGAATAATAATAATAATAAATTATATAATAAAAAATATTATTTTTCTAAAATAATATTGATAGGGGTTTGATCTGTTCAGCCAAGCCATCGCAGCAAGCATAATATTGCCATTTTGTGGCCCAGCTAAGAGCAGTTCGAGATTTTTGAGAAATCTCCAGCTTTGGATGGCGCACCTTTGGATGGCGCAGCTTTGGCATTACCACCTGCGGGCTCGCGACGAGGGCGGGCCTTGCGCGGTGCACTGGCACCGTTACCCGCTGCTGTTTCGGCGGCTACTTCCAGGATGCGATAGATGAGATGTTGTTTGCGCAGGCTTGAATACCCTGCTAATCCCATTTCACGCGCGATGCTTTTGAGATCTGCGAGTTTTTGTTCTTGTAATTCGGCGATTCTAAGAAATGATCTTCATGACCAGCGCCATGACTAGGCTCAAGAATATGTAGAAGGATGGACAAAAATAGCCCAATTAATCTTCAATCTTAAATGATTACTAATTAAGGGTCTTTGTTTTTCTGGCAAACCTCACCCTTGCCCTGTCAGGGAATAAGGTATCCGGAGACATATGTGTAAAGGTTAAATCGGTCCGTCAATAATAATATTTATGACATTGCTTATAGCTCATTGGGTGAAGGAGCACCAACCAAAAGAAGAAAGAAGAGAAATTATTCCTCTTATTCAACTTTCATCTACAAAGTTTTGAAACAAGTACATCCTGATACTGGAATTTCAACAAAGGCTATGAGCATCATGAACTCTTTTGTAAATGATATTTTTGAAAGAATTGCTTCTGAAGCTGGAAGATTAGCACGTTACAACAAAAAGAACACTATCACAAGTAGAGAAATTCAAACTGCAGTTGTTAGAACTGACATTTCCGGCGCCCACTTTCAACCCTCTCGCATAGGAGTTTGGGCATGAGGGACGTATGGGTAAACGCATATACACGCGTGCGCTTCGGACGGACCGAGCATGTCTGCGCCCATTGGCGTAGTCATCCGTCGTAAACCGTCATGGCACGAGCACGACTGGCTGAGCGACTGCAGGCCGGGCTTTGGATCAATTCAACTGAGGCGGCAGGAAACTCCCGCCTGAGTAAGATATAATCCTAATTAGTTCCAGTTCTGGCACTGATACAACTACTCCTCTTTCTACCTTACCCCCACTAATATTATTATCGAAGATGGCATTAATAAGTTCTCAATAAGTTAGTCCTTCTTTCTTTACATTTTTAAATTCTAATCTTTCCAGTTTCTTGTCCAACTGTTCTTAGAAAAGTAATCTCAAATTTCCAATCTTCGAGGCAATCAACATTATAACTACCTGGATTGTTCAAAATTGAAGACCAGATCTAAATTCCGTCTAATTTCAAAGACCGAGGAAGCGGATGGATTTTGAGTACAAATATAATGTTGAATTCCGGGAGCATTTGATTTTCATATATAATAAATGCCAAATTAGGCAACACGGAAAATACAAAATCTAATAAAAAATAGTTCCAGGAGAAGTCAAAAGATCTAAAATCTAAAAATCGTTATAGCGAAAGAAAAATCTAAAGACTTTCTACTAAGAACAATTTTCTAGATTAATATGAGACTCGGGTAAGACAGAAAATACCTGAATGTAGGCGGGCAGGGGGGGGGGGGGGATACTTGATATCCCCAGATCTGCATTGCTACCTCAGAGAATGAAGAGCTGTGTGAAAACTCAGAGATAATTAATTTATTTTAGATTATCGAAAAATATATATTGAGCTTTCCAGTCTCAGAAACAGTAATGCCACACTGTGACATATTCTTTAAATCTTTAAGGTTACGACTTTTTTTTTCTGTGGCTGAAAACAAATCTAATGCTTCAGTCTGGAGTAATCTGCTCAGTGCAAGATTTGTGTCAGTTACATCACTCAAACAGTAGGCTAAACAGTGACAATAAAATCGCAGGTTAGAATTGCGCACAGCAGGCAATTTGCTTTTGTCGATGAACAACTATCATGCAATGAACATACAATTCTAAGGGCTTCAACTATTTTAGAAGACGGGCTCCTCGATGCGGAGCGCGAGGGCGTTGGCGATCGGCTGGGTCTCGGGGGTGAACTCACCGTAGACGACCGAGCGCGTGGTGCGGGCGGTGTTGCGCGCGGCGTCGGTGGCCTGGATCTCGATGACGTTGGAGCCGCGCATCAGCGGCACGGCCACGCTAAAGGCGCCGCCAGCGCCGGGAGTGACCGCGGTGCCGTTGATCATCAGCGAGGCGATCGCGCCCTGGTTCCTAAACAAAATTTCTTTACGTCTTGCTTTTTCATTACCGATTCGTTTATACGCGTTGAGATGTTAAGGTTAATTGTCCGGAGTAATTTTTTTTGTTGTTGTTGTTGTTTTCTTTTTTTTACTTCAACCAAATCATATAGAAAAAAAGTTTATGGAAAACCGATAAAGGGGTCACGAAGTCCATGGCGATGATGATGGTATGTGATGGAGAATGAGGACGAGAGGGAGGAGGGAAAGAAACTTCATTCCTTCTTTAAAAGAATAAAGTTTCATTTTTCTTTAAAGCCTTTCTTATAACCTCCTCCCACTTCATTTGGGGACAACCTGCTTTTCAATTCATCCTTGATAAATGGCTGAAAAGTATTATTGTTGGCAATTTGTCAACCTTCATCTGCTGAGCTTATTTTAGCCCAAGAAAGTGGCATAGAACAATATTCTTTGTGCAGCCTACTGTTTGAAATTCTACTGTTAGGGGTATTTGTCTTCATACTTAGCCAGTTGTTTTGTTTCAGTGCTAATAAGAGGTCTGGTGTCGCAGTTGTAGTCGATCAGTATATAATGGGGGCTCATTTGACCTGGTATCTAAAGTTCAAGAGTCTTTTTTAAGTAATCAAGGCGAATATATCGCAGTAGTCTGGCATTTTGTCATTTCGAAAAACTATATACGGATATTCTGTAAAAAATACTGATCCATAGACAAGTACACAGCCTTTTGCCAACTTGAAAAATATTTTGTTTATGTGTTATTATTCTCCAATGTCCCCTTCTAGGACACTGACTGTCCGTTAGTATTTTGACACTGAGTGAATTGGAGACATTACAAAATAGAACTTAACCTCAACATTTAAAAATAAAAAGGACGACCCAGTTTCTTTAACATAATTTGAAACATTAAAAGACTGAAAAATCCCTTAAGGTTTCGCAAACGGGCACCTCCATCGTGGCGCGGCCGCCGCCAGCGTGCACATTCAGCATCCAGCAGCCAAGCTCGGTTGCCGCGCGACATGCGCCATTAACGGTATTCGGAATGTCGTGAAACTTGAGGTCAAGAAAAACCTCAAAACCGCGCGCGTTAAGCCTGCGCACGCTGTCCGGTCCGCTGCGGGTGAAAAGCTCCTTGCCAACCTTGACACGACAAGCCGCAGGGTCGAGCCGGTCGGCCAGCGCAGTTAAAATTTGCAACTCAACTAGTTGAAAACAATATTTACCCCAGATAAAATGTTCGATTGCAGAAGATGTGGTCGTACGGCATTTGTAGGGAGGCTATTTACTTTTTTGAAGATGGGGGACAGTGTCCTCAGGATCTCTACGAGAAGAATACCATAAATAATTATTTGCAGTTTACCAAACTAAAGTCATATTTTCAGCTAAAAACTCCAATTGTTTTTTTTTATTGAATTTTCAGCCGTAGAGTTTTGAAATATGGTGAGGTTTTCAGGCTAATACAACGTATGCTTTGTTGCTAAATTTTGCAACATTTAGGTTTCTGGCAGCTGCTATCAAGGCGTGGGATCGGTTCGCCTGCTGTTGTATCATCAATAAACATATAGCTGCTGGAAATAAATCCATATTACAATTTTTTCTGATCTGAACGGTCTGTTTGAGCAGATGTTGGAAAGGAAGTTTTAAATTTGCTTTGCATAATTTTTCCTTTGCATTTGTATGATGGTACCTTTTTTTAAACTTTGTTGTTTATGCGATGATGATGGTGGTCTTGATTTTGAGGAAGAAAGAGCAGTTGCTGCGGCTGCCATGCCAGAAAAAGAAGCATTTTCATCACCAATAGATGAAATAGAAGCAGAAATAACTATAGTTGCTGCTGGTTCATCAAAAGTGCAGCCCATCCCCATCATCATTTCTTCCTCCATTTAATAGAGAGAATAAACAAAATACCCATCTCCCTAGGTTTTGAAAAATAAATTTGTAACACCCTCATCTCTCCCTACATTTTTTCGACTTTGTACCCCTGCTGAGCTTAATAAATTTTTGTAAACAGTTAAAGCTTAATATTGTTTTTACACTGTATCAAAAAATTCCACTACTTAATTTTTAATTATTTTTTAGCTGAATCAAAGATTAGCGAATTTTCCCCGATATTCAGGTTTTGCATTCAAACCGAATTATTTTTTGTATAGCTTTGCTTATTATTATTTAAAATAATTAATAGAGGTTTTAGAAGTTGTATTTGATGCTCCTCGTATC
Source organism: Alatinidae sp. Z8VKAUB7J3 (assembly GCA_010016025.2). NCBI lineage: Eukaryota > Metazoa > Cnidaria > Cubozoa > Carybdeida > Alatinidae > Alatinidae sp. Z8VKAUB7J3. Next base: position 238,917,528 of record JAAAKM020721499.1, read on the forward strand.
TCAATTGACATCAGTTCTCTTTGTTTCAATTCAGGTCATCTCCAATTGATCTTTCGCATTAATCTAACTACTATTGTTTTAATATTTATAAATTTTGTGCTTTTTCTCGCTTTTTGTCTTTTTTTGTGATCTTTAGATATTCGAATTTGTTTCGAGTCGTCTGGAGAATGATTGTGTTATACAATACTGAGATTAAACAGACGAGATCTTTTTCTTTTCTTTTCTTCTTTCGACCATTAGGAAATGTAAGCAAATATCGATTAAGTGTTAATGGTGTCCGATCGATAATAAAACCGAAGAGAAATACAATTTGATCAAATCATCGACAATCTCTTTTCTCAATCGAATGAATCTGTGTTCAGATGTAATTTTGTAAGATACGCGATCATCTCCGCGAACGCAAAGATCCCAAGAGCGCCGAACATTCCCATCGTGCCTATTCAGCAATCAAAACAAATCATGTTGAGGTACCAATTGAGAATCCGACCCGTAGGAAGAGAACAGCCCCGAGGATGTTGAGCAGGCATGGAATATAGCACCCGTTGATCGTCCCGAGATTGTTTTTGGTCTTTTTCTCGACAGCAGGGCCCTCAAGGAAACCTTGGCCTGGCAATGCAAAAATTCTGGCTGTTGCTGTTGTTTTGTCCGCTGCTGGCTCACGCACAGGGCGCACCGAATTTCAAATCTGGAACTATTCAGATTACAGCCGATGGCGGTACGGTCTGGCTGGTTAACACCGATAACGATTCCGTGTCTCGCCTGGACACGCAGAGCTTACACCTCACCGAATTTGCCCTCCCCGATACGGCAACTACGCACAAGCCTGTTGGGCTGGCCGTAAATAGCCAAAACCCATTGGTAAGCTTAGTCCAGATGTCGTGCAAGAGTCACGCCGTGCCAGCAATATTCTGTCATGGTATAAGCTCGAAACTTCACACGACGATTGATTCAGATGTCGTGTCGTCGTGTCGTGCCCATTTTCTCTGTATTCTCTTTGCAGGATTTTATCCGATGGGCTTGCTAACGAGACGAGGGGCTTTGGTCTGGATATCAAATTCACGCTTGACTAGTTTAGAAGAACCGAAAGGGGGAAATGGGCCAATTCTAAAGACTGGAGTAAGGGGCTCGTTATATTGCATTTGCCTAAAATCTCGTTTAGAGACAGTTAGTGGCAATTTTGGCCTGACTACAAAGCTACATAGCAATTTCGTGAGTTTTAAGTTTGTTTCTTCTTTCTTTTGTGTATAGTATCTTTGGATCTTGGACTACACAACAAGCCAAATTGAGTTCTTAGCTCATCTTTGTGGCCGTGCCCGCGTTTCTCGGGTGCCACGTTGATGCAGACGGCGACGGTGCGGCCCTTGGCGCCTTCCGAATGCGGGCAGGGCTGATAGCGCAGGAACGCGACCCTTTCCCCGTCGGCCAGGACGAACATCGGCGGCAGCATCGGCTGGGTAAAGTACTCATCCCGAAACTCAGGCCAGAATCCGTCCCAGTCTTTTGGCTCCTGATGGTAGGACATCGCCAAAGTGTCGGCGTCGTGAAAGAAAATTTGAAAACGTCATAAAATAAATCATTCAGCTTTAATATATTACTAAATTAGGCTTTAATATATTACGTTAAATATTTTGTTGTCACATAACGTGAGTAAAAGAAAATCGTAAAATAAAATGATATTAAGAATAAATAAACAGCAAAATGATAGGCCAGTTAAAAGGAGAACAACAAAAATGAGAAAAGAAGAATAGGAAATTTCGTAAAGTCTGGAACGAAGGGCACCTGCAGCACCTTGATCGGCTGGCGCGTGTGCAGATTCCACACCGTGACGGTATTCCCGAATCGCTTCATCGCTTCCGGGTCGGCCATCACCTCGTTGGCGTCACGCATGTAGTTCGACCAGCCGGTCCAGCTCGAGGTGAGCATCACGTTCTTGCGCGGCAGCGCACGCACGTCGTAGTTGTAACCGTCCGCGTACTCCTTGCCTGTCGCACCGCTCATGTTGTCCGGGGCCAATAAAGGCTATCTAAACCTTGTCTGAAAATTTAAAATATTATGAGGTTGAAAAATTATCAGACAAAGCATTTAAGAATCCCAGTGTGATGCGGTAATATTTTTCAAGAAATCCCAAGCCAACACTGAGGCCCAAGCTATAAACATTTGGGAGGATGAGTGAGTGAAATGTATAGTGCTGAAAAGATAGCAAAAATCTAATTCTTGTATGGAAAATGCATCTCAGTACATCTGTTTGGTAAAAGGAACTAATTATTTTCTAATTTTATAGATGACAATTGCAGGAGCTGCAAAGTACATTCCAATGTTGAGAACTATCAAACTAATTCCATAACCTAAAACAGATTCTTCTGAATCTATCTCTACATAATTAAGAATTGAGAGAGATGTTAGTAATGGTGTTAAAGTAATCTTTACTGCTTCTTTGAACATTGGATTTTCACGTTCTAAATCTGCAATTGTTGGTTTGTTTATCCCGCTGTTGTTGTGCTTTTTTCAATATGAAGGCAAGGGTAATACAAAAATCAAATATCTCGCAGTGATAAAATTTGGAAAACTTAAACAGTCACCTCACCTTACAGAGTTAATGGTGCTGTTGGATAGCTTTAATTCAACAAGATTTGGTAGTAAATGGCCTGAAAACAATAAATGAATTAATTCCTGAGAACAGGGACTAGGAACATTACCATCAAGAAATTATCTATTTGCAGTTATTTTTGTTCGTTTTAAGCTCGATTTGCATATTACAAACAAGTTTTACTAGTTTTAAGATTTATTTACTCATTTAAATTGCATGTTTGTTTGCTATGATTCTTTATTTAATTTCTGTTCGTTTTCGGTTTCATTTGTTCTTCAATAGTAATTTCTGGTCGTTTTGAGTTTGAGTTACTATAGGTTTTTGTTGCTGCTGATCTTAGTTTCAATATGGTCAATTGGAGTTTAACATCACAGGGTGGAATTATTCTTGCACCTTCATTCAACTCTAGGCCTATAACCCGTATAATTGCTTAGCATATTTCCAAATAACAGTTTGATAGTGCTGGAGATATTTGCTAGCATGAGACTTCTTCTTTCCTCTTCATGATTGGGGGCTTGAACTAGACTAGAAAGCAATTAGTGAAACTGGTCGTTACCCTTTGTGGCAGGAATGGGCAATTATTATGCTAAGAGCTCAGCTTGGCAACGTTACCGGCGTTCAGGAGCGGCGAGGGCGCCAGTCCCAGAAGCCGGCTGGCTCGGTCGCAGGCCGACTTCCAAGTGTCCGCCGTGGGCAGCCGCTGCTCCTTGAGCACGAAGTCGCCCTCGAGCTTGCCCAGCGCGCCCTCGACCGGGGCGCCGTGCTGCTCGAAGGTGCGCTGGGTCTGGGCGGCAAACACCAGGATCAACAGATCCTGAGCCCAGTGTCTCAAGATCGGCCTTAAGAAGGGCGGATGCGCCGGCATGGAGTATACGCTGGAGTGGGCCGAGGAGACCGGAAAGTTCGATGAGATCATCGAGGATAAAGGCGCCAGAGTGATCATTGATCCGATGGCCACGCTTTATATTCTTGGCACCGAGATGGACTATCAGGTCGACAAGCTTTCTGCGCAGTTTGTCTTCAACAACCCCAATCAAACTTCAGCATGTGGTTGTGGTGTTTTGTTTTTTCCCTAGTGGTGAGTGTATCGACCCAGTGGTCCTAGAATGTCGCAAGAAAACTCATTCGAACCAAAATTTTTAAAAAGGAGGGCAACTAGGCCCTCTCCCACGCTCATTCTTTTCCAAAGTCACCGGATCATAAACTTTGAGATATCCATTTTGTTCAGCATAGTTGAAAAATGTAATAACTATGTCTTTGAGGACCACTTGATCCCCACAGTCACTCGGGGATCCCCTAATGGCTCTGGCCGGCGCTGGCCAGCGCGGCAGTTGCGAGCGTGCTCGCGTTGTCGTGGGCCCTCAGCCACCTGTCGACCGCCGAGGGGTGGCGGTCCGCGTGGGCGCGGTTGGGGTCGTTTGTCGAGAGCTTTGGCTCCCCCGACCTCTCGCAGCGCACGCTATGGCTTGCCGCAGATCTCGCCGCCGAGACCTTGGCGATCGCGGTGCTCGGCGTTGGGCTGGGGCTGAGACACGATTGCGTTGGGCGAACACGATACGCTGATCAGTGATTCCTATACTGCAATGGGACAACGTTACGTTTACGATGCATTGCATTCGTTCAACAGCAGAAGAATGGATCATTTCGGTGGTTATTTGAATGTGAAAATCAACGATGGATTGGCAAAAATCCGCCAAAAGGGTTTTAACTCCGATGTCAAAAAATTATACATTCAAATTGACCCGAGTACGTTAACTGTCTTATTTTAATGCTTTTTCCACTTTCTTTACATTTCTTTTGTTTTCATATGACCTATCACTCAGATAATTCTTGTACAAGCCCCTTCTCCTCTCTATTAAACATTAAGCTTTTTCGCTAATATTCCAAGCTGTAGTCCTAAATTTCTTCCCTATGACACCATCAGCAACTTCACAAATTGGTTTTCTAAAATTATTCCAACGGGGGCATCGGAGTGGGGCTGGTTAATTACCTCCCCATACTGATAGATAATAGATAATAGATAATAACCTTTCTTGGAAAGCTAATGTACAACAAATAAGTCTGAAAATCTCAAAAGGTATTGGTATCATTGCTCGGCATGATGTTCCTAGAAATGTACTTATCAATATATATAATTCATTTATACAGCCTCACATTAACTAAGGCATCATAAATTGGGGAGGTACATTTAAAAGTACCTTAAACTCTCTGGAAAAAAGTCTTAAGCATAGTGAAAACAAAACAGGAACTTAGTAAGCTACGAGGAATAGAGGCTACAGCTAGAGTTAAAATTACTTTAATTAAAAGCCAGCCCTTGGAGATGAGGCTGGGCACGATTAGAGGAGCCGCGCAGCTGCACCGTTGTGAGCTAGTGTCGAGCTGCCGCCTCTAGCTATTGGCTCTCTTTCTTTTTCATACAAGTCGTAGTCGTTTCACTCAGGGTATTTTCGTACCGCTTTTGCTGGCTTCATCACAAATCAGGCGGGTCAGAACACGGTCATCTTCATTGCTGGTCTGTTCAAGCAACTGAGCAGCCCCACGAATGCCTGAAAGCGGGTTCTTGATTTCATGGGCCAGAATCGCCGCCATCGCACTGACCGAGCGCGCTGAGTTACGACTAAGCAGTTGGTTATCAATTTTTTGGGCGATCGAGCGCGGCTCAAACGTCAGAACAGCACAATCGCTATCATCGGGCATGTATTTTCATTGAAAGTTTTGTCTTGTATTAAAAAAAAAAATTGAAAGAACAACCAAATCGCCCCCTACCCACGAAATGTTGAAAAATACGTTTTTTATCCCTCCTGATGCTATCCAGGTAGTGAAGTCAGTTGGAGGGATCAGGGGTGCATCTCCCCTCTCGGAAGCTATTTTGCGACCCAAAGATTTGAAAAACACCTGTTTTGGTGTTTTCACTGAAAAATCTTTATCTGGTCATTCTCCTGATCATCAACCTAACTCTTTTGTTTGTGGGTGTATTCATGGATATGACTCCAGCAGTACTCATTTTTACCCCCATTTTTCTACCGGTTATCGAAAATCTGGGCATGGATCCCACACATTTTGGGATCGTTATGATTCTCAATTTGTGCATAGGCCTTTGTACTCCTCCGGTAGGTGCTGTTTTGTTTGTAGGAGTGGGGGTAGCTGGAACAACCATTCAAAAAGGCTTCTGCTGTTGATAAACGACGTCTAGATTTCCTTGTCAATTTCGTCTCATATTTGCTCCTTGTTGATATTTGTTTATCTAATGTTCTTCTTTATTTGCGTTTATGTATCTGCACTGTCTATTTAACTACTTTCTATTGACTCCTATTATTAATCCATTGTTCGTGTTTATTGTCATGTTGAGCGTTCTGTTTATTATTAATTTATTATCTTCCACTTATTTATTTGTTTTCTGGCCAAACCAATCAGAGCTTATTCAGCGCAAGCTTTTCACCGTGCATTTCCACTATTATGCGTCCTCCGCCTATCTGGAACAGCACGGCATTCCCAAATGCGTTGAAGATCTCGACAATCACAAAATCATCTCCTTTGGCAACCCAAGCCCTGCCTATTTAGGCGATGTGAACTATCTCGAGGCCGTCGGACGACCTGAAAACAATCCGCGCGCGCCTGCGCTTCGGGTAAATGATGATTCCTCCTAGCTTGAGCCACATGCTTTCAACAGCCACAACTCAAGGTTTAGTCCTATTGCTTCCATTGTCGTTGTTGATGATAAGTTTAGTATGTTGTAGTTACCAAATTCTGTCAAGAGAGATCAGTTAACTGGGCTGTTTCAAAAGTTCTAACCGTCAGTTTGGTTGTCTTTGATCTGAGAATGCTTTTTCATTTTTTTCAGGATGGTCTTGCAATGTTGTGGGATTTGTTAGATTCTTAATAGGTTGGTTAGATTAGGTTGTTATTACGCGCTAGGCGGGATTAGGCTGTTGTTTCGATTACATCGCCAAACTTGAAACTTTTGCAAATCAAAACCCAAAAGAAATTGAAGAACAAATGAAACCCAAAACGGGAATATAAACAAACGATCATAGCAAACAAACATACAACATGTACTAATATAAATGATTAAATAAATCTTAAAATGAGTAAACTTACATTCTTTCGACCAATCGCCGCCACCAATTACATTGCCGGCGCGTGCGGTAGAAATCGCGATGTTGGCTTCAGCAAAAAAGCTTTTTCGGTAGCTTTCAACCACCATTTCCGCCGCGGCTTTGCTGGCGGAATAGGGATCGTGTCCGCCAAGCGCTTCGTCTTCAGAAAATGCGCGACCAGCTTCATCGTTTCGATAAACTTTATCGGTTGTCGCAACCACACAGGTTTTGACCGAAGGTGATATCACAAATATATTTTCAATAGGGAATGAAAAGCATATTTGATTGATATTTTTGTTATTGGAATATTTTTATCAAGGTTGGAAGTCTCATAATCCGTATATAATTCTTCACATACTAAAAGTTTTTCCTTGGCCAGTCCCTAAACGGTCTTAAAAAAGGATAGAGGATCTTAAAAAACTATCTTTAAAAGGGACCTTAAAAAAATCTTAAAACAAAAAATTCAAGTTTTGGTAAACAAAGGTGGCCTATACTTCTGTTGCCTCAATGCTGATTTTTTTTTTGGTGCATTCTGTATACCCAGTGAGAAACAAATTGTAAAAGTCTTTTACTGCTTATTGTTCATTATTTTAAAGCATCTATAGGGGTGATTACAACATTTTACCAAGATGACTAGATGTAATAAAACCTTTTCCATACCAAAACATTATAATTTCTATTCTTTTTTCTTTTTTTAAATGTCCAGTAGTCCAGATCGACCAGCTCTGCGGCATCGCGCGCCTGGTTGAGGGTCTCGGCGACGATGAGTGCCACCGGATCGCCGACATAGCGCACGCGGCCGAGCGCGAGTGGCGGCTGCGGGCGGTATTTCATGGGCTCGCCGTCGGGACGCTTCCACTTTGCAGGCATACCCGGCACGCCCAGATTGTCGGCCGCCACGTCCTCGCCGGTGAAGACGCCGAGCACGCCGGGCGCCGCGGTTGATGACAGTATCGGCCAGACCGCCGGTCAGCGCGACCAGCGGCACGGTGCCGTAGCGCAGCCCGTAAAGCTGTGTCAGGCCGCAGGGTTCGAACCGCGAAGGCACAAGAATGGCGTCGCCACCCGCGATCATGCGGTGCGAGAACGCCTCGTCATAGCCGATGCGGACCGCGACATGGGGGCTCTGCGCGGCATTCAGGAAGGCGGTCTGCAGTTCCGGATCGCCCGAGCCCACTACTGTTGGGGTGTTTAATAACTATTATTCATTCTTCGTGAAATATATTAGTTTATTCATTTCTAAGAATGCTCTGGAAATTATAATGGAATTTAAGAATTCGGTGTTACTGGTAACTCACACATAAGTTTAGCTGCCAGTTACAGAATTAGCCAAACATCTATTGGTAGAATAATTCCTGAAACGTGTGATGCCTTGTGGGATGTATTGTGCAGGGAAGGGTATCTCAATCAATATCAATATTTAAACGAAAAATATCATGATTGTGAATGTAACCGACTCTGCGACTGTGACTCTTAATATTTAGCAAAAATTCCTCTGTTTTTTTTTGGAGTGCCGATGCTTTAGAACTATATCGGACCAGTGTCATCACTGTAGCTTTCAATTTTCTAGTCTTGGTTTGCAGAATTATGTTCCTATTCTTCGAAATTTTCTTCTGGCTATGAAAAAAAGACCCTGGGCCCTTCTAAAAAGAATCAGATCGTCCTCACAACACTCATAATTCTTGACATAGTTCCGCTAGATTGTTCTTTGGGCAATCGGTGAACGCACTTGGAATAAATTTGGCACAGACCTTCCGCATTGTAACATTTCCATCACAATCTTGTGCACCATGATCTTCAGAACTGTAGTCGTTTCTGATATTAGACGAACATTCATTCTTTGATCAGAGTTCAATAGTTTACGTTCTTTTTCAACTTTTATTTCATGTTTCGGATGTCATCATTCATGTTAGACGTTATTGATATTGTGTTGACTTCATCTTATTTAAAAATTGTACTCTTTACTGCAGAAAAAATACTTACATTCATCAGCATTTGAACGCGAGATTTCAAATCTTTTATTTCTTTTTTAAACCTGCTGTTATCTTTTTGATAATACAGCAGTTTCCTCTGGAGAGTTGGGCATTTCTTACAAGGATTGTTTTCTTGCTGGCTTGGAACATTCATAAAGAAGATTTTATAGGTGACAACTTGTTCAATGAGTTAAAGTTACGTGCTGGTTATGGTGAGGTAGGAAATGTAAATGGTTTGGGAGATTACTTATTCTTAACCCGATATACAGGAAGCCAATCAACAGCTAATTATCAATTTGGCTCAAGCTTTCTTCAAACCTATAGACCAGAACCTGTTAACTCTTCATTGCGATGGGAAGTAGGGCGTACCTGGTGATGGAGTTCGAGGAGGAGTTCAACATCAACATCCCCGACGAGGACGCCGAGAAGATCCGCAAGGTCGGCGACGCGATCCAGTACATCAAGGACCACACCTGAGCCGACCACCCGCATGAGCTCCAACGACCGCACGCGCGTCGCCGTCACCGGGATCGGCCTGATCACCCCTCTGGGGATCGGGGTCGAGGCCTATTGGGAGGGGGCGCTCGCCGGGCGGAGCGGGGTCGGTTGCAACGTCCTACAACAATGGCTTTTCCTTCTCAAATTTCTCCCACCACTCTTTTGCTGTAGATATAGAACTGCTCCAGAGGTAAGATACATCCCGGTCTGACATCCCTGTTAATCTTAATGGACGTGCTGACCATTCCTGTTGCTCTCGCTGCCGCTGATTGTTCTCAAGATAAGTTGGTTGGGGTCCTGATGTTCTTTCCATCCGTGTCCAGTGATTGAAGCGTTTTATGATTCAAGAGCCAATTGCTGTAAAAGACTTTGAGCATTGAATATTCAGTCTCTCTTAGACTTGTGTTTACATTTGATTGTTCTAACAGCTTATCCATCCAGCCTCTAAAACCATACCAAACAAAAAGAGAAGAAAGCTGCCTAATAATCCCCTCCATCCATGTTTGTAATAATTCCATTCATTTCCTGATGGTGCCATGGAACAACACAGATTCATATTCCTCTCCTTTGTAACTGTTTGACCTCGATCGAGCCACGGATCGCTCGTCAAGCATGTCGCTCAATCCACGGAGGCGCCGTTGATCGTTTCCTGTAACTGTCAGGCTATGGTCGCTGATTGGTCGCTATTGTCTCAAGCGGCCGGTGGCTGGCTTACAGAGGATTGGCATCTGACACAATCATCCGCGGTAGCGGACATCAATTGCCGACAGACTCTTGGCTGCTAAGCATTATTGTTTAGTGGCGGACATGGAAAGAAGACATAGCCTTATCTAAATTGTATGACATAATCAGAGTCAGACAAAGACCTGGTAGTGTTAGATACAAGTCTTAAAAAGACCAAACCTCAAACGAAATTTTCTACGTAAGTCATTACATGCATCAAGCTTATGGGCCCTGAAGCCAACAAGATTTTGCAGTCAAGAACTCGCTACATTGCGACTGTTCACCAGATCATGAGTTAAACTAATCAAACCATAAGCATTTTCAACTATGTCAATGTTGGCATGGGTTTTCTGTAACATTGACTCAATAATGGCCTGATTAATTTCATTGTCCTCGGCGATCAGTATATGAAAATCGCTTAAATCAGGAATACCTGTCGCTTTTTCATCTTTTTCTGAAGGTTGAATGTTGGCTTGCGGCAACGGCAGAGTAACCTGCACTCTCGTGCCTTTGCCTTCTTCGCTTTCCAGTGTAATAAGACCATCCATCAGGTGGGCATCAGCGGTAAAGCGTAAATCAGAAGTTAATACTAGTGTATCCCAATAACCAGGTACTTTTTGCCATTCTAAAGACAGTTCTGGATTTTGCGCCTGCGCATCTTCAATCTGGGTCCACTGTCCTTTGTTTCTACTTTCTAAATTGTACATCATGCGACTAAACTCTGGTGTAGAAATCAAAAGATTCAATTTTTCATTAATATTATGCATATTTTGTAAAGTTGGATCTTGCTCATGTACAAATACTTGTTTGTATTGAGGGGGGGGGGCTTCACTGGCACTAAGAGAGTGGACTATTACCCCCTAACCCTACTGCCCCCATCCCTCGAGCATTGTGCCAATGCCTGTGCCATGTCTGTCCAGTGAGTCTCGCCTTATAGTCGACCACTTCTTTTAAACATATATCTGCTTATTAATATTTCATACTCTAAAAGCTGGTACATAAACGAAACACCCTTGTTAGTGTGTATAAGTTGTTCAACCATGGATAAGTCAATGCCAAAGAAAGAATTGAAAAGAAAGTTTTGTCTCTCTAATAACTGGACCAGAAAGAGCTCAAAAACTTTTATTTTTAAAGGGACACGGACATCCCAAATATATATTCAACAAAACTTTTTTTCCAATTGGCTCAAAACTTTTAAGAATTGTTGCTTAGGCTAAGAAGATCAGTTTTGCTCGGATGGATAGAGTGCTAGGTTGGGTCAGGCGAAGGCACCCTCGCAACGTATGTTGCGGGTCGGCGAGATGGTGCGTCACAAGCTTGCGGAAATGCTGGTCCGCGGCGAGATCCATGATGACGTGCTCGCCTCACATACTGTGACAATCCCAGAAGTACGGATGTCACCCGACCTGAAACTTGCCACCGTGTATGTCATGCCTTTGGGTGGCGAGGACGTCGATCCAGTGCTGAAGGCTTTAGACCGCAACAAGCGCCCTTAATTTGGCTCTAAAATCATTAGTTTCTTTTTTTCAATGAAAGATGTAGCCCTCCCCCCCCAGTAGTCTTCGTGTTTCTTCAATGATTAGCTAATAAAACATGTTCATAACATGCTTTCATTACCAATCCATATTCTCTTGCCCTACCGAATTCATGGTTTGTTCGAACTTGGGAATTAGGTGAAACTCGATTAAGTTCCATGTTTTAACTCGAATGAAGATCACTATTTTGGGTGAATTTGTCAGGGGAATTTGTCAGAATTACTATACGAAATTCTTCTCATGTCTTGCTTTCTCTTTTCCGTCTCAATTTCACGCGTGGAGACGTTGAGGCTGAAAATCAGAATAGAGGGATTATCGTTTGAATGATTTGGCAGCTTCGGAAGTCCCCTGTGGTACTACCCACTTTGATTGAAAAGCTTACAGACTAGAGAGGCAATATTTTCTTGTCTTTTTAGTCATATTGTTTATGGGTGCTGCAGCTGTCTCTTACCCCTTTTCAAGCACCCCTACCTGTGAGGTCACTTTGCACATCAAAAAATGATGGCTATTATACCCTGGTGGCATTTCTCTTTTGCGATGGGCGTGGCTCGATATAAGGGATGTGGGTTTTCCAGTTATTTACCACTAAATTATAGAACTACGCTTGTATGTGAAAAAGTTCCTTTTCTTCTATTTTCTTTATTTAGGTCTCAATTGTAAGCCCCATTCGGGAATTCGGCAAAGCGGTAAAACAAGTGCCACGCCTCTTCGACGGCACCATTGATGAAATGCCGGAAATGGAGATTTATCAAACCCGGAAAGTCATTGTAAAACGATACAGCGACGGCCCCATCCACACCGACGGCGAGGCGTTGATGGAAAAGGCGATTCTGGAAGTGGAAATGTTACCGGGAGTTTTGAAGTTAGCGGTAGGCGAAAAAGTAACATAATTGGGCGTTTTATGTGCTTCTCTTCCCCATCTGCGGCAGCTTTTGGTGCCCCCAACTTCCACGCAATCGAGAGGGGGAGCCAACCACATCCTGAATGACTAAATCCGGGGAACTAAAACACCCCTGGTGCCTGAGCTCTATGGCCGGCCCCAGCCAACCTCTTGCCCCAGCCTTGCTCCTGCACCTACTGCTGCTCCCATTCGCCACTTCGATTCCTGAAATGGTCTGTTTCTGTTGAATCTTTCCTGTTATCCAGTGCATCTGATATGGCTAGTTTGTCATTCTCCATTGCTTTGGGACAGTTTTTCTTGAAGATTTGAAGATTTTTGAAAAACGATATTGTTTCGTGAAATCGTGCGCCATTTAGTTGTGAAGTCACAATGAGGTTTATAGAAAACTCGAAAATAATAGCAGTCAAGTCAGCAGCTGTGTCTACCCGTACGGGCATAAGGGTGCGAAGCTTTTATTTGTTTGAGAATCTTGTGTGAGTAAATTACAAGTAAAAACTTCTTTATCTCGCTTGTAGAAGCTTGGTCTGTCTTTTTTGCACTTATGAGTTTAAGCTGCAATGGTATATACACCTTTTCTGATGGAAATTCAGAAAAAAAGGCTAATTCTAAAAAAAAAATTTATAAAATGAATAAGTAGCAAAAATATTTCAATTAACGATGCAAAGGTAATAACGCACCAAGGGTGAATTTTATGGAAACACCGTTCAAAACCAAACGCATGCTCAATTTCGGCGACTGCGACATTTCCGGAACCGCCTATTTTCCGTCCTATCTGAACATCCTCAACGGCGTGAACGAGGAGTTCTGGCTGGAACTTGGCTACCCCTGGCACAAGATCATCTGGGAAGAGCGGTGGGGCACGCCGACGGTCCATATCTCCAGCGACTTTTCCAGTCCGTCCTTTTTCGGGGAAGAGCTTGAATTCGTTCGCCGGTCACCAGCGGATTGAAGCGGAAACGCGGGTCGAGCCGCGCGTCCGGGACCACCATCACCTCGTCATCGAGAATGGTGTAGGTGCAGAAAGCCAGGTCGCGGTTGAGCTCGGTCCGCGCGAAGCCGCACGACGCCTTGAACCACTCCCGTTCCTCGTCGATCAGGCTGATCAGGGCGATCGGCACGTTGAACTGACGCGATGCAAGCTGCACCAGCCGGTCGAAGCTGGGATAATGTAAAAGTGTTAGATGAATTTGTTTGTATCCGACAATGAATCCCCTTTCCATGTTTTTCCAATCCCCTTCGTGAAATTAGAAGTTAGGTAACGTTTAATAACACGTAATATACCTTGCTACGTCTCTTCAAGAAAGACCCATCATTTTCTGAAAACTTGCAGCATCGCCTTTGGTAGCTTGCTAAAAAATATAACGAATATTGCAAGCATAGAAATAAAGGCAAGGATCCTAAACCACCACTTGTTGTTGCTTTATGAAGAATAAACTTTGAGTGAGAAGAAAACAAGAAGAAGAATAAAATGAACAAAAAAAAGAATTGAAAATTTACAGAATAATAGAATGGAACTATGAAAACACTTCTTTTCTCTCTTCAAGAATGTTGGTAATCTGACAAAAGTTGATATTTGTTCACCACAATGAAATTCTGCAACAGACAATAACTTTTGACCAACATTTGATTTTATATAAACTAATGAGCTAAAATTCTAAAAAAATTAAAAAAATTAATTTAACCATCTAGGATTGGAATAAATGATTAAATATATATAGTTTTAGTTATGATTGACAGAAAATTATGGTAAATCTAAGAATATGGGACAGGTTTTCTGAAATATTTCAGAAATAATGAAATATTTCGGAAATATTTTATTTCATATTGAAATATTTCGGAAATATTTCATTTGAAAAATAAATTAATGAAGCAGGGTGCTAAAAATGAAGACCCTGCATTTCAGTGCTTTTCCAAAAAGAGCTTCATTGTACATTGTTTCAAGGTTGGGCTATTGGAGTATAAGGATTTTGGTGTCACCCAATGGAGTTGTGTTGATCCAGTAGGAAGAAGGAGAAGCAGGCACAGTTCACTATGCTTGAGGGGAGATAAAGACAAGAGTATCAGAGGATACTACCATTCCAGAAGCCAATACTACCGAAAACAACGCCCAAATCTCGAAACTTCCAAAGAGGTTGAATTTGTTTGCGTTAGCTATTTCTTAGTTAAATTTATGGAATTACCAACTACAAGTAAATACTACATAAGATAATAACAATAATAATTATTTTTAAAATAATGATTATACCTTATTTACCCAGCTAATGGCTAGACTGCCCATTATAGCACTTTATACTGCTTAGACAAACATAGGGGGTAGGAGCTAAGGAATGCTGTTTGATGACAGTGCGCAGATTGCCTCCATGCTGTTGTTTGAATCCGCCCTTGCCGCGGCCGAGGCGCGCGCAGGCGTGATCCCCGAACAAAGTGCCACCCGTATTGCCGAAGTCTGCCGTGATTTCCGCCCTGATCCGGCGACGCTTGCGGCCGGAACGGCCAGTTCCGGCGTTCCGGTCCCGGCATTGGTCAAGGCGCTTAAGGCCGAAATTGGCGGCGATGACGCACGGAGTTTCAATTATTTTATTGAAAGCTGCTTCTGTCTTGTCACAAAAGTATTTTATTCAGCTGTAATTTTCTCTACTTCCTTGGTTTGATAAAAAAAAAGGTAGCTGTTTCCTATGTTGATTTGATGATTTTTTTTCTATTGTTCTCTGATTTTAGAAGGGTTATTTACTATAAAACGACTAGTGAGTGGAGAGGGAGATTGCAGCTCACACGAATTAAAAATGTTCACAATTTCTGTTGCTTATGAATAAGAAGGAGAGAGTCCCGTTCAGCAACAGCTGAGTCGAGGTGTCTATGAAGCATATTTATTGCCTCTCTTGCTGCATTTGTTTCGTCTTGTAACATCTCCGCTTTTTCTCTCAGTTCGTCTAACTCAGATGAAAGCTAAAACATAGGAACTGTTTAAAAGGTGGAATAAAACCGTTAAGATTGTTGAAATACAGAAAAACAAAGACTATTTGTGGCTCAGCGATATGGTTGGGTTATCTGCGTTTTTAACGATCTTTATGGTTTTTGTTTTCTTTATCCCTAACTATTTAGGTCATGCGGATAATTATATTCCAGCCAATCCAATGGTAACACCTGAGCATATTGTTCCAGAATGGTATTTCTTACCTTTTTATGCCATTTTAAGAGCTATTCCAGATAAGTTAGGTGGTGTTATCGCTATGTTTGGTGCTGTTCTTGTCTTATTTGTTCTGCCTGGCGAAGGATGTCGATTTTCACCGCGGCCTGATGCTGGGTATGGTGATCACCGCCGTGTGGCTGGTGTTGTGCCTGGGCTACATCGCCGTCTACGTCGGGTTGGACGGGCTTATCTATTTGTTGCCCCATGAACTGGCCGCGGTGTTGAGCGCCATATTCGCCCCCTTGGGCGTGCTGTGGCTGATGCTGTTTTACCTGCGTCGCGGCACCGAGATGAGCGATCAGGCGGCACTGTATTAAGGTTTGGATGTGAAAGTTAGCAAATATAGTTACTTAATTATTCTTGTGCTTAACTAACATTTTGCGTTTTCAAAGTGTTACACAAAAAGCCATACCCGAAGTTATTCAACATTTGTTAAACTTATGGTAAAATCAAGAACATGAGCGGCGTAGAGTTAATGAAACAAATTTTTGATTTACAGACAAACCCTAAGATTTGCCGGCAAGCTGTCATCTGGGGTAAGGGCTAGCTTAAAGCCTGATGACCGAATGACCTAGTAACGTATGCATTGTATAAGAGGTACATCATTAGCATAATCCAGCCGGCATCTCATTTTCATATACCTGTCTGGACATAATTAACAAAAAAGTTCAAATATGTGTTTTGAAGATTTATTTACATGAATAATATTTTTTATTGGGATTGAATGAAATTGGTGACACGCGCTTGGGTAAAGTATATCGGACACTTTTTATAATACGCCCAGAGATCAAGGCTTGGGCGAAGTGCAGCAGGTGCGGCTCCACGGCTGTTGAGTGCAAGTGGCAGCTCAACGACAGGCAGCGCTCTGAGATCCGGCAGCGGTCGATTGATGAGCAGGGAAAGAGGACGCATTAGCGGGCCAGCACTGGTCAATTCGCCTATGAAAAGCGCTGGCCCGGCCACCACAGACAGCGGGGGAACCATGGAGGCGCAGTTACCATTGCGCACAATCGTTTTTCGACTACGCTGACCAAAATGGCTATCTCAAAATTTTGATCCGTTGACTTGGGAAAAAATGAGCGTGGTAGGGGGCCTAGGTGCCCTCGAATTTTTTAGTCACTTAAAAAGGGCACTAGAACTTTTAATTTTCGTTAGAATGAACCCTCCCGTGACATTCTAGGGCCACTTGATCGATAGAATCACCCCTGGAAACAAAAAACAAAAAAAAACAAATAAACAAATAAACGACGGCGACGTGTTCGTGATGAACGACTGCTTCCGCGGCGGGATCCACGCGAACGACCTGCTGGTCTTCCGTCCGGTCTTCCGCGACGGCCGGGTCGAGTGGTTCACCGGGACGCTGATCCACGTCTCCGACCTCGGCGGCAGCTCGTCCGGCGGCATCGTGCCGACGGCGACCGACGTCTTCGCCGAGGGGCTGCAGCTCCCGCCGGTCCGGCTCTACGACGCCGGCCAGCCGGTAACAACTCACTTCAGCACCAAGTTGCATGAAGCCAAAAACCCTCAATCTATGCTCCTGCATCCCAATCTATTCAAACCCTCCCTCTTTACACCCTTCCAGGAAGTACCATTTTCCATTAAATGTCTCCGAACGACCTCCTCCTATCCCATTTGGGGACAACCTGCTTTTAATTTGACCCTAGACGGTTGGCCGAAATGGAAGATCTTTGGTAATCTGTCATACCTACTTTATGATATTGAACAAAGGGGGTTTTTCCACTGCCGCCTGCAACGATGTTGCCAACACTTACGACTGGAAGATTTAATTTTGTTTGTGAAAGGATCGTCTCATACCCATAGCGATGAAGGGAAGAGCCAGCTCGATAGATGCTGCTCATCATACAGAGGAGTCCCTTAGCAGGTAGAGCTCTTTTTTCTCCCTCAATGATCTGGGTGATATAAGATTCAATCTTCATGGAATAGTTTTGTCGACTCGGACGCCCTGGACCTCGCCGCCTACTTGGGCCACGAGCCGGCGATTCAGCTGCGGGGTAGCGCCCCCCCGATTCCTCCCCGCCCGTCGCCCTTCTCCGTCGTCGCCGGGCTGGAGGCTCAAGTCGACTATGCCGTGATCGACTGGGTGCTGGGCCTCGGGAAATGGGGGAGCCAGCTCCCCTTGCTGGCGGCGATCGCCTGCGCCCGGGCCGCCTGGACCGAAGGGGGCCGGGAGATCCTGAGCTGATGACCCTGAAAGCGCATCGGTTGATTTCCTCTGCGAATGTCATCGCCTATCCGGCGCCGGATTCAGGGACAAGTTTTGCCCGCTCGATTGCCAAAAACGCAATTCGCAAAGACGCAAAGGAAATCCCGATCATCGTGCCGATGCGCGTAGACAGATTTCCGGCACAAGAGATCTATGATCGCGCGTCGGACGAGATCTCTATTGTTCTGCAGTGGCACTCAAAGACAAAAAGTATGATCTTGTGATTTCAGATGTATTGATGCCTGATGTGAATGGATTTAGCTTAGTTAAAAAAGCCCAAAGTCTTCATCCACACATAAAAGTGCAGATGATAAGTGGCTATGTCGATATTGAGAAAGTAAGCGACTTTGACAGCGCGCTTTACACCAACATAATTCGCAAACCGTTTCGGCCACAAGAGTTACTCAATCGGGTAGCGACGTTATGGAGATAGGTACTTTAAAATACCTTCCCGGGATGTACTTTAGCCTTTAGACCCATCCCTGAAAGTTTCATTTTCCTACCTTAACCCCTTTCCAAGATAGCCAAAAGTCCCTAAACTAGATATTTACCCTTGTTTTTCTAGTTCTTGTTTCACCACAGTTGCTTCAATAGACAGGTACTAGGGTTTAGGGATATATAGGCAGAATAATTGGGAAATATGTAATTTCAGCAGTAGATCCCGCGCGCGTGAAGAAAAATGGAATGCACTCTGCGCACATCCACAAATGCGCTGGTGTGGCTGCTGGAGGCCAGATCGGCGCCTGGGAAATGCACTATGTTAATCAGCGTATTGGTCGCTTCAGGAACTGAAAAGGACCCAGCGTCGCACACTATCTGGAGGGATCTGAACGTCGCTCCACCTGTTCCAGTGCTGACCTTCGTCACTGTATATGTGCCCATGCCAGGCTCTTTGTTGGTCAAATACCGGCTCTGTTCCAAGCTGATCCATCATAGCTTTTGCTACCTGATCTCCAGCACGCCCCCAAATATCGACTACCTTGTTATAGCGTTCACCCTGAGTCACCAGACCAGAAGTGTATTGAGCCTCAATCTCTTGTACTTCCTTTTCAGATGCGCCAATAATATCTTTCTTCTGAATTGGAGTTAGCATATCATCAAGACAAATAGAGATTCCGGCTCGTGTTGATTTGATATTTTGTCATCGCTCTCGATATTATGACATCTATATGAAATTTTTTTAAACTCTTAGATACCTGATTGCCGTTTCTTGCTTTTAATTAATTTGTTGAACATTTCCCAACCTCTCGCTCTTATTTGGACCGCTCTTATCAATCCTCTGTGTAGCTCGCACTATTATTTGCGTTGGTAAAGAGGTTTTAAAAGAGCCTGGCTAGAAATACGCGGAATTCAGGTTTTAATCGATACTAATACTAAGCTTTTATTTTTGTGTTCCCCAAACAATCCAACTGCAAATAGTTTTAATAAAGTAATTGTTGAGGATTTGCTAAATAGATTTAAGGGCATAGTGGTTATTGATGAGGCTTACATAGACTTTTCTAACCAAGAGAGCTGGGTGTCCTGTTTAAATGAATTTCCAAACCTAATAGTAGCCCAAACATTATCAAAAGCTTATGGAATGGCTGGAATTAGACTTCACAATATTTTTATAATTTCTCATCATGAGTTTTAAGATCAAAATAGTTCTTGTGAAATAAAACTTTTATGAATTTGTGAAATAAGAGTTTAATTATATTCCATTATTTCTATACTACGGATAAAATGTAATAATTATAACCCTCAAAATAATACCTTTATCTAATTTTTCAATTTATTTTCAAGATCAGCTGCTTTAGAATAAAAAGGCTTAGCTGCAAATAAATCAACCATCCCGGTTCATTCTCCATTTAGGCAATGCGTCCAGAACGGCTTGGACAAGTGTCTCGCTGTCGGCCCGTGGATCGAGCGTTTTGGGCGACAGGAGAAAGTCGCGGCCCCAGAACTCTCGTGCACCAAGTATTCGGGAAATTGGTTCGCGATCGATCCGCCGTGCGAGGAGCGCGCTGAAACGGTCCCGCTCGTCCTGGCTTAGAATTCTCCCGGGATCCGCAATGAAACACGCATCCGCAAAATATGCACCGCCGGTGCGCGGGCCGTCCGCGAGGGCTCAATCCGCGAGCAATTGCAGCATGACGAGGCGTTCCACAATCTGATCTACGAGGCCTCGGGCAATCCCCTGCTGGCAAATTCGGCCGAAGCCCACTGGCGGTTTCTCCGCCGGGTGATGGGCGTGGCCCTCCCGCGCGTGAAACAGCCGCAGGAAATATGGCGCCAGCACCGGGACATTCTGGCCGCGATGCCGCGGCCGCCGTTTCACTCTTGTCGCCCCAGATGCCGTCCAGCTCGCCTTCGTAGTCCGGACTCGCCTCCTGGAACGCCCGGAGAGCGTTTCGCGGCGTGCCTGGCGTATTGACGGAACTGCGACTGCCCCAACCACCGGCCAGACGGCCGGTGTAGTACCCGAGCCGAAGAAGACCAGCCTTCTGCCACCAGGCGTGCTTGCTGCTGGACTTCGAACGCGTGTCTGGGTCGTTTATTTTAAATCTTGATTCATTCATTGTTGCTAAAAGGATTTAAAGTGTACATAGTGCAAAAATGTTTGGCAGATAAACTTCAGACAATTTTTGAAATACAGTACAGAGGTGAAGGATGAATAATGGAGCTGGCATAGAAGCAGATGAAAAACATTGACCTTCTCAAAATGTGGTCTAGGAATAGTTTTGATTGTTACCTGCAACATATCAACAAAAAAAGATTCTACAAAGATTAGAAACTACATAGCCCTTTTGTACAAGGGCCATGTCGTAGAGAGACAATAATGCCATTATGCTACAGACCAATAGTTGATGCCTGTATCATGGAGTGTAGCTCATTAAATAGAGCAAAAACTAAGGATATAAATTCCCAAGTTTCGTTAGGGCTACAAATTTTAACCCTACTATGTGGATACAGCCTGTTGACAGCCTTTATATATATATATATATATGTATATGTATATGTGTTGAAATAGAAGGCAGATATGTGAGATAAAATATAATCAGCGAAAATTAGGAAATAGAGAAATTTGTCAGAATGGAAATAGAAATCATTCAATTGTACAAACTGCCAGTGATTTTTCTCTAATATGGTTTTGGGATCTGTAATATAAGTGTGCACACCCTATTGTATCTGTTTCTTTTTTCTTTTCTTTTTTTTGTACTTACCCCGGTCCAATTTTTTCTTTTTTTTAAGAACGTGCCGTGAATGCCGCATTGGCAAGGGACTGCTTCTCAGGCGCAGTCAGGTCATTGGAAATCTTGTTGTTCGTGTTTGCGGGATCGGTGAAGGCGGCGGTTTTGATGTTATCTCGGATATAAGTGAGAGTCGCCCAGACGTTATTCGACAGGTCACCAACCTTTCGGCCGCGGCATGCCTCGATAGTTAGGAGTTCCAAATAGAAGGAAGGGAAAGTAAGACGCTTCTGCTCCCATCGAAGCTTGAAACTTCTACATCAGGGTTTTTGGATACGCTGAACGATGGTGTGATTTTCATTAAGATTTCTTGAGTTTTAGGGGGAGTTTTTCTCCTTTTTTGAAAATCAGACAAATTTTCTGAGACTCGTAGCCTTTGATGCGTTACACTAAATTTAATGAATCTTGTGTATTGGACTCGACATAATAAGTCGATTGTTTTGGTATATCTATTGAAATCAAAATTCCGTATGTCGGTATAATGCACAGGTACCATATTTCTTAAAAATAGTTTATAGTTTATTATACATTAGGTCCACACGACCACACTACCTGTTTGCTTCAAGGACCTTATGCAGACCTGACTGCAGTCTTGCTGCCTTCAATGACCGTATGCAGCCAAAATGTTAGCTGGCACTCATTACGCTTTTATCATGTCTTTTTTTTACATATTCTTTCACCGTACAAGCAGCCTATGACACCGTCTGAACAGGTCGGCCCCGACACCCTGCCGCAGTTGGTAAAGCTCCTGCTTCAGCGACGCCTTCGCCCGCGCTTCATCCCGATCCGGCCAGAACACTCCCAGGAGCGTTGGTCGGCGGATGTACCCGCTCGTTGCGGCCAACCCGAGGTAAACCAACAGGGCCGTCCGCTTCTGATGCACGAGCACCGCCTCGACGGACGCTCCTGCATCGTCCTTGATGTCGATGCTCCCCAATGTTTTTAATCCAGAGGATACTTTTGGCCTATGCGAAAGGTAACTTAAAGACGAGTATTTTTATCTATTTCTCTCAAGTACATTGTCGTATTTTTAATTATTAACTGATTCATTTGCACTAACGACGTACTACACGCATTCCAAATTCTATTTTTTTTTTTAAGTTCCTAGCAATTTGCTGTACGACAGTGTTCGACTTGACCTGAAAATTTGCTCTCTTTATCAAGGTTCAACTATAGTAAAGTAAAAACAATAATTAAGTGTAAAAACACAGTAAAGTAAGAACATAAAAAGTTCCAACACAGAAGGTTCTTCGTAGTACTTGAAATAATCTTAAATACTTAGCGCAATGCGCTAAGTCAGGTGAGCCATAACCAACATCAAAGGGGTAAACACAAATTTACAGCGCAATTTTTCTGTGCGCTAAACCAAAATAGGCCTGACTCTCTGATTTAAGATGTTAGTACATGTCCGGGACGCTCCTTACTCACAATTCGTTCAAACGAACTGTTTAATTATATTTGACATAGAAAAGAAAAATAAATGTTTCATAATTATCTCGAAATTATTTATCCATTCCTATCAATTTTACCATTTTACAGCCAAATTGACCAAACTTTTAAGTTTCCTCGGGAGACTATTCCAATTTTATAAGAATGTTATAAAAACCGTTTTAAATCATATAGTATCATCCACTTTCAAATGCGTGCCTTAAATAGCTTTTCAGGGCAAGTGTGTAGACATAGCGTAGGTTTGTAGCGTATGACATAGCATAAGTATGTTTTAACATAGCGAAAAAGTAGCTAAAGTAGAATTTTACGAGACATATGTATAATAGACTATGCTAGGTAATCACTGAACTTCAGAGTTACAACTAGGAGGGGGGGGGGTAACATTTTTATTTTCGAAAAAGGATACTTGTTTGCTATTCTTTTGTATTCCGTCGCCCTGACCGGCGTTTCGGCGGTCGATGAAAACGGCGCCGCCGGGCGGCTGGTCGACTCGCAGCCGGTGATCACCACCTATGGCGATTATTCCTATGGTCTGGTCGGCCAGTCCATCGGCGGCGGCGGCGGCGATGGCGGCGACACCTTGGCCTTGAGCTCGGTTGTTCCGGCCGTGGGAATCGGCGGCGATGGCGGTGGCGCGGGCAACGGCGATACGGTTCAGATCTCAATAATAAGTTTTAGTATTTATTTTTCTTTTCAAGAATAAAATTTTAATATTTAATTTTTTTTTTAATAATAAATTTTAATATTTAATCTTTCTTTTCAATAATAATTTTTTTTGGGAGGGAGGAAAACACTGATAAAAAACAATTTTTATTCAATAATTTTAGTTATCAGTTCCAGGAATCAAAGAAATTTGGGATCTCACTCCTTTCGTACGTTACAGACTCAATACCCCGAAGGCCACCGCGCCGGGGTAGGCCGCCTCCAGCTCGCGCCGCAGGTAGTGCGGGTAGTCCGAGCTCACGAGCGTGTTCTCTCCCCCGAGCGCCTCCGCGTGGTTGCCCCAGATCACCACCGCGGCGATCGGTCCTTCCGCGGAGTCGAAGCGGAGGGCGGTGATCGTCGCGTCGATCACCTCGGGCAGCCGGCTGTCCGCCACGAGGTGCGGCGCGGCGCTGCGCGCGAACGTGCATACGCAGCATCGAGTTCCGGGACATCGCCCCGTGGCCGCGTCCCCTTGATCGGGCGTGTTGCGATATTCCCCGCCGGGTCGAGCGACAGAAACCTCTCAGGGGATGCGGATAGCAACGCATGATCCCGACCGGCACTGACATAAGCCGCAAAGGGGGCCGGTGACAGCCACCGCAAACGACGATAAAGCGAGAATGCATCCAGCCCTGACGGCATACCGGTCCACGCCGATGACTCTGGTTAAGCAGCAATTTATTTTTCTTACTCTATCTCTGGAGATAAAATTGAGTCAGTCGAGTATATGATAGCTATTAAACACATTCTACTCTTCATTGTCAGGAAGAGCTATACAACTAACTCATATATAATAATTGAATAAATCATATTCTTGATGATAAATTTTACACATTGAACAGAAAAGCCAATCTTTTCTTAACGACACAACTATTTATTGGTCCAATATTTCGGGTATTAGATCTGCTGCTTTGCAGATTTCGCCACTCTCTAATTTTAATCTTGAAGAAAACTTACCATGTGCTCGCTATTTTCATTTATATATATTTTTTTAACTTGTGTCTCTTTGTTCTTTTTCAGAACATGCGTTTCGTTTCTAATTGAAATTTATCCAGTCGCATTCTCAAATAAGCAATTGAGGGAATAGTCTAAAGGAGGGCGACACGCACTACTTGACATAAATTCGGATGCCACGGCGGATGGCCTCTGGCATGGTCATGATCTTGCGCTGGAAACCATCACGGAAGATTTCGATGCGGCGGGCCAGCTCAATTTCCTGCTCGCGAGTCAGCAGCGGGATTTCACCCATCTGCGACAGATACATGCGAACTGGGTCATCGATCTTATCAGCCAAGTCGTCCTCAGCCGTGGCCAGCGGATTCACATCCTCGAAGGAGGAAGCTGGGGCTTCTTCATCGGTTATATGTCTAGGATACAACTGATGGAGCCGTCCTAGCCGAGCGGATGGTGCATTAGGTTTGGAATCTTTTGCCCGAAGGGCGGGGGTTCGATTCCTGGTGTGGCTGGTTATTTGGTTTGGGACGGGGGTCAGTTGCGTGAATGTGAAATCTCAGCCAGAGTCAACCCAGCTCTAAATAGGTACCTGGAGAAATCTGGGGAATGTAAGCAGGAAGGATGGGTGAAAACACAGGATGATTATCAAGGTGCTGTAGCAGCTTTTCCAAATAGTAGTTGTGACGGTCCCAAAATTTTCGTTCACACTTAGCACAATACGTTTGCATTAAGACTAAACGGCTTGACATTCAGTTTTCTCCATCAATGTAATGTTCTTAGGCCCTGGCTAAACGATCAAACATTGTTTTTTAAACATTTGAGGTTTTGCTTTACAAGAAATGTTTGACCGTTTGGCCATGTCGCAAAACATTGGCAGGCTCTCTACAAGCTCTACAGAAGTATCGGGTTGTTCTCTGGCGCCTGATAAAGCTTTGTCGCAAGGATCTTTGTCAAAAGTTTCTTCAAAGAGCTTTCTTTCTCGACTATTCAGGTTTTCGCTGTCGATAAACTTAATAATTTTACTGATCCGCGTTCCTTCATTAGCGACCCAATCGATCAAATGTTCCGTCATAGGATTTCCATCCCAGGGAATCCCCGTGGTTAGCATTGATAATTTTCATTTATGAATGTAAGAAAGGTGAAAACAATTGAACGTATTTTGTTTTCAGTAAAGCGCAAATTGTGTTCTGGTCTTGAGAAGGTGTAGGGGTTACCAGCCCTACTCGTGTTAACTTTTTGCTCATTCTGAGTTTGACTCGACTACTTATTTTTGTTCGTTTTGAGTTTCATCTATTTATTGATAGTGATTCGTGATAGTTTTACGATTGGAAGTTTATTTGACGCCATTGATCGGAAACAACGCCAACGGTGGGATCGGAAATGGCATCACCGACCAGCGCGATCAAAATAGCGGCGCCAATGAGCGTGTTGGGTAAGCCAAGTGCTTGGTTGTAGAAAATACCAATAAAGGTATTGAACATGCCCAGATACACCCATTCTCCGACCGCTCCAACACCGAAGGCGAGCTTTGTATGCATGGGTAGAGGTTTTTGTGTGCTGAGCATGGTGGTTGGTCGGGGATAAAAAGGTTGCCTTAAAGGTATCCTGTCTTTGTTTATCAGAGAATCTACTGTGAACGATTTAGCCATTCTCAGAATGCACTGATTTTTTCTGAGTATGGGAATTAGAATCTCAGCTGCAGGGGGGCTATAATCGATGATCCATTGGCTTGTAACAGCCAATGAGAAGGCAGCGAATAAGCAGACGGGCCAATTAAATGAGAGTGGCTTTATAAATGAAGCGGATAATGATTCGGCCGCGACAAGTTGGCGACTCTTCCCGCTTATTGTCGGGAGTGTGAAGTCCGATTCGCCTGCAATGGGGAGTGCCCGAAAAATCGATTCATTCAGACTCCGGACGGTGAAGCGGGATTGAATTATCTCTGCGCCGGTTATCGCAAGTTCTTTAATCACATCGAGCCGACGATGAAGTTGATGGTGGCCGAGTTACACGCCGGCCGCGCCCCCGCGAATGTGATGCAGATGGTTCCAACGATGGACACCCGAGGATCGGCGTCGAGCCGGGCTCGCGTGAGGCCCGGCACTCTGAGGGCCAACCGTCGCGGGCCCCACGATATTCCCGCGTCACTGATTCCCAGCCCTTCTACAATAGCAAGATGCCCATCGACCTCGCACACATGCTTTCTGCCGCAGGCCCGGTCGCCAAACGCCTGGGCGACCGCTACGAGCCGCGGCCCCAGCAGCGGGCGATGGTCGAGCATGAGGGGAGTCAAAATAACTTTGGACTTAGGAAACGTAAGAAAACGCAAGTTACCTCCTGCTGAGTGGTTATTTTTCAACAGCAAGTATTCATATTTCGTAACCACAGCTTCCGAGGAGAATTCCGGCCGAAAACAACGAAATACTAACCGGAACGTTCGGTCCTATTTTTCGTGTTCCAAGAGAGGGATGGGCCTAAATTTTACTCGGCAGAATCACTGCTTATTGATGTTACTTCGATTGCTCGCAAACGGTGCGGGACCAGCAGAAGCCAATCGGACGAATCCTGAAGTTTATGCGCTGTATCTAAGAGCAAAACAGCGCATATACACGCGCGATGGCGCAGAGATTGCGATCGCTGTGAAAGAGCTGGACGAGGCGATAGAGCTGGACCCGCAGTATGCGCCGGTATACGCGCAGCGCGGCATTGCGACCATGCTGTTGTCGGAGGAACAGTACGGCTCTTTATCTTTACTGCCGGTGGCCAGGTGGGGCCGGAAGACGAAGCCATTCAAACCTGTTCGCGCGAATTGGCCGAAGAACAGATCAAGTATCTTGCATCCATGGTGCGCGGCCTGAAGGGCGAGGGCATGTTGGATCAGGATGGGGACGTCACAACCTTGGCGCGACTAATTTTCCAGTATGTGCACGGCCTGCTGACCTATGGTCAGGTTTTCAATGATCTTGATACCGTTCGGTCTCTAAAAGGTACAATTTTGAGCTAAGTCAAATAGAGATCCGAATTGGGGGGGGGGGAGCAGGGGGCAATTGCACTAGTTACTCAGAAAAAAAGTCCTTCTGTAGATTTTGGACAACTACATTTTTTTGTATCTTCGTGAAATTGACAATAATGCTCGCCCCCTCCCCCGTATGTTTCTTCAATTGGCGCCCTCTGAAACCGGTAGGTTTTCTTGCATGCAAACGCTACTACTTGGGTTTCATCTTCCTGTCCTCCTTCCTCCGCGTCATCCGCACTGCCCGCGTCATCCAGCACAAAGGCGTCGCCTGAAGCAGCGCTCTCCGCCGCATGATCGGACGGAGACACACCATCCGTCTCTACCTGAGCGACGGCGGCTGCGGCGGAGGGCGGTGGAGAAGCACGGCGACTGGTCTTCTGACGTCGGAGGATGCACATGCGCCGAGAAAGCGTATCGTACTCCACAACATACCTTCATAGTGAACACCAGAACAGGACCTCTTCGGAAATTCGAGCCTTGGAAATGCCAACTATTTCTGGGCAAGGGACAGATCATCATGCGAGAACTCTCACGACGATTCATGGGCAGTTGTCCGATATTATTGCCCCAGCGACGCCTCGCACGGTTCTACTCCTTGCGAATGAAGAGGCTCAAGCGAGTGCGTGGCGATTTTTGGGCCCCGTGCCCCTTATTCGAAAAATGATGGTCGCGATCGCCAGCCGCGCGCCGTCGTCGCTGGCGGCGATGGCGGAGATTTCCTGCTGGTCCTGCCCCAGCTTAGGCGCGCGGTAGAGGACCCGGTCGGGGCGGAATCGGATCGAGTCGGGGTGGATCTCGAGGACGCCGCTGCGTGCGTGCAGGCGGCTGGCGAGGATGAGATGTCCGGTCGGGAGGATCGCCTTGTGGCTGCTGGTCGTCTTCTCTGCGGGCCGGCGCCAGTTGGCGTCATCTTCCTTGCCGTCCATCTGTTCCTGCAGCTTCTGCAGGCCCCGGATGAATTCCAGCGTATATCCGGATATGGAGAATTGCAGATCCAGGCGTCCGACATCGTTCAGGGTCAGTGCATATTCCGTCAGCGAGATTTCACCCGACGCCAGCTGCCAGGACCCCTTGATCGAGACATCTCCGGCCAGATACTGGTAGCCCATCCCGTTGATGGCCTGTTGGGCCTCGTACCCTCAGTTAAAGCCGTTTACTAGCACACAGGCTTCATCGCAGAGTGAAGTTTGAAGGTTCAATTCAAAATTGTTGATCATTCAAGCTTAATTTTTGGTGGATTTTTAGTTGAAAAGTTTTTAATTTTATTTAATTTGTTTTCGCAATAATCTTTTACTTTTAAGATGAGTGGGCGATGTATATAACATACTAAGAGAGTCTGGAGGGGGATATTATGTGAGGGGTTATTATGGCGATCCGGAACAGGAGCGAGTAGCCGATCTGACCGGCAGCGCCGGTGACGGCCACGCGAATGGGGGCCTTGCTCATGGGGAGGGGTGGGGGTCGTGCGGTCGTGCGGGTTTCGAGGGCGAGCATTCTCCGACCCTCGGGCTCCGGAGGGAAGGGCCGGCGGGCGCTTCCCTTGTGCTTCCTTCACAGAACCTGCAGCTCAGCGGTAGGGACCCCGGCGATCTGGCCGACTAGTTTCTCAGCTCATGGACTCTTCTATGAGCACAAACTCTGAGATGTCAGAGGATTTCCAAGATATTTGGGATACAAGCATCGCCATCAAACACAAACTTTTTCCACCAAAATGCCCCGACTGGCAAGAATTTGAATTTGGCATTACCTTGCCCAAAGAATCTCCTGCGCCCTTTTTCGATTTTTATCACCTCTCTACCACCTTTCTTATCCTTGCTGGAGGACATAACACGCTATTCGTTTTCGAGTGCTTTGGCCGCCTCCAGGCTGAGATGGGACATGGATTGGGAGAGGGCCTGGTGCGCGAAAGCTGTGCTGCGGCGGCTGCTGTCGGCGGTGTTGCGGGGAGTGTGTCGTTCGCTTCGAGTCGCATCCGATGTCGGGGTGCGGAGTGCGCTGGGCGTGGCTGGCGAAGCATGGGCAGATGGAACCGATGCAAGTGCCTTCAGCGATTCAACAGCCCGCAGCGGCTCTGCCTTCATCTTAACGTGCAGCCATGACGCTCAGGTGTAGACTTGCGGACCATGGGCAATGATTTGCTTGAAACAAGCCCTGCAAATATGGAATGCATGCTGCTTCAGCTGCTAACAGATGTTAGATATTAGAATCAAATTTATTTTGATGTTGTTATGGTATTTGGTATTTCCACGCTTGGATCCTGCATTTCATTGACGTGGCTATAACATGACGTTGCCTTTCTCTTTTTAACATTTACTGTATACATACAATTTTGTGAGTAAAGCGATATGCTTTCATATTTCATCTGCACAAAAATATGCTGTAATGAATTTCAATGATAAATAAAGCATGCGCACAAACTTTATGCACATTTCATGCAACTGAAGATTTCTGTTGTTGCAATAAGTTACAGCAAGGCTTTATTGATATAATCATTGGTTAGTTTAGGCCACGGGTTTGAAAAATGATTGATCTAGACGGCTACCTGTTGCTGGGGCTATCAACGTCTTAGGCTATGTACCGGGCAAACATCCGGTTCGCGCCGATGAGTTGGTCATCGTATGCGCCGATCTCGACGCCGTCGGTATGTTTGCAGGCGTCCCTACGCTCGACGTGGATCATCTAGGCACCAGCACGGCTACCTTGCTCGAAATAGCCCGGCAATATGCGCTTTTCGCGCAGTTTGGGTCGGTGCCGCAGCGTACGCTCCTGTTTGTCTAACATTCCTGGCTTTTCACCTAGGGATAAATTTAAGGCTTCAGAAAGAAGTAACGAGACTTGTAAAAACACGCCAATGATAAAATATTTCAGTGTATCGCGATTAAACGCTTGGTTTCCTTGGTAACGCAGTTGACCTTGAAGCTTTTTTTAACTGTGTTTGCAATTGATTTTAATCGTATTCCCAAAAATAAGCAGTAAATTAGTCCGAATTTAGTCAAGGTATTTTTTAGAGAAACCCTTGCGAGCCGTGGAGCTTATCAAGCGGCCGGGTGGGCTTCAACCGCGGTGCTGGGGACATTGCGGAGGGCTGAGGGAACACGCTGTGGAGTCCGTGCCCGCGGGAAACGGATCGAATCGTCGCACGCCGGTCCCTCCGATTGACATCCCTTCGGCGGCTCGGATACGGTGGCTTGCCTCCGAACAGGGCTGGTCGTTGGAGGAGAGCGCCGGCCTACGCCCGGTTATCCATGATGACCTCCCCTGCATGGATGATGATGACCTCCGCCGTGGGAAACCCTCCCTCCACAAAGCCTACGGTGAAGGGCAAGCGGTTCTTGCTGGAGATTACCTCCTTACCCGCGCCTTTGAAGTTCTTGCTACTGCAAAATACCCTTCTAAGATCATCGAAATCATCGCCCATGCCGCTGGCGATGAAGGGATGATCGGCGGACAAGTAATCGATCTTCTTTTTGAAGGATGCCAACGTTGTAGTAGAAAACTTCTAAGCAGTCCTCCAAATCCGGGTACAAAACCGCTGACTGAGATGTGAAAACTCAAAAGAAATAATCGGAGGAGAAGTGTGAAAAGATACCCTTAAGACAGAAGGGCACAAAATCCTCTGGCTCATAGAAACGGCTGGTCTGTTGAACCAAACAGAAATTCCTTTAAACAAGCAGATGAACTGCTTCAAACAAAACCAACTTTCGAATTGGAATATTCTAACGAATTGAATTTCTATTAAAAATATATAAAAATGGAGATAAGTTTAATGTGCATTTAACGCCGGCCCGTACTAAGTATCCGAAATCAAATTGTCTTTCGCCGATGGGCGAGGATCCAAACAAGAACAAAAAGGCAAGAGCAAAAAACCCACGAACGAAACAAACAACAAACCACGTTCACCCAACTTATTAGGACAGAGAAGGACGACCACGAAACCCTTCTTTTACTCCCAATACACTTACTCTTTTAAGATTTTTTTTAATAGTGGTTTTATTTAGAATCAGATGTTAAAACTCGTTGAATGTACATCACTTACGTTGAGAAATCTAAGGGATGCTGGATATAATTAAGTCATTGATACAATGCTGAGTTCATTTGACTGCGTAGGCAATTCCCTAGCACTAACATCAAACCTTGATATTTTTCCAATTTTTGGTGTATTTTAGGAATCTCTAGGTCGCCATCGACGTAGATCCGGACAAGCTGGATACCATCGCGCCCTATGGTGCCGCCTTGACACTGAACGCGACGGAAACGGATGGCCGGGCGTTGCGCCGCGCGATTCAGGAATTCGCCGATGAAAACGGTTTACGGCGCACTGAATGGCTCCTGTTCGAATGCTCCGGCACGACCGCCGGGCAGCAAACCGCCTTCGACCTGATGGTGCCGGGGGTAACGTTGAGCGTGGTGGTTTTTAAATATCATATGCCTAATCGCAAATCATTTCTTTCCGCAATGTCATCGCCAATTTCACTAAAGATGGCGGACAAAAGAATTGTTTGTATTTTCGATAGCCTCATTGAAAAGAAACCACCTGTATAATCACCGTGATATAACGCGAAAGTAACAGACAGATGAATTATTAAAATTCAACTTACAAGCATTTTGAGCTCAGCTTCTCCTGAGGCCCCGAAAACATCTGAGGTGGTGTGGTGCAGGTTCAGTACTGGCTGCTCTGCCTGACCTTCTTCATAGCAACACTGGTTACGAGCTGGCGAGGAAAGGCAGCAGAACCCGCGGCGGAGCACGACGGAAGAAAGGACCGAGTCAGTGCCGATGATTGATGATCCGTACAAAGAACCAGACTCTGAGCCGCCGATCAACTGGGCCAGGCTGCTGCACGATATTCCGGATCCATTCGTGCGGTTCGTGTATCGGACAAATTAAGGTTCTTTAAAGTACAATTCGACTAAAAAGTAAGTTAAATAAATTATCAGGAGAAATGTAAATCAAGCAAAGCCAATAACAGTAATACCTGGCTTCCATTTGATCGCAAGGATCGCACTCGCACAGATTTGTGAACAGCGATTCTCAGCGATCCTTGCGTCATGTGGTTTCCATTTGTAGCGGCATACCACATTTTTTTTAAAGACAATGAAGTAGAAAGATTTTCTATTTTCTACCGGATACAACGGCGCTCGCAGCGGTCAACATCGCCAGCGCCAGCATGGCGGTCAGCAAACTCACCCGCAGACCGACGGCGGTTGAGTTTGCGCAAGCGCTTGCCAGCATGTTTCTACCGGGTCGTTGTCAGACACTGCACTGGCGCGGGCGAGTCGTAATCGTCGATGCTGCACACAACCAGGCGGCGGCTGACTTTCTCACGCGGCAATTACTGGCGCGCTTGATTGAAGCTGAAATAGCTATTGGGCACGTTTTTTTCCTTTTATTGCTAAGGGAACACATTTGTACGGAACTTGGAGTTAGATCGCATAACAAATTAATGAACTCTTATGGAATTGCTCAGGCATGATCACTAACTGGCGGCACATAATGGGAGTCGCATTGGGCATTAGTTCTGACCAGGAAGATGGATAAAATTTGTAAAAAAGTTTTCAATTCTTTACTAACTAGGTTTTTATTACCGTTCTCAAGGAGGAGTTTGGCGGTCTTCGCACCGGCCGCGCGCATCCCAGCCTGGTGGAACACATCGTGGTCGATGCCTACGATTCACAGATGCCGATGAACCAGGTGGCCAATGTTTCCGTTCCCGAAGCCCGTATGCTGAGCGTCCAGGTCTGGGACAAGTCCGTGGTCAGTGCGGTTGAAAAGGCGATCCGAAACTCAAGCCTTGGACTGAATCCCATAATAGATTCGAGAACTTCATCTGTTAAATATCTCATCACATGCTTGGCATGATTAGCCACATTTATCGTATCTGATAATGTACCAGTAACAGCCTTGACAACACACGTTTTTCTTAGACCGAATGTTTACTACGCTCTTACTGTTTTCCTGTTAACGTATATTAGGAATGAGGTACATAACGAATGAGGTACATTAAGAACGTAGTATATTAAGAATAAGATACATTAAGAGTGAGGTAGCTTCCATTCCAAATGCTTTAAATTCTGTTGGAATATATAATCATCCTCCATATACAACCATGCATGTTTTCCAATTATTTGTAATAATCATGCCTCTACTACATGTGATTGGTCTTACAATAACCTGGTGGACACCTTTAAAACCAAAAAGACAAATACAGATGATTCATTTAATGGAAATTATCAGTGCTTGGAGCTCAATTGATATATTCACGTTAACTTTACTAATTACATACTTCCCACGTGCATACTATTGCTATCATGCGCCCGTCCAGTCCAGTGAGAGTGATATTGACTGTGCAGGCAACGTTATTGGAGATCCACATGCTCATTCCATTCCTGTTGGCCCCTCCCTCGTATCCTGCCTTTACTAATTTTCCTCCCCACTGATCGTGCCATACACCTTCTCTGTCAGTTTTTTTTTCTTTTGTTTCCGCAAGAATAATAATGTCCGCTTGTAGTTCTTTTGGTCGCTTCTGCTCTTCGAACCAGGTGCGAACCTTGTCGGCCTGGGCGCTGCGAACCTTCTCCTTCGCGAGCGGATCGAACGGTGGCGGTCGATCGACGAAGAACGCGCGGAACGAGGTGTACGCGCCTTCACGCACGCGAGGATCGTCCGCGTCGAGATCTTCGAGGAAGAGCGGGACGCCCTTCTTCGCCTTGCACTGAACGAGCGCCCACATGATGGCCTTCTTCAGCACGTGTTGGCGATCGGAGCCGTCCTCGAGACCGAAACCGTGCAGTACGGACTCCGCCCTGAGTCGGTACCCCGACATCGCAGCCTCGCCCAGGATCAGGTCATCGTCCTTGGAGAGAATCTGCAGTTCGGGGAACAGCTTCATTCTTTCTCTTCCCCCGAAGGTGCGGAGTGACCGCCGCGAGTCTTGCTCGGTAGGCGCTCCCGAATCGCTTTCTCTATTCTCCTGAGTCGTCCGCTGTTAAGAGCGGAGCTTGGTCTCATTCAGACGGATAAATAGCAAACATTCAGATTCAATCTTTGCATACATATCAACAATGTATTAGTGAAACAATTGACGGCATTTTAAAATATAATTTTCGTCATATAAACTACATCAGAATGTAAGCGTTTTTTATCAAACATCAAAAAAGATAACTCACGTTTCCAAATGACGGCGTTTGGTGCCCAAATCGAAAATCAAGATCAATTTATGGGGGCTCAGGTCTGGGGGAATAACGAGGCCTGGAAGCGGCATTTGCCTACCTCCCTGCCCTATAGCAAACTACGGCCCAGCTCAAAACGACCATAAATTACTATTACAGAATAAATGAAACCCAAATGAACAGAATTTAAATAAATAATCGTTGCAAAAACGTCCAACAGGTACTAATAAAAATGAATAAATAAATCTTGAAACGAGTAAAACTTAAATTGAATATGCAAATCGTGATACCCCCTCTTTCTTGACTTAAAAAACCAAGATACACAACTTCTGGAGCCTCTGATACACAACTTCTGAGAACTTCTGAAAAATTCTTTAAATGCTCTGAATCATTTCTTCCGGACACTAGAATTTCATCCACTCTAACAATAGTGAACTGTATATGGCATATCCTTTGCTCCATACTCCTTTGAAATATTCCTGCGGCTAAATGAACCCCAAATTGTCATCTGGTTGGTTTAGTTATTAGTGGACTAGTAGTCATCCCGTCCTTTGGAACTCTGCTAATACTTCATTCTCAAATAAGATACATAAAACTGAAAGACTGATATCAAATTGTTAATATTGCCCATAAATATTGTAAAATATTAACAAATTGAAAAATTATAAAAATTAAATAAAAAATTATAAAAATTAATATTGTGTACATAAATTTATCTTTTTAAGTTTTTAGCTCTTCTTTCTCTATCTTCTCTTCTGCGCCTCCATCTCTGCCGTCTGCCGCTGCGAAACCTCGACAGCGCGCACCACGTCGTCCTGCAAACGCTCTGCGGTCTGCTCCGCCACTTGCAGCTGTTGCCTCAGCACCGCCTTCTCCCGCTCCAACGACGCCACGGTGTCCTGCAGCCGCCGAAGAGCCTCGGCGGACATCTTCACCTTTTGGGCCAGCGGCCGATTAGCGGCGAGTGCCTCCTGAAGCTGGGCCTCTTCACAAAGCTATATCTCGCAATTTACCTCAGTCACTTTGGAGAATGAATACATGCCTCAATAAGATCACTGTCAGGATTATGGTTATCTGCTCAATGCCCTACCTCCTGGGTAGAATTGTTGGTTCTTGCTTTTGTACAATTAACTTACTTACTATCGATGCCGAGTGCCGGAAGCCGAATGCCGGGGTTTACATTACAAATGGCCCTTCAAAATAAAGTGGTATTAGACTGCATCGATCGGGACCGCATCTTGATGACGGGCTTTTCCATAGGCGGCTCGCTAACCTGGTATCTGGCTTGTGAAGATCCATCCGTTGCCAAAGCCTATGCACCCGTTGCCGGAGCATTTTGGCGACCACATCCGGCTGCATTAGATTGTGATGGCCCAATCAACATGCTGCATACCCATGGCTGGCGTGATGGAACGGTTCCCCTAGAAGGCCGGGGTCTTGGTGGCGGCGTGATCAGAATTTCAGTACTTGCTTGTTTTAGAATTTTAAAAGGCAGGTACTGCATATCTCTGCCCCTAATTTCATATTTAAACAAAATTTGCATGTGAGTGACAATTTAAGCACAAGGTGTGGTGCAGATGATTCGAAATATAGCTCCCCACTTGTATTCCGGAATACAATAAGAGTGCAAGGTTCTATTCTGGAATAGCATAAGAGTGCATGTTTGTATTCACTTGTATTCCGGAATAGCTTGATTTTTATATTCAACCTCGCCTTTACTCATTTTAAGTTTTTTTTATTCATTTACATTACTAACTGTTGTATATTATTTCTTTTGATTTCTTATTAGATTTCTGTTTGTGTGGTTTCATTTATTCTTTAATAGTAATTTTTGTTTTTTTTCAGTTCGCGTAATTGTAAGTTCCTAATTCCTCTGATCTTAAGTTAAAAATGGCCACAACTTATCTTTAGAAAACTCTCTCATGGGTCCTTTTCTCCTTCCCCGTGAGGACTTAGCCGACCAATGTCTACTGTACATCCTTTTTTGTTTAGTTATTCACTGTTTTTGAGTCAAACTGACCATTCATCCTTGTGCTTTGAACACACTATTCATTGTATTCAAAACTGTCATTAAAACTAAATGACTGACTGCAGTATTGAGATATTCAAAGATTCACACGATATACTGATGTTGATGAAGAGGCGGAAGGGACTGCTCTTTAATTTTCTTTGAAAAACTTGTTTCGTGGAAAAAGTTTTTTAAATTAGTTTCTATGTATTTTTATTGATAGACTTTTTCATATTTTTATTTGTTTGCATCTTTTAATTTTTTTCTATACAAATCCATTGTTCAGGTTGGTAATTGTGTGTTGGAGAAACTTTTTAACAATTTTTAATCCTGAAACAGATAGTATTTTTTAATTAAATTTTATAACTTTTTTAATTTTGTCGCTCTTGAACTACGATGCGGTTCTGCACGGTAAGCGCGATGGTGAAACCCACCAGCGCTATGAAAACCGCCACGGATGCCGCAACTGCTGCAACATGGCGACGCACGAATTTGCTGGCTCGATAACGAAATGACTCCACTCGGGCGTCAATCGGCATACCCCGCAAGTGCAGTTCGATATCGTGTGCTAACGCGTTGACCGACCGGTAGCGTCGGTCGGGTTCCTTGCGCAGTATGTATTTGTTCTAAGTTATTAAAAGACTAGAAACATGAGGTACCATCTAAATGGATGAGGAATAAGATAACAAATTAAGAAATAAATGAAATAAACTCATCAACATCTTGTTTGGAAAGTAAAAAGTGTTGAAATTTATACAAAAAAATTAAATAATAAAAATTAACATTTCTATTTTTTTTTTAAAACATGGCATATGCTCTTACAGGAAAAGTCGCAGCTCCCACAATTTTGCTTGACTTGAGCAACGCTTTTCTCGGAATACTCTCGGTATCCTGAAGTTGATTTTTTAGGTTTGGGTAAAATACCTCGTTTTTCATAGTAACGGATCGTTTCGAAGCCAACCTGAGCTTGTTTTGCAAGTTCTCCAGCTGATAGCTTTTTCATGGACAAGTCCTTTTTTGAGAGGGGAATCTTGCACAGCAATATGCCTCTTCCACCGCTAATTTGATAGAACGGCGTCCTCTCGGCCGACGTGACGGACGCCGCATTGGATTTGGAACAAATTGTATTGGTTTCCCGGTTGAACTCCTGCGCAATGAAGTCCAGCTTTCGGCCAATCGGACCGCCCTTCGCCAACAGATCACGGCAGGCGCCGACATGCACTGACAGACGGTCGATCTCTTCCCTCAGGTCTGATTTCGCAGCCAGGATCGCCGCCTCCGCGTATAACCGGTCTTCGTCGAAGTCCGACTTTGCATTGCACCTTATTTGATCTGGATCTACTTAAACATTGTAAAGTAGCACAACTGGGGAACCAAAGGCCCAGAGACCTTAAATAGCCTTTTGCGCCTGCTGCCGAAAACTTTCTAGTTGAAAGGTAGGCATTCTGCAGTGTTTCTTAACCAAAATCCTACAAAACTATCTTTGTATGGCTGGAAACATCAAATGGTCCATTGCCTCCTTCCCCCCTACACTCCCTCCCTCAGCCCCTTTAAAAAACCAACTGGTGAATTGATAAGCTATTTCAAATATTACCTCAACAAACACGATATATTAAGTTAAAAATTTCGGATGTTCCCTTCGAAAGTCTTATTTAGGTATCAGTTTCCCTTATTTTTGAATTCAACGCAATCAAGCAGAAAATGTGACAAAAAGAGGACTTTTAAAATTGCAACATCAAATTGAAAACTACTTACATAGTTATTTTAAGAATTGTGCCGTCTTTTGTCTTTTGTATGACTCCACAATAAGTATCATAATATAAAGAATTTTTGTCAAGCTGATATGCGCAAGGCCTGTACAGCATGTGAAGTGACGGCATGGCTACCATGATCTCCAAACACATGCAGAACAAAACAGGCAGTAAGAGCCCAAAAAGGACCACCAAAATGTTTCCCTATTCATATCATATTACTGGATACTTGCCCAGTCCCAAAAAACCAATGATCCAACCCTGGGCCCCAGGCGTTGTTGACCGCGTAGACGTGCGTGTACCACATCGCGCATGGATCCACCGGGTCCTGCACAACGGCGCCGTAGTCGCCCCAACGCGTCGACGTGTAGCGACCGGCGCTGGTGACCACCGTCTGCGGTGGACGCGTCGTCCCGAGCGGGTCGCCGGCCAACCGGTGCGAGCGACGAATGGACAAGAACTCCTGTGCAGAGGACTGCGCGTAGCACAGCACCGCGTTGTTATTCTAAGGTTTGCTTAGAGTTCTTTGATACAATAAAGCTTACACGGAGCCTTGAAGCTTCGATACAGTTTGATTAAAATTATTCACCCACTTAAGCAATGGCTAATTAGAGATTATAACCTTAACCTTGTCCTTCTCTGTCCTACCCTGAATTTAGACCTCGCAGCATGAACGTGGCATCTGATGCCATCAAAGTGGACAATAGGATGCCAGATGAAAAAATCATGGCTGGTTCGTCAAAACGCACCCAAGCAGGTCTGGGATGAGAACGACCGGCAGATGGAAAAGTTGCGGCTTGAAGGTCTCGCCGACAAGTGCGTTCAAGTCGGCGAGGAATTTCCAGCTTTTACGATGTCGAACGCTGTTGGACATCAAGTAAGTTCCGTCGAGCTGCTCAAACAGGGGCCGCTGGTCGCGAGCTTCTATCGGGGCGGCTGGTGACCATACTGTAATCTAGAGCTGTATGCTTAGATTGATGCCAGAATCACTTTTATCAGAAACGTTTTGCCAGTACCTCCTGGCGCATCAAAAAAGAAGATTTCTCCAATGTTATTATCGACACAGTGCATTATCTTATCATAAATGCCTTTTTGCTCAGAAGTTTCGTTATGTCGAAATAGAAGCTTTACGATTAGGTGAAGAGGTTTGTTTGCCATACATAAGCACAAATCTTCAATAATAACTAGACCTGCGTTGCCTGAGGAAGTCATTTATAGATGAGCGTCCATCCCCCTTTTTTCTTCTTTTTTCTCTTTTTTTTTTTGTAAACGTACCCAAACATCGGTGACCGTAATGGATGCTGTTTGAATGTGGGTCGTTCCACTTTCTCCTGTTTGTATCAGATACTGCAATTAAAAAAAGAATAGAAAAGTATTCACGCAAGAATGATATATTGGTTGAGAGGTGACCAGCAGGATATCCCAGAAAAACGCTTCTTGTGCTATGACTAAAATGGCTCAATTACGTCATTCGTTCGAGCTACAAAAGCTTAGAGAAGTGAGCGAGGATCCGGACTTGAGGTTGAAGTTTGTCATCATAGGGGACGATGGTGTGGGGAAAACGTCACTATTGCAAACCTACATATCGGGCAGCTTCGCTTCTGAGTTTAATCCATCTGGTAGGTACAGTTTCGCAGAAGCAGCATCCTTAACGTTTGTTTCTCCAATATCAGGAAACAAACACCTGGTCTGTTTGGAACTGATCCCCGAAAAGGATTGATCGCCTTACCGAATGTTTTTGTCTGGCA
The DNA here is from genome assembly GCA_010016025.2 of Alatinidae sp. Z8VKAUB7J3. Taxonomy (NCBI): domain Eukaryota; kingdom Metazoa; phylum Cnidaria; class Cubozoa; order Carybdeida; family Alatinidae; species Alatinidae sp. Z8VKAUB7J3. Next base: position 238,957,286 of record JAAAKM020721499.1, read on the forward strand.
ACTTCTGCTTGACGCCTTCGTCGAGCGGCATCGGATCGTTCTTCAAACCAATCTTCAGCATTTCCTTTTTAAGTAGTTGCTTCATCGATGCCAGAACCTTTTTGTGTTTTGGGCTATTGATCAAGTTGTGATGTTCTTCCGGATCGGATGCCATGTCGTTTATGATATATTTAACAACTATTTCCTTGGTTTGTAGGAAGTATATTTCGTTTTTCAATAAGAATTTGTGATTGTTTAGGGTTTCTTAGGACTTCTCCCGCTATAGAGATTTCTTAAACATCAAATACATTCTTTTTTTAAATCTAAGACGTCAACAATTTGTGATAAAAGACTTTCTTGAAAACTTATTGGTACATAAATCAAAGTGATACAATTTATTTGCTTTTCTTCATGGCGTCTTAAGGTGTGGTTGGGAAGATGTACTGGAGACTTTGGTGATCTGTATCTAACTTGGATTTTCTTTCAAACGGATAGTGTCTCCATACTCTTTAGGCTTGGACCACTACTAGAAGCTCTTGGTCTTGTGTTGGATATCGGGTCTCAGCATCTTTCATTTTTCGGAAGTCGTATGCCACTGCTCTCTCTTCTTGCATTAAGACCGATCTGTCCTCTGTTGCTACTAGCTTATCAAAGCCCACCTGACCGTTGTTTCCCCTGACGTCCAAAGCAGGAAACGTGACGATGAAAAGGAACCTGCACAGAGGGACCCAATGCTTCGAAGGGACACAATCTCAATTCCACGAAGAGATGAAAAAGAAGTGTCGCCTGTGCTAGGTATTTGGGCTTTTATGTATATCTGTTGAAATGTCTACAATCTACAATATTTTGTTCTATCATTTCCTTTACCTTAATTTTACTTTTGGAATTTCTGAAATGAAATCTCGCAAGGTAGTCCGAAGAGTCCAAAATGAAGCTTGGAGGAGATTTTGCCAAGGAACCGAGATTACTCTTGTTTTTGACGAAACTCAATATGTTGGGAATAGTCCATTTATTTTAGCTTCGGTACTCAATAGGTTTTTCCCTTTATATTCCTCAATCAATTCTTTCACTCAATTAATCGCAAAAAGTCAACAACGCGATGGAGAATGGAAACGTTAACAAGTATGAATAAAATTCCATTATATACAAAAAAATCAATCTACCTCTAATCCAATAAACTAAAAGCTATACCATGGACTTCAAGTTTGAATAGAAAAGTGAACAATTTCTTTCTAGTGAGAAATGTGGTCTATCAGTCATTCTTCTATTGTCCTTCTTATTAATTTATTTCATGCATCCACTGAAACTCCCTGACCAAATAAGGCCGAGAAAATTCATGTTACCCAAGTGCGATATGTCTTTCGTAATGACAAAAGACAAGCTGAGGCAAAAGAAGAAGTTTTTATCCCACCACCTGAATAATTAAAAGAAACAAAGGTTCGGCGATGTGTCTTTCATAATGACAAAAGACAGGTCGAGGCAAAAGTTAAAGGTCCAATAAAATAGCCTAATTTTACAAAGGCACTACTTCTAGTTCAAGGTCCATTTGGACGTCATGACATCAAGAAAAGGCTCAAATTGTCCTAATGCCCGATTATCAGTCCAAAAGTGATATTTATTTTCCCTTTTTCTTACTGCTGACCATACTGTGAAAAGATAACATAGCTGATAAAAGTATGTTGTTTTTTATCAGTAGTAATGTTTGGATTACTAATACGAAATAGTTCTCGATTTGAAGATATGACGACTATTTACCCATATGCGCCCTTGCCAATACGATTAAGTTTGACATATTTGTCCATTTGCTGAAGAAATTTGCGAAGCTGGTCGTTAATGACAAATAATTAGGATCTTATTCAAAGTGACAGTTAGAGCACCAGGACTAAATGAGCTGTAAAATGTTGATGTGAGAATATCACAGCTAACCATGCTTCTTCTGTATCTAACAACATATGTTAGTATATTAAATGGCAGCCTGTGATGACAGTAGCTGGGTTACCAAATGACGAAGGCACCGAAGCGAGTGAATTTATGAAAATAGCACTTATATGGTTCATTTTTTAAATTGACCTTAAAAGGTCCTCCTGACATATAGATAATCTATTTTGCAGTCCTTGTCGATTTATTTTGCCATTTCATCATGAAAAACAGTTCCACAGTGACCCATGGTAAAAAGAAAAAGCTGTTCTGCAGATTCGTGATGATCTTACCTCCAAACGTTTTGTCAGATTACATCGGGAGCTTACGACTGCAAGTTTCAGGGCTAGTAGGGAAAAGATATTTCGTATGAGGAAATCTGAATTGTGCCTAATTGACAGTGTTCTCCAATATATCCAGTTCCTGAGCAATCGCACTCGAATTCATTCATTGATTTTAACAGGCATATCCCTCCATGTTTACATGGGCTTGGTTTGCAAAGCTTTATTTCTAGAATCAGAATTCGGAATCAATTATTTCTACATCTATACAGGTACCGGGTTTCTCAAAAAAGTACTCCTGTTTGACAAATCACCAAAACTGACCGCGTTGTAGATGTATGGATAGGTCAGGAAGAGGCACACGCCGGATTGCCTGGCCGTTGCTATCAGCGTGCGGGCATCCTGCAGCAGTGTCGTCATCGGCTTGTCCAGGATGACGTGAATGCCGGCCTCGATGAAGGCCGTGGCGATTTCGAAATGCGACCAGTTCGGTGTGCAGATACAGACCGCGTCGATCCCGTCTTCGCGGATGGCTTCCGTGCGCGCCATCTCCCTCGAAGTCGCGAGCCTGCAGACGAAAAAACGCAGCATCTTTTTTTCAAAAATATTCCCTCAATTCTCCTTTAACAAGAAATCCCACAACAACATCTTCTAACTGCCGCAAGTTTTGGAGCTGTATTTACTAACTCCAAGATACCAAACTCGGTTGATCATCCAATTGAAATTTATTCAGTGATTTTAGCACGCGAGCCCTTGAGCAAGCAACGGAAGAAAACCTGGAAAAGTTATAATGTGTTTGAAGCTAACAATACCGCCTACATGGTCATGGATTACGAACTCGGCGAGAGTCTGCAGGAGATTCTGAACCGGCGTAAGGTGCTGCCGGAAGAGGACGTCAAAAGTGTCATGTTCCCGATCATTGATGGCACCAAACTCGTCCATGCGGCCGGTTATATTCATCGTGATGTCAAACCGGCGAACATATTTATTCGTGTCGATGGTGACCCGGTGTTACTCGAGTTTTTGCTTTAAGTTTTGAGATGGGTTACTAAAAAGTGGTTTTAGTTGTGGCATTGTTTAGTAATGATTAATTAGATAACAGTTTTTGGGTACTTGAATTAGTGATAGCTGATATGCGGGCGGTTGAAATACATGATTACCCTTAAATTAGAAAAAAAAATAGCAATTTAAATCAATTGGTCTGTAACAAAACCTTTTAAAAACTAAAACTAGAAATTACTTGATTTTGCTCCTAATTGCCTTTGCGTCCCTTCTTTGGGACCAACGTGGTATTGAAAAGGAAATTATTGGACCATTATGGGCCATTGGATCGGCGGCAGAGATTTTGACCTTTGTTGTTTTTGCGCGCGTCGCAAAACGCTTTTCTGCGCGCCATTTGCTGCTTTTTGCTGCGATTGTAACAGCGTTCCGGTGGCTCGGTATGACCCTAGACCTGCCCATTGTTGGGATATTTGGCCTTCAAATTCTTCAGTCAATAAAAAGGTATCATCCCTATTTTGAACTGTTTTACTTTTTTTAATGGTACTAAGAAACTTTAGAGTAAAGAGCGAGGTGTCGAGGAGGAGGCAACCCCCTTCATATACCTAATAGTTTCTGTTCGTTTTAAGTTTTAATGTTGTTCCTTACTTTGAAAAAAGTTGTTAATAGTTGAAAAAACCTGTTTTTTTATTTTTTAATCTGTTAAAAAACATCTTATCGGGTCTTATATTTTGAACAGTCTCTAGGTTTGCTTTGGTGGTTTTAATAAAATTTATGTATACTATCAGTCCAAAATCATTTTTGATCTGATTAACTTCTTTTAAAGTGGAACCATAATTGAAGCATATTTTTCAGTTCAGTATTCACATTTCAATGTTCATTTACCAAATCATATGCTCCCAATGCTTGAATCTCTTTGTATGAAATTCTATAGGCTTTTATTTCATCTACTGATGCTTTATCTTCAGCTTCAGTACCTGCAAAGTATGTATAAACTTCAGGTTCTTGATCTCTTAAAATATTAATTGGAATGTTAATTTCTACACCATCAATTACAATTTCTTTATCTGTAGACATTGCTCTCCATCCTAAATCAACTAAAGTTCTCTGACCATCATCAGTGATGACATAATCAGATAAAGTACCATGTAAGATTACACGATAATCAATTGAAGTATTGATGTTTCTAGCTTTATCCTTTTACTTTGCTACCGCAAAACACAACAATATTGGCTACTTGTGGTTTTGCTCTGTACGTAAGATTCTTACGTTTTCGTAAAATATCAAACCAGAGTCTTCTTATCTGAGATCAACCTTGATCAGATTCCGAAACTCGATTAAAAAGCTGGTAATCCAACATTGCATGATGTTTAGTTTACAGGCTATTGTGTGAGCAACCAAACGCTCGATAATTCTGTCATGCTCATTTTTCGCTCGGTTTACTTACTATTCGGCTGGGCGCAATGTCACTGCTCGCACGAAGAAGGCGATGGCTTGAGTTACCAGTATATTTAATGCAAGCGCGCATGCTGCACAAAGGCGCAACACCTCATGCGGCCTCTGTCATCGCGAGGCCGTGGTGCAGCCGCCTCCGATGGAGTGAAGTTGCTGCAGGCCCTGCGCTTGTGCGACCACACGTTGCTCTGCTCACAACGGAGGGCGTTTAGATGTTATCTTATTAATCTTTTTAAATGAAATAAAATAATGTGAAATAACAAATATCTTCTTCTATTTCTCCGAATGACGCTGCAAGAAAAATTAGGCATTTTGTCAAGCCGGCTACAAGTTGAAAATGAAGAAAGAAAAAAATCTCATGTCACGTTTGAAGACGAAGAAAGATCTCCTCGTACTAGGCCAGTTATTGCTCCGCTTTGTTTTCCTAACAGACAGGGCTTTTATCAAACCAGTAAAGAATCACTCACATGTGAAAAAATACAAAACTGTGAGTTTTTACTGGATTTGCAGTTTTGGGTGCGTATTTTACAGTTAATCAATCTAAGCTAGTTAGTGATTATTCACATTTTTAACAAAAACATTTTTTCATGGAACAGAAATTGCAGCAGCAAGCAAGCTAGGCCCATCCCTTTGCAAACCTTCCCAAGTTTGAGAATTTCACTTGCTTCTAAAGACTCGAACATTTATTTTATACGATATAAGGATTTCTTGAAATTTTAGAACCCTATCTGAGCTTGGTGATTTATAAGGCAGAGGCTGTGCTTCATTAAAAGGTATCACATTTATTTTGCAATTTATTCCGCTCAGCAGTCTACCCAGAGTATGTGCATCACTATCTGAATCGTTCACGTCCTTAAGCAAAACATATTCAAACATCAAATATTTCCTATTTGGAACAGGGAACTTAACTGGGACACTTGTCCCATTGCACCAATGGGCCAAATTGCACCAAACGAATTTTTAAAATTCATTTTCACAGGGGGGTTTTAAGCCACCATTATTCAGTCTTTTTAGAGTGAGTTATCTTCGAAACAATCCTGGGGGAAGAGGGCAAGAATCAATATATTTCAACCAAATTGGTCATTTCAACCTAGTTGGTCATTGCATTTTCAATCGTTTAGATTTATACAATGGAAAATAAGCTTAGTCTCTATATAAAAAGATATTCTTTGATATAAAATAGACATTGAAAATATCATGCCATTTTAAAGAGAAAATATTTGCTAAAAATAAAAAAAAATTAACATTTTAATTCTTACTGTTTTTCTTAGCGGTTGCAAATATATAAGCAATTATCAAATGAAGCAAGTACTTTTCAAAAAAAAATTAAAAAAAAATAAAATTGTCGTTATAGTAAGGGCTAATTACTACTTTTGTCAGTTAAAACCAAAAAAAAGTTTGAACTGAAACACCACAAAAAGATACAGGAAGAGGCGAGAAAATAAAACACAAAATTACGAGCACTTTTGATAAAGTACTATTAATAATTACTATTGATATATTATATTATATTATATTATAACACTCGTAATATTTTGTTTCATTTTCTCGCCTCGTCGTTCTTGCCGCATCACTTTGTGGTGTTCCTGTATTTGAATTTTTTTATTATCTGGCAAGATTACTTGCTATAGATGTTTTCAAAAATACAACTGAAAGAGAAATTACAAAACAGTTGAGAATAACCCAAATTCAATAATTTGCAATTGTCTTGATTCAAATGCTGCACTTTATATCTTGGTTTATTATCACATCATGTTTGAGGTATTTCAGGCTTCTTGTTTAATTTTAGTTAGAAATTACTATTAATATTTAATCTGTGTTTTTTTTCGCTAAAGTTTTTTTTAGCAACCTATGTATTACTTTATAAAATTATTTTTTATATAATTCAAAGCATAGAAAGAAATGTATTAGAAAATATGTGACAAGTCATATTTCCTATTCGTTGATGAATGCCAGATTTTTAGCAAAATATCATCCTAATTTTGGAAGAAAATGCTGCCAGATAGCGCTTAGTGTTAGATAGTGTTAGATAGCGCTGAGTGTTATTTTAAAAGTGTGATTAGATTTGGTTTGTATTATGATTGATAGATCTGCGCCATAAACAACATTTGGCGGAGATGAAAATGTCAAAAATGAATGCAGTTGGTTGGTTCGATATCTATGTGAATGATTTGGATCGTGCAGTGGCTTTTTATGAAGCGGTTCTGGGGCAAAAACTTGAAGAGCTAAAAGACCCAACAGGGCAAACAAAAATGATGAGTTTCCCAGCCGATATGAGCGCCTATGGCGCTGGTGGCGCATTGACAAAGTCAGCATCACATGTCTTGGAAGGTTATATGTTGGTTTAATTTTGTAACTTAACTGATGACGTTGCCAAAAGTTTGCGGTAGTAAAGTTAAATTGTACTTGCTCTTGAGAGAACAGTAGTTTACAACACATAACAAACTTCAAACTAATAAGACAAGGCGGCTCACGACAATAATAAAAATTGTTCCGCAACTTTGACGAAACTTCATATGCCTAAAAGAATGATTTTGTAATGGATTTGCACAAGGTAAAAAGCTCTACGCACCAGATTTGATTGAATAAATTTTTTGTAAATTAATTTTAAGAGATATTTTTTCCGGCCTTCCATAAGAAAGTACAAAGACTGTAAATGTTATTTACCATTTCATACGAGTTTGTACATAATGCAAAGTCAGTTTCTGAACCAGTATGCATTACTCCTTTAACAGTTGCATCAGACATTATCATTTGATGTTCTTTTGATACAATGATTCTTTTTCACCCTAATTTGCCATAATCTGACAGAAAAACCCTTTATTTAACCCCTAGAGGATATTCAGGGGGTAAAATGAAGGATTCAGTAATGATTTTTGAAGAAAAATAGGAGTTTTCAATACCCCTGAATTTTGCCGATTTTTGGCCATTTAGTAAGGCTACAGACTTGCCTTTTTCGGCGATTTTTTGAGGGAAGTTTTTTCAGCCTAATTTGCCATATTCTGACAGAAAAACTGAGCCTTCGGTACAACATCCGCAGCAAATACACCGCCTATGTCGCCGATTATCAAACGGAAGATGGGGTGACAACGGATATTATCGACGAAAAAGCAATTGAATCCCGGTCGCATATTGCCGGCAACTATCCAAATCCGTTTGCAACGCATACGAAGATTCGCATCTACATAGGCCCGGAAGCCATCGGGAAAACGAAGCTGCTCAAAATCTACAATATGCTGGGCCAGCTTGACTTTATTGTGTATTGCTTATGAAGAAACCTTGGATTTTCACACTAATAGGTCGGAAATTTATGAAGACGCCATTAACGTCTTGTTGAAAAAGTGGGATACGTCCCGAAATATTGAACCGCGTTATGAACCCTATAAAAAATTGTCGATTGCCCGTAAAAGAGCTATGTTTAGTCAAATTGCCGTTAAAACTTTTGTAGACGGTAAATATTTTTTAAAAAGAAAAGAGCTTGTTGGCCAGTATGACGGTCTCGCCATCCGTTCGGCCACCAAGGTGACGGAAAAAATCCTGGCTGCCGCCGACAATCTCAAGGTCATCGCCCGCGCCGGTATCGGCACCGACAATATCGACAAGGACGCGGCCTCGAAAAAAGGTGTGATCGTTATGAACACGCCCTTTGGCAACATGATCACAACCGCTGAACATGCCATCGCGATGATGTTCGCCGTCGCCCGGCAACTGCCCGAGAGTCCCATTGTTGAAATTAGATCCACGAAGCGAAACTGGTTTCTGAGCACGCAATTATTGGGAGCGATCTGTTTTTTGGCAGCAGGATTGTCCTTGAACCTTAGTTCATTTTTTCTTACTTCACTTATTTTCTTCTGGATTGCTGCTTTCGCTTCCGCGACTCATGACATAGCTGCTGATGGGTTTTACTTGTTGGCTTTGCCGGGAGAAAAGCAATCATTTTTCATCGGGATTGTTCGATTACTTTTTGAATTAGCGAAATTCTATGCACCATCAACGGTCTTTATTGATGAAATCGATTCTCTCTGTTCAGCACGTGGTCAATCAAATGAGCACGAAGCAAGTCGACGAGCGAAATCGGAATTACTCATTCAAATGGATGGTGTATCCGGTGCTGTTGGTCAGAAATTTTTTTTTCTCACTTAATTATTTTCTTTAAATGATTTTGATTGATTTATAGGAGGAGATCGAAATGAGATATAAAAAAAAATTAAACAGAACTCCTCATCATTCAAAAGTTTTATTCATTTGCATCAATGAAAAATCTCGCTTCAGGTCACTTTTGATATTTCATAGTTAACGAATGTTGTTGTTGATTTACTAACATGATAATGATTGGGAATGTAATGTAAGATCACTATCTAATTATATTAGTTTCTATTTTCATAAGAAGAAATGTTTTTGCTGATTTACATCTTTATTGGTAGGCCATAAACTGATATGTGAGTAGTATCACAGTTGGGATATAAAGTAGTCCAGTATAAATAATTTCTTTGCATGAATATCATTGATGTAAATAATTTATAGGGATGACAAAATGAGCAGGGATTCAAGAATTGATTTCACTTTTTTCTAAAACTGAAAAAATTTTTGTGATTGAAAACCTTAAGCCCACTGGGTTCTATGATTTTTAATTTTGCAGCGGGGAAAAGGGGGCTTTTCTTTTGTCTCAGTTTTTGGCTCTTTGTTTTCCAATTTGGGTTTTTGTTTTTCTTGGGCTTCTACATTCATACTTTTCAAAGCATGGAATTCCTCGTTCTTCGGGGCACTTGGAGTCATTTCAGAAACAGCAGGTTTACTTTCAGATGTCCCAACACCGTATTCTCCTTCATTTGGGTTTTTAATTTCTTCCTGTTGGACATGGATGATTTCTTTCTGGGGTTCTGAAATGTTAGATTTAAACCATCAAAAAATGCCATGCTTTCACCAATACTCATCGTGGTGATTGCTGGTAGATTGGTTTGGCCTATAAATACATGGCGAGCTTCTTCGCGTAATCGAGAGCCATGGCAGCTCGGACACGCTTGGCTTGTTTGGTATTTTGCAAGCTCTTCGCGCACTGAGTTTGACTCTGTTTCACGGTAGCGGCGATTCATATTATTTAAAACGCCTTCAAACTCATGGTTCCTTGTTTAGTTGTTCAAGAGAAAACTTCTCCTTATCGACGGTATGTTTGACGAGGTCGAATAACTCTTTGTGAACTTTTTTCAGAAAATCGTTAGCGTCGGGAAAATTCTTCTCAAAGTTTCGTAACTTATCTACCGGAATAGTAAACTGAAGTTCGTCCTGAATAGATTGCACAAATTCTGACAAATCTTTATCCTTGTTTTCTCGTTCGGCTTTACGAAGAAGTTCTTGCGATCTGGCTGCGCAGTGAGTTCTGGGACACCTTGGCAATATCCTGACCGTCAATCAGAATCTGGCCATTCTCCCCGTCATAAAGCCTGAGCAGCAGCGACACGAGCGTCGACTTCCCCGCCCCTGAGGCCCCGACGATGCCCAGCTTTTCACCTGGATGAATGGTCAGGTCGATCCCCTGCACCCCGCCGACATCACGGCCATAGGCAAACTCCACCTGGTCAAAGACGAGCTCCCCACAACGGACTACCAGACGCGGCAACAAACAGCAGACACAGGCGAAGGTGATGCGTCATCTCAGGCTACTTTCTTGCGGAAAAAGAACTTGAAGCCGCCGATTGTAGCAGGAAAAGACCTCTGCCTCCTTTTAGTCAAAACAGAGAAACTACAACTCAACCCGGCCTGCCAAAAAGGAGGCAGAGGTGAGCCAGGCGGCAACAAGTTGGCGGTGCTACTGAAACAGTTGGTTGGTAAACTTTAGTCTCTTCGAAGGCAATATTTTGAATTAATTTATACTTATGTCTTTGGTTCACAATTCAGGTTGTAAAACCTATACTCCGCCATTCAACATAAAATTGAAAACTAACAATTAAAGACCATAAGGATTCTCGCGGTGAGGCACTCTAACTTTTCTCGTGTTTTTAAACTCTATTCCATTGTCTCGATGACACACTTGTTATCAGCTTGTTTCGGTGGCGATCCCACCGAGTCGACGATCGGCCAGTCGTCGATGTCGCCCTCGAGGAAGGTCTTGGCCAGCGCCTGCACCAGAGCGACGTAGCCGGCGGTGATCGACGCGGTGCGCGTGCCCCCGTCCGCCTGCAGCACGTCGCAGTCCACCGTGACCGTGCGGTCCGGCATCTTGGAACGGTCGACCACCGCGCGCAGCGACCGACCGATGAGGCGCTGGATCTCCGAGGTGCGTCCCGAGATCTTCGCGGGCGCGTACGATTGAATTGAGCGCAAAGGCGGCGTCCGCGCGATCGCTGGAGCTTGATTCCGCCCTGGGCGGTGCACTGCCCGAAGGCATCAACTCAAGTCTGATCACGGAACTGCGTACCCAATATGCCGATCTGATACGCAAGGCGAACCAGATTGCCGTCAAATACGGTTCCAAGCATCCCGAAAGTCGTACCATCCAGGCTCAGATCAGCGGCGCGCGTGACCAGTCTGACCGGTTGCTGGAAGCTTGCGCAGGCGGCCGAGACGGTCGGTATGGATACTGAAGTGCATGCGTGCGGGCCGGCCATGCGCCACCTGATGGCCGCGTGTCCCAAGTCCAACTACTACGAGGTGAACCTGTTGCACCCGGTCATCGGCAACGCGTGGTCGCTACCGATCTACACATGCGGTTATTCCGACGAAATGGATTGCGTTTCGGCAGACGGCACGGTGCCGGTGCCGTAACTGAGTTGGTCGACGACCAGTTAGAACACTGACACTGCTATCCTAACGGCAGTTACCATTATACAAAATCCACCTTTTACCATTTTTTTTTTCTTCTTTTCGGACCTTCCTCGGCTTATTGATGATGATGATAATGTTTATGCCCGATAGCCACGTTGCTAAGCAATCAACATAAAATAAAAGGGAAGAAAAGAATTAAGAAGGTTTAAGACTACACGCTGATTACCTTTATGAGAGGGTTATTTCCAAAGGTCAGAAATCATCTTATGAGCAGAAGCTTGTGAGCTGGTAACAAACACACCCAGGTGACATCTTACCAAAAGAAGGACTCATGAAAATTTTATGTCAGATCTGGGAGACTTACCTTACCCCTTCACCAATTAAAAAATAATTTCAAATGGCAGGAATTTATGATTCCGCTATTCCAGCATATATGAACTATAACAGGATTGGCAAGGCGAAGTTCTTCATATTCTTGTGAAAATACAATGTGTACTTCTAGGTAAGACTTGGTGAAGGTTTAATTCAAATCAGAAAAAAAATTCGAATTTTTTTTTTAATACTAATTTTTTTTTCCTTTTTTAAAATTAACCCGGTTTAAATAAACTAGAAGGTTGTACCGTACTTAGAATTATGTTTTAAATGCTTCAAGAGAAGGTCTTCTGATATGAAATAGAATCTGTCAAGTGAGCAAAAGGGGTTTGAATTGGTCCAACCCCTTATACTTTACTCGAAATCCTCCCTAGATTACCCCGAACACTAGCGCCTCTAGCGGCGCTTCACCGAAACCGATACACACCTTTTGGCCACGCTTTTATCGACGGCATGTCCATTGTGAATCTTACAGTTACTCAACCCCATTCCAACGCTCCAATACGACGCACACACACACACAGCTCAGTGCACCACTACCACCAAACCCGACCGCCAAAGCGCCTTTTTTCAAAAAAACTAATATGCCAATTGTGTTTTAATTATTCATCTGCGCAAAGCCAAAATCAAACATGCATTAATTCATAAACGTTTAGAAATTAAATAAAAAAACAAGTTTTTTTCGACTGAAAGTAAGGAGCGACATTAAAACTTAAAATGAACAATAATTATTCCGTATATGAAAAGGGTTGTTCCTTCCTCGACTCCCCGCTCTTTACGCTAAAGTTTTCTTTTCAATCCGGGGACAGTGAAGACAATGAATCTGGTGCTGAAAGAACTCATGTTGAAATTAGCCAGCCAAAAACAGTTGCAAGGAGTTCAGGTATTTGCTTTTGTACATGCTCTAAATATTAACGCTGCATAATTCTGTTATTGTACACTTAGCGAGCAACAGTTCTGCACAGCATTGAAAAAGTCATGAAATAGACGATTCCGCCAATGATGGCGTCGGGGGAATTCGGCCATTCTGCTGAGTTTCTAACTTTCTTCCCTGAAATACAATCAGCAACTTCACAAAATTATTTTCCTAAAATTATTCCATTCACCTTCTATATTATAGGTCGACAACCCATGGCCCGCGGGCAGTATGTGGCCCGCGAGGGGTCCAGGCATAACCCTTAATCTCCTCGCAGCAAAGCATCTGGCAGATCATATTGCACACCATACCAATGCGCGACGGAGTGAAAGGAGGTGTCATCTAGCTACTTAAAAGTGTAATACCCCTGTAATTATCAAGTTTGGATTTATCACCACCTTTGAAGAGAAGAACAATTATGCCAATGGCCCATTCCTCAGGGAAATCTCCATTTTTTAGAATTTTATTAAACAGATGGACAAACACATGATAGAACCTTTCATCAAGATTTTTCAATAGTTCGGCACTAATCATATCAAGACCAGGTGCTTTGTTAGTTTTAAGCTTGCTAACCATATCCCTCCTCCATTTCTGCTGTAGAAAGTCGATGTCCTGCCACATTGATAATGTCATCAATTCGCCCTGTGATGTAAATGTAACCATCCTGGTCTTTGTAGCCACCATCACCCGAAAAATAATAGCCTTCAAATTGAGATAAATAGGATTCTTTGAAACGAGGCGTATCGTCCCAAAGTGTCGGCAAGCAACCTGGTGGCAAGGGCGTTTTTATCACCAAAATCCCCTCTTCATCAGGCAGAAGAAAAGAGCGAAATCAAATAATGAGGAACAGAAAATTGTTGGGCATCGTCCTGGAAGATCTGGGGATTTGGTCTCGAAAGTAGAAATGACTTCTTTTTATTAGAGCATAAGGGAGGCGGAGGCAACATAAACCTGTTTATCAACATTGTAAGGGTCAGGGATGATCTACGATTCTAACGAAAATTGTGATGAAGTCTTAAAAATAATTGCAAATTTACTCACGTATGCTTGGCCTTGCGCAGTTTGGAAAAACGGCCTGCAGATATTGTTATCGCAGATTGGCTCATGCCGTCCCTCGACGGGATCGAACTCGCCAAGCGGATCAAGAAGCTGGATGAAAACCACGATCACTTCACCTACGTCATGCTGCTCACCTCGAGAGACGATTTCGGCGCTATGCAAAACGCGTTCGATGAAGGGGTCGATGACTTTCTCAACAAAGCCAATCTCCGCGGCCAGCTATTCATGAAATTTCACATTTTTGTAGATAGTAGCTTGAAACTTCTACAGTAAGATTCTCTGATACGCTGAATGCGACGGAGTTATTTTCACTAAAATTCTATGACTTTTAGGGTGTGTTTCCCCCCTATTTTACAAAATAAGGCAAATTTTCTCATGCTCTTAACTTTGATGGGTAAGACTAAATTTGATGAAACCTATGTATTTAAAATAAGCATAAAAATACGATTCTTTTGATGTGCAAGGTAGCAGACTAAGTGCACCGCATTAAAGTACCTTAGGCCAGGTACCAACCTAGCAAAGCAAAAAGGGTAGAGTGTACATATAAAAAATGTTCACCTTTCAAATTAAGTGCGTGCTAGAAACTTATTGTGTTGAAAGACCACAATCGTATCGGGAATCGAAAAGGCAGTGTATTTCAAAAATAGCCTATTCAGTCACTCTGAATGAGTCAGTCAGTTGCTTATCTTTTTTGGCTGCGCTACAGTACCAATGAAATCATATATTCCATTCAATTCAGTAGCTCTTTCAATATCAAATTTGTCCACATCAGCTTCACCGTCGACAAAAGCTGTTAAATCTATAGAGCTTCTCAGATAATTATTTGATACCGTTGCGGCATAGAGTATTCTTGAAGACTGGGGTACATTACCGATTATACAAACCTCATTAGAGACTGTGGTCGCGGTTGTATCAACATTGTAGGCTTTGTAAATTCCTGTTTGAGCCTTTAAAAGGACCCCTAAAGTGTTACTTTGTTGTTTTCTACTTGGCCCATTACCTAAAATACTTTTTGTCTGGAAGAATAGGTTATAGACTAGGCATTTGATGCTATCAGAAATGTTTTATTTACTAGTGAAGTGTATATTGTACACATTTAAGTCACAAATTGTAAAATAACAATAAACATAAACTGGTGAAAAGTAGTGAATGTAAACTAATTACAAGGGTATGCTGTCGACCCACCAGTTACGTCCTTTTTACGACGACCTTTCGAACGAAGAATTTGAGTGCCATTTGGCGATGGTCCACTCTCGCTTTTCAACCAATACGTTTCCCAGTTGGGACCGGGCGCAGCCACTAAGAAACATGGCGCATAACGGCGAAATCAATACTCTGAAGGGCAATGCCAACTGGAATTCCGCGCGTCAGGGGTTGATGAAATCAGAGTCGTACCTCGGCATTTCGATCAGAACCTTGAGAAACAAGCTGAAACTGTACGCAGAGGACGGACTCGCGGTACCAATGCCGGGCGAAGTAGATTCGCACGCACCGTAGAAGCGGGGAACGATTAGAAGATCGTAACGGTCGGGGATAGAAGGTCATGACCGACGCCACACCGGAAGTCGGCGGCGAGGGAACCAGTGCGGGCGCCGGAGCGGGCGCAAGCGCGCGCGACGCCGCGTCGGTGAAACGCTACGCCTACAGTTTTGCTTTCGCTCTTCTGTTCACATCGCTAACGGCCTACGGGCAAACCATGTATTCCGAGGATGCGAGTTCAGCCCTTGGTTTTGGAGGAGCCATTGCCATGAGTGATCAGCAGGTGCTGGTCGGATCGTCGCCGATTGGATGGCCGCGCGGCGAAGAGCCTGCAGGCACTGTTTATATCTACGAACGCAATGCGCAAGGCGATTGGGCCGAAGCATAATCAATTTCTGCCAACAATTCCCGAATACATATTGGGAAGGTAAGTGTTTTGTCTTTGATCAAAGACTTCTCTCTCATGTTGATCCGGATACAGTCCCTATCACTAAGTGTATACACTGTAATCAAGATTGTGATAGATATAATAATTGTAAAAATCCAACTTGCGATGACTTTATTGTTATTTGTGAGAGCTGTAGTCAGAAACACAGCGGCTGCTGCTCAGAGAAGTGATTTGTGGTATTTTGCGCTTGGAAGATTATTTAACTTTATTTCTGTTCATTTTGGGTTTAATGGAGCTCTTTACTTTTTTTGAAAAACTCATTTTGTGAAAAAAGTTTCTTAAGTTAATTTCTGTTTGTTTTTTACTGACATAGTCGTTTTCCCTGAAAAAGAAAATAATATTTTAAGTCTTTTTGCCTTTTCTATAAGAATCCATAGTTTTGCTTGTTATTTGTATGTCGGAGCTCTGAACTTCTGCTCGTAAGGTTTTGATTTACCTGCCTTCTTCATTTTGTGTTAATCTAACAGTCTATGATCTTACAATATTACACAATCTCAAATACGATCTCGAACAATCTGATAATTCTTACAATTCATTCTGTATATATCTCCAAAAAACTGAGCTATTGTTAAATGTTTCCACCAATCAGAATTATGAATAACAGGAAAAGGCTAGTCCTTTCGTTTACAACGGACTTATTTGAAACGCTCGTAAATCGTTCAACGAACCAGAACCACACCTTAAGCAGCCCGGAGGTACTTAAATGCACATAGATTACCATCGTTAACTCAAGTTTCAGAACTATGTCATAATTTTCCAAATTGTATTTTTATTCCCAAATTAGCTCTACAACTAGAAATGTATTTCGAGGAATGATATGAACAACCATATTGCTGGTTAATTTGATTTCCATTCATGTCTAAATTGATTTTTCCTGAGATTTTCACTTTCATGCCCGTAGCCTTTACTGTAATAGTAAACTCAGTAGTAGTTGTATTAGTAGTAATAGTAGTAGTAGTAGTAGTAGTAGTAGTAGCAGTAATAATACTAGTAATAGCAGTAGCAGTGTGATTAGTTGTAATACTAACAGTAGTAGCACTAGTGGTAGTAGTATGCACATATCACCTTTTGGTCAGTTAACCATCCCTCTCATCCCTGGAAGATTTCATCCAGCAACTCGTTTAGCCGCTTGGTTCCGAGATCTAGCGCATTGATCTGGCCGTTGAGATCGCCATAAAGCGAACCTGGCAGCCGCGAGTTGGCGGACAGAATATCGACGATGTCTTGTCTGTATCGTCCGGCTTCAAACAGTTTCACCGGCGGGATCAACATCCCTTCCTGAAAGCTCTCGGTGGCAACCGGATTGTAATTGCCGGGAACATTGCCGCCGACATCGTGCATATCAGACATTAACCCGCAATAGATGGTTGAAAATGTATTCGGCTGTAAACTTGCGTTTTTGCTGATAATTTTGAATATAGCACCGAAGCCAAGAGAGGACTCAGGAGCCAGTACATCCAAATACCATAACTATAGCACCAGGATGTCTGGTAAAATTGTTTACCATATTTATCTGTGACAGAGCCTAGGTTCTGAAGATCGTAGTTGAAATGCAACTTCAGAAGATGGATCTATTTTGCAAGCTGTGTAGCAATCAAAGCCCAGCGTGATGTTTGCAATAGTGCGTTACCATTGTCAAGAATGCTAAGGGATCGACAGGAAAATGTGAACTTTTCCTGTATGATACATACATTACTCATAGTCACTTTCTAGCAACATTGCACATGGGGAACCTTGCCAATTTCCTCATAGTTCCTTTCTAGCAATATTGCACGTGGGCACCTTGCCAATTTCACTAACCTTCGTTGGCGCTTGCTGTCCGGGCTGAACACGACGCGCTCGGCGAAGCGGTGTTCGAAGCTACGGATTTTTTCAAACGTCGTCGCATTCCACAGAGCGATGGATCCCCGTTCGGTGATCGTTGTAATCCAGCGATTGTCGGGACTGTGGCACGCTGACTCGACCCAGTTCGCTTCGATCCAGTCGTCGTCTTCCTCGCCGTCGGCGCTCCCTTGAACGAGACGAACGAGTTTGCCGGTCGAAATTCATTTCATCTCCCAATCCTTTTTTTTCAAAATTCGATTTCTGCGTCTCTGCTAAAAATATATAACAATCCTTTATGTAATGAAAAATATTGATCCTTTATGTAATACATATTTTCAGTTCCTATATGACCTGGTTCATTCTTTACTAGGTTTCAAATATCTTTTCATCCATAATACCAATGTCACCATTTATATTCCTTCGGATAACCATAGACTAGTTGTCGTTTTTTGGCTCGGTTGAACAAATATATCCGTGATGATGTGAATTTCAGGATGGAAATGAGTTGGATGCGAAATTCGCTCCATGCCAAGGCTGAAAACATACCTAAAGAACTGCAACGATTTCATCATAGATTTGAATAAATTTATTCAGATCTATGACTTCATCCAGCTTCAAGATGACCATGTATTAAAAGACAAATTCGAAAGAGTGCCTCTATTAGAATTTTGGGCCACGTCTACATTTCGGCTGTTTGAATTTGAAACTAAAATTCTTGATCTTCAACTAGGTTGCTTCATCTTGAATCTTGAACTATTGAATCTATTAGAGGGTCCCCTCCTAGATTTACAGTTGTAGCTAACCAAATCTACTAAGCAGAATAAAAATGAAATTCAAATTAAGATCACAGCTTAAATGAATGACAAATGAATTTTTAAAGAATAAGGAATTACTTCAAATGATAGTTACCAAATATGTAGTTTGAAGTGGCATTTTAGGGAGTCGGAGGAATTTTCGGAATACCCAGTTTTTAGGCCAAAAAGTAAATTTAATCCTCGAAATAAAGATATTGCTATTGAGGTATATTTAAGTAAATTAGAAGAAGAAATAATGAAGGTAGAAGCAAATAGTAATAATTTCAGTAATATTAGTAGGGAAGAGCGTGCGGCATTAAATGGTCTGAAGTCGGACCGATCGATCGTCATCAAGGAGGATAATCAGCCTGTCGACCAACTTGGTCGCCCTGGCGATGATGTCGGTGTGACCATTGGTGATCGGATCGAACGTCCCGGGGTATAGACCGGTTACCTGTGTCATGAGGCTTGCTCCCCCTCATCGTCGGCTGAGCCATCGGGGGCGTTTCCTGCTTGGTCCTGGTCGGTCGTTTGGTCGTTCGGCGCGCGTTCATCGGCGCCATTTTCATCGCTGGCCTCGTCGCCATCTTCGTGCTGTAAAATATGAAATGTTTTTTTCGTTTTATCTAACGTCTATGTTTAATATATTTTTTTGTGCAACCATTAATTTCTTACGCTAGTTGCCGTTTTTTTTTTCTTTCTTTTGCTTCCATTTTTGCACCGTTCATGAAGATTTCCGAATACTAAGGTGAAATATCAAAACTTGTCTTACTATTCGTACGAAACAATAAATTGTTTTTCCTTCCAAAGTGCTCAAAAAGTTGTCTACTATAAAAGCAAAACGCATCTAATTAGCAAGCAAACGGTCAAGCTATTTTTCATACTTACTTTCTGCAACAAGGTCAGCTGACGAAAACTCACTTCTATAATAATCAGTCCAACGTTTTTCTGGAATTGTACTGACAGAAGTACGTTTCAATCACTGCGTTTAAAACTTTTTTACAAAATTACAGGATCACTAACTATGTAATCAACAGTTCTTTGAATTAAAATTATTTTGTTGGAGGCTGTCGGGCCGGCTACTGCCAAGAGTGTTGATTAAAGGAGCACTGTCTAGAGTTCCTGCACGCGTACCATACTCGCGTGGATGTGCTGGCGCATGGCGTCGCGCGCGTCCTGCGGTTTGCGATCGATGATCGCCTGCAGTATTCGCTCATGTTCCACACCAATTTCTTCTAGGTAAGCTTTTTCCATCGCTTGCTTGCCTTGCCCTTCGCTCAATTTGACGGGCATGAGGTGACAGTCGATGAGATTGTTGCCCAAATAGTATATATAAGACGATGACAGAAAGCGACGACCATCATCACGTCAAGAACGATGATGATAGCAACAAAGAAAAAGAGCTAGAGAAAACAATCGAGTCACTTCAATCCTCTATTGATGAACTCTTGGTGGTTTGTGCTGAGTAAGTTACCGAAATATAAATCGTTTTTCCCCGAACGAGACGGTGTGAGAGGGAAGACAGAATTGTGGGTGCCGCACGCTTTGGTGCCGGGTCTGCGGTACGCGACGCTGGCGCTGCGGGTGTCGCACGCTGCGGGCTTGCACTTGCGGTGCGCGCTTGTCCGCCTGCGGCAACCGCGGCATCACGGATCAAACGGCCCGGATCACGCGGGGTGCCTGATGGACGCGCTGCCGTGCTTGTTGCTGGCGTTGTCGCTGCGACCTTTGCCGCCGGGCCAGATCCGTCTGAGGTCGCGGCCGTATATGAATGTAAACAATAGAATCATATAAATGCTTATTATGTGTTTATAATGTAAATAAGAAAATTTGGAGCATTATTGAAGTTTTGATCACATATTAGAAAACAAAATTAAAACAATTAAATGATTCCTGTAGCAGATCTCCCCTCTTCTCCAAACCAACTTCCATCATCAAATTACAACCAAAATAACCAATCTAGTTATAGAATGAATATTGTGATAAAAAGCACTAAGGTAGCAGCCGTTCTAACCCGTAAATAGCATACATTCATACATTGATTTCGGATACATTGAACTACCCTTTAGTCTCGTCTCTTACTATATTCAGTGTGTCACAACTCAGAAGATCGTAAGAACTCCAAATATACACAACACGTTTCCGTTTGTAGTGGAGAGACGACATTTATGTTCAGACAAAGCATCGTAGAGTCAAGGTTATCAGTTGTCACCGCAAACACCTTGAACTCCTAACCCTCTAGAGTAAAAAACAAGTGTTGTAAGTTATACCCTGATATGGTTTTAAGTGAAGGGTTTTTAAAAAGTTCAAAGACCACCTAAGCCCGGCCCCTACCCAAGGTAAAAAAGCTTATGAATAATTTATTATTCAAAAATATAAGGCAGCTGACCCCTGTCACTCTTTACCCCAGCCCTCTTCCCCTCCTTCTGAGGAGCTGTCAATAATAAATTATGAGAGCTGACTCCCTAAAGAAAACATTTCGAAAAAAGCTATGGATCGCATGTTTTCTATGCCCGGAATAATTGACATGCGGGGGAGAAGACTGACCAATGAAAACCGGATGAATTTGATGTGCAGCTGCTTGTTACAATGTTATTAATTTTCTAACGTGATTAGACGGGTTAAATTAGGCACTGAATCATTGAGAAGCTACATAACATTGGTCTTAGATATTTCATTGTGTAAAAGATTACGTATTGGTAAGTTTTATGTTTGTATCGTAAGAAGTATTTTTAAATAGGAAAATACATATGGATGTATTTTTGTTTTGTAAATTTGTTTTGGTTTTTTGGAGAAGTATTTTGTATTGTACAAGAAGAATTTGTGATCCTTTAGGATAAATTTTGTTTGGCATGAATTATTTTTGTTTTAAAGAAGTATTTTTTGTTTTGTTTAAAATATTTGAATTTTGTAAGAACAGTTTGTGATTTTTTGTCTAAGGATTGACCGGAGATGACTTCTACCAAGTGTCCTACAACATCGGTTGCAACCGAATACTGCCAAGCCTCGCCGGGTTGGTAGGTCAAAGGCAGCGTAGTTAAACGCGCAATCAGCTCGGCATTGTCTTTGGGCCGTGTAGCGCTCATAACCGTTCGATAGGCGTCGACGTTACCGATATAGCCGTTGGCCAATCCTGCTGTGTGCGTTAACATGTCACGGATCTGGATCGAGAACAAGGTTCCCAACATCCTAGCTATTTCTCCATGCCTAACAAATATTAAGTTTTTACAGAAATTACAATACAGAAATTACTCCGTATACGAAATGAGTTGTCCCCTCCGAAATCCCTCTCTCTTTACGCTAAAGTTTTAAATAGTTTTTAATTGTTTAAATCTTGCAAATAAATTGGACATAGTGGTCTATTAACGCCGTAATCTTACAATTAAATCTTCTACATGGGGTGTCCAATTTTCAGAGATTCATATCAATGGCACCTTTCAATTAGCAATTGACCTTAACAAAAAAACCAATCTGACGATTAAAGGTGATGAAAATATCCTCCCCTATGTTGCCACAGAAGTTGCTGGCAATATCTTAACGATCAATTCAAGAAAATCGATATGTCCTAAGCTAGCGATTCAGATGGAACTTTCAACAGAAAATTTCGAAAAAATCATCGCAGATGGGACAAATGAGTGCCGGCACCAACATTGTTCGTATTGATCTCTGCTCCCGGCTTCACCTGGGCACGCGTGGTATCCGTCAACACGTTCACGACCGCAGAGCCAGCCACTCCCGCTTGGCCGCTGGCCGTTCCTGCCGCCGCAATCGACAGCACATCCAGGTGGGAAGTCGCGGTGACTGAAACGCCCTTGATTTGCTCCGTCAGCTTGGCGCCGTTTTCCTTTTGGCCGGTAAAGACGGCAATCGATGGGTACTGCTCTGACATGACTCGTGTCGATTTTGTTGGGAAGACTGACTCTATTCTGCAAAAACTCTACGATGTGAACCGTGCTGCGCAGCGAGTGGCCCTTGCGAAGTGCAAGCCAGGGGTCAAACTCAAAGAGCTCGATAAGGCTGCGCGGCGCGTCATGAAGACGGCAGAACTTGAAGAGCTCTTCATCCACAACCTTGGCCATGGCATCGGCCTGGAGGTGCATGAGCAAGTTTTAATAACAATATTTTTTAAAAGTGGCTTCTCTGTTTTTCTGCGGTGAAATCCTGATGGATAGGCTCTGGATTTCCCTAGCCAGCTCCCCCCCCCTCGGTAAAAATAGTATATATATCTACGATAATTTTTTGAGCCCAAAAAATGAATAAATACATAACGTTGGCGAAAATATTCTTCAATTGGAATAAAAAATTTTAACCAGTCCCGAAGAAATTAACGGTATCCTATTCCAAAAAAAGGTTTAAGATCATTTTTTTAATAATACAAAGCTTAACTCACTCGCTACAGTGGTCAGTAGTGCAAAGGCTGAAAATTATGCAGAAGAGATTATATATTATTTATTCCATGAATGATGAACAGCTTTTAGTTCGTTTTATTGTGGCTTAGCTTCTATTAACATATTATTTTTTGTATCAATAATCTTAGAACATCTTAACTTCACAATATTCATTAGAAGTTTCTCCAGTACGGAATCCAATTCCCCAGCTTGTTTGGGTTTGAGGAACTTGTGTTTCCATAGAGATAGAATCCTGAATATACTTGTAGTGGATATTGAATTTTTGATCTTGCCATGCACCTCTTAGACCAATAAAGTATCGCGCTGCTAGATACTTGCTGTAATAAGAGTCTCGGCCGAGCTCAAAATCAATAACATTGAGTTGATTCCTCCACTCTCCGCTTGCGAATGTAAGATGAGGTAACGCGCGGCGTAGGCAGCCGAGCGGTCGACCTTGCTGGGATCCTTGCCGGAGAAGGCGCCGCCGCCGTGCGGGGCGGCCCCACCGTAGGTGTCGACGATGATCTTGCGCCCCGTGAGGCCCGCGTCACCGTCCGGCCCGCCGATGACGAACTTGCCGGTGGGGTTCACCCACCATTCGGTGTCCGCGGTGATCCAGCCTTCGGGCAGCGTGCCGCGGATGTAGGGTTCGGAAAAAAACTTTTTTTTCTTCGAACGATTTATCTATTCCATAATTTTGATTTTCAAAGGTATGGCAGGCATTGATGACATAATCCATGTCAACCATCATGCCCAACCATCATGGCTATCATTTTCGATTTTGACACGTATTGAGTCTCGTTGTCCAGGTTGATTTTCATTGACTCGCTCACATGTTCGGTGTCGTATGTCTTCTAACCGCGTGTGTCTTTCATTTTCATTTTTTTGTGGGTTGTGGATTATCATATTTTAGGATTGACTCATGATCGACAATTCCCCTGGACTCACAGGTGAATGGGGAGACATATAGTTTTCCATGTGTTTTGGTAAACAGCAGGTGTAGCTGTGATTCTCTTATTAGAAAAATACTTGTGTGTTAGCTTTTGGAGAGGCACACCTGCCTAGGGTCTCAGGCAGGTTGACCAAGTTTTAGAATTGACATATGATTATTAATTTGTAGGCATTTTTACCGGTTTTTTAAATTTAATTAATTAGCTAATTAATTATTAAATTAATTAATTTTAATTAGCAATTAAGGTTAATTATTGACTAAACAGTGAGAAAAAAATCCTTATATTTTGGCAGGGACATAAAATATAGGTCAAATTTGACAGTTCTTAACCTCCTACAACATCAATTACTTTTGAAATTTCATTGCAGACATGGCATTTATTTAGGAAA
Source organism: Alatinidae sp. Z8VKAUB7J3 (assembly GCA_010016025.2). Taxonomy (NCBI): domain Eukaryota; kingdom Metazoa; phylum Cnidaria; class Cubozoa; order Carybdeida; family Alatinidae; species Alatinidae sp. Z8VKAUB7J3. The sequence goes on from JAAAKM020721499.1 coordinate 238,981,300, forward strand.
ACAGTCTTCCTTGTTTTCCCTCAGTTCAATGGACACGAGGTTATTCAAACTTCCGAAGTCTGGAGGTAACTGAACGAGTGACATATCATTTAAACCTAAAACAGTCAAATTTCGCAGTTGTGGAAATCCCTGAGGCAACCTGAAAAAAATACAACTTATAAATAAATAATCATAAACCTATACGACTACGACTAGCAAATTGGTCGTAAAAATACATTTAAAAAGACCATTTTTCAGATTCAGCATATTTTGGCAGAAACTAAATTTCAGATGGGGTGGGCAATCTGAGGTCTGGAGGGGGCAGTTGCCCATTACCCATGTCCCATAGCAAATTATATCCGCGTGGGACTGGGCAAGGAATAATAAGAAAACTTATCTTGATTAAATTCTAAATGATAAAATTATATTACTCTTTTGCTCCTTGTATTATCTTTTACTCTGAAGCATTTCTGGATCATGTAAATTGTTTGTATTTTTTATCGGCGCGATGCCGCGCTTGGCCTCCCTCTGGCAGAAACGGCAATCGTCCGCGGCCACGATGATGTCCCCCGCCAGCGCCATCTCGATGCCGATGGTATAGCAGATGCCCTGCACGGCGGTGATGATGGGTTTGCTGCAGACGTTGCCCAGACCGAAGGCGTTGATATTGGTTTCAGGAATCGGCGTCGGGTTCGCGCCCGGTCCGAAGAATTTCGGCATATCCAGCCCTGCGGTTGATGCCGAGTGTGAGTGATGAAGACTTGCCTGCCAGAGTGAGGATGATGATGGATAAGTCATACAAGCACAGTGGAGCGATTCGATACGATAAGTTCCAGGTATTGACGAATGGTATCGCTATGTAGAGCGACAAGAAATGAAAGATTGGGCCATAAGGGGGGGGGTCGAGACTTGAGAGAGATACCTGTACAGATGGCATGGGGCATACATCAGAGTGAATTTATTGTTCTTGACGATCTATGGAGCGAACTTCAAGTTCACTCCGCAGCAAGGCTTGACGGTCTCTGGCATGGTACGAGACCGGCAAACGAAGCAGCCAATTTCCGGCATGTGGGTGAATCACCGAGGCTACGATCCCTTGACGTCGCCGGAAAAAGCAAAAGACATGGCAGTGACCGACTCAGCAGGTCGCTTCACGATCACAGGACTCAATCCGAACTTATTGAACTATGAAGCGAAGCATCGGTTGATTTCAACTATCTGAATTTCATCAGTTCAAGGGTTCTAATTGAAGACCAAAGGATGGTCATGTCCGTTTCTTAGAACTCCTTCTTGAGAAAAACTTATCTTTTAAGCAGCATATTCATTTGATTAAAATGAAGGTATTATAAATATTGGTATTCTAATAAAGCTCAAATAATTTTTGCTAGGCCAATTCTGAGAATAATCTTTCACAGTCTCATTATGTCGTATTTTTCTGACATGGCTAAGATGTAAAGTGATGGGATCTGTGTTGAAACTAGCCTTTACAATGGTACACGTGCCATGTGAAAACGCAAAATACCAAGATTGGGAAAACGCGTTACAGAGGGGATGAACAGCATTGAAAAAGGAGAAAGAGGCGGGGACTAATGAACGGATTCAGATTCGGATTGCGCAGTCTGAGTACAGGTTGAAGATTCAGATTCGGAAGGCGGAATCAGATATGCGGGTTCCTTTTTTAAGAAATTGCAGTAGCTCTTAGTATCTTTTGTTACGACACTTTCCGTAACCGTGAAAGAAATTGAGATGGGTAAGTAATCAGCCATAGAAAGACTTGGGTCAGCATAGGTTTTGCGGAGAATTTTTTTTAGCATTAGAGCATAGTCAAATCAATTCTTGTAGTTTAATTATACACGTAGGTATATGCATACTGGCTTATAAACAAGACCTAAACCAAAAATTGTTCCGACAGACCGACAGAATTTGTGATTGTTATATGTCACTTGGTTAATACCAAGTGCCATAAAAAATGAAAAGGCAATGAGGCAAAAACGACAAAAACAATGGCTTAATGACAAAAATGAAAACAATAAAACTAAGCAACCAACTTCAGGGAGGAGAAAATGCAAATGAGAGACCTATTCAGAAATAAAATTCAAAGTTCTCAAAGCATCAGTAAGACCTTTTATTTGAGATGGTTTCTTATTAAATCATGAATTAAGCAGGGATGTGTTTCATCCCCCTTTATATGGATCATTTTCATGAACTTAGTTTTAAGAAGCACAGGAAAGGTAATGAGAGACCAGGGAATCAAATGGGCAGGAAATTCGTCCTGAATTTAGATAATGCTGATGATTCAAGCATCCTAGATGAAAGAGAGAAGAAAAAGAATGAACTTTTAAAGGGGTTGCGACTGCAGGGTACTAGAATAGGACTGCGCTACATGCAATCGCAAGACCTCGGCTTCGACAAAGAGCAGGTGCTAGCCGTTAACATCAGCCGCGCTCCCCAAAACCTGCGGAGTAATCAGTTAGAAACCATAAAATCACTCCTCTCCAACCACGCGGCTGTTACGAGTGTATCCGCCTCCTGGGCCACGCCAGGGACACGGGGCTGGAACGGCCAGATGGCGTACCCCGAAGGACGTAGCCCCGAAGAAGGCTTGTTTTCCATAAATTCCAGAGTGAGTGATAAATTCCCCAAGCTTCATGGTGTGAGGATGGGGCAAGGTCGCAGCCGGCACCTTAGGCACCTCTTCCGACACTCGATCAATATGGACTTCTTCATTATCTAATAATTTATAATTCAACTCTAAATGAGGGTTCAGAAGTGTCGTTCCCTCTAAAAAGGTCAACAAACCACCGTCACCATTTAATTGAACACGCCCATCAATTTTGAAAGCGCGCAGAACTTGGGGCTCGGTGATCATCTCTATGGTGTCACGTCCACAGAGCTGACGACGTTCGCGTGGGGCCACTTCGGGGTTGCGCCGGTGAACCCCATTGCGGGCGCGGTCAACGAAGGTGCGTTCGAGTGGGTTGACCGTGCTCCCGCTCAGGTCTTCGCTGATGTGCACGACCGTCCCGAGAACCCCGTGCTGATCGTCAACCATCCTCGCGGTTCGTCGATTGGCGGTCCCTCAAATTACATTCTACAACATTCTCATGATCGTATTAAAACATTAAAACGGCAAAGGTTTATTTGGGCTATCATTGTTTTTCGAAAAAAAGACATTTTCGAATGCTACTGCCAGCAGAACAAGTTTAAGCAATTTGTCAGTAATTCATCTGCCTGAAATATTATACCCGACAGCTTGCTACACAGTTTGAACAAGCTGTATTGCTTCAACCGTGTGAGGGGTTTTACTGTGAGGTCACGGGGCTCGAGACCGAGTGCGCGGACTACGTCGGCGCCGCGCATGGCATCGGCGTTTCCTCCGGTACGGATGCTTTGCTCGTGGCGTTGATGGCGTTGGAGGTCGGACCCGGCGACGAGGTCGTCTGCCCGACGTTCACGTTCTTTGCGACGGCCGGCTGCATCTGGCGCCTGGGGGCCAAGCCGGTGTTCGTGGATTCCGAGCCGTGGAGCTTCAACGTCGATCCGCGTTGGATTATAGAATACAATAGGATGTTTATAACCTGTGAGATCTCATCTTTTAACTTAGGTAATTCCCGTCAATTACTAATTTTGCCTTTTGTAAAATGTACCCAAATTCAAATATATTGTCTTGCTTTCAAAGTTGAATTTCTTGATATGAAGTCCTTGTTCCATCAACAGTTACCAACTGCAAACTTTGCAAATTGCGCAGAGAAGTTTTCCTTTTCAAGTGATTAACATTCGGTGACAGCCCCGGAAACCGAAACGGAGAAAAAGAACGGCAGCAGCAGGACCCCATGGATTCCGCCAAAGAACCGACTCAGCACACTCTGTCTCGCTGGCATCCCAATCTTACAAACGTCTCACTCGGCTTCATCATAGTCGGAAAATCCGATTCGATCGATCACTTCGAGAGTTCTCGAAATCTTTTCAACATGGCTCGTGCCGGATCATCGACAATCACGCCCGTGGCACGTCGTCCGCGTGCTCGAAGCGCGGCCGGCGGGGTGGATCGGGGAAGCCGAACCGCGCGCGGAGCTGGTCGAAGATCTTCACCGCTGCTCGAGCAAGAAGCGGATGACCTCGGGATCGCCGTAGGCCCGGTCCCACGAGTTGTGCCGCACGCCCGGGTACTCCGTGTAGCGCACGTCACCCCCGGCCGCCTTCACGTGCTCGACCATGGAGCGCGACAGGCGTACGGGAACGGTCGTGTCAACACCCATTTCTTATCGAAACTATCTTATTCATACCTGCTTTTTCCCTTTCCTACACGTTCAGGCTACTTAAATCCTATTCCCATACAACAAATCCTGTCATCTGCAATATTCCAATCAAACAGCATTCAAACTCAAACGTTTCCTTTGCTGCCTAACATCATGCTATAAACAACCATCCCAATTCACCTAAACCCTTACAATTGAACAAAACAAGTCCCTTCTACTGGGAGATCGGTAAAATGTACCAACCATTGGTGAGCGAACCTCATGATATTTGTCTGCATCCGTAGCTTCCGGGGCAGTAGAATTTGCATCTGCCGCTACAGGTGCAGCATTGGGAAGTCCCGCTGGCTGTACAACCGGGGCCGGAGCCTGCACAACAACGGGATTCGCGACTCCATTTACATTCGCAGATGAATTCACGAAACTACTATTTTTGCTAATTCGAATCTTTCTCCCTGATTAAATTGTATAAAGTCGAGCCAGAAATTGGTGAACCTGCTGTACCTGATAATCGACGAGTGGAAGCTAAAGATCAATTAAGAACTTTCATATTTCAACAGATTCTTCAAACATGGAGATCAGCGTTGCTGCGTGACATTTCTAGTTTGTTGCTAAATTATTTGTATTGTTACTGTTAGAAAACAAACGAACTTAGATGTTCAGATCTATTGTATTGCAGATTAATGTTATTCTTCTATTCTTTTTCTTCTAAGAGAAGAAAGATAGATGAACAATGAACATTCTCCATCATCATCATCGTCGTCGACGACGACGTTTTCTAAACTTTCCTCTCTCGCTCTTTATTTCTAATTTCTCCCAGTAGTTTTCAGAAGAGTTCCATTCACATGGTTAACAAAACGATGAAGGACGCAGAGAAGTGCGTAGGTTGTCAATAGTAAATGCGTGCTTTCCAAACATTTTCATTTGAACAGCAGGAACATAATCAACGAAATCATAATCGAGACATTCTGCTGGTAGAGAGATAATGAATTGTAAACAGGACACGAGAAGATCATCTCGATATTGTTTTTGTCGAGAGAGAACTTCGTGTGCAAAACGTCGAACAAGTGCACAGACAGAAACGACTTGTTCACTTTCTTGAGTATCGATTTCCATCTCATCGGATGTTTTCGACTGAATGAAACAAAAATGAAAAATTCAAATTTTTAGCACTTCCCACTTTCTTTTCATATTTTCTACAGTTAAAGATGATGTGATGTATGTCTTCATACACTCCACATGTGTTGCAGTTGGGGATGGGGCAATTTTCTACTGGAATAGTGTTAATTTTGTCTTTGCATGGCCATATCTAAGACAAAATATTTAAGTAGATATATAATAGGATGCAAGATGTGAGGTACATTTCTTTTGAAGGCTGCTTATAATCATAGAGGCAACATAGACGCCCTCCAGAGTGCTGGTGTCCCCCTCCAGCATCTGTTCGGTCCTGAACACGGCTTGGACGGCTCCGTCCAAGCGGGGGAGAGCACATCCATCGAGCGAGACGCACGCTCAGGGCTTCCCTTCAGCGACACCTATCTGGCCGAGGGAGACCGTCTCGACGAGATGATCCTCGAGTCCGGCGTCGATGCGCTCGTCTTCGACATGCAGGACATCGGGGTGCGCTGCATGAGGCGTCCCCAGACACAGAAGCCGCCTTCACCATCGAGGATCTCTCCGGCGGCGAGATTGCGCTTCGCCACCGCGACGACGTCTGCGTTGAAGGCGGAGGGTGTCCCCGTCGCTTCGCCGCGGAGCGCAGCGCTCAAGACCGAGACCCCAAGCTCGAGTCCGATCAGGTGGAACGGTTTGTACATAGCCGAGATCTGTCCGCTCGGATCCGTAGTCAGGCCGTACTCTCATTTTCAGCCAAGATTGTTTCCTTAAGTAGAAGAATTATAAAGGAAGGCCCTTATCAGTGGCCACAGAGAGGTTGTATGACAGGAAAAGAATCAAGAACTTTATGTAATTTTGAAGATTCTTCTCAAAGAACTCTTTTATTCAGTATAAGAAGTAAACGTTGGAAACATAATTGCAATTCATCATGGCTATGGTCAATGTCAACAGAAAGGTCACAGACCAGTTCTACCGTTATGTTCGCTTAATCTGTCGACAGGCAATGGCGTTGGTTTTCAGTCGCACGTGTTTGCATTCTTCGTCTGGAACGTTGGCACTCTTACCCATACTTGATTGTGCCAATCATTCTCCAACACCCAATGCAGCATTTGCTGATCATGTTGTAGCAACAACAAAAGCCAAGGAAATCAGAAGTAGTAATGGTTCTTTGTCTAGTACGACGAAGACAGATGGGGTTGATGAACCTGGTACGTGTGAGTGACACACACACACACCATTAATGCTTCATGGTTTTTAGACAATCAGTTGCAAAAATTCTTAACCATTGACAAAAAAACTGTTTTGCTGTCAGCCCTCCACCTCCTTTCAATGTTAATTTATAAAAAAGATCATTTTCCCACAGAGCCATTGCGATTTTTAACTGATTTAGACATTGAAATGGGGGGAGGGATGCCAAGAATGATGCTTTCAAGAATAGCTCAACTGGGGTAAATGAAGCTGTCCACTTGATCAATCTTTTCGTTATCGAGCGTCACCTTTTCATCTTTGCTTATTCCTAGTCTTAGTGACTTAGTCTTCTTAACATAGCCCCTGGACTTGCAAAACCACTAAAAGTTAATTCATTTTGCTCACAGTTACATCTTGGAATCATCGGCATAATGTAAGTCCGGGAGTGTTTTGCCTTCCTATTTGATTCCGTGGTTTCTCGTTGCTGCTTATGGTATTTTGAAGTACCCGCCTCTGCTCCTTCTCTTTCTGGAGGGATCTGACCTTTGATATAAGCTTAGAAAAAAAATTGTTGATATTGCTTAAAATCCTACCCAAATAATGGGAATTGCATTTTCAGTAAATGCTGTTTTGTCAAAATTTCAACAGGTCTGTCCTGTTCAATAGACTTAGCCTGTCCTGAGACTTAGACTTAATACTTAGCCTACTGTATTGTCTTAGACTTATTGTCGCTGCCATTCCCGAATGCTGCGCTCTTCCGTTTCGAAAGTTTGAAGCAACCCGAGGGTGCGCTCTTGTTGCGGCGCGGGAAGGGTCTTCTCCTCACCTGCGACGGAATCCAGAATTACGGCGATTACAGCCACTGCAACCTACCGACGCGGATCATCTCGCCCTGGATCGGCTTCCCCAAGACGACGATCGTCGGTCCGATGTGGGTGAAGATGATGACGCCCAAGGGGTCCTGCGACTATCAGGGCTAGTTGAAACATATTTTATTTAGAAAATATTCTATAAGTATTAGTTTAGGCAAAACACACAGAACCTACCCTGAACGTCAACCAACACCCATTAGAATAATAACCATGCGCTGCATAAATAAATGTTTATGCATGACGTAAATACCAAAGAGTAAATTATCATGCATATTCTGATAAGAAAAAAGAGCAAATATATTAGAGAAACTTACTTCAGGTAGATGTCTAAACCAAACCAAGAAAGAACTCCAGATTCGTTTTTTAACTAGATTTTCAAGTTCTGTTTCAGTTTTACCATAGGGCTACTTGCTTGAGAGAAGTCCTATACAAAGGAAATTGCCAGAAAAATCAGCAAAAGTAAACTAATCACATTTGCGAATTGGCTGTGATTTGCCAACTGTAACAGTACCTTTTGCAGGTGCTACTTCCGAAAGACCATTTACCAAACTCAAGTTCTCCACACATAAATATAAGGAAAACAATAACAAATTACAAACAGAAAAACCCTAGAAATAGTAAAAACATAGGAGTAACAGGTCTAGGAGTCGACAAGTCTAACATTAAGCCCCCTAGGTGCAAAAGAATTCAACTTCAACTGCCAAAATCCCTCCCTAACCTTAGAGTCCCCACATAACCTATCAATGATTTGCAAACTAATATCCTCCTGAAAACCGTGATGACCTGCCTCTGGCAACCTCTAGACGTCGATCACCCTCGTAACAACCGACTAATTCTGGACAATCGACGAGTAAATTTTGCTCGTCTGATGATAATTCAGCAGATTGTTCTTGAGCAACTTTCTCGAATAATTGTTGATACGAAGACGAACAAATCTGATCGATAGCTTGAGCAATTTCATCTGTATATTCTTTGATAATAATATCCATGACCAAAAGCGTATATGCACAGATCAATGCTGAAGTTTACGGGTGACTTGTTGCCCTCCTATTCCTACCGATTTGCAGCAAGCAGTTCCGTAGACGAATTCGTCGCGGAACAGGAGCCGGTAGAGCAGATCGAAGAAAAAACATTGACGATCCAACCGGGAGACTGGCCCCAATTCAGAGGCCCCAACCGTGACGGGATTGTTAAAGGTGTCGAACTGGATCCAGACTGGGAAGCCAATCCTCCTAAAGAATTATGGAGACATGCTGTCGTGGTACAGTTAGGATTAACTTCGGTTTCGTACGTCGCAGTTATGTTACAGTTATGCCGAATAAAATGCACAGTTTTAGTTCGCTGTCATATAGCTTGATTAGGCCTTGAATGTAGCTATATGCATTTTCTTTCCTAGGTGCAAGAGCTCAAAAAGCGTCCATTCTTGAGAAACTAGAAGAGATAAATAAAGCACAGGAACAGCTGGATGAAAAAGAGAAATCTTTAGCCGATGCTCTTTTCGTTTAATTTATTTTAGATTAATTTTGAATTTACTTTATGGACGTTTTCGAAGCAGTATTAACACGACGTGCAATCAAAAAATTTGATCCTGCTTACAAGATGAATACTGATGATGTGAAGAAACTTATGGAACATGTGATATTATCTCCGACTAGTTACAACCAACAAAACTGGAGATTTGTTTATGTTACTGATCAAGATGTCAAAGAAAAAATTTCTGAAGCTGCTAACGTAGAGAAGAAATTTCGCGCTGTTAGCGACTTTAATTGATTTCTGAAATTTACAAGGCATAAGGCCCTTGTGCCTCGTTTGAAACTGAAGCTTATAAGAAATCGTCGTAAATTAGTGTCGATTTTGATTAGCTACTAAAGTTAAGTTGCATGTAGCTATAATTGTATATAATGCAGCTATTTTTTAGTGTCTCGATGTTAAATATGATTAATATAATAATATATTTAATCGTTTCCCGAGTACTACAGCTGGCATGCGGAGAAGGAATTCACTTTTAACGACATCCGCCAGGAAAATCGCAACTCGCTGTTGTGGCGCGATGACTCGGTCGACGGCATCAAGACCGGTCACACTGACGATGCCGGTTACTGCCTCGTTGCCTCCGCCAACCGCGATGGTATGCGCGTAATCTCAGTCGTCATGGGCACGTCGAGCACCAAAGCGCGCGCCGATGGCAGCCAGGCTGATGTGGCCCGCTACGCTGGTGCCGCCGCCATAGGGGATGAGGGCAATACGGTTTTCGTCGGCATACTGAAGCAGAGCCTGGACATCGAGGGACGACTCCGGATAGGCAACACCATCGGGAAACACACCGAAGTAGCCGCTGCGCATTGCGAGCCAGTCGGCGAGACTCTGCCCGCGGGCGTGACGCACACGATCCTCGGCTGCGTCGATACAGGCTGGGTGTGGGGGCAGCCGGGCATCACGCTCAAACAGGATCCACGCCCGCTGTCTTAGAGTGTTTCCGCCCAGCATCAAGTCGTCCAGTCGCCATACACCTGCTAGGGAGAAGCCATGGTGCATAAAGACTGAGACGGCCTGGCTGAGGAGACCATGCTCGTGGTCCAGCAGTTCCAGGTTTGGGACGTTCTCAATGGCTACCAGGAGCGCGTTGCAGTGGGAGGCCAGGGCAGCGGTGTCCCAGAGCTGAGGAATGCAGTAAAAAGAGTTTTTCCATTAAAATCGAAAATGAAAGTATCCATAAACCAAAACGAAAGTGAAAACGAAAGAACTGCTAACACTTTTGCTAGTTATTTCGGAAATGTTGTAAAAGATCTAAAGTCAAAGTTTACCACGATGATAGATTATGTATGGCGTAAGATACCAGTCTGCAGAAAAACCAATGAAATCTTCCGGTTTTCAAAAATGTTTTTCGAGAAACAATTTAAAACGAGATAGACCGAATACAATAGCCAAAATCTCTATCTGTTGAACCGAGTATCGCATTTCTGTGCGTGTTAGGGTGCGACTTGCACAATGAATAATTCTACATTTGCCTTTATCATCTACCTGTTTTAAAACGGCAGATATGCCCTTGAAGCTACCATCACAACTCAGTATCGTTCTGGTATTCTTGTCTGCGAGGAAAAAGCCTAAGGGAACAGCATTTCTTAATTCCTTAGCTTTAATATTTTTTTCCAACTCTCTTTCCTTAAAAAAAACTTATTTAAGTTTAATAAGGAATAGTAACTACGATTATGGCTAAGATTAATAGCAAACATTTACCCTAAATATAATAACTAAGATAAATATGACTAAATATTCAAGGTTTTCTTAGTTAATTCGAAAATGTAGTTTAAATCTGATATATTTTGAAATGGTGTTTTATACTCAACAAACTTTCAAATGCTAGCGGGGAGAGGCTCCAATTTTTACTTTTGGTTTCTTTTTTTTCTTTGATAAGAGCGATATTTCAAGTATCCAGCCTGAGTTGAGACTGATGAGTGATGAGGCGTTACTTGCCTTTTTTAGGCCTTTTACGCTTTGTGGTGATAACAATCGCTTGCCGAAGGATCGCGCCGGACCTGCGATTTTGTAAAACCCTTTCTTTAAAATCCTTCCCAGAGCCCCAATCATTTAGCCTAGAGTCAACTGCCGAGCGGGGTGGAACCTAGTCTTGAGGTTACCCATCATTACGTCAATTCGCAGGCGTTTACGATTTCCAGCGGGGCTCACCTGGCCTGCGTTGAGGTAGATGTGGAAACCGCCCAAGTCGACCTGTTGAAATATGTCACGCTCGACGATTGCGGCCGGGTCATCAATCCGGCCCTGGTGGCCGGACAAGTACGCGGCGGAGTGGTACAGGGCATCGGCGGGGCCTTTGATTAGTTTAAATTGATTCAAATTCGAGAAACGTTCTATTATTGATAAAAATTAGTAGTTTTACGCTATTGCAACTTAAAAGAGTTGACAGTGATGATATGAAGACAGAAGTTCCAAATATAGCAGTTGACGTTGGAAAGAATTGTCGTGTAACATTTGAGTGGGATGAGATGTTTCGTAGATATTTAATATCTTTAAGTAAATTTATGCTGGAAGAACAATTATCTTTCGCTTAATCTTTTGTGCTTTCATCATAATCTTTGTTCAAGGTTTATCTCCCTCCCCCTCCAAAAAGAATAAAACATTTAATTGACCTTATTAACTCCCTTCGCTGTGTCTTTCAAAATAGCAGTTTGCTTTAAACAGGCCTTCTTTTTAATTATTTAGTCTTTATATTTTTTTTTTTAATTTGTTTTTATTGCTTCATACGTTTCATTTCATGCTTAATAGTACATTTTAGCTTATGTTGGGCGCTGACGTTGGTGTCCAAACTGCCCACCTTGCCATTGACACTCGACAAGAACGTGGCGAAGTTATTCGTATCTTTGGCCACGTGGGGCATGATGACGTCGGTTTCGAGTTTGGAGGCCGCCCAATACGCAGTGGAAGTCGCATCGCCGAGAATCTCGACATAGACGTGCAATTGACCAGCACTGCCAATTTGGATCCAGGCGATATTGGCGAAATCGTCAGGGAAGGTGTTGCCATTTCAGTTGAAAAATGCATATGGAGTTTGAAGAGGAAAAACAAAAAACATTTGACGTAAAAGTCTCTTGACTTTTGCCATTCAATTTTGGTTGTCATTTCAGTTGAAAAATGCATCTGGAGTTCAAAGATGACAACAAAAAATATTTGACGTAAAAGTCTCTAGGGACAAAACGTGCCCGTTTATTGCCCAAAAGTAGACATACGTCCACAATGTGTTGAGCGTTCACGTGTTCAAGCAGTTCCTGGAGCACCAGCAGCTGTATTCCGACACCAGCTGCCTCCCGACGCCGGTGTTTCTGTACGGTCAGGAACCGACGGAGGAAGTCGCCGTCGAAATCGAGACGGGGAAGACGCTGATCATCAAGTTTCTCGCCGTCGGCGAACCGCTGGCGGACGGTCGTCGCCATGTCTTCTTCGAATTGAACGGCGTGCCGCGTTCGGTGACCGTCGTCGACCATAGCAGAATCTCAACTACTGGCACTGGAAGCTGACATGAAAGCTTCGGTGATCAAAATAGGAATGCTTGCCAATGTACAGCAGATCCAGCTAGTGGCTGAACATCTCGCACGATATAAAAGCCATTGGGAAACTCCACCATTGGTTGTTTATGACCCCGTTGCTATTGCGACCAGCGGTGATGCTTTGACTGAAGAAGATACTGTTGATGCAATCAAAACGCACTTATTACCCTTGGTGCCTTCTCTTCATCTCTTTGTTCTACATGTCCAAACCATCTAAGTTATCTCTGGCACATAACATCCACTATGAGCTTGATACATAAGCAGGCTTTCAGTTCTTCACAGGAGTACTTGTCGATCAGGGATACTCCTGGTATTGCACATATCATTGATATCTCTTTACTGTAAAGCCTCTTGGACTTCGCTAACCAAATAGATCATGTTTCACTGTTAGATAACATCACACTTTGTAGTGCGAGATGGCCATGACCCTGTGCCAGAAGGTTCGCGGCGAGGGGCTGAAGCTGAATGAGGCCCAACTCGACATGGCCCAGCTCGACGGGAGCAAGCTCGTCGGCGCCGACCTGCGCGGCGCGCGCAGCTCGCTGAGCTCCTTCGAGAAGTGCAACCTCACGGGCGCCGACCTGCGCGGCGTCGACATGGAGGCGACGAACTTCTCAGAGGCCATTCTCGACCGCGCCGACTCACAAAAAAATAAGGTATTCCGAATTTCTGGGTATTTCGTATCCAAATTATCAAACGACAATAACAAAAAATCATGCGCACGTGCCTGATCAGGATATGTAAGATATACACAGTAAGACATAGACGCAGTATATGTATACAGTGAGACATATGATGATAAAATCAGCGAATTGATCAAATTTCTACGGACTGATAAGACGATAATGAAAATCTTGATCATCAAAAAATTGTCCTGCATGGCACGTGACATTCAGGAAATGGTACAGGTAGTTTACACCTCGCTCCATGTAGTTGTCACTGCCTACAAGGAAATACCCGAGGCTCATGGTTTTCATGAAACCCGACAGTGCCGCGTAGACCCAGAACTCTTCATGGGAGTCTAGTACCCCGTAAATGTCGGGACCCAGCCCCCAAGCCAAGATATACAGGGGCCATACCGTATAGAACATGACCAAGTTCAAGATGGAGGCACCTGCTCTTAAAGCTTTGCCAGGGAGAGTTGCCTTAATTTTTGTTAAAGTCGGCGGCCGAATTTGGGGCCTTTTGTGTACGGCGGGTGGTGCTATTCTTAGGGGTTTTGCTGTTGTAGGCAATGCAATCGGTAAACTTTTTTCTCTATTAGCACGCGCATTTGTTTTTATGGCAGAGGGTGCTGTCACCGCTGCAAGTGCTCTATGTACAGTAAAAGCAGCTGTTATTGCTGGGGCAAGCGGTCTGGCAGGCCTCACCTCTCTCTTGGAGGCTCCGGATCCGACATGCTGACTCTTCTCGTTCCTTCGGACCCCGACTCAATCTCCTTCAGCAGGACCGAACTGGTTTCTGAGGGCGACCCGAAAAGAAGTGACAGGCCGGTGGGGAAAGTGTCGACAAATTCCTAAACTTTTCCGATCGAGTCGAGTTCGGGCTTGCGTTTCGTCACTCTCCTCCTTGGTTCGGGAATTTCTTCAGTGACGGCGTCACTGCGGGCAATGCCCACACATCGATTGGACCATAGCCAAGCGATCGTCTGACCTTGAGTGGCACATCGCTGGAGATCCTACGGCGCTGTGAGAGCTCTTCACATGACAGCGCAGCCGAGGATTGTCCCCATCGCCGATGGACTGACCGGGCGATGTCGGATGAGAGCTACCAACCTGTTGTTCGTTGTCGCCTGCACGCTCAGCGCCGGCTGAGGTTTATCTGTGGCATGTAACAGTCGTTAATCTCTCATTTTTATTTCTCGTCAGTACTTGTAGCCCAGAAAATATTATACAACCAGATACAGGTCATTATTTGAAAATTCATATGGGGAGGTATGGTTGATGTTGCATGGTCCGAGATGTGTAAAGATAAAAGGGATGGAGGTTTACGCTGTAAAGATCCTTTTAAGCAGACCCAAGCCTTAGTAGCCAAATTTTTCTGGCGTTTCTGTCCTTTTTCCTTGGGATCCATGCCCCAGCCTTTTTTGTGTCTATTAAGTTTCCAGAGCTTGCGGATGTAAGTTTTGAGACATTTTTTTAAAGTCTTTTTAGCTCTTTGTGGGCCCCTTTATCGGGCAATTTTTTTTTTCATCATTGTATCCACCTTTGCCGCATAATTAATGATATTCGATTCAAGCCGACCAGAAAAGAGTTTTTTTTAGTCCTTTATAAAGTCTTGCTGGTTACTTTTATGGATAATCAATTTTTGTTTTTTGAATAATTTTGAGCACCCAGTAAAACGAGAAAATCTAAACTAATTCCTGCATGCATGAGTAACCCTAACGATGATATTATCCTGCCTTAACCTTAACCTATAAAAAAAAACACAATGAATGTGCATTTTCAGTTTAATATACAAATTTTGATATTTATTCCTTAAAATGTTAATAGTATCTTATGGTTGTTTGCTGTGTTCCAGAGGTAACACTGCTTAAGGATGATGCATGTCTAAAAGTAATAGTTGACAACGAGGGTCAAGATCTTGCTCACAGTACGGGCTACACGCTACCTATTGATAGATTTTTCCGCCATCTTTCAAGTATAAGTATTCAACCGAAGGGAAAGATACTGCAGGGTTACTACTGCGCCAATGTTACAAATCATGTCTTGTCTCAGTGCCGGAACTATTACCTCTGTAAAAATAATTGAAACGGTCGGAGCACGCATTGCGCCCGCGGTCCGAGATGCACGGTACGGCGGTGGCCGTGATGTTCCGTCTTGTGGCTTGCGGGCGCGTAGATCCAGGGCTCGCGGCTCCGGTCGATGTCGCGACAACGCATAGCTACGACCTCTCCGGGCCGCATACCGGTCAGGAGCTGAAGGCGGATCATCGCGCCCACCTGCGCTGAAACAACCACGGCCACCGCTTCGATGTGGGCTTGTTGTTGCCCTTTCGTATCCGTGCTTTCGTCGCCTGTCCGCCTTGTTCGGTACCGTGGTGGCTGTTTCCGAGGGTGCTTGGCATCGAGCTACGAACCCTCTCTGCCTGTTCGCCATGTGCAACTCAGCCGCGTCGTGTGTGTGTGTGTGTGTGTGTGTCCTTCCCCAGGCCGCAAGCTATGTCTCGTTGAAGAACAGGAACAACAGGTGCGGACGGACTGATTGTGTTGTTGTGTACTGTACCTTTCTCTCCCAAAACGACCTCTCCTGACTTCCATTATTTCACCTTTGAAAATGATACAATTCGTATAGACAATTTAAAATTTAACAGTAGCTTGCTACTTATTCATCATTCAACTTAAAAGACAAATAACATTTTAGTTGTGTTGCGAGGGCAACATTTTGGTTTTGTCGTGTTTTTTTTCGTTCCTAGCACCCAGATTTCAGCTTATTCCTAGAAAGTGGTAAGTAAAGTAAAAGTTTCGTAAAGTAAAATAAAAAGTAATTTAAATTAAAAGTAAAATAAAAGTTCTAGGCTTAATTGCTTGCTCTGTTTTAGGCTTCATTTATTCTCAAAAAAGCGTGCATAGTTGTCTACTGTCAGTTATGGAAGAAGTCAATATGTCTTAATATGGGGTTAAGAGGCTATAGAAGCCTCGAACGTCAAATTTTAAGACCGAACTTTTTTACTTTTGTTCAAGATTCGACCATTGCAATCCAACTTAGACCTTTCAATACGAAAAATGGTATGTATGAGGAGCTTGGCTTTGTCCTAAATAAATATGAACAGCACTATGCTGTGCATTTATGTAGTTATAGACTTAATACTCTTGTCGTACAAATTTGACAATACCATTTTCCATTACAGGATGCTGATGAACCCTCTCCAGAGGTTGAATGCAAAGGTTGTAAACAGAAGGTGCCTATCTCACATTTTGGGCGAGACCCAGCCCTACCAGGGCGAACTCCAGCTCATCATCCACAAGATCGATCCGATCGAACCGACCAGCGAGCAGCTCCGCGACCTGCTCCCCTCCGCCGAACGCGACCCCGCCGAGATGTTCGCCGAGGTGAAGGCACTGCTCGACACGCTCGAACACCCGGCCGCCAAGGCCATCGCCGCCGAGTACCTCTCCGACGAGATGCTCATGGACCAGTTCCGAACCGCGCCGTAGAGGATCATGACGCCGGCCGTCGAGCCGTTCGTGATCCACATCTTCGCGCCGTTCACCCGCCAGTAGGGGTACACATGGGCGCCGTCTTCGGTCTCGGCCACCCGCCCGACGTCGTGGATGTCGATCCGCTCGCCGTCGAGCTCGACGTAGCGATGCTTGCCGTCGCTCTGCGCGCGCGCCTCGACCTCCGGGTCGAAGTCGCGAAGCTCCACCCGCACCCGATTGCGATCGTGTGAGACAGACACTTGTCAGATAAAAAAAAACGATCATCAACTAAAAAACTGAGTAACAAATTCACTGATTAATAATGTTTGCAAATGCATGAATGAAACTCTTCCTGTATCTCTCATGGATTGGTGGAAGAGGTTGAAGGGTGGGGACTTTCTCCTCAGATGTTGAAGGTCGGGATCTTAAAGATTAAAAAGGCGGGGGGAATAAATCTTGGAAACGGGGTTTGTCACGGCTATATAATAAATAAATAAATGAAATCTTAAGCAAACAGATATTTGAAAAAAACAAAACAAAAAACGAACAGAAATTATTACAAACAAGAGTGGGTCTACCGCCCCTCTAACTCTTTAAAGACTTGAATATCCTTTGCACTTTACTGAAAATTTAAAACGATTTTCATTTATGATTTTGTCTTTTGGGATTCTGTGATTTTCAATTTTATTTTGAACAGTTTTTCTTTTGTGGTTGTTTTGATCGGACAATTTGGAGAAAAAGGGGCGGAGTAGCGGGCCTAGTTTCCCTCCAATTTTTTGGTCACTTAATAAGGGCACTATAACTTCAAATTGTCGTTAGAATGAGCCCTCTCATGACGTTCTAGGACCACTAGATCGATACGATTACTCCTGGGAAAAAAAAAAACAAAAAAAAAAAAAAACAAACACGCATCCGTGATCTTTTTCCTGGCAAAAATACAAAAGTCCGGCCACGTTCGCCGAGCCGTGGAAACCCGAGTTTCAGCTCGACATCAACACCCGCACCACCAATCCCGGCGAGAGCCGCTTCGAGGTGGTGCTGAGCGCCACGCTGCGGGCCAACAACGACAGCGGCAAAACCGCCTACATCGTCGAGATCCAGCAGGCCGGCGTGTTCCAGATCTCGGGGGTGGGCGGTACCGACCTGCAGCGGGTGCTGGGCACCCTGTGTCCGGGAACCCTGTTTATTTCCCAAAAACTCTTTATAAGAAAGTGAACTCACAGATCAAATTGTATTATCTAATATGAATTTAGGGAAAAGGGTTTCAGTAATTTGCCCTCACACTATTAGTACTATACAGAAGGCTGAATGTAGGCATTTGATAAGGTCGTGTTCGGCTAGATGTTCTGATCTTATTTATAAACTTTTCTGCTGTGGTATTCCCGGTAAAGTAGGCCACTTGGACATGTTAGAAGGTGACGGTTGCTTTGGTCCAAGACAGGGGATTGAGGTTTGTGGAATATTCGACAATGTATTCTAGATCCGAAGCACCGGTATTGCGTGGGTAAATAATGGAAACGGTTGATGCCGTGGAGTCAGCAGAAATACCCATGCTTGTATTGACGGTGTTAGGGTCAAGATTCAGGGCGTATTCGAGAATGTTGACGATCCCATCGCCATCTGGGTCTGCATTGTCACCGGCGATGGATGCTCGGGCTCATTCAGGTTCCAGTACACTTTAGCTACATCTTCAAATCCCAGATCGGCCAGTGGGGCATTGGGATTATGAGGTCCTGACTGTTTCAATTTGCTTTCGCCTTTTAATAAATCCGTGCAAACGGAAGAACGTTGGGATTTCAGATTGGGCGACAAACTATATATACACTATATGACTAACAAGATCAGCCGGGAGAAAATCTAATAAATTCAAAACATTAATCGATGAATAGAAACCTATCATTCAAAAAACTAAATTAACAGATAAAAAAAAGCCAACAGACATGTAAATATTTTCTACAACAAATTCACAGTATTATTTATATTTACCATCAGCACGTCTTTTAACTGTCCAAACAGCATTAGGATTACCAGGCAATTCAGACACAGCCATCTCAGACACTTCTAAACCATGACGCAAAACCCTTAGTGAGGAACGGGGTCCCCTTCCGCACAAGGTGGAAAATACCTCCACCGAAGTGCATCAACCGAATGTCAGCTTTACGACAGTTTCCAATTTTAGCGTAAACTGAAAAGCATGCATCAGTTATCATAGTCTTTTCATACGAAATTTTACGGAGTGATGTTAACCTTTTCGATAGATAGCTGATTTTGTATATATCTAATTCAATCATATAAGTGAAGTCGATACACTTTAGTCTTTATTGATTGGTGATTTAAATTTGATGTGAGATATAACATTGATTTCCTACAGAATACCGAGTTTAAACTAAAAACACAATTTCTGTTCGTTTCGGGTTTTATTTAGTCACTGATTGTAATTTCTTTCCGTTGTAAGTTGGAATTATTATTGGACTTCATTTCTACTCACCATAGGTTGAAATGTGGCTCTTTACTTTTCTCTGAAAATTTTCGTTTCGGAAATCTGTTGTTTTTTTAATTGGTGTTATCAAAGGATGATATTTACTCGGTGAAACTAGTTCTTCAAGAACTAGTTTCACCGAGGGTAAATTTTGTATGGCAAAATGTTCGTCATTTGACACATTAGCTTATTATAAATTGGCGAGAGTAAAGTTAAAAAAAAACCTACATTTTTGGAATCGCTATAAAAAAAATTGTTCCTCGCCACTCGCCACTAAAAATAACATACAATTTAAAGTAAGTTCAGACTGTTTTATTATGTTTTTGGAAACTTGGGGATTTCCTGGCACATTTAAGCATCCTTTTACTGGGGAGACATTTCCTGTTAGGGCAAACTGGGATGTTAAAACAAACGGGCCGGATGGAAAAATAAAAATTCCTCAAGATGCAACAATATGGAATCCAAAATTACAAAAATGGGAAAAAGTGGGACAAGGTGCTCTTGCAACAAGCAAGGTAACTTTTGATTTTGCATTCAGTAATTGGCATAATGGAGTAAAAATGGATATGAATGAGCGGTCCGGCTCATGTCTGTGTAATCGATCTCCTTAAAACTACCGTCGGGATTCGTTTGTTTGAGAATCATTTCTATGCGGGCGTCGTCTACCGGCGTTTTTAAGAGTTCGGCGATCACCCGTTCTTTCACGATCTCAAAGTCGTCGGCCTTGGCGTGAATAGCCAGAGCGAATAAGGTAAAGAGAATTGTTGATAATAGGATTTTGATCGTTGGTTTCATCGTTTTAGATTGTCCCCGCCGCGAACTACGTCCCCTACGTGCAGAGTGGAGCCATGCTCTATGTTTCGGGCCAGATCAGCATGGACGAGAGCGGGCTGATCACCGGCAAGCTCGGCGACTCGCTGGATGTCGAGGCCGGCGCCAAGGCCGCTCAGCGCTGTGCGCTGGCGCTCATCGCCCAGGCCAAGGCCGCCTGCGGCGGCGATCTGTCGAAGCTCAAGCGCGTGGTCAAACTGGTGGGCTTCGTCTCTTCGCTGCACTGAAAATAGTTTTAATAAAAAAAAATACTTTTTAAGGATTTTTTGTTTTTTGCTGAAAAGGAAAACTTCCAAATTATCAGAGAAACCTCACGACCTAGAAAGTATATGCTTATATTATTCAAGAGAATATAAGGAGCTTTATTTGTTAAATTTTCTATCAAGTTAATTTTTTTGGGCCGAAAATACCAAAACTTCAGCAAAACAAATGCAGAAGAATCATTTAGAAAATAACAAAATAAGCAAATTAAAAGGAGAATTTTAAGTTTTCATTTAAAAAATGGATAACATAACCAGGTTCTTTTTATGGGTTATTATCCACTTAATCCACCTGTTGAGAAGTGTTTACTTCATATAAGGCAGTAGAGATTGACCACGATCGTGATGTAAAGTCTTTTGTTACCTCTAGCAAAAAAATTAGAACAACCTGACAGTATGTTTCATATGCCCCTTACCCCGGGTGCTCATTGTCCTCAACGGTGACGGTAGCGTTGGCAGTGGCACTGTTACCGTTGACGTCGGTGACGGTGAGGACGACAGGGTTGGTTCCGACATTAGCGCAGGTGAAGTCGGTTACATCCAAAGACAAAGAGGCGATGCCACAGGCGTCGCTACTGCCATTATCGACCTGTGCGGCGGTGATGGACACGTTGCCAGTAGCATCGAGCTGTACGGTGATATTCTGGGCCTGGCTAAACGAGGCGTCCACAGCACAATATAAAAAAAACACTAAACAAAAAACAAATAAAACCACCACCAATAATAATAAACACAATTGTCGCTTTTGATTCACGTAGGACAAACAAGCTATTAGAGTTACGAACAAGCTACGTGGACAAACAAGCTATATGAGAACATCTAAAGAACTGAGTAAAAATTACGGAAATTGCAACGAAGTTAACTGCTATGTTGCGAAAAAATCCTCTGTGAAGACGCCGCAAAATTTGCGGCCGCAAAATTTGTATATAAGGGGGCCGCAAAATTTTGTCCAAGAAATATTCATTTCATTTTACAATAATTATGAATTGGCTCATTTGTTAGAACATTATTTGGTACTTCCATAATATACGCCCTATCGCTCAAGTTGTTCATTTATTAACGGATTATAATATTTTTTTTTTTTTTTTTTTACGTTAGTTTCTTTCAGCTTAGCGTAAGACGTATTAGTCTCTTCTTCAGTCTTTTTTCCAAAGAAATTAAGCTTGCATTTTTGGTGATATTCAGCCCTCAACTGCATTAGATTCGAACCGTGCAAAAAGAGCATGCGTTCATCAAAAAAGTCTCTCTCAGAATGCTCAGATAACTTCTGTTGCCTTTCTGTTATTTTAATTGCAACAAGATTCTCACTTTTATGGTTTGCAGTTCCCTTTTTGTACAAGTGATGCAACAGTCAGGAATATGAGAAGGTCGCTGGTGAGTACTGCGGCCAGGAAAGAAACCACAAGCGCCAAGCCCGCGAGCGCGCCAACATGCTTGAGATGAGGGGCGGCCTTGGCGAAGGCGGAAAGGATGTCGGCGAGTTTTGACAATCCGATACAACTTGTAATGGTGGATTCTGAATTAGATCAACTTTATCGTTCTCGATTAAAATGTTCCCTTCGTTGAAGTTTTCGATACGTATCGGACTGCACATATTGTATCAACATACAACAACACATTTCTTCAACTTACTTCACACTATTAATATCTTCCTGCTCTTCGTCACTACTATAGCCAACAAAATCATCATCATCGTACTCCAGAGCACCTCCATCCTCTATTTCCATCTCATCATCAGAACCCATCTCTTCCTCTGTGTCATTATCCGAGTAAGCAACATTCATCATCTCTATATTTGCATCTTCACCTTCCACATCATCTCTCCCGAAGCAGTTTTGGCAAAAATTGATAGAGGATCTAAAATATGTCAACAGATTGATAGGGTAGAGAGAAAAGATATAGTCTTTTACGAATTGTTCAATGAAGTACGGCATACTCAACGTAACTACAGCATAGATAATACATCCCCTGTATCGGCAAGGTCTTCATTTAAAGCGGGTAGCACATCAGGGAACGTCCAAAAATGTCAAATTGTTCAATGATGCTGTTTTTCAGATATAGGAACGTTATGTGTGCTGATCTTTGTTCGTGGAACTTGTTGTCTGTTAATTTTGTTAGTGAAAATTATACACTGATTTTTCGCTTTGAGAAACTCGTACATTTATTTTTCTCCTGGTGGAACTGATTTTATTCAGGGAACTTTTTGCGTGCTGGTTTTTGTTCTTGAAACTTGTTGTGTGCTGATTTTTTGTTCGTGAAATATTTTGCATGCTGATTTTTCTGATTTTTCTGTTTTTTAACTGTAAGTAAAGAGCAATATTAAAACTTAAAAGGAACAGAAATTATTATATATTTGAGAGAGCTTACCCCTCCTCAACACCTTGCTCTTTACAGTAAAGTTGAATTTTCGTCTGAATTCCTTAAGAGCGACTCCTGAAACACAAGGATTTAATTATAACAATAAAAAGTGAGGAGGCAACCCTCCTCATATAAATAATAATTTCTGCTCGTTTTGAGTTTTAATGAAGCGGTGTCAAAGAACCCGGAGGTATCCGGCACAATCGTATTATCCTACATTGATTGACCCAGGGAATCTAGAGCGTTGACCAGCACGTCTTCGCCAAGGTGCCGAAGAGCATAGCCTTCGGTGGGTTCCAGGTCTCCGGGAGGCACGATAGTCACGCGAATGTCTTCGAGAACGGTCATGCGGAAAGGGAGCCCTAGTGAATAGAGGTGCAGACTTCCGGATCTTCCAAGTTGGATTACGGCTCGGTTTCGCGGCAGGATCACCGGCAATCGTCGAAAAACTGGGTCAGCGGATGGGCCCCTGGGCGGTATCGGGTCCGGCCCTCGAAATCGGCGCGTTGTCGCTCGCCGATGACCCCTGGGTGGCGCGGACCCGTTCGGACCTGACGCAGCGGGCCGCCGCCATGGATGAAACTTTGACCGAAGCAGGCCTGCGTGTCGTCGGCGGGACAGCGTTGTTTCGGCTCGAAGTAAATGCATGAGAAGTGCAAGAATTATCAATTTAAATTTTGGATTTTGATGAGAAAATGGTGGCCACTTTACTGCTTATTTTTATCTAAATATAGCTGTATATTATATGACAAATCTCCTCTGTTGATCCTGAAACATTAAAATAAAGGCCATACTCTTTAAATTTTAATAAAGGCTCGTATGAGTGTATACTTAAAACTTAGTATATGAGGCAAAATCTCCTTCAAAGGTCACATAGAAGAGGATTTCTTTTTTCTTTTTTCGATAGAGGGAAAACTACGTGTTTTTGGGAGCTTTCTCTTTCGCCCCGGAGGCAAGCATTACTAGTGTTCTCGCTTTTGTCACCATAATAGCTAACTCGCTCGTCGGTTTTGACGAACCTGCTCCATGGTGCCTACTACATGCTCCGCTCCTTCGCTGGAGTCTTCACACGTTCCATCAACACTAAGCATGATGATGCCTCTCCTCGAGATCGTCGAAGCGATGGGCACCAAGAAGGTCGGAGAGATCCGCGAGGACCAGCGGCGGTTCGACCTTGTGGTGCGACTGAAGGAGGAGTACCGGGAGAGCCCTTCTGCGGTGCGGAAGATCCTCATTCCCACAGCGAATGGAGAGCGGATCCCTCTCTCCCGGCTCACGCACATCCGCCAGGTCGAGGGCCCATCAGTCATCTCACGCGAATGGCAGCGACGACGGATGTCTTGTTTGATTTGCCTGTGCTCTTATTTTAGCTCATGCATAAGAGATACTGGAACCTCTGGCAGGATAAGCTTCTGTATGATGCCTTCCTTAAAAGGAAAATGACAATCCCCTTCCAGCTTCCCAGTTCATAAGTTCACATTCATAACTAGTTTTACTAAATTTATATCAGTGCTTCATTTGAACCCTAGGATGGGGATTTGACATTGATGCGGTTTAGATTGTTATTTGGTTCTTTAGTTCGGGCGCTGAGCAATCAAATGGTGATTTCGGTTTTCCAGTGTCGGTCGGATATCAACAAATCCGAACTGACGCAGCCAGTTTTCGATTTCGTCAAATCGATGGAGATCATTCACGATCGGACTGACCGCATCAAAGTAACCATGGACAAGGTCCTTGGGGTAGATCTTGCCAAGGAACTCTTCCTTCTCCTTGAACGTCATGAACTGAGTTTTCCGGCGCAGATCGATGGCAAAGTTTTACTTTCCACAAGATACTGCAAGAAAAAATTACCAATGATTTTCGGGTCTGAATTTCCATTCCAAACTTTAAGAAAGAGAATCTTTCTTGAAAAGGTGTCCAAGCACCCATATATTGCAAGGGGAAATGTGCAGTTCTGAAATCCCATCATTTTATCGTGTCCATCAAGAGACACAGTCCAGTTGGGTCCATCTGATGTGAATGGCTTCTTTGGTTTCTTTGAACCGGTCCTGACACATTGCTGATTCCTCTTCTTTACAACCTATATGGACGTAGTATGTTTTGAGTTATTTCAATACAGTTTCAATATTGGCCAAAATCTTCGCCTTAATACCCTTAGGTTTATTTGCAGTAGTAGTAGCACCAGTAGTTATTAGTAGCAGTAGGAGTAGAGTTAATAGTAGTAGTCTTAGCAGCAGTCGCAGTAGCAGTAATAGTACTAGAAGCAGTAGTAGCCCGGATGCTCGAGGCGGCACGCCGCGCCGGGGCCGAGGCCGCCGATGCGGTCGCGGTCGATGGCACGGCGCTGTCGATCGACGTGCGCGAAGGGCGGCTGGAACAGGCCGAGCGTTCCGAGGGCATCGACATCGGCCTGCGCGTCTTGATCGGCCGCCGGCAGGCGGTGGTGTCCTCTTCGGATGCGCGTGATGCCACGATCGAGACCATGGCCCAGCGCGCGGTGGCGATGGTCAGACTTTGACGGACTCTACAGCAAGTATTTGCGCGACGACGACCCGCGGATCGCCCGTGACTCTTGGCAGTCTCTGTTTCAGCCGATTTGCAGTGCTTACCCGGAGCCACAGTATGGGTACAAACTGACCGACGGCGGAAAGATTGTGGGAATGCTCGGCATGCTGAGTTCAATGAGATTCATTGGGGAACAGCAAGTGCCATTTTGCAATTTGCATTCCTGGTTCGTCGATTGAAGTTTCATGAAGATCTGATCACTCCTTCGTAAGTTAAAAATACGTTTTTTTTCTTATTTTTCATAATTAGCCCCCCCCCCCCCAATGGAGCGGATCCGTTCCAATTATACAAATCGCGTATGTAAGACTTCTGCTCTTATTTTTCCCACCAATTTTCATTCCGATCCCTCTACTCTAAGCGTTTTCCATGATTTTAGGTTCCCCACGCCAAACTTCCCCCAATGTAACCAGGGCCTCGGCAGGCGTGGCGCACGCGGCGCGTGAGGGCGGCCACCGGCCGTGCCCCGGCTTACAGGGCGTCGGCGAACGCGGCGCTGATACGCGCCGCGCGCTTACCGAAGAATTCCGCTGCCTCGCTGTGCGTGTGAATGTAGAGCGTGTTGCGGCGTATCGCGTCGAGCACCAGTTCGGCGACCGGTTCGACCTCGAGCAGGCGGCCGCCGAGCGCGGCGCGCTCCTCGTCGGGTTCTCTAATATGTTGAATCTGATGGTGTGATTTTCATTAAGATTCTATGACGTTTTGGGGATGTTCCCCCTCTTTTTTTGAAAATAAGGCAAATTTTCACAGGCTTGTAACTTTTGATGGGCAAGACTAAATTTGATGAAACTTATACATTTAAAATTAACACAAAAATCATGATCTTTCGAATATTGGTATCAAAATCTCGTATTTTAGAGTTTTGGTTACTATTTAGCCGGTGCCTGGTCCCGAGCCCGACCAGCGGCCCGATCCCGCGAAACCGGCTGAATCCGGAGCCGGTTCGAAAGAGATCGGCGGCCGCGACGGGCCGGACCCCACGCGTTTCGGCGACTGGGAAATCAACGGCCGCTGCGTCGACTTCTAGGGTGGATTCCCGAATCGATTCAAGGTGTTGGGGGTAGGGGCAGGAAACCCCCAAGCGAATCGGTTAGAGAGTTGATTCAGGAAGACTTTGGCCCAGGGGACCGGGTATCGGGCAATTGACCTTCCGCGATCTTCTTCAGCATCGCACCGGCTTCAACCAGATATTCAAATCACTCAGCGCCGCCAGGAAGGAAAAATGGGGAAATGACTGGGACGGCCTGAAATGGATCGTCAAGAATGGCGCGCAACCCGGATCGTCCTCATCCTACAAGAACGCCAATTTTGCCCTCCTGCGGGTCATCATTCCAAAACTGTGGAAGGCCGTTAAATAATGCTGGTGTTCCCATTGGTCCCCTCCTCCGTCTTCCATGCTCTGATTATGATAGGTTAAAATTATCGTTGTCACTGTTGTTTCAAGAGATAGGGCACAGAGCTGAGCTGCTCTGCTATCTACCTTTTGCTTTCGGTTGGGCTTTGAAGGCTTTCTATACAGCAGTTTGTTTACAATCTATATTGAATTGTTACAGTTTGTTAGAAACTCTTTTAATGGTCATGGTGCTGACGGAGAATCTGATGTGACGTAGCAGCTCGAGGGGAACCGTGAGATGAATCGATTGATCAGTTTATTCACTGCTGGTTGTTTGGTGGGGAATATCCTCGTCATACCAGTCAACGTATCCGCTGAGCAAAAAACAAAAAGAAAATTCGTGCCTGATCAGATCGTTATCGGGTTCAAGACGCCTGAGGACCGGGAAGAAGGTATTACGGAATTAAAGAAGAACGTTGAGTCTCTTCGCGATCGAAGCGGGTGTCAATGTCTTCGGGATCGATTCCACGGCGGAGTTGATCGTTCAGGGACGGCTGGAGTGCCTGGGCACCGAGCTCGAGCCGATCGTCATGACTTCGTTCGACGACACACCCGGCACGCTTTGGGACGGCGTCACCTTCAACGGTGCGAACGCGACCGGGCTGATGCAGTGGACAAGCGTTCGTCGCGGCGGCGGGGGCAACGCGTTCGCGGTTCGCGGGATCCTGGTCGCCACCAATCGCCACGTCCAGCTCGCCGTTTGCAAATCGCTGATGTTGGCGGTCGTAGTAGTGCAGAAGTGCGGCCACTTCATCGGCGCTTGGTGGACGCGTCAGTAATCGGCGAAACATGAAGCGAATCTGCTCCGCGCTGTCCGGGTTGTTCTCGCGAGCCCACTGGGCCAGGGCCTGAGCCAGTTCCAAGTACATCGCATCGTTGAGCAGCGTCAGCGGCTACATACAAAAATAGGGTTGAGTTCCTCACAGTTAGTTCCTCTGCTTCTTTGAAAAAATGTCAGTGAGTTTTGTGATGATTCACTTAACTGTATGAGTTTTGACTTCGTACATTCTTAGTACGAAATTCCAAATTGTTTTAAGAAGTCACGCAGTTCGTCAATAGTAAAGGTGGAGAAGTCGACTGTTTCAGCAATAGTTGACATTTTTCTGAACTTTTAGCCCTATCACTGCGAAGAATGAACTTTTGATACTCCGAAGGAGCAGCCCTAGAACTTACTGGTTACTAGAACAAGCGCGACAAGGTCCGAACGGCTGCAGTGACGAAATTTTTGTTTTGCTTGATTTTATTAAAGAAGGAATGAAAGTGAAAAAAATATTACCTCCCTCAGCTCATTTGCTAGAGTAAGCATTAATTACTAAAAAGACTTAGTATCATCGACCAAACCCTGTTAATCACAACTACTTCCTGAACGCCGTCGTCACCGCCAAGCCCGACCCCGTCTTCATCCGCGGCGCCCAGTGTGACGGCCAGGACGACCTCGACCTGGGCGACCCGGTCTACCTCCTGCGCTGGAAGTTCGGGGAGTTCTACCCCGAGCCCGGCTGCCACAAGGCCTGCGACATGAACGACGACGGCATCCTGGATCAGTCCGATGCCATCTTCGGCCTCCAGTACCTCTTCGCGGGGGGACAGATCCATAAAAGATTCGAGCATTAGATACAAAAAAAATCCAGATTACTGGAAAGGTGAAGGTCATATTGAGCACTTAGTGTTTTCAATTACCACAGACTCTGCGGTTAGGTGGGCAAAAGTTAAAAAAGGTGAATGTCATCTTATGTCATACCCAAACCCAGCAGATTTAGATGAAATGAGAAAAAACTCTTATGTCAAGCTTCATGAAAAGCCAGGCCTTAATATTGGTTATTTAGCTCTTGCCCCCCTCCTCCCGATAAAAACTCATGAGCTACACTCTGACATCCACCCTCCCCTTGTCTCTTTCTTAGAACTAATTATGTATTTATCTGAAGGCTGAATGAGAGTTTGGAAGTTTTGGGATTAAAGAGCACTTTTTGAGGCATCTCCCTTCCTCCCTAACTATCCAAAATACTTTTGAGGTTCCAACAGTTTTCATTGTCTTATATAAATTCCTTGTTGTTTTACTATTTTATTGACATCCTGTTCATCCATTGTTTGTGCGAGAATTGCTAATGCCAATTGTCGTGTTGGTTCTTGTATGTCCGATGATGCATATTTATTGAAGAGAGAATTGAGACGACGTTTTCGTATGAGTGAACGAATGTGTAGATTGCTGGCTAGATTATAAAAGGTTTGTAATGCAAGAGAAATATTGTTACGATGTTTGGATTTAACAGACGATGAGATTTGTAAAATATTCGAGGACCTGTTGGCGCGAATGGTCGAGCAGGACTATCTCGGCGCGCCGGGCCGCGTGAAGAGCGTGGATGGCCTGAACGTCTTCACCCCGGATTGAGACGAGGGGGTCTGGGAAATCAAGGAAGAAACTAAATCATGATGAAACTCAGGCTCAATCATCCCGCGATTGTTAGGTTTCTCCTTACAATCGGAGTCCTTTTTGTCGCGGGGTGCGAAGGGATTCTGCCCACGCCATCATCAACCAGTTCTACGACTACCTGCTGAACAAGCAGGAGAAGTTCTCGTCGTTGGCCCGTGATTGGGGCAAGAACATCGGCAGGTCTATCGGAACACTCGCGAAGTGGGCTGTCGAACTGATCGCCCCTCTGTTCGAGGCAAAGACCTGGCGTGGTTGGTTTGACCAGATTGGTGATTACATCAGCGGCGACGCCAAGACGAAGATGGGCGACTCATTCCAGGGGATCCTGACCCTGGACCTGACCTCCCTGCCCCCGCCCTTGAACCAGGCGGTGATGGCCGGCGAGACCTGGAACTTCACCACCTGGTACCGCGACAAGAACCCCGCCCCGACCAGCAACTTCTCGGACGCGGTCAGCGTGACGTTCCAGTAACCGCCACCACCTGCATGCGGAGTGGCACACCGGATGCAGGTGTCCAGCTCCGCATGCAGGTTGAGCAGCGGGCGTCCCCGAAGGGACGCCCCGCTGAGGCTGATGTTGGGGTCAGCCGCAGTTCCGCTGAAGAAATGGTCGCGGCAGCCGGTATGGGGCTCAGGTCGAAAGAGAAGAAGCTCTGTGACGTGCTGGTGTACGAGCTATTGGAAGTTACGGAAAGATTCGCGCCATCACAAGGGCACCCGGACGATACGGAGCACGCGATGTCAGGGAGGACAACCGTGTAATATTGTGCCCAAGAAACGGGGGTGAATGCGACGATGCAGGAATCGACGACTTGTCTCAGATGCGCATGATCAAATTCGTCAAGCGTTGTTTGATTTTTGTGTTAATTGTCACTCAAACACAGTGGTAAGTTGTCCTTATAGTCACGTTGTTGACCGTTTTCTGCTTTGATATTTGTTCCTTTCTAGTGCTAGGATTGTTTACTAGGACTTACTAATTTTCTGTATGATGAAAATCAAATCTTAGCATAATTCGTCAACAGTGCAAGTCATATGGAAACTGTCCCCCTTTTCCTCTTGGTGGGTTACTGTGGGGCTTTGGGGTATTTCCCTGCCGCGACCACGTACAAACCATTTCCCACAATGCCACCAATACGCGCGCGGTTTGTGGTGACGAACTGAACGGAATGAAGAGAACTGAAGACATGGCACTTAGATTCATGTGATGATGACGTGATGAGGATGATGAGTGGGGTTGGTCCCATGAAGGGCAGGGTGGCACGCGGTTTTGCTTTCTCTTCATTGGGAAATGAGACAACCGAGAGACGGATGGTCGTTCTTCCCACCTCATTGCATCTGCCATATTTGTTTGATGATATGCCCGCCCGGCCGGTGTCATAACGGAAAGAGGAGACGGCTGACAGGGCTGTAGAAAGCAGCTGTGATGCTCGGTCTGCTGGTAATGGGCTCGTTCCGGACCGACTTGGATGCTTCGGTTGAATCCTGCAGTTGGCTTGTCAAAGGTTGTCGTTTATCAATAGCTAAGAATCAGTTCATTTCCCTGTTTGTTAAGAATGAGAGAGGGAGATTAGTATTAAATATCAACTTCCCCTCATTGCAAATAAATACAAGTTATCTTAATTAATAAGTGAATCACCATTCTTGCTTACATTTAGAGAGATTTTGATAAAGATGGCTCTTTCAGCTTACAGTAGCGAGCTTTTTAATATATTACGAGTTATTTGGCGATTATCATCCCAAAGATCACCACGGTGTCGTTGATCGAATAGCCAATGATGGTCAGCAATGCGGCAATGGTGGCCAGTTCAAAACGGATCTGCAGCACCGAGAAAATGCCGATGGTCAGGATCACGTCATGCGCCAGGGCCGCCACGGCACCGACCGAAAACTGCCACTCAAAACGCAGCCAGATGTAGAAGAGGATCGCCGCAAGCGAGGCTGCAACCGCAATGATCGCGGTCTGGATCAGCTTGGCATCTCAAATAGCTAAAATTGGAACAAAGTTCATTTATGTCCATTTTGTGGAAAACAGTTTAATAAACAAGAAATATATGAAAATAAATATAAAATGAAAATTGTGAAGATCGTGAAATAAATATGACAAAACAAGGATTTAAAATTGAGTTTAAAAATTTATGCTAAACAAATAAAAGTATACTATTGCATAATTGCTCATTTTGAATAGTAAAATGAATATTTCAATCATATTCCGGATCTTACTGGCGCAAACAACTCCGCAGCTTGGATTGCATGCATACCACCCGCTCATCCATCACATCAAAACAACGTGGCGCTTGCGAACGGCAGAATTTGGATCGTTCCTCCTGCATGCATCGATGAATGCGAACGAGACGAATGATAATCTTGCCGCGTTGAGCCGCCTGCTCCCGAATGCGGCGCTCTCTGAATGGCTGGCTACTTACTGCTCGACGTGCCACTTTAGAAGCCAGAGCGCGGCGAAAGAGGCGATATCCTCGGTCGAGAAGATCTGAGCCAGATCGGCTTCAATATAGGTCGGGCGCGTCAGGGACGCATTGTCTCGCATCAGGCGGAGGTGCGTGCCGTTGGTGACGATGCCCCAAAGCGCGTCGTCTTTGTCGTTGAGGTAGTCCTGAAGCGCGAAGACCGGCGATCGGGAGCGCTCGACAGACAGGGTCGGGCTGCGTCGGTCTATCTTAAAAAGCCATAATAAAGACAGGGCTTTACACTAGTCCTGCATAATCTCATATTCCAACCTCACAGACAGTGAAGTTACTTAGCTCCAATGTTGATAACCTCCCTAATAAGCTTTTTCTTTTTTTATGATAACGGGAGAAGTGGGTGTTGCAGCAATTACTGCAGTTTCGCCAAAAAAACATTTTGTCAATCTTATCACCTGATGACGTCAAAATCAACGGTTACCGATTCGCTTCAGCACTACGGACTGGAGGGGCGGAAGTCTCAGGCGGGAAGAGCAAACGAAAACGGCGACGTCGAGCAGAGTCACCATCGTTTTAAACGTGCGCTCGATCAGGCTCTGACTCTTCGCGGTAGTCGAGACTTCGAGAATCGTCGCGACTACGAAGATTTCCTCGGTCGCCTCTTCGAGCAACTCAATGCTGGAAGGTCGCAACGTTTCGAGGAGGAGCGGAAGACCTTCAGGTTTGTATAACCATCCATTCAGCAAAACTCACATGCCCCCAAGGCATAACTTACAACCCTTGCCCCTGATCTCTGGGGTGTTTTGTTAACCCTGAAGGCATTGTCATATGTCTTTTGGACTATTTTAACCAAAACGACTATCGCACAATTTCAATAAGATGTGTTTGGTTCAATAAGAAGGCCTTACTATGTGACCTCTAGACTGTTCTAAATAGAATAGCTATCTAAAAATTTCCCGGTGATTGGCCTGCACAGTTCTTCATGAGGCAAATCCAATTCAGTTCCCCAAGTTGTTTGAAGAATGTTGTGCCTTTTATTGGTCCTCTGCATGTCCAGCTTAATGCAAGGGAATGTGTATGTTTGCTGAATATACATTTCTTTAAGAAGGCATATTCTTCAATTTTTGGTGGCAAAAAATGCCTTGCCAATAAGCCAAAGGCATGGAGAATTTCTCTTGTTGAAGAGCTGGGTAATGAAGCTAAGCCTTCATAAAAATTGTTAGCATTTCGTGGTTTTAGGTAAGAAACATCTTATCGACGAGTTTTTGAGTGGGTTATATTCTTATCAGTTTCATTGCTCAAGACCTTATCCATGATTTTTATTCAAGAGGGGGGGGGGTATTACTTAGGCAAGGGGACAGGGGTAAAAAAACTTGAAAAATGCATCACAAATTTGTTTATTTGCATGTTTGGGTACTTATCTGGATGACCAACTGCCAGCGATCTTTAAAATGCGATGTTCTTATTCTTTATCTGGTGTTTACCTTCCCTGAATGTAAAATTTTTAAAAAGTAAAACATTGGCCACGTAGTTTTATTCTCATTCACCAAAATTCGCACTTCAAAATCACCATTCTGCTAGGCCTAAAGCTGGTATTTGACATTTCCCAATTCGTTCCACATTAACTCTTTGTTATCTTTTGAGCAAATAATTGCATCACAATGGTGGGAATTCATTGTTTTTGTTTCCACACTCGGTGCTTTTTTGTGGTTTGTCTATAGCCTTGTTTATTCCGCCAATCAAAGGTCAGTCCGAGATGAACTGGAGCCACGGCGAAGTGACCTGCAAAGCCTGATTGCGAATTTGGAAGACGAGAAATCTGGTGCAATTTCTCAGGAGACGGCGGAGCTTGTTTCAGCCTTATCGGAACAAGATGAAGAAAGTCCCCCTTGCTCCCCGTGCTCCAGCGGTACACCTCGACGGCAATCAGGTTCTCGCCCGGTTCAACAAACGGCGTGATATTAAATTCCGTTGCGGTTTTGCTGCCCTCGCTATATCCCACGTAGCGGCCGTTTAGCCACAGGTAGAAGGCTGAGCTGACGGCGCCCAATTCAATAAAGACCTGCTCACCAGCCCAATGTGCCGGGACGTCGAAGGTACGTCGGTACGAGCCAACGGGGTTTTCGCGCCGAATCGCTGGCGCGCGAGATCGACGCCATGGCCGAACACGGCCTGCGCTTCGATGCGGAAACGGCCGACGCGATCGGACGCGCCGAAGCCCGCCACAGCCGTTCCGGCCGGATCGCCCTGTGGGTGATCGCGGCCGCTGCCGTTGTGATCGCCTGGCAGGTGATGTGACCGCCGCTTGAACCCGCCGGGCAAACCGATAGGGTTGCGCCACGTTGAGCAGGGGAGACTGTATATCCTAATCTATACAGTTCCAAACAAGAAAACAAGTAATGTCAATCACGTATTGGATATTGATAAAGTGACGAAACGTGTCTAGACATGGCAGTCGTGTATATTTACAGTACTGAAAGCACGGTCGCCATATATCTAGTTTTTATACTCCCGATATTTAGAGAATCAAGAAACACTGGACCCTCGTTTCCTTTCGTAGGTCTAACGTTCTTTTCTTCATTTTTTCATGAGGGATCGGGAAAATGGCAGTCTTCGCGGGCGGGATAGGCCGTCGTTGGGACACGCACCGCCTCGACCTGGATCATCCAGCCCGATCCCAGCCGGCCGAGGATGGCGTTGATCTGCCGCGAAACTTCGTTGCGCTCGATATTGGTGGAGCTCTCGCTGTCTGGCCCCGCAAAGTACCAGCCGGCCATCAGCGATCCGTCCTTCAGGAGGATCACGCTGTCATCGACAAGGCTCGCATACCCCTGCCATGGCCAAAAATATTATCCGTACGGATACGACAGCGATCGCGACTCTTATGGTCCAACGCGGTGAAGCTGATGCGATGATCTGCGGAACAGTGGGTGATTATGCCGAACACCTACATCCAATTGTTGATATTCACGGCCTTAAGGATGGTGTAGAAACAGCAGCAGCTCTTCGCCTGCTCATTATGCCAAACCGTGGTAATTACTTTGTTTGCGATACGCACGTTCTGTGTTAAGTACAGAGATAAGACGTGTTGATACATTTTGTTACCTAGATATACTGGTTGACTCGAATTTCAGTTGGAAGTCATATATCAAACAGTAGTAACTAAAACTAAAAAAAACGGAATGTTGATACCAATCAAGTTTAGTCTTACAAAGTTACGAGTCTGAGAAAATTTGCCTTATTTTCGAAAAAACGGGGAAACATCCCCTAAAAGTCATAGAATCTTAATAAAAATGACAACCAAGAACAACAGAATTGAGAAAGCACCGTCCCTTCTTGTCGGTTGTCGGAGTCAAGGAGCTGGAATCCCACAGCAACCGTCAACCGTGATCGCACCACCAAATAAAAACCTTTTGATAGACAACTTACATCTGATCTTTCTGTTAACAAAACTTATTCTCCTTCACCCTCTCAAACAGCCATCAGCCTTCGCCGTCGAGCAGAACAAAATAATGAGATTGGAGTGATGTAAATCTTATACAAATTCTATAGGTATTTAATATATTACATCATCTAAAAATGAATTTATATATTCTTTAGTTTCTGGTTAATTTACTAATAATTCATCTAATCCCAATCCTTCTAATATATACAAAATATCATCTGGATTTTTTAAATTAATTTTAAAATGAGAACTTTCAATTAAAGTTTAAAAAAATATTAATAATTAATCTATAAAAGAATTTTATTTTATATCCTTTTATGGGGGACAGTTATTGCAAACACATTAACTTTACTCTTAAAAATTTTAAAAATAATCTATAGATGTATCATTCGTAATGGTACATGTATTTTAGCTATATTAATTTTTCCTACAAGGTACACATGTTTTTTATTGTTAATCATATTCTTCATTAAAAGTACAATTTACAGACCAAATTGCTTTTCCTTCTACTACAGCTTGATTATTATATAAATAATTTTTGAAAAAATGAATATGGATAGAGCCGCCCGGTTTATTCGTAACCAAAAGTATCGCCGCTGTTGTCGTCGGTTTCCGTTCCGGGCGCAGAAGGCACAGGCTGGCCATAAATTCGCCGATATTCTTCGACCGGATCAAGCAACGTCTCGTCTTTTTGTTCTTCTTCGCCCATGAACAACAGGGTCTCGGTAAGCGAACGTTCAACCGGGGCCGGGGCGCTGCTTTCCGCATTCAGGACGCGGCGGATATACCGAGTGTTTTAGAAATTGGTCTGGAAGAGTTTCGTTCATTCCTTCAACATGGCACCTTGATGTATTCTACCTTCATATTCTACTTGTCCATCAAACCATGTATCGTTTTGCTCCCTTGTTTCATATATAGAAGTATGTGTGTTTACCATTGTATATCATCCTTGGTTTTCATTCCTTTTCAATTATAAGATGTTCCTTGACTTCTTTATGGCATATATTCATACTATTTGTTTTCCTGCGATGCGCTCGAGAAGTCCATCGTACGGAATACCCGAACATTGAATACGATGAGCTGATCATTGACGCCGGCTGCATGCGTTTAGTGCAGTACCCTGAACGATTTGATGTCTTGCTCTTGGAAAACCTCTATGGGGACGTGGTGAGCGATCTCTGTGCCGGTCTCGTGGGAGGGCTCGGCGTGGTGCCGGGCGCAAACTTGGGTGACGACTGCGCGGTCTTCGAGGCGTGGATCTCCAGCCCTCATCTGCATTATTGGCTTTCCACTCTTCATCCAAAACCTGTCTGATCATGTTCATCTGGAGGGGATCATTGGGAGCGTACAAGAACCTAACCCCAAGAACCTACCCCACTGTGGATCAGAGTTCTTCGCAAGAACTTTGCGTATACCTTGTGTACGTAGTTTTTGTGTATTTCGGATGGGGTCATGACAATCATGAACCAAACTCGAATGCACGGAAACCAAGGGTTTTTGGAGAAATCCGTGGCGTATTTTCGACCTGGTGGTCGTGACGATAGCGCTTATTCCATCAGGCGGCTCGTTGTCAGTTTTACGGGCACTCAGAATACTCAGGGTGTTACGCCTGATTTCATCAGTCAAAGCCATGCGGCGTGTGGTTACCGGGCTCCTCGGTGCGCTGCCCGGAATGGGATCGATCGTGTTTTTGCTCGGGCTGATTTTTTACGTCTTTGCAGTCTAGGGAATCCTTGAGATCACCAAATTCACAGTCAAGACTTCTTGTTTTCAGTTCGGTGACGAAGTCAGAAAAGGTCTCGCCTTCCCTCTGCCGGTATGTAAAAAATTGGTATCGTAGAAAAGTTGTATTTTTGCGAGGATTGCAGTAGGCTTCGAACCGCTTGATGACTTCAGCAAAGTTCAATTCATCATTTGTCTTCTCAAAAACAAAAGTGGAGTATACTTCCCGGCCTTATGGTAGCTTAGGGAGGATTATGCTTGGATGCTGTTTGTTCCTAATCATGTTGTTTTCGGCACAATTATGCTGCATCTGGCTACTATGCAATCAAGTTTCGGATTGCAGTTGGACTTTCCTTTTTATAGTCTTGATTCTGGTGCTGTGTATGCATGTAAGTTCAGAGACAGAGCGCCAGATTCTGTATCTCGCTTATTTCGATTAGTACCCATGCTGGAAGGTACAAAAATATTTAGTATTCAAAGGGCGAATGCAGCATGTAGTCCGAGTTGAACTTGGCCGATCCCCCAAAACGCCCGCCCGACCAATCGATCACGGCTCCGGGGAAGATCTCTTCCGCCGGCACCATCTCGCGGTCGTTACCGGAAGAATCGTTGGCGACATTGCCGTCCCCTTCGTCAAAAGTGAGATAAACTTCCAGGCCTTCTCGCAAGTTTTGACCAAGCGCCATCGGAGCGATTCCGGCCGTTTGGCGGAGTGTATGCATAGTGGTCTTCTACCTGTAAGTATCTTATAGCGATATGCCTGAAACACAGAAATATCAAATACTATACAGTTTTCATTATACAGTTTTTATTCTGTCATTACTTCAGCATGCATAAAAGATACACCGGCTCATTTTGAAGTTCTTATTGTTAGGCAACCTGAAAAACATATTTGAAGACAATCAGATACCAAAAGCTACATGATAGAAGTGATATGGTGTCCTTTTTAAGAGTCAAAAGCGATTTGAGAGCAACCAAACATCCCTCTGCGCCCATTTCCCCAAACATATCCAATCCAAATTTGAGCTATCAATTGTATTCAGCGTAAGTTATTTCTTGGGGGTATATAAGGTTTTTTATAGAAAGAGTAGTCATATATACTTCGAAGGGGGCTTATTGGACTGGTAATCAGAAGCTCTAGTTGCCCTTTTAAAAAGTCAAAGTGATCAGCGCGATAATGGAAGAAGACTCACACATTGGCAACTTCGTCGAAATGAAAAAGACTCGCTTAGGTAAAGGATCTAAAGCGAATCATCTTACTTATTTAGGTGACACTGAAGTTGGCGAAAAAGTTAATATTGGCGCTGGTACTATTACTTGTAACTATGATGGCGTAAATAAATCAAAAACCATTATCGGTGATAATGCCTTTATCGGTTCTAACTCATCACTGGTAGCCCCAGTGTTAAGTTTATGTTAATCGAAAATTGATGTCATTACTTGTTTATTTTCTTGCACTATGTTGTTCTTGGTGCCGGTTTAAATTAGTAATTAATCCCTAGAGTGAGCATTTACAGAAGGAAAAGATTATTAACTTCGTTAATCAAGAACGAATGTTCTTGATTAATAAATGTAAAATAATGCATAAGGTAACATATATGTAAAAGTTGTGAGTCATAGTAACTGTAAGAGCATTATTGGAGGAAAAATACGGGTTGACCTTGGGTAAATTGCAATATTATTTGTTTTTTATACCAAAATGTTCAGAAAAACCAGCTTAATCACCCCAAAAAATCTCCCTGAATCTCCCTTGCACAACTACCCAAAACCTTTCTTGAAGGGGAAAATAAGGAGGGAAAAATGGATTTCCTATTTGAACGTATTTTTGGGTTTATGGCTAACTCAGGACTTTTGGAAATCCTAAGTCAAGTACCAGTCTCTTTTTCATACTGCTGCCTCGCTTTGCGCTGGATGGACTGAAAACGCCATTTCTTCTTCTGAAAGTTCGCCCACTCGATCATTTGTTTCTGCAAAAGAATTGCGACAAATTAGTTCCGAAAAATCGTCGATTAGCGGACGGCAACAAGTTCTGACTGTGCACAATGTTGACACAAGCTTTGCTTAAGGTAGCTATACAGCTGAAGAGGACCCGCAGTAGTAACCTATTGCCCTAGCATTTGCAATTCTCATTCGGTGGATCAAGTCTATGCAACAATGTTTGATATTCAAAGAAGTGCGGCCCAGGAAACCGGTCAGACGCGATCAAGCTTGGGTCGGTTTCTCGCACCTTGCGGATTGAGGCTCGGAGGTATCCCATCGCAGCTGACACCGCGGGCGATTCGGCAGTTCCTAGGCTGCCGATGATGCGTCATCCTCGGAGGGGTGCTTGAAGCCGGACGAGTTTTTAAAGGTTTAGAGGGTAGTTAATCTGTTTTAGCATGAAAAAAATCTTTTTGACAAGTTAAATCAGCATTTGGGGGCTGGAGTAATGATATTTCAGTATGAAACGGAGTTAGAAATAGGTGAGCACAAAGAAAAGAATGATCTCTTAATTTTGTGAGAACACCGGCTGTTGACTCGATTGAACATTGGGTTTAGCTTCCCTGTGAGTCTGCCAACGATGAAAATGGTTATATTATTCCTTGCCGATTTGTAAATCTGTCCTTTAAAATGTCAATTGCTACAGTGTAGTTTGTGTTTGAGAGGGGAATACCTGCGATTGCAGCCTCTGCTGCTCCACCCAGAAACAGTTTTAAACATGTAAATTTGTCCGAGTTTGCTAGAGATAAAATTTGCATCGATAGACGACTTAAAGGCGTCCCACCATTCTTGCCACTACTTGGGATCGCCATGAAATTTTTGAAGTGTCTCGAAGTCTATCGAGGAATTGCGGAAGGACTCGATGCCGTGATCGTCAATCCATCGTTGATCTTCGGACACGGAGCTAAAGGGCACGTCACGCGGACGATGGCGGAACGGGTGCGTGATGGAGGTGTGCCGTTTGTCCCTGTTGGCGGGGCTAATGTCGTAGATGTGCGCGATGTCGCGGCTGGACATATAGCGGCCATGAAGCGCGGCGTATGCGGCGAACGCTATTTTCTGGCAGATGACGACCAGGAACTCCGCGCCGGCCGACAGCCGCACCTCGCGTACCGGTACGGTGAAGCCCGAGGGCGCCCCCTTAAGGTCCGGGTTGGCGGAGAAGCTGTACTGCGTCTTCGCCATGCAGACCGGGAACTTGCCGAAGCCCTGTTCTTCGTACTGCTTGATCTGGTTCATGACGCTGGCGTCGCCGGTGACATCGTCGGCGCCGTAAATCTCCTGGGCGACGGTGCGGATACAGGCAAAATATCCACGTTATTTTAGTCTTTCATCCCTTTTCTCTCTACTGGCTGCAGTCTTGTTTGAATTTTTTTTTTCGCGGAGTTTATCTCTCTTTGTTGTTTAACAACATGAATCAATATATATAAGTCTACCACATGCCAATGCTGGGGCCTGTTTTGAAATCAGGTATATTTTTTCTTAACTGGCATATTGAAATTTTTGGCCAATAAAACGATCTAAACAGGTCGAAGCCTTGCGGTTGAAGCACCGCCCGCCGCGGATGGGATCGGCGCCTATCTGTACAGCTATGGCTCAGAACTGGCGCGATTTACCGGTCATCTGGCCATTGCCCGCGGCACCGATGCAGATTCTTGGCAGGCCGTCGTAAGAGCAGCCGAGACATGGCAGCAAAAAACATTTCCCCTGCGCGGGCGTGACCTGCTCGACGCGGGCATGTCGCCGGGCGCCGAAGTGGGAAATGTTGGCATTAATCAGCGTGTTCATGAAGCGCTGAAACTCGCCGTAGTTGGCCAGCCGATAGGGCAAGCCTGCTGTAGGCATCACTTCGAACAGCTTCACGCGGCATGAGTCGAGCCCCGAGTCTTCATAATCGACGAAAGGGGAGGAGGCAGACAAAGCCAGCAAGTGCGGGATGTAGTACGTCAGTGCATTGCCAATGGCGATTGCTTTCTCCCCAGATCCCACACCCACATGGACTGTGGTGCAGTAGGCGAAGAAGACATCGCAGTGATGCCATGGTGATTTTCAAGATGCCGCTTCAGTGACCTCATATCCGAGTAACTTTTCTCGCAATCTGAGAAATGGCATTCGTAGGGTTTTTTGTCGCGATGCGTGATCATGTGACCATTGCTAAAATAACGAAACAAGTAGGACATTTGCTTATTAAAAATTAAACAACAACTACATTTGCATTTGATCCTTTCTAGTGGCTAAAATCACTCTCTGACGACCACTCCCCTTTCTCTAAATGCTTTACTACAATTTGGTATTATGTTGCTAGAATTTTAAGTGTTAAGTTGTGTTAGTTTCTTTATAAGCAGCTCGAAAGCCACGCTTCGTCTGAGATTGAGAGCTAGGTTGTAATTCAAAAAATCCTCCCCAATCTTGCTTCAGCTAATAAAAATTGCATAATAAACCAGTAAATCAATATAAAACTTTTCTAGTGAAGGATTTTAAAAGAACAGCAGCAAGAAAACAGTAGGCTATTTCGTGACCACGAAAATGAACTTATCAACTTTCAAGAAAGACTGTTGTATATTCAGTTTCAGATGTTCAACACACAGTTCACTGTACGGATTTTCAAGTCTGAATCTCTTTCTAACATTGAGCTATGTGGTTAACTAGTGAAGTTGATAATCAAGAATGACCAGAGGGGAATGCAGCCACATCTCAGGTGTTTTTAAAATCCTATAAAACACTACTGTAAATGGCTGGGATTTGAGGTGGGGCTTCCCCTTGATATGCAGAATCATTTCTGTTGGCTGTTGAGTGTTAATATCGCTCTTTTCTTTTATATAAGAAATAATTGTTTTTTCTTTTTAATTAATAGCGTTTTATATTCAAATTATCAAATAAAAATTGTTTTTTATCATTTGTCCCTATTGCATTTTTTTATTATTGCTCCTCCCCTATGACAGAATTGCTTTATTTTTAAGCTCCATTTCGTCATTTTGCTTATCAAAATTGCTTAATTTGTAAGCTCTGCAGCTTATTTCGTTCCTGAAAGTGTCACTGCTTATTAAAATTAGTTAAAATATCAAATATTTTTGGAGGATAGTATTGATGTTTTTATGACAGAATTGCTTTATTTTTAAGCACATGTTTTTCCTGAGAGCGTCAATTTGCTTATCAAAATTGCTTAATCCAGGCATACAATTGCCATCGCAAACCAGGAGGCCGGGATGAAGTAGGGGACGTGATCCAGCAGCTTAGGGCCAAGCCAGCTTGTGTATTCATAGGCCCCAAAAGGGAGCCCTGTCGTCGTGCCCATCAGTTCAGCCATTCCACCGACAAACACGCCCCAAAGCACAAAAAATGCCATCAACGCTGGGCCAAGCGACCGAACGTACATCAGGATCGACAAGACGGGCATCAGTGATGCCTCGACGCCGACGGCATCTTCGCTCAAGTGTCTGTGTCATTTCCATTCACTCAAATCACTGAAACCTCGATGAAAAGAATTTTTATAATAACTACCTTTATTTCTAACACGCTTGATGCCGCTGCGCAGCATTTCGCTGAAGCTCCTGCGTCTATTCCACCCTTAAGTCACTGAAACCTCAAGAGCGTAGATGAGTGCACCTTGAGAAAAAGAATATTATTATAATCATTCCCGTGATTGGCTGGTCTCCAATCACTTTTGAGTAATAAAAAAGGACTTTCAGTATCAATTTTTGACCTAAGGAGCACGATTTGGAGCTAATAGGAACATGAGGGGGAATTTTGAATGAGAAAGGTGTAATTCCCCTGCTATAAGGAATAAATCCTGCTCATTTTAGGGTTTAAAGTTATCCTTACTTTTGTAATAACACCGTAGGCCAGAAATGTTCCATGAAATCACAAATGTGGAGTTGTAAAAATAAAATAATTCCTTTTTAGGTTGATGTTCACTGCGAAAACGATTGGAGAACGTCATCTGAGGTTATTATTAAGCGGACAGAGATTTTTTGAAAACTAGAGCTGTAATAATTTGCTTAAAGAAAGGGGAAATGTTTGCATTTTCTTTTGTTTATAAAATTTTTTTTAACACAAAGCAAATTTGAAAGTGTAATTCAGTAGATGGATAAAACTGTCTTCGCCGAGAAGATCAACTTCACCATCTGTTAGAACACATTTACAAGCAGAGCATTGGCCTTCTTTACAACCATGTGGCAGTGCAATTCCCTGACGAAAAGCTGCATCTAGAACAGTTTCGTCTTCTTCTACACTAAATTCCACACCAACAGGCTCTAGACGTACATTATAAGTATCACCCATAATTTACTTCATCTCCCAAAATATTTAGAGTACCCGGTGAAGATCGCTCTTCACCGGTGCAATGCACAAAATGTCTTGAATTGTTTCAGCCACAGTGTGAAGGCATTTCTTCAACTGAGCGAAAAGAAAAATCGAATTGGGTTTGCTTAATCCGTTCAAATAACGATGAAGCTCATGAATTATGCATCTCTAGCAATAATTCCTGTATTGTCCCGGTAATCAGCAGTCAAAAATCCGTTCCTGCTAATATCAGTTTTGTAGCTGAAAATTCGTGCAACCGCAGCGTGGACCATGGATATTATTAAATTGTAATTGCTCGAACCTCCGTGGAATTTTCGTCCCGTCCAGACTTGCCAATCGGTTGAGCACCTTTCTTACGGCCGTAGAAATAATTCCCTGGTTCGTTTTTTCCAATTCCTCCTGGATGCGAATCATCTGGTCGTTCAGGAAGACGTCCAATACTTCGCTGATCCCGCCGACTTCTTCGACCAGTTGACTGGAAAAAACTACTTTTAGAGAATCGTTGGAAAAAGCATGTTGATAATTGTTGTTTTATTCTCCTATGGCCTTTCAAAAAATTCAAACTAAAAATTTGACTGTTTACAGTTACTTAAAACACTATATATAAAGTAAATATACTTTTTCAATCGTTGCAGTAAGAGTACACGTTTGAGAATATATGTCATCTTATTTGGGGTGAAAACCAAACTCACACGAAGAGAATAAGGAG
Source organism: Alatinidae sp. Z8VKAUB7J3 (assembly GCA_010016025.2). NCBI lineage: Eukaryota > Metazoa > Cnidaria > Cubozoa > Carybdeida > Alatinidae > Alatinidae sp. Z8VKAUB7J3. The sequence continues at coordinate 239,024,807 of JAAAKM020721499.1, forward strand.
CTCAAGGGGACTGGCAATCTCTGCTGCATTTCTTCAAACGTCATGATCTTATACCTCTGTGAATTGTGGTTCCAAAATAAGTGAAAAGCCAGTGGCTGTGGCCTTCAAACATTGTAATTCAAGAAAAATAGAGCTCGTACAAACGTCTCAACTTGCTCTCAAAATCAGACAAAGCCAGGTTTCTTACAAAACGGTGGGTTTCCTTGCCTTCAAAGAAAACGAGCACCGTGGGAGCCGTAAACACTTGGTAATCGGCCGCTGTTAGAAGCTGTTCTAATATTTGCTCTCCTTGGTTTCTTTGCAGCTATGAGTACCTCTTTGTGTTAAACAATCTTGAAAAAGCAGGCCTTCTGGGGCGGCGAGAGGGGCTTTGGATGGATACAGCCTCCCCATTCAACACGCTTCGCAAGTCCTTGATTCTAATCAATGCTGAAGTAGATACTGTCGAACCAGATGATATTTCGTATGTCTCAAGTGGCTATGCTCCTCTCACGGTTATGGCACCCGCGTACGGCAGGGGCAGGGGTGTACCCATGCACCCAGGACACCACATGGGTGTCGGCATGGCTGGCAGCCAAGGTCAGTTCGGCCGGCCCATGGCTGCGGGTGGCGCTCCGATGGGCGGAGGTGCCGGGCGCGGATTTGGCACGGGCATGGGCATGGGCGGGTTTCAGCAGGCGCAGGTGCCTGCACATGTGGCAGAGAACTGGGCCAAGGTCATGAGCATGGGTTTAGAAATACATTTTAACAAGGCTTAAATTTACCATTAATAACTAACATCCTCCTCTGTAATTGCTTGCTAGGGTGGGCCAGCCGCAAATTGTCATGGTGGCGTGAACATGCATATTCTTGGATCAAAGAAACGTAGCATTTTCATTACTAGCTCTCGGAAATCCCCAAATGCAAAAATATCTGTCTGTTTTATCATCCTTTGCGTGTTTCATTTTCAAAATGTGATTTCGCTAAGATGAAGAGGTGCGAATTGGACAGTTCAGATTTTGTTCTCAAAAGTATAAACATTATGGGGAGATTTATTCTCCTCCTCTTCCCTTCACGGTTCTTCAAGGAGCACCATCATTGGTTTTCTAGTTTATAATTTGATGCTCAACATATAAGAATGTTTGTCTAGAGTTAAGTAAGGTCATATAAAATTCTAAGACCTATGCTGAATCTCGATGAGTATAGGCACAACTCGTCTTGACCTGACGATTCGCGAGCTGGCCGAGACCATCGCCGAGGTGGTCGGCTACGACGGCCGCTTCGACTTCGATCGCTCCAAGCCGGACGGCACGCCGCGCAAGTTGATGGATTCCTCCCGCATGGCTGAGCTTGGCTGGCGGGCCAAGACCGATCTCAAGACCGGCCTCGAGGCTGCCTATGCCTGGTTTCTCGACAACGTGGCCGAGGATTAACCAGTCAGCCATCACTTGCCGTCCAATCTGCTGGTGGAGTCCCGAGACGACGAGAGCGCACCCCGACTCGCGGTGGTCGACTTCGGCATCGCGCTGATCCTCGACGCCGACGTCCAGGTGACGTCCACCGGAGAGGTCTTCGGCACACCGGGATACATGTCGCCCGAACAGACGCGGGGCGATCGCGCCCCGGTCGACCGGCGGCCCGACGTCGTCTCGCTGGGCGCCGTCCTGTATCTGCTGCGGGGCGGCCATCAGGGGAGCCCCGGGACAGGGCGCTACAACAGTATGCGGGACCATGCATCGCACAATGCGGTGCATCTTTTGTGAGAAAGACGGGAAAGCATCGAGGAACTTCGGTAGCAGAACTTCCACTTCAGGCACTCTACGGTGTTATGTGTGGTACGTAGCATAGGCGTGATCATGCTTCAAGAGGCTATTCCATGCACTTCTCTCCCCTCCCCAAAAGGTCAGACTGTCCCCTGTCTTGAAGGATTATTTCCAAAGGATTTCCTTTTTGGCCAACTGTCTGGGGCTAAACGGAAAGCAGGTCGTCCTTGTGTGGGATAGGGCGATGTCATAAATAAAGATTTAAAGAAAATGGAAACTTCCTCGGAGGGTGTAAAGAGGGAGGCTTTGAATAGATTGGGTCGGGCGAGGAGCTTGCGTAGCTGTGTTGGCCTCAGGTATTTTGATGCTGCGCTGATTTAGTAGTAATAGTAGTTCAGTCGACCGCCCAGTTTTACTTTGATTTTCATTGCTAACAGTTACGCTAAATTGCCGTTTTTATAAAAGTGTCACGCAAGCGCAGATGTTCGTACCAGGGTGTGAACTTAAGTACCTGGCCGCTACGAACTGTCAGCTGCATGCGTCTGTCAGGTGAATTATTGACACCGTCCAGCGTTTTGAGCAGTTCACTTTCGTGACTGTCGATATTCAGACAGTTTAACGCCTGCTTAGAATTATTTCGTGAAATAAAGACTTCTTCCCAGAAAATAATGATCTGAGATTCTGTTCATGCTTTTATAATGACCATACCTTCAGGATTGCTAAGATACAGAAAGATTGCGAGAAAGGGCTTTCATGGAAAAACGATCTCTTAAAGTGGACCTACCACTCTTTGGGCGCTCGCATTTATGGAAAGTGCTTTGGTAGTAAGTAAGGATGATGTTTAAAAACTTCAATATCTTTCTCACCCTCAATCCCACGTGCCCAAAGCTGGATGATGGCAAGGAGTCGAGGTCCTTCTGGCGCTCGTGGGGTTGCCGTGCTGGCCCAAACTTGGGTGTACACTTCTTTAGTCAACCCTGAGGCATTTTGGTTTGAAACAATTATGTTTTAGTTTACTCTTCAGGTGTGTGAGTGGTGTTTGGCCCGAGGGTTATTCCACCAAAAAGGGTAAGGGTTAGGTTTATTTAGGGTGCTGCATTCCGGTTGCCTGCCGGACTTCTCCGAAGCTCAGCCCCGTCATGGCATGCGGCAGTAGACACTCCAGAACTTCGACACGGTGTGTATGCCCCAATGCCGCGAAAACACGGGCCAGTCTGTCGGATGAAGTTTCCATTCGACCATTAAACCAGATTTCCGGTTTAATAGTCAATTTGAAAACTGCTCGAAACACAGATTGCGACAAATCACCTGCAAGGACCTTTTCGGAATTATCCTTTTGTGGAAACCTCCCTTCTTAGCATCTTCCTGTTGTGGCGTGTCTCAGTAGTTTATTATCTAAATAATAAACTACCTAAATATCCTAAATAATTAATACTATCTAAATATTTCGTTTAACCAAGTTCTCTAAGCGAGTGATACTATGTATATCGCAGGGAGCTACCACGAGATGATTCATTTGGGATTCAGAAGACGGGCCAAAAGTTATCTAGGAGAAGGCCGCATATTGGAGTTGAGAGGACAAAGTCTTAAGACTGTAAATCCTGTGCCAATGATTTTGAGCCAGTTGCAGGAGATTCAAGGCAGTGATCGTGGTTGGCAAAGCGTCTTTACCATTTTGACTGAGCTCTATGTTAATGCTCTGGACCATGGGGTATTGGGGCTCGATTCGTCATTAAAAGCTTCTGCCCATGGTTTCTCTCGATATTTTTCTGAGCGAGAGTTGAAGTTGAATGCTTTGACGATTAGATGACTGATGGTTGGGCGACTGCTTCGTGTTTTCATCATTCCTGATCGCTGTTATTCGTTTTCTCTTTTTCACCTTCTTTGATACACTTTCCATACCTTCTCTTGTTTTCGCGGGTCTTTTGTTCGACATATAGGCTTGTCCATACTAGTAGCACTAGTAGCGAGAAGATCCACCGATATAATCAGGAGGAAGTTCTGAGCGAATCTTGGTTAGTATTGTTTTCGCGGAGAATCCGGAACCGGGAAGGAGGTCGTGGCCCGGATGCTTCACGAGCAGTCGGGGCGCGGCGGCCAATTCGTCGCGATAAACTGCGGTGCGATACCGGATCAGCTTCTCGAGAGCGAACTGTTCGGCCATGAGCGCGGCGCGTTCACGGGGGCTGATACCGCCCGTGCCGGCCGATTCGAGCAGGCCGCTGGCGGTACGCTGTTCCTCGATGAGATTGGCGACATGCCGGTGGCCTTTCATTAAAACTGACGTATCCATCAGCGGTGGCCGAACCTCGTAACTTCCTAATTTGAAAGTAATACACCATGTTTAAACGATTTACAGAAAGAGCGCGAAGAGTCATTATTCTTGCCCGAGAAGAAGCAGAATTGTACCGGCATGAGTATCTGGGCACGGAGCATATTCTGCAGGGAGTCATAAAAGATGGTGGCGGAATCGCAGTAGCCCTGCTTCAAAAGTCGGGTGGCGCATCGGTGGGGCGACGTTCCAGTCGGTGAGGCGTCAGTGATCGTCGTCGTTTCGGCGCCGCACCGCGGGGCGGCGTTCGATGCCTGCCGATTCCTGATGGATCGCGTCAAAGCCGAGGTGCCCATCTTCAAGAAAGAGCAGCTGGCCGACGGTGGCGACCACTGGGTGGGCGAGCTGCCGCAAGGTCGCCCGCGAGCGTGAGAGCGCGCGAAACGCGCAAAACCGCGTGGGGATGAAACTAAATTGTTGCACCAACAAAATTATACCAGTAGTAACTATTACTGCTTTATGTTCCTACTTCAAACTTACCTAGGTTAGGATACCATCTATCTCCATTTCAACCAGCCTGGGCATTAAAATCCCCAAATAAAAACCTCGTGTTTCTACCCGGCATCTTGCTAATTTTTCCTGTATCCGTAAGTAAAATTCATCCGAGTCATTACAATCTCCGTCAGTAGGTTCTTGGTCCCGACGATCAAAGCAGTCGCAATAATCGGCACCATCTCGCCGACGATCCTCGGATTCAGAGTCCGGCCTCACGCCTCCACCAGCGACCTGGGGCATGTTTTTGCAGTCGATTGGGCAGAAATGTCTGCCGGCTGCCTTTGTGACCCCCGGCTGATACAGGAATCACCGGCACCACCTGAACGGCCCAAATCCCAATGGTTTCTCCGGTCAGATCCTGAAGTCGACCGGCCGGATTCTACCAAAACTTTATTTCAGGATACTCAAGAAAAACTCCAGGGGCCACCGGGACGTACTGTATACAAAGCACGAAATACAACTAGTCATATACAAATTGCTCTTCTTCGTGAATATAGAGACTGATACTCACCCATCGGAAATCTACTCCGTCAAATTTTCTTCCATTTGTAAAGACTACCGTTCTCGCAGGCATGTTCAAACCAAGTGCAAACGTCTCAGTAGCAAATTGACTATCTGATTCTCTGCCTTCTTCCGGGATTGAAATGTTTGGCTAGGGGTAAATCCTTCAAAGTTTCCATGTTCCCTCCTAGATTCCTCGAGGTACCCATTTAGAGCTGTGTCGACTCTGACTGTACTTATGAAGTCACACAATTAACCCCCGTTCCGAACCAAATAACCAGCGAAACCAGGATTCAAACCATTGTCCTCAGGATTTCAGGTCTAGCGCGCTAACCTCTCTGTACTTTCTCCAAACTGAGGAATTCATATTAGTGAACGGCGAAGATTAGTAACAGTTTATTGGTTAACTTATTTTTTTTTACATAATAGGCAAGCCTCTAGTTTTTGTTTTGTAATTGAAATATTTGAATTTCTGGATAACACGCATGGTATACAACATTTACAGAACCGCAAAGAACCCCAGGGGACACATTTGATTTAAGAATTTTTGGGAAAGTGCATTTCAGGAACTTGTTCTCGTTAGGATGAAGAAAAGCTTGTTACCATTAAACAAACCTTATTATTATAAAAAACATGTCACTTTTAGAAAAATTGCTAGCATTAAAAAAAAATTTGGCACTAGGATTAAGAAAAATGCTCTTATCACTAAAGAAATGTTATTATTACTGGTTACCATTAGAAAAATTTTGTTACTGTTAAGAAAAACCTGTTACTATTAAAAAAAAACTTTTATTATTATCAAAAAAGTTCGATAAATAAATGAAACCCAAAACGAGCAATAATAGGTAACACAATAGCGCTACCTAAGTAAAGAGCGATGTAGGCACAATGTATTATTTATTTATTTATTGTTACTACTATTATTATTATTATTATCATTATTATTATTATTATTACAATTATTTTTTTTTGTTTAGACCAGGGCACTTTGGGTTGAAGGGGATGTCGTAGAACCTTAAAAAAGGGCTCAATTGATTGGAAATTATAAACTTCAGAGGAGGCTAATTTGATTGGAAAGTAAAAGTCGTAGTTCACTTTAAAAAAGAGTCCAAAGTGACCAGAGGGCAGCTATACCCCCATGCCCTTTTCCCCCAAATGCATCAGATAAAAATTTTGAGATAGCCATTTTTTTAAAACTAGTTCAATGGTCAGATAACAAAATTTTTTGTGTCAACAAAATCCCCCAGTGCCTGGGGACAGACATTGTAAGTTTATGCTATATGCATCCAAGAGCATTGCACCAAATCAGTAAATCTCACCAAATACCAGCATCGTGGGTTCTACCATTTGAAGGTTGCACCACAGAGAGTTTTCTCACAAAAACCTTGCGGCTCAAAAATGTTCGTTGTTCTTATTGGCTTAATGTTTCAGTCAAAAGAAAGAATCAGGTTTTTAAAGGCGATATTATTTTTATTCCTAGAAATTGTTTCCTTGCCAGTCAGATTTTTGTTGGCGCCGCTCAGTTTTCGGCGCCGCGGCGCTGGATCGCGTAGACCCCGACGCCCAGCGCGAGCGTCGCGATCCCGAACGCGGCCTCGACGGGCTCGCGCACGACGAGAAAGGCGCTGCTGCCGAGGGTCGCGACGATGAACGCGAGCGGCACGAACGGGGCGCCCCAAACCGGAGGGCCCGGGATCGCGCGCACCTTCGGCAAGAAGAGGCACGCGACCGTCGCCGCGGCCGAGGCTTTCTGTTTAGAGTGGTTTACTGGAGCTGGCTGCATTGCAAAGAGCTCAAGATGGCGACGAGGGAAAGCCCACCACCAAACTTACCAGGTCGGTTATCATTAAATAATTTGACTCTACGTCCAGCTTTGTCAAGGACCTGTTTCACAGCCTCACATACCTCATATTGTGTTTTCCAAAACCCCAACTTGGCATTATCCTCAATCCAATTGCAAACTGCTAGCTCCCTCTTTTTTAGTGTTATCAATTGTTCTCAATTATATTTGACACAGAAGAGTACCTGGCAATGCCCAAGTATAAAGGACTAATTTATTAAAACCTCAATACCTTGGTACAATCTGCAGGAATGCATTCAATCGAGAACAAACGCTCTCTGCTTTCCCTGTAACCACCTTGTCTTTGTGACTTTCTCAGATTATCGTATCTTTCTTTGCACTGTTGAACAGAAGTTTCTGCAATATCTGTTTTCTATATCTTATTTAAAATTCGTTTTTTTTTTACAAATTGAAAAGATGGTCTTTTTGTTTCTCCGAAACTATTTTTTCTTTGAGTGCTTAGGTTGTTTCGCCCTCTAGCTCCTTAATAGGGTTTGATTCTCAGAGATTTCCCTGGCCTGAAAGTTAAGAAAACTGTTAATAAATAACTCAAATTGTATTGTAAGGTCTCAAAAGTGTTCAAGTTTTGAATCACATTAATAGTGTTTGAACTGATACCTGATGAATAGTTTAATAAAGTTAATTCCTATTATAAAAAATAATTGCCTTAAATTAAAAACTTTATTATTTAAGATATAAATGTTAGCAGAAATTTAAATTTGAGATTAGTAGATAATGCTTTGGGATATAGTTTTTTTTATGAATAAAATCAAAATAAATAATAAGGACTAGATATTAAAATTTTTTATAGCAAATAAAATAGTTTAAAGTTAATAGATGAGTTTGTTTTTAATACACGTTTGATTTCTGCTAATGCTTTGGGAATATCGACATGTTGAAGAGTAATATCCGAACGAACAATATCGAATGTTTCATCAGCAAATTCCATCTGAAGAATATCACCTCGAACGATTTGTATGGAAATATTTGCTGGAAGAGAATCTTTTTTACTATCATATAATTTTTTTGCTTCTTCGAGCAGAGTTGAATTTTGATCGAGACCAATGATTGAAACTAAGTCTATGTTGAAACAGTGCTGCGTCCAAATTAAACCTATGATTAGGCGAATTATTGACAAAAGACATTAAGATGAATTAGCTACAATCAGAGACTTGTCACGCAACACACGAGGCGAATGTCTGACAAATGTACAAGAGAATACCATATTACAGTGGAAAACCAAATTATGAAAGCGTAAAATGTAGGAATAATGGCCGTAAAAGGCAGGGGCCAGGGTGCATGGGCACTTGTGATCCGGTGCGCCACCGAGATGGACGCCATGATGGCGAAGGGCACCAGAAACAGAATACCGAGGGCCAGGGTGGGAAAGAAGGCCAGTACATAACCTGGCGTGCTGCTGCGGACGCTCACGCCGGTGCCCTTCTCGGACCTTGCGGCCTCATGTCGACAGCACCCGGCAAACGTCGGGTGGCAGGTGAAGTGAGACCGACGCGTCCACCGCCACGCCTTCGCGGTCTTTGGCGTAAAATATACGAGTATGTGAGCTCTCGAGACCCATTTGACTGTAACTTCCTTCTATGGAGATTTGGCTTGTAAATCCGAATCATTTCATGCTCATACCTTATAATGCTGTAACTAACTGGGAACCCTGATCAGATTACCAATCTAAGCATGTTTGCTTACTCTGCTGCCAAGACCTGAAGGTTTGCTTTGAGATTCGAAGCTCTTCTAGCAAGTTTTGGGCCCAATAAAGGGGCGGTGTGGTGCGGCTGTAGTCCAGGATCTGATGGGCGCGGCGCTTGCCCTCCTCATCCGTCTCGCCGACTCCGACGATCGCGAGGTAGCCGAACCGGTCCTTGGTTGCTTCCCTGCCCGCGCCGGCCGCCGCCTTGCGGTAGCTTTCGAAGATTTCTGGCGTGCGCAGATAGCCGGAGTTGAGCGCCGCGATGACGTGCCCCCGGGCGCCCCCTTCGGCGGCGGAACCCGGGCTTTTATGTATAACAATTTGTATTTATTTGTATTTGACTTGTCTTCACAGAAATACCGAAATTTACTGTTGCCCCTAAGAAAGCCTACAATCTTACCAAAGCAGTTGCAAAGATAATTACTTGTACCTTTGATAAAGCCCCTTCAAATGTCAAATGGACTCAGACGACAAAAGCCGGGGTAAAAAAAGAAATCACTAAAATCTCAACTGGTAATTTGACTATGGAGGGTACCAACTGGTGTCATCCTTTGGAATCTACTTGGGTCATTGCAACTGAAAGTAGTGCAGCACAGGTCAGAGACCATCTGAAGGGCGCCATGGATCACGACGATGGTATTTTGGTCACTCGCTTAAAGGGTGAAGCCGCGTGGGATAACTTGAATCCAAAAGTCGGCAACTACCTTAAAGACCTACTGGAACGTCAAGCGGCTTGACTTAATGGCGCCAGGGACGGCGCTTCCGAAGAAGTTTATGTAAAAAAGCCACAGGAGTGCTAGCATCAATTATATGGACTATGTCCTATACAGACAGCAGTATATTTGTAGGCCTTTATACTAGTCTCATTAAACCCTTACTGGAATCTTCTGTTTCTGTATGGAACCCTTATATGGCCAAGTATATAAAACAATTAGAAGCTGTTCAAAGATGAGTGACAAAACTTGTTTGAGGTATCAGCCCCTTTTCATATAATGAAAGACTGCAAGTGGCCCCGTGGCTATTGAAAATAAATTATCAAAAATATTTGCACATATGAAAATTAAGCCTTAATTATCACTCTTCCAAAATACATTTGAATCGAATTTTCATTCGGTAATTTTGATATTTAAAAAACAAGTCAAAAATTGTCTCGAAAAACGTGCATTTCTTATTTGGCTTAGTAATAAAAGCTCCTCAGGACACCTATGATTTGAATGATTTTGACCAAAATACACCAAATATTACTGGTCTCAACTCTTATCAATTTCAAGTTACCTAAGCTCTAAAAGCTACCAAATGGAAAGAAGTTCTTAAAAGACGAATCAAAACTGAGATAAAGAAACCGATGTGGATGTTCGATTTAACACCAAGTACTAAGCACAAATACAAAGCTAAGAAGAGATCCATTATTGAACAAAACCATAGTGGAAAGAAGACATTATGGCAAAAGCTAATCAGACAGGACGATAACGCCCCGAAAATTCAAGAAATGAAATATCAGCAACAGTCGAAAATGACAAACTACTGTAAGAACAGAGCAATAGAATGCGATAAGCAGCGATGAAACAAACTTGAAATAAGAGACAAAATATGAAACACCTTAGGCTGAAAATATACGGAAAAATAAGAAACATCAAGCTGAAGCTGTAGCCAAGTTTTCTTATAATTATAAAAAAAACGTGTACACTGGCCGGTCTGGAAAACCCCAATGCGTCGAAATCGCGTATCCAGTCATCGGTGAGGGACCCTCTCGGGATCGTCAGTTCCATGTGGTTGAAGCGTAAATCCATAGCTGCCTCGTTCTGCCTGGCTAGACCATTGCATAGCGATTGGTTGGGCTCAAGCACCAGCGAATTGGTGGACAGGGCTCTACCGGGCCCCATCCTGTCGGTTGACCGCCCCGGAGCAGCAGCCTAGGCTGATCCCGGGAGGAAGCACCGCGATGGAATAAGAATAATGATAATAACAGAAACAATAATAGGAAAATGAATGAAAATGATATTAACAAATTATTAAATGAAGATAATAAGAAAAACAATTATTTAATACAAGTTACAAGAAGATCAATAATAGAATTTCAGTAATGAAAACTATAACGGATTTCCTTTGTTGCATAACTCTGAATGTGGCAGGAAAACAAACAAAACCTGAATGCAGGATTTATCTACCTGCCGTATGCATGCAACAAATATCTATAAAACTAGCTAAAATAAACTGACTGGGGACATTTCCAAATATTTGTGGAACTTGAAATTATATTAGTTTACTGAAAACACACATGAAAAGATTTGTATATAGCATAAACGTAAAGTGTTTTAGGATGTTTTTCTGTGATTTTACTTCGCTGAGCTTGTACGACTTGTAGACTATTATTTGATAGGCGAGTGTGAAGTGAAGGTATCCGAGTACCGTCGGCAACGCATTCATGGTGTGATCCGCGCGCGGGCAGAATGGCGAGAGGCACGACTCGGGTTTACGCCAGAGTTATTTGCCTTGACTCGATTTCATCCTGGAGGATTTTTTGTCCGGCTTAGTCAGGACATTCTAGGAGGGCTCGTTCAACGCCAATTGCGAATGAATCAAGCCGAAGCCGTCATTCTGACAACACTCGCCCGCTATGCCCAAACACACAATGAAGTGTTATCGAACCGTTTCAATACTTCTAAATTAATTTACTCACAATGTCTTTAACAGGTAAAATAGCGTTGGTATGTTCTATACTTGGTCCTGCAACCCAAACCGTTTTATAAGTGGCTTGTTGTGCTGCTTTTTCTGTGGCTTTCATGCCAATATAAAAACGGACCATTTTCACCCATTTTTTAAGCTTTCGGTTTTTGTTGAGCATACGTTCTAACCAAGGTGATTTGGTTCCTATTTTTTGAACTCCTCTTCCGCAATCGCCTTCTTTTTACCAGTACGACGAACGGCAGTGCGCACACTTTGTTCCGATGCGGTGCGAGCAGCTTCGGCCAACGCCGGATCGACCGTGGGGTTGAGCCCTAGCAGCGCCCATTTGTCGCGCGCGTGCTGCACCCGGCCGACCGCTATCGCATGATGACCAGTGCGCGTCCGGAGCGGCGAATCCTGCACCCACAGGTCGACTTCGCCCCTGATCCAAACGACTCATGAAACATAAGGGCCGTTTAATTAGAATTAATTAAAGGATTTGCCAATAGTTGTAAAAACTTTAGAGTGAAGGGTTAGGTATTTTGGAGGGGCAGCCAGGCTCATATACGAAATAATTTCTGATCCTTTGAAGTTTAATGGTGCTCCTTACTTACAGTTGAAAACACCTTTCTTTTATTTATTCTAAATAAAATCGAATGTATGTCTGTCTGTGCGCTCTGTGTGTCCGCAGGCTCCAGCACGGTGGGGGCAGATATCTGGTCGCTACGAGCCAGTGCTCGCGCTGCGCCAGGCTACGAGGACCGTGAAGCTTCGGTCCAGGAAACTCTCTCAGGCGGAGAGGGCGGGTTGAATCAGCCCGTCATGACGGGAGAAACGGCAGATTCACTCCCCCCGTGCGCCCCGCACGCGAGCAGAGAGGATGCGGTCGCCGACCTCGAGCGCGTCCAGGACGTCTTCCGTATAATATAAAAATGATAAATTGACAGGGGAGTAAAAAATTGTGTCAAAATCCTCAAATAATATTTGTCAGCCAGAAAACCATAGAAATTAAAAAAAAACTGCTTTATATTCAAATTTGTGAATATATAAAAATCCATATTAGGCATACAAGGTTTTATTTTACTTTATTTATTTAGGCTTTATTTTTAGTCCTTATCTAAAGCTTCTTGTAATTCAAATCTGCTTTGCAGTTTTAACTTTTAAATTCCCCCCAGCTTTCATTTGACTTTTACTTTTCAAACTTATTTATTCTTATAAACTATTTTAAAAATGGCATCCATCCAAGGCACAGATTAGATTAACTGGCCATTAGTTCTGATTAGATTAACTGGTCAGTTTCTGTAGTCCTTTATCATGTAGTGTGTAGTACTTGACGGGGCCATGGAGGAGGGGGCATATATATCTAGGGCTACGTCTTAATCTGTTGTCTCAATTCATCATAGGAAACCCGTAGACCCTTAGATTCCAAATCCAACACAAAGTTACTGGCCATACGATCCGCCGCCTCTTCCTGTAGATTGGCATCAACAACGTTGTCCTCTTGTTCCTCCTTATCTTGAGAGTCAGTTGCAGCTGGACTAGCAGTCGCTGGCAAGAGCCATTCTGGTTTGAAGAGGGTTGCATATTGAACAGCATCTTGCGGTAGCACTCCTGCCTCCAAACTAAAGGGCGTTGCCAATTGCAGCCGGTAATGTAGAGATAAATCGGTAGTCCATTGACGAAAGTAGTCGTGTTGCAAATGTACAAAAAATAGAAATAAAACCAGGGTTTAAGCCGGGATTATTATTTCAAAGTCTCTTTTCCTTTAACAAATGAGCTTTTTCAACGTAGCAACCTGCCTGCTTGCAAGTGCTTGCTTTTGATAGGAGTTCCTGTCAGTGGTGGAAACATGGATTGTGGACAGATTCGTGCCAAACGCCCCGTCTCCACGACGCCACTGCAAGCCCTCAATCTCATGAATAGCGATTTTGTTATCGATCAATCGAAACGCATCGCGGATCGCGCGCTCCACGAGACAAGCAATGACGACGGTATTGATCGCTGTTTCGAGCTGATCCTTGGGCGCCATCCGGACGATCTGGAGCGTCAAGCCTGCCGCGCACTTGCGGACGAAGAGGGCCTCGCTATAGCCACAATCCTTCGCTTTAATATAAATATCTCTGTATTGGTAGCCCAGCTGTACATACGTACCATTCGTGTCTTTTCTCCATTCCATTATTTTTATTGTGGCTTGTGAGTTTTCACTCAAATAAGGATCCCAGAAAACTAAGTCACCGCTAATTGGATCAAAATAAAGTGGTCTGGAGGTTGTAATAGGATAATCCTTAGTAAATGGACTCGTGTAAACAGCATCCACCTGTAGGCGTAAATGTCCAGTTTCACTATCGTATTCGAGAAGTTGTCGTTGAAAGGTGAAATAAAATTCTTGGTCGTAATTAATTTGCCCTTCCTTTCCGTTCAAAGCGTGTATTTGAAAAGTGTTGTTAGGGGAGTTGACGGTAGAAGCTCGGAGTAACCACCTTATGGTGTGAGTGACCTCATCTTTTCTGAGCACAAACGATGTTTGGGGGATGTTGATAGCTACTTCACTATTGTTGAACTTAGCCCAGTAGCTGACTCCGTATGACACACATGATAAGAAGTTTAGATCCCAGATATACTCTGCTCACTCCACTTCTATCATGAGAATGAACATTTATATCTGTGAATGAACTATGAATAATTACGTAACATTACTATAATTACTATAAGGTGCAACCTACCATCTTCAAGAGTGTGATCTGGAATATCTGCGAGTTCTCTGGGCAGTGTAACTGAACAGAAGTAAATTCTTCTGAGATAGAATTAATAGAAAATAATGAAAATAGAAGAAAAAAGAACTGAATAGAATTAGATAAGTAATCACTATGGTTTAAAATGTTTATATGCATAATTACATATTCTGCGAATGGGGGCTGATATATTTGTCTAATTATATGACTTGGGTAAGGGTTTAATGATTCTTGAGCTACCCATTTTGTAATCCTTGCCAAATGATATGTCATTGAATCCCAATTGTTTTGAAAAACAGAAACACGGCTTCCGATCAGATTTTTTTTCTTTTTTTTTAGCTTTGACAGAAAGTTTTAATTTATTCCTAGGCCATGGGACTGTTCCTTTTCCGCCCAAAAGGGTAGGGTCACCTTCCAAGGGAGAAAAGCCAAAAAGTTCCTCATTCTCATTACAATCGATATTAAGCGATATCATTGTTTAACTATATTTTAAATGGTTTTACTCTCTTCTGCACCATGTATTTTGTTTCCTAGCTAAATGATTGACAGAAGTTGAATTTTAGAATGGAACCAAACTATAATTTAGTCTGTATACATGATTATTGCCTACCTGTCTTTGAAGTAAACATAGGATTGAGCTCTTTTCTGATTTTTAACAATTAATTCTTTTATATTGCCAAAAATAACAGAATAATGCGTTGTTTCTTTAAGTGTGTTTTATAATATGTGTGTCCTTGGTCGGAGTTTCTGTATGTGGCAGCCGGCTTTTGCTTCGGCTGAGCCCGGCTTGATCGACCCGCCCACCACCACTGGCATCGAAGATTTTGAAGGACTCGAAGATGCGGCCAATCATATCGTAAACCTTTGGGATGCGTTTGAGGACGATATTGACCCAGACGCCTCTCTGGTATTCTCGGTAACAACAAATACCAATGCTGCACTGGTTACACCAACAGTTGACAACAGTCTAGGTATCCTGACGCTTTCATTTTGCTGCAGTTTTGAACCAAGCCCATTTACTCATGTTACTGCACACACTCTTGATAATTGTCCACAGCAATCCGGCAGTAAACGTGTCCTTCATGAGGTAGAACAATGCTTTTGCCTTGGACATTTTGCTCGCCCCAGCCTTGTTCCATGTTTTGAGAAACGTCTCAAGAGCCGTTCGAAACTTGCTGGATTTTCTTATAACTTGGACAGCTTCTTTGACGGACTTTGTGATAACGTGCTGATCTTGCTCAAATCCCTGCCGCTGCGCGAGGTCTACACCAGCATCGAGTGGCCGGTGATCTTTCTTCTCGGCGGCCTGATCCCGGTCGGCGAGGCCCTCTACGAGACCGGCGGCACGGCCCTCTTCGCCGAAGTCATCCTGGCGATCGCCGGCGAGGCCTCGGTCATGCTCGTGATCGGCGCGATCGTGCTGGTCTCGATGCTGCTATCGGACTTGATCCACAACAGCGTAGACTATCGTTTTTGAGATGGCCAATTGGTCAGCTACACGACGATCAGAGATTTGTCGATCACGCATTACCAGGCGTACCACAGCTTGAATATTTTCATTGGTAACAGTAGTGGATGGTCGACCACTTCGAGGTGCATCTTCGAAGCCACGTTCTGGATCCTTGAATTCAGCTACCCACTTTGCGACAGTGCGGTACGATGGAGCGGAGTCCTTGTAGACATTATCCAGCTCTGACTTTCACTCAAAAATTCATCGACAGCGCGGGAGCCATCGGTTATTAGTTTGGGGAGTTTGATAGCGACATCGAGCAACTCCGGAAGGCTGCGCACTAACTCTTGCCAGAGGTGTTCCGGGTTAAAATAATTTCGATAAATTTTTTCAATATGCTTTTTGGATAAGTTTGGAACATCCAACTTTGGGTTTAAAAAGTGCCCCACGCCTTCATAAGTGACCAGTGCTTTTACCTCACGAGTACCGACTGTTCTGCTTCGCCAATTAGGCCGTCGGGATCCCGCATCGTGAATTGGCATTCATAGGTTGTCGCTGGTTCAAGGCCAAATAGACTTCCGGCAAACATGTTCGGTGTTTCATAAACGTCTCGTTGCTCGTGCCCCCAGAGTTTTTCGCGATGCAGGCGCATTAGCGGGAGACCCTCGCGCCAAGTCGCGGAGCCTTGTTGGCGGAATCGGACGGATACACCACCACGGCGGAAATTGTCCGCACCGCGCTGCAGATCATTGGCGCCGCCCCGGGCACAAAGCTGGTGTCGAGCTTTTTCCTGATGCTGTTCTGTGCCGATCACCATGCCACCAAAGGGGCACATATCTTTGCCGACAGCGGCCTGGTGGTGGATCCCAACGCAGCGGAAATGGCGGAAATTGCCCTGGCCTCGGCCCGTTCCTTTGAGGCGCTGACCCCGGATCGGGCCCGGGTAATTTGGTTGTTTGGAGTTTGAGTTACTGTAGCTTTCAATTTGTTCTCATCTTAAGTTTAATATGGCCTTTGCTTTTCTTTGAAAAAGTTCTTTTTCGTTTTTTTGATTAATTGCAAAAAAATAAAGGATTCTTATTAACGTTATTTGCCAAATAAAACAAGTTACTAAACCAATTAAGAAAGCTTACTATTAAGAGAACTTTATCTCATAAAAGGTAGTATAATTTAATTTTTCCTCCCTTTTTGATTCTGTGGTCTCCCATTGCCTTTCCTCTGCTACTTAAGATAAAGTGTATCAAAATGATCCATATAAAGGAGGATAGAACAAAACCCTCCTTAACTCCAGATTAAATACTGGCACTAGTTGATGAATTCAGCCCTTTTTGAGCTTGTGATAGCTGTTTTTTGCTTTTTTTGTGTTTAGTTTTTTAAATAAAATCTTATCTTATCTCAAATACAAAACTAGCTCGGCCTAATTGTTTTCCAGATCATTTAGAACAAATAGTAAGATGTTATTCTTCATGTCATGTTCTACAATTATTGAATGCTAATTATAGGCCCAGCCACGACATCCTATCTTGTAGACAAGCTCTGCGCTCCAGGTAATTCAGTTTTGGATTTCTTCTCAGGTGGAGCTCTTTCTAGGGCAACGCTTCAAACAGGCAAGTACACTGTTGCTTGCGAACATGACCAAGGCAAGATGCCTTACAACAGTAGAAGCCTTCCAACAGTAGAAACGAAGAATGGAAATTGGTGGACTGATGTAGCTGTGAACGGTCAACAGATGTCGTTAAACGTTATGCTTTTAGGCCAAATGCACCAGTATGGAATGTAAGTTTTCCGTGCACCGGACAACAAAATTGTCAATGATCGGTGTGAACCAATTGGTGTACACTGGGTGGCCCAGCCACTCACATGCACCTGCGTGCGCCGGAGTTATACAAATTGGGGATGTAAAAGTATGGAAGTTGTTGCAGAATTACGATTTGATCTTCCTAATACATATAAATTTCATAAAAAACGTTCTGTAGATATTCAAGTAGATTTATATAGATTTTCATTATTTGATGAATAATATTGTTATAAAGATTAATACATTTGTTATTGTATCTATAGATAGGTTAGTATCAATATTCAATGATAGTTCAATTGTATTAATAAATAAACTTACTATCGATCCCCAGCAAAGCCTGCAAGTACTCGGTACGGTGTTTCCACCCTGGGGTGGCCCAGCCCAGTGGTATGGCACGTGGCAACTGGACACGGCGGGCAGCCAAACGATATTGAGTTTCAAGGAAAGCTCCATAGGCGTTGCGAGCGAAGAGGGATCGGAGTCAAAAGATGAGGGGTGGCGCGCACTCTGGGACGCCCTTAAGTATCACGCCGAGGCTAACGTTTAGGCCTGCCATCTCCAGGCAACCAGATACTTCTTGGATATGTCACTGGGCCAGGGGCATAATTGATCGGGTCGTTATAAATGAGAATGCCAACTGCTCCATTATTTTGTGCATTCAGAACCTACAAAATGCTTCATATTTTCAGAGAGACAAAAAACGATTCAGACGTGTTGTAGAAATGAAATACGAACATTACCACATAGAATCGATGGAAGGAACATTTTGAATCAATATGATTCTTGTGGTCATCGCCGCAACCTCCGCGTGTGCGTCGAGCGCCACGACTCCAGGCGGGGCGGCAGAAACGGCTGCTCCGGAGTTCTCGCCCGCCGCCGATGTCAAAGTCATCGAGGGAGCGCTGGATAAGACCCGTACTCGTCTCGACCGCCACGAGAGGGCGCTCCGCGACCTTCGCGCGCGCCTCGCCACCCGACCGTAGTTCCTTAGAAGACCAGCACGATCCTGGCGATGATGGAGCGGCAATAGTGATTATTGGTTTGTTCATGCGCCGCGTACAGCAGCCTAGTATAATTGGATATTTGTTTGCTGGGATAGCCCTAAATCTAATGCCCTTCGCAAATTTAAATCATGACGTCGTATTAATAATGGGGGAAATTGGGGTTACCTTATTATTGTTTTTTATTGGCTTGGAAATTAATTTAAATACTTTTTTACAGCATTGGCGAAAAGCTTGTTTTGCCACAATTTTTGCAGGTGGACGACGAAAAACAGCGAGTCAAAGAACAGCAGCGCCGGAATGAGTGCCGCCTGCATGACTTCAGCGTAAGGCACCCCGACGATCTCGGCCATGATGAAGGCGGCGGCGCCCATCACCGGCGGCATGATCTGCCCGCCGGTCGACACCACCGCCTCGATCGCGCCGGCCTGGTGCGGCTGGTACCCTTCGCGTTTCATCATCGGGATGGTCAGCGTGCCGGTCACCTACAATAATATACTTAACTGTTCATCAAAGTATACTTTTGAATTCTAGCTGATAGATCTATTGCTTGCAATAGAGTGACCACTGGGGGGACTCTCCAACTTATTAGAAGGATCGATCTCCCAATTTTTTAAATTCGTAATAAAAATCGAAAAAGTAAGGAGATATCTAGATCAGTAAAGGGAAGATTGCAGGCATCAAACTCCTAGGCGGGTGAGCTGAAGCCTGGGAGCCTGTTCTGCTTGTAGAAAGTCTGAATAACTTGCTACAATATTTAAAAATTGGTAATTTGTTAAGTTAAAACTGAATAATTGTTAGTAATTATGCTAGATTACAGATATTGCTGCAAAATATGCTATTAACTTCATTTATCAAGCTGAACAGATTTGGACCGAAGACTGGTGTTTCAACTCGATGCGATCCAAAAATATGTAGGAGAGGTAAAAAGTAAGTAGATTAGATGCAGATACTCATTATTTGAAGTTCAAATTTTTTCTACCCTCCCACATCCTTTAAATCTCTTTATAACTGCTTTCTGCCCCATTTGTGGACGCCCTACTTTTTGTTTTCCCCCATTTAAAACGAGTGTAATTTTCAGCCAGTTGAAAAAACGAAGGGAAAAGATAAAAACAGATATTTTGATCAGGACCTTTGCCAAGCTTCAGTGCTGAAAAAATTAATGTTAACAAATCAGAAGACAGACTGGTGGCTTTTGATAATTTTTGGGTTTTGTAAATTTTGATTTTTTCTGTCTCTTCTGTATTTACTCCACTTTTGTACAAGAGTAAGTAAACAAATAAATTGTAATTATTTTTATTATTATTTATTCCTATTATTATCATCCGAGCAATAATACGGTAGCTCACAATTATACGAGAGCATAAATATTCTAAAAAAGCAGGCATTTTTTGAGGCACTAGAAAAAGACAAGATCATTTTGTGCAGAAGCCATTCGGCAGTCGCTTGGACTGCTAAGGAGGCATCTTTGACTGGGACAATGCCCTTGATCGCTTTGAAGCGTTAACCAAAGAAGCGGAAAATCCGGCCCTTTGGGACAATCCTGAACAGGCTCAGACAATTTTAAAAGAACGCACGCGGCTGGAGGCGGCAATCAATGCCTGTCGCGAGATCGAATGCGAGCTTTCCGATCAGTTCGACCTGATCGCCCTTGGCCTCCGTCAACTCGATCGGTTCATTCACCGCGATGACTTCGATCGCCAGTTTCTTGCGAATCAACGTGGCTGCATTGGGAAGGGCGCGAAGCACCTGTTCCTCCCCGGCGCCCAAGGCGCCGACCGCGATCGGGATGGCACCGCGCGTGGGCGGCGGAGCGACGGATCCGTCAACGATCGACGCCGCATCCAATTTGTTTTTGAGTTCGCGTCCCGTGGCGTAGGCGATGATGTTGTATCAGCAGGCGCGGTTTTTGCTTTTGGCTTCAATTCGTTAATTCGCGCCTTCGCAAAGCTCACATAGATGCTAGTGGGAAACTCCTTGATGAATGCTTCCAGTATAGCAACGCTCGTTGTGCCTTGAATCGTTTTCCAAGTGGCGGCAGCGGAGCTGACAGGTGCTTTCGCAGGCTCCAATCTACCCTTGGCAGCATCGTCACTGAAAAAGAAATCACCGAACACCGAGGATGATTTATCAAAGCGGGGTAGTTTTCATGGGGGATGGACTGGGGCGTATTTACCAGGGGCAGTTTTCTAGGGGCTGAGGGTAAACATTTAGACCCAGAGTGGAGGTCTCGAACTATTTATTCTATTTTTCACTGGCTGAATTGTTCTCATTTTCTCTTCTTTACGTTTTTTCTTCGTTTTGGATTAAACCTTCCTTTTGAATGCCCCCCCCCTCCTCTAAAGCCCCTAGCTAGTGAAGAAAAAACTAAAAAAAAAAAAACGAAAAAAAGACAAAAACTAAAAAAAAGGAAAAAAAAAAACGAAAAAAACTAATGAATGAACAGCTCAGTTCAAAGCCCAATCACATAAACCCATAAAAGAAGTAAACAATAAAATTAAAATGTAAACAAATGTCAATGTGACGAAAAATATGCCTAACTGAGTTTCTTGATATTATTAAGGCAGCATTTCCAAGAGGTTTTTTTTTGTTTCAGTGAGCGAATACTCTTCGACAAATGCATTCTTCAAGGGGACTCGCCGATTGGTGATTTATTACTACAGGATGAAGCCAATGTGATCAAGCATGCAGCTCTACCCTCAGAATCACAAGCTCATCAGCTCTTGTGCAAATACTGGCAACACTACATGCAACTTACTGCCGATCGATGGAGTTAGCTGCACCGACTTGCTGAGCAAGCCCTCTAGCGATCACGACAATCAATTAGGTCGGGGGCTCGGTCGAAGGAGCGGGGTCCACGGGTGAGGGGGAACGGGCGGGTGCGTTTCGGGCGGCAATTCCGTTGTAGCAAACGGCACGGTCGGATTCGCGTCCGGCGCGGTCGGGGGCGGCGTTGACCTATTCGCTGTGCGGCGTTGAATGATTCGTCGCTTCGGGAGGTCGCATGCTGTTCACGGATTCGGACTTGGCGGCGCGCGTGGAGCGCGCCGAGTGCTCGCTCTTCCCCCTGGGTCGCCTGGGGCCCTTCGACCTGTTGGAAATCCTCGGACGCGGGGGCATGGGCGTGGTCTACCGCGCCCTCGACTCCGAGCTGGGCCGCGAAGTGGCCTTGAAGTTCATCCTCGGTGACCTGGGCCCGAAGCGCCTCGAGCGGTTTCGACGCGAAGGCGAGGTGACGGCCTCGCTCAACCACCCATTCATCCTCAAGGTCCACGGCGCCGGGGTCCTGCAGGGGCAGGGCCTGGGCTGGAAGAACCGCTTCGGCACGGGCAAGGGCGCCGACACGATCACGAGCGGACTGGAGGGAGCCTGGACCTCGACGCCCACTCGATGGTCGAAGGACTACTTCGACAACCTCTTCCGCTACGACTGGGATCTCGTGAAGAGCCCCGCGGGAGCCTGGCAGTGGACGCCGACCGACCCCTCCGCGCAGGGCACGGTTCCCGACGCGCACGACGACTCGAAGTCGTCAACAATTTCGTCCTGGCTTACTTCCTGGGAATCTGTCCGTTTCTGGGTGTCTCCGCCAAAGTTCCGACGTCACTGAGAATGGGGGCCGCAGTCACATTCGTGATGCTGGTCAGTTCCGTGGCAGCCTACGGAATCTGCGCCGTGCTGATCTGGCTGAACGCCCCGTACCTCCGCCTGATTGCATTCATCGCCGTGATCGCCTCCACCGTACAGGTCGTGGAAATGTTTATCGGACAAGCAATTGTTGATGCAAACGGTATCCGTATCTTTGAACAAGAAATTGCTGATGCACAAAATGCCCTACAACGTGCTAAGAAAAGCCTGACTGAAGTAATGGCAAAAGAGATGCAAACAAAGCGTAAAATTAGCGCACTAGATGCATCAATTGCTGAACATGAAGCGTATGCAGGCCAAGCACTTGAAAAAGGTAACGAAGCTCTTGCATTAGAAATCGCAGAAAAAATCAGGTAGACTTTTGATTTTAGTTGGCAAAATTCTTGTATATTCTCCTCTTGTCGAGACATATCATCAGGCAGTCAATGCAAAAATTTGTTCATGGTGCCTTTCTTTCAATAATGTGAATGCTTTGGAGAAGATGTTGCCAGTCCAAGATGCTCTTTTATATTTAATAATAATACTGTTGTCGAGCTCTTCCAGTCAGCATGCATTGCATTTAAACGAGATTCTTCTTTTCCTTTTTGATCCTCGCCGCCGTCGCGACCGCACCGATCAAGGGAGTGCGCTGATGACCAGGAATGACCGGGAGAATGCTGTGATGACCGATACCGAGTTCGAGACGGCCGCCGATTTCGTCGAGGTGGACACCACCGCAGGACGGGTGCGTGGTCGCTGGCGCCCGACCACGGGAGGGCGGGGCAACCCGCGGACGGCGGCCTTCCTCGGCATCCCCTTCGCAGAGGCACCGACCGGCCCCTACGGTTAAAAGATCTGCTTGCATTATATGCAATGGGGAAAAGTCTTTCGATATTGATTACCATGAACATTACTTCAAACATTACATTACTTCATATAAAGTTTTTGTGTCCATATTCAATCCTGAAAGGAGCTATGAATTTGTAAAATGGGAAGAATATATTTCCAATTTTGATGTTTCTGATTTTATATTATTCTATAAAAAGTGACATTGTTTTTAGGTTTTTTGACTATGCTCATCTGGATCCAGCGGCCCTCGTGGAGCCACGTCGTCTCGGACGAGCCCTTCGTCGGCGGCGTCTGCGTGCCCCCCATCGTGAAGCGCATCTCGGTGTCCCACTTGCCGAGGAAGCGCTCGAGCACCTTGTGCTTCTCGCCGGGCTGCGTGAGGGCGCGCACCTTGGCCATCGCGTCGGCCATCCCCTTGGCGCCTCCGTCCTCGGCGGCGTCTTGGGCGAACGCGAACGGTGAAGCAGGAGCAAGGGCAAAGAAGCAATGGCAACAGATCTAAGGGTTCAAAGAAGCAATGGCAACAGATCTGTCACAACATATTTTCAAAGAAGCAACGACTTTGAACACAGATCTACCACAAGGGCAACAGATCTTCAAAGAAGCTACGGGTTTGAGGAGCCGCTCACAAATCTTGTCGAAGACAGTTCTGCTCAGCCGGTCACAAAAATGGCAACAGAAAACTTGCTCAGCGAGACTGTCATTTTACCAGTTGCCAGGGGACATTCGACGAATGGGTCTGGCGACGAGACGGGCAGGAATTTTGGCGCGAAAGTTGACTGACGTTTGCAACAAACTTTGGTAATATCTCGGATTATCAGAATTCCCGTTTTTTGAAAATCATAGATTCTGCCTTTGGAAGCTTTCTTCTTTTGAAATTCGAAAGTTTTTTTTAGAGGTTAATAAGAACACGCCTTAACAACCTTCCCAGAGTATCGGAAGACAATAAAACCGGCTTTTATCTCAGTCTGGCAAATGGACTAAATAAACTGGTGGGAATTTCGGAACGCATCATTTTTGATGCAGGTAAATGCCTTGAATTGATGGCCCTGGGAGACCTTAGTGCTAAATTACAGGGAAACTATCAGGGCGCGTTTGAAAAGCTGCAGCAGGACATTAACAGCACATCCAGAAAACTCACAGAGGTACTGCTTAATATTGATGTCCAATAGAGCCATTGCATTTCGTTCAGCCGTTTTCGATGTGATAAATTACACGCATAAGAAGTATAAACAGCTGCATTGGAAGCACGATGAGGTACAATTGCACCTTAAAACGTGATGGAGCAATTCATAACTGCAATTAGTAACATGTCGAGGCATCTAAAACTGCAAATATTTTACCAGGTATTGATGCATCTTTGGTACAACTGCACTGCACAATCGGTTGAGGTTTCATATCCTTTGTACCGATGTAGACGTAACTATTCTATAGTCAATATAAAATCTTAATACCTCTCTTCTAATAAATAACCCTGAAAATTATACTATACTCCTTTCGGCTATATAAATTAGCAATTAAAAAGTATTGGAAGGTGAAAAGACATGGGCTCAAGTTTGCCCTTCAAGAAGAAAAAGAAATCGACCAACACCCATACAATGCTCCCAGCAAAATCCTAAAGTTAAGCATGGCAACCGTATTGATACCATCTGAGGTCACCGTGCCAATCGCGCCCACACTGATCGTGTTCGTGGTACCGCCTGAAGAAGTTAAAGTCACATCTTCACTTGATGTGCCATCAATCGTGACCGCTGTGATTGCACCACCGCCCGTGGTCACAACCAGATCCGAGCCATTGGAAAGTTTAATCGCACCAATACCAAATGCTACAGAGTCATCGGTTGAAGTGAAGGTCATGGTGCTTGATCGACCCATCCTTGATCAGCGGAACGGAGTCCTTTCCGGCACCGATATCGTAGACGGCGACATCGTTCAGGCGACCGGCATCCTCAAGAGCATTGATCGCGCCGAGCGTCATGTCGGAATAGGATGAGATGATCACATTGGCATCCGGATGGGCCACCAACAAGGTCTCGATCTTGGCTTGCGCATCGGCGGCGGTGAAATCCCCGTAAGCCTGACCGACGACTTCGAAATTGGTCGCATTCTTGGATACTATGTTGGATATAAAGCTCAAGAAATCGATGAACATTTTATGTTCAAAAAAATATCTATAAATGAATTTGAAAACGTTATTAATCAGCAAAAAGAAGTTAAATTGACTGAATTGAAACGTTCGACTAAATATGCGGTTATTGTTCAAGCATTTAACAGGTATTTTGTTACTCTTTTCAAATTTTTCTGAAAAGAAATAGCATTCACTTTAGTTGATCCGTGAGCATATGTGTAACGTAGGGTTCTTTTGCTGGCGGTGATCATTCTTCACTTCATGGCCTAGGCCTAAAGACCTAGACCACGAGCAGATGAGAAACAAGACAACTCTCTATATGTGTGTTCTTCTTCATTCAAACAGTAAGACTAAATTAAAACTATTACATACGCAAATATATTACGAAGGACGACTGGTTTACATTAATTAACAAGACCCAATACAGGAAAATAGAGTGGCCAAGCAGTTCGGTGTTGCCGAATCTGAGATCAAGACTCTCGCTAGTGAAGGGAAGATCCACTTCTCGGACCTTCGGAACGCAATCGCAAGTCTGACATCTGACGGCGGCAAATTCGCGGGCTTGATGGAAGCTCAGAGCAAGACAGCGGCCGGAGCCTTCTCCACACTCAAAGACAACGTCCAGCTCTCGCTGCAGGAGATCGGGGCCGCGATTCTCGAGGGCTTTGATCTATATTGTGTTTGGATCTAGAGGGGGTCCTGGTTCCAGAGGTTTGGCAAGCAGTTGCGTCTGCTAGTGGTATCGATGCCTTGCAGAAAACTACTCGCGACATCCCGGTCTACACCGACTTGATGGACTATCGTCTTGAATTGGTGGCGGAACATAACATCACAATGCAACAAATATCCGATCTGATTGGTGAACTTCAACCGCTTCCCGGAGCCAAAGATTTTCTCGATTGGGCCATCGGTTTCTAAGACCAAAAGAAACCAGACCGATCAAGTAATTGAGGCCTGTCTTAGAGTCAAACACTGTAAGCGGCCCTCCACTATCACCATCACACGAATCTTTCCCGGGTGCCCTGGCACATATGTGTTGATCTTTTATTGACCTCCAGACCTTTGAGCAGTCATTTTGGGGAACTATTTTGAGATTAACTTCTTGTAATATAGATGCAAATTCACCCCCAGAAGTAGGTTTCTGGCAGCCGAAACCTTGGCTTCCGCATACTTCCCGCGGATTCTCCAAGGTCGCTACCGGGCAGAGTCACCGTAACGGCTACAACCTTTCGCAGTTGCGGCCACAGGAGGGCGCTAGCTCACTCGACGCAATTCAGCGAATCCAGCACGCTCGCTGGATACGGCCACCGAACGGTGCTCGGCGAGATCTAGCACGTCCCGTTCCGGGTTGGGGGCGCGGTGCGGACGGAAGGTCAAAGCCGCCCTTCACATACGTAGGAGTCGACTGCTTTGGTCTTTTTAATGTCAAACGTGGCAGAAGTCATGTCAAGAGATATGGAGTTCTATTCACCTGTCTCACTTTTCGTGCAGTGCATATTGAAGTTGCTAGCTCACTAGACACTGCATCGTTCATCAACGCTTTGAGAAGATTCATTGCGAGAAGAGGACAACCTGAAGAAATGCTTTCAGACAATGGCGCCAACTATCTTAGATTGTCCTCGATTGCTTGTAAACTTCAGTTTAAGTCACATTTTTGGGCTGTACTCAAGGATAAACGAAACCCCTCCTTATTGGCTGCAGGCCAGAATTATACAAAACTTTCCAAAATGTAATGTCATCTTCATCTGTTTGGCCTGTAGCCCACATTTTCTGCCTAAACCGAAGAAGCTAAACTAAAATGTTGCTTCTGCAATTCAATTAGTAGGAAAAGTTTGCTATTTCTTGTTGAAATCTCGTCTATTCAAAATTTGAAAAATGGGTCAAGTTGGATTTATGGCACCTCCACAGAAGCCATTCAAACAGCGTACATGCTTTTTGGGACACCCTGTATGTATATCCATAACATAACTTTAGGATCATTTTAGTTTTGTAAGTCACACTCTGATGAAGACACAAGTCAGAAAGGCCTCACTGTGCTAAATATCTTGTCTTTTTTGCATCCGAACTTCTTTTATGCACACTTATATGATCTCGTAACAGGGGTACGATCCTATCCAAGATTGCGGAACCGTCGTGAACATGAATTACATCGTATTTTACGATATTCTACTGAAGGCATTAAATCCCACCGTACTGTTGTTGTTATGTGTGATTCTTATACATCCAATATCCTTCAACAGGCACGGAATGACATTCTGGCACAGTTCAATTATTCACATGAACCATCCACGAACGGGGTTTGGATCCCTTGAATTAACACAAAAAAAAACTAAAGCAGAAAAATATACACACGGTTGTTGAGACCAATCCAAATTTGACGAAGATATAATAATTATCTACCTGCAGGATGAACATTCGGTATTGGCTTCGCATCTTACATAGGCCTTTAAAATTCTTTTTCTAGAATATCCAAGTGAAAGATATAATACTATATAGTAACAAGATATAATACTTATCTACCATCAGGGTGAACATTCGGTATTCAATGTGCTAGGAGTCTTTTCACACAAAAAGGTCGAGTTGAGTTCAATATCTCTTGATGTAAAATTAGAAGGCAAATTGCTGCAATTCTTTACATCCAAATCCAAACTGGGTGTAGTAACAATGGCAGGTGATTCAAGCACAACGATCCGCCTTCTTTTTTGTCTAACTTGTAGTTCAACCGATACAAAATAGATAATTATAAAAGTTGCTACCACGAGCAAAAGAAACATTTTTATACCAGGGTTTCGCTAAATTCAGCGGTTGTAACCCCTGCCATGATGGCGCAGCCTGAAATACTAAAACCCATACTCAATGGCAAAGACGTTTACATCATGCCTGCCTTTGATCTTTTACAGGCCACAATTTGGACACCCTATAACACTACGTCCATTGGCTGGCATCCGGTGCAGTTCCATGCTGCCGCTCTCAACGCTTACGAAAATAAGCTGTACAAAACCGAAGTAACCTACTACAGATATAAATCACTACGCTAGGGAAAAAATTAAATTTTGGTAACACGTAGTGGTTAACTACGTAAACATTCCTAAAGGCATCTTAAATTAATAATAGTAGTATATAAGAAAACTACATAAATATTCCCAGAAACATCCTAAACTAACTAAAATAACAATGAAAAAAGAAAAAAAACAATCAACTTCTCTCAAACACCCCCAGGGTAACAGCCATCATCCAAATACAACCTAAAGAACTAAATTTTCAACTTTTGAAACTATTTAGAAATTTGGAAACTATGGGTCTATGGCCAGTAAGAAAAAAAGAAGACGAAACAAGAATTACACGAATGTTTCGCTTGTACACAACAAGGAGTCTCCGTTCCACTTAAATCATAATAATTTCAAAAGAAATTAAAACTATATAAGTGAAAAAGAGAAAGAACATGAAAAATATCGAAACTCCTTTTTCGAGTTTCGGTTATTTATGTGATTACAAGACTTTGTATCAAACATAAAGATCAAACCCTATCCTCTACATTATGTACTGAATATACGTGAGCTGTATTGACATCCCATTAACATGAAATGACTTTACTCTTTTAGGAATGTTCAATAGGTCTATTGTTTAAGCTTTCAAGTTTATGAAGGCTTTACTGTGAAGAAAGCTTTCCTTTCCTTGTGTTTTGTGATTTGTCAATGTATTGATTTAAAAGTGTAAAATGAGACTTACTTTATTTGATGATATGAGATTCTACTAATAAGATTTACTTATTACTTTATAAATTCAATTTATAATAATTTACTGAGGTCTTAACTGATTTAAAAGAAACTCATTGGTGCATAAATACAATCAGACAAACTCAATAGACACTGAATTCCCTATCGGCTTTCACAACTTTCCCAGGGATTGCTTCTAAAGTTTTACGAAACTATTTGCATAAAGACCCCTAGAAGCTGAGGATAATATAGAAATAGATTTCTAATTAAATTATAATCAAAATTATATAAGTAAATAACATGATGTTTATGAAAGTGATGAAGAGTAAGAAACTCATAAAAAGTTAATTCCTCTATCATTTTAAATTAAATAAACTAACTTTATGTGAATAAAAAATTTTTTACTATAAAAATTATATTACTAAATTATAATATATAAAATATAAAATATATTTACTATTCTTAGTTGTTTCTTTTCAGAAGCAAGAAGAAAGAAATAACGAAACAAAGAAGAAATTAGCAACAATTTGGCCGTAGAAGAAGAAAGAGAATTCAGAACTCTCTGTTGATGACAGTCTCATTTTCGAGAGTCAAAATGAATCATCAAAAAAACAAAATCCATGATTTCTTTTTAAATTATAAAAATCTTGAACAAAAAAAAGTTGTCATTAAAAATTGAATTAGTCTAACCGATAGTTTGTTACTGTTACTCACCTTTATGGATGATGCGTGCTCTGGGGCTAAGGCCACGAGATATTGTGCAGGTGGAACTCATAGAAACCGTAGCCGCAGGTTCCTTGGCCAAGTTCCGGCCTCACTCATCAGCCTTTGGTAAAGCGATGGCCAATCCACAAGCTGTCCTCGAAACAGAACTCCGACATTACTCGTCCTTGACAGCTGGTACCACCATAGCATTTGATTACAATGAACAGCTAAAAACTTGTATTCTATTTCCACCTACAAATCAGATGCAAATGCAGCTATTTTTGGCGTCAATCTGCAACTATTATTTATATAATAGTATCTTAAGCTAGGTTCTGACAGGAGTCAAATTTCGATTTGGCAGTCGGATTTCACGTCACTAGAGAAGAAAATATCTTGCATGAGGGTGAAAATCCGAATTACTCAGGACAGTAATAAATGGGTTAAAGTATATAAGAGTTAACTGGGCATAATTGAAGATACGGGAAATCCCTCCTAAGGTCCGTCTAGTCCTTTTTGTTCCATCGTGAAATATACATACCAACATGAGCCAAAGTATCCTCTTCTCTAATGAATCCCCCAAAGCTAGTCTACACTTGTGAAGTTGCCCATTTATAGCTACTATTTAGTTGGGCTAATTATTTAGAGTTGATTATAAAACTAACTAAGCCTTCACGACTTTTTTTTATAGGAATAAATGATTGCCTTTAATTTTGCCCCCCTCCTGAACTTTGAAAATTGATTTTTACTACCTTTAATTTTCGCCCCCCCCCCCCCCCCCCCCTTGCTGACCTTTCTATTCGCATGCTTTAATTTTCGTTCTCCTAGGGTAGAAAATTAAGGGGAGGCGAAATTTAAAATGACTCAGGTAGATGATAGGTAAATTTTTCGCAGCTCCACATCACCGCCATGGCTTCTTCCTGAATCAGTGCGCCTTGTTGTCTAGCTTCCCTGGAAAAAAAATAAAAGGGATTAAGTCTGCCTCATCTCAATATTTCTCAATATTTTTGTCTACATCTGTGCTAGGGTTGAGATGGTGAAATTAAGATTCTACATGTCAAAGTATGGTAGTTCTAAGGTAAAGATCTATGATGCTGAAGAACGAAACAAGAAATGTCAATTTCTAAAGTTTTGAGGGACCGACAATACCCTATCTAAAATAAGAATTGATCAGTAGTATAAAATCTGATGCATCCAATACTCTTGCTGCCTGCCTATCTCGCCATCACCGTAGCGCCACTGGTGCTGGGGTGGCTCCAGTACAAACCGCCGCGCCCGTTCTGGGACGAAGTTTCCTCCGGTCTTGCAATGGCAGCGTTTGCCATTCTTCTGGTTGAGTTTGTGCTCTCGGGAAGATTTCGGGCAATCTCCGCGCAGATGGGCATGGACGTGACCATGCGCCCGTAAGCAAAGTACTTTGCGGCTCCATTCACTGTTAGAGTACTTGGCGATTTTAAATTACACAGATAGTTGCAGATCGCACAAAATTAAAAAGACAGTGACGTATTACCAAGTATATCTAACTACCAAGAATGATACAAAGTGATTTAGAACCTGGGGCAGCTTTACAGTGGTGGAATTGTTTTGTTTCTGAGTATAACATGCGAGACTGTAGCTTACGGTAGCTACGGTATTGTGCCCACGCCGGCAACAACAAACGAATTTGGTGTATTATTCGACGGCTGTCGTGGTTTTGTCGTTGTTGTTTCGATTCATTTCGATTCGATTCTATCTTAATATAATATATTATCCAGCATCATTCCAGTCTTGTTTTTCTTGTTTCTTCTTATTCCGGGATTTCTTTCAAGTCGTCATGGTTTTGTTGGTGCTTCTGTGCTGCTGCTGCGGCGCTGCTGTTGTTGTTTTTGTTTTGAAGACGCTAAATTTCAACTGGGAGATAACTGGGATTTAGAGTAAGGGCTGTTTCCTTCCTAACCCATAGAAAATTATGCTCCGGACAGGGTAAACAAATCTATGGTCTAAGAGAAAACAGAACAGGGCACAGGTTTCCTAAATAAAAGTCTGAAAAATATGCTGTTTGACACACATGTCTGAAATTCATTCGACCAAAGAGGAACTAAAAAGAGCAGAATAAAGTAATACGGCATCGACCAAGGCTTTCACGATGGAAAGGCCGAGCCCCGCGCCTTGCTTGGCGATGTGGGGGTCTTCATCGGGCTGCGAGAATGGTTCGGTGATCGTTGCCAGCCTTTCGCGACCGATGCCGATGCCCGTGTCTTGTATTTCGATCGCGATCCACTGCTGCCGCCGCCGTGCTCGGACCGTCACCGCGCCACCAGCGCCGGTGAACTTTATGGCATTCGACAAAAGGTTAAGGTTTTTCAAGATGGGTCTACACATCGCGCGGTTTCCCATAGTGAAAAGCTGACCGGCCCTACACCAGGATTTCTTGCGACTATCGACGTTCCAATGATCTCCGTATTCTGACGATTGCACTTGGCGTCCTGGCGGTTAATTCTTCCTAATTCGCCGGGTCGGGAAGTTGGCTGCGGGCGTCGCCGATGGAAACCTGGCGGACGTTCATTTTGCAGGTGACTTCCGAGACCAGTTCAAAAAATGAAACAAGCCTTCTTTCTAAGTATTATTCAAGTCTTTAAGTCAGTTTACATAAACCAACTAACCCTCATGGTATGGGGAGAAGGAGTTCGGGCTCCCTTATGTTGTTCTAGTTTTGTTCCGCCAGCCCCTAGGCAATCATTCCTTTGTCCAATCTTCAATAGCACCATTTTCTGAACTAAACATCTCCTAACATACTAAATTGATATTTACAAGCGTCTTTCTGGTTAGATAGATGCCGCCGAACGTGTCCGCAAATGCTCGCGTCAATGCAGCAACATTCGCGATATCGACGTACGCTCCGGTGACCTGCTCAACGGCCGCTAACCCCAGCATGAGCTCTCCCGCATCGCCCCCGGGTGTACCGATGATCGCTCGGTCCTCGCGACCATCGACGCAGGACGTTTGCGTCGCCAGCAGAAACGCAGCAAGTTTGACTCGCCGCACTTTCGCTGTGTCGCCTAAAAATTTTGATTGATGTCTCTCTCTGGTCTGGTGGATTTTAAAAGTAATTTCTTCAACAAGGAATAATTATAATTTATATAGTATTTTTTATTTTTCTTTTCTGTTCGTCTGTCAGAAATAACGTCGAAGGATATCCCCTTTTGCACGCAATACAAGCATTTTGGCAGCGGCAAGAATTTTAATAAAAAAATATTCATGGTGCAGATAAAATAATCTTGCTGTTCCGAAAACTAACCCGCTGCGTAAGGCCGATCATATAGTTCTCGTCGAGCGTATAAGTCTGCTCGAAGATCAGTCCCGCCCCATTGTCCCAGGACAGGGTCACCGGCGTATCCGGCGTCAGGACGGCGCCGTTCGCCGTCCAAAGCGTATCGCCATTCGGCAGCTTCACATCCTTGCCGATCCAGCCGAACTCGGCGTAATAGGGCCGTTCCACCTGGGTCGGGTGCAGCAGGATGATCTTGTGTTTGAAGAAAATATATTTTCCAGTTGAATTGAAAGAAAACTTAAGATAAATCGATGATCTGTTGGTTACAACAGGATACAGTCAGAGCTTTCCTAATTCACGCCCTCATAATTCACAAGTTCTCTGAATTCACCGAAAATCAATGGTCCCAAATTGGGTCTTATTCTTTAACACAGGCTTCAATTCACAGCCCTCTACTTTCAATTTCACACATGATTTATCAAAATCAGTATTCTGTTTTTGTTTGTACCTTCACTACCACTTCAGCTAGACGATGACACTAATTTTCTAATTTTGTTGACACTAATGCTCTTATTTTGTTGACACAATCATTTCGTTGCAGGGAAATGTGTCTTCGATTTGCTGACATGGAAAGGAAAATAGGTGAAATTGATAGAGCAAGGGCAGTTTATAGC
This sequence comes from Alatinidae sp. Z8VKAUB7J3, assembly GCA_010016025.2. Lineage (NCBI taxonomy): Eukaryota > Metazoa > Cnidaria > Cubozoa > Carybdeida > Alatinidae > Alatinidae sp. Z8VKAUB7J3. Next base: position 239,058,013 of record JAAAKM020721499.1, read on the forward strand.
TATTGTTCTCAAATGTGTGACCCGAGGGTGAGAAAACATGTTTTTTCATTGCGGCCAGAGTCAATTGCACCCATGTTGGCATGGCGTCACCGGGCGACACGAGCGGCCAGAATTTGATCGATATGGCCGACTCCTACGAGCGAAGGGATTTGTTACTTTGCTGGGCATGCCGTGATTCGAAAGGCGGAGAGCTGGCGTACCGTAAAGAGGATTGCGGCGGTCACCACTGTTTGCGATCCGAGTCGGTTGCATGCCGGATCAGTCATTAGAATGTACAGCTGGGTTCGAGCTGGCTCTTGACGAAGGAATACGGCATGTGGAATCGACCTATCGATCGTCGGCAATGGCTCGGCCGGACGGCCGCCACACTCGGAGTCACCTGTTCCGGATGGCTCGCGCCGGTGGCCGAGGCACTGGCTACGGCGAAATCGGCCAAGCGCCGCTGCGTCCTGCTTTGGATGGCGGGTGGCCCCAGCCAGATGGATACGTTCGACTTGAAGCCAAAGCATGCCCATGGTGGGCGCCCGCGCCGGCTACGCGCTGGGCGTGGGCGTGGTGCTGCTCCTGGCCTCGGTGTTTGGGCTCTTGGCCTTCCTCAGCAACCTCGTTCCGCTGGCGGCCACCGCGCCGATCCTGGTCTATATCGCGATCAGCATGATCTCGGAGAGCGCCGCCGCCGTGCCCCGCAACCACGCCATGGCGATCGCGATGGCCATGCTGCCCCACGTCTCCGACCTGCTGACCGTGAAGTGGTTTTAAACATATGGAAAAACCAAGTAAGAAAGAAGAAAACGGATTGCATAGAAAATAGATTCTGGCAATTTATTTAGGAAGTGTAAAAATATCAGATAAGACCTTTAGAAATAAGAGCGAAGAAATTAATTTATAAATATCTGAAAAACAGAGTAAGAATTTAGAAAAAAGATTAGGTCATTCTATAGAGCCTCCTTTAGTTAAAGAAGTGTAGGTAAATCTAAAATTTACAAAGGTCAATGGAGGGGTTGAAGTTTATGGAAAACCTTTATTGTCACTGGGTACGAGGTTGGGAAAACAGTTTAATATGCAGCAGGTATGTACTGTAGGAACTGAAAGAATTTTGCACGATTTCCTTTTTGCTATTGCAGCTTCTTCTTGGCATCTTCTTCAAAGTGCAAGCAGTTGCGCTGACAGAAGATGTACCTACTGTGGATGACAAAGGCTATAATGGCACTGCAACGTAAGGACACCTAATTTGACAAAAAGAAAAAGTCTGAAGACAGGATAAAATACTTCTGCACTTTTGGCAATAGCCAATAAGTCTATTGTATAACTGTTTTGTGGCAAATTTTCGAAACACCTTCTGTAAGGCAAGCTAGAAAAGTGATACAAAGCGAAATATGACTTGAAAAAAATGGTTACATATCAACCATCTTAAGTATGAGTTTACAAAATTGTTGTCAGTTCATGAGGGTTTTCCGGACCCGCCGGCGAGGACGAGGTCGCCCCGCTGACCCGTTTCCGTGAAATGCGCCAGGGCGCCGACGCCGAGATCGCGGGCCGACCCGTCGCTTTCGATGAACCGGGCCGCGCCCGACCGGCCCGGCTTGCCGCCATAGTGGCCTCGCATGGGCGCTTTCACCCCGTTTGGATAGAGCCCGACCTGGCACGGCTCGTCGTCGTCACGCAGCTTTCGCGTCGCCACGCTCTGCGGCAAGTTATGAACTTTGCTCATTGTTTAATTACAGTATTGGTTATTGGGAAGTAAACATACGTTTTCAGGGAGATTTTTCTGGTGAGGGGTCGGGGTCGGGGGTTACGTGGGAGGATCTTTCCATGAGGGAAGAGAATTCCCATGAAGGGGGCATTGGATTTTCCCGCATGATTTAAAAAAAAAACAATGAGAAATTAAATATAAAAAAGGTTTTTTTTTCAATTGAAAGTAAGGTGAACTTTTATTTTAAAGTTAGTTTGAATAAATTGAAAATATTAATCGAAATGAAGGCTGATAGTTTGCCACTGAACAAAACAAGAAAGTTAATCAATGAGCGGTTCTTTTTCGACCCTAAGTGTGGAGTTTATAATAAGAGTGTACATCAGTTGATTTATGAATGTGAAGAGCTGAGTGGTTGGATATTTTAAGTGTTTGGTAGATTTTTTTAATTGGGTAGTTAGAGCATGGCTGGTCTTCGAAGAGATTTTTTGCTGTCGATCCTGTGACGATAGTTCCAGCAGATAAAAGTCTGACAAGGCGGCATTCTGGTAGGAAACACGGAAACAGACATTCCTGTAAGCCGCAGCACCAGCAGGTTAGGGGCTCGAAACTCGATTTCGCCGCACGCAGCATAAACGTCTGCTTGCTCCGATGGCAAACCAATGAGTTAATAATGAAGACTGGTGCGAGAGAGGGGAGTCGACCATCGAGCGGCCGAGCTAACATGCGGTACAAGGGTAGACGTGTTTCGATGGTCGATTGATCTTCGTAGGCTTTGAGAACTTCTTCCGCCAAAGCGAGAGTGATCTTGTCTGGTCGTAGCGCCCGACGCAGCGCGTTGCTGCGTACACGATCCATGAGGTCAGCACGCCCGACGATGAACCCGGCCTGTACACCACCCCACTGAACGAAAATTCACCATGCATGGCCAAAGGCTCTTTTGTCGGTAGACTTTTTTGCACTGCTTTCCACAGACTTCGCCTTCGATTGAGCATAGTTGAGAGATGAAGTCTTCGGAGCTTTGGCAGAGAGACCGCCCATCTTTCCATTCGACCCTGTTATTAGTGATTTTATGGAGAGCCTATTGGTGGCAACGTTCTCAGCCACACGCAATATCTCCTTTAGTTTCCGAGCACTCACCGGGTCGAAGAAAGCTTGTGTCCTCGACTAGTCGAGCCCAACGACGACGGCTTGTCACTTGTGCTCATCCATGGTGCCGGATGTTCCAGGCTCGATTGGCCGACCGCCTTGTGCGGAGGTCAGAGTGAACCGTCACCAGACAACCAGCTTAACGCATACCCGATCTATGTTCCCGACCTGCCCGGCCAGGGCAAATCGGCCGGTTCAGGCTTCGACACAGTCGATGCTTACGCCGAAAGCATCAGCGGCTTAATGGGTGCGCTTATTCTCTGGGTTTTTTTCATTTAAACCCCATATAAATCATACCTGTTCCCTCATCAATTTTCAGTGTTCAATGTTGCGCCGCATTAACTCATTTCTTCCACCGAATTTTATACTTTCTCTTTATTTTCCTTGCCTTTCTTATTGCTGCTCTTCCTGGGATAGTGCTTGCAAATATCTTCTGTGCTCACTTAAAACAGCTCAAAATAGGGCAGTGAAGGCTACTTTTGTTCTTCTGTCTCGGTTGCAATAGAATACTGATAGGCTACTGATTGAATTATCGACTTATCATATCCTTCCCCGTGAGGTGGATTATGGTGGATTTCCTTTGGCCCAATCACAAGAGGTATCGGTTCAATGGCTTTGCTTTTCCACTCCTCTACGGTATTGCTTGCCCATTTAGCATTATGAGGCAAGGAAAAATCTGTGTCGGGTTCATTGTCAAATGGGACGCCCTTTGGAGGAGGTTCTCTTCCCCGCGTAGGTTCTACTAACCAGTACGCCGCAGATCTACTCGCAAAAAGTAAACCAAAAGAAGGAACTGTCATTTCTACCTCTAATCAAGTAGCCGGTAGAGGACAAATTGGCAGTACCTGGGTAAGCGAACCGGGTAAAAATATTGCCATGAGCGTCATTTTTTATCCTGTTTTTTTAAAAATCACCCGTCAATTTGTTTTAACCAAAGCTTTTTCCCTGGCCGTTCGATCATGAATAGTGTAAAGGGGTCACCTTTAGCTAGCAATCATATTGTCAAAATGTAAACAAACGGTAATGGTTTTTAATCAATAACGTAGTAAACGTGTGAAGCTCAAGAAAGGTTATAGATTAATGTCTGTTTGAATATAAAAAGAAAATCGCATATAGATGTTCAAGACTGTAAGAACATGGATTGGCTGGCAAGGAAGGCAAATGTGGAGCAGTATATTGCAACAACCATTGTCGCCCGCATGACCTACGGGGTGCTGTGCTTCGGCCTGATCTTCTCGGTCGTGGGGACGATCCTGGGCGGAATCTGGGCGAACTACAGCTGGGGCCGCTTCTGGGGCTGGGACCCCAAGGAGAACGGCGCCCTGCTGATCATCCTCTGGGAGCTGGTCATCCTGCACGCGCGGCTCGGCGGCTACATCCGCGACTGGGGCGTGTGCGCCATGGCCGTCCTCGGCGGCATGGTCGGGGAAGAATCTTTCGTTCGGCAGGCGGCGGCGACGCTCCACCTGAACGGGCACGAAGTGTCGAACTGTCGCCACGTCGAAGAGGCCCTTCGGGTGGCGGCGACCGGGCCACCGCAGCTCGTGCTCGCGGACCTGCGGCTCGACGGGGGCGGCGCCTTCGAGCTCGTCGATCGCTTGAAGCAGTCGGAGGGAGGCTGTGGCGTGATCGTCACGACCAACATGGGCAGCATCGAGGTTAGAGGTTGGAAATATAAAAGCGTTTTCTTTAGTTGATTTTCTGACCTCTTCTACTTTGTCATAATACCGAAAAATATGATTATATCCCTCAAATGCTTTGGTGATTAGAGTGTCTGGAGAGGTAGAAATTATCAAATGGAAAGGCAACTGAGCAATCTGGGTTAAAATTTGACCGGGCTGCATGGATTCATGGAACCGCTGGAATTTATTGTAAAAAGTATTTTTAACAGCCTGCTTTAGTTGAACCTGAAATTTTATTTATTACTTTAAGGGCCGAAGATTCGTCTCTTATTTTAATGTTGGTAAAAGTTTCGGCCTCATTTTGGTTAGGGGTAATCAGATTTGTGCCTTTATAAACAGAAAAGTCTTTTTGTTTCGGATCAACACCAATAAAGATTTTGTTTTTATTGCAGATGCTTATTGTTATGGAGATAAGTTTTTTTGTCAGCAGTCCTTTCCCATAGTTGCCAAGTTCGACCTGAACGTACGCTACAACTACTGGGTAGACCAAATCTCCAAACCGGACGGTCAGTTTCATATCTGTTCGCAAGGGCAGGACACGATCACCTGCAACAAACTGATCGTGGCAGCCGGTTACACCAAACCCTACATTCCCGAAATCCCGGGAATCGAGTTGACCGAAAACTACGTGGACATGCCGGTCGATCCGGAAGATTTCGCCGATCAACGAGTCCTGATTGGACGAGATCGCAGAACGGCGTCTCGAGCACCGGCCTGAAGGTGACCGGTACCGGTCCGTCCGGCGTCTCGGCGGCATCGATCTCCCAGTCCGGCTTTCCCCGGTCCTTGATGACGCCGTCCAGAACCTCCATGCCGGCTTCCATCGCCTTGCCGAAGGTCATGTAGGAGAAGGGAGCCAGGGGATGGCCGTTGAGGGCCTTCGACGCCTGGGTCAGGTAGCGCATCGGCGCCGTTTCGAAAAAACTAACAAGCTTTGATACACATCAATAAGCAAGACCTTCGCATTTAATATCAAAACGTTTAAATCGATTTACAAGAAATTAATTAGCAAATAACCTCTTACCACTAAAGGAGAGTTTCTGATAAGAAAAATATATTTACATGACACCCTGACTCGACTGTGAAATAAACAAAGCCCCTGAAATCATTTAAATGGACTATAATGCTCGTTTGGCAGTTAAAATGGTCGGCTGGCGAGTCTCCGCCAAGGCGAACGAGGGCTTCGACGTGCTCCGCGTGGCGAGCACTACGGGGTTGTCGCGTTACCTCGACGCACGCTCGCGCCTGCTGGACGCGCGGCAGTCGGCGAACGCCGTGCGCCAGACCCTGGACGAGGCCATGCGGGTCGTCGAAGCCACGGGTGACGACGGCGAGCTGCGGAGCGCGTAGGTGAGCTACTCGGCGCTCGGCGAGCCGAAGGAACCGGTCGTTGGATCTGCTTGTGGATGAAGCGGAGTTGGAACGCCGCCGCGCCGAACTGCCGGCGGATTCCGTGCCGACCCATGCGCGCGGCTATCGGAAGCTGTATTACGATAGCGTCCTACAGGCGGATGGAGGATGCGACTTCGACTTCCTGCGGGACCCGTCGCTGCTGTAGCGCCACCGACCACGCGCCGCTCCCTGGGACGCGGGCGAACAATGGATTTGGGCACGGTGACCAGCAGCGTCGTGCCCGGCACCTGCGCCTTCAGTTCCGAGGTGGTTTCGAGCCGGGTTTCGAAGGTCTTGAGGTCCCGGTTGTTGATGCCGAGCAGGCGCGGTTCCAGCGTCAGCGCGGTAGCGAGTTCGGCCGCGTCGTGCACTTCCACCAGCACGTCCAGGTTGTGCGCCCGGGCCGCGTCGTACAGCTCCGCCAACTGCGAAGGCGCCAGCGCTGCCACGATCAGCTTATTTGACTGGTAATTATTTATTTGAAAGGGCGATTCAGTATAAGTGTGTCTAAAAGTATCAGGATATATTTTATTTTAAACTTAAGAGACAAACAGACACTTCTGCCCTGCTGTCACCAACAATATATAAAAGTACAACATATGTCAGGTTAATGGATGTAGCAGCTTCAAATATTTACTATATAACAATAATTCCCCTTTTGAGCCACTTTTTAATAGTGGATCCTTTTTATCGATCTGCCTACGATTTTCGGGAGCCGTGTTTTTGAAACTTTTTCCTGCTAAGTCTACAGTTTTCAAAATTCGGAGAGTCTGCAAAAACAGGTTACCAAAAAAATACACCCTAAGATTCGATTCCAACTGTGTATTTTTCGAATAAATTTGAGCTTTTGAATTCATCTATGTCCTACCTGTCTGCGATTCTACAACGTCACAAAATTTTGTTTTTATTGTAACAATTATTGACGAAAGAGGGTTATCGGCGGCCTTTTTGGCGCATGAAACAGACTTGATGCGCGTGACCTGGACGGATCTGCGATTGTCTCTTTCTATTCAACTGCGTGTGAGACCCGTCCAGGAAGGCAAAATGTTATTATTATGTATAATAACATATTTACGGAATTGTTTGCTCCGACCTGAGAATCGTCGTTTTGTGAGCCGCATAGGCTGTTTCTGCGGATAACAGAAGCAGCGCAGAAGTATTTTCAAATATTGTTATTGAAAATCTATTAAAACTACATTTTGTGCTCATTAAAGAACAAATGAAACTAGTCGTTATTGACTCAACTTTCTACGATCATTCAATTCTTTTTGGTTCTGGAATTTTGTAACCTTCTTTAAGAAAGAATTGATTAGAATATGGATTAATAATTTAAAATTTTGTAAATTTTTGATGCAGCTATTATATGTCCTTACTTAAGTGGAAATGTCTGATTGATCTAACGAAAAACTGAAAACCTCCAAATTCGTTCTCTTAAAAAAGAAAAGAAAAAAAGTCGCTTATGCCTTTTCTTTGTAGACGAAAAAAATTACATCAATGATTGTTTCCAACCATGATAGAGAAGTTTTCACAATAGAGAAAACAAACGCAGTAATTATCAATTTCGTCTTTTTCTAGGTTAAGTTGCGTGTATTATGTAAGTAAACTGTTTTATGATTGGCCCAAAAGTTCTGTTAAAGAGTTCATAGGGTCATCGTTTATGAATTTGCATTCACTAGAACACATTCACTAGTTCTACGCATTTGCAACTGATTTTAATAGCAAGGTATACTCATCCTGTTGATCCATAATGTCATCAGCAGGCAATGGCATGCAGTACCAAAACAACACTTCACCACGATGATGATGGCCAAATGGAAGGAAGTGAAAACTGTTCAGCTACAAACGGCACGGGTCTAGTTTTTAAAACCCAGAGGCCTAGACTATTTTTAGCCTATTCAAATTATTAGGGTTGTTTCAAAGCCCAAGGTCAAGCTTTGTTGTGGCCAAGTGGATCCAAATGAAAATAAAACTAAATTCTTTAAGTCTCAGTCTTCTAGACCAATTCAACTAGCCTGACCCTAGACTATTATCAAAAATGACAATCTAGAACTGAAACCAGTTTGTCTTATTTGGGACCTTGGTTCTTACTTACTTGGTGAGCTCGCCGTCGCCGGCTAGTGTTCTGCAGCAGCTGCTCGTCACGCACCCGTACATCTTTGCGCGGTTACAGCCAGCGGATTCGCAGGCTTTGTTCGCGTATCTGCAGGCGAGTCCTCAGCAACTGGGTGTTGTGAACCACCAGGCGCAGATGATGCAGGCAGCGCTGCAGGTATGTATTATTGTGTGTGTGTGTGTGTGTGTGTGTGTGTGTGTGTGTGTGTGTGTGTGTCAGTCACTTTGTTGGTTGTGATTACCATATTTTAATATTGTGTTCTAGGAAACAGTCTGCATTGACCTGCCACAAGTTAGCGATGTCCGAATCTGTGTTCCTAAGGTATAAACTATACTTAAAACACAATGTATTGAAGTCTTAAAGTACAGTACAGTCAGTATCGTTGAGAGGGGGTCCAGCAGGTCAGAGGTCTGGGGCCCGGGCTGTGAAAGGGCCCGTGAAAATTGAAGGGCGTGAATCGTTAGTGATCAAACACTTAGAGACTGCTGTTCCTATTAAACACGCCTTACATATGGGAAATGTCACAACATGAGTGAAAAGTGAACTGACTTCAACTCTTTCAACTCTTAACAATAACTTGTAAGAGACAGTCGCAGATGCTGAGAAGACATGATTCTATAAAATCTGAAGGGCTGGTACAATGTTTGTCACCTGCTGTAGACGATGTTACGGAAACCACGCTTGTGGTGGGCGAACCTCTACGCCGTCTTGGAGGTCTGCTCGGGGCTGACGTGGTTCGCCCTGGCCTGGCTCGCGCTGGGCCGGGTCACGGGGTTCCAGGAGACGCTGCTGCTGCTCGCCCTGGGCTTCATGGTCGTGGGGGCCATGCCGATGCTGGCGCCCGTGCTGCGCACGTTCGTGGCCTACCTCATGGCGGTCGGTCTTCCGCTGACCGCGTTCGCCGCCGGGCTGGACGGTTTGTTGAACGGAAATTGCATGGGCCTTTTTAGGGGGTGGGGGAGGAGGGGGAGATGGGTGGCACCATAATACATATCTGGTTATTTTGTTATAGGTAGTTCTTGTGTAAAAATTAAGGAAAAACAAACATGAATAAACAAGTAAAAACTACGTATACTTGGAGTAGGACCAGGCTGCGTCTTCACCTTGCCTGGTATTTGGAACCAGGATAGTATCCGGTATTTTTGTTGGGGCAATCTAAAACATCGTAGTGTACAAACAATTACACCTTCCCTGGCCCTCTGCCCTGTCACTGCGTAAAGTCTACTGGATTCCAGATCACACCTTCAAATTACCACGTGGCCCAACCTTGTTAAGGCTCTATATTCCCTATATTAGGGCGTAATAGCGGCCCATTAATGCTACTCGCAGCCAGAATAGCCGAATATTTACATATTTGGACTCCCGAAGGGCTGAAGGGGATCGTTCCCGTGGTTTTTCTGAAATAAACTCGAAGGAACAATAGTTGGACGATAACGATAAGGAAGACCATGGAACAGATGAATCAAAATACTTTGACCATCAACACATTATAAGGCTATTCAGAACAGGACTAAACAGAATTTCATAATGAGCTCTTTCAGAAGGGCTGTCTCTAATTTAATTACATACAGATACATGGGCCTTAACTAAACCGGGTTTTGAGGCTATTTCCTGTTTATTAACACCTTCAATACGAAGTGCCCTGGTCTAAGCAAAAAAAAACTTTGTGCCCACATCGCTGTTTACTTTGGCAGCGCTATTGCGCTGCCCACAACGAAGCAGATCAGGTTCTTCTAAAGTGCCAGTTTGGCAATTCTAAATCCACTCGTCACCTTTGGACAAGTTTCATGTTTCAATTTTTGATGAAAATGGTAAAAAATTTGAATGAGAACTATTGAAAGTAGACTGATAGTGGAGACGACGGCAAGCGGCCCCTGCGCAAGTCCGTCGTGAAGGCGACGTTCACCTACAAGGGGCTGATCGCCGAAGTCCTCGGCGTCGACAAGATCGCGCAGACGAGCCAGTGCACGGTCTACCTGCCCAACGGTGAAGACCTCGCGAAATACCGCCCCGAGTTCGACCCCGACGACGCGGACGCCGACACCCACCCGGTCATGTACTGGAAGGCCTCCGCCGGCAAGGAGTCCGGCCGGATCACCGGCGGCAACTTCGAGGCGCAGGACGTATCGGTGCCGGTCGCCGAGCCGGACCGCGCCGACGTGGTGATGGGCATCCGCCCCGAGGATCTGCAACTGACCGACACCGCCGCGGCCCCGATCTCGGGCAATCTCTACGCGCTGGAGCTGACCGGCGATTCCACCCTCGTCACGCTGCGCAACGGCGCCACCTCGATCTGCGCCCGTGGTCCGGCCGATTTCGAGGCCGGTGGGCCGCGCGACGTGCAGCAGGCACAGATTGCCGAAGAGATCGAACAGGGGCTGGCCGACGTCACGAGCCTGGACGAGGACCGGATCATCCGCCGCTTTCTCAACCTGATCCAGGCCGTGGTCCGGACCAACGCCTTCCAGCCGGCGGCGGACGGTGCGCAGAAACCATACATCTCGTTCAAGTTCGAGTCCGGCAAGGTCGATGGCCTGCCGCTGCCGAGGCCGATGGGTTGTCGCGCGGCCTTCGTGGAAAGCCCGGACTGGTTTTGGCAGCCGATCGAAGCTGATGCCCAAGACGGTGCGGAAGGCGGACCGGGTACTCATTTCAGGAACCGATCCGCGGCCGCCCCGGCCGGCACGGCGCAATAGGCGATCCGCCCGAACAGCCGGTATCGGTTTCGCGCGACCCGGTCGTAGATCCAGTCCCGGATCAGCCTTGGGATCCATCGCGCCAGACGCGCCCCTTAAAAATTCTAATTTATGGATACACGTAAAGACATTAAACTTAACTATAAATATGCGTGTCCGATTGCAAAACGATCACTCTGCTAAGATATTTTCAGATCAATTGCTGGCAATTGGAAACGGAAAGCTCCCAGTTGACTCAGTTTCAGGATGTTTACAAATGCCTCCTGAATTCTGTAATTTAGTGACGTCAGAAAATGATTTGGTTGAAAAGGTATTTCCGAATATTCTTTGAAGCAAATCTTCGGCAACGTGGTCGTCCCGCACCCGTCGCCGAATGAACTCGCGCAGCGGGGCGCTGAATTCGTTCCAAATCTCGCTGGTCGTACTCATGTCAATTCTCCGCGCAGCAGGGCTCACCGCCAACGGTGCAGCATGGCTCGCCCTGCGTTTCGGGGCAGCACTCAGTGGACTCGTCACTTCCCGTGACCGGTGCGTCGTCAAGAACCACGAATACTTCCCAGCTCCGCAGGAAGCGAGACGCGATCGCGAGAATTGGCCGACTCGACAATGAGTTCGATCATGTCGCGAAGCTAAGAAACCCGGTGGCTTCGAACAAGACGGACTTTGTCGAAGTTTGTCATCGTTTTGGGGATCCGTCGCGGGTGTGGTGTCCGTTCGGGCCCAGCGTCGGAGGGCGGGCGTCGGAAGGACCCACGTCGGAGTGGCCCAGAGGACTCTTCGGGCGCGGGAGGTTTAGGAAAATAAAAACAGTTCTACCTATCTTAAGAGCCAAAAAGAACACCAAAAAAACAGTGCGAAAACCGGACATTTTGGAAAACAAAAGCGCAAGATTTTGGGATATAATATTTTGTTCTAGTATTCTATTTTTGAGAATAATAACTTCCATTTTCTTTTCATTTCCATAGGCAAGAAAGGAAACTATTTTGGAAAATAAAACAGTTCTAACTATCTTGAGAACCAAAAAGAACGTTTATTGACTCGCTCACATATTCGGTGTCGCATGTCTTTCAACTGCGTGTGTCTCTGTTCTTCATTTTCATTTTTGACTTGCTCACATGCTAATCGCGTATTCTAATCGTGCGTGTCTTTTCTCTTCATTTTCATTTTTGACACGTCACTGGTGTTCTTCCAACCGCGTGTGTCTTTGCTCTTCATTTTGATTTTTGACACGCTCTAATTTTCGCTTTTGCATATCTTCTAATTGTAGCCGAAGGCATGGTCGCCATTCTGGAACCGTTTATCGATACCCTGATCATCTGTACGTTGACAGGACTAGTGATACTGTCTTCGGGCGTGTGGCAGGAGAAATTCCACAACGAATTCAGTCGTTTTGATACTGAAATTGTCCAGGGCCACTATAGTGAGCAAAATCCACAGCACGTTGAACAACTATTTGCGCACCTGGATATTGTTCCGCCCGCGGATGATCCGGTACAGGGAGGACGGCTCGTCCAGCGCCCCGATCTGGTTCAGCAGGGTGGTCTTGCCGGAGCCGGATGGCCCCACCAGCGTGGTAAACTCCCCGGCCTCGATGGCCACCGACACATCGTCCAGGGCTTTCACGGCAACGCTGTCCTGGCGGTAGATGCGGGAGGTGTGTTCGACATTCACTAGTGTCATCGGCATGCCTCACTGTGGGTTGCGCAGACGGCGCAGGGTGAACAGGTCGTCGTGAAGCAATCATTTTTGTCAGGTTTAATTTCAACGTTGCTCTTTGCTTCCGTGAAAAAAATATTTTTTTTTAAAGAAGTAATTTAAATAATAGCATTGGATTGCAAACCAATTACATCTCGTAATCATATTAATAAGAAACTTAAATTCAAAAACTGGGTATTCAGCTGATATTTTGGGTGTCATTCGCTACTCAATACCCTATTTCAAGAAGAGTTATGTTGACCTTTCTATTATAATTCACTTTTGTTTGATTGAAATGATAAAGGCAAAGGTTGTTGCCTTAAGCAGACGGTAAACAGAGGGAAAATGTCGTAAAATGACGTCATCAAGGCTATCAGGCGAATACTGGCAAATTCAATAGATAATCTTATGTGACAACTGACGGTAAATTCACATGTTTCATATACTTTATATAGCCCCCTATTCGCAGTTCACAGATAACAAATATTAAAAAGGACGTGTTTCGGTTAGGAGTTGGTAGGTTAGAGTTAGGGTGAGTGTGAGGGCTAGTGTTAGGGTTAGGGTTTGGGTTAGGGTTGGGGTTAGGGTTAGGATTAGGGTTAGGGTTAGGGTTAGGGCTAACGTTAAGGTTTGGGTAAGGGATAAGGTTAGTGTTAGAAATATGGTTGGGGCAAAGGTTATGGTTAGGGAAAAGGTGGGGGTTAGGGTTAGGGTTAAGGCTAAATTTAGGGTTAGGGCTAAGGTACTAAGCAGAGTCTTTGGTACTTACATGATATACCCCCTACTGCATAAGTTGTTCATGCATTGATGCACTGCAAAGAATTCTTTTGCTAGTATCTTTCATCTAAGCATGAGAAAAGACAAAGAGAATTTCTCTTCTCCCACAACTGTATAAAGTGGTATGCCCTAGGGCACTATTCTTGGACCAACACTTTTCAACTTCTATGTCAAAGATCTACCTGTCCTTCTTTCAGCAATTTACATAATTTCTAATGGAAATTTTTTTCTCCTGTTCAAATACAAAGTTGACTGTCTTAAGAACATTTTTTAGGTAAAGAAACCAAAAAAAGAGAGAACGCTTTTTACGTCTAGTTTGGTAGTACTGGCAAAAAAAACTTCTAAAAAATCAGGTACGTTTATTAGTAATTTGACATAATTTTCTAGCGAAGTATTGCATGCATGTTCAAATACAATGTTGGCCGCGTTCCGGGCTCAACCTGTAATATAAAATAAGGTATTCAGAAAAGAATTTGACACAAAAGAAGACAAATAGGAAATCTGACTGAAAAAAAAATATCTAAGAGACAGAAAGGAACAACACAGAAGCCCTAAATAAATTAAATTAAAGTTTTCAAAATGATTCTAAACGGTGCATGTTTCAAGAACGTCTGTTGATCTCACAAGACCTCGCAAATAGCCAACTTAATACAAGAAAGACATGTGTTGCTCTGTTTATTTGAACAGTCAGTGATTCAGTCAGTGATTCAAATGATCATTCATCAGTGATCAATGATTCAAGTGATTCAGTTATCAAACAGTCAGTGATTCAAATGAATAGCTCATATCTGTTGAACAATATTTATCAACGTATGATGTGTTTAATACTGATACGTAATCAAAAGGAAATATATGCTTATTTAATGTTTTTCATTAATCCTCTGGAATTTTTTTCTTGTACGACACCAACCGCTACGCGATCGCGACCGACTACACGTTGGACATGACGATGTTCACCGAGCCTCAGACCGACTGGTATTCCTACGTTGGAGCGTTCACCCTCGGCGCGCTGCCCTTCTGGTCGCACACCAACTACACGGTCTCTTGCGTAGTGCGCGGCGCGGACCATGAGGTCCTCGGAACGGTCGAGCGCAAGGACTACCTGACCGACGTCCAGTGGTTGCCGTTCATAGGTTCAGCGGCATGCCGACCTTCCGCGCCTGGCGTGGCAGGTCCAGGTTGCGGTAATCGATCCGCGACTGATGGCGCTGCGCCAGCGGCGCGCCGCCGGTGCGCGGAAACAGCGCCGTGATGTCGAAGGGTTTGTAGACCACCTCTGCCCCGTGTTTCGCGGCGATCTCCTCGAACCGCGGCCCCGCGAGGTAGGCAAAGGGCGACAACATCGAAAAATAGTACTGGATTTGTGGCCCAGAAAACAATCAATGAAAGTTAGAGCGAATCACAAAACAAAGATCAAACGTGCTCCCTTTTCCACAACTAGAAATATATGTAGTCCTTTAGGGAATATGCATTATTTATCTCCCTTGCCTCAGGGGTTGTGGGGTGACGCCGTCCCCGGAGGCACATTTATTGGACCTTCCGACTATTCTGAAAAAAAGGTTATATCAAATTTTATTTGATGTCTCAGGGGTTACGCGGTTCAGAAATAGTCGTCCTAAAAAGACATAAGACTTTGTATTAACTGCATATTAACTAAATCTTAATTGATGCTGAAGCAAAAGACAGAATCATGAGGCAGTTTTACTTTCCAAGAATTAACTGACTTAAATGAATTATTTAATTGAAACAATTTTATTTTTTGAATTAAATGACAAAAATAAATTATTTAACAGAATAAAGTGACTAATTGACAAAATTAAATGACTATTGTCAGTTGCATTTGGAGTTAATCTGTAGTTCAACATCTTGAGCACATTGGGCACTTATTTAGGTATATAGCAAGTTCTTTCTCTTGTTTGGAAGTAAAAACAAACTTAGAACTCTCCTGAACACAATCTTTATCATTGTTTGTACTTGAGGTACCCTGCTCAAGATCTTGTGTTTTACTCTTGTAGCATTTCATGGCATCCACATGGGTAAACTTCTTCAAAACAAATTCTTCTGTGGGGTGATCGGTGGAAACAGAAGCAGTTGCAGGATCGTGCGGCCGCGGAACCGGTAGCGGGCAAAGGCAAAGGCCGCCATCGTGCCCAGCGTCGTCGCAATCACCGTGTTGGCCAGCGCGACCCACAGGCTGTTGAGACCGGCCGTGATCAGCCGGTCGTTGCCGGCGAGCTCGCCATACCATTTGAAGGTGCCGCGTATCGGCAATTCGTAGAGCACGGATTCGTTGAAGCTCATGCAACTCCTGGTTGTGCTCGATGAATAATTTCAAGAATTCACTGATGATATCCTCTTTCTCATCCAAGAAATCTCTGCCAATGTAAATATACGTGCTTGATTCCACCACCTCAAGTGCCACCTTTCTTCGTTTCGTAACCACGACTTTATCGTTGCCTTTCACCCGATGTACCGCAGTGAGCGTTTTAGCTGTGAAAAACTTGACATTTTCCATTCTAGTTACGATATTGTCCTATAGCTCATCTGCGGCGGCGGTAAAACTGCCATGTCTTGCAGCAGTTTCAAATGCTCTCAGTGCGTTAAGTGGTGGGCCTTTTGGTCGCGGTGGTAAAACACTCATAAATAGTTTGTAGTTTTTCTATGCCTAAGAAATAGTAAAACTCATTTGCGAGGGTTAGGTCAATCATTTATTTTTTCGCTCTCGAGTCATTCGATACAACAGCAATCAACCTTGATTACTGAATATTTGCATTTCCCACCCGCCCCGTCCTCCACGACCACCGCATTGAGATGAATGTAAAACCACCATCGATGATGCCTAACAAGCGCGCCGGCGTTTTTATTCCGCATCCTCCAACGCCTTTCGCATGCAACTAGCAATCCGGTTGATCTGCATCTCCTCCTCCTCCTCCTCGTCTTCGTCGTCCTCGTCTCCCCCATGCTCCTCGCCGAGACTGCCATCGTTCTCATCTTCCGCCTCTTAAGGTGCGCACGAACATCATCCCATATATTTTGCTCTAATGACGTAACGATTATTGTAGTGGCAGAAGAAGAATCACCAGTTGCAACCATAAAATATTAATTACTTTAGTTAAAGTAATGACTTTCCCGTCATATACACATCATATAAATTTCGTTTTTAGTCAATTCCTGCATAAATGTATCTTCAAGCAGGAAATCACATAGATCGTCACTAGCACCCAAATGACTAATTTTATCAGCACATGTATTAGGTACACGATCTTGTTAATTTGTTTTTTAACCATTAATTGTAGTTGTGTTTTTTTGTTAATGATACAAACATTGTAACATGTCACGCTTATCCTTAAATTACTGTAAATCAACTGATGATGGATTATGGGTGATCCGAAACATGTCTTGTAAACTAAAACCATTCATTAGTCGTATTTATCAAGTGTCTCACAAGTTTCAATGAATACTAGAAAGTTTGGTGCGCAGGAATTCCAGATAGGCGGGACTGTGGATTGCCGCCACCGGGCCAAGCCCGCACAGATCGGGCGCTTCCAGCTCGAGACCGCCGTCAATCGCTGCAGACAGCAGGGCGTCCGCCCGTTCCGGCGTTTCCGGGTTGGGCTGTAGGTTGCCCATGACCAGAAAGTTTTTCGGATTATGATTTTTCTGTCCGTCGCGGAAAAACACCTTCATCGGTCTCGCCTCAAAATTCGTTTTCGTTTCTTTTCCTTTACTATGATCGTCCAAAATGCGGATAGTATTACGACTACAACTGTGTCCCTTTGTTGTGGATGATTATTTTTTGTTTTTGTTTTGTGGGTCGTCATCATAAAAAATGAGGGTGAATGGTGGTAGAGAAACATATGATACTAAGGAGTATCCTTGTTCGTTTTTTATTTTTCTTTTTCTTTTTCTTCTTGCCTTTTGTTTGTTGTCGTCCATCATTTGACAACAAAAGACGACTGCGTCGTCTCCAAACAAAAGAACCATCACTGCATCTCCTCTGACAAAAAAAAATCGCTTTCTATTTCTGAAATCTCAGGGATACTGTACACCAGGTAATCTGTTACGTCTCCCATTACAACGCACAGGTAACCTCGTAAGTTATCGAACGAGTAAATGACTCCCTTCAAAACCTTTCGCGATCAGGTTTTCACCACTCTTTTGATACTTGCGTATTGCCAATTCAAGAAAATATAGAGGGGAAGGGGGGCAAGGATTTTCTTATAATGAAAAACGGAACAACATCGATAAAACATGCCTAAACCACTATCAAAGCCTCTAGCTTTCAGGCATACCGGCCGTTCTAAGTCAGAACAGCATTGTGTATATTCCCAATAGTGTTAAGTTTTAAAATGAGCGGCTTCTAAGCCAAATTGGCTACATCATTTAAGATTATTTTTATTAATTAATTGAGGCGGCGGCGATCAGCGAGACCTTTGGTTATTGCGAGATCAACCTCAATATCGGTTGCCCGTCAGACCGGGTTCAGAGCGGCCGGTTCGGCGCCTGCCTTATGGCGGAGCCGGGGCTTGTTGCCAAATGCGTGCGCGCCATGCGTGATCGCGTATCGGTGCCAGTGACAGTGAAGTGCCGGATCGGCATTGACGACCAAGACAGCGAACGCGATTTGACCCGTTTTGTTGAGTGCAAAAAATTCCTATTTAGACAGATAGTTTGTCTAGGCCGAGTCAGGCCAGCCATAATATATTAGCTAATATGCAGGCTAGTATCCATCACTATAAAGTAATATTTAATTATTATTTTTGTTATTGGATTAATCAGCTTGATCAACTAAAGTAATTAATAACACAAATGAAAAAAATAATAATATAAACCGTATTATGTAAAAATAAGACCTCGCTGTTTATAGTATTTACTCAAGGTTCTATTCAGGTGATTTTTCGGTGCTGAACCCAAAAATTTGTGTCGTGCTTATAAAAAAGTAACAAAAATGTATATAAACCAATTTTTCATACATTTTGTAAAGTTTTTTTTTTTTTACAAACCACGACTCATAGTAACCAAAAATTAGAAAACGCATAAAAAAAAACTGGCTAGTGAAGAAATATTGTTATTCGTAGCTGATTCAAGAATGGCAATTCTTATCTCAATGCACATTGTGCCTTCTTATTCAGTTTTGAAACAACACAAATTTTGTCTGAAAGACTCTACTTTCTACCCTTTCTTAGTCCTAAGATATACCATCTGGATATATTAACAACATGGTCTATTTTGACAACCTGGGTGCACATAAACTATTTTGATTTAGTTTAATAGTAGCAGTAATAGTATCAGCGGTAGTAACAGAAGTAGTAGAAAAAGTGGTAGTAATATTTGTCGCCCTGGCTGCATTTCATTCCCCAACAGTATCTGGTAAATTTTGCAGTCTTCTACCTTAGTTAGCTAGGATGAAAGTGAATATATCACTTGATGTCTTTTTTATGCCATTTCATAATTCAATAATTGCCTCTGTGGGAAACAATATTTTGATCCCTTAAAGGGACCAAAACCTGCCTGATTTTTAAAAAGAGCCTGAAACCCTTAAAAGTGACATTGCATTTAAATTGGGTACTTACCCATCAGGATAGCTATAAAAGGGATGCACCTCTAAAATCAAAATATCACCCTGAATCAAAATGTGACATTCATTTGTGTGAAAAACAAACTTGACCTGCCTCCTCCCTATTGTGCAAACATATACCCTAGATCATATATATTTCTTAAAATTACCTTACTTTTTAAGTCCTTATTGAGTTACATGTCAACACTGGGTCAACCTTAGTTGACTCCAGCTGTGAATGAGTACAACTGGCTTACATTCATTAGTGAACTGAAACAATTTCCCAACTCGTCGTGCAAAAAACTTGAGTTTATTTCCGAGAAACACTTTACATCCAAGTTTATCAAACAAAAGTTTAAAGCCAAGATCCACAAGCTGGCTTACTGAAATCAAGTTCTTAACTAACGTAGGCACACATAAAACGTTCTCTACATTCACTATGTTTCCATCTAGATCAAATAATTGTAACATCCCATTCCCCTCCACTTGTTAATTAAAGTTTTTCCTAAGATCACTAGGTACTTCCCCCTTTTCCGAAATCATATAACTTATTCCTAACCTCAGAGCCAACATAGTAAAAAAAAATCATTTACCACACTATCAGCACTTAGAGACTTATTATATTTTAATACTTTTAGTACTATTGCTCACTTTTTCTCACAAGAAAATCCTCCTTCAAAACCAAGTTATCACAAACTTTTTCATTTTCATCTAAATCTTTTGTCAACTTTTTGACTGAATGCGTCTGGAACATTAATGGGCTTGAAAGAAGGGCTGCTTGCCCTCCAATCTTTTTTATATGGCACCAAAACTTTTAATTTTGAATCACGTTAGCTCCTTTAAAATTTTCAATAATATTTCTAGCTATTACAGAGCAATGCAGTCTATGATATTGTTTTTATGCCCTTTTGAAAGTATGCATGCACACAGGTTTTTTGTCTAATTAAAATTCCTCCATTTTGGAGACTACACGTCATATCACACGTCTGCAGAACGCGAGGCATACAGTAATAGGATCGCCGATTCTTCCTACCAGGTCACCGCGTGCTATCGGACGGAAGCGGACTCTTACAGTGTATTGCTTGTTTCGGGGGTCGCACACGCATATAGTCCGTACTCCGTATATAATATATGGAACGAACAGAATCAATACTGTTGTATATCATTACTAACTGAGCAAGTCCCTCCTTCGCGTGGATATCTGACCCTCGCGACCGGTGCTCCCCGGTTCCTGGAGCTCGCCGTCGATATGGCGCTTTCGCTGAGGGAGCACACCGAGCTTCCGATCGCGATCGCCACGGATGCCCGCCTGGGCGAGCTCGTCCGTGAGGAGTACCCGACGGTCTTCGACGCCGTCACGCGGGTGCCGGACCGATTCCTCGACAGCCGGGGTCGGAAGTACGGTGTCGCCGAGGCGAGTCCGTGTGCAAGTCACGGATCGGGTGAACACACTCAACGGCCGAAGACCCCAACTCGTCTGTTCCCCCGACCACCCCGGGCTTCACACCGCCTCCGGCCATCAACATCGTCATCGCGTTGTTGTTGTGGCCACGGCCGAGCGAATAAACTCCGCCGCGTTTGTTGTTGTCCGGCGTCCTTCCGAATTCGCCGGTCCAAATCACGAGCGTGTCCTCTAGCATCCCGCGTTGCTTCAAATCGGACCGTCTTTGCCGGGGCTTCCTCGCGGGTGAGGGCGGCAACCGCCTTCTCACGCTGCTCGGGGGGGAGTTTCACCAGCTTCAGCAACTGCGCCTGATTGTCGGCGATCGGGTGGCCGGTCAGGTTCTCGCGCAGCTCGGGCGAAAGGGCGGCGGCGATCCGGACCGCTCGTTCTACTGTGCGTCTCTCGATCCCGAGCTTCTCTGCGGTAACCGTCGAGAACGCCCCCACCTTGGCGCTAATTGGTACCCGGGCTGAACGTACTCGGCGGTCTTGGCGAGCATAGCCAAAGTAGGGGATAACGGCAGTGATGCGATGTGGAGAAGATCTGAACAAGGCATCCCCCAAAAGACATAGCTCCATAATACTGTCATTTGTTGGTGTGCAGGTCGGCTGAATAATAAAGACGTCTTTGCCACGCACATTTTCAAGGATTTCGGCGTCGATTTCGCCATCACTAAATTGTGTTACGTAACAACCAAGTGTACATAATGGATGAATAATCAATAATATCTGTAGGTTGCTAGGGCCCGATCAGAACTGGTTGCTAGGGCCTCACAAAACGTATTATGCCGCCGCTACTCTTCTGGTACGCGCTGTTGATAACCTGTTTCCATATAATGTGTTTTTTTTTACTGCAGTATTGTCCTCAACAGTCCTCAAAACATATTATTCTAATAGCGATCTCAAAATGCAATCCGGACTTTTACTGTTAGAGAATTATGTAAAATCCAAACTCTTGTTTTTTGAGATTTTTGTTCGCTTCAAGCTTGATTTGCATATTCAGTTAGGTTTCACTCAATTTAAGATTTATTTACTCATTTATATTAGTACCTATTGCATATGTTTGCTGTGATTGTTTATTTAACTTCTGTTCGTTTGGGTTTCATTTATACTTCAGTAACAAAATATATTTGTTCGTTTTAAGCTTGATTCTTTTCATCACTTGAAATTCTTTTACTTACAAACTGATCGGCTCAAAATAAATCTTTTTTAGTCACTTTCTTCAATAATGATCATAATTTGCTAATAAGTGCTATTTTAGTGAATCGCAAGATATGAATAAAAAAATAAATGACATTAACACAAGATTACTGGGATAGAAAATGGCACAAACAGTTTGTTAAGCTTGGTTTCCACTATGAGTTAACATGAGTTAATTCTGATATGGAGCCGGCAGCACCTTTGTCGATGAACCACATCATATCGCCGATGGTGATATTCACGGTATCGGTGGCGCCGTTGTCGATGCCGTCTTCGAGAACGGCGTAGGTGAACGTGTCGCTGCCGGTCGCGCCCGCATTCGGTTGGTAGGTAAAGGTGCCGTCAGGATTCTGGCTTACTGCTCCTTTCGTTGGTAGTATGAAAAAGCTTCCCGCGGTCAATACGGAATCGACGTCGGTCGTTCTCTTTTTATTCTTAAGAAATAAACTAGAACTTTCAATTTCCAATCAAAGGAGCCCTCTCCGAAGTTTATACGAGCATCCTTTTCATAAGAAGCATGTGTGCCCCCAGATCATAACTGACAATACCTGCCCCTGGGCCCTGGGTTTTATTTATCAAAATCGTAGTTTTTGTTAGCTGACATTTGACCTAGTTTTAACAAAATGGCTTTCTCATTTTTTTATGCAATTGGGTCAAAAGATTTATTTGTTGCCTGACTTTATGGTAAAATGAGAAATTTTGAAACACCGGAATATATTTATTTATTGAAAGTTATTAGAGAACTTGAATCACGAACAACTCTGTAAATGATATAGTAGGTACACTACAAGGCAAGTGTTCACGTATATTTGCTCAGATGAAAGTGAATGTGTAGAACTAGGGCTACTGAAATTTGCTCACGATGTAAGTGGACAGTAACAAATTGTGAACTCAGAACCGCGTGTCATGAGGGGGCTCGGTGGCGAAACCACTGGGACCCAGCACTGTCTACGGCTAGAACACAAGGGACAATGAGAATCTATATATAGAAGCCGGCTGCATGCCATGCCGGAGCCCGGTGGAGAACCCGCCGGGACCAAGCTAGTACATAATAAAAACATACGAATCTAGAAGTTCGTTATGTAAGTTAGTTTGTAAGTGGCGTATATTATTTTGCTAAGGGGTATCGGCTTTGGCTTTACGCTGGGGCATGGCAAGCCGGACTTCGCCTCGTTGAAACCGGCCGATCAATGCAAGCCGATCGACTATCCCAAGCCGGACGGCGTCTTGACCTTTGACAAGCTGACGAACGTTTCGTTTTCGGCGACAAACCATGAGGAAGATCAGCCGGTTCACTTAAAGCTCGCCGATCCCAGCATTCCGATCGAAATCAACCTGCCAAAGTGGGCTGAGCCATAAGGTTGAAAGAAAGAGTGGTCAAAACACGAAAAAAATTCCATTGCTAGTTAACCACTTTGAGGGAAGGAAAATCCCTTGGACCAATCCTCATTCCCTCTAATTTGCCTCTGCACATACGTATAGGCTAGAGCTATATTATATAACAAAACTACTGGGCCCCTTTATACCCACATGTGCTGTTTCTATAGGTTAGTTACTACTTTTTAAGGGCAAATTGCTGGCTATAATGTTCTTCTATATGAGTGCCGGGCGTCACAGTAGGGCCGACCATTCCACGTTGGGCGACACGCATCGATGTGGCGTTCGCGACAATGGCTTGCTCGAACGAGATTTTAGTGCCATCCGCAAAGGAGGTGACCATACAGGGGTTCTGCTTCCAACGTTCCGCAAACGCTTTTTGCGTGGCGGGTGTACGATAGGGGTCGTGGAGACCCTTGATATTCCCGCAGAGGACGGGCTCCAAGGAGGACAGTCGGGGCTCGGGCTCATCTCATCCAATCATCAATCAGGGGCACACGTGCCCAGAATGGCACAATATAGCGTTCGGTCCTACCCCCGGTAGAGCGCAAGACCGCAGCCAAACGGCTCATATCGAGACCACCAGCTTTCCGAACTGATCTCCGGCCCGCATGCGAGCCAGCGCTTTGGGCGCGTCGGCCAGCGGCGTCACCGAATCGATCACCGGCCGCAGGTTCCCTATGCCGCCTATATTCAACGGTGCGAGAATACCTAAATCGGAACATAAGTTTTGGCAGCGAGAAAAAGTTGATGAAAATGAGAACAATCATTGACAATCAAAACTTTGGCCTTTTGCCTCTCGAGTTTTGGATATTATTTAGATTTTAAGCATATCTGAGGCTCTATATTTCATGACTGAAAACTGATAGAAGTAGGAAACTTGTCATGTGAATAGAACTTACAAGGATCAAGCTTGAAAATGTATTTGTTATTTGACGTTGACGTTGGCGGGAACCATAGTATGGAAATTAGAGGCTAGAATGCGTTAACTCTAGCCGACCCTGAGTTGGTGTATGGATATATTGAGTCACCTTCGTTCAACAAGAACTGCCAATTGCTTTGCCGATAATGTGACGATTGTGACCTCTCCCAATGTGATGGTCAATCCGAGACCGTCTCAGTGGTTTTGGGAGTGAGGTGGGAGGTTGCGCAGCACTCTTGACCGAATTCTATTCCTTGTGCGATCGGCACTCACTGCCGGGCTGGGAGCCACTCGCCAACGAAGCGCTCGGTCTCATCGTCGGCAATGTCTACCCCCAACACGTCCAAGCCTGCGATGCAATACTCAGCCAAGGGCTTGAACGCGAAAGACGAGCCTTTTGGCACGGTGTGGGCCGAGGTCTGTACTTTAACCCCATCCATGTTTTTCCTTTTACGAATGGTCTAATTGAATAAAAAGCTAACTAACTAACTAATTAACCAACTAACTATCCAACTCTCTATCTTATAATTTAACCAGAATACGAGCTATGCTTGCAACCTAACTAATTTTGTAACAAAGTAACAAAAAACTAACTAACTAACTAACTAACTAACTAGCTAACTAACTAACTAACCAACTAACTAACTAACAAACCAACTAACAAACCAACTAACTAACCAACTAGCTAACTAACTGAAGGGTTGCCCCCCTCTTTATTACCTTACTCTTTGCACTAAAGCTGTTAGCACTTTTAAAAAAGCTTCTTATTCTAATTAAAAAGCCCCTCTGTTTCGATAAAGACTTAAAAATTGGGACAAACAGTCAAACTTTAGTGTAAAGAGACACATATAGACATATATGGAAGGAGCAACATTGATACTTACTGAAATCTCCTTTGGTGAAATTTCATCCAACATAAAGTAAACCTGCAAGGAGGCAAAGGCCAGCCCGCCCATGATCGTAACCGCCATAGAGGAGAAAAACGCATCTGTGAGCAGAGGGACCATTCCAAGGATGGTTGTGGCCGCCGCCAGGAGCACCGGCCGCAAACGTGACACCGAGGCTTCGGTGATGGCATCCACCAATGATTTTCCTGGCGCTGCCTCTCGTGTCAGGTCGATCTCCTCAACCAATACGATACCATTTTTGATCAACATACCTGGGTATCAGCTATGTTTCTGATTATTTCCTCCAATACCCCATGATTGCAAGCGCTAATCACCGAGCCGCCGCTATACGGCGAAGGAATATCTTTACCATCTAAATCAGTACAAATACCACCGGCTTCATTAACCAGCAATATTCCGGCAGCTGAGTCCCAGGCTCCAAGTTCACCATCAGCTGAACTATAAGCATCCATTTTACCGGCAGCCCCATATGCCATAGCTAAAGCAGTGACAATACGCAGTCGGCTCGATTCGCTCGATTTTGTTCTCGTCATGCTGAAGTCTTGACCGCCAGAGGCATTCGAAGAATCACTTACGTCTGTTTTGTCAAGAAACAGCATCCCAAGTTTTTCACGTACAGGTAGGCCTACTGTTTTGTTTCATTCTGTTTTTCTTCTTGTTTCTTGTGTTTTTCTTGTTATGATGGGAGAACTTAAAAATACTGTGTCCAGGCTCCGGCCATGGCTATCGATGAGCAAGGCACAGGCACAACTGGTTCAAGAATGGCCAATGGCAGTTTCGCAGGTCACCGGGCCCTGGAACAGGAAATTGCAGAATTTTATCAATGTCGTTCTGCAATAGTTTTTAGTACTGGTTATCAGGCCAATCTCGCAGTTATTACTGGCCTGGCTCAACAAAACGATGTGCTGGTTATCGACGCTGACTGTCATGCGAGCATTTATGATGGTTGCAAAATGGTATCGGTACATCAATGGCAACAACAGCCATAGTCGCTCGCCGAATCGGCGAGAAAAATAGAGAAGATGCATCAGTTGCCGCTGTGCAGTCAATCCTACTTGGTATATTGATCTCACTTCCAATATCTCTATTAGGAATCTTTTTCGCTCCTGATCTACTTAAGCTTATGGGAGCCTCAAAAGAGATTGTCGAGACAGGATATATGTACACTGCGATTATGATCGGCGGGAATGTTCATCTGAGAAGGTTTTACCATGAGTCCGCCAGCATACTAAGAATGGATAGTGGCAACTTTGATGAAAGTCATTTTCCGTCGCAAAGCGTAGTAGCGCAAATGGCACATATGACTTTGGCATTGCAGTAGTCCATATAAAATGAAATAGTCATGGACAATGGACACCCACCTTTGGATATGTTCCACCTGTAGAATGATGAAAGAAAGTTCACTACAAATCAAACGTCCACCTGAGGTCAAAAAACAAATATTCCATGTTGTTTAGTAGTATGTGCTTACACTGTGTAATTGGTTTCTTAAATTTTTAGGTAAAGTTTCTTTTCAGTTTCTTTTATTTTTGATATCCCAATGTAGAGTTATTTTTTTTTGTTCTAATCGCTTCCAAATTAATTAGTGAAATGTCAAAAACAAGTAACACAATTTGCACTCAAGACAGCTGCTATTACTGTGCAGTGTCAAACATTTTTCTCCGACAGCGCGATTCCGGAACTCGTGCTGAAATCCAAGGAATACATAAGAACGCGCGGTCCTTATCATATCTTCCGCTTTCAGCCGGGACACACAGGCGTTCCCGGTCAATAAAGCGCACGCACAATGACCCGATATTGTCGCGCCCGCGACCAGGCTACGTGTACACTGCGCCGGTCACAATGCCGGCCGGTTTGGTCGCTTTGCGTAAATCACCCGCGCTGACTTGCTTGTACCGAATTGCTCAGCGAAAACGCCGAGCCTGCCACTCCTGCAAAGGTTGCCTCGGTGGCGACGATCGACGCCGAACTTGCGGAGATCGTTGCGGAAATCGAACGGATCAATCTCCGCATCAACCGCACGGCTGCCGACGACCCGCCGGTGACGCTCGCCGTGCTGCAATCGGTATTGCGAACTGACGAAGTCTTGCTCGAGTACTACCTCGGCGATCTGGGCAGCGGAGTCTTCGGACGCCCGCGCTGATCCTTACCGACGACGAAGTGCGTCGCTTCGGCGGGGTGAAACTTCCCGTCCTTACCGGCCACGGCGAATCCGACGATCGGCCCTCCGTCGTCGACCGCTCCGACCGACTCGTCGAATCTCAATACGAGGTGGTCCTCCTCCCGTTCGATCTTCTGCACCATCGCGGGCTTCCATCGGATCTCGCGCGCGGAGACTCCGTAGAAGGACGAAAGAGCCCTCACCGATATCGCCAAGCACAACAGCCGCCTGCCTTTTGGTCATCCTGAGGCGTTCTTCGAGGCCTTCGCCAACATCTACGTCAACGCCGGACGTACCATCGCGGCCAAGATTGCCGGGGAATCGCCGGATGCTTTTGATACTGACTTTCCCACGGTGCAAGATGGGGCTGTCGGCGTTCACTTCATCCTGACAGCCCTCGAAAGCGGGCGGCAGCGGGGTTGGGTCGATGCCTGCGGTTCAGGTCGGAACAGGTTTGTTGCGCTCTCCCGAAGCCAATCTGCCGTCGGCATGGGCTAACGCGATAGGCCAGGCATCGCCCGAAGGCACGGCAGCCACCCGTGCTTTTTCCGGCCGGTTGGGACGAAGTATCAAAACCGCCTATGTCGAAGCTGCAAATTCCGCAGATACGCCGGAACCGGCGCCCTATCCCGTGCAACGCGGCCTGACAGGAGCGATGCGTGGTCAGCGAGCTCCACGTAAGTGGAATTCGCCACGATCACTAAAGCACCGCTTCCACAAACAGGGGTGCACGAAAAAAAAAGAAAGGGAGCATCTCTCGGTGTACCTGGCCACAGAGCAGGGAGTTTGCCCCTGGATCCGCCGCCGTCGGTGTCGGTCAAGGTGTCGACTAGCGGCGGGAATTTTGGTGGGGGGGCCCTCGGTCTGGGGTCCATCCGGCCTGAAATCACCCCGATGTTTTGAGAAAGCCATTCAGGGGCTGCCCTGGCCCAAGTCGATGCGCTTTGCGGATCAGGAGTTTCGGTGGGTCCGCCCCCTGCATCGGGTTCTGGCCCTTTTCGACGGCCAGGCACTTTCCGGATCTCTATCGCTCAGCGGGTCGAAAGACCTTTCCTTCTGCACGGAAACGGCGGGGCACCGCTTCCTGGCGCCGGGTGTTTTTTCTGTTACAGCGTTCGACGACTACGTGGCCAGGAGCGGGGCCGAGGGGCCCGCACTCGGCGCCGCGCCCGGCGACGACGGATCGGGCGACCCCGGCCCGATGGGTCCCCACATCGGGGAGATGCCCTTCACCAAGGCCCGGGAGCTGGTGGTGGAGCACATGGTCGACAGCCGCTCCCGCATCGTGATGCCGATGGGCGCCGCCAACGCGGACCTCGATGGCGGCATGCACGAGGGCGTGCTGCTGGCGCTGCTCGACACCACCGGTGCTATGATATTCAAGCCTCAACAGACGCTGCTATTCGTTACCTTAGCTATTTGCACAAAAGATTTGATGGTGATTGGCTAGTGGCATTGGCAGCCTATAATGCTGGCCATGCCCGGGTAGCGCGGGCTATTAAACGTAACAAACGCGAAGGAAAAGCCACCGATTTTTGGTCCCTCCCCCTACCGCGCGAAACCAAAGAATTTGTACCTAAAATTTTGGCGATGTCACACATAGTTATCAGATCTCGATTCTTTCACCATTGATTATCAATAATTTACTTCCATGTGATTTATTCTTTCAATTGTATCCATATCCACAAAAACATCGATTAAATCCATATCAAACTCATCGTGAACATTCATTAGATATCGGTCAAGCAATTGATCTTGTCTTTGCTACTGATCTCTATCAAATGGCTAAACCATTACATGTTCCATCGATTAATGATTTAAATCTTATGAAATTTCAGAACTCGTTCAAATCACAACTGATGCGAAACACGCACCAGAGCAGAGGCTGGTGTTTGGTTGAAATTAGATTCCAGGACTGTTGGTGCTTAATTTTCTTGTCTCACATGTCCAGTTTAATTGAAAAAGGTTTTTTTTTAAACAAAAGAAAACAGGTTTTGGATTTAAGACTCAATTTTGGGCTGCCAGAGAAGTTTTGGCTACGCGAATTGGAGACTTTAAGGTTTTTTTGTCTTGATAATTGAAATTTTCTTTCAAAGCAACAAAAGAGGGCAGAGTTCCAGAATAGGCCTATCCAAAACGATCAAATCGTGAAGAAAGAACTCAGCAAATTTAAATTTTCCCCAAAATTATGCTGCTTTGGTTATACTGTAATATAGGCTACCGTAATCTGTTCTCTTTACCATATAAGGTCAAAATATAGCAAGGAGGAGCATTGATTGTCAGAACACAATGCAGATATAAATCTGCCTCACGGATGGCACTAGAAGAGCTACCACATTCATCAAGTGCCGCTGCTAGGAAGGCACCAACAACAAATGGTTCAGCCTTCTTACCAACAATTTCACACAATGCACGGATGAATAACAAACAACCCTCCCGGGCATTAGGAGGGGCCGTTTTCCCTCTCTTTGAATCCGTGCCGACCGAATTGGCAGTAGTGACACTCGTAACGTCGTCATCTACCAAACTGCTTAGACTGGTGGCACTGTGCGCAAATCGATTCCAATTCTGACCGTGAAAGCGCCGCCGGGTCGACCAATCGAGCGTCGTCGGGAGTCGCTTCCGCGTCCAGAGACTCCGCATGCGACCGATGGTATTGGATGTGACGTTCACCGGGGCCATGGCAGCGCCGGCATCCGATGGCGAGTTCAGTGATTTTGGGGTGCTGGGGCTGTTCCCGTGAGAGGTTTCCGACGTGACAGAACAGGCAGTGATTCTCTCTCAGAGCATCCATCAGGAAGTAGCAAAACCTAATAATAAACATGGGTTGTCCCAGAAGCACTGTATCAGGTCCTTCAACTTTCAACCACCTAAAAAGACTATCTGGGAAGGATAAAGTTATGAAGTCACTAGAAAAGATAGCCAAAAAGATAGCCGAACAAAGAAAATACTGAAACGAGAGTGTTACTTTTATTGTAATCCTACTTTCAGTGCATCAAACTTTCATTAGAAATTTTAAAGGAGCTGATTCGATTCGAAACTGTAAGTTCTGGTGTCCTTTTTAAGAGTAAAAAGAGATTGGAGGGTAGGCAGCCCTTCTATAAAGCCTGTTCATTTTTAAAAAGCATCCAGTAAAAATTTTTAGACAGCCATTTTGTTCAGCATAACAGAACGCTCCAGGAACTATGTCTTTAGGGATACAGGGAATGTAAACCCCCCACAACTATGCAATTGGCCCATGAGCAAAGGCACCTATGAATAGCCCGGGTGTGATAACCGCAAATGTAAGCTGGAATACAAAGAACACTAGCTCTGGAATGCTTCCCGATAGAGTATCAGGAGTAATACCACTTAAGAAACTTTTATTCAATCCTCCAACAAAAGCATGAATATTCCATTCTCCAGCAACCATGCCAGTTGTATCAAATGCGAGACTGTAACCAACGATCGTCCATATTACAGTTACAACCGCTGTCCTAGCCTAGTAGGTAGTATTAATAAGCTACAGAGACCCAGGTTAGCTCCGTCACACACCAACGTCTAGCTCCTTTCCAGAACTCCAATTAAATATCCGGGGATTCAACCAAAGCAAAAGAATAGAACTCCAAAAAATTCAACACTATTCCAGTAAAAAATGGTCCCACTGCCCAACTGCAACACAAGTGGACCGTATGACAACATACTTCACATCATCTTTAACTGTAAAAATGAAAACGGAACTTTTTGAAAACGCTTTCCAGAGTGGTATAATTTAAAACGGAACTTTTTGTATCAGTGTGGACGGAGAACATTTTGCGACCGGCACTTTTTGACTAGGCTGACGTCAGTATCAGTCAGTATTTCACACTCCGAAGGTCTCCCACTGTCATTCAAAATGGCGGATAACATGATACTTACAGTGATGTTGACTATATTATCGTACTTGATCGCGTGTTTGGAGTTGGGTTCTTGTTCGATGTTGGCTTTGGCAAACTTCTGTGGCTCAAGAAAGTCGCCATACAAAGAGTCACCAACTTGTGTTTTGGTTTCTATAACTGACTCGGGTGTCTTGAGAATGGCTGATTTGGGTTCGATGGGCCTAGCTTGCGGCTTGCTCTCAACGGTTGGCAGAAAATCTCTTACAGTTGCAGATTCTTGGTGCTCCTTTTCAGCTTTGAGTTGAAATATGGCATTTGCTTAAGTCGAACAATCTCACTTTCCTATTCAGATAAATTTTACTAAAACAACTTCTTGTTACAATGGAGGAATAGGAGGGGGTTCTTCATCCACCCTGATCCCTTATTAGCAGTGCTTATTAAAAAAAACTATTGATCTACCGAAAAGTCTTATCTAGGTTTAATAGTTAAATTTATTAATTTTTTCAGTAAATTTTTGTGTTTTTTTCTCTAGACAAGCTTTAGCCAACCCCCCTGGTAACCATTGAGGTTTATTAAAATTTACATCATTTATTTTCCCAACTAATTGTAAATAATTGGTTGTCGCCTCTTTAAGTATAATGCTTTTGTCAGTGTCCGTTCTATATTCATTTCTAATTGCAAAACTTCTAAATTTCTTATAAGACCCAGAAGTCATCGGCATGAATTGTATATAACTTGAATAGTTTGAAAGATTGTTGCTTGTGCTAAAAAAGTTTTGCTAACGTTCCGTGAGGACCGTGCGCATCAGCGTCTTGTTGATGGCCGTGTTGACCAGCTCCGGCGTGTACTCCTTCGCCTTCTCGATGCGCTTGTCCTCGCGGATGCGGTCGAGGATGACGATCGTGTCGTTGATCGAGTAGCCGACCATGGTCAGGAAGGCGGAGATCGTCGTCAGGCCGAATTTCACGTCGAACGTCGACCCGGCGTAGGTCAACACCGCATCCAGGATCGCCAGGAAGCCCTCCTGTACATACTTCACTTTTCTTCAGCTCCGCGGTGATATTCACAGGTACTTTAAATTTACTTCATCCTTAGTATCTGACCAGTCGAATCATCATAGGTAACTTCGAAGACCACACTACCTTTCCATGACAATAAATAAACGGTTTGAATAGATATAAATCCTTTTATAGATAAAATCAATCAAAAAATTTACTGGACATTTTGATCAATTGTACAGCAATGGTCATCAGTATTAAATCTAAGACAAGCTAAAGTGAAATCAAATAATAATCAAAGAGTAAAATGAACACAAGTCACAGTTAATAAATAAATGAAATCCAAGACGAACAGAAATTACAATAAATAATCAATTCAAACTTAGAACGACCGAAAATTATCACAAATAGCACTAGGAATAAGCCACGTCCAATATGCCTTCTAAAGACTAGAAAATAAGTTGTTCGTTACTGAATACAGTTTTTATTCTGGAATAGGCCAACGTAGGTTGCGCTTAGAAAGCTATCAATCCCAGCCACGGCGAATATCTGTCCGCTTGCACTTAGGACAATGCAAGGCATTGGTCGGACGATTCTCGCGGCGTGCTTCACGGCGCTCATTTTCGTCAAGAACCTCGGCATCGAAACGGTGGCCACAATTGTTGCAGCGAAAATGGTTGCGCTCAGTCATAGGTGATACCCGCGTTACCTATAAACTCGTTCCAGGTGCGCGGCATGACCTCGATCGAGTACCCCTCGAGAGCGGACGGGGGCAGGTGCGGCAGGGCCGGGCGCGGGCGGCGGAAGTTCAGCAGCTTCATCGGGGTCCTTTCGCGTGGTCCGGGCGCTCTGCCCAGCCGTCCTGTTCCACCAACGCGGCAAGCCGCTCCGGTCCGTAGTCTTCCTCCAGGCGGGCAGCCAGCGCCTCGGCGATCTCCTGCGGGGCGCCATCGCGCGGCGGCCACCAGCAATACTGGGCATCATTGTGTCCGCAGACGGACCCATTGTCAGTAGAGAGGGAGACGTTGTTGCAAGAGATGGGGATGTAGTTAGTACCGATGGAGACGTTGTCACCAGAGATGGGGACGGCTGGGCTGTTGGGCCAGGAGTGATTATCGAACTTGGTTGCGGTAGAGGTGTAGGTGATGATGTTTCCATGCCGAGAGATGGCTGGAGAGACGTAGGAGATCTAGTGTCACGTTTTGTAAAAATTTTCCTGGTGTTGTTTGTTTTCGACCAAACTGATAGTTTAAGAGCTATAATAACAATAATAATTTATTTTTATCCCACATCATATACAAAAATGACACTTGTGGAGTGTAAAAAAAGAAGAAGAGAATACACTACGTACATGGCACTACAGAATAAAATACCTGAAAATTTAGAAACTTTACAAGGAAAGAAAAACATTCAAGACACTTCTAATATTCACATCAAATGACTCATCGGTACCAATCATCTGACTGATTGCACAGCCGAATCTTATTTTTATATCTTCTGCGCTTTGCGTTGGTGTGCGGATTGCAACCGCAATATCATTGGTAACCTGGTCTCCAGCAATCGGGACAATTGCTGTATGCCTTATAGCACCACCGGTATAGATGGAAATATCAGTTGTACCAGCACCAATATCCACCATGCAAACCCCAAGATCCTTTTCGTTATAAAAAGCGATGAATGTTTTCAGATTAAATAACGGATTTACGCTTCCTGCTTTGACGATTGTTAAAACACCCTTCTCGCTCGTAGAAACAACATGTCGGCCTAGCTCCGAATAGTTTCATAACAGCATCGCCCGATAATTACCAAAATAAAGCAGCCAAAACATACCTTGACCTTCCTTGATACAACAGATTCATTTAAAGCATCGACTGCTTCGATATTAGAGGACACAATGGTTTAGAGTGCGATATCCCCGATGGCAAGAACATAGATACAACAGTCTTTAAAAGTTGGCCGTTTGGGGGTGCCAACGATGATCCCTGTGATCTTTGTAATTATGCTACGGAGCAACACCATTATTTCAGTCCTTTTATTCTGCTTCTTTTTGTTTTTTATATGGTGATCAATGGTCTGTAGCTTGATGACAATCGCAGATACGAATCGAAACGAATTTTAAATACATGGACTATATAGACATTTTGTTGCTTGTGGATTGTTTTTTTGATACCTATACCACTTTTGCTTTACTATGCCTGTGTTGTGTAGATATAGAACTTCCTATTGCACTAAATTTTGTTTGTGAACATTGTTCTTTCTTGCTTTTTCACACATGCAAGTGCATTATGTTTATTTATATATAAATAACATATGTAAATATATATTTATATATATGTAGATACAAAAGGATCAACAAGGTATATTTACCAAGAATAAGGATAGGAACTGATGTTTTGGGCCTAGCCCTTTATCAAAGTGATAAAGAATAATAATGTTATATTTATTTATTTATTGGGATACTTTATCAAAGATCACAGTGAATTCAGTAGAATGTAAAGTTGAAGTTTTTAATCGTAGCAAAGAATTAGTCGAAAATGCCAAGAACAAGAACTATGATGACGATCCGGCCCTAATCCTTCACCAATTGATACATTTGACGATTGTACATTTAGAGTTCGAGTTCCCTTTTAAGTTTCAAGCGTGATGGAGGAACATCCCCTTTCTGACACCCTCTTTTTCCCAAGCTCATTCGATCGAAATTGTGAGATTCAGGGCAGACAAAGCACTGCAGGCCTAAGGGTAAAGGTTGTAAGCTATTCTCCGAGACATATAAGATTTTTACGGAACGGGTGGTCGTAAAAACCTTGGATCGCGTGGGGCTCATTGGATTGGATGATCTTTACATTCTACTGATTGCAATCTGGCCTTTCCAACTCGCAAGTATTTTCATTAGCATCACAATATCATAATAAAATATGAAGAATGCAGTGGCGTGGGGAACTTCTGGATTCGTAGAAAAAGATGCGAGAAAATTCAAGTACCTTTAAGTAGAATTAAACGTCGGTTAATCATTACTATTTATCAGCTTACCATAAATGATTTCAGATTAAGCACAGTTCTGTGTTTGATTGCAGAGCCCGCTTGTGACACAGACTGGGAAATCGCCTCGAGGAGGGCGGTTTTACCCTGTTCAAGATTTTCATTAAGGATTTTACTGCCGGCTGCAAATTGCCTCTCAACGTTGTGGGAGCTTTGGTTCAGGCGGTCTTCAAGTGCAGTAACATTCTTGTCGAATTCCTCCATCGCCTCGGTGCCTTTTGTGGCCAAAGCGGAGGAAACCCGGTGCACGCCCTGATTGAGGGTCACCGGGCAATCGATGGCATGCGCGTACGCCTCGGCACGGACTTCAACGTGAACGGCCACAGCGCAGCGCACCCGCATGATGAGCGGCTGCCCGCAAGCGAGACTGTGCGGTGCGCGTGCTGGGCAGACTATGAACTTGGTGAGGTGCAAGGATGAGCCATACGATGCATCGCAGCGCCCGCCTTGTGGTCGTGGAGCGGAAGACCCGTGTGCCGACGCCGGAGCAGGTCCCATCTGCTGCGCTTGCTCAAATGGGATGTCTTGGGGCCTGTCCCCGTTCCACGTCCACACGCAGAAGCTGGTCAGCAGCAAAGCCGCAAGCACCAGCGGTGCCATCCAACGAGCAAGATGGTTGGTTCCCCGGTCTTCGCAGTAGGCGTCTTTCGACCGCTTCCCGTGAGTCCTCATCGCGATCGACTCTACCTGCGCTTGGCTCTCTTGCTCACCCGTGCTTCGAGTACCACTTGAGATTTCGCCGTTACCCCAGAGTCACGTTAAATTTAATATATGATATCATAATCTCAATTTTCGGAGTTTAGTCTACTGCTCACTCTACTTCCGTGTGGTGTAGAATGAGCATTGTCTTTTTACCGTTATTTCCTGAAAACTTGTTATTTGAAATAATGATCTTAATTTCAAGACTTTAGCCTACTGCTCGCTTTGCTTCCGTGTGGTGTAGAATGAGCATTGTTTTTTTGCGACCAGGTGCCCAAGCGGCATCTTGAGCGCCCATGGCAATCCGGCCCAAAAAGCCAAACCTGCGAGGTAGGCTGCCGACAAGCCAAGCTGTTCTTTGACAAAGAAGGTGCCGACGATTGCAGTCAGCCCCGAGACACCGGCAGCAAAGTACACCATGAGTGGTGGAATGAACGACCAATGGAATTGTCGCCTGAGATCAACAAAGACACTGTCGAACCAGTCGGCGATCCGAAGGGTGACCAGATTGAAGGGGAAGAGAAGAAGCCTAAGCGCGTTGGCGTTCCCAAGAACATGGAACCTTCGTCGCTGACTCTGGAACAGGCCCTTCAACTGCTCAGCCTGCCACGACGACTGGGACACCATCCACTCACCAACAAAGTCGTCAACGCGGGTGTCGGTCGGTTCGGACCGTATGTGGTGCACGACGGCGTCTACAAATCATTCGGCAAAACCGGAACTGCCGAAGTCAGTGTTACCAGTGTCTAACTCTTAATTGTTCAATATGTTTTTATCTATCTTTTCAACAGTTTCGTACCGTATTCGTTTCGTACCGGGGTTTAACGTAGTGTTACCGGTGTCTAACTCTTAGTTTTTCAGTATGTTTTTATCTATCTTTTCAACAGTTTCGTACCGTATTCGTTTCGTACCGCAGTTTAACGTAGTGTTACCAGTGTCTAACTCTTAATTGTTCAATATGTTTTTTGTAAGTTAAAATGATAAATTTAATGAAACTAAAGTGAATGAAGAAAATCTTTAAAAAGAATTAAATGACTTAAGATAATAAGAAAGTTAACTTATACCAAATGATTTAATTGAATCATTTTTAGAAATTATTAATAATGAGTATTCTACAATTTTAAAATTTGAAATTGCCAAGTTATTATAAGTTTTAACCAATGAAAACATTTAAGAATATGTAAAAAAAAAAGGATGAATGTCGGAACTAGGGACATAAAATGCCAATGCGTATCTTTCTCAAACTGTTTTATTTGTCTTATATACAAAAATGAAGCCACATTGTTCGGCTACACATTAAAATTTTTTGTGGTTTAAGTGTATGATATGCTGAACTAATAAAATATATCTATTTGACTTAAATTATATTAAAATTGCATTAATATTAGGCTAAGTTTTTTTTTCTTCTGAAACACATTATCGCACTCCTATGAGTTGCCTTCTTCATCTACTAAATCATCAACATTTAAATGGCTGGTTAAGTAGTAGAGTCTTTCAATTTCATCTTTCTCAGCAGGCCCCACATTTGCATCTGCAAAGCGTTCTTCAAGATAAAATGGAGGGATGGACTGAGAGTAGAGCGTTACCTGAATGTCATATGCTTCATTTAAAGCTTGTTCATCAAGAGAGACTATATATTCGATTACGTCTGCTCCTGTTAGCTCCCGAGCTCGGTAGGAAGTGATATGTTGTACTCGTCAGACTTGGCCTTTGACTCAGTAGCAGATGATGAAGGTAGATGCTGTCCAGACGAAATACCTCCGCAAAATCAAACACATTATGTGGCTCGATAGGGTACGGAACACCATACCTGTACATCGTTGGTAAGGCCATTTACTTCACCTACCCACTGAAACACCTGTCCGACTTATATTCGACTTCGATCCAACTGTAAACGACTGGGGAAGACCTCGTGCTCAATATGGCAACCGTCCTTCATGCAGCGATCATCCGCTTCTCGATCATGGATGCACCGCTGCTGATCGCCTTGAATGGTGCTGCCGGCGGTGCCGGTCTGTCTCTCCTGTCGTCAGCGGATTTTGTCATTGCCTCGTCGAAGGCGAAGCTGGTCTCTGCCTATACGGCGTCGGGTCTGACGCCTGATGGCTCCTCAACCTTCTTCCTTGCAACGCACATTTGGATGTCGCCGACGATCTGACCGCCACCGTGTTCGCGCACGAACCGATGTTGCTCAGCCCGTCGAATATCGACATCGATCATCTCGGCCGCGTGTGGGTTTGCGAAGTCGTGAATTATCGCCAATTCCGCAACAACGACACGCCCGAGCGGAAAGAAGGCGACCGGATTCTGATTCTCGAAGACACCGACGGCGATGGAAAAGCCGACAAGTCGACCACCTTCTACCAAGGTTTCCTTCAGGATGAAGTTTACCCGCGCGTTCGAGAGCTCGAACCTCGAAAACAACATGATGCCGTACGTATTACCGAGCGGGTGCTTCACCGTGTGCGGGTAATCCGTCTCTAACGGCCGCAGGCGCTGCTCCCACCACTCATCTGGTTCCACCAGGAGAATCAGGGCCGGATCATTTGCACGGATGTGCTCAATGAGACGATCCGAATTGCGATTGGTCATGAGGACGTTGGCGGCAGGACGTATTCTCCTTTTAGACCTTGACGTAAAACAAAGGCGTTTTGCGCGCCTATCGCAAGGATCAGGGAAAAGCCGAGGAAAAAACCGGCGCCCATCGCTTCGTACAATTGCAATCTCCACTTCGCGTATCTTGTATCGCTGGCTTTGAGTCATTATTCAAATTAAAGTTAGTTAATTAAAATCAGGATACCTAATGAAGCTGGATAGCCAACAGTTGCGCGCCCTCTCCTCGTAATATCGAATTCATTGATCACTCCTGACCGATGTTCATTTCTAGAGCAGATTACGAGTATGCGTGGTGTGCTTAATCTCTCAGACGTGCGAACCCCATCCGGCTCTTCGCATGCGTTGGAGATGCCAGACCGGAACACGGTCGAGTGCCCGAAAGGGAAACAAACCCTGACCCACTTTGAGCACGGAAAGGAATCCCGCTCATGTATCTACTGTCTCTTGTCCTGGTGGTTCTGTGGCTGGCTGCCCGGTTTCGGCGACAGTGACGTGCTGCGCCTGCAACAGGTGGCGGCGGACTCGACGGACCTGAACCCGGATCTGGTCAACCCGACCGCTCGGGCCCTACTTCCCTGGTGTCGGTGAGGCCGACCGGCAACGGCTGCAACGGCTCGTAACCCGGCGCACCCGCTGCGCGCTCGGCGCGGCTCGCCAGGGTGGCGCCGATGTCGGCGGTACTCCAGAGCGGTGCGGTTTGATTTGCGAGCCCAGACCGAGCGTAAAACGCCCTTTGGAGTAAGCATTGAGATCATGACCAATGTTCGCCAGATTCATCGGGCTGCGCGCAAATGCCACCGCAATGGATGTAGCCAGTTCCACTTTCTCCGTGTGCTCCGCTGCGAGCAGAAGCGGGAAAAAGGGATCGTGGTTCATCTCCGCGGTGCGCACACCGTCGTAACCGGCCGCTTCAAGAGCCCGCACACATATCTATATATCACTTGCAAGACCACAACACACACTGTTTTATAAACATCTTCTGTAAATGATATAGGCACAATATCGTCAACAACCGTGGTCAAGAATGACTGAGACATAGCAGGCAAATTTATAGGCAATTTGAATGTTTTTTTAAATTTCCAAGTTCATTGAGCAGAAAGCGTACATTTTGCATCTAAGAGTTGTCTTGTAGCTCTTGCTTATCGCAGCAAGTCACTTTTCTGGCACCCTTATTCCGTTCTTTTTCTTTTTTTAAATCTTTTTTAAAATAAACTTGTCAATTTGGTCCCCACCTTGAGTCACCTTGGTCCAGTGACCCCCAATATTATTTTCTAGATCCGCCCCTGTAGTGGCGTGTCTGGATTTGCTTTTATAAGTTTTGAGAAAGTGAAAAAACTTTCTGTGAAATTTAATTCAGAAATACAAAAAAAAAAAAAAAACACTTAAAAGAGGTAGGATGAAATTTATGCTCGTCATTGCCAGGATAAGATAAAAAGATCCTTCTCTCAACTTTCACTTCTGCTCCAGTTTCAATGGCTGTTCGTACAGCCTTTGATGCCATTTTCCTGAAGTGAGGCGTTTCTTTTTGTATCTAAAAGAGCAAAGACATTTTTAAGATGATTATTTTTAGTGCCAAAGAATGGGATTGCAAAAGTAAAGAATTCCTTTTCATGTCCAAGACCCACTTTGTGATCTGTCTTTTGAAACTGTAGCAGAGTTCCGAAATCCTTGTCTTAACAGCTCTGTTTTTCGAATTCTTTGTGGTTAAGATAAAAGGATTTCTGTTTGATACTATAATGCTTCTTGACAACTTCGAATTGGCTTAAACCCACGCTTTGATACAAGATACAAATTTCTATAAGAACATTTATAAGCGAAGGGCAATTCACTTTACTTTAAAGACCTGAACGAGATTTTTTTTTAAAGTTTGATTAAATAAAATTCTTAAAACTGAAATCTAATCCGTTTTGAATGTTTAGTATTTAAATTTGTTCGACACAACCTCTTTCTTTCCTAAAACCATGTTGTCGTTTTGTCTTAAAACCTTATGTACACCGTCGTTTAGTCTCAAGCTAATCCTCCTGCAATTGCCAATCTCATTCTTGATGCGGGGTAACGAGAGATTGATCAAGTGGACAGCTTCACTTACCTTGGCGCCACGGATGCGATGGAAACAGGGCGGTCGGCGATGGCGGTTTCCGTGCGGACCCGCTTTGCCGTTGCATACGCCGCCTGCAAGAGACTCTCCAGGGATGCCGGCACGTGGCCGGTTGTCCGCGCCAGACGATGCGCGGCCTTGACCTGCCCGAGGACCTGGGGTTCGCCGACGACCTGACTTTCAAGAGACGACGCGACGCGAAAGAGGTGACGCGTCGCATCCCCTCCCGTTAGTACAAATCCTCGAAACCGACCAAACATGCAATGGCGGAATGTGTATTTATATATTTGACTCTAAATATATTTGTTATTCTACTGTAAAATGCAATTGGAAAAAGTTATAGTTGTTTGCAGCTTCTTAGTGATGTGTATTATGTCACTAGACTATAGGATGGTAGAAAATTCTACTAGCTTAATAGGACCAGGCCTGATTAAAAGTAGAAAAAGGCGATTTATAACTTTCCCGTTCGGAAGACGGCATCGAGGGACCCCTGCACCACCTCGTTGGCGATGGCGAACAGCAGCAGCACCGGGATCAGCGAGAGGCCGATGTAGGTGACCACGAGTTTGGTCTTGAGCTTCGCTCCGAGCTTGCGCCCGCGATACTCGAACCAGAGTTTGGTGAGGTTGCGCAGCAGGACCCCGGCCAGAGCCGTGATCAGCACGAAGTTCACGTTGCGCAGGAAGAACAGCAGGATCGCTCACAGAAGATATGACAGCCTATGAATTTAGAGGAATGTTTCGAAGATTCATCAGCAGACGTGGAGCACCTGCAACAGTAATAAGTGACAATGCAAAGACATTCCTTGCCACTGCAAAGCACTTGAAGAAGATATGTGTAGAGAGAGAATTGCAAGATTTTTTGTTGGCCAACCGCATTGATTGGCATTTCAATGTAGCCAAGGCACCGTGGCAAGGCGGCTTCTTTGAAAGGGACGCGGTTTTTCGTCTGGTCCTTTGGAGGTGTCTCATCGTCTTTCGAGACAAGCTTTTCAAAAGCATCCATAATTGTGTCACTATAAAAAATTGGGCATTTTTTCATCGTTAACAGGTTGTAAAATTACAATTACAATCTCATCTAGCTATAAAAATCCAACTTTATTGCTAACAAATTGTTTGTTTTTGCTACGGAAAATCGATTACATGGCTATCAGGCTTGCTAGAGGGTACTTAAGTTTAGTTTAGTTAGTTTAGTTAAAAAATATTCGATACTGACCTGCACCAGTGCGGACAATAGGTCAGGGGTACTGGGATCGATTGAATGACTTTGCATCGGAAAATGATAATTATCTATAGCTATAGCCTTGGGTTGCTACAAATGAGATTTCAAGGGGTATAGTTATAGTAACCGGTTCAGCAACACTGAATCTGTCCTAAGCCATTTGAAGTGTAAAGAAAATTTCATCACTCTCGAATCGCTGATCGACGATTTCACAGAGCAGGTTCACCACATCTATATTCGCCCATTCGTTATTGCCACCGATGTTATAAGTCTCACCACTGATTCCTCGCTTGATAACCAGTTCAATTCCAAGGCTATGATCATCCACGTAAAGCCAATCACGCACCTGTTGACCATCTCCATAGATGGGCAGCGGTTTGCCACTGAGAATGTTCAACAAACACAGAGGAATCGGTAATTCGCGTCTTGCAAAGGCGTCTCGAAGCGAACAACGACAGACGTATCCGAGCCGCCAATCGTGACCGCCCCGGGAGACACCGAAGAATCGTCGGCATCGCCAAACACGTCGTTGAAGCTGCGCGTGACCTGGATGGCGCCCAGCGTCGCTGGGCTAATCGGCAGGTCGTCGACAAAGTCCAGCGTCAGCTCTCGAGGAGCTGAATTGAGAATCTGGCCATTCGCCAACGTTCAGAGTATGCGGGGTCCGCTTTGGGTCAGTTTCGGACTTTCAGATTGTTCGGTTGGACCGTCGGTGCCATTAAAAGATCGAACAAATTTGTATGAATTTGGGAACACGGCTCATGGACGCAATCATCGTGGTGGACATGCAGGTCGGTCTACTCAAAGGCGCCCCTAAGCACGATTTGCCGGGGGTTATTGGCCGAATCAATTCGCTGGCGTCCATGGTGCGTGGCGCATCCGATAATATTTTGAAAGAAATTTTGGATTGATCACTGTTCGTTCTTATGGTACAGTCGTAATTCACTGGTTAACCATTTAATATGAATAGATGATCTTCTAGAAAACCCAAGACGCGTCTTTACAAGGACGTAATTGACGTTGAAATGAGGCAGCCTGGATCAGCGTATCCAATTGTAGTGTCTTAAATACGCAAGTGTCAGCCGAGAAAAAATTTTAAGTGTCATTTATCATGTGCGGCGCACCTGCGTCTATTGTCATACCGGCCTGTTTCGCTGCTGGCATGACTGGCGGCGCGCTGTGGGCCTTGTGGCCGGGCATACTGCGGCTCAGATCAGGGGCCGATGAGGTGATCACCACCCTGATGGGCAACTTTCTCGCCAGCATCCTCCTGATCCACGTCACGTCGGGACCGTTGAAGGACCCGTCGGGTTCGGGCCAACAGGCTTCCAGCCGGCCGATCGAAGCTGTCCAGCTGCGAACGTCCGGAAATGCCGTTTTCTCCGTTGATTTCTGCCCATGCGGGACGCGCGGCGTCCGGTAGCACCAATAGGCTATTGGCAGGCCAACGACGACAACGGCGACGGCAGCGGCAATCCAGCCGACGCGATATCCATACGCAATAGTGAGCGCCGCGAAGGCCAAGGGAATCGTCGCCTCGCCACCCTGATGGCCGAGAACCACCAAAGATACCGCCCGACCTCCGCCAGATGTTGCAGGAAATGGGTCGCGAACCACTCCCTGACGAACTTGCTGAGCGCATGGAGATGCCGGAGGACAAGGTCCGTAAGGTCTTGAAAATTGCGAAAGAGCCAATCTCGATGGAAACGCCGATCGGCGACGACGAAGATTCGCATCTGGGCGATTTCATTGAGAATCAGACGGTGCATTCTCCTGTCGACTCGGCCAGTTCGGAAGGCCTGAAGGAAACGACGCATCCCATGCTAAGTATTTTTTAGTTTGCTATTGATAAACACTTGATGGATTTTGTCGGTTTTTCTGTTGGCTCTTTATAAAAAAGAGGAATGTTTTAATAGGAGAAAAAAGCTAAAGGCGACACTTATTTTCTCTGAAATTTGAGATAAAGCCCAAAACCTATTTTAGGTTTGGTTTGTGAACTGCTGCGTTTGATATTCCTGTAAGTGGTATAAAAAATAGAGCGAAAAATCTTTGCAACCTGTCGATCGATCCGCGCCCGATGGGATGCTATTGCGAAATCTTCGGTGACGACTCAGCGGGTGTCGTGCACCTCACTGTAACCATGGTCAATCCGGAAATTGTCCTGCGAATGACGGGCGGACTTGGGCCACTAGGCCTGATGGGCGTTAACGGCAACATGACCTGGGAGTTCGAAGACGCGGAAGACGGCGGTACGACCGTCAGGTTCACGTATGCCGTCGGCGGCTCAATTAGCTCTGACTTGATGCCCACAACTATTATATAGTAATTTGAATTGAGTGAGAGGCAATTCTGGCATTAATCGCCCCCTTATTAGGATTGTATTAAAATGATGTTAGTTCATTTGTTAATAGATATGTATATCTATTATCCGTCCATGTGTCATTCCTAGAGCAGTAGAGCCAAGGTAGATAGTCATAGAGCTAAAATAGTAATAGAACCTATAATTTTCAAATTGTTTGTTCATTTCTCTCAGACTTTGGCAAAAACCTAATTCACCTATTTCAGACTCTATTATACCACTTGTGAGCTACTAGTAAAGTCAGTGTTTGGCTAAATCTTGATAAATT
This sequence comes from Alatinidae sp. Z8VKAUB7J3, assembly GCA_010016025.2. Lineage (NCBI taxonomy): Eukaryota > Metazoa > Cnidaria > Cubozoa > Carybdeida > Alatinidae > Alatinidae sp. Z8VKAUB7J3. The sequence goes on from JAAAKM020721499.1 coordinate 239,101,930, forward strand.
ATCACTTCATTTGACTCTCACACATGCATATTATCGTTTACAAGGCATTTTTCAGATATTTTCTTCCATAAGAAATATGCTTTAAATCCATAGGTTTGCGTTTTTGCAAGCAATCCCCTTGTTATACTATTATAATTTTTCCGTGACAAGAACGTTAGCAACGTTATGGAAAAATTTAACATTCTCGTACCTTGCGATAGTCAAGTGGATGAGAACACGTCACTTGAACACAAGTTGTCAGGTTTGATCCCTACTATCGTAAGGAAATTTGCATGCTCACTAGAGATTATTTAGATAAGATCTAAATAAATTTTTGTACTGTTCGAATTAAGCACGGGCACTCTATCTGTTCTGTTTACGGGAAGAGGTCATCGCGCCCGAGGCGCTGATCGACGAGCTTCCGTTGACCACGGCCGCTTCCCGCACCACGTTCAATGCCCGCCACGAGATCGGCGAGATCCTGCACGGCCGCGACCCGCGCCTGATGGTGGTGATCGGTCCGTGCTCCATACACGACCCCAAAGCCGCCCTCGAGTACGCCGACCGGCTGGCGGAAGCGGCCCGCCGCTACCGGGAATCGCTGCTCGTCATCATGGTGAACATTTCAAGTTGTTCTTGATGCGTGCGTGGTAGTGTGCTGTGTATTTCTAAATAGAAATATAATATCATGAAAAGAAACCCACACGATTATTATTGATTGGGATCAAACAAAACAGTGAGCAGCATTTGAGTTGTAAAACATTTAAAAATTGCGAGGAATAGCGGATACATCCCTGGACATTACTTCAGAATTTCTTTACGTCATTACACTCCTCCGAGGATAAACGTGGCGGGGCGCGCAGGCCCAGCGCGAGGCGGAAGGGCAGGAGATGGGCTGCATGGAGGCCCCGCGGGGGGCTCGCGGGCCGCAACTTGACCGCAGCGGAGAAAGGCCGGCGGCCACACCCGATCGTGGGTAGTCTTCGGCCGGGCACAATAAACAGAGAAGAAATCCCTGAGTACATGTAGAACAGAATCTTGGCAATGGACCAACGATTACTGCGAACGCTACGACTCTAGGTGCTTGAGTAAGGATGGATGCTGTCAATGGCTCCTGTTTGAAACAATTCAACATTCTAGTTACTATGATCAGTTCCCCAAACTTATACTTCACACAACAAGTTTCTTATTAGTTTAACATTTAAATTTTCTAGCAAGGGTGTATTGATCTATTGTGCCATTCGCAAGACTATCAAGTCCTGTAATTTTTGCTCTTTAAGTCAAGTAAAGCATCAATCATTGCTCTTTATTAAGCTTTGGATTTGCCACTACCCGGTCCGGCGGTGCGAACGGATGGAAATCGGATCGCGGGCGAGTGTATATATTATATGGTGAGCCGGATCGAATTATTACCAAGCCGAGTACTTCTCAAAGAAGACCCTATGAAATTTGGGAATATCATGAATTACAAGGTGGTGGCCGGTTTTTATTTGTAGATGAAAACGGATTTGGGGATTTTAGATTAAGGAGCTCTACAATTCGCGGTGAATTGTAGTTCATGCATACATCACTGACTAACAATAAGCTATTTGATAATGGATTTGGCGAGTTTGAATTCAGGTGGTGGGTATTTGTGTATAACGATTTATGTATTAAGAAGCACGGGGTGATTAAATGAATAAAGATTTGTCATTAAATGAAACCAGGGTGTTGGGGTGTTTGATTGAAAAGGCGGCCACTACACCTGATCAGTACCCTCTTTCATTAAATGCTCTGACTAATGCTAGTTTGCCTTTTTATTTTTTTTTTTTCAAACCAAAAAAAGACCTGACCGACATGACAGGGTTCATGCCATAGTCATTCTATCATCACGAGGAAGTGTTTTTAAATTTGAATTCTTGAATGAAAGATTCTTATAAATTTTAAGCATTTATTAATTTTAAATTATCAATTATGAATTTGAATTTATGGATTTTAAATTATCAATTATGAATTTGAATTTTTCAGTTATTCATGTGTCAGCATCCAAACGGTTTTGGCGTTTTTAGTTTGTTATAATCTTATATTTATTATATTTATAGTTATATTTTTTTTCTTATTTACTTCTAAGCAAGACAATTCGATTCGATTAAGGTTTAGGCCCGAAATTAGGCCCAGTAGCAATTCCATTAAGGTTTAAGCCCGAAACGTTTAAAAAAATATTTTCTCCACTTAAAGTACTGCAATTTTGCTTGTAAGTAACGCACGCCATTTTGTTTTCAGGTATTCCGGCATCGATTTCTATTGCTGTCATGCGAACGATTCCACCGCAGCACCGCCAGCGCCACCCGCCGATGGAGTTCACTTGAACATTGATTGGCTAAGAGCATAGAACCGCTCATCTCAAAATCAAAAGAGCGATTCAATTAACACTCAAGCCAACAATGCACAAACCGTACGACGTGTTTATGTGCACATTAAAGCCACCACAGAAACACCAACAACTTTCTGTTTTTTGAAGAGACGCGTTCGCCATTCCCGAAGAGGTTGAAATAACCTTGCATTTCATGCAGAGCAAACTACTATAATCCCGATGGGATTAAACACGAATAAGACTGCATGAAATGCAGGGGAGGTACGCCGCTATGCTAAAATCCCGAAGGGATTGAACATGAATAACGCTGCATGAAATGCAGGGGAGCGGCCCGCCGCTCCCCTATAATCCCGAAGGGATTGAATATGCTTCTCCAGCGATCACGGCCTGGCACTCGGCAGTCACGGACTGATGGGCAAGCAGAATATGTATGAACATACCATTGGTGTGCCGTTCATCATCGCCGGCCCTGGCATTCCTCAGGGCAAACGCACAACAGCCCAGATCTACCTGCGAGACATGTATCCCACGACCTGCGAACTCGCCGGGATTCCGATTCCCGATTCCGTCGAAGGTCAGAGCATCGTGCCGGTCCTCAGGGGGTACATGCTGTCTTTTGATCAATTGCACATACCACTCATGACAATAAAAAAAGAGCAAATAGGGAATAATCCTTTTATTAAACAGTGATAATAACATTCACAAAATATACTAGATATTTCAATAATGTGTAAAGTGACCATCATCAGCAGAAATACTATTATGTGTTTATTGACATGGAAAGGCAGCACAGTTTTTAAAATTAACTCTTACGGTGTTTCTCAAGAAGTTTCCTCTTTCGTGACTGCTGACACAGACCCATCGTCCGAAATCCTCGCTCGGTCGAGCCCCCAAGACTCGGACGCCGCCAAAGCCCCCCGCCCCGACGGGCCGATAAGACCGGCTGTGAATGCCTCGATCATCATCCCCACCCGCGGCAGGCCCGAGAAAATCGCGGCCTGCGTCGCGGCACTCGCCGCGCAGGACTGTGACGACTTTGAGGTCCTTGTCGGCTTCGACGGGCCCGACGCGATTATGAAGCCAACAAACATTCAACAAGAAAAGAACGTTCATAATGTCATTAAACTGAAAGTTGCACCAATGCAGGATAAGTAAAGGAATAAGAAGAAGCTTATGTATTAAGTGTTTCCTTACCCAATCTGCTTTTGTATTGACTGGCCCATGCCCGTTTGTGATGCGAAACTCATAAATGTAATGTGGAATCGAAAAGCCCATAAACAGGAGACAGTGTATTGCCCCAGCAGTGATTTCATGAAAGGAAAGCCTTAGGAGAAAACAGAGAACGACCTAGACTAATTTTGCTACTATTGTATAGTCGCACCCCTCATTCCTAAAAAGCCATTTTCATTTTTAACTGAAGCATCATCGCAAAACTCACAAGAAGATTCAAATATAAATTATAATTTAATGCCTGAAATCATAATAATAAAAATAAAAAAAAACCTTTCGTGTTGAAGAGAACATTGTTGGCACCCTTCTTTGGAGCCTCCGGTAAAATAAACAACAACGAAAGATAGTATATTTAAGACGTATGGCCTTTACAAATGCATTTCCTCTTATAAATCAAGCAATTAAACGTAAAAAGGGAAACTTTAGAACTTCAGACTATTCAAACCGGACTTATTAAGATATTCTGAAACTAATATCCTAAGGGTAGGAGGCATGAAAATAGGTGATGTAGAATTTATTTACTCAGGCAGGAAGATTAGGTTCTTATCAGCCGCTTTTAAATACAGTGGAGAGTAAATAAAGCGAAATTTTGTCTCCAGCAAGCTTACCAGAACTAGCTTACTTAACCTGCCAAGATTTTCCCAAAGCAACTTAGATCTACTTTGTATAGACTATGTTTTGTGCAGATTAGATATTGTATTAACATAAACCTAGAAAATAAAAAATGCTAATTAATTATCACTTACAGAGGGATTTCAGTTTCAATACTATTACATGTCCTCTCAATTTGTAATCGAATGGCCTCTTTTTCAAGTTTCTACGACAAATCTAAAAAAAAAATAGATAAATAGTAGATTGTGCCCATATTGCTCTTTACTTAGGCAGCGATAATGCGCTGTCTATGATGTGGAACAGATTAATTCAGCTAAAATTGGCATTAGCATAAATGTCAGAAACGTTTTAATGCAATTAGAAGGGAGGTGTCACCGCGCAGTCCACTCATTCAAGCTATTGCCTTCACCACACTGGCATAAGTGGGGGTAGGTTTCTTCGAATCGTGTAAAACCCCCTAAAATGATAATATATATATTTAAAATCCTACAAAATATGGCTTAATTAAGTAACCCTACATGCAGAAATTAGACGAAAAATTGTCAATATATCCAAACCGTTATAAAGATTTTGAGTACACATTTTTTACATTTTCAAAAAAAATGAACTCAGATAAGAAACTGGAAAACTTTGAAATCTTAAAGACCCCGCAAACTGCGTTACCCGATGCCAGTTTTACCGGAGTCACCATAGACAGCCGTAAATCCTGCAGTAATCAGCTTTTTGTGGCCCTTAAAGGTGACAATTTTGACGGTCATCGGTTTGTTCAGGCAGCTTTCGAAAATGGTGCGGTTGCAGCCCTGGTAGAGACCCGTCTGGATTGTGCAATTCCCCAGATTGAGGTGGCTGATTGTCGTGTTGCGATGCAAATGTCACTGGCAAATTGTCACTTGGCTGAAAAAAGAGACAAAATAAAGTGCCTGCAAACAAGTCTAGAAGACCTAATCGATTCAAAAGACTTGCTTCTTGTCAATACAAATTTCTCTTACTTTGTTTTGTATATGAGATACTTTGATTTATATATGGGATACTTTGTTCTATATATGGGATAGTTTGTTTTATATAAGGGATATTTTGTTTTATATATGGGATACTTTATTTCGTTATGAACAGCATCAATCGTTTCCTACATCCCTGTAGACGGATTAATTGAAATTGATGTTACTGCACTTGCAGATATCCATATATGACAATCATACTAAACTTCAGTCAGACATGGGCATTATATTGTCTGGTGCAGTTTTACGCCATTACTAAGGACGAACTTCATGAAATTAAGCCTTTGGCAAAATTCATTTCATTCAAGGCTATAGTATTTGCAACTTGGTGGCAAGACATTCTAACTCACCCAAACCTACGGTTTGGGTTTGCGCGCTGTGTTCTTGATTGTCATCATTTGCTTTAGAGGGTAATGCATCAGAGACAAGTATCATTTCACCAAGAATCGTAGACTCACATTGAAGTAATAGCTCTTTTGCTGAAGAAACTGTAGATAAAATGTCGTTTGCATTCTTTTTATTTGACATAACTGCAGTCCATGTGTTGTTCAAAACTGTGGAAACATCTTTGCGCTTCGATGCGTCCGAGCGAACCCGGCGGTTTGGTCTTCAGATCGATCGCTTTCGCAACAGACTCACGAAGTGCGCTGTCGATTGCAGGTATGGTGAATTCTGTGAGCAAGGCTCAAGTGGACTCCGCACCAAGTGTCGGCAGGCGCGCAACGAAGTGACCCTTCACGCCCTGTGGCCACTCGCGAAATGCAACCTGTCCAGTGTCGCTTCCGGCATGGAGCAGCGCGTAGTTCCGTCGCGAATGCCTTCGTCGCCATGGTCAGCGCGCGAGCCTATCGGCCGGGGATGGAGTTCGATCGGGCGATCGGAATCCTGACCGAGGAATCCGGCAAGGCATTCGACCGCCGGGCGGTATCGGGGCTGGTCAATTACATCGAGAACCGCGGCGGACGGGACGAATGGGCGTCTTTCGGGGCGCCGGTGTCCGAGTCCGACGACTGATCGGCACGCAATGCTGGGCTGGTTTTCCTTCGTGAACGTATTTTTTATCCCCAAAAAGCCAGATTTGTAGCGATATCCCCTAGTTTCCAGAGTGGAAACCGTAAGTTTAGAGTAGGCGTTGCGGTAGCGAAGACAATGCAATAGCGGATAATGCTACTGAAGAAAGAACAGTCGCATTTTCTGTTTACGACGAAGCCCTATCAGGATCTATAGATTATGAATATACCCACGTTACCGAATAAATCAAATTAATTAATCGGTATGGTTTTGTTTATTTCCAAATTTCGACCAAGAACAGCCTTTGCATGATATTTCTGCCCAATTCACGTGCATGAAATCTAATATGTCATGATTATGAAAGCAAATCATCACATTAAAGTTTGTTGAATAATTTTTAAAGGATAGATGTTTCTTGATCTTTGACAAAATCGTTTAAACAGCTGTGGCACCCGTCATCTGGTATCCAATTGAGATGATATCAAACCAGTTAAGCGATGGACCATACGAATGAAAACCTTCAAAACTAATTCCAAAGATATTTTTCTCATAAGTTGGCATCAGACGAAGAATATCATTTAAATATAATTGTCGTTGTCGTTGATCATGTCCACCGACTAATGGAAGGATAATATTGGATGTGATCGTTTGATTTTCTAATGAATTCTCCAAGAAACGTCGACTTCGTTCACGATCTTTCGATAATCGTTTATCTGTACTTTTATCAATGTCTAGATACAAATCTTGAATCTTGACGATAAGTCATATCAGTCCAGTTTTTGTTAGGAAAAAATCCCTCAGTGACAATTTGTTACCGTCTCTGACATTGTGCGCCCCTAGAACCGGTCTTATTGTGCCAATTAAATAAAAAAAAAATAAAAAAATAAAAAGTTTGACTCTTTGTCACAACTCTACTTTTTAAAACAAGTAAAAAAAAATTAGCGTAAAGAGCGAGACGCTGAGTTTAATGTTGCTCCTTACTTTTAGTTAAAAAAAAAATTTTATTTTTTTTCATTTTAATTTACAAAAAGGATTAAAAGTGTTGTATCTACATTGTAACTTATAATCAGAGCAGGAAAAGAAAACAGTGGTAGAATCTACTAAGGAAATAAAAACAGTTTTCTTGCCCTTTTTGTACTGAATCTAGACAGGATACTTTTTAAATGAACATGTCTGGTAGTATTAGGAATATGCCTTTTCCCGATCGCTTCTTTGTGATCCACGGTGCTCGACGCGGCACGCGTTTCGTTGCTCATGCTTCCGGTGTTGAGGCCTCGGTCGAATCACCCGGACGCTGGCAAGAGGGCGCGCTGGTCAGCACCTTCTCACTGCAAGGGGACTTCGATGTCGAGGCCGCATTTGAGCGAGCCGAGGTGGATGAGTGCGACAAGGAGTCGTCACTGACTCTGGCAGTGAACATGGGAAGTGATCCTTATGGTTAAAGCTTAATTATGATCTCAGCTTAGCATTTGAGACTCTTAGTTTGACCTGCGTGGAAAAGAACGTACAAGGTCACTCAGCGTGCGAGGAGTCAATTTGTCTCTTCATCAATTCCCAGTTGACATCGACAGCAAACTTAGCTCCATGTGTCAGGTGTTCTTTTTTTCTTCCTTTTCCATTTGTCTCCTCACACTTTAGTTTAGAGAACTAAAAGACGTCCTATTTCTCGTATTTCATGATATAAAACTCACTAGGATCCCTTTTTTAGCCGCGCATTATCAGCTTTTTTACAATATCTTGGAAGAGAACAATTTGGCTTCCGTGAAGGTTTCGTCTCCAAACTTATATAATACACACTGAATCTCCATGTACAGACCGCTCTTCTTGGTGGACTCAAAAAAAATTTTTTCATTAGAGAAAAAATAACTTGTTTTGTCACGTCCCAAAATGCAGTGAATGAGAAATGCTCTTTGGAGTTAGGGAAAACTGGGAAACGGATTTTAAATGAAAAAACATCGAATAAACATTTGGCTGGTTGCCACTTTCTTTTCGCTAATGTTGATCGGCATTATTATGGTTTACAGCGCCAGCGCATTTTACGCTCAAAAATATTTTGACGATCATTTTTATTTCCTTAAACGACACCTGTTTCAATTGTTTGTCGGGTTAATTGCGATGGCAGCAGCTTTTAGTTTTAATGAAAATACCAGGTTTTGTGTATTCAAGGCTAAGCATATTCACGCCACAGTGCCAATATGTGGCTAGCCCACCCTAGCAAGCAATTCTAGAGGAGCAGGATTGTTATTAGAGGTATATGTAATCCTTAATAAGAGGTATTTCTGTGAGACCTTGCTGAAAAATTCCCATTTCTATTGCAACATCGTTTCCTCCTGTCTGTTACATTCCATTAATCTAAATATTGGTACTCGCGCGAATAATGCGCCAAATGCTCGAGCGGCCGGCCCGATCCGACATTGATGCGGCGATACTGTCCCATGGAATTGCTCCCTTCGACTGTTCGACGAAAAGCCTATCAGCAAGCTGTGTAGCGGTCACGCGTATGACGCGATCATCTGCGCGGCCTATTGAACCGCGCTTTGACGATTGTTGTAGGGCCAATTGCTGTCGATGGCGCCGGACAGCCTGAAAATTAAAGCGGGTTCACTGTACTCTTTAGAGCTCTAGATGTTTTCAAAACCACAGGTACATGTTTCTGCCAGGTGACGTCATTTCATGAAATTACTGCATTGTTAAAGGTCACTAGAAAGCAGTAACTAACCTGGTCTCTATTTGCGAGACTTCTTTTTCGTAACTTTCGACATTTTCACGTAGATACACGAGCTGGCTGTTCTTCTCGTTCAGAATATGGTTCATTTTATCAGTGACTGTTTTTTTGCAGGTCAGGGATGAACTGGGCAGGCTGGCACCGCAACACGCCGCGCAATTTCAACAGAACTTCCTGCAGCTGATCGTGGAACTGGAACAACTTGATGCCGAGATCTATAGCCTGTTGAAAGCTCGACGCAGCGACTATTTTTTTATCTCCCATGCCGCCTTTGGGCATTTTGCCGATGACTATGGGCTCAAGCAGGTCGCGCTGGAAACGGAAGGCCGGCAACTCGGTGCGCGGGGTAACAGCGGAGTATGCGATGTTGCCCCGCGCTACCAATAGCCGCAATGATCGCGAAAGCGTCAAGGGCAAAATAGGTGGGCGCACGCATGAAATCTCCCGTCTCATCGGACGCTCCTTGCGCGCTGTCGTAGATACGAAAGCCCTCGGGGAGAACACCATCGTGATTGATTGTGATGTGCTCCAAGCTGACGGCGGTACCCGCACTGCCGCAATCACCGGTGCCTATGTTGGCTGTCCCTGGTTGTGTGCGCGGCGGACCAGCGGGCTGAGCAGGATCCGGTAGACCAGCCAGTTGCCGATGAAAGCCAGCGGCGCGACCACGAACAGGGTCGCCAGCGGACTGATCTGAGCCGTGGTGAACAGCCAGAAGGCAGCGAGCGCGCCGAGCACCAGCAACTCGCCATTGGCCAGGTTCATGATCCTGGCAACGCCGTATTGCAGGTTGAGGCCGAACGCCATCAGCGGCGTTGGGGCTCCTCAAGGGTTAATATCAGGACCACTATTGCTCCTGATTCTTATTAACAACCTGAATAGCGTATGAAACCCGACACGCACTATTTGTCGCTGCTGTAAGCTGTGTTATGATGAAGATTCTTTTCAGTATGTAGATGATGATGAGCTTGTAGCTTTTGCAGATGATACCACACTAAGTTTTTGTGAAAGGCATAAAACAGCGTCCATTTAGGGGTGTTCTCGAGTGCCGATCATTGTCACGGTTGAAGATCCCACTAAACCCGTCAAAATCTCTTTAAAGGTAGACTACCTTGTGTGTTCGGCTTCGGAATGCATTCCTGAACAAACCCGCCTCTCTCTTTTCATCCCTAAAGAATCCAATAAACGAACTGAATATGCCGATAAAATCGCGCTTTTTTCCACTCAGGTGCCCGAACTGATCCCAAACCCAGATCTATCTTTTGACCCCGACCTTAAAGAATAATAACGCCACTCCGATTGGCCATTAGAATTTGTCACCTTGATGACCGAACCACCGGCGATTCCTACGGCGTCCGCATCACCATGCTGACCGCTGCGTTCCAAAACCGGGCTGTGGGTTGAGCGAGTCCAATTTTGGCCATCGCTACTGGTCGCCAAACCGATACCAGGAAAGGCGCTCAAACCTGTCCCACGACCTGCATTCCCGGTGTAGTACATGTGCCACTGGTCTTGGAAATTTCCTGGATACCACCCAATGAAAGAGATTTAAAAAAGGGAAAAAAAACAGTTGTCAAATTTTAAGGGGTGTGTAACATTTCTAAATATTCTATATTGTAAAACGCCAGCAATTGGGAGAAGTGATTGTTGAAACACAAATATTCAATCAACGATGTCATAGTTTGCACCAAAGGCCCGAGAATTTTGGTTCTGCCTTGGCTCAACACGTGCACACTAACCCTCACCTTATAGGATGTGGGCGAGGCACAGGGCGTCCCTGTCAGGGAATAGGAGCGTGACACGACCTCAGCTTCGCCACCCGGCAATCGCACGGTTAGGAACTGGCCGGCCCGGAATCGCGCAAGGGGGTGGCCATCGGCAGCCTCCAACCGCAGCGTGACAACATCCGGGGTCTCGTCCGTTTTTTCAACGACCCGAAACTTTCTATAGCCGATCCAGGGCGAATTGGCGGCACCGTCGCTTACACCCGGTGATAAAACTCGCGTGAGATCCCGCCAAGAATCGCGGGGTTGCCAATGTCGGTAAAACCTAAACCGCTGCTGGTCAATCCACCCAAGTGGCCATACTGCGAAACAAGAATCACACGCTTTCCCATCCGTGCTGCTTGCACCGCCGCCGTAACACCACCGGAAGCATCACCGTAAACCGCCACGTCGCAGCTGAGCGTGCTCGCAGGACGAGCCGAGGAAACTTGCTTTTAATATCCTTGTGAAATTCTGTGTCCATGAAAAACAAAGCTTTAAGTAATCGTTTCGGGTAATGTTATATTATTTTTGCGTTTCTCAGGTGTTTCTGCTAAATTGGTTCAAGCACAGATGAATGTCATTGACCATGAGCTTGAATTTTACAAAGATCTTATTAGTTCAAAGTAAGTTTGTGTTCCCGTCACATCTTTTATTTCTGAAAAAGGTAGACTTAGCAGGCTTCCGGCTCTGCTTGTGATTCCGACCGTAGTGTCCGACCCAAGTTTGACCGAGAACCTGATGTCCAAACCCGAGTTCATAGTCATCGGTTTTGGCGTCGAACGAGTATTTGCTGAACGGTTCGTCCGGCTTCATGCGGAAGGCGTGGGTCGCGGTTCGTAGACCAACGACCGGGCCGCCACGCTTCAGATAATCGTCGAAGTGCTGCATCTGCTCGACGGGAAAGTTCTGAAAGCGAAGCCGGTACGTACGTGGTCTCGATGCCGAGGATCTTGGCGAGTTCACCGAAGTTGCGCTCGCCGGTGCTGCCGACACCCGCGACGGTCAGCTTGCCCGGGTTGGCCTTGGCAGCGGCCACGAACTCGGCAAGCGAGGTGTACTTGCTGCCCTTGGGAACCATGAGCGCACCGACGGAACGTACCGTCATGCCGATGTACTCGAACTCACCGGGTTTGAAGCCGACATCCTTGCCCTCTGTAAAGCTTTATTTTGATGGGCTGCACACAACTTTTACTGATCTACAATCAGTTGATCACCTTCCTGAACAACGTGGATAATTAAAAAGAAATATTATCCAATTTTACACTTCTAAAAAATAGATCCCTGATTGCAAGATTTTATAGCACGCCTTGCTACCGCAAGAACATTAACAAAATCTAGCGTCTGGGATGACACCATTCTACTTTCACGCTACAGTGTCATCCCAGGTTCCATATATTGGGAATATATCTTCTTGTGTGAAAATGTATCCTGTTACAACGTATTCTGTATGTGTAGATAACTTCAGAGACCACACTGCCTTTCCATGACTAAAATATAACAGTTCAAAATATGGATGAAACCTTTTAATTGACACTGTATATGTGTTCGAAATATCCAGTTAAAAAAAATTTATATTTGTTTTACTGTCAATTAAAAGGTTTCATCCCTATTTTGAACTGTTTAGAAAAATGTATATAATTTTAGCTACTATGTTTTTATAAATATTTCTTTTGACAATTTTATCAATATAATATCCTTCAATGAGAAAATTTTAAGTATAATTTTTATTTTATAATAATAACAAAAAAAAATATAAATAATTTAATTAAGATTAAATACAATATAGTATATATTTATTATTATATTTTAATTAAAGTATGAATAATGGTATATGTAGGTTATAAGTTGGTTAATCTAGTGCTTTGAGAGGCGTTGTATTCATAAATGCCCTTGCTTCATCGGAGTAGATTGCAAGCAACGTCATTGGTTACGAGGCCTCGCTAAGCTTTGTTTCCTTTTTCTCGCTGAGTCATGTGGGTATTGCAACGACAACAAGATACAAACAAAAAGCAACAGCAGTCCGACCCCAAACACCCCACCTAAGGAAATGTTGTAATTTTTTTGTTCTGTCTCCGTACCTCTGTTCCTGGTCCTTGGCTGCCCCCAAATCGATGGACGACAACAGGAACCAGACCAGCCCACCTGAAATCGCAATTTTGAGTGCGACCAGCAAATGTTTCTTCGTCATAGATTTACGTCCCGAGCGCAATTCATAGCGGGCGTTTAGCAGGCGATTTCGGAAATGTCACGATGCTTGGTTGGATACCGGCTTGCGAAACTTTACAGGCACACGCTTGCGCCCCCAATCCCCCGGCGTATCTTGCGGCATTTTCCATTTATATAATCTTAATATGCTCCTTGTATTAAGCGATGTACTTTTCCTTTTGAACAATTTATTCAGCTTTCTCAGAGGCCTGGATTAAGCTAAGCTGAACTTTTTCTTATAGATAGTAAATTTTTTCTTATGCTTCACTTTCTTTTCTAATGTAATTCTCCTTGTCCTTCAAAATTTAGTTATTGAACTTTTTCAGCTGGGTATTCTTTTACTATTCAGCTGAAAAAAGACGCATTGGAGTAGAAAAATTACAACAATAATTTGTCTACCAGTGGACTAAGATATGTTCGGTGATTATTGCTAGTTTAATGAGATTATTCATAAGAAGAAAATTGTTTGTTTTCCGGTGTGAAAAAACGATCTAGGGAAGGGTTGCCCTATCCTGTTTGGAGTGATTTTGTTCATTCAAGTTTGACTTGATTATTCATTTTAATTTCTGTTTGTTTTAGCATTATGGGGGAGTTGACATCCCCAAACAGATAATATCTGAGCTTTTCAACAATGATAAAAAAAATTAACGTCTCAAAACTTTGCTTAGATGTTTGTTATGGAATTTGATGGGCTTGCGGGGGGGTCTCTTAAATCACTGACTCTCAAAAATTTAAAATCAAATTATATCCATCTGAACTTAATACGACCACCCATTCCATATGAACCTTATATGCCCCCAGGACATAATTTAAAACCCTCACCTTGCGCCCGTCGAGCTTGGTCAGCGCATCCTTGCCGTCGACCCCTTCGATGATGTCGTAGCCGGCGTTCTTCAGGGTCATGCCGACCACCTGGCGGATCGAGGCGGAGTCGTCGACGATGAGAATGGTCTTGGCCATGGGGAAGTCCTCAGAAGAAGGTGATGTCGGAAGCGCTGGCGGCGGACGTGCCGTGACGGCCGCTGTGGATGGCGTGCGGTTCGGGCGTGGTGTGGCCTTGGCCGCCTGCTCGGCCGTCTCGCCGGTGGCATCGCGGACGGCGACGATGATGGGAGCCGCGGGGGTCACGAGGCGTCTTCCGCGCGGGCCTTCTCGCCCTGCGGGTCGTCCGGCGTGCCGATCCACACGGCGCCGCCCTCGAAGTGCTCCTTCTTCCAGATGGGCACGTCCTGCTTGAGGCGGGTGATGAAGTCGCCCGTGGCCGCGAGTGCCGCCGCGCGGTGGGGGTCGCCCTCTCCTTTTTGCGCGACTAAGACCCTGCCCCGGATTTCTCTTTATCCGTGCACATAGCTTAGCTCTATCGTGCTGATACTTATATTTGATTTTATCTATTAAAACGGATCTCCTAGAGTTGTTTCCACGAATCAACTTTGAACTGGAGATCAAGCATGGCAAAACCCATTTTAACTACCTCGGCTGGTGCACCGGTCGCTGACGATAACAATAGCGTCTCAGTCGGCGCCGAATCCAACAAATTTAAAGCCCCAGCCGGCGCCCGAGTGCTGAGAACCGAATTTTACCACACACCAATATTTGTGGGAAAAGTCACTGGGACCCAACGAAACCCAAAAAAATGAAAAAAATTAATTTTTTTTGGTTTTTTTGGCGGTATAGCAAAACATTCCCATATGTGTTTCCTGCTTCTTCCACCTCTGTCTGGCTCTGTTATATTCTGTGCACACAGTATTGAGTTGTGTCTTCAGCTAATTCATCTCCCAGAGGATCAGCTTCTCTAGCTGCGGCTATGGCTTGGAACCAAGCTGCTACCGCAGGTAATGCTGCTAGGAATGTGAATGGAAATCATAGCCCTGAAGATTTATCTGAGGTTTCAGGGCTTCCTTCTTCTTCTTATGCCTTCAGTAACCAGCATTCTGAGATTTCTGGGCTTCCCACGTCGCCTTATTCTTTCGGTAATCCGCAAATGCAAATTTGCCTGTCAAGTCACCGTGGGATATCACCTTCCAGTAAACAAAAGTACATTTAAAAAAAAAAAATTCAAACTTGAAACAAAATAAGGCTGTATATAAAAGACACAAAAATAATATATTTGCTTATATAAGGCGCAAGAAAAAACTAGTAATATCCATACACCATAATATATGGATATAGCACCACAAATATCTTTGGCAGAATAGCTATCCTTTCAGTCTTTTTCATAATCAGGTAAGGTTTCTTTGAAAGATTGAAATACTTAAGCTTTACGAAATATTTATTTGAGTATCAATACTGATATTGTTTATGAACTGCTTTTGTAAGAAAAGAAAAAGATTTTATGTTGCCAACTGAGAGTTTACTGGAAAGTGAACATAATTTCCTGACAATTCTGTGACAACACTAATTCAGAGTTATCTCTCTTGATATCTTGGACATAATAAGTTGGTAAACATTATTTTTTGTGATGTTTACCTTTTTATTTTTTTCTTCTTTTTTTATTTTCTTTTTCTTCTTTATTTTTTTTTCCCGCAACACGTCCCAGCAACACGTGTGCAGGGTGCTAATTGCCGTTGCAAAGCTTTGGTGGGTGAATATTTTGCAGCATGGTTATTGTTACACCTTTTTTTAGTTGTAGCACGTATGGTAGAAACCCTGGGAGATCCAGCAAATTTTTAGCCACAAGCATGGTTTTACGTTGTCAGCCGCCGAAATCCCCGTCGTTACCCCTTCAGCAGCTTCGATAGAGACGGTGAAATTTGTGGAGAACTGTGCACCATTGTTGTCCACCATAAGTGGTAGCTTAAGAGTTTTACAGCGTTCCTGCGTCATGGGTAAGCACACCAGGCCTCTGGCATGAGTCACCATAAAGTTAATCGCTTCCGGCGTTACGTGCTCTGCCGCCATAATTAAATCGCCTTCATTTTCGCGATCTTGCAAGTTACGAAAGAAAAGAAATATATCAGTTCCAGAATAAATTCTAGGGTAGAACACATGGTTGTAATGTAAAACTAATGTTGGGGCGCCGCTGTCCAATTTGCTTTACTCACTCGTATATTGCCTAATATGAGGTAAATTTGTATCATATGCTTAATCCACTGTGGCTGGAACTGATTTTCATGGATGTTCATATTGCAACCGGAACTGACAGCTGTTTTTGTTTTTAATGGTCGCCGTCAGGTTCCCCCTTGTGGGTGGGCGATGGGCTCCAGGTTTGGACCGGCGCGGCGTGGCAAATGGTCGAAGGCACCGCCGCAACATCGCGAGTCGCTTTCGACGCCTACGGTAATCTGTGGGGTATTACCGAGAACCCTACCGATGTTACAGGGATGCGACACCAGCTATTCCGGGTGTCGGCTGCGAAACTTGAAGGATTGTAGCCCGTCCTGGAAACGCGTTTCTTCGTCGGCGACCGCAACCGCCTTTTGCTGGCGGTGCTCTGTGCCGGTTACGGCGCGCCCGAGGAGCTCTGGCTGCGCTGCCCGGACTGCGGCGAGATCCACGAGGTGCCACTGGATGTGCCCGCGCTACTGGCGCGCGTGCCGCAGGGTCCGGCCGGAAAGAACGTCAGCGTCGAAGGAGGCGCCATGCAGATCCGCCTGCCGACCGGAGACGATCTTTGCGCCGCGACCGCGGGATTCAATCAGAAATGGAAAAAAACCGGCTTTTCCCCGAACTGGATGTATCTTTGTATTATAAAAAGTATTTAAACATCATTTGTCGCACACTAGTTACGAAAATCAAATTCATTTTACTGTCAGTCAGGCAAATGTCTAGTTCTTTATCAACAATCTCACTGATTGTGATTAAAAGCTATATCTGGTAAATCGTATAACTTATACGTGTAATGATCACTAGTTAAGTTGACATTTCAACTCGATACACATTGGAACCATGAAGAAGATAACGTTTTTTAAAGGAAATCCAACCATAATTATAAATATAATTTAACGGAATGGATCTTTGTTCAGTCAGGTGTAATTCAAGACTGTATTCTATCGCCGTTATTGTTCGCCATAAGGATAGATTGTGCTCTTGTTGAATCCAGTCTCAAGGGCAGTCTTAAGTTAAACCCGAAGAGAGAACTCAACTAAGGGTGACTCTGGCATCCGCTGAGTCGCAGCATTCCCTGGTTCGGTGAGCACCTCGACATGCCGGCTGTGCCACTTAGCGGAGACAGTAACTTGCCGAAAGCACAGGGGCCGGCCTTTGGTGCGTCGGAACGCTTTTCGGTATCGCCGGGCGACGAAGCCAGCGGCTTGATGCAGATGCCAACTGGTCAAAGCGGCCACCCCTTGTCTGAGTATTATCGCGCCGGTCACGAAGATTGGGTCGAGGCATCAATCAGCAGGTTCCTTGTTAGAGTTCAGTCTGCTGATGCTTATAAGAAGTTACGAACATATCAACACAAAACTTAGTAACTTCTTGATATTAACAACAATTTGGAGATACTATTTTCTTTAGAAACTTCAAAAACATTTAAATTTGCACACACAATTTACAGATTTGAAATGAACTTTATTTACAGTTTCATGCAACTATGCAAAAACACGTAGAAAGTAGCAACAATTTTGATAAAATTTCGTTGCTGGGGTATTCCTATGGGAGTTTCATTTCCTCTCAAGTCGCCTTGGAACGACCCGATGCCATTGACAAACTTGTCCTTATGGCTCCTGCGGCAGTTTTTGCACAGATCAATCCACCCTGGTTACTGCGAGCACTTGTATTTGAGATATTCTATACCCGAGTTTCCTTCGAACCCGTCAAACGTTGGTTGCGACATTTCTTTTTGGGATACATGATGGTGATTCATCATAGTTGCACCAGTAGATACAGCCAATAAAGGTCCGACCCAGAACCCCTGGTAGCCGACCTTTAAAAAGCAAATTTTAAATGAAATGTCTAATGGCATATTTCCCCATGAAATAATATTTTGAAAATAGTAGTTTTTTAGATGTCACTGAACAATAATCTTCAATAATTGAGAAGTTTATATATCAGAGGTAACGCTCTAGCGTTGCCTATAGGTAAATCAAACTTCATGTTCAACATGTTTGAAGGAATCACATTGTCAATGGTGTGGTGCTATGTTGGCAGGATGCACCAACATCAACAATAATAGAACGGAAGCAGATTGTGTAGTCCAGAGTCCTTGTGGTCCTTTTTGTATAGAATGTGATGAAATGTTTACTGGAAATACTATGTGTGATAACCCAGCTGCGTGGCCTGTCGATACTTGTTTGGGGTGCACGCTCGCATACTCTTACAGCTCTTGGCGGTTCGACCCCGGCCGCCAGCTTTCCAGCGACGAGAAAACCTGAAATCCCACCAGCAGCCCAGTTCGCTTCGCCTCGGCGAGAAGGCGATTCGGCCGGCCACCGACCCCTCTGGCCTCGCCCCCGCGAGGCATCGGGCATGTCCAGATTTCCCCCTGGATGGGGGGAAATCTGGACTCCCTCCGGCGCCCACTCAGGGGCGCCGAAGACCCGGGATGCGCCCTGGACGTCTCACACCGTGATTGAACGCGGCTAACCAAATTCGCGGGCTGATTCCGTCCGTCGTCATATCGCCGAGATTCCCGTATCGTTCGGTATGCCACAGCAATTCACCGTCGGCATCAAATCGTTCCACACTTCCTAGTCGTGCGGTGACGGTCACCTCAAACTCTCTTCCTGAAACCACAATAAATCTTGGCCGGGGTTTCGCGGTGAAGTCTCCGAAGCGTTGGTTATCAGCCCCGATGTCACCCAGCGTGAAAAGTATCAAAAAAGCACTAAAAGTGTCCCTTTGGCAACCTTGTTGGTATCTAAGCTGTGCTTTTGATTTTGCCTTCTCTTGAAGCAACATTTAGCGTTATCTTCTGCAAAATTGCTGAAAAATTTGTAATCATAATTACAATTTACTGATCAGTTGAATCTGAATTAAAGTTACCATTTTCAAAATAGTGTTTCATCAAAAATATTTGCCACTACTCATGTCGCAACCAATTTAGTATGTCTCGGCCATTGCTTGGGCTTGTCCTCTTGAACTCAGATGTAAGTGCCTCTTTCTTGAATGTTTATATACTGTATCCTTTTTTGTAGTATATTTGGGAATCTTACGTCTAGTTCATACATCAGCGGAGATGCTGCAACAGTTCCCATACCGATTTGAAAAATCGAGATTCCTTTCTGTGGGACATAATAATAAATTGTTGTTTTCCTTCTTCTCCGATGAACCCTGGAGAAAAGTCTCGCGATTCATGACGACGCGAAAGCTCGAGCGCTACATTCAACGATTTCCCCGCGCAAAGGTCTTAGTCCTTGGTGATCTGATTTTAGATCATTATATTTGGGGGAAAGTCGATCGTGTTTCCCCTGAGGCCCCGGTTCCTGTCGTTCACGTAAAATCAGAATCTCAATGCCTCGGCGGGGCGGCGAATGTCTATCGCAATGTGTTGTCTCTCATGCCCTTGCCGTAGGTCGGCGCGCCCACCAGCACGGCGCGGCGGTAGTCCTGCAGGGCGCCGGCCAGGATCTCGCTGGCGGAGGCGGTGTCCTCGTCGACGAGGATGACCAGGTGGGTGTCGCGGTAGGCGGCCAGCGAGACGTCGGCGTGGTACTCGACCGGTTCGCCGCGACCCTCGGTCGAGAGCAGGAGACCCTCGGGCACGAAGCGCTGCGCGATGGCGATCGCGCTGGAAACGAGTTACTTTTGTTCTTTTTTTGGCCCCATTTTCTAGAAAAATAGTTATTTTTTCTTTTTTTTTAGTGAAGTGGGGTCCCAGGGATTTCCTAATTTGTGCAGCATTTTTGGGAGCAATTTTTTTTTTGCATAATACAAGTACATAAGAACATAAGTTCAAGCCGATCAGGAAAATATATTTTTTTATCTTTTTGTTTGGGTGGGGGGTCTCGCGCCCCAAAACTGTGTGGCCAACCGTTTGCAGCAGGATGGTTATACCAAGCTGAACTTACAACTGGGATACGACTTTGGTGCTTATCAGTTATCCGTTGACATGGATAACCTGTTCGACCGCGCCACTTTGTCGCGGGCTGTTGCCACGCCTCAGGGCAATGTGGTGGAAGACAGTCTGGGACGTCAGGTAGCTCTAAGGCTGACAGGCCAATGGTAAATACAATACCAGCGCCGCCTGCTGTCGCCAGCTTTTTTTTGCCCAGTCAAAATTTGCTTGATTCTGACTAATGGGAAAGGAAATTAGAGATGAGTTGAAAAGAAATGGGCTAAGGACCGCCTCCAGTTAATAGGTGCCATTTTAATGGAACCTCCATAATGAAATGTGTGTCTTCATAAACGGAGATAAGGAAAAACTAATGAAACGTCTATGAAGAGTGCCGGAAACCGTTGGCTGATCCGTTATCAACACTGTCTGACGAAGGTTGATGAGAATTAACCTGGCCATCGTCAACTTCCCCTGCACAAATGATAACCAATCTCCATGTCTTTGTTGTGGCATATAGTAGGGAAGAGTGCTTGTGAATGAATGAAAGCATTTCTGTAGGCAAACCATAACTCATGTGACTGTTAAAGGCTTTTATAAACTCTAGATGTCCTTACTTAATCCACAGACAACTTAACTTAATGCCGGAAGTACTCTCCTTGTACCAATGGACCGTTAGTAGTACTACTCGTAGTTGTGTTAGTTTCTCCCAAGTCTAACAATTGAGGGAACTTGTTTTAAACTACTTATTTCTGGTCCAAATTGGAGAACCCCACCTGGCTCTACTTGTTGGGTATTTATTATGCTTTATTGTTGTCTTTATAGTAATTATATGCATTTTAGGTCTATCAACAATGTTCACCAGAACGCTTCAGCTAATGCAAAGGCCAACCAAAACACTTTTCCCTCTCGACCATCCGCGACGCGGACCGCATCGTGGCGATGGACGCCGGTTCGGTGGTCGAGACCGGCCCCCATGCAGAGCTGATCGCCCGGGGCGGGCTTTACGCCCGGCTTCACGCCCTGCAATTCAAGGAGCCGGAGCCGTGCCCCGCTACAAGCTGACGCTCGAATACCATGGCGGGCCGTTCGTGGGCTGGCAGCGTCAAGACAACGGCCCTTCGGTCCAGGGCGCGCTTGAGCATCTTCAAAATGTCTTATGAATGATAAGGGGTGCTAGAGGGTTCCAGGAGGCTAGTCATTGTGTGGCACAGTGGTAAGAATTTCGACTGGTAGGTAATGTTGAGGCTGGCTTGTGAAAACATGAACTATTGGCTTTAATTTATGATTTTCAACAGAAAATTACCTGAAAATGTCTTAGGAATAATGAGTGGTGGATATACAAAAGTACCAGATGGTCAATCATAGTGTTGTATGGATGTTGAACATACAGGCTGCCAAAAGCGTCTACTACCAATATTCCTGAAACAGCTTAGGTATTAAGTTGAAATTTTCTGGGCATATTAAAGGGGACGTTCAACTAACCAAAAGGTACTATGTGCATACTTTTACTGCTACAACTGGTACCACTACTGCTTCTACTACTACTGAAGCAATGTGGATTAAGGTAAAATTTTCATAGGTAGCACAATATTGCTGCCTAAATAAAGGACAATCGGATATCCCGTTTGTCCGCGTTGCCAAGCTTCGAGGTTCTTGTTCGATTTGCTCCATGGGTAGGCCGCATACTCCGGCCGGAATGGTTTTTCGGGAAGATGCGGAAAGTGAAACAGCAGGTGGTAGGAGAACTCACGCCAAACCAACTCTTTCAAGTACGTTTCGGCTCCCTTGCTGAGCGATCCTGATTGCGTGCGATGCTTGACCGCGTGCCAGACGCGCCGGGGGTCGTCTTCCATCAGACTTTCGTCAATTTCAACGCGTCGTACATTGTGATTGCCCAGCATAGTCACCTTCACCATGCCCGCACCCGCTTCGCCCTGAACTTCCATATTGGCAATTTCTTCCTGGGCTTTTTGCATTTTGTCCTGCATTTGCTGGGCTTGCTTCATGATGTTGCCCATTCCACCTTTAAACATATCTGTCTCTCTTCTCTTAAAAGGGTAATCTATTTAGTTTATCTAGAACTTACTAAAAAAAAAAACCTACTGTACTAAAAATGTTTAGTTCCAATACTAGAAAATACACAAATGCCTGATGTGTTAAAATATATTAAGAATGCCTGAATTATAAAAAAAATATAGTAAAAATGTCTGAAGTATATAGAAAAATATAGTAAAAATGCGTATATATATTTTAAAAAGGGACTACAACAATTCAATGACCTTAAAATAGAAAACCTAAAGTTTGAACCGGACTCCAAAGAACGTAAATGACCAAATAGATATAACAAACTCGAATTTTGTTGGGTTCCCAGCGAATTAAATTTCTAGCCCAAAAGTAGCGAAAATTGAAACATGCTAGCCCAAAAACCCTCCTCGCGGGTTTTTAGTCACTTGTCCCGCGAAGTTGAATATTTCTTAGTCAATTGGTGGTAAATAGCCCAACCTGGTAACACAGCGGACGAGGTGTTCTTGCACTAAAGAGGTTCTATTAGTATAAATTCTACGAGTGGCCTTTATGTTTTGCTGAAAGTGGGAGATTTAACGATCTCCCTAGAATTCAAATTTAAGTATCTTGCATATTTTGACTTGAAGTCAGCCCTGTTTTGTTTAGCAACGCAGCATAACACCTTTTTTTAGTAGCATCTTTTAGGTAGTCAACAATTGTTGGAATGAAAGCTTCAATGTGAGATATTGAACGAGACAGTTGAAGAAACATCTTGTGTTCTGAGTAATACACAAGTACCTTTTTTTTTAATTAAAAGCAAGTGCTTTCCAGCTCAATTTCGCAACAATTTGTAATTCTTCTTTTTAAGACAACCGAACCGAAAATGCGAAGAAGAGAATGAATAATATTTTCTGCAATACCACAGCACGTGGCATGTCCTGTATTGTCTTAGTTTAAATATTTAAATAAATGACTCATGGAGTTTCACAACTCCATTACAAACAGTGTTGCATTCATCGTTCTTGAAAACTTTTGTTCTGCCTTTTACTTCTTTTATAGCACTATATTAGTGTTGCTGCAAAAATTCTTGAAAACATTACTATAGACGGATCTACCATTTTTCGGCAGTCGGCATCACCCATTTTACCCCCAGCCTACCCATTTTACCCATTTTACTCCTGCAGACCCTATTTCATGCATGAGCTGGTTCCAAACAATCATTGGTTCCACCTGACATCTTTCAATGTCGCTCCTTACTTTCCGTTAAAAAAAAACTTGCTTTTTTTATTTATCATTTCCCAAAGTTTATCCAGGATTTTTTTTTTCATGGGGCAGGTGCAAAAAAGCCTTAAACAGTGTATTAAAATTTGTTTAAATGCATTTTTGTTGAGTTTTACAAGTTGGACGAAAATATTGGGGACGGGGGTTCAAACCCAGCAACCCCATTCCAGGGTACGACCACAGCTGCAAACAGTGTACTCGCTTTGCCCGCCGGTGCGACGGTGTTGCGGTTTCTGCCGCCCCTGACCATCAGCTACGAGGAAGTCGATCGGGTGGTTGACACACTCGCAGATATTCTAACTGCCTGACGACATCACGATCTCTTCTCGGCCCCACCTGCTTTGGTAGTCGCTTGCCTCAGGGAAAATTGCAAACGTAGTGTGTTCTGTATGCGCACGGAACCCACGATGGCGTTGACTTCGGATATCGTGAAACCAAACAAGGATCTACCAATAGGCCCACTAGGCCCTAAGCCTTTCACTATTCCCGAACTTTAGGGGATACTCCCGAAAATCTTGTAAAAAATGGTGTTTAAAAACGGTTGAGCCAAAAAGGCGTCAAAGCTTTAAATCCAGCCTGGGTGAAACAAAATCTTGAGCGGGTGAGCTTTCAGTAATTAATATCATTATGCATCCAATATTCAGTTTACTTTATTAGTTCTTGTCGTTGACACCGGGCAGGAAGCTGGCACGCGGATCAAGGCAGCCATCCGCGAGTGGCTGGGTGCCACGGCGCCGGAGGCGGAAGAACGCGGCCCGTTGACCAAACGTATTCTGGCCGGGGACCCGGGGGACTGGTCAGCGGACAAGCAGGCAGAGCTCGTCGGCGGAATCATGCTTGGTTTCCCGCCGACGGTGCTGCTCAACCTCGTCCAATTCCTTGCGGGCGGGGTGTTGTGATGATGGACTAGGCCCGAAATATCATTAGTTTTTCCCGCTAAAGGAGCAATAATTGTTCCTGTTTTTTGCTTGTTTTTTCGTGAAAATTCTTTCCTTTGCAACACTAAACTGCTGGTCTCAAATTTTTTACTGAATCTTGCAATTTTTACTCTTTTTGCAATTCTTGAATATTTTTTTGCAGAAGTTGAATTACGACAGCTTATGTCTAGAGCGTTCAAAGGCCCGTTAACCTACCCTTCAGAAAAATTTGCTATAATAGATTTTAATTCTATATTAGGATTCAAAGCTTTTAATTATTCTTCTACTGTTTTTACTTTTTAGGGATTTCTGGCAACTTATACAATTTTAAAGTCTTTCATTTTAGCAAACTATTTTTTTAAATATTTTTTAAATTATTAGTAATAAAATAATAAAATAAAATATATTTTATTTTATTATATAATTTACTTATAATGCAAATTCTTTCGATATCGGCGGCGCCCGGACAGGCTTCCAGAATTTCGCGCCGGATCGTCGCCGGGTTTTCACTGCGCGGATTATCGTCGGTCACGATAACGGTATCGGCGAGGTCGGCCGCGATGCCCCCCATCATCGGACGTTTACCCCTGTCACGGTCGCCACCGCAGCCGAACACGACGTGGAGCCTGCCGGCTGCGTGCGGTTTCAACGCGGCAAGCACCGTCGAAAGCGCATCCGGTGCCTTGAATAGGTACAATACACCTAATTATGCAACTATGCAAATTCATTACCTCAAAGGAAATTTAGCCGTTATTTTCCGTGTTCTCTTGAAGGTTTCAGTTTTTTGCCAGTCAAGCTCACAGCCGGTGGTTTCGTCGGCGGGGGCGCGTACCTCCTGTTCGCGCTCGGCTCGGGTGTCGGCCTCAGCGTGGGGCTCGACGTGTGGGGCCTGTTCGGAGACGGCGAGACGGCGCTCTGCTCTAAACTGCTTAGGAAATTTGACCATTGATGGTAAAATATCAAGTGCACTCAGCCCTTTCTTGAAACTTTCATATGCAGGATATGCTCGACCAAAAACATACCAATTGAGTGTTTTTTTAACCAAAGCTTTCACTTGAGTTAAACAAGTGAGTATCTGCAGTGTACCAGCCATGTCAAAAATAATATCAAGTCCAGCAGTACTTATAATGTCATTTGCTTCAGCCAGCGGAAAAAAGACAGACAGACAGACAGACAGACAGACAGACAGGTAGAAGAAAAAGACAAACAAGATCAAGCCGACAAGGCCAGGAATGCCATTGACAACGGCAAAGAACCAATAAAAAAACGGAAACAAATAGCGAACGAGCATTGCTGTGTGGATGGTGTGATGGATGGTTGGGTGGGCGTTGGTTGAAGGGGGAGAGAAGAGAGCCAGGCGCATAACTCGTCACTCATATCCCGGACGCCTACGTTCCGGTGACCGACAACGCCGGTGGCATCGCCGAAATGGCGGAGCTGCCGGAGGACGTCCGTAACGTCACGGATGCCCTGGACGCGGTCGGTAACACCACCAAGGCGGTGACCAAGGGGTATGCCATCGGATCCGCCGGCCTCGCGGCCCTGGTGCTGTTCGCCGCCTACACCGAGGACCTGCGCCACTACTTCCCGGATCTGACGGTCGAGTTCCGCCTCCAGGGTATCATTGATGTGCATATTTTTTCTTTTTGGTTGTTGATTATCTTGTTAAATCTGACACACCAAAGCTTTGGTACCACTTTACAAACCATATGACTGTGTGGATGACACATAGATGACAGACTTTAATGTGGGGCTTCTAAGTACAAACCTCTGTCCAAGCCTTTTGTAAAATTTGAGTGGAGAAATTGCCAGGTCTCTGTAATTCCAAGCATGGACAAAAGGAACACTGCCTAAATGAGTTACAAATCATATTAGTAATATAAGAATTTTTTTTTTCGACGACTCAATAAGAAAAGATTGCTTCCATGAAAGACAAACCTCCGCTGAGATCATAAAAACTTTGATAAATGAGCTAGGCTTGGATCACGGATAGAATTGCAATATCCATGATAGGAAATGAAATCGATTGGACTATCTCATACTGAGCTGAAAAAAAAGCATCAGTAGTAATTAACATTTGGCTATGACTCTGATAGATGTTGATGATGAGTTAGGAAAACGAAATCACACAGGAATAGTCAGGAAAATAAAATTATGTTGTCAAATTTGCTTTTAGTACACATTTAATGTTAAAAAAATATTATTCTTTTTACTGACAATTCTCACTGAAAGTTCTTTCTTGTAAAATTGATGTCATGGAACAAACTACCTTTTGAAGTACTGTAATCGATCTACGGTATAGAGTTTTAGTATAAAATTCTAATAAAACCAACTTTGCAATTTCAAAAGACCCAATACGGATCCTTGTGGCACCCTGATATAAAATCAAGTCAACAACTAGTTATATGATTACTTGATTACTGCTATGTTATCTTCATCATGCCTTCATGCACTGTTTATAAAACTTGGTGCTGTGAGGAGCTATGGAGCATCTCAGAGCACTATAAATTTTCTCAGAGAATTGTTAATATTAAAGAGTTAGACTTCTACAATTTGAGGATTCTAACTTATAATTCCGAGTTCTGCGTATAATTTTACTCCATGATACTTCACTCCATTAATTAAAGTGCTTGTAAAGGAAAGCTGTAAATTCTTAAGCTTTTCGATGCCATTTGTTTTAGCTTGTTTTTACTGATTTGCCATTTGTTTTAGCTTGTTTTTACTGATTTTTCACCCACGTTTTTTTTCATTTTTATTTTATTTTCTTTGTCAATGTGGCACCTGCTCGGTGCATGTATAGGATTTGCATGAATGGTAAAACAATTGCATTGTTTGCAGACTTGCTAAAAAAAGCAACCATTCTCAAAAATAAGAAACAGATTTACAGTGATTTGCAGGAAGCTAGCATACGCTGTGAATGCAAAAATCTATGTTCGAAATATCACAGGAATTGCAAAGAAGTAATCGCGAAGACATCTAAGTTGGATTTGATTGAAATCAAACCTTATTAGGGAGTGGTTGGGACGTTTTTTTTGATTTAGATCACACACTTTGGGATTTCGAAAAAAATTCTGCTCTTACCTTTAAAAAAATATTGAAAGAGCATAATATTCAGGTAGACTTATCACACTTCTTAAGTGCTTATGTTCCTGCTAATCTAAAGTTTTGGAAACTCTACCGAGAAGAAAAAATAACAAAAGATCAACTGCGATATCAACGTTTAAAAACTGTTTTTGATACTATTGGGCACGCTATCCCTAACGACCACTATGGTAAGGGCTGAAGTTATGCAAATTCTTATTTGTTTGCAGATCAGTTTTAGAGGTTTTACAAGGTCACAAATACCATTTTATGTACCCAGTGCCTCTAAACTTTCAGGGACTGTTTAATCTCGGCCAAATGGGTTTTGTTAGTAGAAGGGGGTTAGGGTGCCTGGAAACAGGCTAAGAAGTTTTTCTCTTATTGGTTTGGAACTTGCTGCCACAATTGTCTCATGTGCATGACTCCACACTTATATGTATTTAAAGAGATAAAAATAAGTATTGCAATGTCATACATTGTATAAGAAACGTTGTATACAGATAAAATTTAGTATACTTAGCATAAGATATCCCTGGAGGACGCCTCGAAAAAAGATACCAAGTTAATGGTGATTTAAGCTTCCTTCAGGTGATTACGTGTAAAATTTTGAGTAACAGTATTTAAATATCGCGGGGTGGGCATTAATTAACTGCTTTCAATGCTGTTTTCCCACTGTGAGATGGCAAAGGACGATTTCTATAATGCTTTTCATCTTTCAATGCATTCATCGTTACCATGGCAGTTAGCATATATGCTTTAAAGGACTATACTTGGGTGCGCGTAATAAAACTGGGCTGGACCTACGTGGAGTAGAAGCTATTGTAGTTTGTCAAATCAAATTGATAACTTAGCCAAGCTATGATAAATTAATCACAGCCGACTTTATCAGATACCGTGCAAAACCTTTGGTTTCTTTATCTTCATTGAAGATCGCGTTTTCCACCAGCATTTCGATGCAATCACCTCTAAGTTTGTCGGTGTCTTCCAACTGGACGCTGCCGTTATTGGGTGCCAAAACGCCTTTTAATTGACTGGTGATCTCGTCTTTACTGGCAAATAACATCAAACCCTCCTCAAGGAGTATTACGTTCTAGGGATTAATTTCTATGTCACGTAATATTTTTTTATGTTGTTCCTTAATTTCAGTTGAAAAAACTTGTTTGTTAAATTTAATTGATCTAAGCTTTGACCAAGATAATCGATTTGTGAAATGGGTATTCTTGACTTCAAAGTATGAAATCCTGGGTATGCATGGAAGTAAAGCCATTCTTTGACTTAAATAAAGCCAGAAAAAAAGACGTGGTAAAATATCCTACAATTTCTTTTTTTGAATTTTTTTTGATTGTTGACCACTTGAGGTCGTCGTCTCGCATCCACTGCAGACGCACTGGGCGGCCTAGTTCTTTCGACAGAAGGACGGCTTCGTCTTCTGCGCCAGCGTTTCCGCCGTTTGAACGGCCATAATGACCGGGGCCAGCATAGGTGCGGATGACGACTTTAGCATTAGAGACGTCGAGCATCTTCGCGATTGCGTTGCGAAGAAATTGCGGATTTTGACTATGGGTGTGGACGGTCACTGTAAATTTCAGACTTTTTTTTTAAAGAGAAAGCTTAATAGATATATACAGTTAAACATAAATATAATGCCCTGTTTTAGCAAAATCATATTTTGACTTCTTTAGTTTCTTTGCCTTAGTTGGAAACGGATCTTTTTATGAGGTTTATTGTCTATATACTGAATATAATTATACTGTCTATATTCTTCTAAGAGGAACTGAAATAATAGTTACCATTCCTGAATCAGTGTCAAAGGTTAGCCGGGGGACATCCTTTTTTGCATCGTCGAACAAACCCGCTTCAGCCATCCGGTCAGAACGATGCAGTTGCCCTGGCACATACTCACGGCCGCCTTGCCCCATGCCTTTTTTCAGGCCGAATTGAATGCCGCTTTTTGTGACCCAGGTCGGTCCCTTGTCGCTATCGACGACGTAGGGCATTCTGTCTTTGAATTCCTTCGATGCATTCTCGACGAACAGGTTCTCAGGCGCCACTGTGCTCGCTCAGGCAATCCTGCGCGAAGGCATGAAGAACGTCACCGCTGGCGCAAACCCGATGGAGCTCAAGCGCGGCATCGAGTTGGCAGCGAACGCGGCGGTTGGTTCGGTCGATGGCCTGGCCAAGCCGGTCAAGAGCTCGTCCGACATCGCCTCCGTTGGCACCATCTCCGCTAACAACGACAAAGAGATCGGCCAGATCATCGCTGAAGCGATGGACAAGGTCAATAACCGAATAGTTTAACTAGCAATAGAAAATACAGACAAAAGTGAAAAAAGTAGTTTTCTTTGCATTAGCAACAATTCTTCTATTTGGAACCACATCGCAAGGAATGGTTTTCGCAGATGATGACGATGATGGAGACTCTCATTTCAAGAAGAAAAATAACAAAAATAACGAACCAAAAACAATCACACTCTTTGATTTAGGAGTATTACAATTAGCTGCTCATGACTTGTTCCAATACAAAGAGCAAAGAGAAAAAAATTTTTACCAAGAGGTTTATGCAATTTTAGAAACATCCCAAGATTCAGCCATTTATTTCCTAAAAGATCTACTTTACTACTAAAATTCTATGACAAGCAACTTTCATTAACTCTAAAATTATTGTTCTCCAAAAATCACATGAAAAAATTACCTAATTGTGCTTGAAGCGCTCTTCCTTTCTCAGCATCAGAAAAATTATCACCTTTGTCTTCACTCTTTTTGTCTTTACTGGCCTTACCTCCTCAATCTCGCTTATGGAAATGCTCGTCTCCAACATCATCGAGCACTTTAAAATCACCCGCAAAAAAGCCGTCCTATTTGTTGCCGCAGCAGCCTTCGTCCTAGGGATTCCAAGCGCGCTTGCCGGATCAAAGACACTCTTTGGCAAATGGCAAGATGTCTATGGCATCGACTTGTTTGAAACCATGGGCTTTATTACCTCCGAGTTAGCAGGCAGCGGTTCTACCGCATAGCTATCCACCTTGAAGGTTTTGCCCGCCTTGCTCATTTCGATCAATTTGACCGAAGTGGAGCTAATATCGATACCAACTACGGGGATCGATTTTTTTCCAAACAGTCCAGCCACGATTTTTTCCTTTGGTTACTGTGGGTTGCGTGTTTTTAGTAAGTTATAACATTAAATACTTTTGTCAACTATATATCAACGCAGTCTTTTTGACGTGTGTCGGCCGATCGGTTTCGGCCTCCAACAGCATCACGAGTTCACGTTCATCCGTCCAGCGGTAGCTGGCAGTTGCCTCGAGCGCACCGGGATAACCCTGGTCGCCATCCGCTGACTGCAAACGAAACCGCACGGTATCCTCCGGGGCCGCTGTATCGATAGACCAATACCGATTATGAAAACCACCCGCACCGCCGTGCAGGTGGTTTTTACCTTCATTGGCATCACCGCTAAATTCTGAGATCAACCAAGTGCTAATGTCAGAACAATAGACATGCTGCATCACATCATTTAAAAACAAATAAAAGCTAAAATCAAATAGGTACTGAAAAAGAATTATTCTGAGACAATTAAACAACTTACACAGCTTAAAACAAATAACATGAAAACTAGCGAAATGTTAATCTTAAAAACCAGCTGAATACAGACGTACGAAGATGTGATAAATCAAAATACCTGTGGACGCGGCTCGAGGAGGGCGCGGGCGCCGAGGCCTTCGACGAGGTCTGGCAGGCCTTCGATCGCGAGTACCCCTACTTCGCGATCAAGCCCGTGGACTGGGGCGCCCAGAAGCAGCGCTGGCGTCCGATGGCGGCGAAGGCGACGACGGCCTTCGAGGCGGCCGCGGCGATCGGCGAGATGCTGCGCCCGCTCCAGGACCCGCACGTCTGGGTGAAGGCCGGGGAGCTGTTCGTCTTTCCTACTATTACGTAAACGCCCACTCCACCGACGCTTCTCGCTATCAATTCGCTGCGCGGTCGTGAAACAAAAGATATGACGTAATTGTTCAGATTTAGCAACTTTGATGCGTCATAAAAAATTAACGGCTTAGTTTATCCACAAAAAAATTTCGTTCTCGAAACGTCCGTATCAAATACTATCGAAAGAAGTTAAAAAAATTTTCTGTGCAGAGGCACTTTAAAGCGAAGGAGAGTCTTGGGTCACGATTTTTTGGTTGAGAATGATCGACGTATTCACTTCCCCTTTCAGAGCATTAATAAGGGAGCCTAATGCGGTATAAGAGCGGCCCTTATGGAAAATGAGATCGCCGATAATACCTAAATCAAAGCCAGTAGCAAAAGGCACGTCAGTGCCTGTCGGCGTGCGTGTTGCGGAGATATTAGATAAACTATTGCTAAAAGTGCCTGCTAAGCCATTGTTAGGGAACGCCATTGGTGGAGATCGTCTTTGCCCACGACATCGAGTTGTCGTACTCGTAGTCATCCACTAGGCCGGTGGCCCAGACACGGATTTGGTAAGACACAATGGTGTTGTTTTGCCCGTTCTCGGTGACTTTGACGTAGTAGGTGCCGGGCCCTAAAACGCGATTGCCGTCGCGAACGATCTTGGAGAAGCTTCCACGGCCATCGTTTCCGTCGGCTTCGATCCGACGGCCTTCGGCACGTAGACAAGATATGGTTCGTGATATTGGTAGAGGAGTATGTCTGTCTTCTTTTGACCTTCTGTTGAGTACCAATACCCGAAAGCTGTCGAGAGGGTTTATTGCTGGATAGAGTGTTACCACAAGCACTAGCAAGAAGATGCCTGTCGTCATCAATTAATATTTTTACATTGGCATTCTTTTTGAGTGAAATGATCTCTGGATATCTCACTCTCATATATGTACCATCGGTTTGCAAGTTGATATTTACAGAATTGTATCATGTTTTTTTTTGTTTGAGCTAAGTCCTTGTAAGGGAACCAATTGGTGACATCATACAATGTTAAGAGCCTGTACAAGATCGGGGATTTCTAAATATACAACAAGGGGGCTCCAGGGGCAACGTCAAGAAAGGGGTGTGGTTTCTTGTGACCATTGTCAGTGTCCGAGCAGGGTGAGTTAATGTTCCATAAGCACCAGATATGTTATTTTTATCCTACAAACAGTTACAATTTGCCACAGCTGATTCAAAACCGCAGTTAACGGTAGTTGGAGCAAAGTCTTTTTAATATATAAATGAGAGATTTTTGAGCAAATTTACTACCCAGAAACAAAACATTGACGCAAGAAAATTTAAAAATCCATTGAATTGGAATTCATAATTTATTAAATCATAAACTTTTAGACCCGTCAAAATGGTCGAACTTTTTTTGCCACGTATGTATTGTGCTAGATCATGATTTCAAAAAGAAAGGCGAAGAACAAAGAATATGATTTTGCTTTATTCAATCAGGCCATTCAAATGACCTTGAAGATATTCGAAATATTCCAGTTCAATTTGATTTCTTTTTTCTTTTCAAATCCATAGATTACCATAATACAATGTAATCACCATTCACCAAATCGATCTATTCGAAATATCTATCTATTTGGAAACATCGATTACGATCCGGGGGAAAAATGAGCGAGGTTAAAATTTTGGTCACTTAAAAAGGGCAATAGAACTTTTTATTTCCGATCAAATGAGCCCTCTCCCAATCTTCTACGATCACTGGTTCGAAGCGATCACCCCTGGGAAAAACAAACAAACAAACTAAAAAACAAAACAACAAATAAAGATACATCTGTGATCTTTCTTCTGGCAAAAAAAGGAAGCAAAATTCCACATCTTTTACAGAAGAACTTGATTTGACAACCTGGCAATACACAGTGTCTTTTAATTTATCTCGCCACTTAACCATGCATGAATTATATAGGTCTCTTAGAAGCGTATAGTGCAAAGACGTCATTTTTGCCTGCATTGAAGACAAGTTGTTTTGATAACTCGCGTACAGAAAAAAAAAGCTTTTTCCAACTCTCAACTTTGATGTTTTTTTTAACGTTGTTAAAAATATAATTTGGATCAATTTAATTTGGCTATATGGCGTCGACAGGACGGCTAATTCTTTCCCTCGTGCTGCTGTTGGCCTTCAGCCACAATATGGTATCACTTGTTGTGATGGTGGAGGCTTGGGGGCCCTCAAGCAGCGTTCCTTTCTCTAGTTGCCGTAGTGGCAGTCGAGCAATAAGCCGGTGCAATCGAGCAAGGGGTCGAGCAGCACTTGTCCCAGGTGTTTCTTGTATCCAACAGAAGACTTCATCGCAACAGCGTCTTTATAAGTGCTAAACTGAATTCATAGCTCTTCACCATTTTTTCCATATATAATTTATTTTAATAACATTGTCAGTGTGACCTGTCAACATGCGTTGGCGAGATAGTTTTGTTCCAGCAGATTTTTGATTGATACAAGTTAGAGAGCGTCAGAAATCTTCAGCACCGTAGCACTAGTTAAGCTACAAACATCAAAAACATTTGCAGTGCATGCTTTCTTGATACCCTTCACAAGCCGCTGTAAATCCACCTCTTTGTTTTTACAGTGTGAAAATATATATTGACTTCCAAGCTTTTTGGTTGCCAGTGGTCATCTCGGCTATTTAATATTAATTGTAGATAGTGCTTGCTTTTCCAATTTCAGTCTTAAAAAAGGTCGATATATAAAAAGAAAAATATTTTTTTCATAGAATAATTGTGATATAAAAATATAATAAAAAATATCTTTTATTTGGCTCGAGAGCATTCATCATTATGACAAACGTTAATCTTCTGGAATTAGTTCGTCTATATATCGATCGAATGATCGAAGATTGTGGTCCATGTATCAAAGGCATTGTCATGGATAAAGAAACCGTTTGTGATGAAAAAGCAATACTGATCTATTTCGAAGATTTGTCTTTGTTTACTTCAGGCAGCTATTATTAGTATGGTCTATTCATCCTCGGAAATGCTTCAAAAAGAAGTTTTCATTTTCGAACGTCTCGACAGCATCCACATCAGAATACCGCGTGTCCGTTTCGACGGCACGAACGCCATCGACCAGGCCGCCGGTACCGCCACCAATATCCCAAGGAGTGTTGAGCCGAGCGCGATTAGCAGCGAGTTTACGA
Source organism: Alatinidae sp. Z8VKAUB7J3 (assembly GCA_010016025.2). Classification (NCBI taxonomy): domain Eukaryota; kingdom Metazoa; phylum Cnidaria; class Cubozoa; order Carybdeida; family Alatinidae; species Alatinidae sp. Z8VKAUB7J3. The sequence continues at coordinate 239,136,114 of JAAAKM020721499.1, forward strand.
AATGCTTGAAATAGTCCGAGCGATCCTGGACCACGGCATAGCTTTCGAAGGTCCAGGCCGAGGTGAGGACCTCGATTGGCGTCCGGATCGCGTCGCCCTCCGTCTTGATAAAAAAGTGAATTCCTATCAATAATTGAAGCCAATTTTTTATGGGTATACTAAACATATGAAACTTCGAACAATTGTTCGGGAGACCAACAAGGAATTGATAATTTTGAAGATAGCACAGGTAAAATATCAATCACAAGTGATAAATGTATATGTTTAAGCTTCATAAACTTTTCTCATGGCGACACTTCAGTAGCATTTAACAACTCTATCCAAGACCGGCATGATTTGTGTCTTAAAAAGAACAAATAAAATTGAATTGAATATTTAATATATAATCATACTAATCACTGAAAACTCATCAGTTTAAAATTTAATTTTACTACAATTTTTTGTTTATTTTCAATGCTGTAATATGCTGTTCAAATGCTGTAATTCTTTTTTAGTAGAGCGTCAATGACACAGTAATTTTTAGATTTTTACATATAGAGAAAGAGGCAAAACCCAAACTCTTGTTTGTAGTGATGCAAATATCTATTAATCATACATTTTCATTATAATAAACATGTGATTTCATAGTAGGATGGATAAAGAAAGCGGTTTCATTTTTAGGCTGTCGCCCAGTGATGAAGAAACATGGTTATGACTGGCCAGATATATTCAAATGCACAAAGTTCCCAAAAAAAAGCGAGCAGATGTGCCTGGAGAAGCCAAGACCGAGCAAAAAGGATAAAAGAAAAAGCAAGAAGGATGCCAAAATTCCTTTATTTAAGATTAAATTATTCCATCACAACAGCGAAGCAGCCACACGCTGCAAAGATTGAGCAAGAACTGCCTCTTTACTATTTACCTCTTGAACTGACTCTATAGGTCGTAATCCGCCGTGAAAAAACTGGGGTAGCCTAGTAGCAATGCTATTTGGCAGTTTTCATGGCATAGTAATAATATTGTCATATTTTATCTTGAAAATATCAGTGCTTTCACTATCTGAGTTCTTAAACACGAGAGAGCATTAGTTGCCTTCGAACATGGATTCTTACACCAAATACTTAGAATTTGCCGGCAAGATTGAACATCTAACTCCAATATGCGCCACTTCTGCAAGATTAGAAGAGATATGTCTACCACCTTTAAAAAGTGCCACTTAGAGTGGCTGAATCACGTCCTGCAGAGACCACCATAATCCATGCCCTGTCGAATCTCTCTGGTTGAGCCCTACGATTCGTAGATTTGGAGGTTCCGGGTCTAGACCGGTTGTAACGCACAGACTGAACGTTGGACTCTGTTCATCTTGTTTTCGAGTGTCAGTCATCAGTACAGTATCATATTGAGCCAACGGAAATGGAGATCAAGTGAAGAACATTACTCGCATTTTTTCATAAGAAAACTATAAGAAACTATATATGCCTTTTCTAAAAATCAAGAAACTCTTCTATATGATCTTAGTTATTGTTTAAAATTTCCACAGACTGCCCACTGAATACTCCTCTAATCTAAGCATCCTTGCATAACTAAGCATGTAGAAATCATTTTTGGTAAGAGTTCTGCATCCTCCTCCATGGTTGTGCCAACAGGGGTGATGGAAGCTGGACAAGGCAGTGGGGGCAGCCCAAATCTCTTTATTATATTTAAAAAAAAATAACAGAAATGTACCAGTCCTAATGGATCATTTGAAGTTAACCAATAAAGTTATTTTGGTATAATAACCTCCCCAAGGATAAGGAGCGTGTTCTTTACCTCCGCGAGCGGCATATTCCCATTCGTGTTCGGAAGGAAGGCGGAAGTCTTCCGTGTTAACGCCATCCCCACGGCGTTGTTGCCAGGTATTCCACATTTTAGTCCGCCAATAAGCAAATGCGTGTGAAATATGTGGGTCTAGGCTGACGGCAGGATAGTAGTCGAAAGCTGGGTGCAGAAAGTAGTTACGGGCCCTGTTCGGCGCGCCGGCGCAGCACCTGCAGCCCGTCTTGCGGCAGGTCCACGCAGACCGCCTGACAGCCGGTCTCGACGGCCCAGTAAATACTCGGCCAGCCGGTCCCGGCGCCGACATCGAGCAGCCGCGTGTCCGGCCCGAGGCCGAGTCGCCTGGCGGTCGCATCCGCTTCTTCGCGGGTCGTCCAGCTGGTCGCCCCGTAGACGCAGCCGAACACGTTGCGCTCGATCTGGTCGGGGTGGGGGGGGTGGGGGTGGAGTGGGAGAGAGGGGGGGGGGGGTTGGAAGGAGGGGGGAGGGTTGATTGTTGTGTGTATTATTTAACGCAGTAATTTTATTGGATGAATAGATTTTTTGAAAATCTTGCAGAATAACAACTTGGACTCTGTTACTAACGCTAAGTTATAAAAGTAAATTGATGAGAGCAATTAAAGCGTCACTTTCTATTTGATATTCGGAACTTTCTGTTGGTATTTTTTCCTGGATCCTTTCCAGATAAAGTATCTTTTTGATGGGGATCGTTACAGCAGAAATAATATGAAATGAAATATTTGAATGTTTGGATTATCTTGCTTTATTGTTGGGATACATTAATATACAACTATTCACTGAACTACTTGTTGAATATTTAATCCTTGTATTAATATATAATTAATGCAGAACCTTAATATAAGTTCTTAAATAAAAACAACATAATTATCTAACATTTATTTGCTTCAAGATCACTGGACTGATCTAAGGTTTTTTACTTAATTGTTTTCTATTAAATGGTTTCAAACTAATAACTTGACTAACCAAACTCTGCAGTTTTTAATAAAATAAAGAAAACCTCGAATTAGCATCCTGAATATCCCCTAAAGCTTCATACCAATCAACATTTCCGATATCATTTTTCAATTTTATCAGAGCAGTTTGGCGGATTACTGGAGTCCATCATTTGGCTATTTCTACTATCCCTCTTATCCAAAGTTACAAGGTTCGCAGTTAAACTGTTATTTTGGTCATCTTTCTTATTAATATCCTTTTTTGATGCTCTCAGCGGCATCTTCAAACGCATTTTCTTTCGAAAAAGTTTTCTAGTAATAGAATAATATGATTGCCGTACAGGAGCACTAATTGGGGAGACAAGTAATTTGTCTACCACGCCAGATTTTGAAAAAGAAGTATTGAAAATCTTTGACGCCTCTGATCCTCTGACACTCAATGAGCGTCAATTGGCCCACTTCCCGGACATCACTGCGATCGATGTAATTCCTTTGAACAACATCCTGATTATGGTTGCGGAAGAAGGCCTCTATCAATACGATTACTCTGACCTGAATAATATTCAGCAGATAAGTTTAATTCCTGTAGAAAGGGATTAGTGTGTATAATGAGTGGCACAACCAACACATAACAGTAGCAGCTACACCTACCTCTATCCGGCGCCGGGCGACGCCACCGACGTCTATGCCGACGCCGACCTGGCGGCCGAACGCGCGGCCGAGATGGTGACGCTGGGCTTCACCGCCGTGAAGTTCGATCCGGCCGGACCCTACACCATTCACGACGGCCACCAGCCGCGGCAGGAGGACCTCGACCGGTCGGAACGCTTCGTCAAGCGCATCCGCGAGGCCGTGGGCGGCAACGCCGACATCAGGCACCTATTAGTAATGGCAGTAATTTTAGAGTTAAAATGTGAAATTGATGATGATAACATCCTACAAGTTAACACACTTGAAACTTTTGCATCTCTTTGCTGCGCTGTAAATGGACCCATCTAAACGCTATTTTTCTCCTACCATAGTCTCCATTTTCAATCAAAAGCCTATCAATTCTTGACAAATGTTTGAGAGCTCTGAGAACGGTTATAATTTATGTTCTCTTTTTTGCTTCCACAACGTTCTCAACGAGTTCCTGCTCCTTAGCAACACACAGTTCATCGAGAACGTAAGTGATGCCACCCACGTTCCCTTTGCCATAGCACCCCACCGCTTCTGACCACCCTCCTTCTTGCGTGTCTCCGTCACAAATGCATGCGTGCCCCCAAAACAGCGCGTGTTCGAGGAGGAGGACGCAGTGGGCGGTGATGAGAGCAAGGAGTTCAAGGCTGAGGCGACCGCCGGGTTCTTGACCTCTGATCCCGTCCGCCTCGGAGTTGCGGGATTGGGGCGGGCTTTCATGCTGATGGTCCCCACCTTTGATGCCGACGCACGCGTCAAGCTCACGGCCGCGGCCGCGCCGAGGGCGGAAAGCCGGGCCGCATTCGAAGAGCAATACGGCGGTGTCGCCTATCCGACTGTCGAGGAACTATGCGCCGATCCATCTGTGGAAGCGATCTACATCGCCACCCCGCACCCTAAGTTAAAAATACCTCATTTTTTCTATTTTTTCCAATTTAACCGTCCCCCGAATCCCCCCCAGATGGTCAAATTGGGAAACAACAATTTTTAATTTGATCTGGCCCGGTCCCTGATACGCCTGGCAACTTTCATCGTCCTAGCTTACCTGGAAGTGCCTAAACTAGTGAAACCGGGACCGACAGACCGACAGAATTTGTAATCGCTATATGTCACTTGGTAGATACCAAGTGGTTGCCATCCCCCAGCCGCGCGACATCGTGGACGCCGCCTGCCACGACGGTGTCGTCGCCGCCAAAGGTGGAATAGAGCGAAGAGCCGCTGCTGCTGAAAGCCTCATCGGTATCGTTGCCGAACAACGGGTCGAGCTCCGGCCCGTCGCCGTCGATCAGCCGGATTTGATCCGCGGAAAGATCGCTGACGCCTTCCACCACGATCACAGCTGTCTTGACTTTCGCGTCAGTGCCTATACTTCTGCCGTGACGCAGATGTTCGCACGGAGCATGAGATATTTCTGAACAATTGACACAAAACATGTAGTGTATATGATTTTTTATGCTGTCTTTTCAAAATGAAATTTGAACTTTGACAGCCCCCTGTTAAGTCGAGGCAGATGAGTGCCAGAATGAATAAAATTTATAAAGGAGAGAAAAACCTAGGATAGTTCCATCTAGGCCTGCGCTATTCTGTCATTTGGCCCTACATTTTTTTTTGTTTCATTTCATTTAATCAAGAAGAAAATATTTTTGGTTTTCGCCCTATATTAGTTATCCGAATCAAGGCTATTGCTTAAACCCAATTAGCCAAAGGTACGTAATGCCGGTCAACAATTAGGCTACACAGAAAATTTCCATGCCTTGTTACCTTCAAAGCTGCAAAGAAAAATGTGCATTAAAACATTGCATTATTAAGGGGCTTTTATGAAGGATTATGTTATGTGAATACTTTATAGCGAACCTATTAAAATATTTATGCTTTAACAATATCACTAATATTGGTAGGTCCATATTAGGAATTATGTTTAATATCTATAGAATCGCTCTGCTACTACTTTCGTAAATTCTTATGGCCCAGAATGCTCATGAAATGTCGTCTCTCTAGCATTATTTGTTTGGAGAATTTTAGTTTCTGTTTGAAACAGTTTTATTGCTTGTACTTTTCAGACGATTGATGAAGGAGGTGTTGAGCTTTAAAGGAATTGAGAGTATGAGTTTCAAAGCAGTATTCAAGCTTTTGTTAGTTGGTCCTGCAACTACAATTGTCTTGCTTTGGAAGAAAGCATCCCGTCTCTTTAACAAACAGATAACTAGAAATGATGATTCTGCCATTAGACGTGCTCCACTCGGGCCGTTCAGGCCCTTCCTTTTGTCATTGCCACAAAAGGAAGCAAAAGGTCTAGAACTGTCAAGCCGCCAGCGCCGCCGCGCAGATCGGCCGAGCGCGACATCAGCAACAGCAGTCCGCTGGATGCAGTCAAGGACAGTCTCAGTAACACCGGTAGCTCCAGTGGGGCATTGATCAAGGCCCTGGGCCGGTTGCGCAAGGCTCGGCGCAGTGGAGATCGTGACCTCAAGGCGCCTTTTACCGCACCAAAATCGGTGATCAACAAGCGGGTCAAGAGCGGCGCGCGGCGTTTTCAGGTTCAGCGGGTGCTGCACGACCTGCCAGCCGCCGTGGTAGTGGTCGCCGAAGGTGCGGTCCAGGTCCCAGGGCACCAGGGACCACTTCCGCGTGCCGAGGCGGTCGTAGCACCAGTAGGCGTTGCGGTGGGTCGAGTCCCAGTGGCCGACGAGCGCGGTCGCCGCCAGGTACGTCGCGTAGCGCTCGACGTCCAGGTGCTCGTCGAAGTAGGCCTGCAGCTCCTGGGGTGTGTCATTACTGCCCATACCCATACGCATCATCCTACCTTTGAAAGAGGGTGTTTCTCGTCTCGATCCTTGATTTTTATATTCACGTGTATCATGTTTCTTGGTCTCTTATGGTTTCAGCAACAGACAGGCTTCCTCTTAAAGTTTCTTGTTACTACGAATAGAGATGACATCAATTTCTATCAACAAACTACCATCACCACTGATAAAACAACGGAGACGGTTACAGCTTCGAGTCTTGCAATTTTTCTTTGACGTTGTTTTATGTTTTTATCTCAGATGATTTTTATACTAGTGATTCGCTGCGTGTTACGGACATCATCATTTATTTTTAACAGCTTCAGACAATTAAAATAAATGAATGTTTAATGTCAACTTAGAAACCTCAATAAGGCACATACATATGTCCGCAGTAAAAATCAATTTGGAATATACTTAATTGCACTCCAAGCCCTTTAAATCTGTCAATCTTAATTTCAGAATGCTTCCAGAATTGGCATGGACAACATTTTTAATGAAGCTTGTGAGATATTGCTTGTATATGTGGCTTCCTTTATATTTATACCAAAACGTAAGTGATTTTGTTATCACTAAATTCTTGAAGGTGAAACCGTGTAGCGATACAGTCTTTGTCTTTGGAAAACAATGCGTCTTCTGCACAGCAATTGGATTGCCCATGTTTAACAACACAGTTGATACCTTTATGATCAAGCAGGTTGCCCGTGAGGCCGAGGCGATGGCGTTCCAGGATGCGATGAACTGGATCACCAAGCGCAAATTCCGCACGGTGGACGAACTCTACGATTCCGAAGACAACATGGAAGGTTTCCGGGCCTTTGCACAAAAGCGGGACCCGGTCTGGAAAGGGCGATAGGTCGGGCGACATGCCGACCCGGGCACTTGTTCGAGTCCGTGCAGCGGCCTATGTCTCCAGTGACTCATTGGTTTTTTCCAGGATTCTTCCCAGATTTTATATTTTCTTGAAAGAAATCGATGACGACCTTAGAATTAGAACAGTTCCATGGATCATAATTTCTCTCCTTGCTTCTTTTCTCGGATTTCATTTTTCCTAAGAGAAGAAATGGTTATAAGTATGTCATGTGGTTGACAGCAGTCGCATATGGCTTAACTACGTAAAATCATAAAAGACTATGCTGAAATGATATAATTTCTCTGTTAACCGTTTTGGTGTGGTGGAACTGGTTCAGGTCGGGAATGAACAGTCTTAAAAACTGTGTAGTCATTCCTCTTCTCAACCGTGAAGGACATACTGTATTGTATTTTGTATTATTAGCAATTTGTGTGTATTGTTATGACATATTTGTTTTGTTTTCCTTTCTTTTATTTTACTCCATTGTTTTCGTTTTTTGTTTATAGATGGTTAATAAAGAACATTCATTCATTTGTGGGTGAGTATTTTACATTCGGCCAGGCAACATCCATTTCTGATGAAAGCGTGGGGGTTGCCATATGTGCAGCTAATCCCTCATATATTGATGCTTCAATGCCAGTTGCCAAAGTGATTTCCTCAATAAAAAACCCGCCTCAAGGTGACGGGTTGATTTATTTATTTGTCGGTTATCAGTATAAAACAAGTTGCTATTTCGGTTGAACAAAAAGGATACTACCCACTAATAGGATGTTTCAAATGTTTCAACAAATATACCTCGTCTTGACTAAATTGCATCAAACCAAGTTCAAATACGTTTCCTTGACCATATAATCGTCAAATTTCAGCCATAAACTGTGTTCTGACTTCATATTTTCTGGACTCTTTAACCCACCTGCAGCTCCACATATGGGTGGTGTTTGGGAATCACTTGTTAAACTAGCAAAGAGAGCAATGATTGCAACAACAAAGGGTGCAGAACTGACGTATCTCTAAATAAGGAGATATAGTTTTGGTAGTTAAAAAAAAATATGATAACGGTAAATGATTTCGAGTTTTATTTTGCTGCAACAACAATTGATATTTTTTTGCTATGTTCTTGAAATTTATGGCGGAGAAACGCCCAGAATTGCTCTTATCTTTGACTTTCTCTTAGGGAAAAACGAATTTATTGGCAAATTTTTAGTCCCCCCTCTCATCGTCTACGTATTTTATTTCATCGTTGCCGTGCGCAACAGCTACGACCTGACCGATCTCAACACGGAGATCGACCAGCTCGACACGAAGATCGACGGCGCTCTGCAGCTGGAGCTCTATTCGGAAATCCAGTCGCTGCTTCTGGAACGGGTCGTCTGGTTCAAGCGCAACGTGTCCTTCGACAAGGGCCTGTTTGCCGTTGTCGAGCGGTTCCGTGCCGGTATCGCCGCGCTGCGCGACCGCCTGGAAGCGGTCTTTTTAAGTTGATAAACGATGAACCTGAAAAATGAAGCCATAGGCCAGATGCCAGAACAGTAGTAAACTCTCATCTGGGTGTAACGTAGTAGAAACGTTGTCTAAATTATTTGTTAGATAATAGCTGGTTAGCCAATTTACGCCAACTAAACTTACTCTTGCGGCCAGAGCCTCGGCTTAGCTACTTTCTTGTTTTTAAAGAAAGCATAGGAATGAGGCTGAAATAGGCAAATTTTGGTCTCATTTGTACCCTCCCGAACCGAATCGGTCAGGCGTTCCCAGTTCCATTCCCCCGACCCGGTCCCTACTGCGGAAATGCCGCCGGCGGCTTGTCCTGGTAGCCTTCTCCGTCGAGCGATTTCATGAATTCGACCAATTGACGGACTTGTGCATCGGTAAAGTCCAGTTGTTCGGCGAAACGGCGGTCGATTTTTCGATCCAGGTAGGGATTGGGAGTGCCACCCTTGCTGGGCCCACTCCAGGACCACGATGCCCTCCTGGAGCGTGTTCTCGGTGAAGCCCAGGAGATCGAGCTCCTCGATGCCACCGAGGCGGTAGGTGTCGTAGTGATGGATCCGGGAGCGCCCCACGTACTCCTGCTTGATCACGAAGGTGGGCGAGTTGACGCGATCGAACCGCGCCACGCCCAGGCCCGACGCGAGGCCCTTGGTGAAGAGCGTCTTGCCGCTTCCGAGGTCTCCGTCGACTTGCCCGCTGGACCTTCCAGAACACGGCATCAAGCTCTGTCCGTTGCACCGGCGAATGGATAATGCCCTTAAGCTGGTTGAAGAAGCGCTTGCGGCCACAACACTGAGCGAAATATTGGACGACCCAAGTAAAAGCGTTCCGCTGGGTGATTGCTACAAATTAACAAAATAGGGTCAAGCACTTGGACTGCGAGCTAGGTCAACTGCTCCAAAGCCCCTGTTGAATCACCGCTCTCAGTGGTTTATTTCAGGTGCTGCACTCTTCATTTATTTCTAAGATTCATTCTCACAATTCTCACATTCTCATTCTCACAATTATTTCTAAGTTCTTGATCATTCAGTGTATCAGATTGAGGTTTTTAAACGAATTCCATAAAGCCCTTTAAGATAGGATTAAGAAGAAATAAGACTTCTTCTAAAGAAAAAAAGATGTTAATCAGATTCGGATTTTTTATTTCAGATACTTGCACAATTGTTCATTGACACCTCAGGCCAGGTTTCAAGAATGGTATTAAGGACCACAGTAACTATTTGTGAAATTTCATTGTACACAGTTCCATGTGCGTTAGTTATCCATCTGTAATCATTCTTGTGAGCCTTAAATAGCCCCAATAAGTATGGTAACTTTTCATATTCAAAGACCTCAGTGTCAATGTATTCATGCACCTTACCTTTTATATTTTGCAGCAAGCAATCTTCCTGGTTGATTGCGGCCCTCGGTAAACTTCAATTTGTTCTACATCCCACAGACCCGTATCACCGGTTAAATCTGCAACAAACGGTTGGCTTACACCATCGATTAAGGTTGAAACACGGGCTTTGGAACCACCGCTAAATGAGTTAAAACCCGTTGCACCACCATTACCTGACACGCCTCGCATATCTGGTACCGAGCCCGTTAACACAACAACGTTCGCCATTTCTGACAGCGCTTTTTCACTTTCTCTTTTAGCAGCAAGTCTGGTTTCGCGTGCTCTTGTGATTCCTCGGCACGCTTTTTTTTTCTTACTCTCTATCAGCAGCACGTTTTTTGGCATAGGCTCTTTGAGCAGCTTCCTCGGCTGTTGACATTGTAGGTTCTTCAGTCATTTTCAATTAAACATTTTTCCGTGAACGAATATCTTAAATACCTTTAATGACGTCATCGTCATGACGTCACTCGACACATTTGACGCGATGGGGGCGATGTCGTCGAAATACAACGACACGCCGCAGCGGGCCTCCCGGGCCTTCGACGCCGGTCGCGACGGGTTCGTGATCGCGGGGGGCGGCGCCATCGTGGTGCTTGAGGAACTGGAGCGCGCGAAGGCCCGGGGCGCGAAGATCCACGCCGAGGTGACCGGTTTTTGCGCCACCTCCGACGGGGCCGACATGGTCGCGCCCTCCGGCGAGGGCGGCGAACTTTGCTGAATGTGGCGTATTTAGGTATAATGCTGTATATTAGAGAATCCCTATGTATTTAGCTGTATTTAGCTGTCTACAGAGTATTTGTCAATTTTGGTTGATTTTAGATAGATTTGGTGTATTTTACTATATTGCTGTGTGTAAGGGTAGCCTATGGTATTCAACTGTATAAAGCTGTTGATAGGGAATTTGTCATCAAAAGGGATTCAGAGGAAAATAGTGAATAAAGGTGGTAACGCCTATCCTCCAGCAACTTGAGTTGGGGGTACACCTTCAACTGACACTCGATTCATCGTCGATGACGATGATTTCGTCTACGTACTGTTGACATTTCAGACTTGTCATGCCCAAACGTTTTTATTGGGCATCCACAATCGGAATAAGCATTGGATTCCCGCTAAAATCATGCGGGAATGACAAGAGCCATTGCTAAGGTTTTATCGATACTGGCTTCGATTGTCGAATCTTTGACGAACTTCTCTGAAAGTTTTGAATGGCCTAGATGTCGTACGCCTTGTTTGGCAATGATGCCTACAGATAAAGTAATTTCAGACGTACTTATTAAAAATTCATTAAAGGGATTAGGTAAAATAACGTAAACCTTTTGCCCTCTAAGGCTTGGGCTGTGCAGCTAAGATGGGTAGAAAAGTAATATTAAAGTACCTACTAATGTGGAGTGAAAGTTTTATCTGAAAATGGCGTGAATTCGAACTTATGCAGCGTCTTGCTGCCATCGGCAGGATTGATTGTCTCCGCGGTGTAGAAAATGCCACCATCGCGATCGACACCGGTGAACTCGATAAAAGAACCGTTGTCGCTGATCCAGATCTGCCGCCAGCGATCATAGCCCGGGTCGTAATAATTGAAGCTTTTACCGGTGGTGCCGGCCGCGCCAGTCCATTGTTCGAATATTGTGCAGTGGCCGAGGATAGGCCAGTGCAGCCCGCACCTGCGTGTCGCCGCTACCTTGCTCGCGACGCAGCCGGGCCAAGTGTTTGAGGCAGATGTTTCGGCCGATGGCGTAAAGCCAGGTGCGAAACCGACCGCGGCTCTGATCGACCTGAAATCGCCCCACCGCTTTGGAAACAGCGATCAGGACCTCCTGTACAAGCTCCTGCGCGTCCGCCTCCTGCAGGCCGAACCGCAACGCCTGCCGTCGAATAAATGTGGGCGTGCGATCCGCCGCATGTTCGATCAACCAGCGCTGGTCGAGCTCGAAGGCCGTCTTGAAGACATCCTTTTCATCGTCGCTCAGGAAATCGAGATGCTGAACCGAGCCTTCGTTGACCGAGATTGATGACCAGGTCTCGTCGTCATCCCGCCCCTTCTCGGCCAGCAGGGCCTGAAGATGCCGGTTGCGAACGGCGAAGGAACCGCTGAGCGTCTTGTGCGTGTAGCTGTTTTGCATGTTAAAAGAGGCCCTAAAAAGTGAAATAAACTTTTATTTCTAGTTACTTATGTGAACCATACTTAAATTGTACGGCCCAAGTCTTGCGTTGCTTGGGTCGTGCAGTATACAATATGTTCTAGAAACACCTTGTGTAAGGATTGTGTTCTACAAAGTAAATATGATAGAATTGTAAAAGTTGCTCTAGCAACGTCACGTTCATAGTCATCAAAATATCTCATGATTTACAGCGTGCGCACGACCTCAAGCGCGCCCAGAACGCCGAGCACGCCGTCGTACTTACCGCCGGTCGGCTGGGTGTCGAGATGGCTGCCGACATAGACCGGGAGTGCTGCGGGATCGGTGCCCTCGCGCCGGAAGAACATGTTGCCGGCCTTGTCGACGCCCATGGTGCAGCCCTCGGCCTCGCACCATTTCTGGAACAGGGCCCGGCCCTCCGCATCCTCGTCGGTGAGGGTCTGTTAATTTTCTTCACGGTGCAGGTGTTTGTTATGTAATAGAGTTTGTTTACTTCAGGATTTCTTTGCTTGTTGCATGAACGAGAGTATTTTTCTTTGATTGTTTGAAAAACTTATGAGGGCCAGGAAAAAACCTTCAGGCCCCCGCCAAATAATGATTCCTTTGGATGTTACGTAATAGTTTTTTCTTTGGTTGTTGGGTAATAGGGTAACACTTACTGTCGGTTGTTAAATAACTGAATAGCTGGAAGATAATTGCCAATTAGAATTACAAGGTTTATAAAAAAAAGAAATGTCAGAAATATTTTTGGTCCAATATCAAAAGATATGTAGTTTGAGCGCTTTAAGTCTGATAGGTAGTTTGCCTTTGGCTATTAAAATTTCCAATGTCAAAACAATAATTTTTTTCAATTTTGAATATTTTCGAAATATTAAAAAAAAATTCCTTTAAAATCTGTTCCTCTTATTTATTGCTGACCGCGATGGGAAGAAAGCGGTCAGTCGGCGGAGTCCGAGACGCTATCTAACGATCCGAACGGTTGCGCTACTCGCAGGGGCGGTGCTGGCCGCCGCTGCCGGTTGCAAACGAGGCCGTGATTTCGACAGCGACCGGCCTCTGAAACCAGTGTTTCTCTCCGGTAAGCCGGGACCGACACCCACCGATCGGCGACCGGGTGGAGTGGTTATGTTTCTGTCGTTTCGCGGCAGCGGGATAAATACGCCGTCAATTACGCCCTGCTGCATCATTTCATATACTTTGGGTGCCGGTGCACCTACAGCGGTCACGCCCATGCGGTGGCCGATTTCCCCCTGCACACCGCCACCCAGGCGGATCTTCTTACCTTTCAGTTCAGTCAGGGATTCAATCGGTTCCGCCAGCTGAATCTGACCCGGGCCATGGGTAAACAGACCGATTACCTCCAGACCGTCATGCTCGTTGTTGCCACGAATATTTAGATTTTCTAATTTATGAGAAAGTCCTTCATGCCAGACAAAGTCAAAAGCTTTTTTGAAGTCTACGAAGCATGCATAGACTTTTTCATTTTTACTATTATAGACATGTTTGTTAATTAGGGTTTTGAGTGTGAATAAGTGGTCAGATGTTCTATGTTGATTGATAAACCCAATCTGGGCAGGATTTATGATATTACGTGTTTTAAAGAGATTTGTTAGGTCAAATTTATTCTTTTTAATGTTTTCCCTTTCATAATTTCACACATTAATTTTTGCTAGCATTGTGTTGAACTTACAAAAAAGAATTAGATATCCTGAAGCAACAAGCTTCAGTGGAAGATTCAGCAGCCGTAATTGCAACTAAATTCAATGAGTGGGCCAAGCAAGGAACAAAAAAGCAAAGGGTGCTTCTCTTTGAATTTTAGTCTGTAAGCTGTTGTATATACCAGACATCGTGCTTCGCGGTCTCGAAGAAGGACGGCACGTTCCAGATCACCGGCGTTCCGCCGGGCAAGTACGAGCTGAAGCTCATGCACGCGGACTGCAAGACCTCGAAAGACACTATCCCCGTCTCGGTCTCCTCCGGAGGCCGTGTCGACGTCGGGGAGGTCTCCTTCTCTCTACCGTAGCCAGCAGCACAACGTTTCGAGGTCTTGTGCGGGTCGGCTCTCACGAGCCGGCCCGCCTGGTGAGTTGGGTGGACGAGGTTCGACAGCTCTTAGACAAACTGCAACTACAGCAGGTAACACTTGTTGGCACGTCCATGGGTGCAGTTTATGCGATAGCCGCAGCAGCATTAGCACCTGCGTTGTTCGACAAGCTTGTGCTCATTAGCCCCATGACGCCATTCGAAGCAGACGAAGACAAAGTGGGCCTGCAGGAAGAAGATTTGCGCAAGGCGTTACTTACGTTACAACGCTCGTTTCATTCATCTAACTCAACTACTTGCCAGGATATTAAGAACCCCAACAAACTAGAATTTTATCCTGTGAATTGGGATTTAGCAAAAGGATCAACTCCAATACAATTTTCTTGGATCTCATTTGTGCTATAAATATATTTCTAAAAATCCTACTTTCATTTCAGAGCAGTTGTCAAATGTAAGTACTATTGGTAAATATATATGCCTACATGATTCCATTACTGCATGAACACGGGCGGTGCGCCGGCGGGCATTTCAAGATTGTCGTTCAGATGTGCCAATTCCCGACGCATCTGTTCGTCCGCGACATCCTTCAGGAAATCGGACTGCACGTCCGCTTCCCGCCGCACCTCTCGCGACCAGACGATAACCGCATCAAGGAAGGCGAGGGTTTCCGCTTCCCCTGCGACGGCTCGCCAATCCCCGTAGGACGCGACGGTCGGCGGGCCATCGCCTTTCTCGTCCAGAGGTACACCAGTGTTTATCCCTTGAAATCACGAACTGAAGTCCGTGATACTTTTAAGGTTTGGAAGAATCTGGCTGAACGGCATACAGACCTTAAAATTCACACTCTAAGGTGTGATAATGCTCAAGAATATCTTTCTCATGAGTTCTCACGCTATCTAGAGGACAATGGCATCCATCGTCACTTGAGCATACCATATGAGCACCACCAGAATGGCATTGCCGAAAGGAAAATTGACCTGCGAACCAATCTTAACCGCGGCGATAACCACTTTAGCGGGCTCTGGCTTTAATACGCGATTTTCATGTTCTGCAATTACTAATACGCTCATGAGATCACCTTCGCTTCAGTCTTAAGTTTAGTAACGAGCTCTTCAACACTCTCTACAATAACACCTGCTTCACGCTTTGCTGGCTCTTCAACTTTTACCAGCTCAAATCGTGGCGCTAAATCAACACCTAAAGTGTCTTAAACATTACAAGATTGAGATTATTTAAAAAGAAAAATTACGTACTAAAATTGAACAACAAATACAAACAAATGAGAAACCTTTATAAATACTCAATAAATGAAGTCCTACGGATTTTACTTCCGATATTATTCATTCGAGTACTTACTTACTTACTTGTCAAATAAGACAGACCCTTTAACAAACAATTAAATAAACTGGCAGCCGCGATAGGGCGGTTTTAGAAAGCAAGTCCCCAGCCATTGGTTAGCGAGAATTTTTAGCGCAATTCTATTGGTCAACACGATATTGAAATTAAAAATGAGAAGTGAGATGTTATTTTCAAAATATTACCTCACATTTCCTCTGTTTCATCGTCTGATCCATCTCCATTTTTCCCTTTCAATGATATACTTTGTCTCTTCAATCTAAAGAGTCAGAAAAAATAAAAAACAAATTTATAATTGTTGGAAATTATCACAAATTTATTGGTATCGACGGGACTTGGCACCGACTGTCACTGATGCTGATGAAGGGGTTCTCTCCGTGCGGCCGTCGTCGACCGTACTACAGATTGACGGGTATCGATACTGGCATGATCGCCTGGTGCGGCTCAAGCTCGTCTACGACCAGGCGAAGCCGCGGACGGTGCGGCAGTGGTGGAACGACCGGCGCGAAGGATCGCAGTGGTACGCGCTGTGGGTGGTGTTGGGATTCACGGTTGCTGTCGGTGCCGATCCGCGTCGACGAGAACGGCGACCCGGTCGAGGGTCCCGCCGACGAGGCACCGGCCGAGACGGAGCCGGCGCCGAGCGAGAACGCCACGGACCCGAGCGAATGACCATCCCCCGCGAAGTCTTCGAGCAGTCGCTGCTCAAGTTCCTCGAGCCGGTGCGGCCCTACCTCGACGACACGTCGGTGTCCGAGGTGATGATCAACGGCGCCAACCAGATCTATTTTAATTGAGTAACGTGCTGAGACCACTCACCCCCATATTTCATAGTATCCGAGCCTGTATGCTCTACAGAGATATTTAAAACTTGATCGCTATTATTAGTTAAATAGATATCGCTATCGGCAAGTGCAGAGGTAGAAATCATGACAGCTGCAAAGCTTAGTAACTGAAGTTTCATAACTTTTCTTATTGATGATTAATGTTGCAGGAATTATTCGCAAGAAATGTTTCTTTATTAACCTGTTACTAGTGGCACCACCAGTACTCAGCCTTTAATTTACATTCCTCTGGTGGCTTTCCGTAGTAATGAGAAATGGTTGAAACATTAGCATTTTATGAATAGAAACAAACCGTTTAGACTTAAAACACCACTTAACCTATTACTAGTGGCACCAGCGGCACTCAGCCTTTAATTTACATTTTTCCAGTGGCTTTCCGCCATAATGAGAAATGGTTGAAACACTAGTATTTAGATCTGTGAAGTCTCAAATTTCTATGATTTTCCACACAAGAATGAATGCCACCAAAACCTTCCTGACCCAAATCAAGGTAGCAACTGAAATTAGTTGCACGTGAGTAAATGTCTACCAATCTACATCCACAAGAAAATGTGCTATATACGGGAGTCTTCATTGGAAAAAGTTAGTCTATCTAAATGAGACACGTGGCTACTAAAGCCCACTTGCCATGCCACGTATGTATGGGAAGATATCTAAAGCTGCCAGTTTGAGCTCTGCGAGCACATCATCATCTGTATTGTCAATTTCAATGTCTTTAATGGAAGTTTCAGCAAAATCATCATACTCTGTGTCAAAATCACCCCTTCCTGGCATGTATCCTGCAAGCTCTAAGGACATTTCCGTATTCGGAAGTGGTCTTGGAGGGTTATCACATGATTTTACAGACAAAGGGGTAAATTTGAAATGATCAGGACGTCTGTGAGGGAACTCGGGAAGGTCACCGGGAGCAGCCAGGGCCGGCGACGCGAGCGTCAGGATGGCGGCCAGCAAAATCCCAGGGATTCGCGCATGGAGTGGTGTGCCCGGATGCACCGGAATGGAAACTGCCCTCATGATCTGCCCTTTCGTTCCTGCCGTTGGTCGTGATTCCGGCGCCCTCAACTCGGGGGGCACCTGTTCCTCGAGAAGGTCGCGCGCACTCGAGGTCACATCCGCCGAAGCATCTTTGAGTACCGTAATCGACGCAATGTCATTTGGATTGATAAAGGTCAACGGGCTTCTTTGAGGACTCTGACCTAATGGATCAAAAGTGATTCCTTGCGGCAAAGGATTTACATCATCCAAGGGGAAGCCATCCACTACATACAGTGGAGATGTACTTCCGGAAAGTGTACCTACTCCTCGAATGGCAATAACGGAATTGGCCCCTGGTTGACCACCGGTTGGGGCTTGCCGCCGGACCGCGACGTCGGCTGCTTCTCATCAAAGCCAGAGTACGCGCCGCCAGGACTGAACAGCAGCACATTGGCAATCACATCCTCCCGCGGCACGCCGAGCTCGTCCGCCACCGGGTGGATCATCTGCACGAACCCACCCGACACCAGATACACCCGCTTGCCCAGCGCCCGCAGCCGCTCCACGAGCTCCCGCACGCCATCCGTCAGCTGCGCCGGGTGCTCCCCCCTATCAACTAATAATAATAATCTATAAATATTTATTAAAATACTGGGTTTGTATTCAAATTATAATTTTGTGATGGTTTGGATTTGTTTTTGCTGCACCAGCGGCATGTATATTATCTTTGTGTATATCAAACATTAGCGTTTAGAGACGCTCTGCAGAAGTTGCACCTGATATTGTCTTTGCTTCCTTTTTCCTATACGATACCTTCGTGGTTCGTAAAGCTAGCCTCGTCGAGAAATGGTTGTACGCAGATCAATGGGCGCACCTCCTGCCGCCGCCAATGGTAGCGTGAAAGCTAATTGTAGAAACAGCAACATGTTTTAATTCTATTCCTCGTGATGTTGAAGTGCATCGATTTTACCTTCAAGTTCTCGTTTTCTTTTTGCAAGACAAACAGCTGGCGCCACCTGGTGCCGGTAAACGACGGGAGTTAATAGAAGACCACCCGGACGTGTACAGACTGTTTTTACGATCATGTGCGCACACCGCGGGGACGCGGCAAGAAGGACGGTAGCCTGCACGAGGTTCCGTCGGTGCGCCTCGGCGCCCGGGCACTGGAGGCCGTGCGCGACCGCAACGAACTGGATACGACACAGGTCGATGACGTGGTGTTCGGCGGCGTCGACCCGGTCATGGAAGCCGGCGGCGACATTGCCCGCGCCTATATCTTCGAGGCCGGCTATGCGACGGAAGCGCCAGTGCTTCCATCAGCTGATTTCTCTGCACTAACTGCACGAAAACACCTAAGCTGCCATAACCATTTGCTTTATAACTTTAGTTGACTTTTAACAGCGCTTGAAACCAACAGCGTTCACTCTTAGAGTAACTTCGTCTTTTGCAACCTCTTTCTTTCATTTATCTTGTAGTAAAAGTGCTTCAGCACTGTTTTTGAGGTTTCTATGATTTTTGGAGTCCAAGTTTAAACTGTTTATCGGCAAATTTATATAGATGATGATGGGCAAAATTACCTACAAATTTTACAATTCAGACTAAGATGGCATGTTGTACTTGTTGTAGAACATAGAATTCCGCGGGTCTATTGGCTTTGTGTCGAGTTGTGCGTTCAGCCTGAGTAAGAAGAGGAAATCAAATTTTGTGAAACCTATCAACAAATTGTGCTTGCTGGAAGTTGCTGGTGTAGGCTGATCTGTTTTAGCAGCTTTGCGGGTTGAGGCAAAAAATATTGATTGAGTAAATACCAGCAAATGTGATTAGATATATCATTTCTACACTCTGTTTTTGCTGATAAACAAGAAACTAAAAGTTTAAAGTCAAAAGAATTGTTTTGGGCTCAAAGTATTGAGAGAGAGTGAGGTTGGGGGAGAGGTTCTTGGAAAATTGTGGAAAACGGGGTCAACTTCAAACAAATTGCTATAGAAATGATTCTTTTGCTACTCAACCGGGTAAGCGATATTATTATCTTAAATGCCACATTCACACGTAAGCCCGACATGGTGCTGAATGTTGTAAAACGCCGAATCAACCGCGTGCGCAATCAGGTCAACATGCTAACCTACCGCGCTGACCCGCAAGAAACAAAAGACACCCTGCTTGAACGTGCCGCACAAGATATCATTAGCGGCCTGACCGTAAAAAAAGATGAAGAAGGCGACGTGGTGAGAGGTAGCTTTGGCGGGAAATATTCTCAGAAAATTCAAGTGATCATAATGAAAATCTCGTCATCAGATCCAGCATTTCAGAGAAACCCACTGTAGAGGTTTAAATTTTATCTGACTTCTTCTAAAGCAGAAAACCTCAGCAATAAGCAATGCTTTCAGCCTTTAGGTGCTTCTGTTATCAAATTGATGGTTGGAGGTTACTGATAAAAAAAATCCTTTTCATCTTTTTCAAGATGGGGGGGGGGGAAATTATCCTCGATGGCGATCTAGAGGCTGAGGGCAAGGCCTATTTCCGCATTGGCGGAGCCGATCATTCACCTGATCATGCGCGTCTGTTGTGGGGCTATGACGACAAGGGCTCGGAGCTTTATTCATTGAAGATTCGTGACCTGACCTCGGGGATAGACCACGATGAGATTATCAGCGACACCGGCGGCGGCGGCGTATGGGATGCGAGTAGCAACGGGTTCTTCTTTGTGCGCCTCGGTAAATTGAAAAACTACTCTTCTCCAAACGACGCTTATAAAGACGGGATTTCCGCAATGTTCCAGGAAACAAGTTTAGTTCCACAATTAACGGTTTTACAAAACGTATTTTTGGGAGCCGAGATCTTAAAGACTTTTGGTCGGCTGGACGAGGAAGCCATGTTGCAAGGATTCGAAGAAAACTGTAAGGACATGAACGTTCGCTTGGATCCGTATACAAGAGTCGGCGATTTCTCCAACTTCCTGGTGGCCAACCCGTCTTCTACGATCCAGATTACTGTTGTTGTTGTTATATAAAATTTTAACATACATTGTTTAAGAGTTGGACATTATAATCTTGGTTTAACAGTTCTGCCACTGGCAAAATTTAACTAGCTTGACAAGATTTTCATTGCTACCCAACTTAGTTCATTCAGAACTTCTTCGTCCTGCAACAAGGAACTTCTTGACCAATTGATCTCTGATCTGTTTGACTATCCCGAAGGTGAAAAAAACGTATATAAAAACTACGAAGGCCAAGGCGGCGTGCCCGTGGCCTCGTTCCTAAGAAAAGCCCTGCTAGCGGCACGGTTGAAAACACTCAAGATCCTTTTCTCAAATGACATCAACAACGACAGTCGTGTGATGATGTATCGCAATATCAAAGAGCGTGTGCGCACTGTAGCTCCATTTTTGAAATACGACCGCGATCCCTATCTGGTGCATAGAATACCCTGACAAGGATGCCGGAGTCTTGATGTATGAATATAGCGAATTTGAATGGGACCCACACCAGTATATGCGATTCTTGGATGGCTCGCCTGCCAACGGGTACTACCGCCGAGCAAGATTTGACATGCCGGAAGTTGCGTCCGAGGCAAATCCTTGCACTACATTTTACCAATAGATGCCGGCCGACCAATCGATGCACGCTGATCGCCTAACACGATTTTTTTTTAAAGTTCCCCGATTCTTTTTTGACTGAAAATTCTTGCATAAACCACCCAACCTATATAATAAAGTTAATGGATTATTTTCTGATCGCAAGTGTAAATTATTAGAATCATTTAATTAATGAATATTAACTACTCATTCTCATTCAGGAATCTTTCCGCATCAATTGCTGCCATACACCCTGTCCCTGCTGCTGTAATAGCCTGCCTGTACTGATGGTCCTGGACATCTCCCGCTGGTTAATTCTTAAAAACTAGAAAAAATAAGGTATTTTTAACTTACGAACGAGTGATCGGATCTTAGTGAAATTTCATATTTAGAAAGGCCTCGTAACACAGATCTCATGTTTTAATTCCAGACCGGGTCCAGTCTAATTGGGGGGAGTTTGGGGGGGGGGGGACCGGAAATCTTGGAATGACTTAAAGCGGAAAGATCAGGATGAAACTTGGTGGGAAGAATAAGCAAAAGTCAGATTTTGTTCATCTTTTCACAAAGAAATTCATCCGTATTCATTTGATCAAAAGTCATCTTGTTTTTAACCACGGTTTTGATCTCGTATGAGGAGAGACAGAATGGAAATAGATGAAGATCAAGAATGAATGCATGACGAGCGATTTCCCATCCATTATAAGATTCAATGGTAAAAGTATCATCTTGATGAGATAAATGATGAAAATGTGTTCATTCACTTTCACTTCGATATTTTGTCTCTTTTTATAACATCAGACAAGGAAAACCTAGCAGTAAGGTATTTCGGCTTTTTCGTATAATACTCCCCTTCTCTATCTAAGACTTACCAATGTGCAAGATATCAGACGCCTGCCAATATATTATTCCTGTGGATTAAATCATAATTCCAAAGATTCATCCATGATTTAAACGTTCCTCTAGCTTCTGTTCATTGGCATTATTGAATTTGTAAACACTTTCAAATCTTTGCACAATGACTATGTCTCCCTTACAGATTGCATTGGGCTCTGCTTGCTTCAGCTTGTGCGCTTCACGTAAACCTGAAAGATACTCAGTGTGCCATCTTTTCCAAAAATGGCTCAACTTCTTTGTCAAGTAAAGGAATCTCTTGGAAAGGCTAAGATTGTTATCTTCTTCAAAATCTAAGTCATCATTAAGATCATTTGATAAAGGTGAAATCCTTCTTCTAACAAGCAAATGAGGTCAGCGACAGCTGGCGGCGTACCAGGGGCTGGGACGGCTCTGCGTGCAGATCCAGAAAATTCTGCCCGGCCAGTGCCGCGGGCTGATAGCCGAGTTTGGTTGCGCCGTAGGCATTGATGCTGTCGATAACACCGCTTGAAGACACGGTGCAAAACAGGCCCGGTGCGTGGTCATAAAGTGTTTGATAGCGTGCGGCGGGCAGGCGGTAGACCGAAGCGCTGGAGCGTATTGCCTCAACGGGGACAATCGGGTCATCCTTGGCCGCCAGAACCAGGGTTTTCACCGGATTGGACTCGGTCACGTGGATCGCCCCACACTGCTGGTAATACTCTGACGCCCCCTGAAAACCGCTCAACGGGGCGGTCAACCGATCATCCAGCTCCAATAGGGTTTTGGGACGACCGAGCGAGGCGATTGCTTGAAACTGCTGGCGATCGCGGACCGCCGGTGCGATCCGCTCAAACAACGAGACGAGGTTTGTAAGTTATGCCTTAGAAGCATATCAGGTTTTTTTTTATAGGTGCTGGTCTTATAAACTTTCGATGAGCCTTATTTAAATGAAAATAGAGAGTTATTTCTCAATTAGAGGCCCCCCATGTCCTCATTTCCCCAAATGCAACGAATTGAAATTTTGTAATTTTTTTCAAAATAGTCCACATGTCAAATAACTAAGTTTCTGGTGTTGAAACATTCACTCCTGTGCATGTAGTAAATCCTTGTTGTCTGGGCTGTTTCGGCCGCTCACTGGGAAGAGCGCACAACCTACTTCTCGCATGTATTTTGCTTCTGTGGTGCGACAAGACACCAGGAACCACACAGTGCACAGCACGCAGTGGTACTTGCTTAGGCCTCTTTGTCCGTTCCTCGTCCCGAACGCTGTTACAGTACGTACCAGTAATGAGGTGTACTGTATTGTGTATAATTAAACGTAGAGGTGTATTTATAGCGCATGAGACGCGCCTTTTAGGATGGGATTAAAAAAGCTAAAGCTTTTTAAAATTTAATTTCCCGTGATTGGGGAAGTAGTATTTGCGAAAACATCAATTACTATAGAAGCTATGGCGTCAAAAGATTGTGCGGTAAACACAGAAGATCCAGGGCTAACTCCAGTGACTGTCACAGTAAAAATTGCTGAACTTGTAGGACCACCCAGTACTACCGAAACAGGATATACAGAGCGCCGATCGGAGTATATGCCAGTTGACGCCGTAGCTGCTCCTGTGGCACGAATGGTGCCGTCATTTCTAACTTCCCGGCGTGGGGTCGTGGTTGTAGGTTGTACCGCAACAACGCAGTCGTTATAAAAAAATGCCCCACCCGAGCCGATGGTTTCAAAGGTCAAGGAGCTAGGAATTAGGAAGTCGCCGTCGTTACGGATATCAATTAATTGATCTATCCCAACTCCGCCATAGGCACCTCCGTATCCACCGGCGCCTCCGTAACGACCGCCGCCACCGGCGCCTCCGTAGGCATTGGCGCCACCACCGCCAGCCATGCCATAACGTGCCGCCAAACCGGGATCCATACCCCCAGCCGCAGGCATCGGTGAATCCGAATAGAGGGCCGCGTTTGGATCTGCGTTCTGGCTGCTGGAGGCGGACTGTTCGACCACCATCCATTTGATTCGGAAGAAATGTTCCTTCGTTTGGATATCTTTGTACAAAAATGTCTCTTAGGTCGTCGTACTTGGTTTTGACCGATTGCCAATCAAATCCTCGCCCTTCCTTGTCGGATTTATAGTGACGAATTATGTCGAGAAGCAGCTCAATTTCCTCGTCACTTCACCTAAACGAAGCAGCTTTTCCTTCACTATCGTTTGTTTACGTCCTCTTCTTTGGTGGCATTTTTTCGATGTTATTTCACTGATGAAGTCGGACCACCACCAGCGGCAATTCGTGTGTGTGATAAAAACTGGATGCGATGGCATCCGCGCCAATTTTTGAAGCGCTGTAAGGTGATTGCGGTTGCAGGGGATGGGACTCATCGATGGGAACCTTGCGAGCGGTGCCGTACACTTCACTGGTGGAGGTGTGCAGAACTTTTTCCACGCCGTTGTCGAGCGCGGCCTGCACCAGGTTGAGAGTGCCCATCACGTTGGTTTTGACTCTTCGATGGCGTCCTCGTGCCCTGGCACGAGTTGTACCGCGACCTGGTTGTAGCCGGCGTCGGCAAGTTGGTCGACGCGCGCGCGAATTTCGTCAGGCCGCCCGGTAAGGGTGAGATCGCGCAGCATTTCCGGGCTGATGAACTGCTCCTCCTCGGGTCGCAGGTACATCAGGTGACCATCGTGCAGGGTCATGTAGCGGGCGTCGGCCGGTTCATAGGTAGCGTATATTTTGTGGACATCTAAGCTGCTATTCAAGTCAGGTTGAAACATAGCACTGAAACAACGTCACTGTTTCTTGATTCCTCCAAGGCATTTTTGAACACAATGGTAACAAGTATACATCAGTACCGTTTGGATATTCTTCCCATCTACAATGAATGTACAATACCGTGTCTTCTTATTAATAAAGTAACTGTGGTAACTACTATTGAGATATCTTAGCAGTATAAAGAGTAATCAATTTTCTGCATCAATACCATACGTTGAGAGGGGGTGATTGTTTCAACTCCCCCCTTTCCATGAAAAAATTACACTAATGACAAAATTCACTTTTCTGCAGTTACAATCCGTTGCTTAAGTTTCTTAAACTTTCATTCTCTTTTTGCTGTGTTTTTTAGTCTTTTCGTGTATTTTTTGAATATTTTCCTTTATTGCTCGTATATCTCTTAGCGAAAAAGATTGTACATAAATAAGGGCAGCTTATCAAAATTTTCAAACTCGAATTCTCCTAATTTTGGAAGAACAGATTCGGCTAAACAGATTTGGAAAAACTATCTTGTTAAAAAAAATTCTTTTGAATGGTTTAATTGTTACTGCTGTAAGACACTGGCACTCTAGCTACAGCCGATTTCAAGATAGCCTGCAAATGTCAAAATTTCAAACTTGATTTTTCTCGGAATTTTGGAAAAGCAGATTCGGCAAAACCACTTTCAGCGAAAACTGGCTCAGATGATTGGTGCTGGTGCTCTGGCCCTGGTATCAATGACAGGGTTGGATATGTCAGTTCAGGCTGCCGACAAGATTACCGTCGGCGCACTCAGATTTACGTCTCATGCCGCAAGTTTTGTTGCATTCGAGCGGGATTATTTCAAACAGCAGGGCCTTGAAGTTGAGTTTAAATTCTTTCAGGGCGCCCAGCCAATGGCAGTGGCAATTGCCTCGGGCGATGTAAGGTCGCCGAAGAAAACGCGTATGTATGGCATGGGGCAAAACCCTTTGATATTGAAACGGGAGAGTTTCATAAAAAACCTGCAAACCCGGCTTACACTGCTGTTTTTGCGGAAGCGTTGATAGAACTTGCAAGAGAAGACGAAAAAATAATTGGTATTACAGCAGCTATGCCAGACGGAACTGGAATTAATAAGTTTGAAAAAGAATTTCCAGATAGAACTGTCGATGTTGGTCTGTAATTTCTCTTTGAGCATTGTGGTTGTCATTTATATTCCCTGTGTCCTGGTGTCCCGGTTGTCATTTGTGTTCTGGTGTTCCGGTCTGTAATTTCTCTTTGAGTTTCCTGGTTGTCATTATGTTCTGGTGTCTAATCAAACATTCCTTGTGTCCCGGTCTCTTTCTCTTTGAGTGTCCTGGTCATCATTTATATTCCTGGTGTCCTGGTTGTCATTTGTGTCCTGATGTCCCAGGGTATAATAACTGCCGCCGCCTTTATTACAAGTGTTTTCCAAGACGACTAATCGACTGATGGGCAACCAGTCGAAAACGGGTTTTATAGCCGCTTTGACTTGTTCGGCGGTAATTTTGCCATTTTTTCCCTGGATTAGGTTTATCGCCGCTCCGGAATTAAAGGCATAGCCGCCGGTTTCGTACTGATATACATGCGAACCTTGCTCGCAAATGACTTCGTCCAGCGGCTTATTTTGTTCACCATAATTGAAAAGCCAAATAACTATAACGTTGGAGATATTATGACCCCCAAACCACCTTGGGAAAGGTCTCTAAGTTACAAAACTAGCCCATTGTTTACAAATAGTATATGTTATTGGGAAGTATGCATACATTTTCGGGTGGGATGGGGGGATGGGAATGGCAAATTTTATGCTGCTGGGATTTTCCACGGGGATAATTTTTCATGAGGAAAGAAGTGTTCGACGCATCCACCGAAGGCTGTGCTGGAGGTGCGCGACCTCCATGATGCCGTGCTCGTTCGTCTTGCCGTACGGCCAGGCCTGCTTCTGCTTGCCGATCACGTAGTGCAAGTTGACGGCGACGCCCTCGACGGGTTTGTCGCCCTGGTCGACGATCAGCACGCTGAGCCCGCGGTCCTCGACGAGCTCGAGACGGTGCGGCGGCTTGCTGTCGGGCTGTAGATTCACCTCCCCGTGCCGCGTATTCTTGGTGCCAAAACCTGCTTAAACTTACTGCTGACCGGTCATACTACGAGGGCCCATGCCCTTGGCCCCGGCGTGGATGCGGAGATAGAGGGCGACTTTCAAGCTGGTGCATTGCGATTTGCCCAGGCCCTGGCTGACCAGGATGTGCAGGGTTTTTCAATGGCCTCGCGCTACGAAGGTTTCGCGGACCCGGTCGGGTTTCAGGCGGCGCTGCATGAGGCCCGGTTGTCTTTGATGTTGTCTAAAATTTAAGTTGTTTAACTTTGGGATTATAAACTTTGGCGTTTTCTAACTCTGGCGTTGTCTTAATTTGGTCTTGACAAACTCTGGCGTTGTCTAACTCTGGCGTTGTCTAACATTGGTGCTGTATGAACTCTAGCTTTGTCTACTTCTGGCGATGTCTAACTCGGGCCTTGACAAACTCTGGCATTGTCTAACTCTAGCGTTGTCTTTGATGTAGGCAATTTTTTTCTATAATCCAAATGACCATTCAATTCAAGCTTAATATTTTCAACATGAGGTGAAGAGATAGGCTCTGAACAAATAGAAAAAATGTTAAACAAAGGATCCAAAAATTTGAACGAAAAAATAACAAAAAGAAAGAACTTAATCCAGCAACATGGGAAGTAAGATCATGGGTTCGATGTAAATAAGATAGAACCCAATCTGAATAAAAACATCAATTTAGTATTTCGGCGTCTCCAACGGCAAAATCATGTTCCGGCATGTGCTCCCGAACGCCATGGTCGCGACCATCACCTTCCTGCCCTTCATCCTGGCCGGCTCCGTCACGACCCTGACCGCGCTCGACTTCATCGGCTTCGGCCTGCCGCCTGGCTCCCCGTCGCTGGGTGAGATGCTGCAGCAGGGCAAGAACAATCTGCAGGCGCCTTGGCTCGGCTTCACGGGCTTCCTCTCGATCGCGAGGTGCGCTCCTGCCCGAAATCGGGCTCAGAATCCAAAAATAAAACCCAAATTGGGTAGCAGCGCACCCATATCAAACGCCTTCGCCTAATTTTGTTTTTATACGTATAACTTTTATAATAAAGGGATTTGAACCCTTAACCTCTTAGTTCCAAGCCAAGCGCATTGCCATTAGGCTAGCCTAGTAATAATGCAATGTTTTATTTAATTCATCAAAATATCCATGTGATATTCTCCTTCGTGATGACGGCGACGCCGCTGGCGATCGTCGCTTGCGGGTTCGCGTTCACCGATTCCGCCTTCGTTATCCAGTGGCACGCCGTCGCGATGTTCGCGCCGTCGTTTTTCACGGGCTCGCTGATCGCGCGCTTTGGCGTCCTGAGGATCATGATGGTTGGTGCCCTGGCGCTGATTCTGAGCGTCGCGATCTCGGTTTCCGGGATCGAGCTCTATCAGTTCTGGTGGGGCCTTTTGGCTTTGCAAGTGGCACAAATGTCTCAAAATAGTCTACTCCTTCCTTTTGTGCATATCCTTTGGCTACAAGCCTCGCTATATCTGTCAATTTCTTATACTTTAGTTTGTAAACCCGTTTGCAGACAATGACATTCTTTCCATTCTTTCCCTTCGGCCTTGGCCTAATTTCCCAAGTGTCATTTTGAATTAGACTTCTGTATTCCTCATTCATTGCATCTCTGCATTCTTTGTAAGGCCAACGACTCCTATTGGCTCACGGAAAAACACCATTTCTCTGGTATTCGAAGGTCGTGGTGCTACCTCACCCTAAAAACAAAACTTATTTTAAAGAGAAATAAAATAAAAAAAACTGAAGTAACTTGTCTTGAGCCAATAAAACAAATATCAAAAAGCACAGTGAAGAGAAAGTGGAAGAAATTAAATGTTAAAATGCGAATTTTATAAATATAACAGTTCAAAATAGGTTGCTTTCCTTTTCTACATTTCAGGTCAAATCATTTCGTTATTCATTAAAAAAAATAAGTTTTGTAACTGAAAGTAAGGAGTGACATCAAAACTTAAAACGAATGCCCCTATGAAAGGGGCTTTTCCTCCTCAACGCCCCGCTCTTTATGCTAAAGTATGACTCTTTCTCTCAACTCTACTTTTTAAAACAGCAAAAAACCTTAGCGTAAAGAGCGGGGCGTTGAAGAGGGAACGATGTTTAATTTCTTTTTCGCAATCTTACGTAAAAGAACTGCATTTTAGATTAAAAACAACGGTCAACGGTATGTTCAGGTGCATATGGCATGTCAGTTTCAAAAGCTACAAGATTTCTGCCAACTTGACTACTACGCTGTTAGTCTGAGCTAAGAAACTGCGGGAAATGACGAGCAGAAAATTCACCTGCGCTTCAAAGTCAAAACCATTTTATCCTCGCCCGTTGGTGCTATCCCTTCAAATTTGCTGAGAGCTCCAACTTAACATCCGTTGCCGTTCCTGAAATGTTACAAATGCGCCCTTTTGAAGAGCTTGATGCAGATAGTGTCTTTTCAGTTTGTTCAAAATCCCTATCTCCATTCCTTGAAACTTTCAACTCTGAGTTTCTAAGCATTCTCCAGGAGATATTTCTCGTAGACATTTTTGAGGTGCTGTAGATACGTTCTTTTGATAACCTGGACGCACATGTGGTCTTTCTGTATCAATCTAGACTCCATCTTGAAAAACTTCGCTTCCCTTTGAAGTTTGGATTTATGTAAAGTTCTTAAGTTCTCTTCGATTTACTTGTACGCGACTTTTATGTATATGTATGTATATGTTGGTATATGTATATGTATGTATATGTATGTATTTCATTAGATCTAATCTTCACTAATTTAGCTATGAGTGACGAAAACAAAGGTAGATCAAAAGGCCGAAAGATGAAAAAGATTATGTTAACAAAAAAATGAACAGAAATTAATATTAAAAACTTTAAAAAAATAAATTTTGAATATTTTCTCTGTTTTAACTTTAATAGATACACAATATTAATACGCTTTCAGGATTAATAATTATATAGATACATATACATACAACGAAATCTATACTTCATTATTTTTTAGATAGGTACCATGGTATTTTGAAACGACAGAGGCTTTCATCCAATCTTTTGTATGTAGCTTTTCACTTCATGCAAAACAGATGTCTTTTTTAAACGCTCGCACTCCTTCTCAAATGTGGTTAAAATGACAGTTTTTTCAAATTAAAAATCAAATTTGTCATATTTGCTAAAGATTCAAGAATCACCATGCTACACATGCTAGCATGCGACATTTTCGTTTCTAAGATTTTTCAAAGATTTTGTGATTTTCGTAGTTTTCTCCAAACTAAATGCTTATTACCGAATTGTATCTTTCAGAAATATCCATTTTTAAAATCCTTGTTGTATGTTCAGAATCTAATATAAGACTAATGGGAATTCCATTCCAGTATCCGTTTTTATACCCCCCGGAGACGATAGAAAATTAATCAGTCCCCGTTAGAATAATAGCGGGTCACGTAATACTTCTGTTACCTGGAGAAAGTGGTACTTCTTATGTTTA
This sequence comes from Alatinidae sp. Z8VKAUB7J3, assembly GCA_010016025.2. NCBI lineage: Eukaryota > Metazoa > Cnidaria > Cubozoa > Carybdeida > Alatinidae > Alatinidae sp. Z8VKAUB7J3. The sequence continues at coordinate 239,166,133 of JAAAKM020721499.1, forward strand.
CCACCAAAGCTTTATTCCTAGGAAAATCAATGTACTTCTAGTGAGTACGAACGCTAGTACTCTAAAAATCTTTAATTACTAACATCGAAATTTCTTTAAAAAATGAAATTTATGAGCTGTTCAAATTTTTCAGATCAAAATTTTTCATTATGAACGATGCAAAAAATACAATACGGGAATGAATAAGACAAGATTTATTCCCTAACAGTCTACTAGAGATGCCAGAGTGCAAAGCATGACAGGTAAACTCGAGGATTGGGCGCTGACATGAGTTGGAAATTCACGTTTCTTTCAGTATCTGCATTTAAGAAAATTAACAGCTTTTACCCAAGGAAGAAAACCCAAGGTACGCTGCTTTTATATATATTTTCTTTCTTTATTTAATCAAGACAATTCTAAAGTAGCTGGTTAGAAAATTTGTCAAGTAAAACACTCAATTGCAGTGAAAAAAACCAGCCCTGAGTCGAGATCATTTGAAACTAGTTTTCAGAAAGGTTTATTTCTCTGCTCGCCTGCCGCAACCGCGTCAAGGAGTTCCTGCTCGTCCTGAAAAGGTGCCACGGCTAGATTCTGCATCCAGTGGCGCACCATGCGTTCGGTTTCTTTGACTCCGTGCAACTCAATCAGCATCGCCAGCAACAATCGATTCGTTGGTAACTCCGACGAACTAAGGCAGATTCGGCCCTGGTAGCGCCTGTTCGAAAATTCATCGACGTCTGTCGGCAACTCGGCCGCATTGCTCTGTATTGCTCAGTCTTGGAATTTCTTCGAATCACAATATCAGATAGGTATGAACCTGTACGTGAATCAACGACTTTCCAAGTTCCAATCAGCGGGTCAAAGGGTGTTGCGTGAACAGTAAAGGGAGTACTTAGTCCAAGAAATAGGACAAAATTACGGAGAAAACGAGTATTCATCATGAGTTTTTAGATCGAGATAAAGTATAGAAATAGCGAAATGAAACAACGAGTTATTTCTCTCTCTCTAGTTGTGCTTTTTGTTCAATTTGGTTTTCGCCAAATATAAATATTTTGCTTCTCCTTCCCAAAAGTAGTAGTTACCTTTTTATAGATATCAACAACAAAAAAGCGGTAAGCAAAAGGTGATCGTTTTTTTGGGCTATCAAGGAAATTACTGCGTAAAAGTTTTTGGCGGTTTAAAATTGGGTCGATTCCCGAAAATTCGTTTTGTCGATGGAACGCACTTTTTTTATGTGATTACATTTTGTACAGTAATACTGTACATCAAATAATTATGCCACTTTAGCGTTTCATTAAGCAAGGGGGTTTCCGCGTAAATCCCTATGATACACGCAGTTTTTTTTATAAGCAACCGCTTATAAGCAACCAAGCCGAGAAGGCCTAAAACTTAAAACAAGGTATAGTACCACAGAAAAAAAACCTAAGCAACTTTTTAAATTTTTGATGATTTATATCACCGCATGCTGCCTTTCTGGTAAATAAAGATTGAAAATCTCGTCTTACCTTCCAAAGCTCCAGGATATGGAACAGGTTTGAATTGCTATGCTTAGCTGTAGCACATTCGATACAGAAATTCTGTTGCCATCCACAGTCCAAGCACCGGCAAACTGCTTTTCTAGGATTTATGTTTTCCTCTGCACAAACCACGCACAGGCCTTGCAAATATTGTTGCTGAACATGGGCTGCCTTCAGTCTCGGCTGATTTGTTTTCCTGATTGTCAGTAAAAGGTCAAAGTGAATACGCTTCTTTATTTAGTTAATGGTAGAATTTTGGGGTAATTAGACTGTAATTTTCAAGATAAGGATTGTAAAAGGTGGGAAATATTGTTTTTGGCTTGTGATGATCAAGTTTAAAAACTCGCTTTTGCATGGATTGTAGCCTTATATCAAAAAAATACAATAATTTTATTTGAATCTTTGTATTGAATGGTGGCTTGGTAATTCTGATTAGATATGACGTTTTGCAGATTGAAATCGGGTTTTTTAAGTGCAAATGTTAGGACACTGGAAGATTTGTTGTCAAGTTGCACAGCCTGTATAGCGACTCCAGATGCCACTTTTACGACTGCTTCTCCGGAATTGTTTGGCAACTGGATTTTGTCTGCAAGGCTCTCGATTCCTTTAACAATGCTAGTGAAGTAAGATAAATAGTTGTTAGGTTGTTGTACCAGCGCGTGCGCTGGGCCGGATCCCGCCAGCCACGCCAAGCGATGCGGCAAGCGAGCAGCGGTGTCAGCAGCGCGAATACGACCGTGTAGAGCGTTCTCAGGAGCGTAACCAGCGCAGGTACTCCCCGACACCACGCGCGACGTCCCTGGGCTGACGTGCGTAACCGGCCGCACGCAGACGGGTCAGGTCCGCCTGCGTATAGGCCTGGTAGGCCTCGCGCAGTTCCGCGCCCAGTGTAGCTATAAATGAATACTTGGTTGGTAGTTATGATAATGCTATATGTTTTATGCATCCAGACCAGGGGATAATTTGTAAAGTCAAGACTTAGGCTAGAAAAAAGACTAAAAAACATTTTAAGACAATTTAAACATTGTTAGTTTTATTTGCTTCTTCAACAGGTTCAAGATGCCGACGTCTGCTCTATGGTTTCTAACGTCCTACAAGAAAATTGCAACATTTACATCCTTAATATCCCTCTGGCTAGTTGTTGATATCCGTCTGAGTTACTTGAAATCCTCCAAAACAACGATAATATTCAGTAATATCCTCCAAAACTATAATAATATTCCTCCGGGCATGTTGATTATATCCCTAAAGCCATTGAACATCTGCTAAAACCATGATGCTTCCTTCAACATACTGATTATATCCCTCAAAGTTACTGAACATCTGCCGAAACTCCGACATGCTGATCATTTGTTTTCTTCTGCGACTCGTTGTGATTCTCACTGTTGTTCCTCTTTCAACAGCATTTTTTTTTATGATTCGATGTATTCGTTCTTATACTGGTTGTCATATGTCTTCTAACCGCAGATCTCGCTTACGCTTCATTTTCGCGCATCATAACCTAATACTTTTTTCCATGCCTTTTACTTAAGCTGTACGGATTCGTTGAAAATCATGATTATTTCATATGACTGTCATTGATGCCGATTACGCTAAATATGCAGCGAGGAACGTTGAGCCAAGATGCATTGCGTGCTAATTAGGATTCTCAGTTCTCATTGATATTAAGTTTTAAATCCAAGTTTTCTATGACATGTTTAGTTCTATTATAGTCGTAAGGAAGAGTTTTCTATTTGCTCTTCTATTAATCTATTCAAAGCGGAAATGTGAAATAGTTCACTGTTGAGAGTAACTACGAGTGAGTTTTGCTAATTTATATTCACCATTGATAAAGAGGCAGGGAACCTGAACCTTGCCTCCACGCTCTTCTAGCTCATCCTCTGCCCCATCATCCTTGCGAATGTCAACCATATAGATGCCATCGATATCCAAAGCATCGATAGTCTTAATGACTTTTTTGCAGTAGGGGCAAGAATCGAATTTAAATAGCTCAAGAACCACTTCAGTTCCATCATTCAATTCAACGGGATCTAGGTCACTCATGGTTTCTCCTATCTAACATCTGGTAATCCTTGGCATTTTTCAGTGTAACAATAAGAATAATGAAGTTAGTTAGTGTAGTTGGTAAAATTAGGGTATTAATAAGTGTCTGATCTCAGATACTGACAGAAAAAGGACTACAGAGCTTGAAAAAATACCAAGCGTCACCAAACACTAAATGGCGCTGATATTTTGTTGTTGTTGAAATTAGCACCAGTTTCCACACTTATAAGTTACCCGTACTCTTTTTCCTTAAAATCTATTTGTCTGATGATATTCGGAGAACGCGGGCTGTAATACGGAAGTGATGTCATTCCAGCCAATTGATTCCAAAGAGCATCGTTTTCGTTTGACATACCATGTTCCTTTTTGCAGCAAGCACAATCATTTGATCTCTCAACAGTGAAGGGCTCTATTAAGAAAAGCCGCATGCGGGTCAGTAATACTCGGCGACATATAGCAAATTGGTTGCTGAGTGACTTCGTTTCTGTGAAGCTCGACTCCGATCGCATGAAGAAGCCGCTCGAATCTGCGACTTGTGCGCCGAGTCGATAGAAGAGAATCAACGGGAGCTGGAGGACGAACGTGTTCGTTCCGCATCATCGCTGCGCGGCATCAAGGTGGCGATTGTCGTCGTGATAGGTACCGTTGCCGGCTTGTGGTGGACCATGACGCTGCTCGACTGGGCGCTTGGCGGGTAGGCGAATTGCGCGCTAGTATATCAAACTGTTTTGAAACTGTAACCGTTAGCTACTTGAGGGCTAGGCGGCTCTTGGCGAGTCAAAACTAGGGGTGAATCCCGAACCCAGCACAAAGGACCCACTTGTTGCCGTTTTGTCAACTCACGATTGATAGATTTGCTTGACTTATTTTTTCAACGACCTGGCCCAGTTAAAACGAGGAGCAAATCCTTCTTTGGAAAATCAGTGAAAAATCCCCCAAAATGAGTGACGCGCTCGCCGTCGCCGCGACGCTGCTGCTGGCGATATACGCCTCGTCGGTCAGGTTGCGCGCGTCCAGGAAGAACGAGAGGTTCTCGGACAGTTCATATCCGGCCCGGAAACCGAGCAGCGCATAGGCCTCGGTATCCTGTGTGTTGGCGTTGTCGACATAGTACGCCTCCGGAACCCACTCCACGTTCGGGCCGGCGTAGAAACCGAGCGGATTCTTGTACAGCAGTTCGGGGCATCCCAAAGTAGTAGTCGAATCCCACCTCCAGGGGCCCCGGCTTCAACGGCTCGTTCCAGTCCGTCTTCCCTTGCCCAAAGCCGAGATGCCACTTGCCGATAATGGCGGTGGCATAGCCTGCAGACTGGAGCACGCTGGCGAGCGTCGGTTGCGCAAGGTCGATCGAAAGCTCATGCGTAAACGGGAGCGGTCCCCAGAAGTTCTTGCGTAGGGGATACTGACCGGTCAGCTTGCGCATGCGTATGCGGCCGCGCGGTCGATTCGGCTGGCAGACGGGCCGGACCAGGTTCACATGATGCAACTCGGCCGGAATCTTGCGGCCGCGTCGAGCAGACTGTAAGCCCCGCTGCTGATGCAGTCAGACTTAAATAAGCTCGACGCAGCCGTGCTGGCGCCGTACCTCGAGCAACATGTCGACGGCTTTGAAGGTCTGCAAAGCGTGCAGAAATTTTCAGACGGACAGCAATCTGTAGTAATTGCTATCTGTAGCAATCTGTAGTAATCTGTAGTAATGTAGTAATTGTAGTAATGTACAAGGCTGAAACAACGGTTCTTAGTCAAAAGGCCTCCGAACCGTTACAATACACGCTGGTGGCATGCACAAGAAATAGCTGTCTGAAGCACTCAGACAGCTATTAACAGCTTCCAGATAACACCTAGTAGATCTTCCTCAACATATATCATGCATAAAAATCATTCTCTCGACGAGAGGAGAAGGAAAAGAATTAGTTAATCTTTTTTTTCTTTCCTTTCTTCTATTGCATTTCTTTTTTTGCTTGTGTGTGTGTGTGCGTATGTGTTGAGAAAGAGTAACACAGCAGCGCAATTGCATGATCATATACAACAATTCTATCTTGACAAAAAAAAAACTTCTCATATAGATCTTTCTAGATTCATTTTTTTTGGAAATATTCCTCTATACCTCCCAATTGCGGTGTTCGGTGTCGATCCGTTCATCCGCTATGAATGCCCGACCAGCGGTATCCGTTGCGTGCTGTTCAACCCGGCTGACGGCAGCCCGTTGCTGACGATCGTGCGCGATCACCAGGGCGCGGGCGAACTGGCCAAGGCACTGAGCTTTCTGATTCGCAACGTGCAGAAGGGCTGAGAACGGGAGGAAGGATCAGCTCCAGGGCAGGTGACAAAAAACTTCCGGGAGAAGTTTATGGAATCGAAGTCCGTTCGTGTGGCGCGACGGCATCGCGGCGAGCGCCTCTGCGTCGGCGACGCTGGCCAGTACCGGTTCGACGCCAAGGGACCGGGAGGTCGAAAGCACCTCCCTCCGCTCGGCCTCGGTTCGCGCCGCGAGCCACGTGCCGAAGCACAGGATCGGCTGCGACGACGAAAGAGCTGGCCGCAGTTCGGCGGCCTCCTCCATCCGCGCGACCGCGAAGCCTCTTCTCGAGAGCCTGGAGCTCACGGCGCTCCAAGAGTTCCTCTGGGGGGACGACGGCTACGGCCCGAAGGGCGCGTCGAGTGGCGCGACGGACTGGACGAGTTTGCGGCAGCGAATGGCGTACATCGTCACCTTGTTCCGGGTACAGCATCTTTCCAGCGACGTCGTGAGTTCTCCGTACGACGCCGCGCAGCTCGCCGCGATCGACGCGGGGGAGATTCCTCCGCGCCCTTGGTAGAACTCGGCGTAGAAGTCACCGAGAATCCTGTCGACAATCGAAGGCTGTTTGCCACGATCTTTTCGGCACTAGGAATCAATCCTCAAGAATCCTATGACCTGCCAGACTTGCCGACGTTTCAACGTGTGGAAGGTGATGCAAAGCCGATCCGAGAAGTTCTCATTTAACTCCTGACTTGCTCCAGTAATCCCTATGAAATCTCTCACACTTCAAAAGTCGATCGACTTCAAAGTCACTGAAAGTAGTTTTTTTTTTTTTAACCTAATAATCATCCCGCAAGATAGGGTGTGTAGAAAAAAATTACTCCTTAGATTTCACATTAATAGACCTGACCATAAAATAGACCCGGAAATAATAGTAATAATACTAATTTCACTATGTTTGCTAAGATATTTTCATTTTCATCACTTTGCTTTTTATTTGAAAAGCAAAGCGAGTCCAACTTCTTGAGAAGAATTCATTTCACTCAAATAATCATAAGAAGATTTAGGAGAAGGAATGGGTCTCGATTTTTAATAAATGTAAAGATTATTAGATTAATAAATGATGAAAGCAGATATAACAAATTAAATAAACCAATAATTTTAAAAATAACTTAACACAATAGAAAAAAAAATTTAACAATCCCAAGAAAATCAAAAACAATCTTTCCAAGAAAACGAAGGCCGTATTTTAAAAATAGAAGTAATTTGCCAACACTTCTTTACCTTTCTTTTAAATCTCACATAAACAACCCACAATCCTCAACCCTCATTCGTAACGGCAAAATTTGACTTTTCGTCCTTATTTTTTGGAAAGACTGCTCAAACCACAATGAGAAGCAGAAATGAAAAGCATTTTTAAAGAGCTATCAGACTTTAGCGTAGAGAACAATCGTTGAGGGAGGGGCAGCCCCCTTCATATACAGAATAATTTCTCTTCGTTTTATGTTTTAGTAAGAAGTTAAACAGGATGACTTTCTATCCCCAATTATATGGATAATTTTGAAGAACATTGTCCTAAATAAAACGGCGAAATCCATTGGAGAGATAGGAAATAAATGTTAAATAAATTCTTCTAGACTTAGATTATGCCTAGGATGTGATTGTCCTAGACAAATATATTAACTAAATGAAGGATTTTTTGGGGATATTGCGATCTCAGATCATAAGAATAAGTTTGGAAATTTTCTGCAATTGCCCAATTGCTGGAGCAGGGTAGACAGGGCATCATTTCCACACCAACCATGCTTCTGGTTCTGGTCGTTGCGATTGCGCTTGTATTCCTCATTGTCTTTGTTGAGCGTGCGCAGCGTCGACTGTTAATCCAGTATCCGAAACGTCAGGTCGGCAACCGTATGTTCCAGGGTGATTCTTCGCACCTGCCGCTGAAGTTGAACACTGCAGGTGTTATCCCGGCGATCTGGGACAATAGCCTGGCTGAGGATGTAGCCGCATTTACGTAAATAGGCTGTGATCTCGTTTGCCATTTTGTTGATATCGCTGAAATGAACGTCTCTATTCAAATAAGGTGTTGTAAAAGGAACAAGATCGGCTTCTTGAAAGAAAAGAAGGCCTTCGAAAGTAATGCTACGTAAAAAGAAACTTGGCCCAAGGTCACCTGTTCCATCAGTGGAGGATTGTGTCTCAATTAGTGGCGATTTATGTGCTGATTTTGTGATTTTTTTTCCAAAAATCTAATGGCTTTTTTCACCGGGTGGCAACTCCAAAAGAGCTTTCTAGGAGACGGTTCTAGTTGTTTACCCCCCGACCCCTTGAAAAATAAGATTTTCGATATTTGAGAAAAAATTTCAGACATTTTTATTAGCATAAGCACAACTCAATATATAAAAAAAAAGACCAAACCAATAATCCTTGAAAAAGCGACCGGTCTAAAAACGACGAGGTCGATTCGGTGTAGCTGGTGTGTTGTTGTTGGTCGCGAATCACGTCGTGGATGTGCCGCACGTTGTCTTGAAGCGTCGAGATCAACTGAGACAGCGTCTCTCGGTCGCCATCCAAGGATTCGGCCAACGCCTGCAGATAGTCGGGGGTTGCCTGCAACAGCGCCTGATCGCCATCCTGTTCACGCAGCCGACCTGCAAGTTGGCTCAGTGGCTGAGTCCGTTATTCGTTGATCAAGCTTTTTATTTACATCACTCTGTGTTTTCAGTGTTGTGATGTGTGTTTCGTGTTTCAAACGTGCACTTTCATCTCGTATCATTTCCGCAGTTTTCCTTTCTCTCTCGGCCTGATTGTAATTTAGGTGATTTGAACGGTGCCATTCTTCTGGAGTGTATTTAGTTGGATGCTGCACCAGTCTTGCCATAGCGGAGGAAGGTAAATTTTCCTGACGAAATCGCCTTAGTGACCTAAAAGTAAAAAAATCGGATTTAATATGTGCCAAAAAACAAGTACGTAAAAAACATATGGAGTTTTAGGGAAATACGTCATAAATGTAAGCTAATAGTAAAATCTCGCTTTTTTTCGATTGAATTATGGGAGAGTAATCTCTCTTTTGCTCTTTGGTGTGACATACAGACCTCTTTGGGTAATTGATGAATATCCTTATTTTGGAAAAACAGAAAAGTTATGCTCCGACGAGGATCGGCGGTGCGTTCTCAGCATCTTCCCCGGTGTAGTGGCGGCGAATAGCCCCCTCTTGGCCGTCGAAGGAATGGCAACCTGCGCAGTTGTAGTACGCTGCGATCGCGCGCCCTTCCAGCAACGCGTGATTCATTCCCTCGTGAGACGCTTGGAACTTCGGATTCACCAGGTGCGCGCTCTTGCCCGACAGGTAAACCGTAAGCGCACGCGCATCGGTCGGCTGGGAGGGGATGGCTGACAAAAGATATAGTAATGGGACAAGTTTAGAATATGTTGGATACTCAAAGGAGAAGAATGCATTGACAAAACAATATTTTGTTGTGGGAGGTTCTAGCACCTACATACTCCCTTCTGGCTGTACCTATGCCAATTATAGTGAGATATGGTGAAGGCTACATTATACACGAATATTAAAGATCATTATTGCCCTGAAATGCATATCTTACGAATCTGAAGCACTGTAGCGGAAACTAACATTCTAAAATGAAACAAAATATTATGATTGGTGATAGTTCTACAAGACCCATGGCTTTCACATTAGAAGTGTCTTAACGTGTCAGCTAAGTTGGAGGGACAGGAAATGAGCAAAGACCATTATAAAATTACAAGCAACTATTATCTTCACTAGAAGATTCGTAGAGAGGAACTCATTTGAGCTAAGTTTCAATGGTTTTTTCTGAAGATAATTGTTCAATCACGTATCTAGCTTTTCCAAATTAACTGTCCTTCCACTCCCCCCAGATGGTCGAAACAGGGAAATGACTATTTCTAATTTAACCTAGTCTGGTCTTTGATACACCTACCAAGTTCATCGTCCTAGCTTATCCGGAAGTGCCCAAACTATCAGAAACGGGACTGATAGACAGACTGGCCGAAAGACCGACAGAAATTGCGATCGCTGTATGCCACTTGGTTAATACCAAGCAGGTCCAGCCCGGTGATGCCTTCATCGCCTGGCCGGGCTATGCCCGCGACGGCCGCGAGTACGTCGCTGCCGCGCTCGCCGCCGGGGCGGCCACCTGCCTCGTGGAAGACGCCGACGTGGAGCGCTTCGGCTTCGTCGATGCCCGCGTGGCGTCGCTGCCCGGTCTGAAGGCCCGCACCGGCGAGATCGCCGCGGCCTTCTTCGGCAAGCCCACCGAGACGCTGGACGTGGTGTACCAACGTTTACAAATTTAACTTTTATTTGTGTTTTACAAAACTTTTATAAAAGTAAAAAGTTTTATAAGAAATTTAAACTTTTGTAAAAGTTTGATAGGGTCAAGTTCTAAAAAACTGTCGAGTCCATTGATGAGTCTCGATCAGTCAATCAATCAATTTATTTAAAGAAAGAATAGAGAAAAGGTTACAGAACCTTAGACTCCCACAAAGGCTCTTTGGCCTGTGAGATTGGTATTTACCACAGTTGATTAACGACTCCACATGAAGGGGAATTTTGAGCACATTAGGGGATCTATACCTACATGTCTATTGAACTGTGTATCAATGAAAGCAAATAAAACCATATAACAGCCGCATAAACGCACACCTTCGTCTGTTTACGTTTCCAGTTTGGTACATATGAAAGCCTAATTATAAGCTACAGAAAACCATAGCGAGCTCTGAATAATTACATCTTTTCTGGGTGTTATTGGCGGCGTGGACAGCCTGTTCGCCGGCGAAGTTCCTGTGGCCACACCCCATCTCGATGTGCAATACACCGCTCCGGAAGAATCCACCTTCTGGAGAGTCTGATCTGCACATGACATCCGGGGAGCATCCGCCTGAATTTCGGTCCGTCCCGATCCCATGAAAATTATCGACCTGTCAAAGCCGATTCAGTTCAACGCCGGCGACCCGTCATTCATGCAGGTCAAAATTGTCGGCGGCGTCGACGCGCTGCGGTCGGTGGCCCTGCGACCGCGCGCCGAGAAGGAGACCCCCAAGGATCGCACGGCGCGCATCGCCGAGGCCTTCGCGATCCTCGGCCAGGGCGTCAAGCGGATCGTCATCCATCGCCGCGCCGAAGGCGAAGAGGAGCGCCTGGGCGAGCTCTTCGACGAGCACCCTCCCGGCGCCGAGGTCTCGTACCGCCCCGGCTCGCTCTCGCGCTCGGTGCATCTACGCGCGCATCGCGTTCGAGGCGGCCAACGACTACACGCGCAACGTGGTCTACCGCAAGAACACGACCCGTGAGCAGCTGCACGAGGCGGCGGGCTGGATCAAGAAGTACGGGATCCGGCTGGGGTCCCTGAACATGCTCGGGGCGCCGGGTGGCACGCTCGAGGACGACCTGGAGACCGTCGAGCTGAACGTGGCCTGCGGCGTGGACCATCCCCTCTGCTCGATGACACGACGTCGTACCCCTGTACTGCCGGCGCACTGTGCGCATAGTCGTCGGCGATGGCCATCGACGTCAGCCCGAATAGTGCCACGATGGCGAATAGCATTGATCTGATTGTCATTGTTTGCTCCTGGGTGAATGAGGTAACTGATCTGTTTACTTACAGATCGAAAAGTAAACCGATCTGTTACCCTTGTCAACGTTTTTTTGGAAAATATCCCGTATTTTCGTGAAAAATGCAAGAAACGGACTTCTACATTTGTATATTTTTATTCCGTATATGAGGGAATCCGCCCCCTCGTCAATGCCTCGCTCTTTACACTAAAGTCCGAATTTTGTCCCAATTCTCTAATAATGACCCCTGAATCACAAATACCATAGAATACATACTTGAAATTACTAAAAATTGATAAGAATTATAAGGATTGTGGAGGAGACGAACCACCTTATATACATAATAGTTTCTGTTCGTTTGCGCAGCAACGCCGCGTCGGCGTCTACCGGGTTCATCCGGGGCATCATCGACTACGAGTGGACGCCGTCGGAGACCTTCCGCGCGCGCACGAAGATCGCCACGGGGCAGGACAGCATCGACTTCAACGCGTTCGAGCTCTTCATCTTCGAGCTGGACATCTACCAGCCCACCGTCCGCCAGACCTTCGAGTGGGACCTGAGCAAGTCCGCGAAGCTGAGGACCGGCGTGGACGTCCTGTCTTAGGCCTGTTTTTCTCATAGTGGACCAATTTTTCGAAGTTCGCATATTAGGAACGAGCTTGGATAGTAAATAAGGATGACATCTACAAAACTTCAATATCTCTTGTGGTTTTCAAGTTATGGCTGTGTCAAAGATATCATTGATGACGACATAGCAGGGACCTGTCTAAAGACGCAGACCATTGTATGAGTAATAATTGTACCATGTCTTCAGAATCCACTCCGGGCTACTCTAAAATGTTTGTACATTTCAAGAAATATCAGAATTAAAGTGTTTGTAGATATAACTGAACTGATATTCAATTTTTCATATTTTGAAAATATTTGGATGGACTTTTCAAAAATATGAAACTATACATAGGTTTTAATAAACTATTGAAAGTGAAAAACAGACATTCATTGAATTATAGTTAACAATAAATTCAAATAGTTTATATCAAAATTTACTTTTTTCTTTTTTGTTACCACGAACTGTTTGACAATTTTTTTATATTTCGAAATCTTGCACTCTTCTTTCTACCCTCTAAAAAATGAATCCCCAATGTTTTTTTTCTGCAAAAAATAAGATATTTTCTTTTTCTTTCAAAAAAGACTGCTGGTAAAACATATTGCTTTGTTACAAGCTTAGGGCTTGTGAATATTTAATTTAATGAAAGTAGATTTATTCTTTTTCAGCTGAGAACATTAACAAATTTCATCAGGCCTAGAAGCCTTTCATTCAGTCATGAATCAGTTTGCTCCAAAAATGATTGGATTTTCATATAATGGGATGTTGAGTAGGTATGTGCTGTGGTCCTTGAACAAAATTCTAATTGGGAGAAAAAACTTGAATTATATAGCTTTAAATCAATATGTACATTCATATCTAAATGATCGGTTGCTTTTATTACTAAAAATACACAAATTCCAAAATTGAACAGATTGACGCTGGACCACCACTTGATGCAAGACTCAGCTGTGAGCCAGCCTGGCTTCCTGCAAAATATTGGCAACAATGTAAAAGGGGTTGGGGGATCTGTGAGGAGCTTGGGATGTTCAGTGATATACTCATTAGCGTCCTCATGCCTCAACCCTCTACACATTTGGAAAACAATATAAAGCCAAACTATGACTCATCTAGTTTTTCTTTCTTTTTGTATAAGATTATTGTGAATAGGATAAAGTTTAAGGGCAAGTGTCCAGAATACCGACAATCAGCCGTCGGTACTCGGGACATCTGCCCTATTGGTTTTGCCGCAACTACGTTCACCCAAAGTTCGAGTGAACCATATGTCCTCACCCTGTTACGCGGGTGATCGTCACCTCTTTCAAATCAAGAGGCAAAAGAAGCGACGCGATAGCTTCCTACCGCGTCACTTCATAATAACTACTTAAGCTCAACAGAAGCGCCAGCAGCTGTTTTATATTCTAAACCAGACATATATCTGGATATCAAAGTATATGAATGAAGTTTGGTTTCTATTGGGTCGAGTCACTCCTTACTTACAGTTCGTTACGACGAACTGTTTGAATAGAAATTGAATTTTAAGAAAACCTATTTTGGGTACCTAATAATGTACTATTTATACTAATGTAATAATGTAATGCAAAATAATGTACTAACTTGACTGGTGTCACCTTTCTTTCTTCACGAACTGTACAGCCACCCATACTAACAATAAGACAACAACATCACCATCATCATGATAACGAACTAAGACAGTTTGGCCATTCGTTCAAGATGGTAGCAGATGGAGAAGAAAATAACAGCAACCACAATCATCACTTCAGCAGCAGCAGTAATAATAATGATGGCAACATGAACGACAATATGAGGGACGCAACCAATAGACAACAGCACCACCATCATCAACAGCAGTCATCGTGCGCCTCGAGGACATAAAAAGTTGCGAGACGTTTGTCGGTCCTCGACTCAGGTGGTTGCGGCAGACGGCTCCATTGAGTGGCAAGAGTTGAATAGGATCCCTTGGACAGCTAGCGCGAACGCTCTGGTTGTTGTCGACGGTCAAAGAGAGCCGTCGGTGAACTTCTTCCTATGTGACGAGGAATCGCGCGCGATTGTGCCGGAGCTTTGTGTCCCAGCCCCTGACCTTCTCTCTTGCGCGGCTGCGCGGGGTGAAGGTCACTACGTTGCGAATGCCATTTTCTGCTGGCTGGGGGCTGCCCCCCGATCTGCCCCCGGTGCCGTCCTGGCGCCAGGCGCAGGTGCCGCTCTTGGGTCTCGCCCATGCCGCGCTGATCGACTATCCGCGCTATTTCGACCCGGTGACCGGCCAGCCCTGCCCGCCAGAAGTGGCTGTGTTGCGCCTGCGCCAAGGGCGCCTGCCGCACCCGATTCCGATGCAAAAAAAAAACGAGAAGACTTAGCACACTGAGGCCTTACTTAGGTTGTCATCAGAGTGTGACGTAAGACAGTTCTATTCTATTCAAAAATTCTATGTACAATATCAAATCCAACCACTTTGATATAAACACTTTCTTTTTAAAATAATATTTGTTTTTTTAAATAGCTTCCTAAGCGAGGCAGAATGCAATCTTAAACTCAATTTTGAAGTCAAAACACTAATGTGAGAATAATCTTCCAGTACCGTGTAAACGGGGTCTCAGTGACAAATTACCCGCCTAGGCTAAACCACTTCTGTCTCATTATTGTGAAATAACAAATCCCTAGAATAGAAGAGCCATTCAGATTTGTTGCTATAGACAAGAAGACCATCGAAACGGCCTTAAATAAGATCACGACAAAAAATCGGTCTGGTTATGATACCATTGCTAGCTTTTTTTTAAAACTGTTCTCAGACTCGGTGGTGGTCCCACCACACCGCCCGGCGCCACAGTCGATTTCGACGAACACTTCAAGCTCGCTCCCGTGCTTTTGCGCCGCTGCCGACAGGTCGTTCACATTGGCCAGGTCATCGACGCAGACGATGATCCGGCTGCCCAGTTTCGGCAGTTGCGCCAGACGGTCGATCTTGGCCGCATCGCGGACCTGGTTGCTGACCAGAACATCCTTGATACCACCGCGCACGAACACCGGGGGTTTATCAATCCAATCGATACTAATTTCTTCTTTATTTTAGACTGAATTGATTATTTATAGCAATTTCTGTTTGTTTTGAGTTTCATCTATTTATTGATGGTGATTTGGGGTAGTTTTACGTCTCTAAGATAATTTGACTTTATGATTTAATTTAATTTAATGCTCTTTGATTTTCTCTCAAAAACTTGTGGAATTTAAAAAGATTCTCAAATTAACTTCTGTTTTATTGATGGTGATTTCAGATATATATGTTTCATTAAGCCTAATCTTACCCATCAAAAGTTATGAGCCTGGGAAAATTTGTCTGATTTTTGAAAAAAGGGGGAAACACCTCCTAAAAGTCATAGAATGTTAGTAATAAGTAAACAATTTTATTTAGTGTATCAGAGAACACTACTGTAGAGGTTTCAAGCACCTATCTAAAAAATGTGGAATTTTTGTATTTTTTTGCCAGAAGAATGATCTAGAAATATGCTCTGGGTTTTTCTTGTCAATAGAAGACAATCTCATTGTTGTTTCTCCGTCTTTTCTTTCCAATGAGGTTGGCAGGGTAGATGCTGATCGTGTTATCTTAGAGATATTGGGAATTTGTTTCGCACCCCCTCCTATATTGGACCCTGAGTAAGACCTGCTCCGCTGTATCACAACGGAAGTCCGGTTAGGCCTATTCGAATCTCCAGCTTCAATCTCTGCTCCTTAATTAAGAAATCATTATTTATATTCAACAAGCTGAAAAAGAATTGAATACCACATTTGATACTTTCTCTTTGGATTAAGTTTATCCAGGCAAGCATTTATACAGTCTTGGGGTAGTTCCTGAATAAAATCATAGCATAAGCTATATCGAAAAGCAATAATTAGAATTTATGAGGCTACGAATTTTTAGTTTCAAGAGGGACATTTAAATGGACAACGCGGTGAGACTGTTCTCTAATATAAAAAAAGCATTCGTTTGTCCTGATATTGATTGCTATGTTGCTGCTCTTGGTACAAGATAAATGGGTCATGGAATGGACTATTACAAAGGTTGTTCATCAATTTCGGGATATGGTCTTGGCAGTTAGTTTGCTACGCTGTTTCGCTCTGCACTACCCTTAGCTAAAAAAAAATATATTGTACTGGCTGTCGCAGATTTCTCATCCTCTACACTATACGATGGGGCTCTGATGTCTGGTGTCTTTTTCATTCTTATGCGTTTGATTTCTCAGTTTGGGAAATTTGGGGGGCTTTACTACATGGTGGCAAACTGACAATTCCAGATGAATTGACACGAAAGGACACTAACAGCTTTGCACAATTCATTGTTGACAACCAAGTAACTATTTTAAACCAAACCCCTTCGGCGTTTTATCCGTTAATCAATGAATTGGTTGCAAGCTCAAGTCACGGCAATGCCCTTTATTTTTTTTTCTAATTATACCGGGCAAGAAACCGCATTTGATCTTGTTTAGTCAGGCTATTCACACGAGTAAACAATACGTGATCAAGTGTTTTTGAGAGGTTATATAGTTTCATTTTTGTTTTCGCTCTGGTTATGTCTTCCAGAAATAAAAACAACACTCAAAAACCAATTTAATAGAAATTTCATCCTTTTTAATTTCATCGAAATTTCATCCATTTCATCTTAAATATCTCTTTCTTCAGGAGACTTTTAGTTTTTTTTTTTTAATCTTTATAATTTGGGTTTTACTTCTGTTTGCTTTCCGCGTTGTCTGTTATATTTTCTTTTATTTTATTTGGGTTTTATTGTTTGTATTTTTGCTCAAAAAAAAAGTGATGAACGGTTTGATTCCATTCATTTTTTTTTTCACTTGTGTTACTGAAAAAGGCATGTTAAATTTCATTGAAAAGGCAGACATCTGGCCCTTGTGGTCCCTAGTCGTTTCTATTGCCCAGTTACTGAAAGGAAGGGAACTGCCCGGATTGGGCGGGGTGCAAGGATGCATCCCGTCCAGTCTGGAGTATGCCGATCGAAGCTGAAGTCAGCAGGCATGTTAGCGACCGTGTCGCGAGGCAGGAGTTGTTCGCAATTGGCATTGCTGCAAGCATTCCACCGCTCAAGGAGACAATATGAGACTACGAATAATCCTGCGTGTCATTAGCAAAATCATCAGGAGCACATTTTGCTAAATTTAAGATCAAGGATGTTCATACCTATTATACGGATAAAAGTAAGAAATGGCGTAATCATAATTTTATTGATTACAGAAAGTCACTTGAGCTTTCTGAAGAAGATTTTTATGAAATTGATCGCTATTCAAAAGAAATAGATTTGCCTTGGTTTTCTACAGTTCATGATGAAAAAGGACTAAAATTTATTCAACAGTTTGATATTCTAAAAAAAATAAAGACGCAGTTGCAATGTACGAATAATAATGGCACGCAAATATTTGAAGAAGAAGCAGCAAGTTTTGAAACCGTGGTGCAGTTTCATGTTTGCATTTGTCAACGATTTGTAAAAGAGCATTTCTTGAAGTCGCAGCTAAGGCCCCCATATGAGGAAAAAATTGCTTGAATTAATACAAAGGCAGTAGTTAAAAGAACTAACTGTTTGCCTTATTGAATTTTTCAAGTTAATCCCATTAAAGTATTATGTCGTCCTTACTCTTTATTTTATTTGGCCCTATCAATTTCATGCTTAATTTATAGATCCGTACGTTCGTGTAACCATTGCTGGGCAGATGAAGCAATCGAAAGTCATTGAGAAAACAAGAACTCCAATCTGGAACCAAACCTTGCAATTTGACGATATTTTGATATGGGGAAACTTTGATGACATCATAGCATCGCCGCCAGCCATAGTGCTGGAGGCGTGAGTTGAATGGAACGATTTAGCGCCATATTCCTAATCGCTGGCCTGACGATGTTCGCGTTCGCGTTCTTGGTCATGGGGATTGTCCCCTACATGCACTTCGCTGATCTACCGACGCGCACCGTCGAGGAGGTCGCAGGCAGCGCCTTGCCGGCGTTCCAGGACCTTGAACGTCGCGAGCCAGAGGCCTTCGCGAAGGCTTTTCCCGGCGGCCCCACGGCGGAGTTTATAACCGAATTTAACCTATTCTACCTCAACCTAACCTAAATATGGTTAGGTTGCATAAAACCGAAAAAGCTGACTTGCAAAGCTCTATGTAGAAAGCAATATCTGTTAACAGTTCTTGTAATATTAAATATGGTTATTTCTTATTACACATGGTTATTTCGTGTATTATCAAATTGCACAGTGCACACAAGGAAATATTTTTTGTCACGTATGTTTTTGTGTTTTTCAACCATGCAAGTAAGGAGCGACATTAAAACTTAAATCGAACAGACATTATCCCGTGTATGAAAGGGGTTACCCGCTTCTCAACGCCTAGCTCTTTACGCTAAAGCTCTTTATTGCTTTAAAAAGTAGAGGTGAGAAAAAGAGTCAAACTTATCGTAAAGAGCGGGCGTCGTATTGTATCAAACCGAAGATCCAATATAATTGGGAGGGAGCTTATTTAAACATAAATTTAAAGCTCTTATGTAGATGTTTACATCTGGTCTTGACTCTTGTTGTAACTGAGCGAGTCAAGAACTATCTATTTCATTTATCAATGATGTTCACAGTTCTTATCTGATTTTCTCTGTAACTTAACCCTTTCCGGACGATGATGGCAGAATCACATTTGCATATCATGTGGGAAGTCTTTTTGAAAATTTCCTGACTCCAGTGGACTTTAATATGTATTTGCCAATGATATATAACTGACGACGTCCTGGCTCAGCCCCGGCGGCGATGCTGCTTGGCGCACTCAATCTCCATGGTATCCGCCCGGCCCGATGTTGCCGATCGAACTCCCGCAACTCATCCCGCAGATGGCCGCGACACTGGTCTCGCGTCGCTGGTCATACTCGTGCTCGGCATCGCGCTGACCAAAGTGTCGATGCAGATCCTGCGTGTCCCGGTCGAAGTCCTGATGCCCTTCGTCGCCTTCATCTCGGTGCTCGGGATCCAACGTTGTGCAAAAAATTGGGTTCTTCTGGATACGAAAGCGTACAAAAAACCCAAAATTCTATTTCTATGACCGCAAAAATTTTTGAAATTTATAAAGAAATTAGTAAATAATTATTCATTTTAATTTTTTATTTAGAATTACATGTCCAACAACTTGAGTTGTAGGTGCTAATACAAATGATGCTGCAATTCCTAATATTCCCCATATCTCTCCCAGGAAAATAACTCGCGCTTGCGGACCAGTTTGTCGGCGCCGGCGACATGGGTGACACGGTCCACGCAACGAGCCGGAAGATCGAAGAATCGGTCAGCACTGTACTCGGCTTCATGAGCGAAGCGACCGACGGCGCCACGACCTACGGCGAATCCCTGGAATCGAATCTCGGCGCCATGGCGAATGCCGAGAATTTGGACAGTCTGCGCCGCGCCGTGGAAACGCTTGTTGCCGATACCAAGGGGATGGGATTGCGGAAGTACATGGGGTTTTTGGTGGAATATTGATGCTCCTATCATCAGTCTCTCCCCTGCTGACCTGACCAGTGCAAACGGAACCACCCTTACTGGCATTGTTACGGGCAATACCATTACCTGGGGAGACCCATTGGGCAATTGGCCGACTGTTCCTTTTGTAGATGCAGAAGTAGGCAGCATGACTCCTGACGAAAACTTCCAGGTATCTATCATCGTAGGTAGTCTGTAGCACTCTCATTCTCGTTCTTGTCAGAGACCACTCTAAACTGTTTGTATAGTATACCATAAGGAATAAGACCTTTGCTCTAGCTCTTTTATCAACATAATAGAACGCTTTCTCATAATCTATAAAATTGAGGACGAAAGATGTTTGATAAGACAGGCATTTCATAATTAATAACCTAACATTAAAAATTTGGTTGACACATCCTCTACCCTTTCCAAAACCGAACTACCCTTCCTATTATTACTGCTTCTACTCAAATTAATACTATTATTACTACTTCTACCCCTACTACTGCCACTAAAGCTGAGGCTAAAACTATTAATTCTACTGCTACTACTTCTCTCAATACTACTAAAACTGATACCAAAGTTAAAGGTATTAAGGCGGAAAAACTGAAACTATACTAAACTAAATTGGAACACACCAAGTCTACACAGGTTGTCAAAACGATTTTTCTGCAACGCTTGTCAACCTGTCCATCATTGCTCTCAACACGCTGATTGCCCGTTTCAGTGTGGGTGCAATTGCTGTGACGGTGGCAATCTGGGCCCAGCAACAACAACTCGGCTTGCTGCACTGGTTACAGCTGCCCTGGCTCGCTAGTGCATTGATTGGCTTTCTACTGCTCGATCTAGCGATCTGGTGCCAACACCTGATTACCCATAAATGGTCGATGCTGTGGCGTTTACACCGTGTGCACCCTTATCCTTAGGGACAACCGCTCTCCCCACAATCTTCCTTCTGTGTAGGTTAGCCTTTGAATATAGGCTAGAATGTTCTTTACCAATTGCCGTTTGAAACATTTGAACTGAAAATTCTTGTTTTCCAAGCGAATGCACATCACTTTTGCCCTTGCTCAAACCCATTGCCCTTCTGGAAGATCATTCGTTCTCAAGGTAGCACTGAAATAAGTCGGACTTAAGCATATAAAAAGGGTGGAGATAAGAATGTCGCAATTCAAATGTCAAGTGAGTCAGACTTATTTCTTAAAAGAAGGTGAGGGTGAATTACAAAAGAAGTTGGTCGACGGGAAATACTGTTCCGCTTTTATTTCAAATGGTGGACGAATGAGAGTTTTCAAAAAGGCCGGAGCAAAGTCGTGCTCTTTTTGATTTTTTTAAGACATCTGACTTCTTGCAGACAAACGTCGCATATGAAGTGCCTTTGCTGTCGAATCGTGATAAGTAAAAGAGGATATAAAGTGGTTTTTGTACGTCATTGATTACAGTTAAGAGTTTTAACGTAAGGTGGTTCCTTATACTTGTCTATATCTTCTTATCCAATGAATGCTACTACTTTTCCTATCCAATAATTCTTAACCTCTTTACGCTAGCTAAATCTCTGATAAATGTCCCTAATGGAGTCGTGTTATACTTCATAAATACATGTTCTCAAACACCTCTAGGCTAATTTTGTTCGTCTTGAGCTTTCTTTTTTTAGTTTCTTGCTCGTTTCTTTTGTTTCCCATCCGTATTGTACAACCTAAGCGTTGAAACTATGGAAGTCAATATAAGTTTTAGTTAAAATAGGGCATTAAATATAGGCTTCACTTCAAATCCCTTTTGAACTTTCCCACAAAAGATATATATATATATCTTTTCCACATAAATGAGAGTTCCCAGGTGTATATTACCGCTGGGGTGTAACTGCAGGACACGAGCATTTGATCCAAAAGAAGGACGCAACAGCAGCGGAGGATTTGAAAGCTCAAAGCAAGGAGCTCGTTGGTCATTGAATGAAAGGCCAAGAAGAAATAGAATGACATGCAACATCATTTAATAAATCACTAAAAATACACAGAGTATCGCTGAACAAAAATTTTTAAGTAATTATCTAACATGTAACGTTGCATTGTTTGTACATTATTATTGCGTAGAATTACTATAAATCACCATGAATAAAAAATGGAATTTAAAACGAACAGAAATTACAACATATAGCCGATTCAAACTCAAGGCGAGCAGAAACTAAGAGGAGTAGGACTGGTGTCCCAAGACCAGAACATAAATCGAATTTTACTGAAAAAAATCTGTATTCAAAGCAATGTGTTTTGTGTCTCTTAATATAAAAAAAAAACAAAAAAAAAACAACATTCTATGTGAATTGAACAAACTTGGCTACTGATACTTTTGTAACATTTTGTACTTCTTTTTTATTTATAAACCCAGTCTTCTGAAAATTTGAATCGTGCAACATAATTTATTTGAAATGTTATGTTAACTTTGAAACTCTTAAGTTGAAACGTTCTTTAATTTTGAAACGTTGAAGTATTTCTGATAGGCACATATTTGAAACACGTTAACGAATTGGTACGAAATTCAAATTTACTTAGTTGAAATGTCAACTAAGGTTTTTGCTATTGTTTAAGCAAATAAATAAAAAAAAACGAAAGTAAAATAAAAGTATAATTTTATTGTTGAAAATGTGATTCGTGTCCCAAAAATTATTGAAATTATTCAGATTTGTATACTTTAAAGCAAAAAAAAGAAAATGTAGTTCTCAACGTAAATACGTCTTATTTATCTATATGTTTGGACTTAAGTAGTAGATTGAAGTTTCTTGAATATCAGATTTATAGTTTCTCACCGACGGTCGGCAAAAACGTCGTATCTATATTTTGCTAAGCGTTTAGGGGAGTAGAAAAACTATACGATAATAAATATAAACATTGAAAATATAAGATTTTTTGGACTAACACATTAGGGGCTGAGGTAGTGGCACCACCAATCTTTATGCCAAAATATATACCTCAAAGTCTGAAATCATAGGCAGCGCTGTAGCGCTACATAAGCAAAGAACGATTTTTTATGTTAATGTTGTTTATCTAATAATAGAAAAGGTATAACAGTGCCCCCAAAAGATATTCTTCCACAAATTGCTTGCCTTTTTGGGTCAATACACTCTCGAATTGATAGCTTAAGTTTCCCTTGTTCAAATAAGGAAAATCATTCAAAATTTAAGTAATTTTTGCTTCTCATGTGCTTAAAGGGCTGAAAATTATGGCAAATTATTGAAAATTTTTAAAGCAAAGCCTTATTGTTGTTTCAGGTAGAAATATGGTATTTTTATTAAAGTATTTGACACGAGCACCCACAGGGCATGGAGTCCTATAAATCTGGGACCATAAAGTAAGCATGAGTAAACCGAATGAAAGAGAGCAGAGTATAGAAAAACCATGGGAAAAATTTGTGAGAGCTCCATGGCTTCCTGCCGGCCCATAGTGTATAACCCTTGATAGGGACACTCAGAGTTCCAATTGTCAACTGAATTACCTCTTCATCGCCTCCGCAGCCTGCATACTGCCAACGATACCGAGCAAGGGTGCCATGACCCCGTTTTCAGTGCAGGTCTCATCACTTGCTGCGGTTTCACCGTATAGGCAGCGATAGCAGGGTGATTCCGGATCAGCGGCATTGAACACGCTTAACTGTGCCTCAAAACGAATCGCGGCACCGGACACCAGGGCCGTCTTTGTACTCACGCAGGCCTGGTTGATGGAAAAACGGGTATCCTCGGTCGGCGGTCGCATGTTCCCGGATACCGACCGCGAATTCGTCACCCAGCAGACCGTGATGACACGCATCGGCGTCGACCGCATCCTGAAGTTCGCCTTTGATCTCGCGCAGTCGCGGCCGAAGAAGCACCTGACCTCGGCGACCAAGTCGAACGGCATCTCCATCACCATGCCCTATTGGGACGAGCGCGTGGAGGCGATGGCCAAGAAGTATCCCGGCGTGAAGTGGTAAATAGTTAGGATTTTCTATACTCTATATATTAATGCTTCTATATGTTAATGCTTCGATGTATATAGATATGAGATAGTATTTTTTGGAGTGAGGTAGTCTTTTTAGAAATAATCCATAGTTTTGTGCTATATTATGCACATACACTTTTTTATATATTTTTATGTATTATATTATATATTTATTTAATATATTTTATTTAAAAGATACTTTTTTATGTTGATGCTTTGATCTGGGTCCATGTCTCTTTAATGGCAAATGGCACAACTGTTTGTAACATTTTCCGACTTTCACTGCGTCTGTACTGTCGCGCTGATAATGCAGGAAAAGACATGTTATTGATTTATTGAAATGTACATATTACACATTGATATCTAAGAGCAATGACAGTTCATATTGTAGTTAAGGCTCTACATCTTGGGTGTTTATCATTCTGCTGACATTGTTAATCCTAAACTTTCAGAAACTATCCTTTTGCAGTATACCATGTCCTCTGTTCTTACAGACCGACATTTTTTCTGTTTCATCCCGCCTCTATTTGGCCTACTTCTGGTGCGTTTACTTTCATGTGGTATCCTTTCCACTAGTTATCTGCAATCCTTTCAGATACGAAGATTGACCGCAAAAGCTATTATGTAGCCCGATCACTGTCATTTCAATGTCGTAGACTGGTCTATTATTACTACAACCTCTTCGTTTGCTGACAGTTTCGATTCTTCTAGGGCGTCGAACCAATGTTTATCATCGAATAAAAGGCCATGACCGAGGCATGCTGTTTTGTATATGGAATAAACAATGTTATCAACTGTTTTAAGATCTTCAAAACTAGTTGCATTCTGTACATCATACAAAAGTAGTCGCCTGATACAAAAGAACTCACAGAAGCGCTCGGGACCAGTCACAGAATTTACGTTGCGAATTCTTCTAATGACATATCTTTATCGGATTGATATAATTTGTTAGGGAGTCACCATTTACTGGGCAGGCATTGACGTAATTATTTGTATTGAAGAAATTGTATCGGTGATTCACGACTTCTGTACGATGATCAGTTTTATTCAGATATTAAAAATAAGGTTGTCAAATACGTCAGTACTACAGCAACAGGAAATTCGGTACTCTTTTTTTTATCCTTTAACGTGCATGTAGGAATGTATTGATATAGGGTGTGTTCGTTTTAAGTTTTAATGTTGCTCCTTATTTTTGGTTGAAAAAATATGTTATTTTTATCTAATTTATCATTGTTGTTTAAATAAAGCTGGAAAATCCAGGAAATTCCTTCATGGAAGTTCTCTTCCCCCATGATAATTCCTCCACAGAAAGATACTATCACGTAACCCCCCACTCCTCCCTCCTCACGATAAGAAAACCCCCCCGCAAACGCCACAACACCTCCTAATAACCCTTCTGTCGCATCAAAGGTAAATGAAACAAAGATTTGAATTTCGAATTTATATGATATCTTGAGCACTAGACAACATTAATAATAATCATAATGTAGCTATCATCCTCTGTTCTAGGGCTGCTATATAGTTTTCCATTCACTTTCTATCTTCTGCTCTTCCCTTTGCCATTCTCATAGTCGTTCACAACGCTCTTGTCTAGCAGCTGAATTACCTGCTTGTATTTTGTGCAGGGGGAAGGTATCCTGCTCGACACCATGTTCGAATTGCCGAGCATGCGCGGCGTCGAAGAGGTGGTGATTAGCGCGGAAGTGGTAGACGGCAAGGCAAGACCTTTGCGCATCTACTCGGACCGGCACGAGGAGGTCGGGTCGAGCGCTTGATCACATTCTCGCCATTGTTCGCTTGAAGAGGGGGCCGAATCCCAATCAGATTGGGATATTCGGCCTTGCGGGCCGATGGGGACAGCTTGATCAAAATGAGCAATCTTCTAACCCCGGTACCCTCCCCCTCCCCCTCAGGAACGACAAAAAGTGCCAAAAGTCTGCTGATTTTCAAAGAAGAGACCATCAAACACCATTTGGATTCAACCTCATGGTTGAGCCAATTATAACTTTTTATTTAGCCTGGTTCTCCCCCCTAGAAATGGCTCAACCTGTTTTAAAATGTATATATTGGTCATGATTTTTAAGTAATATTCTGGCTTTCTAATATACAAATTAGTGTCTATACAGGCATAGAAATAGATTTCACCGCAGAAGAAATCCTAATATCTACATCCAGCAGTACTAGGACTAGCAGATCGGTACTAGGAGAGTAATACTGGTACTGCATACATCAGTACTAGGACTACCAGATCAGTACTAGGAGAGTAGTGCTGGTACTACATAAAGCAGTACTAGGTACTAGGACAAATCCTAGTAGCTACATACAGCAGCTCGCTTACTTTTGCTTGTCAAGCAATGTTTGATCGTTTGGCCGCCTTTTCAACATTGCTTGTCAAACATTTCATTTGTTATTGTCAGACGTCCTGCAACAATTCGGTATCTAGCAACATTTCTTATTTTCGTAGCCACAAGGCTATCGTGCTTGCGCATTGGCAATGACTTCGTTGTTCAAAAATGTTGGACAGCAATGTTTTTGGACGTGGGCAAACGATCAAACATTTGTTGCTGAGCTGCTTGCCGGACTGCCAAAATCTGCTGAAGGCCCGGACCTGACCGCCCCGGCGGACAGTGATTATTCCACGGAGACCGAGCGCAGCGGCTGGGGGCCTGGCCGCCGTCTGGAACCGCCGCTCCGGGTTGGCGCGGCCCCTATCCGCTGGACCCTGCCCGCTGCCCGGTGCGGCAGCGATGCGGCCTGCTGGCCCGAATAACCGGATGCAACGGCGCGCGCTGCGCCGCTTGAAGTAGCTTGGGTCTACCGTTCAAATGATCACCGTGGAGACAATCGATCTGAAATGCAGGCCAATCCAATTATTGTTGACGGTGTACTTTATAGCACCACACCGGGAATTAAAGCCATTGCTTTAGAGGCTGATACCGGAAAAGAGTTATGGAGCTTTGATCCTTTCAGTAATTATGACAGCCTGAAGAGACCACAAACACGCCAACGCGGAGTGGTATATTGGGAACATGGTTGAGGAAGCCGCCACCCCAGTACTGCTCGGGGAGGTTCTCCCACTCGAGGTCGCCGCCGGTCAGGCGGGGCGTGACCAGGCCATCCTCCTCGGACTGGCTCAGCCCCCGACGCGCGCGCCAGATGCCGGCGCCGAGCTCGGTCCAGTCGTCCGCCGTGTAGGTCTGCCGGACCCAGTAGCCGTAGCTCTCCGGCGCGCCCGACAGGGTGTAGCCGCCACCGGGTCGGGTCTATGAGAATGATTTTAAACTGTGTTGAACTGCTTGTAAATGTGTAGAGTGGTTATTTTCCTTGTACCTTGCACAGCTTTGCTAATTAATACCCTTTCACCTTAGCAAGCTTAATAGCTGTTGGAAATCTCTAAATAATTCATTTTCTGGAATTCAATTACCTGTATCACCCTTCATAAAGATAATCTTGTAATTCTTAAAAAGAAGCTTCCCATAGCTTGGTTTTCAAATATATTGGGTTATCCAGAATTTTTCGGGCCTGAGAAATTATTTGAAATATTATATATATTTTTTTCTTTTCTTTTTCGTGTATTTAATGAGTTAGTTATTGATGATTAAAGTAACATAAATGTAGTCGCTATTACAGGCCAGAACGGTCAATTTGCGACTAATTGATATGTATGTGATATAAAGGACCGTCTTATCCGTTGATTTTGTGTGTGTATTTGTTTTTCTCTTTGTGTTTTTTTGACGAGCTCTTTAGTGGTCATCATCGGCCGGGCCCCGCGCGATCACCTCAACGCGGACATTTTTGAAGACTTCCTCAACGGCGGCGGCCGCGCCCTCCTCGCCTCCGACAGCGAGACCATGAACGATTTTTTTGGCGTGGTCGATGTGGACCTTTGGCCCGACGTGGTCCGAATCAACAAGGGCCATCCTCGAGGTCTCAAGGGCGTGAACGGCTACGACGACTGCCCGATTATTGTCATCGTTATACTCATGGGAATACTATAGGGTCGCATAATGTGATTTGCAACGGAAAGGCACGAAGTATGAGTAACGCGGTTGAGCAGGAAAATGAGAGTGAAGAACTTGCCTATAATTATTGCGCGTTACCGCTGGCATCCTATGCTTGTCGGCCGGACCAGACCAAAGGTCGGATCTACGAGGAACCTGAGAGTTCAACCCGCACACCATATCAGCGAGATCGGGATCGTGTGAAAGAAAAGAAAGACCGTGTGGATGACGCCATGCACGCCACCCGCGCCGCGGTCGAAGAAGGTGTTGTCGCCGGTGGCGGTGCCGCGCTGCTCTACGCGGTGCGCGCACTGAAGAAAATCGAAGCGGCCAACCATGATCAGTCGATCGGCATGGACATCGTCCGCCGGGCGCTGACCTTCCCGGCCCGTCAGATCGCCGAAAACGCCGGCGAAGACGGTGCGGTGGTTGCCCGGGACGACGGCTCCTGCGCCTGGTTCGATTGGGAACATTGCGGCCGGCGCAATCCGCCGGACGATCTCGCCTGGCTCCTGGGCGACGAGTTCATGCCGGACGAGCCGGACACCGAAAGCCGAGTCCTGGCGGCGCACATCGGCCGCTTCGCCAAAGGCTTCGAGAGCAAGGAAGAGGCGCTGCTCTACCTGCTCGCCTTCGGCACGTTCCACATGACGGTGCGCATGGAGATGGCCAACATGCACATCGACGTGTTTCTACGCGAGCACGTGTTGGTGCTGAGCATGTTTGGCGTTGCACAGTCGTCATCGAGATGGGCGGTGAGTTTTGCTGAGATCTCGGTCTTCGTTCTGGTCTTTGTCTCATCCGCGACGGCATCCCCGTGACAGGAGTACAGCGAGCGTTTTGGCCTGACGGCATTGAGTGGCGAATCTGACAAGAAGAAGCTGGATCGGACTCTCACGTATTATTTGGGCCTTTGTTGGACGGTCGGGTCTTAGATTAGACAATGACTTCCACTCAGTACACCCTAAGATGTCTTCTCAGTTCTACTGAATCAGATAGGACCTTGATGGTCAAGTTAGGATTAGTAAATTGGACCCTTAGGGTAACAAGGACACTAGAAGTGAAGTCTGATTCTTTAAATTGGTTAAGTGGATACGTACACAGGCACAGGCGTCTTAGAAAATTGAGAAAAGCAGCTTGTAAACTTCTTTTTCTTTCTTTTTTTGGCTAAATAAAGAATTAATAAAAATGAGTAAATATTTCTTCAAAAGTAACATTTTTCGAAACTTTCGTCAATAAAAGTATTGTTGGTGACAGGTGGCAGCGTGGCCCCGGTTGTAAACGTGATTATTCCCTAAGTGGAAGAGCGCTGTACTCGACACTAATTAATTCTCTAAAGAAATTTTCCAAAAAAAAATTCAAGAAAAACTGGGTTTTTATATACTGTACCCCCGTGAAAATGTTACATGTCTATCATAAGTCAGGTAATGTGCAAAAATGCAGGGGTGGCCGAGTGGAAAACACGCAGAATGTGAAGTTTCTGCGTTTAAGCCTCGGGCAAAGCTGTTGTGGAAGAGCGAAGCAAGAAATATTTCCAGCTCTCTGTAATTCCAGGCAAAGGCAAAAACCTGCGTGGTGTGGTCACATCAAGAGGAGGGACTAGGTCGGTTTTGGAACCTTTCTTATGCAGAGGAATTTTGGTAGCGGAACACTACATTTTCGGGAAATATTCCTTGTGCCAGAAAGCTGTGGCAATTCTTTGGTAGAGGTCTGTACGACTTGCAGGAGTTCTGCTTTCAATCCATCTGGTCCAGGCGATTTATTTGATTTTAGTGACTTCAAGGCAGCTAAGACCTCGCTTCTGAGTGTCGGTGGGCTTAGTTCCAATGAGGAGGTGGATTGTAAATTTGTTTCACGTGTGAAACCATTCTTCTTGATGCTATCAGTAATTTACTAAAACAAGGAGTATTATTTTAGTGTTATGTTCTCTCAATTGTTAAATACACTTCTATTAACGCTTTGTTAATATGTAAATATCAAAACCATGTATAGTTTTATTATATTTGTTTCCCCTTTTCTACACTCATATCCTTAACTGAATATTTTCTGTTATAGTAAAACAATAAATATTTCTAGGACAGGGGCAAACCTATGCTTCTGCTTTTACTTCTCAACGCCGGATTATTGATTCTTCTGAACCTTACCTAATTAATGCAAAAGACAATTCGGCCGGCGAGGGAACCAATATTTTCTTCAATGGATTGCAAATAAATAATGAAGAAGTAGGCGACTTTACTCAAATGTCCGACGCTACCTTTATTCTGGGAACAGGCTTAAACGGCGAACGCGGTCACGACGGCAAAATTGAACGTTTGTAAATAAAGTTAAGAGTTCTAGCGGCCTTTTAAAGTACGAAAAATTGGAGGGCATCTAGGCGCCATCCCCCAACCCTTCAGCTCTAAATCGTCCGGTCATAACTTTAAGAAAGCAATTTAGTCAAAAAAAGGTAAGTTAGTATGCAAATTTTGTTTTAAATATTCATGTACGGTGAGCCAAAATCAAAACTTGCATTAATTCAAAAACATTCAGATATCAAAAATTGTAGCCTTTGTCCTTCATGTCATAACAAAAAGATATTGAGTCGTGGCAACAAAGCGTCCACCCCTCCCCTTCTACGTGTAGGGTTAAGGTAGGTTTGTTAATTAATAGTAACAGTGTAAATATTTCAACAAGCGCTTTCCTTACTTTAAATTTAAGAACCTGTTTGTGCCAGAAAGGACATCGGTGGGAACGGTGACTTAACACAAGTATCTATTCCAGCAACGCAGCCAGTCGCGTGGGCATATTCGTGGAAGAGCACCCGGCGAACCTGCGCCGGCGGCGCCGCGCTCAGCCCGTCGCCCGGCACCCGGATCGTGCCGTCGTAGAGCCCAGCGACCCAGCCGTGCGCGCCAGTGGCCTGCTGGAAGGAGCGCGCGGGGTAGATCACCACCGCGATCTCGAGGTCGGGGTACTGGCCGAGGAGCGAGCCGACCTCGACGTAGGCCTCCTCGAGCACGCGCCCCACGGCCCCGCTCAACATTGCAGCGGGCGCAAACCGTCGAGTCCCGGCCGTTATCGCATTCCGATCACTTTCTGGAATGTCGCGCAGTCGGATCTTCTCCATCCGGGCAAAGCCGATCAGGGCAAAGAACGCACTGCCGCCAAAGAACATCACCGCAACCGCGTCACCATTGGCAATCACATGGCCAATCCCCCACAGGAATACCCCCAAAAGCAACGGATGTCGACAAAACCGATTGTTACTTTCGTCCAAGCTCAAGACTACATCATCTGCGCTGATGTTGTTATGTTGTTTGGTCCACTTTTGGCGTTGTTACTGGGATGGTAAGTATTCTCTGATCCAGCGACGCCAGAATACATCTGTTAGGTATTGCACTTGACGCCAACGACGTTGACTGTAGTTATCTCCTTTGAGGAAAACTCCTGGTGGAATAGCTGATTCGGCTCGCAATAACAAAAGGTGATTCGGAATTGTGAAATTAAATAAACCTAATAAACTAAATAAAAATAAAATAAACTGGCAGTTTTTATGTGTGAAAATGAATCTGTAAAAATATTTATGACATAATGATGGTGATTGCAATTCGTGAGAATGTAAAAGAAGGGGGGAGGGGGCAAATTTATTATCCTAAATCTAGAGGGATTTTTTTTCAAAGAAAATACCAAAAATAGAGATCCTCAATGAAAGTACCAAAAATAGACATTTTTTTCAGTTGAAAAAAATACTTTTGTATATTTAATTTCTGATTGTTTTTGAACAATGCTGGGAAATCCTCCCCCTCCACAGAAAGAAAAGGAAAATCCTAAAAAATTCAATCCCAGTGAAAGTTTACCAAGGAAAATTACCATTAGCATCCTCATTTTACCAAAAAAAAATTTTTTTTCATAATTATCTTGATGCTCTAGGTTGTATTTGCTTTGGCTTGGTTTATTTTTGTTTTCCAAGGCTGAAAAAACGAATATGATGAACATATGAAAGAACAATTAACCAACTATTCATGAAATATACAAAAAGTATATATACTCTATGTATATCCTCAATGCCTGAAATGAAATTCAATTTTCAAATTTCAATTTTGCAACTCTAGTTCAACCAGCTACTGTTTTATCCATTTTTGTATTTACCACTTTTTATTTTTGGTACTAGCAGAAAAAGGGTGTAAAATAGGTAGTCTTTGACTCGTATAAAAGTAACAAAAATGCACATAAACAATTTCTCGACGTGTTTTATGCTTCTTTTTTTTTGTAGACCACCTCTCCCCTCCGAACCTAAATCTTGGATACAGCCCTTCGTACAATATTCATAATTTGGCTCGGGGATAGGGATCCATCCCGCGGCGTGTGCTTGAGAGTCTTTGGGTATTTGTGTGTATTCAAGTGTTAAAATATTTTTCAATTGAGGCTGATTTTTGAGATATTTCTGTAAAAACGGTTCGTTTATGGAATCCATTGACAGAACATGAAGTTTAGACATCTGTTTGTTTGTGACCAGGAGTTCATTGATTTGACTATTTTTATAGCACTTATAGATCTCTCGTTTGGAATCATTGGTCCAAATCTTGATATCGAGTGCTGTTGCGATCGAAACGAAGACATTCTCTTTTCCAATACTATGAGAGCCGAAAACTATCAGTAGTTTTGGGGTGCAGAGCCCCATCTCGCCGCCGAGGGCGTCGACCTCACGGACCAGCTGACCCTTGGCGATGCCGCCGATCGCCGGGTTGCACGACATGCGCCCGAAAGCCGCCGGATCGAGGACGATGCACCCGGTCCGCAGGCCCATCCGGGCAGCCGCCAGCGCCGCCTCGACGCCGGCGTGGCCGCCGCCGACGACCAGCACATCGAAATCACCCTGGGAGCTCGGGGCAGTCACGGTCGTTGTACGCTTGGAACATAATTTGACTTTTATTCTGCTCCTTTTTGGCTTAAAGGATCTATGTACTTTTCTTTGAAAAAATTGTTTTGTGGAAAAAGTATTTCAAATTAATACCAAAAAGTATAAAAGTTGGCTTGTTTAGTTGTATCTTATATGTAAAATTTAATTCTAAGTTAAACATGATTCATAATAAACAATTTTTTTTAACATGGTCAAATTAGATATTGAAGTGTTGGCTAGATAATTTTATAATTTTGACAGTGTTGACCCTCTTACCTTTAAGAAACAGGGTAATACCAGTGGTGCCAAACTGAAAAAATCTAGGGGGGGTGTATGTTGAAAATACAGGGGAGTGGGGCAAATTCGTCGTTTCTTAAAAATATTTCAATAAAAATACTAAAAAACATTTTTAATGAAAATGCTTTAAAAAAGATATTTTCCAAATATAGCTGGGGGAGCAAAAAAAAATGTAATAATTGTATTATCTCAATTATTTTTAATATAATTAGCAATAATTAAGTTTAGCAATAAAAAAAGTAATAATTAGCTTAACTCAAGAAGGAACATATTAATCTTGCCCTATTAGAAAAACCCTGCGTGCCTTTCTTGCATAATAATGAAATTTATTTTTGTGAATCATAAATATTTAAATTTTAATTCTAAATAAATAACTTAAATGAAATAAGCACAATAATTTTTTCCTTGAATTTTATCCGAATGGAGAGTGCTTACCTTTGCCTGTCAGTCGCCATGTCAAGAGAATTTCTGGAACAGTCTGGAGCAGAGTAGATATAGATCCCTGCTCCCAACCGCCGCACACGAGCTCCAGCTCCGAGACCTAAAGCAAAAACCCTAAACACTAGGAAATAAACAAAATTGGGCATTCTTGGCTAGGGAAATTCGAAAATAGAAATACAGTATTTGCTTCTTCTTTTTTCTGCGGTTTTTTGTGTGTCAAATATACTATGCTATACTATTGACGCAAGGTAATAGATTTAAATATTTGTCGAAAGAGGTTTTTAGATACAACCATCATAATTTGAGCTCAATGCTAGTTTACATTGAAATTTTCTTCAAGTTTATATTCATTGCACAAAAATCTAGGGGAAAGGGGAGGGATGAGAAAGGAATAAAACGACATGAATAATTCCTGTATTTTTCAAATCTTTTGGGAATCAAAACGTTTTGTTAGATAATTACCGTAAAAATGATACAGGGAAAAGAAAGACCTTATTGGCAGGTGATAAGATAATGATGAGAAGAGAACAACAGGCAAATTTGAAGACATTTCGACTCACGGAGCTAGCGGTGGCCTTCTCCTGGACTGTTGCTTACTTGAAGAAATTTCGAACATCTCTGGAAGTTTTCCGTTGTTTGGATGTGTCTGTTTGTGGAGGCTTCACTGATAGAAGCAAATTGGGGATTCATCGCTCTGTAGTTTTCAATGTGGTGTCTAAAAACTGCATTTAAAATAGAATGTGAGGAATTCACTCCAAAAACGACTCGATTAAACCGATAAATAGCAATATCAGGGTCTTCAGAATGTATATTATCAACCCATAAAAATCTCAGTACATCTCTATCTACAGGATCGATTTCAATGTTTAAAAATGCCTCCTCTATGTCCCAAACCAGGGCTAAGGAAACGTATTCTTTATTAAAAGTAACTAATACTTTTATTTTCTAATAGATTAAATGCACGTAGTTCATCTATAGCTCCATATAAATAATGATCAGATTGATATTCAAAATTTTTTCACGTAAATGTTTTTCAGGAAACAGCAAAATATCATAATTTTTTTCATAATCCAAATTTTCGATCCATCTAGACTTACTTTATAGTTTAGATTTCTTATTAAATTTAAGGATTTTTAATTTATAAACAATGTTTTAATATAATATGAATTGTTTAAAACAAAACTTCCTTTTTGATGAGGATTCCAAATCTGTAAAATTATGTGGGGGTAGTCTTTGAAGCTGTCCAATGATTCCTGAAGGCATGATGTGTGCTTCAAAAAAACGTTACATTACTTTCTTCCCTTTTTACCAGATCAACATTTTTTCCGGTTCTTGGTTTCTTATATGTTAATTTGTCGGATTTTACGTTCGGCTTATCCAAGCCGTACTCCCGGCGCAGTTCCTCCGCATCTTCCTCATCGTACGCATCACCTAATAAGGTGATAATGGGATCCCCAGGAATCGCTTGCATCATCGCAAACACGACGAGGGTAATGACGATGATTGTCGGAATCATCTGCAACAGCCGCTTAATAATATAATCTCGCATGGAGGGGCCCCCACCCCAATGGCAGAGGGTCGCCACCGAAGCAGCGACCCTCATGCTCAATAGTAAACAAAACTCTAAAAAATGAAATTTTGATAGCAAAAGCTACATCAAAAGAATTGCATTTTAATGCTGATTTAAATATTTAAGTTTCATCAAGTTTAGTCTTACTCAACAAAAGTTATGAGCCTGAGAAAATTTGCCTTATTTTAGAAAATAGGGGGCAAACACTCCCTAAAAGTCATAGAATCTTAACGAAAATAAAAAATGTGGAATTTTGTATTTTTTGCGCAGGGAAAACAATAATAAAATCTCTGGATATTTGGGCGCATACAGAAGGTTTTCTTATTTATTATTCTTTTTGGGAATCGTCAAGGGCTAAACGGAAAGCAGGTCGTCCGCGGTGGGGTGAGAGGATATCATGAAGAATTATTTAAGGGCAATGAAAACTTCCTGGGAAAGTGTAAAGAGGGAAGCTTTTAAAATATTGAGATGGAGAAGGAGTGTGTGTAGTTTTGTTGGCCTGTCATTGCGAACTCGCCGCGCTGATTGATGCCTTGATGCAGGATCCACAGCGCCACGACGAAATCGATCGGTCGATCATTCGCCCTTTGGCACGGGCCCAGGACGAAAGACAGCGGGAGGCGCGCAACAAGACAGCCGCCACCCGGGTCGACTTCTTCACTATGGCAACCGGGCGAGAAAGGCCGTGACAAACCAACTTGCCCAGGCACCTTTGCCTGGTTTCTCCGAGCCGGTGCTTTGGCTAAACAGTGCAACATTCAATGCTGCAATTGTTGCATGGAGTTGCATGGTTAATTCACTTTGGGACCAAATGATGCAACATTTCATGCCTCTTTCATTACATGGTTAATTTTAGTCGGTGGCCAAACGATGGGCTGAAGATGCAACATTTCATGCAACATTTTTTGCATTGAGTTGCATGGTTAATTTTAGTGGGTGGCCAAACGATGGGCTGAAGATGCAACATTTACTTGCAGACGAAGTTGCTGTTGCTGCAATCGAAGCTGGTGTACTTGTGCAAATCGATTATGCTGCTGCTGTTGGCTGGCTGCCAATAACTTCTGACTTCTTTGCTGGAGAAGTAATTGCTGGAATTGTAAAATTGTTATTTTAACTGACTTTGGATCTTCGTGTCCAACGTCCACATGTTAAAATAGGATGGGGAAAGAGAGAATTCAAATGAGGGTTTTCGGTGAAATTACGTCTGAGTATTTGCTTGGGTTTTGAAGCGATGCATAAATTTGTGGAGAAAAATGCAAAATTTTTGACAAGGTTCAATTCGGAGAACTCCTCCTTACCGATAAAACTAGCATCAGATTTTAAAACAAGTAGAATGTTTTATAATTTGACAAAAGAATTGAGGAATTCTCTCGAGAAGAAATCTCTAACTTCTAATTTTCACATGGATGGGATTTCGCCATCTTGGTACAAGAAGAGGGAAAGTATCAACAGGTGGGCGGTTAAATCTATACAATACGCTAATAGAGGTAAATAAACAATGTTGGGATTTGACTTCTGTTAATGGAGTAACCAATCAACAAAAGGAATACATAAGCTTAATACCTAACCCGGGAAAAGGAGAATTTAAGATAGAGACTCCTGTAGACGGGGTATATACTTGGAGTGTTATAGGTATTTCAGGAAGAATCCTAGAGCAAGGAAAGTTTATAGCAAAAAAATCAGAATTTATTAGTTTTTTTCAAAAATTTTAATTTCTTACTCACTTTCTTACTCATTTTTTAATTTCTTATTTCTCACAACAATTTCAATTTCTCAATAATTCAAAATTTTTATTTTCTTTAATAACAAATTAATTTCATTTTCGAAAAATTTTATTCTTTTTCCTCAAGATTCATTTTTTCTTTACAATTCTAATTTTTAAACAATTCAAAATATTTTTATTTTATCAGTATATCATGCAATCTAGCAACAATGAAATTTATTATTATTTAAAAGAGAATTGTTTCTGTTTAATAGTGATTTATGTTTTATTTTAGGATTTGAAAATGAAGCTAAACTAAGTAGTAAATGTAATTAAGGTACTAAAGTGAGAAATATTACAAGAAATGTTAATAAAATAAATAATAACTGCTCATTATTGGATAGTGCAAATGTGAATGGGGATAAAACCTCTGATGTGGACTAAACTCATAGAAATGCAAATACTTTTAAACGAACGCATAATACTAATGTAACCGAAATTCATATATCAAGAAGCTTTATTGCCAATATCGGAACCTTAAGGGAAGAAAAAAAACATTTGATTTATTTATACTGAAAATACTAACAATAAATTATAGTAACTTTAATAAACGAGAAATTAAAAAAAAGTTCTTTCTTTGAAAGTTAAAAAAATTTCCATTAATTTTCTCTGAGAGAATTAATCAAAACAGCGAAAACAGAGAATTTCATAATTGTTTTAGGAGCAAGCGAAAACCTCATGGATCATACAATTTGGGGCAAGCCATACTCCACTGTGCATGTAATTTTACGCCTCTTATTTGACTATTTTTGACAGTTTTACAGATAAACCTTGCCAAATTTCTTTCTTTAGTCTTTTGCTTAAATTATATATTTTAGTTCCAGTGCCTTTCCCTGTATAATTTGTAAAATCTTAAAGAAATTTCTTGCACAGCACACAAAAATACATTCTCATAGGTATATGCTGAATTTTTATCTCGCAATACAACGTTAATGGATTGCTTATGTCCTTGACGAAGCTCTTGTATCATGTAAACTCCAAACTTCATATGTTACAAGAAATAGCTCTTTGGCTAACAAGGTAACCAGCTACCAAAGTTACTAGGTCAGATCAAAGTTTGAATGAATAAAACTGGTTTCCCAAGATTAGTCCTGAGAACACCCACAAATCTAATAAATTGAAGCTTACTTTCTGGCATTTGAGCCTCCCTCAGTATAATCATGAAAAGGAATTTCGCCTTTTTTCGAATTTTAGATATGCGCATGTACGGTTAACATTGTGATTATTCTTTTTATAATTATTATATAGACTCTTTGATTTTAATTGAGTAGATATAATGCTATTTTTAAGTGTCAAAAATGACATTCATTTTGTGAGAAAATTTGCCTTATTTTCCAAAAATGGGGGGAACACCCCCTAAAGTCATAAAATCTTAATAAAAATCACACTATCAGATTCAGCGTATCAAAGAACCCTGTTGTAGAGGTTTAAAGCTCCTATCTGCAAAATATGGAAATTTGTATTTTTTGCCAGAACAAAGCAAAAATGTTTATTTGGTTTTTGTTGTTGTTGTTGTTGTTGTTTTTTATTCCCAGGGGTGATCGTATGTTTTACCTGGGAAGCGATTCGCTTTTAAAAATGCTCATTATATTAAATTAAAAAATTAAATTGCCATTCAGTATTGTATTTTTATTATGTTACCCTTTCGCCGTTACATTGAGAGGGTCGTCATATTTTTGTTCTTGTCTTTGATTTGAGGTTTGATTTTTCTTTTTTTTTTCTTTTTTTTTTTTTGTATTATCCTTGGATTTTTTTTAGTAGTTTTTTTATGTTTCACTGAGCATTCTTGTGCAACTTGCAAGTTGACTAATTTTGTTTATAAATGAAAGGGTAGTATGATCATAGGAAATATTATTGCTGATAGTAATATATATTGCTGATACTAATATTATAATAATATATTATTATTGTATATTATTGCTGATACTAATTATTATTATTATTATACTGATTATATTATACTAATTATATTTTACTAATATTATATTAAATTATATTAAATTATACTAAATACTCGGTCCCTGATACGCCTGCTAAATTCCATCGTCATAGCTTACCTGGAAGTGCCTGAAGTAGCAAAACCGGGAAAGACAGACAGAAACAATTTGCGATTGCTATATGTCACTTGGTTAATATTAAGTGCCGTAAAAAGGCGAATGCAAGATTCCATAGTCTTCCCACATAAGGTCACACAGTACCGCCACTTCTAGCACAGCCCCGTTACGCTTGACCCAGTCCCCGAAATGCTTTTACTTTTGTTGGGTATCTCATCAATACCATATTACATTGAGCAAATTTAAATTGATGAAAATAATCATTTTGCTAGGTAATTTGCTTGCAAGAAGTGCAAAAAGATCATATGAATGAGGTTTTTCTTCCTGTTCTAAACAAAAATGGTAAGTTACCTTTCAATTGAAATTCAAGTCATGACCTCATAAGTTAATCCTGCCAGCTCACGCTAACAAGCAATCCTTTTGCCATGGCGAGCTGATTGACCTGCACCTGCGGCTCTCCCTCGGCGTACAGCGCGGCAGACACCTCGCCAAGCAGACCGAGCAGCGCGCTGCCTGCGGTCGACGACTGCGCCAGGTGCTGATCCAGCTGCGCCCTCAGGTTGATCAGCTTGCTGTCCTGCGGAAACAGCTCGCGATACAGCGCCTCACTGGAGGCCGCGTAGGCATCGGCCTCACGCTGCAGGTACCAGCCCTGCGCCAGATTACTGCTGAAACCATCATGGCGTTTTCTGCCATGGTCTCGACTTGGTCGCGAATGGTCCTAAAGTAAACTTCGATCTGAGAGCCTTTGGCTTCGCGAATGCTCTCGAGCTTGTATTCAGCCTGATGCTCTAGTGCTGTAGAACCTTTGCTGACATTGATGGCCACCGCAATCAACAGGGGCACTACACCCACGGTCAACATAGCGATAGCCAAGGTCATCTTTAGGCTAATTTTTGCCCATCGAGTCGTGTGCGGAAGAAGGTTTTGATTTTAAACCGATACAGCCACATGAAGTCTTCATTGACGATGCCAATTGAATCGTCATGTGCACCACTGAGATAGGCGATATTTCCTGCTAAGCATTCGGTGTGGAACGCACAGCTCAGATCTTGTCCAAAAAAAGGTGCTACGGGTGGAGTCAGGTTGTTCATGGCTAAAATGGTGGGGCCTATATCCACTTGGCTGGCGGAGGCGGTATTTCAAAGAAGTTTTCGATGATAGACATTGTTTAGTCAATATATCGATTAATCCAATAAAAAATGCAAGAGTTCAGTCATATGCAGCTTCCAGATTTTGTCTTTGCAAGTGGCTAATCCTTAATTTTCCTTTATGAAGTAAAAGAAACGCGACTTGGCAAAGACCAAAAAAGAAATCCAACAATGAATGGAGCACATTTAGCGCTGTTTGGGTACACTATCCGAGGCAAACCTACCATTTCAATACTTTTGCAATAAAGAAGAAATTTTATCGAACTTTGTAATTGAGACTATGTTGTCACTATAGAAAGCGTTACATTTTTGACCTGCGTTCTTCTTCATGACAAGCAGAACCCGTTAATACTGTCCCTGATAGAATAGGGTTATTTTTCTTCCAAGAGCCTTCATGAAATGGGAACCCTAAGGTTTCAATACTTCTATTACTGCAGCTGCAAACCTTTCCACCTCGGCCTCCTGGCGGCCGGGGTCGGACCGGGCGACGAGGTCATCGTGCCCTCGTTCACCTTCGCCGCGACCGGCAACTCGGTCGCGCTCACGGGCGGAACGCCGGTGTTCGTCGACATCGAGCCGGAGACGTTCACTCTCGACCCTGCGGCGGTCGAGGCCGCGATCACCCCGAAGACCAAAGGGATCCTCCCGGTGCACCTTTACGGGCACCCCGCGCGGATGCGTGATAGCCTCCATCCATCATGATGATTATGTGAATCAATCTTGACGAGGGAAAGAGAGGCACGCCGACAGAGAGAGAATAAAGAGAGAGAGATATTTGAAAAAGTCAATCCATTTTTTGGAGGAATGAGTCTCTCTCAAATCCATTCTAAAAAGAGCACTTTCACAACATCACGAAAGAGAAGAGAGATATCATAATGATACACTGGGATCGTACTAACAATAAGGTGATGGTGGTGGACGTTCAGCCGCGGTGGTCAACTTCACCATCAGATTGATGACGTCTTCCGAGAACTCCCCAACAGCGGGCAGGAATTCGAGCGACGTCCCTTCATAGTCTTTACACACCGCCGCCAGAGCGACCATTTCTTCTTCGGACGCATGGCGAGAAGGCACTGGCTGACCATCGGCATCGTTGTGTGTGATAGCGATGGTCGAAGAAAATCCCATTGCGCCTTCTTCCAGACACTTGGTCTGGTCTTAGTTCCGCTGATGGTGGTTTTGTAATAATAGATCTTGGTATTATCTGGGCCCCTTTGGACTTATTAAAAAATCTGCAAAGTTTATAAACGATGGTCTTCGGAACATCTTTTATCACGGCAAAACCGCCTGCCATATCGCCATACAAGGTGCAGTAACCAACACTCATCTCACTTTTATTGCCAGTTGTAAGTATAATCCAGCCGAACTTATTGGACAGAGCCATCAACATATTTTTTGTCACTATTTGAGATTTTGTTCTATTCAAAAGCAGCACTCAATTCATATCTTCATACTTTTGGCGTCTTTGCCGAGACATTCAATCTTATATAACATCATTTTTTGTGTTTTATTTTTCTTGATAAATGCTTCATTTTTAAATATTGCTGAATTGAAAGAAACAACCTACATCCTTATTGTCTTATCCATGCCTCTAGTCCAAACTGAAAACAAAGCTTTGGCTTACTTTCTCAGAGCACCTTCTCAGCTCATTTTCCTAGTTTAGCCAAATATTGTCTTCTCGTGAATATTCACCTGATGGTTATCATTTAGTCACAATATTATATGGAATGCTATGCAGCCTTCTCTGAGTATTAATGAGCCTCTTGAAACAATAAAGCCCATTGTACCAAAGGTGGTTCTATCATGGTCGCAGTGCTAGACGAAGCCAGTTAAAGGGCAAAGTATGGCCCATGAGTCGATCACCGGCGGACTCATCGCGCGCAAGCTCACGGCCGTCCCCGGTGCGAGCAGCGTGTACCCGCTCGGCTGGATCACCTACGCCACGTCCGAGAAGACGGCGCAGCTCGGCGTACCCGCCGACCTGATCGAGGAGAACGGTGTCGTGTCCGCCGAGGTCGCCCGGGCCATGGCCGAGCACGCGCGCGGCGCGGCGGGCACGGATGCCGCGCTCGCCACCACCGGGACGGGTCCGAGCGTGCTCGATCTGGTGCCGCACGCCCAGGTGCTGCAACTGAACCCGCTGTTAAAGCTGGCGATGGGGCTGGTGCTGTTTCAGTTGGGAAACC
Organism: Alatinidae sp. Z8VKAUB7J3; assembly: GCA_010016025.2. NCBI lineage: Eukaryota > Metazoa > Cnidaria > Cubozoa > Carybdeida > Alatinidae > Alatinidae sp. Z8VKAUB7J3. The sequence goes on from JAAAKM020721499.1 coordinate 239,207,924, forward strand.
AGTTTCCACTGCCGCGGCTGAAATCGCTGTTCAAGCGGATGTGGCCGATCTCGTTGGGAGAGCTGTTGACGACGTTCTCGCTGGTGACCTGCTGCGTGTGGGCCTTTACCTCGGATCTCGCGTTCTCGCTGCTGCTGTATGCTCCAAGCATCTTCTACAGAAAGAATGCAAACATGGAAGAAGTCTAGGATCATTGTACATTTCCCCACATAGAGCGCAAATCAATTCTTCGCCCACTCTGTTCTGCACCCTGTGCTGTGGCTCTTCCCGTGCCGAGGCCATCAGCGACGATTCCTGAAAAACAGAGTTGGAATAACTTAATGTTTCGTAAAAACTTGAAGGAGCTGATCTTTGCTCAGGCTTTCCGTATGCTAGTTGTGTTCACAACCAAACTATAATCCCCCTAAAGTCTACTATTCTGTAGTTGCGTACATGCTCTGTTGCGGAATCCAAATGGTAATGTCTGTGTTTGAACCTAGAAAATAATAAGAGCTTATTAGCTCATTGAAACACTTCATATTTCTGTAGTAGCGTACATGTTCTGTTACGGATTTGGAAGGGTAATGTCTTTGCTTGAACATAGAAAGTAATAAAAGTTTATTCATGCACCATCAGCCGAGAAGCAAACCGATCAGTCAGTGGAAAGGGCAAAATCAACAGTTGACTCTTCTCTTGCCTTCCTTTGTATGTTTCTGTCTGTGAAATCAATTTCGAAAACATGGTGGCACCAACTTTGACTTACCTGTTGCCTTTTGAGCAACGCTCATCGTAAGGACTGACATCAGCCTCCTTTATCTGTTTTCGTCCATTGCGAATGAATGTGTTCTATCAGGGTTTGTATCATCACAAAAAATAAAACCCGGACGTACATGCACATAGGCGTGCAAAGTTGACAGAAAAAATGAGGGTCTGCGCGCGACCGATGAAAAAGATACACGGAGTGGTCCATGATACTATTATATATCTGTGTCTTACAGTTCATCACAAACATCAATAAACATGAAAGAACCACATCAGCACATCATCACCGTTCATCATCATTTTATATATAAACGAGATGGAGACTCGTTCAATTGCCAGATCTCAGCAGTCTGGTATCTGAAGATGGCAAACCTAATATCCCAGCAACTATCTCCCACTTGTTTCGGCACCCTATACATATAGCTCCCATGATACGTATCTTTATGCAAACACGTAATATTGCTCCTCGCTTAGCACTGTGCTGTCAAATATTAACTCGTTATTTCGAAGATCAAAAAATGAGTAAAAGCTTGGCATCTTCATAGTCAAAATAACCCCTTATTGGTCAGGTCGGTGGGAAAGTCGATTTGGTCGATCTGCTCGAAAGGCTTCCCGGGCTCGGCCAGTCGGGCATCGTAGAGGCGCCAGAAGCCCTCGCGCAACTCGGCACGTGGCGCGTCGATTCGGCCGATGAATCGATCCTCGTCGGCATAGCGAAAGACGATCACCTGGTGCAGCGTCATGGCCTGATCCGAAACCCGTTCGGCATGCACGACCGATTCACCCGACTCGCCGGCTATCATAAAAATCTATTAACAAAAATATAGTGCCGTTTAGCTTCTTCGCGTTTGGAAAAGCACTAAAAATATATTACCAAAAAGCCTGTTCAACGACGTTTTAAGTTCGTATAATATAACATAATATAATATTTAGGCTATTGGTAGACCCAAATTACCGCCTTACAGTAAAGGAAATTATGGCTAATAAGGGCCATAAACATTTTTTAGATTAGAGTAACCTTTTCCCTGTGGGATGCCCATTTGCTGGCGGTTCCCGTTGCGATCGTTTTTGGCGTTTTGATGTGGCCTTTGATGAATGCCATCAGCCGACGGGATTTGGATTTGATCGCCGCCATTTCTTTGTTGACATTGATGGTCCACCTGCTGGTTTCTGGTGGATGGACGGTACCCGGAATCGCCGCCACCGTCTGGCTGTTGGCCGCGCTGCTGACACGAACGCCCGATCAACACGTCACCGCCACGGCGGAATCATTTGCAAGTTGAGGAGACAAGAATGTTTCTGTTGTCTCCCAAATTTTGTCGCGCTCTACAAACTTTCCGAGGTGGCTTAACTGGGAGACACCGAGGGACATCAATGTCGTGCGCAACATGTCTCCTAGTTTAGCAAGGCCTTAAGCATCTAATTCATATTTGTTCAACAAAGAACATAGCAAAAAGCTAGCAAGGGAGGTTTCTTATTTGGGCGAGGTTAAAAACTGTCGCCAACAGGTTGACCACCAAGTCGAATCGCGTTCGCCCCGAGAATCCGAAGATTGTTGCAAATCGCAGAATCGTCGGCGTGAAGGTCGAACTCGCCAGCTCTTGGATCACCTTCTCCGACGCGTACTTCGTATAGCCGTACATTCCCAATGGACGCACTTCCGACCGTTCATCCAAGGTGTTGCGACTGGCGCCGTAAACAGAACAGGTGCTGGCGAACACAAATCGCTTGATGTCTGAGATTGCGTTGTGGCTCGAATTTCCCTCGAAGTTGAATCTTCTCGTTGACAAAGGGCTTGCATTTTGCATTGATTTTGTCACCAAGAATAAGCCATGCATATTAAGGCACAAATTTACCAGTTTTTGCAGTCAAAACTTGATATTTTCAAACGCAATTCTGCGTGAACCGTAGTCTACCGACTTTTATTCCAGAAGTAGCATTTTAGAGGTTCTTAATTGTTTTGAACGTCAGTAATTGATCTTCACAGATATACATTTTTCGGTTTGAAGTTGTGAATTTTATTCTCTGTTGTTCATTCACAGTCCAAAACATCGCGATTCAGTGCGAAAGATAACAACTATATAATTAACAATGATGAGAACTTTTGATTCGTCCTACATTGTCAAAATGATTATTTTTGTTCTGCTTTATAGACTGTTGTCCTGTCAATGAAGTGCTTTTTATTCTTCTTTATCAATTTATCGTTTGACAATCCAATCCTGAATGGTACGCAATTCCATCGCAGAGAACTTGTCCTCATATCCAGGCAAAGGACGCAGCGTATATTGATATATTTCTCCAAGACCAGTTGATATTGGAGCCATTCCAGGCGAACCCAAGCCTTCCGGGATGGCTTCCTCCGCCTCTTTTATTTTTTCTGCTACCAGCTGACGAGGCAAATATGTACCCATCCGCTCTTTAAACACGACCGTTACAAAGCATACCACCTGATTGGTGCTTTACTGAAAACGAATTATATTAAAAATATTTTCTTTTCAGAGATTTTTGTTTGTTTCGAGCTGGATTTGCATATTCAATTGAAGTTTCACCCGATTTTGTTTATACTTCAATAGCAAAAAAGTTTTTGTTCGTTTTAAGCTTGATTTGTACATCGAACTTAATTTTTACTCGTTTCACGATTTACTTGTTTATTTACATTAGTATCTATTTCCCAAGACAAAGCTGACAGTCCGGTGGCCCGATAGTTTGACTCATGGACTTTCTATTCAAAGCATATTCAATTTGAAATGAAATAAGGAATGCATTGTTCTACGAGAATTCAGTGAAATGTTACTGTGCATACCCTGGGCAGAGCTTCAAAGGGTCCTGAGGAGTAGGGAATAAGAAAAGTGGAAAAGAAAGGGAAATTTCCTCTCTCGTTTCCTCATTTCTCAGATCGTAGCTTGCAAGTAGAACGTAGACTATTAATTAGAAGCAATTCAAAAAACTTAGCAAAAAGACTTGAAACAGTAATAAGCATGTACGACGAACAATCATACGGATTGATCCCTTTTTTATGGATCATTGAAACAGGACCTAAACAAAAAGAATCTGGAACTACAACCACAGCAAAAAATTATTTGGTAAAGCAAAGAAAAATAACAAATAAACTTATAAGACGCATTTCGAAAATGAAGTTCTTCTTGGTTATGGGGCCTATCTAGCCAGCCAATTCATCGGAATTTCCGGCGTGAACGGGGCTGGCTAGGCGGCGGATGGCTTGCGAAACGCGCCCGCCTCCCGCATCTTTGAACCCATGAGCAACCCAACCCATCCCACCGCCCTGGTCACCGGTGCGAGCCAGCGAATTGGCCGGGCAATCGCCCTCGACCTGGCGCAGCATGGCTGGCGCGTGGGCCTGCATTACCACCCAAAACAATCTTATCAAATCTACCCTAACAAAATTCTGGATACAGCCCTGGAGGGGGGAACGAATTTATCTCAGGAGGTCGAAGTTAAACGTGGCAATAAGTGGCGCTGTTTGGGTGTCCTTTTTAAGTGAGGGCCAAGAATTTTCACAGAGGAGCCAGAACTGAAGGGAGATCCATTTTTACCCATAATAGGTTAATTACTCCTCTTTTTAGGATACGTTTTTTCGACATTTTTGGTGGTGCACCTTGGTCATCTTGTCTAATTCAGGCCATTGGAGAAACCGGGAATCAGTACAGAATGGGAGATACCCCGGCAAAGTATGGATGCAGGAACAACGCGGCAAAAAAGAGCACGAGCCCGATTGCCAAGCCCCTGAACTCGATGAGCATGGACGGGGCTTCGGGCTGTATCCAGGCACCTTCTCTGGCATTTATCACCCTGATTTCCATCAACGGCCAAAGCCCCAGTTCCACCGCGGGCGGCAGCGAGATGTTCTCGATGTAGAGCTCTGGAATCATAAGGCCGTAGTCTGCCAGCGTGCCGGATATTTCCGCCGCGACCAGCTTGCCCAGGTCGGCGGTATTGGCGGCCATGTCCAGCACCGGGATGCCGGAGCCTGCAACCACGCGGGAGAATTCCTGCACGATGATGATGCGGATCTGATAGGAGATCTCATCCATGGTGAACTCGCTATCGGTGCCATTATTGTTGACTATTTATCGAAACAGAATATTAGTGGATCAGAGAATTAATAATAAAATCCCACAGATAGTATTACCTTGCTGCTGGGGTTAATCACGGCGGAGCGATCCAGAATATAGGGCATAAAAAATTAATATCCTTTCAAATATCATTCGTCATATATATGATCTCTATGGGAAATTTGTCCTCTTGCAGTATTTCGTTTTGTATATACGCCACACGAAATACTCCCTCTTGCATCGCTTCAGTTTAAATCAGTAAATGGCTTCTGATAAATAATTCATATATAGAGTGTTGATGCTATGATTCGTTAATTGCCTGGTGATTTACAGAGGGTGTTTTGAAATGTATTTTACCAGAAAAAGTCAGACAGTTTTTTTGTGAGTATTTCGCTTTATTTATGGTTCTATATTTCGGTTAAAAGGCGGCATTAAAGACCCGCATAATTCACTTGATTATTGAAGTTTTTTCTGATAAAATATTTTACATATGTAACTAATAAATTTAACTTTATTTTAGTTTATTACTATATTTATCTTGTAAAACTGATAACCTAGGTAATGTATTTATATTTTAGCTAGTTTTCAAAAATTAAGATTAAGAATTATTTTTAAAAGAAAACTTAACAGAAGATTAAATATTATTTAAACTTTACTTTTAATTCCCATTTTCCAAACTTATCTAAATACTTTTAAAGTTTTGCTGATCGCTGTCACTCTCTACATTGGCTTTGATCTCGAAATATTTGTGATATTTCTATAGAAGTACCGAGTTCAGAACCTCAGTTTTAGGGTTAATGTTTATTTTCCGATGCGTCTCAACTTTGAGATCTTATCAGAATCGGAGATTCTGATACAGTGTCCAAAGGGGCTAATATGTTTTTTAGTCAAAGATTGGGATGTTACTTTAGCTTTTTCACTCTTGCGAAGTTGGCTGCGGGCTGGAGCAGCGACGCCGCCAAGGTTGACCCCCTGAGCGTGGACTGGAGCCAAATCAACCGCAACAATTTTCCTTTTGTCCTGCGCCAGCAACCCGGTCCGAACAACGCTCTGGGCCAGGTCAAATTCCTGTTCCCCAATGACTATGCGGTGTACCTGCATGACACGCCGACGCGCAATCTGTTCGACCGTGGTGAGCGCTTGTTCATTTCAGGCTGTGTGCGCCTGGATGATCTGCTTCCAATGCAAAGAATGAAATGTTATACAATTTGTACAGGGTTTAGTAGGGCCAGACCCGTCTTGAACGGATCGGTTCCGGCCGATTAGCATAGCGTGGCTATGCTCTCCAGAAATCCTGGAACTTACCAAAGTTTGAATGGTGCTTGCCCCCTTTCTATTGGACCGATGAGCTTTTTCCTTTATATGCACCATTGAATAATAAACGAACCATTGAAAAACCTTAAGGATGAGGAACTTGAGCCGGGCGCGGCTGCGCATTTTCTTCTCACCGTGACGGCCGAAGATCCGAGCGATCGCTTGAGCCGTGGGGAGCAACTCCTCCGGTGCTAGGAACTCGTCAAACACCTTTGCCTGACGGGGGACCGCGCCGAGTCCGCCGCCGACCACCAACCTGAATCCCTGGCGAGTCTCTCCGTCAACCTCGCGGGTTTCGGCGATGCACCCCAGGTCATGCATGGTGCCGGCCTGTTCTGCCAGTTCGGTATTGACTCGAATGCCTACACCTAGAATGATCAAGTCGGCGGGAAATCTAGATCCATCTGAGCAAACCACTGTCTGCTCTTCATCGGTATGGTCGATTGAGGCTACTTGCTTTCCTGTAAGAACCGATATACCGTGTTGCGCATGCAAATTCTCAAAAAAAGTAGAAATTTCTGGAGATGTTACGCGCGCCAATGTGCGTTCTTCGCGCTCGAGTTACCGTTATCGTTTTTCGTAATATCGCGCAATCGCAACCTAAAATTCAAGGTTCCGATATCATTACAATCTATGCCATAACTGGGGCCGACGTCTACATTTGACAGCAATAAGGTCAATTCCTGATTGCCGGCGTCCGGATCGCCCGGACAGGGGGCGCCATAATTGCCGATATCCGATATATTGATCGTCCCCTCGCCGTTTTCGTCCAAGGATACGGTAAAATCATCTGTAAAATGATTTTTTTAGCTATTATAGACTATGATAAACAATGTTACAGGTTTGGTGGTATCATTTAATAATGCTCTCTTTTTAAAAGTACAAAGTTGTTGGTTAGGTACGAGTTGTGCAGCATTTGATGTTTAGATCTACAATCTGCTAGAAGTTATTGCAAGATTCGGGGAAGAGGATAATGGAGTCTAGAAAGAGATCTATTTTTTTGTTTAGCTTCATTGGTTGCATTGTCGTTCTGGATTGGCCGGAATTCAGGGATCTGCAGAGAAGTTTCTTTTATTCCTCGGTGCCGAACTGCGAGATTCCGACGGACCATGCCATCGTGTCATCGCTTTTTCACCTGGCCCGGAAGATGAAAATCCGCTACATCATCAGCGGCAGCAATGTTACCTCCGAGGGTGTGTCACAGGAAAATGTCGGGCATGACGCGAAGGACTGGACGCATATCGCCGCTATACAAAAGCGATTCGGAAGGCTTGAAATGGCGTGAGGTTCGGGGGAGTTTTGGTGAACAGCCATCAACTTTTGACAGCTGACAATCGAACAGACGGAAGATTCTTGTTCTTGTTTATCTGCGCCCTAAAGGCGTCCAAGAGACGCAACGAGCTTGTGCAGTGCATTGGAGTGGGAGGACAGAGAGTCTGCGGGAGTGGGTGCGGTGAGTGAGCGAGCGTTGGATCAAACGAAAGCACATTGCGTCGGCGCCGAGGGCCATGCGCAGGCCGATCTCGCGCCGGCGCTGGGCCACGGCGTAGGAGAGCACGGAGTACAGACCGAACAGGGTCAGCGCCAGGGTGAGCGCAGCCAGGGCGACGACCATCTCCACCAGGAAGCGCGGCCGCTCCATCTGCGTGTTCCAGCTTTTCGCCAGGGTCGCCACGTCGTCCACCGGAGCCCTGGGGTCGACGGCGGCAACGGCGGCGCGGAGTTCGGGGCTGGGACAAGCGCTGCGCCAAGGCGCAGTCACGCCGCGTTCCCGAAGCAAAGCTGCTCGGCCTCTCGCTCCTGGGCGGCTGGGTCGGGGGCTGGATCGCCATGAGCCTGTTCCGCCACAAGACGCAGAAGACGAGCTTCAAGCTCAAGATGGCTTTGGCCACGGCCGTCTGGGTCGCGGGCGGCGCGCTCTACCTGTTCCGCTAGCGTTTCGACGCGTCGAACACGCTGTAGGTTGCTGTGGGATCATCTGCCGGAGGAGTTGCCTTTCTGGACTTGTCCAATCCTCCCGCGTCCATCTCTTTTGAGGAATTCGGCTCGGGCGCTCCTGGAGCGGTGACTGCAATAGCTCACATCTTCTCTCGTGGAGCAATTGCTTTCGGATTCTCCAACGGCGATTTGCTAATTCTCAATAGCGCGCGTGAAACCTTGTGCTTTGGTATGTGTGTCGGCGGTCACTGGGAATGTGACCCTTTTTTCTTTTTATTGCCCTTTTTAACTAAATAAAACGAACAGACTCAAAAAAAAATCATCACAAGAAAATCTTATCAAATAGTTTGTGATAAATAGCTGGAAGTAAACAGAGACTTGTACCAATATTGTCTATTATGACAATTGTCTTTATTATGTCTATTGACAATTACAACATCGTCAATATGTGCAAATAAATATATGAATATGTTCGTTTTCAAACAGTTCGCGGCATGTCATAACTGAATAACAACATAAGGTTAAGGGAAGTACTATATTTTTTTGTTAAATAGCCAGAGGATCCAGAATGGAGTAAGATCTATAAACTGCCAGCGTATGTGATGACAGAGGTAGGTAAGGGACAAGTTACTTTGACAACGTCAAACTATTAACCAACCTTAGCTTAACAAATTCGGTTTTGAAAGCATCAAATAGAATGAATGGCACGATTTATTTGTTACTTAGTTCGTCGTGCAGAATAAAACGGGTGGAAGTGGTGCTGTAGGGCATTCCTATGGGAGTCATTCGAAGCCAGATGGATATACGATTACGATGGGGACCTTTGAATTGAGTACCATGCATTGGATGGGGATTTCAGACCTGAGCTATGAGAACTTTCTTCCCTTAATGCAGGTCAACCAAGATGCCGCCGCCTTGATGGTACGCAAAGATGCTCCTTGGCAGACTTTGGATGAATTCGCTCTAGTGCACTTTTAAAGATTCAAAAAGGATGGTAGAGCAACGGACTTCCTCCCATACCCATCCTAGCTGCCCACCCTCATTAACTCTCAAAGACGTTTACTAATAATTGTTGAAATAGTCATCTTTATTCAAAATATTCAAATAATACAATATTTATGCTTAGTGGATGGCATATATATCACCCACAGCCCTCGGGGCAGGGTCTGCAATTAGGCAAACTGCCTTTTCATCGGCGCCGTTTCTCCGTCCGTGAGCATTCGACATCCCGGCGGTATCGACGTCACGTCCGCGAGGAAGTGCTCCAACACTACGCGCGTGACTCGGAAGGGTCGGGCGAGGTGAGAACCAAACGCAGGCCCCGCCCACTCGAGCAACCCCTCGGCGAAGAGCTTCCCGTCAGGGCCGAGCGCGGTTCGGCCACGTCTTCGGTGATCGCCGCCGGGGGCGAACAACCGGAGCGCGAGGGTGCAGGGCAGAAGGTCTCAGGCTCAGCAAACTGATCACTGTCCTGGTGCACACTCGAAATGCACACAGCACAGAGTGTACCCTTGGGAATCTGATAGCCTGCAAGGATAGTGTCTTGAATCGCCTCACGCTGCACTAGAGTGACCGGAGGGTTGCATCGTAACCCCTCCATCACAACATCCGAGAGAAAACTCATCTGCATCATACTCTTGTAATCTGGCAGACTCTGGCCTTTATTTTCTGTTCGTTTTAAGTCTGATGTTGTGCCATACTTTCATTTGAAAAAACGTTTTTTTTTATTATTTATTATTATTAGCACTTTTCCTTCTGAACCGCCTGGAGAATGATTTTTTTTGTAAATATAACTGAGGTTATTATTTATTGCCTCAACCATTATCAGTTTTTATGTTTACACTTCAAGCTGTGAATATAAAATATGCTTTTAGCCTATTCTTTTGTCTGGCCGACTCATTATAATTTAATTGCAATTGTAACATTACAAAGTTATTACAATTTCATTTGATTGTTGATAGCACAGAGTAATTAATCGATATAAATCTGCAAAAAGGTTTGCCTGATAAAATGAAAGTAAAGTTCCTACAATAACTTATTTCTTCCTAAGTAGAGCTTAGTCCTCTGGTGCTATATCTAGCCCTCTGGTGTTATATATGCACAAACGCAGCATAAACAAAAAAATGTAGCCGACTAATCTGATTATCAATAGTTCTGTCAAAACTGCGAGCAACACGACCGGAAGTTAAATCCATCAGTTGATCACGGCTGAGCACCATGCGTGGCCGTTCGAGGAATACAGTAAGTAGTTTGAACTCCGCAGTCGTTAACGTCTTTTCATGCCCTCCTTCCGAAATAAGTACGCGACGATCGGTATCGAGCACCCACTGGGAGAATTTGACCCGTTGCCCTGTTAGCTTGCCTTAGTAAGTAAGGATGACGTGTACAAAACTTCACTATCTGTTGTCGTTTTTGAGTTATTGCGGTATGGGGAAACCTATTGATGACGTCACAGCAGCGGCCTGTCTAAAGACACAGAAGATGGTATGAGTAATAATTGTACCATATGTTCAGAATCGAGCACCGGTTTGTCTTTAAATGTGATTATAGAGTGCCCTCTGACCATTGATGTACTATTTGAATTTGTAAATATTTAAGCAACAGAATCGAACGCTTGCTCATGATCTATAAAACTAAGGACCAAAGATGTTTAATAAATGAGGCAATCCTATATTATTAATTTATGAGTGAAAATTTATTGACACATCCTATACCTTTTCTAAAACCAAACGATTCTCAAAGGATTTGGGCAATTAATGCACCTTCTTTGTAAAATCTGCATACCCCAATTTAAAATAAAACAAAAAAACTGGTAAATAATTAAATTGTCTTCATAAGATCCACCAGATTTTCCACCAAGCTGTTTGCTACTGCAAAATTCAACCTTAGCCTTACAGTTGCTACATTTAATGACAAAAGTCTCAGCTAAGCCAAATCTTTTTTTTACATTTTTGACTAGCTGAAGTTTTGCCTGACTACTTCTACAAAACCTACAAGTAGCTATCTTTAGTAGGGCTTCCTGCAAAAGGGTTGCATCTTGTAACATGAAGCCATCAGCTGGTTCTTCTACTCTTCGTATTGTGTGCCCCACTCGCTCTATTTCGCTCGCTTAGACCAATGCTCAAAAAAGTAGTGGGCAATGTATTTAATAAAACATTACAACACACATATATTACCCTACAAACCTTTGTTTCTTTATATGAACCACTCCGCGCTCGACACTCTGATATAATTCATGCCCACGATATAGATACGCTGATGCTTGGTGCAGTTGTTGCTGGCATGCAATCTATCCCCTATGTCATAGCCGTTCCTGAGATTTTGCAGATACTCCTTTCGAAAACCTGGATGCACACGATGTATTTTGATTAGATTCAAATGTCTCCTCAAAAATCAGTTAAAATATCAACTTAATTTTCTTAGCCATTACTGGGATACTGCACATTCTCCCTTTTCACATCCTCGACGCCTATGCTGTTTTTTGATTGAGTTCAGCATCCCCCTCAAATACCCTGAAAACGTAAGCTTAATACCGGAATTAATCCAATTACACTCTCAAATCTTCCTTCACTTTGATCAAGTTGATTCAACTTTTTTCAACAAATATATTCAGCAACTAATTATAAATCAACTCAGTCAAAGTGATGAAAGACTTGAGAGCATAATTAGAGTAAATCCAAATCACGTAATCACGTGATCACGGTCTCACGTAGATTTTTTCTCGCATCAAGGGCAACACAAATAGCATTTGTATCGAAATGCAGAATTAGAAATATAAATGGAGATAGAAATGTAGAGATGCATGCATGCAAAGTAGTCCAATAATAGGAAGCCATGCAAGGACTGAACTTTTAGAAGCTCTTATTTTAAGATAGTGACAGATTCTAAAGTAGTAACAATAAAACCTTTTCTAAAAAGATATTTTGGTAAGATAGAGAATCAGAAGATAAAGACCCCGTTATTTTGTCACATGATCCTATTTGTAACATAGCATGATCTCTTTCCACTTACGTCATATACCGTTTGCCAATCCTAACTAACCCTTTTCAAGTGGGTGGTGAGCCACGGTTGCGAGCACGCCTCAAGACAAATGGCGTCACGGCGACCTTGAATGCCAGCTCGGGCGATGTGCCGCTCAACGATTGGTTCCATGCCGCATTCGTCTACAACGGTTCGCGAATGAAGCTGTTCCTTGATGGGGACGAGGTCGGCAGTCGCTCTAAGAGTGGATCGATTTGACAAATTTACCCACAATGAACCCAAAAATGAATTATTCGCTACACCTATCTAAAGGATTGAAATGAATTGTCAAAAGAAATTATAGAATTTTACTTAAATAACGGCGTGCAATACCCAGTACTGTGCTGACATAGGGCATAACAACTTTATACACAAATGAGCCATAAATAAAAACAATTAAGTAATTGTTAATAGTAATAAAGTAATATGTGTCGATAGTTCGTAACGCAGTGCCCTTGCAATTGAAGGGGACTAAAGAGGAATTTGGCTTTTTCACGCAGGTGAATGCGCACCGCTTTGACGCCGACGTGGGGACGAAAAGCAAGAAGGCGACTGATAAAGTAACTTCTTCCAACTTCTAAATCAAAGTTGAGGTAGAGCAGGTCAAAATTTGACTTGGAGTGCTTAAAGTTCCCCCCAAAGAAGCCGGCTAAAGCAAAGACTGTTGCAGGGGAAATTTTTCGGCTTAAAAAGGGCACTAGAACTTTTATTTTCCGTTAGAATGAGCCCTCTCTCAAGATTCTAGGACCACTGGTTCGATATGATCACACAACAACAAAAAACATAATCAAAACAAACGAAACGCTTCTTCTTCTTCCGAACTTATAAAGTTTGCAGTTGCCAACGCTACATTTCTGTAACGCAATAGAACAGGTTGCTTCAGCCGTTTTTCATTGTTTCAGCATTGGCTCGAAAGTGGTCACGAGTCAAACATGGTGCCTAAATCAAGTTCTTAAACATTGTGAATTACACTGCATTTAGTCATTTGCCTGAATGAAATGTATAATTTTTAATAAACCGCGTTATAATTACGTGGGACACCATTTCCCCCCTTCCCAATACTTTTGACGGCACTTGGAATATCCCCCTCCCCAGAGTCCCCTATCCCCACGCAAGATTGACCGAAAGACCAATAAAAATAATGAAGAAAAGCTCTCTCCTCCTCTCCCCTCTCCCTCACACCACCTCCCTCCTCGTGTGCAGGATGCTGATCTACGAGCATCTCGCGGGTATCCTGCGCGGCGCAAAACACCCGTCGGTGATGGTGGAGCGTGCAGTGGTGGGCGTGCTTCGGCTGTGCAACGAGCTGTTTGGCAAGGAGGAGATTTCGGAGCAAGTGTGGAAGGCCCTCCGTCTGTTAGGTTCGCTGTACCGATTCCCGCCTCGCATCTGAATCACAATGGGCCTGTGTGGTGGTACCCCTTTAACTGGGTCTCCAGAGTGATGTGTACGATCAGTGTTCTGGCTGTGTCGTTGGCTAGCACTAGGTCCAGCCTGGCTGGCGTCACAGTCGGGGCATGGCACGTGGGGCCCTGGTGTGACCCCATGTCCATCCATACCTGACCGCCAAGGCCGCTGCCAGCACTCCGGGCTGCCTGCTGCCCGCTTCCCATGTGGCGTCATCAATTCGAAGATTCAATTGCTAGGTCTTTTTTACATGGACAATTAGCAACCTTGTCACCTAAACTTGCTGTGGCTTTACCTCCCATGCCTTCTCTCCCACTTCATCGGGGGCAAATATAGGCAGAAACAAAGCTAAAGCCATAGAGGGTTTTCAAGTTGAAGAAACTAACCCTAAATGTGCCCTACAACCTCGTCTCCGACAGATTTTGAGCAATAGCTTTCTGCTAAAAAAATTTGGTAAATTAAAGACCAATTTTTGAGACATGGAAAACACATGGAAAACTTACTTTAGCGCGTAAATGTAATAGTTTTTCCTGGAAAATAATCTTCTGTATGAGCGTAAATGGGTTAAATATTAAAGGCATGTATGTTTGTTTCTTTTAACATCTTTCATCAATAGCAATATTTTAATATCTTTATTTTATTTTCTATCATGTTGCTGGCTACAGGAATTTATAATGGAACTTCCTGCGGCGTCTGGCCAAGGCAATGGAGAAACGCGGCTTTGAGGTGGAAACCGCAGGCTCAGTCGCTGCCGGCAGTGCCATCGCAACCGCCCGCCCGCCGGCCTATGCGGTTGTCGACCTGCGGCTGGAAGACGGCAATGGGCTGGATGTGGTCGAGGTGCTGCGCGAAAAACGCCCGGACAGCCGGGTGGTGGTGCTGACCGGCTATGGCGCCATCGCTACGGCGGTGGCTGTCAGAAATCAGAGTAACACCGAAACATGGAGTTAGAGATCCTCTTACCACTAGTTTTAAAAGACAGAATAAATTTGGTAGATTGCTTGATCTTAGATATGATTTTTACGCGATATTTTATTAAAATGTAACCTATCCGTCTGGTTTTAGTTGATTTGCTGGAGGATTCTCTTTTTTGTCGATGCTGCATATAATTGTTTCTCTTTTTTTCTTCTCCTTTTTCTTTATTTGACCCATGGAAACTAACCCTTGGGGAAATTCCCGAAGCCGTCCACGGGAGTAGGCAAAGGTTTTGTTGTGCCCCTGATTGGTATTGATGAGTTGCGAACTCAAGCCCAGTTTTTCGCACAATTCCAGGGCCCAGGGTTTGATAGAGAGAAATGAATCAGGCCCGCCTTCCACGATTAAGCCATCGACTCGAGTCGTGGAAATTTTTCCGCCCCAACTTGATCCAGCCTCCAGGATTGTGCAAACCTATTAATAAGTTTAAAGTTGAATTTCTATCTCACGGTTTCTAAGTTCCTTGGAATTGTATTTCGCAAGGAAGGGATAACTTCAAAAGCTTAGTATTCTCTCTTACTTGTTTATCTGGACTGATCGGCGAAACAAGATGTTTACTTTGTCTTTAAGCTACATAGAAATTACTAATACGTGTGGGAAAATACTACCCCTTAATATTTCTGGAAATATTACGGTATTAGTAATGAAAGAAATCCAGTTTTTTCACGAAGTCTCTTTCATTATTTGTCAACATTATAACCCTTGATTACGCTTCGCAAATGTTCTCACGTTATCGTTATCGACAGGAATTTGACTTGAATTCATGACTCGAATTCATCCGAGGAAAGCGACTTCAAGAGCAAAGTGGAAAGCAAAGCTTAAGACAGGGCGCTCCCTGGGTTCAACAGTCACCTTCAAAACGATCTAATTTCTATTGATTGTGACAAGTCTTTAACCAAATATCTGGAAAACCTGGATAATACCATGGCTGTCTTTGCGACGCCTGGTTGTCCAGAGGCGGTGTTAAAACTCGATCAGGTGGCGCAGCTGCAGGGTTTCCTTGTTCTTGTTGGCTGGTGCAGCGACGCGGATTTATCTCTTGAGCTTTTGGACATGCCCGAAGTTTACAGCCTCCGGTTTGAACGCCCCGATGTCAGCAAAGAGCTTTCTGCCTTCCACTACGCTGAATAGCCCATTCTCTTGTAAGAGACTGTTGCCTGGTGACTCTTTCCAATTCCTGTAGTTGGAAATCAGAGAAGCACAATTGGGTCATGAAGTTTTCAACCATTGACTCATATGGTGGATCGTGTTTCCCTTCTAAAGAATTTTCAGCGATCTTTGGAAGTGGTGGTGGACAAGCATGACCGCTTTTCTTTGGCACACAGAGAAGAATTCGTGATGTGGATACACATTTTCTAAGTTTTTCCTTCGCTTCAGTAGATGTGTCTTGCTTTGATTTCTTGCTCGGTCTTCCTCCTGCTAGGCAACTGATATATCTCCTATCATTGAATTTTCTGAACTTTAAACTGTCTTCGTTACGTAGAGAGAACTGAGTCCTACGTGAAAAGACTAAATTATCAGAGCGCACTACTGTTCGTCCTCTTTTGAAGACAGCTAGACATGTTGGGCACAGGCATTTTCATTTTCGTTTCTGTTCTTTTAGGTTATATTTTTTCATCAACAGTAATTTCTGCTTGTTTTAACTTTGAATTATTATGTTGATTTTTAAACGATTCTTTCAACTTGCTAATTTATCGGAACAACGTGGTATACAAGTCGTTTTATGGAAATAAACACAGCTTCATTTTATCTACAGTTTCTCTGCATGCTTTGACAGCTTTTATGATTATGCAGCTGTTAAGGATCTTGAACTCCTATTCAGGGACGATCTGCTTTTAGTTTTGCCACAGATGGATATTCAGAGATGACAATTTTTAGTAATATATTATCTTCCATCCGCAAAACGTAATCTAGCCATCTTAACCTTTTTATTTTTCATTTTAGCCTTAGAAAGTGGGATCGAACCAGATATTTCCTACGGCTTATTGTCTGAAATACAGTCAGTCAAACGAATGGCTTCTTTAAGATAGTACCTAAGACTATCTTGTGATCCTTGATCGAGCCGAAGATTATCTTCGACATATCAGGCATGCGGGAGCAATCTTTCTTGGCCGTTACCCGCCTCCAGCCGTGGCCGATTATGTGGCCGGCCCCAATCATGTTCTTCCCACAGGAGGGAGCGCACGGTTTTTTTCGAGTTTGTCTTTAGATGACTATTTCAAGAAGGGTAATATCATTCATTATTCTCAAAAAGAATTGGTTGCCGTCAGAAAAAAGGTGCTATGACTGAGTCTACAGCGCGGTCACTGGTATAAGTGGAATATAGCGAAGAATTACTTGCTAGAGAATGAACTGAGGCGAGATGCATATAAGCACGCATATTTACTCCGGCCTCAGGGGATAAAATTGAGTGTCCGTAACAGCCCAGGAAAAGGAGCACAGCCATAAGCTGTCCAATTGCTTGCTATTTACCCTTCTGGTTACACAACATCGTCTTGATCGCATTTCATAGTTTGCCTCTTCCGCACTTTCGATGCGAAGCGCGCTATTCACGTAGCCGCCCTTCGCTGCGGGTGTGCGTAGATGAATCACCGCGCGATATCTCGCCAGCTCCTGCGCTCGAGTGACTTCGAGCCTCTCGAAGTAGCCGGAATGCGCACCGGGCCAATAGGCGAGTCCGTCAAGCGTGCCGCGGTCACAAAGAACGATTGCGGCTTGCCGCTCCTCCGCAACCCAGGTCTCCAACTGGCTCATGGTAGGAAGCCCGTTTCCGTGAGACCGCGGTGTGGAGCGGAGAAATCCGTCATCCGCGATCCCAGCGCCGAATTCTGGGCTACGGCTGTTACGGCGGAAGGGCAGTCCAGGTCGTGCAGCGCTTTCAGGGCGGCCGTTGATCCCCGCCATCAAGATGAGCCTTGCTGGGTCCAGTACATCACCAACAACGTCCAGACATTGAGCTCCATCGACACCTGCTCCAATGCTCCCGATCGCGGTCCGGGAGACTGCATTCTTTGCGGATACATTACGGTACTCTTCTGAAGCGATGGGGACATTTGTGTGGCTCAAGTATTGGACGTCTGCAGAGCAGATCAACAACCCCAAGGCTGGTTCTATGAGCAGCTTCGGATGGCGATGTGTGCTCCTGGCTATTCTAATCGAAGTGAACCTACTGCCTTGTCTACGAGAAGGTAGCTGGATTCGAATCTGTCACAGTTGATCTGTATGTCTGTGTATCTGTGTATATGCTATGAGACCATCGAGACCCATGAGACTGTATATCTGCACTGTGTGCCTGTGTGTATGTGTGTCTGTGTATCTGTGTATATGCCATGAGACCATCGAGACCCATGAGACTGTATATCTTCTCTGTGTGCCTGTGTGTCTGTATGTCTGTGTATCTGTGTATATGCTATGAGACCATCGAGACCCATGAGACTGTATATCTGCACTGGGTATTTTCTTTTTTGTTCTGTAAGCTTCCATCATTCTTCTTCTCTTTTTTCCAGCTCTCCCTGGTTTTTGAGATAACTTTCATAACTTGAAACAACATTCTTCTTTCATAGTTTCATTTTGATTGATGATGGGAGAGTATTTTACTGCTGAAGAAAGTAACCTGCCCATGTCTTAATTGCTATACCATCATTTGCAAAACAGTTCAAGTACAAGGCTTGAACTCAAAACCTTCTGCTGGACGCCGGGGGGCAAAGCATCCTGACCGAGACCCAGAACTGGAGGCTGCGCCAAGAAGACGCGCGCTTCGTCTTTGATCTGGAATGGCGCGGCCGGGCGCGCGGCGACGTCAAGGTCGGCGCCTTCGCCTACGGCGGCCTCTTTTTGCGCATGCCCTTCCGCCCCGAAGGCGGCGGCCGCGCCCTCAACAGCGAGGGGGCCGACCAGCCGACGGCCGACGGCCAGCCGGGGCCTACCTAAATTTCACCAAATAGGATTTTGGTAGACGCTATATTTTTGTGGCAAAAATGAACATGCCGATAAAAGCAAATCCAAAATTGGATAACAATACTCCCCCATTGCTTTTTGGGCAGATATTAGCGTTTAAAAATAATTAAGATGGTCTAATATCATTTGTTATTTACGTTTTCTCTAATTATTTTGACTTTTTACGCTTTTGTCTGCAGTGTTGCGAGGAAATAGGTTTAGGTTAAGAAAATGAAACTTTCAAGGATGGTTCTACAGAATAAAGTATGTTCTTGGAAGATATTTTGAATCTCTATGCTATAAAATGAACTTTACAAAGTAAATTTTCTACTTAAATGAAGTAAAACAAAACTGTTTTCAACTTTACAACTTTGTTCAATCCCAATTTATGAGGTTTCAAAGATCTGCAAACATATTTCCTAAATAAAAAAAAAAAAAACAAAAACATTTGGGGTCACACTGACAAGTATTTAATATGGGACGGATTTAAGTGGGACGCCCACATTTACGATATTGTTTAACTCTCTCGTAGATCTCTGTTTCTCCCAATTTTAAATCCTACTAATGCAAGAACTGAGCATTAAAGAAAGAGTTTTATGCCAACGTTTGTTAAAATCATAAATAAATTAAATTTGTAATGCATGATGTTAATATGTCATTTATATTGTTAATGTGTTAGTTTTGCTGAAAGTGAGGCAACATCCAAAACTTGGCTTCTATGGTAAGTTCATTATTATCCTTCGTTATTTTTGCAATAATAGAACAATTGTTGTGAAGTGAAAGATATTGCCCTTGATAAGAAGATTTTCATTACTGTTGATTACTTTTCATTACCACTCTGGCACACATTAGACCTGGAATATTTTCCTGCTCCATCATCAATCTGAAATTTTTTTGCAAGGATTGAGACATTTCTGTGTCGAGTTCAAAAAGCAGCTGGCGGCCCAGATCCTCCTCTTCGCGCAGGGCGCGCAGGCCCTCGAGCTCGCCGTGACGCACCTGCGCCGGGTTCGACCCGAAAAAGACCGGCACGCCGCCGACCAGGAGGCCACCGGCCACGGTGTTGTTGAGCGAGACGTGGTGTCCCTCGAAGCGCCAGCCCCAGGCGGTGTCCGCGCCGGGCTGGCCGAAGACGGACAGATAATACAGCTCCTGCCGGGGGTGGAGCATGTGATGGAGGCAGGCATGGCGCTGATGCCGATGATCGGCAAGGCCAAGGTGCTGCGCGCCTGGGGAGGGATCATGGACATGTCGCCCGATGGCTCACCTATCATCGACAAGACGCCGACGCAGGGGCTTTATCTGAATTGCGGCTGGAATTACGGGGGCTTCAAGGCGGTGCCGGCCTCGGGCTGGGCCACGGCGCATCTGGTGGCCACGGATACGCGGGCAACGTCTCCCATCATCGGGCAATGAGAAATGTGGTTTCTTAACTACTTATTGCAAAGGTCGGATCGAAAGGTGTGAACTTAACCGGACCTGCCAGGAAGCTCGGAACTTTTGGCGCTCAATTTCTAAAATTTGTGGCGCCCAACGCCCTTTTCAAGTTCGAACATGGAATATCTGAAACCAAAACTCAGGCTTATACCAAACAACAGGCTTATAACTAAGGCTACTTTTTGCGGTGATGCTGCAGCAGCGCTTGAGGAACTCACGGCGGTTACGAAGTTCTTGTCTACGTCCCATGGCTGTCTCTCCTAGCGCTGAACCGCGAATTCGGGGGAACTGACGACCAGGAAGATCGCCTCGGCTGCGCGGTTGTAGCCTCCGTCGTCGAAGGGCAACGCGTCCACGTAGTTGATGATCGTCTGTCTCATGGGCCCTGGCATTCGGCCCTCGAGCAAGATCAGGTTGGCTTGCTCTCGACTTCTTCCAACGCAATCGATCTTGTCGATGGTGCCCTTTTTGAATCACGCCCCCCAGAATAAGGCCGTCCACCAAAAGTCTTGTATATCGACGGGGAATCTGAGTTAGTTTCACTTGGAACCCGTTCAAACAATTCGTCGATTGCCAATGTTATGAAACCACTGGTCGCTCTCGTTTTATTCGCTGCTGTTCTTGCCGGTAGTGCTTTTTCTGTTCAGGCTCTGATAGGGATAGGGTTTGCCGTCGGACGTCCGAAAGATGATTGAGCCTCTTTCCCATGGGCATGCAGGCCGCGCGATCGGCGCCATCGCCAATGCATCGAGGAGGTCCGCCGCGCAGCTTTCGGCCGTTGAGGCCGTCGAAAGACCCAGGGCGGACGACATCACACAGTCAAGCGCATCCCCCGCCAGGGCATTGGTCTGACTGTTACCCCAAGAACGGACCATCTCCTGCAACGTGGTTTATGGAGCGACGTTGCCTCCAACCACAGGCTTCGGTGCCGGCATGCATCCTTCTCACTACTATGGACAACCGCAGCAGCCCGTGTACGCTGCCTACTAGAATTCAGGGAGGAATCAATACATTCACTACGCTTCATGTCGCTTCTACATTTTCTTTTTCTCTAAAAAAAATCTCATGTTATCAATAATAAGAAACTAGTTAGCATTTTATTTTTCAATATCAAGGTTCGTAAATCACCGGCTGGGCGCCAACCCTTTGCTCAATAGGGCATGCGTAAATAGACTAAGACGTAATGTCAGTGATTGAGTGAAAATCAGTGCAGCAAAATGTTTTTTTCTTATCAAAGCTCAGGTCACCCTAGAGCCGTTTTTCTTCATGGTGCTGAACTATGGCTTGTGTTTTCACGACACATGAACTTGACTTGGGTAGACGTGACCCTGTCATCATCATCACCATCACCATGTTTCTCTTAAAACAATCTGCTCAGCGAGTCCTTTTGTGAATGTGTATGTATTGGGATAATTTCCGAGCAATGAAGGTGTGAGTGCAGTCAACATTTCATCCGTCATCCATCTAAATGAAAACGAGAAGAAAATAGAAAGTGCTTAGAATTACAGACCCACAAGATAAGAATAATATGCTTTGTAATAGAGGAGCTACAATGTTAGGGTACCATTTGATATCTATTTGATATTGGCTTTACTTCACAGAACATAGATTTTTTTAAATAATAAATTAGTGTCTAGACCGAGATGGCCTCTAACCGTTATACTTTTAATCATAACGAAGTATCTTATAAAATTAAAAAATTAATACAATTGTACAGCTTATGATTATACAATCATAGAGCTTTCTTATTAAATCTAAATGATGATAATGAGAAAAGATAAATAAAATAAAATATTGATAATAGGTTCTGGAGTTTATTTTTTATCAAGCTTGCTTACAGCTCCGATTCAAGTCATTTGACAAGCTTTAAAAGTTAGCATGATTTTGTTTCCCTGCATAACTGTCCGAGTAACTGTCAAGAGGCACTGTTTGTATCCCATTCATTGTCCTAATATAGGGAGGTCGCTAGTGGCGAATTCCCCCCTTTCATTAAAATTTACCTCAAGCTTCACCTTGAGCAATTAACAGAAACTTCTTTGCGGTGAAGGAAATTTCGTTAAGTGATGTAGATTCTTTTAAACCATATTTAAAACTAATTTTAAAATTTTAAATATTTCAAAACAGTTTTAAAGTTGTATAAATATTTTTATCTTACAATACCAGACAAATATCACATTTTCTAGTACAACAAGGAACACGACCTTTATTGAAAATAACGTCAATGAAAGGAACAGTTATTAAGAATAATATAAGCTATAGAAAAGTTGGAGCAATCATACCTCTTCTAATCCACATCATCATCAGCTTTGGAATGTAATACTGCTTAACCAAGCAAAAAGTGCGCGGAGCAGTTCCATAAGAATACATCTGGCTGCTTGCAATATTCTTAAGTTTAACTGCTTGCCATCAAGGACATATCTAGGATTTCTGTTTGGGGGAGGAGGGAGATCCTTTCAGAGTCAGGGTTTTACAAAAAAAAAAACTTTAAAAAACGTATCAAAAGCTTATTTATATGCGTTTTTGTCATCTCCACAACTTGCCCTATCCATTTCAACGTTTTTTTTCATTATAGCCCTAGAAAGTGGGATGGAACCACATTTTTCGTACAGCCTAGAGTTTGGAATACGGCAAGTCAGCCGTGCACCCAGAACGATTTCTAGGCAATTTTTCTGGGAAACATCTAGTAAATCTTCATCCGCCTTTCGAAACGCCTATGCTTCTAGACCAAATTTGACCACTGTCACCACTGTAGCTTCCGTATGGGGACAGCTACCTCATCGCTACCGGATCCACCCGTGGAAAAAAGTCCCCCCAACTCTTCACCTGGCGATGGAACGAAAGCGCTCCACAACGTCTCTTTGTCGCCCTTCCGAAGGATCTCAACCCCGAGTCCGTACTCTTGTTTCCAGATACGGGTCTCCAAGAGATCCATCTCTTGAGTGACGATGGGAATGAAGAAGTCGGATCGACTCCCTGCAACGAGCTCGATCGTCATCATCATCACCATTAGTATTGGAATTTGGATTCAAAATGCTTCCACTAAAAGCACTAGTAGAACTATAGCATAAAGAGCGGAGGTTGAAGGGAATATGTAGCTCTTTTGAAATGCAGGGTTAGTAATGTACGTTTTAAGTTTTAATGTTACTCTCTAATTTTACTTGATAAAAACTTGTGCCTTTTTATCTAAGTAAAACGTAAAACGATTTGAAATAAACTAACATGATGGGAGATCTCCTCAACAGAGCCGCGTTGTGAGGTATTCTGGAACAGATTGAACAATGCGATCAAAAGCACCGCTATGATAGCCCACAATGCCAGATTTCGGAGATTTGAATTCATAAGATTTTCCCAAGAGAAATACAGCGTGCAATTCGTTGCAACAGCCTTTACAGCCAAGATAGGTGTGAAACAAGCGAATGCAAAGAAATTGCGACAAAAATGGCATTTTTTATTCGTTTTTAACGTGAGCCGATCGCCACTTTCGCTCCAGGTCATCGAATGCGGCGTAAGCAGGTCGAACTCTCCCTCCAAGCTGAAGTCGGCGTGTGTCAGCAAGCCGGATTGGAGCGGCTCACTGAATTGAACCTCCAGCAGGACAGTCTCGGCGTTCAGCACGGCGTCCGATTCGACGAAGTTAGTGATCTCCGGCGGTGTGTCATCAACGACGAGCTGCTGTGTAAACGCCTCCAATGCCCCGCATCAATTCCTGCAGGACTGCTATAGAGGAATCCTATAGAATGAGAACAAAGGATGTAAAATCTAAAAAACTAAAAAATCTCGAAATTAAAAAAATTAAAATAAAATCTCAAAAATGGTTTTACAGTCTGTTCAGACTAACTTAAGGGGCTTAGCGTCATTACCTTGACATGTCAAGGTTTATAAGCCTTTTCTTGTTATTTCCTATATTTTCATAAAATTCACCCAATTTCTTCTTTGTAATGATTTGACTTGTAGCATACTAATAAGAGTGAAGAATTTTTATTTTTTTTTGTCCCTCGCCTTGACACATTATATCCAAGGAAATTAAAAATTATGAGCTTTCTGTCGTTCTCTATATCATATCATTTGGTTTGTATGTTATTTATTCACCTTTGTGCTTATATGCCAACCTGCTATGGTATTTAAATTGTTTCTCTTTTTCAATAGTGTAACTCGTTTCCGCTATTATGAAGATGCAAAAGGGATGCACGTCACTTTTAAACGTGGACAAAGTTTGAAAATAAAAGAAACATACACCATGAACAAATTTTTCCCATTTTTGGACTCTCCTGAAAACTTAAAGAAATTACATATTTAACACTTTTAATTATCACAGCTGAAATATTAACATCTCATAGTTAGATAATCTTGTAGAGATGGAACTAGAAACCTGATTGAACCGGTCCTTACCTTTGGTGATCGAAAATCAGATGAAAATTAGAAAATTTTAAAATTTTTCAAAAAAATAAATTTCAAAAACTCAATAATGTTTTGAAAATTTTCTTTTGTCGAGCTTTCCTTCAATCGTTAACAAGTCTTTTTTAGCTGTCTTCAGAACTATCAACAAATCTGATCCACACAACACTTTTTTCATCCGAAATGTTGTCGCAGTTATTAAAGACTAATCGATTGAAGAATCCGATGCCATTCGTCACTTCGCTCAAATTGCTTATTTGAATACGTAATTTCACAACGAGAAGGCGAAAAATAGTGGAAAAAGTGTCATACATCAT
Source organism: Alatinidae sp. Z8VKAUB7J3 (assembly GCA_010016025.2). Lineage (NCBI taxonomy): Eukaryota > Metazoa > Cnidaria > Cubozoa > Carybdeida > Alatinidae > Alatinidae sp. Z8VKAUB7J3. Next base: position 239,232,477 of record JAAAKM020721499.1, read on the forward strand.
TCATAGCAGTTTTATCTTGTATTTTATCATCAATTATACCAACCCCGGACTTGTCCTCTAAGTGATCTAAGGAACGTCTTTGGCTAAACACAAGAAGAACTAGAAGTTATTATTTTGCAGGGAATAATGCAGTTAAAACTTCCATCAAACCATTTAAAATGATCATAGTTTACGTTTTCATGATTTACAAGAGAATGAAAACAAGGTTGACAAAGTTATTCACAATTTGTGTTTACTGTAGCGTATGTTAAAGTAATTAGGGAAAAATTACATTATTAGACGCCTTTGATAATTTTAAATGAAACCTGCTGTAGAACTAACGGGAACGCATCAATTCACTTTCGTGAAAGGGTTAGACATGCGTGCTGATTTTTGACGCAATGTTCTCTTTTCTTTCTAGATACTCTCTTCTGTTTCTCTTTAACTAGAGGTTTTTTTAGAAAGTCTGGTTTCATCAGACTATAATCAGGATGAGGTCTTGATTTTGGTTCAGTTTTCAGATTAGGTTGATGTTTTGAATTTGTCTCATTGAGGATTACTTGAGGATCAGGTATAGGTGGTATAAAAGATTCACTAGCAGTAGATCTTGATATTTTGAGCTTAATGCCCACCTTATCTGGGGGTCGAGGTGTAAACCAGCAATTTTTCATCTTGTTCAGAGCGGTCTGGATAGGGGTTATTAATGGGTAATCCAACAAGTGTATGCCACCGAGACTCTGGACCTGTCCCGGCAGTGATATCCACTGAATAGATGTCTTTTGCCTGTTCCTCCGTCGCGGGTTCCTTATGTAATTCATGCTGTGGCGCAAGATGTAATGTCAGTGGGGTCGCCTCAGGTGGCCACATGTCGGTGGTGCAGATATTTCGATCATATATTTCTGTTGCTTTGAAGCGGGCCGCTTTTATTTAAATTTAGTTTTATTTTTCTTGAGGACTTTTATCTGTATTTTTTGCTCAATTTTTCCTTTGGTTGCACTGAGTATGGTTGAGTGGAGGACACACCCAAAATAGCTGCATACTATTCTTCATTTTCCCACTTTCTGAAATTATTCTCGTTTTTTCTGCATTGCGAACTTTTTTTTTTGCCATTGAGAAATCATTCCTTTTTGACATTTATCCCTTGCCACTGGTGGTATTGACCCCACAAACCTCCAATCATGAGACATACCTTTTTAGAATGTCCTGTGACAAGGTAGGTCATTGCTTCTAAAGCATTATCATAGAAGCAGGGGCCACGGCTATTCTACTTTCCATCTCTTCGCTGCACCCACCATCTCTACTAATAACACTATCCAGAGAAGAAAAGCTAGCTACTTGATCTGGGGGGGGGGAGCCTAATAAGGGATGTAAGGGATATTAGAACTTCGTAGGAGATTGAGGTGGGGGTGGAGCGTGCGCTGCAGTATTAGCCTTAGGCAGCTTAGTGCTACAATTAGTTCAGCAAAAAATTCAGCCATATCATTGAGATTACAGTCAAAGGCTAAAGCTTACCACATTATGAGTTTTTGCGATCAGAAATCACAGAGAAAACTAAAAATCTCTTATCTAAATTTTCAGGAGGTTTTAGACGGAAAAATCTTGCCAGACAATTTTATTCCCGCTCAAAGGAAATTTTCCTCAAAAATTTTTCCCCGCTGAAAATCTATTGCTCCACATCAATTTTAACTTCAAGAAAAGGATTGTATCAATTGTTTTTTGTTTTTTTTTTTCAAAAGTTGTCCCCAAAACCCATTTAATTAAGCTAATTTCTCCCCTTTTTACTTTTTTACTCCCGAATATTTTATTTTTTTAGGGACTATAATTTTTATATCAAGGTTCTTTTATTTGCTGAATGTGACAAAGTAATTTTCGTGAAGATTAACACCCTTCTTGGGAGGTATAATCGTTCTGTCCTAATATTAGGCAAATTTCTCAAGTTCAAAACTTTTGACGGGTGATTACACCCACCCCCAAAAAAATCATTCGGCTTATAAAACGATAACGAAAGTGCCTTTTGATGCGTTTTTATGTTTAATCCCCTCCGTTTGTTTTCTATTTGCAAATTTAATTAAATTCCCGCTTAAATTCCTTAACATATTTACGTAAGCAACATTGTCCTTATCCTTTGTATACTTTAATAGTTTCATTTCGGAATCTTCTATCATTCTACAAGATTTCTTTGTCCACCCTGTGTTCATCACAATTGATTTCATGGAATTTTGGACTTAGAGTTCGACATCGACTGCCAAGGTATGGAAATGTTGAGACGCATCGTCTCGATCAAACTCACGGCCTTATTTGATGAAGCCGCACAACGTGATGCTTTGATCCCGCAATTACAAACGACTTTCGCTGACACAATCCAAGCACTCGATTGCCAAACACTTCAGGAGCAAGACTGGAGTCAAACGTGGAAACAAGACTTTCATACCATGCGCTTTGGCGAAAAGATTTGGATTTGCCCCAGCTGGGAAACACCACCCAATGAGACAGACGCTGTTATTATTGATCTCTCAGAATCCCTTTGCGATATTTTCAACCTTTCCACTGCTACTGGCTGCTTTCCAGACAGCTGGAAAATAGCCAGAGTAGCACAAATTTTTAAAAGCGGACAACCTGATGACCGATCTAACTACCGACCTATATCTGTCCTGCCAGTTCTCGCCAGGGTTTTCGAAAAACTTATTTACAACCAATTGTACGATTATTTGGACCTAAACAAACACCTATTTTCAAACCAATCTGGCCCCAAGATTACAAAAAATGAACAAAATAAACGAAAAAAAGGAGAAAATAAACAAAATACCCCGCTAGTTTCCCTATTTTTGTTATTTGGTACATGCACTACTTATGTTTTGTGTTCGTTCACTTTTTTTCCTTCTCTTTTTAAACGACCCTCTCAATCTTTTTTATATTTATTTATTGAGTTTTACTTGTTTTCTCATCTTTTCCAAACTTTCTTACCCACCTCAGTTTAAATCGCTCGACGCTGCAGCGGATAGAGGCTGGCGACGCGAATGTCGGCATCGGGATCTATGCCGCCGTCCTGCAGGCGCTTGGCCTTCTGGAGGGCCTAGGCGAAATCGCCGACATCAGCCGGGATAGCGTCGGCCAGGCCTTGTCAAGTGCCCAGCTTCCCAAGCGCGTCCGCATCAAGCGAAAGCCCGGACAAGCAAACGATGCCTGACATTCAAGTCCACATCGACCTTGACGGTTCATCAGCCAACGTTATGGTGAAAAATACAAAACTCAATTAAGCCACATCCCGATCATTCGCATGTCATTTTACTAATAAAACAACCATGCCACAATAGCTTTTTGAACTAAATGCAAGCTATACTTGTGCTTAGCTTACATATTTTGTTACTTCAATTCAATACTACAAAAAAGTTTCTTCGTAGCTAAGAGATCACAAATAAACTGAAAATATGCTCAGCGCATTCTTTTGGCCGCACGCCGGACGAGCTGAAGCTCTTGATGATCGATCCGAAAGTCGTCGAGCTCGCGCCGTTCGACAAGATCCCCCACCTGCTGCTGCCGGTCGTCACCGACATGAAACAGGCATCCAATGCCCTGAAGTGGACGGTGGACGAGATGGAGCGTCGCTACCAGCTGTTCGCCGACGCGGGGACGAAGAACATCATCACCTACAACCGGTACGTGAAGAAGGTGCACGCGGGCGTCCATCTAAAGGGTCTCCCGTCCGACGTGATCGATCACCCCGAGCACGAGGGGGGATCTGTCCTCGAAGTGCCGGTAGAACTGAGACTTACTCACCTCGGACAACGCGATGACGTCATCCAGCGTGGTCCTGCCTACCCCGGCGTCCGGATCAGATCGGCAGCCGCATGCACAATCCGGGCACGTGTTGCCGCGCCACGCTTCGTCAGGCGCGGCGCCGGATTCGTCTCCACAGGGGCCTGGAGATCGAGCACTGCTTCGCGCAGGGCGTTGGGCTCGTGCGCTACGTGATCCGCACGGGCGACGTCGAGCTGCTGCGGCTGGAGCTCGTCGAGCAGCTGCGGCAGGGGCCGGCGCCCGGCTTCTCCACCGACACGCCGGCGGCGTTCTGGGAGGCCTACACCGCCGCGATCCGCCGGCTGGACGTCGAGACCCTCGAGGACCTGCTGGCCCCGCGGCTGCGCGAGCGTCTCCCCTGGGCGAAGGATCGCCCGCCGTGCGATTAAAAAGAAAGGGCCAAGCGACTACGCTCGGCCCTCGTTCGTTTACTAACAAAACGTCCGCGAAGGACTAGTTAGGTATTTGAACCGACTCACCACCGTTTTGCGAGCCCATGGCACCCCAAACACCCCAGAAAGATGGGCCGCCATAGGTACGGGTGTTGTTTGGTGGTTGAGGGAACGTGATCGACAAGTCACCCGTGCAAATAGAAACTACTTAGAAAATTACACTAGAATGTATTAAAAAATCACCTCCATATACTAATATAGCTTGTGCCTCTGTTTGCATAAATTGCAGCAGTTTTTTTGTCATTTTGCCTCCTTTTCCTCATGAGATTAATTTTATGAAATCATCTATAGTGGAATTTAAAATGTAACGAAACTGAACCAAAGTGAAATTGCACTTATTTTCATTTTACGGCAATGAAGAAAGGCGTGTGTAATTGGCAGTTGGTTGTTATGGTAAATATTTTCATGACATGAAAATTGTCAGGACTTAAAGGCACACTGTCGTGGCGCTGATTGGATAAATGAGAGAATATAAAAGAATAGAATTAGCCACAACACAACCGTACATAGGTGCAACAAATAAGACACAAAGGTATTACAATTAACTTCTATTTTGAAATTTTAAATTCACTATTGTCTTACTGGCAAGAAACCAAGAGGTGTCTCCTTTCCTTCTTCCTTAGATATAAGAGATTTTGAAATTCGGAACCTTCTGAATATACATTTTTGCACTGAGCTAACAGTTGCGACTGAGTTATAAGCGTTTACAGAATCAATATCGGACGTCTTTGATCTTCTGCAGCACATGAATTTGATCATAGACGTCAAACTTTGATGATTTTCGCTAGAAATCGAATCAGCATGGAGGCAAATCAACAAGGGGAAAAATTTTATGGGTATTGACGAGGGAGCGAACCCCTTCATATACGTAATTAAAGTATAGGAATATAGAAGTTTGTTATGTAAGTCATTTCATAAGTTACGTATATTTATTACTAATAAAAACGTTCCTAAATAAAATTAAAAGTTTCAGTGGAATTTTAAGTAACCAAGAAATTGGAGGGCAACTAGCCCCCCCCCCATTCTTTTTTTTCAAAGTCGTCTGATCAAAATTTGAAAAAGCCATTTAGTCAATTACCATGGCAGGTATTGGTTCCCTTATCTATGGTATAGGCAGGTATAGGTACCATTATCTATGGTATAGGCAGGTATAGGTACATTTATCAGTGCCATTTGAAAACGGTTGAGCAACACTTTTGGTTTAATAAATAATAAAATTCTGATGAATATTGCTGTCGGGCTGATCGACGAAACTGTTTCTTAGCATGTGTTTGTCAATTAGGCAGCAAGTTACGAGAACTTCCTGTTGGTTGCAGAACTATTTCATGTACGGACAGTCCTTACTTTTGCTTTCTTAAGAAAAGGCATTAAGGATTCTCTAAATTTTGAGAAGGTTGAAGTTGAACTTTTATGTTTTGTTGCTGTATCAGCCATATCTTGCCAATAACATGTACGATAAGATTGCTTTTCAAACAGAAAGAAAAATGTGAATGTTGAATGTCTTGTCTCCGTGTCTTCGCACGTTAAACGTTAACGTACATCGTTGAAATTAGTAGTCTATTTTTCTTACATATATTGTTTTAGCCGAAGCAGGCATAAGTTTTCGTGAGGATATAAGTAAATGACTTAATGAATTTTATTTCCCATCAAAAGCAATACGCATCTAGTGGAGTAATGTATAAAAAAAGATCAGAACAAATAAAAAAAATGCACAAAACAACAAATAAACTCTAATATCGCAAATTATCCCCCAATTAATTTCCTGCTAAACTCCCCAATGTCACCAGATCTGGTCAGGATTCGAAAAAATAGTTTTGAGACATGATATTCTTCTAAATATCAAATGTCATTAAAATCTGATCACCCATTCGTAAGTTACAAATACCTCAGTTTTTCTAGCTTTTTCGAATTAACATCCCCCCAACCGAGCGGATTCAGTCCGGTTATGTCAATCACATATCTAGGGTTTGTGGTTATTCTTCCCACCAAGTTTCATTCGGATCTCTGACGTACACTCCAGCGGATTCAAAGAGGGATTTTGTCGCCAACGTTCTCTCTTTGTTCCGGCCATCGACCTCGCCAATGGTCACGCTTCTCCGCTTCCCCTTCGTCTTCTCTCGGTCGGCATAATGGACGACTTGCTCACGAATCCCCCCACCCGCACCGGGGAAGCCGAAAAGCACTTTCTCGACTGGCAAGTGCTTCATATACTCATCGAATCCCAGGGCATTATTGCCCATCTTTAAAGTATATGAGCCAGGAGGGGCTGATGGTGTTACTATCTTGAATTTGCTCTTGTTGTTCTGGTCTAAAAACATCAATGAAGTGCAAATTAGTGATGCAAACCATATGACTCTGTGCAAACGAATCATTTACTTTATACTTTGAAATAAGACCAGGAGTTAAAGGCTTTTCTGTCAATTCCCGAAGAAAGGCATACAGCTGATTTTTGAAGCATTCAGCTTCTTTCCATTAAATCAATCTTTAAAACTGATGTAAATCCATGTTGGAAATCTATTTTCTTGTCGATAAAGAATTTTCGGCTTCATCACTTGACTAAAAAGGACTTTTTTGAGGAAAAGATAAATGAAAACTTGACTCTGATCAAATTGAAAGTGACTTGCTCATATTGCTAAGTGTCGAGGACATCGACGCGATCAGCTCATCAATTTAGGTGATTCTGGTTCCGCAACTTGACTAGAAATTTTGGACCAGACCATGGCCGGTTATGAGACCGCCTTCTACAACCCGATGATCACCAACACGCTGAACCATGGCGCCTGGGAAGAGGCGGGGTCGCAGGACGCCACGCGTCGGGCCCATGGCCTCTATAAACGTGCACTCGCCGAATGTGCCGAACCCGCCTTCGACGCAGCGGCCCGGGCATCCATGGAGGAATTTGCCAAACAACGGATCGCCGAAGGCGGCGCCCCGATCGGCTGGAGTATCAGTCGACGGCGATGTTTTCCGAATCGCAGAAGGCCGCGATCGAAGACATCGAACCGGGCGATACGCTCGACGACTTCGACCTGATCGCGCGGCTGGGAAAAGGTGCGTTCGCGCACGTGTTTCTGGCGCGGCAGATCTCGATGCAGCGACTCGTCGCCGTGAAGGTCTCCGCCGACCACGGCACCGAACCGCAAACGCTCGCCCAGCTCGACCACGACCACATCGTCTGTAGTATTTTAAATGGTCTATGATTGAATGACTAAAAATAAATTACCTGTCAAAAACTTTACAATCTTTGCTTTTTTTGCTTTAATATATTTTTATATTTTAGCCTACTGGGGTTGATCCCTTGGGCCTTTTGCCCTTGCATTATGCCATTTATATTTTTTTTTCATTTTATTGTAATATGTTACTGATTTGTATGCTAATATCTTAAAGCCATGCTTGTGGCTCTGATTTTACAGGAGGCTGTGGGTGGGCGCGGAGGCTCTGAACGCCTGTTGTCCCTGCGTGATGCTTACTTCGCGGGTCGGACACGTCGCGGCACACAAGACCCCGGAGGAACAGACCTCGATGAGCGGCTGATCTTCCTCAACGCCTTGTATGAACAGATGGAGGCGCGCGTACACGATCAGTCAGACACACGAATCAAAGCTATCCAGATCGAAGCGGCCAATGCTGTCGACCAGGCGACTCTATAGTTGGTTCTCCTTAAGGATTGCACTGATGATTGGAGACAAAAACCGCTCCAAACTGCTCCGCCCTACCCTCAACGCCAAAAATAATGTATGTTTCTTGGTGCTTCTGCAATAATTTGATTATTATCCTAAAGGTGAAACTTGTTTGTGCTGAAGAAATGGTTCGGATTTAATAAGCATCTTGAAATACAATAATTGTAGATCATATATTGATCAAAAGCTTCATGATTTTGGTCTGACTCTGTGTGTTTGTTTGTCTGGCTTTCTACTTTTGCGTGGGTTTTTTGTCTCTCTCCCACTGTGCCTGTTTGATAGCGATTATTTGCTTGTCTCTGTGTCTGTCTTTATGTTTCGTGTGTCTGACTCTGTGTTTTGTGTGTGTTTTTTGTCTGATTTCCATTTTCCCTATGCTGTTAAGCATCCGTTGGCATGTCTCTGTCTTCGTGTTTTTGTGTAGTTGACTCTAGTTGACTGAAACGATTTTAAAAGTTAGTCTTTCTGTCGCTAGAAATAATCACAGCCTCACTTTGATCAGTTGCTTTTGATCACCACAAGAGACGGTCTAGACTTATGACGATGAGTCCCTTGTATCCCTGCGGTACCTTGCTCTGTTTACTGAAGCGCCGTCTTTAAGTCAAAGAGCACATGGGAACAAGAGACTCATTGTCATAAGTCTAGAGACGGTCATGAAATCCCATTGTGAAGAATAAACAGGAAAAATGAATCTAATTCAAGCCAGAATTTCCAAAACAAATGAAATTACGGATTATCCAGGTTATGACTTAAAATTAAAGAATAACACAACAACTATGCTAATGGGTAATTTACATATGTTTGAGGGTGCGTAAAATTGAATATGCCGGATTGTAACTGAATTACATAACGAAGTAATTGAAGTAAAAATATAATTACTGGGTAAAACCTGGAAGTTTTGATAGTACCGATTTTGTTCTAAAAGCAATATCTTATATAGAGTACACTTGTAAAAAAGACCTAGACATTTTCTAAGATTTCTTAGCAATTAGAGAAAATAGAACAAAATCCTTTCAAACATTTTGTAACATCTTCAAGAAGCTATGGCCTGATATTAAAAGTGGCATCTTCCGCCAATCGATACTTGAGTACTTTTTAAATATAAATTTTCAATTTAACATGGGATTTTCGAGGTCAAACAAATTTTATTGTTATTGAAGAGCAGCTTCTTTTAAACACCTTTGGTAAGGAATACGCAGACTATCTTAGCAGGGTAAGAAGATGGATATAGATTTAATTTTGAGTATATGCTAAATTATCAAGCCAAAAGTCAATAACATATTGAATTCTTGTTAACATTAAATCTCTATACTTATTTATCTCACTAATATGAACCCATCTGCACTCAATTATACCTTCATTGATCTGTTCTAGATGAACATTTACCGAATAACTATGATTTGTGTGTTAAACGCTTGCAATCGTTGCATACTAGACTTAAAGATAACCCAGATTTATTTCAAGAGTATAATGCCATTTTTCAGGAACAACTTAAGAATGGTGTAATTGAACGTGTGTCGGAAGGTCTCAATAATCAGGGGAAACCCCATTATCTATGTCATCACGGTGTTATTGGTAAGGACCATGATACTACAAAGTTGCTGGCGAAAACGCAGACGAACAGGCGTTGTACGAAGGTGTGCATGCGGTCGGTATGGAGCTGTGTCCTGCACTCGGTATAGCGATACCCGTGGGGAAAGACAGCTTGTCCATGAGGACACGCTGGCAGGATGACGGAAACACATTTGAAGTTCGTTCTCCTTTAACGCTCAACGTCACCGCGTTTGCCCCGGTTACCGATGTGCGCAACGCGCTCACGCCGGAGCTGAAGCGCGAGAATGTATATCTCAAGCAATTGATTGCACGTATTGGTTCTTCGTTGTCTTGCTACAGGAAATATTCGTCTGCAAAACGGGATGAAATTAAACGGCTTACTCTGGCTCCTGAGGTATTTTTTGGAATGTGACCATTTCTTGCCAAGACTTTGGTCAACGTGTATTATTTTTTCGATGCTTTTCATGCAGTGTAATTCTCGTGATCAACGTTGTTACATATTCTCTCTAGGTGCTTGAATTCCCTCGAAGTATATTTTAGTGCTAGTAAATTTTCGTTGAAGGTACAAAGAGCATTATTTGAATCTTGTTTTAAGGTAAATCCTACAATGATTTTGACTTCTCGCCCATGTTTGATATTGTTAGCAGAAAATTTGGTGGAATCTTCTCTAATTACTTTACTATTGTCTTGCACTATTTTTGCCAGAGGTTCTCTCTCTCTTTTTTTATGATCTTTTGCTTCATTGCATCTGCCCGTCGTCTGCTGCCTCGGACATGGTGGTAAGATGCGCGCGTGTGTGTCGGTGTCGAGGTGGAGAGCAAGGTGAGATGGGCAGCCGATGCGGGACTGGCTGTTCGTTTCGTCAGGTGGATTGGTGGATGGAGAGGCGACCACGAATCGGACGGAGGTGTGGAAGAAAGCGCAGAGGAACAACGACAAGTGTTTCGTGGCGAGTTTTGGGTGAACGGAGAAGTGAAGGGAATGGCAAGCTTGTAAAAAACAAAAATAATTGGAAATTACTTCGATCAAAAAATTGTTCATTTAATTTTTTTACTCTACCAAGTTCTGAATAAACGAAAAAAAGTTGGAATTCTGTAGATTTACAAAACACATTTTATAATAACACCTTCAGAGGGATTTTCTAGTTTTTTTATTTTAGTTTGTTCTATTAAAGTAAATGGGAAAAGATTAAATTTTTCTAATAATTAAGGATCTATGGTTCTCAGGGCCCATGGCGTTAAAGAAAGATTTACGTAGTAAATATTTGTTAACGACGGGCCATGATAAATTTGTCCATCAATCTCCCAAGCCTCCCACCTTAGTCTAGTCCCCAGTTTCCTACGCAACCGGGCCTCGTGCTAGTTCCCAGCTCCTTCGAAGTTGTCTTCACCTTGCTGCTCTCAAATATTTACGTTGTGGTTCAAAAAGTTTTACTCAAATTTTGAATCACCCTCTGTGATGATGCCATCAACAACTTTGATGGTAGAAACTCGAATATTTTCGATGAATATTCGACAGAAATCGACAGATATTGCGGTGCCAAAACCATTATCAAAATATGCAACATCATGGCTTGTTGCGAAATTTTACTGATAACACTTCATACTTGTCGACTCGACGTTTCGTTCCCAAACCTTTATCAAATATCAAATAGTTTTTATTTGGTATCGACATCCAATCCCATACGGGAGCGCCGGAGGTTAACGCCTAGTCTAAAGGATGTATGTTGAAATCCTTCTATGGGCACGGTACGAATCCGCGCAACTGGTGTCTATATAGGCTGTGCTTTAATCTTTGCGCAACACCGGTAGTAAATTTCTTGTTCTTTTCTTTTTTGAAGTTTTATAAAGCGTTTATATGACTTGCAGTAAACAACCTCTCTCTTCTACTGATGGTTTGTATTGTTAATTATTTCTTTCCCATTTTCTAACGCACCTAACGACTTTTATCGTAGCCTTTGAGCAATTATTGCAACAGTATGTGTTGGTTTTCACCTAAATTCTCCCTGGTTGTGTTTGACTTGGGGCCCTTGATCTCATTTCAATGGCGTATTTCTCGCAAAATATTCTTCAGATATTAATGGAGTTCTGTAGTTTCGTAGTTTTTTTTCTGACTCACTGCCCGTCTTCTAAAACCGAGGCCCGAGGAGCAAATTTCTTTTTGATCTAGTTTTGTATTAAGATTAGACGGTGAATTAACCAAAATAGCAAACGCTAGTGCAGGAACGTCACATATACAGTCAAGTCATTAACGCGCAGTACCGAAAAATCTATTTTAAAACACTCTCATGTAATTCCATAAAATAAACTACGTCAAAGATAAAATATTTTCCAAAGTGTTTTCAGTAAAATGCCCAGTAAAATAAGGGACATAGATTAAGATGTCTCTTTAACAATGCGTGTTATAATCTCTGATCTCTGTGTAGCTACCAGACAATTTACATACCCTGAGAGTCTTTGATCCTAGCGGCTAGGTTTGTTGTACTTCCAAAGGAAACGAGCCCTTCAAGAGGTGCGATGCAGAGACGCCATGCAATCAATGCAATGCTCCTTCGAAATAACGCGAGAAGACGTGTTGCGTGCGTTCCTTCCTAAAGTCGGGAACGCTGTTCTGTCCATGGTTCCCGTGGGGGCGCGTGCTGCTGGAGATGGACGACCGGCCCGGCGTCGGGTTTGCCGAGATCGACCTGACGGAGGTCGAGCGCGTCCGCGCGGCGATCCCCGCGCTCCAGAACCGCCGGCCCGAGGTCTACGGCGGCTGACCGGAATAACGGCCGCCGCCGCGGCGTTAGACCACCGGGCGAGGGGAAACCCTTCATTTCAAGCGGTTTCGCGCACACAAAGGAGCGTCATCATGATCTGACAGTGCTTCAGGAATGGTAGCTAAATTTTCTGTTGACATTAAAAATACAAGTTTACAACGAAAAGAAAACTTATTCGGAAATAAGCCTAAAAAGCCTCGTAATTGGCGTCTGATCGAACAAAAGCTACACTATTCCAATCAACATGGTCTAAAACCTAGTTCAGGAGAACTACAGTCCCCCTGAAAAATCAAGAAAATCCCTTTTTGGCATTTATAGCACTGATCTGTTGGAAGTCAATTTATTTTTGAAACTGATGAGCATAATATTGATGCTAGCAATTATCAGGTGTCTGGCAGGTTAGTATTTATTGCCCCAAAGTCAGGTAACAGCATAATAGACCTAAAAGAAGTGTTGAAAATTCAAAACGATAACGGCATAAACCGAGAAAAACTCTGGGATGGACAAGATTATACTTACAACACCTGGAGTAATGGAAAAGAAAAACTAGTAACTAGAATTATGGGCTTCTAACGAGAAAGAGAAAACAAATCAATGCCATTTTAATCTGTCTCTGCTTTTTCAACACTAGACTGTACCCCTATAGCCTACTGCTGACAGGACTGGTGCTATAATCACTTATATGCTATTTAGTTCAGCTGAGTGGCAGTGCACTGTCGCTAGGCACTTAATTTTTTCGCCTAAGAATCGAACTTAAGCGTCATCGTTTCCATTGTTGTCATTATGTGGAAGAAATTGAAAAAAAAGATATATTATAATCTACTATCTTCTTTTTTGTTCTTCTTTCTCTAGAAAATTCAATTTGAGGGTGAAAGTGTCGGAATTTCGTCATTTTACCATCGAGTTGAGAATTTATGAAAGAACTACAAGTCCAGTCCCTTTCTAACACAAAGTAAAAGGGCTTTCAAGGTAATGACTAAAACAATTTATCGCTGCTTATGTTACACTTTCTATCTGTATTTGAGAAAGTGGTTGAAAGCTATTGGAAAGGAGTTGTTTGAATATCCTTTGAATGGTTGTCTTCAACAATGTAAGGTTCTTTTAGGCATAATTATTATTTCGCATACTAAATATGGAGTAAAACTCTACAGGATCTCCAGGGATTACATGGATGATGCTATTGCAGAGCATGTGGCAACCAAACAGAAAGACACGAGGAAAATGCAGCAAGAAAGGAGGTAAAAATGTTAGGTATGTTCATTCCTTTGGCACCCGCATTGCGGGTATCGCGCCAAGGACAATCGAAGCATCGATTGTCACAACAATCGAAGCTTCGATTGTATATGCTTTGACTTTTTTTTTCCGACAATCGAAGCTTCGATTGTCATTTACAGTTGACTTTTTTTATTATTTTTTTCCTTTTTTTTCAGTTGACTTTTTTTTTCTTGGGGCATTTTCCCTTCAGGCTTTGAGTAAACCGAAGAACTTGCAAATGCGCAGTCCGTCAGCAAACCGATTGCCTCAGCCGTCGTGACATATAATTTCTCGCGAGTCACGATAATTCCGAGGTCAAGCTGTGAAACTAAGTGTTGATGGACGACTTTCGATGACTCGGTCGAGAGTGGCCCGGACGGAGTTATGCCACGCTTAGACAATCGCTTTTGATCAATGAAGGGAACAATCAAGGTTGCCGATTTCGCGACTCGGTTGGCGTCTTCGAACGCGGCGAACGTGAAATTATAAAATAGCTGAAACACAAAAAAAGAACAAAGAACCATTGGTTGTGTTTGAAGTATGAACTATGCTTTGCAGCCCTCACGACTAGACTGGACTACAGTCCTCACAGGTATAACTATTACCAGACTGGGAAATGGCTCTTTATGTCTTCTTTGAGCTAGAGTGAAAAAACATGACAAAGATACTTGTGCACCATACTATTTATGAGAAAATTCAGAAAGAAATTTTCTTAAATTGTTTGACTTTTTCTACATTTTGTTTCAACGAATGGACGCGAGTTCGTAAGATTACAGCTTAGCCCTTGTCATGTTGTTTCTGAAATGGAAAGTTCAGGGTTCTTGTAATTATAACGGGCAGCTGGTGTATGGATATTTGATAACTATCATAAATCTTTAAAATCAAGTTATCATCTATATCTATTAATACATTTCTGATGAAGCGTAAGCGAAACGTCAAACTTGAGTGGCCGGTCGATATTTTGACGCTTAAGGACGGCTCGATGCTGGTCAGCGACGACCGCGCCGATGTCCTGTACCGAATTAGCTATGAGCAGTAATACGAGCAGGTAATAAATCATGAGCAATAGGAACATAGTCATACGCGTACTCTCGTCGCTTTGGTACGGCCTCGACGGCGTCCGTAAAATTCTGCATTTGTTGCTGCTCGTTGTACTGTTCCTGGTGTTTTTTGGTGCTCTGGTTTCCTATTGCCAACGCCGGGGCAACAGCGCGCATAGATAAAATCAGAGGAAAGTTGAAAGGAGAAATCACACCGACGACACCAATCGGCACACGACGACCTATGCTGAGTCGTCCTGGAATACTTGGTAGTGTAATGCCATTCGGTTCCAGTGTCGTAGCACCGGCAAGATTCAGCATGGTTACTGCCGCCTGCAACTCAACTTGGACCTTTGGTGGAATGGAACCACTTTCGTTATTTGACTGGTTTTTATTCAGAGTGGGAATTTTCTTCTGGACACTTATCGGTGTCAAGCTAATACAACAAGACTCGAACTGAAGGTAACTGGTTTTAATTCCTTTTCGCCCACTTTCTCTAATGCACCCACTTCAGTGTTCGACCATTAACTGATAAACGTCTGGTAGGTTTAGCTAGGAGTCCTAAGATCGTTAGTTCGGGAATATTCTTCATCGAGCTGTTTAAAATTTGATAACCATTTTGTTCAGCGTAGTCAAAAAGTCTAATAACTATATCTATGAGGACGACTTAATCCCCCGCAGTCTCCAGGGGAAGGGCTGTAAGTTATGAACTTTGCCCATTGTTTACAAACAGTTTCGGTTATTGAGAAGTATACAGACGTTTTCAGGGGATATTTTTCTGGTGGTGGTGGGGGAGTCTGTGATCACGTGGGAGGACCTTTCCATGAAGGAACTTGTCATGGGTCTTCCCAGCTGAGAAAAGCTGTTCAGTTTTTCTTGTTGAGTCGCATCTCGTTTGACGATTAGGCATTTCCGACCACTCTTCAGCGCTGACTTCATCACGCCTTCTCTAACTCTTAACGCAACTCCCGCTCCGGCTGTAGGTAGAAAACGTAATCGGCTTCAATCTTTCCGTTTCGCGCCATTCCACTCTTGAATGATCGCTCTTTTTCTCAATACTCCGCCACTTTCAGCGCCATAGAGCATAATTATCGCGCTTATTCAACTAACTAGAACTAATTACAATAAGATAAATTAAAATCGGGCTTAACAGTTTTTCAAAGTTTTAAACTGATTGGCTATCTTTCGCCGCTAGCATTTCAACCCTTTAAGATCATAGTTTTCGATCAAAACGGCCTAAGCGACTAGTCCAGTGCTCATTTTTTTCGAAGTTTTCTATTGTTTTTGTTTTTCTTTCATTCATTTATTTATTACGTCGGCACCGCCCGTCGCCAGCCGATTAGCCTCACGCCATTCCGCCAAGGGGAAGAGGGTCGAATCGAACTGCCCGTCAACGAACGGGTAGGGATACAAGCTCCAGTTGGGCAGATCGCGAACATCTGCGCCACTTTTCCTGACGCGATCGACGCCGTGCATCAACGGTGCTGCCGGACCATCTCGCGTTGTCTCGCGTTTACCGCCCGCAGCTACGCGTGACTCAAGCATTTCTGCTCGACGCCCTGCCGGAACAGGCGGCGAAATACGGGTTTCCGGAAGCCGCCGCCGTCAAACCGGACCGCTGGCTGCAGGGCGGCGACACGGTTGAAGCGGGCGGCTTGACCTTCGATGTGCGGCACTGCCCGGGACACACACCGGGCCACGTGGTGTTCTTTCACGAACCCTCGCGATTTGCCGTCGTCGGCGATGTGCTGTTCCAGGGCTCGATCGGCCGCACCGATCTGCCAGTGGAGTCGCGCGTGTCCCGATCAGGCACCGGGGGTACTTCGTACTCGAGATCGAAGCTCGAGATCTGTGCAAGGCGTTCTCGATCCCCTTCGATGTGGGAGGAACTGCGGGCACACCGTCCACCCTCGAGGTCCGACTCGGTCTTGGTGGTCGCAGTGCCGTGTCCGTGACGGACGACGCCGGCCTGCCCGTCCCTGGCGCTAGGGTGGAGACACTCGCGAACGTGGAGTCAACAAGATTTGAATTTCAACATTGACATATGAAAATTATTCATACCTTTGTTCTAAATTGTCAATATAATCCTTTCTTCTTTTTCTACTATCCATTGCGGATTGCTAGAAAATAATTTTTATAAACATTCCAGATCACAGTAAAAATGCTTTGTATGGTAGAAATTATAAAAAAGGAAAACATACAAATCAATAAAAATCACCATACCACCAGTATAACATTTTAGTAATCGCCGTGAATGGTGTTCACTGAGGAATGGAAGAAAGCAGAGTTCCGTGCATATTTGTTCCTTGGTTATACGCCCTACTTGTCACCACAGAACGGGCACCGATGCAGTTTGTAGGTGTGTGTAGCTGACTCTGTCTCGGGTGCCCAAATTTTGATTTGTTCCTTTCCGGAAGACCAGCAATGGCGCACCTACTGCACCAATCATATGATTGGCAGAGTGAGTTTTGTGCACCACTGCGGTGTGGTCGGTGGTCGGTGTTTTTACACCACGCCTTGTTTCACCAGCCTTTCTAGAATAAATTTCTCCCATATTACGCTGATTTTTATAATATCTTGTTCGGTGAAGACTTTAGCTTTAATCACCTTTGTTTGTTAGGTGTTGTGCCTTAAATCAACTGAACTTGTTCTTTATTTAACCTCGAATTTAACGACTCCTGAACAACTTTAGTGCTTTGTGGGCCCATCAAGTTTTAAAACAACTCCAAATATCTTGGATTGAATTTAATTATACTCAGTTTACCTTCCATAAGTATTCCTGATCTAAAGATAACAATAATATTAATGTCAATAATACTCTAATAATAGCCACTTACAGATATAGATAGATAGATATATTAATTTTCGCATAATAATACAATTATTATAGTTGAGAAACAGACATTTCAGGACTTGCGGTTTAACGTTAGCAGCAAGCTCGTGGCACATTTATATGGGTTTTTTTATTTTTGATTGTCGTGTAATATTAAATGTTTTCTAAGAGATGCAGGTACTTCTCATGTAATAGGACTTGTTAGAGTCCGTTAGTCAAGCGGGGAAGTCTCGGTTCTAAAAAAGTGATCATGGTCCGATATTTACAAATGAGGGTGACCTAATCGGGCGCGACTTGCCAGATCTGCTTCAGTATTGAAAAAGAGTTCACAATGCCAACATCAAGGATATTGGTTAATGATGGTAAGGTTATGGTTAGCGGTAGAAAATTTTTTTTTTTAATAATGGTAAATTCATGAGCACGCTATGCTTTAACACTCAATTTTAATTAATTTAATTGAATTAAATTCTAATTGGTTTAATACAAATCAATTCTGCTCAACACATTTTTCAATCATAAGACATCATGACAAGAAAATAAGATTAATTTGGTTAATACACATTTTTTCATTACACGGTTGTAATCTGCTTGCTCCTTGCCCTTGAATCACAACTAGTTCCAGAATAGTCAAATTATTCCTGCAAAACAAACCAAGATCGATAAGACTTTCAGGCAATAGAATCTGGGATAGCCAATGTACGCTACATGGATGGACTGAGTGTTGATGATAGAATTTACCAGGTGATTTGGGAAATTGATAGCTATTTGAATGGTTCAAACCCACAAGGGAATTCAGTATCGATGCGATTCGAATTTTGGAAGATATCATCAAGGGCACCTACCAAAAGGGTGCCGTGGCGCAGAACGGAATTTTCAACAACGCCAGCCAGCACTGGAACCACAGCCAGTTCTGGGAAATGATGAGTCCGAATGGCGGTGAAATTCCCTCCACGCTGGTCGAGGCACTGAGCGAGAATTTCGGCTCGGTGGATGAGTTCAAGAAACAGTTCGCGGCCAAGGGTGGCGGACAGTTCGGTTCGGGCTGGGCGTGGGACAGACAAGGGAACTCTTGGTAGCAGCGTGTCGTTATGTTTTCAAATCAGAAAAGGGTTACGTAATCTGAGATGATCCTGTTGCCATATTTGACACTTTTCAAACCTTATCGGGCTCTCTGAAGATAAAGAGACAAACACCAGCCAAAATTTTGAAGAAAGGCTATACGGCAAAAGCCTCGGCAGGCTACTCTTAAGTGAAGTCACCAAATCTGGCTTAGACATGACAAAGTGTTTTGGCCTCAGGAAAAGCAATGATCTCGGATACCAGTGCAGGACTGGGATAACATATCTTTTTAATTCTGCACCGACGCGCTTAAGCCGGCTTAGAACCAGACAGCAAGAAGTCCCTTGGATCTCCAGTATAAATGGAGGCTTCTTGCAATCCTGGGCCCATCTTTGTCACAACATGGTTTTCAGAACTTGGCGATGCTCTTCTATCAACAAGAGTCTAAATTCTACACAGACCAGTCGCTCTTCACCCAACCCCTCGACGCCCGGCTCGAGCTCCTCAGCGAGGTCGGCCGCGGCGGCATGGGGATCGTGTACGCCGGCCGCGACCGGGGCTCGGGCAAGCGCGTCGCCATCAAGCTCCTGCAGCGGAGCGAGTCTCCCCAAGCCCTCGAGCGCTTCGGCCGCGAGGCCCTGCTCACGGCGTCCATCGAGCACTTCGGGATCGTGCGCACCCTCTACACGGGGCTGTTTCTCGTAGCTAATTTATTCAAGTATCAATTTTAATTTTATCATCAATTCTAATTTAATTTTATCCATTAATTTATCAACTAATCCGATCAGTAACTGACGTCTCCCAGTTTCTCGGTAAGCGATTGTCACGTGACAACTAAGTGGTGTTTCAGCAAAAACTCGAGATTACCGTGAGATGATAACTTCAGGTCCTCAAAAAATTATTTATGTTATTACGTCATCTTGGCTTGCTCAGGCGCCGGACCACGGCGCTGCCGACGGTGCCGCTGCCGCCGATGACCAGGACGCGCTTCATACGCCGCCGTCCATGACGATGGTCTCGCCGGTCATGTAGCCGTTGCGGTCGGAGACGAGGAACGCGGCGAGCTGCGCGACCTCGTCCAGGGTCCCGACGCGGTCGAGGGCGCAGTGCTTGATGTAGTCCGCGAGGCGGTAGTCGGGCAGGTTGCGCCCGACGCCGTCCTCGGGTTGGAGTAACTGCACCCTAGACTTCAGTTGGAAGTTAGCGTCCCCGAAAATCTCGTCAAAACTAAGATAGCCTTACATAGTATAACTTTACCTTTATGGTACTATATGACTCATTTTTAATTTTTCACTTGTTCATTTTCACTTCACTTTGGAAAATAATATCCAACATTGCCACGTCCCAAGGATTTTGATAAAATTACGCCCCTGCCATTTATCAGCTGGAAAACTTATTCTACTTTTATGACATTAGGTAAATTTGCAGGCAAATGGACACAAAGATGACACAAAATTATGCCAAAACGACTGCATTTATACTCGAATATTATTAGCCATTTTTGTATTGAAGAACGGTACAATAGGTATAAGAAACGTCACTGTCATGGAATTTGTGATGGTGACGTTACATTGTTGAGGGCTTCAAAAACACCTTCTCCCGGAAGGTTTATATTCAGATTCAGCAAAAAGTTCTTTGACGCGCCGCGGTTTGGGTTCTGGTTCCTGGTTTTGACTGACAAATCTTGTTTTGGGCTGATGACGATTTTGCGTTTGGCGGTTGTAGGTACGAGGGGCAATTTCTCGAATGGGCCGCGGCCAAAAGAGTCGAAGTTCATTAACCGTTCCGCCGAATTGAGGAGCGTCCATTGAGACGTTCTTTAGACCGAGCATCTGTGCCGGAAACAGTTCCCATTTGTTCTTCGTGGAGGCGACTTCATGCACGTGTAGAAAACAGCCATCGACGCTACATAAACCTTTCATTAAGAAGCTGGAACGAGTCATGTGTAGAAGCGCGACCCACCCTAGTTGTCCTACTACTCTTTCATATATTTCGTGAAACATCAGAGTTAAATCGAGATCTAGAAGATATTTTAATAATTAATTAATAGTGCTGAAAAAAAGATCGCGGCGAGGCAAAATACTAAAAGGAAGAAAATGGAAGAGGGATACAAGTAAGGAAGAAGGGAAAACTCACTTAGCGTTGCTTCTTCCTTTGCCATTAAATTTTGATTTATTTATGATGAATATCAAATGCAGTGAATATAATCAAACTTATGAGACAAAGGTCAAGAGAAGAAAAAAAGCCAGAGGAATACAAGTAGGGAAAATGGGAAGACTCACTTAGCGTTGTTTGTTCCATTGCCATTAACTTTGCATTTACTTTTGATGCATCTTCACTCGGTCACCTGTTCTTTCATCGGTCCTTGCTGTTATTGCCAAATTTACAAGGAATTAATGATCAAAATAAAAATCTTCGATAACAATGATAGCAAATCTACATGGAAAAATGCTGAAAGGCGAAGACGCCTGAGGGCATGGGTCTTCATAGCGAAGGGGGACCAAGGCTCGAGGCAAACTTAAGCGCGCCACTTTGCATGTTATATAAATCTCCAAATCTCTTCAACTGTGGTCCAGAATATAGAACAGCTGTAGGTAGAGCCGACCAGTATTGTGGTTGACTTAACAGAGGTGGTAATGTAGCTGGTGATTGATGAAAATTCGATAATTGTTGTAGATAGTTATCTTGATTACCATTCATAATGAATGGATTCGATGATGGACCATAGGGTGATTGTTGATTTGCTGTTTGTTGTTGAGCAGCCATGGCACCGGAAAGCCAAGACATTAAAGGTGTTTGACTTTTTTTGGTGTCCTCGGCGGAATTTTCGGCATTTCCAAGAATAAAACTTTCCGGTTTGTGTTCCTAGTTTCTGATCAGTTGTTGGGTTTTCGATGGACAGTCTAGATAAAAACTTAATTCTACCAAAAAAGTTAAAACAGGGACTGATGAAGATTCTCTCTGGAAAGACTAGAAATCACATATCATCGAATGTATGATTGTCTAGGATTTTAGACAACAAAAAAAGCTAAATATCTCCGATATATTAAAAGAGTATAAAAGAATTATTAGGTAAAAAAATTTTACGTTTACATCAAACCCTGTACCAGTCCATAGATAGAAAGCCTCAATTTATCTAAAACTACCAGCCAGGCAGAAAAAACCAAGTTTCAAATCTGACCTTGGGCAAAATTAAATGAATATGACGTCATTATAAGTATTTAAGAAGGCCTTTCAGAGAGAAATTTTTAATATAGATCTTAAAATGATACGTCAAAAAGTTATCCTTGAAGAAAAACTTGCCACTATTGGTCCCTCTGCCCAATCACTGCGAAAGTATGCAAGCACACCGAATTTACTGAATGCCCATCAGACGGTTTGTCTTTTAAACTTGATAAACTTCTGTTTGCAATCTGTTCCATCATCTCTTTGTCCTTGGTTACCGTTTTTTGTTGAACTCGCAGATGTAAAACCCAGTGAAGCTTTAGCTTTCTAGTACCAATGGAGGGTACTGATGGTCCGCATATTGAAGATATTGATGAAGGTTCCGGTTCGATTGCAGCTTCGTCGGGTGACGATGAAATGATGATGATGGAAGGAGTCGAGGAAGTGGAGGGACCACATATTGAAGATATCGACGAAGACAAAACCGAAATAGAAGAAGAAGAAGAAGATTCGGAACGGAAGGATGGGTTCGATGAGAATAGCATTGATATCGGTGCGATTGACGTTGGTTCCTTCCCCTTCTTGTTACCAGCATAGTGCTTTTTTATGTGGGGGTTGCCTTTGCCTATTTTGTTGTGTTCCCTTTGTTGTTCTCTTTTCTCACCTCGGTGGCACCTGCAGGCGTCTCGGTTATGACGGATATCAGTCATTACCTGGATTTTATACTAAAACTATTTTTCGCTTTTGGCCTGGCTTTTGAGGTGCCAATTGCAACCATATTGTTAATAAGCACTGGTATTACAACTGTCAACGTTGCTTTAGGCCCATCTTCTTTGAAGGCAGCCATGTTGTCAGACTTTTCGAGCAGATTGTGTCAAGGTCTGAATGTGCTTTGATTCCTCAAATAATTTGAAAACAGCTTCTTTCAATTCAAATTATTCAACTAAATGTTGCAAACAACTGTTTCAGTGTAATTTCTAGGGGTTTAATCATGATTACGGCCTTACTGGTAGAAGGCTACCGATAAGTTCTCCAGAAATGGGCATATGTCCACTCTGAAAAATGAAAGCATTTTCCATGAAACTTGAGGCTCCACTTTTTATTTTGAGAAACATTTTTCTTTACATTTTCCTGGATACATCAGGTATAGGCTATTTGCATCGCTACAAAAGAAAAAAATCAGAGAAATTCACCATAATTAACATCACAGCTTCACGTTTTTATTGTCTGCCTTAACTTTACCGCTTGGGGTTGATGTTTGGAGGTTCTAGTTCCTAGGCCGCTTTCGAGGCTGAGAGACGTAGCACATTAGAACAGTTAAACCGAGAGCGTGAAATGGTTGATATGACACGTGAAGAATTAACGAATGATCAGAAAAGAATTATGTCAGAATGCTACGAAGAGAGACAAAAGATCAACCTAGAGAGATCTCAACTTGAAAGTTCCAAAATGAAGTACAACAAAAATAACTTAGATAAGGTTAGTGTAACACGTTTGTGGATTTATTTTCAACTACGCCAGTGTTGGCGGCAAGGACGATGCAATCGAATTCGTTGATACCAAAAACCTTTGCTTAGCGATTGCTGAATCTTTTTCTCATGTCCCCCATCTTAAGATCGACATAACCGGGAACTGGCCGAAAGTTCCCACGCTGCGTGCGCCACTCGATCTCGTACTTCGAAACCTTATCGATAATGCCATTAAGCATCATGATCGAGATCAATGCCACATTTGGCTCGCTGTACTCAGATATAATGGCTATTCCGTTTAGGAAAACTAGATTATGCAAACACATAAACTTTTTGAGAAATGTTAAGCTGATAACCAATAATATCTCATTTAGTGGAGACTTTTTACTTATTTATTCAAAAACAGTAAATCATTTTTTTTTCTGCCTAGTTTTGCCTTAAAATATCTGATTCTACTACAACTATTCGGAACTAACTTTATGCATATCAAAATATCAAATTCATCTTCAAAAAAATCAAGTTAAAAAATGACAGATTCAAAGAACAAGATATTTACAGGAAATACTTCAGATTTTTTACACTCTAATTTGATGAAAGTGTTTGATAATTGTTATTTCTTCTTAAC
This sequence comes from Alatinidae sp. Z8VKAUB7J3, assembly GCA_010016025.2. NCBI lineage: Eukaryota > Metazoa > Cnidaria > Cubozoa > Carybdeida > Alatinidae > Alatinidae sp. Z8VKAUB7J3. The sequence continues at coordinate 239,256,146 of JAAAKM020721499.1, forward strand.
AGCAAGTTTAGTCAACTATAATAAGATATCATGCAGATATTAAAAGAGTTAATTTTGATTTTTAGAAATGTGGTTGCAAGTTTTTGTGTGGAATCTTGGTTCATCATTATTTGTGTCAGAATTGTCAATCATTTGATTTGAATAAGTTTTAACACAATGATATTTCATTTCTCTTGCGTAGTTTCCTTGAATATAATTGTAGATTTTCATAGATGGGTAAATGTACTGGTTGTGTTGTTTCTGATTTCATTGCAAATTCATAATTTTTCTGTAAGGGTGCCAACTTAAGGCTAATAGACTGCAACATGTTGAGTTGTTGCAGCGAATGCCAATCTCCTTGGTCACTTGTGTATTGAAATGAATCCTGGGCCACCGATTGTGAGCGCAATTGACAGACTCGTCTATTGTGCGGCTACCTGATGAGGCCGACTGCTTTTAGCAGGAAAAGTCATGGAGCCGGTACATACTTCCTACTCAATTCAACCACACTAGTGTCGGGAGAACTCTGTTATGTCGACAACCCATACTCTTCTTCAGATCCAAAAGCGTGATGCCAAGCATGAAGTCAGCAGTTGCAGCACCACGCTTCGACTGCCGGTATGTTCCGAAGGTCGAGTGGGTAAATCTGAAGTCGGTCTTTCCAATCAGAAAAATCCTCTTCCAGTTGATAACGATTGGCGGCGTCTGCTGGGAAACGGGTTGTGGTTACGACCGATGCCCCGTCCCGAAGCAGTTTCAAAACGGTCTGAAACCCAATCTTGATTCTTCCGCCAGTGACCAGGGCCGTTCGTCCAGTGAGGTCGGCGCGTTGGTGTCGTAGGGTTGCCAACGTCGAGCTGTCAAAACAAATAAGCAGAATTAATTTGTTAAAATTGACAAGGATTTTCCTCCGTAAAAATTCTGCAATCAATAATCTGTTTTGTTAGCAATCTGTTTTGGAGACAATTCACAGGCGGTTAGAGGGGCAATTGCCCTGGGATTAAAATTTTTTAGCAGAGCCAAATTTCAAAAAACAATCTAACGGTTATAATCATTTTGTAATTCTGCAAATTCCTTCCTGGGTCATGTACTTCCGGCCGTGAGTTAGTAGGAGATAGAATACGACGCAATCTAAGAAAAACTCGATACGCACACCACAAGTCCCGGTAGTACCCAGCGCTAGATGCGTGGTAGTACCGGCTGCAGGTATCACAAAACCGAAGACAACTTACCATGTTATGTTCAAACAGATGGCAAGCATTGATATACCTACCAAGTGGTGCTTGAGACCAATGTGTATTACTTGGGAGAAATTTTTTTAGACACCATAAAAAATTTAAAGGTACTACCATCAAGAAGTAGAAACAAGTAAAAAATCCCCGGTTATCCTTTCCGCCAGTTTGTTAAAGAAAGTTCCCTGTCTAGTAGTATTTTCCGACTATTGCAGTTCATCGTTGAAAAGCCCTTAAATGTATAGTCCTTTTCCGACTTTAACAGAGGCTCAAATCAGTCGTTTTCCGACTATTTACGACAGCGTTAGTCGCGCGAGACCTTCACGGCGCCCTTGAGATCGGGGGTGGGTGAGACGAGCTGGAGGTCGCCCTTGCCGGGCTCCCGACAGTGGACGGTGGTTTTGCCGAGGTTGTCGCCGCACGGATCGGTCGGGCTGCTGAACTTCTTCCCGGGAGCGCATCGGAACGCCGTTCCGTTTGGCGTAATGCAGGTGCACGACAGGGCCTTCTTCGAGGGTACGCCTTCGCCGCCACAGTCCTTGGAACTTAATCTTTATCAAATTGCCACCAGCAAGATGAAGATTAAAATCGATCTGTTTATTTGGTTGATGACTCAAGAGGACAGATATTGCATTAGTATTTGGCTAAATATATTTATTTTGGCTAAATTTATTAATCATGATGTTTTATGTAAGAAATTATAGTTTTAACTTTTTAACTAAATAGACAACTAATAATACTATTTCCATTAATTTGAGGCAAATGTGGTTGATTTTTCATGTATTCCCTGGGCATCTCGCTCTTCCATCTGACGACGGGAGAAGTGCCGTTCACCGGCAAGTCGCAGGGAGCGATCCTGGTGCGGCACATCCTCGAGGAGGTGCCCGACCCGCGCTCGATCAACCCCGTCCTCAGCGAGGGGCTGGCCAAGATCGTGCACCGCATGACGCGCAAGCACCGGGAGGCACGCTTCGAGACTCCGGCTTTGCTGGTGGAGGAGATCGATCGGGTATAGACTCAATCTCATCAATAAGACAAAGTTACCAACTTGATCGAATTGTTGGAGTACATTCAATGTAAGCTATGGATGACCATAAAGTTGTGATTCTAATAATTGTAAATGAGTAACCCAATTAGTTATATTGTATAAATCTGCTCTCAACTCATCTATTTTTGTATAATAAAGTTAAAATGCTTTAGGATTCTCAAACCAGAAACGAAATTTTTCTTTTTCATTTTCATTTTGTTAAGCTATTGCTGGTCTCGCAACAATGATCACTATAAGTTGTTATATCACTTTAATACGAAAAATCCTATCTAGATCTCAATCATTACAGTTAAGCTATTGTTGGTCTTGTAACAATGATCACTATAAGATGTTATATCACTTGAATACGAAAAATCCTTTCTAGATCTCAATCATTACAGTTAAGCTATTGTTGGTCTTGTAACAATGATCACTATAAGATGTTATATCACGCAGGATTGAATCAGCCGTAGAAGAAAGGCCCAAGGTGCACGTTCCTTTTTGCATCTACGGTTCAGATACTATCCCTAAAAATAGACGGTCCAAATCAAATATAAAAAGTTCAAATTGCATTATTCTAAGGTCCACATTAGAATACACAGCGGACAATAAGGTTCCAAAATGTCAAAAGCGTATGGTGAACATAAGATTGTGGAAGGTTAAAGTATGGTATTCGTATATTATTTGAGGTCACTTTCTATTACTTGGGTATTTGAATTTTGCCGATGTTTGTTATTCGGATCCAATGATACTATCATACCAATAAATAGCAGAAAAACTGCAGAAATCAAGGAATTAAGTTTTGTGTTAAGGAACAGAACTCCTGCATCATCTTGCAGTGTAGGTTCCTTTATACTGTACATGTGTAAATAAAATCTTAACTTTTCTTGGTAGTTATGCTCTATAATAAGTTTGGCTTCTTTACGGTTGATGGACTGCAATTAACAATTATCATAGTGTTGTTAACGCTTCGAATTTCTTCAAAGATCTTAAACGGTATACAATAGGATTTGTATTTGGACATGCATTGATCCAAATTAAATACGCTCTTATTTGATTTGTGTTCATACTGTGACGTCTAGTAGAACACTGCCTTCGGGAGTGATTTCCTAGTATGTTTCTAGTTGATTTAATGAGATTAGTGCAATATCCTTGTGAGTTAATACAAGTTCGCCACTGTAATTTGTATCCATATCAATCCATGCAAACCACTCTCTGCCTGCTGAGATGCTATTGTCTGAGATGTAATTCGCAAATCTGTTTTTAGGTAATGATCCTGTACCAAAGTGAGTGCTCGCAAGATCAATATCGTTTCTACCCAAGACTCCTGAAAAACTAACATCGTAATCATTCGCGTCAAACCAAGTTGGGATAATCGTAGCACTGGTCATCTCGATAAGGATCACAAATGTTACACAAAAACAGATCCTTGAAAAAAATATTGAGAAGAGGTAGGAATGAACACAAAGATGATCGAACGTCTAGTTGATGATCCTGTCAATTTGAGATCCCAATGCTGCAAAAGTTAGTTTCCACTTTTCATAGAAGCCAATAAGTCTTCAACGAAAGTAATCAGAACTGATCTCTGAACAAAGTCTTGTCTAGAATATTTCTTCAGATTTATCGTCTGAATTCGTCAATCAAAATGTCCTTACGATAGTAATTTTTTAACGTCGTAACATTCCAAGTTCCAATTTTTCTGTTCTTTAAAAAACCAAAATTATTTTGGACTCAGGAAAAGACATAATCTCGGATATTAGTGCAGGACGGGGATCAACATATCTTCTCAAGTCTACACCCAAGTGCTTGAGCCGGCTTAGAACTGGACAGCAAGAAGGCCCCGGGACCTCCAGTATATAAGTGGTGAGTTATGGGCTAAACGCATTTTTAAAATTGTAAAAGTTTGTCTCCTCATTTAACGCTCGGAGAGACAGAGTAGGGATCGCAACATTTAACTGCTTTGGTTCTGACCAATATTTTTTCAATAAAGGAAATACTTGACATTTTCTTTGATAGATCATTGGTCCATCCGCCTTAAAAGCAGAACTAGTCAAGCAAAGGTGTAACTCTAATTGCTTGATGACTTTATTGTGCATGCAAAAAACTGCCGCGAAAGAATAATCCATCACCAGTTAAAAGGAAAACGGGACGTCATGGATGCGAATAGAAACCATTGACCTGCTTTTTGGACTGGATTCCGAAATCCCACCACCATTCAAGCGATTACGGCTCTGTTCTGAGTCGAAAGTATATTTTGCAGGTCAGTTCCAATATGATTCGTGGGTTATGACTGATTCAAATAGTAGTACCAACGCGAGTGGACCGTCGAATACATCAAGAATGGTCACGAACGACAGCGACTCGATCTTTACTTGCCAGCGAACAAACCAAACAAACAATTGCCACTGATCGTGTTTATTCATGGCGGTGCGTGGCAGAACGGAGACAAGGCTGGTGGGAAGCGATTCGTTAATGAGTTTGTCGCATCGGGTGAATTTGTAGGAGCATCAATCAATTACCGTTTGAGTCATCACGCAATTTGGCCTGCTCAAATCCATCTCGACGCGGATGAGCCGCACGGGGTCGATTTCGGCGGTGTAGCGCGGGTCGCCATGGCGAAGGTGGCAAAGTTCGCGGGCTTCGATCCGCTGGCCATGTCCGACGATCGGCCGATCAAGCCTGAGCGTGTGATTGCCGATCTGAATGCCGTTCTACCGGACGACGCCGTATTGGTCGCCGATCCTGGAACGCAGTGTCCCTATGTCTCGGCCCACTACAGGTTGTAGCGGCCGCTTGAGAAAAAAGAAATGGGTACTGTTTAGTGTTTATCGACCACCAACTCAGTCACAAGATTATTTATTTGAAAACTTGGGTCGTGCACTCGACCACTACAGTGAAAATTATGAAAACTTTATGGTTTCTCATAACCAAGTTCAATGGTGGGATTGGGGTTTTCGAGCGTTGGTCTGCCATCTACGAAATGACAGGAACATACCATGTCACTCTGGCCTGGAGACCACTCTTTGATGGATGTCTTACTAATTGTGATTTGCTGGGTATGTATGTCAATTTTAATCAGTTTACAATTGATATTTAATGCATCAGGCTGTTTTTTTTATCTGTGCCGTCAAAAGCAGACACATGGGATTCTAATAAGAGTTAGCGAAATCACCCAAACACATGGCATTTTCTTCAAGGAGCAGTTTGATGGATAGTTAGAAGGAACGAAAATGTGTTTTAGATAGGGAACTACTTTCTCTCTGGGAGAATTCCTTTACGTAACTTTCCACCAGGCCTGCGATGTATACAACTTCATGGGAATTATCATAGAAAAATTGAAATAAATACTATTGAATCAAAATTGAATCAATATCACATTCAAATGAGACTAAACACCATTCAAAGCAGTCGTGAATAGTTTCCTATCCGACATTCATTGTAATTCTGCGCCAAGGACGTAAGAACAGATTTCACCGAATTAATATTTTCTTTTTAGCGGCAAGTTCGCGGTCTTCCCGGAGTCGCTTCGGTCAGAACTTGCGGTGCCAGAGATGCGTGGCACTGATCCGAGCAACCACATAAGGGAATTCCTTGACTGCGTCCGCACACGCAAGCCCTGCTCTGCCAACGAGAAGGCTGCTGCGCAGGCGCACATTGCTTCTCACGCCGCCACGATCGCGTGGCGACTTGGGGAGACGGTCAAGTTTGACCCCGCTGAGAACGCGTTTTATATGGTTATATGTTTTTTTTTTTAATATTAAAGCACTGAACGTGTCGGAGAGAGATAACTCGAATTTGCGCGCGAAGCGGGCTCATTAATATTCGTCATCAGGACTGTTACCCGGTCTATCCACGCATATTTGTTTTGTTATTGCAAATGTGTCCGCTGGTCAGAAGAATCGAATAGCAGATTTGCATCATTCAACAAAAGAAGTCACACATTCTGATGAAACAAAACAATTATCCTATTTTATTATTTTTACATTATTTTTTGTTTTATTTCTGTTTAATTGTTTATATTATATTATTCAGTATTATTATTTATTTTATTATAGATAATTTTTATTTATTACTATTTATATTATTTTTCGATTATTATTATTATTCAACCTGCTAAAATTTAGTCAATTAACAAATGAATATCCGCTGCAAAATTCGTGACTGAGCAAAGGTGAAATAAGAACAGATCATGCAGTAGCAAGATTGGAATCACTTAAAACCGGAAAAGGAATGTCATAGGCCTCTTTCACCAGCATTGCGCCATCGGTTTTATCTACGCTGATTAGCACGGGTGTGACCTTGCGTTGCTGGAACTTGTCGTAGGCCTGGGTGATCTGCCGCACCTGGAAATTACAGAAGGGGCACCAGCCGCCGCGGTAGAAAATCACCATCAGGGGACCCGTCTCCAGCAGCTCGTTGGAGCTGACTTTAGTGCTTGAGCTTGTAGTGGGCGGCGCCGCGGTTGACGTAGGCCACCGCGCCGTCCGGCCACACCCAGATCGCCTTGTTGAGCTCCTCGATCGCGGCCACGAAGTTGCCCTGCTTGAAGCGCCGGTTGCCGCGCCGCAGGTGCGCCTTGAACTCCGCCGGCTCGGGCGTGGGCTCCACCGCAGGCTCGGGCTCGCGCGCCGGCGGAGTCGTGACCGCCCACTTGATCTCCAGCTCCAAGAGTCCATCCTGTAGAACAAACATCCTCTGGAACATTTTATGCCATGACATTAATTTCTTAAAAATCCTCAAGTTCTCCAATCGATCAAAGACTCCTGTAACTAGCCATTATTACTAGTCAAGTTTCAATAACAAAAAAATGGACAAGTTCCATAATCTGTATTTTTAATGAAGGCTTAAGAATATAGACCAAAAGATACTTAAGAACTCTTAAGAAAACTTAAAATTTTGCGACATCAGGAATTTGTCCAGCGTGTAAGCAGAGCGTTTCGAACCCATAATCGCGATCAGCCATTATCTATCTCCTCAAATCGGCGTATCGTCCCCCTATACACTGCGCACCTCAACTCTCAACGCTGGCCGTGACCCCTCACAGACTCATCGACGCGCAGAGACGGGAACGAAGCCAACTGACATTAGTACGTCAACCACTGTGGTCGCTTAGCTGACACCACTCTGGTATTGGTTCTTTGTTGTTCTGAAAGAAGAATGAGTGGAAAAATTAGTGAATAAACATAGTATAGATGCATATTGATGGGAAGGACCAAATGGATAATATGATGTTGATAGTGTGTTTGTTCTTGCAGTACTTACAGAGGCCTCCTGAGCTTTGCTCCACCTCTGTTTCTGGAAACAATTTGGTCTCCCTCTGGGAGACCAAACAGCTGGACACATTTCCTCTTTAATTGTGCTATTTTTCTTCCTGAGCATCAAAACGTTCTTTTGGGTGCATGCAGTTGTCGCACATTTTTACCTTGCCCTCAATGCGGCACTGGTGGTCGTCATGGTCTTCGCCAAAGTAGTGCAGTATGCCTTTTCTTCTGCAGCCTGAACTTTCGCTAAAAGCTGCCATTTCCTCAAGCAGCTGCATGCCTACTTCGCGCTCTGAAACAGGCTTGTCTTTTAAGAAATGCTCCAGTTTCGAAAGGTCTGCGTACGGCGTTATCGGGGATTCATTGGCGATGTTGAACGTGGCGTAGCCGCCAAAGAAGTTGTCGACGGAAAAATCAATGCCGCGGACGCGATCGTCATCCACCCCAAAGCCGCCGCGAGCTTCAAAGCCTAAAAACGGAGTGGCCATAACCCCGGCTTTGGCCGAGAGCGTACCCACGTCAGCGTCTTCTCCTCCGGCGTCGAGACTCATAAAGGTGTAGTTAAGGCCGGTGTTTCTTAAAAATTTAAAAATGTAGAAAAATTTATATTATTAAGTAATATTAATTCAAATTTAAAACAATTGTAAATATCTTTTTTATTATTTTAAAAATTAAATTAATGGATAAATAAAATTATGTATTTAAACTAAATAAAAAAATACTATTAAATTAACTTATTTGAATAAAAAATATATATATTTAAATTATTAGGATTAAATTTATTTTATTAGATTTGCTTTATATATAAGGAGATGATGCCGGTGAAGCACCTGCCGGGGCTCACCGTGGTGGGTTTCAACACCGTGGACCGCTTCCGCTGGCAGCGCGGCAAGATCCGCTGGCTGCAGATGCGGCAGGCCTGCCGCATCTTCTCGGAGAGCAAGGGGCTCAACGTGGTGCTTGCGCATCATCCGTTCGAGCAGGATCCGGACGTCGAGAAATCGCTGATGCGCGATGCCGATCAGGCCATCGAAAGGCTGTTGCAGGTTTTTTCAAGAATAAGTTATTAAATTATACAACAGAGCGACCGGTTAACGCCGAAACATTTCAGTGGGTATAAGTAGGCCATCATGCTCACCAGTCCTAGGCTAGGCTTACAAATTACTCACAAATAGAGGAGAAGTCATATCTTTGAAAACCAGACTTATGCTCTACTTCACTTTGATTTATTGGGTTAAACTGTTAAAATACGTAGCCTTACCTGTGTTAAAGAATTAATTTTCTCAGGCTCTTAGCTTTTGATAGGTAGCATTAAACTTAATGAATTTTTTGGATGTGGAACGAACATAAAAAGCCAATTCTTTTGATGTAATTTTTAGAGTTTCTATTACTCTTGGGTCAAGCTGCTCCTTACAGATCGTTATCACGAACTATTTTACTAATTTACTTTATTAAATTGTGAAGTATTTTGTACCATTGAATTATCTTTAAAGTCGACAAAAGATTTCCTTTGCCGTTTGATGCGCAAACCTCCGATAAGCTGTCTCCTTTCGGACAGTTGAAGCTACAGGAACAGGAGCGAATCCGATTTGGTCCCAAAATACAAACTTCATCATTTCCACAAGTTGACAGCACACAGGGATCTGAAAGATAATAAAAATCGTACAAATATTGATACAAGGTACAAGCCAAAGTCAAAATAATAACTTTAATCAAGTACAAAGGTATATACTCGCAGAGGAATGCAGACGAGAGTGCATGGTATGGTGAGGAGGGAGAAGGAGAAGGAAGGGCAGAGGGAAGGAAGGGAAGGAGAAGGAAGGGAAGGGAAGGAGAAGGAAGGGAAAGGGGGGAGAGAGAGACAATGTACCTCTCGTCCGTCACCGTCTTCAGTTGCATGCGGAGAGAGACGGCGAGAGCCTCCTGCTGATGTAGACGGTCCCTCAACTCGTGGTGAGGATCCTCAGACTCCAGGGCATTGACCCCGAATGATGCGGCGACTGTACGATTGGATGATGAGCATGGCGGGGTCCAGCAAGGCTCCGCACGCCCTGTTCTGGGTCTCGTTCATCGAGAGCTCTTTCTTTCCCATTCCGCCTGACGTGATGCTGGTGCCGATGGTGCTGGCGCAGCGCCTGAAGGCCTGGTGGTTCGCCACGCTGGCGACGCTCGGATCAGTTGCGGGCGGTTTAGCCGGGTACGCGATCGGCTTGCACACATACGATGGTAGCATTTCTTACAATGGCCCGAGAAGGACTGCTGGAATTGGCGCCGCAGTAGTACAAACACTGATGATACTAGAAGCACTATCGTGATCACCGCTTGAGCGATCGTCATAGCATGAGAGCATGGCCAGCTTACTGCCATGCTCGAGTTGAAGGTTTGATCAGGCTGATGGGACCATGGAAATGCAGTCAAGGTTGAGTGGTTGAGCGGGAATTACTGGCATTTAGTCGTGCCCAAGCATCATATGGCTTATTATGAAGCTCTTTTCGTCTGACGTTTTTGACTACCTTGACTGATCTTTTCATTTCTTTGTTATTTATGTACTTCATTTCGATATTGTTTCTAGTATTAGCCTCAAAACTAATTGCAATAACTGTTGTATCTTTTGCCGTAGCATCCTAGACCAAGTTGGACGCTGACCCCAAAGTCAAGGTAGGTCGTTGTCGTTTTCATTGTTTTTTTCTTGTTTTTTTTATGTGGTTTAATTAATACATTTTTTTTTATTTAATTTAAATGGTATAGAGTCAGACTTTAAGTCAAAACCAAGCAAATTTCAAACTGACAAAACTCCTTATTCCAAATAAGCAAGCAATAGCTTAAGCAAAGAAAGTTTTAATAAGTCGCCAGGCCCCTTTCACACAAAAGGAATTGGATATCGTTTACTGGGCGCACATCAGAATGTTCACCCATATTCAGCTTCCTCCATGTTGATGTCGTTGCCACCATCGTCCAACAAAGTCCCATCAGATGACGCAGCTACCTTCACTGCGGCTCCAGCTGTCCCTTTAGCGTTTCTGAACTTTAATTCCACACCATCTCGATTGATGCCAGCGCAGAGGCCCTCCTGGCTCTTGGGAATCACCACTGCCTCAAAATTCACATCCTGGGGCACCACGAAGGTAACAACGATATTCTGAATCTAACCGATCGATCCGTAAGGTAGAATCGACCTGGAACAGTTTATTCCCAGGCAACCCGTTCGAATATTTTTTCCTGGACGATCATTTTAATAAACAATATGAGTCGGAGCAACGGTTTCGAAAAGTATTTACCATTTTTTCCGGACTGTCCATCTTTGTTTCCTGTATGGGCTTATTTGCAATGATCACCTTTATTACCGAAAGGAAGAGAAAGGAAATTGGCGTGCGAAGGGTTGTCGTCGAGGGCGCGCCGATCGGCGGCGGCACGTCCGCCGCGTCCCACGCGATCCTCTACCTCGGCGGCGGCACGCCGATCCAACGCGCCTGCGGCTTCGACGACTCCGCCGAGGCGATGTTCGACTACCTGATGGCGTCTTGCGGCCCCGACCCCGACCCGGCGCTGATCGCGCCCTACTGCGAAGGCAGCGTCGAGCATTTCGGCTGGCTGCAGGCGCGGGGGGTGCCCTTCGGTTTGGTTGCCTCTGGGGCTGGAGTGTCAGGTGATGTTTATCGGATTGGACTTGGCCTGGCGGTCGAATGCGGTCAGCACATCAAGAAGTCCGGGCAAGTCCTTGAGATGGACCATGTTAGGGCCGTCTGACGGCGCGTTGTCCGGGTCCTGGTGGGTCTCCATGAACACGGCCGCCACGCCGATGGCGACTGCCGCGCGTGCCAGTACCGGCACGAACTCGCGCTGGCCGCCCGCTATGGGGTAGCAGGGGTCGCTAGTTATCCCGCAGTTGCCGGTGCCCCCCATGTTGCCGCGCTGCGACGGAGGATGAGCGATACCCTTGGACGGTTTGAAATTCGTCGATCAGATACTGGGGCGCTGGTACACCGTCGTTTCCTCAGGACCGGTTTCACCCCCCAGGCTATGATCAGCATTGCTGATACGAACGGTAGTGGTATCAATGACCTCGCTTTTCTGCAAACGCGTGTGTTTCTCCTTCCGTGTAATATCCCGCCGCCGTTTTCGCGGCAATTTCGACCCGCGCATCTTCGGGAATATAATCCTCGGGAATGGCAATACTTTGAACGATTTCAATTCCCGAATTAACGATCGCATTATATTTTAAATTACTCATAGAAACCCAGCGATCGATGCGCGTAATCCCTAACCAGTGCAGCACATCCGGCATGAGTTCTTGAAAGCGCATATCCTGTACCCCCGCATTGCGGTCATGGTCTGAATCCTCTCTTCCAAGATACTGTTCTACGCAAAACTCCAGGTCTTCAATGGAGTCCGGCAACTGATAAAGGTCGTTCAATACGGATGGTTCGTCGATAGGGCGAACCATGGTCTCTGGCGTCGCGCTGTCAATATGCCTCGCGGGACGGACCAGGGTCTCCGAATCAGGAACCGACGCGGCGCGGACAAGGAGCGCCGGCGATCCGGGCCGTTGTGTCGAGAACATCATCGGATTGACCGGCTTGCATGCTGACGTGGGCGGGTGTCGCTCCGCCTGCAGCAAAGTCGATCGCGGTCATGACCTTTCCAATTCGGTCGGCGCTGACGCGACTCACTGCACCGTCCATGACCAGTCCGACTTGGAACGACCACTTGGGCAGCACCACAACGCTCTTCGCTCCGGCGGCGCTGCGTTCGACCAGGACATCCTGGAGTCGGTGCAGCCTGCCTACAAGAAACAATGGCACATTAAGTCACAAATAGTGCACAAATAGTTACAGCTTATTTGTTTGCGGAGCTTTTGAACTGTTTAGATTTTTTGAACAATAACGCTTTATAGAAGAAGTTAAGTTAGTTTTAAGAAGTATTAAAGCAATTCTAAAATATCTTGGCAATGACTATGTTGCCGAAGGGTTAACACTCTAGAGTTTTAAGAAGCATGAAGTAAATCAAAGAACACATTTTTTCTGTTTGGCCGTTAACATGGGATTGTGTGTACGATACCATTGATCGTTGGTTTCATTAACATGTTGAGAGACTTCATCAAAATCTAACAAATACTTTTCTCTGTCATCGTTACCCAGACACCGACGACGACATTCAAACACATTCACTGTCCGTCTATACATTTTGTCAGGTTGAAAAGTACCATTGGAGGACCATGCTCCTCCTCTATCTTGTGCTTTGTCATCATAGTCCAGTAATCCTACTGTCTAAAAAAAATCCCCCGAAATTGAATATTAAAATTGCAAAAAAAGATTCAGAAATTTTCAATACTAGACTTCCAAAGATAATTCAAAGCATAATATTTATTTGAGAAAGAAAAAGAATTTAGCTTCTTGACATGTTAATGGAATGAAAATTAATCACCGAGAAATAGATCTTCTTCCAAAAAGGCTTGACGTCATCCTATCCTAAATCACTTAAATCGTTGTGATTGATATCTGGGCGCAGTAAGAAGTTTAGAAGTTGGATATATGACAGTGCAAGTTTGTTTCGTCGGACACTCCTCAGAGTACAAAATCGTCGGTATTGAGATTGAGAAGAAATCAATAAAACTTATACAAAACTGTGTTTGAAGGCTGACTGCTAGATTGTGTTGTTTTGACCAATCGGTGTCTGTGAACGGTTAATCGGAAAGTCCCAATGAAAAGACAAATTCTTTTTGGTTGAATAGTTCGGCCGATCCCGGTTTGATACCGAGGTGATGGAGGCCGACCACCGTCCGCCGTTCGAAGTCGAACACCGGAGAGCCTGAACTGCCGCCCTTGGTGTCGCACTGGTGGCCAAAGTCAGTTGGGTTGCGGGCCCGCCCTTCGACGCGAACGCCGTCTACCGTGCAGTCCCTGAGCGAGACTTGCTGCGGTTCGCCTGCGGGATGCTGAATGATCATGAGTTGCTGTTCTTTATTATGCATTATGGCATTTCATAATCCACACTTCTTCGACATTTTACTCATCATCCTGCAATAAAGTCTCCAAATCTCAAGAAAACGAAAGTTTCATGGAGCCATAACGAGCACGCCTATCCCCATTCCGACCAGCGGCAAGGAGAAAGCTTTGCTTTTGATTCACTTCTGTCTTTGGATGATAATCAAATGAGACAGAACTAGGACAGTTTACTGGAGTCGACTTTCACCCGCACGTGCACCGCCGGTGACTCTGGTTGACTCAACACTTCAATGCTCTCTGAAACGCACACTTTGCCACCGTCTAAGATGATCACGTTGTCGCAAACTTCCTTCACATCGGGCAAAATGTGGGTGCAGAGGATCACTGCCTTGTTGTGCGAGTGAGACAGGCGGTTGATCCGTGTCAACATCACCTGACGTTCTTCAGGGTCCAATCCCGATGTGGGCTCGTCGAGAATGATGTCCTGCAGCCGGAAGACATCGGGCTCTGCGAGAGCGTCTACAAGGGCCTTAAATCCAAGGGCTTCAACCAGGGCCGCTTCGTCTGCGATCCGGCGGCGGGCAACATCGCCGAACACGGCGTGCACCACTTCCAGAACCTGCTGATGGAAGCCGTCGGCGACTGAGCTTTTTCGTCCCCCGGCGATGGACATCCGCCGGGCCGATGCCTACATAGGCGGTCCGGGAAGTTGTGTCCTAGTGTAAAATGAGAAGTGTTTTACAGCTCTTAGTCAGTCAAGGACAACAAAGAGCACAGTATGGTTTTCCATATATTTTCTTAGCTTTATATAAATCAATACTCTGAATGCTTATTCTAACTCTAAGTTTTGAACCCTTAAATCTAAACTTCAAACTTCGACACAATTCAACTTTACTCAACGACGACTTCCTAGCGACTGAACCAGACCAGTTTCACATTTTAAATTGCCAACCTGGTTGCTGTACCCCACGCCACTAACACCACAAAGAGACACAACAATCCTCCAAACAGAAAGGAGGACAAAGGAAAGAAAAGAAAAGGCAGTTTTGGTCCAACCCATAACATGTTCGGGTGAGGGGCCTGGTCATCCCGCCTGGCCTTAAGGAATTGTCCTGCGCAGTGCCTCCCTTGCAAAGAAGTCCGCCCGTTTCCTGGCGATTGGGTGCTTTCCTGCCCCGATTTGTATTTTTTTTGCCAGAAGAAAGATCACGGATGCGTGTTTATTTTTTGTTGTTTTTTTCTCAGGGGTGATCATATCGACCGAGGGGTCCAAGAACGTCGCAAAAGGGCTCATTCTAATAAAAATTAGAAGTTCTAGTGCTCTTTCTGAGTGACCAAAAAAATTGGAGGGAAAATAAGCCCCCTCCCACGCTGTATTTTTCAGCTTTTGATTTTTTCCCAAGGCACAATGTGAGAAGTTTGCTCATCACCGCCTGGCTTAAAAACACTTCCAGGCAATCCCGGGCTTCTTCAACACGCATGCCGCGAAGGTCACACTGACTTTTTGCCTGACTGACACTTTCGGTCTGGATTTTAACCGCAGGGGATTTATCTGGCACCGGCAGAGTGCGCCTGCCATCCTTGCGGCCATGGAGTCGGGAGGTTTCCATGATCGTGGTCAGGTTTCCCAGCCGTACACGAACCTTGTGCGGTCCCCGTCCGTCCCTTTCGTGCTCCGCTCTCGCGGTGCAGACGGATGGCGGTGTCCAAGTGTCGATAGTCTCGTGCAGCAGCTGATGTGCTGCCGTCTGCAGGTCCGTCTTCCTCCCCTTGCCTTCGTCTTCCTCGTCGCCGTGTTCTTCTTCTTGCGTTGCTGGTGCTGGTGGTGGTGGTGGTGGTGCTGTGATGACCGAGGCCGTTTAGGTCGTTCCTTCTCGTCCTGATGAAGCGGTAGATGTGGGACTGGCGGCCATGTCTTTGTTTGATATTGATATGCCACGCAACCCGGATCAGCAAGATGTGGAACAGGCAATTTCTTCCACTTTGCTTTCCCTATCGTCTGTGGATGATACTTTTCTGCTGTCGGGAAATGATGCCCAGGATCCGGAAGCGCAAATAGCGCTGGATGTTCTGAATGTATTTGCAGCCGCCGCTTTTCGTAGTCAGCCCATGTTGTGAGAAAAAATCATTTACTTGTAGAAAAAAAGCCTTTGACTATACATTAAACCTTTCATCTAGAGACTGGAGCAAGTCATATGCAGAGGCGCAACCTGTACTGTTTGCCTGATTTGGGATCTCTTGGAGTAGTGGTAACAACAGGGTACCAGCATATTGCTGTCATCCATATTCAGCTGTGGATCTTATACAGGACTTGTAAAGTGAGATAATCAAGCTGGATGGAAGAAGGTTTGTGACCTTTGTTTATAATTTAAAAAAGCATTACATCTTTAAATTTTTTTTTGAATGAACCCTCGTTCAATAATCTAAGACTAACGTTTAATTTGATAGCCTCTGGAAAAACAAAAACAAAAAACAACAACACAAAATCCCGGAAAGACAAGAAATTTCGCATTGTTCTAGATAGTAGCTTCAGAATTCTTATTCATTATAAATTCTATTACGTATTTTGATCAAGATCGCATCCAGAGACTCCCACTCTGTCACGCGCCACCCCAGAAGGTGCGCGAGACTATCTTGTTCCAAGCAGGACACACGCAGGGCAGTTCTTTGCACTACCGCAATCACCACAAGTGTATAAACAGCTTTTGATGATGTCGGGTATCGACCGCTACTATCAGATAGCGCGGTGTTACCGAGATGAAGATCTGCGGCACGATCGCCAGCCTGAATTTACTCAAATTGATATTGAGGCATCTTTGTAAAAGACAATTCACCTCAACTGGATAGAGTAAAAAACCCTATTGTAACAGTGACACCGCCTCGATCGCCCATTCCCCAGAGGTCCATAAAGGTCAGTTATTTTGAACAAAATATTATTTTTCCCTGATGCAGCGAGTAATGATTATTTTGCATAATATAAAACAATTTATTATCAAGGACTGCGAATCAGGGGACTGTGGTCCTTTAAGATTGCGCCTAGTTTGCTGGGTTTGTGTGTTTTCCTTCTGTTCGTTTCTGTTTCTCTCTCTGTACCTGTCTGTGTGTGTGTGTGCCTGTGTGTAATACCTGTTTAGTGTGTCTATTTTTCCCTCTTCGTGTTTTGTCTTTCTCTCTCTTGGTGCCTGTGCTTGACCCTGTGTGTGTATGTGTGTTGTTATTCTCTGTGTGTTTTTCTCTCTCTCTCTCTCTCTCTCTCTCTCTCCATGCCCTTGTGATTGTGCCTGTGCTCCGTGCCGCAAGTTCCAGCCACACAACAAGCGGATGAGCAGCAACAGGTTAGCAGCACCCCGCAGCGCACACCAGCCCGACCACGGCGGGCGACGAGGCCGGAACACGCAGGACCGCACGGGATGATTTTCGTCGCCATCTCGCCTGGACAGTTCCAGCGTGGCTCGCAAGATGGTGATACCGACGAGCAGCCCGTCCAGTCGATTCGTATCACCAACGGCTTTCAAATTGGGGGGAGTCGGAGCCCGCCTTCCGCCCGCGAGGGGTGGGGTCCTCGGGCGGGCTCTCCTGCAGCCCGCGCAGGGAGTCGTGCTCGGTGAACACGAACTCGGTCGTGCCGATCTGCACGACGTCTCCCAGCTCGAGGTTGGCGGATGGCGCGACCGGGACCCCGTTGTGGAAGGTGCTGTTCGTGCTGCCCAGGTCGTGCAGGTGATAGCTGCCCTCCGCGCGCACGATCTTGGCGGGCGGTTAGAAAATATGCGAAAACGAAAATTAGAGCGTTTCAAAAATGAAAATCAAAGACACACGCGATTGGAAGACATGCGACACCGAGCATGTGATTCTCGAACTGGAAAATGGAAATATTCCTAAAAATCTTCTAAATAAAATTGAACAACCGGAAGACATAATTTCCATTGGCAATTTAATTGAGGAAGTTTTTGGAAAATGTTTGTCTAAAGTAAGTTTCAATTTAATGTCGAGGCGCTCAAGCGGCGCCCCGAGACCCGCTTCGTGATGGCCTCGGCCTCGAGCGTCTACGGCGGCAACACCGTGGTGCCGTTCTCGGAGGACCACGAGATCCATCACCCCGTCTCGCCCTACGCGGCGACCAAGCGGGCCACCGAGCTGCTGGCCTACACGCACCATCCCCTGTACGGCATCCCGACCACCTGCCTGCGCTTCTTCACCGGCTACGGCCCGCGTCAGCCGCATGGCAATACTTTTTACTGATTTACATGCACAATTCCAACTATGATTTGAAATTCATATTACCAGCGTCAGTATGTTTTCTGAAAGATGAAGTTGTAGATGGCGCATAGGTAAATGGGTCTTTTTCTTATAATATCATACCCAAATCATCTGAGAAGTTGCTACTCCTAGAATTCGATGGAAAAGCAACGAAAATAATACTACGAACCTGAATAAAATCCTTTTTTAGATTCCTTATATAAAGTCCCAATACTTCTAACAACGATAGATATATATTACCTTTGTGCTCCGTCTATCAGAATACGCGGATCAGTATAAAACATAGAGCTATAAATTTTTATTTTGCATGTCGATGTTTTTACTTTTGCGAGATCCTGTCAGCTAGTTTGCTGCGTCTTTCATTCACTAGCTTAGCTCACAGGCATAATATAATCTCTGTGATTCTTATTTCGAAACACTTCTTCAAATGGCCAGCTCCCATTCCTGACTGGCGGCAATGGCATCAATATCGTCAAGACAGATCAGGTCGAGTCTGTCCAGATCTTCAAACATCTGTGGAGACAGCGATGCCAGTTCCCTCAGCGGTACATAGGCGGCCTGCAAGCCCTCGTTTGTCGCCTGAGTACACAGTGCCTGTAACTGATGACTTTTGCCGCTTGCTGCTGCACCCCAAAGATAGATGTTAGCGGTTTTTTTTTCGCTTATTTAGCCTGTTGTCATTTATTAAGGGCTTCCACGGATTATGCGTTCTGGATGTCACATCCAGAACAGAGGGTTCGTTCACAATAAGACCAAATCTCCTACGTCAGACCCAATTTATACTGTACAGTATATATTGCTTTCGTTTTTTTTTTGCTCTCCCTCTTTTGATTTTTGGCATTCGTTCTGTTGGCTTCGTCAGTGTTACTCATGCACTTCACTGCTGGATTTGTGCAGTGTAATAGTTATAGTTATTATAAAATAACGTCATCTGTTGGCCTTTCATTTGATACTATAGATTTAAAGCTAATTTGTTTTCTGACTGAATGTCCCTTCCAGTCTTTTTATCGATTTTTTTGGCTTCGGATACTTGGCCAGGGGGGAGGATCATAATTAGCTATGGGGCAGGGAAGAAACTGCCTCCTAGATCCCAGCTTTCCCCCTGCTGAAATTTAGTGTCTTCAAGATCTCCGTTGTGTGTGAATGTGACGCTCAAAAGAAAGAAGGAAGAGTTTTTTCTGCAAGTCCAATAGAATTATCCTTCATTGTTTCTAACAAAAAAAACCTCACTTATCGCAACGAGTATAGGTTAGATAACAATAAGACAAAAATTGTTGGTAGAGAAATAGTTAGCTATGGTGCAATAACGATTTCTGAGAAACCCATAACTAACATCTCAAAATCAGAGTACCACAAGTGCTTAGCTGGTCCCCCTGACCCGTGTTTTTCCCTAGACTGCCTAATATCGTCCTCGGCATGACCCGAGGCTGAGTGAAGAGACAGGGCAACAGCTCGTGTAGCAAACACCAAGCGTGCGCGCTGCTTTGCATGCAAAGCACATAGTACATCATACATAATATGTAATTATTCCATGTACATAAAAATACAGTTGTAAAATATGCAAATATGTGAATAGAATATTTATATTTTGTTTATTTGTGGCTTCTCTGCCGTAACTCCCAAATCGGATTTACCTTATAGCTTTTCAGGCGATCTACTTCTTCCTTATGGCTAGCCTCATCAATTTCGACTGTAACTCCCTAAATTGGGTCATGATCTGGCTTTTTAACCAATTCCGATCAGGATCCGAAACTATTTACAGATCCGAAACTATTTTTGGTTTGTGATTTAAACATACCATTAACAATATCGACCAAGTTTAGTTTCACACTATCGCGCCCCTGCGGTCGGGCCCGGCGAAATGCCTGGACAGCCGCTCGGCATGGTAGAGCGGGCTCGGCCGGCCGATATAGTGCTTGGCGTAATAGTCGAAGTCGCGCTGGAACGCGGGGTCGGCCTTGGCCTTGGTGTAGGCCTCCTCGACCGACAGGATCAGCGGCATCAGCGTCTCGGCGACGAAGCGTCCGCCGAAAATGCCGAAATGCCCGGTCTCGTCGGGTCCGTTGCGCCGTCACGGGTTGTCATTGTCCATGAAATACCCTGGGTTTCCTTCTCTAATTGCGCTTCCATCGGATCGCTGAACGCTGTCTGCAACAGTTTTTTAGTTCGGCCAAACGCCTTGGTGGGGCCATTGGCGATGGTGCGGGCCATTTCCCTGGTCTTTTCCAATAACTCATCCGGTTCTACGACTGTGTTGACCAGACCCCAATCCAGTGCCTCATCTGCAGACAGAACACGGTTTGCACGGGCGGCTTCGAGCTCCGGGGCCGAGACGACCTTGCGCCCGATGGCGACCCCTTCCCTCCAATCCATGAAGTAGGCATGGGCGCCTTCGCGGACGAGCCCCTCCGCGGGCCAGCGCACGGCGGGGGTCAGGACCCCTTGCGAGACGGCGGCCTGGATCACACTCAGCTCTGCCCGCCGATCGATGGAGTCGGGCAACGACGTGGGCGCGTCGCTGCGCAAGACGAGGGTCGAGGTAGCAGCCTTTGTTCAGACGATGCCAGTAAGGTTCGCGTCGTACCTTTAGTCGGTCTCGTGCTCGCTTTCGAGTGATGTCAGCCATAGGTTGAAACTGGGTCGGTACGGAAATGTACGGAAAAACACCGTGATACAAGCGTAGACGCCAGTTAACATGTAGTCAAAGAAAACAGAAAGTTAATGGATTGTGATGGACACGAAAAGACGCTCTGGAGACCTTGCCAAGGTCGGACTCCAGATTTTGAGGTAATATCCTGCTGTTCAGTATCATCTAACTTCTTTTTTTTATTCCTAAATTCTTGGCCTCAGGTATAATTAAATATCTGATTTGCCGTTAGTCTTTTATCGATATTCCTAATTGACTATTGAATCTTCTTTTGAAATAGTCAACAGAGTAAGTTTTAGGGATAACTTTCTCACGAAGGTCATTCCAGATGGAAGTGCAACATCTGAAAAAGCTGTTCATTAGGATTCTCGTATACGATAAATCTGATGATGTGATTTTCATTATGATTCCTTGACTTTTAGGGGGTGTTTCCTCCTTTTATTGAAAACCAGGCAAATTTTCTCAGGCGCTTAGCTTTTGATGGGTAGAACTAAACTTAATAAATTTTATATATTTGGAACAGCATAATAAGTCGATTTGGACACAATAAGTCGATATATCTACGGCTATCAAAATTTTATTTTTTAGAGTTATGTTATTTATTTTAATTTCTGTTCATTTGAGTTCCATTTATTTGTTGGTGATTTGTGGTAGTTTTACGCTTGGAAAATTGTTTGACTTTATTTCTGCTCATTTTTGGCTTAATGGAGCTCTTTACTTTTCTTTTAAAAATCTCTTGACGATTTTTTAATTAATATAGAGAAGGGTCAGCACGGTCTCTGTATAGTGGGAAATTTTAAGTAATGAAAATAATTTATTTATAACAAACAGGAATGATTGACCGTGTGCGAGATTTTACAAACAATGTCCAATTCAATGCAAAATTATGTAAATATTTTCCAACTACATATGATACTACACATATGGACCAGAAGGCATTGAAAATCATTAAATAAATTAAATTTGATTATTCAATATTATGAAAGTTTGTTAACATCAAACTTGTTTGTTTATTCAAAAACACCACCTCCTAAACTTGGTCTCATCATCTCACATTTTCCAAGATCACTATTGAACTTAAGCGTGCATAGAAACAATAAAATTACATTATGTCTAAGGAGGTTTATCAAATCTATTCTCAAGAGAGAACGCGCCATCTGCTGCTACTAATGAGATAAAGAAATGCTATACTCGCATTTCCTAACCTG
Source organism: Alatinidae sp. Z8VKAUB7J3 (assembly GCA_010016025.2). Taxonomy (NCBI): domain Eukaryota; kingdom Metazoa; phylum Cnidaria; class Cubozoa; order Carybdeida; family Alatinidae; species Alatinidae sp. Z8VKAUB7J3. The sequence continues at coordinate 239,277,705 of JAAAKM020721499.1, forward strand.
ATTTTGGTGAATGCTGTGGCATTGCTGCTTTCCTTACTTTAAGGTCACTGCCTTCTTCCATTGGTGAGGTATCTGCTGTTTTGTGGAGGGACACGAGGTGGTCGTCATACGGCTTGTCTTTTAAAGCTGGTATGGGTTTGTTTGCTCGTCTTTGGATGCTTTCGAGTTCTTTAACGTCATTGCTCGTCTTTGGATACTCTCAAGTCCTTCAACGTCTATTTTACACACGGCTTCCTGGTGGTAAACCTTCATTTATTAGCCCTAGGGTTCGGTTTGCTTTAGGAATTTGAGCTCGTGTGTGGCTGGGGGACTTGAATTCGATCCCGATGGGCGTGGGCGTGATCGGGCACGAAGGATCGACCTTGATCGTTGTGGCCATCAGCCTGCTCATCCTGACGTGGAAGGGGCCGGAGGCCCTCGACGGGTCGAACGGCGAGTGAGCGGGACGGCGCGCAGCGATGGCGCAAGGGATATGGCCGGGGCGGGGATGGATCACGGTGGGCCTCCGTCATCGGGGCGTTGATCGGGATGGGCGTGAACACACACGCCCCTCCGCACAAGTTGAGCTCAAAACGTAAAACAGACCTTTGCCTGTTAGTCTTGAAAGTTCCGATTTGCCTCCACCTCTAAACCAAAGCTTTAGCTATTTGGTCAATGCAAATTCATGAAGCACATCAAAATTTACTTTAATTCTTACTGTTATATGTTTTGTGGGACACCCGCTACTCTTTTTAATTCACTCTAAAATTCATTCTTTCCTTGACGTTGAAGTCTCTCATTCTTTTTGGGCCGACCGCTACGGCACATCTCCCGCGATACCGCTGCCCGAAATCCAGATATTCGGCGGCGGCGCACACGCCGGCCGTCGCGTCGACATTCAGGATTTCATGATCATGCTGCCCGGCGCTGATGATTTCGACGAGGTCATGGAAATCACAACCGAAATCTATTTCGCCGCCGGCGATATCATGGCGTCCCGCGGCCGCACGGCCGGAGTGGCCGATGAGGGCGGCTGGTGGCCGGTCATGCGGGCGCAGCGCTGCCAGACCTCGGGGTCGGATCCAGAGCCGATATGGCTGTGCAGGCCGGTGATCTCCAGGTCGAATGCGGCGGCGGTTTCGAGCACCTTCTCAAGGTGCTCGTGCCAGATGCCGAAGCTGGCCGAGGGGCCGCCGACGTTGGTGCGTTGGCTGTGTCCCGAGCCCAGGCCGGGGTTGACCCGGATGCTGAGGGAGCCGCCCGGGGCGACGCGGCCGTCGACGGCCTCGCAGCGCCTCCCGTGGCACCTGCACCTGTTTGCGATCCCGCCGCTCGACGCAAACGTTCTCGGTGGTCACGACGACGCGCCGTGGGTGCTCCCCCCAGGGCCGCTCGGGGGTCGAGGCCAACCACTGCATGAGCGCCTCGAACGCGGAAGGCGCGCCTCGGATCGCGCGCACCTCTTCACCCGGCTTGCCCGCCTTGCGGTACGGCGTCGTCAGGATCGCCTCTCGCGCCACCAACAGCAGCTGAAATCGAAACCTGCGTTGCGCTCTTTCGCAGTGCCCACGACAAGAAAACCGCAACCTTCTCTTCCGTCGGTCTGGTAGAACCTGCCAAGGCGGACCTGAAAAACGGTTACTCATCTCGGGTGCTGAAACTCGTTGGCGTGGACGGCACCGCAGACGGTGGTTTCGCCGCTTTTGTCGATGTGACTGACAACAAAGTAATAAGTATCGATCGTGTTAATAAAATTGTATATACTGCTACATATACTGCTGAAGAATTTTATACTTATTTTGGTACATGCCATCCTATCTTATTTCCACAATTAGTTGTCTATAAATCAAAATCACTTTACATCACAATTCTCACACTTAATGCTAGATCTGAGCCTAATTTAAAATTTTATTTTTGTGCTCAACAGACATTTTCAGAAGATATAAAAATTTCAAGATTAAAAAAAAAGTTCACAATCGAATTTTATAAAAACCGAATTTTTTAGCGTTTCCTAATTTACAAAGAATATGGGAAATATAAACTTACAAACGTTAAATTTAGCTATAAAATATATGTTTACCCAGATTTAATTCAATGCAAGGTTTCAGAGCAAGACAAACACTGAAATAAAGCGTGCGTTTTTTAGCCAATCACAAACCATCTTTGCAGTATGAACGCATGCTTTTCCAATTATGCAAATTAGTGCAATGCGTGAGTGAATACTTGTCTCTAGACTGAGTTACACGTTGACTTATTGCTTCTGATTAGGTGACTTTTCAGACTTCAAAGCCGAGACATTATGTGATAAGCACCACAATGCACACCATTGAGTGCTGCAAGTTTGGCTACATTGTATAGCGCTAGGCCCAAAGGAAATAGAAATAGGCAGTACAGAAAAGAATGAAGTAATTCCGTCTGTGCAACTAAATTCAAAACAGAATGAGGAGGCGTGGAAAGGACTTCTGACATCCGTGGCGGAATTCCAACTTGTATTCTTTCCCCTTTTTTTCTAACTGTTAAATATACAATTTACAAAGCCATTGATCAGTTAGAGCAGCGCTTTCCGTACTGGGAGGCGCGCCTCCAATGGAGGCATGGACTAGTTTATGGGGAAGCGCGAGTATTAGCCAGGATTGACAAAATCAAATGAAATTGAAACTACTCAGTCACGCGAAATATCCGAAAACGTCATTTCAAATTTTTGAAAAAACTTGGGCGACGTTTGGTGTTGACCGGGCACTGGTCAAAAATAAGAAAGCCCGTTGCAGCGCTAGCCAAGCTGTGGAATTCAAAAGTTGACGCCTTCGATAGAAATTTTGTGTTAGAAAAAAACCGTGAATCATCCCGTAGATGCTGCAACATTTGTCGCTGACGACCAGCGAATGCATTGGCATGACCAGGCATTGTGGTTTGTGGCCACCACGAAACCTGCGCCCTGATCATCCTGACGCTCAGGCGAATCAGGACGAAACCGGCGAGAAATCCCAACAGGAAGCACAGCAGTGGTAGCCGTCCTTGCGAAATGATCTCGCGGTTGAACCAGTCCACTTCGGCCCGCCACCCTTCCTCGGCCAAGATTCGCCCGAATCGCTAGCGATTACTTGCTCATCTTGCCCGAGGCCGTGGGTCTACTTCCCGAATCCGGCCTGTGAGATGATTTTAAAGACGATTAAACCCGATTCAAAAACTAAATGAGATTCAATCGGTGCATGAGGTACATAACGATGTTCAACCGTATTTGTCGTATTGGAAGATTTTGATGAAAAAGGAATTAATCGAGCACTAACTGATTCAGTTGAAGAAACACTATTTGAAAAGACATTGGTCATATTGGGATTGTTGTTATTCTTTCGTTGTTGCATATTTCTGTAGTTTTGATTCTGGGAAACTTCGCTTCAAATTCGGACAGAGGAGCTGACGAGAAAAAATGATGCTGACGAGAGCAGAGACAGCGGAGTTTGCTATTTCTAGTCAAGATGCATTGCCACAGTTTGCTTAAAAAACGAGATTTGTCAATAATATCTAACACTAAAAGAATGACAGAAAACGACGGTTGCATACTAGACTCCAATTTTAGTCCAACCGGATTTCCTTTCTAAAACGTTCTTCTTCTTCCGTAGAGACCTCCTCTCGCTTGCCTGCCGGTCCGAGTCGACGAGAGGACGTGCGACGCTTTGGCGTGCCTGGGCGGGCACTTCCAGGCCGAGATGACATATCTACCGGCCGTCCGCCAAAGCACACAACGTGTTTCACTGCAGGAAAACACGGGCGGCGCTGTCCGGCTTCCAACCCGCCTAGGAGCGGCGAAGGTCGCGGCGGTAATTTTGTGCTGCGCAAGACCGCGTTCGCGCCTCGGGTCTAAATATTCCGGCTCCGCCCATTTCTATCCAGTCTTTTTTCTTTTCAGACCAGACAAATATCTCGACGCTTGGCTCTGTGTATGGGAAAAATGCGGGACGAAAATCGAACCGGTCGAATCCCATTTTTTTATAAAAGACGGATAGCACTCCTAATAAGTTGGCAAAGGTAGCTTTTTCGTCGACAATAATTCCTTCAACCTGGTGAAAAACGGGTAAATGTTTGTTGGCTCAAAACTATTTGGTGTCTCTGACCAATTATGTATACTACCCAGTGTTGATTGCATACATCATAAGGTGACAGATGGCTTCTCTTCTTTAATATTTCAAAACATGTCACCATTCTCTTTAGTCACAATAAGCAACAGCACCAAAGCAGCATGAAGGACTACCTGATATCATCCCCCATGCTTCTTCCAATTTGTACCAGTTATAGATAACATTGTAAAGTTCCATGAATAGGGTTTCGGCGTGGACGAACAGAGGTGACCTGAATGACGGCGATTGCTCCCGAACTGCTCTCAAAGATCAACGAGCGGAGGGTGCTGGAATATGTTCAGCAGCATGGTCCGGTATCCCGATCGGCGATGGCTCGGGCCAGCGGGATGAGCGGTCCAACCGTTTCCAAAGCGGTTGTTTCTTTGATTGAGCGGGGACTGCTGGAAGAAGCTGATCCTGATCCCACAGCGTTTGGCGGCGAGGGGTGCAGCCGGGGCGCCAGCGGTAGCTGAGGCGGTGGAGTCGGGGACAGCGTCGTCCGTTGAGGCGGGTGGTCCCGACGGCGCGATCGTCGCGTTCCGTGAGGTCACGTACCGCTACCCCGCCCAGGACGGCGCCGCCGGCGGCGTGGAGGACGTCTCCTTCGACGTTCCGCGAGGCCGACTGACGGTGCTGACAGGTCCCTCCGGCGCAGGCAAGTCCACGATCGTTTTTAAAACAGATCCTATCGAAACCCTTTGTAATAATACAGATGTAGTTTACATAAATAACAAAAAGCTATACAAAATTATCTTATTTATGAGTCTTTGATTTAATTAATCCCATTTAAAATGCTGCGATAAATTTACTGTCGTGTGGAAATTTCTCTTGCTTCTAGGCAATCATCAAAACATTTTGTATTTGTTGAGGACACAAGCCAGTGCAAATGCATATCCCCCGTTAAACTTTGAAGAAGCTAGAGCGCTGGCTGATGGTAATGATCCTGATGAAATCAGAACATCAGAAAATCCAGATCAGGCGCATCCCATCGTTGGAGTGGCAAACCAGGTTCAACAGATCCAGTCAGGATCCGACCAAGATGAAACAGCTGTAAGGATGGGATCTTCAAAAATATTAAGAATAACTCTGTGTGGCTCCAAATTTTTTGTATATTTTTACTACCGATAATTTTTGCTGCGGTGACAACAAAATCCAACCCCTAGTGCAAATGCTAGAATATGATTTTACTGGTTGCAACTTAATTTATATTGGGGAGAGCGAATAGAAATAAATTTACATTGTACACACTTCCTGTGGTGATTTTCCTGTCAGCTCCACAATGCAGCTTCTGCACCTTGTCTACAGCAGTTTCACCATATCGTCATTTATCGAGGGGACTACATTAGTGAACACAGTGCCTAAAGCACAAACTGTACACCATGTATCAACTGAAGTTATTGAAGTCATATTTATCTGCTTTCATGGCAAAAATATAGTTCTCCCAACGGCGCCCAGGGCGCCTTCTCAGCGGGAGAAACGACATGAGCAACAACAGAACGGTAGTGATCACCGGTGCCTCCAGCGGCATCGGCTTCGGCCTGGCCAAGGCCTTCCTCGCCCAGGGGTTCAATGTGGTGGGCAACGCGCGCAGCGCCGAGCGGCTGGAGAGATCGCGTGCCCGCCCACCGGCGGCGCGTGTGTCGTCGACGGCGTGATGTACCCGAACGGCGCGACCGACGTGCCCGCGCCGGACGGCTGCAACACGTGCACCTGCGACAACGGGAATGTCACCTACTGCACCGAGATCGGCTGCACCCCGCCGCCGAGCGCCTGCTCGGTCTTCGGTGAGTCCTACTCCGAAGGCTGGGCGCCCGACCCCGACGGCTGCAACACCTGCGTCTGGTAGCCTGTGTAGCATGATACATGAGCTGTTTAAATATGGTGGGATTTGAAATTAAAGGTTAGATACTGAAAATTGTGACAATTACTTTAATGAAAGGTCCAACCTTCACGTGTTTCATAATTAACATGCTTTCCCTTTTTCAAAATGCTTGCTCATTTTTGCTCAGTGACAAACGAAAAATCGATCGCTACCATACAGAAACTAAAAAATTCCTGGGCTCAAAACAAGTCGGGGTGGTGCTTTTCGTGGGCACGGGTGCTTTGGGTTGGGGCCTGTCGAAACGGTGGGCCTTGTTGCGGCCATAGAGCATGTAGACTTTTAGAGCTGAACCGCCGCCAGCTTCTGCCCCAGTCATGAACGTATCTATATGAATTTCGAAACCGTGATCCGTCAACAATTCTCGGACTTCAGCAAGGTTCTCGTCGCCATCTATTTCCATGCTGATTTGGGCAATTTTGGGCCAGTCCACAGCAGAGGTCATGAGCATGCTTTAGAGCGTATACTTGTTCTTCTTCAGCCAAGCACCTCAATAAAATCTGTGAAGGCATCTTCCTGCACAAAATATCTTCAACCAACACATATGTTAGACATCTTTTCCTGAACTTAAACTTCTCGGATGGTGAATACGTGGCAGGGATTTCTTGATACTTTAATAAATTGACAATAGGTTGCATCCAAGACATGGTCCTTTCAACTAAATGTAACCAGTCCAGTTCCAGTTCGTCCAGAACGGTCAGTGCTTCGGCCAACTGCCCCTTGCCGCCGTCTACGAACAAAACGTCGGGCATCGGCACCTCACCCTTCTTGATGCGTGCATAGCGGCGTTTCAGCGCCTCTGCCATCGCTGCATAGTCATCACCGCCACTGGCGGGTGTTAGATTAAATCGCCGGTAGTCGCTTTTAAGCGGGCCGGCCTGGTTAAACACAACGCAGGTCTATTAGCTGTCTAAAATCTGACATCAACCGATACAAACATTAACACCATAAAAACTGGCCTCTTTGAACAATAATCGAGGAAAGAATGAACTGTTATGAACAGTGTTAATTAAAATAACAAATCTTCGAGGGAAGATGAAGATAAAACTAAATAAAAGATAAAAAGAAGTAAATAGTATTAATATTTTTGTTGAGGAATTATTTTATAGCTTGCAGCCGATTTTAGTTGTCCGACATAGGGCTTAAGTTGCTTTTTGGTCTTCGCTAGTTAAACCGGGAAGTTGAAAAGAAGCTACCACATTGATATTTCAACCGAAAAAAAAAAAATACCATCTAAACTGAGAGTGTAGAGTAATTTGGAAACTAATCTACCAAGATCAGGGAAGATAAAATTAGGTGATTTGGAATTCATTTATTTATGTAGGAAGGATTGAGTCAAAAGTCTGCGAATAAACTGAAAGGTTATGACGATCCAAACCATCTGTCAGAAGGTAGCCCTGATCGCCAAGCACAAAGTTCAGGAACCGCTTGAAGTGATCCTTTCTGCAAAATGGCGGCGATGACGACGACGATGAGCCGAGCAATGGATGCACGCTCTCATGCACGGACTTCGACTCGGCCTTGAAACGGTCGCGGTGTGCAGGTTGCTTCCACTGATATTGCAGCATCAAGGCAATGTGGTATCGCACGTTGAACTTTGTCTAGCTGCACTTAACAGTACTGTTTTGTCTACATCTAAATCATTGTTTCTGCAACAATGTTTTGAAAAAAGTAGCTTAGGTTCTGTAACTGTTCCAAGTAAACTATAGAAGAACACATACGTAGAATATCTATACAGGTTGTGGTTATCTTAACTGGTCTTAACAGTGCTCTGTGCTGTAAAAGCAGAGTTGGTTATAGAGGGATCGAAATTTCACGCCACTCAGTATCTGATTGATAGTTCTGAATTTTGAAATTGATTTCTGAGATCCTGTCAAAAATTTTTCAGGAAGATCAAGAGGAACTGGATAATTGTTTCGTTAGACTCTTAAATATTTTCTTTCTGGAATATTTCCTGAAGTATGTTACGTTTTCAAACTTCGTGTTTAGTCTATTTTTTGACATATAAAAGTTACAAAAACTTGTAATATACGAGCAAAAAATTGAAGAATGTGTTAAAAATTGGAACTCTAGTTTATTCCAAACCTGCGATCCACGGAACGAAAATGCCTTTTGGCCATTGCTTGTTTTCATTCGTTGAGCAAGTAAGTCAGTCTCACTATTTCTCAAATATACGATTCCCCGTGTCAAGTTTCTCGTGAGCAGAGAAGCAATCGCAACATGAAAGCGATACCTCCTTATTTCTTTGAAAAAGTCTTGGAGGCCCAAGGTTCAGAGACTGAGGGTTTAGAGAGCTTTGAAGAATGTCGTTGATTCGTGATTGTAGTTTAATATTCATATCCAATAACCATACGTCTCAATTTCTTATAGGGCGTTGGAGTCATCAACAAGAATTGTATATAACTTGCATAATTAGAAATATTATTGCTTTTGCTCACCGATGTTCCATTTATGTAGACACTGATTTGTTTAACCAATTGTGTATTACACAATTTTCATAGGATAACCCCTCTGCTGCACATGGTTTTCCATTGTTTAATAGTTTTCACTATTTTTAGTAGTTTTTTGAGTTGCGTTAAAAATTCGGGACCCCTTCTCCTCTTTCGCTGGCAGTGGCTGCCTTCAAGCCTTGCCCGCGTTTATTTGAATTTTGGCCTTTTGTACAATTTTTTTTTAATAACTGAACTCTAACTAAATCTTTCAAGTAGATCAGATTTTGTTACTTTTTACTACAGATCATATCCATGTTAGAGTCTAGTTTGATACTGTTATTGCATTGACTGACTGGATCAACAGTTGCAGAACATCAACAATAATGATTAAACCCACACTAATTGAGATCTCCTCCCCGCTCCAAGTCCTTAAAATTCTAAAGTGTCAACTGTGCGTTACCGAAAATGATCTGTGTTTCAAAAAGGGTGTTTTTTTTTTAATTTCACACAACACCAAAATAGAAAAAAAGATTTCACAAAATGTATCGAAGTTACAGAAGAAACAAAAATCTGCTGGCGCTGATCGCCTTTTACCTCGGCTTTCCACTGGGGGTTATCTTCTTCGGGGCGAGCGGTTATGGCGTCGTGCTGTTCTTTTTCGGCGTCGCCGAGAAAGTGTCCTACCACCTGGATTCCGCCGCCTTCAAACGCCAGCAGAACCTGGAAAATGACGTCAAGGAACAGCTTGCCGTCCTGCTCGATGCGATGATCGCAATGTCCATTGCGGACGAGATGCTGGACAGGTCCTGAATCCCGCCACGTGCCCCAGCGCCCGGGCTTTCGGTATGCGCCGGCCGGCGCGGCCGATGACCAGCGCAATCTCGCCCTCGTAGTCCAGGGTGTTGGACTCCCTGGGCCGGATCATGGTCTCGCCATGGGCGACCTGGGCGCTGGCAAAGCGCACGAAGATGGTGGGGAACCCTTCACCGCCGCGGCCCGTTTCTTCCTGATGGGCCTTGTAGTTCAGGCCCACGCACAGGCTCATAGTTTATTTTGACTTAGTTTAATATCCCCCTAAATGCTCCTTAAAAGCATCACCTTAATACCCTTAGATTGCACAGTAGCAATAGTTATAGCAGAATTAGTATCAGTATGTGCATACCACTTTTGGTTTCTTAAACTTCCTCTTCAACTCACGCTGAAAGTTTCAGCTTAATACACACCATCCACAGTTTCTGAAGCATTTCTGATCTGCTCGCCTGACAACCTGTGTGGATCGGCACGCTGGCCAACGAACACGGTGGCCGGCATCTGTTGGTGTCTTGGGAAGTCACGCTGGACAACGCCGAGGTGTTGCCATCCGTGGGCGATCCTTCGGAGTTGTTGCGAAACCTTCGTCGTGATCATGGACAATCCAATCCCGCGGTTTGGACGACGCGACTCAGCGTGCGACCTCCTCACCATTACCCAAAATCTTGGCAGGACGAAGACACGATCCTCGGGGACTTGAAAATTGTTTGTTTTTTCCCCATATCCTATAGCCTGTAATGTTATTTTAAATGAAGCATATTTTTCTTTATTAAAACAACATTCACCTGCAACACGTTCAGCGATTCTTGCAAATACGTATAATGCTTCGAGGCACATTCCCAAACATGTAGTTAAATAAAAAAAAACAACCTCAGGTTCTGTAATGGACTTTAATAGAAATTCTAATGGAATAGAAAATTGTTTGCTTAATTGGTTTCTTTCTGCGTGCGGAGAGCTTCTATAATTTCGCAGCATATGTTGAGAGGGTTTCTGACTTGCGACCCTATGGGGGTAAATCTCTTCTGGAACAATCCCACGGAGAATCATTTCTTGCTCTGTTTTCCAATCGATTCGAGCAAGGACTCTATATACAAGATTAGCAGGAAGCGGCCTTGTCGCCCCAACGACAACTCTCCCTCTTGCGCATCATTCACGAGCTAGAGGCCTGTACGTATATATCATTATGCAAAATCCATCTTAATTTTTTATTAACAGTCACATACCAATAATGAATAAATAAATGATAATGCTGAAGTATAAAAAAGAGAAGTCTAAATCTGCAGAAGGGTAGCTTAGTTCTGTGAGGTGAAGCAGAACATCAGAAAAGCATAATGTGAGGGATGAATAATTCACTCAGTCGAGGAATATTTTAGCATTCTCTTCTATAAAAATTCACATGGCAGGTGACCTGATTTACATAAAAATGACGTCACTCACATAATTTTTTTTTTTCTAAAATTATGGCTCTAAATGAATTCTCTCAAACTTCTGACCTCTCTAGATCGTTTTTTAGGCCAGAATATTTCAATAAGCCAATTCTCCCAAAAAAATATGGAGCCATTTTCGAGAAAAAATACATGTATAAATAAATAAACATACAATTATTGCTCGTTTGGTAAAGATAGCATATCTATTTCGTGCGAAGGCAGCCAGCACACGGAAAAGGGCTGTAAAGACATGGAAGTTCTTCGATGGGCCAGTGCGAGATTGGTACGCTCAAAGGGCTAACCAAAGTGGTCAACCGGTTGCACGATCGCGCGCAACTAACAGCCAAACCGTAATCTTGGAACGCTATACGCCCAGTTGGTGGCGGTACTTGTTCGACATGCTTGATCGAGGCGAGAAGGTAAATCTGCTCCTCCGACAAGTTGCAAAATTTGGTTGAAAATTTGTTTTCCATTTGTATTTTGTGAGCAAGCTCCTCCTGATTTTTTCTGAAAGTTATGACAAAACAAAAAATTGCGATGAGCTAAGAGGAAGACGGTGCTCTCCCCCGAAATCCCTGAGATATTTTGAATATGTTGGCATTTCTTATTCAAATTTATAATAAGTTTTTTTTTATAAATAACGTGCCATCTGAAAACATTGATTTTGCATTTTCTGTCATAAAGAATGATTATAATAGTAATAGAAAAAAATTAGACTGAGACCTGAATAAGCAAAATGGTATGTCCAATATTTTGGCTGTAAGGACAACATGTGAAAAGATGAATCTTAAATAAGAATCTTTACGTGAGCCTGGTCGTCCCAGTGGCGCTAATTAACGAAATTGTAGGGAGGGGAATAAACTTCAAAAATCTAAGAAGGGGGGCAGTTTTGTTGTTGTTTTTTCCAATGGAGCTGAACCCAACACCGAGAGCGAGCCCAGTAACGACTACTAAGTGGTTTGTGGTAAAACTGAGAATGATAAATGCCAGTGCGTAGAAGCCAAAACCTGAAAAGAATTAAAACGGAGAAAAAGAAAATTAAGAAGCAGATAAAAATTTGCCAGAAAATTCTAAGCATACACCACATGGATGTTTCTTGCTACACAAACAATTTAGCGTTTCTTAATACATATCAATAGCAGGTCCAACCGGCGCGCCGGCAAGTTCCGGGAAGCCGAGAAGACCGCCTCGCGCGCGGCCCTGACAGAGGCGCTGACGGCGCTGCCCGCCGCCACCCGCATCCGGTCGGAAACCCTCCCCGCCGATGACCTCGCCCGGCGCAGCGTGATCCTCGAAGGCACACCGGCCGAAATGATGGCGCTGGATGCCGCGACCTCCAGCGACGTGATTGTCGAGCCGCTGATCCTGCACGAGCGCTCCAATATTTCTTCGCGTATTTCTACGCAATCTGTGTGGTACCAACTATCACAGAAATCGTATTCCACCCAGAAAGCCATTTTTTTTCTCCCACAAAAACATTTGGCTGTATTTGAAACTTCCTACAATGATTCCTCTTTGTCATCAAATTTTCCCCCCATTGCTACAAGTTTCTGATTGCATTCTTTAACAGACGACAAGGATGGCATTGTCAGCTTGGCGAGGAAGACTTCTCTTCTTCTTCTTGGGCAGCGTGGGCTTCTTCACGACGGGCGGCTTCGGCGTCTGCTGGCCCTGCTGCGTCGGCGACCCCTGGGCTTCGTTCTGCCCGCGCGAGCCTTGCGCCTGCGCGGAGCGACCCGCACCGCCCTTGCCCTCCTTGCGGGTGGCCTGGTCGGGCAGCTCGGTCGGCCGCGCCGCGGCTTCCGCGTCCTTCGTCTTCGTGGGCGCCTTCGTGCCCCCATACGTTCCTAAATTTTCAAATCTTTGGAAATTCATTTTTTCACCAACAGTTTAACGTAGAAAACTAAAGAAATTGGTATATTCCAATTCTGGGCTATTTTTTATTCAAATTTGCTACCATATTCTTCCATAGTCTTTACATACAAATATATATAAAGCAACGAATTTGATTAACTACTAACTCTACACTGAGCTTTTACTACAGTAACTTCACACGGCATTATTTTCGTCCACAACACTGCATCGTTGTTTTTTTGCATTTTCATTTCCTGCTGCTTTTTTTGTTTTTCAAGATCTAGAATTCTACTTTCTAGTTCTTTAGATTGAATTGATAATGTATTTTTTTCTTCATTTATCTTTGTTAATTGATCATCTAATACAGCTGATTTTGCAAATATTGATTTTTTCTCAATTTCAATAGTGGAAATTGTTTTTTCCAGAGATTCTCTCTGTTCGGATAATCTCTTTTTAGAGGTTTTCTCGGCGTCCGTAAGGAGGCCGACATGGTAGTGGTCTGCCTTTGAAAATCTGCTCCATCGGTTATGAAGGTTTCGGGCCCATTTGGCAAGGAGACTTTTGATGACGAAGCGACGGCGGCGTCACACGCCGGAACAGATTGTGAAGAAGCTGCGAGACGCGGAAGCGATGCTGAACAGCGGCAAAGACATGGCTGCGGTGCTACAGGCTCTGGAGGTCAGTGAGGCGACGGATCCGACTGTCAAATCGGCCCTGATGATTTTTTTTATAATGCAAAAATTTACGTTACAGGCTCAGTCTTCTTTTAAATTGACTTACAACTGAAAAATTGTTCATAAGTTTTTCAATTATGTTTTAAAATTCATAATAAGACTTTTTATTTACATTTTTTATTACTTTTAAATTTTTCATTTGCTTTTTTGCTTGGTTACCAACTTACTTGCTTTGACTTTATTACTTTGGCTTGAGCTTTCATTTGAGCCCTTAATCGAAGAGTTTGGTTCCATGTAAAAGAGGGGCTTGTTGGGTGGAAGAAGAGATTGATTTTGGCAGCCAACACACATGAGGAGTTTCTGTTTATCAACATTTATTGAGATGATTGATGTTTGAATCCGCTATGTTGGAAAGGATAGAAAATTGAGGGTCATTGTTGATTTCATTTTTTATTGGGAGCAATTCTATCCAGAACTATGTCTAGATGAGGACAAGTATGGCCGCAGAATCCTAGACTTGTATGTTGGCTACAGCGACCCCTCACTCAGCCGCTACATCAGGCAGTTCTACGCCTTCACAGTCATTGACGAGTCAGGTTTCCAAGAGTTGGAAAACGTAATAAGGTAGAAACAGGAGGAGAAGTATCGCATGGTATAGGAACGGCAAACGGAAGGAGATTATACTGCGATTGATGAGTTCAGTGGGGTGGTGATTGCGGAGGTCCAGATTGAGCATTTGGAGCCCTTCAAATGTGCACAGCCATAGTTCGTTTTTATAGCGCACGAGGTCCATAATCACGTTGGTCGTTAGTCCGTTCTGTACTTTAATACGTCGCACTATTTGACGGTTTTTTACCTGGTAAAGCCCCTTACCTGGACTTCCCATCCAAATATGTCCGTCTCTGCCGGCCGCGTAGGAGTTGATTACGCACTTTTCCTTCTTTCCGTTTTCATCGTATCATACCAAGCTAGACGACGATCCCTTGTCTCCAAGGCACAAAATGAAATTATTAAATCGTCGTATTAATAATCAAAAATCATGAAAATTTGCAATGTTTGTCACAAGCTTTCTGCAACAGGTGAGGATCACATAGATTGTATTCAGAAACGAAGCATAGAGTTAGAAGCTGAAGATTTCAAAAATAGTATTCCTGAAAAACTAAATCTTTCTAAAAACGATAAAGAACTTTAAAATCTTTGATAAAAATATGAAAAATATGTTGACATTCTATAAGTAGGACTCTTGTAAAGAAAAGACTATAATAACAGAACAGCATAACCATTTCATTCCCTAATAGACGTTCATTCCAAATATTCGCTATTCAGACGATAGAGCCTACTCCTCACTCCCCCCCCAATGGTCCCAGATACGACCTCAAATAACATCCCTTTCCTTTGTTTCTCATCTTGTAACACATCGTACCTTCCCCCATGATAAATTCCTCCACTGAAAGTTCCCCCAACATATCCCCATCTTCTCAACCCCTTCCCCCAACCAAAAAGACCCTCCCGAAAACGTCTGTACACTTCCTAATAACCATTACTATGACTGGTCAAAGTTTGTAACTTGTAGCCCCTTCCTCGGGGACTGTGGGGGAGTCAATCGTCCCCAAAGAGATAGTTATAAAGTTTTTTGACTACGTTGAATACAATGGCTGGCCTTTCGTCTACAATTACACAGACTGTTTCACGGTCTCATCGTCATCCCATGTTAGAAAAAATCGGGAAAGACATCGGTGTGGGTAAGGAAGTGCCCTCAGGGAGTGTCGGCTTAAAAATTGGATTGATTGCTCGAGGCCTTGCGGACATCTATATAGAACCGGGTCCTTATACCAAACTCTGGGATAGTTGCGGGCCGGAAGCCATTCTTCGGGCAGCGGGTGGACAATTTATGCCATTATAAAAATAATTTTTTATCTTTATTTTAAACTTTTCTCTTTTGATTATGTTTTGACCTTCTCCTGAGAATTTTTCTGGTCATGTTTTTTTTTTCAGTCTGATGACATATTTGATCGTGGCAGGCTTTATAAGAAGAACAGGCAAATGGATTTGACGAATAAATGTGTTCAGTATCCCATTGAATCTCAAAATCGCTGCTTGGAGGAGCTAAATATCACTAGTATGTGCCCTTCAGAAGGGCGTCCAATGCTGCCTTTTGAGGAGTTTGAACCTCATGTACATGTTTTAAAGGGCATGTTTGTTTTAGTCAGACCAGGAGATGACAACATTGCAACTTGGTTAGGATATACATAGGAGAACACTATTCTTGATCTAGAATCTACAATTTTCGGCCATTTTTACGTATCATGGTAGAAACCTACTGGAGGGAACTACACAAACCACTTAACTAAGCGTTGGCGCCATCTCTTCTTTTCCCTTTACCTCCGGATTTGTTACCAAGTCATTGACGACTGCTTCGGCAAGCGATGCAGGCCTGGTTCTCACCTGGTTCCTGCTGATGGCAGCATCTGCCGGTGTTTTCCTTCACGCAGGAATTAAATTTCCCTGGTTTGTGTTCTTTCAAAAAGACAGTGGGCTGCGCCCACCTGAGCCACCCTCAACGATGATGATCGCCATGTGGATATTTTCTTTCCTCGTTTTGACGCTTTCAGCGTTTCAGAACTTTCTGAATTTTGAGATTGATCCATGACATTTGCTTTATTTACTTTATATCAGCAGTCTTTCACTGTAGGATGTGTGCTTGTATTCAAGTCAAAGAACATTTTGAAACAAAATTAATTATTCATCGTCAGCAATTTTCTTATTGTTAATAAATTTCTCAAGATTATCTTCAAGTATTCGTTTGATTAAAGGGTGAATTCAATTGACCTGTGTGTTGCGGTAGTGCTCTGGTGGATTCTCAAACTTCCAAAGTTCTTCCGACTCGAGTTCCTGTTAGCTATGGTTTCTTCAAATACCCTTGCACTACCACTAGTGATAATCGAGCCCCTCTGTCGCAGCTCATCTCTGGCGGATGTACAGTATGGCTCCAATGGTGAGTTTAATTGTCTGGCACGTGCCACTGGGTTCATTTTCATCTACACACTGCTATGGATCCCTTTATTGTTATGAGAAGTCCTGAAGTATTTTCAAAGAAGTGAAGGAGCCGCAACACTCCAACTGCTACCGCTCCAACAAGAGCAAAACTTGACAGCAAAGTGATTATCATATGAATTCTTAACAGAGTTCTGCTTGCTTTTCTTCCTATGAAAAGAGCTACAAATCCTCCGATAATGATCGGTACCCCCGACCATGCTCCCGTGAAGACGTCAACAAGGGTGTTATCACAAGCTCCGATGAAGAGGTCTGAGCTTAAGACTCTGTTGAGATTGAAAAGTCAGACTGGGTTATATTTAGCTAAATTTACTAAAACTATTTAAGTACATGTCTTGGTATAAGCATAGAATTGGGGCTGTTGAGAAGGAAACATGTTAAGAAAACAGTTCTTGCTTCATAATATGCAAATCAATTGTAGCTAATGCATTTTGACTACAGTTCCAATAACATTTATCCCCAACCTCACTGATGTTTTGGAGTGAAATTTTGTTAGAGTATAACTTTACAATTGTTCATAGACCTGGTATATTAATGGTTTTACCTGATGCTCTTTCGAGATTATATCCATCTCATTTTTGGGAAGAAAATGATGGAGTACTTTGTCCTCCTGTAATCAGATCGTTACTTAACATTGAGGTTGATGATAGTTCACCCTCTGATAAACCGTTTAATCAGATGAAAGAATTTATTTCTCAAAGGCTTGAGACTGGCTCACGTCGAGCTGACCCGCCCCAGCCTGGTGGCCATGGCCACCCACGGCAGGGGCGGACCCGGCCGCTGGATCCGGGGCAGCGTCGCCGAGCGGGTCCTCAGGCGTTGCCGGGCTCCGCTCTTGCTCCGCAACCCGATCGCGCCGAGCGCCGCGAAGCTCGGCCGCATCCTCGTTCCGCTGGATGGCTCCGAGGACGCAGCGGCGATCCTGCCGCTCGTCGCCTGGGTGGATGATCACTTGACACAAATTATCAAAAGGGTTTGTGAAAAGTATCTTCTTCTATTAGAAACAATCCTAGCGTTCGGCATAAGATGAACAAAACAGTAATTTTCAAAGGTATATAAACTGATGAATGGATTTCAAAGTCTTGAAATTTTTTTAGATTTAATACTCCTTGTGTACAGACATTTGTTTCACCGAATTCTGAAGATGATTTAGCTATTGAATTAATACTCGTTTGGTGCCGATCCGAAGTTCGTCACGCGGGACGAGGTGACCGGCGACCATCTCGACCGCGAGCGCCAGATCTTCCGCGATCAGGCGCTCGCCGAGGGCAAGCCCGAGAACATCGTCGAGCGAATCGTCGAGGGCAAGATCGGCAAGTACTACTCCGAGTGCTGCCTGATGGAGCAGGCCTTCGTCAAGGATCCGGACAAGACGGTGGGTGACCTGGTCACCGACCGGATTGCTACGATCTCTGGTTTGAGGAGAACTAGAGACTGGAGAATACTATAGTCGGCAATTTGTCAAATGCAGCCGATAGCCAATACAAAACTGCATCGATATCAATCCATGATGCCTGCCTTTAGCAGTGCGTTTTTATATCTTTCCCTGTCTTCGTTTTTCATGAAGTGTCGTTCAACAATCCAAAAACTCAAATCATATGAGTTGAATTTCCGTCGAAATTCGCCGTTGCGCTTTCTGTTAAGGATCTTATTAATTGTTAAGCGAAGGACTGTCTTTCGAAGATAAATTTGATGAAATGATGGATGGACTTCTGGGTTTCATTTGTTTTGGGGGGCTTATTTCGGACTGAGAAACCTTTTCCTAGCTCAGTTATCTTCTATGTGTCGTCTCCCCTAGTCGCATAATATTTGTAGGCATAAATATATAATGAGTCGGAAGTAATAGATTTCAGATTGGCTGTGGAGGATTTAGACTCCTAGTGACGCCCCTGGTTGTGCCAAGTACTTTTACTTTTTACTTAAGTACGAGAATCAAGTCCTGTAGGAAATTTTTTACTTTAGTATGCGTATCAAGTATTCCTCCAAAATTCTACTTAAGCCATAAATATTTTTTAAACGGTTCTTGTGTCTCAGGAGTCATCCTTAAGGATTTAGGATAACAAGTCAAACATTAGCATACGTAACAAGGAATTGAGGAGGGGGCAGCCCCCCTTGAAAGTGTTTGTCGATGAGAACGGCACATTTGTTCCAATTCATGACCCCTCGCCTGTGCCTGGCGCGGGTCCGCCTCTGGTAAGTGACCGTGTTGTGTTTACTCCAGGCTCCGAAATGACCTCTGTGTTCGTTGACACATCAGTGGAATATCCCCGGCAACCGTGGGCGGGTGAACTGGTTGGCCACTACCTGGTAGGCACCGCCGATGGTCTGGCCGCCAGACCATCGGCGGTCTGTGAACCGCGCAAAAACGAAAGTTATCGCAGAGAAAAGCGCGTATTGCAGAACACCGTCCCGGCATTCTGAGGATTTGCGGATGTTAGCCGATTGCCTTCACCGCGTTTCATCGACAAAATATCAACATTAACGCGACAAATGAGGCCCCCATGACCGAGTCCACAGGCAAACGCCGGATCGTTTCTTCCCGCCATCTTGCCGAAGGCGACGGAAGGGAAATGTCGGAACTTAAGATCCAAGTAAGATAGCGACTAAAGGTGATATTGATTGTGCTGGAGCATCTGTTCCAGCCAGTCTCAACACTAATCATCCTTAGTGTAGTTCTCAGTGCTTTATTTTTCTTTCTTCTTGTTTTTCGTGTGCCATGTGCCTGGCCGTTTTTTTTTTTTGTTTTTTTTTCGCATCTACGTTGCATTATTGGTATATTTCTGGCCACTACTTTATAGGTCAGTTTCGACCCTATTATAAATGAACCCAAACGAAAAAAAAAAAGATCGGAGACCAAGCATTATGGTTTCCCAAGTCAATTTTCTCGTCCCGTTCCCATTCCCACAATGGGCATAAGCGTCTAATGAAATATATGCTGTAGCTTGCTCTAGAAACATCTACAACCCCGCCTTCTACTGAGAACCATTCCCTTGAAAGGAACTCCGTAATCAGAGTCGACAATATCTGGTGTTGTCAAATCAACTCACGCTATTTTGGTTACTTGCTTTATGCTATCCTTTACAGCAGGCACACTTTCACCCATTTTGAATACATTTTCGTACCTTTTGCTTTCTTTTGAAGCAGGTGCCCTCTCAGCAGGTTTAATTTTTTACACTTTCTGTATATTTGTTGCTTTCTTATTTTCTTTTTCCTTTCCTACGCAGCAGGCATACTATCTTAATATTGTGGTTGCTTTCTTTATACTTTCCTTTGCAGCATGAATTTCCACTGGCCGCCCGACGATCACGCGGCGTGGCCGCTGGTCCAATTGCCCGCCGCTATGCGCCACCAGCCGCTGTAGGAAACGCTGCCCCAGATCCTCGAAGCGGAACGGCTTCCCGAAGATCAGCGCCCGCTCGAACGTCGCGCTGGCCGCCACCGTCTTGAACGATTGCACGAAGCGGCTGTCGAGCGGAGAATCGAGATATTCGCCAATCGCCCACGGTCCGGCCTCATGGTTTTAAATATTTATTTAAGTTTTAGATATTTTCCTGATGAAAAGTCTTTCGAAACTAACAGAGGATTAGGAAGGAACTGTAATGCTAATTATTGGATTTGTAGTTGTAAGCTTCAATTCCTTGAAGATTCAAATACGGCCTCAGATTTTCTCAGAAACCAGTATTCTTTTTTTTTATTGAAATCAAAATACTTTGATTACAAACTGTTGTTCAAAATTATATTAGAAATTCTGGTACAATCAGGTGGTAAAACAGCTTTTGAAAGATCTCGCTAGGCTCGATGGGCCCCAGAAACCTAAGGTACCGGTTACAGATTCGGCGCTCTGCTTTCTGGAAGGGGTACTGGACTTGTCTAAACAGGAGGATTTGACAGTCATGACTGGGATTAGATTTGCTATAGCTTTTCTCTGCCGTATCTCTGAATGGGGGTTTGGAGAAAAGCATGCAGTCAAATGGCGGTCGATTACGTTCTTTCTTAATGAAGACTCAATTATTAAACTTAATAAAGAAATGGCAAGTGAACAAATTAATAGTTTTTTAGATGCAGTAGAGGACAAACTAAATGACAAGGAAGTGCAAGTTGAAAGTGTAGTCAAAAGCCTTCGAAACAAATTAATTGAACTTTCTAAGAACAATTTTACTGTTAAAAACATTTTCACAAAAAAGAAACTCAAATCAAATAAAAATGAATGGTTTGATCTGCAGAATCAGTTATTGTCACTTTGAAAGTCGCTGAAATCACATCCGTGATATTGGGGGCCTGAAATGTGGTTTTACACTCTGTTGAATCTGCTAGAGCGATGGCCGATCCTGCACTGGTCTGCTCCCACTTACAATTATATTGACCATCTACAGTGACACTGCTTGTTGCGTCTAAGGTGACATCATCAAATTCCAATACCTGTTGGTCTGTCCCCGCATTTGACAATACCACTTTAAAACAAAATACAGAGCTTTTTGAACGTCATCAAGGATAAAACCAGCCCCAGTCTGGGTAGTAGCGTTTATATAATCCCCTGTTCTTGTGTTTGTTTCTATATTGGAAGGACCCACCATCAATTAGAAGTGAGGCTATTGGAACACGAATCCTGTATCAAACAACGCAAAGAAGCTACGCAAAAAGCCTGAGGCCTTTGATTCCACTTTGGCTTAACACGTCTGTAACAACCGCCCGCGGTGCCGATCAGCTCGAGGCTGTCGCGCACGATGCGGTCCGCCGCGGCGGTCTCACCCGCCCCAGCCAGCCCGTCGGCAATCATGTAGTTCACGATGAGCCAGACCGGCCCGCGCCAATAGCGCTTGCCGTCGTAGTCTGGTGCGCCGGGGTCGTGGCTCGGCACCATGTAGCCCGCGTGTTCGGCAAGCTGGCCGATCCGCTGCGCGATGGCCGCGGCGCGCGCCTCTGGGTGACAATATCAGAAGGCTCTTGTTGGATCGAGGAGAATGGTTGCAGCGAAGAACGATAATCGAAAAAATTAATTTTTAAACATTAATCAAGTAATTATTAATTAATCACGTTTTCATTTAGTGATTCGTATAGGTTCATTGATTTGTTTATTGACTCATTCCTTGTCCAATTTGGGTACAATAATAACCATCATATAAATGTAAGAGCAAGGAAACTCCACAACATCAGGTCCGGAGCTTGCAAAACTTTCTTATTAGAAACGACTGAGGCACTGGCACTTACCAACTTCCGAGGATACACCCGCGTAAGCAAGTCACAGGTTAATAAGAAACAGGGAGGATTGGCAATATTCATGAGAAATAACATATCTCACAAAGTGTTGAGTGGATATGATTATCTTTATGAAGAGATGGTTTTTGAATTCCTAGTAGTGGAAACAGATTTATGTAGTAAAAGCACGATGTTAAAAATTGTTCTTTATCAACTCTAACTCATTCACTTGCTGATTGATATTAAACTTAAAATTCTCTAAAAAGTTCATACCAAGCAAGCCATAGCCAACATGATTTTCTATTACCAGCACTTCAAAATTACGAATACGTTG
This sequence comes from Alatinidae sp. Z8VKAUB7J3, assembly GCA_010016025.2. Classification (NCBI taxonomy): domain Eukaryota; kingdom Metazoa; phylum Cnidaria; class Cubozoa; order Carybdeida; family Alatinidae; species Alatinidae sp. Z8VKAUB7J3. Next base: position 239,299,459 of record JAAAKM020721499.1, read on the forward strand.
TTGTCCGACTTGAAACGACTCGAGTTGATAACGCTGCGCTTCAACAACGCCATTAGCTGTGTTTACTTCTAGTGTGCCAAGGTAATTGGCAGGGCTAGAAGTAAAGAGCGATTATAAAACTTGAAATGAACGGAGAATAATCCTGTATATAAGTAGTTGGGGGCTGATAAAAGGAGATTCTTGTTGTGCATTAAATATTAAAAAAAAACAAGTGTTTTAACTGAAAGAAGGAGCAATGCTAAAAATTAAAACGAACACAAATTACTCCGTATATGAAAGAGTTTGTTCCCTCCTCAGTGCCCCGCTCTTTACGCTAAAGTTTGACTCTGAAAAGGAAATTGGACAAATGGAAGGTTCTAGGAAACTTTTGACAAATTCTAATAGAGCCCCAAACATTTGCAATCAAACAATATATGCGAGTGAAATTTTCCAGAAACGTTAGCTTCAAAATTCTCTACTATGCTCTAGGAAATTGCTTTTGACGAGGCCACAGCTATAAACAGTGTTATGGTTAGGAAAGATGCTTGAATTCATAATTTCAAGTAAAAATTTTCTCAACTGCCACCAGCCACCAAGTAATCCTGCAGCTGGGCAACGTCCAACTCAAGCGGCAGGTTCCCCATGTTGACGAGGGTGTGCTCTGGGGTTAACTCCACGTGGTTGTGAACCCGGAAAAGGTGGCGAACAACTGCAGTGTGCAACTTCGAGCGCGCGTGCTTCCAAATGGCCTTGTTGCGGACGTTCTTGGTTCGCTGGATGAACGCGTCCTCCTGCTGCACATCAACTTGGTGGTGGGTTCTAGGGAAGAAACGTTTATACGGAAATTTCCAGGCGTTTGAAAAGGTTGATTTTCTATAATATGCATTTTTATATTGAAAGATACTAAATGCTTCTATTTTTAATTCAATGAAAATGAATAACTTCTAGTTATCTTTTGATGAAGGATGAAGTGGGCAAAAGCTTGTGATCTTAGCAATGTCTCAAAATTAGGAAATATTAAAGAGGAAGTGTAGTGATTTTTCAAAATTTTATTAGCCACTCCAGGCATATGTTACCACCCTTTATCCTGCAAAACCAGCTGCCAAACCGTATTTAAGAAATAAATACAAAACTCAGATTTTTGATTCTCTCTTTTCATTTGTGTAAGCTACTGTGGTTTTGTTGGCTGAACACAGCCGGGCATACATGCCTTTGCTATCCTAAGCAAAGCTGTCTAATCCCAGATAAACAGCTTTTATTTCTAAAACATTGATGTCAAATCCTGATGCCTATAAGTTTGAGTAGGTGTCTTTTAAATTTATAACTAATCACGAATGGAGAGGCTTCAATGACTATAAACGTGAACGCCAACGCCCAGTATGGCGGTAACCTGATCAATCAAAAGTACGCCCCTATTGCAGTCAACGCTAATCCGATACAGGATGACAATCAGCAACTGTATGTCAACCTGTTTAACAATCGAATCAATGTATTACAGGCAGGAAATTTGATACCGTCCTTCAGCCATGCATCGTTTTTAGTTTTTAATATATTTGTTAATATCCTTATACTTGTTATACTTGTGATATCATCTTATACACCTCGAATAATGAATAAGAATTTTCTTGAAGTTCTGATATTTTTTAAATAACAGTTTCCTAGCAGGCGTTTGGACTTTTTTTTTCGTAACTTCTGAACAAAAAGCGATTATTAGCTAAGTTTCAGTATGTTCAGCACAGTTTTTACTTGTTTGGTGCCGGTCAGGACCGGGCGATTGCGCCAGCACCATATCGTCAGCCCGGCCACCAGCAGCAACAGCGAACCGGCAAAGTAGCGGTGCACCATCTCCGGCCAGGTTTTGTCGAGATCCACCGGCGCATGTGGAAAGGCCTCATCCGCGCGGGCGATTTCTTCCCCCGTGCCGGGCCAGGTCAGGTGCCCATAACAACCGGGCCAGTCCGGACAGCCGAGACCGGCATCCACCAGTCTGTTTTGTATATAAATTTAATTGATGTGTGTAAATTTGTCAATTTGAGAAATTATGGGTGTCGCTATTTGTGTAATAAAGTCCAGTAACTTAAGTTGCAATATTGTTTTTTATCTAGTTTTTTGCTTGACTGTGATATTAATAGCGCCAAAAATATATGGAAAAAATAATAAATGACGCCATATTGTTGTATGAAAGGCCCAAAAAGCAAAGGTCCATAAAGCTTTTGCTTTGCATTAATTCAAAAACGTTCAGGAATTAAATAAAAAAAACAGGTTTTTTTAACTGAAAGTAAGGAGTGACATTAAAACTTAGAACGAACAAAAATTATTCCGTATAGTATAGGGGTTGTCCCCTCCTCAACAAATCGTTCTTTACGCTAAAGTTTTTTTTATGGTTTTAAAAAGGACTCCACCGTCAGCACCGAACTTTCCGCGTCGGCCAGCGTGAAGCTGGCATAGCCGCAGCTACTCGGCGGTGATAGAGAAACTGTGGCAAAAGGCGCTTGAGCTTCGACTGCAGCGGTCGTGTTCTGTAATAATGTCGAATGGTTTTGCCATCATGGACATAGTCGGGATACCAGTGACTGAGGCATATTTTTTTGCCATTCAAGTACTCAACATGCGCTCGGACAAAATCTTTAAGAACACGATTGTCATCTACGCCAATGATGCAGGTAGTGCCCATAGGTTGGCAACGTTTTACAAATGTTGAACAACCCTGAAGGAGCCAACAAAAATATCAAAATTTTCAACTTTATAAGCTAGGTGCATTATTTGTTTGGTACATAATCATGATACAGTTTTAAATTTCATTGTCGCTTTTCCAAAAATATACTCAAAAAACTTACAAATCACCATTGGTAATGTGTGACTCAAAGCTTGCAAAAGAACTGCTTTTTAAAAATGTAAAATAACCAATTCTATAGCTGTAATGCTGCACATCCACCGAAGCTCTCAAAGAGGCTTCTTCACCCCAATTTAGATAACCCGCTGCTTCTCGACGCTTCTGCACATCCCCCATGGGTCTCAAAGAAGCTTCTTCACAGCAATTTAGATAGTCCGATGCTTCTCCACGCTACTGCACATCCCCAGCTGCTCTCACAGATGCTTCTTCACACGAATCTACAAATTTAGATCGTCTGATGTTTCTCCATGCTACTTCACATCGGCCAGTTCGCTGGACCTGTTCTACCGGCGAGACTTCTGATTTTTGCTATATCCCTACATGCTCGCAGGTGTATCGGCCGCGCTTCTGCGCTAGTCTGGACGGATGGTCGGGCCGTGACCTGCCATTCGACAGGGCGCTCGTCAGCGTGCCGCCCAAGTCACCTATCCGCCCTTCAACTCCCTGAACGATAAGGAAAATTCCCATGGCGCAAGTCACTCTCAAAGGCAACCCGGTATGGTAATTATCTCCAAATGTAGACAGATAAACCGGTTTTACTCAGATCAAGAACTTGAGTATGGTCGGGTAACTAACAAGTACCACAAAAAAAACTAAAAACATTGAGAGATTGACTGACCCTGTCAAATATTACGTCTTGCAGAGTCACGTATAAAAAATGGGGTTTCACACCATCCTCGAATGAAAAATTTGGCTGCGGAGGCTATATGGATAATATAGATCTCAAGCTTCGGGGAAGGTAACAGGGCCGTTGCCGGTTGAGATTGATTCTCAGAACGGGATCACTGGCGAGGAAAAGGGGCGGGTGTGTACAGCCCGTGGGGATGTCATTGTCAAACGAGGTCAGGCAACATTACGCACTGACATCTTAAAAGCAACGTTTTCTTTGAATGAAAAGGGGACGCCTTCGGACTTGGTTCGTTTGGAGGCAAAAGGGAATGCTCGTTTCTCAACAACAGATAAGTGGTCGGGGCGAAGTCATCCTGTCACCGACCGAAGATGATATTGAACATTACACACAACGTCGGGCCGATTGGTTGGCGGCGCGCGATAAGCTGGCATCGCTTCGTGATGTGCCATCGGCCACGCGCGACGGTGTTGATATTGATCTTCATGCCAATATCGAACTGCCGATCGAACTGTCGGCCGCCCTTGAAAATGGTGCGACCGGGATCGGGCTTTTGCGCAGTGAATTCATGGCTGGCGAACCGGACTTCGCCACGCCGGATGGCGCAAAGCAAGCTGGCATCGATGCAATCAACAACAACCAGACCCATTACACACCGGCCGGTGGCACTGACGCTTTAAAAGATGCCATCGTTCGAAAGTTTCAACGTGAGTATGGAATCGATTACGAGCGCACACAGATTGTTGTTTCAGTCGGCGCGAAACATTCGTTCTACAATCTGGCGCAGGTGCTGTGGGAAGAGGGCTGAAACCATTAGACTTATATGTTTTCAGAATTTTTTCGTCTGAAATCTGGGCAAGTTGAAAATTAGGATAGCTGTCATGTGTACCTAGAATTTTTCACATTTGATCACATAGAATTATTTGATATTTATTTAAAAGTTTGTAGGCTGAGCAAGAAATGGGGAAAATTCTTTAGAAAATGCTCAGAGGGCTATTATTCACCTTCATGTCATGAATAACAGTGGAGTTATCCCCATCGGGAGTACGCAAAAGAACTTGGTCATCCTGACCTGGTTGTCTGCCCGCAGTTGGTGTTCAACGTCATTCTCGGGCTGAGTGTGGAAGTCTGTTCAGAAGGGCTTGGCGGCCCGTTCCTTGGCGTCTATGACCTTAAATACCTTGAACCCGTCTACCCCGGTGACACGCTGACGGCAGTGTCAACCACTGAAGCCATGCGTTTGTCAGAATCCAGCGAAGGCCTCGGCATTGTGATTTCTATTAGATTGTGTTCATATGCATGAGGTTTCTTGTTTGTACCTCGCTATGATTTAGGAGATTCCACAACAAGCGCGCTAACAGCTTAGGCCAAAACCAAAAAGCTCCGGTTTAGAGGTGGAGGCAAATTTAAACTTTCAACATTAATATTTTAACTATCAATGCACCAATGTCAACGAATGAGGTATCTATGTTCAAGTTATCTATCAAGGAATATTTTAAGAAGTATTCTTTCTACACATTGGGCAAACTTTTTTCCTAGCGAACTTTTCAAAAGACTGGAGGCAAACCTTGATATAAAACAAAATAACATACGTCAGTACTTTCTAAACAGTTGAGAGTTTCTCTTCAATTAAATTAAACGGCTGAAAAACATTGAAGCAACCAACATATCTTAACAGACATAGACCTAGCTGAAATACCGAGGGAAGAAAAGGCACATCTCTATAAAGAAACAGACGTTTTGGTAATATAATTAGTACTTATGCCACAGAAAAAAAAAACAGAGGTGTGACAGTAGGAACCCGATGGTCCTGCATTTTCAATATGGTCCTGCCCATTGATGTTATTTACTTTTTCTTGATTGGACCAAAAGCTAAGAATTTTATTTTTGAGAATAGCTTAAAAGACAACTCTCTTATGCTCATTTTCAGGTAATTTTCCCTCCTTTTGCTCTGGTTTTGTAAATTGTTTAGTCTGCAGCGACGAGGATGAGGACGATGACGAGGTCGGCGCTGCGCGACGAGAAGGTAGAAAGAATAACAAGAAGACGCGAAAGTCAGTGGATGTGGAACAAGAATATGCAGGCAACGTGGAAAAATTCCTTAACAACCTTAAGGGGAACCTTCCTGGAAAGAGTCATCATAAGAATTCGTCTGGCGCACGTCATCGTGGAGGGAAGCATGGGGCCGAAAAAATGAAGGGCATGGCATGTGTTACTCTTTACTTTCATAATAGCAGCGTAGACCAGAAATATTCCCAGAAATCAAGAAGGATTAAATATCAATTTCATATTTCTTATGTTTTTTTAAAGTTAAAAAATAAACACACGATCTATAATCCCTGGGATTATAAATCAATTCATACCTTCTCCCTCCCCTCGTCTCTCTCTTAGAACTAATTCTGCATTTATCTGAAGGCTCAATGAAAGTTTGGATGTTTTGTATGTCTGTGTGTCTGACTCTGCAAGTGCCCTGTGTCTGACTTGTATATGGATCTGTATATGTTTGTTTGTGTTACTTTTCCTCTACGTATTTTTTCTCTCTCACGTGGTTGTGTGTCTGACTGCGTATGCCTTCGTGTTAGCCTTTTTGTTATTGTGGGTGTGATTTTTTCCCTCTGTGTGCCTTTGTCTCCCCCCGTGTCTTTGTGTTTGACTCTACCAGTATGACTATCTTTGTTGGAGTTCTCGATTTCATTCGTGACAGTGCCAGCTAACGATTTGTTACTGGTGACTTCTAAGTAACGACTCTTATATAGGCTTGCCGATTGTTTCAAAGGCAGCGAAAACTTTATGCATGCCCTTAGCTCATCGTTACTCCTGGACCATGCTATCGGCCTTGCTCTAGGGCCTGATCGGGCAACGTTGAACGGGTCGGCTTTCTCGACTGTAAATTTGTCTATCAATGCGGAAGAGGCACCGGTGGGATTCTATCTCGGTGCGGCCTATGCTTGGCTAGGTGCCAGCTATACAACCGCAGTAAAGCTCACCTGGGCGACAGGATTCCTGGTAGGTAGTTGGGGTGTCTATGCGTTGGTCTGTCACTGGTTATCGATAGGTGAGAATGATACAGCAATGGAGAGACGTTCCCAAGCGATTGACCCCATTCGGCTCTCCGCGGTGGCAGCTGGACTGCTCTATACCTTTTGACTTGTACTGGATTCGAGTTTATTCAGGAACAATCAAATCCAACTCTCGAGCCCTATGCCCTGGCAAAGACAAAAAAGAAAACATTGCTCAGTTATGGCAGATTCACGCCACCAAGAAGGATCGGGAAGGCCAAGTTGACGAGGTGAGCTGTGGCGACATCGTCGGTGTAATTGGTCCTCGGTTCGCGGTGACGGGGGATACTTTGTGTGACGGCAAAGCACCAATCCTGCTGAAGGCGATGAATGCGCGGGTTATCGCAGCGGCGAGTTCGCCCGAGCGTTGCGATGTCGCCAAGGCAGCCGGCGCGGATGCCGCAGTGGTCTATGGCGACGATCTGCGCGCGAGCGTTAAGGCCGTCAATGACGGGCGCGACGTCGATGTGATCTTGGATCCTGTAGGAGGGGATTTCGCAGGCTCTGCAATTCACGCACTCGATTGGAATGGGCGCTATGTGATCATCGGCTTTAGACCCTCGTCAAGGCGAAGGCTGGTTTCTGCTCGAAGAAGGCCGCGACGCTCGCGAGCCAGATTCGCACGCAGCCCTGCTCGAAGACGAACGCCAAGCTGATCATCGCCTCGATCGACGGACTCTCCTGCCCCAAGGCAGCGGATCAGATCGTCGTCAAGGTGAAGGCCGCTGGCTGCGAGAAGTCCGCCGCGAAGGTCATCGCCGACGCTGCCGCTTCGATCGTGAAGAAGTCAAATGTTTTTAATTTATAATTTGAAACCTACTCAGGTTTGTCACAGAATTATTCCGTACTGGTCCTTAATACACCAGGCCTTATAAACGAGAGAGCTTTGCGATTAGCATACTTAGGGCCGTTGCAAAGGGGTTTTGCGGGTTGTGCGGTACACCTACCCCTAGGACCCCTTTTAGTAGGCAAACCAAGCGTAAGCAACTCTCTGTAACTCTTTGTTTATCGCAATTTTTCTTGGCTGGATTCATTTCTGTGGGAACATATCTCAAAATAATGTAATCTTTCTCTTGTATCTTTGCGACTCTATTACTAACAAACTGTCTGTAACTGTTTTCTCCTTTGATCCAGTGTAACGCTACACAGCTATCAAGCCATGCATAGACATTTGTGATTGGATAACCTTGAAGTGCTTTCGTCACATTATCAATTAAATTGGCTGCCATGTGACCAGCTACCAACTCAAATCTAGGTTTTTGATATCAATACCAAAATCTTTCTTATCAAGATCTCTAATATGCCCAAAACTGGACTTTACAAGAAAACTATCACCTAAAAACTTTTCAATTGTTTTTGCCTTTGCAGGGGACTCAACAATAACTAAATTCTCTACCATCGCATCACTATTTATGGAAAATCGTGCTCTAAAATTTTGTGCAAAGTAAAAACATATGCGCCCTAAGTTCCAAATTTTATGATACTAATTTGTCGCCTGACCTTCCCGCGCGGCGGCCGCGCCTATGGCCGCTGCACGCCGTTGCGGTTGAGCGTGATCGCGTAAAGCGACGTGGTCGCGGTGATGAACAGCCGGTGCTTGGCGCGCCCGCCGAAACAGACATTCGACACCCGCTCGGGCACCGGTATCTTGCCGAGCAGCGCGCCCTGCGGATCGATGCAATGCACGCCGTCAAGCGCCGAGGTCCAGATATTGCCCTCGGAATGAGCTGGGGGGGAGTGGGTGGGGGGTCGGTTAATTCGGAAAAAATAGAAACAATGAAGTATTTTTAACTTACGAACGGGTGATGGGATCTTAAAGAAATTTTATGTTTCGAAGAATATCGTGTCTCAGAGCTCTTATTTCAAATCCCGACCAGATCCGCTGAAATTGGGGGGAACCTAACATCTTGGAAAATGCTTAGAATGGAGGGATCGGGATGAAATTTGGTGGGAAAAATAAGAGAAAAAACAGACTCGTCTTTTTTGATGTTGTAAAATAAACGAGCAATGCAGCAAGGATAATAACTCCAATAATAAATAAACAATAGAGAAGAACACCGACTACTCGTGGATATGTTGAACAAAATGAAAATTCTCTAATTAGAAAAGAGATTTCTTCCGAATGATAATTCTTTCAAAACAAATCAATTTACAAAACTGTTGGATGCATTGGACTTCCCACTTGCGTCTTTAGTAGTACATATGGGAGCCAATACACCATCATGGTCAAAAGGGTCTTTAACTCGCAGATTGCGAAAGACGGAGAAGAGAATGAAGAAGAATGAGGAAGAACAACGAGAAATATACATTCAAGTTTCTACGCATTTTCACGTAGAACTCAACCAGCTCCTCCTTGGATCTGAACCCCAAGAAGCCACCGCGCGTCGTCACAAAGACATTGGTCCTAGAATTTCCTGGGGCTTGTTGGCAACCGTATGGCTAGCCTACATCAGGAAAATCGAGTGCTTCAAATGGAGCTAGAAATGTATAAACTACGCACCAAATCACTGCAAGAAGAAAATAAAGCTCTAAGACAAGCTAGCGTATCAATTGTAAGTATCGTACTAATAGGGCCTTTTTATCCTACTTTTATATGTAAAACTATTGCTTATATTTATAAATCATCTTTTATGGCCGTCCGCCGTCGGATGTCTACGAAGTAAAGTCGTGTAATTTTTATGTAATATATCAGTAATCATGGCTGTATTTGTATCTTCTGCTTCAACGATTGGAGCATCCAACTTTTCAGTATAGTCACGGAATCCAGCTTACTGTAAGGAACGCTTTTGAACTGTATTTCTTTTATTTCTCTGTTTTTCACTATACTTGCTAATATTTTATTCGGCTTTATAGGATCCATTTGTAGAACAAAAGTTTTTATTGAATAACTTTCGCCTCGGCGTCACCCTCGGCCATGGTTTGGACCGAGCCAACATGGTTGGCCGTCACGGTAAGGCTGCCGCCCACGTTGAGGGACGCTCCCGTTCCGATCTCAGCGACGGTATCCTCATTTGCGACAACCAGGCTAACGACGGCTGCAATGGCTGTGCCGCCCGCCGCGGCGCTCACGGAGTTGGTGGTCAGATCGTGCTCGGATTGGCTGTCGAGGGTGAGGTCGCCAACATTGTTAGATTGAGGCTACTACGCCATGTTCTAGGTCCTTTTCCATCGTACAAAGAATTTAAAGAATAACTCCGTAAGCTTGCCCATTCGTGGGAAAAGCATCAAATCACTGAGCTATCAATTAATCTCAGTAATACCCCAATACTGCCATTAATGGCAGTACGTGTCTAAATTGGCATTCCTTCCAAATAACATTCTCCAGATGATATTTCAAGAACGATTGGATCAAACATTTTTCTTTATGCAGAAAAGAAAGAAAACAATTGGCTGTTACATTATTTTCTCAATATGAAACTTTATGACAAAAGAGATTATTTCCGAGTGTACACAGGTGGTTCACCACTTATGAATGCTAAACCAAATCAAAATTTGAAAAATTTTAGTTGGAATATTCCAAATGACCTAAAACTTTTCTATTCGATTCATAATGGATTTGGAGAATTTTATGACGGTATTTCTATTTTAGGAAATGAAGTTGGGCCCGATCAGCCGGCAGTCGTGGTCACGCAATGCGGACTTGACCTTGACCATATCGTTGACGGGAATGCCCTCGGTGATGCAAACGATCAGACCCACGCCCGCGTCAGCAGCTTCGAGAATCGCATCCGCAGCAAACGGTGGCGGCACGTAAATCATGCTGACATCGGCACCGGTCTCGCTGACCGCCTCGCGAACCGTATTGAATACCGGCACACCGATATGTTCCTCACCGATCAAAAGATGATCCGCGGGTTGTTCGTCCAGACGCTCGGTACGATGCCGCCGGCGTTCGTCACGGCACAAGCAGCCGTCAAACTCATGTACATCGACGATTTCCCGGCACCAGTCATGGATGGGAAGATGAAAGACGTCTCTGCGACCCCCCTCGATAAATCGGTCAAAGATTTCTTCGCCGAGGATTGGTGGGAAGACATGGTTGATTTGGCGGAGGACGATGATTTGTTAATTTTTGCTCGTTTTGATGAGTTTGACTCGGCTATATATTTTAATTTCTGTCCGTTTTAAGTTTCATTTATTTATTTATAGTGATTTGTGGTAGTTTTACGCTTGGAAGATGATAATTTGATTTTATTTCTGCTCATTCTTGGCTTAAAGAAGCTCTTTACTTTTCTTTGAAAAACTTCTTTTTTGGAAAAAGTGCTTTAAATTAATAACATAATAAGTAAAGTTTGCTGGTGGCGCCGGTCACCACCTCGTTGATCATCTGGTCGTACTGGTCCGCTAGCGTCGCGCCGCCGAGCGCGTCCAGCTTGCGGTCGAAGAAGGTCGACAGCTCCAACGCGTTGGCGTTACCCCCGGTTTCGCCGCCACGCGCGGCAGCAAATTTCGAGGCGTTCGCGACGCCGCGCAGCTCGGCGTTCACCGCGACCGACCGTGCGTCGGAGCCGGTGAAGAAGGTGTTGAGCCCCTTTTTGCATATGGTAGCCACACCCAATGGTAAGGATCTGAAATGAGAAAGACGTAGCATGAAATAAACGAGCGGTGTTCACGCAAGATTTGAGACTTCGTCCTTTTTTATCGATCTGAAAAATTAAAGACTACAAAATACACTCTTTTTTTGATAAGAATATTGTTTATAAGAATATACAGGCTCAGAATCATGCAGATTTTAAGAATATCATTAGAATATTGCTCAGGCTCAGGGGGGACCGACCGAGCCCGATCCGGTCCGGCCGGTGGATGGCGGTGCGCCCGAGGTCGATGGGGCGACCGGGGGTGAGCTCCGACTGCCCCCGGCCTTCGAGCAGGCCTGCGCCCGTTACTTCTCTTAGTCGCGCCCGAGGCACGCCCCGTCTCGACCCTGTGACACAGGCCCCGAGAGCGCCCGACTTGTGACGGCACGTGGGTTGCGCCACGCGCGGCGGAGGTCCTCCATGGTCGCCGTGTTCGGGATCTCCTTCGGGGAAATCGAATCCCCGGACGTCGTCCTGAGCCCCCGCGAGTACATCGAACCCCTCACCGTCGTCATCTGCGCTGTGCTGACCAACGTCATGTTCCTCAACGTCCTGATCGCAGCCACGTGGGACACCTACTCCCAACGGAGAGACGAGTGGCGCGAGAAGAGCCTCAACCGCATCCTCCGGTTGGCCTTCTACCAGGAACGCAAGACGGGGCAAGTTGGTGAGTCAGGGGCACGCCCTGAACCGGGGCGTGCTCACCGAAGCGATTATCGCCGCCCATGTTGACCGCTCTGAGATCGAGGGCAGTCATCTGTTCGGCAAGGAAACCTGCCCGCACTGCGTGCGTGCAAAGGAATACCTGACCACGGCGGGAATGGACTACCAGTACCATGACGTGGTCAAGAACCCGAGGGCGCTCTATGAAATGCTCGGGCGGGTCAAGCCCATAGTGTTGTTCATTGTTTATACCATGGTCAAATGACCTTTGAGACGCTCTGTTTATCCCCTGGATTAATAATATTATACTATTATTCAGGCTGATTTGATTGTGAATTCCAACGGTGAAGCTACTTGGAAAGGATGCCCTCTTGTGTCGCCACGAGGAAGATTTACAGCTACAACTCTGAAGAATGTTCCCATCAGATAGCCGAATTTCGTCTGTTTATTGAGTTTGCAAATTGGAAAAAGCACCAGCTTGCACATAAATCGATGAAGAAACCGGTGCGACCTGAACAACAGATGCTTCTTCGATTGTGCCATCAAGTGGTGCTGATGTGACCGTCGTGGTTTGGACCGACGGTGGTGTCAGTTTGACTTTTGATGTGGTTGGCTCACCGCTGTCGGTAATCGGACCATCATCAAGTCTTACTGTTTCCACCACATCACGCGGTGCCGCAGTTACGGTATTTTGTTGCTTTCCAAAGGAACGAAAGTGCCACTCGTCCCGGTGGGTTGGGAACGGGAGGGAGTTTCTACCGGGAAAATTGGTGGAGCAGTGATCGTGGGCGGGTTGGATGGATTGGACGCGGGATTCGCGGCCGGGACACTTGAGCTGGCAGAGTCATCGATGATCACGTCGGGGATTTCCGCTACCGACTCGGCTTCGGCCCGGGCGGGTTGAGATGGAGGCCTTGTGGCTTCCGTGCTCTTTCAAGCAAGGTTTTAAACTGTTTTTCTCTTGTACTTCGTGCTCCTTCAGCTTGCGTCTTTGTCTTTCTGATCACCTTGTTCTTCTCGACTGATTCTTGATATTGTAATACTACTTTAGAACTGTAAACCATCAAGTATACCTGATTTTGGCCGCAGTGAATCAATAACACGTCTCGCCAATTGGTAAATGCAGGCCTTCGCTACTTCGTACAGTTATGTCATGTCATGACTCTTTCCACACCGCATCGACAAAGACACTCAGGTCGGCACCACGATGCACACACGTCGCCCATCTTGCCTCTCATTCGCTCTTGTACGCAGGGTGTGTTGGTCGTGGCCTTTTCGAGTGAAATGTGCGGCCTCCTCGCCAAAGACAACATGAAAGGTCGGTTTATTGTCCGCCAGTGTGCCAGTGCATGTGCAGACGACGACTTGTTTCAGGATTGTGGCGAAAGCGATATCGGGCTGCATCGTAGCGGCTTTGCGCTTTTTTCAGAGCATTGCCCTGGGCATAGTGGGTAAACGCTGTCGCAAAGTCGGACCGGTCTTCAAAGGCTTTACCCAGCGCGAAGTTCAGGTACACCCGGTCCATGGTGCCAAGGTTTTCATTGGCGTTGAGCATGCGCATGCGCGCAACCTCGTCATCGCTGAAGCGGTAGGTCTTCAGGTTCGCCAGCGAGTAGTACGACTCCCCATGTTGCTGGGGAAATCCGGCTACTTCACCGCCATGACGGGAAAATGGCACGTCGGATTTCAACAGGGCGTGACACCACACAGCCGCGGATTCGATCGCAGTTTGAACCTCCCGGCGGGAGGATTGCACTTCTCAGACCAAACCGGATCCAAAGGCGGGGCCAAGCTGTATCTGAACGGCGAACAAGTTGACCGTGACGATCCTCAGTTTTCTCCACCATGGTACGGAAGCGATCTTTGGGGACATGATACTTGTATCATTGGATTTTTAATTTCAAATCTCTCGATTAATTGGCGAGAATTGTGGTATTTCTTAGACTTTTTCACAGAAAAGAATCTGAATTTGCTTAGAAAATGGAGAATTTTCTTGCATTCGTATGTTTTTTGTATCCTTTCAAAGTATTTTCCTGTCTTAAAAAAAAACGAAACAAATTTAAAAATTTAATTCGAGAAATGGATGAGGCCATATTTCAGCCCCACGCCAACGTGCAGCAGCATCAGCAGCCACCCAACAAGTAAGTTAACTCCAGCTACAGGCACAGAGAACCCGATGCAGACGACGCTAAGTGCAATTGAGTCGACTAACTTATCCATCGTACTCCTCTCATGTGTTGAAACTCTGATGTTGCGATGTGAAGGACGGACTACGTCTACATCTGTCGTAAGCGCTTGGCCAATCCTGCGATCTCTCGTAAGGAAGGAGAATGTGCAAGCACCACCTTTGCAACAAAAAAAAAAACAGCCCACCAACAAGCTGCCAATTCGACAGCTTTTGTAGTCTCAAAGTACAATGATTTGGGAAATGTGCCACTTTTGGAGATGCAGCTACTGAGTTCTGAGTTCAAGACCCCAACAAAGTCAGCTTCAGATCTATTGTTAAATAAATCACCACCCTTCCAAAACTGGTACAAAAACTTAGCACGCTCTTTGATTCAACTTACGGTCTAAGCCTATCATAAGCCGAGTAAAAAATATGCAATTGGTAAAACCATCTGTGGAATATTAAAAAAAGAAAAAACCGTGAGGTTATTTCTTCCTCTGATTATAAGAAGTGTTATTCTATTATCCCAGAAGAGGGTGGACGTAACTTATTTACCTGAAACAGAAACTAAACCCCCACAAATATAGCTAAAAAGATAAAATCTAGGTAATGAGAATAAAAAAGGAAATTTTATGGATCAAAAAAGCTAATTGTGTAATTTAAGGCATTTCATACCTGTTTATTAAATAAAAAAACAAGTTTTTACGACTGAAAGTAAGAAACATCATTCGAAATCAAAATGAACATAAATTATTACCTTTACGAGGGGGGTTACCCTCTTCTGAATACCTTGCTCTTTACGCTAAAATTTGGCTTTTTGTTACAATTATTTAAGAATGACTCTTGAAACACAAGGGTCGTTTAATTATGTTTTATTCAATTATGTGATTTTGGTTAAGCAACAACGAAAGTTTATCTACCCGATGAATCATGGACGGTTAAAAAACGAGATTATGTCGGAGATGAAATGACTAAAGTTACAACACCAATGTACAGAGCACCAGAAATGTTGGATACATACAATAATTATCCCATTAATGAACAAGCTGATATTTGGGTAAAAACAGAAAAACGATTTTTCCCCTTTCGGAAATTCATTTTCTGTGCCCCTGTCATTAAGTAACACCCAAGTATGAGATTGAGTCACATACCACGTTTGCACAGTCATTACGTACCACCCCACATGTACGCTGCCATCACGTGACATATCAAATGTGCAGTGCCATTACGTAGCACCCACGCAGGTACCGCCATTACGTAATACCCACGGGTGCACCTTCATTACGTAACACCCACGTGTGTGCTCTCCTCAATTACAAGCGGGGATTTTCCACACGGCCTGATACCAGCGCCGGCATGGCTAAGGAAGCAGGGGGCATGGCACTAACAAAACATCTTGCGACTACGTCATCAGTTGGCCGCGAGCCGGTCAAATCGAACTCAAGGGAGGCAGTGCCATGACCAAAATCACACCCACCAAACCCATTCAGGATCTCCTTGATCGGGCCAGCGGCCTGGATCAGGAAAAAGGCGACAAACGGCTGAAAGCCGTCGTGCGCGATCTTCTCGAGGACAACGACATCAGCACGGTCGTGGATCAAGTCCAAGGTGGCATGTGGATCACTGGAAGAAAGTGGTGGCACATCGGCCTTTATTGCCCAGCACTGGAGCCGATCGGCAAGCAGCTCTGGTTCAAGGAGTTCGAGCGCGACGACGAATATATCGGCCAGCTCGAGGAGGACCTGATGGCCTTCAAGTCGATGGTGGATGAATACGAACAACTGCTGCGAAGCAAGGCAGCGTAGTAGTAAATCCAATATGAGAACAAGATTTCTTTTAAGCATTCTATTGCAATAGTCCCTTATTTGTTCTTCATTTACCGTTAAGCATATTGTTGTATAGCTATTTTAGCAACAGATTTGATAATTGTTTTATATTAACAATATCTTAAAAAATTCTTTTTTAACTTCTTGAATTAATTGGAACTGTATAAATGCTTGTAACGGTTCCCTGTAACTTGTAAAAGTGAATAATTATTCGTCCCCCCCCACTCTTTTTTCTCCAAATAAATAAGATAAAAGTTTTGAGATAGACAATTTGTTAAAAAAATTTCAAAGTTCAGAGAACCAAATCTCCAGTGTCAATACTGCCCCAAGGGCAGGAGTTGTAAGTTATGCCCTTGAGGCATTTCTGCTTCTTATGGAAGGGATGCTCTTATTATCTTCCGAAAGCTCATTTGATTACATATTGAAAGTTGTAGTTAACTTCTTATGGGCCCTGCCATGCAGTGCTTGTTGTCCCTTGCACATAGAGGCCAGCTGTGTTGGTCGCTGACTTGCATGCGTGGTAGGTACATGGTTCCGTCGCTTAGTTTCCTCACAAATTATTGGCAAGACGTGATCGACGATGTGTCACAGTCGACACGCTCCATATTCGATGCAACGCTGGATCGGCAGTCGCCGTATGATCGGGAGGAGTTTGTATCACAGGCAAGTGGCTCACCCTCTCTGTCAAGATATGGTAGGGTCGCTCCGTTCAGGTGTGTAGATATTGTATGTGCTTCACTCGTCTTTTGAGAGAAAGTCGCAATTGCGATGGGGGAGATACTTTAATGGATGCACTTAGGACTGTTGCAAAATGGGTTGGCCAGATTACCGAAGTTGGGCTGGCCTTAATCGCTCTTGGGATCGTTGTTCAAATTCTCTTCGGAGAGAACGCGACCTTTCTTACCGGCGACATTGTCAAGCAAACTAAATGAGCCAGCGAGAAACTCTACGGGGTCTCGTTGGAGTGAGAGTCCTATGGAGACAAACTTTCACACGCAAAAACAAACAAATAAATCAGATTCAGTGTAAGAAAGCAATACCTGATGACGGTTAAGCATAACATGTGCAAGCTGTATTCCTGCTTCCTTAGCTCTTTGCGTGCATACGTTCCAAGGGTTATCAATTATATTCGCTGCACTTATCAATGTTTTCACTAGAAGAGGCAACACGCTTTTGGGCCGAAATCATCGCAGCCGAAGTCAAATCAGGCGCGCGGATCATGTTTGGCGCTTACGAAGGCGCGGAACTGGCAGGAACCGGGCAATTGATTGTTGGGATGCCAAACAATCAACCGCATCGCGCAGAAATCGCTAAATTGATGGTGCACCCAAACCATCGGCGTAAAGGGATTGCCCGCAAACTCATGCACCGGCTTGAGCAATGCAAATCATTAGCAAATTCAGCGTTTCTGTAGGAGACTATGAAGTTTTAGAAAAGGCTCGAAATTTTTCCCATGCGCGTCATTTCATAAACAATTTTTACAAATCTGGAGAATCTATTACTTCATTGAATCTGTGACACAATTTTTGAGTTCTGATGGTTTTTATAGCAAAATTCCCCCCCCCCCCCGATAACTTATGTAGTAGTGTGCCAATAACTT
Organism: Alatinidae sp. Z8VKAUB7J3; assembly: GCA_010016025.2. NCBI lineage: Eukaryota > Metazoa > Cnidaria > Cubozoa > Carybdeida > Alatinidae > Alatinidae sp. Z8VKAUB7J3. The sequence continues at coordinate 239,316,851 of JAAAKM020721499.1, forward strand.
CTATAGTGTGCCCAGCTTCAGCAAGGAAGCACGTGCCGGATAGGGCATATTCGACGAAAGTATAAGAAATTGGTGAGTGGCATTGTGACGTTTCTTGGAAATGCACGTTTCACGCAACTTAAAACGGCCGAAAAACGAACCGCCTGGTGCCCGGCTGTATCTTAAACTGTAATCGATCTCAACTATTGCCATCTGCTAGACTGCCAGGTTAAGACAAGGCGTATCTCGGAGAACACACCATGGTAGCCAGCCTGCCTTTCCTATCTATTTGACTCTGCCCACCAAAACGACCTCTCATTTTGTGATTGGGGAGGAACTGTCGCTGATTACCTTACCAACATAGAACATTTCATTAATTTAAATTATTTTTCATTATCTTCACTGTTTTGAATATTGCTATACCCTTTTATTAAATTATTATTATAATTAAGATATACCAATGATAAATAAAAATAATAAAAAAACAAAATATTAACATAAATATGTCAAAAAATGCAACCCGAGCCAGACAAGAAAAAAGAAATGAAAAACCGTAATTCGGAAAGACAACGACGGTCCCAACGGGTGATGAACAGAATTGTTGGGTTGGTTCGGGAGCATCGAGAAGGCCTGTAGGGCTTTCCGTAAGGGCTAGATCAGCTAGGAAGCGGCGGAGCAGAACTCTTTTTCTCTTCAGTCATTCCCGACATCTGAAATCGGGAATCCATCTTCAAGTCTTACTTGTAGTTTTGATGGGTGAGACTAAACTTAATGAAACTTATATTTTTGAAATCAGCATAATAAGTCAATTCTTTTGATGTATCTATTGGTTTCAAAATTCCGTTGTTCAGAGTTTCGGCTACTAGCGAGCCGGATTACTCCTTATTCATATTTCGTAGCACGAACTGTTTGATTATCAATCAGAATCCAAACAGAGATCATTGAAATACTGATAGTTTTTTTATGTGCTACCTGTGGTGGGGGGACGGTGGGAAATCAGTCCCCAGCATTGTAGCCCATCGGCGTCATCCGAGTAGGAGGACTTTAAGCGTTCATCCGGACATTATCGATGGGCGTTGGAACGATTCCCCGACGGATTAGACACCCGCTTCCCGATCCGGCGCGACGCACTCTGCCATTGGTCGGTTAGACGCTGCCCTGGCGACCGTCTGCTAAACTTGATCACTCCGATCGATCAAGGTTTGCACTAGCGTTGCCTAAAGTAAAGAGCCACAAGGCTTCAAGACATCATTGGGTGTTATTTTTCCAGAGCCAATTTATGTAGAAGAGCTGGTGTTCATTCGATCAGAAATTAAAAGTTCTAGTGTCCTTTTTGTAACCAAAAAAAGGAGGGCATCTAGTCCCCCTCCTATGCCCTTTTTTCCTAGAAGTCGTCAGAACAAGACTTTGAGATAGCCATTTGCTGTTGTAGCTTTCAGTTCATTTTGCCATTGATAAACACAACTTTTTCAGCAAATGCTTTATTGATTAGATTTGCTTCATGAAGACAATAAAAATCTAATCTTAGAATAAATTTTGCAATTGATAAACACACCTTTGTCAGCAAACGCTTCATTGATTAAATATGCTGCTTTTAGGCAACAAAACTATAATCTTAGAAGACATTTTGCTATTGATAAACACCACTTTGTCAGCAAATGCTTCATTGATTAGATGGAAAGCTTTTTATGAAGCTTGCGTCCAATTGCTCCCTCCACCCCAAGCTGCGGGTGTTGTCTGTGACTTGGGTTGCAATGCCGCTCTGTTGCTTTGCGACCTCGTGAATCAAAGGTACATACAGTCTTGTCCGCTTCATAGGTTCTGTTGCACGAACCGTGCGGCCAATCCATCATGAGTTGCCCTCGAACCCTGTGTTGTTGCGTTTGTGCCGCTGTATTTGCTAAATTGGCTGGAGTTCCTGCCAGCCGTGCTGGGACGCCGACTGCTCGACAGGCATCAGCCAGAATGACCGAAAGTCCGGTACAGGATGCCAATCCAGTTTCCATTGATTCATAGGGGCTCTGATCTGCCTTTTTTCGTTTCGTCGAATAACGGACCTTGAGCAACTGAAAGACGTTTTTATTAAGTTGCTGAGCTGCTTCGCCCGTCGTTTTGCAATCTTTGACCAGGTCTTTAAAGCGATTGAGCTCGATCAGGTCCTCGCTGCTGCCGGGTCGATTGCTCCCGCCGTGCAGCTCGGCGATGTGCGACGGCAGCAGCTTGCGGCCCTGGCCGAGGACGACGGCGCGCTCGATCACGTTCTCCAACTGGCGGACGTTGCCCGGCCAGGTGTGGCTCTCGAGCATGGCGATGGTCTTGGGCGCCAGGCCCTCGAACCCCTTGTTGTTGCGCTCGCTGTAGCGGGCGCAGAAGGCGTTTAAAATTTGTAGTTCCCTATTCAAGAGTCAAAAGTGATCGGAAAGCTACTAGCTCCTTCATGCCCTCTTTTCCCCAAATGTATCCGATTGAACTGTTGAGATGGCAATTTTTTTCAAAATAGTCCAAAGATCATATAAAAAATCCTTTTTAGGTTGACCCCCCTCCTCCTGAGCACTGGATGAGGGTTGTAAGGTATGCCTTAGAGGTATATCGGGTTTTTATGGAAGGGCTGGTTCTTCTTCCGGTGTGTCCGGATCGTTCTCCATGGTCAACGTCGACGGTTCACCCTGATCGAATTGTCCGTTTTCGTTGAGGTCTGCATAGACGATGACGCCAGCCAATCCTGGCTCGTTGGGGTCGCGAATTCCATCGCCGTTTGCATCCAGCCATTTCTTACCATGGATGGAACCATAGCCCTCGGTTGATTGGTTGCCGAAGTTGACGCCCGTCACGATTTCACCAGGTTCGTCGAGCAGCCTGTGCCCCGGGCGCGGCGCCAGCCAGTCCATCATCGCATCCTTCCAGATCCGGTGAATGCCCATCGACATGGCGTCGTTCATCACGTCGTAGCGCGAGGCCACGGAATTGAAGACGCCCTGCACCCGGCCGGCCTTTTCCTCTTCGGGCACGGTCTGATAGCCGAAATGCGTTGTCTTCTGCGCGTCGTCACTCATGGGGGCTTGCCGTTTTATTGTCTCCGGTTATTTATTTACACATTCGTTTGGTAGTTTATTAACCACATAATTTAAGCATAAATATAAATCCAGGTACTTTTGGGATTTCGTATTTTTTCAATTTCTGTAGTGATTTCTATTGCGTCGTTTTTATGTTTATTGATAAAGTTGATTGATACCTTTATGAAGATTAATATATTAAAAACAAAATGTTTAGATATCTCTTTAACATTTTCCAGTTCTACCGAACGTCTACCTAACTTTTTGTTTTGTTTTTGCTGATTTTTTGCTGAATTCTTTTTTCTTTTTTTTTGTCACTTGCTAGTACGAAAAATGCTTAACTGTTATTGGAGGTCCTTTTCATTATAATCGAATTACCAATTTTTTTTTACCGATTTTCACCAATTTTACCAATTTTACAAATACTCTACCAATTTTTTATACATTTTAACCAGCTTTTACCAATTTTTTTAAGTTATGTAAGGTTGTGTAAGTTATGACCGCGCCGTAACCGCCGGAAATACGGGCAGTGATAGCCCGGGCCAGACGCTTGCCAAGGCCGGTGACATCCACGGCGGCCCCGATGATCAGCCCCCCCAGAACAAGCCAGAAAGCACCCGAGGCGAATCCCGAGAACACGACTTCCGGAGGCGCGACGGAAAACACCATGGCGAGGAAGAACAGCAGCATCGCCACCAGATGCTCGGCAATGGCCCCCGTTGCCCAGAGGGGCGGGTTCTCTTTGTTGGAGCCGCTGGCTGTCAGAATGCTGTGCACGAGGCGGTCGTAAGGCGTGTTGTCTGCCACCTGCATGCGGATCCAATCGTGGAACGCTTTGGCTCCTTCGGCGCCTAAGTATTTGCGATTGACCTGCAACAGGTCCGCCCACTTGTTGGTCCAGTGATCAATGTACTCTTCGCTCCCTACCAATTGGTCAATCAATTCGTCCCGTTTCAGGCGGGTGTTTCACGAAGAGAAAAATCAGCATGCAACAAGTTTCACAAAAAAATCAGCAAGCAACAAGTTCAGCAATTCAAGTGAACAAAACCAAGTGAACGAAATCAATTTTGCGACTAGAAATGTCAATGTACAAGTATCGCAAACACAAAAATTAACATGCAACAAGTCGCACAAACAAAAATAAGCACGCAACAAGTTCCAAGGACAAAATCTATTTAACGAGGAGAAAAAACCAATCAACCCTGTGTAGATTATGCTTATTCGATTTTTTTTATTCTACGTTGCAAAAGCAAAATAGTGATGGTAGGAGGGTGATAAAGGTTATCCAAGATGCCAGAAATCCCGAAGAAAATGCCTTCTAAAAGAAAAGTAAATTTTTTACAGCTGTTCTGAATTCAAAGTTTTTTCTTCGAATCGTACATCATCACAGGTTTGTACATCGAATATCCTCCCTTATTTGTGCCTTACTGTGTCTTAGTCCACAAGCACTAACCTCTTGTATGATGACGTTGTTAAAATAAGAGTACCCATACAACATTTGATCCTCCTTGGATATGTCACTTCTTATCCAGTCAGTTAACTGATCCATCAAATAAGCAACCTAGGGGAAAGGCATCATCTTTCATCAACTAAGTTCTTCAAAATTTATTATTGACTTTAAACGTAAATTCCACGACCATAATGAAATTGAGGTAGAAGCCCCTGCTTTAAAAGGTCTTGGAATAATGATAGACGCTGACGAGGAAGGGTATTTACTCCAAATTTTCACCAAACCAGTTGAGGACAGGCCAACATTGTTCTTTGAGATCATCCAACGTATGGGAGCCAGAGGTTTTGGTGCTGGAAACTTTAAAGCCTTGTTTGAATCTATTGAAAGGGAGCAGGCTAATAGAGGTACACTTTAACAAACAATTAATATGAAACCGGTAAAAACTCTGTGATCGCCTGCATGGTGGTGCTACGCCAAACATAGCTGAACTGTGCCAAAGGTGGCGGAATTGTGCCAACCATTGCAGAACTATGTCAAGCGTGGCGGAACTGTGCTAAGCGTGGTGGAACTATTTCGAGAGTGGTGAAACTATGCCAAGCCCAATGGAACGGTACGGCAAATGTGGCGTTCCGAGATGTAGACCAGGTAACGGGAAGACGGCAACTCCTCAGTGGTTTCATCATTGGAGATCCGGCGTTATACAAGCATCGGTCGTTCCACTGTAGTGGCATACATAGTAGTGCATACCCCAAAATTTACGGTCATGCTGAAAATGATACCCCAAAATTTATGGTCATGCTGAAAATAATACCCCAAAATTTATGACCATGTATGATCTAACCAAAAATGATAAATTAATTTTATACCTGAAAAAAGCTCCCAAAAAATGGCAAATCCCGTACCAGTATATATGGAAGATATCTTTTAGTTGTCGGATGCAAACTTATTTTATCTTTTTGAATTACATTATTGCAACACTATTGGACAACTTTCTGGACAACTTTCTGGAAAAATTCAGAAACTGCGTTGTTGCCAAATCATTTTGCTATTTTTGTACACTTAGGCTTAGTGTTTACATTAGACCCAAAGACGTTTTTAACCAATTTTGGCAATGAATGACTTATAAAAATAACTCATGGTGGCTTTTTGCTGTCGCAAAATGCCGTGCTTCTCTTCATCTGCACTAATATAGTAATATCTACTTGGTATGGATTCGATGAAATATCTACCTGAATCCTAGAGCAAACCAGCGAGGAAACCTATGAAACAAGTCTTTCTACTTTTTAAGGGTGTGGATTAATATTTATCAAACAACTGCAAGCCGCACTATCTGAAACTGTCAATTGGCCAATTATTCACAGTTGTGTAGCTGGTTTTTCTACGATGTCGAAAAGCGAGAGCAGTTGCCACAAAAGTACAAGTCAGGCCAATTCGTCAGGACCATGGGATCTTCTTTAGCATGCGGCCTCGTAGGAACCGACGCAGGACCTGTGGGACATAAGTGGCTCCATTCTAACGTCTTCCGGAGAGCTTCCAATTCCGAAACCGGCGCTCGTCCTCCTTCGTCGTTCTTTCCGTCTTCATTCAGCACGTGTTCCACCAAGTCCTGAACGTTGGTCCAACTGGCCCTATAAAATGTTCCAGCAACACAAGATCTGCCATAAATTGAAGAGCGCTTTGGGTTTGCAATAGTAGCCATGTTCATGATGAATGAATTCTTTACTGATTCATTCATTCATATATCAGGCCTCATCACTGCCACGTAACAAGAGGACATCCGATTTTGCAATGAATATGTGTAATGTGAAGTTTTTCAAACGCAATAGCAATGAAACAACAAGCACTTCTGAAATTTTTGGAGGAAATTCCATTAAGGGAAAGTTAGGGGTTAGCTCCCTTGATTTTTGGAATAAAATATTCTTAATAAATCTGTAATAACATTTTCTTCTGCTAGTCGTGCCTCTTATTTTTTTTTCATAGTCTACCAATTGGATTTTAATTCGAATTTTATTTTAATTTTAATTCTATTTGATCGTTTATTAATAAAATGTATTTAAAAATTTTTGGGAAAAGAAGTCGAGCCGTGGGGAAGAACATCAAACCTATTAAGAAAGCTTGAAGTAAAAATAATATCGATGTTTGTTTGCTTCAGTTTAACTTTTGTTCCTGTTATTGATTACAAAATTAGTGATTTTAAGACTTATACAAGAATGTGTGAGTTGGATGGTACAAAGGTTTACTTTGATGAGAAGCCTGAAGGCTTTAGAAGCTCAGAAGCTAAGAACGCACTTTTGCAAGTTTCAGGTTATGATCTCAAAGTTCTTCTTTTAAACATTTCTTCTGAAGATCCAACTGAACTGTTGAATTTTGCATTTTTTAAAATCCATGAAGCATAATTTCCTTTATTGAATAAATGTTCTCTGACACTTGAAATTTTTGCCGCAAGCTCATCTACACCCAAAAGGCCTGCCGACCCTTTTGCTTTCAAATCTTCAATATTCTAACCAAACGATACACACGACAATCCATCTCCTTTTGATTTTTTATCCATTGAGGATCTTTGCTGAACTGCCAAGTTCTGCGACCTGGGCGATTGGGCTTTTGCTTGGGATTAACCTTCTGTCATCGGGCTTTAGCTATCTGATGGTGTCGATGGCGATGGGCAAGGTGGCGCGGGTTTAATCCCGCCAACATATTGATCTGTCTTCTAGTGTGACCCTGAAATTTCCGGCATGATAAAATGATCATGTACGGAGCAACCCATGGCAGATCGCCCCTTTGATCAGCTTCACAACATAGATGCTACTGCCTGATAGTGTTTTTCTGAGGTTTCATATTTCTTGCGAGTTAAAACCCTATGGGTAATTTGATGAATGAAGTGCAAAATAAAATCACCTCTCGCCATTGTGTTAATAAACCCCTTAGAAAATAGCTTATTTGCGTAATTAACAAATGATTTTCTTTGTTTTGCGTTTAATTGTTGCATGTTTTTCCTGTGTTTTAAATCTAAAATATCAACCCCTAGAAAAGCAGGCCATGGAGATTAAGATTCCTGAAATCAAGAAAGAGGCTTCCGAATTGGCTGATGCTGTTGTGGGTGGTACAGTAAAGGCGGGACAGAGTTGGCACTACCCTCCTGTCCGACACGATTGGTGTGTGCCCAATGGAATGGATATCGATGAAGAGTTGCTCGACAAAGAGAATATTATTGATTACGATATCCACCTTCAGAACCCGTATCCACTCGATGACAAAGTCAAAAGATTCGCATTGTCCCGCCGAATCGAAGTACGGCCGTCGTGGCGAACAAGCCGTCTGCCGAAGTCGTGCCGAACCTTCAACGGGCGAACGGTCCCCAGTGGCAGCAACCTTCAACAGGTGAAGAGGACGCCGGGTCGAATCCGTTCCAGCCGCCCGACGAGGTTGCCGCCCCGCACGAAGTCGCGGACCCATTTCAACCTCCAGCGGAAGAGTTGTAACAACTGGCTGCTGTTGTAAACGTATATTTCTTTCACCCGTATGTCCAAAAGAACTTATAAACTTCAACCGACTACTGAAGAATGGTACCTCGCATGAACGGATGGATCCACGACTGACCTGTTTAAACAATAATCCCTACGATAGCTGAAGTCCTAACACTCCTCATTAATCTCAGTTTCAAGGAGGGGACATTTCCTCAGTGCCTCAAAGCAGCTCAAATCATCACTCTTCACAAAGGAGGGGATTTTTTAGTACCACGTGTTTTTGGTTGATTTTTCGCTGCTTTTTTTCTGACGTTTCGTATTTTTAAAATCAGGCACCTGCCACTACCAAAAACTGCAGAACTACATTTTCAGGGTCGTAATATGCTATGACGCAGGGGGGCACCTGCCCCTTACAGACATTGGTCCCCCCAGACCACAGTTTGCCCCCGTCCAGCTGAAATTTTGTTTCTTCAAAAATCTTGTCAAAACTAAGATCCTGCAAGTACTTTAAATGCTAAGAAACAATGTCAGTATACGCGCTTTCCGGACCAACCCGGATCTGGTTCATGGAATCGACATGCGCCAGCGATCCCCCGCCCGCACCGATTTCGACCATGTCGATCACGGGAATGGAGATCGGCATGCCCGAGCCCTTCTTGAAACGATATGTCCGCGCGACCTCAAAGACGCGCGACGTGCGCGGCGTGCGGTCCTTGATCAGGCAGATCTGACAATCCTTTCACCTCTTTTTATGGGTACCTTGATGAATCAATCAAGACATCTATGCAATAAATTGTATTTTATATCAGAAGTGAGGTAATAAAAGAAAGTAGTATTACCATTCGTGGCTGCCATTTGGAAGAATCTAACTAGCCTGAAAAAGGGATTTGGCTGGGGCTATCAGTGTACTTGCAGAACCGTATCGTGGAGTCTATACCTGATATTCGTCCATTATCATGCTTGGTTTAAGTAAAAAAACCTTAATAGATGGCAAGAAACCTTCGTATGAACCTTGTGATGACTTTCCTGTAACCCGAAAAAATGTTCACCATATTGTTCTGCCGGCAAGTCGACATAGCGATATATTCACTGATCGACATGGGCAGTTGTAGGCAGGCAGCAGAGGTAAAACACTGCTGGGCACATTCTCGTTTCTTCATCTTGTTGCTTTTACCTATCCTTGAGCAGAATATCTTCCTTCCAGACATACATAGCAAATCGCCCACAAAAGGGCTCTTTTCCAATGACTACAGTTACACTGATCCCTTAGGACCTGTTTAAATGGAAGAACTAGCCCTCTTCAGCGAGATCTTGCCTTCTGGTCTTTAAATTTTCCATTTACATGATAGGAGGGCCAGTCCCAGTCCTCATAGTTGAGTTCCGCTTTTTAAGTAACTAAGATCTTGCCTAGGAGAGCTGGAAACTTTCCATCCGGTTGCCCGAGGCCGAGTAAGAAACACGCACGTCGTATTTCCCGGGCTGGTCGACTTTGATCTTAAAGACAACGGAATTCTCGCTTTCCTTGGCATGTATGTAACCGGCTTCCACGTAAGACGCCGCGAATGTGCTTGGCGCCCAGGAGCCCAGTTTCTCGGCTTTGATGTTATCCACCACGATGCCGCGCAGCTGATTGAGCGCCACCGACTTGGCAGCGGTACCGCCCGTGTCCCAATGCTTGTAGAATATTTTGTAGCCTCCCCCTGCCCAAATGCACCTCTTCAAGAGAATATTCAGAGTAGTACCAATGCTTGTCAGATAATTTGCACCCTCCCCCTGCCAAAATGTACCTCTTCAAGAGAATATTCAGGCTAGTACCAATGCTTGTCAGATAATTTGCACTCTCCCCTTGCCGAAATTCACATCTTCAAGAGAACATTCAGGCTAGCACCAATGCTTGTCTTCATGCCTTATACAATTGCGGTTCTTGGCCTGGGTTACGTTGGCGCCACAAGCATGGCCTGCCTCGCAAAACTCGGCCACAAGGTGATCGGTGTCGACGTCAACGAAGATAAAGTCGCGCTCGTCAATCGCGGCCAGAGTCCGATTCATGAACCGGAGATCCCGGAACTCATGCGATCCGGTTTCGATGCCGACCTGATTTCGGCAACTCTGGATGCACGCGAGGCCATTTCCCATTTCCGGTGAGATTCAGCGAACGATCCTGACCATCGGAGATCAGCTGGAACGCGACGTTGAGATCACGTCGGCCGTGCTGGTTGGCTCCGCCCTGGAAACAGCGCCGCTGGCCGAAAACCTGGAGGGACTCATCAATGCAGACGTGACCCGCATATCGGCTGCAGATCTGACCGGAAGCAGCATTGCGGAAGTTGCTCAGGGAGCGTATGCACCACTGATTGCGGCTGTCGTTAGCAGAACTGACATGCACTCAGCCTACATTAAGCATGCGTGTAGCATTGTCCCGCCACCCTTTACACACAAGGGCATTGGCCCTAAATGCATGCGCTCGCATGGCGGTCCCTGCTGATTGGAGCGCCTATTTGGGTTCGGCCTTTCTGGTGGACGTCCCCTGAGATGAGGGGCGCGATGGCATGGAAAGATACGCATCTGCAGCTGAATTGGTAGCCAAGCTCCAGCCAGACCCAGCAAAAGGTAACGAGTGGTATCCACCACTGAAAACGTTCACCTTCATCATAAAGTGGGATTGATAAAATACTAATTAATGTAACTAAACTTAATACTGCACCAATTGCCATTGGTCCAAATAATATGGCTTTTATAGGGTTATTGCCACAAGGCACTATTTTATATTGCTCTTTTTTATTTGCGTAAATGCGCCTATCTTGATTTAGCCAACGTCGGAAAAAACATAATCCTGTCATGTAGGTGTCATTGCACGTATCATGCAAGTACCGAGGAAAGTGTAAGTAGAACTAGCTAAAAAAATGTCTAGTAGAACTAGACATTGTAGTAGAAATGTCTAGTAGAACTAAGAAAAATGTAAGTAGAACATGCAAATAGGTGTCATGCAGGTGTCACAAAGGTGTCATTGCACGTATCATGCAAGTACCGAGGAAAGTGTAAGTAGAACTAGCTAAAAAAAATGTCTAGGAACACCAAAAGAATAATTTTGACTGGCATAAGCCAGAATTGATTATCAAAAAGAGGTAGGAGGCGCTTTGGCAAAATTTAAAGCTCCTGATCGATACCTTATAGTTAAGTGGGAACACGGTATAGCTATCAACCTTGCAGCCAAGTGGTAATATCGTATAGTTATCAATAAGGTATTGAACTCTATGAACAGACAAAGGTACTACTGTGAATAGTTTTTGAAGGGGCAATTCGGCTAATAAAAGGCCATGGCGATGAAAATGTACTTCACATCTTGGGAGGTCTTATTTAACTGGTGGTTCCGTATTTCTACAGTGCTGTAAAGAGGTAAGCAGTATTAATGATCATTTGCTTTGACAGTGACAGTAGTTAGCTAGCTGCAGTTAAAGTCTTCATACTGAATATGGATGGTGTGATAGAGCGTTCTAGGCATTCGACTCACGAAGGGCACATTCTTGGGGCCGACATGATTGAAAATGATTGCTTGATTCTTCCCCAAACAGGTTTTTTGTGACCAAAATAATGCAGATTAAAAACTATTGCATGTTTTAAATTTAAAAATGGGTAAAGTACACCTCTTTTATGCTAAAAATCTTGAGATGAGTGGAGCAATGAGCGTTGTAAAAGCTACAGACCCACTTTAGGTGACTCGTTGCAAAAAATTTCTACTGCAAATTAATCCTAACTAACTTTACTGGTGCTGGACCGCTTGCAAGGCGGATGGGATCTCCGAGCGGCCCGCGGTGGCCGTGACGAGGAGATCGCCGCCGGCGCTGACCCAGTCCAACAACGGGCCTGCCTTTTCGGGGGGGAGGTGCGCTGCGTCGAGGTCGACGACGACGACGAAATCGAAGGCGTCGTAGCCCGCCATGTGATCGGGCAGGAGGGCCGGGTCGCCGTTCTCGACCTGGGTGCCGTAGTTGCGTCGCGCGCCTGGCCTTTTCACTCTCATGTTGTCGTCCATCATTTCTTGCTGCGTTCGTCCACTACAAAATCAAAGAAAAAAGCTTTAAAAATAAGACTAGGGCACCTGAAATATGGGAGCATATAGGAAGGAAGCAAGAGAAGAGAGATAAACAGGAGGGGGTTGAGAGAAAAGGAAGCAAAGGAGGTAAATCGGAAAGAGACAGGGAGGGAAGGAGGAAGAGAGGTAAATGAAGGCGGGAGGAGGTGTCCGCCGTCCACGGTCCGGACGCTCTGGCAGTATTCAATTGCCCAGTCCGAAAGTCTCAGCGGGTTGCTGAACAGCTCAAAGACCTGCTGGTATGGGCACGCGATTTCGACGGACTGATTGCAGTAGTTCATTGTCAGGCTCCTGAAAGGACCAAAGGTAGGTGTTTGAAGCCTTAGACAGCGATCGCGGTGCATTGTGACAGTTCCAGGACATTTTTTTGAGTATTGCAGTCATCAAATTGGAGGGCCGCGATCTGGTGGAACGGGTGCCGTGCCGATTCGACGCCAGGGCACAGCACATTCTGCTCACTACGGACGGCCGGAGACTGCTGGCCAAAGGTCGCGAAATCTATGAGACGGTCGCGGCGCAACTGGCGGCGCAACTTGACAAAAAAACGGTCAGGACAGTCGAAAAGGGACTGTCCGGCCTCACCGAACAGACTTGAAAGGTTTAAGGAGATAGTCTTGATTAAAATGTCGTTTTTAGATCCAAACTCTTGAATCGTGCTGTCGGAAAGGCCTATTTCTTTTAAGTTAGATCGGATTTCTTCTATATTGGGGGCTGTTTTAAATTGAAGTTGCACCAGAGTGCCTCCGGCAAAATCGATTCCATATCGAAGCCCGCCATGAAATACAACTGAGGCCAAACTGATTAAAATTAAAACTGCGGAAAGCCCCAGCGCTATCCGCCTTTTACTTATTGATCCACTGTTGCCTGAAAATGCTTTTCATTCAAGGACCTGTTGCAATCAAATATAATATATTTTCATCAACGTGCTTTTTTAAGATGATAAACTTCAATCAAAAGTCATCATCAAAATTAAAGTGGACCTCTCACTTTTTGGGAGTTTGCATTTATGGAAAGAGCTTTGATAGTAAGTAATTTTATTTGAAATTTTAAATATAATTAAATAAAGAAATTTTGCCTGAGTTTTCTACTGAAAGTTCATGACTGAAGAAAGCCTCTCAACCCTGCTAAAATCACTCCTGTCATGTCCATTGCATAGAAGGAACGCATCGGGGCCTCCACTACAAAGCAATTCAATAACACAAAGGATAGTTTTTGAGTAACTAGAATTTTCATCTTGCCCTCTAACAACTGTGTCGATGAGGATAGACTTGATATTACCTTCAGAATAAAAGTGGTTCGAACACCAATAGTGATCAGGTACCTTTCAAAGCATCGCAATCCCGTTTCCAATCATTACCAAAAAAATGATCCAAGTCCAAATCAAAGATCTTCCTTTCAAAAGGCGGATAAAGATCCGATCACAATCCCGTTCATTTCCGGATCAGGAAAAATACGCTGAATTTTCGTGAAACAACTTTTTCCCCATACCAAACCATTGGTACACAAAAAAGAAAATCAGCGTTATTTCTTAAAATTGTTTAAAATAAACGGTACCCACGTCATCAGGGCACCTTAATATCGTGTTAGATGTAAACCATCGACCCTAGCCCCTTTGCGCATCCGTGTCATGTGTTGTGCGCCGCTATCCGCTTCGATATGTTCCGCTCTACTCATACGGCACCGAGTGACGAGTCATGTCCAACTACGAACACATCCTGTTGGCCATCGATCTTTCCGAAGAAAGCCAGGAGGTGTCCGAGCGCGCTGCGGCGCTCGCCAAGGCCGGTCGCAGCGGCCATGTGTGCTTAGGACACGCGTGCCTTACGCAACATCGTTTATGAAGATTGGCCGTTTTCTGGGCGCCATTTCCCCCAGGGCGCGACACGCGGCCGTCTGGGGGGTGTTTTCCAGGCGGTTCCAGGCAGTTGTCTTTTGTTTTTGGCCTGGAACCCCCTCAATCGGCCCAGGGACAGACGTATTCGTCATCTACACGAGAAATGAGTATGAAAAGCTTCGTGTAGCTAGATCTACATTCTCTGGGAGGCAGCGTTGGAAGGCACCTGCGTGGGAGAGTTTGTGGAGTACGTAGGCATCCCCTTTGTCGGAGTAGTGAAAGTGCTCGGCCGTCATGCCGTAGTCTCCGGATAAGAGACTGAGTACGATGATCTCAGCGAGGCCCGCACCTACACGATCCCGAAAGCGAGGTTCGTGATTATACTCTTTTGACCAGGGTGACACCTTTGGCAGCTCTTGATTTGCTGTTAGTGAAAGTAACTGAGTTGAGTCATATTAAAAAGGAATTGATCTTGTACATGCTAGCAAGAATGTAGATCAGATGAAACCACGCGTATGCCAAATGCAAGCTTGCCTAAGGAATTGCATGGATGAAGGAATGAGTCGAGTTAGTGGTGTGATGGCTACTTAATTTCCCTTACTGTTCACCCCCGTCAATAGGGGATTTTCTTATAAATAAGCGACATTTCTTCGCCTGAACTGCTGATGTAGCATTAGGCATACTGTGCACCGTGGCGCTCAATGCGGAAACATGGTACGTTTCCTGGGCCAGCACCATTGTGGGCAAAAACAAAAGGATACAGACGAACCACCTCATTTCTGCAAGTTAGACAATTGCATTACATATTCCTTCGGTACTGTCCACCTACTTCAAAAAGCGAGCCTGTAATCTGCCCAAGAGATAGGTACTTGGTAGCTTCCATAAGGACGAGAGCAGCAGCAGCAGCCAGCTCCAGCGGACACCGCCAAAAGCAGTCAACACTCCACTCCCTCCAATGCCGACTCGCGCCGACGGCGGTCGTTCAGCAGTCCGAGTGAGAGCGGAGGATCGGAGGAATATCTGACGGCGAGTGATCGGAGCAGCGAAGGCGATGCACCGTTCGGCGATGACACCTACAGCGTGCTTCTGTCTCAATATGCGGAGAGCGAGGTTGGCGTTGGTTATTTATCTGATCGAACGAGGTGAGTAGTTGTATCACATACATTTTGCGACGAGAGATGTCTCTCCCGCTCGCCAACATTCCTACCAACCGATCTCTGAACCGTCTCTATTCCTTGAATGAATGAAATCCACGTACTGCAGTGAAAGAAAGAAGGTTACCAAAGTCTTTTCTGAAATTGGGTTTTGGTTTTTGGTTATTGTTGTGCATTATTGAACTTTTCTTTAGCTCCGTCAATTCTGAAAAATTTGCAATGTCTTCTGAAAAACGAGATGGTAAACGAATTTCTTCTGACTACTGTCACACTCATTTTGCATTTCTAAGAGTTATAAAATAATTGTAATTAACTTGTAAATTCTTTGTCCTGGGCTATCAGAAATAAGTCTTCTTTTATTTCCTAAAGCCAGCCGACGGGAACTATCCTGAAGATTTAATCTCCGCTCGAAAGACAATTTAAAAGCTTGAACTTAAAAAATAAAAGGGATCATAAAAGGGATTAATGTTAAAACTTAATGTACAACTGAAAATAGAATTTCTCAGCATTTAAAATTTCTCTTCTATCTAAAACTGATATTTTTTTTATAGTTAAGATTTTAGGCCTCGAATTCTTCTATGGTCAATGAGTTGCACATTCTTTTCATTTAAAAGTAGGAGTTCTTTGTTAAAGAAGAATAGTGGAATAGTGAAAATATTGGCTAGTGTGGAGGATATCCACCGTTACCTGCTACCAGAAATTATGAAACTCTGAGTTTCATAATCTCTGCTTCTACTTTTATACGATTCCTTGTTTTGAGTTACTGTATGTTGTGTCACATGTGGTCTGATCTGTCCTGGCAAGTCATTTTCTGCGACAGCTGATGTGAGATTCATGTGCTGCTGGACTGCGCAACTTCTCTTCATGTGTCAGCATTTCACGGATCAAATATTGTTTGAAAGTAAAAGAAATCGTCATTTATTACAAAGACAGGGTACCGTACCCCCTGTAAGAAGTATGAAGATGTTCTTACTTGTTGGGGGAGAGGGAGGGCAAATGCTCTACAAAACATTCTCTCTCAAGGCAACTTATGGAACTTTTAGGACCGAGGAAGAGGGCTGTTTGATGTCAAGCTTGTTGTTGGCAATTTACAAAACCGTTGCGGGCTTCTTGCCTTCTGTGCTTCCATGCCTGAGGTTTTGAATTGGAGAGATTCTTGTGACGATGCTCCGCCTCTTGAGATGGTACGACAGGGTCATTTTCCCCACCCAGGATGAGAACGGGTGCGGTTATCTTTGCCAGTTTTTTAGTTGCGTCGATTTGCCTGATTCCTGCGAGCAACTCGCGCATGACTCTCTTGTCATGGTGTCGAAAGTCCAAATAGTTGCTCTCGTTGATCTGTGTAATGAATTCGTTGGAAGTGATTCGCTTTTCGCTGCTGCCCGGCCTGGGACCGCGCACGCTGACATCGCTGTTGAATCGGTTTGGCCATCCCGGCGCTGTTTTGACAGCACCGGAGAGCGAACTATTGTCCGTCTCGGGTGTCGGTTCCAAGCTCGCCCACGCGATCCGAACTGCATCGCACCACGTCGATGTTGAAGCGATCGTACGCTGGTGCCAACAAAATGAGACTGACATCGTATGCCGTGATACCGAACACTATCTGATAGTCAACTTCTATACTCTGCAAGTTAATGAGGTAGGCTACACTAGTGACAAGGGTCTTTACCTAACATGGAATGAGGAATACTGGAATGGAATGAGATAAGAATTCCACAGAATAACTGCATTCAACATTGTCATAACTTTGCCCTTGAAAATTCACCAGAAGAGTTCTATGATTAATTAATCACATAAATTATATATCATTGACTATTTCTATATCATTGACTGATTCTGCCGCATTATAGGAATATTGCGTTATACCGCTCAGGCTGTTGTTTATTTTATCTAAACGATAATGGTTGGTGTTCGGGTTAGTCGTAAAGTAGGTATAGGTATTGGTAATATTTCCGGAACCGGCATTCGTAGCATCAGGTGCAGTAGTAGTAGCCACATTGCCAAAACTGTTATAGGTGGTTTCGCTGTACACGGTACTGCCTGAAAAGTTTTGTATGCCACTTTTCACTGATTGAAGGCATACAGCAGGGAATTGTACAGACAACTAGTTTGCTATCCACAAGAGGTTGTGCCCACATTTGACATGGCTGTTAACGAGTTTTTCTTCAAGGAATATCCAGACACCACTCTAGAGCACCAAATACAGGTATTTCTAGTCCTAGAGGCATAAAATGATACACAAGAAGTCTTCCTCTCTACAGCTAAAGTGAACACAGCTGATGAATTTCATAAAAGCTCTTTTTAGTTCAAGGCCCAGGGGTTTTTCTATGCTGTTTAAAACGTTGGAAATAATTGGAAGATAAGTTTGCAAACCAAGATTAGAATATTAGAATCTATTGCAAGGGCAGTGGTTAGTAAAGCTCCGAAATGTGGGCACTTCAGAAGCCAGGTGAGTATCTCTAAGATCAGCTTGTTCAGCTTCTTATTTCAGTGGTTTTATCGCACTTTTTCCGCCTATAATGAATGAAGGGTTGACATGGGCCGCTGATCTCCGAAACCGTGCTCGGAGAGATGAGAGCCAGGGCCGGCATCGCCAGAACTGGAATCCGATGCAAAGCCAGAGTCAGAGCCAGAGTCAGAGCCCGAGAAGTCCGAACGAGGAGCAGAGGGCGAGGACAGCGATGAGCGGGAGGGAGAGGGAGAGGGGTCAAATTCCTCTGCAAAACCCCAACGCACATGCTTGGGCGAAGAGCGAGGGCCGACCCAAGCACTTCCTGATTGAGTGAGTAAGTTAATGAATGAGTTAGCGAATTAGTGAGTGAGTTAGTTAGTGAGTCAATAAGTGAGTTAGTGAGTCAATGAGTGAGTTAGTGAGTAAATAAATTAATTAGTGAGTTGGTGAGTGAATTAGTTAGTGAATGAGGTAGGGAGTTAATGAATTAGTGAGTTAGTAAGTTACTGACTGGGTGAGTAAGTTAGTGAATGAGTTAGCGAGTTAGTGAGTGAGTCCCGGTTCGAGCAAATTTACGCAAACGACGCAGCGCCATTTTGATATTGCGAGTACCAATCTCAACGGAATCATCCAGGTCCCGATAACTTCGCTTGTCCCAAACTTTTACTGCGCGTTGGTTACGGCCTTCGTCTTGTCCAATTCGAATGCCCTCAGGGTTGTAACCATAGGCGCCAAAAGGCGAAGTACCGCCAGTTCCGATCCATTTATTGCCACCTTGATGTCGCTTCTGTAGCCCTAGACGGTTGCCCCGAAAATGACAATCTTTGGCAATTTGTTTTCCTTTATCCGCACGTGCCATAGCCATCTCAACATTTCTCTCAGCAAAGCCGTAGAAAGCGGTATTGGATCACGCTTTTCGACCAGCCTACTGCTTTAGATACGGTCAGTCAGTCGGGTTCCCAAAATAATTCGTAGGCAATTTCTCTTGAGAACATCTACCAAATCTCTGTCTCTTGGAGTGCCCTAACCAATAGAGTGTTATTTATCCACTTTCATTTTTATTAAAATAATTAAATATTCTACGTGCAAATTCTTAAAGAAAACAACATACCCCTCAAACTTTTTATTTACGGCACAAAGTTTTACGGTATTGCAATGTATACAGTAAAAATCATGTTGACTAGTTTAGTCGGCAAGATTAAACAAAGAATCTTTTGTACGGTTTATTCTGTATGCTTAGAAAAAAGTGAGAAAAGGCGAAAAAGAGTAAAATTCGTTATTTCGTCATTCCGTGTAAGAAATGATATTTTATGGCCCAAATTGGTTGAAGTCAAGATCAATTCGGGCAATCAGTGCACTGAAATACCTTACTGATTAAGCAGCTAGTTCGAGTCGGATAACTCAGAAGTTATCTTAGATTTTTTTTTTTTTTTCAAAGCAACACGAAAAAGCGACATTATCCGAGATGGTAAAACCCAAAAAAGGAAGCATTTAAAGGGAAAAAATAATTTACTACACAACCATGAAGTTTTGCTAGAATCTGAGTATTTTGAGGGGCTTCTCTCCCCTAATAAGTGGAAATTACTATTTTTGGTTAGTTTTTGTTAGTCTTCGGTGGTTTGGGGTAGTTTTGATCTGATTATGGGTCATTTTGGCCTTTGGGTGGCTTTTGCTTGCTTTTGATCATTCTGGGTTGTTTTGGGTGGTTCCGCTTTTTAGTAAGTATAGCATGCAACGCCCTGGCGACGGGCAATGGGTCGCTAGAGTCTACGAGTGCGGAAATGTCGATGACGGGGATTGTATCGACATCGACATCTTTGGCTTCAGCGTAAGCCATGTTTTCTCCTTCACGTCTTGGCGTAATAGCCAACGACGTCGCCGTCCGTCGTCACCCCTAGTCCGTTTAAGCAGCGGTTGACATAATTAAGATAGCAGATGATCTGGTTGGCTTCGAGGATTTCTGGTGCGCGGTAAGCCGAGTACTGCGTCGCCACTGCAAAAAATCACATCCACACCTTGCGGGAAAGCGGTATGATTGACTTGCCACTTGCTGACAAAATCCGCAGGCAAGCCACTGATGTATATGCTGCGCTTGTCCTTGATGCCAGGGCCTGTAAGTTGATATTCAGTGCCACTAGAAAAATCATCGACTTGTATCAGCAAAGTGGAAGACTTGTCAGGGTAAGTCATGCTGTGATCGAGCAAAGGTTCCAACATAATTCCAAGCTGTACGAGACTCATTAACTCTTTATTGGTCAATGAAAGTAATGATTTTCGGTACTCTATTTCCTCACTGGAAATATGCATTTGTTTCATCAATGTTTGATCTGTTGGTTTCATCCGTATCCACCCTTGCTCAAACTGATTGAATGTGTCTTCGACTTCATCTATAAATCAAGTCAGACGACATTAAAAAGTGATTGAGCCTTTTCCTCTTTCATTAGATTACATGTTATAGGTCCTGATCGTTTTCTTCAAACTTAAGCCACTTTGTATACAGAAATTTCCAAAATTCTGGCACCTCCAACCAAAAGGAGTTCTCTGCTAACTTTTTCCTATACTTGCCTCTGGAAGCCAAAGCCATAGGATTTATGTTTCCTTGACAATAATACCCCTCCTCCCTCGCAAGAAATTTTTGTATTTCATTAACCCTATGACTCACTCCATCATGCCTGCGCCGGTCATTTCGCGCAGTTCTTTCACCTGCTTGGCAGAAATCGCCATGTTGGCTCTCCTTGAAAGATTTGGGCCGGGGGCAACCCGGAAAGTTCGGGGCCGGGAGCGGCCGGGAATGTTGGGGGCCGGGGGCAGCCCGGGCCGCCCCCTCCTGTCTCAAAAGCGTGACGCTGGCGTGACGCTCAGCTGTCGGCTTTCTCGGTCTTGGCTTCCGGCTGGTGTCCGTTTTTTACGAGTCGCGTGGTAGCCACGCCTAAAGCGCAAATTTGACAAATTGGTAGCATCACTGAGGAACATTGCAACGCTGAGAGAAAAGTCTTTGTGAATGTCACTGTGTAAGGGCGTTATATAATTATTAAAATGTTAATGTTTTATTTATCTTACAATTTATGCCCTAGAAAAACTTTTGTTGTATGCAATTTTGTGTTTACAAGACATTTTATTAATTAATTGTATGATGATAAAGACCTCCCAGATGAAATTAATAGAAATGTTCTTTAGTGCCGTTTTGACTGAATTCATTCAAATTTCTGCCATCCGCAGAGCTTTCAGTGGGGAGCGCGCAGGCACGCGCCCAAACCTCTGCTTGGGAGCGATTGATCGCGCGCCCGGTAATAAAATATTCCCTCGAAGAGAGCGATGTCAGATTCGGGAATTCACACTGGAAAACTTTGTGGGCAAATTAATTGTCAACTTAGGTCTTGTCCATGCATGAACCCCAGTTTACTTATAGAAATTGCCAGTAAAAACGCTAATTTTTAAATTTCTGATTCCTCTTCAGAACGATGAGTAGCGTATAAATAAAAAGCGTTATTTTTTGTTGATCTTTTTTTTTTATTATGAATTACTAAACCAAATGAACTTGGTTAAAAAATGAGATCCCCAATATTTTTTTTTTTCTTTTTTGGTTTTGTCAGTTTTTCATTTTCCTTTTCCCTGAAAAAGTCAGTATAAAATAAACAGAATTAAATTAAAAAGACTTTTTCCACAAAATAAGTTTTTCTAAAATAAAAAAAAAAATAAAGAACTCTATTAAACCAAAAATGAACAAAATAGAATCAAATAATCTATCAAGCATACAACTACCACAAATCAGCATCTACGAATAAATGAAGCCCAAACGAACAGATATTACAATAAATAACCGAGTCAAACTGGGCAGGTAGCGGATATCCAGGTAGGGGAATTGCAAAGTCTTACAGATATTCTCACCGATATCGTGCCAAGTAACCCCGTGGCTTCGCTGGCGAATGGTCATGTACTCCAGGTAATCTTCTTCTCTATTTTCCTTGGGCTCGCCATTAACTTCGCCGGTGAGAAAGGAAAGCCTGTTCTCGCAGTAATCGAGTCTTTAGCGGACGTAATGTATCGCCTAACATCAATCGTGATGTGCCTTAATACACGTACTTGAACAACTGAGATCTCTATTTTTCTTACTTATTTTTAATCTCATGAATAAATAGTGTTCCTTAGCCCACCTCACCTTTCTTATTGTTTAACTCTTTGACTGGGAAGGCATATTCTTTCAGATTTCGGTTACTATTCAATCCGAAGCGGATGGATCATTACAAACTAGATATCGGTTTGTCACGAATTTTCCTTTTCATTTTATTTATAAATTATGGCCATATAAAAGCTGCCCTTCGAAACTGGAAAGTTTAGGAGTCCTAAAATAGGCAAAGATAGTTTAAATTTGTCCCTTTTTGAATTAAATTTCAAAGCCTGCCTTTATCGACCTCAAATGGCTTGATTAGCCGACTGGAGTGTTGGTGTAAGCTAATCCCATTTGCTTTAAAGCTTATTAAGTCTTGTTCAAGGAAGAATGCCAGTTGAGTGAGAGGTTGTGCTAATTTTGTGTTATTTGTAGTCAGTATAACAAAGCGGAAGAAACCACCATTAGTCCTTCTGCACCTTGCAGTTTCTAACAAACCCAGTTCTGTGAACAACATAATGGGCTCTGAGACCTGAAACAATAATTTATCGTTATAGGTTGACCAAAGTTTCAAGAATGATTTCATAGTAATTACTTGGAATTATAACGGTATTCTTTAAAAATTTTAAAGTTTCAAGAATGATTTCATAGTAATTACTTTTTTTGTTACCACGCTATCTCCTTTTTGATAAGACCATGTTTGCGAACCAATAGAATATTTCCAAAGATCATTTAAAGAGCCCAGGCTCCCATTTTTATCTCTTCCTTCACCTCCAAACAGCCATAGGTCTCCATTGGAATCTACCCATTGGGCTGCGCTTTTTCTTGCGCCAGGATGTGCATTTGGGCCATGGTACATTCCCGAAGTATTAACTGTATCTGCCCCACTTACCCATCAACCAATATGCCAGATTATATTAAAGCTCTTTGGATTGTTCTCAAATATGATGCTGGATGGGTTGGTACATTTTCGCTTGGAAATACATTAGGTCCAGTTCCTGGTCGTGATGGATGGGTAAATTATGCAGAAACTACCATCTGGGAAACTTTTCTTGAAGATGTTTCTTTAGCGAATTTTTTGTTTACTACAGCAGCTCCAAGTTCTGCTGGTCGAGTTGGTTTTGATGTTTGTAATAATTTGATTTGTATGAATATTGTGATTGAGATCATTACCTGATAAGGGTTTATTCGAGGGCGGTAGCCCCTATTTTCGGGTAAGTATGCGTGTGCCTCTGAGAATCCAGAGGGAAGACCGGTATACCAGGCAAGATTTAGAAAAAATAACCCCTTAAGCATGGCATTGTCTCGGAAACATGTCCTATAACCAGTCAAATTTTTTTTTAAAGGAATCCTTTTTAAAATCTGAATATGCCAATTCGATGGATATAGATAAGATGATGAACACGCTCTTCTTCTTTTTTCGATCTAGTACAAGGGCATATATCGAGAACTAAGAGTTGCATATAATCAGCTTTCGGAACAGAAGAATTTGGATTTATTGCAGTCTCGGAAGCGGCTGGGTTTTTGCATGTTGTATGGAGCCAGATTTTGCAAGGTTCGAGTGGTGAACATAAACATTAGAAAAGAAACCGGATTGTGCTTCATGGCATACATGCTTTAACACTGGAGAAAACCGAAAAGGGCAATGCACTAACATTAGATGTTTGGTAGAGATGTTTTTTACAACATTGTATGTGAAGGAATGAAAAGAGCAAAAAAGACGGTATAATATAAACAGTGGTAGTCCTAGACCAAAAGGGTAGGTTCGAGCAAATGCCCTTAAGCCCTGAGATATACAGCAAGGCTAAGAAAATAGTGCACTGTGGAAATTCATACTATGGCAATATTATGCATTACCTTGAGAGGCGAGTTTCATAAATTTTTAACATTCCCATCTTTAGTCTTGAGAAACTACAGTTAGAAGCTGCAGAAAAAGGTCGTTTGCTCTAATTGGAGTAGGTTGTCTCCTTGATTGATTTGTACAAATTGAGATGGTGATGAAAGTGCTTCAAGACACATTGGCATATTACAATTCAACTTCCAGTTAAAATTGCTCTATGTTGTGTTTTTGAATTTGAAATTTGCTAATGATCTTATTCTCAGCACATTGTACTATCAGCAAGAAATAAGATATACCAAAACCTTTTAGGCCCAGTGAACTCAGTTGTACAAACTAAACACTCACTCCACACCATATAAGGATGTGTAAAGGAAATACAACTTAGAAAATGCTAGAACTGACTCTATTGCCAAGAAAAGATTTTTGTGTTCCGCATTGGCTAAATCAAGAGAATCCTGTAATAATAAACATAAAAGTTTTAAAGCAAAAGTCAAAGTATATTGTTCCAGTTTATTCATAAACAGGCGCAGTGCAGGAAATAAATGGGCTAAGTATTTCCAGTACTTTAAAAGGCAGGGCGGTTCAGTAAATATTAAAAACCTTTCCAGATAATAAAGTCAAGTGCTGTATATAGCTGTATTCATCACACAGTTCCTGGTAACGGACTGTAGCAAGGAACGACCCGGCTCAATCTTGAACGTTGCCATAACACTTCAGTGTGGAAGCCAGATGTTCTCACATCATTCCAAACCGAAAAGCAACTGATATAGGCCAACCACATAATGCATAAAGATTTGTTTTGCCATCAATAAAGCAGCCTTCCAAAACTCAGCGTGCTTTGATTGGTTTATTTAACAAAGCGATGTGCAGGAAGTGCACTAATTCAACGAAACAGTCTAGTCTTTGTGAATTGTTGACCTTGTTTTGACATATCTTTCGTAGAAATGATGAAAAAGTACCGTGTGAGTCACAAAGAAGTACCTATTTTGATTTGAATGCAGGACAGCGTACAGGGTGTCCCAAAAATTTTTCGACGTTTGATTAGAAAGTAAAGAATGACGAACCACTGGTCGGGCTCCATGATAAGATAACCATATTGCTGAGATTTTAAATTAATTTTAGACACCAGAAGCTAGCAAATCGGCTAATATTCACGCAGTCCCGATCTCTCCACTCTAAGCGTTTTGCAATATTTATGTTTCCCTCCTCCAACCCCCTATGTCCCCGGATCCAATTCGAGTCCAAAATTGAGCATCTAAGACATAAGATCCTTCTATGTATCAAGTTTCATTAAGATCCGATCTCCTATTCGTAAGATAAAATATCCCAATTTGCACGTTTTCCAAGAATTCCGGTTTACCCCTACAACTCCCCCCAATGTCACAGGATCTGGTTCTTGCAGAACTGGCTGTTGACGATAAAGCCAGCTTTGCGGTATTGGCTGAAAAAGCAAAGGCTGCCTTGGCTGCGTGATCCTTATCGCACTGAAGTGCGGTATTGAATAGAAGTATCACAAAAGGGAAAGGCCTGGCCTTTCCCTTTTTTATGGTCAGGACGACCAGTATGTCGCAGGTGCATGAATGCATATGAGCGACGTTTTCGGGATATGACTTTGAGCGATATAGAACGACAGCGAGGATCGCGCCGAGGTCGAGGCCGCCCTGGCGCGGATGGAGGCGGCGAGCCGTGAGGGCGCTCAGTCGTGGTTGACTGCGATCGCTCACGCGCGGGAGCTGGCCCCAGCCGGCGAGCTGCGGGAGCGCGTTGACGCCGAGGCTCTGCTGCAGGCCAAGGGGGTGCTCGTGACCGCCGAGATCGCCTCCCAGCGGTTGGTCCCGCTCGACCTGGGGGTCGTGGCGTCGGGAGCACATAGTGAAAACCTCCAGATCATTAATCATTTTTGAATGCTTCGAGAATGACAGGGTCAATCCGATCATTTGCATTCTTTTGATGAAAGACAAATGCTTTATCTAAGGTAATTTTCATCGAAAAATTGAGGGGGGGACTCAAATTCACCTCTTCATAGAATTGTTTCTATATTCTATCTGTCCAATCTGGGTTGCTTTAATCAGAGGGCAAGCCGATATGGAGATTATTGCTCGCCCTGATCGTCAACCTTGATGATGCGCGAATTCCGAGCGATGGGGTGTACCAGTACCACCGGGCACGATTCGACAAGCCGTCCCAGTTTGCGGGTGAGCCCACTGAAGCTGCCGGTTTGCACCTCGTAAATGATCCCACCCCGGACCGCGTCTGCGACGAATCCTTCTACGCTGACTTCAGTTTCGCCCCCGTTTGCCGCGTAGGTTGCCTTCAACGCGGCGTGGAGTGTTTTATTCAAAGGTTGATGGATAAAAGAGTTATATACGAAGGCCAAAGACCGCACTTGTATTTATTCAGTCACAGTGATGACACTGGGTCTGAATTTGAAGACAATATCTTTGCTTTCACATTCGGAATAAATCAAACAAGAAGACGATTCCTTGTTGGCACTGCAAACAAGCTAATTCTTCTGATTGTGCTTTTGATAATAAGGCTAAAATGTTTGATAAGGAATATGACATGGAGAGTCCGTAACGGGTGTCCGGGCGCTGAGATACCCGTTCGTCAATCGGTTGATCACGGCGATAGAAACCGATGGCGTGGTTGGAACTGGCGAAGACGATCCGGCGTGCGCCGGCTTGACGCGCGGCCTCAAAGACGTTGTAGGTGCCCATGATGTTCGCAGGCAGAATCTTGTCCCAGGTATCCTCGCCGGGAATAGCGCCCAGATGGATCACCGCATCCATACCGTCCATGGAAATATGTTTAAAAAATTTATAGTGTATTTATTTATGCATTAAAGAAACAATGTTATTTTATTATTTTTTGTCTTGTAGTATTTATTTAAAAGATTGAGGTTAGGTCAGATTTATTATGACAACGATAAGTGTAATATGTATCAATTTAAAACACCATTCAGATCATTTCTTTGTGGATCTTCAATGACTAGCAAAACAAAACTTTTAACAAATATAATTCAAAATTGTGATGACTCATGAAAAGAGACTTGCTTTTTACCTCTGACTTTCTCTAATTATCGTTCTAAAAAAAATATTTTGGCAATAGAACCAGGGAACCATCGCGTATCTTCAGCACTTTCAGGCTTATGTCCGAATTCAATTTGAAATCAGTGTCTCTTCGCTTGTCTGCTTGAATGGAGCTTCCCGCTCAAACACAGAAACATGGCTCAAAGAACGAAAAGCTTGGTGGAACCACTTCAGACTTATGCTTTTGAAGATTTTTACTGAAAATCACGCTTGTTATATAAGTTTTCGAAAATGCTGAGTAAGCAAAAAATTTTTTCTTTGTCATAAAGGTTTATAAAAGTCGATAGGAAACAGCTATTAGCTTAGGATAGCTTATATGATAGTAAAAGTTTACTTTCTACAGAGATTTTAACATTTATAGTGCCTTTTACCTATTTCAGTCTGATTTAGCTTGATCTTCGGCAACGTTTGGTCGCCGCGGCCAACCAAGAGATCGAGGCCCTGGGCGGGCGCTACACCGAGCCGGTCAGCGAGATCGCCGTCAAGGACGGCAAGCTGGTCGTGAAGACGAGCCAGCGGGCGCTGCCCCTCGACTCGGTCAAGTCGATCCGGTTCCAACGCCTGGGCCGGGGCGTGACCTTCAAGAACATGAGCAAGCTGGTCCTGCTCAGCGGCGACCACGTGCGCGGCTCGATCGAGGCGGGCCCGTGCCCATCTCATGCCCCAGTGTGACTGAAGAAATCGTCACCACCTGGCTGCAAAATGCAATGGTGGGGCACTGCCTGTTGCTGTCAAGTTGTGACAATCGCTGCAGTCTGACGGTGACACTCGAACATCAGCGGAGGTTGTCTCGGTTGGCAGGGTCGGAACCAACACGAGACGGAATCTCGGAACTGCACGTCAGATATCTTCACGACGCCAGGGCATGAACCGTTATTTGAATCGGTGTAACGTTCACAGGATTTAAAGAATAACTATACTTACATTGAGAATCAAGGAATACTGCGTCATTCGGTCAACTGGTTTGTACAACAGAGCTATAATAAAAATCAATAAAAAATCAGGAAAATTATGTCACTGAATTAGTAGAGCTAGTATATTTTACATTTGCTTCGGAAATTGAAACAGGCGCTAGATTTCACATGTTCACAGAAAGATTTCTGTGAACATGTGCAAAATTATTATCCAAATAAAATAAATCAAATGCATAAAACAATGAGAATTGGTTTAAAGACCCTTTGTACTTATGCTTGGTAAGAATTCCAAACTTTTCCGGACATTGGTCTGTTGCTTTAACCAGTATTAATTGCCGGCCAAAAATTATAATCTATCTACCAACTTTAGAATTTTGTTGAAAGGAATGTTGTATTTATCGATAGGTTGTCTTGGTCGGGGGAGTACGGCCCTCATTAATTGAGCTTGGACTGGAAGAGCGCATCTTTTACGTTGTTGGTGTTGTAGAATTTGAGTCTTTATGCAACTACAACAGGAAAAGAGCAGGATTTAGAAATAAAATTCTGTTAAATATTGGAACTGTGGTCATTGTTGCAGCATGTTCTTTACAGATTGTTTGTTTTTGAGGGAGGGTTGATTAAATTATCAGTGTGAGACAACACGTATGTAGACCATGCAAACTGGTATCCCACCGACCCGGCGCGCGTGCACCGCGACGATCCGGGCGAGCCGCAGCGCTGCCCGGTGTGGTCGCTGCACCAGCTGTACTCCAGCGACGAGCAGTTGCACTGGGTCATCGAAGGCTGCCGCAGCGCTGCGATCGGCTGCCTCGACTGCAAGAGCCGCCTGTGCTCCTCGCTGCAGAGCGAGCTGGCGCCCTTGCAGCGGCGTGCGATCGACTACGAGGACAGCCCGGACCTGGATTTATTGCCTGGCATAGTGCCATCAGTGGCTTTGATTACATCGGCCAAGGCTAGAGTATAAACGAGACAGGCATTTTCTACCTGCCACTGCGAACGGGCGTTTTATTCTTGATCAAAGCTAATCCATGCTATATAGGGTCTGCATCCTCAAAAGCAAGTAGCTGGCGGAGTAGAGGGTTTCCACAATAAAAAAGAGCACCCGTGCTTGCAAGGTGCTCTCTTCCTCATGGCTTTAAAATATCTATTGGGTGCATCTCGGGAAAACACGACGTACTTGGGTGTATGTGTGTGGGGGGGGAGGTGGGGTAGCTACGTTCTGATTACTTTGAATCTTAAAAAGGGCACTAGAACTTCTGATTACTAATCCAATGAGTCCTGTCCAAAGGATATACGACCACTCTGAATCTTATATGCCCCCAGGGCATCAATTACAATCCTTGCCCTGAGAGCTGTAGGGGCAGGGGTCGTGACCGACATCATGACGTGTGAAGCATCTGCGTAGTAAGGTAGTGTTAGATTGAGTATTCGTGTGGTTAGTTAGTGAGGTCTTATTCGAGTGAGGAAGCTGCAAGAAGGGAAAGGAAAACTTACGTTCAAGATTGTGGACTGCAGGGGTGGCGGGGACGGAAAGAAAGAAGACGTCAGAAACGGCCTTTCGGTTTTGCGCAATGCGTCGAAATTTATGACAATTACTTACATGGGGCCAGCGCCGGATCATGCATCGAATTACGATCGAAGGTTGCGCGCTCGACGCCTAGGCCTCATTCTCGCCGGTAAGGAGAGAATTGGGATGCGATTCCATATGAACAAGACCCTGGCGCCGCTGGCTTTGGCGGCGACGCTATCCAGCTGTGTGGTCGGCGGCGAGCCTGCGGATATTGCCGACTGGCCGGGCATGGCCTCGCTGCAGATCTCGCATGCGACAGAAGGGGCGGTTGATGCTTGTTGATTTTTTCATCGTGAAATTGATTTTGTTCATGAAGCTTCTTGCATGCGTATTTTTATTCATAGAATTTGTTGTGTTATAATTTTCCATTGCTCAGAATACTTCTTGAAGCTTGATTTTTTGTTCGTAACACTTGCTGTAAGCTGATTTTTCACATTTTGCATCTTGTAAATTGATTT
Source organism: Alatinidae sp. Z8VKAUB7J3 (assembly GCA_010016025.2). Taxonomy (NCBI): domain Eukaryota; kingdom Metazoa; phylum Cnidaria; class Cubozoa; order Carybdeida; family Alatinidae; species Alatinidae sp. Z8VKAUB7J3. The sequence continues at coordinate 239,346,309 of JAAAKM020721499.1, forward strand.
TTCTCCTTTTGAAACTGATTTTGTCCATTGAACTTGTTGCATGCACGCATTTCGACAACTCGCACTTCAATCCGCACAATCCAGACCCGGCCAAGTATGTGCGGTATGGACTGCAGTCCGAAGATGAGATGCTGAATCTGCGGGTGAAGTTCGAACGGGTTGACGGCGGGGAGGTGGGGGTTTCCTGGACTCCTTAGCGGGTTGGGTGGCGAAGGGGCTGCCGTGTTCGCATGGGTGGAGACCTTAGCGGCAGTGAACCGTTCGGCCCGGACGGGCTTTCAAAATACCTCTCTACCCCAACTTCAAAAGGATTTGTTTCAAAACTTTCCATAAACAGTAGAAATAAAACGTGTTTTCACTGATTATTTTAGTTTACTGTCACCTTGTTAATGATTTAGGAAAAAATAATAGAAAGGATGTTTCCTTAGTTGAGCCCCTAACATCCAATAGGTTAGATATTCAAAATAGAGGGAGGGGGAGGAGAGAGGCATAGGAGAACTCTATTCATTTTGGAATGAAACTGTCGAAAACGGTTTGTTGTTTTGTAGAAAGATGTCGAAATGGTTCCGCAAGTAAATAATCGCTACAGAAAAAGTTTAATACGACCTAAAATATGATTGAGCACGAACCATCCAGATGGCCAGTTGTTGAGCACCACTTTTCAAATTTGAAATCAGCATCAAAGCCAAGGTTGTGTGATAACGAGAAAATTGCAAGAAAATGTGGATTGTTCAAAATTAAATAGGGGTTGAAACTTGGTGAAAAAATAATCACAAGTCCTAGATATGGGATTAACATAACCGAAGTGGATCTGCTCTCTTTGGAGGATTTGGGTGGGGGAGTAATTTGAAAAATTAGAAAAAATGAGGTATTTGTAACTTACGAACGGGCGATAAGATCTTAATGAAATTTTATATCTAAATCTTGTGCATTAAAACTCTCATTTTGATTCCCGACCAGATCTGGTGACATTGAAGGGCCGGAACTTAGAAACCTGAGCTCCTTGCCGACATCCAGTTTGAGTGGACTCGTAAACGGATTAAGCAACTGAATCGTCGCTTCGTCTTCCGAGGCCGCTAAGACTCGCCAATAATCATGATGAAGATTGATTCCATCATCGCCCATACGGCTCATGTGATTGTTGCGAATGATGAAGTTTTTTCCGCCTGTGTTCAAATGGAAACCATCAACCGATCCGGCGACTTTGGATAATCATCATAGTAACCAACCTGCACCAAACCACCGGTAATGGTCGAGTTGACATTAACATCGGTTACAGCTACAATTGTCTCGTTTTCAATAGGATCATACTGAGCATTAATTACCTGGTAGATGCCATCATTAGATCCAGATCCAACAACACTGAAAGTGAAGTCTGGTGTGATGTTGAAGATACCGGCTTTATTACCAGCAACAACAATAACAGATGGTGAGTAACGTAACACTTTATAGTTATGTTTTTCTGAGGATGGCCCTTGGACATAGGGCCGAAATATTCATTTAAATTAGAATTCCACTGTCTTACAAAAAGAATTCCCTATTGTTCTTCTTGTTTTTGATGTTTGTGATGGAAAGGCATTGTGGTCTTTGTCAATATTGACTTAGTATATTAATTTAGAATTTTCAGGAAATAATAAGGGAGATGATCAATTGATTGAAAAGGCAATATTTGCTTTCTACTCGATATTTATTTAATAAATTCAAAGATGGAGTAGGTAAGGGGCTCAAGATATTAAATATCAGATCAAAAGAAACATATGACGCTATGGTTGTGAAGAACCGAATCAGAAATCTTAGAAAAAAAAGAGAAGAAACTGCTCGAGAGATGGGGAATACAATTTATAGAACCTACAAATATAAGGGGACAATAAATGAGGAAGCAATTGAGAATAGGTGTGCCGATATTGAAGCAATTGCTTCACAACGAGGTTGTTGTCATCCACAACGTCGACGGCTTCAACCGTTTCACCGAGGCGCAGGTTGACGCCGCGATCGCGCAGGTGATGGGTGAATTCATCCACGATCTCGCGGTCAAGAAAACCAAGCACCTCGGTGCGGCCGTCGACCACGGTGACATCGATATCGAGCGCGCTCAGGATCGAAGCGTATTCCATGCCGATGACGCCAGCACCCACCACCACCAGGGTTCGGCAACGCCGTCGCCGGTTCGCCGGATTCCGTCGGCGCCCGCGCCGAGTTCGTCGCAGCACAGAGCGGAACGGGGATCCTCGATGCGAATCGTTTTTTAAAGGACAACCGCGCCACACCGATGATTCCCGATCTCGTCAACGGCGCGGCGTTGTACGGTCTGCTCGACGGGGTGGATGCGCGCGCCGCCGTTTTCGACTCGCTGCGCGCCGAGGGCGAAGCCGTGGGCGCCGCTTTTCCTTTACGTTTGATTTCGCCGCCTGGGCCATTCATCCTGAACACGAGCATGGGAAATATCCCTGAACTGCTAAAGGCGGCCGGCGGCGAGCCTACGGTTTTGGTTCATCCCTCCGATGCTCAAGAATGCTCCATTATTGACGGGCAAAGAATTGAGCTAACCAGCAAATACGGCCAGATCACGCGCAAGGCCATCGTCACGACGGACGCCCGGCAAGGGGTCGTCATCGCTCATATTATCTATTTCTTTGTAGCGATGAGCTGTCAAAATACAAAATGCATCATACATCGTTTGTGCATTCATTGAGCGATGCTAGAAATCGAATAAAAGAAATGGATGAGGAATCGACATTTCTTGGTGAGTTATAATTTTGTTTACTCTTCTATTTACTTTTGTAATACGCAAAGTTGAATAAATGCGTCCTGCAAAACTCTTTTGCTTTTGCCAAAAGCATGCCATAAGACTTTCCGCGTTTTCCGCGTTTTCGTTTTTGCAATAGGTGATTTTCGAAAGCGCGAAAATATCTTTATATGAACTTTTATCAGTAGCTTTTCGCAAATTAGACGAGTAATACGTTAAGCTTTCTCTCGTAATGAATTCTTTATCAAAATAGACTTCGCAGATACGAATGAAACTTTTGGATCATAAGATTTAAAAATTAATGGGCCTAAGTGGCCTATCAGGAATTCGAGGGGCAGTTATGAATGAATTTATCAACAAAAAAGGAGAAATTTGACAAATGAGGGAAGGGATTGTTTAGAAGCGGAATAAGACCATGACCCCCTCTTTTAGGCCCTTGATCAGTGTTTGAAAATGAGTGTTTCAATTAGTATACTAAGTTAATATTTTGTCCATATATCTGATAGCTGGTGGTATAACTTTAAGTCAAAAGGTACTACTTCCCTCAGACGATTATTTAAAGACGGGTCTAATTTTTGGCATCCTTTCTCCCACGCATGCTGCGCTCCCTACTCAAGCGGAAGCTCTCTGATACACAAACACAAGTAAGAATCGACGGTGCTCTTCTCAATGGTACAAATTATTTGCTGAATTTGACATTGATATTATTTGTGGCTTGAGCAGGAACTTGTGCATGAATTGCTGCGGACGATTGTGAAGGTCAATGTGGAGTATCTACGGTCCGGGTATGACTTGCAGCAACACTACGGGAAAGCGTGGAACAATCGTCGCTACCGTACAGGCAGCGCATGATGGTCAGACAGCCTATTTCCGGATCCGGTGGATGGACGATGGACACAAGCCGGCGCCTTTCGTCGATGGCGGAAAGATGGACCCTGACAACCAGATCAAGGTTGCGATGATGATCACCGGATCTGACATCAAGCTCGGCGACCAAGTCGGCTGCTGGGCATCCTGTCACGCTGATAACAGTTACATGCCCGCCGGACCTCACCATTTTGATTGATATGGACCCTGAGCTTGCGTTTGAACGTGTGCGAAAGCGTGCTGAGGAAGACGGGTTGAACTTGCCACCAGATCGATATGAAAAAGAAAATATAGAGTGGCATCGCCATCTGCGCCGAAACTTCCTGGATATTTCGCGCGCGCATCCAGAGCGCTTTATTGTAGTTGATGGTAATCAAACTGCGAACGCCATGGAGCAAGATATTTGGGGGAATATTTGCTGAAATTTGCTGAATTTGGATATCTATTAATTGTTTATTAGGTTTTGCTGTTACGATGTTGACTTTGTCACAGCATAACGCATATTTTCCTAAAGTAAAATTCAATTTAGAACTCGACTCCAATTGGAACTACCATCAAAATGTAATGTTTCTTTTCATGATTAAGCACAATTAATTTTTTCAAACGGCAGGAGTAAAAGATTTGAGTAAAATGTTAATGATGTGCACTGGATTTCATGAAATAGTGACAGATAATTTACTAGACTATGGTTCCTTATTTTACATTACATCTTCCTATAAGTTTGACTTTCACAGATGATCAATATGTTCATATTACAATTTACCTCAGCAACAGATTTGCAAAAACCTTACAGTTTATTAAATTCTTGGGATTATTTTCCTAAAACACTTATTGTCTACAAACGTTTAGTAGTCGAAGCAAAAAAAGTATCAATTTTGCTTATTCCTACAAAGAGTTCTTTATCAATGAGTTTGTTTTCAATCTCGTTTGGAAGTTTCCATGGAAGCTGTTCAGGTGTTTGAGGCACATTTGAGCTAAAGTCTTGTATCTCCAGTATTGAATATGCCGCTAGCCTTTGAATCGGTGGTTGCTTTTCAAATGTTCGTTTTGCACCGCATGATGTTAGTAAGAAAAAGAAGGTTAATACTGTAAAAAGAGATAAAAAAAGTTGCATTCAAAGGAGTGGAAGACAACGCGGAACACTTCGTAGATCCCTGGAGAAAGATGCAACGAGTCTCCGAGCCACTTTGAATAAACTTTGGTCTTTGCCACAAGTACGGTCAAGTTGGAGGTCTAACTTTGCTTCCCTGTGCGCTCCCAGGCGTAAGAGGATCTAAGTATGTAAAGTAAGTAGCTGACAAGAGCTCAGAACTTAAAAGAGTATGAAAATCATCCTTATCTTCGGCAGGTTCGGCATCGTCTGATTCTGGCGTCATGGTCCCGTCCAGATCAACTAGGGAAATCACCTCCCTGGTCTTTGGGACGAAACATAGATCCACCCTTTGTCCGGGAGACATCACGATCGGTTCTTCTTGTGTCGATACTGGCCTAGCCAGCGCCTGCCCATCGTAAGCAATGATTTTGCAATCCGGATCGGTCAATCCGAGCGAGAAAATGCGGGCATTGGCGGCATTGATCCGACTATGCTGAACAAAATTGCTATCTCAAAATTTTGATCCGGTGACTTTGAGAAAAGATGAGTGTGGAAGGGGGCCTAGTTGCCCTCCAGTTTTTGGTCACTCAAAAAGGGCCTTAGAGATTTGAATTTTCGTTAAATTGAGCCCTCTCACGAAATTCTAGGACCACTGGGTCGATACGATCACCCCTGGGGGGCAAAAAGAAATAAACATCCATCCTTGATCTTTCTTCTGGTGGTCCTATAATTTTGGAGGGGCTCATTTGAGTGGAAATCGGAAGTTCTAGTGCCCATTTTAAAAGTCAAAACTTATCGGAGGCAGCTAGCTCCGCACCCCCCATGCTTTTTTCCCCTAATGCATCTTATGAACATTTTGAAATAGCCATTTTATTAAAAATAGTTCAAAGATCAGATAACAAAACTCCAGTGTTGAAACAAAACCCAGGACCCGGGGCTCGTGTTGTAAGTTTTTTATGTTTGTTTTAAAGGTGAGTTACTACAAGACTTTATTCCAAATGCTTTATTGGTGTTGGAGCAGTATTATAAGGAAAAGACCCCTTACTCTATAAGGACTCAAAAGAACATCAAAAAGGGTTTACAGAGGGCTTTTACATAAACTACATGAATTGTGACTAGCAATTTTACTATTGTTAGTAATTCTGGCAAACAAACCTATTTCTGCATAGAAGCAGAAACTCTTTACTCCATAACCATAAACAGCAATATGATCTGCATGGTATTTTTCAAGATATTTAGATGCTTCTTCAATAGTACGCATACCTACCTTAGGGTCACGCATTGCTTTTGTTGAAAAATTTGTATGACATCCAGCACCGTTCCAATCACCTGGAACAGGTTTAGGATCAAGAGAAGGATGAAGATTATAATCTTCACCGATACGATGTAACAACCAACGCGCTAGCCATAGATGGTCACATCTTGGAAGGTTTAGCGTCGCAGTACTGAACACTACGAGAAGGGGCAGATCCGTTAACAGCGTTAATGCAAACCAGACCTTAAAATCTCCTTTTCAATTAAGGTGCTGCCATATTTCTATAACTACAGTAGCTATGTCACAAGACATGGCGGAATCTGAGCAAATGACGTCATCAACGCTGTCAAAGTGGACGTCATCAAAGAACATGCGACATAATTTCGAGAAGATAAACGTTAAGATGTTGATGATACTGGTGCTGATAGTGGAGCTACCAAGGAAGTTAGTAATTGCCTTTTTTCGGATGAGGATCTAATTGATGAAGTTTCTGATAAAAACAATGATTCGGACAGCGAAGAGCATGATGAACTTGATGAGATACCTACATTAACTTTGCAAAATTCTTCAAAATTTTCTATTATTCCAGAACAAAGTGTAGAATGTTATGGTACTATTTGGGGTCATGCGATTTTTATTTGAAACAAGGGCGCAGTCATAACTGAAAAGATTACACTTTTTGCTTCTTCTATTAAACAAACTAGCGCAACCTAATGAATAAGGAATTAATTTTCACTAACCACTAAAGATTTCTTTTAGCATTATAACCTAAAATCTTCAATAAATTTTCTATGCGCTTAAAATGGATAAAAGTCGTGTTTCTGAAATATTCAGCTCATTCTAAATTTCAGCACAAACATATTCGTAGGGCAAAATTTCCCAAGGCCCATCTTTTGTCTATAACCTTTTTGGTTGAAGGGTCAATCGCTATTGCCCAACCAAAATCATTATACCCATCACCGTTCTCATCAATAATCTGTACTCTTTCTTCATAAGAAATTACTGTATTCCATGGAGTGACCATTCCTGAACAATTGTTCGTAGTACCTCCAACATCTAAAAAAATCAACTGCTTCGGACGAGTTTACTTGCCATAATTTTGGACGAGGTGTTGGCTCGGTGCTCGGCCCTGGAGGAGCGGTTCCGTCGCCATGAGGCAGCGGCCGACACCCTGATGCAGCGCGCGCGGCTGGACGACAGTGGTGCCTCTGTGACCCCGGCACAAGGACAACAGCATGAAAAGCAGGACACGAAGGAGGTGGTGATGGAGGAGGAGATGGAGGATCGCCATCAGCTGTTGTGGCGACGGCTGGAGGAGATTGGAGCACAGCTGGAGGCAGATTACACCTTCCTTGTGAACAGGTATGATTTAAATCCTAGACAAGATTTAAGAATGAAATACTTACTTTTAAAATGTCTGTATGGAACAATTTTAAGGTGGTGAGACAGTCATACTGATAATTCAATATTATTTTATTGCTTTTAAAATATTTCTGTAACAAAAAAAAACCTAAGACTAGTGATAGATGTCATTCATAGTTTTTTTTCTTATGAAACTTCATTATCTTGTGGCTGATACGCAAATACAATCACATTTATGTTTTACTTGTTTAAAATGCTGTTTTACTACAGCATTGATGTCTTTGATTCGTAATTGTAGGTAATTATGACGTTTATTTCAAAAGCTGAATGAAGACCGAAATGAATTGTTCATCTGTTATTTAAATGACGAAATCAAAAATTTGTTATTTAAATGACGAAATCAAAAAAAATTGGGCAAACGTGATTGTTTAGGTAAGTCTGCTATCCCTATACTCTAAGCGTTTTCCAAGATTTTAGGTTCCCCCCCAACTTAATCTTCACCAGATCCGGTCGGGATTTAAAATAATAGCTCTGAGACATGATATCCTTCCAAACATCTAATTTCAATAAGATCCGATCGCTCGTTCGTAAGTTGAAAATACCTCATTTTTTATTTTTTAGAATTAACCCTCCTCCACCCAACTCCCCCGAAGAGAGCGGATCCGTTCCAGTTATTGTGAGTCTGTGAAGGATGAACAGGATGGAGGCATTAATATTTAGAATCAATTAATCGTACAAAATTACACAAGATGGCAAATGACTATAAGCAGCTAAAGAAAATGAGATGGAACAAGAAACTAACAAATCTCATTGATTAGCAAACAGAAATGTTACTTAAAACTAAAGAATAACATGACAATGGTAATTATGGTATTGCGCATTTTGGATACTTCAGAAGTTAAAATAGGATATGGATGGAAGATGTCCGGCTGATCGACAATATCGCTGTGTGAGCCGGGGCACGATTAAGCGCCGGCTGAAATAATCAGGTCCGGTCCGAAAATCGTATCCGCGTGGTTTTGCAGATAGATCTTGAGCCAGGGGGTGAACCGATCGGGATGCCGGCGCACCTCGGCCAACAGATCGTGATAATCAATCCAGCGCGTGTCCATAACCTCGTCTGGATTGGGGGTCAGCGGGATCTAGCGACTCATCCCAATAGCAACCGAAACTTTAAAAACAAGAATCTAGATAACAATAGATTTACCAAAAGAATTTACTTTTTATGACCCGGAGAAAATTTTACTGACTTTGGAAAAAGGAGACTCCCCCCTAAAAGGAAAAAACTATTAAGTGATCTTATTAAAATCGTACCATCAGATTCAACATATCAGAGAACGCTACTGTAAGAGGTCTCAAGATCCTATCTACAAAATGTTGTCAAATCCCCCAAATGTAAAATTTCCTTTGAAAATTTAAACCCCAAAAATTTTCCTCCCCATCAGAAATTCTCCCCATGGAAACCCATCCCAAGCACATAATCCCCCTCTCCCAGAAGATGTCTGTTATACTTCCCAATAACAAGTACTAAACGTAAACAATGGGCAAGTTTTACAACTGAGAGGCCTTTCCCCATGGGCGGTGGGGGTCGTTGCACCTAAAGTCACAGTTAGTCAGCATACGCCAAAAGTATGTAGAAACAACCCCCTGGCTGAGTGAAAATACACAAATATCTTTTGTCTCAGTGTAATTCCTTGCCTAACACAAAGCACCATGGATGCTAATGGTATACATCCAAGCTTGCTGGTTGCAAAGGATGTCCTTATTTTCTAAACAGTAAAGTCTGTTCTGAACGAGTTTTATTTCTTCTCTTTTTGGTGTACTCTCTCTTTGAGCCTGTCGGCTTGGATGATTTTGTCGACACATTCTTTAAATGCCTCCTCCAAACTTAAAACCCTTGCTAATCCCCTTATTCAATGTGCCTATCATGGATTTGTAAGTAAAGACAATATCATATGAGTAATCAGCGATTCTGAATCACAAGACCTGGAATTGGAGTAGTGGTTGATTTCGATTTCAAACAGTTTATATATGGAGGATAATGCTCTTTATTTTTAAAAGGAAGAAGGCGTAAGCAAGGTATATATATATAACCAACAATTGGTGACCCGAGTGCAAAATGGTCCAACTACTCAACATTTCTTTCTGATAAAAACGCAAATAAAGATTTTGAACGCTCCTTCTAGAGCAATACAGTCCCTTTAACACGATTGTATCAGCTTGATTTTTCCCTTCGGTCGCTAATGAAAGTGAAAACAAATAGCCTAGTTAAGATAATTCCACTATTACAGTAATTTCACTCTCAGGAAAAAAGTTAATTGCGTAATAACACTTTCTTTTTGCGGCTCGTGAGTAATACGCTCTCGAGTCGATAAGAAGCAAAATAAGAACAACGCAACGGCACAGGCTGATACCAGCGCCATCGCCAGTTTATAACCGTAAGATAAACTATCGCCACCCCAGTAAGATGCTAATAACGGCACCGAGAATACAATCACCACATTGGCAATTTTAGCGAAGAACATACGGTAGCCATTAGCTGACAAACGATTTGTTACAAGTTTCCCCGAGATATTGCTTGCAGATCCTTTTGGGTATCCGACTGCTTGTCCGTATCTCAAACAGTAATCTAAGTGAAAAATGGGGTTCAATCCGGATTTCTGAGACTATAGTGAAAGAGAGGCTGAAATGGCTAGAACATGTTCTGGGATAAAGGATGACAGATTGCCAAGTACCATCCTTGTCAGCCAACCATCTAGGGCCAAACGAAAAGTAGTTTGTCCCAAATGTTAAATTTGCATAGTGTCTAATTGGGGATAAAAAACTGGACAGATGGACAAGGTCTCTGACCAATACAAATGCTTGTTTGCTTGCAACCATAAATCTTGGCACTCAATTGGCCAACAAGAATTTGTATGTTACGATAAGTAATTGTTTTGTTGCAACTCAAAATCAAATAACATCAAAACAGATATGAATAAAAAATTTGAAAGTCTTACTTGCACATTTTTTCCTTTAGCTTATCCAGCTTCTCGCTGTCGTTGCACATCCACATTTATCTGCCTATAACAATGACTGAATAACTGCAAGCATAACGAATGGTGTACCATCTCAGATTGAACATACTCCAAGAGCACAGTGCCCAGTCCTCCAGCCAACCGATTGTCAAACACTAGCAATTCCTCTTGTAGGGTCATGCGTTGTTCGTTTGCAAAGTCAGTTGCGCGAGCTAGTTCTTTCTGAACACTGTGTCCAGCTGCGCGGTGATGGTCACCGGGCCGTCGGCCTCGTCGGGGTTCTGCGAGGCCGCGGTGAAGTCCACGACCGGGGTGGGGTCGTTGTCGAGGATCGAGGCGGTGTGGATGCTGGGCAGGCCCAGGGTGCCGCCGGAGGGGATACCGAGCTGCACGACGACCGTCTCGTCGTCCTCGTCCAGGAGGTCCTCGGCGATCGTCAGGGTCACGTCGGCCGAGGTCTGGCCCGGCTTCCAAGACCTACTTCAGTTGGTTCATGCTGCCTCTGAGCACTTCTTATTGGCGGCAATGTTGACTGTATCCCGACGGTAAACCACTGAAATAAAGATGGCTGCAACATTATTTACAAAACCAGGGCTATCAACAAAGATCGGATTTGCAAATAATCTGAAGAAAGGGAATCTGCTGCTTTATGTGCCTTTTAAATCTCAGATCAACGTCCTTGTAGTCTCCAGTTAAAGTGTTTGATTTTTCAGGGTCTACCACGTTCATGTATCTATTTACTTTAATTCATCGCATCAATGTATCGATGATTTTCTTCTCATTTATTGAATTCAATTATTAAACTGGCTAAACCATTACACTTTGAGTGATGGCTTTACCGTTACTTTATTTGAAAAAAAAAATTGTAAGGTGCTCAGCATAATCTATTTTTGACTTGGTTGTATGCTCTTAGTTTGCCAAAACGAACTAAAGACGAATAGACTACTGAGAGCAGTATAAAAAAGATTACTAGTTTGTCATTCCGGAAATGAGTAGCTAACAAAGTGCACTGTTCAGGTTTTTCCCTCCAAGGGGAGATAATAATTTTACAAGGAAGGATTTTGAAGAACATTGAGGATTTTAAGGGGCTCACTGCCCCTTAATAAGCGGAAATGACAATTTTTGTTAGTGTTGGCTGCCATTGATCTGTTTGGAGTAATTCTTGGTTGTGCTGTTGTGGCAAAACCAAATTCCTCAGCGCCTAGTAGTGCAGCAATAACCACATCACGTCCTGTTTTAAGCTGACCATCCGTCTCAATGACAATACGACTGCGCAAATTGTTAAGCAACAAAGTCTGATGCGTTTCGGCCAGACCAAGCTCCCACGGTAAGCCAGCATGTTTGATACTAGTTAATGGCGATGCCCCGGTACCACCATCATGCCCGCTGATTAGCACCACATCGTTCCACATTTATTTTATTTATAGTATATCTTGATTTGGCACGCCTGCCCTTGGTAAATTTTCATGGGGCCATTCAAAAGAAGCTTATCTATTTTTATGTTAGTACCATTCTTTATATTAGAATAGTACTAGACGTTTTGATGATTATGCCATTTAAATACAGGAGTCCAGTTGAAAAGGTGGTATGGCAAGGATAAAAGAAGAGGCAACTATTGTGGAAGTTAGGACTTCCTTGGGTATGGATTTAGTGATCCGGTAATTATGTCGTTGAAATCCAGGAACTAGATGACCACTTGACAAAATACCCTCCCGGAACAGGCTTTAAAATGAGTGCATGACATTAAAAAATCAATGAAATTATCTTATCTTTAAAAATAATCAAACGGTTCGTTGTAACGAACTATAGTAAGTAGCGACCTGGCTCACTAGTAACCGAAACTCTAAAAACAGAATTTTAATACCAATAGTCTCCAATCACCACGCCACCGACATCGAGTTGATCCCAGGCTTGAAGTGCTCGGTAAAGATCCCGCGTGAAGATACCGGCTTGGAGGCCGAAGGTGCTCTCGTTGACAGACTGGATAGCTTGGTCGAAGTCATCAAAACGGCTCAATACGGCAACGGGCCCGAACGCTTCCTGAGCGCAGACGGGCTGCGACGCCGGCACGTTCTCCAGCAGCGTGGCTTCGAGGATGGCGCCTTTTTCCAGGCTTAAATTTAAGCTGGGAGGTATAAAATGAATTTTTTGACTGAGGATTAATGGAATCAAACGCTAATTCACAGAAAGGAGGTATTTTAATTAAAAGACCTCAAAAATATTTTAGTCTGGCTTAAATTTACGTCCAACGATATATGAAATTTGAAGAGTCAATAATATTCAAATGTGCGCATGTCAACCGGGAATTAATAGTATTGACAGAAAGAACTGAGGGATTCTTCATTTCTTATCCATTTCAAGCCATTCCACTCCATTCCATTCCACTCGTTTCCTTTCCATTCGAGTCCATTCCTCTCCAGTCCATTCCGTTCAATCCATTCCATTCCAGTCCATTCCATTCCAGTCCGTTCCATTCCAGTCCATTCCATTCGAGTCAATTCCATCCCATTCGATGTCTTTCCATAACGATCCATTCCATTCTATTCCTTTCGATTCCATTCCATTCTATTTCACCTCAATGAAAGCCGCGGTCGCAGCTGGGTTTTCCGGCTCCACATTCACGGGAATTACCGTAACCGGGATACCGGACGCATTCCCCCCGCGTTCTTGAAAATAGCGACTCACATTGTGTTCCAAATCCGGCGACGATTCGCGACAGGGTCCACACCAATGCGCAAAGAAATCGAGCACCACGATGTGCCCTTCAAACTGGCTTAATTCAATGGGTTCCTTGGTCTCATAGTCTTGCGCCCCGCGGGGCGATCTCGCAGTTCGGAGATCTCTAGATCCCCAAAGAGCGTCATCGAAATGGTCCGCGGTATGGGCGTGGCCGTCATCACGAGATAATGCGGCTCGACTTCCTGTTGCCGCAGTCGTGCCCGCTGCTCGACACCAAACCGATGCCCTTCATCGATCACCGCAAGCGTCAGATGCGAGAAACGCACGTCCGCTTGGATCAATGCCTGCGTCCCGATCACGAGTCTTAATTTTATTTGTTTTGTTTTATTTTCAGGGAGATAGAGGAAAACCTGTAAGTACAGTAATTGTAAATCATCGACTATCAATTTTAACAATATCTTTATTTTTATCTCTTGTGATCTTTAGAACATCTATTTTTTCTTACAATTGCTTTATCCTTTTTTCAGGGACCTCCTGGCCCACCGGTAAGAACTAAAGAATTCCGTATTTTTTTCCCGATGTTCTGCTTTTCTTGCCTGTGCGGCCATCCCCGACAGTATGTTCGTCGAGATCCTGCATACCGACGAGCGGTTGCCGGAAGAAGTGAGCCAACTGGTTGTACTCGGCGGTTATGGGCTCTATGGCAGCCCGCAGGTACGCAAATGCCCCCAGTGCGGGACGTACTACGATTTTTTGCATGATCACGACTCGGAGTCGGGTGTTGGCTATGGCTATACCGATGAGGCGATCAGACGGATTACTCCGGAGCGACGCTCTAATATGGCATAATGGGATATAAATGCATTTATAGCTCTCTTATGAAGAGCCAGACTAACAGCAGCTCTGCTTGTGTTTCCAATATTCGACCTAATTAGACTGCAATTGTCACTGATTAATTTCTCACCATTTTTTGGCAAATATTTTTTTTTAACGCCAGCAATAGCAACAGAATACTCAGCGCCTGGAAAAGTCAGAGTCTGAATATTCCAAGTGGCAATTTTCGTATCGTTTTGATCGACTCCATCCATGGCAGTGCGACCGTAACTCCGAGACCTTGTAGGACAGTTCGGCGAGTCAGTTTTCCCATCTCAGGCTTTCTTTATTAAATTGACTTGGAACTCTTCGAGGTAATTCGCGCTATTTAGTCTCGGCTGTAATCGAGTTCTCGAATCATGCGGAACTGTGTACTTTCCAAAATCGGATCGATAGCGGCAGCAAATCGATATTCGTTCTGTTTTCTTCATGTTCTAACATAGTTTTCGTCATCCCCTTTAGTAGAGGGGATTAAATGTTTACTATGACCCGTTATAATTTTCTATTGACCGCTTAGACTAGAAATTTGGAAAGATGATAAGCCCTATTTTCGTCCATTGAAAGTTTCATTTTTGGCTTCATGTGGTTTATTTCCAGAAAGGTGTACAAGGATAAAAGGCTGCTGTTCAGTTCCAGACATATCCTTCTCTTCTCTGATTTGCGCGCCGAGCGCCGGATCGAAGAGGCGGTCGGCGCGCCGTTCTACGAGCGCATCTGGGCGTGGGGAGCGGCCACCGCCGACCGTTACCGAGCCTGGCTCAGCGGCCGCGTCGCGGCGCGCAACCTCGCTGACGAGGAGCGGCTCGTGGGCACCTTCATGATCGGCACCCACCGCTCCGCGGTGATGCCGCCGTGGCTGATCGGCGAGCTGACCGACGTGCTCGGCGCGGGTGCTTGCCCTTATAGTTTGCAAACTCCAAGATACTTAGCCATCTTCCATCCATAGATAAAACCTTCCTTGTTTCGTCGGATTAAGTGAATCTATACTTATGATAGTTAATTCTGTTTAAATGCGCAAAATTTAATGACACTATGCTATGTTTTTTATGTTCACTTGATTATAATATAATTCACATGAAAAATCTGAATCTTAACGAATTTAAAAATAAAAAGACTGCACTAGTTCTCGGACATCGCGGCGCACTTCCTGCCCGTTGCGGCTGGCAATGGCCGAGATGTGGACTTGCCACAAGCCTTGGATCGCACCGTTTTCATGCGCCGCCATGGGAAGCTGGGCGACACCGTCACGAACCTGCAGCGGGTAAGCCCGACCGGAAGGGGAGATGGCTTGACCGGTGACCTCGGTCATCGGCAACGCGGCGCGTGCGCTGACCATTTCCAGGTCGACCATAAGGGTTTGGATTCCAACGCAAATGAAAAGTTCTAGTATCTTTTTTAAGTGACAAAAGAAATTAAAGGTTAACTAGGCCCCCTCCCACGCCATATTTTTCCAAAAACCGTCCGATCGAAATTTTTAGATAGCTATTTCGATCAGCATAGTTAAAAGAGCCAATACCTGTGTCTTTGGAGATAAAATGACCCCCTACGGACCCTGGGGCAAAGTTTTTAATTTAAAAAATTTGCCCATTGTTTATCTTTTCAGACAAATTCAAGTTTTGTTCCCAAAAAATCACAGCAAAAAATACCCAAGTACCCAAGTAAAACAAGAAGTTACGAAGGAAAAGAAGAGAAAGAGCACCTTTGATGGAAATACTGACAATTTTGGAAAGCATGCAAAAAAATCTGTACTGTTCCTCTTGTTGTTGATGAAAGTATCAATTTATTTGATATTGGTCAGTTTGTTGCTTCTGGAAAAGAGCTTGATGATGGGAACAGCAGAGGATAGGAAGTAGGAGTGAGCGCAAGCGCTTTGAAAAGTTTTTTGAAATTACGAGATTGGAACAAGTCGGACCAACTTCCGAGGGTTTCTAACGTTTCACCCTGAAGCAGGACTATGGAGAATCGCTGGGATTCCTTTTTAGAGTTTTTGAACTGGTCCGGACACTCGCTATCTTGGGATGATGAATGGTGAGAAGTTGGGTGAGAAGGTTGTGTATCGCTTGGTAAGAAACAGTTTGGCATCCTACATCCAGCCTTTTTGTATTTCTCTTTTGTAGTAATCTTTCTCTTAGGAAGCATCATCAGAAACGTACAAAGTTAAGAGTGGATTAAATTTTTAGATGCTAAAAGAAAAAAAAAATAAATAGAATCAAAAAATCTCTTTGACAAATGAAAATGTTCCAAACTTGAAAAACTTCTTAATAAACAAGTATAGGATAGATATAGGCTGTAGCTAGCCCTTATTTTGGTTAAACCACCAGGTAAATGCTATGCAGTTGTAGGTTTTGATAGAAAAGGGTTTGTTTGTCACTGGTGCAATTTTGGTAAGCATTCTTGTTGTCACATTAATTGTATCCAAGACCACCTGAAGCATAGAGAACAGAATGTCCCAGACTTCTTGCTTGGTATGCAAACAGCCCAAGGTTAACTACAGCATTCCAAAATTGTAAGTTGTTCTCCAAAGCACTTTTCTTCGGGTCGCCTCCGACTGCGGTCGATCAAAAAATAAGTTGCCGAACCATCAAAACGTTTTCCACATATTTATGTAATGCAATTGCTGCCTAGATCACCATACTTTGGCTTTCGTGTTTATACCCTTCAACCAGTTTTCTCTAACTCTATTCATTATTCTTGGCAAAAAAGTTATATTTTAACTTTTTAGGACATATTGTAGAAAATGGTTTTATTTGCTTTTAGTTGTTGTGATGACATAGTGGTTTTGTCCCTTTAATCCTCAAGGCATGGGAGGAAATTTCCCGGGAAATGACCATAGAAGATAATAATTATATTATTCATTATGTGCAGCTGGCCTTGGCTTATACAAACTAGCTTTTTGAATATTGTCTTGCAAGGAAAGTGGAGACAATGAGGAGAAAAATGATAAAGGAAAGAATAACAGGGAAAAGAGAGGCAATAAAAACACTAAGATGGGCTGGTATTTTTATATGGATCACAAATGTTGCCTCATTTAGAAAAGCTCAAATTGGCAATGTCATACAACTTAGATGATATGCATGCCACTCTCGCAGATCTACATTCCAGTGCAAGGAGTTTTCAATGGATTACTGTCTCAAGCAATCCTATGCATTTCTTCTATTGTGCAAATTACACTTGGGTGTTTAGAATATCATTCACGGACCATTCTTTGTGGTAGTTTGTGCATCATATCAAATGAAAGGACGGTATTGTTGTTGGTTTGTTTGTTTGTTTGTTTTGTTTGTTTGTTGTTGTTTTTATTATTATTATTACAGTGTATTCATCAGTTGGTTGTCGTATTGTACCATCGTTTTTTCTTTTTCATGATTATTGTATTATTTTATGTTTGTTGCTGGGTCTGGGTGGTTTGTGCGTAGTTTTTTTTGTTGTTGTTGTTGAACGGGTTTGTCCCAAGTCCCAAGAGTTTTTTTATATTGTAGGTTGTCATGACGGGGAACATTTGAATGGAAATAGAATGTTCTAGTGTCCTTTTTAGATCATGATATTGTACCACTGCAAAGTATCATTACACGCCAATTTTGGCCAAATAGGGTTAAAAACCAGTTAGTTGAAACATGAGTTGAAAACAATTTACAAGCTATATATAAAATCTACCCTTTTTAAAATTTCCCCTCCCGAATTTTCAAGCTTCAAAAAATTCAAGTAGACCCAGTATAGGGATGTGACGTTGCTATTGGGTGGCGTCACGTATCCTTATATCTTTATTTGAGTCAACTATCAGATTCGTGACGAAAAATAATCTAGACTAGGCAGTATGCCGACCATGCCTAAGTCTGAATTTATGTGTTATTTTAAATGATAACAGCTGTTATTGTGAACGTTATCAGATTGTGGAATTTTAATCCCGGGCATTTTGATGAAAATGAAAGAGCAGTTTTGAAAATAAGCAAATTATTTGATAAATTTTATCGCAGACTCTAGCACAGAGATTGACTCACCAACTATGCTTATGTTTAATGTTTTTAATGCTGAAAGTTTTATTAATTTTCAATTCTGATTGGATTTGAAAAGTATCTATGCTACAGCATTACAAAATGCTTGACCTTTGCTCTCGTTTTGGTGATTTTACTGAAGAGTTTATTTACCGATACTGATAGTAATGAAAGTCTCTTTAAGTCAGACAAACAGGCAGGGAGAGAGAGAAAAACACAAACAGGAAAAAACACACATACACAAATAACCAACCACAGAAAGTCTTACAAACAGTCACACTCAGTCAGAAACACAGGCAGGTAGAGCGAGAGACAAGAACATACAGAAGGAAAACACAAACAGTCCTTTATCACACCCTTAGCTAAATAAAAATATTCTCCATATCCTGAATTACATTCTTAGTATAACTCCAGTCTGGCCTTTGAGGTGGACCTACAAAATAAAATTACCCATAGAACTCCATTAGTAATACGAGCTTCACTAAATAGACTGAAAATATGTGGCACTCAAACACTTATGTTAATTCATGCCAATTTGTTGATCAATATAATTAAAGTTCCAGTTGTTCCCTAACTAAACCCCACTTTATACAAGATATACAAAAGTCTTACATAAGAACTGATACATCTGTATACTACAGATGTATCGGATTCTGACACATCGCCAAGGTCCCGTCGCAAGTTAGGCGGCCTGCCTTGATGAAATTCCATCTGCACAAAATCGCAATATTCCGTCAGCGGAAAATCCTTGAGGCCAACGTCGTCTCTGCATCTCCCGCTTCTACAAACCTCGTTGATGATCACGACGGGGCATATGATGACAAAAACGACAGCGGCACGTTTGGCCTTTGCGGGCCCGGCCCTTCTCCTTGCAAGCGATCCGAGACGATCAAAGGCGTCGGGTATAAATTCGCCGAATGAAGAAGAAGCCAGGATCGGTGCAGCGCAAAAGCCAGGACTGGCTAGACTATGCGTAAACGAGAAAAAGACTGTCTCTCGCTGCTTGTCGGCCCTGATAAGGTGCTCTTTTCTGAGAAGGTCCGCTTCGCCGTAGGGATCGGCTCGGCCCTCAAAGAAGCCCTGATGGTCTCCACAAAATCGCGTCTTTTCTTCTGTGAGCCGGTTCAGCCCGGTGGGTCCGTGCATCGCGACGCCGAGCATGGGACCAACCGTCTTGCCGCCGTCCGCAGCCACAACATACTGCGCACGCACTGCCATCGATTCGCCGCTCTCCGCCGCGCGCACGGTCGCCATCACGCCGCTGTCGTCCTGAACAAGCCCCGTCAGTTCGTGGCCGAAGCGAATACTCTCGGGTGCGCGCGTTTCCGCATGACGGCGCAGCAGGGGCTCGGTGGTAGTTGAACTGGGTCAAGTTCCTTGCCCATGATATAGCCTTGCAAAGGGCTGCAAATTTGAAGTGTAGTGTGCTTGAGACTCTCATTTTTATGGGAGTGAATAGGGTCAAAAAGAATCAAATACCCATGTTCAGGTAGATGAGCCACATTTGAGGAAACCAGCACAGTCGTGTAATACTTCATATTTAATTTCCACCATTCTTTGTATTCATCATGCTACACCTCCAGCTTCAAGGGTATCGTTCGGGCGTCGCCAATTTTTAAAGACCGGTAGTGGCCTTTGTTTTAGCCTGTTTTTACCAACAGCACTTGCAGACAATTTAGCGGGAAACAATCCAGGTAAAACCCTAAGCACCTGGGTTCACATCAGCCATGATAACGAGGTGACGATTGCATCGCCTGCAGCCGAACTTGGTCAGGGCTCGATGACTGCGATCCCGATGATTTTTGCTGAAGAACTTGATTATGAAATTATTGAGAACTATGTTTGGACATAGAGAAGGGATTAATACGGCTAGAGCTAGTAAGAAAATTAAACGCCATGATAGATTTCAACTACGGAAATTTACAAACAGAAGTAAAGATTTCTCTGAAAACGAGGTGGATTCAAAATGGAAGACTCCGAACAAGGATACGTTAAAAGAGTCTGGGAAAACGTCCAGGAAAAGATATGATAATAACAACGCTAAAGATGATCTTTCATTACTCATAATCTGATTTCTCTTGTTATTTAAGCTGCCACGCAGGGCTGAATAATTAGGATGCTGTGTGGCCAAATGGCAGTGACAAGTGCTGGCCAGCAGGCAGGCGAAATCAGTATTGCAAAACTGGTTACATCTAAAAATATGAGTTTTTATATGCTCATATTATGAAATTTGATGTTTGTTGCTGTTGGTAATTGGGCGGTTCGAGTGTGTTCGCAGGTGCTCGTTAGCTTATATTAATCATAGTTGTCACACTTGAGAATATAATCTGATATAAGATGCTATTTTCTGTCTTGAAAATTGACTGATTTAAGCCTAGGCTATGTGAAAAAAGTGTTTTAAGCCTTATTTCTTTGTTTGGTCCTGACTAATAGGCTAGGCTAAGGTCTTACAGGTTTATAGGAAGATTTATTTAAACAATTTGGGTCTAGCTTGGAAGAATCACTTGAAATTTTTTTTATCCAACCTTAAACCAATTATTCTATTCCCAAGAAAAAAAACTACTTTTTTATTCTTTTTTTCTCGGGGGATTTCTGAGTAAGTATCATGGTTTTTACCACTTCATGGTGTGAAAACTGCTGATAGAAATGAAGAAGTTACAACTTCTGAATACTTCAGCAGTTTGACCAACCGTATTGGATGCGTCTTAATCAGCGGGCTTGCTACAGGCCCGTGATTTTATAATATATGTTTGTGGGCATCTTGGGCCAGCTCACTCGTAGAACATTCCTCTGCGGCCTGATCGCCCGGATGCATGATATCCGCCGCAGCCGTCATCGGCGCAATAACAAAAGCTATCGCCATCACCATGACGAGCAACCTTCGTAAACACGTTATGACTTGGAACGGAAACATGATTGCTGGGCTAGCTACTTTCTTTTATGATCGGGTAAACAGGCTCACTCTCTTTTTAGCACCTCCAGTCACTGCAGACCACCAAAGGTGCCTCCATCGGGAGGGCGCCGAAATCGAAAGAAACAACAACCTATACGTCCCACACACAGATACGAGACCTGCGCACACCACTGGTATTGTCGTCATTGGTTTTGTGCTTTTGTTGTCGCTGTTGTTTGTTGTTGGTACAAAAATTTTACCAATTACATCTTCGACCTGTTAATTTGAACAATTGTTCATTGTACGGTTGAAAGAATTCTAATAATTCTCTCGCTTCCAACGAAGAGATTGCGGTTGTGAGACGTCGTGCCAGCGGCCCACGGACACGGACGGACGGATGGGTTGACGAGAACGACAAAGGCACCCAAGCAACAACAAGCAAGCGTTCGCCGACACGGTCCAGCCGACGACGACAAGCGGCGATGCTGTTCGCGGTGACGATGGTGGTGGCGGCGGTGGCGGCGGTGGCGGCGGCGACGGCGACGGCGGCGACGGCGACGCCGGACCGCCCATCGAGAATCTGCAGCCTTTCAATTTCGAGGTCGTCGAAGTCCCGGACGAGCGGTGGTTCCTGAAAACGCCTCGGGTCGGTGAGTTGCCGCAGGTGGACAGTGCAGACTGGCCGCTCAACGAGATCGACCGCTACATTCTGGCGGCGCTAGAACAAAGCGGGATGGAGCCGGCGCCGGATGCCGATCCGCTCACCCTCTTGCGCCGCACTTCTTTCGATTTGACCGAGCGTTTTTTTAAAATGCAGAAAAATTCTGATCCCCCTTCATGGGAAGTTCCTTCTCCCCGCAGACAAACCCTAAGGGGTTAAATATTTCACGTAAAATTCCAACTGCAAAGAAAATTCCTCTATGGTAATTCAATTCTTGGTAAACTCCTCCCAAAACATTATTCGTGGATGGTTCCAGATTACAAATTTTTCTTAGCATTTAAAAAATGTTTCATTTGAAAAGATTGTTTTTAACGGCAAACCGCTGCCGTTTGACCTGCCGCGTGTCACGTTTGCCAAACAGGGAAATCTGCTGAAGTCTCCGTGGCGATTTGAACGTCACGGTGAAAGCGGCCTGCCGGTGAGTGAGTTGTTCCCTAATGTTGCCCGCTGCATCGACGATCTTTGTATTTTGCGCTCCGTGCACGGGACCAATCCGGCTCATGGCGGTGCAGCACTGAAACTGCACACCGGTTCGGACCAGTTTTAGAAAAAAGCCAACAGAACACCCCCCCACCATCAAACTGTATGATGAGGTATGATTCCAGGTATTCATAGCCCAAGAAAACAACCAAAACGATGTAGGATGGGGCAACTAGGACCTTCTAACATGAATAAAGACAAATACCTTTCATTTGAAGATGTCCAAGAAGAGTTTTCTAAGTCGTGACTTTACATGGTAAGAATATATACTACTAGTAAGAAAGCAATTACCTTTCTCTTTTCTTTTTTATTGTTTTATTACAGAGTAAATTAACTCTAAATTAGGAAGTGTCATGAAGTTGAAATACAATTCCAAAATTGAAACAAAAATTTTAAGATATGATCAAAAAGCTAATATACTATCACGCAATTCAAATAAACACGTCTTGCTTTTATTGCAATATTTGAAATTCTTTTGATACCCAAAAGAAAAAGCAAAATCTAAGTCTTATACGTTTTTGTGGCTTTTAAGACTCTGGTCAATTAATATTCCTGTTATTTTGGTTTTAGAAGAGATTTTTACAAGCAGGTGTATGGTTTGCTGATGGGAGCTCTCTTAGTTCTCTGTTAGCAAACCTTTTCATGGATTTTATTGAATAATCCACTTTATGTACTTCTAGACTTTTCCCTTGTTTCTGGGGCAGATTCATGGATGACATAGTATGTATATGCAAATATAGATTTGAACCATTACACCTTTTTTTGTCACGCGGGAGCGTCGGGCCCAGCGGGTTCCGGCGCCGCCGGAGGCTCTTCCACGTGGGCGACCGGCGCGGCCGGCTCGTGCTCGGCCGAGCTGGAGCCGCACCCGAGCAGCCAAACGACGAGCGATGCGCGCAGGACAGCCGCCATGCCGCGAGTCTATCGGGACCCGCGCACGACGACGGCGAGCAAATATGAGCCACCTCCGTGGGCTCGGGATCTCTGGCACGTGATGCGTCTTGCGGAATGACTCGCCTGAGATCAACAGACGGCAGGATTTCGCCTAGCTCTTGTGCTTCCGCCAGGAGCGTTGCAAAGGCACAATTTTCAGTTGCCGCGTGGTGTTCATGGCCGGGCTCAACATATGCAAGCTCGGCGTGATGATGATGACTGTGTCCCGCCGGGTGGTGGCCAGCGTGAGTATCTTCAGCGGGAGTAAAATACAGTCCGTCCGGACAAATCTGCAGAATGGTGACCTATCTTGGGCCCATTATTGGGGCGAGGTTATTTATTCAATACCCTAAAAGCGTTGTTAAGCGCCCGGAGTTTATTTAATTTCCGAGGCTCTAGTAGGGGGCGGCTAACACGAGAGGGGGCTTTGATGAAAATTCTGTTGCTTTCTGTCTGTTTTATACTTACAAAATAAATATAGCTTCTAAATTTCTTTTAAGATCGAAAATCTCTTAAAAGGAGATTAAAAACCCGCGTGCAATTTTTTTTAAAACCAATAGAGTATTATTAGACGTTGCAAAATCAAAATTTGTCTACCCAACGGATAACAAAACAATAATAAATAACATACAAACTAATTGAATAAAGCAGAAAATAGGTAATATGAAAAAGTATAGGGAAATACAAATTCAAGACATTTTCAATATATGGAAAAAGTTTGCAAATCTAGAGTCTGCAAGGAAAGAACCAATGGATAATATTCTGACTTTGCCCTGATGATGAAGCTCAAGAATCCCTTATTGACAATATTGTTTATAATGGAACCCGATATTCAGTTTCTTTGCCATGGAAGGCAGGACATGGCCCTATACCATTGAATTACAACACTTGTGTTGCTAGATTGAAGGGTCAGGTTAAGAAATTGAAGCAGGAGCCTGAGGTTTTTAAGAGATACGATGAGATCATTTCAGAACAGATAGATAATGGAATTGTATCAAAGGTTGGTGATTTTGGCTGAAAAAGGCGAGAATATATGTCATTCATCTTCGCCTACCCAAAATCTGGTTTTTGCTATACTACTGTCATCTGCAGCAGCTTATTACTGACAATTTTAGTAAAAGCTAAGCACCAGCACTTATATTTATTTTTGTTTAATTTGTGTTTATAATGTATTGTGTAGCGCTTTTAAATTCACCAATTAGTGTGCTTGTTAAATAGTTAGTTCTCTTCACCACCGAGTTTAGAAAAATATAACACACAATTTTACACATATTTTGTTTTGAGAAAATAAGAAATAATTCTCACATTTTAATGCGTAAATCGCGATTAACCTTTAGCAATTTGCGCTAACTTATCGGCGGTATATGACATAATATAGGTTACACAAGTGTTTCATACAGGTGCCAGGACCCAGGTAGTCATAGAAAAGACAGGCATAGAAAAGATTGGATATAGACGTCGATACTCCATTCAGCCTTCCGTGCAGCAACTTTCTTAGCAGCGACCTTCTTCTTGGCCGGTGCCTTCTTAGTTGCTTTCTTAGGTGCAGCTTTCTTGGCCGTCACCTTCTTCGGTGCCGCGCGCTTTGCCGCTGTCTTTGCAGCGACTTTCTTCTTGGCCGGAGCCTTCTTAGTTGCTGCCTTTCGAGCCTTCGACTTAGCAGCGGCTTTTTTGCTTGGTGCCTTCTTCGCGGCCACCTTCTTTGCCAGGAGCGGGTTCACCGCCCCGGTCCCGAACCGCCCGTGGGGCGCCGAGCCAGTCGAGGGAAGCCATCGATGCCGAAACGCCGAGATCTCATCCGCCTGACCGACGAAGAAATGTGGTCCTTCATCGAGAGCCAGAAGACGATCCAGGTCGCCACCATCAACCGGGATGGCACGCCCCATGTCATGCCGCTCTGGTTTGCGGTCGAGGACGGGGCCATCGTGCTCGAGACGTTATCCTCTATGGCCGCTATCTCGGCCATGACACTCATGTTCTGACGTTCCGGTCTACTTTTTCGTCCTGCTCTGTGCCTCCAAAGCGGAGACCGAAACAACTGCAAGGGCCGAAGGCCCTTCTGGCTCGGGGGCACACTGCCAGCCGATCCCTGACTGCCTCTACTTCGGTATGACGATGCCACAGAGGAGCCATCGTCCCAATCTTTGACACGCTGTTGTGGGGTGTAGGGGGTCGATACGGCCCAAATCACTGCCAACACAATGCGGTGTGCCTCAAAAAACACGGTCTAGTTATTAAAAGAATCAATGAGTTCGCGCGCAGCACCGGACCTCCAACGTACAAGCCCAAAAAAATTCAGATACTTGAGACCCGCCACCTTTACCAACAAATTACCATGATGTACAACCCTAAGTACAACGACCTATAGATGTAGGTCGTTGGATAGAGCTCCCGCACCGAGGAGCTTGTCGGGCGCTTCGATACCGTGGTCCACCGAGTTTCGTACCAGGTGGACCAGCGGATCGGACAGGGCTTCTACCAGGTTCTTGTCCAGATCCGTGTCTTCGCCGTGCATGACGAGGTTCACTTCTTTTTTCAGGCTACGGGCCAGGTCCCGAACCACACGCGGGAAACGGCCAAACACTTTCTTGATTGGCTGCATGCGGGTTTGCATGACCGCCGCCTGCAGATCGGTGGTGACGGAGAACCAATCCGATTGGGTGACGGAGTTGCAGCAGCCTGTTCGTCGCAGCTGAAGCTGTCTATGACGAATCCGCATTCCCCCTGGCTGTTCTCAACAGCTTGATCCATGCTCGCCCCGCCGTAAACGATCGTTTTCGGTGGGGCGGGAGGCGTCGACGAATCGGCGCACGACACGCCGGAAATCCATCCGCCGAAACCCCCTGCCGAAACCCAAACGCACCGAAACATCGGCGTTGGAGAGTACACACACGCACACGTACTGGGAGGACCAGCACAAGCTCGGCATGCATCGACTGAAGTGCCTGCTTCAATTCTGCGAAAAAGTCACGCTCATGGCTCGGATGTAGCCGTGTCGCTGCGCCACCCATATCGATCACCACGCCGTCGAAGTGGAAGTACCTTGGCGTGTCAAGGAATCGGAAGGAAAAGAAAGAGAGAGAGGGAGGAGGGGAAGGAGGGACAGAAGGAGCGGCTTGCAACGCGGGCTCAGGCGGAGTCGGAAAAGACCTATGAAGTCCGAAAGCGTAGTGTGCGCACGAGCAATGCGGAAAACCGTTTGCTCGCGCGAACCTATCTTGAGGACCACTACACCAATCCTCTGGGAGAGATGGTTTGCCAAGGATGCCACGAAAAGATGCCATTCAATCTACCTGATGGGTCGCCCTATTTCGAGGCTGTGGAATGCCTGGATTCGCTCGAGGGCAATCGAACTGCTGCCGGACTTTGCCGAGGGTTACGCCAACCTGGCCTGGAGTCACGAAAAACTGGGAAAGAAAGAACAGGCCATCAAAAATTATCAAACGGCTCTTTTAATCAATCCCGATCTTAAACATGTGAAGCGCAATTTAAACCTGTTGTTGAAAAAAAATGAACGCTGAAAATAAATTAATGGAAGACGCCAGAAAACGCCTCATCTTCGCGCTCGACGTTCCCGTCTACTGAGGGCCTATTCTTCGTCTTCCTCGTCTTCGTTATCATCGTCATCATCATCTGAGAATATATCTGGCGTTACCGCGTCCACGACATCCACAGTCCCCTCAACAACAGTAGTTGTTACGCCCACAGCGGCATCAACCACAGCAACGGCGACACATCCGGAAATGTTACTCATTGTGAGCAATAGCAGAAAGCTGAGCAGGTATTTGTTCATTGTTATCGTTCTCCTCTCTTTATTGGTTATTCTTGTCTTATCTTTATTACCCTTTTTTATCTTATTTTTTCTATCTTATTTTTTCTAGCAAGTCCTTCAGACCATTTTGGACTGCAAATAGATTGCCACGTGCTATTTCTTCCCGGAGAGTTACTTTAGTTCAATGTTTTCCTCAAAAAGGTAACATCTCTGTTAAGATATTTTCATTTAGTACTTTAGCACAGAGAAGTTGAATATTTACTTGTTATGCATTTTCTCTACTGGAAAAAACCGTTATGTATTTTATTGAAGCACTTTGTTCGCAGAAAATTTGACGTTATTTTTTTTCTTCGTGAAGTCATAAAGTATTGATTGAAAAGCGAACGTAGTAGTTGACCGAATTCAAAGAACGTATTGACAAGTAGGAATATTTCAACTCATTTTCAGATTTCGAATATGGCTGATTGGACGGTGGAACAAGTGATCGAATGGTTGAGAAGAGAAGGTTGCAGCGGGCCGCGATCAGCGTCTCAAAATGTCCCAGATCGTTTTCATCTTCGATGTCGAATCCAAGTTCGCGAATGGTCTTGCCGGTATGTTCCGCCCGATAAAGCTCGACCATGTTCGTGCCGAACAACCTGTACCTCAAATCGAAGGGGTCGCGGAGCACCTCATAGAGGATGATAGAGCCATGCCAGCCGTGGAAATCGCTAAAGTCGAAATCGCGCCAGGCCGGCAGCTCAAAGTAGTTAGCAACTGCGTGCTCTTGTGCAGTTGCCAACTACTTGTCACCGACTATAACTATGCCGCAAATCGGTCCCCAAATCAGATGTTGCAAGTCAGTCTATTTGACCGGTACTTAGCATGAAGTTCACGCTGTTTCCCCGACCAAAGTCATATTCTAAGTGATTGGTGACGACAGTAACTTACATTTCATTCCCTTCAGTCACAGGGGTGAGTAACCTTGTTCGGATTGCCTTTCAGTGAACAGGTGCGCTATGCCAAGTACAAACACCGTCCTTCTGTTGCCCAGTTGTGTCACTATACAGGCTTGCAGCTTTTTGATGCTCCAGCGCGGTTTCTAAATCACCCTGTGCAACTGTTATCTCGTTTTGTGGAGCTGTGAACTCCATGTCAACACAGGCAACGTCACTATTACTTCACACAGCGAGCGTGACATGTGGTTCTGACACAGTGCCCACACAGGTGTCTCTGATTGTCGCGACCAGCACCTTTGCCACGTTGACCGCCGCCACCTCGTCCGCGACTTACGCTGGCAAGTTCTTCCGAAGACAGCACACCATCCCTGTCTCTGTCGAGTTTCATCAGCACGGCGACCGCACCATCGATTTCTTTCGCAGACAACTTGCCGTCACGGTCTGCATCAAGCAGTCGAAACAACCCTCCTCCACCTTGTCCGCCTCGACCTCCGCCTTTTCTGCCTATTTCCACAATTATTCTTGTTGTAAAATAGTTGGTAACTATTTTTTTATTCTTTAGATTTCTATCTATATGACTTTTTTCGGAATATGTTTTGGCGATAATGAAATGAAATCGTAGCTTTTAGTAGCTTGTTTCTCAAAGTAGTTTACTGTTTTCTCCAATTGAGGCTCAAAGGACAAAGATTCTCCTTAGCCATGGCTGGTGCATAGGATGTCGAATTGACGTTTCTGCTGCGTGTGGCCAAAAAGTATAAGTTTTTTGAATCTATCATCGTAAATTTTCTTTTACCTAATTTCATCTTCCCTGCCCCTGGTATATAAGTCTCTGAAACTCCAAACAAGTTCGGTTGTTAGGAATTTTTCCATAGTACATTTCCCTTTGACTTAGCTTCACAGCTAACTAAAGATTTACAAATACGAAAATAATAAATATACTACTTACAATTAGTTTTTCGATGATTAAACTTTTATAAATGTTTCAAGACAGTAATTTTTTTAATTCTTTTTCCAACACAACAATTATCATCTTCCAGGATGGATCAGGAGTCTGCTGGACGATGTCTTCGGGGAAAAAAAAGAAGCAGCAATGGATCTCCATACCCCCTCAGTAAGTTTTTTAAGACTCTTTAGAACATTGCAATACCTGAAACGTGAAGGGGGACAACTTACGTGGTAATTCCTTGTAATTAAATCCATAGCTCTTCATCCAATACACATCGTATACGAACATCTCGTACATGAGACAGGTACTTTCTCATTCTTTGTACTGTCGTCCCTTGTTACGTAGTGGTGTTGATCTCTTCCCGCCGGAGCTGACAAAATATTGCATCCACCGTCGTCGTCATTGTATTCTTCTTCACAGTTCGTGCATACGGGCAATTCCAAAGTTGGTGGCAGCCGTCGAGTATGTTCTTGATAACGTTGTTGGGCCATGATTCTTTTGAAGTTCCAGTTTGTGCAAAAACTGAAACAAGGCGCCCCTAACTGACTTGTTTTCGAAAAGACATCTCAAAATCGAGGTAAAAGAAGACTGTTCATTGTTTTACCTCTTGTTGATATCAGGCAAACCAAGTAGGACTTCAAAATTAATTTATTTCTTGCAACCGTTGCCAAACTTTACTTAAGAAATCAAGTATCCAAAAACATGGAATGAAAACTTAATCGATGAGAGGTCACAGAGCGCACAGAGCTTTCTGAGCTGCACGATCGTCCTGTTTCTATTTTGATAGGCAAACAATTGGGTCATTCGCTCATTCATTTATTGCTTCGCCAACAAGAAACGAGGCGGCGCCAATTGCTCCGAAAGCTCTGTGCGCTCTGTGACTTCTACAAGAGCTCTGTGTGAAATCAAATCCTAGCCGTTGGCACTCTGCCTGCGGCCCAGCTGCTCGACAACCTGGGGCCGGTTCTTAAGTTATTCTTGCCTAATTAAATCATTTTCATTTCGACCTTTTTTAAAACAGAAAGAAGGAGGCTAAGCCAAATGTTGAGGTTCTTCTATTTAACTACTATCATCTCTTCAAGTAACGAGCAGATCTTTATGCCTAGACCCTCCCTTCTGACCTGCTTAAGATCTTCATGCTGACTTTTTCTGTGGAGTATTCAGGGCCCGAGAAAGATTAGCAGCGATCCAAAACCCACAATTAATAGAGGTTTACTCATATATTATTTATATGTTATTTGTAGTACTTATATATCAAATAATCATAAACGTAACTATTCTAGCAAGATTTTAGTTAGTCTTTTTGCGTTAGGTGCATTTTGTAAAATAGAAATTTCTGACAAGTCACTTTCTAACTTAAATTCACTAAAGATAAAAAATTATAGATTTTAGTTTCACTTTTATGGAGTGAAAACTACAACCCCTAAATTTGTGGGAGCGGGTGCAGGTCGGCGTCGATCTCTCGAGCGTGATCGCCGCGAATACGCTCGCGCTCTCGACGAAGGTGAACGTCCTGCGCTCGGCGGACGCGCGCTGGCTGTTGAGCGTGCAGGGGTCGGTTCGCGGATTCTACGGATTCGTCGGGTCGGGCTTCGGCTTCAACAGGGTGGCGTTCCTCACCCTCGAGCCGCGCCTGCTCGGCGAGTGGAGACCGGCGGTCGACGGGAGGTTAAACCGGTCTTTTTGCCCGCTGGCTAGAGTTATGCATAGTTTTCCGGTATGTATTGCCATACTCATCAATTTGGCCTGAGTACAGGTTACTTCAGTCCCCCGTTTCACCTACAAGTCCGGTGGATATTGTCCGTCATGAGTCAACCCAAAAATCTCGGTCATCCCCGTTGCAATTAAAGTAGACTTTCCCAGTAAGCAAAGCTCACATAATATGAACAATGTAAGTTGTTCTACTAGGGCGTTCAGTCCACCAAGGGCCAGCGCGACATCATCATCTGGTATGCCGACGAGGTGATGATCGAACAGGATATGACAGAGGAATTGACCGCCTGGGTGGTCGACCAGTCTCTCAGCTCGCCGCCCTGGGTCGCCTCCGCACTGCTAGCCGCGGGAGTGTTCTCCAACTATCTCGACGTTGCAAAGAAGGTCGATGCCGAAATGCCGTCCCTCTTCGTGGTGGCCTTTTGAAACAATCTAAATTAAAAATCTTAGAAATTTGTAATTTTCATGTATACTTACACCTGAGGCGGGTAATGGGGGGCAAAAATTGTGTTTATTTTGATGTCAGGTGTACTTTTAAGTCCATTAGCACCTTAATCTGGGTCTGCTAGGCTGTAGCTCTGAACTATGAAAGTATTTTGTGTCCATGTTGGTAGTTTCAGAGATTGTGTGACATAAAGCTTGGGAAATCGAAGTGTTCGCTGCTATATGTAGTATTCATAGCAATGACATCATACTCGTCACCAGGACTCTTAGTGTGTAGTTAGCTTGGTGTATGTGTAATTCGGAGTGTAGTTGTGTAGCAGAATGCAATGATCAGAGAATTGAATGTTTATTTTTTGCTATTTTATTATCTACTGTTCTTTATAAATACAGAACATCGTACTGTACTGTAAATATTTGCGAAATTACGTTGTTATGAAAACTAGGGGTGCCTCGGCGGACTTCATGGTCGCCTGGAAGTCGACGGAAGAAGAAAGTGGATCGGGTTTTCAGCATGTGACGCTGTATGTCTCCGAAGATGGTGGTGCGTTCAAGATCTGGCGGCGTCAAGTAGAAGAATCATCGGGCGAAGATGTTTACCGCGGTCGCGTCGGTCATTCGTACGAGTTCCTAGCTCTGGCTACCGACAAGTCTGGAAATCGCGAGTTGCCACCACCGGGCTGCTCTTTGGACTATTATGAACAAAATGGCTATTTCACAATTATGGGTAGAGGCATTAAGGGAAAACAGGTTGTCAGGAGGGGGGGGGGCTAGTTGCTCTCATCAATTTTGACTCTTAAAAAGAAACTAGAATTATACATTTCCAATCAAATGGGCTGCCTCTAAAGTTCAAACAACCACACCTCCCGTAAAAAACTTATATGACCCCAGGGCATAATTTACAACCCCGGCCCCCTTTGGTTCCATCTGGAACAAGACTGTATATACTTTATTACCGTACATGACTATACTTACACTGATGAGCGAAGTAAAAATTACGAACAAGTAAAACATTAATAATATATTGTCCGTTTCAGGTAAGAGCTCTATCATTAATATATTAGAAAATACCTGGTTTGTGTTTTACCGGAAGAGATTGAAGAAAAAAATTACCCCCTGCCTAGATTTTAAAAATACTTCTTTTGGTAGGGCATGCGCAGACATCGTGAAAATAATTTAGAATAAAATATAGTTATTTGTAATATCATGTTAGAAATTTTTAAACCCTATAAAATAATTCTTGTTAGTGATGAAACTTATATATATAGTAATAATTTAAAATTTTTTACATGGATTGAAAAGGATAAAAATCCTTATTTTCCTGAAAAAAATGATTATTATAAATTAACCATTCTTGCTATAATAAGCAGTGAAGGTCATTTTCTTTACAGATCGCCGTTTTGAAATAGGAAACACGTATGGTGACACAACTCGGTTACTTCCAATTTGCAATGATGCACGTGGCTATGCTTCTGGAATATACAATCACTCCGGTCCAGAAATCAAACGAGAAGTCATACAAGCTTGAGAAGACTCACAGAGTGCCAGATTATCAAAAGAACTGCATATATCACAATGTATATATAGAGGACTTGCTTCTCTCTTAGAACACTTTATGGCATTTGCTGTGGGGCAATCCCATTGGCCCGACCGTTCATTCGTTGGCCATGAGAGAGGGGAGGCAGGAGTATTGCAGCCTGTGAAAACCTCCCTGAAATTGGCATTCATACCATTCATGCCTGTTTCCACCTCCACATCCCTAAATCCGCCTTCATGCGCGTACTAGAGTTGTTCTGTTATTTCGGTGACGAAGGCGTCACTGCTCGCGGATGTCATCGCAAGCCACTGGAGCTTTCACGTCAAAAACTTCGTTTAAGTTAAATGCAAAAGGCTTCCTTGTTTCACCCAAGGAGGTGGTGGTCAAGGGGGACATTCCATTTTATAGATTGTAGCTTTAACAATTAGCAATTTGAAGATTGAGAGGAAAGTTGATCCTGATTGATTTCATAGGAAAACTAAAAAAATGTGTTAGCACATCATTTCACTCGTTGTCTTGTGGTGTCCAAAAAATGAGATAACATTCATGTCTGACTGATCATTTGCATCATGACAAGCTAAAAAAATATCTTATTTTAGTTCATCATTATGTCAGTATATTCATCTCAGTATATACATTAGTTGCCAGTTATATTTTCCTCAAAGACACAGTTTTTGCGCTTTTCAACTACGCTGAACAAAATGGCTATCTCAGAATTTCGATCGGGTGACTTTTAGGAAAAATGTGGGTATGAGGAGGGCGAGTTGCCCTAAAATCTTTTTGTCCTGATATAAGTTTTCGGCAGAATTCTTGTTTGCAAACCCCATTCGGCGGACTGTGAGAGGATTATATCCGCATACAACCTGATGAAAACCGGTGCAAGGAGTCGCCTTAATCGGGAAACCCTTAGTAAAACATTATATTTAAATATCAATATGCCTCTTTTTATCTAATTATGACCCTCGGTCTGCCGTTCAACATTTTGCTTCCGATAAAAATCGCCGCAAAAGGGGTTGCAACTATATGATTCCAAAAATCATTGGAAATACCAAAGAGTATACTGAGTATTCTCAGTGATATATAATTGAAAGGATTGAACAATGAAAAATGATAGAGAGATGCTTCTTTGCCACTGAAAACTTCACTGACATATCGAACGATTTCCACCATATATTTCCATCGTTTTAATTCACGATTGTATCGTTTCGTATGATACTCTTGCTGTCGATGTCCAAAAACACAATTATCGTGGCCATTTGGCGTACTCGGGAGCGGGGATCGTCGGAATATGGTCGAGCGCCCTGACGCTGGCGTTCGCCTCGTCGTCCGTGACGAGGGGACGGATCTTCAGCTCGGGAACGGACAGCAGGAGAGGGTGGCGCCATTGGCCTTCGGAGACCTGTACGACGAACCGTCCCGGCTGCAAGTGGTGCATGGCCCATCGAATCTGTTCTCGATCGAGCCCCATATCGCCTCCGAACCGGTACTCTAACTATTCCGAGTATTTGTAATGTCACTCGTAAGAAAAAAGTTTTGCGAGTTGAGGATTCTAGAATTGTTTTACAAATTAATGTTCATAAGACTAAGTTGCTAAGGCTAGAAATAAGTGAAGATGAAAAGGTGACTTGGATAACGAAAAGACTGATCAGGTCAACAGCTTCACTTACCTTGGTAGTAGGCTATTATTAGTAAAGACGATCGGAGCAGTAAAAATGTTACCAACACCCTTGGGTCGAATGGGGCCGGATTTTTTACGGTGATGGAATCACGCCTCGAGGACGCAACTGGTGGGGCGATAAAAACTTGGCGCGTCCAAAGTTTTATGTGTACGGCGATTATCGAACGGGGATTGCCACCGGACGCAATGCCGCCGGACGCACCGACAACTTTTCCCATCGCTTGAACCTGGACCTGGACCTTCAATGGACCGACACCGAACGTTTTCATGCGTTGACTAACTAGCGTTGGAGTATTTATTTTAGTTGCAGTTATCGAGCCAGGAGTAGTGGTAGGATTAGTAGCAGTTGTGGATGTATTAGTAGTCGGTGTATAATTCATTGCCAAATGAGTAGTAGTAGTCGTAGTGTAAGCATTACCACCAACTAAAACATTTATAGTGGTAGAAGCAGTGGAAATAAGACTGGATACTTGTCAGAAAACTAGCCTTATTTTTTTGTGTGTCGGATGAAGTATAGACTATATACCTTTATATGTACAGTTTATAACACTAAAAAATAATAGAGATGTTATACATCATTACTAACACTCTTGCTACTATATACTATTTAACATTA
This sequence comes from Alatinidae sp. Z8VKAUB7J3, assembly GCA_010016025.2. NCBI lineage: Eukaryota > Metazoa > Cnidaria > Cubozoa > Carybdeida > Alatinidae > Alatinidae sp. Z8VKAUB7J3. The sequence goes on from JAAAKM020721499.1 coordinate 239,380,858, forward strand.
CTGCTCCTATAATTATTATTTAGTAAAAAGAAATTACTTTGTTATTTATGTAGAGTTGTTAAATACTAGCTATCGCTGCTACTATGATTATCACTACTTTATCATTAATATCAATCACTAATATTTCCGGATCCGCAGCGAGAACGTCGTGAAGTGCTACGACGTGAGGATCAACAAGGGACGCGCCTACATGATCATGGAGCTGGTGCACGGCCCCAGCGCGCTCGACGTGGTCCTGGAAGACGACCACCTGCCGATTCGCGAGGTGCTCTCGATCCGCGAAGACGTCGCCCACGCCATCAACGCCGCCTCCGCTCTCGGGATCGTGCACCGCGCCGTGAAGCCCGGGAACATCCCCCTACTTTGCGTAATAAGTGAAACTACTCCCTTCTTGTTTTCTCATGTAGCTACTGTGGACGGGGATCGAGAGGCTACACGTTTTTTTATAAGAAAGTAGTTTATAAGAAAGTTTTAATAGGCTAAACTATCCTGGTAGCTATCCCAATCACCTTTAGTATCTTTGACAATGCTTTTAGTGTTGTTCATAGTGCCACAATTATAATTTTTCACTGCAACATTTGTTTTTATTATTTTGACTAGAAAATTAATCAAAAGAATTTCGAAGGTAACATTTGTAGGTAAGAGAGGGGAAGTGAATGAATTTTGACATGATGGTAGGAGGCATGTCCTGGGCAGATAGTGCGACCACGGCACAGCAACTTCAGGAAGCTGGATTCTCCGGCATGCTGTTCACTGAAACGGGTACCACGCCTTGGATGTCAATCGCCAGTGCCGCTATGGCGGCACCGCAGTTGGAATTTAGTACCGGTGAAACATCCCCCGAAAAAAGTTCTGGATACGGCCCTGACCCAAACGCTTAGGGTTATTCTCATAATTTTCTAAATTCTGCCTCAACAAACAAATAAAGAAAAAAAACTCAAAGCGAAAAGTTCTAATCTTTCAAAGACATCAGCAGACAGAATGAAAACGTATAAATACGGTGACACTTTTTTAATAATGCATAAGAAAATAGACAGTTCGATGACAGAAAAAAAAGATGACTCTGCTATGTCCTTCAACAAAATGTCTTTAGGTCTACCTCTGTTCTTTGATCCTTCTACCATCCCATGCATCACAGTGTTAGCGAATTTCCTCCTTGATATGTGTACAAACCACTCTCATTTCCATCGTCTTGCAACTTCTAGCAAAGGCTCATACTCCCAAATCAGTCTTTTTGTCCACCATACTTGAATATGGTAGGTGTGGCTGTGTAATGATGTCTACCATAGAAGTTTTGGCTCTGATGACCTTAGGCCTTATCCATGTCAGAATCCAAAATCCAATCATCATCGCTATCATTTTCAATTGCTTTGGTTCGTTTTACCTCGATTTATTTTTCGTCATTATGAAATACATATCTCAAAACCTTTGTTTTTTTAACAAAAGTGTGGTAGGGATTAATGACCTTAACCAAGTCAAAATCCCAAACCCAATCATCATCGCTATCATTTTCAATTTTGACACGTTTCGTATAAGGTAAAATCAAAATAAAAAGATCAATCGCAGTCAGTAAAAAAAAAAAAAAAAAAACAAAAAAAACAGTAATTTTCATGGCAATATCATCCAAACCAGTCAGTGAAAATGACCATCCAGTCGGTAAATTTTAAGTTTTTTGAACGATTATCAACTTTTGAACGATTTTTTGCCAGAAAATCTAGGAATGCGTACGGTTGACTGGTTGCGGTAAAGTTTAAATTTAACCGTGAAAGTAGTTGCCCGTTTCTCGACGAATAAAATCCACCAACTCACTGGCATAACGATAATGAATTGGCGCACCGCTGCCCGAGGGAATATCACCTCGGAGTGCAACCAGGCGATTGATACCGGCCTCACGATACGTTCCCAATAACTCCAATACTTCGTCCTCATCAGTACCTCCGAAGGAAAGATGGGGAGCAACCTGAGATCCGAGCCCCTGGTACTTAAGTACTAACTGCTTGAGTGTATATTGAGCTTTTGGAAACTATTTCGGTATTCTTAAGATCTTAACCAATATCTCAGTTGCGTAGTAGAGGTTTTAGTATTCAAATAGGCAAAAAAGCAAAATCATAGCCAGAAGGCTGGGAGGTGCCAGGGTGATCCAGATCTCCAGAATCAGTAAAGTTAGATATGCGCATACATGTAAGCATATATTTGTAAGAATACCATGTCCAAGTAAAGTAATTTGTCTTACGACGAGCCGATTGATCTGCACGACAAATGGGTGAAGCACCTACTCAAAGGGAAGACGCCGTTTCTCGATAAGACCGTTCTGTTTTGGCACGACCACTTCTCGGTGTCGGCAAGCGTGGTCGAGTTCATTGAAGCGATAACGGCGCACTTTGAGCTTCACTACACCTACGCGCTCGGCAACTTCAAAGACTATTGTAAGGCGATCAACAAAGATCCGGCGATGATGATCTTTCTTCTCCATCATCTTGAACAATCCGAAATCACAATAACAAAGAACCGTCAAAGACAAACATATATACGGTACATACTTATCATTCATAACTTTTCGATCGTAAGTCTTAAGGAGATGACTGATAACAACAATAATGATGCTAACAGCAAGACCACCCAAGTTAGGCTGGAGCTGTACGCGTCCCAACTGAAGAATGTTGCCGGCGTCATGAAAGGTACAAGTGACCCTTATGCTGTTGTTCTTCTTAAGTATAGCTTGCTGGTCTAGTTGTATGATTCTCGCTTAGGGTACGAGTGGTTTCAGATTCGAATGCTGGACCACCCCAATTTTACTTGAACAAGATCCGAAACCAGATGCTTAATCAATATTGCGATCGCTGAAAGTTGGCAGGCGCATCAGGGACCCGACCAGATTGAATTAGAAATAGTCACTTCTCTGATTTGACCATCTGGGGAGGGGGGGGGGAGTGGGATTGCGCCGAGTCGACGGCTTTTCCTAGGAGATCTGACAATCTAGAAAAGGCGCTCGGTAATAGCCCCCCTAGATCGTAGCTGTTATCCGCCCTGAAGACCGTTTGCGCCCCCAGTTGATCCGCAAGTAGTCGCGCTACAAACTCCATGTGACGCCGCAAAATCGGAGCCGCAACTTCGACCTTACCCTTAGTCAAAGCTGCATCAATTTCTGCCCAAATCTCTGGATTTGATGGCGCTGGCTTTTCTACGCGGAGTTTTTAACAAAATGAGGAAACAGTGAGGACGAAACTGATGACATGGAGAAGGCTTGGAGGAAGTCCTTCGTTGATCTGAAAAAAAAGAAACAGAAACCGAGCTGCATCGAGGCGGATCCAAGAAGCAGTTAATAAAAAGGATGAGGAAAAGACCCTCGAGTAGGAGAAAAAGAAATTAAGCCAGCCAAAACACAGATACAAGAAGGCAAAGTGGTGTCTTCTTCAATCTTTGTGAAAATGAAGCTGGCAATCTATTTACTTCTTGGTAAGATCTATTTTTATTTTTTAATTGGGGTTTTCTATTACCTTGTCTTGTTTCTATTATATATTTTCGGACGATTTTTGTGCCCTCAGACCTGCCCATAAAACCATAACCCCGCATAACGTATGTGCAGTACAGTGGTGGTTGTCCAGTACAGTGGTGGTTGTGCAGTACAGCGGAGGGGTCTATTTATTATTCATGTGTTTGTGTTGCCTTATATTTTGCCGTGGGTGTATGATCAGGTCCCTTACTTATATGACATTTCATTTTTTAAAAACTCTTATGCGAACCAACGCTTAGAGATTTGGGAGTTTATCGCGCGTAAAATTCAGGAAAATCCATTTTATGGTTTTGGCTTAGAATTCACCAAGAATTTTGAAGATTTTGACGCGCGAGGCATGTATTTCAAACGTGATGGGCCTCGGGCGAGGGCAGAAGATTGTGTGTGAGATTCGGCTGCGGCAAGTGTCATCCCGGCCATGTCCAGCAGGTCGTCGATGGAGGCGTGAGCGAGAGAAGATGACGACGAAGAGGAAGAGGAAGAGGAAGAGGAAGAGGAAGAGGAAGAGGAAGAGGAGGCGGGATAAGATGCACCAACGCTGGTGCCACGTCCATTTGCTGACGACGAATCCCACGCAGAAACTGTCTGAGGTGCTAATCTGTCAACGTGCCCACTTTCATGCGCGCGTACCAAACATTTAGGATTTTAGTATGACAACTATCAAGATCATCCGCTTTTATGTCGCTATGTTTTCTGGAGTTACGGTGCTGTCCTTTGCCGTGTACTACCTGGTTGGAATAGCTTTAGCTTCATAACGTGGTGCTTGAATTTGGACAGTAGGCGTAAGCTCAGTGTCCGTTCTTAGACACCAGGTGTACGAATCGTGAACAGCGGCTGGTAGTAGCCCGCAGCGCAGGCGGTGGGTGAGATGCTTCCAGACGGACAGTAGTAGCCTGGCGGACAGGCCTGGCACTGCGAGGAGGAGATCAGACCGACCACGCCCGTGCCGCCGTAGCTGCCGGCAGGACACAGGAACTGATTGGGGTCGGTGGTGCCTGCGGGGCAGTAGCGGCCTTGGGTGCAGATGCTGTTGGCGTCCGGGCTGGCGGATACGCAGTTGGTGCATTGTCTCATTCGTGATTGGCTTCCTTCGCCACACGTGGCAGAGCACTCGCTCCACTGGCCCCATTCTGTGTAGTTTCCATCACTAGCGGTAACTGTGGAGGAGAAATTGCTCGAGTTAGGCTAAGAATTCGAGCAAGGAAAAATTGCCTAAAATGACATTCGCCATTACTGAGGAAAAAAACTTTAGCCAAAGCTCTTTTACAACCTCAAGCTAGACACATTTCATGGGCACAGCCACGATCTCGGTTACCAATGGACTGTTGGCCAACGGACCCGAAGGAACCATTGACATTCTCGCAGGCAGTCGATCGACGTCCAGAACCATATCCGGCGGACTCGACAATCGAGGAATGTTTCGCGTGGTCCAGACATCCGCGAGGGTAACGGGCGACATTCTCAACGAAGGACTGATTGATGTCGGTGCAGCGAGGACGCTAACAGGAAATGGGGCCTTTAGCCAGTAGGGAAAAATTTCATTTAACATTAAACCAATAATTTTTGTGGCTGATGTTGAAAAAATTATATCATGTCATTATATTATACAATTACGCTGACTATGGCAAGTATGTAAAGTAAAAAGCACAAATGAGTCTATTTAGTACAAAAATAACATTGAATAAAGCAATAGAAGCAGTAAAAACAAAATATACAAAAGGAGAATTAGAGAAAAAGAAGAGATTTGGAGTTTTTCTCCTTCCGTGACGGAGGCGCGTTTGTCGTGCCCTTCCTGCACGAGCTCATCGAGGTGACCCTCACCACCCTCAAGCTGCGCGTTACCCGCAAGAACGAGGACGCGCTCATCACGCAGGACAAGCTGCGCGCCGACATCGAGGCCGAGTTCTTCGTGCGGGTTCAGCCCGACGAGGAGAGCATCCTGCAGGCCTCGCGTTCGCTCGGCGAGCGCATGGGTGAGCCCGAGGCGGTCAAGGTAAAGAACAGCCAACTCAGTGATGCTTTCAAAGAATTAAATGGTAAAGCCCCACCACCACTGTGCAGCACATTTGAAAAAGAAAGTAGGGAGTCAGCCCTTAGGAGATTCCAGAACCGCAAAGAAATGGTGATAGAGGCTGTACCTCCAACATCTGAAGGTAGGAGCATTTAGATTCACCTCTTTTGTTTTTGATACCGTTTGTATGTTGGACTACACTGCATTCATCTCTGTCGAAAACAATCACTTTGGCCAAAGTCCTATTGTTCCCGCGGCCATTGGTATCGTCTCACGGGGCCTTCTCGATATCCCCTCTTTGAACAGCCATATGTCAATAGCCATCTGGTGGCAACGAATTTTATGGATTTACACTCTTCTAGGTAGTGTAGACACGGGACGGGGGTCCCATGGGAGGTGACCTCTGGGAGTCGGGGAAGCATGGGGCTGCTTTTTGGGTGAAACCAAAATGTATTTTAATCACCGTTGCGCCAAAGTGGATGTTTTTGCGAACCGCTTTTCGCAGTTCGTCTCTACTATCTGCGTGAATATATTCCGGCACACCAATCTCCGGTCGTTCAGCATGGAGATGAAACTGCCCGCCATACGGTGAGATAATCACCCCGGAGTTGATGATCGTCGGCCCCGGAACAAGCCCGTTTTCTATCGCCCTTCGTAATTCGGTATCGGCATAGTTACCGGCGTTTTAATGGAGTTTATTAAAGTTTTCGTGGTTGGCTTTTTCGTAAAATCCGTACAATGGGAATCTGAGCTGCAGAAATTCAAACGGCTTAGTGTCGTAGTTTGAAAGAAGAACTTGCATTTAAATTCTGCCTCCTCGAATTCAGCTAGTTAGTATTATCGATTAGTTTAATTTTATTAGAAATTTTCATAATGCCAAGTACCGAAATATGAATTTACGCCAAAAATAAAATAAATACCGGGTTGCTGGGGATAGCCCGGCTGTCCCATGGGGGCAGGTGCCATTCCCGGTGGTTGTTGCGGGACTCCGTAGGGTGGAGCCGGCTGTCCATAACCGGGTGGTTGTTGCATTGGGTTTGCCGGCGGAACGGGATAACCCGGTTGAGGAGCTTGAGGTTGAATTGGCGCTGGCGGTTGGACCGGCTGTGGCTGCTGGATTTGTGGTTGTGGCGTTGGAGCGCTTCCCGCGGCTATCCTCATCTCATCACTCGCACTCGACAGTTGTTATATATACCAGGTATTATTATTATTTGAATAATCCTCCTTTGAAAACACGTACGGGGGCAAAATCTGAGAGAGAGAGAAAATGTGGTGAGAGAAAAAGCTGTATATATATATGTGTGTGTGTATTTCATAAATATGTTGGAGAGAAGAGAAACAAGAAAAGAAAAGGGCCATCTCCTACGGCCGACGCCTCACTTATTTTCTTATAGATAGCGTTGATAGGCAATATTTTCGGAAATTTGTCCATGCACATTTTCTTTTTAAATTAAGTTTGACTAATTAATTCAATTTAACTATTGGGTAAACTATTAAGTGTGCAATTAAGTTTACAAGAATATATTTTTGTACAAAAAAAAGGAGATGAAAAATGTCTACAAGTGCCATTGGATCGTAAAGAATCTTTGCTATCTGGCTGAGTCCTTTAATTTTCTATTTTGGTTCGGCGTACTTCAACCACTCTTGCTGCGTGACATTCTTGACACGATTTCGATCGCGACGATCAATGAGAACAATGAATCCAATTCATTTATTGTTTATCTCAGAACGCGAGCCTTTTCGGTGATTTCGTGTTCTTCTACACATTGAACCACTGTTCTCAAAGCAAAACTTATTTGAGAATCAGAGTATTTTTGAGGTCAGAATGCTTCTTGCGTGTTCTACTCATTGAACTTTTTCTAAAATGACGTCTTGCATATGCCTCATCAATAATACTGACTCATTAGATACACAAAAAATACAAGAAAAAAATATATAATATTTCAGATAATTACTCATTACTGAAACATTTTGGATAGCCTAGTCTCATTCAATACACTTCTCTTCACCATCTTGACCATTCATCATTCAAAAAATGCAATTTTAACCGGCGCTTAAGCTGTCGGAGACTCTAAGAATGCCTTATATGTAAAGTAAAACTTTTAACTGATGAACTTTCATAAAACAAATATCATTATATATCAAATATTCAGATTAATTCTAGTAGTTCTTTCTGTGGCTGTTCAAGGCACATACAGTTTTCATTCCCCCTTCAAAAATACTCCTTCGCGCAGTTCGTTTCTAAAAATACCTCGGGAGATGAACTCTAGGTTATGATCAAACCGATTAAAGGAATTGAAATATGATTTTATGTGAATTTTGGTCTGGTGGCACGAGGAAATGGCGAACGCCTCCGAAGATTGTCCGGCTGAGCCATTTGAAAGCGAAAATACTCTATTTATCCTTTACACCAGTGGATCGACTGGCAAACCCAAAGGCATCCGGCATACGACAGCGGGATATAACCTTTACGCAAAGATGACGTTTCGCTGGGTCTTCGATCATCGCCCAGACGATATTTATTGGTGCACCGCCGATTGCGGCTGGATTACCGGGCTTAATAATATCTTTTTATTAATCTTAATAATCTATTAATTAATAATCTTAATTATCTTTCTTAATTAATCTTTCTTAATTATCCAATAATCCAATTAACTTCCAATTAAATCTTAACCCGAAGCTTCGACTTCACCCTTCGCATGTACTTTCTCTTTTTCTCAAGCAGTAAAAAAAATTCCCCTTGCTGATAAGTGTCCATTTAGTTCTTCCACTTTAACCCTTGCCATAAAACCATAAAAATTAGATTCCATTGAGCTTTCATAAATCAGCCATAGATTTATGGTGCAATTAAATTTGTTTAATTTTTATTTTGGAATTTGATTTAGATTAAATTTTTAATAATCTATTTTGTAATATTAATTCAAAACTCAGACACTTTAAGTTCTCTCTATTGATCATTTGAGTTGAAGACTGTTGTGAGAAGTTAATTTTGATTTCTTGTTCTTATTTTTTCCGAGGTTCAGTTAAATGAGTATGATGAGCACGTAGTAACTGTCATAGATATAAATAAACCCCATGATGAAAATGTTCTTAAATATAACTAGATGATCTACGTGATTGATGATAGAGAAAGATATAGAAAACTAAACTGAAGAAGAAGAAGAACTTGCTTTTGACTAAATATAAACACGTACCAAACGTTGTTTCATTCATCGTAAAAATCGATCAGATACTTCAGTTGTCAACGGAAATCCTTTTTTGGCTATTTTTTTTTGTTTCATTCGCTCAACAGTCATTTGTCTCACTTGCACGGAATGGATCCAATATTTGGCTGCTAGGGGTTGCCCATAAGGTATGTTCATTTTGATTTGCCATCTTCTCTATAAAAAGATCTGTTATAATGGGAGAATATGTACATAATTTCAAACATTTCCTACGCAATTTTCTCCCTTGATGAAAACCAAGCAGAGAAGAAATTGAAGATAGTAATGTGAAGATAGTTTAATAGCCCACTAGTACTAGATTTTCCAGTGGAGTGCCATCTTTAGCGACATTTGGTACTTGCAGATGGTGGAATTTATAGGAATATGTAGACATGAGAAATAGGTTTTATATAAGGTATTAAACATCTGTCTACGATGTTTTAGTTGCCCGCTAGTCCCATCCCTTGAGAAATGACACAAAATGCCATTTTAGTGCCGTATGGCACTTGCAGATGATGGAATTTTAAGCAATATATTCATCGATATCTGCCAACAGCGGACTGGAGGCGTAGGCACGTACTTTCTGTTTAGCTGCCCCCAACATCTGATACAACGGCAGGTTGAGTGACTTCGCTTTGGCATCATGTAAGGCAATATCAAACAACGAACTGGACAGATGTTTCAGCGGTACGTAGCGGCTGGCCATATCTGCAGCAATCTGCGGAATATCGTACAGCGGCTTGCCTAACAGGAACGGCGTTTTGATAAAAGCGGTGACTTCGGCAAGAAATCTAATATAAGCAACTGGCAAAAGACCTTATCAAGGGCAGTTGTCGTGAGCGTCTTGACCATTTTCCTGTCAGCCTAGGCCCAAAATTTTTCCAACAAGCGAGGGCAACGTGAAAGAATTCGAATTTCAAAAGATCACAATGCATGCTGTTGCAGTAGTGGCATTGATTCTTGCTGTTTCAGGTGAGTCGTTTTTTGAAAATCTACTTCAATGTATGTGCTTTTATGGCATACTGTCACTTGGCTACAGATGTAATAATCAACACATAATTTTCTTCCATTTGTTCCTTACTGAGTTTTTGAATTTGTTTGGTTTTGCTGGAATGTTGCTCGCCGGGTTACACCATCAGAAGGAGCGACCTTCGATCAAAATATTTGAAATTGTTTTTACTGGAATCAACTTCAGTTTCCTCTTGTCAATGATGTGCTTAAGCATTTTGGCTATAATTTATTCTACGACTTTTCGGTCTCTATTGCTCCGGATAATTCTCTTGTAGCAATCGGTGCGCCTAGCTTGAACTCAGTGACTCTTTGTAAAATTACTCGTAGTGAAGATGACAATCAGACTTATCGGATCAAGGATTTAAAGAGAGATGCAGTGGCAACAACTCTCACAAGTGGAAATAAAGGATTTGGACGTTCGGTGACATGGATTGACGCTGATGGCACCACCGTTTGATCGACAAGATCCGAGAGGCACGCGCCGATATTGCTCTATCAGGAGACTTTATTGTCGGTTTCCCTGGCGAAACGGATCAGGATTTTGAGGAAACGATGCAGATCGTGAGGGATGTCACTTATGCACAGGCATTCTCTTTCAAATATTCTACCCGGCCTGGCACCCCAGGCGCACAGATGGACAATCAGGTGCCGGAAGAGATCAAGTCTGAACGGCTGCAACGACTGACAAATGTTAAGAACCACGTGGGGAAAGACGATTGTTGCGTTTTGGGAAAGGGTTGCAAAAACAAAGTAAAAAGATGTCTTATCAACAGTTAGAATATGTCCTTCAATGAAGAGAGCATTTATGACTACAATTGCGTAATGTATGGATAAACATGAATATTAATTGAATTGGTTTTCGGATTACAAATTACATTATTGGTTTTCAAATATTAAGTAACAAAATAAACATACAGCGACGACCTCGGGCGCCGACGCCGGATGCACCGATCTGCTCCACGCGGTGCACGAGATTCACGATGCGGCGGGTGAGCTCGCGCTCACGCTGGATCCCTTCGCGGCGACGCGCGAGGAGGAGGATGAGGCGAGCCCGCGCGAGGAGGCGGCGGCGAGCCCGCGCGAGGAGGCGGGCGCCCTCGTGTCGGAGATCCGCGCCTGGTCGTCGCGGCTCGAGGAGGGCCTACGGGGGGTCTTGAAAACATTTTTACCCCTGCAGATTTACCCGCGACCCCTGGTTTTTTACAGGCAGGAGGACGAGGCCCTCTAAATGGTTCTACTTCAGGACAGGATGATTTGTGGGACGATGATCAATTTGCCGTCCGTGGTCAATTGCGGTTCGAAATAAATAACGATGTAGAGGCGAACTTCTCTGTGCAGTACGCAGAGTCAACACCGGCCTCAGGTCCCTACCAGAACGTTGCGACGTTACGCAGCCCGGGGCATCACCCCCTCGTGCTCATTTGGACGGGCTTGCAGAAGATCGGCGCTTTTGTGTTTGTGGGTCTTGGCGTGCTGAATGCCATCTTCTCCCCGCTGGCACTCGGCGTTGCCTTCTTCGACCTTGCCTCAGGGCTACTGATCTTTTGGTACTGGTCTAAGGTGCGCCACGAATCTACAATGGCCCCTACTACAGGTTGACGCCCCCATCACTATGGATCGTTGTGATGGAGGTACTCAGTTTTGTGTATTTAGGTCAGATTGAATAAACTTTTTGAAGGCGAATGTGATTCCATCAACTTTTCTTAAATTAATTAAGAGGCCTCCCTTATCATCATGAGAAGAAGAAGACTGAGTACAGATCGTTGATAAATACCAAACTTGAAACCTAATTCGGTTCTGATGTTTTTATTTACACATGCAACAAATATGATCATTTACTCATCAATGTTTACCCCCTGGGGCAATTCACTGTATCTGCTACAAAGAGGGTATTGTCCAAATTACTTTCGGAGAAATTCCCCCAGCAATTGGTCGCCATCTGAAATACCATGGTATCGCATCTTCCAAAACGATCCATAGCCAAATTTTGATGATAGGCCCAAAAGTCAAATCCATTTTGCGTACTGACGATATCCAGGTCCCCATCAAAATCTATATCAATGATGCCCGGGATATCGCTATTGATGGAAAAAAAAACAAATAATATATCCTGGCCATTGACACAATGGCCATTGCCAATCAACAAAAAAGAGGAACTGTACCAGTGTCCTTCAACAAGAAAATCATTAACAAAGCATGTAGACGAATGAATGACAAAGCATTTAACCAGCAACCTGACATTACATAGGATGCAACATAATATATATTAACAAGCAGCTTTCAACATTCCTGTATCCGTTGAAGCTGCCTCACACACTTCTGCGCACCGGTGAGACTCGAACCGAGGCCTACACGCGGCTCAATCCCGAACAGAAGATTCCCTTGCTGGAGGACGGTTCGTTCCGGCTTTCAGAGAGTGTTGCAATCTGCCGGTATCTCATCAACCGGACGCCCGGACCCGGCATTGCGCTACCCAGCACGCCTGCGGAGCGCGCGCGCGAGGACGAATGGTGCTGCTACATCTATGGCGAACTGGACGAGACCAGTCTCTACGTGTAGGCTTCTATGTTTTAGTGGAATATTCTGTAATTTCAAATCGGTACACCCAGATTTAATTATATTTTAACCTTCATAAGTTCAAACTACTTTGGGGTTGAGCGTCGAAAATTTCCTTCTCTTCTTTATTACTAGAAATATTATTAATTATATACTAGAAATATTAATAGATATTCTAGTATAGAAATGTAAAAATTACTACAGATTCTGGCTTGTTTATTAATTAAAATATTGGCTGCCGCGTGCTCTCGACCCGGGCCCCCAAGGAGATCGACGCCATCGAAGGGCTGATGTCCGGGGAGGGCCGCAGCGGCATGATCTCCAGCCTGGGTCGCTGACCATCCGGCTGCCGTCCTCGGTGGACACCGGTCCGCCTCCCGAGCCGTGGTGATTCGTGCGTCTGTCGCCGAGCGGCGACGGAGGAGCCAGCGTGTCCGTGCGCTGGCTCGGGTTCCGCCATGGCATGGCGGCGTCGCGCTCGGACGGCGCCGCGAGGTTGAGCGCCGGCAGGATCGTCACGACCCCGCTGGCGAGGTTGTTCAGCGAGAAGATCGGGAACGCCGGCATGTCCGAGTCGGTGTCGGTGTACGGGATCACCCCCCACAGCGCGCAGTGCTGCGCGGACAGGAAGCGGTGGGTGCGGTTGGCCCCCTTGGGCGTCCCCGAGCTTCCCGTCGTGAAGGTGATGAGCGCGGTGTGCTGTGAGATAGTCGATTTTAGGCGCGGCCGTCAAGGTTGGCGAGAGGCACAGGCGAGACAACAGGCGAGCATAGGGCGTCAGCCCTATGATCACGTCGATCAACCAAACGCCACCCTACAGTACTAACGCCCAATGCTCGCCTGTGCCCTTTGACCGATCGCGTGAATCGACATACCCTCAACGCGACACTTTGCATTTCACCCGCGTGGATCCTTATGTCTGAATCGCAACAGCGCAACAGGGTTAAAAGAACCCTCCAAGGCCGGGGGGCAAGTGTTTTAAGCTATTTCCTGGGGGCATATAAGTTCTTTATGTAAGGGGTGTTCGAATAAACTCCAAAGCTGACTTATTTGATCGGGAATAGGAAGTTCTAGTTACCATTTTATGAGTCAAAGAAGATTGGAGGGTATCTACCATGTCCCCCCCAGACACACGTTTTTCCCCAAATGCATCTGATCACATTAGCGATATTTGCTAAAAATTTCTTAGACAGGTTCCAATGATATTTTGCTGTGAGACATTTAATCACTCCAAAGAGAAATGTCCAGGAGTCTAAAATTTGTGACGGAAGTTTGGATGACTATAGCTATGTGCCCAAAAAATGTCAAGCAGATCCTGTTGCTTATCAAAAAAGGTGGTTAGGGTGGAGGCATATCTCTTGCCTTATTAGCTGAAGTGTGTTAGAAAACTTTCCTGTAAATGTCGAAGCTGAGGGCAAGGAGCTTCTTCGCTGCAAATTGAAACACCAAATAGGTAAGGGTATATAATTTTGCTTGAAACTTTAAGATTTTTTGATTTATTTAATGCTTATAAATTCTTTGTAGCAACATTTGTTTGACATTTTTCCTCAACAGACAAAAAAATTACAAAATGCAAGTAGAGAAAGACAGGAACATATTACCAAAAGCAAAATCTTGCTTTTAAATGCTTGATATTGCTAAAACATTTTCTATTCTGAAAAAACAATAACAGATATTGTTTTCAACAAATCAACGCACAGCTTAGCTACATACGTTAGCTCAAACCAATTATATGTTAAAACCAGACAATTTTCGTCCTTCAAGGGCTTGTTCGTATAGAAAAAACTTTTTCACCAAGAAGCATTTTCATCAAGAAGCGTCCCGCCTCATACATCTTGTTCATATAGAAATGGATAGTATATAAAAATGGGGTTGTGGATACTGGCCTGACACTGTAATCTTGTTGAATATTAATGTTAACGGAGCACTCAAAATTCAGTAAAAGCCTTTATGAGGTCAACAGGAATATCGAGTGGTGTAATACTGGTCCTCTTCAGTTTCATCAATTTGAGGCGAACTTGGGATTCAGTGATAATTGGGAAATCTAGATCTGGAAAGGGATGTGGAAAACCCACCAAGTTTAGGAGTGGAAGTGACTGAACAATGCGATTGCTATATCACTTGGTTAATGTTAAGTGCCATAAAAATTAACAAAAGAATCTGCCCATTTTCCGAAAAAATTCTGGCAGGATCAAAAGGAAACCTAGGATGTAATTAAAATCCGAATTTCAATAGCTTGACATTAAACTAAATTTAAGGTTATCCAGAATTTTCAATCGGCAATACTTTGTTGTCAGTGAATAAAAATTTTATAACGTGCTACCTTCTCGATTTCCACTGTGTAGTAAATAATTGAGACAAAACCTTTGAAAAGTAGTGAAAAATTTACGTCAAGTTAAGTAAGAGTGATAGTTACTAGGGGTGAATTGTTACTTGTGAGAAATTTCTTTCGAGAAGACAGATTTTTAGGGAAATCCTCAAAAATTTGGGGATAGTGGAAGCACTGGTATTTTCATACGACATCTGCCAACAAATTTTACTAAGCCATGAAGACTACCACATTGCATTGCTACGATTCAACCCTTGGCTTGCCACCTGCATCTTTGTGTTTGTTATAATGGCAATATGATATCCATGTATGTAGTATTACTTTCTATTATAGATAAGTTTGCATGAAGTATGGATTTATAAAAATATAAGAAAGCAAAGGTATGTATGTAAGTCCATTATCGCTCGCGAGACAAAAGTGGGAGACAGGGGGGGGGCCTATCAAATTATGTTGTTTTTGTGAAATGTATTGCTTTGATTAGAACACGAAATAGAGGTGTATTCTTGTCAATTTTTGACAGGTTAAGATATGAAATTTCTCCATTAATGCTTTTTGGTATATTACTATTATTGCTAAAACTTACTGCATTAGACGTTTTATCAGTTGATAATACAGATTTTGTATTTTCTGTTGTAGGTGGCAAACTTAGCTTAATGGGTTCTGCATTATCTCGCTTTTTATCGTTAACTGAAACTATTGTGCCTGATAGATTGTTTGGGGTTCAGTGCTTTGATGAGTTTGGTGCTTCTGGACGTGCTTGGACGATGAAAATCGGTAGGTGTGTCAGGGAGCTGCACAAATTGCCTTGATAAAATCATTTTCCCCGGACTCGACCATCTGGGGGGCTGAAGGGAGAGGAAAAAAAAAAAAAATTGAAATTCACCTAAGAGTGGGTGATCGGATCTTGATGAACTTTAATATTTAGAAGGACCTCGTGACTCAGAGCTTTTTGATCTAGATGATTTTGCCAGTTATAAAGCATTATTCCACCTTATGGTGTTCAATGGTTTCTTGCAATCAGGTTTATGAGGGTGCTATTTACCTGCACCAAGGCAAGAAGTACCTTGTCAAATCTATTGATATCTCAGCTATGATAGCTCGTTGTGGCAGGGTTGATGTAAAATATTACACGAAGACAAGGGATTTCACTGACATCCAGGTTGTTGGAGGGGATCTGGTATTGTCTTGTGGTGATCCGCCAGTTTACATGACATTTGGTAGTCTCATGCCGCGTGATCTTGTCGGCCAACGCGAAGCCGTTCTTTTGTTCTCAGCGGCCGCGAAAATAGTTAACTGTCGTGCGATCATACAAGCGCCATCTTGGCACGAATGCGGATTCTCGTCTAGTGACTATATTCATTTCGTTGATTTCTCTCCACATGCTAGTGTTTTTCCGCGTTGCAAGGCAATTGTCCTTGCTCGCTTTGTTGACATAACACGATCGATGCCTGTCTTGCAACCGCTCGTTCTTGCAGTGAGCTTAGTTGACATCCAAAAGATCAATAT
Organism: Alatinidae sp. Z8VKAUB7J3; assembly: GCA_010016025.2. Taxonomy (NCBI): domain Eukaryota; kingdom Metazoa; phylum Cnidaria; class Cubozoa; order Carybdeida; family Alatinidae; species Alatinidae sp. Z8VKAUB7J3. The sequence continues at coordinate 239,396,988 of JAAAKM020721499.1, forward strand.
CCGTCTCAAAGTCATTTAACTACTACTTTTTGTCATTTGGAATTGACAACTTCTATCGCCTATGAAAGTTGTTTTGTGACGACAACTGCAATAAAAAAAGGAGTATTCCCAAACTCGAGAGACAGATAGAGAAGGCTTTGTTGGCCACGGGTCGTGCGAAATACTCGGTCGGCTTCACGCGGCCCCGCGCATCGGCCGCAACGTAATACGGACCATCGTCGCCACCGTCGAACTCGATGAGATAGTAGATCTTTCCGCCTTCGCGGTATGCACCGGCCACCGAGTAAGCATCGCCGCGACGACCGCGTACATTCGCCATGGCGCCCTTGGTGCAGGGGATCGGCGAACCGCCCGAATCGATCGAGCAGGGTTGCGCGCCGTGTTACGGCGATCCACCTTCATTAACCCGGTAAAAGGTCCGGCCCGACCCTCGTCATCCCCACGCAGGTGGGGATCCAGGCGGGTATCGGATTGTCCCTGTTGATCGTGACTCGTCTGGGTTCCCGCCTTCGCGGGAATGACGGTCAGAGGCGCTCGTCGATTCAATGGTTTGCTGGCAGCGAGCTTTGCTTCTGAAGCTTAGAATTCCTGCTCGTGACCATCATCCCCGCGGCTAAAAATGATTAACAATGTAAGTTATCTCTTATTTATTCCGTATGATTTTGATCGATAGATGGTTGTTCTAGGTAAATTCATATGTACGTATTCAATGAAATTTTCGGGACAAAGATCGGTAAAGAAATATTTAGTGGAATACGACATATTTTGATTAACCAGTGTTCAACAAAAAGAAGCGTGTAAATTCTCACACCTAATAAAATGTTTTATATGGGTTGTTCCAAATGGGGGGATAAGTTAGGCCCCGTTGAAAAAATTGGGAGATTGCCGCTGGAAAAAAAATCATTAGCTTGCTGACCAATCCGCAATCCCTATACATGTTTAGAAAGATTTTATCGAAAGTACGATAGAACTAGAGTTGAAAGTCGATGCAGATCGTAATTAAACTATCGTTATTTGCTGATCCGTATAGTTGATGAAAGTTTCATAATGGTGATTACCAAATTGCTGTCAGGTTTGTTCAAAACTAAAAACTGCATCCCAGACGAAAACGATATTCTTTTTCTTAAATCTGTGAGATTTAAACATATATGAAAAGTTAATATTTCAATATGGCATTTTCAAATACAAAAACCCCAGTAATTATTTTTACAAGAAATCTTTGCTGATTAGCCCCCTTGTTAAGCTCGTCAGTGGTCGAGAACATATTTAAAAAATTCTGTGTATAAGTTCTCAAAGATCTAATACCAATAACGATCGCGGGTCTTCCGCCAGACATGCAACAACTCGCTCCGGCGGCGTTTCTTGGTCACGCCGGCGCTGACCTGACCCTCGTGCAGGCGATTGGCCACCAGCGTGTCCGGCAGGATCACCGGCGCGCCTAACTGACGGGCACAGCGGTCGTAGAATTCCACATCCATCAGCCAGATCAGCTTTTCATCGAAATGCAGCCCGACCTCGGCGCGAATGGCCAGAACCGAGGGGCTAGGTTCAGTATCAATCGTTGATAAAAGTATTTTTTCTCTGATAAATGGCCTTAACTCAATTCCAAGATCTTTCATGGACTTGCCTTAAAATCCGAATATGGCTCAACTCATCATAGCTTCTGAGTATACTTCCGTTAAAAAAGGTAAGCTGTTGAGTTAAATTCTCTGTTGCAGAATGAAGGAAAGCTTCTTTGCTCTTGAAAATAATTTTCACTCTTTATTAAAGGGTCCTTATTCACCAGCCAGTAGATTTCTAGTAGAAACACTCAATCCTCACAAAAATCTGCCAAGGCAAATTAGATGCTAACTTCCGACCATGACCAGCTTTGATACCATGTAGACACTGAGAGAATGTTTGGCCGTAGACGAAAGCAGAGTCATGTGTCTTTCATCCGGAAAAAACATTGCTTTTGGTGTTGTGTCTTGGATCAATTGGAGCTCTTTATAGCCAAATGTTCTTTCTCTTTTCTGATTGTAAGATTATTTCGTAAAATAAAGAATTTTATGTCAAAAATTTTATAACAAAAATTTTATGTCATTCTCGTCTTACAGTGAGCATGATCCCATCATCACCTATAACTGCATGTATACATCAGATGTATCAATAAGATATATTATTAAGATATATAAAAGAGAGCAACGTAACGAAACACCAGTCTGGCATCAGGGTCAACAGCTTTGGTATTTGGAAACTTTTAAAATTGATGAGCTTAAAATCTTACTTTTTAAATTATAGTTAAAAATTAATCTATTCTCCGTGGAATCTCCAGGTCTATAGAAATATTCTAGGGATTCCATGGGAAAGAGGGAGGTAGGATAAAACCGCTAAAACTAGGATGAGAAAGTATGACTGAGATGTGCTCAGGAAATGGGATTTAAGTACTTCTTGCACGCAACTCTTCAATTGTCCTTTCTTGTGTATCAAGAGGTCTTTTTATTGCTTAAACTATTTTATTAGCTATTATCCCCCTGTAGTTTTACTAGCGAATCGATAGTTATAGATTTTCATTCATTTAAATCTTAGTTTTCTATTGCTTTCATTTTAAATTAATTACTTTGGATCAACCGCCAATAAAACTAACCAGGCAGTTTTTTCAAGGACAATCTTATTTTCATTGTAATCTCATGTTTTATCTTATTTCTATAGAAAAAGGTTATATTCCACAACATTAGGCCGGAACGCCGCCGTTCGACCCCACGACGCCGATTGCATGCGGGCTGGTTTCGGCGATCGCACCCTGGCCAGAAACCGTGGTGGCCACGGGGAGATTGAACCGCTCGGCAAAGTCCGCCAGTGCCGGCATCGCTCCGGCGATCACGGGGCCACCACCGCAGACAACCAGGGCACGCTTGGCGGATACGATTGCATCAATAGCGGCTTCAATCGCCGCCGGATCTGCCGCACTTTTAGTAGCTTAGGCGGGAAAATACCTAAAGGAGTATTATTGGTTGGTCCTCCAGGAACAGGGAAAACTTTACTTGCGCGTGCAATAGCAGGAGAAGCAAATGTTCCTTTCTTTAGTATAAGCGGCTCTGACTTTGTCGAAATGTTTGTTGGTGTTGGCGCTTCTCGGGTTCGAGACTTATTCGAACAAGGGAAAAAGAACAGTCCGTGTATTATTTTTATCGATGAAATTGACCCTCTGCCCCGCGCCGCGCAGCACCCAGCATACACAGCATGGCAATCTCGGCCGTGGCGTCAGACAGAACATCTGGCGTGTTGGTCACAACGATCCCGGCATCCTTGGCCGCAGCAAGATCGACGTGATCGACCCCGACAGAATGGTTGGCAATGATCTTAAGACTCTTGGGAAGCTCGGCAATCACGTCGGCCGAGAAATGCTCGGAATGGCACGGCAGGACGGCATCGACCTGTTGCCTAAGTAGATAGTGATATGGACACAATGCATTATCTATTTTTCTTTTCGCCATGGCGCTTTGTATAGAAGGTATTGTTGTAGAAACTTCCCAAGGAGCTCATTTGACTGGAAAATCAAGAGTTCTAGTACCCTTCTTAAAAAATCGAAAGTAATTGGAAGGCAACTACCCCTCTCCTACGTCCGTTAATTCCCCAAGCTCATCTAGTAAAAATTCTGCGATAGCCGTTGGTTTCCCTCGCATAATCTTGGCTGTTTTTGTAAAATCATCTGGATTTTTAGGTTTTCTTGAGTATCGAGGATTGTTTTACCCACGAACATCTGAGTTAGCGTGAGTCCTCGAGTTAACTTTTTCTTCTTAATTCCCATTCTAAAGAAAAATTCTTTTTTCTTAAAAAAGAAAATCTGTTTCTGATTAATACCATGAAAAATATATTAATAGGGGTAGAGGTTTTTAAACGTGCTGAAATCTTCCGCAATGTCGCCGGCGTCAACGGGCTGGTGATGACCAAGCTCGACGGCACGGCGCGCGGCGGTATTCTCGTGGCCATTTCCGCCAGGGACAAACTGCCTATCTATTTTGTCGGCGTCGGTGAGGGCGTCGACGATCTGGAACCCTTCGCAGCCGCCGATTTTGCCTCGGCCATCGCCGGGGTCCCGGTCCCCAAACAAGAATAAAATCAAGGAGACGGCCCCATGGTCAGGTCCTGACCTGGGAGCCGGGGGTTCGTCTCGAAGTGTGCTGGCGGCTCAACGACCCGCCGGAGCGCGCCACCCGGGTCGCCGTGGATTTCGAAGCGCTGGGCACCGGCGGTTGCCGGGTGACGTTGACCCACAGCGACTGGCACAAGCTCGGTGCCGAGGCGGCGGCGCGGCGCGGTTCTTACGACGGCGGCTGGGTGACGGTGCTCGGGAACTGCTTCGGCGCCTATCCTAGCAGAATGCATTACTTGGAAAATGCCAACAACATTTGGAGATATGGGCAGTTATGCGTAGATATACTTTTCCGGGAAAACTAAGATAAATAACGTGCTCTACGATTTATACTTATGGTACCTCTGGTCCTTTGACAGGTCTAAGCAGACCTGAAATCCTTTCCTACGATAAGTTACCCTTCGACACATTGAAAGACAAAATAAAAAGCACAAAGTACAATCTGAACGAATGTGATCATACGGCCCCCAGGAGGTACAACCTCCCGTGTTGATCATTCACTGACCGAATTGACAGACGTGACGGCAACCCTCGCTGATATCGGTGGTGTCGCCGCACCAGCCGGCTGTCAGGGTATCTCCCTTTTACCGGCGCTTTCAGAAACAAGAGCAGAAACAAAAGCTGAACCACAAGACGGTCGAGAGTTTGTTTACTCCAGGATTGGCAGCTATGCCGGTATGCGTAACGGGCCGAGTGGCACTGGCAAGACTACCTTGTTGCGGCTGATCGGCGGCCAGCTGAAACCAGATTCGGGCAGCATATTCGTAGCGGGGGAGAACGTTTCTCAGCTCAAGCGCAAGGCGCTTTACCGTCTGCGGGAAAAGATGGGGATGCTGTTCCAGAGTGGAGCGCTGTTCACGGATCTCAGTGTCTTTGAAAACGTGGCGTTCCCGCTCAGGGTTCATACCACCTTGCCGGAGGTCGTCGATGATGACGCAGTCTTCAGTGAGCGCACCGCGAGGACCCGCGAGGAAGAGGTAGTTGAGGAGCGCGACGGCGTCCGAGACGTTGACCTGCGAGTCACCGTTCGCGTCGGCGAGGGTGCGGTTCGATTCCGAAGTGAGCGTGCCGTCACCGCACGGCAAGGAATCGCCTTGGCCTCCGAAGAGGATTCGCAGGAGCGAGATTCCATCCGACAGATCCAGCGCGGAGTCTGGATCGACGGGCTGGACATCCCGTTCAGCCAGCAGATGGACGTGGGCTTCTTCGAATTCGGCGCCGAGCGCGTCACCGACAATGCCACGCCCAACTACAGCCAGGGCGAGCGGCTCTGGTGCCACCCCGGCCTGCGGCCGCTTTCGGGGCTTCAGAACACCGTCGCCTCCCCCATTGGCGCATACCGCTGGGAGCACACCGACGCCGCGCTGACCGAGCAGCTTTTGCTCGAGGGTCGCGGAACCCTTTGGGCGTAATCGCCTTGGGGCGGGGGGCTTTCTTCTGCTTGGCCATCGGCTGCAATCCTTGCCTTGAATGTCGCGCCCGCATCTACCGGATGCAGACCACAGGGGCAAGCATTGGCCGCGAAACAAGGCCAGATCGGCTTTCTTCTTGGCAAAAATATCCCGGGGTGAATGGGGGCAAACCCGGTTTGCCCTCAGAGGGGCAGCGCCCCTGCCCCGCCTGCTCGACCACAGCTCGGGGTCATTCGAGGTCTCTGGGTAGTCCTCTCCGATCCACTCGACATTCCCCTCGCAACGATCCGTGGCGGCGAGACCCTCGACGACTTCGCGCAGCCTCGTCTTGAGATGATCCATGTTCGCGGCGCAGAGCGTCCGTATCGTCCCCTTGACGGTGGCTGACTCAGGGATCACGTTGTGGGCCTCTCCGCAGTGGAGTGCTGTGAAGCTGATGACCGCGCAACATGTGTTGCAAAATCTCATTGTTCTACCAGTGCAACTGGTTGGATGCAAGGATCGCACCCATCGCAGTCTGATGGTATAGTTAGCCGGACAGTATGCTTCAATTGGTCCGGTTGCTGCGATTGGCCCAAAGCCATTCGTGTCCGCAACTGCGGATCGTATTATGTTTATGAGCTGGGCCCAACATCTAATTGTCATCTTCGTTACTGCAGCACTGCTTGAAGCCTAGTCTTACTTGTGTTACTAAGTTTTTCCACCAAATCTACCAAATTACGTATATAGGAATTTTGGGAATAAAATAAAGGTTTGAAAGCTGTGCAAAGCCATTTTTTGATATTGGCAGCGGGAGCTTTAATACACGCTACGATAGGTCTTAAAAGAATACCCTGTTTATGTATTTTTGGTAAACCGTACAGTTTGGGACAGAAACTACCACGTAGACAAAATTTATTTTATAATTGTGGGGGTGAAAGATTTCTTCGATGAAGACGAATGTGAGCTGTTGATTGAACTTGCAAAAAGAAAGAAGATGTCTGATTTACGTGATTCTGATATCGATATTATCATTCATGGAGCACCAGAAAAAACATTTAGTGTTTGGGATTTGAATGGCGATGGATTCGTAGATGTCGAAGAAGTAAGATATTTTTCAAACTAAATCATTTCTTTTTCCAATAGAGTAATTTTCAGACGAAGGGGCTATGGAAAAGATAGTTAACCTTAAATTATTATGTGTAATAATTAATATTTTATTAATAAATTACATACAATAATAATTTAATTTGAATATATATATGTTGAAATCTCAAATAGTAGGATAGGAAACCCTACTAGGGGTACTAGTAGGAGAGTATTATCCAAGTCTATAGACCCTACGGGTGTATTATCTTAAAAATTGGGGGTACTACATACTTATAAAGCAATATGGGGGACCGCCGGTCGCCCGCGTAGCGGCGCGGAATGTCGTCGTGCACCGTCACCACCAGCGGGGTGCGGCCACAGGCGAGCGCGGCCACGGCGCTGTCCACGTAGTCGGCATGATAGACGTCGGCGGGTGGCGCCCGGCGCAGCGCGCGCATTAGATACGGCACCGCCAGCAGTTCACGCAGTTTGTTGCCCGGCAGTTCGGCGCCGACCAGGCGGACGTCCTGGCCCGCCGCCTGCAGCGGAGGAACGTCCCGTCGCCTCCCCTTCGGCGCACGCAGGGCTGCAGAAACGCTGACCGTTCGCCGGTCGGCAACGGCAGGTTGCGTGCGCACACGAATCGTTCGGCTGGCTGATGACGGTCAAGTGGCCTCCTCCCTCGAGTCATGAGCAGCAAGGCTCATGCCACCCCGGGTGCCGGGCATGCGGCTTGCAACCTCGGAGGGCTGAACTCGAAGCGCCCCATGCGGGCCCCGCTGTAAATGCCATTGCTCCTTTCAGTATTTTGAGGAGAAGTGTCCTTGTATTGTTTACAGTGTTCAATGTTGATCTGGTCTTGATAGCTTCGAGATTGCTATTTCTTGCATATTTTCATTGATAAAGGGCTTATGCGATAATTTAAGAAGAACTATTTTTCAGGAATGTGTAATATGGCAACTTGTGACACTTTTCAAGTACATTGCTTGAAATCCAAGCATTGGTGGTTCAGTGGTACCTGGAGTGATGGGGAAAGCCTTGATGAACTGGCAAAACCAGAACGTGTGGCTATGATTAGAGCAGACTATGAAAAGAGACGTGCCCGCGCAATTAAAGCAGTTCGTCCTAACCCGTTGTCGGCACACGTTGAGCCATCTATTGACGAAGTATTTGGAGTTCTTGAGGGAAACTCATGCGCTATTTGCCACAAATAGTTGTCAGGGAGACGAATATCTGATTTTGTTCAAAGCAAAAATGAAGCACTTTTATAAAGATGCTTTGGAGTAATGCATAACCCCTTAGAAAAAATGCTCTAACGCGTAACATAAGACTTTTGATGCAAAAATAAAGCACTTTTATAGAAACTCTGGAGTAAGTTTTCAACAAAACGTGCGTGATATGCAGGGCCGTCCCGACAAAATTTTTCAAGGGGGGGTGTGACCGTCTCGATTTGCCGACCAGAGTCCAACTGAAAACACCTTTTGGTTTTATGGCGTTTCCTATGGCAGCTGCCGCGGATGTGACAGTGAATGTTGATCTCAATGGCACTACAGTGAGCGGTGGACCTGATTCAACCGTGGATGTTGATATTTCCGGAACATATACTTCCGGAACTAAGCAATACAAAGTTGAAGCCTTGAGTTCAGGTGATCCCAAAGTCACCGGGAGAGATGTGAGCGATGCTGAATTGCGACTTCATAATGTAAAAATTATTGCCGAAAACAAAGGAATTACCTCATGGTAATGCTTATAGTGCATATTAACCTGCGGGAAATACCAACATAGGGATGCTTCGAAATTAACTTCAAATCCTGATTGATGCAGGATAACAATTCTAAATAAAGCCTCAAACAACATAAATCTCTTTTGCTCATGCACACATGCATGAAAACCTAATATCATTCAGGATTGTTGGGTTGCTAAAAAACAAAATATATTTGGCATGCCCGATTAGATTCGAGTGGTGGCTGCCAGTAAATTCAGCTCCTAGGAAATATATCGCTGCTAAAACGAAGGTAACGAAACATCGCCTACGTTACCCTTTATTAATCATCGTCTAAAATAAAGTTTACTTCAGTCAAACGTTATTTTAAAGAATTCTGAATTTTAGAAACCCACTATTTTTTGCAGTATTTCCCAGCAGAGGGTTTGCATACAGCAGTTTACATAAGTAAGTCCACTCTTCTCTCTTAAATAAAATCGTTCTACGCTCTAGTGTTTACACTAAATCTCCAGTTAAGGGTTTCAACGATGGCATGATGTACTTTCCTGTTTTCTAGCTCACTGTATTTCAAAAATGGGACAAAAATGGCTCTTCCCGATGCCATGTGGCACCAAGGGTGGTGCTATCAGTGTCGATTTACAGAAATAGGTCACAATCAATATTAACTTTTACACGATCCATGATTCGTCTTTCTACAACAAATCTAATCAATGATGCAAAGTTTAAGCAAAGCACAAACAAAACTAAAACGGAAATAACACTATCTCCTCTTTGTATTTATGAGAAGCTTGATTCTAAACAGCTTAAAGAGTTTAAAATGCATGCGGAGCAAACCGTGGAATATATAGATATTAAGGAAGCAGTTCCGGAGAACAATATACGTGAAATTGAATCTTTTGCTAATAAATGCAATGAACATGCAGCGTTTTTGTCGCGATTATAGCAATCGCCATACTCATTCAGGCAACCCACGATTCAGAGACAGGCTAAGTCATCTCGCGGCGCCACACGGCTTTGACAAACTCGCGTTCTTCCGCGAAATCGTCGACTGCCACCCGCGCCTTTAATCCATCCAGCGCCAGGTGATGGGTACGCAGTCGGTAAGCCCTGTAAATGTCCTGCAGCCTTGCAACAACGTCGGCATCCAGTAACTCAACCGCTTCCGGTTTTCATAAGCAGGTGGTATAGGCTGCTCGACAAAATCATTAATACTCATCAAATAGTCTTTCCAGGATTCAACCACCCCCTTCTGGTCTTCAGTCTTAAGTAATGTAAGACAAAGCTGTTCATAGCTTGCAAATGTTTCTTTGAAAACGGTCTGCCAATCCTAGAAATAAAATAATACTTAAAAGAAATAATAATAACAATTTAATTGACTAATTTCTAAACCATATTGATGCTACTTTGCCTCGTTTTTGTTGGTCATCTACGGGTGGCCTAGTCTGGCCTTGAGAGGAGCTGACCTTGCCGTAATTGGCCATTACCTCGCAATGCTTTGATCGATCGTCCCCAGCGAACTTGCTCTGGTCGTGAGAAGGGGCAGAATCTAGCGATTGAGAGTTCCCAACCCATCGCCCAGAAGCTCTACCTCGTTTGGGTGATCCTTCTCCGTGCATTCTAGAATGTGCGGTGTACGAATACTTGATGAAGGAAAAAATAATACAAAACGGCACTTTCCGAATAATCAAAAACAATTGGTTAAAAGTAAAAAAACTAGTATTAAATCCCGACTTTGGCCCTCAATGGAATTCAACATTAATTTTAAATGCTCGTAAGGAAATTGCCAAAGCGTTAGAAAAAGCCCTCAATCCTTATCTTTTCCCTAATATTCATGCACGTCCTCCTTATATCGGTAAATTCAAACTGCTTGCTGATGGCCATTGATCTTCAGGACCTTCTGCGGCCTCAGGAAATCCGGCAAGCACTTTCGCGTTCGCAATTGGTACCAAAGTCGAGCCTGACGCCCGTGGCAGAGCTTCTCGCAGGAATCGAAGGCGTGACCCTCACGGTAAGTGTCGATGCCCGCATCTCCGGACAGCTGCACCTCGATTTTGCTGACAATGCCGCTCCGCTGGCGGGCGTTGCCAAGCCGCTGCTGCTGAGGTACAATCAGCTCATAGGAAAGACTATCTCCATCAGGATCAAACGCATTGGGGTTGTGAATATATCGTTGACCCACACAGGCGAAATCAATCGGGGGCTGAAGCAATATTGCAGAGTTGTTAGGCCCCTGGAATTGACTGTTCAGAAATGTAAATGTCGTCTCAATATGAAAGGGAATCTTGATCGAATTTGGTGCGTTCACATTGAGAATGCCAGCAATCCGGTTGGGATGGTCATGCCAAATGTGATTAAAGGGATTGCATCATTGGGCAAGTTGCTATCACAGTTGTGTCTCTCTCTACCCAGTACATATGCATGTACTTTTGCATATACGTAATGGTCTCTGTTGCCCAGTGGTTAGCATGATAGAACTTACAGTCAGAGTGCTGTGAGTTTGAGTCAAGATCATACCATTTAAGATTAATGAGATTGCATCCTTTAGCAGTTGCTATCACAGTTGTGTCTGCCCGAGCACCTTCCGCTCGTGCTGCTCGTGGCCGTCACGACCTCAGCGCCCAAGGAGGTCGGCTCGACCGAGGGCATGCAGCGCACGGAGGCCACCTCCCCCTACCACCCCGCCTGGGTCACCTCGACCCGGCGTGACCTCGGCCGCATGCGCGACGCGATCGCCGCCGCCGACCTGGAGGCCGTCGGGACCATCGCGGAAGGCAACGCCTTGCGCATGCACGCGGACATGCTGATGGTCAGCCTCGTCCGGTTCACTTGGCAGTGTTGCGTCACTGGCTATCGGCATTAGTGGGTATCATGAGCGCTCGCAGACAGGGGGCTGCGTGGTTTGGAGATAGTCTACCAGCCAGGGCAGACGTGTTGTTTGTATCGCACTTTTTAAATCGGGAGCAGAGCACACAGACACGTGATCTTTACTACGGTGATTTGCAGGAGCAATTGCAGGGCTTGGGCCTGAGGTCGGTGATGTAGAACAGTGTTTCGGTTTTTATATGAGACTTTACGATGAGACTTACGATGCCTCTCGTAAATTTCTTGACACTTTTTTAACATTATAGCAGAATTTCCTTACTTCTGATCATTTGCGTAAATTTTTTTCAGCTACTCAAGGGAGAGCTCAGATGTTTTCCAGTTTAAAATTATGATGGCAGGGGGTTGTGAACTAAGATATTTTGCACAGGGGGTATCGAAGGTAAGATTGTATCTAGGGAATACTTAATTTATCCAAAAAGAAATAAATAAGTTATTTTCCTTGAAATAAACATTTTCCGCCATACTGTGCTTTTTTAAAATCAGTCAATACAAAAAGGAAGTTAAACTGTATGCAACTTCAGAAACCTAATTATCATCACGCCATTTTATGTCACGTTAATAAAGTATACGTGAATCGTACAGTAACCGTGGAAAAATTATAATGATTGAAATAATTCTGAGGCCAGCCGCCTTCATGTGGTCTTTGACCTCGCGAATGCGATAGGTGCCAAAATGGAAGATCGATGCCGCCAGAACGGCTGATGCGTGGCCCTCCGTCACGCCTTCGACCATGTGATCAAGGGTACCAACACCACCCGATGCAATCACCGGCATATGGACGGAATCGGCAATCGTGCGCGTCAGCGGGATGTTAAAGCCCGACTGGGTGCCAGCGCGATCCCTCGAGGTGACTAGATTAAATATTTGCCTTATTCACTGAAATGCTTCTTTTTATTATTTACAAGATCTTTTCTCACTTTAACAAAATATTTTGAAGTATTACGCGCAAATTTGCTTCCCATAGATCTAATGTTATAGTCTCGGGCATAAACCTTTAACCATATTTTCATTCATTCATCGGTGTGGTACATTCAACAGTGTTACAGCAGTACTTTAAACCAAGTGTATCAGTACAATCTTATTCATCATTTTCTCAAAACCGTCCGATGAAAATGTTGAAAAATCCACTTAGCCAAAAAACGTAAAATCAATATGCAAATTTCGTTTTCATTATTCAAGTACTGTGAGTCAAAAACAAAATCTTCGTAAATTCAAAACGTTTAGAAATTAAATAGAAAACAAGTTTTTTTCAACTGAAAGTAAGGATCGAAATTAAAACTTAAAACGAACAGAAATTTTTCTGTATATGAAAATGAATGTCCTGCCGACCAGGCGCAGGGTCATCGTGTGATAGGTGCGGGCGACTTCCTCGACCGAGAGCCGGTCGTCCGGGCGGAACCAGACGATCACCCCGGTGATCATCTGGATGATCGCCATCGCGGTTATGACCGGGTCCTCGACGTCGAATGCGCCGCTGTCCGTCCCGTCGCGCAGGATCTTGCGCAATGATTTCTCATAAGCCGTGCGCAGCTTGAGGATCGCGGTCAGGTTGTCCTTCCCCTCCAGAGCCCTCAGGGAAGGGTTGTAAGTTATGCCCAGGGGGCATACATAAAGAGTGATCGTATAAACTTCGGAGGGGGCTTGTTGAGCTGGTAATTAGAAGTTCTAGTGTCCTTATTAAGATCCAGAGTGATCGGAGGGTGGATACCCCTTCCCCACACCTCGTATTTTCCTGAAATGCATCTAATAGAAGTTTTGCGATGGCCATTTCATAAATCATTTCTCATCAATTGCTTTAGTATAGCCTTGCCTTTTTGCCCAAAAATAGGCGATTTCAGGGGTTTTTATTTTATAGATTTTTTGGGCAAAATACCTCCCAAATAACCTGGAAAAGGTATATAAATGGGTTATTCTACTCTTGGGAGGTTATTTTTGACGATTTGGGACGATTCGGACACCCTCGATTTTGCCCGATTTTTGGCCATCTTGCTTTAGTATAGCCTTGCCTTTTTGCCCAAAAATTGGGGCGATTTCGGCTCAAAAGATATTTATGTGTCCGTCAAGGATGAAGACGGGCAATGGGGGCGGGCTATTAATCTAGGGGCGACGATCAATACTTCCAAATTAGAACGGTCGCCTTTCCTCCATCCGGATATGAAGACGCTCTATTTTAGTTCAAGAGGGCATACCGGTTTGGGCGATCTGGACGTCTTCATGTCTAAACGGCTAAATGATAACTCCTGGACGGAATGGAGCGAGTAGAGTTGGATCATCACGTCCGGAAAGTTCATAGGGGATATTCATTTTCTTGATGCGTGCTACTTGTGTATCCCGTGTTACAATCGATAATCGTGCTAATTCTTCTTGTACGGCAGCTTGACGTATATCTTCAACATCTTCTTGAAACATACCATCATCATCACCTTCTTTCTTCGCAGTGTTTGTCTTGTTTTGTCCACCCAGCATACTGGCAGTCGCCGTCGTATTACCGTCTTCTTCTAAGTACTGAACTAATTCATACTCGTATTCCTGAATGGCTCTTATATCCCATTTTTGTAAAAAGGAAAGGGCTTCTTTGAAGGCAATCACTTCTGAAATCGGTGGCGTACCCGCCTCAAAACGAAGTGGCGGTGGTTGAAACGTCGAATGTTCCAGCTCCACTTTTTCAATCATATCACCTCCACCTTGATAGGGAGGCATTTGAGCTAATAAATCATGCTTTCCATATCTATATTGATGACAAAGCCTTTTTTCGTAGCATGGTCTTCTGTTTGCCTGTTTGCCATTCTTGGAAGACTGCCCCATTGAGACATTCAAGACTTTGAAGGCGGACTGTAAAAGCATGTGAGTTATGAGATTTTAAAAGACAACTTAAAGTTAACAATGGTTTGAGTTAAAGGTGTGATTGCAGAAAGGATCAAAGAAATGTGTTTGTGATGGTTCTAGTTTAAAAGTCTTAAGGCGCGTCGGGCACCGCTTCGAGGTACGCCTGATACTGCTCACGTGCTTCGGCTGGACGCCCCAATCGATCCAGTGCAGTTGCGATGTTGTACAGCAGCTCGGGGCGCTCGCTTAGTTCGTAGGCTTCTCGCCACCGGGCAAGCGAATCTTCGAAGCGACCATCCGAGAATGCTGCAGTTCCAGCTTCGTAGAGGCTACGGGCTTCGCCGTCGGCGTCTTCGTTGGGTCCGTCATGTGAATTCACTCCTTAACATGTATATTTTTTAGTACATTTTTGATTTTGTTTTTCTATTTCCAGTTGATTTTTTCAACTTTAAGCTTGTTATCTCACATTTCATTTTCAGGCTGATTTTTAGAGTAAGTGGAAATATGACAGCATGGTTCGACCTGTCATGAAATTCCGAAATTCCGACCTTTTGGTCGTCATCCCCCCTCCCCTCCATGCCACAAGTTCACGGCTTAACGATTCTGTATTCAGCATAGGAAACAACGCCCAGATGTCCATCAAGCACCAGCCGCGCCTCCTCGCCCAGCGCGCTCCAGATGCGCGCCGTGCCGTCTTCGGACGCCGTGATGAGGCGCTCTTCATTTGGGCTGAACCGCACAGTCAGGACCGGCGCGGTATGGCCTTTCAGTTCGGTCGACTGGCCATAAAGGCTTGGAGTCATGCCGACGATCCAGAGACGCGCCGTGTGATCGGCTGTCAGCGATGCCGAGCATCTCGATTTCTCCAGCAAGAAAGTTGCTGGCAAGAAAGCTGTCGCGAAGAAGGCTGTCGAAACCAAGGTTGCCAAGGTCAAAGGCCAAACCTCGAAATCCGACCACAACTTCGAACTCATTCTTTTCTCGAATAAGTCGAAGTACAATGTCAACGATCTGGCCGTGTTCACGGTCAAGTCGAAAGAGCAGTGCCACCTGACCCTGATCAATGTTGACGCATTGCATTAATATTAGGTGTCGTGTTTCCCGCTCTGAGACTTACATTCAAAATTTTACAGATTTTCAGTAAAGGTTTACACTCCTAATGTGTCTCAGTCATCTTGATACAGCAATATATCTGAAAAGTGTGGGCTAGGAATAGTTTTTCTTATATATGTTTCTATTGAAAAATGAATCCCTTTTTTTAACCTGCTATATTTACTGAAAAATAGGTGAGCCTAGGGACGGATTTATGAACAAAAAAATGCATGATGTTTTCGTATACTTTTTCGTGTTTTGACTAGTGCACGAGGAAATAAATCACTCTCTCATGCTAAGCACCTATGCAAAATTTTACTTTGACGGGAGAAACAAATTCTTCAAATACAAAGGCATGCAAATTACATTAAAATTATTGGAAATCTAGATGAACTGGAGAAAGTAGGAGCTTTTTGGGTTTGTGTTGCTAGCTCAGATGAAATCTGGGAAAACAAGGAAATATGGAAAACAAAGAAAAATCCTGAAGGGATAATAATATTGGGACAATTCATCCCCCCTCCACCACCAATCGGTACCCCTGTTGACAATTTGGGGCAGGCCAAGTTAGCTGCCATATAATATGTCAAGACACATCTTAAAAAGATGTTACTTTAACTTAAGTTAAATAATAAAGTGAAAGTCTTATTTAGTTAATTAATCTTTATACTAATTTGAAAGAAGGGCAGCATTAGGATCTATAATACCTTATCTCCTGTTGGCCCAAGAATTGCTTGTCCAAGGTGGGAGGCTGAGGAGATATTTAACATACAGGTAATAAATTCGCTAGATTTTTTTTATCTCCATCGCCGAGAAGGTACGCTAAATAGCTGCAAGGAACAAAAAATTTGGAAGCGCATATAAGTTTTAGCTAGTAGCTGGCGATTAAAACTAAGTTTAGCAGATACTATACTGCCGTGTGCACACAGGCTGTCAAAAAGGCATATCATCAAAATGTTGAGAATAGGTTAGAGTATTAAGTTAAAACTTACAGGGTATGACAAGGGGAGTGTGACCCTTGTGACAGTTACCAAATGGCACTGTGTGCATGGTACTACTTCTGTGGCTATTTAGTAAGTAAGAAGTAAATAAGATGGCACTAGACCTTTAAGGCCCATACCAGCAATGCTGACCTCTGTTTTGTGGCCCTTCTCTTCGAAGATGCGAGCTCGACAAATTGATATATATCCCACTCAAAACGACCAGTCACATCTGGGCATTTCCTACCGTTACTTGAATAGTAAATCAATCATTTCTGAAACAGGTAAGAATTGTTTGATAATTATTTGAAAACCATGACTAATGGAATTCGTTGTTTTTGCTATTTCATGCACTCACAAGCCATAGTCCCAAATTTCGAATTTTCTCCTCAAGCTCATTTTTTTATGCAAATTCTGATACAGAAGCACACACACAGTCAGGAAATTATACATGACGGAGAGACAAAAACACAGACGGAAACACACAAGCACATAAGCAGAAACAAACATATAAACACGCACATAAGCACAGACACAGCCACACATAGCCAAACAAAGTCACATTACTATGCCTAACTAAGACTGGTCCTGTGGCATCCTCTGGTGAGGCACAAAGACACAGTCAGACACACAGGCACAGATCCTCGTTAAAACTACCGTTTCTCCTACTGTACTGCATTAGAAAACCTGTTGTACCGTACCACAGGAGAACTCTGCTACCGACCTGTTGTAATACCCTAATTCAGCTCATAAATGATATAACCATCATATGACTCGTATGACTCAACAGTATGACTTTTGGAGGCCCCTTAAGAAATAATATTCAGTCTCCTATGTCAATGTTGTAAATGAAAAAGAGAAAAGCTCAGATCTTATCAGACAGACTCTCGCTATTGTCCGATGAATACGAGATGACTTCACATTCAGAGGGTGACCTGACTTCAAGAATCAGATGTTTCCTTTGCGACGCTAATCGTCACCCGTGGTCGATACTAAGAGAAGGAAACGAATGGATGTGTCGTCAATGCATCAATTATGAAGGGAATCATCGACTTCATTACACAATGAACAATACCCGAATATTGAAAAATTCACTAGGAGAAGAACTAATTTTTCTTGGCAACTAAGAACTATGTGAAGCCATTTCAATTCAAAATTTTAGAAAAAGTACACGTGGTGAACATTGTATACTCCTTAACAACTAGCAAAACATCTGTAAACTGACACCACCATTTCTGTGACACAAGGGAGGTCGGAGAAAAGGCTTCTCTGTGCACAAATATTCAGAATGCCTCGTGGTGGTGTCACTTGGTAAATTGGAAGGTATCATGTCAGGTTTCTTGGCGGCGCGGCGACGCCAGCCGACGAGCTCGTTCAGGAGAACGGCCGAAAGGATCGTCAGGATCATCGGCTCGACGAAGAAGATGGCAACAGTGTCCGCCAGCGGCATGAACTTGACGGCGATGAAGAAGAGAAGGCTGGCAAGCGCGATCAGCAAGCCGCGCAACAGATTGCCGAAGACCCGGTTGGGCCATAGCCCCCTTACGCCGTGCAGGACAATCACCAGCGGCGCGGTGATATTAGCAAAGAAATTTATGCCCATGACAGCTGTATTCAACAACTTGAGAAGAAACAAAATGAGTCTCTCGGACAGTAAATGTATCAGTTTTGACATCGTTGAGGTGGCGGATGAAATGGGATGGGATCTTGATATTGTCTATCGTGAATTGCGCTCAATTCAGTGGAATACGCAGTTTTCGTTGAACACTGGTGACAGTAGCATTGGAAAATCTGGAATAATGGTCGAGTTTTGATTGGAGCGCGCTGGGTTTTGGCCTTTAACGACCTCGACAACAATCGAGTTAGAAGCATACTTTTTATCTTTTACGGTAATATTAGCCGGAGAGATCGTGAATTTTCCTTCTTTTTGAGCTACCAGGATGTAAGTATAAGAAACCGATACGCTTTGACTCCTTTTTCCATTAATAATTTGTATGCTGGTGCTGGTAGACGAGTTAGGGCCGGATACTAGGGAGAACCCTTCCGGCCTGCGGGAGTTTTGAATCCTGAAGGGTCATTGGCCTCAACGCCTTTCGAGCCGGCGCCGCCACACCCCCGCCAAAGGCGGGGCGCATGGGCGGCAGCCTGTCATTCACCTGTGTAACCGACAGTGCGCCCGAATGGTTAATGAAGGCTCAACGCCCCTGTCACCCAACTGTTGAAAACCCAAGGCTTCCGGGGGGTTAGGCGTGCTGGAACGCACCTCAGCGGGCGTGCTTTTCGATATTATTTCATTTTTCATCCCGATTTAAATATGTAACTTGCCGTTTGTCGAGAGGCCGATGACAAAAGCCGGTTGAAACGCCTATTGTCGCTGGTTCGTCGTGCATCGAATTTGATCAGTTGGAGATTTCCATGGCAGACAACAGGCTCGACTCCCGGAGGTATTCCGAGGGCATGGCGACACGCCGGAATGTGCTTGGCGATGCTCATGTGGACCGGGCGGAGTCGGAAAATGAAATCAGTTTGTCGATAGCAAAGGCAAATACCAGCAGTGCGTTCGATGCGTCGTTACAAGACACGTACCTCTTCACCCATTGCGATTGGTTTTAGGGCAACAATCTTCCACGAGAGACTACCCACAGGAGCAGTGACAGCCTCTTGTACAGTTTGTTTGGACATTTCCTTGTTGGTCCATTGATATTCAACGTTCGCATCATCATCATTATCATTAGTGTCACTTTTTGTCATCGCCCGCCGCCAGAGCTACCACGGCAACACGCTCGGCGCGCTGGCCGCCGGCGGCAACGCCTGGCGGCGCGAGAAATACGCCCCGCTGCTGGTCGAAACCTCGCATATCGCGCCCTGCTACGAGTACCGCCTGCGCGAAGAGGGCGAAAGTGCCGAGGCCTACGGGTTGCGCGCGGCGGACGAGCTGGAGGCCGAGATCCAGCGCCTCGGGGCGGAGAGCGTGATGGCCTTGATTATGCACGCCTTCGTCGCTAACGTCTATCCCCCTACCTCTAAGCACATCCCTGCTATTGTTAATTATCCTATGCACATAGTCCATGTAGTGTCCCTGTTTGCTGACGACCTCGTCCACGTCACTAATCCATGGCCTTGCATCGTATTTCATGTAATTCACAAACTTGTGCTGAGCCCTCAGTGTTGGAACGGCTTCCGTCGAAATACCAAAGTGTCCATGTGATTGCAGGCGCATATAATGTCAGCATAATCAATAATAAACATATCTTGAACTTTATTAATGTTATTATGCTGCTGCGTGCTCATTTCTAACTATTTCACTACTTTCGCCACTGCACCTAGAGCCCGCCCAGAGCTGATATTTAAGCCTGTGATCATTTCCCCAAGCCTTCCAGCTAAATCCCTTTGCTTTCTCTGGTATGAAATAAGATTGTTAGTACGTGTGCATAGTATGGGAGTTAGTCTGTATACTTTAGTCATAACAAGCTTTACATTTTAAAGGCATTAAATTTCTAAAGTGGCCTTAGAAAGTTTGACACCTTACAATAAAATTTGCAAATTACTTTCTAAAAAAGAGACTTAAACCTATTCTATGCCCTCCAGGTATCTTCACATAGGGGAATCCGGGTCAGTCCCCATTCCCCGAGAATCTCGGTTGTTTACGATTTTCCCTGGTAATTCTTATTATTTCACTGATGCCTTTTCTGCATATGCCATCATAAAGTGTGTTGTTTTAATTTTCACATTGGGTTAAGTCGTTTATTTTTGTATGATTATTCACATTTTTCCTACAGGTTTAGACTTATTTTCTACATGAAACGAAACTAGATCAAGGTACCTCTTTTGCTTTTCTTTTCTGCTTTACGAACTACAGATCCTTTTCAAATTTGACTGGTGTAAGGCAGTCTGTCCCCTCTATGCGTTTATCGTTGTATAGCATGAGCCATTGGCCATATTGTGACAACAATAGCCTTACCGCCGGTCTCTGCAATCATTATTCCATCACCAATCCTCCCCTTGACGAGCTTCGCCATGTAAAATTGGCTATGCACTGGCTCCTTCGAATAACGGAGAAGCTCTTTCATCATGATGACCAAATCACGAACTTTTCACAGTACGTCATCATTCGCTTCAAAGAACCGCATCACCTCTTCGAATGCTTGCTGATTACCAAAGGCGAAAGAAAGAAAGAAAAGGAAGAAAGAAGGGCGGAAAGACGTAGAGTAAAAAGATAGACAGAAAGAATGAATGAATGAAAGAAAGACAGAACAAAACCCCCAGATCCTACTTACATTTGTGGAATTCGGCAAAGAGTTCAGAAGTTTCTTCATGGGCATAACAAGGTGTTCGGCATCAGGACCCGCTCGTGAAAAACCGCTGAATGACTTGGGATAAGCATGTCGGGGCTTCCGTTCTGCTCGGTCGACCGCTGTTGGTGCGAACCGCAATGCCGGTCAGCAGCCAATTGATATCCACGTTCTCCCGTGCATACGCCTCCAGGATTTTGGCTCCTGGCAATGACAGCCCACGCTCGCCGTCCTGAAGTGTGCGGTAGGGGATTCCGAGACGCTCGGCGAGATCGGCCTGGGTGAGACCCAATCTGTGCCTCGCTTCCCTCAGCCTCTCAGCCAGGGTAACCATTTTGTTAAAAATAGCTATAAGGTCAGATTACAGAAACTCCGGGTTCCACAGAACCCTTAGGACCCGGAGGCAGGCGTTGTAAGTTATACCCTGGGGGCATATATGGTTTTTATGGAAGGGATGCTCGTATAAACTTCAAAGAGGGCTCATTTGATTCGAAATTGAAAGTTCTAGTTCACTTTTTCAGAGATAAAAGTGATCAGAGGATAGCTAGTCCCCCCCCCCCTATTTTTACAGTTATCTAGTGGAAACGGTATTCATGTTTTTAGATGGGCTAGTCATGTTTTTGATGTAAATGAACTAGCCGGCAAAGGCTACGCCACCCTGCAATCACTTGTTACAATGAAAAGGTTCGGTTTCAAGGGGAAGCCAATGAAACTGGCCTACATGACTTACGTTCTACCTGTACTGGAATACGAGTGTTCTGTTCGGGGCCAAAGCGTCCAGTTAAGCTCCGGACTACGTATGTTGGAAAAATGAAGATATTAGACTATCCGATGAGAGACTTATCAGCAGATGAACAGTAATCTCAAAACAACGGAAATGTAATCATACATGTCTATTGTACGCGATTTTAAGAAATAGGTGGTACGGGGACCAACAGGGGTACAAGGAACAAGTGTTCAAAAAAACACCCTTGTATATTTAAATCTGTATAGAACAAATGTAAATAAGAGAGTAAAAAAATTAATAGATTACCCTGTAAACTGTCTTCACTCTCCCAGTTCAAAAATTCAGGCTGGCCGTGCCACAGTTCCTACCTCTGCACTTCTTAAGTATCTTGGGCTTGCCTTCGGGACCCCGATCCGAACAACACGGTCACTAACAATCTGTGTGTTGAGAAAGAATTTGAGAAAGTCTTATTGACTTCTCTCTAGAGTTAAATGCCAATTTCAGAAGAAAACGAATGGTCGGCTCTATAACTAGTGGGTAAATGTTTGTTTTTCATATTATTGACTTAGCCTATCAATAAAGTGAACATACCACTCAATCCACTTTTTAAGTTCTTTGCAAATATAATAATCACCTTTATTGCAAATTCAAGGTTAAGCCCTTGAAAACAACCAAAACATTTCTAGTTTATAAGTAGGCCTATAATAGCCTAACTTAACCATTATATACTTTCTTCCCTTGGCTTTCATATTTAATCAAAAACCCAGTCGGTCAATCCTCAGAACACGCTACAATTTGCTGCCATATTTGTACACCATGTTCCACGAGGCCCATAAGACTGGTGGACCTGTTGTCAGGCCTTTGTTTTACGAGTTCTTTGCGGACAAGCAAACATGGACAATTGATGATCAGTTCATGTGGGGAAACGCTTTGCTTATAACACCTATACTTAGAAAGGTAAGTTATGAATTATCTGCATTACACTAAATTGTACCTATTGCTGTGTTATGCGTTTCCTTATCTTACGCTAATGCCAAACTAAAATAAGCTAAGTACTTTGAAAGCAAATACGGTGAAGTATCCATGCTTGTATCCATAGGTTTTTCTTTTCATCTTAGTGGTTACTTGTTTATGGGAGATGCTTTCAACACAGCTTTGTTCAAACAAACATTCCAAGCAGTGTTCTCTAAGGACTCAAAAAGTGAATTCAAAATGGCATTTGGTTCAACGATCGAAGGTCAGACATCGCGGCCTGCCTCCCAATTGTCCGCGTTTTTCACGGATCGCACTCGCTTTTTTGCTCATCGCTTGCGGCTGCGCAAGTCCGCCTTTCGGCTAAGCCACTTTCGGATGAGATGATCTCGCCAGCTTGTTACGCGGCGGCTCTAAGCGAACCTGCATTGGGAAGTATGGTCAAAGGCGCGATTTCACCAGCGGTAGGCCGGGTGAACAACATTTTGCGTTCGAGTTCTCTTCAAGCTTGTTAATCTGAGTGGCTGTGATCTGTCTGGCCCTTAACTGTTCTTGCTCTGATGGAACTTTAACCAACCATGACAGGAAACAGCGATCATTTATCAATGGCTGCCACTGACTCTGGTCCCTACAAAACAAGCAAGAAACATTTTTAAACAAAATAATTCAAATATTTTCGCTGTGCAATAGGTTTATTGATTATCATTGGTAATATTTTTCACCCAATACCCACCCATTCTGTCAGTTGTCTTTGTCTTGTCTCACGCTAAGCTGAAAAAAAAACTCACGAAGAAACCGGTTTGTGCTTGAGTTTTATACAGCGTAAACTTGGGTGTTTACCGTATAATACACAAGTACCCTGAGGATTAAAAACGAAAACAGTAAAAAAAAATTAAACCTTTTTTCACTCGAAAACGGAATAAAACATTTTCACTGTGTTAAAACTATAAAAAGATTCTATCTGGGTACCAGAGTTCTTAATTTTCTGATCAGAGGTGAAAGAAACTTAAAGATTGCCAAAACCGCCTGGGAACTCTACGAAGCGCTTAATTCTCTGATGAGCTCAAAACCTGTTTTTTCGTATATGCTGTAGAAAAGTGCTTTGGATTTTTTTTTTATCAAATAAAATTAACGTGCAAGAAGCAATCTAGCCCTTATATATACGTGCTGTATTAATGCTTGAAAAATACAGCAACCCTTTTTCTGTCAAATCGTCGCTTTCGGAATTACGCTTCGCGTTGCCACAGACATGGGGCCGCTATTCCAGGCATATGGCTTGGCCCATCGCCACTTCGTTTTGGTATGCGTGCGCAGTGTGGCGACGGTGGTTGCGATGTACCTCGGATATATGATAGCCGGTCCGTTGGGACTCGAACCGCACTACGGTGTGGTATGGGGAGCGGCGTTCGTGCCGCTGCTCTATTATCCCGTACAGTTTCATCAAAGGACAAGTCCATGAAACAAAAGATTATACTGTTATAAATGGTGTATCGCTCTTTTTTTCATCAGTTTCCGTCTTTTCCTTGAGAAATTACATATTTAAATAAGCGAGCTGTGCGTAGTGACTTCAGTAAGCTGTGCGTAGTGAGATCATCATGCGCAAATATTTCTCCCAGATCTTGCGCGTAATGACTTCAGTAAGCACAAGTCACATATTGTAACACGTAATCGTTAGTACTACTACTGCTACTAACACTACCGCTGTTACTATTGATGTCACTACTAGCAATACTAGTAGTACTACTGTGACTACTGTTACAGCTATGCTAAGGGTGTGAAGGAGAAATTTTCATGGAATTCGGAAAGAAAAAGATGATGTGAATCGCATGAGAGCACACTGATGCTCTCATGCGACCGTGCTTGACCTTTTCCGACAATCATAATTGCTGCTGTTTATTCCGACGAGAACTAACATAAAAGTTAAGTGTGGCTATGGTGTTTGTAAGTTATTAAGTAAAAAACAATTTTTCTCCAACTGAAAGTGAATGGTAGCATTAAAACATAAGCGAATTGAAGTTGTTAAATATATGACGGGGTTTGTTCCCTCTTCAATACCTCGCTCTTTACACTAAAGTTTTTAGTGGGCTACTTAAAAAAAAAGAACTTCTTATTGTTTTGTTTCACCAACCCTTGCATTGGATTGTGCACGAAAAAAAAAAACACACACACACATCAATGATTACGTTTTTATGCAATTTACTTCGACATGAAAAGGGAAAAAAGACACAGCCTAATCAGCATATGACGTTGATCGGAGAAAAACAAACACACTACGATTCAGTTCTTCTAGTTCGAAGGAGACATTTCTTCGAGAATCAACGCGAGTTGTTCACAGAAATAATCCACATCTTTCATCGAGAAACACATTGGTAGTAGCTGTAGTAGAAGTAGTAGTAGTAGTAGTAGTGATAGTAGTAGTAGTAGTAGTAGTTGTAGTACTCGTAGTAGTAGTAGTTTCGGTTGTTGTAGTTGTAGTTGTAGTAGTAGTAGTTGTAGTACTAGTAGTAGTAGTAGTAGTAGTGGTAGTAGTAATCGTTGTTTTAGTTGTAGTAGTAGTAGTAGTAGTAGTAGTAGTAGTAGTTCTAGTAGCAGTAGTAGAAGTAGTGAACTACTCAAAGCAGTTTGCAGAGCAAAATAAAACTGTAAGTTACTGGGCCGATTTGGAAACAGCATTGAAATCGGTGACTGATCCTGAGTTAAAAGGTTATGCTGAGTACTTGTCGGAATTGATAAAGGACAGCACATATATCAACGAAGGCGGGAAGCTCGACCCTGACTTACCGAAACAGTAATGAATACCGAATAACAAGGTTGATTATATGAAGTACAAGATTCTAGTTGACTAAAACTAACATCTACTATTCAAGATAGAAATGTGGTGGTGCTTCTGTGCATTACCACGACAATGAACTGCGCCAAAAAACAAACCTGCTGTAAATGATCCTGTTAATGTGTACCCCACTGTTTTACTATATGAGGAGGTTGTTGTAAATGCTTTGTCAAATGTAATGACATTGACCAAGTCAGCTGCGTCTTCATTCTTATTTTCGTATTTATGCTCTCCGCAGTCAATTTCATGGTTGTATCGGTAGCTGCAACTTAGTTAAGGACGAACCACCGTCCATAGTAACAAAAAAAAAAATGCATTTAAAAACTGGCCAATGAAAAAAAACTGCAATTTCTAGCTGATCCAGGAATGACAACCTTTCTCTAAATCAGTCCTAATGCCAAAATGTTATTTTGAAAACAAATTTTAATAAATTTTGAAAAATAGCTTGAAACCTCTAAATTGGCGTTGTGCCGAAACCTTGCGGCCACACCGTGATCGATATCCAGGTCGCTCCGGTGCCGTGGGTAGTTTCGAGTTCGATTTTGCGTCCCGGGGAGAGGCGACTGGCAATCATCTCCGCCTCAGCCGGGTTCGAATAAGTTCCGGCGAAAACAGCATCCCGTCCGGATTTATCGGTTGGCTGCTGGCGCTTCCATGAGCCCACAACATCACGGGGTGCCATTGCAGAATCAGCGACAAGCTGGGCCAGCGCCCCCTAGCAATTTATCAAAACAGTTGAATAATTGGGATACTTTAGATCAGGGTCTCTTATATGGGGGTCCCTGGAGCTCAAGGATTTCACTCTGAGTCGCTAGAGGCTAGACCAATAAAGTTAATTAAGTAATATGATATTTACTCAACAAACTGTGGTGGTTATTTTCTTAACAAAAGTAAAAAGATGCGAAAGAGATGACTGGATTAGTGTTTTGATGATTTTAGTTCATTCGACCTCGAACTCCACGTCCCAATGCAGGTCGTAACCGGAACCTTCGGCGACGTAGATGATCTGCTCGGCGAGCTTGCGGCTCTTGCCCGAGGCGCCGCCCGGCGGCACGAACTGCATGTAAACGTCGAGACAACACTCGGTGGTGTTGAGCTTCTCGTGCACCATGTGCTTGAGGAGGCCGTCCGGCGAGTCCTCGAACGGCATGTCCTTGGCCTTGATGACCGTCATGCGCTGGTACTGATCGATGCAATCCGCACAAACAAACTTAAGCCAGAGCAGTATGCTACACTACTTCTGAAAATGCCCCGCACCGTTCCTGATCAAATCCAGTACATGTTTGACAATGGCCTTCTTCCAAAATTAACTCCAGATGACGTCCGAGACCTCAAGGCAGCCTACACACTCGGACTTTTTTACTTTCAAACTGCGCAACATGTGATTGCAACTGATGAAAAATCAAGACCTATGTATGAAATTACTTGTTCTTGTGAGAAGTCTTATATTGGTAGAACTCATCAACAATTTATTGAAACATTTATTGAGCATCGCAAATCAATAGAAAGAAAAACTTACAATTAAGAAAGCCTCCTGAAACTTTTGTTTCGGCTCTGTCTGACCATACATTCTTTCATTCTGATCATTTTATACAATTTGATGAGCCTATAGCTATTTCTAATGATAGGGGTTTTTCTCAATGGGCGGGTGTACACCACTTACCCCGCGCCAGTTTCAAAGCATACCACGGTGGCATCTACCTAGCCATTAGTAGTGCATGCACGTAGCTTCGCTCCATCCTCCGATAACATAAGCGAAGCACACCTCAGTTTTGCTGTGCAGGAAAGAAACTATGGACAAACACAACCATGACAGAGCCACCGCTTCACAGGGGAGCCGAACCGGTAGCAGTATAAGCTCTCGCAGGATCCGAAAGCGGCGACAATTAGGTTTTTGATCTAGGTAATAAAAATTGGCAATATAAGCCCCACCATATGTAAAATCTACTTGTGGTGAAGTAGTGAGGCAAAAAAAAAACATATATGTACCCTGCATGTTGTCCGAATACTGTATCAAATAACATCTCGGGAACAACTTGGGTTATCGATTTGGAGCTTTTAGAGAATTTTGAAAAGTCAAAAAGCTGAAAGGAGATAAAAAGCGTGAGAAGCTGGCTTCATTTTGACCGACTTGGTTTTTAATTTTTTTCAGTAAATCATTAACAATGTTATTAGGTGTCCATAAAGCACGACACTGGCATATATCTAGGACAAATCGTTCTAATAAAGCTTTGCCTTGTAGGGTATGGGTGACTTCAGGATGGAACTGAACGCCATAATATTTTTTGCTTTCATTACTAACAATGGCAAAAGGTGCATTATCTGTATGGCCAAGTACACTAAATCCTTCCCTATCTATTATTCTCCTTTTTAGACTCCTTGGTATTGACTTCTTCCTCCTGAACTCGCTAAACTGTCAAAATCTCTGCCATTCTGATGTTATCATTCTCTTAACTGCCTTATTCATATAGCTGTTTTACCCAATAATAACCCCACAATGACTGCATTATTGTTCGTTTGATCCAAATGTTGCTTAAGATTCTTCATTGATTCTGCCCATCAAGCATCTCGAGTTTGCTAGCTTTAGGCGTCAAGAAAAACGACGATAGACAGTTCAAAGCGAAGGCGACCGGACCGTAGAACCGAAACCACGGCGTGGCCCCGACGGTAGAACGTCTGTACCACCCGCGCGAGAGAGATCGCATGAAACGAAGATTGGCTTCACTGGCGTTCGGCCTCATAGCCGCGGCACTTACCCACGCGACGGTTCCCCGTGTATTCGCTGCGCAGGGCGACTGCGGGCAGCCGATCTCGACCTCCTTGAACTGTTTTCAAGGCTAATGGTGATCGCCCCCCCCCCTTATAATTGAAATAACTCGTAGTTAATTTCTTTCAGAAGCTATTTATCTCATTAGTTCTTCAACAATAGATGATACATATTTTTGTTTTCTGTTTATGTGTTTAAATAAGGAAATTTTGAAAAAATCTTGGGGCTTTCATTTTCAGTTATGTTCACATTTTTATGTTTGCCTCTCATTTAAACGTACAAATCGAAGTCGCAAAGGAACTCGCCCGTGAGCTCGTCCGCCGCAGCTGGCGCCTGGTCTACGGCGCGGGTGGTACGGGCCTCATGGGCACGGTCGCGAACGAAGTCCTCGATGGTGGCGGCGAAGTCACCGGCGTGATTCCGAAGCAACTCGCGCGGGTCGAACTCATGCACGAAGGCCTGACCGAAACGCACGTCGTCTACACGATGCACGAGCGCAAAGCGCTGATGTCGAAACTCCGCCCGGGTTCCGAAGATGCGTTGCGTGAAGTAAGGCGTCAATATCGTCGCACCCGAGAGAATTTGCGAGATGCTGACCTAGAGACAATGCCGGTTTATGGAACCATTGCCAGTAAGTTTAGCGATCCAGGTGTCACAAAGTTTTTTTCCTTAGTGTTATCTTCGATCAATCGGTCAGTTTCGAAAGAAGATGAATCACAAGGCCCAGATCTTATACTGAAAAGAGAGCCTGTCAATTTGGTCTGTCAGGGCATTTTTATTGAAGATTCGTATTCTAGCGACCAACAAGAGTTTTGATTAACATAGTGGATGAAAACGGCCTTCAAATAAAATCGTTGGTTGTCAAACCTGTTGATCAAATTTAAGCACTAAATATCAAGGATGAATATCCTGAAGAATATCATTTTTGTTTGACGATTCTAAAAGAGAAAAAACAACTACTTTGTCATAAAGTTTGTTCTATTGCTGTGATTTTAAATCATCCCCTGGTTTTATATTTTTAGCTTGTCATTCTGCAGATTGTTCTGAACATTTTACTGTAAAAAAATATTTGTGTTCGCAATTTGTTCCACCTCAAACCGTAGAATGACTAACGCCTTTTTTGGGTTTTGGAGCATTCAGTGCACCCTCTTAGATAACCATACTTTTATGCTTCCTATTCTCGCATAGTTGCATATAGTGTTTATATTCAATCTTTTCCTGATAACTTTTTGTAGGCTTCTTGAATTAATTCACTAGAAAATCATTGCTTGTGAGCAGGTGACTTGCTTTTCAAATGATTTGGTCGCCGAGTGCACTCCCTTTTTCAAAGACTGATTTATTATCGAAGACACAGACGTCGAGTGATGAACAATAAAATCGATATTCATTATGCGTTTTTCTAGACACAGCAATTGAAAGAAATGTCTCCTTACTCGACCATTTAATATCCATGTGCTTGGTTCGAAAGTTTTGCTGCTTTGTTACATTAAACAAAAAATTGATTGAAAAGCTCAATAATTTGATAAACAACGAAAAGATGAAAAGATTAGGAATGACTTTTAAAAATCTATCATTAGTTTTTAATTATATGATAGAAAGATGAGTTTTCTTTAAGGTTGGTGAACATATTCTTTTAATATGCAAGGTTTTTTTTTCTTATTTTTACCTAATTTAATTTTGTTTTTGTGGTAACAGTTGGAGCTATAGTAATAATAGCAGTAGTAGTATGCGCGTGTTGCCCTTTGGTCAGTTGAAAACCCCCCTCATGACACCCTGGAAGTTTCAGCTTGATAATATAAGCCTTCCAAAGCTATTAGTAATACACCCTTTTGACAATCTGTGTGCAAATAGTCTGTCTTGATCTAAATAACTTTTCCGTCAGCATTTTTTCGAATTTTTACTTTAATACCCTTAGGCTTGGTGACAAGTCCAATACAATTATACCATGAGTTTTTAAAAACATTCAATAGGTTATACCATTTTCAAAAAGTTGTGAATCACGATCTAGGGACTGCGTTGTCAACTCATTCAGTGTCCTATAGGATTTATCAAAGAATAAATTGTATACTGGATTTTATTTACTTTACACACAAGAGAGGAAAGTCCAAACATTTCAAATTTGTGTGGGGAATTTTTACACGATCCTTTAGGGCTAGTAATAAAAGTCAGGGATTTGGAACGGAAGTAAAGCGACGAGTGATTTTAGGAACGTTCGCGTTATCTTCTGGGTAGTATGATGCGTATTATGCAAAAGCGCAGAAAGTGCGCCGATTAATTCATGATGATTTTATGCATACGTTTAAAGATGTTGATGTTTTGTTAACTCCTGTTGCGCCAACACGAGCATTTAAAATAGGGGAAAAGATGAATGATCCTTTGCAGATGTATCTCTCCTGAGCGAAGGCGTGCGCCATGGCTTCTTCACACGGGAAGGCGGGGTCAGCGAAGGCATCTACGCCGCCCTCAATTGCGGCCTCGGATCGGGCGACGATCGGGACGCCGTGCAGGAGAACCGCAGGCGCGCCGGCCACTGGCTGACCGGCAAGGACGCCCGCGCGCTGACCTGCCACCAGATCCACTCCGCAACCGCTATCGTCGTCGACGCGCCCTTCGACGGTCCCGCGGGTAATCGCCACCTTGGGCGGGGCCGTTTGCACTGCGTTTACCGTAATGGTTCCTTTCATATCCAAGCCCAAATGCGGGTCGCAGTGGTAGTTGTAAAAACCGACTTGAGTAAATACAAAACTATACTCCCAAGGCGCATTAGTGGCGGCGCCGTTCGAGAACCCTTCCGGGTTGTCGGAATAGGCGTCGGTCGAGCCATTCACATTATGAAACCCTTGCTCATTAATCCATTTGACCCCTCTTTGGCGAGTAATTGGGGTCTTGTCTTTACCAGAATTTAAGAAATTAATGATTTTAAAATTATAAGTAAAAACTACATACAGATTATTTTTGTGCAAATATTTTTTATTTTTGGCATTTTTGGCATATACGGAAGATAGACAATATTTGAGGGCTTATCAGTACCCTCAAATTGTGAAATATCTTCTTCAATTTTACAAGAATGTCTTTTTTGTCTACGGTTAATTGACTTTCAGAAAATCAATTTCGAGCTGTAATCGAGAGCAAGTTCAAGTTTGAAATCAGTGACGGCGCTTTCAAAAATCTCATGAAAAAAGTTCCTAGGGATGAAAATGGGTTGATTAAATATGTGGAATTCATGTCAAAATTTGACTCGAGGTAAGCTTTTAATTGGCGAATATTTTTCTACATTATTTTGAAAGGAGTATCTTAAAGTATTTAAGGTTTTAAGAATTACTTGTGCTGTTTTCCAGCATGTAGCTGGAAATGCTGGGAAACGCGAAGTCGCGCCGCAGCATGGCATAGGTCAGCGCGCCGAAACCCAGACCCGCCAGCGTCGCGATGAAGGCATCCCAGCCCCGATGGACGGAAGGTGTTTCGGTCGCCGTCCGTTTGGGCAGGAAATTCAGCGCCAGCAGAAGCAGGATCACCGTGACCACCTCGACCGAGATCTGCGTCAGCGCAAGGTCGGGGGCGATCAGCGCGCGGCGAGGACGGAGGCGCATTGAGCCGGAAGGTCTCCCATCACGAGGTCACGCTTGGGCTTGGGCGCCGGTGCGTCGGGATCGGGGGGCGGAGGGTTGAGGATGTTGTTCACCCAGGCCTGCGCATCGGCACAGCCGTCGCCCGGCGGCGGCGGGGCCTGGTTGACGCAGGAACTGTCGCCGCGCGGGCAGTTCAGGCGCACATGGAAATGGTAGTGATGCCCGGTCAACGGTGTGCAGCTTGCCGTTGAACAGAATCAGGTCGGCGGTCATGGAACCTCCTTGGGTGGATGCGTGAGCGGAACCGGCGGCGCCGGTGAAGGGCAATGCAGACCAGAGCGCGCCGGCAGCACCCAGTACGGTGCTGCTGGCGAGGAACTGGCGACGAGTCTTGTCGTGGCGGTCCTGGGGCATGGTGTTCTCCGTCTCTGGGCGCGGCGGCGGCAGGCGCGACTGCAGGTTATAAAAACCATCCCGTCATAAAAAAAAGGTAAAAAGCCAAAGCCAAAAAAGTAAAAAACCATTTAGCATCTCGCCTAACTTTGTGGCATCGATTAAGACCGATCCTTCTTCCCAGAAGCGAGATGAATGCTCTTGTTCTTGTGTCTATAGGACCATCTTTTTCTTCTATTTTAGGAAGTCGATTTTTTTGCTTCTAAGTAATACTGGTGGCCATGATATAACGCAAAAGTCTGGAGTACACACGCGCGATCACAGACGCGATCGGAGCCGCGCACGCGGCCGGCATCATCCACCGCGACCTCAAGCCCGAGAACGTCTTCTTGACCGACCGCGGGCAGCTGAAGGTGCTCGACTTCGGGATCTCGAAGATCACGAGCTCGATCGCCACCGGCCCGATGACCGCGCCCGGCTCGGTGATGGGCACGCCGATGTACATGGCGCCGGAACAGTTCGAGGACGCGTCCAGGTCGGTCAGAGAAAACGAGCCGCCGCCGATCGACGCCTGGGCTTCGTAGAAAGGTGACGTCTGGTCCTCCGGTGCGTCAGCATCGGACTGGAGCCAGAGCCACTCCGCTGTCAGGAGAACGAAGACCGCGCCGAATGCCAGCGCAATCCGCCTATACTTCATCGGCCCGGATTTCATTTCTGGGCCTCGTGACATCGAGGTGGCCATAGCGGACGAGAGACTCTGTCGATCTGGCACCTACGACCTGCGCGGCCGCAAGGTCGCCGTCGTCATGGCCGGCAACCCCTACACCGAGTCGGGCGACAAGTTCACGATCCCCGACATGCTCGCCAACCGGGCCGACACTTATAACCTCGGCGACATCATCGGCGAGCACGGCGACGCCTTCAAGATGTCGTACCTCGAGAACTGCCTCACCAGCAACCCGACGCTCAACACGCTGGCCGCGCGGAGCCAGCAGGACGTCTGCGCTCGACGGCGAAGCAGTCCTTGTAGCCGCTCTGCGGGTTGCTCAGCGTCCACGCGGGCAGGTACGAGTTGCGCACCGTGACGCACTTGGCGCCGAACGCCGACCAGCTCGGTGGGCCAGCGTACGTCTCGTCGTGCACGCCGTCGACGATGTAGCAGCGGCGCGCATCGCTGCCGAGCTCGGCGCGCAGCGTTTCCGCGTCGCCGATCGTGAGCACGCCGTTCGCCGTGCTACACCAATGGTTTCAAGCCCCCCCAAAATGCCAAATAGTACAGCAAGAAATGGTAGTTTAATTGCCCCTCCAATTAATACAGGCTTTACAAAATGGTCTGCCATAAACATCACAAAAGTACCCCATAGCACAACGACCAGTGCTCCAAGCAAGCTACCATGTGCCCACAACATCAAAGCCACAACCCCAAACACAATGGGTACAACAAACGGAATCATGGCAGCAACACCTGTTTATGATCATCAGAAACAACAGCAACAGAAATATGTTCCCGTCGCTATTAAGATACAAAGACCGAACGTATTGGCAGAAATTGCATTGGATGTATACATATTTGCAGAATTGTTGGGACCGATATTAAGTCGAATGTTTCATTCCAAAGCAACCGATTGGCAATCCTTGTTTCATGAATGGGGACGTGGGTTTATTGCTGAATTAGATTACACGAATGAGGCAGAACAAACGTCCGTTAAACAAGTGAGGAAAAATGTATCAAAATTTCTAGAAAACTTATTACCAGTTGCAGCGATAAGCTACCTCGATCTGGAAGTGAGATTACCGATGATCTGTGAATTGCAGATTGTGCGAAGTCAGGTGATGCTGGTCTGTAATCGATCACTGCTATGGAATTTGCTAGAAAGAGAAAATAAATATAAACCATCAAACCAATCATCATCACTATTCATAAATTATGATGATGCTAATAAAGGACTTATTACAATGTCAATGTGAATAACTTTGCAATATCTAACTTTTAAAAGGAAAAAATGCACTTTAAAAGCACTGTAAGAGTGTTTCAGGACTGTTTCTAACGAAAAAAGTGTATGCTGCTTCATTTTCATATCACAAGATGTTCTTGCCAGAATTGAACATTGTAGAAAAGCCACACAGGTTCACTTTATCCTATTAGCTTGCTGTTTGAAATGCCCTTCTTTTGTTGGAATAACGCATTTTGTCGGCGTTAAACATAACTACTATTCCGGCCCCAAACACTTCCAGCTTGTCGTCTGGAGTAATATAGGCCGCGGTATCTTCACCGACTCCTATGCCGCGTTTGCTGTAACCGGACGCCAGAAAGGCGCAAATACGTGGGATTCGACCGCGCTCCATAAAGTGGGTGTCCACGGTAATATTGGCGGTGACACCGAACCCAGGCTCATAAAATCCTGCTTTCAAGAATATAATTCACGGCTTGGCTACCAAGTAAATAATATTGACGCATTAAATGTTGGGGCGGACAAAAAGCCACACTAAGTTGTTTCTCAAGGAAATCAGAGACAAAAATGGTTACAACATTTTTTAAGCTTGCCAAATATTCGTAAGGACTTGAAAGATTTTTCGCTAAGCAGGTTTAAGAGATGAAACGCTTTTAGATAGAAATCCTCATAAATCTTAAAAGATGTAATATTCTAAGAAGGGTTGTTTTTCTATGTTTTGAAAAAGTTTGTACCGTTCTCTAAGCAAACATCTCTAAAAATTCTCTAAGGACTATTTTCCTGTGTTTTGAACAATTTTAAATCATTCTATAAGAAAACGTCTCCAAAATTCTCTAAGAAGGACTGTTTTCATATGCTTTGAAAGAGTTTATATCATTATCTAAGTAATCATATCTAAAAATCCTCCAAGAAGGACTATTTTGTAGCGATGGAACACTGAAATAATTTTTTGTAATTTGTGGAATGTTTTTTGTAAAAGTAATTAATTAGAATCGAATTTTTCATTTAATATTGCCATGGCCCTATGGCTTTTAGAGCAATAAAAGTTATTATTATTATTACAAGCTAATGTTTTATTTGAAAACCTTTGAAAAGCCTTTGTCAGTTATCTTAAGCCATAGTTCTCGTTCTGGACCACAGTTGGCCTGGTCTCACCGACCGTCACGCCGTGAGCGCCCTTGTCCGTCTGGATGGTCTTCACGACATTCCCGCCTACGACATCGATAACCGAGACCGTCTCATCCGGCTCCGTTTCGGTTCCCTGGTTCGCGACGTAAACCAGCCGGCCATCAGGCGTGGCGTAAACCTGGATGGGCGAACGGCCGACATTGATGCGTGCGATCACCTCGCGCGACTGCGTGTCGATAACGGCGACCTTGTTTTCATCGCGGGTTGTAGGGGACGCCCCACGCCCGAGGCGGCCGATTGATCACCTAGGGTCATCGCGCCTCGGCTCTGTGACGCGCCGACTCGACGACATCGCCCACGCAGTCGTGCGACTTACGTGGCCACTCGAGAGTCGCGATCGACATCGTGGTCGAACATCTGACCCGGCCCGCGGTCATGCGAACGAGTACAATCGACCACCGTGACCTCGGTGCGTCTCCGGACCGGTTCGTGTCTCATATCGTTTTTGGTGAAGCCAAAATCGAAGATCTTTCACAAAAAGCTCAAATTGCTGCTGCGAATCAATTTAAAAATGTTGGACAAAATTTGAACAATCAAACAACAACTGAACAATCAGCTACACCAGCAAATAATGACAAAACATCAACGGAGAAAAATGCTACAGCTAATAGTAAAGCAGAACCAATTAAAGAAGAAACGGATGAAGATGAAGAGGTTTGATACGACTTTTTAAATGGGCTTTCCCCTGCGAAGGAGTCCATGTTGTTGTGATGTGTTCTCCATTTGCCAGTCTGTGATTGGTCAATCATACAGCTGAATAGACCCAGACTACTTGTCCACGTTCTGCCGCATGCATAATGAGTTATCGTTGGGTTGATCGAAATTGTCACATGGTGGAAAAATCATGGCGTGTTTTTGTTAAAACTACAAGATCTCTATTTCCTTATCGTTCGATCTCGGCAAGGTATGTTAAAGGCGTTAATGTCATCAATTGGCCGCTATCGCGATTGATTCTCAGCATGGGCGCCAGCGTTTATACTCGCCTAATTACCGGCATGCCCATTAAGGATTGCACCGCCGGTTATAAATGCTTCCGGCGAGAAGTGTTGGAAGCGATCCCGCTCGATAACGTCCGTTCAAACGGCTATTCCTTTCAAGTCGAGATGAATTTTAAAGCCTGGAAACGGGGGTTCCGTATGATTGAGAACACACGACGACACAGCCCCAGATCACGCACGCACCTTTGAACGTCGGACGCTTGCTCGGCTCCGCAACACTGCACGAGATGGCCAGCTCCACCAGTCCGTCCGGCACAGGAGGATCAACCTCGCTTGCAAGCCGCCGAAACTCGTCGGAATCCACCACAAACTACATAAAACCAAACCAAAAACGAATTGAAATGAACGACAATCACACCACACCCACACCATTGGACGACAGCGACCTGTTCACCTGGAATCCCGGTGACGGCAGCGACCTGATTGAAGGCGAATCGGGCAACGACGTCGTCGACGTGGTTCTCAGCGGCGGTGCCAATACCACGACCGTCTCGGCGAACGGAACACGCGTGACGTTCGCGTCCGGTTTCATGCTCGATATCGCCGGCGTTGAAGAACTCGACGTCGATCAGAGCGGCGGAGCCGATGTCATCACGCTGAACGACCTGTGCCGGATCTGGGGGACGTCCGCCTCAGTCGAGTCTGGAACGGTTTCGGTGCGGGAACCTTCGATCTCGAGCCGCACCTCGGCACCCACGACGGCTTGCACTACGCCATGGGATACTGTTTCGCCGGCGTGCCCATGGGAACCTATCTCGGCCACAAGCTGGCCCTTCGAATTCTGGGCGCGCCGGATGCCGGAACCGTCTTCGGAGACCGGCCCCTTCCATCGAAATGGTGGTGGTCCGGTTCGATTCCACCGGCATCGCCACTGTCTGCCGGGCCACCGGTATCGGTGCAATGGAATTCCAGGCCGTGTGCAAGGAACGATGCAAGCATCTGAAGTTTCCAGAAAGCACCGGCAGCAAGTGGCTGACGAACTACCACATGCTCGATGACACCGATGCCCGCCGACTTCTGGCGCTCATGAAAATCAGGCTGAAAGCAGCCAAACACGAGAAGGCTGCCTGATCGCCTGCTGCAGGTCCCCAAGGGCACCTACATCATGGGCCCCGAACAGGCCGACGCGATCATCGACCAGGCGCCGGACATCTCCCAGAGCCTGTCCTGGTGGAACCGGATGGGCGTGCACGTCGTCCGCGGCCACACGCAGCTCCTGCCCGTCGGCAACGAACTGCTCTACGTCGAGCCGATCTTCCTGCGTTCCCAGCAGAACCCGGCGACGCAGCTCAAGAAGGTGGCGGTGGTCTGATCTGTGCCCTTAGCAAGTCCTGACAGCTGGAAGAAATAGTGGCGAAAAATTGTGCATTTTATTTTGTATTGCTTTCGTGTTGCGCTGTTCCTATTGTTGGTGTTATAATTTTTATCACTGTTAGAAACCTTGGATCCAACAGATGGCCCCTTGATGACTTGGTCTTTTTCTTATATGTGTCTTAGAAAAAGTTAAAAGAGCTTGTCTAATGTTAATAAGAATTGAAATATGTTGGATTTTAGATGGCTCTTTACTCTCCTTCTAAAAGATTTTCTTAGAAAATATGTCTTTAACTAATTAAAAAAGAGAGCATGCCGCGATTGCCCCTTTCTACCATTTGTACCATAAAGCGACATTTTTGCCAACCCACCCAACTTATGAATCCATTACAAGCCTCGAGGGGTGGAAGATTTGACTGGAAGGCCCCCAACATTAACACTTAATCCATTAAGGATAATTAACTTCCGTCGCAGCAGCACCTGAGCACCGCCTTCAAGAAGGCGACCGGCGAGCAGCCCAGCGCCTGGCGGAGGCGCCACCGCGGCTGAGTGCTGGCGCCCCCATGTAAACGGTTGGCGGGAGGCTGGAAGAAGGCGGGGGCCGCCGACGGTCCAATCGGACCCTAGGAGGCCGCCCATGCCCAGCCAGTTCCGTCCCGCGCGCGACCCCAGCCCGTTCCGCAAGATCGCCGCCTCCATGTAAAATAAACGGCTGTAAAGGGCATGGCTCTTACTAAAATTTGTAATCTTAACAGCGTCCTGAAGCACATCGTTTAATTTTGCTGCTAAGTTCTTGCTCCAAGCGCCTCTTGGAGAATAAGGCAGTGACTAAAAGTTATATGATCATAATGAGCAGCTTGAAAAAATATTTCAAAAACAAAATTTTTGCCCGTCATTGTTCTTACACCATCTTTGCATATTCAACAGCATTTTTTCCCCATTTATAGCGAACTCATAAATTTCCATTCTTTTTATTACTTATATTCACAGACAACTAATTCACTACCAATTTCTGCTAGTAACATATCTGGTAAGTGACTAGTGTTCAAAAAAACTCTATAAAAATAACGTCCCAAGTTTGTACATCGATTCCAATGCTTGATGCCTTTTTTTTAGGTACCGTTTTACTATTGCATAGAAAGGGCCTATTTTAATCTAACGTTTTGCCTTTTGTAGATGGCAGTGTTGGGACCAGTATTCACTGTGCCTAAATATAGATGATAGCCTGGCAGCACACTTGCTATGTATGGAAGCACGAGACAACTGCACAACAGGATGCTAAAGCAACCCGTTCAAAAGTAAATTGAATTCTTGTATTTTAGTTTTAACAAATGTCAATCATGCTTTGCAGCATGTATAGGTAGCTTATATATAGATCAAAACGCACAATATGAAATTAATTGGCCAACGACGGCCTGAACGCAATGGTAGAAGAACAAAACATGGTTGCTGCTATCGTCGAAGAAGCCTTGGCCGCCGACTCCGTGGCGCTGCTCCCCCCTGCTATGGAGTACATCGAAGCCGACCGCGATGAATGCTATGCCCGCCTCTTTCGCCGTACCGATACCCTGACGCGCCGCGAACGCACGCTCGACGACATGGAGTTAATCCGCGTCATTTGCTCACCACAGATTACGCCCAAGACAAACAGGAGTTAAATAAATGGTCATATCAAACATAAAGATAACAGGGCTAATATTGATGAATAAATAAACTATAAAACAGTAAAACTAAGCTGAATATTCAAGCCAAACTTAAAAAAATGCTTCAAGCAGAAGTTTACAGAAAATTAATGCAGAAGCATTGTGTTTGTGTTCTATTGAAAATAATAATAATCAAAATGACTAGAAAGAAGAAAATAAGCTGAAAATTTTAGAAATATTGGGCTTGTCAAACCCCCACAATTATGCAATTGGCCCATCATGCTAGATAACTAAATGCTACTTTAAAACCAAATCAAAAGGCATAGTCTTTGCAGTTGCTAATAAGGCAATTCAGTAATATATCAAGAATGACTGGGGGTATTAAGTTGAAGCTTTCAGGGCTGCTACTATTACTAGTTCTGCTCTTACAATTTAAATAAACAAATAGAGTGTAAATGTATCTAATCGGCCTGCCGGGCGACGAGGTCGTCTTCGAGCGACAGCGACTCACAATCAACGGCGAGCCCGTCAGCATTCAGCCTGCGGGTGAAACCTATGAAAATGCGGCCGTTTATCTCGAAGATCTCGACGGCCGCAAGCACCGCATCATGATTTACGATCC
Organism: Alatinidae sp. Z8VKAUB7J3; assembly: GCA_010016025.2. Classification (NCBI taxonomy): domain Eukaryota; kingdom Metazoa; phylum Cnidaria; class Cubozoa; order Carybdeida; family Alatinidae; species Alatinidae sp. Z8VKAUB7J3. The sequence continues at coordinate 239,436,368 of JAAAKM020721499.1, forward strand.
CGGATTCTCGAAACAGGACGGGGTGTACCGCGTTCCAGAGGGGGAATACCTGATGATGGGAGACAATCGGGATCCAAGGTCCTGCTGCGGCTCGCGCAACATTGGGTCTTGTTGATGGTGGTGCTGGTGATATCTGGGTTAAGCGTACTGGTGACAGTATGTCTGGTATCCTTAACTTGGGTGGCAACAAGATTACCTCTCTTGCAGATCCGGTAGCTGCTGATGATGCTGCGACTAAAAACTATGTTGATAATATCGCTTCTGGTCTTGACTTAAAAGGCTCAGTGCGTGTTGCAACTCTTGGTCCTGGATCATTGATGTAACAATAAAATGTGTTCCTTTTTTGTTGTTAGCTGGATCCATCCCATGTCATCTTCAACCCATTTCCTTCCCTTCTATATTCCAGTCCTATATTCCTACCTAACACTGCTTGTTTTCTATGAGAAATACAAATAGAGTTTGTAATTGCATATTGTGTTAATAATAACATTATAAAGTTTTTCAGTCAATTTAAAAAATAAACAGGCATATCTGCCTAAATTCAATCAGATACAAGAGAAGACATAAGTCTAAGGAATCTATGACTATCACAATAGAGCTAAAGAAGAGCAAAAGACGCACAGGAAAGAATATAAAGCTTTCAATATCAAGTAATAGTCTAGTTGCCGAAGTATTTACATCCTGGATAAGATTTATAGCTTTATCGTAAGTATCTAAAAGCGGTTTAGGAAAAGAAGGGAAAGTAGACGTGACAATACGAAACATAAGAAGGAATTCGTGAAATTTGAGGCACTTTGACGGCATTATAGATACTGTATGTTTGTAGCTGTTGAATATTTTGCATTGCTATTAAATTTTCTGTTTGACTTTTTATTTTTATTTGACTTATTTTTCTAATTGCTGTGTACATTTTGTGAAAGGTAGGGTCAGCGACATTTTTTATTTTCTGAAATTCATTTTTAAATTGAAAATGTGTCTTTCGTTCTCTTATCTTAGAACTTCAGCATGGGGGCTTATTTTCCTGGCTGCGGAGGGATTGCTAGCTCTCGACTTCAAAAGGGATTTTGGTGGCGCAGCACCTGCACACACGGCCCAACACTTCCTTCTTTCTATTGCCCTTGGGGAAGGAGCACGCCTTCCCCTTGTCCTCTAACCCTACCGTCCTGCACGTAGACCGTCCGGCCCAACCTGGTTCCCACCCACGAAAGTACTATTACGAAAGTACTGCACATTCGGGTGCTTTTTATTTTCTGTTTGCCAAAAAGGGTAAATATATATACGCAGATTAATACAGTCAAGAGCCACTCATATGGATGGGGTTCTATTCTCCAAAAGTATGTCTAATTTTGCCTTAAAATTACCAAATGTTGGTATGAAACTGAAATTCTTGCGACACTCCGCATTCATAATGTTAGGAAGGGGTCTAAAATATGTTATTAAAGGTTGGTCATATCGTTAAAATCTTTTCGGTACATCCCTCCTGACAATAATTGCCTTGGCATTTTCGGTCCTCACGGGATTCTGGTTTCGTGAGACTTCCATTTCCGCTTCTCGGTTCGCAGGTTTTGGGCCAGTGCTCAAGAGCTATTGGAAGGTCTGGAACCACAAGCCTGCCCGATACCAAATGTTGGCAGGCAGTTTCGTTTATGCCAGCATGCTCTGCTACATATCTGCTTCCCCCGCGATATTGATTGACGGCTTTGGCTTGCCCGCGTCACCGCGCTGTCGCTCCTCCCGGCCATGGTCGTCACCATGACCGCGTTCACGCGCGTGGCGATCGTGCTCGGGTTCCTGCGGACGGCCCTCGGGACGCCGAACCTCCCGCCCAACCAGGTCCTCATGGGGCTGGCGCTGTTCATCACGACCTTCGTCATGGCCCCCACGGCCGAGCGGATCTACGACGACGCGGTCGGACCGCACCTCGCGGGGGAGATCACCTTCGAGGTGATCCTTGAGTAGCCGTTTTGCTGTTGGAACTTGGATTCTTTGGGCCGGGAAGCGGCGCGGGTCTTCTGGGTCCTCTTGGAGTGACGGGACGGAGAATCAGCCATAGCCCGAGCTTGGAAAACAGGGTTGATCAGACATAGAAAATGAAGGGGGTTTTTAAATCCGTCGCAAAGGACAAGAACTTACCTGGCAGATTCAGTCAAATGGGCATCTGGGCCGCATTCAAAACCTTTGGTGCTGGGCATGGGAACCAAGTGAACGGTATGGTGCTCGTTGATGGTCGCTCTCTTTACACCATTGGGATAGATGACTCCCTTAGAGAAATTAATGTTGGTTCAAGAGAATACACTCAAACTCATCTGAAACTTCAATCTCAGCCTCGTGGAGTTTCTGCTTATGGGGACAGAATTGTCATTGCTTGTGTCAATCAGGTTGGTTTATTTCTTTTGTCTTGGCTGGCTTTAATCGGCGTCGGAGCGCGACCTTGCGGGTCGGCGTCGTGACGTTCGGGCGCAGGGCCTCGCGCAGCGCGCGCACAGCGTAGGGCGCGATCATCATGCGCTCGTATCGGATCCGCGGATCGTCGGGTATCAGGCCGCCGAGGGTTGGTGCGATGAGGCGGTCGACCTGGATCCGCGACGCCTCTTCGACCATCACCCATTGCGACTCGGACACGAGTTGCCTCAGCAGCTCGTAGTGCTATCTGGCAAGCCCACGCTGTTCAACAGGATTGGGCGCCCGGGCAACAAAGTTCTAAGAGCAACAAGTCCGTCCAATTGCTTCAAGTCTCGAATAATTGGCAATCTTCCAAGCTTGCGTGATCGCATTCTGCGCATCGCCAATACCGATTGAGATACGGCGTCACCAGGATAAAGAACAACGTTCGTTACCGGGATTGAAACGACCGCACCAGCATGCGATTGACAGACAAATGTGCCTTGCGCGAGAAGCTGCGCTCGTTGGTGAGGAAGAAGTTCTTCGCCACCTGCATGGTGATGGTGCTGCCGCCGCTCTGAATCTGCCCGCTTTTCAATAATTGCGTGGCAGCGCGCATCAGGCTGGTCACATCGACGCCATAATGATTGGCGAAATTGTCGTCTTCGGCTGCCAGGAGCGCACTGATGAAATCCTTGGGGATTTCGTCGAAGCGAATGGGGGAGCGGCGCATCTATTCAATAAATGTTGTCTTTAAACGGATCTTCTTCATTCTTCGGATAGGATGCATATTTTTTCTTATATCGAAGATCAATCACTTTCGTCGATCGTTGTGGAAACGCATCGAGTCCATTAAAAAATCCACTTGTCTCCGGAGTGAATCGTACTGCATCTAATTGAATATGCACATTCTTCGGAAGTTCCGGCGATTGTTGAATATCTTCTAATACATTAGTATCTTTCACAGGGTGTTATTTAAGTTCTTTGCCAAACATCGCGTAAAACTGTATTTATTTCTTAATCCTTTTACCAATTCACCATCACATTAATCATCAACTTATTATAGGCGATCGTAATGCTACGAATTGAAGTTTGCTAATCCTTTTAGGAGTTACTCCCCAGAAAAACCCATTCTTTATTGGGTCAATTTGTGAACAGTTCATTCACAAGAATCATAATCATACACAGAACAGACAAACTTGTGAGCGCAAAACATTCGGCGCCTTTGGTCACTATGAGTTGAGTGAAAAGCTGGATATTTATGCCGAAGTAAACTTTATGGATGACCGCAGTGTCGCTGGTATAGCCCCTTCCGGCGCCTTCTTTGTAACCAGCACCTTAAACTGTAATAACCCACTTTTATCTGAGCAGCAATTTGATGCCTTATGTGCTCAACGTGGCTTTGGCGAAGACGACATAGTTACCGCCTTTGTGGGGTACAAAAGTAGTTTAAAAAATATTTTCACTATCATTTGCAGCTAATGCTCTAAAGGTCGCAGCTGAGATTTACGCACAGAGTTCTAATGTGATACTTTTGAGGCATGTAAACACAAATTTATCTACAAAAAGACAAATAGGACTTTTCCTCTAAATGTTTGAAGGCTTAAGAGTGCAACGGTAACATCAACCCGAGACCTTTCTCCGTAAGGTATTGATGACGTATCAGATCTCCCGCAATTTGTACTTGAAAATTTTTGAAATATAGAAATCATTCAAATTAGTTTTATAAATTGTCTCGTCGAAGCCATTTATACATGTATAATCAACATGGTCGTGCGCCCTCTGTTTTTCTTTTAACTTACTAGATGTTAAGAGCACAAACCACTCTCCTATAGTATTTGTTGTGTTTCAGAGAGAAAAAGAAAGATCACCACATTTAATTAATTCATCAATAGAAATCGATGTATGTCCTTCCAAAAATCAAATTTCATTAAGATCTGATCAGTCCTTTGTAAGTAAAAAATACCTCATTTTTATTAATTTTTCAGAGTCGATCCTCTCCCCCCAACTCCCCCAAAGAGAGCAGATCCGTTCCGCTTATGTCAATCACGTATCTAGGACTTGTTGCTTATTTTTCCCGCCAAATTTCATCCCGATCCCTCCACTCTAAGCGTTTTCCAAGATTTTATGTTCCCCGCTTCCCTTCCGATGTGTTGATATCACTCAGCAAATTCTTATAGACATGTTCTACCACGTTGCCCATGGAATATTCCTGCGTATGTCGCAAATACAAATAGCGTGACATGACATCAACTGGATCGAATTCTTCTAGCTTTTGTAAACTTTGACTAAGTTCGATAGACATATGTGTACCAGCTTGAAAATTATCGGCTAAAGCATGACCCAACATTGCACGTTGACATTGATTCCATTTTTTACTCTAGGTTGCTTTCTAGCAGTTTTGAAAAGATGTAATGTTCTTTCATGTTTAGGATGTCGTGACAGAAAGCTCTCAATTTGATTTGGTTTCATTTATGCCCCTTTTGAGAGAAAGAATATATACAACAAATCCACACGCCAAGCAGTTTCTAGTTTCCTGGGTAAGTTTTTTCAAATTATTGCTCATGTAGAATAATATAGTCTTATGCATATTTGAGATCATGTTAGTAGCGCTCGAGGTCCTCGAGGAGGAGCGCTACCTGCGCCGGGTCGTAAGCTGGCAGCCCCTCGATCTCATAGTCGTTGACCACGTAGGAGCATGAGACGTAGCGACTCGCGGGGGCGCGTTCCGAGAACAGATAGAGCTGCGGAGCCCAGCCCCACACGAAGATGCGCTGGCCTGCGGGGACGTTCTGGTTCAACCAGGTGCCGACGGCGCGGTCGGTGGGCACGTCGTCGTGGGGGAAATCGCACAATTTATATCCTTTTCCTCTGGATCTTTGGAGGGTAATATCATCCCAAAGTGGACAGTTGCTAGACCTTTCAACTCTACTGAATCCGTGGCTATTTTAAATTTTTAACACATGTCCTTAGGAAAAAAAAGAAGTGTAATAGGAATGCTCTTTGCCATCAAATACCTTTGATTGCCTTAAAAAGGCATTAGTATTCTGATTTTTCTTTAAAACGACTACTCCTCGTTGACCATCATCGGAACGGTCGCGTCCCACCAGGCGTCGTAGGCCTCGCGCATGGCGGCCACGACCTCGGGGTGCTGGTCGATCACGTTGGTCGTCTGCCCTGGATCGGCGAGCATGTCGTAGAGGGCCTGGTCGTTCACGAACCGGAAGCGGTCGTTGCGAACCGCGCAGCCCCTGTGCTTGGAGGCGTGGGGATCGGCGCCCACCTTCCAGCGACCGACGTGACTGAAGGCACAGAGCGCGGGACAGCCGTGTGCTCTCGCGCGCGCCGCTCGGGTGCCGCACTGGCGCTGCGACATCAGCCCTCGAAGTAGCGAGGGAGCAGCACCTTCAGCCGCGCCACCGCCTCGGGGGAGCGCTGTTCGGGAGGGGTGATGATCGCGTACTTGCAGCTCTCGTAGGCGGCCGGGGCTTCCAGCTCCTGGTCGACCCGCGGGACCAGGCGCCGGAGGAGCCGCTGGGCCGAGCGTATCAGAGAACCCTATTGTAGAAGTTTCAAGTTCCTATCTACAAAAATGCGGAATTTTATATTTTTTGCCAGAAGGCAGATTCGGATGCGTGTTTATTTGTTTGTTTTGTTTTCCCAGGGGTGATCGTGTCGACCCAGTGGTCCTAGAATGTTGCGAGAGGGCCCGGTCTAACGGAAATGTAAAGCTCTAGTGCCCTTTTCAAGTGACCAAAAAAAATTGGAGGGCACTTGTAAATAAGAACACAGCGGTTTGGCCCGATTTGTGACGGCCGCCATCGAGATTACGAAATACTTCTATATACTGTTGCAAATTATGACGGACAATGCTAATCGCTACCAACGCGCAATTGATCGTATCGACGCTCGAAATGCAAACGATCCGAACATGGTATACGATGACGGTATAGCGGTGCCCAAGGAAGTTTTGTATTCAAGACGCATGTCACGATGGCTGGAGAAAGTATTTCAGACAATTATGATAATCGTAATTAAAACATAAGAGTTAAGAGTGAGAGAGAGTGTCACCTTGCAAATATGTTAAAATGCATTCTACTCTGCCTGATGCATCCTGGCCATATTCTTCTGTCCAGGCATCTTTATCCCTAAATGGTAAAATACAAGATAGTCAGCAACTTATTAGAAATCAAATTGTTGAATAATTACCATAAGGTAATATGGAATAAAAAACTAACCTTGCAGAATCATTCATGCAACAGATCATGACTGGTAAACTAAAGAAAACTAAATCTAATACATTCTATGTATCAGTGAACCAGCAAAACAAGCAAAAGGCAAGATAGGGAAACACCGAAGAACGTCTGGCATAATTGCTGATAATGCAATCTAATGTCTGTTTATGATCAATCCAAGTATTGAACAGTATTTCAGTCTTAATCTAAATTGAAACAGAATTAGTTGAGAGAAGTAAAAATGATGCCCTTGGCCGTCTCCAATATCGGCACCAGATCGATCGATCCCTCGGGGCATCCGGTTTTGCGCTCCAGATTGGTCAACACCCAGTCGACGGCCTGTAAATCCGCTGCGCGTTCAACCTTGGGAAGAACAATCCCGTCCAGCCAGGGGCCAACGACAGCCTCCAGATCTCCGAAGCAGAATTCGGTTTCCAGGCTATTGACACGGACATAGCCACGGCACTTGCGGTCCTTGTTCAGTTACCAAAAATAAAAATAAAATCAAATGATGTTACTGGAAGATTCATATCTGTACATTGAATTAAAAAAGTGGAAGCAGCGTTTTGTAGAGGGACGGCGGCTTGCTTAATTTAAAAATATTAGATGGCGATAGCGTTCTCTAATTGAACTGCTTCCAGTCTTTAAAGTGTTATTTAATTTTTTGAGACTTTAGTTTTTTTATATTTTTTTAGGTGCGGGTCATTTCTTCTTTGTTCCAACTACAAATATTGATGGATTTCGGAAATAAATCCGAAATGAGGTAGAAAGGAATCACAATTATTCCTAAAATCAGATCAAATGAGCTAACACAAATGATAAGAAAGTTGGAAGTGTTCAGAAACACTTGCTTTGTCGCAAAAAAGGCAGCAATGAGAAGAGAATTTAGTATCACGGCCAAAGGTGAGCATATTGCATTGATTGTGATGGCATAAGGATTCAGTTTTCTGTTTGGGAAGAGAGGAATGTTTTTTGGGAAGGGGAGTGAGGGGTGGGAAAAACTGAAAAAATGCATCAAAAATTTATTTATATGCATTTTGTTACATTTTTAAGACTCTGGCAAAGAGTTTTTTGGGGGGAGGCGGTCATACTCGGTACCCCCTCCTGGATAATCGTTTGCTGGCTGCTTTATGAAGTCACTGCACTCATTTCTATGGCACCTCTTAACTCATCAACTTATTGATCTCCGTGATATCGGCCAGTGATCCGGCGACCCGGATCGCTTTGCCCGTGTCGTTACGGATGACCGCGCCCCGGCAGAGCATCCAGACGGTGTGCCCGTCGGTGTGCTTCATGCGCAGCTCGACCTCGAAGACGTGGTCTTCACCGCTTAGGTGCTCATTGAACTCCTGCATGAATGCGCCCAGGTCGCGCTCGTCGATCCTGCTGATCCATTCGTCGGGGCGGTTGCTGGTATCAGGAAGTAATGCATTATCGTCATTATGATTTACGACATCCACATCTGAATTATCAAGAGGAGATGAGACTTCATCGTCACTGATTTCGGGGTCGTCTTCATTGACAGAATTACTTTTTAAGGCGTTGACCTCCTTGATCATTTCATCCAGGGTCTCAAGAGGCTGTTCTTCTTCGGCGGGTGCCTGTTTTCGAATAGCATCCGATTTTTGAGTAAGTTCTGTGACCCGGGTAGAAGAGCTTATAGAAACAGAAGAGAGACTTAGAAATCACCCTACCTGCCTAGATAACACGTTTTGATTTGGTAACGGCCATGTAAAAATGTACCTCTTTCCTAACAGGATAATTATCCCCTTGAAACTTAAATCACTTATATATTTCAGACATTTAAAAAAAATAGAATAGCAGAAGAAAAAATAAAATTTAAACTTACTATCCAGTTGTCAAATTGATCCACTTTCTTTTTTTTTTGCAGAATTTGATATGTCAGTTGTCATTACATTGGCCCTTTTCATCACAACAAGATTCTTTTTTCTTAGGTAATAAATCTGCTACGAAATCAATCAGTGACTGCAATTTACTTCTAGTGCATTCACAGGCTTCCTCAGAAGAAACTGTTTCTTCTTCTACCTTGTCCCAATCCACATATTTTTTCATATTAACAACGTGCCTCCATAAACTAAAACCAAAGAAATAAATGGATGTTGTAGGACTGCCTACCTTGCGTCTGTCGCTGCACGCCGGCGGTATGTCGGCCTCCGCGGCGACTTGCGAATGAGACGTGGTACTACTTAAAGTAAGATATTAAAAAAGGGTGTCGAATATATTCCCTATGCCAATCAATCCCATTGATTTCTGCACCATATTGAAACTTGCATCTTCCATAAGGATAACTATCTGAACATCAAGAGATCCTATGAGAGATTGCTATCCGGCCGAGATCAAGAGCATCATCAGTGACGAGCTGGCCAAGGGAGACGTCGACGGCATCTGGATGGACGCCGGTGACGGAGCGGTCGCGGCCATCGAGGCGTTCGAAGATGCCGGTGCGGACTACCCCGTCATGACGGGTGAGGACGAGATGAGCTTCCTGCGCAAGTGGAAGGACACGGGTCTCACGGGCTTGGCCCCGGTGTACTCGAACTTCCAGTGGCGTACCCCGCTCCTGATGGGACTTGATGACCTCGCTCGGCCCGCCGACCGAGATCGATTCGATCACATCCGGATAGAGCGTGCCTTGGGCAAGAAAATCCGCGCCGCCCGCTGTCCGCGCCGCATCGTCGAAAATATCGATGAAGGTCGCGCCGATGATCTTGCGCTTCTGCTCCGGCTCGGTGATGCCGTCGAGGCGCTCGAGGAACACCGATGCCGCGTCCTCGTGCACCAGCGGAATGTTGTAATGAGGCTGTCTTTGACCTGTCGGACGCGGCTCCAGGAGTTTGGAGGCTCAGAGCGGCGAAGCCCAAGGTGGAGGTGGTGTTCCCCGGAGACGGGTTCGAGATCTTGAACCCGGAGCGAGCGCCGGGAGTTCTCGTCGATCTCGATGTGCCTGACTTCTATCGTTTCGGGCGAGTCACTGGAGTCGACCTGAGCTATCGACACGTGGGGGACGGGGAAATCGTCTCACCGTTCTTCTTATAACCATCTCAAGGGTAACAAGGACTCGGGGTTTATTGTAACGTAATGTCGATAATAATTTTACGGGGGAAGAAAGTATTGTTAACATTGGCAGTGGTAAAACATGCAAGAGTTGGCAGTGAGCGAAACATCCGACAGTTAATGTCTTAATCTGCAATGCCAAGAAATACCTTAGAAATTTTGATATGGTATTATATATAATACAGTATAGGATTTGGTTACGTTACGGCTGTGCTGGTTGTTGCGGCAGCAACGGGAGTCGCCGGGCTTCTGTGGCTGGCGCGAAGCCTTTCCAGCTTTGCCGCTTTTGACGCTCGCCGGTTTCTGGTGGCAAGCCGCAGGCATTGGTCGTTCGGTCGATGGATTTGCGCCGGCCAGTTCTCCGATTTTGCTGTCACCCACGGTATTGCCTGGCTGGTCGCAAGTTTCGCAGGCGTTGCCGCAACCGGTTTGTTTGCCGCCTGCTGGTACATACAGAGAAAATGGCGAAGGGCAATGCAGAAATAAAAGAAGGCACGGCGACATAGCCACGACCCGCTTGTGTTCCCGGGTATTTCATAGGATGCTTTTTTTTCATACCAAAAGCCAATGATTTGAGGGAACAAACTGCTTGAAAATAGGTCTATCATCATTGCTTCGTTGCCATAAAAGGCAGTGGAATAGCTGCTCATCGGAAACAAATGATCCATAACGTTTAACCATCACGAATCAATTCAAAACAATTGATGAAAACGGAGCAACAAGAAAAAATATATTAAATGAAGGCTTTGATCCAATAATAGGCTACGCTATTTCAGCAGAAGCGATCATCCCGATCAGACCCAATCTGCATTTTCAGACAGGTATTGCCTATTTCCAGTCGACGGAAGAATTTAACTTAACTCAATCCTGGGACACAACTATTTGGAGAGACAATATACCTGATACAGAATTATATTCAGCTTTGTTTTGGACAGGGTGATTTTTATTAAAGTTTGAAATGGTTCTTTTTCTTTTACCTAAGGTTGCGTTTTTCACAAGTCGTCTGTGGAAGCTAATGAGGTGCTAACATGGGATTATGGCATTGACTTCCAAAATACCATGCACCAGATCAAAGCATTTGACTGTCTATGTGGAAGCCAATACTGTGGGCAAGAGTCATCTGTCACACACAAAAACTTGTGAACTATTTTGCTCTGTGGATGGAATCGGATAATGATCTTATGGAAAAATTGCTCATGCCTATTCCTGAGTGAATAAGAACAAATGTCATCAATGAGCACATTCTAGACGTAAACATTTCACTTTAGTGAACATGTATTAGTGTACATGAGTTGTCTAATATTTTGAGCTCTTTCTCTTGGAAATTGAGGGATGAGAAGATATATTTACAAGATAAACGTTCTGTCTTTGCTGAAGATTTAATCTATAAAACTGAGGACAACAGGTGTTTGACAACAAAGGCACTTCTCAATTATTAACCTAAGAGTAAACATTTGGTCGTCACTTCCTCTACCTTTTCTAAAACCGCACTGTTATTCTCTTAAAACTTTGTCAACAGCATCTCTCAGTCTAAAAAATATCATATTACTAAATAATTTACTACCTAAGAGACAAGACTAATGCCTCGATGATTACAACACTCGCTCTTATCACCTTCTCACCAACATCCACACCGCACAGGCCGATACCGATGGTTTCCATGTATGGTGGTTAGGACAGAGTGGATTTCTGATTCAATGGGAAGGGAGGCATCTCTTGTTCGATCCCTATCTCTCAGATTCTCTCACTAAGAAATACGCAGCGACAGACAAGCCACATATTCGCATAACTGAGCGCGTGATTGCGCCGGAAGCGTTGACGTTCATTGATGTCGTTACGTCGAGCCATGCCGGCCCTGTCTGTGGGCGGACCCTGGCCTCGCATGGGGCCCAGGTGATGCGGATTGGCGCGCGGCATCTGCCGGTCCTCGCGCCATTGGCGATGGATACCGGGCTTGGCAAGCGCTCGGCCTTTATTGATCTGCGCGAGGAAAGCGAACGCGCGACCCTGGCGGGGTTGGCGCGAGACGCGGATATTTTCGTGCAAGGCTATCGGCCCGGCACGATGTCCGGCTTCGGCTTCTCGCTGATGCTGGCCGCCGAACACAAGGTCACATCGATCGCGTTTCCCGCCATATCCACGGGCATCTACGGCTTTCCCAAGGAGCAGGCCGCCCGGATCGCCGTCAGCCAGGCGTTGTCAGGTCAGCAAAACCATCCGGCGGTGAGCGACGTGACATTCTGCTGCTTTGACGACGAAAGCCTGAATCTCCATCAGCGCGAAATAGAAATGACAGTGAGCAGGTGAAGCTGCGGCGTAAACATTTTCTTTTCAATTTTCCTCCATCGAATTCATTCAATACTCTAGATTCAAATGCGTGGTATTGAACAACATATCGAAGAATTACAAAAAGAACGAGCAGATCTCGATAAAGATCTCTCTGGATTGAATGGTTTACTTGCATTGAAACTTCATTTTACTAAACAAAAAAAAGAAATCGAATTAGACATCTATCGTCTTTCACGTGAATGTGAAAAACATCATCAAGCTCTCAGTTGGAAATCTCTCAACTGGTTCATCATCTTCGAACCAATCTGACGAGAAAAAGCGAGCGGGAAGGCAGGCAAGACGTGCAACATCTCCAGAACCAAATATTTCTGTCAACGTTTCTCCAGAAAGGGCCTCCATTGCCATCGATGACTCCGCGGTAAGAAAGTACTCAATAATGTCTGCCCCGGATTTCTCACACGACCATATGCAATTACGTGAATAGTTGCAGATTAGGGAAGACATACAAACGGACAGGCGACACATGTGGTCTCAAAGGCATACCATCGCTAATGCTGTAAGCCCTTATATCCTTCCGTTATCTTCACTGTGATACCAGTGGGATCTTGGCTTTTCGGCGTTTTTTTGGCAGGTGTACTTATTGCCCGGGTTCATAGCTTCCATATGTTCTTCTTTTCATTCCTTCATTCATTCATTCATTCATTCATTAATTCCTTCATTCCTTCATTCTGTAAATCAGGCAAATAGCAGCTGAGATAACTAAGGGGGGGGGGCGAAAAAACGCCCCTCCCCATACCTAGAGAGGCAAAAAAGAGCCCACACTGTTAAAGGTTGATTCACGGAAATTAGACGTGCGCTACAATTTTGTGAATTCAGCTATTCGAAGAAATTTACACTGATCCTTTATATTTACAGCTTTAACCAAATTGTACGTTGGAAGATTGAAACGAGACATTACCATCATGTCCTTATCTCAAATCGATTTTTTCGATTATTAATATCTATAATATCGTCAATACAAATAAAATCCCATCGAATATCCTGATCTTTTTGAAATAAGGAGTCATTCAATGAATAAAAAATCCGGTATATTGCCATTTTTTCAATGGCTGTGTCGATTTAACTTTGGCGATTTTGAAACGGAAGAATTTAAAAAATTTCTTCGTATGGGATTAATTTTTGCTTTAATCATTGGAGCGAAAGAAGATCGTTCAGCCAACCGATATCTTAGCAAACAAACAGCAAGAAGGAGAAAAAAAAGACGATCGTGTGACGATGAAAAAATTTATTCATTTAAAGCGTATCATGATTGAGAGTGGCGAAGAATACGGTTTAGGCTTTCCAGCGAGCCCCAAAACACCCAATACAGTAAGTCATAGACTGCTCAGAGCACAAAAAAATGCCTTTATTTTTCTCTCTCGCTCTTCAATTGCTCCCTCGCTCCCCCCGGTCGGATGCCCATCCCTCTTCCACCAGTCCAGCCCGCCCAGGAGCTCCTTCACGCGAAATCCCAGCCGCGTCATCGCCAGCGCTCCCTTCGTCGAGGCATTGCAGCCGATTCCATCACAGTAGGTGACGACGAGGGCTCCGCGATCCAGGCTCGCGGTGGTCGTCTCGCTCATCTCGCGATGAGGAAGATTCACCGCGCCCGGGATGTGCTCGCGGGGAAAAAATGGAATCCAATGAGAGTTATTATCAAAAATTCCCTTTAAAATAATAAACTACATTTAAATGCATTATTTAAAAAAAATTATGGTTTTTATTTCCTGCAGAGTCGATTTTTGGTTAAATCTTACGTTTTATGTTATGATAAATAAAAACTCACTGTTCGAAATAGGTATCGCTTTCGTTAAAGCACAAATGACACACTAGCCTTTAGTGTTAGAAGGGGGCAGGGGTTGTGTTTATATATGGCCTCTTACCATGTTAACAGTTATCATATATTTTACTCTTGAACTTTTTAAGCAGCAGAAATTCATTTCTATCTTTCCAGATTATTGAACATTTCCAAATCTCTTCTAGTAAGAGAGTTTTGGTATTCGGTTTTGTTCTTTTCGGGTCTAAAATGATGATTTACATGTTTTCTTTATTCACAATAGCCAAGTAAACGGAAACACCACCTGGCACCTGTCTGATTTGCCGCAGGCTAACCGCGCAGGCCGGTGCTGAAAACCTCAATGTGACCGCGCCGGGCCGATTCGCGAGGGGCTCAGTGCAGCCAGCGCACCTGCCGATGAATGTCAGCCGCGATATCGGGAACAGAGCGGCCATCGGTGTTCACCAGGAAATCCTCGAACCGCAGGGCATTCATCTGCGACGCCAATTCGAGCGCGCGCTTTTCGTGCCAGTCCCGGCCTGTGCCGACCTATCTGCTTTACCATCACCAGAAGCCTATTCATAAAGACGTCTTGATGGAAAAGTTTTGGAGCGACTTTTCTCCCTCTTCCGCAAGAAATTCCCTCAATGTAGCCATTTACACTATTCGCAAGAACCTGGCCAAAACTTTTAAGGGCCAGGAAATCATTTTGTATGAAAACGATAATTACTGCATCAATCCGGAAATGGAAATTCTGACAGACGTCGAGCAATTCAAGTATTTTTGTCTTTCGTGACTTGATAGATTTATTTCGGGCTGACGCAATCTTACGTTACTTGGGAAATTTATTGGGAGTGACGTAATGACAGCGCACTCATGGGGTGTTACGTATTGACGGTGCATACATGGGTGTTACATAATAATTTTAAGAGATTTTTTTTCTTCAGGATTTAATTTCCTTTCAAGGTGTTTTTTTTCTTTCGATGTGTTTTCTTTTCTTCAAGATTTGAGTATCTTTCCTTGATAACTCAAATTAACAATTGATAATAACTGACCGGATCTCCATTCTTTTATATCCAATATTTTGGCCTTCAAACGTATCCATTACAAGAGGCCTTATGCAAGATACCGAGTAAATGGCCATAGTATCCATAGACCCATTTCACCGAGAAATAACAGCTGGTAAATGTTTTCTTGAAATATTCTTATCGCCGGAAGTTGGGATAACGCTATGTGTCTCCTAGAAACGGTGGGAACCGCTAACTGGGCACTCGCTTGGTGAAACGAGGGGCGTGCCTGTGCGCGGTCCAAGGCATAAGGGTGGACTTCTTCGCTCAGCAGGGTATTCAGTGTGCCCAGCACCTCTTCTATATGAGTATGCTTGGCGTGGAACTGATCGCGGATGTTGAGGACCGATTCACCACTGGCTTGCAGGCGGGCAATGGGGTCTCGAAGCAATACGGCTAACGAGTCGGGTGCCTGGTCGGTGGTATTCTTCAGGCACATTCCACCAGGTGTTGTTCATGCCCAGTGGTTCGAAGATGCGCTCCTGCACAAACTGATCGAATGGCATGCCGGATTCAATTTCCACGATGCGGGCCACCACATCCAGTCCGGTTGCAGCACTATACTGCCAGCGTGAACCCGGCTGAAAGTCGAGAATATAGTTGCCGTATTCCGGCGCATTGGTAGCGAGGGTCCTGCCAGGTCCCCGGTCAGTGAGAACATCTGAGACATAAGATTCTTCTATATACCTTATTATATACTAAAATATATTATAGATAATATTTTAATTAATAATATTTTAATTTGTAATTTAATTATTAGAAAGACATGATTGTAAATTGTAGCATGAAATGTCGTGAATAAATCCATGACTTGTGGACTTTATAACATTTAAATCACTGTTGAAAGAGGTTTTTTGTATGTTTTAAGACATTCATAAATTATAATTTTGGAAATATTGGGCCAAGTACTTTCCTACCTAATGCAACACAACAAAAGATCCCGGTCATCCGTTGAAAGGGGGTCGTGAATGGCGAATCAAATTCACCAGAAGACTTATTGGCCCTTCTCGAAGTAGGGAAAGATCAGGTGTTTATGGTACGTGTAGGCGATGAAATCAGCTACGACCCAACACAACCATCATCTGCCATAAAGATTGTTACTATCAACCGCCTAAGTGTTACAGTGCTGATTTTTACTAATTTATATTTTTATTTATTACATTTTTTCAATTACTAATTTATGTTAAATTTTGTGAACGTTGTGACTACTGGCATTACAGAATCATATTTTGCTATATACATTTGGGTACAGTAATTTTAACTTAGCTAAGTATCGCTGAAAATTATCGTACATCATATGAATACTGCATGAATTTTGGTTGCACCTCTAGCTGCATGAATTTTGGTTGCACCTCTTTTTAGTCCATACAAAATTGGCATAACTGCAATAGGTGCACGGAAATAAAAAAACTGGATCTTTGGTGCTAAAATCAACCCAAATCACTAACATAATTATATCATGGGCAGGCACGGAAAAAGTTCTAAAGCTACCAGTAGCAGAAATCGACAAAATTCCAAAAGCTGCGAAACCTGCCAACAAATTTCACTCGAAACTTATGACTGTTCTAAAATCGTTTGAGTTGGTTTCACTTACGCAACTCTTCAAACAGTTGAATGATCCCGCTCAAATGCCTGATGCCGCGCGACAGGTCACCAACTTACCGGATTTTGCGCAACTGATAGCCGACTTAAAAAAACAACATCAAAACGACTTAGCCACCACCTTGCAAACGAAAATGCAAACTTTACGTAAGTTGGTAGACACAACACCCGGTTTGCAAATTGCGTATGGACGCGTGTTGGAACAAGTGCCTGATGATCCTCCTTTGTAGGTAACTGGTGCAGTCTATATATAGCCTATTGTATTTGATGTTCATGATCGACGCAAACAATAGGGTGATGAAGACCTTATGTCCTTCTCTTGCTCTTTATTTTGACTGTCATATCTCTGTTCATTTACCTTAGATAAAGATTGGTAGCTGTAATGTTTTACCTGCTAATTCGAATGCAATAACCATCAATTTCTCTCACATTTTCAGTGAACTTTTTGCCGTCAATGCCCGATTGCTTCAAAAAATAATAATAAGAATTTAGAAATAAACAACAAAATAAGAATATTTAATAAACAATACCACAATAACAAGAATAAAGAAATAAACAACAAACCTTACTTCACAAGGAGATGGAAAAGGCCTTTTCTCCTTCCACTTCCTGTGTGTGGGCAGTGCTCTCCTCTCTCCTCCAACTGGTGTTTGGCGGAGCAGTCGCTCGGGGACGTGACCGGGCACCCATTCCCTTGAGCATTTAGAGTGCATAGCATTATGATAGAAGCTAGTACTTGTGCCTAATTCATTTTCGTCTTTCTTTAGAATTAGACTTCGATTAAAAATCACAGAAGTGCCTTTGAATCGAGCATTCTTTACTGCAATAGTCGAAGCATTACTCTTCTCTAAATGTATATGGCCAAATTTGGGCCCTCCCTGAACTTTGACAATTGCTTGCTCATCCTGCTCCATAACTTTCTTCCTTTGCTTGTGTAGTAGCAACAGTTGTAGTAACAGTAGTACAGTGTGCTACTACTAGCAGTATGCTAACTTTGTAGTATGCAACAAAGGTGAAAATAGCACCTTTGATTTATTTTAACATCCCCTTCAACATAAAACAAAAGTTTCAACTTAATACCATCAATCGTTCCTGAAATATTGCTGATATGTCCTCTTGACAAACTATGTGGGCATTACCCAACATTACCCAAAATTTGGTGATCCTTTGCGCTGCATTTGAAAAGATGATTCGTATTCTAGACGAACTGCTTCTAAGACAGGGCTAAAATAGAAATTAGAATATTATAAATGAAACCTACGAGCACTTCTAAGAAATAATGTTTAAAGTCAATTTAGAACTTAATTACTTGATCAAAAACTGTTAACTGTCATAATTATTAAGACATTTTGTTAAAGGAGTAATATTAAATGAATAAAATCCTTTCTTAGCGTGTTGGAACTGCCGGTCAACTCGGGGTAAGTGACACTCATCGGGTCCGGCCGCAACTGGACGCTGTCACCAAGGGCCGCTGCTCCTGGATTCAGCTCAATGAAGTCGAACACGGTGATTGTCGTAGAATTCTCCGTATAGGTGATGCCAGAGCTTAGCGACAGATTGCCGTTGCCGGTCGTGAAGCCGCTCTGGAACACGTCCCCAATGTTGTTGTCGAAGTCGGTTTCCCAGACTGCATTACATTGGGATCAGGCAGTTCAACATGAAAATGCTGGAAGTGAAGGTAAACGAAGTAACCGGTGTGAATCAGAGTGAGTGTCCAGAGAACGTAGGAGCCTTGCTGCACAAATTTCCAGCTGGCAGCACCCAGGAATCGCTGGCTCCAGTTACTCGACGTCAATGCGAGCTTAAGACCATAGAAAACGGCAAGAATGCCAATGAAGTTGGATAGGCCGAATCCATGTTTGGTGGATCGTTTGGGTGCTGGGCAGATGTTGATTGGCGGGCTTATCGGGATGTTGCTCGGTGCGCTGGCGTTAGTCATGCTGCCGAGCTTATGGGGTGTCGCTGGTTATATCTTGGCGCTGGCCATTTTGACGCCTGGTTATCAACTGTTCCAAGCGGCCAATAACACAGTGACGATGATTGATGTATCAGTGCAGCAACGGGGACAGGTCTCTGGCTTGTTGGGGTTGGCGCGCTGAAGCTCGCTCGAAGATCGGACGGACACCCCGAAGCTTGATGTTCCAGGCTCATTTGCTTGTGCACCATGGCAACCATCGAGTCCACCTGCACGCTTCAGGCACCCGTAGACGATGTATGGGGTCTTGTACGCCGCGTGGCCCTCGCGCAGCTGCTCCCATCCACCGTGACGGGAAGCCAGGTGGGGAACTCGAGGCGGGCACCTGTCGCTGTTGGCGCCACGCGCGAGCTTCTGTCTATGTCTTATGCTCCGGCCAATATGTCATCGAAAACCGATTAGCGCGTCGAATGATTTGTTTGTTATTGTGCTGGTGATGGTTATGCAGAAGGGAATTATTCGAACTGATAGAGTGTCCGTCTAGTCTCTGAATGAACATTGAACAAGATTAAAAACGAATAATTCATCGAGTTTGATAAGTTCACTAACGATGATCATAACATTCGATTTTATTCCTCAGGGATAATGCAAGCGGTGCCTGGCGCTCGACGCAGAAAAAGGACCGGCTTGCGTCACAATGCACTGCACCGTCGTTCTGCGCGGCAGGTGAGCGTTCTGCGGCGATCCACGTTCGGAGCTCGTCCCGTCACGGAGGGAAACGTCGACATCTCATCGATCCTTTGCAATTGGTCGTTTGGCTGCAGGAACGCCACTGGAACGCCACTGGCACCGCAATGCATTCATGAGTCATGACAGGCATTTCGGCCTCCAGGTGCAACAACTGCGCGATCATTGCGTTGGCAACCCCGGCGTCGATACCGGTGCCGAGATAGACGATGCGTTCGCTCAGCAGATGCGAATAGACGTCGACGACACGTTCACCGCGTGAATCTCGGGTGACGACGTTGGGAATCGTGTACGTGCTCATCTGGCCATCTCCATTCCGAACGACACTCGGCGCGCAGGCATGACCTGATCGAACGAGTCGACTATTTGATCCCATTCACGAAAGTTGGAAGAGTGGTCGCAGTGTGGCTTGGAAACGCATTCACAACCTGCCCGAATTTGTTTACTTCAACCACGCGGCACACGTGAATTCCGGTGTCAGCTGCGTTTCGTGCCACGGTCGCATCGATCAGATGGAAGTGGTTTATCAACACGAGCAATTGTCGATGGCATGGTGCATCACCTGTCACCGAAATCCAAACGAACACCTTCGCCCGGTTGAGCGCCCTATTTCCATAGTCTGGTTGGAAAAACCATACTGCCCAATGTGCTAACGCATATACCGCTTTTGCTAAACCTAGGGCTTTTCTTTTTACTAGGCACTTTTGTCGCCGGCTTCTATCCAGCGCTGGTTCTTTCCTCTTTCCAGCCGATCGGCGTATTAAAAGGAACTTTCAGTCGTTCAAAACAAGGCGTGCTTTTAAGAAAAGTATTAGTCGTCGTCCAGTTTGCCGCTTGGGTTTGAGTCCGGGGTGTTGAGTCCGGGGTGTTGAGTCCGGGGTGTTGAGTCCGGGGTGTTGAGCACGGGCTTCTTATCATGAGTACGGTAGGTCATGGATTTGACATTGTTGTTGATGATTGCTATCCTATTGTTTTTATGCATAATATGGCCAATATCGTTTTTCTTATTATTAATTTATGATTGTTATTATTATGGAATGGCGAGTGCTACCCCCCCCCCATTCCCCCTTGATTAATAGAAAAGAGCCTTGAGGGAGAGAGGATGTATAATTTAATCTCTGATCTTTCTTCGTTTGCATTAAGCCTGCATATAGGTTGCTCTAGAATAATATCTCCCTTCTTATTTCAAAAACAATTCTTTGCATCATCAAAGATGTATCAGTCGTATATTTAAAGGTACCAATGGTGAAGAAGTATCTTGAGCGCCGTCAGGGAATTCCCACGTTCAATTGGGAATTGGGTTTTTCGTGGACTCGACCAATTGCGGCAAGGTGTCGGCATGAATCACAAATTCTTGATCGACCCGCGGGAGTCGGACCGTGTAGCGGGAGCCGACCGGGACGGTGCCGGGGATTTGCAGCGAGATGGGCTGGATCGGTTCCATCAGCGGCGCGAGTCCCCAGCCGTGATAGCGAACTTCGGTGAGTTTACCCGGAGCGAATCGTTGGGGGTGCGTGCAGGCGACGTAGGGACCGGAGGGATGAGTCGGCAATTGACGAGGTTTTGGCGTCCGAGATGTCTTGATTGCAGGGCCACTTTTCTGCACTGATTTTGAACGTTCGCCACGTACCTTCGCGGGCCCTGTTCCAGGCCTGCGAGCGTGCTTTGAGCTGGCGGTCTGATCCGACCAAACCAGGGCGGCGAGTCAACCTCAGAACAAAAACCCCGAAAATCGTGGGCTTTTTTGCCCGAAGCCGGGTTGCAACGATTGCGGGTTCTCTGTTCTTAAGGAAAGCGAAAGGGCGCGTTTTCCCTTTCATTCCCATATTTTGCTTGGCTTCTCGTCAACGTTGCTCGTTTCTAAACACCAACTGGGATCTAATATACTAACTTTCGTTAGAGCAAATATCCAAGACTAAATACTGGCCTGATATTTGAGGCGTAAAGGTCAGAAGTCACTTCCGTGGCTACTCTCATTAATAAAGGAGCCTTCGGTTCTAACAATGCATTAAAGCTGAAAAGGAACTGAAATTATTCTGTATCTGTAGGGGTTGCCTTCCTCCTCAATATCTTCTTCTTTATGCTAAATTTTGACTATTTGTCCCATTTTTTATAAGGACGACTCCTGAAACACATTGCCTCACTCTTTGTTTTTCATTGAATCATTTTCTTGAAAATAATTTTGAACTTCAATCCCGTTCATTTTATAATTGACACATTTTTAATACACATTAATTGGTACAAAGCTTCTAAGGAAGTCTATTGTCAATAGGCTAGGAGGTTGCATTCAAATACCATTAGAATCTATTGCAACTCCATTACTTGTGCCAATATAATAGTTTACCTCTAGAGCATTGCCTCCACATTGCAAAACCACGTGAAACTTGCACAAGTTTCATCTAGCTTTTATGTGTGTATGATATTCTTTATTTTATTCGCAATCTCTTGTTGCTTTAGAATTGTACTTGAAGATTTTCTCTTCCCGCACTGATGTCCGGCCGGCCCTTTTAACTGTATAAGCCAATCTTCCTTAATCCGCCAGGGCGCAAGATCTTTGCCAAAACGCTCCAACCCTTAATTGGGTCTGCCATATGATGAAGGACTCCACCACATTCGATGACATCGAATTGTCGATCCAATTTTTCAAGCTCGAGTATATCGCCTTGAATATAGTCGATATTGCTGACGTTCATTTCGCGACTTTTGCGTTTTATTGGTTTTAGCCTAAAAATTGATCTCTCTCCAGAAGTAACGCTGACGAGAATTCTTAAGAACACTTCACAGTTTCGAAAACCAATTGTTCATTTTGATGGCAGTGCGGGTTCCTTCAAATGCAGGGCCCGATTGGGTCCAATCGTTCCAATCGCCCTTTTTCCGGCCCTGCCTGTAGGGAAATGTATCAATATACTGCGCTGTGCAAAACAGTGTACCTACACTACCTTGTATTTTGATGAAAACTGCAGCGATTTTGTGGATTTTTTTTTTCAAGCGGATATTTTTTTTTTTGATAATTTTTGCGGAAAATACAAACATGAATTCGTTGAATTTTTCAGTTTATGCTGTAAAAAGTGTCCTGGAATCAAGTGGATAGTGAATTATTAAAAATCGACAGCATTTAAACTAATTATATTTTTGAGATTTCGTTGCAATTCGCACGATTTTGATAATTATTTTGCCTCTGTTCTGGCCAGTCTTGTTTGTTTTCTTTTCATTGAATTTGTGCTTTTTTTTAGTCTCAGGTAGGCTTGCCATGCAAAAAGTGGGGTAGCAAAGTAGCAATACTAGTTTGCAGTTTTGAAATTTGCTGGCATATTTTGTCCAAAAAAAGACATTTTTATTTATGAAAATAACTTTGCTCTCAGAAAAGCAGTCAAAACATATGTTGTGCTCTGCCATGCAAAAAGTGGGGTATACTTTTGGATGGACGATCATGGAACAACAGAAATGAAGAAGTGGGTGGATATTGGATTGGACCAACTATTATCGTACATACATCAGACACGGACCCAACGATGCGAGAAGAAGTTTTCGGTCCGGTTCTGTCCGTTTATGTTTGTTCTGACTGGGCGGAGGCGATCCGAATCGAGAACAGCAATCCCTTTGGGAATGCCGCCAGTATCTATACCACAGTAGGAGGGAATGCTGACCTTGATCACGTCAGCGCCAAAATCACCGAGCATCTGGGTCGCGCACGGTCCCATCATGACCTGCGTGAAATCAATTACGCGAACTCCGCTAAGTGGCATGATTTCATTAGACATATTGGTTTTCCTATTCTGCTGCCACTTGGGGTTCGACCAATGCGTTGGCTGAAGGCACGTCTCCGGGGTCGGCGCCTTGTGCGCGCATCTGTTTCTGGATTTCCCGGTAGTCGACATGTTAAAATGCGGTTTTGTTTTTATTTTTTGTTCACTGCTTTGTCGAAATTAAAACCCGTTTTATCTTACTTAATTTTTCCTAAAACATTATACTTTACTATAAAAAAATTATTTAATTTTAAATTTATGGGGTGAGCTAAATTAGTCGAGAAAAGGGTTTTGGTCCAAGTTCTGTCGTTATGTGGTAGTCTCTTTACTTGCGTTTTTGTGTGTGTTTTTTAAACTAATTTGAATGTTTTTCAAAGAAAAGTTAAGAGATCCATTAAATCAAAAATGAGCAGAAATAAGTTGAAATAATCTTCCAAGCTTAAAACTACCATAAATGACCATCAATAAATAAATAAAACCAAAAACAGATAGACATTCCAATAAATAAGTGAGTCAGACTCAAATCGAGCAAAAATTGACTTGAGTAGCGATGAAAACCCCCCATGCCTGCTCAAGACTAGTATGTAATTTGCACTTTACGATTAGAAATACTTTCAAAATTGGTTTAAAATTGTCGGAAAAAAATTTTTCCTACTTTGTCAGCCTGTTCAGATTCTTCTTAAAGAAAAGGTCCAAGAGGCATAGACATCATTATTATGGCTCGGTGAATGAATAGATCTGAAGCTAATGAATCTAACAATATAGGCATCTTGTCCTGTTCGCGCAATATGTTGATGCAGGCTTGTCGCAAAATCACTTAATTAGAGCGATCATTTTTCTTACTTTATCTATTAGCTGCAAGCCTTTAGGCATTAACTCTTTGAGCACCTTCCTCGGCTGTTTATTCTGCTATTGTAGGATTTATACTAAAATTTATCTTTGAATTAACTCTTTGAGCAGTTTCCTTGGCTGTTTCTTCTGTCATTGTTATAATGAAATTTATCTTTGAATCGCATTCTTATATACTTATAATGACGTCATATACAAAGCCTTTGACGTTATATGCAATCAAGCGACAGCTGATCCTGGACACCGCCGCTCGCAGCAGCACGAGCCGCGCGGCCGCGGGCCTTCGTTGAACTAAAAGGATCAGTCTTCGATGGCTTCGCCGCGTTTGGGTCCGCGTCCGGCGCGACATTCAACGCCCGCACCTCCTGTAGCTCCAGCTTCAGCTTTTCTACAGTCTCGCGGGTTTCGGACATTTGCCGATCCCGCCGCAGTCTATCCTCGTCCGGATACGGGTTTAATTCATTTCTCCAAAATACAGTTTAATTTGCCAATTGTTCTTTTTATGACCTTTTACGATTCTACGTGAAATGTTAGGGTAGACAAAGACAGGGTAGACAAGGACAGGGATGAGGTTCTGTCACCAAAATAGAGCAAAATGAAACTACGGGGAATCGAGGAATCAAGGGGCAATACGTTGAGAGATCCAGGGGTAAGGATGGAGAAGGTGGAGGAAAAGAGGAAGGAAAGCGCAGTTTATTTCAAGAAAGAATAAGCTAATTATAAACGAATGCGAAAGAAAAACTTGTTTACTCAGATCAATCAAAGCGAACTTCTTGAGTGTATTCTGGATAATACATAAGTACCAAATAATTCTCAGGTACTGGAACTTTTCAGAAAAAAATACACCAACCTTTTCCTAGTATTACATATCTTGACGTAGTCCATTAAATCTGCGATATAAAACGATATTTACTTTTTCCTCGCCATGGTCAAAGCGCTTGGAGAGCGCGGCGGGGTTATTCAGATCAACTTCGGCTCCGGCTTTCTCACCACCAAATCCAGAGCCTGGTCCACCACCCGCACCCAGGCGGCCACCACCTACGCTCAGGCCAATGAGCTGGAAGCCGGGGATCCCGCCCTGATGGAATTTGTCAGTGAATACCGCAACACCAACCCCTACCCCTTTGCAGACCTTGACGATGTGCTGGACCACATTACAGAGACGACAGTAGTCATCTATGATTATGAAATATGGATGATCAAGAAGATGGAGGAGGATTTGTTAGATGTTTTCCAGAAGAATTGTCTATGTGTAGCTTTGGGTACCTGTTTGACTGAATGCATGTCAAACAACAAGTTGCACAAAAATTTTGGTTCTATCCCACTTTCTAGGGTTCTCAAGAGAGAAAGATTGATATGGCCCAGATACATTTTGTGGATGACAGATTATATAAAAAGTGCTGCAACCTCGGGTGCAACTAAAGGCGAAGCAGGGAAACATTATATGAACCAGCGTTAACTTTGCGATTCAACGTAAAATAATATAAAAAAGAATGTTAAACATAATTGGTTATTGATCGAAGTGGTTGCAAGAATTTTATTTTGTTTTTTTTTTTGAAAATATTTGAATAAAGAAATTTGTCGTTTGAAGTTGTTTTACGTCATAAAAGAAAGCATGTAAGTTTCCAATGAGCTAGGACTTCGAGCTAGAAAAGTTCGTTTCTTAGCTGTGGGCAATCCTTAGCCCTATGCCTTTTCTTCCCACAGTTATTACAGCTTTGGTAATTTTTCTGTGACGGGGAGGTGCAAGCGGCTGTATTTTGCGCATCTTTTTTCACTGTCTTAAGCTTCTCTTCGTGATTTAGAGTTTCTCGAGATTTGTTTTCTTTCCGTAGCCAATTCTTCGAAATTAGATTTATGACGAACAAATAAACGTTCAAATGGGGATAAGTCTATTCATTAGACAGTGACAACAAATACAAAAGTCTGGATATCTCGATCACATGTACAATGATCATACTTATGTTAAGGGCTGTCACTTCTTTCTATTCTCTGGCCTTTTTGCCAAAGTTTTGATAGTGCTTTCCTGAAAGCATTATATAGTACGATATAAAAAGAAATCAAGAAACTTTAACTTATTGTTCTTCTGCTGCGAGGGAAGACCTGGCCATTATGGGTTGGTCCGTTGCGTCATTCTTGTAATGAGCCTCGATAAATACGGTCGTTCCCGTATAGGACAACACGCCTGGATCAAGCAGTGAACCTGTACCGGGTTCCCGAAAAACGTGTACCCCGTAATGGGCCGCGGAGTGAGGGTTTTTTGCTTCTTGATCTACCCACAACGCACGGGCTTGTTGGTTTCCTGCTTGCGCTGCTTGCCGTGTTCGGCGTCTTGCCGGGGCAGCATCGCTTCGGCAATTTGCCACAAAAGATTCGTGGTTGCCGAATCACCCGTCGTTCCTTGAACACTCGCCCAGCGACTGAAGACACGCTGTGTGTTGCCTTCCAGAATCGGCAGTCTTTGGTGATGAGAAATCGAAAGGATGGCACCCGCGGTATAACGTCCGATCCCGGGCAACGCGATCACATCGTCAAACGAATCGGGAAACACACCGCCGTGCTAGTCAAGAAGATGGATGAAGCTCTTATTTTTTCTAAACGAATTAAGACTGCACATTCTCTTCTTTTTATTCCTTGAAGAAAAGCTTGGTTTGACCTGGGTTTGTGTCCCCACTGTTTAATTAAAAAATAGCAGTGTAGGCAAAACAGGGTTCGCCTTGGGTAAGTTTAACCTAGGGCAAAACTAGGTTAGTTTGGACAGTGTGGACAGGGCTTAAGACAGTTAAGCATGTCACTAATAGAAATTTTTTCTTCAATTTGAAACGACTGATTCTACAGTAAGTTAATTATTTTTGCAAGAAAGTGCCCGAAAAATGCCATATGTGCGATAATGCCTGCTAGAGCGTGCCGTGTTTCAGACATTTGGTTTCACAGAATGGGAACTACCATGGAATGTTGCAATTTAGCAAAAAAAATCCATTTCCACTGTTCAAATAAAAACAATGGTCATTTTTAGTTTAATTTTTTTGATTATTTGACTTTCTTATTAATAGCTTTCTATTAAAGAATGCTTGCCTCACGATGGAATTCCCGAAGGTTCCAGGAAATGAAAATATGCCAAGCCAAAGCAAAGTAATAATCCGAGATTTTCTTATCAACAATAACAAAAATATGGGGGGAGGAGGTAAAAAAATATAATATAGCTTATTTTTAACGTAAGATACACAAATCGGCCATTTTTATCGCTTCCTCAGTCAATTACGATGGCGCCGCGGAGCCGTACGCTCCGCCCATCAACATCACCCTACGGTCAGTACGACTGTACACCCACCAAACACTTGACCCGGAGCAACTGGCGTTGCGTGGTGTGTATTTAGTGGTACGATCAGTATATTTATATTTTATATTGTATGATATTATTATTATTATTATTATTATTATTTATTATATTCTTCACAGAATGCGGAAACGAATGCAAGGATCACTTCACGGAGGGAAGGATTCAAAATATTTATTAGGTCATAAAAATATTTTGAATCCTTCCAAATCTGTAGGTCCCAATAGTATACCTATAAAATTACTTAAAATTATTTGACACTCGGTTTCTCCAATTCTTGCTCTTCTTGTGAATCAGTCTTTCCAGTCTGGTATTTTTCCTGATAAAATGAAAATTGCTAAGGTGATATCTCTTTTTAAAAAAGGAAATCCTGAACTACCATCAAACCATAGGACCTGTCCTAGTAGTAACAGTATAGTAGAATAGGCCTAAAGAAAAAAGGCCGTAGTATTTCATTGCAAAAAAAGTTATCCACACGGTCACCTGTTATCAGATTCTGAACTGTTCAGTGAATCACATTCGTCGGAATACATTTTTTTTCGAAAATTCACAAACGTCCTGGCGCCCAAATTCGTACACAAAAATTATCGCTCAAAGGCGCTCGTCCTGCATGAAGAAGTGACCATCTTCAAGTCGATGCTTTCTTTCCATGCCCATTTGGAACTTTCTTTGAAGAAAAACTTTTTGCTTCCTTGCAATGACAATTATATAAAAAGTTCCGGAGGGATAAAAGTTAATAAAAATACATTTTTCTTTGAGATTCAACACAATACATGCTTTGCTTCAATTTTCTGGCAGAGAAGCACCATGTTTTTGAAGTTCACATGGGAATGAACATGAATCTGATTGAAGGCCTTTTTAGCAAAGCTTCCATTGGTGGTAAGTTTGAAGCTGTGCTTACAGCTATATTTACTTTTGTAATCCTGTAAAGATGTTGCTGGCAGATGAAATTGTTCTGGAGCTACGAGCGACGAGACGTCTAGACGACACGACCATCTTTTTATCTTGCGTCACGGCTGGCAACAAAAGATGGTAAGCCTACCCTACTACCCTAGAGGTGGCAGAATGAAAGCGAGAATCCTGAAAATATCTTTGCGCAAAATGTTCGATTCTTTGAAAAACGTATTTTGACGATGGATGCAGAAGAACCGGAACGTTTTATTACATCGGAGAAAAAGAACGTTCTTGTGGATTTGTTTGTAAAATGGCGTATTGTTGATGTAAAGCAGTATTTCATCAGTGTTAAGGGCGATGAAAGTCTGGCGCAGATCCGTTTAGCTCAGACCATTAATGCGAGCATGCGTGACGAATTTGGTAATCGTACCGTGTAGTCCACTTCATTACCTATCCACCGAAATACTCCCCTCTGCACGCCGGACATTGACGTCATGAGTCTAGGCCATATGACGTAAGTCCCGACAACTTCCTCTACTGTCTCTGCGCCGGGAGTGGGGAAGGGCAGTGGGGACTCAGGAAATATGGTCGTATCCACGCGATGGTATAATAAGTATATCCAAAACAACATGATTCAAAATATAAAATTCAAGAGATGTGCAACGCAGGGAGTTTTTTAGATATTTCTTAGGCCAATATTTATTTTTATTAATGACATTCTAATATCATGGAAAAGAACGACTATTAAATGTCTTGCTGTTTATGCCTAGAGGGGAAGCCAATAACGCAGGGATATTTAAGAATTTTTATAGTTCAGAGTAATATTTTCTTAATGAGATTCCAATATCATGGGGAAAAACAGTTGGTCCTTCAAATTGGCGTTTATTTTCATAAATTCGTTGCGTCGGCGTTTTCCGCAAGGAAGCGATTGCCAATGGCTACTTCCTCCTCAAGTGGTTGACGCTGGCCTATGTCCTTGAATCAATGATGATCGCCTACATCCCGGCTGAGTCGATCGCCCACCTGCTTGGCGGAGAAGGTCTGTTCCCGATTGTCCTGAGCGCTCTGATCGGCGCGCCAGCCTATCTCAACTCGTACGCGGCACCACCGCTGGTCGCCGGCCTGATGGAACAAGGGTTGGTTTATTCGCTTTAGCTCATGGAATGGTGAGTTCTGAAGCTCGATCAAAATCAAGCAAATTCATCGAATTAATCCTCGAAAATGCCGTTCTATTAATCTTAGGTTTAATTCGATTGATTGCTATCAAATATTTCTCCTATGCTGAACATGTTAGTGAATATGGTATTCATTGGAATTTCTTTTTAACATTATGTTCGATGAAATTAATCGGGAATAGTTTATTACATTTGAGGCAAGCCCAGGCCTGCTTCAGCCCGAAAACAAGAAACTCAACTCCTGCTCCATATAATCCGCTAGAGGGCAATTGGCGAAGCAGGCGATTGGCCTGTTCATCTATGAATTTTTCGACAAGGGTGGGGGACTTCATGAGGTTGACGGATTGTTTGATATCAAAGGCTGAACCTTCACCCGTCAAAAAGGTCAAAACACGAAGCGGATTTGGTAATTCAGTGTCGGTTTTGTGTCGGCCTAGGCCCGCACTCAATGCCGGAGCGCGGCCGGCAAGGTCCGAACAAACTTCGAAAGCGCCGGGAATTCCTGGCGGTCCAGCGTGGTGAAAAACGCCGCGGCAGGCTGTTTTTGCTTGAGATTTTGGATCGGGGCGACAGTGGGCCTGCCCGCTTTGGAACTACGGTGACCAAGAAGCAGGGTAATGCTGTGAAGCGCAATCGCATCCGGCGGCGTATTCGAGAGGCAGTTCACCGCTTGTTCCAGATGCGAGAGCGCCGCTGCGGCATCGTCTCGGCCTTCCAACTGAATTCGCCCGGCAAGATGCAGGACCTCACCGGGGGGCGACGCTGACTTCAGAGATTCCTCGAGGGAAGCCAGTGCGTGGCTGGCCCCCGCAGTTGCCCACAGTTTGGTTGCAACCGAGACCGGTGCTTGATGGATGTCGATTTCTTCCGACTGATCTGCGTTCATGATCGGTGTCTCGGTGTTCTTGAGCTGCGAATTGGCCAGCGGAATCGAGATCGCCGCCGGCGCCATACGCTTTTCAACGGGGGCTTCGAAGTCGGTATCGCCGAGCGGGATTTGGGCTGCAAAGCACAGCTCGCCCCAGTTGCGGATGACGTGATTCATACCGTGGCGCACTTCCACGACCTGCTGATTGTCGGGGCAGATGTATTCGTAGGATGGCATCGTCTGCGCTTCCGCTGTTTCCCGTTGCATCCAATTTAGTCACCAAAGCATCAAGTTGATTCGGATCAAGTGTTGGAACAAGTAATCGAATTGCCTTTTTCATATCAGTTCGAGATAAAACCCCTTTATTTCCATGATCAAGTCTTCGAAATATTCTAGATACATCCATTGCACCCCCCCCAATCCTAGATGAATCTCTAATTGCTCTTCGAACAAGAATTTCTGCATCTTTTAAAGATTTATTTAATGGAAATAACCATTCAGGCAGGCGCCAGGCGCCAGCGCCTCAAGGACTGGAACCCCTATGGGAATATATATTCAGACATATTGGAATACTCGGCTCAAGGAGAAATCTTCATTGTTGGGGACTTTAATGGCCGCACAGGCTGCCAACAAGCCAGGGCTTATGAAGACTTGGCTGATGCACGCCTGGACGAGCTTGAAGACCCTACTTATGATCGAGTTTCTGATGATATAGCATTAAATGTGATGGGCGTGATCGCCGGCGCGACGCGGGATGCGGCGGAATCGGGGCCCTGGCGCGGCCTTGTTTCGGCCAGAATTTGGCGGCAAGCTCGCGGTTTCGGGCCCGGCGCCAATCCGGCGATAAACCAACGGCGCGGCGGCGGCCCGGGAGGGAGGGAAACGTGACGTTTCGCCTGGGATTTCATCGACGCCTGCTTTCAGCCTGTGCCGTGCGGGTCCTGGTCGGCTGCGGGACGCTGCCGTTCAGAACCATCATTGAAGATTTTATTTTGATCTGGGGTCATAACATAATCGCTCATATCACCAACTTCAACAAAATGATGGGACACTTCGCTCTATAGACGCACACCCCCTCTCCGACTCAATGTTGGTGAAGTTGATGTTGTCAGTGGTCCCAACATTGAGTTAGGGGGGAGGGGGGTCCAATTGCCCAAATATGTTGTAATGGGACCGGGTTTTTAAGGTAAAACATACTTTAAAAGGCATTCAAGCCACAACAAAAAAAAATTATTTCAAACTATAATTGGCAACATTCTTTTTGTAAAGTGAATTTGAAGTGAGTAGTATCTTTCTTCTTTGAGTGATTGCAACTGAATTTGAATCAGCCATCTGTTGCTGATGCACGTAGTATCGAATCGTGTAGAAGCAGGTTGGTACAATCATCGTTTTATCCCAAACAAGTCATTATCTAAAATGGCTTATAATAACATAGGTCAAGAGGCAAGTGCCGGAGACACGGTGTGGGTCAGAGTATTCAACGGCAATGGTAATGAGCTTATTCAAGAGCGATTCGATGTCACGACAGCCAATGAAACACACTGGCAAAGCCAGTTTGCTTTAAATATCAGCACACAATTTGCTGATATTGTGCGCATCGGTGTGAAAGACAGCTCAGGTAATATTGAGTTTAACTCTGAGGCGGTTTCGAGTAACCAAGTCTTTTTTCTGCAAAAACCACGGAAAGGAAAGCTTAATCATCAGCAAAAGCTACATAGTGAAAAGCAAATATGTCAATAAAAATATTGCGTCTTACCCAGGATGGCAGTTATTGTATCATTTTCAATTACTTCTACAGTTCCTCTGCCAATCCAATATATGTTCTTGATCTCATCCCCATAATGTATGATGTAATCCCCCGGCGGGCAGTGCGTTGTTTTGAGTTTTAGAGATAACGTCCGGAACCGGTGGGGCTGAAACTGCGATGCCAGTCGGACGCGTTCCTCCACCAGCGTGTCGATGTCGCCCTCGCCATATTCTCCGCGTTCCGCATTGTGCCGGATGAAATCCGCGAAAGGCGTGCCTGGTTTGCCGAGCTCGGCGGGAAACTGCAGCAGGTCCAGGAAGGTTCGGTTGAAGGCCACGGCATTGAGGTCGGCATCGATCATGCTGATGCCCTGGTCGATGGATTCGAGCTAATTGTCCACTCGATGCGTTGTGCAAATCCACTGATACTCCGGCCATCCTCGTAAACCAATCGTGCGCCGCTCAGGTGAACAGGCTGGCTTAGCTGTGCAGAGGATAGCCAAATACTCGGCACACTTTCCGAGATAAATGGAATCGGATTCTCATGCCCCTCCCCATCGGGAAGAACTAGCATTCGGTACAGACGATCTTTTTCACGCTTCTTGAACCAAGACGTTTGAAGGCTTTGGTTTTCGTTCTTCACTACGATCGTTATCGCAATAGTCCTCGTTAAGACCTATCGACTGTTACGGATATTCAAAAAAGAAACAACGAATGAATCGAAAATTCTTCAAAATAAGTATCAGAGTTTATTTGTGCTTTGTTTTGTCCTGATACAAGTTATCATCGATGTTTCATGGCTTTCATATAATAAGATGAAAGTTATCAAAACTGTTTATAAAAACGATAGGACGTTTATTTGTGATCTTCCTAGTGAGCCTGAGTGACTTTTACATTTCGCTGCTGAATTTTTAGTGACCGATAATTAACTGGAACTTCTATATGAACATGAGTATGATGCAAATCTGTCTTCTTCACGTTACATTGTTCTTATAGTGTCAATGCCAAAAATATTTTCTACGATATTACAGTCTAAGAAAAAGTATTTCTGTGCTGTCGATGGTTAAAGTGGTATGCGTTTAAAGCATGGTGTCAAGGTTTTCAGTGCGCAAACGAATCGTCAAGGACGTACCGTCAACGACAGAACCGACAAAATCAGTCATTGCCGGGCTCAAGTTTGCGCCGTCACCCGTGCCGTCGCAGTTCGTGTCTAGCGCAGGTTCGGTGTTAGTGCCACCCTCGGCGGCAAAACAGATAGCATTGTCGTAGTTGTTGCCGCCGTCGTAGCTGAACTCGACGATAAATGCGGTGTCGCCATCCCACCTGGCGTGGTGGTGGAAGGGCGCTCCTCGGTCGACGAATCCCTTCTGACCGGTGAGCCTGTCCCCGTCGAAAAGACGTCCGGAGATGGCGTGACCGGCGGGACGCTAAACAAGACCGGCTCTTTCATCATGAAAGCCGAGCGCGTGGGCAGCGAAACCATGCTGTCCCAGATCGTGACCATGGTCGCCGAAGCCCAGCGAAGCCGGGCGCCCATTCAGAAGATGGTCGATATGGTGATGCCAGACTATACACAGATTTTTAAAATAACTTGCAATTTGACGAGTTTAGAAATAGACTAAAAATAAAAGCACTTAATTTGCACTAACTTAACACTTACTAACTTGCACTAACTCCCTAATGTTCGATGGTTACTTTACACCCAAATATAGTTAAGAGACATCTTAATTGAGAGATCTTATCAAAAAGATACCAAACAACTATGTTACTTTGTGAAAAAATTTCAAACGACTCACAACGAAAAAGAGCTCACTCGCCCTGCGATTGTTGAAAAACTTGCAAGCTACAGCTTACGCCTTTCAATTTGCGAAGGTAAATACCATCAAGTTAAGCGAATGCTTGCGGCTGTGGGTAATAAAGTTGTTGAATTACATCGTGAAAAAATAGCTGACATCACCCTTGATGAAAACCTTGCAAGCGGTGAATATCGTGCCCTAACAGAAGCCGAACTGAAGCTCTAAATAGGTGTGTCCATGATTTTTTTGGAGGGTGGACGCATTTTTTTTGGGGGGGGTTACGAAAACTTTGAGAAAAACCTCAAAAAATTTTCATTTTTTTACGAGTTGTAGTTAACTTTGGGGGAGGTTCAAACCCCCTAACGCTCAACACTGGACACGTTCTTGGTTGCGAAATTTTTCTTATCGGGGTGGAGTTATGTCATATGAGGATTTTACCCAGCTTATTAAGGTTGGAGCAGTCTTAGAGTATGGATGTCTACTCACTTTCAGGACATGAAGGAGTAACAAAAACTTGGGACGGACTTCAGCATGAGGTATGGCTTTCTTTCTAAAGCATCTTAATTTTTAGAGACCCGTCGTAAAGGTGGTTAGTGGAATCGTGTCTTTTTTTCGTGTCTGCTGCTGGGGCCGTTTAGACAATATTTTCAATACGTGACAAGTCTAAAGACTTGGACTGTCTTATGATGTACCAGAGGTTCCCCCCCAACTCCCCCAAAGAGAGCAGATCCGTTCTGGTTATGCCAATCCTGTATCTAGGACTTGTGCTTATTTTTCCACAAAGTTTCATCCTGATTTCTCCACTCTAAGCATTTTCCAAGAGTTTAGGTTCCACCCCTCAAAACACCCCCTTCACTGGATAAGGTTGAAATTTAATATAAGAGCTCTGAGACATGATATCTTTCTAAACATCAAATTTCCTTAAGATCCAATGTTGTTCAAGGAACCTTCCTCACGGTCAATGACGGTGGAGCCGTGATGTTTTCTGGACTCTGTAGCTTTAGTTATACAAGCTGTATAATTTTATAATTATTAGTTGCATAATTGTATTATTCTTAAGTTCGTTATTGTATAAAATATTATGGTAAGAGACCATCTTGATCCAGATACCACTACAACAATTTAACTAATGACCTCACTTTGGATACATTATTTTTGACCTCATATGGATGCTTCTGAGCTTTTGGAAGAGATGCCCAAATTTATATTTGCACAGAGACTGATATTATTTTGCAGCAATAATCAGGAAGTTGCCCCTCTGAACAACAGGTCTGCTTGATGCGGGTCTTCCTATTTGTACTTTTAAATGCTTTTGTTTCTTCTGTTTCACGTTTTAGGTTATTATTCCTGTGCGTAGGAAATATGTAGTTTTTTCTTTGCTTCAAGACTGCTTTCCTAATCGTCGGCGGGTCTAGGTCAGCCGTCGGCGTCCTGTGTGCGGCGCTGCCCGAGATGCAGCAGCAACAGCCGCAGCGCGTGATCGACCGTCGCTGCGCGCACCCGATGCCGACCGATCGCGCCGAATTCGACCGTCTCGGTCACCACCTCGGGCCCCGTGACCCCTGACACAATCGCAACACCGAAACAGACCCGGCCCTCGGGTTTGTGGTCAGATCCGCCGGGGCCCGCTATCCCTGAGGGATTGAGCGCTAATGAAATCATCAAGCGTAATTGTATTGTCGCAAAGAATAATCTGACCCTGCTTCAGGGCGTTCAGGCCAAAAAGCTGACTTATGTTAATAGTGAGGGAAAAGTAGTCGGGGTCGATGAACGTGAAAAGGCAGCACGGGTGCAGGCTGCGCAGAACCAGATATCATTGTATTGCAAGTAATATTGCTATTCCATCCTTTCCGGGTTGTGGCGCGGCTAGGGCACGGCAAGCGGTTGGTCATATTCAGCGATAACTCGGTTAGCAATTCCCTTTGGTGCACGGATTCCAACGGTCCCAAGATCTGCGGTCACAAGTGGATGAACCGCTTCTTCGTCCACAAGCGGTACAACCAATGTCAGTGGGCCAGGCCAAAACGTATTTGCAAGCTTCTCGGCGAGTTCATTAAAGTGGCCATACTCTTTTGCCATTTCCAGTCCAGATACATGACAAATTGATGATGTTGCAAGAGCTGACTTCGCCATATTGCTCGAATGCCTCTTTGAGGTCATCAACATGGGTGTCGTAGTTTAATTTTGCTACGAAGATGTTCATTTGAAAAAAAATTAAAAATTTAAAAAAACTGAGAAAACCCTGTTATGCAATGAAATAAGAATCGAATAAGAGAATGAATATTGGTAGGCTGGAAGATAAATACGAGTTAATACAAAACGAATGCTTACTTACAGGTCACGAGAGCCGGATCGACGCGGATTCGTCGAAGTTCTCCCTCTGACGCTTGCGTCGGGGTGCCGCTCTGAGTCAGATTGACGGCCCGAACCGACCCGAAGAAGGAGAATCGATGAGCTCACCGCCTGCGAAGAAGAAGAAGGGCCGCGCCGGGCCTCTGCTGGGGCTGGCCGCCGTTGCCGCGGCCATCGCCCTGTTGTTCGGAGACTTCGGTCTCGGATTTGGGGGCAGTGCCCAGAACTCGCAAAACCTCTATCTAGGATGCTTGAATCATCAGCATAATCTAAACCCAGAAGAGTTTTTCCTCCCCGTTTGATACCGTGGTCTCCCATTGCCTTTCCTCTGCTCCTTAAGACAAAATCCATCAAAATGATCCATATAAAGGGGGATAGAACCCAATCCTGCTTAACTCCTTATTTAATACAAAACCAGCTGCTAACCTCATTTCTTATATTAACCGTAGCAGTAGTTTGATTTTTATGTTTTAGACTTTAATTTTCTTTGTTAAAGGGAATCAACAAGGCTAGGCAAGTGCATTTTAAGAATAGCCTGTTCAATCACTTTGAATCTGAAAGCAAGTTAGTCACGGCAATGATTCTCTGCACTGCACAATAGAATCAGTTTATTGTCCATTTGGAAATAACAATAGTTTATTTACAAGAAGGTGCTGTTGGTGTGGTGTAATCCAGCTGACTCGTGGTGTCGATAATCAATTGGTTTATTAGGCAGTTTTCGCAGCTGCAGTAGGCAATAGAATATATATAAATATTAATGCCCTGTTAGCTGGGTTAAACATTTCTCTGAAGGGAACGAATAGCTGTCACTGAAGGAAGGGAACGGATAGCTGTCACTGAAGGTAGGATACAAATTGAAATGATTATATGTTGTGTTTTCTTACAATAAAGTTGGCACATTCTTACACCAAAAATGAAATGATTGGGCTTCTGTGCTTCTTTCTCGATGCATCTGAAAATACCTCTTTCTTGTCATATTCTCCAGTAGGGGCAGCAGTAATCTTTATCCAATGTTCTATGCATCCATCTAAATTGTGAAGGGCAGCGTATTTCATGGTGAGGAGGAAATTTTT
Organism: Alatinidae sp. Z8VKAUB7J3; assembly: GCA_010016025.2. Lineage (NCBI taxonomy): Eukaryota > Metazoa > Cnidaria > Cubozoa > Carybdeida > Alatinidae > Alatinidae sp. Z8VKAUB7J3. The sequence continues at coordinate 239,473,332 of JAAAKM020721499.1, forward strand.
TCATCGTAGCCATGATGCTCTAACACTTTAGTACGCAACCCAGATGTACGGCAATATGTTGCAACACCAATCAAATTTGAATTTCCCGATGTAAAATGGCCAGAAACGCCGTCTATGATTTTCTTTCTGAGTTTTGGTTGCATAAAAGATGAATACCAATTTTTGCATGGATCATTTTCTGGACGTGTACCAACAGCGTAACTGATATTGTAAAATGAAAGAGTTCCTTTCGATATAAAATCCTTATCAATGCGTTTCTGGCTGTGATATTGAAATTTCGAAGAATAACGATACCGGAGATTTTGGTTCTCTGCACCGATGAAGCTGGAGCCCAAATGAGTGATGGAGTGCTTGTATTGGGGAACGGTGCTGGGAAAGAAACAGGTCGTGGAATGACTGGAGGTACGATTTATGCCCGTGGAGAAGTCGAGTCATTTGCCTCCCATGTCAAGCCAATCCGCATGAAGGATGCCGACTCGATGCGTCTTAGTCTGTTGTTGGCCAGAGCAGGAGTCAAAGGCGGTGTTATCAAGGAATTCAAGGCGTATCGTTTAGCCATTTTGTTTCAAATAGACCGACGATTAGTTTACAAAAACCCCGGCGTCAAACTCCCCCTGGAAACCCTGAGGCAGGTAAAGAATACGGCATTAGACTTTACAGGTCCTGTCAGTGTTGCTGATCTCCATTTCTCGGCCCTTTAGCCTGGAAGTGCAATGGGGGGACTGGGGGCGAACCATCCTATGCTTTCGCACACCCTTCCTGCTTTCTCCAGGTACCCATTTAGTTCAATAACTGGGTTCATCCAAAGTTTTGAGTTGTAAATTTTCTTCTTTTATATTGTCTAAATGTAAGTTCAATTTTGAATGAAGGTGGCAAAATCTTCTTCGTCTTCTAATTGCAAAAGAAATAGTCGCTAAACTTACACATGTATACTTGATTGGTCACATCTCCCCATATATACGACGTATTTTTGACGTAATACCTTAAAATAGGTATTTTTTTTTCCTAAGATCACACTCGACGCGGGGATGACGAGGGGATCGACGATTCGATCGATCGCGTGCTCGACTACGTGATCGACTACGTGATCGAGAGCGGCCGCTCGAGGTGGCGATCGTAGAGACGGTCGCGATGTTCGAGCAGGATCGGGTCGAGGGCGGCGCGGGTCGCGTCGTCCATGTGCTCGAAGGCGACGCGCATCGGCTCGGGCATGGGGCAGTCCTCCGGCGGCAGCGGCCGGAACAGCGCCATGGATGTCGATAGTCGATTCCGTCTCCAAGGCCATGGTGCCGATCCATCGTGAAGGCTGGCCCTTCATTGCGATTGCTCTGGTGGCGACCCTCGTTATCGGCTGGTTCATCGATCCGCTGTTCTGGATCGGCCTCTTCCTCACAGGGTGGGTCTGTTATTTCTTCCGCGATCCCAAGCGTGTGACGCCTGTCGGCGAAGGGCTGGTGATTTCGCCGGCAGATGGTGTCGTCAGCCTGGGCCGAGACCGTGGACGCGACGCACATCGTGTTGTCGATCGGCGTGCAGGGCGATCTGCGGAAGTTCGGCGTGCCCGGGGACGACCAGCCCTGGGTCACCTACCAGCTGGACGACCCGAAGGCGTACGAAGACAAGCGCGTGATCGTGGTCGGCGTCGGCGACGCCGGCATCGAGAACGCGATCGCGCTCGCCGACAACGGCAACGAAGTCACGATCGTGAACCGACGCGACGTAGAGATTTTCCCTCACGACAACATTGTTTTGGATAAGTGTTAAATTCATGGAACTTTCGATTCCTCTATACTAGATCAAGATGGCTACTGACAGTCGTAATAATGCTTGGGCTTCCTTTGGATATTTAGGAAAGATGCTAATTTGAAAGTATTTCTTACAGAATTAGAGCAAGAGTATTGAATTAAATAACTAAAGAGAGATATAGAGATTTTCCCTCACGACAACATTGTTTTGATATACACAAGTATTGTATATTGATCTGGCAATCATCTGCACTTTTTACAGTGTTCTTCAAAGCCAGAAAACCGTAGCAGAGTCAAAATTGGCAATTGTGTAAAATTTAAGTAAATCAAAATTATATACGGCACCTGGAAAGAGCCACTTGCCAAGAAAACAAGCTTGAAGATTGGCCTTGGAATCAAAGGTTGATGCTTTTTCAAATGGGGAGATATTTTTGGGACACTTTTTCATGTCCCTCAACCCACGGGAGGAGTGGACAAAGGCGACCACGCAGGCGGAGCTGGTCGCCGCGATGCAGGCGACGGTGGACGACCTGCCAGGCCTCAACATCATCGCGACGCAGCCGATCGAGCTGCGCATGAACGAGATGGCTTCCGGTATCCGCTCGGATGTCGGGATCAAGATCTACGGCGACGACTTCGATGAGCTCGTGCGCATCAGTGACGACGTGCAGCGCATCGGAATAAAGCTGTGTAATGTATTAGCTCAAATATGCTGCTTCAGTAGAAAGAACATTTGCAATATATTCTCACATCTACATAGATTTGGAGGAATTTTCACCGAAATCCGAGCTTAAAAATCCCTGCGAGGCCTTAAGTATCTGCTAACCCTAACGCAGGAAATCCAATGGCCAACTCACCTCTCCCACTTAAAGCTAGCATTCAAGTATGAAACACTTTAGACAAACGAATATGACAAACAATGGTTTAGACGTGTTAGCTCGATGTCTTTAATTTAAAAAGCCTACACAATTCATATATGGTAAACACCAAGATAAATAGAAATTATAGCACACAATAAAAATTTAAAAATTGATCCGACTTATTATAGTACTCCAGTAATAGAAGCTGAATTTTTAACAAGTTAGAAAAAAACTAGTAAATAAAAATTATTATTAAATAAATTAAATTAAACTAAAGTATATTATGATGGTGGTGGCTCATGACGCCGAAGGATCCGACTGCGGGCACGCTCACAATCGACGTCTCGCAGCCGTGTTCCTCCGCTCCGTTTCCATGCGCTGTGGTCGGGCCTGCACACACACGTGCACACGCGAATGCCTGAACAAATGAACAAGACAATGCGGCAATGAGGACAGCGTACTGTCCAGGATCTGCAGAATCTCGTCAAGTGCGTTCCCACAGTCGGCAAGAGACCGGCGCTTTTGTAGAAGATCAAATCGAAACACATTTGTACGATATAAAAAATTGTCATCAAAAAGTATTCCGATTCGTTATTTGTTAGTCGGTCTTTATGTCTTTGGGATCGGAACGATACTCGTAAATATGATCTGGTTATTGTACTTTATTCATGCCAGGGAGGATCATAAAAACATCTCAAAAATAAACGAACTCAGTGAAAGTATTATCGATTTGATTTATTCTGCTTGCCGTCTTCCTGGGCAAACTGGACGAAAGGCTCAAACACACCGCCATTGTCGCCGGAATAGACGAGCGAGCCCTGGCTGGTCTCGATCCGGTAGGCCAGGCATTCAAGCTGCGGCTGAAAGTGGCGCGCAGGGCCAACCTTGATGCGCCAGCCTTCCCCCTCGACCACATCGCCGGGAGCGACTTCTCGCAACACCGGAGCCGGTTTCAATCTTGGAAGCTGCCCGCCGCGCGCTGCATAGGACGTTGTGGTAGTTTAGAACCATCTAATCAGTGTCATCGAATGAGTTTCAACTTCTGAAGTTTTTCAGAAAACTGGTTATGATTTTGGATATGAAAATCAATGCCCCTGAAAGTTAGTTTGGTTAATTAGGGTTCGGTTAATCGATGATGTACTGTATTTGTAAAGCATCAACAGTTTAGTCAAGGTGCAAAGTTTTCTGTATTGGTGCTGGTATCTTTGATTTTATGACTTTTAAGTATCCAAAAGTTCTGTTCCCAGATCCAAGATATGAGCCTTATTCGTTTCAAAGAACTTACAAGTATTCTAACTACCTACCACAAATCCAATTTCTACTTTTTCACTCAGAGACATCAGGGAACATTTCTGAAACTAATATTGTCGTACAATCCCTCACTAGCTTTAAATATTTTGCTCGTGTATTAGACAAGTATGTCTAATAAAAGACCAAAACCTACTGGCAAATTTTTAACATGGGACTTGCTTGTATATTACTTGCAACATATTATACTCATCAAAGGGTATGGGATATATCTACATCCTTGATCCTTTATAGGCTGCACTTAGACCTTAGACAACTCTCTGTTTTACTTCCACTAACATAACTTCTTCTCTTTTTGGAAAAACTGTTTCCCTCTATTGAGCTACTATGAATTTAGTGAGAGTACAGTCCTGAGGGCCCTGCCATAAGTTACAACAGAAGGTCAAACAGTTCGTGGTAACAAACTGCAATTTGCCTAATTTTTGAAAAAGTGGGAAACCCTTAACCATGAGATTCAGTGTATCGGGAAACCCTAACATAGAGCTTTTAAGCTCCCATTTTCAAAAACGTGGAATTTTGCCACAAAATTATCACGGATGCGTGTTTATTTGTTGTTGCTTTTTTTTTTACAGAGGTGATTGTATTGAGCTAACGGTCGCAAAATATCTAAAGATGGCTTGGCAAGGGAAAAAGTTAGCTATAATTCATTTTGTGAAAAGGAAACATCACTTAGAAATCAACTTCTGTAAGATCTATAGTTGAGCCAGTCACATTGTTTTTCACATGAACAATGAAATCTTCCTGAATTGGGACAAAAACAAATGTTCGTAAACCATCTTTAGCAAAAAGCTTTTCAAGTTCATGTTGGGATTTCACATTTAAAACATCCATAGCTTTAACTATTTGTTCCGACGATTTCATCCTTGTACTTGGCCAACCGTTTGCCATGACTACAGGCACTCAACACCAAGTACTCATCAAAGAGATAGAGCACTTCCCGCTCGCTAATTTGCAATCCATACTCCACCATTAGCTCTTGATGGAGTTCAGGAATGGTCCGATGATGGTGCTGTCGTTGATAGCCGATGTACACGATCACATCTAGACCATAGGTCCGATACGGCAGACTCAGTCCATCCGCATGCTATAAGCGTTCCTAGGATTTTCAGCACGGTAAATATTGAGGGTATCTTGTCTTAAGTATAGTGTCGTATTGCTACTTACACACAGAAAGGAATAAGCAGGCTTCTCTTTATCTAAAAAAAAGTTTTTCGCATGCCTGGTAATGGTCCACTTAGCGGAGGTATCAATATTATAACTCTCTGCCTTCTGGCAGGAGTTCCACAAGGGCTTGGGGACGCATGCCTGATAATGGTCCGACTCTCGGTATCCGCGTCCACCTCTTTCTCCCAAGCGCAAATGATATATCAATTATCTGATTTGATCAATCATATGGCTTGAATTATCATTTCACACGCGAATCTAATCCAGATTTGTAACCTATAAATAACTGAATAATGAATAGCCGAAAGAAAAGGGTTGCTGCCGCAAACTTTATGACGCAAAACGATTCTCCTTATATAATAGGGTTGTTCTGTAGTTTTCTTGCTGGTTGATGGTCTTCGAGATGGCGCCGGAAACGAAGGGCTGGGCCGCCGCCATCATGCGAATATGGCTTTCGACAGACAGGCACCTGGTGCTGTGGCGCCCGTTCGGCGCCGCACAGTCGAAGACCGCGATATGATTACCGGAAAGTTCGGGAGCGCCCTCCAGCGTCATTGCTCCGCAACAGTAGGCGTTGGCGCGCTCGATGTCGCTGTCTGAAAATCCAAGGGCGCTCAGCATTGGGCATCGCAAGCTTGACTCCAGTCATGATCCATGGTGAAGAATATTTGTTCTTGAACGACATCAAGCCTTAGCCACATTGCCGAGCACATGAGTACCGGCCAGATGAATTGTTAGCATTACTCAAGAAGAACGAGAAAGTTGATGACTTCATTGACTATGAGACACCTGACTTCCCAGCAGATGTGGAGGAGACAGATACATACAGGGGGGACAAGAATGTCAGATAGGGATGAACCTCGGCTCATCATTAACATCTTTGACTGCATGAGACCAAAGAGCATTCATAGAATCGCAAACTGTTATACCAAACCAACGAAACGATTTAAGACTGGGAATACTAAAACCACCGCAGTATGCTGATTCTGAACAATTATTACCGTATAAAACAAGATTAACATGGGCCTCGCTGAACTGGCCTCGCTGAACGGGCAAGACCTGACTCAGTTCGACTAATCAGAAGAAGGTATATTTGACTTCCTTTAGGTTATGAAAATCCGAAAAATATTTGCCAGGAACCTGGATCGTTTTGGCGTATCAAAGGCTTATCCTAGTTCAATTCTAGGCCCTCACTTAAATTTATTGCGGAAGGGCAGGTAAAAGTTTGAAGATTTTGTCTTGATTCAATTCAGTGTTCTGACGTTTCTTTGACGTTTTTTTGTCATGCCTGATCGTGTCTATTAATTTCAATTTTGGAAATTTCCCCAAAGCCGCAGGATAAATCCCTCCAAGAGGATTAATTCTTAGTGAACCATCATCATTAATCCTTTTTACTATCATTGCTATCTCATCCATGTGGACGAGTATACGTATCGCCGGAAGCGCTTGCTGAGTACCACAAATTTTAGCAATGAGGTTCCCGGCCTCATCAACCCACACCTCATTCACAATAGGCTCCAGCTCCTTCTTACAAAGATCCCGGACCTCCTCTTCTTGCCAACGGTGGCTGCATGCTGATGGTCAACTGCGATACCGAGAACGGCGGGATGGAAAGCGACAAGGACGTCTTTGGCGACTTTGGCAAAGAACCTCACGGTCCGGCACGCTGCCATGAAACCCGCTATCCGGGCGGCGACTGCACTTCGGACATCTGGATCTAGGAGGCAGGTGCTCGATGAGCGAAACGTTCACGATCACGCTGGCAAACCAGGACGGTCAGACTTTCGAGGTTTTCGGATATATAAGCATTACCTAATTACAAGCATTGATGCTTATATATCCGAATGCTTATATATCCGAATGGAGCGTAAGGTCAGCTCGGTCTTGGGTGTGTCCGGTCGAAGACGACACAGGCGAAGACGAGGTAGGTAACCCCGCGCCGCGGTTGCCCTGACCATACCTATCTCGCCTTCGCCTATCTCGTGTTCTTATCGCATTTCATGCCCCTCTTGCACTGCACGAGGCCGAGTTCATGTGGAATATCGTCATACTGACTGCCTTGTTTACTTAAGTACGGATCAATTTTCTTAGTTACAATTGATTTATCTATGGCAAGACTCTGAATTGCGGCATGGGACGCTACCGCCGAATTACAAAACCAACAAACAGAGCCATGTGGCACAAGGATCGGACCCCCCCCCCTATTAACTACAATCCTACTGACCTACTAACTAATGAAGGAAATCTATTCACCTACCTCCTTGGACACCTTGGATCGATACCCGGAAGTTGCCGCAAGCCGCGGGACGGCAGGACATGTGATCGAGACCCGTCTGGAGACGACAGAGGCGGCGATTGAGATCGACGCCGACGCCGCCTACAAGGACGGCATCTACCTGTTCGATCTGGACTACGCGAAAAGCTGGATCGGCAACACCTGGCGGATCGCCACCGGCCCGGCACGCTTCGAACGCGACGACTGGATCAACCTGGGCCCATTACTTTTTTGTTTTTTTCTTGTTTTGGGGTTCGCACATGAATGGGGTGCGAGCAATGTCCAGCCAGCTTGCCTATTTCTTTTTTGTTTTTTCTTGTTTTTTTGTCCTGTCATTTTCTTGACCTGCCGTCAGTTTGTCAATGTCCGGGCTCCTCAACCAATAGCCCGTTATCTGCAGATCAGGGTCGCCTAAAGAACTGACTCAAGCACGGTACCCAACCTCCGTGTGCGCCAAAAAGCATTTATTAGACCCTTCTTGGTATTCTTGAGAAACGAAAATAATTATATCTTTTTTGGAAGCAGCAATTTGTCCAACTTTGTTCCTCTCAGAATCCTCTAGGGATAAACCAAGATTTATGGAGACATGCATGTGCCACATGTATTGTGTCTTATTTTACTCATTATTTTCTTACTCCCTCATCCCGTTAATACATACCTTTAATCCTCAAATTAGCTCCCTGGGGCCCGGGTGGATTGGTCACACCGTCCGATCCGAATGTCCTGCCACCTCCGGTCTCCGGATCACTACAGGACCGGCTTAACCGTATTGATCAGATTCTAAACCGTGAACCAGAACAATCAGAACGTGGCCGGGACAGATTGAGGCCCCGGGGTGGCGGCCCCATCGCAGGACAAGCCACGGGGGCGCCGGTAACAGGAACACCTGCCGACCCATTGTTAGAGATCCCCAAGGGACTCTCAAACACACACACTCACAACCACATAAAATCAGACATATAGGAACATATACAATCAGAGACAAGGTATAGGATGGAGCCTATCTGTTCAGCTTTATTAGTCTTGTAGGTCCTCAAGCTTTTGGGTTTTTTTATTTATTAAGCATTTCGGGTCCTTTGTTATTTCAACTCAACGCTTTATCTATCAAAATATACACAGGAAATAGGTGTCAATATGCACAGTTCAATTCGACTGCCACTGTCCGAGGTAACGCTCCACACCGGCATAAACGAGTCCATTGGAAGTGTCTGCGGTGCCGCTGTCGAGACGCGGAGAATCGCCTGTGTGAAACGCGCCCCCGACAAGCCAGCGCAGCGGATCATCGGCATCGCCGGATCCGAGGCTGAGCTGACCCAGCAGGAGTACGCCGTCGACGCCGGTCGAGCCAAGTTCAAAACCGATCAGGTCATTCGACTCAGCGCCAACGTTATCCACGCTTGGTGTCGACAGATTCGTACTTTCCGAGAAGAACATTGTCATTGAAAAAGTCAAAAGTTCCAGAGAGAACTGTGGTCACGCGCAATGTGAGGGGAGACGTCTGAACCTTGACGGAAACAGCAGCAAACAAACTCAAGCGAACAGAAGAAACTTACCGTCAGGGCCAGATATGTTGATCTCAACTTGCTGGCACTTGTCAGAAAGCTCACTCCAGTAGCGAGTGGTGCATCGGTTAGGTCGGACAATTCCTCCGGTTTTCCATGTGTATGTTCACCAGAGAGAATGAAATTGCCCAAATTGTAAGTAGAGGCCCAAATGAAGGGGAAAGTCAGCGGGTTTCCGAAAAAAGTGCCACTGGCAGCAGCGAGAAAGTTACCAGCAATGATATAGGCGACACCAAATGCTATGAGAAAGTGGAAACCCATGAACGGAGTGAAAGACGCAAACACACCTGCGGCTTTACTTTTGCTAGAAGCCTATGCTACCTCAATGAATTAAAAAAAAAAAACCTAAGAGGATACAAAAATCGAATGAAGACAACTCCTCATGTGTGCAAATATGAGGATATGCAGGCAGAAATTCACTTTTTAATAAGAAATATATGCACAAATTGACTTTGGAGTTGTTCAAAAATTAGGATTTAAATGGAGGTTTTCGATATTGGTCTTAGGTCAGAGGGAAATTTTGGGGTCCGCGATTGGGTCGTCGATGCCTTCAATAGGCACTTGCCGTACGACCAATTCATTGTGGAACAGTTAGCGGGAGATCAGCTGCCGGAGCCTACGCTGCGACAAGTTTTGGCCACCGGATTCAATCGCAATCATCGTCTCAACAACGAAGGCGGCATCGATCCCGACGAATGGCTGGTGGAATATGTTTGTGATCGGGCGGAAACGACCGCCACGGTGTTCATGGGGCTGACCTGGTTGTGGTTAATATGTACCATCTATCAATGCTTTTGGTTAAAATGTACAACCTATCAATGCTTTTGGTCAAAATGTACCATCTATCAATGCTTGTGGTTAAAATGTACCATCTATCAATGCTTTTGGTTAAAATGTACAACCTATCAATGCTTTTGGTTTATATGTACCATCTATCAATGCTTGTGGTTAAAATGTACCATCTATCAATGCTTTTGGTTAAAATGTACAACCTATTGTTATGCTCGCTGTTATGAATAATGCAGGGGAAGTTGCAGAAAAAGTTGTTGTTTGCAGAGAAAAGTATACTGTACTCATTTGTTTTATGAGAAATTTGGCTCTGAACTGACTGGTACGGTTCCTAACTTTAGCCTAAATCTTTTAATAAAAATTTCCGTCATAACTTTCATAAAATCGAATTTCACAATTTTTCGTAACAAACTGTTGTATAGCTTCTTCCAGAAAACTAAGGGCGAATGCGAGATGCAGGATCTTGCCATGGGATACGGCAGAGACGTTTCCCGCTATAACGACGGAAAACGCGTCGTCAAAGAAAAGAACATCGGCCCGCTCATCTCTACCGACATGACCCGGTGCATTCACTGCACGCGTTGCGTTCGCTTCGGCGAGGAGATTCAGGGCAATCCACAGCTCGGCACGACCGAACGTGGCGAAAACGTGAAGATCTCGACCTACGTCGAACAGTGGTTCTGGATTGATCAGCTCTGGGTACGGCAGTTTTTTCTAGATCGCACGTGGGCGATTCAGCTGGGGTATCTGGATCAACAAACGATCTTGGATCGGAACGCCTTTGCGAACCAAGAAGACCGGTTCTTCATGGCGCAGTACCTGGACAACAACAACGCTATCATTCCATTGAAGGTGGGATTGGGAGCCAATCTGCGTTGGTATCCGAGCGCGAGTTGGGACTGGAGTCTAAAATCGGTGAAGCAAATCGGTGAAGCAGGTGCCGGTGATCGACTAACCGGTTGGACGTTCGAGTGACCAAGAAACCTCGCCGAACGGTATCGAACTAAGCGATAGATATTATCGCGGAATGAACACACCTCGGTTGGCGTTTTGCCGAATTTGGTTTGCTCGCTCCATGACCTCGGTTTCATTGGTTGGCTTTAACGGCTGAAGCTCGATGAATACTTCTCGCTCGTCCCGTTTCTTCACCTCGATGTTCGCGAACGTCGCGTCGAACTTCCGCAGGGTCGGCAAGGTCGCGCCGATCTGCTGGACGACGGTCGCGTAGTCCGTGCGGACGCCGTCCTGGTACATGTAGAAGTCCTTCGCGATCATGGCGAGCACGGCATCGGCATCGCGTGCGCGCTCCGCGGCCTCGAGCGCGCGCAGCGCCGCGGTCACTTCGGTCGTGATGGCACCGCGCGTGGTGAGATCGAGTGCCACCTCGGTGGGTGACCTATGTGTATCGAAAGTTCGGAATCATGTCGGTGGTGAATCCAATGATGGGTCGCTACGGTTATGAGATTGACGGCGTCCAGATTGAAAACACGGATTACTCAGATCCGCTTACACGAAAACTATTGCAAGAGGACATGCTTGAGATCGTTCGTAAATACCAGGACACGCCGGGTGTACTGATGTTCGTATTTGGTAACGAAAGCAACTACGGATGTAGCTACTTTTGAAGACATATCCTTCATCCTGTATTCCCGATCTTTTTTCTTGTCAAACGGCTTTTTGATGCTATCCTTGCCAACGGCGGGAAACACCCGCAGACGTCTTTCCATGAGTTGAGAATTGTTCATTTTCATAGCAAATGTCACACTATCTTTGTTCTTGAATGTAACGTATGCAAAGCCTTTCCCCAAACCAGATTCCTGATCTCTTATTACTCGTACGTCATCTAGCGACCACCGCCTCTTCACGCACCATCTCAAGCAAGGGCTTCAGGGTAATGTTTTCTCTGCCCGTAACACCGGTCGACGACTCTAACCGGGACAGCATCATCAGATCATTAACCAGCGACTGCATCCGCTGGGATTGCTGCATCATCTGCTCGATTGCCCGGTGCCAGCGCTGGTCAACGTCACCATGCTCCAGCAATGTTTCCAGATAGCCGCCTATCACCGTCAAAGGGGTGTAATTTTTGGTATAAATTTTGCTGGGGCTCTAATCCATATTCGCAAAGGAAAACAAAAATGGATAATTTCAGTGTTCAATTGATGATTTTTATTTCAATATTAACATCTAATGAACACTAGTTTTATGGGTTTACAGGTTAGTTGACATATTATTACTGTTTTTCGGAAGGGAAAAAATACCTAATAGTTGTCTCTACTATGATTTTATAATTTTTGTTATATATTTTTCTAGCAAGTTGTTGTTTCGTCCTCTCCATCTTTCTTAATTGAAACTTTTCTTTTTTAACTTGATAAGCTTTAATTAATTAAATTAATGAACGAATGCTCAAATTATCTAACGTATAGATTGATATAGAATAAATAGATCATTAATTAAAATATCACCAAACAAAGGGGAATAAATATACCGTTCCCGGGATATAAATCCTTTTCAATATTGCCATTTCCTTCTTTTGAAATTTTTCCTCATGAATCGGCCTGTGCCATGGTACATCGGGTTAGGTAAAAAAGAAATGCTCAGATTTCTGAAAGCCTGAAGCTATCATATCATTTACCAGATTCCTATAAACTTTTAGTGCCTGTTTGGCTAACTTATAAACTTTGATAAGAAAATTTAGTTTGTGAAGAAAATCGGACTTATCGTCCTCAAATTACAACTCATTTTATTATGCTTGATTTCAAAATCCTTCCAAACATTCCTTGGAGGAGGCGGCCCGGGGGAAACTGGCGGAGGAGTTTCGCGGATACGACAAGGCGTCTCTCGGGATCTCGCTGTTTTCCCTGTTCGGGGGCGATTTACAGGGATATTCAGCCAATTTCTGGGCATCTGCCCCCGCGGCTTCGCCGTAAGCCCTTAATTTAAAATGCCTTGAGCGGCTCCGTCTCTGAATTCCCTGATGACGGAACAGGGAATCAGCAGGGAAATCGACCCTCTTGATGACAACCACTATTTATATTAAAAAAGACCAGCCAAAACCTTCCTCCAACTTGCAGCCATTAGTACTTCTGAACTCTGCAGTTCTAACAAAGCTTTGTGACAAGGGACCAGAAGCGGCAGGTTATTCTATGATGCTGCAAAGAGTCAACTAAGAAATTTCCTATTTCCTGCAAGGTTACAACACAATTCTATACAAAGCATTGACACTAACCTGCACATTGTTCCTCTTCTCTTCATTCTTATAATTCAGCAAAAAAAATACATATATTCACCTTCAGGAAATAAGGTGAATTGACTGTCACCATTCCAAGATTCCATTGGTTCCCTTGTGTTCCAGTTTTCTTCCAAATAGCAGCGCCAGTATGTGATCCAACTTTTACATAAACGCTCAAAGTATTGATATGTGGTCCATACATATGGTACCAAAACCTGAGACATTTTCCATTTGTTGCTGTTGTTGCTGGTGGGTGTATCGACCGCCAGAACGCCGGGCATCAGATGCGCGGTGAAGGTATAGGCGAGGAAAACCCCGCTGCTGACCACCAGCGCCAGCCCCGCGACCCGGCGCGTCAGCTCCATGATAAGGGCGGCGCCGGCCGTGGCCGCAAAGGCCACGCCGATCGGCACATCCGCGGTGCCGACCGAGTTGCGCGCCGCCGAGCCGTAGACCGGAATGAAGTAAAGCGCCACGATCACCGCTCCAGTAGACTTGGCCCAGTCCATCATGAATCGCAATCTAGTGGGTGAAGCCTCGACTTTAATTTTTTCGCGTCCACAAAAACGCCAACTTCAGAAGCTTTCCAATCAAGTTTTACAAAATGCACTAGATGACTGTCATGGCGACTGCCATTTGAGGAAACAAGAGATCGCTGAGTGCGTGGCGAATGCAATTTTGTTTTTCAATGGAAGCAAATATGACTTGGACTGTTTTTTGTAAGGCAGTGAAAAATTTTCACTTGCGGTTCAATGTTATTCTCACTATTGCTTACTCCATGCTTTTTTCTTCAGCTTTTCAGGGTCATTCGTTATCTTGGATATTTTGCATGCGTCATAGATAAAAAAGCTCACTGTCGCTTGCTCACTGCCGCTTGTTCATCTTTGGCTTCAGCCTTTCGGAGTTATTCGTCATTCTTTGTTATTTCGCATGTGTCATAGATACCAAATATGCCAGCCTCCTCTTCGCCCTCGTCGCCGGCGGAAGAGGACATAGGTGCCTGGCGTCCAACCGGTTCCGCCGAACCACCTGCTCCCCGCTGGCCGCCGCTGTGCGCCTCGTGAATCGCGGCGTCCACCGCCTTCTCGATCAGCGCAGCTTCTTCGACGAGGACGTCCGCCTGCACACGCATGAGCCCCGACTCCAGCGGATAGACGGCGAACCTCCGCCGCTCCTCCTTGCTCGCTTTATTCACAAGTCCTTTACTGTATGCATGGGTCTTTTGCGGTGGACTGCACTTGGCGGAAAGCGTTTCAAAAGGTCTTGCTTTAGCAAGTAATGATTTAAAGTAAATGATTCACCACTGATACAATAAAGTAAGTAGAGCAAGCCTTTTGCGGTGGACTGCACTTGGTGGAAAGCGTTTCAAAAGGTCTTGCTATAGGCAAGTAATGATTTAAAGTAAATGATTCACCACTGATTGATAGCAATTCCTGAAGAGGATGGCCAAGCCGTCGATCCCGAGGCGGCGGTCGCTGTGAAGACAAACCAGGCCGGGCGTTTTACTATTTCAGGCGTCGCGCCGGGCAATTATGTGCTGTACGGCAAAGGGGTGATCAACAATCGTGTTCGGCGAACGGAGCAGAAAATTGTCGTGTCGCCGGGTTCGCGGCGAACGATGCAAGCCAACATCGCGCTTCGGTAATCTGTCTGGAGTCTACACCGCCGCCGACGCGGTGCCCCTGGCCCGCAACCCGATGGCTAACGGGAATGAAGGACTGCTGCTGCGGGGTAAACCCAGCCTGGCGGCGCGGATGATCGATTTCCAGGTTGAACTACCGAAGCAGCCGAAATCGGCATCCTTCTTCACCGTGCAAGGTCAGGATTCGGCCAACACCGAAGCGGCGGAATAGCACCTGGTTTCAGCTGCCGTTAGCGTCCAGGCGGGTGTAGTGAACAACTTTATTGAAAATAATCATTTTTATATACCAGCACAACAAAAGCGGAGCTTGCGAGGATGTGCTACAATAAAAAAAAAGAAAAAAAAGAAAAGAAAAAAGAGAAAAAGAGTATAGAGCATGAGACCATTTCCTGAAACCAACATACAAATAAACAACAAACCACTACAATATACAACAAAACTTGGTATTTTAAATATATTGGTAGAAGCTATAGTAGTGCAGGTTACCGACACCCTGCTTGCGAAGCGCATATAAACCGAGAAAAAACAGGCCGCCGACTAAAGATACGCCACCGAAGAGGCCGCTGATCCAATTAAAGCCGGGGCTTACGAAGCTGGCCGCGCCCAATAGTCCACCGCCGGCCCAGCCTAAAAGAAACACCAACCGATTATCTGGAATTGCAACTCGGCTGGCGCGTAAGAACCACACGACCGTTGTTAAGGTCAGTAAAAGGACATACCATTTTTGGTATTTACATCGAAATTATTGGAAAAAGTAAAATTTCTAGTGTTTTTAATCTAGAAACGAAAATATTCTTTACAGGTGGAAGAAGAGTGATTTTCCAAATCTAATTTGAGAAATGGGTCGTAAGAGGGGTGATTACAAACCTCTCCATTAATTGGCCCAAATATACATCTCTGATATTGTGAAAATCAAACAGTGATGAATGGGGCAACTACTTTTTAGACTGCTTCTCGTCGTTGTTGAGTTGAGTCTTCTGTTGGGTTTTTTTCTTGCTTATACGTTGAAGAAGAATGGTATACGAATGAATTAATCTCGTCGTCTGATGAATACTAACTAACTAGATCTTATACTGCAGAACGATAGATGCATGAAAATAGGATATAACAAACAAAACAACAACTTACGTCATGAATGAAATATTTCTATTGGATGAAATTGTAATGCATTGAATTAACACATGATGACCTTTTTGTTAATAACAGTGTATGAAAAGCTCATGGCTAACAATTTTTCAGACATTATAAATTAGTCTTTTTACAGGGTAATTATTATGAAGTCCTTAAGCTTATTATGAACAAAAATTAACAGAGTTAACCCCAATGATAAAAAAACTAAAAAAATATTTGTACCCAGAAATAGACCAAACAGAAAATCTTCTCCTTTATTTTCGTTTATCATTACTTCAATTTTTTCGGCTTCCCCGACGGGATCGCCGCGGGGACCGGCAGCCGCTATTGGCTGGCCCTCGCCTCGCCTCGGGACGCGGTCGTCGACGCGGCCGTCCAGAGCCCGTTCCTGCGCAAGGTCCTCGTGCGCCTCCCCGACGCGATCCAGCCGGCGCCCAAGCGGCACGCCTGGGTCCTCGGCCTCGACGGCCAGGGCGCGATCGTCCACGACCTGCAGCACGTCTCGCCCGACTCGGTCTCGTTGAAACTAAATATAGAAAAAAAAAATACCGTTGGTGTGAAATCAGCCTACTTTCATATTTAATCTACTTACCTTTTAAATATTTTGTTTACATAGATAACTTCGAAGACCACACTGCCTTTCCATGACGGAAATTTAACAGTTCAAAATAGGGATGAAACTTTTTAATTAACAGTGAAACAAATATAAAATTTTTAACTGGATATTTTGGAAACATATACAGTGTCCATCATCGGCGAAGAATGAACAGTCAAATTAATGATTAATTTTGCGACGAACAAACGTAGTTATTTATCTAGTTTTTTAGATTTTTTTCTCATTTTTTTTAGTCCTTGGCTCTTTTCTAATTTTCTCCTACTGTTGTGGCTATCATGGAACAATTAACACACAAAATAGGGATTTTGATCGGAACATTAACACCAGATCCCAATTCTATGATTACACCATGAGCAAACCGTGGAGGCATGTGAAAAGAGGTCTGAAAAGTCTGTAACTTGTGACACAACCCATGTATTGATGGGGAAACCATATGTTAAAGCTGCCAGAGACGTCGGTGAGCTGTCACTTGCCAGGTAATCATCTACCGCATCCTTGAGCTCATGGTTCGTGGTGAAGGCAATCGTCGTAGGGGTCGGCGTCGGAGCGGGCGTTGCAGTGTTGCCTTGATCACCACCGTTGTTATTGCTGGTACCAACAACGACGGGACTGAAGATATTTGATCTGCAAGAATGGCGAGATCCATGTTGTTTGAAAGACGATGGTCGATTTAACTGATGTCTTCTAAGATAGAAAATGCAACCAAGGTTGACATTGTCTAAAGTTACTCGAAATTTGATTTAACGTCTACAGGGTTCATACACTTCTTGCCATTTTTCCCCCTGACTTTTCCTGACTTTTTGCTTGCAAAAGGGGGTATTTCTCCTGACTGTATACCCGGTGCAGATTAGAAATCGTTACGCAGGTCGAAATTAGGTGCAATATGTTCATTTTTGTGATTCCAACCTAGTCTACCCACTTCTTTGACTCTTGCACTGAGTTAAGCATTAACTCGTTTTTGCGCCAAATCAGAGCTCTCCTTTGACTCAGTATTTTACTCGTTTTGGCACCGAGCCATCGACATTCAAGAGCTTGTACTTGATTGCTTTTGCACCAAGTCAGTCAGCAACTTGGTCGGCCGTCCGGGAGTTCGTCGAGCGAAACCCAGAAGTGACATTCGTCCAAGCTCTGTCTTGCCCTCTTCGATGGCGGGTACGTGACGTTGACGTGGCGCTCCCCTTCTTTCACGAGAAACTCGTACTGAAGCCCCGGAGCCGTTTCGATCGTCGGCAATGCCTTTGGGGCATCGAGAAGCTCAGCTGCGATCACGATGGGCGGGTGTGGCTGATCGAAGATATCGACCATCGAGCTTTTTGATCAGGATTTGGAAGCAAAACACCATCCGGCATGCGCGCTTGAACTAGCGGAAAAATTCGCGTCAGCTGATGTTATTTTTATCAGCACACCTGAATATAATGGATCAATCTCTCCGCTTTTGAAAAATACGATTGATTGGATCAGCAGAGAGAAACTGCCCGCCTATAAAAACGCCATTTTTGCGGTCGGATCGGTTTCGCCTGGGCTTCTTGGTGCAGTTGGTGCGTTTATCAAGGTGTAAAATTAAATTTCCAAGTAAAACAACATTACTTTAGGAAAGAGCATAAAAAAGGCATTGTGATGTATGTTCATCTTATTTGCAGTTCAGTAACTTAAAATTCTCCAAATTTATCAAATCTTCAAGCTAATCAAACAGCCTACTTTTTAATAAATTTAGACAAACCTATTGGAGAAATGATCACTTTCTAGGTGGTAGACATTTTTTTTTTATAAAAAATTTTTCTGCACCATCCTTCAGGTCCATCACAAATGGAATTCTTGAATAAACAATTTTCCTCATCATTCCTTTATGGTCAGGATGTCCTACCCCCTGCACTCTCTTTTTACCCTATCACTACTGCTATGCCAGATATTAAAGGAACTGAATGCATAGTGAAAAAGAAACTTGCTTCCATTAATGTAAATAAATCTAATGTTCTTTACAATATTCATCATCAGCTACTCAAACATACCGATATTGAAAACGGTAAATCCTTTGCTAGAAACATCACGAAAACAAAATAATGGATTACAACAGCTGGTTATTGATGACACGTGTGAATGAAGAGCACATGTACATGAACTGTGCAAAACAAAAATAGAACTAATACTGTGAAAGAAGTGATTTTTAAAAAAAACTTTCAAATCTTCTTGTCTCAATAAAAACTGTCTAAATGAATTCAGTATCTAAAATAAATAATCTTGTTCGTTCTATCTGGATCCAAGGAAGTCACTACTCTCTTTTCCTTGGAATAAAACCACCAAAGCTGGACAAAAGTTCTAAAATTCTACAAATAATTTTGAAGTAAAGAAAAAAGTCGAGAAACTTTCCAATCATGAAGACAACCTTAAAACAGAATAGAAAAATATCACTAATAAGTTCATTATTCAGTTATATTTTATTTTAATTTTGCCATTCAGATGTGTTGTGCTAATAGGATCTCAACTTTTAGCTGCCTCAAAGTAGATACCCATGGTAAAGCACCAACAAAGAGCCACTACCCCCCCCCCCTCTCGAAAAAAATCGCTAATTACTGATGGTAATTTATCGATAATTGATAAAAAAAAATCTATCAAAAAATATTGTGCTGGTGGAATCAGAGTTCGCCAGTACAAGTCACATTACTATTGGTATACTCCAAAATAAATTAATTATTTTTGGGGGTGTAAGCTGATTTCGGGAATTGCCTGTGCAGTCGTCATAAATGATTAAATGTTAATCATTAAAAAATCATTAAGAACGCAATGCAGCTGTCACAAGTCAAAATATAGACAGTACACACCTTATCTAAATTACATATTAAAAAAAAAGTTTTTCAACAGAAAGTAAGAAGCAACAATAAAACTTAGAACGAAAAAAATTTAATACTTATACGAGGGGTCACCTTCTCCTCAATACCTCGCTCTTTTCCTAATTACTACGCCAGAAGTGTCAAGCAGATCCGATTTCTTATGTACAAAGATTAGAGAAGCAGAGTATGCTCCCAAAAATCTAATGCCAATCGGTTAGAATATAAGTCTACCTAGGTTTCTGCTAAAAAGTTGGTAACGAAGGTAGTGTCGGAGGGGTCTGTAACTTTTGACCTTTTTTCTATGTGTGATAGATTTTTTAAAATTAGCTTTTAGTGTTGGTCAGTTATCTTTATTCGTCTGCACGTGTCCTGGACCAGGTGCGGTGTCGCGTTTGCATGCACCCACCGCGGCGCCGTTTGTTAAGTTTCTACACGAGGCCCTACACCATCGGCCGCACTCAAGTTCAGGCGTTTGACTCTGAGTCACTCCACTGTGACACGCGAGGCGTCTGGGGATTGTATGCAACTGGAGTGTGGCTCGTTTCATTCCGCCTCTCTCCTTCGTTTTTTTCTCTCAGTCGATTATGTGACATTTTTTTTATGAGAACACTTGGCTTCGACTGCTACCTGCCCGTTTCTTTCTTTTGAAGTGATTTTTCACCAATCTGTCACCACGTAGCCTTATCAAAAACATATTTAAAATGTGTTTTCAGGCAAGGTCTTCTCGCTGGTGAAGGTTTCTTGTGTTTATCTTTTGGGAGATAGCAAAAATTTCCAAACCCATATCTCAGCCTTGTGTGTTTCTTGTAAAGGATGTTCTCGACCCGACTTCGGATCAGAAGGACCACCTGGGAAGGATCCAATTGCGAACTCTTCTGGTAGTTTCTAAATCCCCCTAAGTCAGGGCGCCATTTATCTAACTGTGAACACTTAAACATATCAAAAATCTTTAGTGATTTTAAATGTACCAGAAATAAGTTGTGGGTGACAGAAAGAAGGTACGGCGATTTTTGAACATTCTCAAAAGACTGTGAAGCAGTTTGAAGCTGCTTTTTTAAGGCTTTGGGAGAAAAGATAAAAAAGGGTAGGCTGAAAAAGGGGCTTACTCAAAAAGATCTGGCAAAGATCCTGGATTATGATGTTACTTTAGTCTCCCAATGGGAAAGAGGCAAGAAGGCTCCAAGTGCTTTGACATTAATTGAGCTTATGAAAAAACTAGATTTGAAGGTGTGATTCAAAAAGATAAGGGCCATCATAAAAGGAGCAAAAATGGGAAAAAAAACTTTATGGTGGAGTAATACGGTTGATAGCACTGTAGTCACCACAAGGGCGCCAGTCTCCTGGATCTCTTTGGGGTACCATGTGCAATGGGGAGAACCAACGGCTGTTAGAGTGGCTGTTAGAGTGGCTATAGGTAAGCTAAAGTATATAATCAAATTGGTAACAGAAAGATGATCAGGAGCTATACGTCGAATCCTGGCTGAAACAGGATTTTCACTGGTCAGGATGGTATGCGTGATATTATAACATCATCAAAACATACACGTATCAACCTCCTTATCAAATAAGTTTCAAAACACTTTCAAATACTACCTTTGACTGGAAGTGACCTTAGCCTATCAATTAAAATTTCAAAACTAACCATGTCAAATGCTTTTTTAAAATCTATAAAAACCTATAAAAACATTTCACCATTTTCCATTGATGTATTCAGAAATCAAGAAAACACTGCATAGCATGAACAGTAAGGTGGCCTGGCTGAGCTTACTGAACCCCACCACAGACCCCGTCCCAAACCAAATAACTAGCCACGCCAGGGATTGAATCCCCCCTACTTTCCCCTTGGATAATTCTGGAATTTCATTAGAAGAGAAATGGAATTCTCTACTCTCTTTTGTAACAATTCATTCGGTAGGCAATCATATAGCATTGCCTATAGTAAAGACCCCAAAGGGTTGAATGTATTAATATTTGGTCATTTATTTTATCCGCCTTCGCCGATCGCATCATTCTGATGGCGGATGGGCGCATCGTCGCGGAGGGGCCGCCCGAATCCGTGCTGATGCCGGATCTTCTGGAGGCGGTTTACGGCCTTCCGGTCGCCGTGCGGCGGGAGGCGAACGGCGCCATAGCCGTCACGCCGAATTATCATTTCACGGAAAATCGCCCCTGCGCGGAACGCACAGCGGCGCAATAGAAAGGATCAAGCAATGTACATCGCCATGATTTCTTTTCGAAATTTTATTAATTTAGGACACGATGCTGCCCTGCCATTGGATGGATTCTGATCGTGTGGCCTTGCCATTCTTTCGTAATATTGACCGGGTTTCAGTTCCATTTCTTTAAGAACACATGGTTCTCCATGTTTAAACCATTCGACTAAACGTGCCGCCATTGCATCATGCAAAGATTGCCCATCTTCTATAAAAAAATGGCTATTTGTACGAGTATTAGCCTTGAGTTCGTGATGCTGGGAAAGCTGACGAAGAAAACCAGAACGAAAAAATTAGCGCACAACACATACGAGACGATGGTTTCGAATATGCCCGTCGCTGTGATGATCTGCGACCTCAAAGACTTCACCATTACATATGTGAATCAGGCAACGATCGACGGCTTGAAGGGGATTGAACATGTTCTGCCCTGCAAAGCCGACGACATCGTCGGACAATGCATCGATATTTTCCACAAGTTTTTTTTTTCTGTCTTAGGGGGGGGGGGATTCATCTGAGCAAAAATAGACAGCCAGGCTACATAAAAATTGTAAAAAGTATGGGGAAAATCGGAAAAAATAAGAAGTTTTGTGTTCGAGTCCCCCTTAATAGTATACGTTCAACCTTGCGAAAGGAAAAGCAAAGACGGATCCGTTCGAGTAAAAGGGCTAGGTTTATGCATTGCTGACATTTAGAAATCCTCACAATAATTCTTTTGGTGTAGTATTTCCAATTAAACGTCGAACGATGCGCTTGAAAACTAAGTACATAATGTTAATGTTGATAATATGGTTAACTGTAACAGCTATCTTGCTTTTTTACTATTTAAAGTTTGCAAAGTTTAAAGCATTTAGTTGGTCTGTTTTTATAATAATTATTAGCAATCTTGTCATTGTAGCACTCTGTAATATAGCGGTTTTTTGCATATGCAAACATGAGCAAAAGAAGGGTATTAGCCAATTTTATGTTTTAAAACTGCTAGGGGACTTTGTAATACCCTACTACTGCGCTAGACTCTTTAATGCATCTAAAAATGCTGGAGATAATTAGTTGTTAATCGCTTGCAAGTACACGGAAAAAGTATGAAAGTTAATGACGAATAATAGTTACTGTTGATACCAGAAGCTCGTGATAAGACTGTTTGTGTCCTTAGCGTCGGAGAAGGACTATTACACGCAGCTTTCATGACTGATATTTCCATAGCTGTAGCTTCCGGTAACTTGCTCAGAGGCGGAAGCACCAGCGGCTGCTTGCGCAGGCCCTGTCATTGATGATGCCATGTGTACCATCTGGGAGACTCCTCCCTTGAGAAGAACCCAGGATAGAAATGGAATAAGCGATAAGGCCATAGCTGCCATGGCCTCCATAGAGGTGTAGAGATCGACGAGTCCATCAGAGGTGAAAATGGTTAGATCCGTACGTATACATACGGAATTAAGGGGTTTTTTTTGGAGTAGTCTAGTGTAATTTGCGTACGACAAGGGTTTTTTTGAACCCTAGATAAGGCATATACAGAGGAGTTTTTGTTGACCCCATTAACGCACATGGCGTATCCCCATTACAATAGGTGAAACCCCCGGGGCAACAGGAACTGGAGAGGATCCTTCTCCAGTGAAAGTTTCTATTTAGAGAAAGCCTTGACCTAAGTGTGTAGACCGATGTAGCCGATCAGGGGCACCGCTACGCAGAGCGCGATGACTCTCATGAGTGGTGAGCGATTGGATTCCATGACCGGATTGTAACCGGACGGGGCGGGTTGCCGGAGCCGGAAGAAGAATTCACCACAGAGACACAGAGACACAGAGCGGACTTTGTCTCCGTGCGTTGCGACTCTGGTTGTCTTCTTCGCCCGTTGGTCTCGCCCGTGAGACGCAGAGACGGACGCCGCGGGCACGCCGTATCGGCACTTCGAGAGCAAGGAAGCGCTGGTCAACGCGGTCTACCGCCGCTGCAAGACCGAGCTGACCGACGCGCTGTTCGCCGACTTCCCGTTCGACGCGCCCGAGCGCGAGCAGCACCGCGTGTTCTGGTGGCGCATGGTGGCGTTCTTCCGCGAGCGGCCCGAGGTGTTCGACTTCCTCGAGCTTCATCACCACCAGCCGTACCTCGACCCCGAGTGAACAGTCCGGCGATAAACTGCCGGGCGTCATCAGAAGCATCCCAACCGTGATCCAGCTCGTCAAACAGAATTAAGATTTTCGTTTCCTTGCTTAAAGCATCGATAGCCGGTATAACACCGGAGAGGTGATCCAGGCGGTAAAACTTATCAAGCTGGGTGGTTTTATCCCCGGCATTAGCAAAGTGGATACCATCGAGGGAAACGCGCGAGACTGCCGAGAACTTTTTTAATATATAGGTTTTTTTCGTTACATTTTTTCCATTTTTTAAGATATATACGGTTGTTTGAGTTTTCACTTAATCAATTGAAAAATCAGATTTCATTTCTCTCTCCTTAACATTCACCTTGCCAAGATGGACGAGCATTTTCATTTTGTGAGTTAAAGTGTTTCTGTGTTTGACTTTGCTTTCTCACTTAGCTCATAATTTTTTTCTTTTCCTTTTTTATTAATTCTTATTCGTTGTTCCCAAGTAACCCCCCCCCAAAAAAAAAAATCCCCTGAAAACGTCTGTACGATTCCCAATAACCATTACTGTAACCATTACATTACTATGGCCAGTGTAAATAATGGTCAAAGTTTGTAACTTGCAGCCCCTCCCACGGGGACTATGAGGGAGTAAGTCGTCCCCAAAGACAAAGTTATTAGGTTTTTCGACTATGCTGAACAAAATACCTATCTCAAAATTTTTGTCGGTTGACTGAAGATGGATTCTTGCCAGCGGAACGTTGGAAGGAGGATCTTGAGACTTTGATCAATTACTAAAAATCCCAAATACACCAAATACTCAAATAGTGTGTCTCCTTTGAGCAATCTTTTTTCGTGGTATAAGCCCAATAAGGAACCATATAATAGCGATCATGCTTAAACCAAGAATACTCACAATTAGTATAAACCTTATTGAGCGTTCACTTTGAAACGTACTTTCACTTTCATGCATTTCGAGCAGTATAATCCTTTGCTGTTTGTTCGTCAAATTTTTTCAAATCTTCCTCAAACTCAATTTGTTCTTCTTTTGAAAATCTTTTTGGTTTTTTTTCCGTCTCATTTTCTTTCTTCTTCTCCCGGATATGATTCATTTGTTTGTAACTTTTGAGATGCAAAAAAGGCGGGAAGATTATATTAATAAAGACCTTCTGGTTGTATTTAAATGTAGGGTATCTAATTCTTCGGATCGACAGCGGCGTCTCCTACGGTGGGAACTCGTACAACTTCGGCTGGTCCAACAAAATCCTGATGGGCGACTTCAACTGGCATGGCAACCGCACCCTGGCCGACCCCAAGAACCGCTGGCACTTGCGCAACTCAGAAAACGAACGGCTCTCGGTCATGCTCTACGGAGACGGGCACGCGGAATACTTCCGCTTCCCAAGTGACTACGGCCCGCTGGTTTACCCTGTCGATGAAATATATCAATACAATTTGAATATACAGCTCCAAAATCTCAACTGACATGAAGCCAATCTGGTATCGTTATAATTTTCCATACTTTCCCTTTCCCAAAGAAATGCTTTTAAACCCAAACATATTCCCATGAAATATATCAATACAATTTGATATATTTGCTCTGAAGGGCCCTTGAAAGATCGGAAAGGCAAACGTGTAGGTAGGCTTCCATGATCAGGTGTTTTGTTGAGGATTTTTAATGGTGGCCGTAAAAGATAATTGCAGTCTTGACAAAAAACAGGTTGATATTGAAAAAAAATTCTTTATGCCCAATCTTTGTAGTGTATTTTTCACCTGTGCCTGAACTTTCTTCTGCTGATCATACTCAATGATCATTCCAGATTTTTCTTTCTTTTCAATTTCAGTAAACACCCTGTTCTATACATATGGATTGATTATAATTAGATACATCATCAAATTTGGTGTGTTTGCAACCGCCAAAAAAGGCTTTGGTGGGGCCGCTAAAAGCACTGGGCAACAAACCGTTAAAACTTGGCCGGGACCGGGATGCAGAGGCAATTACCTTGCTTAAGTCGGATAAGTTTTTCGGTCAGGCCCTGATCTCTTTTGAGGGCAATCACCGGATTGGTCGTTTTTCTTTAGACAAGAAAGGGGTGAAGGGTCCTAAGTCTTATTTGCGTTATCCATTCCTACGCCGTCTTTTAAGACTTAATTTCATGCAATAATTTTGACAGGGAAGCACAAGATGACGCGTATTGTATACTATCTAAATCAACTATACAATATAGATTTCTAGATTCAAAACAACCACGATTAAACATCTTTTTAACAGCAATTTAGTAAGCCACTAGTTGGGCGGCCAATAGCAGTTTTAGTAGTTTCTAATAAAAAACAAACCGTCAGACGAAACTTCTAGCATTGAAGAATTGTCCAATCCTGGTGGCCTATTAGAACAAGCGATTAAAGTATCTGACGCTTTCTTGGATGAAGGCGCGATTGTAATTACCCGTGGTCGTAATTTGGAAGAAACTCAACGCGCCAATGCAAGACGCGGTGACATCACAGATGGCAAGAAAATTGTTGTGCTCATAAATGGTGGTTCGGCCTCAGCGTCTGAAATTGTAGCGGGTGCGCTTCTTGATCATAAGAGAGCAACCATTGTTGGCTTCACTTGTTGTTGTTATGCTGTAGTTAATCACAACACTCATACATTATTAAACTGTTCATATAAAAATTAAAAGTTTTTATTTTGTTTGTTATTATGAATGTTGCTTTTTCACAATCAATAACTAATAGCTGGGTACCGGCGGCTTCGCCGCTGGGCCCCAGCATGACACGCGGCGGGCTTCTATATATGGATTCTCGCTGTCCCTTATGTTCTAACCGCAGACAGTTCGCTGTCGGAACGGACGCCTTAACCGTTTCTTTTCAGGAACTTAGCTGACGTTCGGAGTGCGCGGCGGTCGAGCCAAGCCCCTCACGGGATCGTCGAGAACCGCGTGCCACCGCACCGTTCTCCGCGGAAGGCGGCGGCCACGACCGCCATGTCGCGCCCGTCCAGAACCCAGGATTCCACCCCGTGGGCCGCGAGTTCCGCGCAGGTGTCGAAGCGCAGACGCATCCCGCCGGTGACGTATTCATAAAAAATGGCAAAATAATCCAACCTTTCTCAGCTTGAGCAAGGAACTGAATTAACCAGAACAATCACCGGGATGCATAGAAGAGGAGATAGTCATTTGCGCAAGCTGTATAGTGACGTGGGAAGCCAACAAATAGAATTGCCATAACAACCTCTTTCCCAACAGCTTCTAAATTCCACAAGTGGTGGCATGCTGGGTCAATTTAATAAAAAGACATTCATGCCAAGATTAGGATGGCCATCTCTCAGTACAAAATTATGTAAAATTGCTAACTAGGTAATGCCTATCCTAAGAATATTTGATAAACAATTTCAGATAAGTTTTCAAAACCTAAAGTTCGTGTTCCTTTCTTTTCATTTATTACAGATTAGCTCGCCTCATAAGCAATTTGAGATTAGCAGGCACAACAAAGATTTTGTCTTGAAGATACATCAGAGAGTAGTTAGAAGTATGCGGGACAGGTGGGTCTCGAAAAGCTGATCGGCTTCTTCGTCAACACGCTCGTGCTGCGCACGGATCTCGACGGCGACCCGACCTTCCGCGAGCTGATCGAGCGGTCACGCAACTCGGCCGTCGGTGCGCTCGAGCATCAAGACATGCCCTTCCAACTGCTGGTCGATCGCCTGCAGCCGGAACGCAACCTCAGCTACACGCCGCTGTTCCAGACGATGTTCGTGCTGGACGAGGACCCGGGCGGTATTGTCGGAACTGCAAGTCAATTTCCAATCGTTCAGTAATGGGGGTTACAGAGACAAAAATTGCCTGGTCAAGTCACTAAAATGCCTTGTCAGTCACTAAAATAGAATACGATTCACAAGGGGAAAAATCTAAAATTAAGGCAATGAAGATCCTGAAATTACATAAAAATCTGGATATTCCAGAAAAAAGAAATCTTCAAAGCATAAAAATCGTCGATGGCTACATCTGCAAGGCCTTTTTTTCTTTATAGTTTTTCTTTGGTTTTCATATTTATTTTAGCTTTTTTTATTTTTATTTTTATTTTTTTTTTAATTTTCTTTTTCTCCTTTATTTTTCAGTTTTTTTCCATTTTTTAGTTTTTTTTTTCTTTTATAGTTTTTAGTTTTTTTAGTTTTTTACCTTTTTTTATTTTTTTAGTTTTTTACATTTTTTTAGTTTTTTAGTTTTTTAGATTTTTTTGTTTTTTATCTCAACATCGCCAGATACGTCAGCATTGCCGACGCCGAGAAAGAGATTGATCTGGAAGAAACCAACGCCAAACTCGTCAAAATCGAAGAAAAAATCAGCAAGGCAAAACAAGCCCATAACGCTTATCTTAGCGAGCTTGGGCTGCCACTCTTGCCGTGATGGAATGGCTAACGCGGCACTGTCGAGAATTCCTCCCAAATGAACTGCGTCAGACCAGGTCATCTTCGGTGTTCTTCAAGTGCGGCGTAGGAATCATTAGCACTAACAATTTGAACTAATTCAACTTTTTCAAATTGATGTTGCCTAATCATCCCTTTCATATCTTTACCATACGTGCCCGCTTCTTTACGAAAACACGGCGTATGTGCAACAAATTTTAACGGTAATTGTTCGGCAGCTAATATTTGATCGCGAACCAGATTAGTCAAAGGAACTTCAGCAGTCGGAATTAGCCACAAATCATTATCCATTGAAACTCCCATTGTTACTGCCATTGATACTGCCATTGATACTGCCATTGATACTGCCATTGAAGCTGCCATTGATACTGCCATTGATACTGCCATTAATACTGCCATTAATACTGCCATTGATACTGTCATTGATACTTCCGTAACCGTTCTTCTTATTTTCCCCCGTAAGAAGCCGTACACATTTCAAGCAAATTAAAACCACATCTTAAGTTTCAGGATAAATTGTTCCTTTGAAAAAAGCAAGGGAAAGGATTTTCTTCAATTTCCATTATTTCAAAGCTCAAAAACGAATTTCAAGTTATATGCTTACAATAAAGCACTTGTAAGTAGTCAAAAATCTAAGGAACCATTTTTATCATGGTTAAGCAATAAAAAAGACTCATTAGTAGAATAGGCTTTTATAAAAATTATGTGAGAAAGGGTTATGCTCGATGCATTTAGCATTATACTTTCTAGGCATGGGACCCCGAGCTTGGCAGCAAATATTCCAAGTTGTCGCAACACGCTTGTGTCAGCAGCAACCGTGCGTGATCGGGCTGAAATCTCGTCGCCATTGCCCCCCTGCAATCCAGGGCACAAATGCAATGCTCCTGCTTGCTGATACGCTTCAAGTCTACTTCTCAGTTCAACAAGATACTTTTCGTGCGCATCGCCGATGATGTCGTCTGACACCAAGATTGCCAAAGATTTTTCATGTTGCTAATTAAGCGTTATGCAATTGTGTGAAATTGGAACTTTATCGAGTAAACCGAAAAACGGCAGAGTTAATTACCTAATAAATAGTTTCACTTTTTTATTTAATTTTTGTTTAAGCTTTTTTTTCGTTAGTTATTGAATCAAAACCCAAATTAAATAGATATTTCAATAAAATAAATACAAACAAGTTTGAATATATCCATTATTTTAGCTGGCGCATAATGTTTTTGTAGGTAGAGGTTTCATGCTCCTATCTGAAAAAATAAGGAATTTTGTGTTTTTTGCCAGAAGAAAGATCATGGATGTGTGTTTATTTGATTTTACTTTCCAAGGGTCAATCGTATGGACCAAATGGTCTTAGAATATCGAAAGAGGGGTAATTGGAACGGAAATTAAAAGTTCTAGTGCTTTTTTAAGGGACCAAAAATATTGGAGGGCAACTAGGCCCCCTCCCACGCAACACTTTTTTTTATTGGTATGGGGAATGCTTCAGAGGGGAATTTTAAAACATTATTTACAAAAATAGTCGGTTTTAGATTTATAGAGAGTTTTTTGTCAACTCAAAGTTAGGAACACCATTAAAACTGAAATGGACCAATCCTTAAATGAAAGTATAAAGTTAGGCTTTGAAAGTGGACAACAGTGTTTAAGTTTATGAAAATTTTGGACTAACAAAATTCAAAGGCAGCATAAAGTCCGTATCTGAAGACCAGAACAGAATTTAGAATATAAAGTTGACTGATTTTTTTTTTTTTAGTTTTTCACTTTTTTAACTTTAATAAATCCAAAATTGTCATGAATTTATGGAATAAATATCAATAGGCTATACTTATATTAATTTATCAATCCACATCATTTTTTTGTTCTGTTCAATAATCTTGGCTGTGACGTGTTTTCCGATATTATAAGAAGACACAGCTCGAAATAAGGATTGTCTTTCAGGGCATGTTGAGAGGAGTGCTGAACTAAATAAAATACGCTATTTACATCTCGATTGTCAAAAGAGTGCATCTACAATATATTAGGAGCTAATAAGTGTACGAAGTTTAAGGTTTCCGACAATTTTGAACTAAATAAGTACGTACATCCAGGTGGTCAAAAGGGTGTATCTGTCATATCTAGGGAAAGGCAAAGAATATTAAGTTGACACTTCTAAGGAATGTCGAGGGTTTTGACATGTCTACTTGGCAGCCGAGTTCTCAAGTTAACACTTTAGAAAAAATATTTCCAGGATTTACCAATGCGATTAATTTTTGTTTTCATTTTTACCTATTTTACAGATGCCATGAATAAAATTTTACGTGTAAAATTTATAATGGAATTATATCAAAAATAAAAATAAAATATATCTTATAATTATAAATATATATAATAATAAAATAGATTATAATTATATAATAAAACTAAAAAATAGCTTACTTTTATTTAAAAAAGACTTGGTTTTATTTAATTTCTGATTGTTTTCAAGACAATACAGCATTCCCCCCCCCCGTGTGGGAAAATTTCCCCGGAAATCCACCAATAAAAATTTTCTCAGGGGGAAAACCTCCCCATGGAGAATTTCTCCCGTGAGAAAAGTTTCCAAGCGAGCTCCAACTCCGCTGGAAATTCCCCGCGGACAAAACCCAAGAGCATTTGAAACGAAGAGGAAAAGGCATTCCCTGGGTTTTGTCACGGTAGCAGGTTGCTACAGTCACATATAGCCACAGTTGTAAGCAGTCACAGTCGCTATATAAAGTAGCTTTAGTCAGAGAAACAGTAACGATTAGCATCTTGCACTTAGTCAAAGTTGCAAGTAGTCACTGCTACAGACAAGTGGTTAAAGTCCCTGTCAAAACCAGTCACAGTTGCAAACAGCTACAGTTGCAGTTGGCAGGTCAAAGATAGTCTCCGATAATAGTTAGTCTTTTCTTTAAATCCTGTATTTGTTCCTTATTGTCACCAATCATTTATTAATTGCCTCCGGGCTCGACAAAGATAATTTTACTCCCCGACTCCGAACCTGTTGAATTATACAAAGTTTAGGGTAGAGTCATATGTTTTTGGGGCGGGGAAGTTTTATTATACCCATTAATCAGTACGGTTTGAAGTGAGATGTGCTGTGTATAGTTAGGGCAGAAAGACAATCTCAGCACCATCTGTATGATTTTTGGGGAGAAAAAATCGTTTACGACTACTGTGGACAGAATATAAACTGAATCCCTTATGGATTTTGAAAAAAAATTGCCACCTATATATTGCAAAATATGTTTGCTGTAGTTTGAGCAGTATGTACATAAAGCTGTAAGATTCAACAGAGTTTCACCATTTAATAGTGACAGTGTAAACCAAACCCTGTTCAATACAAAACAGCAAATGAAGTGGGAGTGGCGGAGAAAGCAGCACTCACAGCCCAGTCCATGGAGATGACGGCACCCACATGTGTCCGAACAGCCTTATCTTTTAACGACTGCTGCAAATACGTTGCTGCGAGCACTAATTTGGAGTGGAGATACGAGGACAACGCTTCCTCCTTGTGTTGTGACAAAAAACGAAAACGAAAACGAAAACATTTTTTAAAATTTAGTGAGTTGTGATAGTTGGCGTGGACCTGAGCGCTTTGCCTCCATTCATTGAAAGCAGATCAAAGTTGAAATCACCCATACAAATAAAATCTAGACCTGTCCGAGACACCGCAAGTGCAATTTGATCAAACTCACGCTCCCCCCCAGCTAGCACTCGGTGGCCTATACACAACACTAATCAAAAGCTTCTAACTTCTAAATCTAATTCCAGACTAAGACTTTCAAACTTCCCCCTATCTAAACACTTCACTTAAAGAGCTTGGAGTAGACGGTGAGGTGTCACTTGAGCATCCAAGTGATTTAGCGCACGGCGATTTTTCATGCAATATAGCGATGGTGCTTGCCAAACAAGTCGGAGAGAACCCTCGTGAGTTGGCTGAGAAAATAGTCGCTGCAATTCCACGTCATGAAGATATTGCAAAGACAGAAGTTGCAGGTCCTGGATTCATAAACTTTCATCTCTCAGAATATTTCTTTGTTTTCATTTGGCATTTTGTAAGACAAGGCAGTGAAAATAAAATATTTTTATGGACAAAAGCTGTTTACTTAGAGTTTTATTGACTGATTTGCTTTCTCCGTTTTCAGTTTTCCAAACAGAGCCTGGCACATCAAAAGTTATTTGTCTAAGCATGTGTTTAAAAGACATTTATACAATGATACAGAAATCCAGTAAACATTTCTTCGAACAAACCTCTAACAAACGAAATAGTGGGCTTCTTTTGGATTGTCTTCCGCCATCCTTTTTTCCTTTGACAATGCTTCTCCAATTCACTTTGGATAATATGGTAAAACAAATTAAATCCCCTTTCGTTATTAGATGTAATTGATAAAATATTATCCCAATTCATTTGAGATAAAACGTTCTTATAATACAAGAATTTTTTTATTTACATAATGCCAAGAAAACTCATTCTAGAAAACTACAAAATCTCAATAGAAAATCTCGATGGAAAACCTGGTTTTAAAGGTGTTCACCATATTTTTCTCACTCCTATGTGCTCAAAACTGTATGAAGATTTCCTTGCAGCCTCGCCAAAGGAACAAATCTAACCTCTTACAGACCTGAGGCAGTTTGGGAACATCAAATCCACTTCAACCTCCAAACACCTTGTTCATTTTGTGAACTTTTGGGAAAAACTCTTAAAAAATCTAATGCTTGGCTTGACTTAATTTCCATTGTAGCGACGAGTTGAAGATGGTGAGAAGGACGATCAACTACCCATCCAAAAGAAACACATCCCATCGCATGGATCCAAGTAAATGACGAAAAAAACAAACCGCAGAGAATTCTTGCAAACCTCTTCAGTGCTTGGTGCGGGGATCGTGACCGGTCTTTCAGCTCGGGCCTCAGGCTTTCGCAGCGCAAATGACCGCCCCACGATTGGCGTGGTTGGTTGCGGAAGTCGATGGGACGATAGCGGCAGTGGTCGATACAGAGACAGAGATAGAGACAGAGACAGAGACAGAGACAGAGACAGAGACAGAAGTAGAGACGATGGTACCAAAGACGGGGGAAGAGAAAGAGATGAGAATGATAGAGGTAAAGAAAGCATTAAAGATATTTTTGGGCGCGATAATGGACATCAGGATGAAGATGGTGCTCGGTTTGTGGAGAGAGATATAAGTGAGGAGACTTTGCTTCGCGAGCCTTTCTCCATACACTCTATTTCAAGTACTTTTGGATTATTTCTAAGCCATGGGCAGCTTTTCAGGGGGCTTAATCTCTGCATAGTGTACAACTTTAACCTATTCTGGTTTAACACTTGCTCATTTGTCAGGTATAATTTTTGCTTCAATCAGGATGCGACTCATCACAGAGACAACTTAAAATCCATAAATGAGTGAACATGTCCTTCAGCGGTATAAAAAAGGAAAAAAGGGGCTGACCACACCCCGATCGGACGTGAGAGGGGCGCGAGCTCCGCGATGGGCTACAATCCACCGACGATGAACGACTCGGTCACGTCCGACCTCCTGGAGCGCTGGAACGCGGGCGACCGCGGCGCACTCGAACAGCTGATCGAGCGCAATATCGACTGGATCCGGGCGTACGTGCGCAGCCGTCTCGGAGCGAAGCTGCGTCGCCGCGAGGACAGTCAAGACTTCGTACAGGATGGAGATGGGTTTCGATTTTTTTTTCTAAATTAAAAAGCTTCCTACGTAGCTTCTTATGGCATCTTGATTCTATTGCTTTTTCAGGAAATTGGAGCAAGTTTTGATAATTCCAACAATTTACTCGTATTCAGAACTTTTCTTTTTTAATGATGTAAACAAAAAAGGACAACATACATTAATTTAGAAGGTAGTTATATAAAACGATCAGCCACAGGTTACTGTTGAATAAAAATCAGTTTAGTCTTACCAATAAAAGCTTACGAGCCTGGGAAAAATTGTTTTGCACACCATCAGATTCAGCGCATCAGAGAGCCTAATTGTAGAGGTTTCAAGCTTCTATCTTCAAAAATATGGAATTTTGTATTTTTTGCCGGAAGAAAGATCACTGATGCGTGTTTATTTTTTTTTTTTTCCCCAGGGGTGATTTTATCGACTCGGTGGTTTTAGAGTATCGTGAAAGGGCTCATTGGCTTTTTCTGGTGACATAAATTTGATGGGAGCACAGATCGCGGGGGCGTTTGAGGCGTCCTCGGCGGATTTCTCAGGTGCCGTCGATTTTTCCGGAGCGAATGTGGATGGACATGTTGGTCTTGATGAGGTCACGTTTTCCGGCCCATTCACTGCGTTACGCACGTCTATCGGAGGTAGCCTAAACGTAAACAAAGGTGTGACCTTTGAAAGGGGTATAAATTTGACCGGAGCTGGACAACTTTTTACAAAGCCTTGGCTAGAATTACTTCAACAAATCTTATTAGATAGTATTTTCAATTGTATTTTTTCATTGTCAATTTTCCCGGGCAATAACTGGTGCACCTAATCCAGCCACCAATGAGTCCTGTTGTTAAAAACCTGCAAAATCTCAATTTTAATAGACTTTGAAGGAACCCCCTTGTCTATAATGGTGGCTAAGCTAAGGAAAAATGAACCTTTATACTTTTCTCAGCAGAATCTCAGCGAGAAACGACCGGCTATGATCGAATCAACCGCAAACAAACGCATTGACGCATCCCCCACCCCAAGGAACCATCGGGCACAGACCTCACCCGCAGCCAATGAGAATCAATTACGTACTAGTCGACTATGAAAACGTTCAACCAAAGAGCGTGGCGCGTATCTCGGAGCTAAAGCTGAAAGTGCTCCTCTTCATTGGAGCGAATCAGACTAAAATCCGGTCGAACTTGAGGAGTTCCATGGACAAATCGCCAAACAGCGTGAATTCTCCCGCCGTCTCTCGGTTGCGCACGAAATCCGGATGATCGCGCGCAAATCCATCGCCAATCGTGGTAGCCTCAATGATGCAGGCCTCGGCTTGTGGCAACTTCTTCTGCTGCTGGAGAACGTGCGCCAGAAAACTTAGATGTCGAATCAAGCGGGTCTGGTACTCGATGTTTTTCGGATGCTCCGTTAGTAAAGCGCAAGTTTTTTAGAATTTTACAAATACAGTAAAACCAGTCTTGCATATACGTGTTGCACAAACTGCTATTTGGTTCTTTGAAATTTTAACTTTCCTCTTTACTTCTACCTGAAAAACTTCTTTTCAAATTAACTCTTTTTTGTTCAGTTTGTTTTAATTTGTACATGATAAACGTTAGAAAAGTTCTTCTCTGAGTTAGGCAAAGAAACTAACAGAGTTTTCGTGATGGTAAAAATAAGCAAATTCCTAAATACATGATTGACGTAATCAGAACGGATCCGCTCTCTTTGGGGGAGTTGTGGGGGGAGGGGGTTAATTGTGAAAAATTAGAAATAATGAGGTATTTTCAACTTACGAAGGAGTGGTCGGATCTTAATGAAATTTCGTATTTAGAAGGGCCTCGTAACTCAGATATCTTATTTGAAATCCTGGCCGGATCCTGTGTAATTGGGAGGAATGTCACCTGTTGTTCCGGTTCTTGTTTCGTCACAGTGATTCAATTTACAGGCAAACGGGTTGAAGCATGTGAGCCGCGTTGGGAGAATAGATGGGAAATAAATAATTTGGACTATATATTTGCACATTAGGGGAGTTGGGGGTAAATTAAAGCGGGTCTGCATGCAAAATATGTTAGCTACAACTATTCTGCATATTATAAAGTAAGAATTGTTTTCTAATTCCACTTCCTAGGTTCTACAGTATAAAAAAATCGAGAGATAATCTATAGGCTATTCCCAAAACCACAAAGGCCCTCAAAGTTCTAGAAATCATTGACTTTGTAAGAATTGTGGACTGTGGAAGTTTCACTTCATTATAATGATTTCTGTCTAAAGCATATTTTTTCTAATTGTGCATTGTCTTGTTTATATATTATTTACGACTTTTAAGGATATACCAGTAATTTTTAACATGCCCAACAACAGCATGTTTAGCTTCGAATTATAAAGCAAAATCCGAACAATAAAACGATGTTGTGATAAGCGGTAAAATATGGGGCAGGGACTTATACTAAAGTAGGCAGTAGGCAAAGTAAGCAGTCGGCGAGTTTTCGAGTTGCCTATTGCCTACTCGCTTACTGCTTACTTTTACTCACTTGCTTTCTCAATACAACTCCCCAAACCAATCATAATACGTCTGTGCGGCTGCTACACCAACATAACTTAAACACCATTTCACCTTCACAAGCAGAGGAGAAGTAAGAGCCAAAATAGTCAAATCATCTTACGTTACCACCGCTATCTTTCAAGCCAATAATATTAGGATGCTTTGATAATTCAACAATACTTTCTGCAGGAAATTCAACTCCAGTATTTGCAGGCACATTGTATAGCAACACTGGGACAGGAGAGGCATCAGCAATCTGTAAAATATAATTGATAAGTATCAAAAGTATGGTATC
The DNA here is from genome assembly GCA_010016025.2 of Alatinidae sp. Z8VKAUB7J3. Taxonomy (NCBI): domain Eukaryota; kingdom Metazoa; phylum Cnidaria; class Cubozoa; order Carybdeida; family Alatinidae; species Alatinidae sp. Z8VKAUB7J3. The sequence continues at coordinate 239,509,689 of JAAAKM020721499.1, forward strand.
AAATTTTTGTCATTTGTGAATATATTTTTTTTATACACTTACAAGTCAGGCTATTTTTACGAGAAAAAAAAATATTCTTGATTTATCCCTGCAAGTCCTATGATTTATTTGTCACTATCCAATAAAATATCCTTGCCAAGTCTTTGATTTTTATTGAAAGTTTACTCTTTATCCTAAGCTTTTTTTTAGGCTTTCAAAACATAAAATTTTCCTTCTATTGCTCTTATATGATTTCATCGAAACGATCTCTATGTCTTTGTCATCGCCGACAGCGGGATGGCCCATGCCCACCCGGTCAAAAATGAACTGGTCGGCAAAGATTTGACGACACTTGAAGATGCCAATGGAAAGCGCTTCATCGAAGAGTTTATCGAAGTCGCGGGGGCCGATGGCGCGTGGGTAGATTATGTATGGGAAGATCCGACCAGCGGCGAAATTGAAGACAAATCAAGCTGGGTCGTGTATACAAAGGACGACACCGTTACCTTATTTGTTGTCTTACTTTATTTCTCTAAAGACAAAATTGAAGGGGACGACACTTGAAGTGGCATTTATCAAAGTCAGTACTAGAAATTGTCTTTTGCTTGGAAAGGAAGGACACATTCGCCATACTTTTCTCAACATTTAATGCCCAAATATTTTCCCTTTTACAAGAGAATGGCATAGTAGACATGTTCAGACATCCTATACGGGGACTCAGAAAATAAACGCAGATCGAGAAAAAGAATTTCCTCAACCTTCAAACTCTTTTTCCCTTCTATAAGTTGCAAACTAAACCGTTTATCAGTTCCATTTATTTTATTTACCAACCAATCTGACGAAGAAGAGACCAAGATAGATATTTCAATAGCTTTGGATTGATTTATTTTTATTACTTTTTTCCCAATCTCAACTGGTTGTATCGATTCTTCTACTTTTTCCTTAACTTCATGTTAAAATATGTTTAATCATTGATTTAATCATAAGTGGCTGAATTTGATTGAATTTCAGTACTGAGTTAATGCTAAAAGGTCCTGATTGGAAAGTGGTGCAACAAGTTAATGTGCATAAAGCTTAGGGTGAGGGGTTTTCGGGCCACACGATCCCATTGTCAGCACCAAGTCATATAAGTATTTGGATGAAATAATGCATAATTCTGATTTCAATAAGGCAAATCATGTCCACTTTCGAGGGCGCGAGCTTTGCGCGCATGCGCCACCGCGGCTGTGTCGTCGAACGGATGGACGCCGCGACGATCGCGCGCCGCTTTCCGGCGTTCGCCGCGGCGCGCTACACCGACGGCTACCTCAACACGCGGGCCGGCTGGGTCGATGCCGGCCGGGCGATGGAGTGGTTGATCGAGCGGGCGCGCGCCGAGCATGTCGAGCTGCGCGAGGGGGTGGCGTGCGCCGCCCTCCTCTGGAGCCAGTGGAATACTGGCCTCTTTTAGAATGCAGATTATGATCAGATATGAAGAGAAGAACCCTCTTTATGTGTGGTAAGTTTTTTGCTTTTATTTTTGCATCTAGATGCTCTGTTTTAGTGCTTTCTTGTTTCTAAGTTTAACATATGGCTGCTATGACAGGGATTCAGGTGATCTTTGGACCAAAAAAGAGGAATGGAAATAGGCAAAACATCTGATTCCAAGCTATCCCCACGCGACTGCCGGCTTTGGCCAGAGTGACCGCGGCGCTCAGACCGGTGAAGCCGGCACCGACGACCAGCACGTCGACCTGCTTCGGCAAGGGCGCCTGCGGCCGCGCCGCCAACGGCGCGGCCTCCCACCAAAAGGGCTCCAGCTTCAGGTCGGACTGGTATCTTGGCTGCGCCATTTGGCCCCTCGCCGGCCTCCCAGGTGTTGTGTCCGCAGGGTCATGCCGGTCCTTCTGCCGAAACCATCTGGCACTGGTTGCACCGCTTTGAACAACAGCAGGAGGTCGTCGCGGAAATGTTCGACGAACGTTTCGTGCGCGCCTGGCGGCTGTATCTGGCGGGATCGTTCGCCGCGTTCGAGGCCGGGCGGTTGCAGCTCTTCCAGGTTCTGTTCGGGCCGGAAAAAGAAAACCGCATTCCACGCTCTCGGCGGTATCAGTATCTGGCCGGGGAAGAGCACTCAACGTTTAGCGGCGTAGCGTTCGCGCAACATGTTCAGCGACCGCGCGTGATATTTCTGCGGTCCCTGCACATAGGCTTTGCCGCCCAAACTGACCGAGAAACTCTCCTCGCCTGCCTGCAGCGCCTGGGCGTTCGCGGCCGACCAGGGCAGGAAGTATTCGCCCGCATCGCGCAGCAGCGGCTCCAGGGTCGGCTGCAGACTCTCCCAGCTTTCGAACGGGCCGTCGTTGCGTGGCTCCGTTCTTGAAGACGAAATTTAGCAATTGCATAGTATGCGAGGCTTTCGCTTCCGAGTTGGTCTGCGAGGGTTATTAGGTCCGTAGCATGGGACGGCATGTGGATCCGTGGAAGATTGCTCTGGTTGGATGGAGTTTTCAGGTACATCAACTGTCTCTGTCGTAGTCACTGGTTGATTGTTATTCAACGAAGGAGACGTGGCAAAATCACTGACATCTGGACCTGGATCACCATCCTCGGCAGTTGTGATTTTTTTGCTGTGTTCAGTTTCAGTGGCAACGCTGATCCCACTGTACATGATTAGTTAGAGCCAAATCTCGAGGTCAGCTTTTAATCTAACCTCAATTTAAGAGCTCTTCAAAAATTGTATCGAGAGCTTATGTCGTTCCAAATTCTTCAAATTTAGCATGATATTATTCTGTCTTTAACGTTTATATCTACAATAATTTTTTCAAAAAAAGAAAATATTTTTGGTGATGGTCGAGGGTCGAAGCTCAGAGACAGAGACCGCAGCACCAACTCGGGCAATCGGCGACGACGACGTCGTGCGGCAGCCACCGCCAACTCCAACTCCAACTCCAGGCGCCGTTCATCGTCCGGCTCGAGCCGTCGTGGCGCGGTCGACTTCCGGGACGCTGGCAGGCGAGAGACGAAGGGCAACATTCGGGACGAGCGTTCTGGACGAGGCTCACGGCGGGAAAGAGGGGCCGACATGCTCGAAATGCCGGCCATTCGCGTTTACGAGGTCGCAACCTTCTATACGATGTATAACCTTGCCCCGGTGGGTAAGAACTTCATCCAAGTTTGCACCACGACGCCGTGCTGGCTTCGCGGTTCTGCTGATGTTGTCGAGACCTGCAAAAAGGAGCTCGGCATCGGTGTTGGCGAAACCACCGAAGACGGTCAGTTCACCATGATCGAAGTTGAATGCCTTGGTGCGCTTCAGCCCGGCGACCGGTGGCGATGCGTAGTCGCCGCCCTTCCAACCCTGGTCCGCGCACAGCGCCGCCTTGACGCCCTCAAGGAACACCCAGTTGTGCGGCGAGGTGCGGGCCGAAGCGCAGAACGGCAGGATGGCGTCGACCATATCCGGGTATTGCGCGCCCCACTGATAGGCCTGGCAGCCGGCCATCGACCAGCCGGCGACCAGCGCGATGCGTTCCACACCCAGGCGGATCGTCCCGGCGTAGCCCTGGTTGCGGGCCGAGAGCAGGATGTTCCACACGAAGGGATAGATCGACGCGCCCGAGATCACGCCGACGCGGTCGAGCAGCGAGTCGAAGGACGCGACGGCGCGCAGGTCGACGAAGATCGCGAGCAGGGCGGGGGCCGACATCATGCCGTGGAGCATCTCGGTCGGCGCGGGGGCCGCGGCGATCTCCTCGGGCGTGAGCTTCGTGGGCTCGATCCGTTAACTGAATAAAGTATACACCGGAAGCGGCTTCATTGCCAAATTCGTCTTTGCCTTCCCAAACCGCTTTTTGGAATCCGGCGGATTGCACTTCATCAACCAGAACTCTCATTCGCTGTCCCAAAACATTAAAGACTTCCAAACGAACCCGGGCGTCTGCCGGCAGGGCGTATTCGATTGTGGTTTCCGGGTTAAACGGCTCCGGGTAATTGGAGCCAAGCAGTAATTGTTGCTTTCTCCGAGAACTCATCCGCATGAGGATAGAACAAATAACTGCATCCGCTGAGTCCGGTCAGCAAGGTTGCGGTCATCACGATAGCTGCGATTCTTAGCATACATCCCTCCAAGGTAAATGTGTATGAGTGTGTATTCGTTTAACTTTTTATGAGGTGAAAGAGTCAGTGGCCATGTTGTTGTATAATCCTAGCTTGGAGAACTGACTTATACAACTAGGAATGGGTGCGGGGATATCATCCAGGCCTATTTGATCAAAGGGATCTTCCATCGCATCCTGAACGTTATAAAGCGATATGAGGATAAAGCCATGGACACTGGCAAGACTGTAGACAACCCAGGGTTCACTTCCACGTAAATCGTATACCAGGGTTGGGACAAATATAAAGGGAAACATGTAGATAAACACAAGGCAATAGGCACGCAAACTGATAGGTGTGCCATGCATTTTCAATCCGATAGTGTTGATCAGATGGACAGCTTCACTTACCTTGGTAACATGTTAAAAGTGGAGCCTGAGCCAAGGCTCAGGGTGTTTTTTCACAGTTTAAAAAAAGCGTAAAAATAGGAAGATAAGTCTGCAAACAAAGATTAGAATATTGGAAGCTACAGTGATGGCAGTTGTCAAATATGGCTTGGAAGCATGGGCGCTCCGAAAAGAGGATGAAGATTTGCTAGATGTTTTCAGAGAGATTACCTTTCCTAACAAAATAGTTCTCATGAAATTTCGATCGGATGTGTCTTGGAGAATGATAGGCTTGAGGGGGGGGTTCGGTTGCCCTTCATCTACTTTTAATCCCTTAAAAGCGCGCAAGAACTTCTGACATCCAATAAAATAAGCCCCCGCTGATCCAAAATTCATACGACTCCCCATTTCATAAGAACATTATATGCCCCAGGGTATAACTTACAACTCTTGCCTCTGGGCTTTGGTAATGCTTTCTTGTGGTGTCCTGCGATCTGTCAGTCTGTGGAAATTTTGAACCAATTATTTAAGTATGTCTTTACATCCTTTTGTCTTTTAGTTTCTGTTGTGGTTTTCGCCTTTATTGGTATTCTGATGGTATCAGAATTTGTTTACTACAAAGGGACTGAATTAAAGTATTCGTATGAAGTAGACAATGATGCAGATAGGTATGGCTAAATTTTTGCATCACTTATTTACGTGCGGCCATGCAGGCATGGACCCGCGAATTTTTGAGCTAATTTCCAGACAGACAGGAGCCAACAATGGATAACGACATGTTCGATAAGGGACTTGAGCAGCGAAAGGCGACGCTCGGGGCCGAATACGTCGAAAAGAATCTTGCCGCCGCTGACGACTTCACCCGGCCGTTCCAGGAAGCGATGACGGCGTGGTGCTGGGGTTTTGGCTGGGGTGACGACACTATCGATGCCAAGGTTTCCTAGGAAAACTAGGAGATATCAATTATCGTTTTTTGTATATTCGTATACCTCTCTCCCCTGTGATATGATATGATACATAACCCCCTCGGGTATCAAAAGAATCTAAGTTTTAATTGTAATTAATTTAATTGTAAATTTGTAAATTTGAATTATAATTGATTTAATTGTAAATTTTCGGAAGAGCAAAAAAAAAAACTAAAAACTTTTTTATTTCTCTTTTGATAATCGCGAGAACCAGGGCCTCCGATCTCTTCCAAGCCATGAGCCGTGCCATTGATCGACTCGTGGCGCTTAACTCGCGTCCAAGCGTGGAGTCAAACGCCGACGAGTTTTGGATCCATTGGCCCATCGGCAATTTGGCGGAGAGAGGTATAACTGTTGAAATCGTGACACGCGACTGGGAGACCTTCCGACTTTCCACGCTAGTGGACCGTGCAATGGCAATTCTAGAGCCAAATCTGGGTCTGTCATACTCGGACCCACTATGACGTTACAGTTGGAGGCACTAGCACTCAAAATGATGCCAGGATGTGGTGAACACAGTTCCCAACTGACTGGTAACCAAGGGGAGTACCAAGTGATTGGTCACCAAGAGACTCCCCCTGAGTGGTGGTCAGAATGTGTGGTGAGTGTAATTCCCAATGCACACCTCGTACAGAACTCAATACACCAATCATATGATTGGTGTATTAAGTTGTAACTAGTTGAACACCTAAACAAATTAAAGCTAAAGAACCAAAATTCCATAAATATGATATACTCGCAGGTACAGGATATGTTACACCTGTATGATGCGCAATAGAAATTAAGGGATATTTTTTAATTAAACGCATAAAAAAAAAATAATAATAAATAAAAAATAAGTAATTAAAAATAAAATATATGCACAAAAAAAAATTCTTTCTACAAAAATAGGCCTAATAGGACTTGGGCGATTTATTGGTCCGCCGAGCCAAGTTATGTACGTAACGCGCTTAATTCACGACGATAAGAACCGGAAACATCTTCGGTCATTTTAAAACCCTTTTTCTTTCGTCTGAAACTCCCCAGAGTATAAACGTCATAAACAGGCTGAAACAATTGACTAAGGCGGAGTTTATACTCAGACGCAGGTCGAAATGCATCAAGCAGAAACGCACCAATCCAATATCAACGCAATGAAATGACAGTGGCTGTTCGACCGTGGACAGTTCATCGACGGGAACTTTGCGGCTAGAGCCGACGTGCTGTTGAATGGAAATCCGCTGGGGCAGGCGACCCATGTGGTGATCGAGCCAGGCACGGAGATCTTCGTCGCGCCGCCAACAGAAGCAACCTTTGTAGACGACGTGCTCGTCGACCCCGCGACCTCCGTCGGCAGCTATCTGGTGATCGGCGACGACACGTTGGGCGATGCTTGTTCATGATCCCAATACCGCCCACCACCAGAGAAATTCCCGCGATCAAGATCAACAGCCCGTTGAACATCATCCGCAGCTGTTCGGCCTGGCGCAGAAGCTCTTTGGGTACGACAACGGCAAAATCGTTGAGTCCGCCGTGGTAGCGGTCCATCAAGTCACGGACGACGTCCGACGCCGACTCCACCTGTTCCAATTCGGGCATCGTCAACGTGATCTGGCTCAGCTGGACAATCACGGTACGTAAAAAGGCTAATTCTGGTGAAATTGTTTCTAATTGAGGATCAAACCACCAGCTTGAACTAAACATGCCCCTTACTTTGGGATTTTTTAATAAAATATCGGCAATTCGTGCATAACAAGCATCATATTCTTTTTTTGAAAAAAATTTAATAAGCCGTCGATCCCAGTGGCTTTCGTAAAAGGGTTTAAAGCCGTTCGTTTTAGTAATAAAAAAGTAAGCGGCGTTATTGTATAAATAATATAATAGTACAAATGCATGCACTCTGAACCTCTCAAGAAGATCAAATGGTTTTTCAGATGCTGGGGGCTCTGAAGTGTCAAGTCAAAGTGTGCTTTAAGCTGCAACTGTCCCTATTCTTCTTCTTAAGAGTCCACGGAGGAGGCAGGCTGTAGCTAGAACTCAATTTTGTTGGAACTGAACTGAATAGATTTATTTACAAATTACGTAAAAAATTAATCTTATTTTTCCTTTAGACGGATGTATGCTTGGATGCTGACTGTTCAGATCTGTGCCTTCCCACTCCGAAGAAGCCATATTTCACATGTGCCTGCCCAACTGGCTTTCTTCTTGGCCCGGATGGGAGGAAGTGCAAAAGTAAAATCAACTTTCTATTTCTTTCAGAGCTTTCCTACTTTTTTTTTCTGTCTATTATTTTGTCGATTTTTTCTTACCTTTTTTTTTTCATCGGAGCTTTGTCTAACAACTGAATTTAAATGTGCTCCTTAATGGACTTTGATAATAGGTGGCCAATAATGCAGCCAAAAATGGGTACGTGGGAGCCCATGGGGCTGCCATTCTGAATCCCATAGCACGAATACCCCCATCCATGTGACGCAGGATACCTAGAGCTGCAAGTTTTAGGTGGCCGACCTCCCCTAAAGGCACCATAACAAGCTTTCGTCCTTACGCCCATGACTTGTTGTCCATGTTCAACTTCCGATTGTTTGTGAATAACAATTTCCAATATGGCCGCACGGGCCATAGAAATTGGGCCACAGTCACAAGCCGATTTTTACAGCATCCCTGTCTAAAGGCTTCTGACAGACGCTAAAATGCTTTATTTTTTCTCTTTATATTTGCAAATGCTACAGTATGGTGTTTTAGAGGCACTTCATCTAACAGAAAGACAAGATACAAGACGTAAGAGGCCCAGATCTTTACTAATGCCGACCAGGGTAAGTATCCAAACGCCATGGCGGGATGAGTACGCTCAAGTGTATTCCAGTATACAAGATCCTCTCCTCTGCCAACGGGTACGTACGGGGGCAACAATTCCCGATTATCGAAGCCTGCAAATAATCCGGGTGTATTGCTGGTGTGACGCGAAATGATAAATTTGGTGGCAACCCGTTCAATTTGCCGGCTCAAAATTAGTTTTTGGTAGGCTGATGCGTCCACGCCATCCGACCGCTTCTTCATGGTCATCGCCACAACACGGGTCATCGGCTCGACGCCGTCGGTATCGACCTCATCCAACTGCTCGACCCAGTCGAGGATGCCCGAAAGCTCGCCCTCCAGGGTCTTGGCTTCGTTGTCATCGATCTTCAACCGGGCAAGCCGCGCGATGTGCCGAACCGTTGCTTCGTCAACTTTCATGGGAACAGTCTCTTTCCTGATTGCGGCACTCATTAGCTACCGCTGCAACCCGGATATCAAAACTACAATAAAGGTCATCAAAAACTCTATGTTGACAAATATGTACGAAAAACAACTGATGTTTTGCCACTCTCAAACCCCTAAGAGGCCTGAGTGTGATATACACTTGGCTGAAAACCGAATAAATGGCCTAGATTTAAAGTTTTCTTTAGTCTATGGATTTTCTTTTATACGATAAAGTGTCCTAATATAATAGAAATAGTCATTGTGATCGACAACATAACGGGGAACAAAGGGAGAATGGACATCACGTTCACCCAGGCCAGCGACAAGAATGACCCGGAAAAGTCTACTCCATGTATGATGGTGGAAGTTGGGCTGGTTGCCGAAGACTGGTTCAAGAAGCTTAGTCAAGGGATAAAGTATCTGAATTTTATGAGAGAGGGTCAAAAACAGAGAGGTTGCGCCCAGTTCGAGTCGCCAATGCTTTTAGCCGTCATCTTCATTCCTGAAAGTCTTACTAACACTGGATTTATTAAAGTTAAAAAAGAGAAACTTTTAAAATATATTTTGTTTTCAGTGAAGTGGAAAGTGGTCTTTAGAAGGTTCGGGTGGTGTCAGCCCTACACTCTTAGTTCCTGCTTGCTTTGAATTTGGCTCTGTCAGTTATTGATTGTGATTTCTGTTCATTTTTTGTTTTATTTGTTTATTGACGGGGATTTGTGTTAGTTTTATCGCCCTGTGGACCGACACCTGGGCACAGATCCGCGAGCGCACCCGCGAACCCGGGCCGGCCTTCAGCCCGGAGATGATCTGCGCCGCCTACCAACAGGGCCTGCGCGTGATCGAGATCCCGGTGCACTACGGAGCGCGCCTGGGCGGCGACTCCAAGCACTCGGACTCGTTCATCAAGGTCTCCAAGACCGCCCTGTCGATGTTCCGCACGATCTGCCGGAAGCGTTTTTTGGGTAAAATGATAAACTCATTTTATGTATATACTTTTGTATTATGTTCTCTTTGTTTGCTGTTTACTTTTCTTTTATCTTGTTTAAACGATCGTTTAAATTTAATCAAAGCAGCATTCTTGAACATTTGCAGCTAATAATAATTTTCATTTACCTTTTTTTTGCACTTCTAAATAAACGACCCTTGTGTTTCAGGAGTCTTTCTTAAAGAATTGTGACAAAATTCAAACTAAGGGTGATTTCCTGATAGTACAACTTGTTGTTTATATACAACGAGAGTTCCGAAGCGCAGTCTGAAATTATGACACTAAAAATAAGCTACAACTAAACTTACGCCGTTCGTACGTCAGCATCGAACAACTTCTCACCGTTCCAAGTAAAACTGTCGAGTGAGGAAGTCCCTGTTCCTTCCTCGATTGAAGTGAGAGGAGAATCTGCCGATTTGTTTGATTCCTGCGTCCCACTAGGTTCTGGAAAAATGCATACATTTCTAGGGTGGGGAGGGGAGGACGGATTTTCTGCGCGCGGGGGGGGGGAGGGATATCCTGCATGTGGGAAATTGTCCACGGAGAAGTAAGTTTCCAAGGGTTAAACTTTTCAGTGGAAATTACCGATTCAATTTCACGCGCGTTAAAAGTAATTATTGACGGTAAATTTTTCCCAGGATTGAATTGTCCAAAGAATAGTTTTGTGGGAAGAGGGATTTGAGTCTTGCCTTTGATTTCTTGTTGACTCTCTTGTCACATATAACTTTGATGACAACTTTCATCAATCAATAAATGTGAAAGTCAAACAAAATCTAGGAAAAAGAGGAAAGGTACGAAAAGATAAAGGAAAAGAAAATGAGAAATACTTACTAATTCACAGACAGGTTTATCTGTTTTATTTGTCAGTTTCACTCTGTCAAAGAACATCCATAACTGAGACTATTAGGATGCATATGAAATTGCAGTGTTTTGAAGTGGCATCTTAATAAGTATCTAGGGTACTCAAGATCTGTTAACTTATACCTAAGACAAAGGCATCCATTAAAACCTCTTAAAATCTCCAAGCAATAATGGGCAAACATTACAGCAAGGACGTCATCATTACAATGCGAGTTACTAATGCAAAAAATGGGGACGTAGGAGTGCCATACCTTGACATTTGACAGAATTTAGTACGAACGAAAATTCGTCAATGTCGACCCACGAAGTGGGAAGTCGTGACTGGATGATGCTCTCGTCACTAATGTCCACGGGCTGCGACGAACAAGACGGAACGAGTAGAGACATGCGACGCATCGAGACTGTGTGTGCGTGCGGAAAGTGGAAAGGGGTCAGAACAGGTGTGTTGTCGTACGGAGATGAGGCCTTGAAGGAAGAGGTCAGGCACAAACGCGCTGCGCTTCTCGTCCGCCAGAAGGCCTCAGTCCCAGAGAAAAGCGTCGTAAATTGTTACGTCGTAATTGATTAGGCGGGAATAATATCCGGACATTAACCACACAGTCCCAGAGAAAAGCGTCATAAATCGTAAAAATGACCTATTGTTTACAGATGAGTTTTACCATAGATTTGCCTAATAAAAGGAAAGAAAAACCACATATTCTAGGCTCTTACTACTTAGTTTTCCTCTTCACTTTTGATTAGTCATACCCCTTAATGGATCATCTTGTTTGTGGAGACGTAGGCTACGGTAAAACAGAAGTTGCCATGCGCGCTGCATTCAAGGCGGTTGCAGACGGAAAGAAACAAGTAGCGGTTCTTGTCCCCACGACAGTTCTTGCTTTGCAACACTACGATACTTTCAAAAGTAGAATGAGATCCTTTCCCATAAATATTGAAGTCATTTCTCGAATGAATACGACCAAACAAAATAAAGAAATCCTCAAACGTGTTAGTAAGCCTTTTTTAATTCAATTGGTATTTTAAAAATGTTTTCTGTAATATGATCTTTTTATTTCATGCTAAATTGTAAATGGAAATATAATGGTCAAAACAAAAATTTGTAATATAGACGCTGCTGCTCAAGCTGCATAAAGTTTAAAACTACTGATCCTTCTAAGAGTTATTTGATTTAAATCAATATAGTTTAGTCATTAGTCTGATAAGCAGTCGATCCTCTCTAATTGTGAATTGTCAAATTTGAGTAAGTAGACTCCTTGTCCAGGATACATGTGACTCCCTACAATAACCTCCTCGTGTGCGTTTCTTCTGAGAACTGGTAGAATTTCATCGATAATTGGTTTGTTTCTATTAGAATTCTGCTCATCTTCTTCTTGTTCGTCGTCTGATCCGCCTACGCTTACCATGACGGTTTTGTCAGCTGCGATCGACCATTCAAAGAAAACACCAAATCCTACATCTCTGTGGGAGAAATTCTTCATGACGGAATTTTCTGCAGGAGAAATTCTCCATGGGGGGAATTTTCCGCGGGAGAAATTCTTTATGGGAGAATTTTCCGAGGTAGACTTTCCATTGGAGGATGGAATTTACAGAAAAGTTTCCCGTCGAGGGATTTTTCCGGTATAATTTGAAAAAAGTCTAGGAATTAAATGAAAAACACGTCTTTTTTTCAAATGAAAGAAGGCCAAAGAGATGTTCTGTTTGAAGCCTCAGTCGGTAAAATGACAATCTGCAAAGCCTGCATCACGGTCTGAATGAATGCCAGATCACCGCCTGCAGCATCGCCACCATCAAACGATGACGGGTCAGCCCAGCCAGCGCGAATTGCATAGCCGGGAAATTCCTGCAGCAGAACTTCCTTGATCATCTTTGAGAATCGACTGGGACCGGTGATTGGGAACGTCACAATTTCGCGTAACAGCCTAGCCAAGAGCCGGTGCTCTTCATTCTTTATTCTATTATTTTTTCTTCCCTATATGTTTTAAGATGATAAAGTATTTGATTTGTTGATTTACTACTTTTATATTATGGCAGAAGGGAATCAAAGGGTTTTGCTGAGTTACTTTGATATTTTATAGTCTTAATATCCTGAAGCCAATTTGGTCAACCTTAATCCTTCGTTGCCTCTGCCCCATAAACAGTGCTGGTAGATCTGATGCTTTTGACCAAAAAATTGCAGGGCAACTAGGCCCCCTCTCACGCTCATTTTTTCCCCAAAGTTACCTGATCAAAATTTTGAGATAGCCATTATGTTCAGCATAATTGAAAAATCTTATAACTATGTCTTTGAGGACAACTTAATCCCATGTAGTCCCTGGGGGAAGGGTTGCAAGTTATGAACTTTGCCTATTGTTTACATATAGTATTGCTTATTGAAGGTGTGTATACTGACGTTTGAAATTTAATGTGGGTGATACAGTTCGAATTATTCGAATATTTTTGAAACAAGGACTCAAACTTTTCAAAGTGTCAAAAGTCTTAGTCGCGGAACCTGTAACGTAACGGCTACGTGATATGAAAGATGATGAGGTTCTTGGGTGTTTTTATGACTATGAACTTCAAAAAGTTAAAACCACTGAAATGTATCAAATTGAAAATATACTAAAGAGTCGAACTCAGAAAGGTAAGAGTTATGAGAGAGTTTTCCCCCATTTCAACACTCGTTCTTTACGCTAGGAAAAAGGGAATTTAACCAGGGACTTATAGATGGCATTGTTGGCAAAATCAAAGAAAATTTTTCTCCTCACTTTGAGGCTGAGCAGATTGGCTTACCGAAAAAGGGAAATATAATGGACTTTATCCTCATTGACGGGAATTCTTAGGCACCTTACTTGGACTGGCTCTATTCTATTTGATCATTTGCACGCCCATCAGATAGCGCGGCTTGTTGCTCGGCAGCATATCGACGCAGAAATCAAGCGTTTCAAACATGATCTGCTGGCCTTCGCCAACCGCAAGACCACCAACCGAATGGCCCGGAAGATCAAGTTCCGCTAGCTTTTCAGAGCTTTCACGACGTAAGGCTTCAAAAACACTGCCCTGTTGGATGCCATAAAGCGCGTAGCCTTCGCGTTCAACAAACGCGTCCTTGGAACGCTTGCCGTCAATAAAAATGTAACGCAGCATTACATGCTGGAAAAATTGTCTTCTTGTTGAACAAATAAGCAGCTACTTCTTGTACAGACATCTCTCTGACTGCTTTGCTCCCGCTGTGCTAAGAGACTTATGCTCCCAACTGCTCCAGACAATTGCATTGATAATTTTTCGGATAATTCTTCGTTTAAATTATTCCAAGGTGACATTAAGATTGAGAATGGCTTAGAATCTTTTCCTACATGACACCGATCATCTTTCTTATGACAGTTCAATGTCGTGTGATCGTAATGCTATCTTGACCCTTCTGTTGCTGATTCTTGGTTTCGTTCAAACAGGGGAGCGTTGTATATAAATGGAAAAGAAGACGCGAGCTTCTCATTCGACGCAGTGCCTGATTTCGATGATTATGTGGTGAAAGTCGCGTACGGCATGGAGAAATTCCCGTTGAAATCTGCTTTTGTTGGGCAAATCGTCGTAGTTCGTTGGGATGATCAGCGTATCGTGAGGACGATAGTATTAGTCTGGAACTGTGCCTTCAGGCTGCCTGTTTTATTTTCTTTCTGTTCTTCGTTCAATCTTTCAAATACTGAAAATTTCTAAACTCGATTTGAAAGAACTCACTTCACAACTTATTAACTGACATGATAAGAAATTACTCAAACCTGAACATTTTCCTGTTGTCTGCATCTAAAATGAATTACATTGGGGTGTCAGATTTCCCAGCATTGTTATAAATGATCAGAAATCAAACAAAAAAAACACAACAAGTTTCTCCAACTGAAAGTAACGAGCAACATTAAAACTTAAAACGAACAGAAATTATGACGTATACGAGGGTGCTCATCCCCTCGCCAATACCTAGCTCTTTATTTAAAGTTTTATTTAGTACTTTCAAAAGAGCTATTTATTGTATTAAAAGACCCTTGTGATCCAGGGGTATGCCGGCCATGGTGCGACGTTTGAAACAACTGGTCGAATTGCGCCAGCAGTCTGCCGACGTGGCCGAGATGATCGTGGGGATTCATATCGAAGGCCCTTTTCTAAACGAACGACCTGGCTTTATTGGCGCGCATCCGGCTGCGGCCGCCTGCCCTGCCAACCTCGACGCAATGAAACAACTGTTGGACGCCGCCAACGGTCTCACGCGCATCGTCACGCTCGCACCGGAGCGTGATCGGAAGGGTTTGATTGAAGAATCTTGTAATTCATGCGGCGTAGAACACTTTTCCTGTTTCGGAACCAGTATTTGGGACGAAACATTATACAAGGCGTGGAGCGAAATTGTTACTAATCTGATTCCTAACATTTCACTGCTGGAAACGCATTTGAATAACTTTTGTCGGATGTGTGATGCCGATGAAGTTGTTTTGTTTGAACGTGCTACCTTCCTTGTGATTTCCCACGCGGACCAGTTCGATCCCGACCTCGTCCCAGCGACTCTTTTCCAATGCGGCGATGATCCCCATCGAGACCGCCGGCGGTGTTTGCGGCGTCACCTCGTCCAGCAAGTCCAACACAACATCCTCGTCCTCTTGCATGAACTCGACCAGTTGTGCCGCGGCGGCGATTCGATCCGCCTCGGCTGCGTCCGAATCACGAATCGTCTCCATCATCCCGTCGGCGATTTCTTTGCCATAGCGCGTACCCAAACTGGTACGGATAGGCCTTGCGTTTACATGGGACCACCTGGACCCGTACCCGTTTGAGTCCGCTTTTGAAGCGAGCCCGCTTGGATCCGATACAGTTGGCTCTGATACTAGGTCTCGTGTAAACGGGTGGATCGGATCGGATCAAAATTGGTACGGATAGGCAACGTGGGTAGAAAATTCCTTACTTGGAGGCGTTTTAAAAATGCTTCTCTCAGGTTCTTTTGTGGTTGCAGCAGTAGTTGCAACATAGTAAAGGACAAACCATGACCAACAGTAACAAAATTAAAAAACGCCCTAAAAAATGCAAGTCATGAAAAGTTTCTACTTATGACTGATTCAAGATTGGTAACCATTACCTAAAATAGTCTTAATAGCAAAACTTCACTTTGGAATCAAAATTGAGGAAATTTCAAAAAAGCCTTAAACCCCTAAAAACTGCCCTCAGATCAAAACAAAAAGGTTGGAAACCTCAACGTCCTGAATCCCCTGCGTCAGCATGACCGCGAAGAGCGTGAGCACGAGTACGCCGCCAACGTAGAGCAGAACCTGAACGCCGGCGATGAAGTCGGCGTTTAGCAGTACGTAGATGCCTGCAACGCCGGTGAACGAGATCATCAGCGACAGCGCCGAGTAAATAATGTTGCGCGAGAACGCCACGCCGGCTGCTCCCACCACGGACACGCCCGCAAGGGCCTCAGACTCCTGAATGGGTATTTGGTCAGAATCCGCGACACCAGACTTATCATTCTCATTATCCTTAAGCTTACTTGGCTCTTCGGAGCCCATTTCAGACGACTTCGGTTGGTCCACTTCATCATCCATATGTAGAGGGGTCTCCGGTACCTTCTTGGATGTCGAGGAATGATTAGAATTCGAATACATGGCCTCTGAGGAAGAAGAGCTAATCAAACTCGCATCGTGCAGCTTGGCATTGATACAGTAGTATGCAAAACAACACTCTCTTCAAAGATTCGTTCGCGATCTTTTCTTGTATTTCGCGCCATCACCGATTTTATGTGAAAGATCCCTTAACCCTAATGACGTCATCGTTAGTCCCGTCCTATCATATCGTCGTCGTCAATCCCGTGACGGCGACAAAACATATATAGTGATATGATGTTTTGTTGTGCCCACGATCACAATAACGGCAACGTGCTCCTCCTCGTTTGAATTTTTGTATGCGTTATTGTCCGCGTTACATGTTGTTCGTTGTTCCTGTTTCCACTTGCTTCTTCGTAACGGTCAGTACCAGTACCGCGTGACAATGTAGGTACGCGAATTCGATCGAAGAATGACTCAGTCGATTAAAGTTATGCGAACCGCGACATTGCACGTGCAGGACTCGCTCATTGTGATAGCGCCAGCGAGGTCTTCTTTCCAAGTGTTCTTCTTTGTCCGATGACCGCGGCCTGCTCCCCATGCAAATCAAAAAGTTCCATATGCCTCCGCTCCAGAAGCTTTTAAAAATTCGGGCGGGTCCTGCACCGCCGACGCGCCGGCCCGGCAGGGCCCAAGCGGCAGCACAAGCGAGGCCGTAGGATTTTACGGCTCTTCAGTATCCCAACGCCTGCGCCAGCAGGCCGATGCCGCCGCCGAAGACGTTGCCCCAGACGATGAGCCAGCCCAGGTTTGACTTAATTTGCAGTTTGACAATGGAATATTCTGCTTCGTTCTTGGAGTGAAAACCCTAGGAGCCAAATCTCCATGGTCAAAAACCCTTAGCCAGATGGTTATAATCCCCTTGTTGAATGGTTCTCCACCCAGACCCCTGAGCAAATGCAAATTGATTTATTAGCTTTGAAAAAACTGCCTAGCGAAAAACATATATAGTTAAATCTGATTCAAGAACAATGACAGTTTTTTTTCATGGAAATTCTCTTCCCCCATGGCAAATTTCTCCATTGAAAGTTCAACACACAGCCATCTCCCGCCACCCCCTCACCTCAACCAAAAAAATCCCCCTGAAAGCGTCTCTACAGTTCCCAATAACCATTACTATACGTAAACACTGATCAAAGTTTGTAACTTGCAGCCCTTCCCACGCTGACTGCGGTGGAGTAAGTCGTCCCCAAAGACATAGTTGTTAGGTTTTTTGACGCAAATACAAAATGGATTCTCAGACCTTCTTCTTAAAGTGCGAAAATGTGAAACAAGCAATTAGTTTTTTTTTTAATAAAAAAAATAATAAACTGGTGCATTGAAATCAATTTTTGATTATTTAACTATATAAAAAAATATATTTCTAGATGTTAAAAAAAGCTAACAGCAGTGCATTAAATCATGATAGATTATCGGAAAGCAAAATTATTTAAATTTTAGCAGAATGACATTGTGATTGCTAATCGAACACTGGGAATAAAAATGACGACAGGGACACAACTACAACTGGGACGCCGGGGGCACAGTGGGATATATAAATGACGACGGGGATATATATAAAATGATATAAATGGCCACTGCACCCCCTGGTGTCCTATTCCTGGCGTTCTATTCTCTGTATCCTGGTCGTCATTTTTGTCCCAGTTTCCCAGTCTATAATTTCTCTTTGAGTGTCCTGGTCGTCATATGATTGCCACCAGGTTGATCAAGGGCGTTGTTTAGCACACCAAGACATATGCACTGTTCCACACAGCATCTAACAGTTGACCGTTTCCATAAAAATCTGTTTAAAATTATCTCTTGTTATCAAACTGAACAAAATAATCCAAGGCAAAAGTACATAGTAGACGTTTTCGAGCAATCATAGAAGATTCAGTTGAAACCGCAACCTTTGCTATTATTATGTTACTTAGCGATCTTCGAAGTCGGCGCCGCCGAACGCCTATGCCGGACTGTTCCTGCTCGACGTCAAGACGCGCGACCAAGCCCGCGACCTGTGCCGCACCGATCCGGCGGTCGCCGCCGGCATCTTCACGGTCGAGATCTTCACCTGGTACGGCCCGTCCGACATCACCTACCGCGGCGACACGTTCGGCAAGGACAAGGAGAGCGCGCCCGGCAACAAGGTCGTCCGCCTGTTCAACGGCCGCGACTGTGCCGATCGTCGGGCTGACCGCCAATGCCATCAAGGGCGACAGGGAAGCCTGCCTCGCGGTCGGCATTGATGACTATCTGGCCAAGCCCTACCGCCGCGCGGAGCTGCTGCAAACCATCGCCAGATGCCTTGCCCAGGCGGACTCGGCACCCGCAATCTCGGCTGCCTGAAACAGATTCACCTGCTCCTGACAGATTGCCAAAATTTCATGACAGCCGGGCGCCGCGGCGCGCTGTCCAGACAAATAGAACAGGTTTTATCAAGTAAACTTTCAGTTACTATTTGATGGCCATCCACACGAAATTGTGCAATGAAACGAGGCGATGCTGATGTAATACGTTGTAATATTCGACCAATATCATTTCCATAATGTAGCGATTGATATTGAGTTTCTTCTTGTAAAAAGGCTGAAAATTGATATCGACGTTCTTCTATCTGAGAGCGCAATTCTTCTTCTCGTTCCCAACGGCTAAGCTTACAGAATCATGCCAATGACTCATCCCAGACCAAAGAATTGGGTACACTGAGATTCAAACCCACGGCCTCCCAGACAAAGGATCCAGAATCCAGTGCATAGTAGTAGGACATAGCATGTATAGTAGGACAAGAAAAAATGGTACACTCTGGAGCATGTCCCAATATGTACCAGATAACATTCATCTACAAAATTTAGGGTATTTTTTCTTCAAAAGGATCCATCTTCCAATTACGATATACTATAAACTATACAGCAATGTAACATTTTCCTCCTCTCAAGCTCAAGCAAGGCATATTTTTTTTCAGGGAGATCTTAAAGAGAATATACCATCACCCAATATAAATCATGAGAACATGATATAATGTAGAACGACGAGGATAAATATAATGGATATATCAAAGGATATCTCAAACTTTTGTTCTAATATAAAGAAAAAACCTCAAGTATTAACCTTCAGTGAAGTCGATTTTCTGCTACTTAGATTATGTATATCGTAGCCACAAAATTCACAGAGAAGCTTCAATCTTTTTTCTACATACCTGTTTTTGAATTATGGAAATTGCGTTATTCAACTTTCCAGAAAAAAATTCCAGAGAGGTGCAACTTTTGTGACGTCTCGATGTGAACGCAAAATTTAGCCCAACTAGACGTGCCGCTTTGCTTTGGCGCTTGCTTACGGTTGATGATAATTGGAAAGAGATTAATAGCTGAAATAATGAAAGCAAATGTATCAGATTTAAAAGTGCAGATTAGAGGTTGTCGATTGCTTGCAGTCCTAGCAACTACTGGTAAGTTACATACCATGAAAGAAGCATTTCATTCTATTGAAATTGGCTGAGTTATCATTGGTTTAAGAAAGCTTTTTCTGCCCAAATCGTGCAAAGCTTTTAGGAAGAATAGTGCTGTATTTCATCAAACTTACAAGCGTCAGTCGACACACAAACATGACGTCAGTCAACTGACAAACAACTTATTTTTATATATATAGATAGATACCCATTGATTACAGGAATGCTTTACAATAGCCACCGCCATAGCGTTGCCTAAGTAAAAAGTGACCTAGGCACAATGTATTATTTTTTTCACAAGAGACTTCGCATAGAAGAAATTGTCGCTTAAACTTTAGAAAGAGCTCATTCAATTGCAAGTTGAAAGTTCTTGAATTTTTTTATTTGTTGGCTATTTGACAGTTTTGCATTAGAGTACTAATTCCCTTGAGGACTGGGAATTAGAGTTCTTATAAAACAAGCAAACGAGGGAAGTTACCTGCCACAAGCGTCGGTGTACCTGCAAACAAATACAATTTCAAATGGGGATAGATCCAGTTATTTAGGCAGTGAAAAAACAGGTACAATGTTCGGATATTTCGATCACATATACAGCGACCGTCTTTGGGCATTCCTGGGTACTCGAAATGGATCACTGAAGAATTCCCGGAAAGTTTTTTGGCCAAACCTCCTCCAGGAGGCTTTGATCATGTTTATGTGGATGTGAACGCCCTGATCCATCCAGCGATTCGCGCCAGCCAGTCCACTCGAAGGAATCGCAGGCACAGACTGTTTGTCCGCAGGCTGTACGAGAACTTGGATACCATCCTTCACATCTGCAGGCCTCAAAGAACTCTGGTGCTGAAATCGGTCAATCAGTTAAGATTTTACGAGAGAGTTTCTAAAAGAAGTCACTTCGAGAAGCCTTAAAAAACCGAGTAAAAAACGTGCTATAATCACGAGCAAGTTTCCCTTTTATGTTTACCTTACAGCAATCAGGGAGCAGCATTTTTTAAACACCGGGCCTTTTTATTGACCCACCCGGTCGAATTTTACACCACCGTTTTAAAGATTTGAATCGATGCAACGATAAGGGTTCATAATAATCCACTTCGAGAGCTAGAAAGTCTCTATGAAAAGAAATTTATTAAACAAAAAAGTGAATTGTTGAAATTGAGAGAAAAATTGGCTGACGTGGAATTTTCCAGTCAGGAAACGATTGCAAAATTGAAAGAGGAAGCGAAACGGAGGAGGAAAGAATGTGATGAGAAGGTAGATGAAATGAAGAAGGAAATTATGAAAGAAAAAATGAATTTTGAGGAATATAGCATGTATCACATAATGAAAATCTACTCAGATGAAGAACTTGAGTGTTGTTGCTATAACACATATGTACCCTAAAATTTACTACCTTTACTTTCAACTTTTCCAGGTACTTGTCCAGCTCTTAGCATCTGGTTGAGCCGTTCTATTTCTTCCAACGAAGAAGCTTTAGCGATTGCCTCTTTTATTGCTTTAACTTCACTTGCTGGCATAACTGAAAAGAAAGAAAATACTAAACTTTGACGTTATATAGAGTATCCTAGGTTCTTTAGGGTTAACTATCTAAATTTTCTCCAACCCCTAACAAGACTCTAACTCAAGAAAGATTGAATGCTAAAATAAGGGTGTGATCTGAGCTAAGGCACTAAATCAAAGCCAACGCCGTAATTTGGACTTTGTTTTCACTAGAGGTCTTAAAACGGTGTTACATGGGGTCTATGGCATTCAAACATTTTAGATAAAACATCATAAATTCTGCTCGCTCTGATCTCACTGATCCTCGGAATGATGGTTTTAGTAATACCTTGTTGCTTCATCCCTTCCTGTAAACACCAAAAAAGAGCAAGGTAAGCCTGTCTACTGATACCAACATTATCACATAACTCTTGCATGCTCTCAGGACTTTGGTTCTTTCCTAAATCACGTAGCAATTGATTGATTACGGCTTTCCTTAAGTGATTGGCCCCTGGAAGCTCTAGCAACCATTTTGGTGGTAATTGTAATAGTATTGATACCACGCAAATAATATCTTTTTGATCATATCCCTTATCATTTCCTGAATTTTCCAAATTATTATGTTCAGTTATTCCTGTGTTGTGGCCTTTTGACAATCTGTATACACATAACGTGCTTTGATTTAGTTCAACACTCCTTCAACATTCTCTGAAAGACGCATCTGAATAACCTTCGTCTTCTTGGAAAGTAAAGTTCAAACCTACCGCGTCGCCACCCAGCCGCCATTGGGCATTGGCCGGTGGGCGACGGCGATGGACCGGCCGCCGGAGAACACCCGGATTTTCGTTACGGGCTTGTTCTGGGCGATCATCGCCAGCCGTTCCTTCGGGCCGGTTTCCGGATCGGTTCCGGCATAATCTCCCCGGTCCTGCATCAGTCGAACGATATCCTCGTGGCGCGTGCCGGGCAGGGCGAAATGATCCGGCAGGTCGTAGATCTCCCGCCCGTCACTCCCAACCCACGCCGCTCCAAGCCGGAGAGCGGTCGCGGGCCGTAGTTGGTGCGATCGACCTGAATCTGGACGACGGAGTGCGCCGCCTTGTCGGCCGCCGCCGCGAGGGCGGCGTCCATGCTCGAGAGCTGTCCCGAGGTCTGCGCCGCGGCGGAGCCGCCGAGGAGCAGGGTCGAGATGAGGATCAGGCTCAATCGCCTCACGTTCGCCTCCAGGTCATCGGTGATCGCATGCGCCAAACCGAAGACTTCAAATTTGACGTGCCGGTTGCCATACTGGAATTTGCCATCCGTCACGGGATCATTGGCCCGGATGACCCCGATTACATCCGCATCAACGAAGCCGTCCGGATCGGCCGCGCCGGTGCACTCTCGGCACGTTGACCCGACTCTATAGGTACCGGCCTCGCTCCAGAATCTCCAGCGTGTATTCCCGATAGGTCATACCGAGGGCTTCTGATATTTTTATTCACCTCTAAATTTTGGTAAATCAATGCCCTTGGACCGAAGAGAATGGAATACTTTTGAGAGTTTGAACTTCGGGGATTTAATATGAAAAAATGGGGATCAAAAACAACTAATGACATGCACAGTTTAGCGTCTGGTAATTTCACTAAAAAAGTGAAAATTTTCAAAGAGTTCTGGTTATTTCATAAGAGTGATCTGCCATGCAATAGGGTTAAAGCTGAAATTATCCACAGCCACGTTTCAAAGAGTTGTTAGAAAGGCTTACAGCATGACGGTCAAACCAGCGCTCGTGCCAGATGGCTAAAAATTTCAACATCGTGGTTAAGTTAAAGATGTTAGATGTTGCCATATATTCACATACAAATGAACAGCTTCTGCCTAATAAGCTTTGTCGTGCAATACAGCTTGTAATGGGCATTTGTTAGATATGCAAAATGATGAGCTTGCTTTATGGTTATTTGGTATCAACGGCAAAGTTATTGATCTGATGGCGCCCATTGCACTGAAGTCCAAGCCAAATGCATTCACTTTCGTCGGAAAGCCATAGGTTCTTCAAATCCCAAGTCGTGCCATTCAATTGGATAAATGTCATGGACATAACGTAACGCTGGTAAAGGTCTCCCGCCCGGCGTGTGTCGCCGCTCGACAGCCAGATCAGGGCCTGGTTGCCGGGGTCACAGGAATTAACCGTCGTAGTAAAAGAATTAGTAGCAAAATTGTATGTAGAAAAATATTTTGTAGGGAAATTGTTTGTACATCGCTGAAACCTAAGGTTACTAATTAAGATATCACTCAACTAAATTCAAATCAACTAATAAACGTACGAACAATTCCTCCTCCTTGATTTCTGCCCTAGAATTCAGCAACCAAATGGTGTTAAGACCTTCTTTAACTCGATTTAGTGGATGGTAATTAAGCATTCCCTTCTTCTTCAAGATTTCCTTCCTGGCTGCAATGTCCAAAACCTTCAAACAATTGACTTCTCTATGGTTTGACAGTCCACAGTAGGAACAACTAATGGCTCTTCTTGGGGTTTTCTGAATACTTGCTAGTAGCATCTTATCCCGTTCGTTTCTCCAGTGTTAAAATGGTTCGCTTCTTTTCTTAAAAGTATTTGGACATGGCGAGGCTCCTAATTCTGTTTCTGGTAGTGGATTTCTATCATCACCAGCAAGCGCATTAAACTTTTTCTTACGCTTAGCTTTTTGCCATGGGGAGTCACCAGCTCCTTCATCATTTTTCTGGGTGTTCTTTGCTTCTGGTTTAGCTGCTTTGGCGGACAGTCCCTTGAATTTAGCTTCCAACCCTTCCACAGTTTTAAACTGAGGCTCTTCGGCAAGAAACTGCTTCAACAATATAAAGCTCTTCCAGTCTTTTTTGCTGACCAGGGATATTACGAATAAAAATCAGCACTCAACAAGTTCCACGAACAAAAACTGACACGCAAGAAAATACATGAGAAAAATCAGTTTCAAGAGAAGAAAAATCAGTGTACTAGTTTCATGAAGACAAAAATCAGCATGCAACAGGTTTTATGAACAAAAATCAGCACATAACAAGTTCCAAGAACAAGACCAGTTTTACGATGAGAAAAATCAATATACAAATTTCACAAAGAGAAAAACCAGGGCTATCTCAAAATTTTGATTGGATGTGTCCCAAATCTGGCTCATAATTGTCAAGTTCAGATGGGTCGTTGCAAGTAAGCCTGAAGAAGAGGTTTTTGGACATCTACTTCCTTGTCCTTAGACTTCTTTGCCTTGTTTTGTAACAGAAAAATCAAAATATTTGACAAATGTTGAATGAAAAAAGTACAACTGTTCATATGTGCTTTATTTCTGTCAAGATATCTTGAATAAAATGCTGCTTTCCTGACTGTGTGTTTGCCTGTATTTCTTAATTTGTATGATTGTGTGTGTGTGTTTGTGTTTGTGCGTGTGTATGTTTTTATGTCTGTGTATATATGGGGGTAAGTGTGTGTTTTTCCTTCTGTGCATATTTTTCTCTTTCTCCGTGCCCGAGTGTCTGACTATGCGTATGTGTCTGAACAAAGGGTACCACAGAACCAGTCATATTCTATAACAGTAACTTGAGTTCCCGGACAAAATCGATCGCAACAATGGCATGGTCGACGAACCGGTTGATTTCCCCACTTTCGTCGCCGAGTTCCCACCGGTCAACCCATCGGCATCATCATCGCCATTGAGCACGCTCAACACTTCCGCCGGTGCGACATTCCAATCGTTACGCAAGACCTCGGCAAGTTCGGTATCGGGAGCGAGATGGGCGGCGGCGAATTCTTCGTGTCGCGGAATGTCGGCCAGCGCCATTCACACTGGCGTGCGTGCAGTGCTAAAGTTCACGAACCCTCCGACCGATGCCACACCGACTCGCTCCTATCTCCTGTCCTCCTCCACCTACATCGCGGCAATGTTCTGCAGCAACGCTGCTCTCCAATACGTAGACTATCCGACACAGGTGCGTCTGTGCTCATGAAATGTGTCCAAGCGACGCACGACGCTGATCCCGTGTTCGAACAGGCGCTTGCAAAGGCCTGTAAGCCGGAATAGTTAAATTGAAAACGGCGAATTTACCGGTAAGAAAAACAAATTTAAAATTTGTAAATTTAATACGGAAACACATTTGGTCTCAACTAGATGAGGAAATGTTCGAAAAAAGATGTCGGAACGAACTAGACCGACTGAAAAATGAGATAATTACCGACTGCAACATTTCATTTTATGAAATTTTGACAAAAGGGGAAAACACATTGGTATCATGCCTGAAAAACCAAAATGTAATTTCTGTACGTTTTAAGTTTTAACGACGCTCCTTACTTTCATTTAAAAAAACTTGTTTTTTCTTTTGTGTAATTCAAAATGAATTTGAACAAATTTTGCAGTTTCAGCAGTTGTTTCTTAAAGAATTTTGACAAAAAGTCAAACTTTAGCGTACAGAGCGAGCAGTTGAAGAGGGGTAGTTCCCTTCATATACGAAATAATTTCTTCTCGTTTGAAGTTTAATGTTGCTTCTCATTCCTGCCGAGCGCACACAGGATTGATACCGGGCGCTCATTCCTACTGGCCGCAAGGCAGGAAGCCGCTCAGACCCAGCGCCACGGGAAATGTGGTATACTCGGAGATCAGCAGCGCCAGGACGCGCGCGCACACGATCGCCAACCGCCCTATCCCGGGCCCGAGCGAACGGAGGTATGCGCCATGACGCCTAAAGACCCGAAGATGCGGAAACATGACGCGAGCGCCGTTGCTCCATTTCCACGAAGAAGTCCATTCTCTTCACAAATATTATCCGGACAATTCAATCCTGGTGAAGATTTACCCAGGAAAATTACCCTTAGCGTTATCACGCGTAAAATTAAGTCGGCAAAGAGAAAGCACGATATAAAAATTTTGTATAGGAATTCCGCCAAATTCCCCCAGCGTGAAATTTCTCCTGAAAAGTTCACCCTCTGGAAACTTTCCACTTGATGGAAATTCTCTAACACCTCGCTCTTTACACTGGAGTTTTTAAGTACTTGTAGAAAAGCTTCTTATTGTCCTAATCAAATGACCCCTGTGTTTCAGTAGTCATTCTTAAAGAATTGGGACAAAATTCAAACTTTAGCGTAGAGAGCAAGGTGTTGAGGAGGGAGTTATCCCCTTCGTATACGTGAAAATTTCTGTTCGTTTTGAGTGTTAATGTTGCTCCTTACTTTCAGTCGAAAAAAGTTGTTTACAACATGGTTGGGTCGATAACAGTTTGCTCGGTTTCGGCAAACGTCTTTTCCGCCATGGCTTGATTTTTTAAAGACTCCGATTGAGTTTTCTCAATTTCAGCCTGAGTTTTTTCAATCTGAGCTTTTGTTTTTTCCGCCTCTAAGGCTTGCGCGGCTTGCTGTTGTTGCAGAGCCTGTTGTTGCAAGGCTTGTTGCTGTAAGGCTGCCGATTGTTGCGGATCTTGACCTGCTTACGAGTCCTCGAAAAAAGCAGAACCAGAGCTCGCCATGGAAAAGGGAAGGCATTCCGCCCCACCCCACAAGGGCGTGTTGTTGGCAGTGAGTTCGGTGTGTTGTGGGTGGTGGGCCTATGGCCACCGTAGAGGAACGCCTCCACAACTACCATGTCAATAGAAGGCGGCAGTACAGGTCGACCACACCACTGGCCATCGTGGAGAACAACAACACCTCGGTGCAGCCCCACATTGCCACCAGGTCACCAGCACGACGACCATTGTGCCAAACGCCATCGTGTCGCCGTGGGCAAAGTTGGAAAAGCGCAGAATGCCGAACACAAGAGTGATGCCAAGGGCGCCAAGTGCCAGCTGAGATCCATAGGCAATCGCCGGAACAAGGACGAAGTTTGCAAAGAGCACCAGTGCATTAAGAAGGTCAATCACCGGGTCAACCTCCCAAAAACGATTTGCGGACTTCGGGGTCTTGATGAAAATGATGTCATTGAAAGCCCGCATATAATTATGCGAATACCTGATTTCTACAGTCAATGACAAAGCAAAATTTATGTCAGTTCTCAGCCGAACCATCCACAAACTTGTTTAAAAAAAAACAAAAACAGACCCGATTGGATATCACTGCTTTAGTATAAGGCTCCTTTCTAGAATTTACTTCACTGACAGAATTATGCTATTATTGATTCAGGCTCGTTCAAAACCCCATTTTCGAACATGGCATTATTTTTGGAGGAATCAGTTGTAAGAAAAGTAGTGAAACAAAAACAGAATAAAAAAACCAACTTTCATCAGAAAAATATTAGGTTAGATACTTTATTTTACACACCAAAACCCTTCTTCTTTTAGTATATTACAAAACTGTCCCCAAAAAGCCATTAAATTTAACGTAAGGATAAGTGGCTAGGCCTTTATAAAATTTAAGATCTTGTTGGGTAGGTTCAGGTTATCGCCATCGGCGATCAGCTCGACGCTGGCCGGGTCGACGAGCGATCCGAACACCACCCGGTCGATCGCGCCCGGGAACGGGTCGTCGCGCTCCTGGATTTCGTCGAGATCGTAGGCGCCGCCGAAGGCATAGGTGTCGCCGTCCCGGCCGCCGATCAGGACATCGTCGCCCTGGCGTCCGTCCAGCACGTTGGGCGTGTCAAGCGCGCCCGTGATGACATCGTCACGGAATGATTTGCAACAGCGCCGGTGACGGCGCTGTTTTGCGTTGTCAGCCATGCAGGGCCGGGGCCGCCAGGGTTTGACAATACGGGGCCGTATAGATCGCCCCATGGATCACCCAGGATCACCCCAGTATCACCACAGGCGCGCGCCTGTGCAAAAACACGCTTTATATATATAGCGCTGTAGTCCTCCGGATGGCTTCTGTGTTAAAGAGATCAAAAGACTATAATATTCAGCTCAGCTTTTTCATTCTAATAAATCGAATTAATCCTAGAGCCTAATCATGATACAGGTAAAACAGACCAATATTTAGAAATATCAGTATTTATTATAATAATAGATTAGTTTCTAAAATGTAAACTAAAAAAGATTATTTAAATTTGAAATGATGAATTTCTTTACCAAGAAAGTAAATTTCATTTAGATTTCACATGCTCAGCTTTTTTTCTAACATTTCGAATTAATCCTAGGGAGGACGCCATGACCATCGCAACGATGGTGGCCGCCCTTGCGGGTCTGGTGGTGGTTGCGTTCCTGATCTTCCTGCTTACGGGCGGAGACGACTGATGGAAGGTGGGGAGCACCATGGCCGTTTCGCTGCCGGACGGTCACCCGGTGTCGCCTGTCGCGCCCGTACTGCTTGGGTACGATAGGCGACCCGGTCCCCCGCGCCAATTCCCAGCCTAATTTCACCGGTCCGAGGCTGCCCATGTACGCCTGGCTTTCGGCACGCGTCATTGCCCGTCATCCGGTAGAGTGCTGGCCTCCTACGACCCTGGAGCAAGAGGGAGTCGTACACGGCTACCAGCAGGGCAACCTAGAACACTAGAAACCTCGCGGTAGCGCGAGCAAACACGTGAAACCACAACGGGTAGCAATCATCGGAGTCGGCATCCTCGCGGTCGCGGCTGGCGCTTGGGCGATCGCGGCGATCGTGGGGGGGTGATTTCCCCTTTTTTCAAAAATCAGGCAAGTTTTGTCAGGCTCTTTGCTTTTAATCGGCAATGCTAAACTTAATGATACTTCTATATTTAAAATCATCATAATAAGCCAATTCTTTTGATATATCTAGTGGTAACAAAATTCTATTTTTTTAAACCGCTTTTCTAATCGTTAATACCTATTTATATATATTCGCTTACAAAATAGAAATGGTTAGAATTTGATTTGAGGTTTCTAAGTCTTTGGATTACATATTTAAGTTTACGATCAGCAATAGTCGAGAAATCAGTTTTTTGGATATCGACATAAATTAGAACAGTATTAGGCATAGAATTTTAACTACTCACATGATCTTTTCTAAACTCACTAGGGGTTTTCCCTGTTGTTTGTTTAAATGCTTTGTAAAAAGATGACCGAGCGTTAAAACCCACTTCCAATGCAATATCGAGTACGGTACTACTGTTGCCGATGATCAGGCCCGAGATCATCAGACATTGGGACCAGATCACCTGGGCCTGGGCTTTGGCGGCTTCGTCATCGAGGCCCTGGCCCAGAAAGTAATCCGCCGCAACACCGGCAAAGAAAGGGCCAAAAACAAAGGTCACCAGAAGCGTGTGATAGGGCTGGCTGGCCCAATCGAAAAAGTACCACCCCCAGATGCGTTTACGCATTCTCTTATCCTTTGCTCATTCCCTTGCCCTCAAGCACAAAATCTCCCCCTCCCTAGAAAAATGCTTGTATACAACCAAATAATAAATACTACACATAAACAATGGGCAAATTAAGTAACTTAAAGGATTCTCCGGGCGGGCTGTGGGGGATCGTTTTATCCCTAAAGACATAGTTATTGGATCTTCCACCTGTACTGGAAATAGTGGCTATCTCTAAATTTTAATCAGATAATTTTGGGGGGAAAAGGGGCGTGGGAGGGGTATATCTTAATTTTTTTAAGCTTTGTGCAAAAAAGAGGAAAAAAACTAAGAATTGTTCTTAGATTTTTTAAGCTCCATTAGCACAACCAGTGCCATTTTAAAAAACAGCTCAAATTGTAAATTCTTGTTACATTTTGAAAAAACACCTTTTTAGGGAGTTATTTACGCTTTAAAGCGGTGTTTAAACAATTGAAAACACATGCATTTATGATTTCCATTGAATAGCCGCCTTTCGCCACAAAGATGCATGCTTTAGCATGAGGCTTTTAAACTGTACCTTGTTGCAATCTTTTTTGACAAACTACATTAATTTTAATAACCTCAGCTTCTGTGAATGTGTCATTGACCGAATCCAACATGATTAAAGGAGAACAGGGATGCCGAAGAAGGGCGAGGGCAGCGGAGGTACTTGCCCCTCTCCTCTTTCTAACAAACCTGAATTCCTTTAATTTAGTATTGTTTCTAGCTCCACTCGGTGCGGCTAGACCCTAATATTCATGCTAAATTATGTACTGTTCAAGTTAGAACTAGTAGTAGTATATCTTAAACTTCGAAGACTTCGGTAATACCTTACACTCAGAGTAACTTACGATTTTTCTTTATTTACAATTCTTATAATATCGAATAATTTGAATTTTTTTTTTTTACAGCTCTCTTTGTCTCCTGGGCTTGCCTCTTGAGCTGTCTTTCTTCCGTATTATGGACCATGGTTAATACAAAGATACATAAAACTATACAAATCATAAATAAATATATACCTTTAGATGCAGATTAAATTATAAACAAATTACAGGAAAAGATCCCTATGTATCATACCTGTGCCCATAAACTTGCCTAACTTCTTAATCTCAATAGACCTTCGCTTAATATCATATCCACCCATTCCGCCCTTGTAGACTATTCCATACCGGAAGAATTTCTTCCCTCATACCATTGGGGGTTGTCAAATCCCAAGAGGTATATTTATGTGACTTTTCGATTACTTAAGCCTACTTGAATACTTAAGCCCCTTGTTCTCATGATAAATCCTGCGTGGAAAAAAGGGCATATTGCTTAATTTACAATCCTTTTCCTGTGGGCTATGGAGGGCATTACATTCCCGGAGGCATAGTTACTAGACGTTTTGACTATTTTGAACAAAATCTATCTTTCAAAATTTTTATCAGTCCGCCCCCTTCAAGAAAATTCTCTTCCCCAATGAAAAATTAAAGATCCTCCCACATAACCCACTCCTCCAGCCCCGAAGAAACTACCCCCCGGAAAATGTATGTACAAGTAAATGTAAATAACCAATACAACCCAATACAATATATAACCTAATATAACCAATATAACCTAATAGTAAATGTAGATAATGGGATACATCTGATGCACTGAATCTGAAGGTGTGATTTTCGATAAGATCCGGCCCCGGAGCGTTTCAGATCGCGGTGGCGGACTACCTGCGGGCTCAGGACGCGGCTGGAACCTTGACGGTGCCGGATCCGGAACTTTCGGCGAGCTTGTTTCAGGGCATGGTGGCGGGTCGGTATTTCCTGCCAGTGATCTTCACCGGTAACGCCGACCGAGATTCCGAGACCATCGAACGCACTATCGAAGGCGCGGTGACGCTGTTTTTGTCGGGTCATAACGGCTGATGGATCATCGCAGCTACTACTCAGATTGAATTGAAGAAAGGAATGCTAACTGTCGGATTGTTACAAAGCAAACTGTAATCACCGCGCTAGCGAAATACTTTTCAGTACTTCATCTCTATTTTTCAATGCTAATGCCCAAGCCATTCGGCGTATAAAATATTTCAGTGGGATTGCTACCGGTTCCTGTTCCGATACCGGCAAAAAAGAAAATTGCATGACCCCCACTTTCAAGTTCATGACACGCTCCCCATTTGGCAATATCAAGAGGGCCTGGAATTCACCTTTGTGAGAAATGATACCCAAGAGTTCATACGTGGCTTCATCGATGTCTGGTTTAGTTAATGGCATCATCTCGGGTTCGCTCTGAAAAACAGGGTGAAGTAATGGAATAAAAGGATCTCGACGATTTCCCACAATGTAGGTATACGGCTTATCTATAATTCTTTCAATATTTTGAGGGTTCAATTCTTATTTTATTTCAATGCTGCGTTTATTGCTTTAATTTATCTATCTTAGTCATTCTTTGCAACAAATCGGACGTTCAGTAACTTTAAAATTGCCTTTGAAAGCACTTTTAAATATCCTTTGTGACGTAAAGTGTCTAACAAAGTATCATAGGATCCATTAACGCGAACACTGACCTTAGCTTTTGGGGGGGGGCTTAGTTATGAATAATTCAATAATACCAGTTTTACAACCATTTTCTCGCGAATAAGATTCTCTAAACCGATCTTTCAAATGAAATTGATATTTCATGTCCTCGTATCTCGGATATTTCCTTGGGTAAACGCTTGAGCTCTGGTAAGTTTTTCCTTCTGAAGAAGAGTTCTTTAGCTTATGCATCGGAGTAACAATGAGCAATATTTACATTCAGTTCTGGAAAAATATGATTGTTTTTAATACTGCAGAGGTAGTCAGAACCAAGGCACAGATTATGGGGTGCACATCCTGCTCTTGACCCACAAAACATTGTCATGCCTCACTGATGTACCCAACTATCCAAATTAAATTGCAAGACTCTTTATTTCCAGGAATATATCTGAGCAAAAATTCACTATGCATACGGAGATGATGACAGTTCCCTCTTTATTGCCGAAATCTTTTGAACAAGAAATAAAAGATTATATTCGTATTCTTGACTGCACGAGGTGATAGATGTGGGGACATCCTCGGTAAAGAATTGTTTTGGATCGAGTTTACCTAAACGCAAATATTTTGTCTCGTTAATAACTAACCTTAACATTAGAAAAAAAAACAGCGGAGCTAGAACATTAACACTCAAGGCTCCTTATAGAGAAACTTTCAAGATACGTTCATATTTTCAGATAATTTTTAAAACTAGTTTCAGCCGGAAAAGTTTTTTTTTTATTTGGAGCTAATGCTCACATAGTAACCGAAAGAAAATAGATAAAATTTCTTCGCGATCTTTTTTTGTTTTTCTTATAAGAACCACTCTTTGTAATGACCTGAACGTTTGAAATTGTATTTATTTTTGTGCAGACCAAGTATTACAAGATGTTAAAAGTGACGACATTCCAGAGCATCTTGAGCGAAAGTTTCAGGAAGAGAAGTAAGTAAAAA
Source organism: Alatinidae sp. Z8VKAUB7J3 (assembly GCA_010016025.2). Taxonomy (NCBI): domain Eukaryota; kingdom Metazoa; phylum Cnidaria; class Cubozoa; order Carybdeida; family Alatinidae; species Alatinidae sp. Z8VKAUB7J3. The sequence goes on from JAAAKM020721499.1 coordinate 239,542,386, forward strand.
CGAAAACTAAAACTTCCTTTGATTATTTCAATGCACCGCACATAATGAAACTTTAGTTGATAAGTTCCTGCTACTTCTCTCAGAAAGCGGTATTTGAAGGGGTTTCCCCCCCCCCCTCCCAACAAAAAATAAATACCTGAGTATACGCCTGATTTGAGTCCCCTCAAAGTTTGTAAGACCGTCTCTTCATTAAAAACATTATATGCCCACAGGACAAAAAGTTCAAACCCTTCCCAAAAACAAACCCACAGGACAAAAGAGTTCATACGTGTTTGGTTAGAAAAAAAAACTGGAATTTACCGTCGGGATGTGCAATCGCTGTTTTAGAAGGGAACCCCCAAAGCCCTGATCTATTTACAGTGCGTTTCAGAGTTAGTGCAGGATTTGTTATGCCGCCCCACTCGCACCCCAAAGATGAACGTGTAACCATCCTAGAAGGAAAAATGTCTGTTGCCTTTGGAGCGGACGGTAAGCGTGAAAACGCGAAACAATTTGGCACGGGCGATTATTATGTACATGCCCGTGGGGTTCTCGCGCAATCCCGGCTACGTGGCGATGATCGCGACCTGCATCGGCATCGCCATCATGGCCGACCTGGTGGGGGCCCTGCCCTTCCTGGCGCTGGCCACCCTCATCCTCGACCTTGCCGTGGTGCGGCGGGAGGAGCGGCACCTGGCGGCGCGCTTCGGCGCGGACTATGCGGCCTACCGAAACCGCGTGCGCCGCTGGCTTTGAGCGGCTTCGCGCCGTTGCAGATCAGGTAAAGTCTAACTTTGCATAATCCTGCTGTGACACAACAGTAAAGCAATCTCTTCATACAGGTCATTGCTATTTATTACATCACACACCTCAGCAGGCCCCGAACCTAAGCTTGTACTTTTTAACAGTGCGTTCTAGCTGCATACATATGATGCTAAGTACAAACATCCTGTTGAAACTAGTACGTTTTGTTGTGTGTAGAGAAATCTAGAAAAGAACGGGTATGTTGTGGAGGTATTTTTAAAGCCTCTACTGGATGGCTGAGGCTTTGTTACTCTAATCCTTATGAGCCGATGGCTGGGTATGCGTAGCTTGATTGTAAGCCAAGCGGGATGCCTAAGCCCCAGTACGCGAGTAAGAAGATACTCCAACCGATTAAGAAGGCGATTGAGTACGGTAACATCATCGCGATTAAGGTGCCGATACCGGTGCCTTTTACATACTTTTGACAGTACACAACAACCAATGGCTGTGCCTTGTGTCGTCCGGTTGCGTGCAGCCACCGCCTGCGGGGATTCGCCCCTCGGGCTGTGACCAACACGCAATCCATGGAGGCAACCATGAACAAGAGCAAGAAGCCCACACACCAGTTCAGGGTGGGAAACGTCCTCGCAAGCCTTTGGTCAAACCAGGCCAAGAGCGGCGAGACCTTTCACACCGTGACCTTCGAGAGATTCTACAAGGCCGACGGAAAGGAAGGCTGGTCCTGTATTTCCCTCTATAGTAAATACGTGATCTTTTTTCTCACTGAGAGCAACTACAATACCCACATGACCAGAGCTGGTGGAACCTTTTCTCCAAATCATTAAAGACCCAACAATTGGCTGCATAATATGAGACTTCTTAGGAGAATGATTCCATGTTCCAAGACAGTGCTCAGATTTATAAAGCCAAGTCCAGTGATCTAAATTGTTTCGCCAAATTTCATTCACCAAATCTTCAGTCACACTAAAGACTGGAAATGTTTCACTGGACTTTGAAAACGGCCAAATACTGTATTACAACTTTACAGTGCAAGACCTGATTGACGGCAGCTCATTATTTTATCAAGCCAACATTACTGCTGATCAGCAATGCAGCAATGAAACCTGCGATTCGTTATGCGGAAATTCCTCTATTGTCAGAAAGGCCCGAACACCTTCTTCCCTTTCCTCGCATAATTGCAGCTCTGTCGGATGCAATGGTGTTCATTTTCAAAATAATTTAACGAGGCTTTTCCTACAATTTTGATTAAACAACGTTTTATGCTTCTAATTAACCTCTCAGAAAACCCACCCTGCCACTGACTGCGATAAATTATAAACTTCCACATGACACAGTTTCTGTTGAAAAATTTGAATAACTTAGGCAATCGCAACAGATTTTTAACCTCTGTTGCCATAGTTTTAAATTTTATTGCATTGTCGTCCATTGTGCTGCTTGCCTTTGCCATCACTCTCGGACCGGGAGTCGCCCAGGCCGATCTGATTCCACCGCCACGCTTCGACCTTCAGAAAGCGATGGTGAATCAGGCGCAGGACTTCGACCTGGACCTGCGGGCTCAGGGCCAGTTCGTCTTCCTTGCGGGACTTCCGGCCGCGGACGGCGGCATCGCCAGCGGCGAGTTCCAGCTCAACGGTTCCCTATACGGCATCGGTATTGCCGAGTCCGGCGGCGAATAGGCGCACGATCTTGTCCTCGCACGAAAATGAACGGGTCAATGGTATCAGCCATGCTAATGACATGATTCCGTTCGAACCATCACCGAATAGAGCGCGCCGATCGGCGCGACACCATGTTGGGGAAGACAATGGATCAGCAGGTTTCCGTGGCGGATGTCAATGCCGACCAGGTCGACTACTGGAGTGGTCAAACCGGTGAGAAATGGGCCGCGGTTGAACGAGATCGCGAACCGTTTGAATGTTTTCACTTTCCAGGCAGTTGTTCGCACGCACCGACAAACGCAGGTCGGCCAGCGTCATGTTCAGCTTGGCTTCAAGCTGTGCCTCGGGCGAACCCGCTCCGCCGCGGGCGGCCGAGACGATGCTGGGACCGAGTTCGCGGTATTGGACGAACGGGTTGAGGTGTTTGCGAAGGATCTTGGCCGATTCGACCAGTGCCAGTTCCGATTTAATAAAAACATATCCAGCCCTTAAACATAAAGTATTAATTATTACGAGTATGAATGTTAAGTGTGAATTTGCTTGTCATTTTAAAAAGATGTCGCTACAACCAAATAAAATAAGCAGCTGTTGGTTCAGTTTTTTACATGTTTATGTTGAGTAAAATCTGTCATTTAAAAAGATCTTTAAAAAGATTAAAAAGAATAACACAATATCTACTACCCCCTTAAACTCCCAGCATGAACAATTTAAGTTTTATTGAATAATTAAGTTTAAATAATTAATTAATTTTAATTCAATTAAACAGAACTTTAACAATACATTTAAGGAAAACATTCAATAAATTTGGCTTATCCTTTCGAAGCACCCGCGTTTCAGTGCCATATTTGGCCACTGTAATTATCATGGCCTCCAATATTCGAATCTTAGTTCGCACATTGACTTCTCTACCCTTCATAACTTTCCTGGTCCTTAGTGTGAGCAAACAGAATGAACTATTAAAGGTTTTGCGAGTTCAACGTGCTAGAATAGGTTTGAAAATTTTAGAACTTAGAAGGCTAAGTCACAAAAACTAGGAATAAGTGAAGATGAAAAAGTGACGTTGGTTAACGAAAAGATTGATCAAGTGGGCAACTTCACTTACCTTGGTGACCTTGGTATCTTTATTATTAATAAAGACGGCGGGAACAGTGAAGAAGTTAAAAGTAACGGGCCTCGGTGCCTTACGGCCTCGGGCGCTGTCGATCGGGGGGAGTTCGGGGAACGTCACTCCGCTTGCATCGGAAATGACGCCCCGAAGGCTGTAGGGCGTCGACCGGCCCGTTGAACAAGTGGACAGTTCAGCGGGTCGCTACCGCCGCGGCTGGCCGCGGAGGCCGAAGTTGTCCCGAGTCGCCCGCCAAACCATGCGTTTCTTGTGCTGTCTGTGCACGCCGTGGCGGACCACGGCGAGCGAGAGCAGCGGCAGACTTTCGAGGACGCGTTCGATGCGCAGTACTTGGGGATTCACACCGTTCGCGGCTTGGGTGCGTTGAAGGGCTGCGCCGAGATCCGCGATCGCGCTGTGAATCGTTGGCGTATCGCCAAGGCGCCACGCGACCGACAGTCGATCGAGAAGCGGTCCGATCGCGCACTGCCGCGCTTGATCGACGGTCAACCAGGTCTCTCCCGCTTCGAAATGCAAACGCGGGATAAATCACGTCATAACAACGTAAGAAGGAACTGAAAATATGCTCTTAATAATTAATAACACTAAACCGGTTGCATAATTCACCGATATAGGAATTGCTTCCTAAATGGAAGTAATATTTTTACTGACACACTAGGCCGGACTACCCCTTTGGTTCGGCCTTTTTTTATCTACAGAATATTATTACTAGATCAGGCTGGAATTGAAAAATGCTGGTTACTATGAAATATGAAATATGAATGAAATATGTAATTGCTATAAGCATGTGTAGGCAATCTTTCCAGATAAGGTTGATTTTCAGCCAGTGAATAAATAAAAAGATAAAATTGAAGGCACAAGAAAACATAATATGAAATATGTAATTATGAAATATGTATTATGAAATATGAAATATGAATGAAATATGTAATTGCTATAAGCATGTGTAGGCAATCTTTCCAGATAAGGTTGATTTGCGCACGGCCGGAGGAAATGTTGACGATCTTGCCGTAACCCTGCGCCTTCATCTGCGGCACGACGGCCCGGGTGCACAGGAACATTCCGTTGACGTTCACGTTCAGCACCCGGTCCCATTCGGCCTTGTCGATGTCGAGAATGGGTTTGTGCGCGATATCGACCCACAGCGCGGCGTTGTTGACCAGAACATCGATGCGCCCGAATGCATCGACCGTCCCGGCGGCCATGCGGGTATGAGGGTCCTTCCAACACAGGAGAGGCTCAAGGGAAACTTCAATATAATGTGAAAAGGTTTAACTTAAAAGTTGAGATAAGGCGCAACCATATCTTTTTAATGGTCCCCATGGATGGCATATGTTCTGCAACCATATCTTTTTAATGGTCCCCATGGACGGCATATGTTCTGGCACGAATAAGAATAAGCTCTCACAGTTACATGTGGAAACTGACAAGAGTAAATACAAACCAGCATAGTGAATGCAGAACACACCCAAGCTTATCGAATCCGCGCCACTTACAGCAAATCAAATTAAAAAATGTTTCTATCAATCTCCCAAATACAATAACCAATTAAAAAATATACAATTTAAGTGTCACTTACAAAATGGAATTACAATCAAAATAGAAGATATGAAATTAGTAGCAGCATCCTTTTAAGAAATTATTTATTCTGAATTACCGAAGTAATGCAATAACTGCAACTGCTAGTAAAAAGCCAGGAAACAAAAACGGCTGGTAGCTCGTGGCGTTCAAAACAAAGCTAAATCAGAAAGCGCTCAAAAGCGACTCACATTTCCATTCGGTCTGTTTAAAAATTATCAAAATTCCAACACCCTACCACAGAAAATCTGACTATTTTTCCGACACTGTAGCCTATTGGTCCGAAATCCAACAAATATCCGACTCCAATCAAAACATGTGACAAAATTCCGACTGAACTTGAATGCAAATCAGGCGTTTATTGCGGGTCGCGCAGTAAGTTTTAATGAATCACAATGGCGTAGTCTCGATGAAGAGGTGTTTGTCGATGCTGGCTTGCTGGCCAATTGGTTTGGGCTTAATTTTGTTATTGATTACCAAGATCTCAAGATACAGGTTCAAAGTCAGCAAACTTTGCCCATTGAGCAGCGACTAGCACGGAAAAATCGTACGGTTGCTACCAAGTCAAAGCTTTAAAAAAGCTTAATAATAGTTTACAATTACTCTTTCTCAGAAGGAAACACTATAAAGTTCTGAAAACAACTTTTAAAAAGTCTAAAATACTTATATTATTCCTGAAAGTACTTCGATGATCGTATATTGTTTCTTTATCATTATTAGAGAAGCGCATCCATTTTTAGCTTTCTAAAATCCCCCTCCAACGAGACTAAAAATGCATAAAGTGAGCTTGCTTACAGGTAATTTAACGTTGAAAATCAAGAACAATGTAACAAGCAGGTGTACGTAATAGATAAATAATCAATAACATTGTTGCATGCTAGCACGTGCTCGGGAACAGACCACGGCGTAGAATTTATTTCCCAAAACATATTATTAGGAATGATTTGTTGGCTCTGTTGTATAAGGCACCATTCCATTGAGGAAATCTCTGGTCTTACGTTCGATTCCTACAGCGAACAAAAACCTTTAATGAAGATTCTGTCATTTCCGAATGACACCAATATTATCACTTCAGTTTTTTTTTCTTTATTTCGATTCCATTTTGCCATTTTATTACGGTAATCTCTGATCCTAAACAAGAGAGTAATATAAGAAATCAGTTTTAATCCCCCTCCCCCCTAGCCATGAACTTACAAAAAAATAAAGGTTGATCAATGTAACCAGAGGGAATGCACTTACTGCAATTGTTAATCCAGTAACTTTTTTTTCAGTATTCATCCACCTAAATCTGATTAGAAATAATGAATAATGGATGAAAAATAAAAAATAAAAGATGAGGTGCCGTGTGGATGACACGAACTACAGTCAGCTATTCGGGATTATGCTGGCTCGCAAAGATTTTTTTAGGAATGTTCTTTTGTCTTCCTCCATGATCTTCTGCCTCGCTACCGTATCGAGGATCGAGGTCATCGACAAACATCATCTTCATTCAATGATCATTTCTTAGCTCCATAAATAAAATTTGATCGATAGGCTATGATTGGTTAGGTGTCCTGGTACTTTTTGCGCGCAAAAGATTTGGTGGAATAAATATACAAGATAAAAATGGTTTACCTGATATCGTTCATCCAACTGTGAGTAATCTTTCATTTTATCTTTATCAAGGCGAGTTGGTAACTATAATTATAATATATCAAAATCATTCATGGGTATTTGATTTTGATTACGTGACTAAGCTATCAGCACCGTAGTATCAGCACCGTTATTTGCTTGTTTATCCGTTTATCTATTGATAATCAGAGCTATGTTAATTCTGCTCAAAAACTATAGAGAGCTTACTTTGATTTGGTTCAGTCAGAAAAGCTTTGAGCAAATAGGGGGCTTCTTAATGTGATAATTGCTCAACAGTACATCACGGCTCGTTTTCACGTACGATTTATTGGGATAGTCACTCAAATTTTTTGTTTGATTCGTTAGCTAGTTAGAAGGATAGTCAGTTAGTTCGTTAGCTGAATATTTAGTTAGTTAGTCAGTTAATTTGTTAGTAAATCAGATAGTTAGCGAGCTTGTTAGTTAGTTCGTTAGTTAGCTAGTTAGCTACTTAGTGGATTGGCTAGTTATTTAATTAGTTAGTTAGTTAGTTAGTTAGTTATTTAGTTGATTAGTTTGTTAGGAAATTAGATAGTTTGCGAGTTTGTTTGCTAGTAAATGCTTCTTGTTTGAAAACGAAAATGAAAGACACCGTGATGATATTTAAAGATTTCGAAAAAGAATGTGAAAGAATCTCTGAATTCATCAAAATCAATTGTTCTGCTTTGCAGGCTGATGCAGAAAAAGGGCTGAATTTGAATTCCCTTGTTGCGGAGATAGAAAACTTAAAGGTATTCTACGAGCAAACTGCCATTTTTACGATATACTCAACTGTCACCCTCTAAATATTATCCTGCCATCTTTGAATTGCAACTCATGCCTTATTTGAATAGATGTCTTAAGGCAATCGGCAAAAACAGTCTTGAAGACGTTAATGTTCAATTGGACTTTGGCACAATTCTCATACTAACGTGTGAACGCAGCTGCTGGGATTCAAGTGTACCATTTAGAGAAGAAATTGTTATTTTTCAACCCGAACCATTGTAAGTTTTAATTAATATAAAAAAATATAATGGTTTTTGATACCGAAGCGGTAATCGTTAAGGTCGCGCTCTGACCTACCGCTAAAGTTCCAACATTCCATTGTCCGGTGACCGGATTATAACTGCCGCTTGAACTGACATAAGTATAACCGCTAGGCAATTGGTCGGTGACAATAACGCCCGTAGCGACTCTTGGTCCCTGGTTAGTTACAACAACTGTGAAAGTCACCAGGTCGCCGACATTCGGCGTCAAGTCGTCTACGCTCTTATCTAGTCCTACTAAATTCATGTACATACTAAAATGTACATAGTGAAATACGAGCGGACGTTATTATAAAATCATACATGAATGAGTAAATACATATATATTATTGACGTCTACTATGCTCCTAAAAATGTTCCCTACTAAATTAATGTACATAGTGAAATACGATCGTACGTTATTACAAAATGATGCATAAATGAGTATATAAATATATATTATTGACGTCTGTTATGCTCCTAAAAATCTCCGCCGGGCTAGGTTGATATTTAATGTAAGGGTTCTAAGTTACGGCCTCCCTCTAAATCTACAATTTCTTCCAACCCCAATCACTTCTTCGTAAGTTAAAAATACGCCATTTTTTCCAATATTTCAGAATTACCCCCCCCCCCACCCCATAGAGCGGATCCGTTCCAATTATGTAAATCACGCTTCTAAGACTCCTGCTTGTTTATCCAACAAAGTTTCATCCCGATCCCTCGTTTTCTTCTTCTTTTTCGATGAATAGCCGAGTTTCTTTTCTACGGTAATCAGGTGAAACTAAACGTTTATAATATAGTTTTGTGGTATCCATATTTCAAAAGTAAGGAATATATTATTTGGGAAAGCTCTTTACTGAATCGAAGTTCTCGTGTACTCATTTCGTATGTATAAAAATGTCAATTTTGAGTTGGAGGAAAAAAGAATTTAGTAATTTTTCGTCGGTCGCAAATATCTTGGATCAAGAGAACGGACACAACTTGCGATGGCAACATTGACATAACGTTTTTCTTTACCAGAAGAAGATCCGTTTTTGCTACACCCAAAAGCAAAAACAAGAGAAAAAACTAGTAGCACCCCGAAAAATTTCTTCACCGTACCCTCCGTGCTTCATCCTCTTCCACAAAATAGGCTTGGGAAAAATCCACATTAAAGAGAGGAGAAACGTAGACGTTTTTTAGACTGGCGTCTCCGTTGTGTTTTAATTCTTTCGCAACCTGCTCTATACGTTTCATAGATTCATCCGACTCTAAATTTCACAGCATAGCCAGGCCCCTGCCAGGCCTAAACGATGTTTGGCCATTGGCCATAGCCTAAACCATATACTTTCCTTTTGCTCCACAACAACAGCAACGGTTGAAGAAACTCAGTAGTGGCGGGAAAATATTCAGAAAGAGGCTGAGTTTTCTTCCCCGAGTCACCCGTGGCGCCGAAGAACTCGTAGCTGTCGGGGTTAGGCGGGCCGAAGAAGAGCAGCTTGCCGCCGCGCCCTAGGATCGTGACCGAGTCGAACTTCTCGTACTCCTGATAGTCCGGCTGGTGGATCGTCACGACGATCGTGCGGCCGTTGTCGGCCAGGCGACGCAGAGTCGAGATGACTTCCGCCGCGTCGGTCCAGCTCAGGCCCGAGGTCGGCTCGCCGAGAATGAGCAGCGACCTGGTCGACCGGGAGCAGGGCTCGTGTGTCGGCCATTAACAGAGGTAAGAAAATTCCGAAATAACAAAGAAAAAACAACATACAAGGTAGGAGATAACAGGGGAGGTAACCCCAGTGCGAAAACACCAAGACAAAATTCTTACTAATATCGATTATTCATCAATCCTAACATCCAGACAAAGAACTATTTTTGAAATTTGTTTTTTTTTAAATAAATCGGCTCTTGAAACTTTGCATAGATTTAGAGTACACGCTTAGAAGCTGAGAAAATGACACAAAACTGAAAATGCTACTGGCCGAAAATGAGGACAGTGCGCACAAAACAGTCACTTAGAATTTCTTATCTGACAATGTGATAGCTCTTTAAGTATTCGGAAAGCATGCTTCAATTTTTAGTATTTCAATCTTGTTTGCCTTTTGTTGTACTGGCACCAAGAAACAACAGTCCTTTTTTGGCAGGGTAATTTTCATTATAATCGTCTACGATTGCACAATTCTCACAGGATGATCAGCTGCCCAGCGTATACATGTATAGTGGATATGCAAAAAAAATTCAGTATTGACTGTTCACCACCAAAATGAAATTGACTTACGATTGATAAATAGAGGGTTTTTTTAGCTCTAGAGAGAGATCAAGTGACATCACAATTCAACCAAATTGGTTTGAAGAAGATCTGCTAAATTGTCAATTTATTTACTGTTCAAAACTGTGGGAAATCGATCAGGAGGAACCATCCCCGAAGTCCAGATATTGGACCGTGGTGATGAAATCGGTGATCTAACACGAGCGATGCATGAGATGAGTCAGCAAATTCGAGAATATATTGCCCAAGTGAAAAAATCGGAGGCCGGACTTCGCTCCTTAAATATTGACCTTTCGACTTCAGAATCCAAGTATCGAGGTATTGTCGACCATGCTCCTTTTGGGATTTTTACGGATGTGTCGACCAATTTTTCTCTGTTAGGTTAATAATTGAGAATTCCTTTCGTTGTCAAACATAGTTGGTCGTCAGTTTTATCGATTATGAGCAAGCGTTCAATTCTATTGATAGAAGAGCTTTAGCAATGGTCTTATCCTTGTATGGTATACCAGACAAATACATTAAAGGGATTTCTGCTATGTACAAGAATACTACTACTGCGGTTAAGGTAGAAAATGAGGTTAGCTACACAGCACCAAGGCGCGCTGAATCGCGTTATCCAGCTCACGGACATTGCCGGGCCAGGGATAATTCAGCATCTGGGACTGAGCACGTTGGGATATCGTCACCCGGCGATCACGCGCATGTTTCTGCAACAGCGCTTCTGCCAGGGGCAGAATGTCGTCTCGCCGTTCGCGCAGCGCCGGCAGCATCAGGGGGAAAACGCTCAGCCGGTAAAACAGATCCTCACGCAGGTGTCCTTTATTTTTCCTTTTCCTAGGAGCGGGCTCTGTTCTTGGGAGGGTCGTTATTAGGCGGGCCCCCGGGGGGGGGGGGGCGTGGGGGGGGGGCTAGTTGCCCTCTAATCTCTTTTGACTCTTAAAAAGTGAACTAGAGCTTTCAATTTCCAATCAAATGAGCCTTCTTTGAAGTTTAAACGAAATTTCCTTCCATTAGAACCGTATATACCCCCAGGGCATAACTTTCAACGCCTACCCGAAAGAGGGTTTGATTTTATGGGGTGATTGATGTCATGACCATAATAGGACTAGAAAGCTCACTGGGTCACGTGATATGGTATATCCATGGGCCTTCAAAATGGTTGCCGCATGAGGGCAAATTCAGGGAAGTAGTAGTGTAGTGTAGATTTTCAATATGTCTGTGCCGTTTTAGCCTATTTCTTTCGTTTTTTTTAAAGCACATTCAAGTGGGTGATTTTCTTTAATTATGTAGTTGGTTAATAAAGTCTCCAAATTTTTCTTTTGTTTTTTTTTATGTGTCTTGTTTCTAATATTTACACATAAAATTTCATGTTGGTGGATAGTGTGAAAAAAAATAAACAGAAAGCTGAAAAGCGTAAATAACTTAGCTGAATTTTTTTCACTCGGAATAAAAGAAGAAGGAATAAGGACTAAACGGTTTTTATTCTTTTACTTTTCTTCGTAAAAAAGTGACAAACAATCTTTTGTACCATATCTTCAGAATCGAGTCCCGAATAAGCTTTAATGTGGTTAGTTAATGGATGCCTTCTGATCATTGATTTGAATTTCTTAATTACTAAGCTACTGCCAGGCTTTGTCCGAGGCCCTTATTTTGCTTTATCTTTTGGTAAATTCTTCCTTCACGCGGCCATAACTCAAAAACGACAAATGGTATTGAAGTTACGTAAACGTCATCCTTACTTACTATCAAAGCTCTTTGCCATCGCCTGCGGCAGTCGTGCGATCGGTAAAAACGCTCGGGTCGACCGGCGGCGCCGCCAACGCCTCGGATGCAATCGCCCAATCGTCTTTGGATCCCGCGGTGTCTTCAATTCGTCGACGACATTCTTCGCATTGATCCAAGTGTTCAATCAGTTGCTGCTGCGCGGCGTCATCCAACGAATCATCCGCCAACGCTTGCAGCAAACCAACCGGGCATGAAGCCGCGTGAGAGACGAACACATATACAAGATTTTAATCTGGATTGCGTGGGCACGACTTCAAAAAAATCACTCAAACTGCCAAAATACATTGAAACCGCAGTTCGAGTTGCATTGAAACTGCAATGGAATTCGGGTTGCGTGGGTACGACTTCAAAAGCAACACTCAAAATTGGTAAATTGCATTGAAACACATAATAGGACCAAATATACTGTGTAGTGTTTCTTTAAGATCCAAGTCATTATGGTTTGCCGGCTCCCAAATCGGGCCGGTCCGCGAAAGAGCGGGAGAACAAACGAAATCTTGGTTCGGGTTCAGCGGTTCCCGCCAATGATTTCCCATCCCACAACCACGAGATTGACATTGTTCTGCCAATCGACAGCCAGGGTGTGACCGGTAGCCAGTTCCTTTGGAAAAAGGCCTTTGCGAGACCGGGGGATTACAATTTCCACGGCCATACCCACGACGACAAACTCCGCTTTTAGAGTATCCCCAACCCTTTAATTCCAAACCTCTTGCCCTCAGAAGGTATTCCCAATAGTGCCGAAAGTTGTCCACTTCACTTCACATGTTTTCCACATATTTATCCCATTGACAACAGTTTTCTAACTCCATATAAGTGGACACATACTATAAAAGATTTTGATTCTCTCCTACTTCGAATTTTATTCCGCCTCATGTATTTTTCTTTCTGATTTTGGAGAATTCCGTGATTCGACGACCTAACTTGGTCACCAACAACAATAATGAGTTCGTAGTAGTATTCCTAGTACTCGTACTGTTGTCGTTCATCATCATCATCTATACTAATTAATCTTATTGTTTCATCACAACGAACAATATCGTCATTATAAGAAAAAGCGGGACGGTCTAGAAGTAGGAGACCAGCATCTTCTCACCATGGTGGGAAGTCCTTCTTATCGCCTCACCTCATCTTTTGCCTCCTTTTGCGACTTTCTTTGGGCGCACCGCTAAGCAAAGTGCCAAGACGCCGAAACATTCAGTGCATAGGTAAATAATAATTTTGCATTTAGTCACCTTCTTGCATTTAGTCACCTTCTTCACTATTGTCACTGTGACCTTTCTAATTAAGATTCATTTGCAAATTGTCAGACAATTGTCAACTATATCACCACGCCAATGACCACGCCCTGTTGTACGTGAATAAATGATAAATCCTCATTAGAGAAGCACATACACTTTTTAACTTTCTAAAATCCCCCTCCAAAAAGACTAAAACTGCATAAAGTGGGCTTGCTTACAGGTAACATTACCAATAGAGCAAAGTGTATTAGTCTATGAGCCCTGCAGGCATCAGGCCAAAGTCTGTATTCTATATTTATTCAACAAAAAGTGCTAAAACTAAAAACAAAACCTCAAATGAGGTTTATTCAATGAATATAGAATACAGACCTCTAGAATTTTCTTATACTTTACATCCTTACTATAAAAATAGCCATAATAAGTAAAAGAAATTCTTCCAATTAACATCCAAGCGGACAATTTTCGCATATGTCAAACTGTTCATGATAATGTAAATTTTCAATGGCGAGAAAATCTAGAAACAAGATTTTGGCAACAGAATATAAATTAAAAATTTAGCTCTTCTGCTGATTCCATGTAAATTTATTCGCCAAAAGTAAAAAACTGATGAACACCTAGAACCGTATAGACGTAGATGAAACATTTTCAACACCTACTTTCAAATTAACGTCTATTCTGGTCCAGGCATTGTTACCACTAACGGTAGTGAATTCACTGAATTCAGAATGAATGTCCCGAATCGGAACGTTTACACTAGTGTGCATACTGCAGTTGCCTGGTGCAATATCCCACGAGTTCTACGTTTCCATTGCCACACGTATAATTTTTTGTATGATCGGGTTTCTGTTATTTTGATTTCATTTCATTTTAACTATACATATTATAAATTCAAAACACCATCGAATGAATGTTGGCTATGAACATCAGCTTTGATGAAAAATAGCAAAAAAGTAACATTTATATAATTGATTTCAGCTTTACCATAGATAGTTTATGTTACATAGACAATTAAAGACAGTTACCATTTTTGAAAAGTAAGAAGTTAATGCCCCTGAAAGGAGAGGTAGTGACATAAATATGTCAAATCAGTTAGTTTATTTGGTCTTACATAGCTTTGTTGACTATGCGACACATTGTGTATGCCTTTCGAATGTCGTATTCTCATTCCCCAGTCTAGAAGATCTCTTGGAACATTAGGTGGCTTCACCATTTTATAGTTTAAGATACGAATTGTTTTTCAAAATCAGTCTCCTTGTATTTCACTATAGACTTGATGGTTTAAGACATGAAATAAATTAATTTTCCTGGGAGATCTTCCATGCGCATCAGTGGGTCTGTCATCCTCGCCGGCGTGATCGCGGTCGCCGCCGTCGGCTGGATCGCTTCCGGTCAGCTCGGCGAGAAGCCGGCCACGGCATCGACCCCGCCGGCCCCGAGCGCGGCCCCCGATGGGGCGCCGAACGAGCCGAGCGTCCCACGGGTCCGGGTCCGCGATCTCTCCCCCTCGGATTTTGTGGCCTCGGTGATCTCCTCCGGCCAGAAATGATATATACCAAAGTAAGATAAAAATATGATACTTTAGAAACAAATTTGGGATATATATTTGCATATTAGGGGAGTGATGGTAAAGTATAAAGTATAACAATTATTCTGCATATTATGTAGTAAGAACTGTTTTGTAACATCACACTGTCCAAATACTTTACCACCCCCCCCTTCTCTCCAGAATAAGTAGCCCAAATTGGCTGTTTAACCAGTATGTCGGTTATCCTGCATAGAGCTACAATGGGAAATATTGTTTAAGAGCAAAGCTTTTCTTACTGAAATAAAGAGTGAAGTTTAAAGTTGAAACGGTCAGAGATTACTACATCGCCGTTTACGTAAAATCCGTTACATATCTACAAAGCAACTGCTTGGTACTTGTTAATTATTCAGAACACACTCAAGTTCTTGATATAAATTTAAGATCTGAGAAAACAGGTTTCATAGCAATAAAGACAAGCGACAGTTTCTTTTTGGAAGTTTCCTTCTTACATCTCACCGTTCTTCTTCATTATTTGTTCGCTCATTTCTTATTGTATTGCGAGAGCAACACTTTGGTTTGTCGTGTTTTTTTTCCTAGCACCCCGATTTCAGCTTATTCCTAGAAACTAATAAGGGTCTTGATGAATATGACTTTGCATTTTGGAAAGCCTCGTAGGGCTCTTGCCTTGGGCCAAAAAGGATGGTTTTTGCTTGTCCTTCAGATCACTTTGTTTGAAAAACAACCTCTACTATTTCCCCTATTAAAGATTTTGTACAAATTTTTTGAGAGGCAGTTGAAATTAAGGAATATATTTGCCAAAAATTAACCCTTAATAGAGATACCAGAGAAGTCATTTATAGTAAACTGATTAATTCAGATTTCTCTCTTTTCTATTGCAATATTTCGTACCCTAATAAAATGTATTCATCAGCTCGGTAAGCGACTACTTTTTTCGGCCTCCTCGTCGAGAAAGGCGAGCAAACGGCGAAACTTGCGTTGGCTCTGCGCGCTCGACATATGGTCCTTGAGATAAGCGTAGGTCTGCGACGCCAGATCCTTGGCGACGGTGCTGACCTGCTTTGCCAGCGTGTCGCGGGCTCGCAGCGCTTCGATCGCATCGTCCACGGCCCGATAGCCGATCGATGAAACAAGAAACTCCAGCAGCGCGGACAGGAACGGCATCCGGTAACGGCTGGTTTCAGCTTTCCGTTCCCGCTGATGGCGCTCACATCAGCGTCAAGAAAATTGTGCGTCATGTTGGTTCAGGCAAGGCCGTTGATATACGCGATATCCTCAAGAAGTTGAAATCTCACAAGGTGGTACATGGCGTTAATGTCGAAGCGATATATGCACTGCTGAAACAGGTAGAAGAAGACCTCATTCCCGAGGAAGCCGTGGTTATTGCCAGTAGCGACGTGGTTGTGGAGATAATCGTGAAAATCTGCTTCACTTCATGGTTTTCTGTGCCCCGAATTACAGGATTTAAGGAAAGAATTATTTTCTAGGTATGTAGGGTCAAGTGAGCGGTTGGTCTCAGTGACAGATCAAAAGACTATGCTAATACTACAACTACTAATATTTCACCGCAGCACCAAACTGCCTGAGGCCAACAAAGCAACGCACGCTCCTCCTCCATCCCAATCTATTTAAAGCCGCATCTGCAAACGAGACACGTCAGCAAGGCCATATCCAGGGGAAGCGTCAGGAGACTTGACCCCCCCCCCTTGAAAGCTTTGTCCGACTGGCAAAAACTTAACAAAAATGCATATAAGCATATTTGCATTTTAATTTTTTGTAAGAACAACACACCAAACAACACTCTCCTCCCTGAACACAAACCCCCGATACGGCCCAGCACCCGAGCATCCCCACCTATTACCCGTTAAACTGAGTAGGCGGATCTTGCGAACGCCCAGATCGCGAAGAATCTGAGCCCCCACGCCGTAGTCCTTGAACCCAGCAAGACGGGCCGCCGGGTTCGTACTGGCCGGTCGCCCCTGCTTGTCCTCGGCGAGCATCTCCGCGCCGCGACGGTGGCGGCGAACGTAAAGTATAACCCCCGCCCCCTCTTCGTCGATCCGGCGCATAGCCGACTGCAAAATCGCTCCCGTGTTGCGGTGGGGTGATCCCCTTAGGGCAAGCTACAGGTTCAAGTTACATAATAGGGAATGCTTTTTAAGAGATGCAGGTGTTAATTACGTAATATGGAGGTTTTTTAAACGATGCATGAGTTTAATTAAAAAACCTGCGAGGGCCAGGCAAAAACCTTCAGGGTCCCTGCCAAGTCATGTTTACTTTTGGTTTCTACGTAATAGGGTTTGTTTACTTCAGGATTCCTTTGACTGTTATGGACTAGCGCGCCGGGCGCGTGTGTTTGGGTGCGGGGGTGGCGTTGCGGGGTGGGGTTTGAGGGCTGGAAATACTTAACATTATACTAACATACGATGTAAATCCGTGTAAAGCGTTTAAAAGCCTAAATGTTTATATAATTAGGCTTTGCGGGGGTGTGGGGGTGTGATAGTCTGTGGTCGGCGGGGTCTGGTTTGACTTTAAGTTGTTTGATGGACAAGACGGCCCGTATTGGGTTTGGGGAACGCGACTGTGAACCATCCAGGTCTGCCCGCACTCTTTCGTTGGCCATCGACTGATGCGTAACCACTCCTCGCTCATCCTTTTCTCTCCCCACCCCCTCCTCATTTGTCGGTCTTTCCAAAAGGGCGACACTGTACCGGTACGGAAACACGTCCAGCTCTTCCATTTGGTACGAGCTTGCATACATCGAGGTCCGTGCCCTGCTTCCTGCTGCTCGCTGTCTGTTTGTCTCTCCGATCGAAATGTTGAGATAGTAAATATGTTCAAAATAATCCAAAGGTCAAATAACTATGCTTCAGAGATAGTAATAACCCCCACAGCCCCTAGGGCAAGGGCTATAAATACTGCAAGTTACCGATTGTTAAAATATATGGTTTTCTATTTCTGACATAGAAAATAAGGGTATAGGAGGCAAAAGAGGGCATGTTTGAGCCTGGATCTCCGAAAAGGCTTAGGTTAACAAGGTGTGTCCGGGGCGGTCGATTTCTGGATCAAGCCGGGCGAGTCCGTGCTGCTGCGAGATCCGGATAAAGCGCTCTCCGTGCTGCGCTACTATTCACACGCCGACAACATCGATATCAATATTTCCGGCGAACCGTTTCGCATCGACGTCGGTGATGTGATCCCCATCCAGACGAAGCAGGGCGAATACACGTTGATTTACCGCCATGGCCAACGCGAATCGGACGGCCGATACGGCTTAAAATGCTGTTTTTCATGTCAAGAAGCGTATCTGTAACTATCTTAGAAACTACATCGTGATATTTGCAACCTGAAGAAGAGATCATAAGCTCGAAAGGCCTTATTGTGCTGATTTAAAAGTTGTGTTGCTTTGCCTCTACTTCTTTCAGATTTTTATTATCTTTACCTAATCTTTACTTACCAAATGCCTCAATATAATGTGAGGCTAAATCTTAAAAGCGTGCATTGCTTCGTATTTTGTGCATGCTGTCTTGAAAGCAGTTGCAACTGATACCGAAATCTTTTCGTTGATAAACAGGACCTCTACACAACTGCCAAAATCTATTTATTTCATATCTCAGAAATGCTGTGGGTACCTGAGCTGTCTCTGTGATACTTCTGTTTTGTCCATGTGCAGTGGCTTCAAAAATAATTGTTTTGGAAAGCTCACCAGCCTGATTGTAGAGAATGTGAATTTGTGTCTCCTGCCATTTTTTAACCACAGGAGTGGTTATTATGAAGTTTAAAGACGTTTTCAGGGGTTTTGTTTGTGTTGGGGGGGGGGGGGTGGTGGGGGGGGGGGGGTTACGTGGGAGGATATTTCCATGGAGGGATTTATCATGAGGGAAGATAATTTCCATGAAGGAGGCGCAGGATTTTCCAGCATTATTAAAAAAACAAAAACAAAGAGAAAA
Organism: Alatinidae sp. Z8VKAUB7J3; assembly: GCA_010016025.2. Classification (NCBI taxonomy): domain Eukaryota; kingdom Metazoa; phylum Cnidaria; class Cubozoa; order Carybdeida; family Alatinidae; species Alatinidae sp. Z8VKAUB7J3. Next base: position 239,560,904 of record JAAAKM020721499.1, read on the forward strand.
TAAATAATTTTTTCAACTGGAAGTAAAAAGGAAAAGCTTAATACTTTAGATTTCAATTCTTTAGATTTTGCAACCTAGCTCCTAAATTAATTTGAAATTAGACTATTAATCGTCTATTTACTACAGTATTTTTTTTCTTCAATGCTGGATTCTTTTTTTATATTTTTTTGGATGGGAAATTGTTGAAAATCTTGACTTATTTTATTTAGTTATGACATCTTTGGCTGTTTATGTTTTATTAGACTACAAATGGTTCTTCGCGCACGCTCGGCTACAGCGACAGCGAGCTGGTCAGCATTCCCTTCGTCGAGCTGATTCACCCCGACGACCGCGAACCCACTGTGGTGGTCATGCAGAGACTCGCCGAAGGCGGCGACATCCGGCACTTCGAAAACCGCTACCGGTGCAAGGACGGCTCTTATCGCTGGCTGGCGTGGTCGTGCCCGGCGCCCGCTGAGGGCTCGACCGAGCTCTACGCAGTGGCGCGCGACATCATTCGTGGTAAAGAACAGTTAGTACGTAAGGACCGACCCGGCTCAACAGTAACCGAAACTCTTAAAAACGAAATTTTGATACCAATGGATATATCAAAAGATTGGTTGATTATGCTGATTCCAAATATATAAGTTTCATTATGTTTAGTCTTACCCATTAAAGGCTACGAACCTGCAAAAATTTGCCTGATTTTCGAAAATAAAGGGGAAATACCTCCTATAGGTCGTATAATCAAAGTTTTAAAAACGAGCTGATGTTTTCAGAACTTTAGGCATCCTGTTGCGAGTCACTCGGAGTTGACCTCGTACTGCTCATCTAGTTGGATTACGTTCTTCCTAGAACGAGCACAACGTTGAACTGGCAAGAAAAAAAAGCCGCCGAGCTACACCACCAAAAGATTATGGCGACGCTAGATCGCTTTAACGCAGGCGAGGTCCTGCCAGGAAGCGTGCTGGCGGTGGGAGGCCTAAGGTCCGATCACACATTCGTAAGATACACCGACTTTCACGCTTTCCAAGATTTCCGGTTTCCCCTCCCACTCCCCCTCCTAAAATACATAGATTTTTCTAATTTTTCCGAATTAAAACCCCCTCCAACTTCCCCAAAGAGAGCGGATCCAGTACGGTTAGATTAATCACGTATCTAACACTTGTGCTTATTTTTCCACCAAGTTTCATCCCGATCCCTCCACTCTAAGCGTTGCATGATTTTGTCGGTCCTTGCTTGTCGTTTATATCCTTTCTCTACCTCTGTTGATGTTAGTTTCCGATATCTAGCCGGCTTAAGACAACGGACGGCACCGACGTGGCTTAAAGTCGGAGAAAGGCGAAAATAGTCAGTGCACTAATCTGTTCAGAGGTTTTGACCTGTGATAGATGACCTTCTGTAGCGGCGCACCATAGCGACGCATCGTCGTTCTTGCTGCTTTATCTCTCTCTTCCCTTTTTGTACCACGAAGAAGAACACCAACATTATCACCAGCCTCACCTGAATCCAGAAGCTTTCTGACCATTTAAACACCAGTACATGTAGTTTTTTCAGTATCTTTAATACCGACGATTTCTATTTCATCACCAACATTCACTACACCCTTCTCAATTCTACCTGTTACAACAGTACCACGACCAGAAATAGAGAATACATCCTCGATCGGCATAATAAATGGCTTACAGCATCATGATCTGGATGAGTGAGCCCACATGCAGCGATTTCGCCGTGGCGTCAAAGCCGATATAGGCCGGTGTCACGCCGGTGTTCAAAACCTCGTCAAGCCCCTGGTAATCGGTGCAGTCCGCGAGGAACCCGCGGCTGATCATGTGGTGCAAGAATTCCGATTTGGGATGATAGGGCATGTCCCGGGCTCCTTGGCTGGAGGGTGGCGGGCGCCTGTAGCGCACGCATCCAAAAAATAGGGTTTCTACCTATTTCTTTACAGCCCTAATATCACAGAATGGGCAAGTATTGTGGGAATGTTTTAAGAGGGGGGGGGGGGGGGTGTTTGACCTCTAAATAATAATTTAATTTCAAGAAGCAAATTTTATTAGGACTGACCTGAGTTAATTCATTGACCACTAAAAATAATTCGTAGCATCGGTGAAGTATACCTAGAAAAGCTTATGTGTGTGTGTGTGTGTTTGATCGATCTATTGCCATTGCTATTCGTCTTCGTGACATCCTGGGCTCTCTGGGGTACTCAGTCGAAATTCGACACCGTGAGGTGCAGAGCTCGAAAGAAACAGGATAGAAAGCCCTTGTCCGACAATCAGTGACTCGTTTCGGCCGAGTAGGAGACTCGGCCTTTCTGCTCTCCTAGGGTCTTGTTGCACCCTGGCTTTCCTTTCAAAAATACGCGCCTTTCAGCCTTCTCCTTTCGTTAGAGACATCTAATCCTTGTATAAATTTAATTGCTTAGTCCAATAGCTTTAACCTTAATCTTATCACTACGATTATTGCTATATGCTATGATTGCAGCATAATTCGTGGATTTTCCAAAAACATTTTTATTACTATTCTGAATTATTTTAGTCAAGAATGTAGTTTTCCCACTCATTTAACATTTCAAAATAAGACCAATTAGCCATCTTAACATAAACCAGAGCGGTAGTCAGGCGGCGTCCCGAATCGCCTCCCAGACCCTGAGCGGTGTGCACGGCGTGTCGATATGCTCGACACCCAGATGGGACAGCGCATAGACGATGGCGTTGACCCCGGCGGACAGGGACCCCACCGTGCCGGCCTCGCCGGCACCCTTGGCGCCCAACAGGTTGGTCGGGGTGGGGACCTCGTTCTCCTCGAACCGGACATCGCAGAAATCGTCGGCCCGCGGCATGCAGTAATCTCCAACGTAGCTAGCTATAATTCTCAATCCAAACTGATATTTTTATTCTTGAGTTTTTTCCTCTCTCAGCATTTATCAAGCAGTTATATAACGTAAGTTTTTCCTCTGCTGCACGTAAAAAATTAACTGGTTTTATCTAATTAGAATTCTATTCTCTTTAGATTTAGTTTAACAGTAATGCCAAGATCATAGTATTTTGAATTCTGTGATGTTTCGTGATGAGATAAAATGATATTGTCTCAAAGCTCTTATTTTAAATCCTGACCGGAACTAAGCCACTGATTTTCCTTTTAAATCAATCTATTGAATCTGGAAATTTTGCTAGAGCTGGCCAAACATCATCAAAATGTTTAAAGTACAAATCAAAATAAAAAACATTTTTGCCCCGACCCCTGGACCCATGTTATATCCCTTCATACCTGAAAACTACGATTTGATAAGTTTTTTCGAAACTATGAAGTTTTTAGGGGCATGCGATAGCGAAAGCCGTCGTCGCTGCCGGCCCGACCATCGTGCGTCTCGTCCGGATGCAACACGATGATATTGCCGGCCAGACTGTGCCGCACCGCTCCCCGGTAGGAGAAGCTCTGCACGCCAGATAATGTCAGGCCAATGCCATAGGTGTCGTGCAGGTGGGGTTCATAGGCATGACCGCCAAAGCGTGCCTCGATCCGTTCAGGCCCGCTGTCCCCTTGATCGGGCGTTGTACTTTTTTCAGCATCTTCACATTTAGATATCTTGTAACGATTATCAGATATTAACATGTGACTAAATGGTTATGTCATAGATACTCTGAAGTTAATTTAAAGCCGATTAGCTAGCTGTTTTTTCCTCACGATGTCTGTAATAGTATAAAAAACGACCAGAGTTACTGAACACGTTTCAACACACCTTTCCGATCATGTTACATAAAAGATACCAGCACTAATGATACAAAGAACGCTACAATCTCACCCTTAAAATGCGGCCTTCTGAATTGTCAATTAGAACAGGAAAACAGATGATCAAAAAATGAGATATACACGTTCTGCCCCTGGAGGGGGTAAATTCTCCCCTTTTTATTAATGAGGATTCCACGAATAATTACATCCACGCGACCTTTCTTTCAGCAAGTTATTGCTTTTTCAAACTAATCCCATAGGGGTCCATTTACAGGATATGCATTTCTGGTGCGCTGGATCAGATGTTTGCGGTCGGTGACCAGATCGTGCAGCCGTCAGTGCCCGATGCGGGTGCCTGCCCGGACGATGTAATCGGCACGTTGCAGCGCGCGGCGCTTGGCGGGCAGCTGGACGCCGCGGTGGCAACCGCGGCGAACCGCGATACCCGGTGTGAGATCGTCGATATTGGTGCCATTGACGGGACCGGCGTGGCCGATATCGGCATGGAGGTTCGCAAGCGCGGCTATATCACCCCAAACTCAAAACTGAAACTGAACCCCTGCTCTAGAGGCCACATTAGCACCCAAAAGGAGAAATTACAACATTTTTCTAAAGGGTTTTGTATTCATACTTGAAACGCGGACTGGCTATCCAAATTCTAAGAGACATTAAAATCCTTTTTGATTATTATTCTAGTGTACTAATTCAATTTCATTTCCTCCTCCTGTTTACAAGAATTGAAAGGTTCATACCAAGTTTCCATCCCCTCTCCAAGCACTATTGGATTCGTGTAATGTGCAATAGCGTTCACATCTGCTCTGAATTCGTGCAGTACCGATATTACTTCTGCTGACTCGGCCACGTGCATCGGCGTCTGCCCGCCCGAGATCGTAGTGTGCGGCGAGCACCCCGATTCCAACAGAGCACGTGCGCATCTTCCTGATCCAACAGAAGCTGCCACGTGCAAAGCGCTTGGGAGCGGCTTGAACGTTGGCCCGACGGACGTTCACGTAACGAGCCTCGCGACGGCCGAGAAGACCTTCACCGATGCCTTCGCGGCCAAGGATCAGGCAGGGCTGTTCGGAACCGGGACTCTCACGATCCAGGTGGGCACCGACGCCTCGGTCGACGTCACGCTCGACGGCACGGACACCCTCGAGACGGTGGTCTCCAAGATCAACTCGTCCGACGCGGACGTCACCGCCGGGCTCGTCTTCGACGGCACCATTGTATATTTACTTTCTGATCGTTTCGGGTTTTATTTATTCTTATACTGATTTTTGGTCATTGAGTTTAAGTTTCGTAGGTTTCTATTTGTTATGATCGTAAGTTTAATATGGTCTTTAAAAAACTTATTTTTTGGAATTTTTTTTTTAATTATTATTAAGTTAATAATTGTTAAGTTCGTTGTTTGTTGCCAAAGTTCAAGTCTTCAAAATTTCCCAATTTAAAATAATCTTAGTTTCTTACTTTCTTTCTTATTTCTTAAATGCACGAATTATCAATGTGGTCTCTTACACTGCTGCAGATACGTTTAAAAAGTTTCTTACTTTACGTAGTACCAAAAGTTTCTTACTTTCTTTCTTATTTCTTAAATGCACGAATTATCAATGTGGTCTCTAGCAATACTGCAGATACGTTTAAACAATGTTCAATTATATTCAAATCATAAACTAATAAAAAACGTGCATTCCCCGGAAAGCACGGTGAAGGCCGCGATACCCAGAAACGCCAGAAACAACCTGCCCGCGATGCCGAACCGTCCGGTCATGAAGTACCGCCTGTCGGTGATTGGAATCCGGTTCAATCTACATCAAGATGGGGGGCCATGTATCGCTTCTTCCGCATCCGGCCGGCCTGGTACAGGCTGCTCGCCTTGATAGGCGCCCTTGGCGCGACCGCGCCGCTGTCGGCGGGATCGATCACATTTTTCTCTTTAGAATTTGGCTGTTTAGTTAAATCAAATAGAAGCACAAGTTTTCATCCGAGAATGAAAATTTTGTTAACTGTTTTTTCGGGCCTATATTCAAGGGGTCAGTGCCACCCGACACTGTTTTCGTACATTAGCTTTCTTATGTCCCAATAACTATAGGTTTTAAACTATAAAGGAAAGACAATATTTGGACCATTTTCGGGTCTTACAACATGCCCACCAAAGGAAAATCCGTCCATTTCCAACCGGCGAGATCGCCGGCTTCGTTCATACCGCGTGTGACGGTGCCGCCCGGTGAACCTGGGAAAACATATTTGTTAAAGGAGCCGTCGGTTTCCCGTTTGAACGACCTGATAAAGAACGGATCGCTATCGAACACGTAGCCGTTGATTCGGCCATCGGTGTTCAGTCGCCAGAGGTAGGTGGTCTCAACCCCACCTGGACCGTCGACGGTCGTGATCGTTTTTTTTCAACTGAAAGTAAGGAGTAGCATTAAAACTTAAAACTAAGAGAAATTATTACGCATATGAGGGGGGTTGCTCCTCCTCAACACCTCGCTCTTTACGCTAAAGTTTTTTAGTACTTTTAAAAAAAGCTTCTTATTATTCTAATTTAAAGAACATTGTGTTTCAGGAGTCGTTCTTAAAAATTGGGACAAAATTCAAAATTTAGTGTCAAGAGCTAGGTGCTGTGGAGGGGCATATTGGTGACCTGTGTTTCAAGGTCGACGACGATGGAGTAAGTCTCGCCGATGCTTAGCGTGAACCAGAGGACGACGGCGATGATGGTACACATCGAGATGATGAAGCCCCGCCCACGAGAAAGGTCTTCGTCGGGCATAGGGTTGCCCGGATTGCGCATGAAGAGATCACGCAACCAATCAAAAAATGCGGACGCTACGGACGAGGACTTAGGCGGTGTCACGGCTTCTTACGGCAAGATCGTGCTCGAGGTGTGAGCTGATGGTCTGGGTAGTCATCGGGCGTCGAACGAAGACCGAGCGTGTGCCCAACGGGCTCGTGGTGGAGCGCGAGTGCCCCGCGTGCGGTGAGCACGCGTCGTTCTACGAACGGCGCGCGGTGCGCACGTTGCGGCTCTACTTCCTCGACGTGTTCGACTACGACAAGCAGCGCGTCATGGCGTGCGGGGCGTGGAGTTGTCGCCGACTGACTGATGCGCAGCTTGCTGAGTTCAAGCGACCGGAACATTACCGCCCGATCAAGAAGCAGATCACTGTGCGCTTGGACGCTGATGTCCTCGCTTGGCTGAAAGCGGGTGGAAAAGGCTACCAATCTCGTATGAATGTAATCCTGCGGCAGGCGATGTTGAACGCGAAGTAGAGGCCAGCTCTGCGGTATGTGGGGTAGATTGAGGCTGGGTGCAGGAAGACCCATAGACTTTCAATTGTATTCCCATGCTAATAGTATTATATATAGCGGGAACAATTTCAAAGATATAGATTTTGCATGACTCTGTACGCACAGGGTATATCGCAAGATCAAAACATGATCACACGAAGTATGGAAAGCTTTTGAGTTTGATACACATTAGGGGGTGTCTCCTAAATTTAGAGTTCAATGTTTTTTTCTTCGCAGACCTTCTTAAAAGTTTCGTAGTAACCCTATATTGTCTACTTCTACTTTATGAAGGGCGGGACGTCATTCAAGTACAGGTATTTTGTGGAATCACTGCGAGAAGCAGTTTTTTCTAATTTTTCTTCTACTGTTTAAGTTTTACAACTCAGCTCGAAATATTTCTTCCTGATATTATTTTTTTTTTCTTATCGGGTTGTTTATACTCGGTAGTTTTTAACCGGTTGTTAAGTCATTTATTTTTTCCGGCCTTTTATTTCGTATTAACTCGGAAGCTCTGTGCCCGGGTGGTCCCCTTGGCCCAGGGGGGCCTTTCGGGCCACGAGGACCATAGGGAAGGGAGATTATCTCATCAGAGGCTGTTGATAGCTGTGAATTAAAACATACAAATCATAACCATTTAACTCGAACAGATCACTAAACCATAATATCAAATAATGACGTCATAGTGACCTCATCATCAGTATGAGGTTATTGAAATGATTGTGGCATCATTGAACAAAACAAACCTAGCTGGGAAAATAACATAACGAGAAAGTAGCTATTTCGGGAGCTAAGATGTTAAGGTTGACAATTTTTGTACACTATTTTTTTATAAGAACCAGGAATTGTTCAGGGCTATTTTTAACGTATCCAAAAAAGCTTTACGATATATTTGCAGTTTCCTAGTTCCTATTTCCTAGAGGCTGGTCCCTATTTTCTATTCCCTAGTTCCCATTTCGGCTTCCTAGTTTCGAATTAGACAAGCTTTCTTTAAAAAACCTTATATGCCCTCAGGGGATAACTTATAACCCTTCCTCTGAGGGTTTTGGGGGGGGGGTCATCCTCAAAGACATAATTTCCGAAGCTTTTAACGACGCTAAGCAAAATAGGTGTTTCAAAATTTTGATCAGATGTCTTTGGGGAAATTTTTGGCGTGGGACGGGGTTTAGTTGCCCTCCATTCACTTTTTACTATTAAAAAGGGCATTAGCCCTTCACTTTATAAGGCATAAAATTTAATATAACTTGTATACAGTGAGGTTGGTATGACAGGAAAACAAATATTTAATTTTTGCTAGTTCGAAAACTTAAGAATGATATATTATATGCGTGCCTTAAAGCGTCTTAAGTGTTTACTTTTTATCTATCATGAACATTTTGTATCCGCAAGGATTTTATATCCTTAAGAATGAAGGAAAATAGTGAATTATTGCTTTGTCAACAGTTTGTTTTTCTGAATTAACGGGGAAGCAACTATTTCTAATTTAATTTGGGCAGGTCCCTGATATGCCTACCAACTTTCAGTCATCGCTGTATTGGTACCATATATAGTTTTGGATCATCTTCATGTATAAATTGCGGCGGTCCAGGATTCGAACCTGAAACCTCTCACACTCTTAGCTACAATCATACCCCTAGACCACAAGTCATACTTAAGAAGAACAATCATTTGTTTTATTGGCTTATTTTCTTTTCGGGAAAATTTTTACCTGTTGTCATTTTTTTAAGAATAGTATAGTGATTTTTCTCCTCGTGTAACTGATTTTGTTCATGGAACTTGTTGTGTGCTAATTTTTTTCGTGGGACTTGTTGTGTGCTGATTTTTGTTCGTGAAGCTTGTTGCATGTTGAACTTTTTCTTAGTGAAACTTGTACATTGAATTTTCTCATCGTGAAACTCTTTTTGCTCATTGACCTTTTTACACCAATAAACACACCAAAAGAACTTGATTTTATATTGATTTTAAATATATAAGTTTCATCAAGAGCCATCTTAACCATCAAAAGTTACAAGCCTAACAAAATTTGCCTTATTTTCGAAAGAAGGAGGAAATACCCCCTAAAAATTATAAAATCTTAATGAAAATCACACCATCAGATTCAAGGTTTCAGAGAATCCTAGTGTAGAGCTTTAAACCTCCTATCTCCAATAACAGTATACTAATTAGAAGAAGAGAAGAGACGAATGTATTTTCACCGACAAAATAGCCCGCGGTCATTACCATGATTTTTTACATTAAAATGTGTTTTTAGCATTAATGAAACGATGCCAAAATTTTTCTTGAGCCTAATATTAATCGCGATTTGTCATTGACGTTTTGGTTCCGATACAGTTTTTGATATGATTCCAAGGTCACTTATTGGCTGTTTTTTTGTATATCATTTTGAACTAAAAATGATAGAATCAAAATTAGCAAAAGAGTACCAAATTAAAATGGATGAGTGTATGGAAAATCCAACTTGCCTAAAGCAAATATTACAAGAATTATTTGGAAATGCCTATACAGACATTCTAAAATCAATAGAAGATAGTATTGAGAAACTTACCCTTGATAAAGAAATGACTAATTTTATTTCTGTTTTGAGAAACTAATGGTAAAAGTTCAAAGTTCATCACGTAAGTTAGTTAGTTTGTTACTGAACTAGTTGAATAGTTAGCAAACCTTGCTTGCACGTTAGTTTGTCTGTTATCAATCTAGTTGCCTAGTCAGATATGCAGTTAGTTTGCTCACTAGTTAGTTAGTTAGTTAGTAAACTAGTTCTATAGTTAGCAAGAATAACTTGTACTTTGATTAGTTAAACCGTAACCAAGTTAGTTAGTTAATAAGTTCAAGAGTTAGTTAATGTGTTTGCTACCGACTGATGAGGATACAAGTGACTCGGATGAACTTTACTTAAAGTTACAGGAGCAAATAGACAGGGTATCGGGTAGAAATATGGTGTTTTTATTAGGAGATTTTAACGCCCAGGTCGGTAGAAATAGGATAGATGGTATCCTAACTTCGGTAAATTTGGTGCAGGAAAAGAAAACAGCAACGGTGACAGACTGTTGCAATTTTGTAGGTATAACAATCTACTTATAACCAACGGTTTAGACTGTTTTGGCTTAACGTTGCTGATTTAGATTATAAAGTTGGAATGACTAGATTTACAATTTACTTTCGCTTTTGGTGTCGGGTGGCTATTTTGGTGTTTGATGCCAGCGACTCTTTGGCTGAAGGGCCATGAAACACTGATCAGCACTACTGATAGGGACTGTAAAGTCCAATGCCGTGTTCTTTACCTTACAAAGTTCAGTGTCAATAAATTAATTAAATGCAGTTTTGGAAAGGAGATATATAGTAGTATTGATGTATACAACAATCTTTGTAAAACAGATACCCTATCAATTTTAGCAGCACCATCCCCGTTTAGAACATCAATTCGAAGTTCTATGAATTGGTTTTCGTCCGAGCGTATCAGCGAGAGAAACAAATCAATTAGCTGAGATAGCAATTTTGATGTTCGTCACAAAAAAAGAATCAATTGTTTTTCTTTCCTGGTTATAAACACTTTGCCCAGAACGGCGGCACCGTCCGCATCATCGGCCACGCGTCGAGCCGGACCGCGAACATGGACGCGGTTCGCCACAAACTGGTCAACTATCGGGTTTCGGCGCAGCGCGCCGATGCCGTCGCCAATCAGCTTGTGCGCCTCGGGCTGCCCAAGGACATGATTTACGTCGGCGCGGCATCCGATACGGATCCCGTCTTCCTTGAGGTCATGCCGACCGGCGAGGTGCGCCGCGCGCTAATACAACTCGTGTTCAGTGAAGCATCAATAACACAGTAGTCTTTAGACTTTTACAGTTAGGGAAGGGGGCAGCATCCAACTCTTGTTTGTAGTGAAGTTAAACTTAATATTTGATATATCATTATATTAATTTCCGAAAGCTCATCAGTTCAAAATTTAATTTTACTGTAATTTTTATGTTTATCTTCAATGTTGTAATAAGTACGAAAGAAAATATTTGTAAAATGATTCGCCACCCCTTTTATTCCGATCCCCCCGCCAGTTAGACCCCCACGGTAGTTCCAACACTCCCGCCTATTCCGGCCCCCCCCCCCAGCAATTAGGCACCTAACAGTACCTGCCTTAGCTGGCATTTCTGTAAAAAGTACTTTTGAAATCACCGTTTTAATGCTATTAGTGGGAGTAATACTATCCAACTACCCAAGGTATCTCCTAGCTGGCGACGTAGACCAACTAGTTGGCCTACTTCTCCCTCTGTATCCGCATCCCCATCACACGCATCATCTTCAGCCACTGCATCTGTATCATTGTCGTCTTCTCCGACTTCCTCGATCAGCCCCACTGCGAGCGCCTCACCATTCACTGCGTCCGTTTCTGTATCCTCATCTCCTTCTCCGTCGTCGAGTAGTTCTGGCAGTCACTCCCCGTTCTCATCATCCATATCGTCCTCTCCGTCTGCTTCTGCTTCCGCGAGCCCTTCTATTTTCTCCACCAACAACCTTGATAACACTGGTGATAGGAGAAACATTTTCATATTTTGCCAGAACTCTTCTGCTGAAACAGTTACGCCCCAAGATATTTTGAAAGCCAATCTTGATGCTATTGTTCCTCCCTCTCTGCCATCCACTGTTAACACCAACCCTTCTCCTGTAGTCCTGGCAGTAAATCTCACAGCCTCTGCCAACAATGCTGTTGCTAATCCAACTCTGGATGCATGGGAATTCGTTTTCATTTGTTTTTAAAAAATGTGTTTTTCAACTTTCGCTTACAATGGGCTGCGGTTCGCTCTTTACTAGGTTGTAGCTACTGCTGCAACCATGATAAGGTTTGCCGAAAAGTATGTCATACATTGCTGACAAAAGATCGGCAGCGATGATTCTATTCAAGTTAAAAGAACAAGTCAAGTGAAAAGTTTTTTTGAGGGAGGTAAAAAGCGAAATTGAAACTTTGTCAGTTCTCGTGTAGGTTTAGGTGTGGCTTTCACGAATCTAATTTCCAAAATATCTAGAATGTATGGTCTCAACCATACTGTACTTAGCATCATGCCACAACACATATTACCCAATCTCAACCCACGACAGACTCAATAAATATCTTTAGAAGTGAGTTTAAAAAAATTGAAATGCATTTACTTTTGCAATGGCAATTACAATGCACAATCATATTAAATTATGGCTCCACCTTCAATTTCCGAAGTAGCTATTTTCAGTAATTCATGAATATGTTAAAATTTGGATAAAGATCCTTTTTCTTAGAACTACGTTACAAGTCTCTCTCCAAAATCCGGTCTACTTGACATTATTCTATGAATTTCTGATAGAAATGGACTTTCTAGTGGTAGTTACTGACAGACTTAGTAAAAACGAAATGCAAAGTTCAGCGGATAATCGCGATAGCTTCCCATAGAACTCATTTCTTCCTTGCAGAAATAATTTCTTATAAGTTTTTTATTGCTTACTCATTTTTTCACCCATCAGGACCAAGTTTTTGTCATCTGACCCATTCTTTCTTTATTTACAGGTTTCTTACATCTTGGTGGACTCCGCACAGCTCTGTATAATTTTTTATTTGCACAACAAAATAAGGGAAGCTTTATACTGAGGATTGAAGACACAGATAGGAAGAGGATAGTTCCTGGTGCTGTAGAAGCGTTCTATTTAGTTATTTATGATTAAACGTTTCTCATCATTAAATAGATACGCATGAAGGACATTGGTGTTAGGTCTTGCCGGCATTATGACTTCCGTAAATAACGTCAAATCAATGAACACAATTATACAGTCAAAAGATCAGCAATGATCGAAAGCACCAGGTGCAATGTAAATAAAAAATGCAATGTTATTTCGAGCTAAATTTCGTGGTTTCCATTCTATATTTGCTTCACCTGTGGTAGCAACTTAATCAAGTCGCACTTAATTCGTAAATTTATGAGTTAAGTTACGAAAGCAATTTAATTCTTAAATTTGATTCGTAAACTTAATTCGTAAACTTAATTCTTAAAAAAAGCAGTATAGCTTTTAATTTTCAATTTTCTTAAGCAATCTGTGGTAGCAACTTAATCAAGTCGCACTTAATTCTTAAATTTCTTTAATTTTTTTTTTAAAAGAGAAGCTCTGATGGTACAGATTTTTTCGGTTTCCTTGTTCACCCTTAAGATACTCTGTCATTAGCAATTTTACTTTAATCAGAAGCGGTTAACCCAGCAACGTCGCTTTCTGGCTCCGTGTTCGCTGCAAATTAAATAAGCATTGTTGGAAACTAACGAAAGACGATCGATGATTTTAATAAAAGAAACACACGTGATATGACTCATGATATATTGATTGACACTCATGCTGTGATTTACTATTATGTTGCTTAGGTACTGTATTACTGTTTGACCATTTGAGGAGTTCGTGTATTGCATGATCGGCCAGATTTTTGGGGTTATACTGTTAGCTTCCACTTGTAGGTAGTTCGTTGGGATTATTTTAGTGTATCTGTTACTTAGGCAATTGAAGTCCACCAAATTATTGGTGGAAAGAGCTGTTGTTATTGAACCTTTCTTTTAGTCATGGTTTTTTTGCTAATCATCAGCTGGAATGTATTTTGTCTTACTAAAGTTTGAAATTTGTTCCAGTTCTTTAAGAATGACCCCCGGAATCACAAAGGCCGTTTAATTTGAATAAATGGTTTAATTTGAAATCCGGTGCCCCCTTCAGGGATAATTTCTCCCCCCCTGAAAAATTCCTCAATAGAAAGATACTCCCACATAACCCCCTCCCCCAACCCCTTCCCACAAGAAAAATCCCCCCTGACCCTTCCGTTTACTTCCCACAAACGGTTACTATTGAGCCGTGTCACTCCTTACTCACAGTTCGTTACCACGAGCTGTTTGATATCAAAATCGTGTTTTTTATAGCATCGGTTACTATTGAGCCGTGTCACTCCTTACTTACAGTTCGTTACCACGAGCTGTTTGATATCAAAATCGTGTTTTTTATAGCATCGGTTACTCTTGAGCCGTGTCACTCCTTACTCACAGTTCGTTACCACGAGCTGTTTGATATCAAAAGTTTTCTGGCCAGAGTTGTCCCTTTATGATACCATACTAAAATTTGACAGCAAAAATTTTTTTTACAAATTTACAGGGAAATTCAGATTTGCTACAGTTGGATATCAATTGGTCTTTTCACTACACAGTTTTCTGGCCAGAGTTGTCCCTTTATGATACCATACTAAAATTTGACGGCAAAAATTTTTTTTTACAAATTTACAGGGAAATTCAGATTTGCCACAATTGGATATCGGAGGGGCTATAGTTGCCCTGAATTTTTTTTGGTCACTTAGAAATGGCATTAAAGGTTTTAGTTTCGATTCGAATGAGCCCTCTCGGGAAATTCTAGGACTACTTTGTTGATACTATCGCCCCTGGGGATGAAAAAAAAAAACAGAAATGAAAAAAAAAACTAAACACACACCCGTGATCTTTCGTCTGGCAAAAAAAAAAATACAAAATTTTATATTTTTGCAGATAGGAGCTATAAAACTTGGTGGGAAAAATAAGCATAAGTCCTAGATCCATGATTGACATAACCGGAACAGATCCGCTCTCTTTGGGGTGGTTGGGGAGGGGGGTAATTATGAAATATTAGAAAAAATGAGATATTTTTAACTTACGAACGGATGTTCGGATCTCAATGAAATTTTATATTTAGAAGGGTTTCGTGTCTAGAGGCTCTTATTTCAAATACCGACCAGATCTGGGGACGTTGGGAACACTTCCTCGTTGGCGATGGTCATCTGCGGCGTCACCTGGTCGACCACGGTCGGGGCAAAGAAGAAGCCGCCGCTTTCCGCCAGCGCCGCGGGTTTCGCGCCGCCGCTGGTGATCTCGGCGCCCTGGCTGACCGCCTCGCGCACAATTTCGTCGATCTTCGACCATTGCCGGGCGTTGTTCACCGGGCCGATCTGCGTCGCCGGAGCCATCGGCGCGCGAACGGAAATATTGGTAGTCTTACAAAATGAACGGCAACAAAGACATCTATTTTAACTCTTGATGTGAGTAGAAGATTCGGTTCAAGCATGAAAAAAATTTTGTACACTTGTATATAATAGAACTTCAGCTATTACGGAGAAGGGTCGGTGGTTCTATGTGTAGATTGGGAAGGAGTTTGCCTTAAGCGTCAAAAAGTGCGTTTCTAATTCTTGGTGGGTTTTCAGATGATTGTAGCCAAATTTTCAAACGCTGGATTATCCTGCCAGACGTCCCTCGACATGCGATCTTCTTTAACGGAACGGGTAGAACTGGCCGTTTCGCCAAGCGATCCCAACTATATTTATATCGCTGTCTTTAGCGGGTATCGATCTTTACTGTTTAGTTCCCGGGACGGCGGAGATAGCTGGAAAGAAGTCAGGGGCAAGGATTTTCAAAATGAATTTGGCAATTGGATGCGCGGACAGGGCAACTATAATAATGTTGATATTAGTGAAATTGTGAGGACCAAAAAGATAATCCTTGTGCCTATGCTTAGAAATGATTTGGCCATATTGTAACCCTGAATTTTACATATTTAATATTACATCACAATTTGATGAGTATTTCATGTTTGTACCAATCCTTCTCATCAATTGTTCAGATTGTGAGTTACAAATGATGATGATTGGTATTCGGATCAATGTGCAAACAACTAACCGTCTTTGAATGTTTTTTGGTAAGACTTTCACTACCTTATAATTGGTTTTTTGTGTTAATGAAGGTGGGGTAAAACGATGAAATTCGTCATATTTACGTTATGTTTTACGCTGGAAAATTTGTCAGCGTCTGTAATCGTGTACAATTTTGAAAATCTTGTGTCAATTCTTAGTTTGTAAAAATGTTTGAACTGAAATTTATAGACAGATTCTTATATGAGTGAAGAAGTAAGATTTATTACACAAATCCCAGAATTCATCTTCACATCGGCTCGACCGCGATCGCACGCGAAGACAGCAAGGTCGCCAACCGCGCATTTCTCTTCGCCCCCGACGGATCGCTGATTACCACCTACGACAAGGTGCATATGTTCGACGTCGATCTCGACAATGGCGAAAGCTGGCGGGAATCCGCTGTCTACCAGCCGGGAACGCGAACGGTTGTTGTAGAGCTTCCACTGGCGACTGTCGGCCTGTCAATTTGCCCTCCGCGATGAAGGCGCTCAACAAGTTCCTCGAGTACCGCGAGGGCGCCGCATTCGGGCTGACCTTCTTCGGCAACAGCGTCATGCACTGGGTGCCGCTGACCAACGACGTCTCGGCGTTCAAGTGCGCGGCGCCCTTCATGGATCCTCGGCGCTACATCCCCGGGTTGGGTGGCAGCGAGATCGGGCGCGCACTGATGGCGTGTTGCGACGTGCTGACGTCCCGCGAGGAAGGCGTAGCTATGTCCATGTTATTTTATGTTGGCTCTGGCTTGTTTTATGTTGGTTGTTTTGATGTGGCGTGAAGAATGAATCTCCTCCAGGGAACAATGTGTAATAGACACCCATTGTTAACTTATCACATTGATTGGCCAAATTCTTCATTACGTAGGCTTGTTTTTCGGTCGAGATTTTGCTGCCTTCTACCGATTGCTGCCTCATGTTTTCGTCCGGTTATTTCGTTGACAACACGAGGCGCAGGCGCGAGCCGCGCTCGGGGTTCGCGCGCGCAGCTTGCAAGGCGACGGCGAAGGCGTCGCCGTCGGCGAAGCGCTGCTCGGGCCGGAACGCGAGCGCCCTGCGCAACACCGCCTCGAAGCCTGGCGGCAGGTCGGCGTCCTTGGGGATCGGGTTGGCGTGGGCGAGCGCGAGGAAGTCCGCGGGGATCGACCCCAGGATCGGCGGCTCGTCGGTCAGCAGCTCGAGAGAACTGGATTCCGGGAAGGTTAGCGATATTGGGAACCATCATCATCATCATCATCCTTATTATTATAACTCGATAAAACCCTTCACCCCCAAAGATAAAAATTCTAGTAATCTACTATAATATATTCAGTACATAGTGGTATCTAATGAAAAATAATAAATACTAACAAACATTGTAGAAAATTTGCTGTTCTTCCAGGGGGTCGTGTTTCTTATTTGTCGGAGTATAGATCTGTTGATCTGCTTCCAGGATTTATTTAACTTGTTCACCTGCTTCCTCCATTCAGAGCTGAGTTTTTCTTTCTGGCTCTTATTGTTTTCTACCGGCTTGTCGTACTCTGACATGGCCCCCTTTACTAAATAGGCTGTGGTGATGTCTAGCGAGATTTTTTAACTGAAAAGCTGACGTCACTATCTCTGGGAAGTCAGGGTAGTGCTAACAAATCATTTAGTTTGGTTTTGATAATAAAACACCTGAATAAGAAAGGATGCATTTTAAAGCAGAAATACAAACCAAAGAAATAAAAATCAAAGAGCTGTCAATATTAAGGGGCATCAATAGAAGGTAGAGATGAAAAGTAACTACCCTTGATCCAGGTTGCAAGAGGGTCATTTATATCTTTTGAAGGCACAAAAATTACAATTGCAACCCTAGAATAACACGGGAGGAGCTCTTTTGCAGCCATTGTTTGGAAATCAACGACGTGCGGCTTTGTTTTAGCGATGCGGTTGCGCGCTACCCAACTGCGGCAGTTCAATCGCTGAACCGTGTTGGTTGCCGTTGTTTTAACTATGGTCCGTTTTAAACTCCTCAAATTTGAAAGTTTGACAACAAGATCTCACTGTATTACCATAATGATTGGATAATTTCAAAATCTCGTGCATTAGAACTTCGTACACTTTTAGAAACAGTGAATTTATGTTCACTTAAAGTAGGTGTGGTAAATGTGACAATTTTGTGCAGTGGCTCATGCTAATAAATGAAAATTTATGTAACCTAAATTATATTTTCCTGAAGCTGTCAATAATTTAAAACCCACGAACTGATGATGGTTTTTGGAAGCAATTAAATAAAAAAAAATTAACGGAAAGTAAGGAGCGATATTAGAAATTAAAACGAACAGAAATTATTCCGTGCATGAAAGGGGCTGTCTCCTCCTCAACGCCTCTATGGCACTTGGTATTTACCAAGTGACATATAGCGATAGCAAATTTTGTCGGTTTTTCGGTCTGTCTGTCCCGGTTTTGCTAGTTTGAGCACTTCCAGATAAGCTAGGACGACGAAATTCGGCAGGCGTATCAGGGGTACCAAATTATATTACATCTGATTATCGTTTCCCCGATTCGACCATCTGGGGGGGGGGCAGTTAATTTGGAGAAATTAGAAAAAATTAAGTATTTTTCTCACCAGATCCAGAGCGGATCCGTTCCGGTTATGCCAGTCACGTATTTTGGACTTGTTTTTATTCTTCTCACCAAGTTTCACCCTGATCTCTCTGCTTTAAGTATTTTCCAAGATTTCCGGTTCAACCCCCCCCCCCTTAATGCAAGAGGATCCAGTGGGGTTTAAAATTCAGAGACGTGCGCTACTAGGTCCTTCTCAATCTGAAAATTCATCAAGCCCCATTTACCCCTTCTTTGACTGACTTTCGATGAGGCAGATGACTGTCGACGTTTAAGATTCAATCGTCTTCGTTTCAATGCCGATGGAGATAATATTGGTGGTGTCGGTGTTTTCGTTACTGGAGCCAGATCTTCCTCCAATGTATAATCAAATTTGATCGGTTCGAAATTCATCAATAATAAACTGCTCTGAGTATTAACCAGAATTCTATACGAAAATAATGAAATGAAATGTTAATTCAGAGAGACTTACAATTTAAGAGAAAAGTCGAATTTTGGATTAAAAAATTTGTCAAGATATGCCAGACGAAGATCCACTGAAATTGGGGAGAGATTCCAAGGAAAAAAGGGAAAGCCAATTTTATTTTCACCTGAGAAAAATAACAGAAGGGGGTCATTGTTTTGATTGTTTGTAATGAAAAAATATATGTAAAATGTATATTGTATTGTATTCCCAGGCAGGCCCAAACCCATTCTGAAGCAAATGGCACTTTTTGGTAAAAATATCCATAAAAGTATCTTTCCAAAATCTAGCTGGCATAATATGCTACTGTTTTTCCGTAGTATACATTCTGAAATCACAGAACTCTCTCTTTTATTGGCTAAATAAAACTCAATTTGAGCATCTTTCTAGATTTTATAGTAGTAAAATCACAATCAAAAATTTTGAGGGCTCTTGAAGTGGCAGTTTATGTTCTTTTTAAGTCTTGCTTGATGGCGGGTTCCACCGCGCCGGGTTCGACGACCTGCAGCGCGCCCCGGTCGGCAAGCAGGCGGCAACGCAGGGTCTGTTCGCTCTCGAGCCCGCCGGCATAGGGGATGCAGACGGCGGGGGTGCGCGCGGCGAGCAATTCCATCACCGTGTTGTATCCGCCCTGGGAGATGGACAGCCGGCAGTTGGCAAGGAGCTGCGGGAAGTCTGGGCGCGCCCGCTCGACCGTGACCCCGTCATGCCTCTCAATACAACAATTTAATTTGCTCATTACTGAAAATAAATTAACGTTGATTAATAGTTTAATATAACTATACTGATACTTAATCCATAAATGGTTGATAATTTTATATGTATTTTGTTTTCAGTAGTACACAAGTTATGTTCTGGTATTGAGAAGGCATATTGTGATTTTTGTGATATACTTTTGTGACTTTCATCTTAATGCTCTTAGCCTTACTACTAGTTTTAAGATCTTTGGTATATTTTGAACAAAATGGCTGTATGAAAGTTCAATAGGACGCATTCGGGGAAAAGAGGGTTGGCGGGGGGGGCTAGATCACTTTTGACTCTTAAAAAGGGAATTAGAACTTTCAATTTCTTATCATTTGAGTCCCCTCCGAGGTTTATGCGACCACTTCTTCCATAAGAACTTTATATACCGCAGGGTATAAGTTAAAACTCTTCCCCTGAGCAATAGGAGGGGGGGGCGAATCCCCTCATATACGTTTCTATAATTTTCTAAAACTTGAGCATAAAAAGCAAGGTATTGACGAGGGGGTGGTACCCCTCATATACGTTTCTAGTAGACATTCTGGGACTACTGGGTCAATGCGATCACACCTGGGGGAAAAAACAAACAAAAACAAATGAACACGTATTTGTGATCTTTCTTCTGGCAAAAAAAAAATACAAAATTGCACACTTTTACAGATAGGAGATATCTCAGAAGTGTCATAAGATCAGATACGACCTTTAGAGGTAACTGGGACGATACACGTCATTTCGTCCTCCCTTTGGTGATGGTAAACATTACTGTTCCTGGTTCAAGCTCTTACGATGTTATCAAGGGTGAATCAGTTGCAGCCATGAATTTTTGTTGCAGCCATGACGCTCCTTTATGTTAAATGTCGTATATTACATTTTTATACTTTTGAGACAATTGCCAACAACCCTTCTTGAACATCTTCATTGTTCAATTCTATTTCATTTTTCATTTTCATCAGTCAATCTTCTTGTTTTGCTACTTGTTTCTTCATTCTTGCATTAATCTTCATTATATCATCATCTATTGCTGCCATCTTCATTACCTCTTCTTGAACATCTTCATTGTTCACTTCTATTTCATTTTTCATTTTCATCAGTCAATCTTCTTGTTTTGCTACTTGTTTCTTCATTCTTGCATTAATTGATGTATCGGTCACATCCGTCAGAGGTAGTTTAAATGCGTCATAGTTGGTCACATAGGTCACAGATGGTATCCGTGTATCTGTGACATCAGATAGTTTCCATCTGTCACGTATTGGTTACGATTGATACATCTTTGATGTATTACGTGTGTAATTTTTGAAGCTACTAAAGGAACCAAATATAGGCAAAGATTTTCCTTGTTGACCAGGCCACTCGTCTAGGGGAAAGCAAAGGCCCCGGCGGGCGAGGCGGTCACCAGCGGCAAGGACATGCTGCGCCTGCTCGGTTGCCTCACCGGCCGCGATCGGACCCCGCTCTCCCCGGCCGCCACCGAGCTCACCCGTGTGCTCGGCTCGATCAACCCGGTCACCGACAGCGGCTACGCCATCGAGATCGACGCGAACGGCGAGCTGTGCAAGGCGGGAAGCGGCACCGGTTACACGGCGTTCCTCTGCTACCGCCGAGAAATTAATTCAAAATGTGAACATGGCTATGAAGAAGACATAGACGATAATGAATCTCAAGGGGAATTCAAAGAATCTCCTAATGCATTCCTCCGAGGTATACAGATATGCGAAAGTGACGATGTAATACTAAAGCTAGACGAACAATTGTTTATAGAAAGCCAGAAAGCTTTTGTCGATATAGCCGAGGGCAGCATCATAGGTAAGTTGGGCATTGGTGATGTACGGACAGTAATTTCTTGATCTGGATGAAAAGCAGCATCGGAATGCCGCCGCCCGGTATCAGGATATCAACGCCCTGTTCAACCAGTGGCAGGCCCTGCCCATCAAACAGTCCCTGGACTTCGCCGAGTTTCTCATCCGATCCGATGGCCGCAAGGATCTGGCCCGGCTCGAAGGTCATGGCGTGGACGCCGGTGACCCGCTCTCGCAGGCCGTATTTGCCAATCTGATGGTGGAACCATGGAATAATGGCGCAGGCCTATCAGCAGTCCGGGCGTGACGCGAACGGCGGCGCCGCTCAGGTGCTCGGGGAAGTCGTCGCCGGCGACCGGTTGATCTGCGCTACCGCCACCGAGCGCGGCACCGACAACCTGCATCCGCTGACCGAGGCCGTGGCCGATGGTGACGGCTGGCTGATCAACGGCTTCAAGATGTTCGTCACCATGTCGCCCATTGCCACCCACCTGGCCATGAACCTGCGCCAGATCTTCTTTCCCATGACAAGGTTCATTGTTCATCAAGGGGGGGGAGCATTTCAAAACGTTTTGCATCCCTTTTTCTTGAAATTGATGCATTTCTGCTGAAGAAGGGCCTTGAGCATCCAGAACTAACCAATAATTAGTAGATCCAAAACTTTTATGTCATGGTAAATGTTCTGTTTCATCTAAATTAGCTTAATTGTAAACTGCAAGGGAAAAGAAACTTATTTTTTTTTTAAAGGTGAAGAATTCCGAAATTTCAGGAATATTTTTGGTAAGGAGTTACTGATTTCTACTCTCTACCAATGAAATGGTTCTAGTCCACTTATCATGTATGGAATAAAAAGGGATATAGAACAGTCATATGATTGCTAAAGATGTAAAATTTATTTCTTTACTAGCACAAAGGGGAGAAACCATCCTAAATGAGCTGGAGATGGTATTAAAAAAGATCGCTACGAAATACTTTTGCCGACACGTGGTAGCGGCGGAGCGTGCGCGTTCGATCGACCGGCGTCGGCCGCGCGTGCTGGACGGTCAGGTTGTCCCAGAGCACGATGTCGTGCTCTCGCCAGCGATGTTCGACGACGTGCGCGGGGTCGTAGAGCGCGCCGAAGATCTCCTCGAGCAGGCCGTCGCTCACGACGCGGGGCAACCCGTCGAAGCGATCCGTGTGCTGCAGGCAGACGAAGAGCGTCTCGACCCGGATTATACGACTAACCAGTCGTTCGGTTACCCTACTGCTTTAAACATTTGAAGATTGCTGATGTGACAAAAAAGAAAAAGAAATCACGGTGATTATTACTCCTAAAATCATAATTTGATGACATTAAGCGCCAAAACTACAATCAGGATAGTTCAATTTCCATTTTTATTGTTGCTTAAACTTAAGCAATTAATCCTGATGATCGACAAAACATCAATTTCTAAAATTAAAGCATCCGGTAAGGATTTAGAATAAAAGCTCTGAGACACAAGGTGCTTCTAAATGTCAAATTTCATTAAGATCTGATCACCCGTTCGTAAGTTAAAAAACCTCATATTTCTAATTTTTCCAAATTAACCCCCCCCCAACTCCCCCAAAAACAGCCAATCCGGTCTGATTATTTCAATCACATATCTATGACTTGTGCGTATTCTTCCCACCAAGTATTATCACGATCTCTCCACTCTGGGGTGGCACGCATTGGCTCTTCCCCTACTACTAAAGGTGTGGCTAACTCGGGTGATGTCGAACTGCAACTTCTCTGAAATTGAAAACCAACTGTCCATTGCTGTGGGGGCGACTCGACCATTGACTGCTGCAGGGGCAGCGCGAGTAGCCATTGCTGCAGGGGCGACTTGCCAACCAAGGGACGGCTGACATTGGCGGGCGACACGACCAGTGCCAGCAGAAACGGGGCCGACCCCAAGGTCAAACGTAGGTATAATTCGATTGAACATGGGATTGCCAGCTCTCTCTACACAACCTCATCTTCTTCCTCAAAAAGCAGCAAGACGTGGCTGGGCGAATTTCAGCTGGATAAACACACGACAACAGGTGATCTCTTGTTAATTGGTGATACACAATACAAGGTTATTCAGCACAAATGCCAATACAAGTACGCTGGTGGAAAACGGTTTGTCATGGTCCGCCAGATTTTACGATTTTATGGTCTGGCGCTGCAGAAAACTTGACCATAATTTCGGAGCTTGATCACACCCTTGTCCGCTCATTAAAACTATTCCCACTCCCCTATTTCTGGTACCTTTTGCACAGCTTCCTTTCTTCTGCTACCTTTTCTCTTTACCACAGTTCTTTCCCCGCGGTGACAGGTACCTTGGCCGTAAAATGGGCAATCACAGGCGATTTCCAATCGTTTCCAGTATACAGTGTGAGTTTGAATCGGTTATTTATTGTTATTTCTATTCGTTTAGGGTTTAATTACTTTATTTACGGTGATTTGTGGTAGTTTTACGCTTAGAAAATTATTTGACTTTTATTTCTACTCATTTTTGGCTTAATGAGGCTCTTTACAATTCTTTGACAGAATAGTTTTTTGGTATAAGGTTTTTTTTTATATACTTTTGTATAGGTTTGTTCCCAAGTGACATGCCACGTCGCATATGTTCCTCCTCAATAATTGGAGGAACTGTGGAAAATGTCAGAATATCGAGATGAGGACGAGGATTTGCACTACCAGAGAGTTCTCCTTGGCCAGCATAAATTGAAACGTACGTAACGCCTTTTTGAGTATAAAGCCACCTTAATCGGTCTTGAACAACTACTAAGATGTTTGACCATTGTTCAGTGTCAATGGTTGCAAAAGTATCTTTTTGATTTGGAGATGCAACAACAATATACCTGCTGGGTGTCTTCACCATTCCCTTTGTGTTGGCCATTGCTCTGGGTGCCGTCGGATCGATTACCCTCTCGGCCGAGCGTCTGCTGGTCAAGCTGTGCCTGACGATTCTGCTGCCACTGATCGCCGGACGCCTATTGCGCATGCGACTCGGTGACTGGGCCGATGTCCGTCGCAGCAACATCACCGTCGTCAGCAATCTGGCCCTGATCAGTGTACCGTGGATGAAGTTTTCCTAGTGATTATGGCAGTGAAATGTGAAATATGAAATGGACAGTGAAAACTGAAATATGAGCCATATAATACCAGAAAGACATAGGTATATTAAAGAAAACTAATCTATTTCTGTGGATACATTTTTTATGTAAGCCTGTTTTAGTTTTGAGATTTTTTTTAGGACACTATATTTCAGCTAGGAGGGGGGGGGGAACTGGGACAGTTGCCCCCATCTCTTACCCCATAGCAAATTTCCCTGGAGGCCTTCAAGGCCGGGCTGTACCACTACCGTTCCGAGAACACGGCGAAGAACTGGGCGACGGCCTATGACTTCGAAGCGGTCGAGAAAGGCTTGGTCAAGACGACGGCTTTCGAACATTGCCGCACCGCCGGCATGCAGGGCTTCGCCTTCAACCTTCGCAAGGCGATGTTCCAAGATCCGCGCGTGCGGCAGGCGATCGCTCAGGCCTTTGATTTCGAGTGGTCGCTTCATCAGTGGCGGATCGCCTCCGAGCAGCGGATCGTTGGAGCAGGGGATCACCGGCTTGCCCGGCACTTCGATATTCCAGCTCCGCTCATAGGCCCGATAGCTCTGATTGCCGACACCCTTGTTGCCGGTCCACACCACGCGCGACGTGAAATCGTGTTGTTTGCTCACCTGAAATCGCCTCCCGTTGAAAAAGGGGTCCATCGATAGCGTGTGCGCGCTCGCCTTGTCTAGGTCTGCCAGCCGAGAGACTGACGCTGTTACCTATGTCTTCGTAACGTTTCTTGTGCCGGGCGACGCGTTACCTGAGGTGGCATTTGGCGAAGGCATGTCCAGAGCCCGATTTGAGATAGGTTTCGAATGACTTGGGTGTGGCGCTACTTGCCCTTGTCGAGGAACCTCTTGTACGCGAATGCCTTGCCTGATCCAGACTTGAAGTAGCGTTCCAGACTTCTTGCTTGGATTTCTCAATCCATGTCAATTGCATATAGGACATGTTGTACAAATTGATGATTGTATTTCTGTGGGGAAGAAGCTTGTGACTCTCACGCTAAAGGATACCTATGCTCTAGTTGTCACTCTGATAAATACCATCAATGGAAAAAATACTTACCCTGGCATGATTGCAAAA
Organism: Alatinidae sp. Z8VKAUB7J3; assembly: GCA_010016025.2. Taxonomy (NCBI): domain Eukaryota; kingdom Metazoa; phylum Cnidaria; class Cubozoa; order Carybdeida; family Alatinidae; species Alatinidae sp. Z8VKAUB7J3. Next base: position 239,586,365 of record JAAAKM020721499.1, read on the forward strand.
ACCCTAAACGTGATTTCAGTTTATTCCTAAGGGATTTGTATCGTCGTGGATTAAAATTGTCTTGGGAAGAAGTTCAAAATTTGCCTAAGTTTAATCCTTAAATGTCTGATTTAATAATGTAAGCCGTTCTAGAGATCTTGCTTTTTCACTTTTTTTGACAGTCTACATGATCATAGTTTGTTTTGATTTAGTTCAATATCCGCCTAAATATTCCTTGAAAGCTTCACCTTAATGCCCTTAGCTTGCACAGTAGCAATAGTTGTAGTAGTATTAGTAGCAATATGCGCACACTTACTCTTGAAAACTTGCGGGGTTGTCCCCGCGGAGAGCCCCGCCCCGGTGGCTTGGGGGAGGATGGGGGGGGGTTTTGGGGGGGGGGGGCAATTATCCTAGGGGGGAATTGTCCAGGGGGGAGTTGTCCGGGGAGCAATTATCCTGGGTGGGAATTGTCCGGGGGGGGGGGGGGGGGTGGTCCGGGGGGAATTGGCTCCGGGGGGCTTGCTCGGGGGGGGGTTGTCCTATTCTCCCCCCCCCCTGTTCGGCGTCTGCGACGACGTGTGCTTGACCAGATACTGCTTGCCGGTCTGCAGCGCCTCCTCGGAGAACCAGACCACCATCGCCTCGACCGAGTTGGTCAGCGTCGGTGCGTTCTGCGGGGCGACGATCACGTCGCCGCGGCTGGCATCGATCTCGTCGTCGAGCGTGATCGTGACCGCCATCGAGGCGAACGCTTCCTCGAGCTCGCCGTCGTAGGTGACGATCGACTTGACCTTAGACTTATGAGAAACCTGGACCAAGGGCGTGGGACTTTTCAAATATCCCTTGAAGGGGCTGTACAAATTAAACTTTCAAAAATTCACGACTCTGTCCACAATGCAGGCAAATAGCAGCAGATACATTGCAAATGATGATACGCTTTACATGTCTGAACTCCGTAGAATTAGCCTTCGGATTTTCCATGCCATCAATGTTTTCAGAGATATAGCTGGGTGCAGGGCCACAAGTTTGATGGATTTATTGGGGATCTTCGGAGTAGCATACTCGGCCTTATTCTTTCTCTGTATATGTCAATGGGGCTTAAAGTTTCTAAGCAATCGGTCTATGATGGCTCACCTTGATTAAATTATTGGGGGTCCTCAGGCTAGGATCTTTGGATCTACTCTTTCCTCTGTATGTGTCAATGGATGGGGTTCTACCTTTTAGTTCTTGCGAACCAAAAGAAAGGTCATAAAAAAATTGACGCTTTTGGAAACGAAGCAGAAACAAGTACATTGATGTATTGGATCGAAATTCGTTTTTTAGAGTTTTGGAGCATAAACTTGTTATACGCGTCGTTGTAATACCGCTTAAAAGGACTAAACACGGAGATGTCAAGAGGCTGCATCTTGTGGCACAGTGGGGTGGCAACGTGAGGACGTCGATTTCCTTCTCGTTGCAAAAATTGACAACCTTCAGTGAAATATGTGATTCGTGGTGTGTGGAAAATTCTCAAAGTGGGAAATAGCCTATAGCAATTCCTGAGAATATAATATCCGAAAAGAATTGTTGGTCAAGTTAGCTAATGTTTCCCTCGATTTGAGAAAATATTTGGCCTTGCATTCGATTTCTAGAGAGGATTAAAGTCTCTGATAAAGGATGATAGATTTTTTTTTTTTTGAAGAAAAATAATTTGTTGCTCTGGGTCTGGGAAGTGGTCTGGGAAATGTTTTGGAGGAAGCGGTGGCGGCAGAGGGAGACGAGGTCCTGGACGATAGCGTTCTGGCTGCCTGAATGAAGATGCTGACGACGACGACGACGATGACGATGACGATGATGTTCCCAAGATTGCACGCAGTCCGTCATCCGACCGTCTCACTTTGGCCTCCTTCGAGCGGTCGGCAAGCGGATTTCTGAAGTGGATTCCTTCCGAAGCCAGATTCTGCATTGCGCGACACGCACACCAAGAGGGCAACTAACCCTTCCCATGCCCTTTTCGTCCAAATGTATCCGATAAAAATGTAAAGATAGGCATTTTGTTAAAAATAGTTGAAAGATCAAATAACAAAAACTCCAAGATCGACACAACCCTGGTGGGGACATGCGTTGTGCGTTATGCCCCGGTGATCCTTAAGTTCATATGGCAAAGGTGCTTGTATACACTTCAAATTTGCTCATTTGCTTAAAATTGAAAGTTTTAGGGCAATCCGAAGGGCGTGGTCTACCACCACCGCGGCGCCTATCTGCTGGCCCAGGCGAATGTGATTACCGCCTCCATGGCCAAGCACCCGGTCTACCTCTGGACCCTGCCGATGTTCCACTGCAACGGCTGGTGCTTTCCCTGGTCTCTGTCGCTTGTCGCCGGAACCCATGTCTGTCTGCGCTGGGTCCGCCCGCAAACCATGTGGGACCTGATTGCCGATGAAGGCGTCACCAGAAAACCCTAGTAGCCTTAATTTGAGCCCGAATAGATTGCAAAATCCTAATCTCAAAAACAGAAAAAAAGGAGAAATTTTTAACTAAGTACCAGCCTATAGAATATTCCACAAAATACTTCGGAATATAGGTAAAAAGCCTATTTGATTTTCCATTCTTTTTAAATGTCTTTCACCAACCAATTATTAATTTTATCTATTTTTAGGAATAAGCCCCTACTAGTACTTGTCTTTAAGTATTTTCTAAGATTTCCGGTCAACCCTACTGCCCCCTCCCAATTACGCTTGATCCGGTTATATTTAAAATAAGAGATCTGAGTTAGTAGGTCCTTCTAAATATAAAGTTTCATGAAGATACGATCACTCCTTCGTAAGTTAAAAATACGTCATTTTTTGTAATTTTCAGAATAACCTCCAACATAACACACCGTCTCAGATCTCAAACACTAGATCTCGCCCCGAAGCCCCCAGCCCCCTACTTTTACGACCAGCCCGACTACTCCTAAATGCTTGTAAAACTATGAAAAATAGTCTGGCCTTAAAATTGTTTGTACCCGAAACTCAGCAATTATACTCGAAGGAGAAATTTAGTTTATACACTTCGCTTGACACTTATTGAACAAATATTTGATATTGCGGTCGTCGAGCACAACTCAACAACAACACCTTGAAAATGATCAGCTTTCAAAGAAAAAAAAAATCGGTAGAATGTTGTTTGGTTTATTGGAAAGAGTACTTTCTCTAGGCGCATACGGTGCACGGTGTGAACTATCAGTGTCATGGTGCGAGTGTGTCTCGAGAAGCGCAAATAACTCGACAGCATATGATGCAGAATGCTATCGTGTATCAGGGAGGAAGGTAGGCAACAGTTGGTAATGGTTATTGGAAGATGATGCGTTGTAGGAGGGTCTCGTCCCAGCCGTACTTGCCGACGACCAATTGGAAGTAACGAAACCGCCGTCTTTATTACTGTCTGAATAACCCAACATGACTTCTTGCACATGATTGCGCGAAGCAAGCAGTTTTTTGTAATAGGGCAATGAAAACAGCCGATCCATGATAGCACCGCAACCCCGCAAATCTGCTATAGTCTCAAATAGTGGAATAATATTTAAACCGAGATGCGGATTCTCCCCCGCTTGCAACAAACCAACCTCTTTCAACAGCAGTATCTTAAATTTTGGTCGGGTGAATTCGGGGGGAAATGAGTCTAGAAAATGACCTAGTTGTCCACCAACTTTTTGGTCACTTAAAAAGGACACTAGAACTTTGAATTTCTATTCAATTTAAATTGCACTAGAACTTTGAATTTCTATTGCGATGTTCTATGGCCATTGGGTCGGTAAGTTCACCCCTGAGAAAAAAACAACAAAAGAAAACAAATAAACACGTATCCGTTATCTTTATAATGAAAAAAGAAAACACCAATGCAACAGCAAAAACACAGAAATAAACATACACCATAAAAAAAAGAAAAAAAAAGAAGAAGGAAGACAGAAGGAGAAAGGAAGACTTTTTTCCTACTTTACAATTAATATAGATCAGTACTTGAATGAGGCCTTAACCCTACTCATACATCCAATTACATAGGGCAAACAGCATAGCCATACACAATCAACCGTAATGAAAACCATGGACCATTAAAGCTTAAAACGCTCAGAAATTATTACATATATGAGGTGGGTTGCCCCCTCCTTGACTCCCCGCTCTTCACGTTAGTTTTTCGGCATTTAAAATAAAAACTTATTGTTCCGATTAAATGTCCCTTGTGTTTTAGGAGTTCTTTGTAAGGAATTGGGACGAGTAAAGAGCGAGGTTTTGAGGAGGGGGCAACCCACCTCATATACGTAATAATTTTGTTCGTTTTAAGTTGGCCTGTCCGGCACCCGGGTTGCGCCGCTGGAAGAGCTGGCTGCGAAACTGGGCGACCGCGCCTTTGTGCTGCCCTGTAATCTGGGCGATGCGGATGCGGTGAAAGAGTTGCCGAAGCAGGCCATCGACGCCATGGGCGGGTTGGATATCCTGGTAAATAATGGCGGTATCACCAAAGACCAGATTTTTATGCGTATGAGCGACGAAGAATGGCAGCAGGTGATCGACGTGAACCACTTCTCTAGCTACTTACTTCCTACGAAGTACCTTCAGTTAGCTTGAAGACTGTGCACCCAAAATTTATATGAATTGATTATTGAAATATTTATAAAATCTATCTTGAAATTTATTGAAATCTATATGAAATTTACAAAACTACCTTTAAAGAGTCACTAATACAATGTTCACAATGAATAACTCAAAGTTATAATTACAAAATACTACTAACAAGAACATAGTCAGAAAAGGATGGAGGTGAGCCCAAAAAGTGACCAATTTGTTTCCTATTTGAAGTTCCACTTTGGTTTTTCCTTCGTGGCTTGAAAGAGGTTTAGAGTGCACGTGAAGATAGGTGGTTAGTTCTCCATTACTTTTCATCATTTCAACGTCGATGCCATTTGATGGATCACGTGATTTGTAGAGGATACGGGTCGATTTCGTCTTTTTTTGGCCGATGCATTGATAACGCCATTGACTTTCACGCGGATTATTTTTAGTATTAGTCTGGCCTTGTTTGCATGCCTAACATAGCTTTGATGTATGCCAGTATTTATAGCCATTGCGTGTTCAATACGTTAAAATGATAAATAATAGTTTATTATTAAGATAATTGTCATTAAAAGTAATTAACCTTGAATTAATCAATAGTCTAAGACTAAACGAAAAGCAGGTCGTTTGCGGTTGGGGTGGAAGTATTTCGTAAAGAAAGATGTAAGGTTTTTCCGTTCGTACTCTGATGTAATTCTAGTGAATTTTCGGGTAATAAAAATACTTACTTACTTACTTGCTGTCCTTCCCCACACTAATCACAATTTACAGCCTCTAGAAAGGATAGTCATGAGGCGTCTTAAGGCTTACTACGACCAGGAAGCCGTAAGTTTTGTTAATGCCTGTAAATATAAAACAACATCAGTGTATAAGTTTGCTGACCTACTAGGGAAAGCATATCCAAAATACATCTGGTATATAAATTCAGTTTGATAAGGGGGTCCTCCACTTCTTCTAAAGAGGGTCCTCCTCTTCTGCTATGTCTGCATTAAATCGTTTACATTCGCATAATAAGAGTTGCTGTTATTTTCTGAAAATTATTCTGTTTTGTTGCAAATTCTTGGTATTCAAAGAATTATTTTTTTATTTCTTATGTGATTCATATATGCATTACCTGCTGTTCTTACAACAAAGACAAAGCACTAAAAAGCTTTTGTCTAATTAGCAAGATGTTGAGAGGGGGGCAGTCCCCCTTCGGAATAATTTATATTCGTTTTAAGTTTTAGTTTTGCTCCTTACTTCTTTTAAAAACTTTTTCTATTTGCTTAATTACATTTCATGAAACCGTAAGGTTTTATGAATACAATTCCTTGGTAATGCGGAAAAAGGATCAATATTTTAATGATCTCTATTTGTATGTAATCAAACAGTTAAGCTGGCTTAAGCGCTTCGGTGTAGACTTGGGAAGATGTGTTGGTTCCCGTCCTGCAGTTGTATCTGGGAACATTGCTTTTACTGAGGCCAAAATAATTTCAATGATTGAAAGACTATGAAAATTGGAACTTGGAATGTTATTATGTTAAATAATAACTATCGTATCGACATTTTGACTGACGGGTTCAGACGATTCGAACTGGACTTATTAGGAGTTCCAAGAAACTCATACCCTAAAAAGCAAACAAAAAATACAATAGTTCCTATCAAATAATCTAGGAGTGACTAAAGAAATATGCTCCTGAAACTATGGGTAAGAATCAGAAATTGATTTAACTGAATCTGAAGCTAATATAATATATCCTACCATCTGGTCAGAATCCTTAAGCAATGTCCCCTTCCCCGCCTTAATAACAATTACTGTCATATAATAATGATTATTGAACACAAAAGGAACCAGTTTTATGAAAGTACTAAAAGAAAACTTTAGCGTAAACAGCAAGGCATTAAAGAGGGGGCGAACTACCTCATATACGTAATAATTACTGTTCGTTATAAGATTTAATATCGCTCCTTACTTTCAGTTGAAAAAATGTTGTTTTTTTTTTATTTAATTTCTGACCGTTTTTTTAATTAATGCTGGAAAATCTGGTACTCCCTTCATGAAATATTCCCTTTCTCCATGAAAAATTCCTCCATCTCATATGACATTTCTGAGGGAAGGAGTTAGGTGGCAAAGGAGCTTTCCTTTTTTTCCTTCTTTCAGGTAATGACCTAATATAGCTTTCTCCCATTAAGTGAGCAGGTGTTTCCGCAACAACACGAAATAACCTCAATTCTGAGGTGGATTCACATTTAGTTGGATTTCCATCCATTTCTTTTCCTTTAATATGTTTTATTCCCTTTATTATACTTAATATAAGTTTATCCCAGCTACAAAAACAAGTTTTTTACCCACTGTAGTTAAAAATTACCCGATTACGAACTACCCGAGGATCAATAACGTCCCCTCTCAAATTAAACAATAAAAAAAGAAAAGGAAAGATATCTAGTGCTTTCACAAATAAAAACAACCAGTAAAATTGCACTGAACAATCTATAGAGCATGTACAGGAAAGGATGGAGGGTGAAGGCTAAAATTTCAGAAATCCTGGGGTGGGAAGATTGGACGGAATTCAATGGCAGGAACGGCGAGATCTCAACTGGTCCTTACCACACTGGCATCCAGAGCCACCGATCTTCGGATTCTACGACCGCGCACAGGGCCGCCACGGAATGACCGTCCGACCCGGCTGGGGCGACCGCCGGCAGTGCCTGCAATTCACGTCAGACTTTCACGATTGGTCCGGCCCGCAACTTGCCCTGCAGCCCGACGCGTTGGATGAGGAACTCATTGAACTGGGGAATGGGCTGTAAGTTACGAAATTTGCCCTTTGTTTGCGTATTGTATTTGTTATCTGAAAGTATATAAAGATATTTTCTGGGGGAGGGGATTTTTTGCTTGTGTGTAGGGAGTGAAATTTCCGGGATGAAATTTGCAGGAGAAATTTTGCATTAGGGGGAATTGATAGAATTCCTATACGAAATTCTTTTTATTTGTCTCACTTTCTCTTTGCCAACTCGATTTTGCATGTATCCCCAACCACGACGCTCTCCCCAGGTCATGGGACAACGCACAGCAGCACTGAGTTATCTATTAGTGACACAAACCAAGTTTTGCCCCGATCGACAGGCTTAGAGACCAAAGCAGCACCTGCGTCCCGGTAGGTCATGCCAGCGAAGTAGTGCAGCTCAAGCAGTTTTGCCTTGCGCTCGTCCTCTTCAGCAAGTTCTGTCAACGCATTATCAAGATCGATCACGTCCTGACCGAAGAAATATTCTATTTTGGCGCCAAAACCAGCGCCTCGTCGCGTTTCGTAACTTCGTGCGTAGGATGGGGCGACGACGCGCTAACCGCGCTCGTTTCAGGCCCTTGCGCTGCGTCGTGTTGAGCTGCGTCGTGAATCGTAAACGCGCTAGTAACGACGTGTGTACAACCCAGATCTATTTTATCAGGTAGTAAACCTATATCTGTATCGAGTGATATGTATTGCTTAGGCCAACAACAGCACCAAAATCAATTGTAACATTATGTAAAAATTCAACAACATAAGCATTAAAAAAGTCTTCCGGAAGTACTCCATTCCTTCTTCAGGTTGCAGCTATTGGTCTCAGGTATTCATATATATATATATATATATATTTATTTGAATGTCATCTTTTCCTTCTTTAATTTTTATAAACAATTTTTTACATTTTGAATATCACAAGTTTATTTATGTCACATCAAAGTTGTAAAGTGAATACATTCTCCATACCTTTTACCTCCTAATGTACAAATGTATAGGCTAAAGTGTATGCTATATTCCCGAATATTTTTCCGTCTATATAATTTGTCTTTGTTGAGTCAATTTACAGCTAACCAGGTTAAAAAAAAGAATGGTCTATGGCAAAATCCAGGGAAATATATAATTTTAGTTATATATATGCATATTATGGCATGTTGGGGGGGGGAATAGAGAGGAAGAGGATATGATGTTACAACCACCAACATTCTACCGTTTAATAAATAAAGTCTACTCTGCATCAGTTTAATCTACAAGGTAGACGCTCATCTTCCAGAACACTGGAAGATGAGCCTTCTCCGACCGGATCACCAGCAAGTAGAATAGCCTGCTCTCGTCAATAGGAAATAGTCCAGGTGTGTTTTGTGAAATAGTATTTTGGTAAATAGTATGTTTTGGGAAATAGTCCAAATGTTACTTTAAGTTGTTGTAATAATTTTTTTACTGGTTGTTGAAAAGTTATTCATTGAAGTTATAAAGTTTGTAATTAACTCAGCTTTTAAAGTTCCAAATGCAGTTTTAACTTTTGTTGAATCATTTTTCATTTTATCAATAAAAATATTACGTTCCTTTTCATCCTTTGGAACCCCAACAACATTTAATGATGTTTGTAAATTGATAAGTAGCTTACCACTATTATCACAAGCATCATTTATTCCCAGTGTTTTTAAAAAAAAAAACAATCAGAAGTTAAATAAAAACAAGTTTTTTCAGCTGAAAGTAAGAAGCAATATTAAAACTTCAAACGAACAGAAATTTTTACGCATATGAAGGGTTTCGCCCCCTCGTCAATATTTCGCTCTTTACACTTAAGTATTTCTGAGTAATTTCAAATGAGCTATTTATTCTAATCGAACGGCCTTTGTGACTCAGGGAGTATTCTTAAATACGAAAGTAGAACTTAAAACCATCAGAAATCAGCCCGTATAGAGGAGGCTCCTACTCCAAACGTCCCACTCTTTACGATAAAGTTGGACTCCCCCCCAAAGATGCTTCAAGAACGAATGGCCTACCAAAGGTCATTGGAATAAAAAGGATTTTTTTTCACAGCGCCTCAAAGATGAAATGCCATTTTCGGTTAAAACAATTTGTAAGGTGATAACCATATATAACACTTTCAATTCGTTTGTAAGTTACAAATACCTCATTTTTTCTAATTTTTCTGAATTATTCTTCCCCCCCAACTCCACCAAAGAGAGCGGATGCAGTCCGGGTATGTCAGTCACCTATCTTGGACTTGAACTTATTCTTTCCACCAAGTTTCATCCTGATCTCCGCTTTAAGCGTTTTCAAGATTCTCGGTCGCTCCCCCCCCTTAATACCACGGTCTGTTGTTCCGCTGTAACCTCAAGATCACATCAGGGACCAGACCAGATTAATTAAGAAATAGTCGTTTCCCCAATTCGTGTCGCTCCTTACTACAGTTCGTTACTACGATTTGTTTGAAAAAGGAATTATCGTTGAGAAATGCAGATTATTTTGTGTTACAAAGTTGGATGAACTATCGATAATTCTCGAAAATACGTATCGATACGAATGTATAGTTAATTTTCCTTTGATTTGTATTTATTTTTAAATAGTGTATTTTTTTAATGCTCAAAAGCAAGCGGAGAAAGAAGTATTCGTCTTGAATTGGGTGAATGTTGTAGACTCTTCCTATGGTGGTTTCTTTGAAGATGTTAGGTTGGCCGTCGACTGACTCACCCCGTTTTTGACGTTCAAATGATTTTTTATTAGCATTCCACGTGTAATACATAGCAACTTCTGAATACAGCAGTTTTTTTTCATAAAAGAATCATTTTGACATAACGCCAAGAAAGAACTTGAGCAGAAGTCGTTGCACGTCAGCTCGTCGATGGCGTTGCCGCCGCCGCCGCCGCCGCCGCCATCGTTCTCTAGCGACGGGAGTTGTTCCCGCATGCGCGCGTGCGTTGTGAAACGGTCTGACGACGCTGTACACACGCGTGCACACGCGCGAATTCCGTAAACGGGCCTTGGCACGCGCTAGTGCGCCAATATCGTACAGCACACAACCGTTTCCACACACAAACACACACTGTAATCCTATAAATAAATGAAGATACAAACCATTCCTGATATTGCAGTTAGTTTCACCATATCTATTATCCAAACCCTCTGATCTCATCCTTGCTAGTAACAATGAATCTTGACGAAGGCAGTTTTCAAATTCAATTTCGTATTGGCTAATGGGTTGTATGGGATTTGTAATAACAATATTTTGCTTGTTTTTGACTCGAGCTACGGCCAGAATAAAAATTCCTACCCATAAGAAGATCCTGCCCGTCCAAACTCTACTGCGGGGTGGAATCACCATTCTTCGATCCCTTCCGGCGGAATCACCACGTCACGATTCCGCCGGACGAAATCACCAAGGTGCCCTCCCGTTCGACGGAATCACAAGGCGTAAGATTCTGGCCCGCGGAATCACTGGATGGACATTCCACCCGAAGGAATCACACCTCAGCTATTCTCCAGGACGGAATCAACCCTAACTATATCCCTTCCCCTGACCTTTGATAAGTAAGATTAAATTTACTGAAGCTTACATATTTGTGTTCAACATAAAAAATTCGATTCTTTTGATGTATCTATTGATGTAAAAATTTCGGGTTTTAGAGCTTCGGTTACTATTGAGCCGGGTTGCTCCTTGCTTACAGTTCGTTACCACAAGCCGTTTGACTGATTTTTTTTTTTTCTTTCTTTTTTTTTGACCAAAATTCTTTTCCTGAAAGATCTCAAATAAAAAATCAGATCAAGTGAGTTTGTTTACCATTATTCAAGGGTAGAGGCTTCTCCATGACCCAGGAAACATTCAGTACAAAAAGAAACAATGGAATGTTTGCTGGACCCTTTTTAAGCTTGGTCCCAGGATTTTACCCTATCCATCCGCTTTCCGTCTCTGGGCCATTTGACTTTGGCCTGTAAATGCCCAGCCCAAACATATAATTAAGACAAGTCAGTCTAGAGTCTAGTCCTGCTATTTTTCCATTTCTATGTCCACAGAGATGACTAACAGTTTGGCAACAGTGACAATATAATAAACCTCTTTAATAGTAGAAAAGCAAAATTAGAAAAATGTCTTGCACAGCTGTAGATGAGATAGGTGAGGATGATTCAATTTTATAGTTTTCCAGAGGTAATAAAGTACATAAACCAGTATTAGCTAAAGTGGGCCTAGTTCAGGCACAAGTCTAGAATTGAGGTTGTTCTTGACATTTTTGCCGACCCATAATGGATCAAGCACAAGGTGGCAAAAGTGACAATTTGAACGATTGGTTGATTTCAAAATGAGTATCCATAAGTTCTAATGCCTGGATTTATATTCTCGGCAAATGAATGTAAAGATGACTCGGTCAGTAGCCACATAAAGTTGTGTAGTACTCTATACTCGACAGTCTGACATTTGGGCAACGCAGTCTAACTCTAAAAACCGATTACTACTGTCTCTGGATGCAAGCGTCCCGTATCCACGGTGACCACCGAAAAAGGCAAACCGGTCTGAGACGCCATCTCGATCAGGGCCACGTCGCCGGAACCCGAGAGCGCGATGGCGCACTCGGCACCGAACCGCTCGAGCGCCCACTTGACGACCTCGAGCGGATCCCGTCCATCGAGCTCGCTCTGCAGACCCGCGATGTCTGCGACGTCGCTCGCGCTTGCGGGGGCGGCCTTGGCCCTCATATGCGTAATAATTTCTGTTCGTTTTAAATTTTAATGCTTCTTCTCACTTTCAGTAGAAAACTTTTCATATTTATTTTTTCATTGCTTTTCTAAATAATGCTAGAAAATTCTGCACCCCCTCCATTGAGAGTCTCTTCCCCCATGAGAAGTTCCTCCATGGAAAGATCCTTCCCGGGAATCCTCCCTTCTCAAATATCCCCCCCAAACCAAAAAATCACCCTGAAAACCTGGCGCCTGTAGTTGATATTTCGATAATTTATGAGATCCAAAAATGGATAAAAGGCGCTTATGCCTTTCAAAAGTTTGGCCGCGGCTTTATGTTAAGCGAACTATTAGACGATTTAGATGCCCGCAAGAAAATAGAAAATTTTTTCAATGTTACGGCCATAAACTATGTCTCTTATTTAAGAAGTCGCCTTCAGAGTTTGACGACTATACTGAATTATCTCGACTTACCTGCTTCCACCGCGGCCGGTCGCAAGGCGAACTGGTTGAGGTACTCGCACGAAACACCCGCGAGGTTGCGGGGCAGTTCATTCGTGAACGCGGCATTCAGTTTCCCTTCCTTTCGGATATTAATGCCGAAAGCATGAAAACGCTGGGGATCCTGGATGAAAATTACCAGCCTGGAGACGAACACTACGGCATACCGCATCCCGGCATATTTATTCTCGATACAAATATGCAAATAGTCGGCGAGATTAATCCATTTGGTGAATTTATATCAGATCATTAACATTTTCTTCTTTCTAGGAGAGAAATAGGAATGATGTGACGAAAGAATCTGGTCCATTCAGTAATTTACTGTTGTCTCGCACGGAAGAATTTGTTGAAGATTCTCTAATTCTTCACTTTGGTAACATAATTAATTTCCTAAAAAATGCGGAAATCTGGATCCGTGACGGAAAGTCGGACTTGATCAGTCAAAATGTGAAAGCCCTCAAACATACAAAAAAACAAACTTGCTTTAATTTTTTATCTTTTTTACTTTTTTCTTTTTTTAGTTTTGTAGCTTTTTTTTATTTTTTTTATTTTTTTTTAGTTTTTTACCTTTTTTTTTTTTTCGTTTTTTTTTTTGTTTTTTTTTCTTTTTAGGTTTTTCTTTTTTTATTTTTTTCTTTTTTAATTTTTTTTTGTTGTTTTTTTTGTTTTTCAGTTTTTCTTTAACGCAAGCATGGTCCCGCGTGGTCTTCGTAGGTGAGCGATGGGAATTGTGCCGCTGGAAAAGATGACCGTCTGCGGTCCTGCCTGGCAGTAGGCGGAAGCCCTCGAGGCCCTGCAGGAGCTGGGCTGTATGCATGTCGTACCGCTGGCTGACCAGGCCGCGCAGTCAACTGGCGAGCCAGTCCATCGACATGTTCGCGAGGCACTGCGGTACCTCCAGTCAAGCCCGGTTCAGGTAAAATGTACCGCAAGGATTTTACACAGGCAGTTATTCTCATGGCCAAGCAGTCTTTTCTCAGCATTCTTTGAAAGGCTCCAGGGTTCGCATCCATATAGAAGTACAGAGAGTACATTACTGCTAAACAATCGCAATTTCAAACTCTGAGAGTTGTATCTACATCTCCAAATATTCTTCAGCTGAGAAAATGCTCCACCTGAATACACTATGCGTAGGAGGAATTCTCTATCACGGCGGCGGCGGGGGTGATGAAAAACTGGATCTTCGCGACAACACCCCCCAGCGTTCCCGTGGTGGGGGCTGGTGCAGCTGAGGTGGCTGCGGATTTTGGTTGTCCCGACGTAGTACCAGTAGTAGAAGGAGCGGCGGCGCCGTTTGTTGCAGCCGCCGTTTTTGACGATGGCGTCGTGACAAACTTAAACTTTGGTGGAGACTTGGTGGTGGTGGTGGTGGTTTTTTCCGCCGCGTTGAGCTCATCAGCGTCACACCTTTGCGCAGTGATACACCCGATTATCTCAATGCCGATTGGTGGGCCGTGCGGCCAAACACCGATGTAGCTCTCATGCTTGGGCTTGCCCACACGCTGGTGAGTGAAGGCCTGCATGCCCCGGAATTCCTTGCAAAATACGCAGTTGGTTACGACAAGTTCGAGGCCTATCTGCTTGGTCAGACAGACGGTCAACCCAAGACAGCGAAGTGGTATGAACAAAATTAAGGATGACCAAATTACGTTGACCGTACTCAACGTCTTGCTCAAACGGATCCGACAATTAGGAATTAAGAAACCGTTTGATCGATGGTACGTCATAAGAGTTCAAGAGTATGTAAAACACATGTCGTCGAGGCCACTTACCGAGCATAGCTTGCAAGACGTGGATGACTATTTCAAGCACATGTCTCGGAAAACCAACTTAAAGTCATGGCAGCTACGGCACGATCTGATTGGAGAAAGGTAAATCATCTGATTGGATGGCTTTTGAGGTTTGCAAAAATATTGAAGTGAGAGATCTGCGTAAGCATCAATAATTTGTGGTTTTAGCTCATTGGAAATTTTCTTCTAGTTACCAAAAATGCTGCTCAGATGGTACAAATTAACCTCTTGTGGTACAATTTTAGTCAGAAAACTGGTGCAGTTTATTTCATAATGTTGACAACGCTGGTGTTGCCCACAATATCATACCTAAAGTACTTTCAACCTTTTCCCCTAAATAAACTTATAAACTAAAATTGGACTTTGTCTTATTATTTGACCTTCGGTAACTTGCCATTTCATTGTTAGATTGTGATCTTCCTTGGCATTTCACGCCCCCCTTTTCCTTATTTCAAGTGATTTTGTAAAAAAAAATTCCCCGCTATTCCTAACAAACACATATAATTTAAAACATTTTCTTGAATAAGCTTAGGGCATTTATTGAAGCCTGAACGTAACGTCTCAGTTACCTCGGTGGTTCCACCTGGGTCGTCGCGGAAGGTGTAGCACCCATTGAATTTCACTTTTAATGACCTTACGTGGGACTGACTGGAGACATTATTTTCTGAGTTTATTGAATCAAGTCTTCCGAGCTTAGGACTGTCTCTCGACAATGAGCTTGATGCTGCTGAACCTTCTGTGGTATCTGAAAAGATAAAAAAATTGCTTGCTTTTTTGTTTTTTTGTTTTTAGATTCTTTAGTAAAAGTTAGTTTTACGTAGCAAGCTTGCTAATTTATTCCAACTATCTTGTAAACCTGATGCTTGTAAACCTGATGCTTGTAAAGCCGATGCTAGTAAAGCTTATGCTTGTAAACCTGATGGTTGTAAAGCTAATGCTCGTAAACCTGATGCTTGTAAAGCGTGTGAACAACTTGCAGCTGCATAGCTTTGCCTCTCTCTTCTTAAATTATTCGGTGCCATTTGTTTTTAGCTTAATTTTGATGATTTTTTGCCTACATTTTTTTTCTTTTTTTTTCTCTCTTTTTTTTTTAAGTTCTTCTAACCGCGTGTGTATTTGCCATTCATTTTTATTTTTGACTCTCTCCCATGCCCGGTGTCACATTTCTTTTAACCTTGTGTGTGTCTTGGCTCTTCATTTTTACTTTTGACAAGCTGCCCTTTTCTTCTAACCATACACAACAATGTTTTCCTTATGTTATCATTCGTGACATTATTGCATGACTTTACTCTGCCATTGTAATCGACACATAGAAGATAGTTGGCAGTTTAATGCTAAATTAGGATTGCTCTACTGAGATACAGTACTGACAATTCATTTCCAAATTACTTTAATAGTTTAAGATCTCGATTTGCATGGTCTTCTTGAGCACCTCCTATTTTGTGCGATTTCAAAACGAGCAAGCTCGCTGAACGCGTACGCGACCATCGCTGCCCGTGAACGATACCGCGCATTTGTCTTTCGATAACCGAAAGTCGCGGAGGTAACCGACGCCTAAGTCAAACTCTGCTGTATTGCCCTCTTTGCGAAAATCGTGGACGCGAGCCAGTTCGCTTGAACGTGAAGTCGCGACGACCTGGTGATCTCCAATCACTTCCAGCCCCGTAAGTTTGTCCCCAAACGCAGGCCAGATCTCTTCGTGTAGGTACACTTGAATAAAACCCAGTGGTGTCAATTCGCATGGGTATGGAGGGTGAGGGGGGACTTATGTCCCAAAATCTAGGACGGGGCAGTTTTGCTATTTTCCTAAGAAAATAGTAAATATGAGGCATCTTTCAATGATGGTTTTCTCAGATGATGGTTTTTTTTTAATCTGGGAAAGGGGCAAAAAAAATCTTGGGGTCAAACATTAAAATTTTAACAATGGTAAAATGTTGCCGGTCGGCGGCGGTGGAGGGCGGACCGATGCCCTGAATTGGCCTCGTCCCTCGTAAGGCGGGGACTGGCTCAACCATGCGGGGGCGGGGCTTGTTCCCTGCTGCAAGCCAGCCAGCGGCTGCGGCACCGCGCCACTGGACAAAGCGGGGTGGGCTTGTTATATGGCGACTTCCTGCAATTTCCTTGCAACTCAAACTTAGAAAGGTGGTGAAAACCACATGCAGGGTAGTCTGCTTAACCCGTTTCACTGCAGGTGCAGAACCAACGGGGGCCGGAGGCTCTGTCGGTCGGGTGGATCGACTACAACGGGAACCGCGTGTTCGAAGCCAGCGAGCGCGCAGCAGTGCCGGTGCCCGCTTTGGCCAACGGACCGGTATCGCTGACCTTTCCGCCGGTGCCCGGCGGCAGCGCGGCAAACACCTATGCACGGTTTCGGCTCAGTCGCGATCCGCTGTTTGTGGCCGGTGGCGACAGCAAACGCCTGGATCCCCATGTCCTGCAGGCGGGTCAGCGTCTGCGGTCCGTCGTTGGTATGCAGCGTCGACATCACCATGTGGCCGGTTTGCGCAGCTTTGACGCCAATCGCGCCGGTTTCAAGGTCACGAACTTCCCCGACCAGGATGATGTCCGGATCCTGGCGCAGGAATGCTTTCAGCGCCTTCGGGAACGTCATCCCGGTGCGTTCGTCGACCTGCACCTACTTTTATCTCCGTCCGACAATGCCTTGAAAATTTACTAACCTCCAGCAGTTCATCTCCAGGTTTTAGCTTGTGAGTTAGTCCAACAGGTCCAGTAGGCAAAATGGCTCTTAGACAATGCCTTGACCGAGTATTGCCACTTCCGCCATCAACAGTTCCTTCCAAACTGATACCTAGACTTCCAGTAGGACACAATTTGGAAAGTTGAGCAACCTAAAATAATTTTATAACTTTTGTTTGTGGAAGTTATTTACTCTTTATTGCTGCCAATCTACAATCGTTACTCTTGTCATGGTCATCGTCATCATCACAATCATCGTCGTCGATACTGACTTCATCTACGATTTCTCAAAACAATCTTATCCTATTCATCATCTTACCCATGGCAATTCTATTGTCCAATGTCCGGGATGTGAAACGATTTGCCTTTACGTCCATGTTGGGAAATGTTTCTGTGGTGGCGGGTATTAATTGTTTTTCTCCTAATCAATTTCCTATTTTCATCTTTAGCTTTCTATTTCCTTTGCTTTCTATTTAATCCTCGTCAGATTGCCTTTTAATACTATTTATGATTTTGGCATTCGTGATTTGCACTTGTTGATAATGTGATAGATGATGTGCTCAGATATCCTTGTCATTGAATTGTGTTTTGGGATCTCTGGTACTTTATTACGGGTTTGTTGGAAATGTCATGATGAAGTGTCGCTATCTGGTTCGCTATCAGTTTCGGGGTTAGGCCGCTATCTGAGCGGCAGGCAGTATAGCCGCTCCAAGAGGTCTAGATGGGGGGCCCACCCCATCTACACTTCTTCACGTGGCTCTTCTGCCTTGTCTGCCACTCAGATAGCGACCCAGCCCCGAAACTGATGGCGAACCAGACAGCAATAGCGAGGCGAAACCGAAGCCCGCTCGGAATCAGCCGATTTGGCTGGAAACATGTTTGACTGCATTGATATGGTGGAGAAATGAATTATATGGAACCATCAAAAGGGGGAGCATATGCAAGTGAACTGATTACAATAGCCTAGCCCCTATTTGAAAAGAGCATATATAAAAAGGAATCAAGTAGGTCCAGTGTGTTCACCTTGTCCATGCATCAGTTATGGAATCTTGTATATATTTACCCATAATATTGTACCTTAAATAAAAAAATAAATAAAAAGACACTCCTCTAACCCATCTAGTAGAAATCGATAAGAAATCGTTCTTGGTAAAACTCGCTCGAGTTTACCAAGTGTGATAAACTTTCACATTGTGATGGATTTTACCTTTCCAAATGTAGGCATTTCCAAATGTGTGCGCAATTGAGTGCAGCAAAAATGCCTTGGAGTCTTCCAAGGTCTTTATCTTGTATCTTTGCTTTACCTATTAGCATGAATGATCTTTCTCTTGCCATCAGAAGTCAAATATCGCCATAGTTTCTGACGCAGGGACTCCATTAATTTCTGATCCTGGCTTTTATCTCGTACGGGAGATGATTTTCCACCAAATTCCTATCGTACCAATTCCTGGGGCATCCGCCATTCTCGCAGGCTTGACAGCTTCAGGACTTCCACCTGATGCTTTTGTATTTCAGGGATTTTTACCAAAAAAGAACGGTGCTAAAACTCAGATTCTCACTCATCTTTCCGAAGACCCACAAAATTCTGAAGGGGCTATTATAAGTTTGTTTTTCGCAACTATGAATCAGCTTGGGATAAGTCTCCGATATTACTCATAATCACTGTAATTACACCCCCTCCCCTTCTAAACACTGTCTCTAAGACTTCGTAGAATCCTGATTAAATAGGCGAAATTGTGCGCTATGATTATATAATAATAGAATCGTCCGTGGTAAAGAACTGTAAGTAAGGAGTGACTCGGCTCAATAGTATTTTTCACATTTTTCACTTTTTTCACTTTTTTCACTTTTTTTCACTTTTTTCACTTTTTTTACTTTTTTCAGTTTTTTCTTTTTTTCATTTTTTTCATTTTTTCACTTTTTTCACTTTTTTCACTTTTTTCACTTTTTTCACTTTTTTCCTTTTTTCACTTTTTTCACATTTTCCACTTAATTGACTTTTTTCACTTTTTCACTTTTTTCACTTTTTTCACTTTTTTCACTTTGATATGAGTTTTTTCTGTCTATCTCTGTCACCGTGCCTGTTTCTTTGGCTTTATGTTTGCTTGTGTCTGTGTATGTCCTTTTGTATTTGTTTGTCTGTATACCTGTATTTTTATCTCTCTCTCTAACTGTGCCTACATGTCTGACTCTGTGTTTGCCTGTCTCTGTGTTTGTCTTTTTGTGTATTTGTGTATCTGATTCTTCTGTGCCTTTTCGTGTGTTTTGTCTCACTCTTTCTTTGAAACCGCTTCCGCCAATTCGTCTCGCGCTGGCGTCGAGTGTAACCGGCTGCGGGGGAAGGTCTGGGTGGCTGCGGCCAGGGGCATGACGACGCGGAAGCTCGGGCCTCCGAGCTCGCCGGGGACGCAAGACACGTCGCCGTCGTGGTTGCGCACGATCTTCTGGGTGATCGCCATGCCCAGCCCCAGCCCCCGCGCCTTGGTCGTGAAGAAGGGGGTAAAGACCTGCCGTGGAAGAAGAAGTTCTCTCCTCCTTCTTTTGTTTTCCCAGGGCCGAAGATAACCACTGAGAATCAGATTTGGAACAAAAGATGAGACCCGTCCCACCACGACGATCAGTAGTAGTACGTGAAGGAATGATGGGTTGTAATGGCATCCATAAAGAGACAATGGGAATTTGATATCCATCAATATGCCATGGTGTTGGACCATGTCCAGGACGTTTCCATAATAAAGTAGGTGGCGGTGTGCTAGTTTGCTGTAAAGCTTGCTACAGCAGGCGTATTCTCGTTTGTGTCTACAACACTTTTGCGATGCCTCTTGTCCTCGCTTTGACTCCATTTTGGAATATGTTTACGGCTATTGATAAAAATACTGTTAGATTCGTATATTTTCGTTTCGCAAAATTTTCCTTGTGTGTACCCCTATGGGCTAGAATCAAAAAAAACTAGTGTTACCTTACAGGTTGACTGAGCCAATACTTTTATCAATGCCCAGGAATCTTAATTATTTTTGGGCTTCAATGGATAGACTTTGTGGCATTTACATCAAAGAAGTCGTACATTGAAAGCATCACCAAGGATGAATTCCTATGGACAACCAAAATGCTCCCAATGTTAACAGACTTTTTTGTTGAGTTTATTTTCCCAAAAATCTAGGCATTGAAATGTATACACTTTATTTCGAACATTAAAAATATGTTTTTTCAAATATATCAGAGATCCTTATTGTATAGGTTTCAAGCCCCTATCTGCAAAAATTTAGAGTTTATATTTTTTTTTGCCAGAAAAAAGATCACAGATGCGTGTTATTTTTTTCCAGGGGTGATTGTATCGACCTAGAGTTCCTAGCATATCGGGAGAGGACTCATTCAAACGGAAATTAAAAGTTCTAGTGCCCTATTCGAGCGAAAAAAGAATTGGAGGGCCACTATCCCCCCTCCCCATCGAGCGACGAGGTCTCGAGGAGGCTTACCGACTCAACCAGCTCCACCAGAGCCAGCCCGACGACCCGAAGCGGGCGCTCGACCTGGCACGACACCATCTCGAGCACGGCGACGTCGCCAGTGCCGAGCGTCTCGCCTGGGTCGTCTTGCACCGGTCGCCGGAAAACGCCGAGGCGCGACTCGTCCTCGCTCGGGCCTACCGCAAGCTGCGTCGCTTCCCCCCGGCGCTGATCCATTCGGCAAAAATCAAATTTTTGCTTATTAAAAGAGAGCTGATATTTTTATATGTAGGTATTCATAGGTGAGTTTGTAATTATTTTATTTCATTTTTCATCGTCTACAGCTCGTTGCAGTTATTTCTGAAGCTGCCAGCTCAGGTATCTCATTGCAAGCAGATCGACGTGTTAAGGTATGCATATCAATTGTGAATTTTGTTTAATACTGTGAATGATTTAACAACAGTATTTCGCTGCAAGTTGGCCAATCTGTGCTATAACCACCTTTGGCAATATTAGACGAGGTCCTGATGGTGATACTCTGCGCCCCCCAGGCATGTTAGAAGATTTAATTCAAAGAGCTGGATCAGATAATCAGCTTGCAGATGAAGTGATGTTGGTGAAGGACAGACTAATTAGACACTCCAGGACATCTGATCCTTGCATCTACGATCCACAGCATTTCAGGCAACTCTGTTTGGATGCAGGATCGAGATCGATATACACCCCTTCTTTTTTTTTTCGGCCGGCAGCGTCCGGCAATTTAAATTTTTTTTTTAGCGGATATCAAGAGCGATATCTGCCGTATATCGAGAGCAATATATGCCATATATCGCTCACGATATACAGTATATCGCTCACGATATACAGTATATCGCTCTCATGGTCGACACCTTTGCAAACGGGAGTATATAATAGCACTGATTTCTATAGTGCCATATACATATGTCCTTTTACTGGTTTGTAAGCTAGGTAAGATGGCCATCATGGTCTTCGTCACCGCCGAACGTACTGTAGTTTAGCGATCTAGTTATAGCCATTGGTAGCTCGTTTATGACAGCAAAATTCTATCTGGTATACCATACTGTACTGTACCCCGTACAGTGTAAGCCTGCCGCGATTACTCCTCCTGATATCGATGCGGGTATGAGGATCGTATGCCTACGTGGTGCGTGTCAAATAAAAAAATAACATTGTCCAAAATCACCAAAAAAGTGAAATTGAGAAATAAAATGATTGATGTAACTCTGTACAGACAGCTACTGCATCCTGTTTTTGGTATATTTCATAAAAAGGATTCACATTCAATTTTCTGAATGTTGTTTTCAAGACTGTTGGAAAAGTAACGAATAAATAACAAATCAGAAAAGTAGAATTATTTTCATATAAAAGTTAGTGGTCGAACAAAACCACGTCTAAAATTGAGTCGGTAAGACAAATAAAAATAATTTTGTATAGAAATTCTGGCAAAATTTCCCGCAGTGTGAAATTTATCCTAGAAAGTTCGGCCCCTTGAAATTTCCCTCCCCATTGAGAATTTTCCCTGTGGGAAATCCCCATAGCTGAAAATTCACTCCTCCCCCCCCCCCCGGAAAAGAACCTGTTTACTTCCCGAAAACAAAACCATTAGGTAGGCGGGGTACAAAGATGGAGAAGCACGGCCTCGACGTCGTGCTCCCCTTCTGGATGGGCAAGGCCGTCGGCGCCTTCTAGGTATGCTGGCGCCGTGAGCGACACGCCCCTGACGAACGACGAGGCTCCTCCCGAACCGGAGGAGCCTCGGGCCGTTCCGGAGAGCGCCGAACCGGAGGAGCCTCGGGCCGTTCCGGAGAGCGCCGAACCGGACGAGCCTCGGGCCGTTCCGGAGGAGGGCGGGTGCAAAGGAGGAGTGGAAATATTACGGTCTTTTGCGTGCTCTCTCCATGTTTTTTTTTTTTTTTTTTTGGTGGGTTGGTGGGGGGGGGGGGGGGGGTCAAATGCTACCAGAACTTTTGTTTCCAGAAATTAAAAAAAACACCTTAAATGCTCTTCTGACAGGAACGTTATATGGTATGCTTAGGGGAAAATCCCCAATCTTTTTTTTGTGAACAGAGTTTGATGCCTTTGGAAACTGGAGAAGCTAATTTGGACAATTCTTCCTGCCTGACGGCAATTAATTCTACTACCTACAGTCTAGTTTTTCTATGATTTCTACTGTTTTGGAGCACAGCGTCAGAGCAGCGTCATGTGCATAAACAGTGTATTATTCCACGAGCTGCTAGAGAGAGCAATGTTAGGAGAAAAAAACGCCAGTCTTGGTGGAGGGGGACAGTAAAGCGCATCTTTTGAGTCCCATCTTTAGCAGTTGTGGATGGTAAACGGCACTCTCTAGCACCCTCGTCATTCTAGTGGTATTTTTCAGATTCTTTCATGATAGAAACATGCTTTAAATCCTTTTATTCGTGTTTTAGTAACACCCCCAACATGATGCCCCCACCTCAATTCACGCCAATCTGACAACCTATGGATTGCAAGTGACACTTTCTGGCACCCCTCATCATTCCTAAGACGTTTTCAGGTATTTTCTTGTCAAAAATATGCATTGGCCTGCTAAAGTGGTTTGATGCTGCAGTAAATTGCTAGCAGTAGTGGTATCAGCATTCATGGCTCGTCTGTTTCACTTTTGTTTTTATCTTGTTCTTCCTCCGGATCCTATATTCGCATTATTTCGAACAAATGGCTATAGAGACGTTAATACATTGTGCAAAAGAAAAAAGAGATTTTTCTTATATTTCGGGAAGGATTGCATAAAGAAAGGATTTCTATCAAAAAATGATAATTTAGTCTCAATAAAGTAGGCAGAGGTTCTTTGTATGTCTTTTGCAAGGTTTCAATATTCACAAATGGGTTGTTGTCTTTTGCAACCTGAATATTTGACACCATATTTGTCTTATTGAGATCTTCAGCATCTCCATGACTGCGTTTTTCACTTTTTACATCAGTGTTATTCTGATTGTTAGGACTTTTGAAACTGGAAGAATCGTTTTAAGTTGAATTTGGAGCATTAACAATACAATATCGTTCAGTCGCGCGCGAGGAGAGTGGATTCGCGCCATCAAAGGAGGAGCGGGGGACACGTTTTGGGTTTTTAGCAAAAAAGATATATAAAAGACTGTGTTATGAAGAAAAAGGTATGTTTTAGAACGATCGACCGTTATATCCTCCAACCAATAATCATCTCAACAAGACGAACACTTGTACCAGTACGTACCAGGTTTGAGCCGTCTTCTTGGTTCCGTTTTTTTGACCATTGCTTACATATAGTAATGGTTATTGGTAAGTGTACAGACGTTTTCAGGGGGGATTTTTTGGTGGGGAGAGGGGTAGAGAAGAGGGAGATATGTTGGGGGAACTTTCCATCGTGGAACTGTCATGGTGGAAGAAAATTTCCATGAAGGGAGTGCAGGATTCTCTAGCATTATTAAAAAAAACAAGATCTAAGAGCTCATATGGCACTTGTGACGAGGCGAGAAGAGCACTCTCGCCTCATGGGAGCCACGGTCCGCCATTCCTACGCAATGCAGGTGGTTCTTTTGATGTGCGCGCTATTCACTATCGCCTGTGCCACGAGCTCACCGGCGCAGGATGCCGCTCCCGATGATGCGAGTATTCCCATTGATGCAGATACCACCCTGCCCTTTGGCTCTCCCTGCCAGGAAAATGAGGAATGCCAGAGCGGCGTGTGCCTCGACGCCGAAGGTGGCGAAGGTTCTCTACTCCTGATCTCATTATGAGTACTAAAAATCCTTGCAGAGCACGTGTTGAACCTGAAACCTCTGGCTCTGTTTGCACTCTGCTTTTCTGAGAGCAGCGAAGCGTAGTGGTTAGCACTTGCGCCATTTGGTCTCAAGGACTGCGGTTTAAATCCAGGCTTAGAAGCACAAATTTACAAAGTTTAAAAACGTTGCTCTCTGTGACACCGCATCAAAGTGTAAAATTGATACCAAATCCGCACCATGGACCAGATAGGCGAAAGTGCGCAAAATAGCCGTCAAGCCCAACATGATCCCGGCTGCGTTAATCCATGTGGGTTGCATACGCCACGCGCCGTAGAGGCAGAACCCTGCGGTTGCAATGAAAAAGGTGCCTAAATCTCCGATCTGGGTGCTGCGACCGATTCCATCCAGCAGGGGCATGCCCAGTGATTGGGCTGTGTTGCTGGGATTAACGAGCCAGCCAGATTCCTTTAAACGTTTCGCTGGGGTTTGAACTTCAACGACACGATGGGCCTATTCTTACGATAACCAGAGGTTGGGCCGAAACGGTGTTTGGTTAATGCAAAAATACTTGCCATGGATTAGGACTTCTCTAGTTTTAGATGCCTCGATTAGATTTTCGATTTTAGATACCTTTAAATATTTTGGGGGGTTTTGAACTTCGATGACACGAAGGGCCTATTTCTACGATAGCCAGGTTAGGATGACGTTTACAAAACTTCACTATTTTTTCTCACTTTTGAGTTATGGCCGTGTGAAGGAAATTACGAGAGACTGTAGCTACAGAAAACTCGCGACGCCTCAATGGGTAAATCTCAATGGGCCTAGCCATCCAGCGCTATTTGCAATATGATTGTAATACGTAGTATGTTAATTATGTTTTTTGTTTGGATGCTATTATTTTTGTGGGTTTTAGCTGTATGTTGTTATGAACGAGCAGACGTTATTTACGAACGAAGATGGACGAAGAAGAAGTCTTGCTTTCTTAAGGATACTTGCTACTAAAATGTATTATACGTAGACGAAAGCAACTGCAAGCGGAATCTATTTGGAAAACATGGGTGTAAGAAATGTTCAGGCAATGAGATAGGAATGGGTTGTTCCATACTTTGGTACAAGAAATGGTTTTAAGTGTTAACGAACGCAGTTGATCATATTGTGGGGTGGGTAATCGTCATGGGGCCTCGGTTCAGGTTCGGACCTCTCGTCGGGACGCCGGCGACGAGGGGCCACTTTCGCGTGTGTCCATTGAGGATGGATAAGTGTCACGCCGACGATTCGTCGTCAACAAACGCCGACCGGAAAGCCGGCGCGCCAATAACCGAGAGATTTGGATTATAGGAGAAATGGCGCCCCCTAGCGGAGCGAAATCAAACGGTCTGGGTGACAGTTCGACGTTTCGGACCTCGTGACCAGGTTCTGAAACCCCCGCCACCAAGAGGCGCGCGGCCCAGCGGCGCCCCGCGCAATCAGTTAGCTGTCGCCTCGGTCAGTGGCCGGGCGCGAATCGTGGACCCCAAGGATGATGCCAATGGCTGAGTCGAGCCATCCTAGCGCGGCACCTCGCGGCACCATAATCTCGATGCTGGCGGCGCGCCGAAAAGTGGCGCCGGTGTCGCGCGGGGCGATGCTCATGACATTGAAAAGACTAAATTATTTACTACCCTTTTCTAAAAAAGCTAACATCAAAAAATAAAAACATCACCATTCAAATCTTGATAAATCCAATTTACCAGCCCCGCCCAGGATCAGAGTAAACCGTCCATTCTCAATACATGAACTGAATAACGCCATACAACATATCAGGGCCAATGCTACAAGTAGCTATGATAATATACACCCTAAATGGATAAGGAATCTTACCCCTCTTTTCTCAACCGATGGCCCCGATGGATCGTCTGACCAATCAAAAAGGAACGGTCGGCGAAGGCGCCAGCGGCGACGCCGGCGCCGTCGACCGATTGACGTTCGAAATCCTGCAGTCGATGGAAGAACGGCCGACACTAGTCCTCTGGCTGTTCGGCCAAAGCGGCTCGTTGCACCGCCAACGTCTAGCAATCCGCAACCGGTTCGACCGCATCTATGACGAACTGGGGATCCTAAACAAGTTTTTTCAAGTGAAAGTAAGGAACAACATTAAAACTTAAAAAAAAACAGAAATTACTACGTATAAAAAGGTATATATACGTATATATAAAGGATTGCCCCCTCCTCAACACCTCGCTCTTTACGCTAAAGTTTGTTAGTACTATTAAAAAAGCTTCTTATTGTTCTAATTAAACAATCTTTGTGTTTCAGGAATCGTTTTTTAAGGAATTGGGACAAAAAATAAATCATAGTTAGCGAGCTTGTTTGGTATTTAGTTCGTTAGTTAGTTAGTTAGTTAGTTATATAGTGAGTCAGTGAGTTCGCTAGCTCTTTATTTAGGTTTAAAGCATAGATTGTATATTGGCTAGTTAGTTTGTTAGTTAGTTAGTTAGTTTGCTAGTAAATTAGATAGTTGGCAGGCTTGTTTGTTAGTCAGTTAGTTAGTTAGTTAAGTAGTTATTTTGTTATTTAGTTAGTTGCGGGGGCTGATCCCAAGTTAATTTGGAAAGTTCACATGGAGGACATTGAGATGTTATAAAAGAAAATGTTTAATAATAAAAGAAAAATTACTTTTTAATGAATTGGTTTGAGACTCTTCCGGGATTTTAATGAATGAATATGGTGATTGGCGCATGAACAGCTTCTGTTCAGACTCGTAGGGTGCATCATTTTGTTCTTGCCCGATAAATCAAGTTTGAAAGTCTTCCTTCTTATATTCTTAATGGACGCAATCAATGGATTCACCGGACTTGCTCCCTTTCATCCTGAAAATGCTCTTTTTCAAACGAGCCGAGTTGACAAAGCACCCTTCAATTATCTTATAAAACCATTAAAATCAATAGCATAGGAATAATTTTTTAGATTATAACCCATAAATCAAGTGTTTTCGCGTCGCTGTGTCCACCCGGACAGGCCGATTGAAGAAAGAAAACGGGGTTTTTTTGAGGAGTTCACATCTCGTACAAGCCATGTCCTATTAGCTAAAATATACGTGTCAAACTTTAAGGTGATATTTTTTTTTATTGAGAATAGTGGCATATATCTTTTTACCTCTCATATTACAGTTTCTGCAGGTGATTTATTCCTTCTTGTTCCCTTAGTATGAAGACTATGATCAAGGAGTTGAAGAAGATGGTTCAGACGAAGTTCAAGAGAACGTGCCTCTTCGAATATCAACAGAATGGCCCCGACCGTGGCAAACAGCGACGCCGAGATCGCCGCCATGCCGGACGGGTAGGCTAGCACCGGGGCATCTTCCAAGTAGCCCAGAACGTGCTCCAGATGCTCCCAGGTGGCGTTGTCGGCGCGGCCATAGCTGGGGCCGTCGCTCCAGTCGCCCGGCAAGTGGTACATTGAGCTTTGCGTCAGCGGCAGCGCAACCGGGTCGCCCTCGGACAGCGTGTTGCCGCGCAAATGCATAAGCTTTGTTCAAATAAAGATTAAAGCTTTGATACATAAAAAAGGAAGGAAAAACAAAACATTGAACAAAAAGGTTAATTCTGGTGAATGCATTGGTTTCTGTACTTTGGACCTGGCTGACTCGCTGAAAATTTAAGGACAGGGGCCTTTCTATTCTTATCATTGGAATATTTAGAAAACAGGTTATCAGCTCTCAATATGACTTTTTTGGGTCAGAGTAAGCATCCCATTCCTAATCTTAATGAAATTTCATATTTAGAAGGGTCTCGCAACTCAGATCTCTTGTTATAAATCTCGACTGGGTCCAGTGTCATTGGGGGTAGTGGGGGGGACCGGATATCTTGGAAAACGCTTAAAGCGGAATGATCATGAAATCTTGATCAGGACATGACTAGAACAGATATGCTCTCTTTGGGGGAGTTAGGGGGGAGGGGTGATTCTGAAAAATTAGAAAAAATGAGGTATTTCTGGACAACTCATAGACATGTACACCAGTAGTTTAGGTGAATGGGCGTACATTTTAATTGGAAGCGCCGCCTTTACAACCATGTTCAGCACAACTCTCACCTGTTTAGATGCCTCACCAAGAGCAATGGACAGAACTATAGAACTTTTGTTTAACAGAGATTTTAAAAGAGGGTATTTAGCATGGATCCTACTACTGGCAATTGGAACCATTATTATTTTCTTTGCCTTTGCAGGGTTTTGGGGTTTTTGGGGGGGGGGGGGGAGGTTTCCATGGGGGGGGATTTTGCAGGGCAAGTTTTCCGCAGAAGGGAGAGGGAGTTCCTGGCATGATTCAAAAACCGATCAGAAGTCAAATTAAAATAAGGTTTTTTTTAAATTAAAGTAAGTAGAATTTTCCAGGGGGAAATTTCTGGGGGCCATTTTCCGGAGGAATTTTTCATGGAAGAACTCTGAGAGGGAGTTTTAAAACTAATAACCATTGCCCTGAGGGTTGAGAAGGGGGGGGGGTTGTTATCCCTCAAAGACATAATTTCTGAACCTTTAAACTGCGCTGAACAAAATTGCTATCTCAAATTTTGATTGTAAGTGCTTGGGGAAATGATGGGCACGAGAGGGCGGGCTATTTGCCCTCCAATCACTTTCGACTATTACAATGGGCATTAGCTGTCTCAATTTTCAAACGAATAAGCACTTTTTGATGCAGACCACAGGTATTGCAGATCTGTCATGATTCTCCCCTTGCTGGCCTTTTCGGTATTTCAAAGACCCTGGAGCTCATTGCCCGGGACTACTTGTGGCCTGGACTTCGACGCACTGTTGAAGCCTTTGTACGTTCCTGTGACACTTGTTGTCGTACGAAGACTCCTAAGCATCTTCCCCAGGGTCTACTTCAGCCTTTACCAGTTCCAGATGGTCCATGGAAGAGCATCTCAGTCCTAACCATCGAAGCTTAATTCATGCATACAAACTTTGGCATCACAAAATTAAACTTTGAATCGTAAAACTCACATGTCTGGTACAAAGTTCGATTTTCTTGAGACCTTCTGTGGTTGATGATTTAACTAAAATCTGGAAACTCAAAATGAAATTAATCAATTTGGATGACATCTTAACAAATTTTTAAAAAATTATTTAGTGCTAAGAAATTTATTGCTGAATAAAGGCTGTGGGCCTATGGCGTCGACCACGACCCCACCTCCTCCTCCGCCGCTTCCTACACAGACAACCCCGCCACCCCCTGCATACGAGGAACTAAACCGCACCCAGGCGCAAGCCCTACTTGCCCAAGAAGCGTTGAGCCAGACGAACCTTGCTGCTCAACAGCAGCGAGCTGTGTTCAACGAGGTCGAGAGAGTCATGGGAGTGCCGTGCCCACACTTGGTCACTGAACCGGTGACCACCCGGTATCCTAGCCAAGATGAATTTGGTGTAGGAAAAGAAAAGAGTAATGGCAGCAGAGTTTTGCAATTTTGTAGGAATTAACAACCCAGTTATGACCAATACGGTGTTTGGTCATAAAATGGCCCATAGGTTAAACATGGCATTCATGTAATGGTAAGACAGCAAACCTTGTTGATCTTGTTATAGTAAACCGAAGACTGGCAGGATAAATGCAATTTACTAGGGTATAAAAGAGTCCAATTGCATATTTTCTTGAAAAATTTTGAAAAAAGCCCAACGTCACAGTAAAAAGTCAGGAGCTGAGAAAGAGAGAGCCCCCTTCATATAAAGAATAATTTGTTCAAATAGGTTTCAAATCTGTTCCTGGCTTTCAGTTGAAAGCTCTTTTTTATTGAATTTCTAATTGTTTTCCAAATCATACCGCATTTTTACATGTGCTCCCCACCCCCCACCCCCATGGAAACTTCTGCTGTCTAGGAAAGGCGCTTAGAAATAGGATGTGGAATATGTTGAAAGAGTAATTATTGTTTTCGTCAATAGCCATTGGTGGGGATAATTAGAAGAATTCCACTATTTATGAATATATGCAAAAATACTGCTATACAAATTCTTTATAGCCTTTTCCCTAGAAAGGTATGTTTGTTGTTGAAATAAATGAACTGAAAATCTCATACTCTGTAAAACGAAGGATCTAAAATATTAAAGTACTTCAACTCGACCCACGGCGCCCGCAAGGGCCTGGCCGACACGGCGCTCAAGACCGCGAACTCCGGGTATCTTACCCGTCGTCTGGTTGATGTTGCTCAGGACTGCATCATCACCGAGGAAGACTGCGGGACCCAGGAAGGTCTAACGGTCAAGGCGGTGATCGAGTTCGGCGAGGTCATCGATGAGTTGTCCGAGCGTATCCACAGCCGCAGCTACGCGGTTGATGTCATCATCAAGCTTCCACGCGATCAGCCCCTGGCACACGCCGTCCTCGGACATCAGCAGGTCGAGCGCGAAATACTCGACGAAGAATTCCGCGTTGTTCTTGACCGACTGGCCGTAAAGCGTGTGCAGGATGGCGTGGCCGGTGCGGTCGGCGGCGGCGCAGGTGCGCTGCACCGGCGGGCCCTCGCCGAATTCGGTGGTGTGGCCGCCGAAGGGGCGCTGGTAGATCTTGCCTTCCAAGATTGTCTTTTTTGGCCAACTGTCTAGGGCTAAATGGAAAGCATGTCGTCCTTGTCTGGGGTGGGAAGATGTCATAAAGAAAGATTGAAAGGAAATGGGAACTTCTTGGGAGGGCGTAAAGAGGGAGGATCTGAATAGAGTGGGATGGAGGGGGAGCATGAGTAGCTGTGTTGGCCTCAGACAGCTTGGTGCTGCGGTGAGTTGTTAGTAGTAGTAGTATTGGCTTGTATTGTTTATCAAAATGTGTCATGCCAAATCTCTCCAAGTCAGGGATAAAAGAAATTTTTGTATAACCTTTGCCTCTAACTTTGGTAACTTTTGGCTTTGATTTTTTAGACATATTATTCTCAAACGTTTGAACAAACTTCTTTCCATTATTGACAGCTTCAACAATAAATTTTTTAGGAAAAATATTTGTACATTTTGCACCATAACCATTTCTATCAGTCGCTTTATCAATACTAGAAAAGAGGTTATGATTCAGAAAAAAATGAGCTAAGTTCTTACTTTGTAAAATCAACTGGACGGTTTGGTACTTGTTAAATATCCCGAAAACACTTAAAGAAGTTTGATCTGTGTCATCTGAGAAAAATCGGTTTGTTTTTCGCATTTGGCTATATTTAGCTTAGTTTCAGTGAGAAAAACTACGATGCAGTTATATTTAAATTAAATATTTAATTATAACTGGTTAGGAGTTTAAGGCCAATGAGGGTTAGTCTAAAGTGTGGTACTCGAGTACCACACTAAAGTGTGGTACTCGAGTGTTTAATCTCGAAAAGTAGTGGATTGCTAAGTTTTGGATTAATCGCAGGAAATATCAGTTTCGTGGTAGGTTGCTGGGCATGTGACCGAAGAACTGAACGGGCTCGGATTTGTTCAAAATATGTTATGAAAGTACTAATAGTAACAAAACTTTGCCCAAGAAATTTTCCAAGCCCGGCTGGAAAACGCCACACTGGCGCGCGTGAATCTGGTCAACGCCGACCTGACGAATGCCCATCTGCAGAACACCAGTCTGTCCAGCGCCGTTGTTGATCAGGGAACAACGCTCAGTCACTGCACGATCGACCGGCAGACCGACTGCACCGGAATGGAACTGAGCGAGGTGACGATGGAACCGGCCGTTCGATCCCGGCTGAAGCGCAACATTCGCCGACTGGATCGGGAATAACTATAAGCTAGAGCATGGCATTTCTATTTGGTCTAATGGTAACACACTAGGTCTAGAATCTACAGGTCTCAAGTTCAAGACCGTCCAGAATTGCACTCTTTACTTTTGGGCATCAAATCCCAGAGACACAATGTAAAGTGGTTGGGGACAGGGCCCAACCAAGCAATGTACCAAGCAAAAATCCCAGAGACACAATGTAAAGTGGTTGGGGACAGGGCCCAACCAAGCAATTCTTTCTAGGTGTTCTCTCTAATTACAAACTACACATTAAAGTGAATCAGCATTCGAAATTTGAAGCTTTGTAAAAATAGGTGGTAAGTGTCGCCGGGGGTAAGTGTCGCCGGGGGTAAATGTCGCCGGGGGTAAGTGTCGCGGGGGGAAATGTCGCGGGGGGAAATGTCGCCGGGGGTAAATATCGCCGGGGGTAAGTGTCGCCGGGGGGAAGTGTTGGCGGGGCGAGTTCTCCCTCTTGCGTCGCTAAAATATTCGGCTCGTGCTTCTC
Organism: Alatinidae sp. Z8VKAUB7J3; assembly: GCA_010016025.2. Taxonomy (NCBI): domain Eukaryota; kingdom Metazoa; phylum Cnidaria; class Cubozoa; order Carybdeida; family Alatinidae; species Alatinidae sp. Z8VKAUB7J3. The sequence goes on from JAAAKM020721499.1 coordinate 239,618,765, forward strand.
CACAGAACTCTGCTCGCTGCGAAGTTGAGCTTCCATCGCAGCTTGCACCCAGTCAGGTCTCACAATCAACACCACGAACATGCAATTCAGCAGCATGTATCCACAACTCACTCCAGCATACAGTCCAACTAAATCTTGCCGCCAGTACTGCACTAGCACCCACGCCATGGGCACCTGACAGACCCAGCTACCAATCAGTAGAATCGAAATGCGAAGCAAAGCCAAATGGGAGAAGTTATATATTGAACATTATTTAGAACTTACCCATGCAACACTAAGAGCTATTCTAGTACCTCCAGCGCCACCAGAAATCATAACAACATCACCATTGCTATTTAAGATCATACTTGGTGTCATTAGTGATAGAGGACGAATACCAGGGATTGGTGCATTTTCTTTTGATTCAATGTATTTGCGCCAAGGAGAATCCTAAAGATGGTTGATGAAGTTAGACGTCAATTCAAAGCTGATGATGGTATTCTTACAGGAAAATCAAAACCAGATTATGCAAAATGTGTAGACATTGCTACTGTTGCATCCATCAAAGAATTGTATAAGCCAGCACTTGTCGCAATTATTGCTCCAATCATTTTAGGAGTATTGCTAGGTCCAACTGCCGTAGCAGGATTGTTAATGGGTTCTCTAGTTACTGGAATTCTACTTGCTATGTTTGAGTTAATTTAAAAAAAAAAGTTTTTTCTAATCATTCCCCAATTAATTTATTAAAAATATTCTTAAAAAAATTCCGGGCAAAAAAAAAAAAAAAAAAAAAAAAAAAAAAAAAAACACTAGTTCCCAAGGAAAAACATTTAATGTAACGAATTCAACTGTACATGCTGCTTCAATATAGCGTTTTTTTGCTTCAAGCTATCCAGCTAAAAAATAAAAAAGAAATATCGGTTTAACAGGGATATTGTATCATTTGGGCTTGTAAAAGACGTAGCAATTGAAGACTCTAAAGTTAATATCTCTATTTTGTTACCAAAACCTGATGACAAACTTAAAGCCGACATAGAATTATCAGTAAAAGCTGCTGTCCGTGAAACCCCAGGTGTATCTGATGTTAAGCTTGACATACGTGCACGCGAACAAAAGCAAACTCCAACTTCAGGACCACAGGATAATAAGGAACTTGGCTTTATTTAAGACTAACATGGTCGGAGGGGCGAGCCTTCCCCCAAGATACTTCTGGCACCCTTATTCCGTTCTTTTTTTTGTTATAAATCGTATTTAAATTAAACGTGTTAATTTGGTGCCCATCTCGAGTCACATGGGCGCCCTGGGTCCAGTGGCCCCCGCGCCCAAGATTTTGCTCTTGATCTGTTAGATTTAGCCATGAAACTGCTCGCACAATCAGTTTACGAATCGAGAACGTTCACGCGAGCTCCTGGTTTGGGCAGGCGCACGGGTGCTGGTGCTTGCGCACGATCTTCTTGAAGACCTTGTCCAGGTGCTTCTCGACGGCCCGGAGATCCTGCTCGTAGTGCTCCTCCTGGGTGCCGCACGGATCGTAGTGCCCTGGAGCGTCCAGATCGCGACCCCTCTTAGCCTGGACGTCCTTGTAGTTGTCCAGGGCTGAGATGAAGTCGTCGTAGTCAGTCTGCCCGCGGATGTTGAATATCTTCAGAGTTACGTGCGAGGCTTCCGGCAAGCCGAATTTGATACTCGTTGTAGGATTAAATGGATTGGGATAAGTTTGTTCCAACACATATTCTTGAGGGATATGATTCGTTGTTGAAATTGGTAAAACATTTACCGGAGAATTCTTGGGCAAAGCAATGGTAGAATCATGATGAATGGCGGTAGCCCCGCTCCGCAGCTCAACCCGTTCGGCGAAGACCTCGATTGCGCCGATGTTTTCCCTCAACCGGCAAAGCCCGGTTGCCGGCGCGGCGCTGATCATCGTCGACGAGTGCTCCATGGTGGACTAGGATCTCGGTGCCGACCTGATGAGTTTCGGTACGCCGATCCTTGTGCTCGGCGATCCCGGTCAATTGCCGCCGGTTTGGGGCGGCGGCTATTTTACCGATCACGAGCCGGATATCCGGCTGACGGAGATTCACCGCCAGGATCCGGTGGAGCCCGCGACGATCACCGGGTCGGTGGGGGGCGCTTCGGCCCATCTCTCGATCAGCCGTTCCACCGCCATGCGCTGCCGCGCCTCGCGGTCCGGGGCGGCGTCCGGGCCGAACCAGACGTTGACGATGTTGAGGAATTGCAGCGAGCGGGCCCAGTGGCCCGAGAGGTCGGTCACGTCGAGACTGGCGATGTCGTCGGGCGACACCCCCTCGCCCTGCATCTCGAACACCTGTTGGTAAAATTTAACTCTAAAACCGAAATAAAGAGACTAATAATTTGCAAGGGTAGCCAACTTAATAATGACTTCAATCTCCACACTAGCCAGGGTCACATATTGTATCAAATCAAAGTACTTTTGTAATGTAATCCTTTATTTATCTTCGCACGTTTTCACATTGCAATTTGAATACATGAAAACCACAGAGAATTTGATTCTCCTCAAATATGAAATTTTCCAAAGAGAGCTTGTCCCTGCAGCGTTTGCCAGAGTGCTCCTTGCTTTGTATCCAGCTGAATAGCCGGTAGCGCACCCGTTTGGGCATAGCCGTTACTGGTGTGGGTTTGGCTGGCACAGCCAACCAGCGTCACAGCGGTTGCTGCTGCGAGGGAAATTAGAACGCGTTTCATCGACATACACCCTTGTCCGTTAGTGGTTTGTCTGAATAGAAACGCCCCAGGAACGAAATTGGATGCTTTATTTTTGGCTAGTTTTGCTGCAGCAAAGCAGTTTGTAATTCACCTCCAAGTCTTGCATAAGCCATGCATAAGCCATGCATGATGTTCATGCATAAGCCATGTTTGCTCATCATGTCAATTTAGTTGCTGACTTAGGTAATTTTAATATGTTTGTCAAGTGATTTATTGAAGTTGAAAATATTCACCTTTTGTCAGGTAGTGGGTAATTTTTTTCTTATCAACAGCAACAACCTGAGGTGACACATACATAGCTCATGTATGACTAAAATGGGAGGTGTCCCACTTTTAATTGTCACGGTCGCACTGACCGTAAATATACAACAGAGATATTGGCCAAAATTGTGCTTCTTGGACGGTGGGGTGGGGTTTTAAAGGAACTAGTTCCTTTGGGCTTGAACTAGTGAAAAAGCGATAGAATACTCGTATAGAGATAGGAATGATAAACCAACAACACGTTTAGAACGCACCGTTTTGCTTTAGAATCTTTTGTGAAGTTGCACGACCTGGCTAAAAAAAGAGGCGATTGGCGTATGCTGGCGGAAACCAAAGTAAATATCGGCGATACTTATTTAAAAAATAAAGAATATCGAAAAGCCCTATCTTATTACGAAGACGCTTTGGAGATCTACGAAGATAAAGACATGGAGGAGTCTTTTCCCGAGCTATACAATAATATTGGCCGTTGTTATCAGGCTTTAGTCCGACGTTGAACAGAAAGAGATAGATGAACTAAGCCAAAGCTTGGGCAAGGTTGCAGACAGTTTCTTTGCTGAAGGTAAGGCAAATCTGTCTGAGCTAAATGGCTTATCAACGTCGCAGTTAAGCGGCTTTGACTTGACTTTAGTGGCGGGTGATGAAACCTTATCGCTAACCTATGATGTCAATAACACCCAAGGTGAGCGCCGACTGCAGGGTGAGTTCAAAGGTTATACGTGAATCACGGGGAAAGTGGGATCATTAAGGATCCAAATTGCACGAAAAAATTCACTGAAGATATGCGGCAGTGTTTCACAAGGAATGATACCTGAAAACCATCACCTGCAAATTTCTGCCATTTTATTAGATAAAATCTTAGGTTTAAGCTATTGGCACCAAGATACCAGCCATAAAATAATTTATTAGCCTACGGTCTGCAAAAGAAAAATGAACTTTTGCAACCTGAAAAGGAGTAAGCATAGGGATTATCGGCCCTACTCATGTTCATTTTTGCTTGTTATGAGTTTCATCTATCTATTGATAGTGATTTGTGGTAATTTTACGCTTTGAAGATTATTTGACTTTTAACTATTAAAAAGGGCACTGGCTTTTTTAATTTCCAATCGAATGAGCTCTTTTTGAAGTTTCTACGACGACAAATGGCCATCTCAAAATTTCTATCAGATGCATTTCGAGAAAATGCGTGCGACTTTCACGTTCTTCACCAGAGTAGAGACATTAGTGAATTTCTTCCTGTTCACCACAGAGAAAACTATTCATAGGATATTTTAATGTTTTCTTCAGAATCTTCCTTTAGTCAGCGGTTGCCACCGTGAATAACGCGTCTCTATTTTATTCTGTCTTCTTCACTGCACTGACGTTCCTCTTCTCTTTTAACGTATCCATATAGCTCCATTTTGATCTCTCTCTCTCTTTCTAATGAAATGAAAATACAATGAAATGAAATACATTTGTGAAATGAAAGAAATAGATATAATCAAATGCAATTTCATTACAATTCAAAGTTAATTTTATGACATTTATTTTAAGTAGCAGTTTTTAACTGGAAAATTGTGTTCTAAGGAAGATCATGGTAATGAAATGAAAATACAATGAAATGAAATACATTTGTGAAATGAAAGAAATAGATATAATCAAATGCAATTTCATTAGTATGAGTGGTTCAAACTGCAATTCTTTTTCCTTCATAAACCAACGGTATATGAAAGTACAGCTTAGGTACAGTCATGTACTTTCCTATCTTCTCTACAGAAGAGCTTTAGTACAAATCATGTGTCGCACATCTTGCCTTGTTTCCTCCTTCACGCGTGCGCAATGACGAATTGTTAGCGATGGCTGGTCACACACGCAGAGGGAATTTAGGAGACTTAATAGTTCATTTCCTTTTGGTCTTGCAAAAATTGCGTGAAAGGGTGCATTACTACCAGCTGCTAATATTGAATGCTCTCGTTACTTAGAAATACTTTTCTAATCAAGTTGGCGAATTATAATCAAACATAATCCATGATTTTTGAGAAGAGCAACCTGACTCTAACCACCTCAATTTTAAGCAGTCAACATAAGCTATTTTTGCTACTTATTCGTGGAAAACGGGCACTCATTTTCCTTTACAATTGCTTGACTCCGGGGGCCAGGAAGCGGCCCGCTCGCGGGCGACGACGCGGGCAGCCCGGTGCCGGTGTAGGCGGGACGCTCGAGGCTTGGTTCAGCCTCCGAGTATCATCGAATCATCACCCGTGCCGTACACGACCGCGGCCGCCCGGGTTGCCCCGGGCGGCCGCGGTTCGCGACCTTCGTCCTGCGCCCGATCAGTTGCCGATCGTCGCGTGGACGCCGTTGGTCATGCTGTAGCCCGTGCAGGTGCGTGAGGGGCGTAGGGGGGGGGGATTGGGGCTCTTGGGGGGGGGGGGGGGGGGGTTCTAGTACTTTGGTGAGTTCGAGAATAAGTACAAGTTATAGATATGTGATTGACATAAGCGGACCAGATCTGATCTCTTTGGGGGAGTTGAAGGGATTTCTAGTGCTTTGACGAGTTCAGTGCTTCTTGACGCGCTAGGACAATCAAATCGATCACTTTAGTACCGAGTGTATGTATAAACATAGAGTCAGAAAGAAATGAATGTAAATTTGCCAAAAAAAAAAAAAATCAAACCATGGCAACTTAGGTATAAAATTAATACAAAATAGACACAATTTGCTTAACTTTGTAAAAAATTGTCACAACGTTGATGTATATCCTAAATATATTAGTTGACATGTCACAACCATACATATCTATTGCCATTATTTTTGTTTATACATTGATTAATTTTTTACAAAATGCTGAAATGAGCGAGGAGTTTATTTCAAAAAACAGCAATGGCGAAGCAAAAACAGAAGATGAGTTTAAAAGCTACATCAAAAGCCAAATGCAGAAGTACTACGATCAAACTTCAGAAGATTTATTCAAAAATGAAGTTGTAGAAGCGTTGGTTGATGCTCATAAAGTAGATGTTCCTGAAGTGTTTTTAGAGCAGGTACTGAATTCTTATGTAGAACAACAAAAGCAACAGCAAGGGGATGACGTAGGGCAGCGAGAGCCCCTTTTATACCCCCTAAAACAGTATAAAATAAACACCATTTAGTACATTTCTCCAAATCTTATAGTATTCCACAAGTCTCAATATATAGTATAAAAAAACTTGTACGAGCATACCCCACAAACGAGGATCAATATCTACAGTCCAAATTAAGGCATAACTCGTGAATATGCCCATCCAACAGCAATAAAATGTGAAAGAAATTTTTCTGAGCGTTGTTGTGAGTGGTTTTGAGTGGGCCTGCTCGGGCTTTTGCTTGTTTAAAGATTTGTTTACTGTGCTCTGTTGGCACCAGCTTTCGAGTTTGTTGAGTGTTGCCTCAGGGTCTTTGCTCATTGAGTGAGCGATGGGGAATGCCTGATTGCTTGTGTGCTTGACTGCGATCACTCCATCGTAAAATCCGAAGAAAAGGTCGGGCATGCCGATGTCATCGGAGGTCGTTTTACTAACGTCTTTCGTGAAACTTAATTTATTTTGATATTTTCCTTCGTGAAAATTGTTTTATATTGATTTATCCTTACGTGAAATTTAATTTATCTTGATATTTTTCTTCGTGAAACTTGTTGCATGTTGATTTTTCTTCAGAAATTAGATGTATGCTGATTTGTGTTCGTCAAACTTGTTGCATTTGGGTTATTTCTTCAAGAAACATAGTGTGGGTTGATTTATGTCTTCAAGCCAATATGCCTTCCCAATTTAAGGGCTCTTAGCTTGGATGTTGACTCAGAAATTTGTTGCCTTTTTGAGTGCAGCATTTTCCTTAAATTTCTTCTACAAGGGTGCTAGCACCAAATACACTTGGGGTTTGACAAGCCTGTGACTGTGATGCATCATTTGCAATTTCAGCATATTCAGCAACAGGAATTGCTGTGTCTTCAGGATATAAAATTAAAAAAATACTTCTGTTGAATGAATGAAGAAACCGGCCTGTACACAGTGGACTTGCATGGCAACATTTCTCGTCATCAAGTAGTGGATCATGAATTATGTTTTTTGACGTCCTTTAACAGTCGCCCATGTCAAAGCATGTCGTGTTTAAAAACTGACAAAACAGGCTTTCTTTGGGTTTTGGACAAAGTTGGAAACAAACTTGTTAAGTTCTCTGCCGTTGGCTAAATGTTAACTATCTTACATGTAAATGCTCCAACAAAAAAGGACAACAGGTGAACCGAGAAAGAACGCCTTCTAAAAGAAGGCCTTCTGTACCGGTCTACCGAATGGATAACTTATGACGAAAGCCTTTCAGGCCTATTCCCGCTTTCTGGAAAACCTGCCGGCGACAAAGCAGCGGCAGCTCCGCTTTTTCGGAAAAACCCAAGGCAGCCACATTACGCGCGGCGGCGAAACGTTCTGCAATTTCTCATCGAATAATTATTTGGGTAGGGAAGAGAAAATTTACTGACAACCCGACCTTGACATTGTATCTGTCTGAAGAAACTATTCTCCTTTGTTGCTTTTGTTGGTAGTTTCCTGCCTTTGTGGATGAGCGGTTGGTGGGGGTGCACTGTTCCACCACCACAGGAGGAGGTGTATGACGACTAGTGGGTCCCGCAACCGCCAGAGTCGCACCACACGTAGTGGTCCCGTTCCGCCAGGCAGCTTTCAACAACCTCTCATATAGTTTTTATCAAAAGGATAGACATATTTAGTAATAAGTGGTAAGTATATAAGTTTCATCGGATTTAGCTGAAACCTAGTTAAGAAAAAACAAAAGCAAATATCAACTAAAAGTACAGGCAATACAAGCACTAGGGTAGGAGCGGTAGCTTGCAACCTGATAAAAGAACATCAGATCTCTTACTAAGAAATACAAAAACTTATAACTTATCAAACTAATCATATTAAAAGTTATAAGCGTTCCCTGAAAGTTCCTACCTTATAACCAAATCCATTCCTGGGATTCACCCTTTTAATAATATGTACGCAAATAGTGTGTTTTGATTTAGCTCAAATATCTCCCCTATTTTACTCATATTTTCCCCTTTATGCCCTCAGTTGTAATTGTACTAGTATCGTAAAATCAGTGGTTGTAGTAAATCTGTAAAGTAAAATCATATAATCAATTATCTGTTGTAGTAAAATCCACCGATGATGTGGCGAAGGTGGTGCTGGTTGTTAATAATAGCGATTCTCGGTTGTACGTCGATGATCAAGCAGTAGTGGAAGATACATCGGGTACATTACCAACGGGTCTAGACACGCTAACCATTGGGAAGCGTATCAATGATACTTTTTGGGTGAATAAACCAATTAAAAGCATTCGTGTGTTTGAAAGAGCATTGACCGAAACAGAAGCGGAGGCGCTGATTAGTGGCTGGCAGGAAGACAGCGACTAGCAGATGTAGGATGTTTCGTACCGGATTGCGCTTCCCGCGAAGAATCTCGATAAGGAACGTCGCCTCCTCCTCGAACCGGTCTGCGATTTGGCTGCAGGTCAAGGCAGGTGAGGGTGCACATGCACACGTGCACGCACCTGGTCCGAGGATGGTGTCCGCGAACATGAACAGCGTGCGACGCAGCTCCTCGGCTGCAAAGTCCTCAGGATAGCTGTTAAAAAAAAATCAAAATATCATGGGCAGCACGTAAGCACTGCCTAAGTAAAGAGCGATATAGGCACAACGTATTTTTTTAGGGTAGGGGTAGACAAGGGCACTTCGTATAGGAGGATTTGTCGTAGAAACTTCGAACGGGCACATTTGTTTGAAATTTGCAAGTTCTACCGCCCTTTCTAACAGTTATAATTGGTTATGGGAGGGGAGGCAGTCAACCCCCCCCCCTACACACCTAATTTTTAAGAATTACTCCCCCTCCCCCAACTACCCCAAAGAGAGAGAATCCGTTCCAATTATGTCAATCATGTATCTGGGACTTGGGCTTATTTTTCCCATCAAGTTTCCTCCCGCTCCCTCCTCTCTAAGTGTTTTCCAATATTTTAGGTTTCCCCCCCCCACCTCCCCCCCCCCACCCCCCCCCCCGTCCCCCCCTCCCCCCAAACCCACTCCCCATTCAATTTACGACGACCCGCCATATTGGATATTGGTTGAAATACAAGGTAGCTCTTGAAGAGGTGGTTCCTTCTACAGTAGGCTATTAAACAAACTATCTGGCTACTGGCTTCGTATTTCTCTTGTCTCCTTGACAAGAAGTGACAATAGGACAAGAGGCTCTTTAGAATAAGACAGGTAGATGCTGGTGACATGAAGAAGGGTTTGTAGGGAAGGTCTCGTGATGTTATTGTGGAAATGGAAAGCTCTATCGCTTTCTGATGTGTTGAATTATTGAGGGTATTTTGAAGCCCATTGATGGAGTATTTCAATGTCCGGAATCTGATAATAGAGAGATTTCGCAACAGATGACGATCCACTTGACGACGACGATTTTAGAGAGAGACCTGGGACTAGCACTAATGCGCATGCTCTTGCTGGGTCATTCCCCACTCGCTTTTCACCATCCTTAAGCGCCATTCTCTTCCAAGGGTAAGTAAATTTTTAGGGTTAATGTTAGGTTTAAGGTTGGGGTTAGTATTAGGGTTATGGTTAGTGTTAGGGTTAGGGTTAGTCTTAGGGTTGGGGTTAGGGTTAGGATTAGAATTAGGGTTGAGATTAGGTTAGGGTTTGGGTTACGATTATGGTTATTGCTAGCATTAAGGTTAGGGTTTGGGTTAGGGCTAGGGTTAGGGTTAGGGCTAGGGTAAGGGTTAGGATTAGGGTTAGGATTAGGCTTTCATCGTACGCACGTACGTTGAAAGAATGAGGTTCTTCCCAATCCTCATGTGACTGGTCGGAATGATCACTTTCACCTTAAATTCGGAGAATAATTTATAACAAGTTTACTTTCTTTGTATTTTAACCCCCTACCCCTTCTAAGAGTCACGCCTCTGTACATAAATAACGGTTTATTAAATTTATTTAAGTGTAATGTGTTCTTCTATCTTTGGCCACGTGTAACCTTGACCGCTTTTAGATCCGATGCGCGCAGTGCACGTACAGTGTCAATCAAATCATGCACCGGCCGCAAAGCGCGCCAATTGATATAGGCGGTCAGTGCCAACGCCAACAACAACAATAATGCCAACAAGGGGGATGTCCTGGGTTACTCAAAGTCCTATCTGAATACTTTTATTTTAACTTGTGTTCTACCACCCACAAAACTGAAGAAACTATAGTTATTGGTTGTCTTATGTTTTTTCCCAAGTTTTGCCAAAACAGAAAAAAAAATCCCAAAAACCTGAGAATTGTGGGTGATGACAATTTCCTAATTGTTTTTTTTCTATATTAAAAAGCTATATTTGAATAGCATTTTTCTGCTATTCAGCCACCTTTTTTCTATTCTATGTTATTTCGGTGTTATATAAAGCAGATTCTCATTGATGTAATCCACATACTAATAAAATTTATAGTAGGAAGAGCAAAGTCAACCTACGGCCGCTCATGCGAGGACCGTCGATGAAACTCGAGACGATCAGATCCGCGACCGCTCATGATCGCCTGCCGATCCTGCGCCTCTGGCATGAGGGTTGGCACGACGCCCACGCCGACCTGGTGCCGATGCCGGTTCTCGCCTACCGCAAGCCGGTACACTTCGCGCTCTGGCTGGACAGCTGCGAGGAGACCGTCTTCGTCGCCTGCGCGGACGGCGAGGTTGTCGGCTTTTACGCCCACTGGCTTTCCATGGGAAAGGAAAGTTGGCCCAGAGAATTTAGGCTTGAGGACTCACAGGAAATAAGAGGGGAGCAGAAAAAATCAGCAAAGGTATCTACAGTGATAGATGAGATAGTGGGCATTTCAAAAATTATCAATCTTAATAATTTCAGCTCATTGAATAAGTTGCTTAGAACTACAGCTTGGGTCTTGCTCTTTGCTTGAAACATAAAGAATTGAAACCAGGTAAAACGGATTATGGGAGGCAGAAATCATCACGCCGATATCCGCGCGCAAGGAACGGGTCAGCATGGCGACGGCAGGTGTCGGAATCGGACCCAGCAGGAAGACATCCATGCCGGAGGCCGTAAAGCCGGCAACCAGCGCGTTTTCGAGCATGTAGCCCGACAGCCTCGTATCCTTGCCGATGACCACGCGATGGCGATAGTCGCCGCGCCGGAAGACCTTGCCGGCCGCCAGCCCGGCGAGATTTCATGTCGATCAAGGTGCGGGGGAAATCTAATAGCTATGTCTTTGAGGACGACTTAATCCTCCCACCATCTCCGGAGGAAGGGTTGCTAGTTATGAGCTTTCCCATTGTTTACATATATTATTGGTTATTGGGAAGTATACGGACGATTGAATGTGAATTTTTTTGGTAGGGGGGGGGGTTACATGGGAGGATCTTTCCATGGACAAATTTTTCATGTGGGAAGGGAGAGAGAGAGAGAGAGAGAGAGAGAGAAAGAAAGAGAGAGAGACAAAAACAAACGAACAGTCAGACAAAGGAAAGCACAAAGACAGACACAGAGACAAGCAAAAACACAGAGTTTGACACAAACGTATAGAGAGAAACAAACAGGTATAGAGAGAAACACATACACCAAGCACACAGGCATGGAGAGAGAGACAAAAACACACAAACACACAGAGTCAGATACACAAACACAAAAAATTTCCGATCGAATGAGCCTTTTTTTTTAAAGTTTCTATGACAACAAATGGCCATCTCAAAATTTCTATCAGATAAATTTTGGGAAAATACGAGGTGCGAGGGGGGGGGAGGGTTATACACCCTCCCATCACTCTGGATCTCAAAAAGTGCACTAAAACTTCTGATTATCAATCCAATGAGCTTCTTCCAAACTTTATACGATTACCCTTTCTATATAAACCTTACACGCCCGGAATGGCTATTATTTCTTTGATATTAAAGCAATATTGTTGGAAAAATCTTGGTCAATAGGTGACATGTTAAATCAAATTAAACTCGGCCAATAGGAATTAAACTGGGCGCTATGCTATGAACATCTCCGTATAATTTTAAGAAATAATTTACAAACCGGCATTTTTTTTATCTGTGACTGTAAATTTTGAACATTATTGCACATAGCTGTTGAATATATTATATAGTGTACCGGAGACCGGGGATGTAGTGCCCGGTCGGCGCCCGACCGCTCAACACGGCTGCGCCCGCCGGCTCGACTGCGACGACCTGAACCTGCTTCTTGTGCTTCTTGAGCACCTCGCCCACGCCCGTGATCGTGCCCCCGGTGCCAACGCCGGCGACGAAGACGTCCACCTCGCCTCCGGTGTCCTACCAAACCTCGGGGCCGGTGGTGCGGCGATGAATCTCCGGGTTGGCGGGGTTCTCGACGCCAACTGACAAAACCGCTTCCGGCCAACGCGAGACCTCCAGTTTCGCTGGTGTCTGGACGAGGAGTCGCGAGTTCCATCAGAGAATTGCTTCTCTGGTAGCCGACGTCGCGGCTGCGCTTCACTACGCGCACGAGTCAGGGGTTGTCCACCGAGACATCAAGCCCGCGAACCTACTATTGGATCAAGATGGCAAAGTCTGGGTCACAGACTTCGGACTTGCTCGTTGTCGCCGGCTGTTCGAAGCGATGGATCGACTGTCGCTTAGTAAATCCGCGCTTGCCAAAACCATTTCCATTGACCGGTCGACCATGTCGCAGTTGCTGTGCCCGGAGAACGACCGATTGCCCCGGGTTGAAACCCTGGCATCGATGGCGGCGGTGCTGCAGGTCAGCCTCGACTGGCTGGTCGGGCTCAGCCAGGAAGCTCGTCTTGGTGCAGATATTCTGCAGGAATCGATTGAAGTCCCCCCATTCCCCCCAAGGGGGGCAGACCCGGCCGGGTATGTCAGGTCCGAATCCTAGGCCGGGTTTTATTCTTCCCATCCAGTTTCATCCTGATCTCACCGCTTTAAGTATTTATTATGATTTCCGCCGCCCCCCCCCAACTGCCCCCCCAAATTACGCTTGATCCAGTTGAGATTTAAAACAAGAGATCTGAGTTACGAGCTCCTTCTAAATATGAAGTTTCATGAAGATCCATAAGGTTTTTTTTCGAAGGAGTAATCGTGTAGACTTTGGAAAAGGCTCATTCGATTTAAATTGAAAGTTCGAGATCCATTTTAAGAAGTCAAGAGTAATAAGACGGTAGGCAACCCTCCCCCCTCACGCCTATTTTTCTAAATGCTTTTCATAAAAATTTTTAGTTAGCCATTTTGTTCAAAATCGTCCAAATGTCTAGTAGCTATGTTTACAGGTCTGAACTCCCTAGCCCTCTTAGCCATTTATGGCTTAGTTGGTTATAGCGTCTGTCTCCATGGAAGCGACAAAATCAATTTTGTACGATTGAAAAAGCAACAGTACTACATCATAATACCCTTTCAGCCTGTGAGATCTGAAAAATATACAGCAAAAAATATATGCTGCAAATTTAATCTTATTCCTCGTTTTAGGTTTAAAATATAAATTTAAAATTTGACAAATTGTTTTTTAAATACCAAATACCCTTTCCAGGCGCCCTCTGATCGTATCCGCTGCTGGGTCGGCGTCGAGCGCGCCGGCCGCTCTGCCGGTCCCGGCCAGGCCGCCAGACTGGTTGTTGAGGCTATTGGCCAGGTCCGGCTCGTAGCGCGCCGGGCTCGCCGCCGCCAGGCGCCGATAGATCGTCACCGCCTCTTGGAACGCCTCGAGCGCGCCGGCCGCATCGCCCGTCTCGGCAAGGACGACAGACAGGTTGTTGATGCGTGCTCGTCCCGCTGATGGTGTTGGTAGATCTCGTGCACCCGGGCTCGGACCGGGCCATGATCGCGGAGCCTGTCGAAGCGTCGGCGCCCCGCTCTGGAGAGCTTGCCCACGAGACGGCCGTCGTAGAGCAGGCGGATCTCGTCGTCGCGCTCTTCGATCGCGAGCGGGTCGCCCTCGCGGAGCTTGGCGAGGTAGCCGCGGTGCCTCGCGAGCTCGCGATCGAGCAGGCGCATCAGGCACCCTGCATTATCTTCATCGATGAGCTGGATGCCGTAGGTCGGCATCGTGGCGCCGGATTGGGTGGTGGTCACGATGAACGTGAACAAACCCTCAACCAGATGCTGGTTGAAATGGACGGGTTCGAGGGCAGTGAAGGCATTATCGTCATCGCAGCAACCAACCGGCCGGATGTACTGGACCCGGCGCTGCTGCGTCCAGGCCGCTTCGACCGGCAGGTTGTCGTACCAGGCGCGACGTTCCGCGTCGTCGGCGACGCGCCGGTTCCCGTCCCGGTCTCACGTTCCGTCCGCGGGACCGCTCGCGGGGGACCGCGAGCACGGCCACGAAAAAGCCCCTCCCGACTCGCTGGTCGGAAGGGGCTTTCGATTCGGGCCTCGATCGGCCTGGGTCTTCCGGGGCTCGTGCCCGGTCCGAGACGCGATGCGAAGACGTCTCGGGGAAGGCTAGACGGTCTGGAAACCCCATAATAGGGACTTATTATGATACCTCTTTAAGACAAAGGTCGATGTTACGGCATGCGGAATCATTTTTAAGAGGTGCGGGGTTCTGTTAAATCATAATTTCTTTGATTGTCCAAAAAAATCCGTGAGGGCCCGAGAAATACTAAAGGGCCCGAAAAATCAAGATTTCTTTAGTTTTTATGTACTAGGACTTGTTAGACTTCAGAGCCTCGTAAAAACAAGGTGCAAACATAGACTGTGGTCGCCGAGGAACGCATAGATGTCCACATCTGACCGGGAGCCGCGCACCCGGAGTTTACAATGGATATAGACACCCTGACATCCACTGCCGCGGCAGCGGCGGAAACGCCTCGGTCGAACAGCGTCTCCTCATTGGCGACCCTGTCGGAAGACCTCGACAATTTGCTGACAATCCTGACCACGCAACTGCAGTTCCAGGATCCCTTGTCGCCGATGGATACCCACGAAGATGTGTTTGACGGTTTTGTGCCTGAAATCGCCTGATTTCAAGTCTTCCCCGCTGCTCGATCGGCCCGGCCTCCTGGCCCGCGCTGGGACTCAAATACTTCGCACCGATATCGGAAACGAGACGTTCGGCAACCGCGACTGATACATCCAAGCCGACCGTGTGAACGCCCGCCAACTCTGGCGGAAACGCTTCTCACGCTCAGCCTCGCCTAAACCTGACGATCAACCTGGTTTATCTTCTTGAACAATGCTCTACCTCTGCTCGTGAGCGCGATAAGTTGAGAACGTTTGTGGCGTGGGTTAACTTTCTTGGAAAGAAGCCCTGACTCGACCAGGTTATTGACCGTGATCTGCACATGCTGCCGAGAGACCCGGTAGCGCTCTGCGATCTCCGGCACAGACAGCCTTTCATCCGGATACCCAAATTACATCACCGCTCGGCCTGCAGCGGAGATAACCAGCTCCTGCAAGTGATTCACATTTTTCTGATTCTCGTTTCAAGGCCTTCTGTACTTCATCCAATTTCTTTTTAACTGCATTTACTTCCTTATCTGATTCGATTCGCTGTTCTCGTAGAAACTGGGCTTCCTTTTCAAGTTTTTCCTTGTGCTGGTCATTTCTAGCAATAGTTTTTCGTAAATCGATCTTATCCTCTTCCTCCTGCTCAAGACTTGTACGCAGATCGTCTGTTGTTTTTACAAACCAAGTTCACAATGTGTCATGTTTTCTCCAAGTGCACATTGTGTCATGTTTTCTCCAAGTTCACATTGTTTCATGTTTCTCCAAGTTCACATTGTGTCATGTTTTCTCCAAGTTCACCTTTTTGTCATGTTTTCTCCAAGTTCACATTGTGTCATGTTTTCTCCATTGTACCCAAGGGAAATTCGATAATTTTTTTGTGTTAAATATTTCCGAGCAAAAGTAATACAAATATACAGAAAACCTTAGTCAACCTCCATCCAACCGGGGGTTAGGGGTATATACACAATCCCCATGACCAAAGGAATATGCTTTTTAAAGATTTGGCTTAATGAGCCCAGTCGTTTCTAAGATAGCCTCATATTGCTCATTTAATAGCGCAACCATGTTTTTATATTAGCATAGTCTATTACTTGAGCAGTTGATAATGTATACGTTTTCAGAGAAAACTGTCTCTAAAACAATATCTTTGCAAGGGAGGTATAAAGAATTAAGAACAGTTCTTCATAAAACGATGAAAATGAACAAGGCAAGGGAGGTATAAAGAATCAAGAACAGTTCTTCATAAAACGATGATAATGAACAAGGCAAGGGAGGTATAAAGAATCAAGAACAGTTCTTCATAAAACGATGGCAAAGAACAAGACAAGGGAGGTATAAAGAATCAAGAACAGTTCTTCATAAAACGATAATAATGAACAAGGCACCATTGTTTTCAAAAACTTTTGAGGAAGTTGTGCATAAGGGACCATATGAATATCTTGAGTTATCGGGCCTACTATGCAATGCCGAGTTTGGATTTAGAAAAGGTCGCTCAAAAAGTCGAGCAATGCACCATTTGGTGGACAATATCAACAGCGCATTTGAAAGTAAAAAGATTCCGTTAACAGTGTTTATCAACTTAAAAAGACTTTCGACACGGTTGATTGTGAGTTACTGTTAGCAACATTTTTAATTTTCCTTTCCCCGAACCGACCAATATTCCCAATAAGTCTGATTCCCGTTTGAGAAAATAAATGAAAAATAGCAAATACATGGATATTTTAGCCTCTCTTTTAGGTTTCAATATTCTCGACGGACCAATTATAATAATCTTGCCGCTAGTCTTGGACATAAAAGTTTCTACATGATGTCATTGAAAATTATTAAAGAATTTAGAGGCGGCTTTCAGTGTATAATTTGGTCAAGACATATTCGTGTCTATGTAAGTTACAATCCTTAAATCTGGGGGGGGGGTTTACCCCTGCTTCCTGACGTACTGTTACAAACAAATTTGATATACTAATTTGAAAATCTAATCATTTTTAATATTCTGATGACTGATTCTCGTTTTAATGTCTTGGTTTCATTTCTTGTTGTTAGTGGTGGATCCAAAATCCGAGGGGGGAGAGTTTTGAGGTTATAGCTTAATGGGTTTGTTATTTCTTCACGGTAAAGCGAATTATACTCCTGCCTTTTTTTGTATCATTATGGCTTGATCAGTTCCGTTCCCGCTATCTGAAGAGTAACAAAAAAAAACAAATTGCTGATAATTATTTTCATTAGCTTATGAAAGACCACAAGGAATTGATTAAAATAATACGTGACATATTGTAATTGTGTAGTGGTGGCTTTCTTTATTATGGAATATTACGCCAAAACTCACTGCCTGCTCTCCGGCTAAGAGCAACACCGGGTGACGATGAAGTCCGTTCCTGAAATCTAACATGCGTACCTATTCCAGATTGATCTTCACTACCTCGCAAGGGAAAAGGGGGCACAGAGAAAAGTTCCTCGCTTGCCTGGCAGGTATCTGATGAAACGGTGGCCAAACTGAAGGGAACTGTCGGGTAAACGACACCCAACCGCTCGGGTGCAAAAATGGAATCGGCAATTCAACAAAAAATACAATTGATTCCATCCAGTGACATCATTATGTAACTTCCAGACTTTAGAACAATTCCTTTCATGGATGAAACATGCAGTCAAATCTTGTATTCTATCAATGTACAAAGAATACAAATCAAAACCATTTTCTGAAGTTCTAGTGCCTGTTTTCGATGCATAAGGTCCTTCGCCAACTCGAAGATTCACCGGATGATCCAAAAAAGTGAAACCTTTTGAAAAATCGATCAGATGATTTGGCTTCCTAAATATTGACGATACCCAATGAAATTGAGCAGGCAGAGCGTTATCTAGTGCAATTTAAAGAAGAGCGAAGAGCTATATAATCCAATGACATTGTGTAACATTGTAAGGGCAGGCTAGTTTTGTTAGATATCTACTGTAATTGAAGAACACATCGTCTCACGTATTGTATTTGGAGTGTGATCTGGTGACCCTAATAGAGAATCTGCTTGTGATCTTTTCCTGTGTATTTTTTTACATAAAGGGACGACAGAATTCATTATTATTAGTTTAAAATAAATTCAAGCCAAGGGACAGTTAGTTTCCTATATAGGATTATTAATAATTTATTTTTAGCCCACTAAAATAAATGACAAGTGGAGTAACTCAGGAAATTTTGGACGGTTAATTTGGAAAAACTAGAAAAAAATGACGTATTTTTCACTTACGAACGGGTGATCGGAACTCAATTTCTTTTGAGAGCTAGAGACACATTAAGTGGGAATTTATCAAGATTCAGTCAGACAGAGACACTACTACAAGCTCACTAGTATACTAGAGTCTGAAAATTGGTAAATTGGGTATTTTCTAAATTCTGAGCGAGATGAACTGAACTGTGTTTAGAGTTAGAAACATATTAAGCGGGAATTTATCGAGATTCAGTCAAGCATAGACGCTAAGACTGGCTCACAAGTGGTATACTAGCCCGGCAGCTACCGCGTCTCCCTCGACCTCGTCGTGCCGCCGCGCTCGGGTGACTACACATTCGCCACCGTGCCGTGCTTCACCGCCACCCTGGCTGTCAAGACGACGGCGAAGAACCAACGGCTCGTCGTCGGCGGCGCGCGCGCGCAGAAGGGTACCTTGGCCGGCGGCGGCGCCATGCTCTTCGGCTCCAGCCTGGGCGACGCCCGCTCGGTGACCCTCTCGCTCCGCTCCCTTGGCCCACTGTGGATCACTTGTTTGTTACTTTACTTTTTTGAAATAGTTCTTTAGAATTGCTAAGGTCCATAGTGCTAATTGACGTAGGAAAGCGTCTCTGTCACTGGTATTCACAATGGAATTGGGTAGGGGAATTTTTAGGCTTCTTTGTTTTAGACAAGATTTTAATTGTAACTAGATTTTAGATTGTAAATATAGATTGTGAATTTAGTTGTAAATAGGTTTTAGATTAGGTACTGAATCGCCGCCCGAGATATCGACCGAGTTGCGAATCGCAAAGATCGGTCCGGCTCATGGTCCGGCATTCGGAGCGATCGCCTCGGATGCTTTCGATCTTGGAGCCGACGCAGCGCCATGGCTGGCTGGACTGCCGGGTGCGCAGGGATGGCACATCTATATGACCTTCGCTGGCGATTAGCCCGCAGGTACAGGCGCGCTCTTTATCCAAGATGGTGTTGGATGGTGGTCACATTCGCGAGCAGTTTAAGATATTTCTTGTGCATATCAGCAGTAGCTGATATGCCTCTTTGACGGACTGCATGTACATGATATGTAGACTTAATTCAACATTAGCTGAAGCTGAAATTTTTACCTCAATACCCTGAATCTTGAATTTATGTCCATCTGACTCCATCTTGCAATAGCCAGTGGTTGCAATTACATTCGCAAGCAGTTTAAGACATTTCTAGTTAAAACTCTA
Organism: Alatinidae sp. Z8VKAUB7J3; assembly: GCA_010016025.2. Classification (NCBI taxonomy): domain Eukaryota; kingdom Metazoa; phylum Cnidaria; class Cubozoa; order Carybdeida; family Alatinidae; species Alatinidae sp. Z8VKAUB7J3. Next base: position 239,638,151 of record JAAAKM020721499.1, read on the forward strand.
ATATAATAGTCGCACCAGCGTCCGCATTTGCGAGCAATTCATTGAGCATGACGGCTGTTACACCCACTGAAATCAGATACGTATTTGTAGAGTTGTTGAATTCTATTTTGTCTTTGACCGGTTCCTTGGTCTTTTTCAAATTCCAGGATCCATCAAACCCATCATGCCAGGACCAATCTTCTACCCAATCGGCAAAATCATACTGATAATTGTATGCCGAATCGTTTCCCGACCCTATTTTCAACTTTTTGTAAACACTATATTAATATCAATCGATAGGAGGATGCTAAATTTAGTGTCGAGAACAACCTTGACCAAAAAGTCGCATCTGACATGTAAACACCTATGAGATAATTGCCTAAACTATTAGCTATTCTGTTCTCAAAGGGAATATCATTAGGGTAATGTAGGGCAGGAACATTAGAGTGTAATTGCAGTGTGGTTTTCACAGATATATGCAAATATCAACGGTAAACATGGTACGGTTGAATTACCTAAAAGAACACTTTTGTGAGATGTTATACATCCATTTGGAATGGTTCCTCGAAGGATATTAACCCTGAAAACCATTCTACTGTTTCCTTCAGGACGGAATTCAATGGACAAAACTCTTGGATGAAAACCTAGGTAAATGGTTGACTGGGGGCATATCAGTGGCATATCCCGTGTTTCAGCATACCCTGATTGGCATACCTTGAGTTTCAGTATAACTTATAAATCCTGCCTTTTGGGATGGGAATAAGAAATATTTTTATGTGGGGAGAGTGATGCCTCAAAACACAGGTTTTTTAGGTTTAGATTTTTCAGCAGGACCTGGGGAACTAGAATCTTTAATTTTTATGCTTCTCTTTACCAATTTAAATGTATACATATAAAGAACCATGAAATAAAAGTTTAATATGATGTGAACATCTAACTAGGAAAGTAATTCAGCTGTTAAAATATATAAAACGCTGCGATTGTCAAAAAAATGAACGTCAGAATATTCTAGCGATTTTGTATTTCTGAAGAGATAACAACCTAGGGCTAATTGACTGCGAGAAATATCTTAATGATCTTTCCCATACAAGTTTTTCATTTTTCAGTTCAACCAGACAATATAGCACAACAAACAGAAAATAAAATTGTTGAGCTGAAAATTTTGTACACCAAGACGATAAATCAGAGCCGAGTGCTTTTAAGTCAATCACTCCGTCAGTTAACGCTTGCCCAGGTTTAATTTGATCTAATTCTTCGACTAAAATAGTTAATTCACTGCGTGCTTCGTAGACAACACTCCGTTTACTTCCTGCAACTGAAACCGTAATTTCATGTAAATTAGTTTTATCATTAAAACTAGTATTACGAACCAGACCGTGAACACGTGGAATGATTGCTTTACGATTCCGTTTTGGTTCAACAACGCAGAGCGCGATGATCTCATCCTCGTTGGCGTTCTGGCCGGGCTTCAGCTCCACAATCGCCGTGACCGCCTCTCCCCACTTCTCGTCTGGCACGCCGATTACCGCACAGTCCTGCACTGCCTCATGTCCCCAGACGACCTGCTCGATCTCGGAAGGATAGACGTTGAACCCGCCGGTGATGATCATGTCCTTCTTGCGATCGACGATGTAGTAGAAGCCGTCCGCGTCGCGGGTAAAATCGATACGAAAAAGAACCTGAAACCCGTAAGAATAGTATATTCTTTAAAGTGTCCATAAAAAAAGCCGAAGAATATGAAAACAAGAATATTAAAGGCTTATACATAGCCCAAAAAGTTAACTTTAAAAGCACCCCTAAAGGTTTTGTTTATCATCTAGATAATCCTGTTTTAGAATTATTTGAAGATATAACATTAAAAGTTAAAGCTGGTGAAATCTCAATGATTGATGTAGTTTCCGATGTTGTCTGTGATAAAGTTTATGTGTTGTGTTACTCGTGCTAAGTGGTAGCGTAAAATAATGTTACATATTATATTATAATTACATAATTCTTTGGAGCAAGATGATGTTTACAGGTGGTTCACATACGAAGAAAAGAACAAATAATTCAAGTAATAAGAAATCTTCATCTCAGGATGGAATTGAAAGAAGCCGACTTAACTGTCAAGAGCTAAATATTTAAAAGCACCTTAGACACGATTTCGAGTTAAACTGAGCTAGACGTCGGCGATCACTTGTATCGACCAAAAGTAATACCAGTTGATGTTCGCGTTCGCTTGGATTTATACCAAACTAACTAATAATTAATTGTGATGCATAGTGTAAGTATAGACGTTGCTTCTACTATGTTATGATACGATAATGATTGGCTTGTGTGACAACTTCATTGATGACAATTATGATTGTGAAAAGCGTTGTGGAAGCACTGATGTCTCCTTTTTATTCTTCTTCTTATTATTTTGTTTTATTTTTAAAAAATCACTAGATATGGTAGTTTCTTTTCACCTGAACCTTCTTCCAAGGTTCTAAGACCACTAGTTCGGTACAATCACCCCAGTACAATGCAACTTGTGTCTACAACACTAAGTTGACCTGTAGGCTAATTCTTCCTGTTAGTTTGGTCTTTTCTCCTCCTGTTCCTATTTTGTCGCGTTTAGTATCTATGACACGTGCAAAATCAAACCTGATGACAAATGACAGTGAACAGCTAAAGAAAAAGGCATTAGACAAGGAACAACACAAATCACGTTGAATGGTAAACTAAAATATAACTTAAAACTAAAGAATAATACAATTAATAGGCCATAGTGTAATTTAAATATTTCAAAAATCATACAGGAATAAGAAACGTGTTATTTTAGTTGCAGTAAAGGATACAGGAAGAAGTCTTAAAAGTTTCGGTTACTATTGAGCCGAGTCACTCCGACAATGTCGGTACTACTGGGAGGAGTAGAGGCGGGTATATATACATGAAGTACAGCATATTATTTATCGTAGGTTTTCCCTTCCCTCTCATTCCTCCTCCAAAGCTGTTTATTTTATCAGAAAGTTCGTGGTAACGAAATGTAGTAAGGAGCGATCCGGCTCGATAGTAACCAAAACTCTAAAAACATGAATTTTCTTATTATGAAACAAGTCACTTCAGTTAAATAAATGATTAAATTTATCACTCAAAACGTTTTGTTTTGCAATAAGAAGGAAAGTGTCACTCGGAGCCCCCATGTGGGCATTACCCACACTTTCCACGGAAAATTCTTGCCAGACAATTTGGTCCCCGTTAAAAGGAAATCATTCCCAAAATTTTCTCCCCACTCAAAATTCTTCCAGACAATCCCCTCCCTCCTGCAGAAAACTCTTCATACCAAGTTTAACACCATTCTCTTAGCATGTTTCGAATTTTTACCCAAAGGACAACCAAATCAAGAGCTGAAAAGAGTCCCTTATCTTATTTGCAAGGCCTGAAGATACGCCTTGTCAATTTTTAGGTTTTATTTCCAACATCATCGCCCTTTGTATAGCAGAAGAAAGAATCCCATATTATATTTTTTGGACCCAGGGAGGTAATTTTCGGCTTTAATTTGGGTACAAGTCGGCGATTTGATCTTTGCGTTTGCGGCAGCGGACAGCCAGTTTGCGCATCTGATCGCACAGCCGCTGCAGCTCCGCATGCTGGTCGGTGTTCATCCGTTCGGCGGGCCGGGCAAATCCGGCACCGGTCCGAAGGCCGTTTGTCCGCACTATGTCGAACGCTTTGCCAAGCCGGTTGCGACCGCAGCCAGCGCCAAGGCAGACGATTACATCGAAGATCGCGCGCCGATCATTCGCGGCGAGCGATACGGAGGCGGCGGAGGGATAAGACGGAGAGCGAGGGCTACGGCGGACGACGAGGGATGATGATGAGGAGAGGGGATGGGGATGAGGAGAGGGGATGATGAAGAGGAGAGGGGATGATGATGAGGAGAGGGGATGAGGAGGAGGAGAGGGGACGAGGATGAGGAGAGGGGACGATGAAGAGGAGAGGGGACGATGAAGAGGAGCGGGGAAGAGGATGAGGAGGGCCAACAACCTACACGGCCTGCTGCCTGCCAGCCATCACCATGGCCCAAACAAGATGACCACTGGAAAGCCACGGCTTTACAGCTGCCGGATCCTACAACTGTAACCAACTAGGCCACTTTGCTAGTGATTGCCCATGGGATGCTCACTGTTCACTCTGCCGTGGTTGGGGACACTCTCAAGCTCAATGTGCCAATCAATTTACACAGAAGAACTTTTTGCCGCCCTCTTCCAGTCAGAAGGAAACAATTCCGTTTTTCATTCGAGAGATAGAAAATGGCATTAGAACTAGAGAATCTTATCACCAAGCACACCACTTCCACCCCAAGTAAGATCAGATGTGGTTAAAAAGCAAACTCAGATTCTTAATCTGCATGCCCCACTGGCATCACTTACGGTGGAAATGGGGTAACAAGTGATGCAACCTTCCAATTCTGACGTCACCTTTGGTCTACCCAGCCCCGAACTCAGATGAAGGGAGATAAAGGTTGAAATTGGTATATGATCCCTCTTGATCTCTGGGAATATGTCTATATGAATGTGTTTTTAGTATGAATTACAAAATTTCAAATTTTTGCAGATGAAGGGGGGATAAAAGTAGAAAGTGGTGTATGATCCCTCTTGATTTATTGGACTATATCTATATGAATATTGAGTATGAATATGTTTCAAGCATGAATTACAAAATCCCAAATTTTGTAGGGTGCAAAACTTTGGGACCGTTTTTTGGCTGATCGCCCTGCTAACTTATTTTTTGAAAAAAAATGCGAAAACTCTGACCTTGCTTCTCCTACCAGTGGTGTAATTTCGTCAAAGTCCTTGGAGGGAGGGGACAAAGTTTGAGCTAGTTATCCCAAATCAAATGAAAAGGGCAGTGGAAACTGAAAAATGACTCATATATTACCATAAAGGCAAAGATATGCTAAAAAAAAAAAAATTGGGTCTTTCAACTATGTTGAACAAAATGGCTATCCCAAAATTTTTATCGGACAATTTTGGGAAAAAAGTGGCGTGGAAGGGGGCCTAGTTGCCCTCAATTTTTTGGTCAATTAATAAGGACGCTGTAACTTTTCATTCCATTTTGAATGACCCCTCTGCCAACGTTTTAGGCCCACTGGGTCGATACGATCACTTCTGGGAAAAAAGAAGAAAAAAAAAAAAAAAAACAAGCACAGTTCCTCGGTACTATAGTGGTGAGTATCCCCGCGTGTCACGCGGGAGGACGGGGTTCAATTCCCGGCCCGGGAGCAGTTGATTTGTATGAAAATCTTTTGTATAAAACAGTAGATCTCCTTGTTATCAAAGTTGTGATGTTGATAACAGAAGCAATTCAAAATTTATATAATTGGTCCGATAATTGTTAATTTTAATATATTATATCACAGTTCCTCGGTAGTATAGTGGACGCATTGAAAGCTGTACAAGATACACTATGGCTGTGGTACTAAGGCCCTGATGTACTAATGTAACAAAAAACCAACAAAAACTTCTCTTAATTAACGATCATCTGGCGAAGTCTTGGTTATCGACGTAATTGCGTCAAATCGATGGTTCATCATTATCCACTGTGTTAGTATTCTGTCACGGCTGTCTGCAAGTTTTCTCACTATTAACCTTTCGTCCAAAACATACATGTCAGCCACCACGGGCCAGATATGTGCCCCCGGCGTTGGCCAGTACCGTGGGGACCTGGTCGGCGTAGGGCTTGTAGGCGTCGGGATCGGTCATGGTGACATTCGCCAGCAGGAAGCCATGCATACCCTCGGCGGTAGCACCGCCTTCCGGACCCTCGGTCATCCAGATATGCGATGTGGTCGTGCGTTGCCGTATCGCCGCGACCGGCACATAGGCCGGGTCGTCGGCAAACGCGTTAGTCTCCCACAGACCAATCTTAAAAATCAAGACCAAATCAAAAAAAATTGTAAATTTCTATTGCAATGCTAGAGCAATGACAGGGTCTATATACTTGCATTTTCAATCTTTGTGGAGTCTCCCACAGACCAATCTTAAAAATCAAGACCAAATCAATAAAATTTATAAATTTCTATTGCAATGCTTGATAAATAAAAGAACCAACTTGATTGCATTTTCGAACTTTGTGGAGTCCATTTCTATCTTTAACTGGGACTAGTCCGGATCTTTAACCAGGCTCAGGTTATGTTCATAGCAACTTAGAACCAGTGATTAGTCTATTATATCCCACTGAAAGGGAAATTAACAGTGCAATATGGGTGCTGTGGGAAGTAGTTCTTCTATTGCGAAAAAGTCAATTTTAATGAAAAATGGTATTTTCCAAAATTGATCCATTAAAAGCTGTAGTTTATCCTGAAAAGGGGGGATGAGATTCGATCATTATTATTGTCGTTTACCGAAGTTGTCGTCGTATTCATATTCATACTTTTGGTGTTTTCATATAACTGTTCTTGTTCTGTTTTAATTATATCGTGTTTATTGACTATTCCGTTGTTTCTGTCTTCGTGTCTACCGTCGAGTTCGTTTTGATCGCTACGCACCACTTCTACCCCTGTAACGCGCTTCGATTCTGGCGATTCTATCAGTTTAGGTTCAACTTCTACGCGCTTCAGCAAAGACTAAAACAAAAACCAGTAAAACATCTTGCCCGAAATGTGATTCTCTTCGTTGGCGATGGTATGGGCATATCAACAGTGACTGCCGGGCGGATACTTGCCGGTCAATTTGAAGGCAAACCAGGCGAAGAACATTCACTTTCGTTTGAAAATCTGCCTTATACGGCGCTGGCGAAAACTTATAATACCAATCAGCAAACCGCCGACTCAGCAGGAACCAGCCATTGGGTTGTTCCTCTGTGACTGAACTTTCTAAACCCTCCAATAGGTTTAAGACCTGATTTAACCAGCCTACAACCGTTTTTCCGCTGTCCCCCTTGGCGTCTCTTTCATGAGCTGAGGAATTTTTGACACTACCCTTGTAAAGTTCATCATGACAGTCATCTACTAACCTTTATGCACATTTTTTGAAAAGATACATTCTTATAGCCATGAAAATAGACCGTGAAGATATAAGTGAAATGATCGGGCTTGTAGACCTGAAAGGCCTCTGTTCTATGCGAGGTCGTATCCTAGGGGGGGGGTCAGGTTTGACCCCCCCCATGCATTCGAAGTTTTCTTCCAACTCGTAAAAAACATAGCACAACACGCACATGAACAACTTTTAGATGCGTTTTTCAAACGCATCTTGGTACCCCCCCCCCCCCCGAAAGCCATAATCCCCCAGAAAAAAAATCCGGGATATTTCACATGTGCTAATTTCTGCTAAACTTTCAAAAGTTGAAATGTTACTACATGGATAATTGATCTTGCTGAAATACAGGCAGTTTCTTAAAGTTTCTAATTCTGATATATAGCTGGAAAGCTCTTTACTCATGTTCTAGATATTATCACAGTTTTTTCTGCTTGAAAGTAGTACAGCTGTTTGCATTTGCATTCTCTGCTCTGATTCATGCAAATTTTGACATATTTCCTGCTCCTAGGATTTTTGAAGCTGCTGCTCAGATTGAGGTGCACCTACCATTGATCAGCACGGATATGGGGCAGATTCCTTTACTTCAATACATGTTGCTGGTTGCCATGAAATCCTTCTTAAAAGACATTTTAGCAAGATCTCACCGTTTCGCAAAGCAGAATTCAACTTTGAACCAACCCGTTGTTGTGACCCCTATCCATGTTCATCAACAATTGATGCTTATACCGCACTTTGACTTTTAGTAGTGTCTAAAGATTTATATGATGCATAACTAATAAATTATGAATAACGGGGAGAGCATTTATGTAAAAAGTAAATGAACATCAAATTAACCAAAATCCGATAGTATATATGACAAAAAAATTATTTCTAGAGATTTATGTAACCCTAAATTGCAAACGTGGGGCACCTATCATCAGCTTTGGTCGACAAGGCTAAAACTATTTGCAAGACTAAGGAACTATTCCCTCCCCGAATTCCATATCAACTTATTTCATGCTTTCTAACCCTAGGATATGAGTTTCTGAAAGTTCTAATAATTAATTTCAGACGCGTCTGATGTTTGAAATGTCAGTTTGAAGTGTCTGAATTCGTCAGTCAAAATGTCAATACGATAGTTATTTTTTAACGTTGTAACATTCTTAGTTGCGACTTTAATATTCTTAAGTCGTTGAAATTCTTTGACCTCAGGAAAAACAGTGGTCCCAGGCAGATTATATGAAAACACCGAGAATGGTCACTGAATGGATACAGTAACCTTGTACAGTGGATGCAAAAATTCTGCGAAAGATATTTTGCATTTTTCAAAGGGCTAATAATGTTGTTTTTCTGTAAGAGAACACTGTCAATCCTATGACAAATGTAGAGGACTTAGTTGAGCGATTTACCATGGGTAGTTAGACACTGCTGGTGTGCTTCTATGGAGCCGCTGGATAAGCACACTAGTGTGGGCGGTATCACCGGCGCTGTTTCTGGGCAATGCCGTGACCCGCTTGTTTCGCGCGGCCCTCCCGGCGGCGACCTTGTTTGTGGGTAAACTGATTATCGACGAAGTCGTCCGGCTGAGCAGCCTGCATGGTGCGGCCGACACGTCGCACCTCTGGCTGCTGGTTGATATTGAATTCGGCTTTGCGGTGTTGTCGACCGCATTCGGCCGGCTGGTGTCGCTGCTCGACAGACTCCCAAAAATGAGTCAAAATTATTTTTATCCGATCAGTATGAAAATTCCAGTGTATGTAGACTGGACCATGGGGAACCTAATTGAGGACAAAAATTTGGTCACATTGATTATTAGCGTTAAAAAAATTGGACATTTTTTCTTTGCTGATCCACTTGAAAAAGTCTTTGAATCACGGCGAAAAGAAATTCAAGGAAGACCAAAAAAAAAAGAAAAAATTAAAGAAACAAATCAAGAACAGTAATAGTTCAGAATAGTCCGCATTATATTGTTCCCACAAAACACAAAACCCAGATCACACAAGGTTCAAATAGTAATACCACCAAACACATAAGAGTTGTTCGACATAGCCGAAGTATGCACACCCTACCTGAGCACAGTGTCCCGAATATTACCATCTCTAGTGAGGTAATTGCCAAAGAAGAAGATGAAACTAGCCGTGGCGATGATGCCTCCATGACAGATATAGGCAGAACGGCTTGAACGCCGACTGATCTTTCTGGCAACAGTAGGCTCTGCTGCACCTTGTGTTGGCCTTTTTGGTACTGTAATCGGGATCATGACATCATTTCAGGCGATTGCCGGATCCAAATCGACCAATCTCGCGGTGGTGGCGCCGGGTATTGCTGAGGCGCTACTGGCGACAGCTTTGGGTCTGCTGGCTGCTATTCCGGCTACAATTTTCTACAACAAGTTGTCATTTTATTTGGAATTAAAAACAAAATGAAAATATAAAAGTATCTAAAATGTAAAAGATTATCTTCTAGATAGAAAAAAGAATTCTAAGAAAGTAAATTTTATTCTATTAGATGCAATATCAGATGAAATATGAAATTACAGACATACTGCTTTATGGATTTTGCTACAGTATTTTAATTGCCCTACTGAGCTTTATCTAAATTGAAGATTTCTTTTGTTTGTTGTTTTTTCTTCAGTCGCCGGGTCCTTCGTTCAGACGGTTCCCTCATCATCAACATTTGTTCTCATGAGCAACTCAAGGGCGGATTCTGGTACAACGAGCTCATGCCGAGGGCGACCCAGGCGCACGCTCTCGGGATCATGGTGATCCCCAGGCCGAGCTCGATCCAGGTGAGCCCGATGAAGAGGACCACCGCGGGCCAGATGTTGCGCATCGAGCGCGGCCAGCGCAGCCCCAGGCCGAGCCCGCCACCCATCCCTGAAAGTTTCATTTTCTTAACCCAACCCCTTTTCAAGGTAGCCAAAAGTAGCTAAAGTAGAATTTTACTAAAGTATGACAACACAATTTGTCTTAACACAATTGTTTTAGGGCTTCAACTTGGTAATATCCAAGTTTAGTCACTTTTCACTATGTTATCCAAGCATAGCCACTTTTCACAAAATTTCATTCTTCTAACATTCCCTTTCCAAAATAGTGATAAGTAGATGCAACCTGCTTGAGCAAATAGATCACTTGTTTTTCACTTAAGCGCTCTTTATTCGTGCTTAGGTACTGTGCAAGGTTCGTTGTTTCTCCAAGCTTATCGACAATGCAGTCTGTGACAAGAAAGTAACAGCCATCTGCAAAGCAAATATCGTGTACTTTTACAATATGTGGATGATCAAGTGTTGCAAGAACACCTACTTCTTTTTCAAAGCGCGTGACAAAATCGCGATCCCGCCATTCACTATCGTATGCACATGCACGCGCGAGAGGTTGACTTAAGGTTTGCCGAAATTGTTGACAAAAAAGTGTTCGGCGCTGTATATCGAGAAATCGATCAGCTTGTATTTGTTAATTCGGAAATAAAAGAATCCGGTTTGCTCAATTCGCCTATTGGAACGCCCAAGAGCGCTCTCGGCGAATTATTTGACGAGACAAACGACGAAGTGCAGAATCCCGACGCCAACCAAATATATCCAGGAGCCGAACCAATGAGTCTGGAAACACTATATTTTTCCATATATTCACTCATATCGATACGAAGCAAATTTTTTTCATCATTGAAGAGTTGTTTAGCTAAAGCTTTGGCTGTTTGAGTTTTCCCTACTCAGGTTGGACCGAGGAATAAGAAACTTCCCAGTGGCTTATGTTCTTCAGCTAATCAGGCTCTGGCTCTTTTAATCGCTCCAGAAATAGCTGCAACGCTGCCGTCGGTGAGCAGCGTGCGCAACGTCTCGGCCACCCACACCTGTCCGGGGTGCGGCTTCGCTTGGTGGACGAACGCCGCAAAGGGAGCCTCTTGCACCAGCAAGGCCCGCATCATCATCGCATGCACGGCGACGGACAGAGCCATCAGTCGCTGAGCCCGAAAGGTCGCATTCGCAGCGATTGCGGCCGAGAAGGAAGTTCCATTGACGAGTGCCAGTCCCTCCTTGGGAGGAAAAAGTGGCAATATTTATTTACATATTGATGCCCCTTAGATACTTTGTTCAGTATATTTCTTACATTTCTGGTTTTGTTTAGTTTTCTTTAATCCATAATTAATTTTCTCATTTGATTAAATTTAAAGTTAAAACATTTCCCTCATCAAATTGTACTATCTTCAATGGTGAATATTCTGAAAAACAGCGCCGCCGCCGCCGCCCCTCGCGTAGGGAAGAAGAAATAAGCTCTGGCGAAGGGGCCGTAATAGGCACCCTTGTCCTTTTTCGCCCCGCGATGCTTGCGGATCATCGGAAAGGCGTGGTCTGTGACCTGGATATTGGGAAAGCTCTTGTCGTCGCGCAGAAGCACATTGTACTTCGGTTTCAATTGCTTGATCAGGTTCTGCTCAAGCAGCAGCGCCTCGGTTTCCGTGCGCGTGGTCAGGAACATCATCGAAGCGGTATCGCGGATCATCCGGGCAAGTAAAAGGAATCCTCTTTTTCCACCCACACGGACCCAATAATTATTGGAATTGGGTATTGCTGTTATTGCAGCTGCTGTTGTTGCATTGTCATCAGCCACCAGACAATATTGCAGAATGACAGTCAAAGCTTGTTGTCGTCCTCGGTTTGTCGTTGTTGTTAAGGACTGTTGCCGTTGTTGTAAATCTTCTATTAAGAGATTCAGTGTTACTTGTACAATCCGATGAGCCAATCTCTTAGAAACAGGGTTGCCTGTGCCCAGGGTTGCCACTTGTAGCACCAAAGTACTGTTTTAGCACTATTACAGTCAATTTTATTTACTGTAGCACCGACAATCGCTGTGTAGTACATAAATTTGGGCAATTATAGTACTTAAGGAACTGACCATGGTGGCATCCCTGCTCAGAAACCATGTGTTGGTTTATGTGTTGATTACACATAACCAACACGTTTCTCATGTGTTGATTGAACTTCGTGTATCCGAACTTCGTTCTCCAAACTGCCTTTATCCAGACTTCATTGAACCGAATTTCGTTGATCCGAACTTCGTTGATCCGAACTTCGTTTTCCAAACTTCCTTTATCCGGACTTCATTAAACCGAACTTCGTTGATCCGAACTTCTTTGATGTGAACTTCGTTGATCCGAACTTTGTTGATCCGAACTTCGTTGATCCGAACTTCGTTTTCCAAACTTCCTTTAGGATTGAAGGATCCAAAATGGCAACCCTGCCAGCTACAGTAGTCTAGAGAATAACTCATTGCATTTAATTTTTTCAGTGACTAACCTAAATTCAGGGAAATTTCAGGTTACCTGCAGGCTTTTAGTTTCTGCCATGCCCATTGAAGGTAGTAGAGAAAAGTTTTAGTTGGCTCGGGACCTTATAAAGGGTCATGAAGCCCATTTTGATGCCACTTTGAGGGAGGTAGACTAGGGTTATTTCTCCATTTTAATTTAAAAGAACAAATACCTTACTAGGTATCAAATCCTTTTTTGGAACCCCCTCCCCAAACTTATAATTTCAATATGATACGTTTCACCATATGGATGGTTCAGTTTTACACCCAATGTAACAGTTAGGTTTGTTCTAGAAAAATTACGAAAGTTTTTACATAGCGGAGAAACAAGTTTACTTGGTCTCTTTGAAGAGTAATTTTCAAAGTTCTGGACTAAATAAAAATCTTTTCCATCATTTTACGAATTAACACATTCAACATTTAGATATAGTTTTTCATTTCTATTTTTAACTCTTTATGTCACTCACTTTATTACAACCATTTTAGTTGCCCAGAATTCCATAAATACTCTTGATGGAAGATTTTTTTTTTATTGTTAACATAAAGTTTGTCTTTGGCTCCACAAATTATTTTAATAGTGATAATAGTAAAGAAATGAGGAATTGATGGTTCACAGACATTTTTACACAAGTGCAATATTCCCTTCTCACGATCAAATTTAGTAGCCAACGCTATCAACATGAGCAAAAAAGGAAAAATTTTTCTTTTACAGAGCAACTAGGCAATGTCTGCGGCAACGTTTCTACAGCAGAGGGGGTTTTAGGGAGTTAGGGAGGGGGTTTTACAGAAGGATTTTTTTCTTTTCTGGGGGGAGGGTCACAAAAAAACTTTAAGAGACGCACGTGGGAATAAATGACGATTGTTCCTAAGAGAGTAAGAAATCACCCAGGTGGCGGAGTGGAAAGGGTAAATTTATTATCTTGTGCCAGAACTTTACATTCAGTTTTAAGGCTTTTTATAGGGGAACAATAAGTTTCAAGGAGGAGAGAAGGAGGCTGTTCACCCTTGTCTTTCATAGTTGCATCCATTACACATTAGATTACTCAGAAAACAGAAGGGTTACACTAATATTTCCGTCCACCACAAGAATTTAGTCTACAAGATAGACACTAGAAGGATATGCGTTTTGATACTATGTTGAAGCTCCGGTTCAACAGCAAAAGATACAAATATAAACATAAGGATAAATTCTAACATAGACAAACCATAAATTCAAGAGTTGACTATACTTTTACCGAAGACTATGTGTTTTCAAAATGTTACCTTAGTTTTGGTAATATTAGGTGAGTTCTAAGTAAAGGTTTTTACATTTTGATGTCACTCTTTACTTTCACCAGAAAGGAGCTAGTTCTTAAATCTAATTTTTAACAACAAATTCAGGTTTATACTAGATATGAGGGGAGGGGGGCACATCTTGTCTCGCTTTTTACGCTAAAGTTTTACTTTGGCAGAACAATGCTCTGTGGAAAAGAGCTCATTAAGATGTATTTGCTTTCCAAAATGCAATAAAATTTTCTCAAATAAAAGGAAATACAGCTTAAGCGTTTGTGGAGCATAGGGCTCAAATCTTTAAAAAGGTCGGTGTAAAATTATATTACAATTTTCTTTGAAATGAATGACTTGGCAGGAACCTAGGGTTTTTGCTGTAAATCTGCCGTGGAAATTCATTGATATCTTGATTAGTTTCAAAATGGTGGCATTTATTAAATTTGAGGCCATTATGTCATCAAATTTCTAAATCCTAAACTAGAAAAGCTACAAGGTTATATCATTTTTCAAAAATATTGTCCTGTGCAAACAAAAATCTTCAAACAAAACCAAAAATTAATCATTTAGGCTAGAAGTCAAAGATAAATAAGATGCTACAAGATATAATAGCTAGGACCGATCTTGCTGATAACTGATGTTATCAGTAGTGTCAAATATGGGAAGGTTTTGTGAAAAAAAATTTCATGAAGATGTTCTATACAGTTTACTTTCCGATTTATGTTGTACATAACGAACTCTCTCTGTTTGGGGGGGCCTTTGCAAACGGAGTAATTTTGGGCGGGGAGAAGATAGCATTCCAATTTTCTGGCAAATCTCGGAGAAAATTTCAAATACGGTAGTCTTCAGTACAAATGAGATAATTTTGCATAGTATGGCAATCATTAAGTATCATACTGCAGTACTACCTATAGATTAATTTCAAGACGAAAATCGAATCAATAAGAAAAGGTTAGTTATTGCCTTATTGCTACATAAAAGATAAAAAATTATATTGAAGGGGATTAGGCCCAAAAAGGATTAACGCCGGAGGGGCTTGCTACTTGGAACCCCCCATCTATACAGTGCTGATCAAAAGGTTGCTTGGAGGTCAAGCGGGAGCAAAGTATATAGAAAGTCGTAGATAACTACAATATGCGATCAAGCCAATTACCAATGCAAAATGGCGTGTTATTTGATCGATAAAGAAACTCAAAAGTATAGCTTTGATCTTAATTTATTTCTAAAGCAATATATTTTTATCTTATTTTTGTATATTTCATTAGGATTGAACGTCAGAGAAAACATATTAGATGAATATTAGGGAGGGCGTATATCATACAAGTATCAACCAACATTTAAACAGCGGCGGTCAGTGTTTATATAAAAATAAGGCATTTTTTTAGATATACAATCAAACCCTGCTCCCTGATCACTAACAAGAACTACAGAAAGACCGCTTATTTTTGTTACACGCTGCTTTTCACTTTTTGAAACGTGCTGTTTTTTCTGTTCATGAAACTTGTGGCGACCTGATTTTCGTTTGTGAAGCTTGTTACACTTTTATTTTTCTCTTCGTGAAACTTTTACAATGGTTTTTATCGTCATGAAACTCATTTTGCTTACGGAACTCATTGCGTGCTGATTTTTTTGTCCGTACAACCTGCTGCGTGCTGATTTTTGTTCGTGAACCTTTATGCATTTTTTTAGCCCTGGCAACGGGTGGAAAACAAAAATTTTCAGAAGATTCCAATGCCAGGATACATCAAAATAAAATATCCCGATATGGATAATATCATATGGCTCAACAAGAGCCTATAAGTGTTACTTAGTGGTCAAAATAGTTTCCAATAAGAAAAATAGAAATGTTAGGAAACAATTCTTGAGAAGTAGAGGACACGTATGTAGCCCCCCGCTTGTATAAGGTGCTTAAAGGGGAAATCGGGCAACAAAGGCTGCGAGGCGGCACTTGCCGCGATCGAGATGGTTGATCTAAAACGGAAACTGAGTTAACGCCGCCAGGAACACCGAATACCGCGAGACTGTGTCTCGCAGATCGATAAATATGAATTCGCGAACCCGCGCCCGAGAAGTCTGCCTGCAGATGCTGTTTCAGGTCGACCTGAACCCTGATGTCGCCGCCGAGACGTTGCGCGAACTCATCCGCGAGGCCTTGCGGGCCTCAAGCGAATCGCGAAACCCGTTGATCCCCTGTTGGGAGACGAGGGATTCCAGCGCCCCGGCCTCCGGGCTGAACGGCGCGATGCGCAATCCGTAGCGGGCCTCGGTCTCGGCCCAGACCTCGTGGGTCGCGGGGAACAGCCGCCCGGTATCGAGCGTGACAAGCGCGATCCCGACGCCGCTGCGGGCGGCGAAATGGGTCAGCAACTGGTCCTCAAGCCCGTGTAGGAGGTCAAGGCGCAATTTCTTTCTTGACAAATCAGTTGATTCTTAGCTTTTAGAGAAAAACATTCCCGTTTTACAGTCATGAACTTAGTTTTGGATTCTTAACTGCTTCGAATTAAATGATTTTGCAGAAAAATTACAATAATAATTTTTATACCAGTGGATCAAATATACCTATATACTATTGTTGTTCGTTCAGTGATTGTTCTTACTAAGATTGCGTTTTCCAGTGTACACAAGACGGTTCGGAACGAAAAAAGCAAACAAACAAACACTCGCTTCATCCCGCGGCGTCTCCAAAGGACCCACGAAACAATCAAAACAAGCACCCATTCGCTTCTCGAAAGGATCGTGGAGCACTTTAAAAGTGCAATTGAATAAAGCTGACAGCACCCGGAGGCTTCCCGGGCGGTCCCCCACCCCAGTACTGACCGGGCCCTGTGCCGCTTAGCTTCAGAGGTCAGAAAAAGACATAGAACACATACAGCAATGACAAGAACAGAAAATATATTATTTAGGGCATCTTAAAAGATAGAATCACTATCTAGGGAGTGCATCAGTAAACATCCTAGATTAGTGGATATGTAGGAGACGTCTTAACAGAATAAACAGTAATATTAGATTACTTATTCTATATTTATTTTTCCAAATACCATATTTGTCGCTTAACAATACACACTCCCCTGATTATCTCAGATTTATAGAAGATCGGGAGAGGGCTCATTTAATCGGAAATCAAAATTTGTTGTGCCCGTTGTAAGAGACCAAAAAGATTGGAGGGCAGCTAGCCCCAGTCCCACGCCTTTTTCTCCAAAGTCGTTTGATCGAAATTGTGAGATAGACATTTTGTTCAGCATAGTTAAAAGGTCCAATAACTATGCCTTAGGGGGTAATATTACCCTCCACGGTCCCTGGGGACTGGGCTGTAATTTACGGTCAGAAAACAGTAAGTTTGATTTGAAGAATTGATTTTTTTTTTAGTTTTATTATGCCCGTTTGGAATTGTAAATATAGGCGATGTTTTATTTACATAGCTAACTTTTATGCTTTTACAGGTTTTTACGCAGTTTAGCATACAGGGGATTCAGTAGGTCAGTACATGGCTACTTAAGCAGCAAGAGGATATCTCTTCCTTCGTGTGCCTATGATGCCATCTGGAGAGCTTTTCGTTGATCGCCAACGCCGTGGTCGACGGCTCGGTGCCGTTCCTCTACGCGGTCTTCGCCTACGCGTTCAGCGCGGTCGCGGGCGCGCTCCTGATCGTTTTTCCCGGCGGCCTGGGCATCACCGAGTACTCGATGGGCAAGCTGCTGGTGACGCGCTACCAGGACGCTGGGGGGCTGGCCCTCGAAGTCGCTCGCCAGCAGGCCACGGGAGTCGTGATCCTCGCCCGCTTCTGCACGTGTATCAATTATTAATAATAAAAGCATCAAAACGTCAGATAGATGCATCGATATATTATTGAATATAACCCAAAGCTAGTTCTTAGACCTAGAAAGTGAAGCTGAACTTGACCAGTATAATTCACAGAGGCACAGAGGCTTAATATGTGTGGGAAAGAGACACAAAAAAATTACGCCATCTCTCAATCCTAAAAAAGTTAGCACTAATTAGCACTTATTGTTGGCTAGCTAACTTCGGGTCACGTTTATCCAGCAGCCAGCTTTGTAGAACTAGCTAAAGATAATGGAGCTAAGGCAGTTGAACTCAATTTGGAGTTTCCTGTTAATCAGACCAAATTTGATGAAGGGTTTTATGGCAAGGCTACGGAAGAAGTTCCGCTTTTCTTTGAAAGCTTAAATGCCAGGTAAGCCATCTTAAAACACACACAGAAACTGTTGAGGAGAATGATGCAAGTAACACTAACTTAGTTCGGATGCCGGGAAAGAACACGCTGCAACAACAATGCGACGGTGCAGGATTTTCCGGTTCCGGTGCTTCCCACTACGGCAAAATGCTTGCTCAGCATCTCCTCCGTCTTGATGACGGCGGGAATCGAAGGGTTTTGGTGAATGACACCGACTGGAACGGCATCGAATTTTCCGTACTGATAGGCTTTTTGCAGTATCTCAGGCTGCGCGACGTGAAGTTCGTCGCCCAACCTCGACCGTTACCTCGACCATCTCGACCGCGAGACGGCCATGGTCGCGGCCGCCCTGCCCCGCGGCACCCGTATGGGCGCGCTGCATCTTGGCGGGGGGACACCGACAATCCTGTCTCCGGAGCGGATCGCGCGGCTCGACCCGACGGTCATGGCACGGGTCCAGGCGGCGGACGATGTCTCGGCGGCGGAGTACCTGCAACGCGCGGCCAGTCTGGCACACTGCGGCCGGAAAGCAGCAAATCAATGTCAATCGACGACAAAGTGCGAAGTCTTTTCTTTCTTGGTGACTTAATTAGTAAGTACATTCGACATTCATATGTGTTTATGTTATGCCATACACGAACAACAATTGCGTTGTTTTTTCCTGCGAGTAAAGACGAAGGAAAACGCTCGTGATTGGTACTAAATGACATCTATCGAAGACTATCTTCGCATTGATCATCACTATCGTTTATTCTATCGTTCTAAATGGAATTTTTAGACTATATTTAAAATTTTATCTCATGCTCTAGGGAAAAAAGGCCATAAGGAGGAATAGTTGCCCTACGATCACCTTTTACTATTGAAAAGGGAACCATAACTTCCAATCTTCACTCTAATGTGTCCATTCAGAAGTTTATACGACCACCTCTTCCACAAGAACCAAATATGCCCCAGGGCATAAGTAACAACCCTTGCACCAGGCTCTTGGGGGGGGGGTATTTGGAGTCCGCCGTGCTGTCGAGGCGTGCCTCGTAATAGGGCTGCCATCCCGCTTCGGCGATTTTATAGCGCAGATTGAACTGCGCCTCGCCGGCTGCGGCGCTCGTCAGATGCACAGTGACAACCGTCTTGACGCGCTGCTTCGGCGCCAGTTCCGACAGGGTGTTCTGCAGCTCGGCAATGTCCTTCGAGACTTCACGCTTCTGAATGTTCGCGTCCAGCACGGCCTTGGACAATGGGAAACTGAAATATATTTTTTTGCTATATGATTTCTTTGTGGTACTGAAAAACTGTTCAAATATTCTCCTTGTCTTCCATGGTAAAATTTCTGCATGCGGCAATGCAAATTTTCCACGTTTCTTTCAAATCGTGCTCGACCTCTTGTCTAAAATAATCTCCACATTGAATCTTCTACATAATAGTGGCATCAATTCAAAAAAATTAGGGCGGAGAGGGGGGGGGCGAAATGGATCCGCTCCGGTTATGTAAATCACGTATCTAGGACTTGTGCTTATTTTTCCCACCAACTTTCATCCCGATCTCTCTACTCTAAGCGTTTTCCGAGATTTTAGGTTCCCCCCCTCCATTCCCCCTAATGTCACCGGATCTAGTCAGGAGTTAAAAATAAGAGTTCTGAGACACGATATTCTTCCAAACTTCAAATTTCAGTAAGATCCAATCACTCCTTCGTAAGTTAAAATTGTGTTCAGCCGCTACGCCACCGGCCCGTCCTTCGCCGGCCTGGTGATCGGACACGTGGTCATCACCATGCCCTACGTGATCCGCACCGTGTCGGCCAACCTCGCCGACATCGACCCGCATCTCGACGAGGCGGCCTATGTCATGGGCGCGCGGTGGTGGCAGCTCTACCTGCTGGTGATACTGCCGCAGTGCCGCACCGGCAGGGCCGCGGGCGGCATCTTCGCCTTCAGCATCCCAATGAAGATGCGGGCAAGGATATGCAGGACAGTCTATATGAATGCTCATGACAGTCACAAATGTTGCTTTACATATTCAATTCCCTATAATATTCATATAGTGCATGCATGGTAAATTTAAAGAAATCAATAAAGCTGAGGAAAGCAATACCAGGATTAATCGAAACATAATTTAGTGGGAATGTTTGCATAATATTTTATAAGTATTGTGGGACAAAGGGTTATCTTGTTATTAATTGAGTTCATACCCCACTGGACTACTATATATACCAATCTTTTATTATTATACAGTGTAATAAGGTTAAGTAATTATAAGCATATGTACCCCTGCTCAGTATTTTCTAATTTGTGTTTCTACACGAAGATTTTTTCATTTTCATGCATAGTTTGATTCGAGTCAGTACGAAATATACATGTTACCCACAAGTGTCAAAACCCCTAAAATTGTGGGTAATTTGTAGCCAATGTAGACCCTTTTAGTCATCAGATTTATGGATTATAAAAACGAATTTGATTCAACTGATGGATTCACATATGACTTGCCAGTAAAGAAAGTTTACATGAATAGTGCTATATATGAACTAATATTGCCATAGTTAAGCTACGAGGCAAGGCTAGTAGCGAGTTTGGTGCGGAATAAGGCGTAAAGGAATAATGCATTCTAATTATATTTAATGGGGATTCTTTTGATGGATCTTGCTTCTTCAATTTTAGTCTTACCCGTCAAAAGTTACGAGCCTGAGAAAAATTGTCTTATTTTTGAAAAAAGGGGAAACACCCCTAAACGTCATAGAATCTTAATGGAAATCATACTATCAGATTCAGCGTATCGGAGAACCCTATTGTAGGGGTTTTAAGCTCCTATCTGCAAAAATGCGGAATTTTACGTTTTTTTTGTCAGAAGAAAGATCACGGATGCGTGTTTATTTGTTTTATCCTTTCCCTGATGTGCAACTATAGAGCCCAATTTATTTGTTTCCCACACATTCCTCCATTTTTTCATTATTTTTTTTCAATGTTGCTTCTTTACCTTACCTTAATTTGCACTTTGGAGCAAAATTATGGTCCATACTGGAAATGTTGTGTTTAGTGTTGAGAATGGTGACATTTTGTCATTGTGTAAGGATCCAGTGACATGATGTAAGAGAGATCTGAATGAGAGATGCAACCAGCAACGATTTTTTTTTTTACTTTTCACCACCTTTGTTTTCTTAAAGTTGAGCAATTTAGGACACAAGAGACTCATATCTCACTATAGTAATTTTGGTTCCCAACTCTCTGTCTTGTCTCCTTATTTATCCCTATCCCTATCTATCCCTTATCCCTTGTCTTATCCCTATCTCTATCTCCTTTGGTTTTGCTTACCATTGAATTGCTGAGACATTTGATTAATTTATTTTTGTGCGTTTGATTTCACTGCGAAGCTACACGAGGCATAGTTTGTTTCAAGTGATGTTGATGATTAAGTATAATGCATTAAAGGCTGAGATTGAGAGTCATTGATGATATTGTTGTCGTGGAGTAAAGAACTAGTTTCACACCTTACATTGAGAGGTGGACTGTACGACGAGTGGGGATTGTTTTACATTAGCTGCGCGCGCGCGAGAAGAGTAAGCCAGTGACCTCTAGCGCAGACGTTGCAGTCTGTTCCAAGTTGGACCATTTTTACCGCAGGAGACACGGCCGTTTACAGGGGGGGTACTGGGTTTGAATCCCTCCTCTAAATGTTTTTCGACTCGTAAAAACGCAACAAAAATATATATAAACTAATTAGGATGGGTTTTTACGTTTTGAGTACCGCCCACCCACCCGCCCCCCCCCCCCTCTCTCATCGCTGTCCCTTTAGTTCGTCTCTTTTTTCCTTTCCTCCCGTCCCTGTATGGTACCGTTCGTCTTTTTCCCGCTCTCTCCACATTATTGTTCTACATACTGTACTGACTTCGGGTGCACTTGTATGCGGAGAATCCATCCAAAAGAACCGGCTTCAACGTCCTTCGATATCAGTGTCTTAGACACCATTAGGTGGACTGAGTGTCAAAATGAGTGGAGATTGCAGTTTTGGTTCACTTTTCCTTGGTTATAGAATTGTAGGTGACGCCACAATGGACCTTTACAAATTGACTTGATAAAGTGGTATTCCGCTATTCCACCATCTGGGGGGGGGGGTTGAAAGGAGAGGAAAAATTAGGAAAAGTGAGGTATTTTTAACTTACGATTGGGTGATCGAATCTTAATGAATTTTGATCTTTGAAGGACCCTGTGTCGCAAAGCTCTTATATTAAATCCCGACCGGCATTAAGCCTCTGATTTTCCTTTTAAACCAATCTGTTGATTCTTAAAATACTCCCCGCCAAAATTGCCACCCCCTCCTGAAAATATTCTCCGAAAAAAACAGCGGGAAATGCCCCCCAGAGAATACTCCCCACGGAAAATACCCCCTGAAAATCGCCCCCACGGTATAAGGCTTTCCAAATTTGAGGATTTGATGTGCGATATCCTCAGTACAATCGGGGGTTCTCCACTTGACTAGTGGGCCCTGACCTCTAACAAGTCATGTCCTTCATAACATAAACCACCTTGTGTCCTTTTTTCCCTTGTAATTATCATTTTTTATTAGATTATTTTCTTACTTTATATTGAGGACAATTCTCTTTTGTTCCAGTACATGTCAAAAGTAAGTAAACTCTTCAATTTTTTCCTGCAACATTTGTCCTTTCTCTCTCAGGAGATTGTCTTTTATATAGAAAAGTTCAGGAGCTTACCAAAAGAAAATTTTTTTGCAGGATAGAAAAAAATGGAGAAGGTCAAGTTAATACGACCGTCCCTTATATAAAACCTTATATGCACTCTGGGCATATCTTACTATTTTACAACACTTGCCCCGGGCTCTGGGGGATGTGTCGACCCCGGAGTTTTTGCTATTTGATCTTGAAACTATTTTAAACAAAATAGCTATCCAAACTTTTGATTGGATGCATTTGGGGAAAATGGCCTTCGGGGGGGGGGGCTAGTTTGCCTCCGCTTACTTTTTCCTCTTGGACCCAAGACCTCGCTGTTTAAGCAACAGTGTTTTTTTTTTATAAAATTTCTTATATACGTAATAATCTCTGTTTGTTTTTTGGTAGGGTAGAAAAAACACTAACTAGCAATATGAAGTAAGATTAATCTTATTCAATTTGTTTTCATGATGTTAGGTGTCTTCATAACCTAAACAAACGGTTGGATCACGAAAACTGATTCGAAAAAGTATCCTCTTGTGGTTCATTGTAGGCTGAATGACGGAATATTTTTGACCCTGTCACCGCTTCATACTCAAGGCCCTCTAACTTTTGCGTTATGTTGTTGTTGTTATCACTCCCTTTGTAGCAGCAAGTCAACAGAGGGAGGGGGCGAAACACCTTGGTTGCATTCGGCTGTTTTGTTGACACATTCATCAAAGTCTATAGCAAAGTAAAGGAGATATCAAAATTTTCATGTCTGTTAAGTTAATTAATGGATAATTCTCAGGGCGCCGCGCCTATGCAAAATATCGGCGCCTACGGCGCAGAATTGGCGCAGGTGCTATTCCAAGTTAAGGCTTACGATCTGACGGAGCAGCGCTGGCGCGAGTTCTCAAACACCGAGTGTCTCTTTGCCTATCGCAGCAGTCGCTTCAAGGATGGCGAGCCGGACCGCTACATCATCTCCGAACTGGTGCTGCGACTTTCTCGCCAGGGCACGGCAAACGACAGCTACCCCGGGCCTTACGCCGCCATTATTCTGAGCAAACGATACCGGCCTTTTAATCGCAATATTCTGAAAGACGGCTTCACCTATTCCAATCTTAGAACGAACAAAGGAGACAGTCTCGACTGGTCTTCGCCGGCATTCGACGATCAGAATTGGCCTTCTTTTTTAATGGACTACAAGGGCGTTTACTGGTTTAGGGCCTATATGTATATAGACCGCCCCTTATCCGCCTGGCAAAAAAGAGGGAACCGGATGATCGGCAACCGGCGCACGCAGCACCAGGTCCTGATCTACGCTGGCACGGGCGCCTCCGCTGATGAGAGCCCGGCGCGGCTGCCAACCGAGTCCTTTCGCACCGAGGAGCTGGTCCTCGAGGACATCGACCGCGACGGCGACCTAAATCACGCGGGTACAACCCGCACAGACCAGAGCCGGCAGTATGTGAAAGACGGAACGGGCTACTTTCGCAACGAAGAGGCCAAGTAGAGCAGGACGAAAATCATTAGCAGAGTGAGCGGAATTACGACCTGTAGCCGCGCTGCCGCACGGTCCATGTATTCGTACTGACCGGACCAGCCAATCGCGTATCCGGCGGGAACTTCGACTTCGTTCTCAAGCACGGTTTTTGCCTTGTTGACGAATCCACCGACATCCGATGTCTTGAGATCGACATAGACCCACGCATTCGGGCGTGCATCTTCACTTTTGATCGCGGGGATGTAAATACTGGCAGAATATTGGGATTTCCTGTTGAATTTACTGTATTTTTTTTTTTAGAGCCCAAGAAATTTGTGGCAAAGTGGTAATCAGTAATGAGTCAAATGTCAGTGTCTATATTATGAAGCACTGCAAAATGATGGATTTTGAAATGATAGTAAACTGATGGACTTAAAATTTCCGAGTAACTGCACAGGCGTTGACTTAGTAAAGACCCAACTGTCTCCCATGAGGTGTCTTGGCGTCCCAGTGAGTTTTTAGAGGTGTTAATACGTCATATCAACCTTAAGATGAGACCTAGTTATATTAATTATTCCCCTGTCTAACAAACCCATCGCAGGTCACCATAAGACCGACAAGCCTTTCCACTGGCTCACAAAAGCGGTTCCCGACACATAGCTTTTCGATTGACACATACCTATTGATTCCAGAGCCAGGTGGCAACCCAAAACCATTCGTTACCTACGCGTTTTTGAGGCGGCTATGGCACCTATGATAACACCCGCAATTGTGTTGTTAGATGCAGGTAAAAATCCCAAGTTGGTTTCGCAGTTTTTGTTCTGGGGTATTTCGCTTTCGTTTGTCACTTCTTTGGGTTGGTATTTGTTTTTGGGATAATGGATCCCAGATCATCCCGATAGGTATCGGAACAGGGATGATGCAAGAGATAACCGCATTCCAGACGCAGCATAGCGGAGATTACTGTTGCGAAACTGCTTGCAAAGTACAAAGTTATTCTCGTCGCAGGAAGGATAAATAGTTTGAAGGGTTTTTTGGAAGTGAGGTACCGGTGGTACCGATTGGGTGGCTGGTCATTCCACCTTTACCCCCCCCCCCTCGAATTTCGGAAACACTTTTTTTGGTATTTTCATTAAAAAATATCCCTTTTCAGTGCTTTTATTTGGAAAACGAAAAACAAAGCATAATAGACCCCAGATTGTTGTACTCAAAAATACTTTTATGAAAGTTTTGGTGCTTAGCCAGCAAGTAAAACGCGCGTAGTTTATCAATTAGCTGTGTTTCTTGTGCTCAATAGTGCTTTCATTACTTGTTTGTTAATCAATCAGTAACTAAAAACCTCACAATATACCAACTAGTTGAGTTTTTCTACTTAAAAGTGATTTTATTAAATTTTTGGATACCCAATCGGTAACTAAAAGACTCAGATCAGGATTTATTTGCTAGATATTTTTCAATAAAGTCTGCTGCTATAAATTTGCAGCTCAAATCACAAAAAAAGGTACAAAACATTCAGAGTGTAAATACAACAATAGTTTGGCATATCTATTTTTTAGATATTTACATGTTTTTATGTTTTGAATATCTATTTAGTTTGATGGCCTTGCTTCTTTATGACCCCTTTTACCTTTTATGTTATGGGGGGGGGGGTTATTCGAGAGATACTTTTGGACAGGCTTCTGTAGTATTTTTTGGGATTCAGGTATATGATGAAAAAGTAATCAAAACTACATAGCGAGGTGTTTTATGTTTGATTTTATTGGTGGTCTTTTCAATAGTGCTTTTGGCTTGGTAATTATAGCTGTAAATCTTTATGCGATTTACTTGATTGTGAAAGATTCTTCATACGATACAGTTAAAAAAGTACTGCTTTCTCTTATGGTGCTTGTATTCCCATCCTCCCCTCCAGGATTATCAGGTGGGTGGGGGTGGGGTAGAGTTATTATTGATTTGATGGTTGGCTGCTTGTGTGATATTGACTTTGTGCTGTGGCTGGCGATAACTTTTTTTTTTGTTTATTTTTTTTTGTCGGATTTGTTGTCTTGGTTTCTCCATTTTTTTTTAATGTTTTTTTTTTTTTTTTTTTTTTTTAATTTCGTTGTATTGTGTTGGACTGTGCCTGTCTGTGCATGATTTTCGTCAATTCAGCTCCTCAAAAATGTCCTTTTATATTCATCTTCATTATTCGCCTTTTTTTGTGTCTTTTTTTTAAAATTATCTCCCCTACCCAAATGTTACCCACCCCGGAACAAGTACTTTCGTAGGTGCCGGGCCTCTCTGTTCTCCTTCTTTTTTTTTCATTTTAACGTGATAAGATAAGATTTATTCATAATGAAGTACAAATATGATATGAAACACATTTTATAATAAATAGTTTCTGAACGTATATTTTCCCAGTACTGTAGTTTCTGAATGCTGTGGGAATGTGAGAGTTGAGTTTATTAAGGGCAGTCTCTTATAAAGGAAAATACATGCAATTCAAATTTGACTGTACTAAACAGAACTCTGTTCTGTTATAGCTTTCTACGAGCAGTTGCATACAGATGGCTTGTTCGGTGGCTGTTTGGATTTTTGGGGTATGACAATGCAAGGCCACTTCCCCAGTGGCAATGCTGCCGAACTGCCCAAAAACTTTCTGCGCGAAGCTCCGCTCATAATGCCCCCTGACTCCTGTGCGCTTTCACTTCTGATGTCCCGATCTATCGAATCTGCAGTCCGGCGCCATCTTCGGAATGTATGACCCGAGACTACCGAAGCTACCGACCGGAACCGTCTTCCGAATATATGCCCCGAGATGACCGAAGCTACAGACCGGAAACTTCCCCCGAATATAGGAGAGGGATGGAATTTTAGAAATACGTGCATTATTTTCAAATAGAACTTTTATTTTTTTTAAATGGAGAGATATTTTATTCACGGAAAACAAAAAAAAAAAAAAAAAAAAATCACGAAGCATATTTGGAAGTAGAAAAACATTTTTCGGAGCAGGGGGATTTTGTGCTTGGGGTGTGTTTCCATAGGGAGAAATTCCAGTGGAGAGTGAAACTTCTAGGGGATGAAATTTTCACGGAATTAGATGTAGAAGGTAGTTATCAAGCTAGGAAAAGTTTATTTCGAATAAGGTTTAATCAAGTGGCAGAAACAACAAGGATTTCGCTATTAAATCAACAAGCATTCAATTTACAGGATAATTTTGGACGAATAATCTCGGATCCTGACACGAATAACCAAGCAAATTTAAACACGGCTGCCATTAATCATCGAGATGAAGTGGTTGTAATAGATACCTTACTAGGTGATTTAATCTGCTCAGCTGTGCTCCGCTCTACTTTACTTTACTCCACTCTGCTTTACTCACTTCAATTTACTCGACTTAACTCTGCTCTGTTCTACTCTATTTTATTCTGCTCTACCCTCACTACTCAACTCCACTCTTCTCTACTCCACTATATTCTTCTCTACTTTACTCTGCTTAACTCTGCTCCTCTCTGTTTTACCTCACTTTACTTTACTCTACTTTAATCTGCTCAGCTGTGGCGCCTACAGCGCCGACCGCGTCGTCGTGCTCTTCACCCAGCAGCGCAACGACACGACCCGCGCGTCCGAGCTCTACGCCCTTGATTGGGACAACGATCCCCTCGGTGGCGCTGGCGCCTACTCGACCGTGGGCACGACCACGACCCTCGACCGTCAGGAGCTGAGCCTGAACCTGCCCCTCGGCCCCACGGGCATTGACTGGGCGACGAGCGGCCGCTCGAGCGACGTGTACTTCACCGGGCGGCCAAGCTGCGCGTCGCCTAAATCGCCCAGCACCATGCAGACGAGCTCGACCCGAGCGAGACCGCGGTCGAACACCTGTCGCGCCGGCTTAAGGGCCAGGCGGTCGACCGGGTGCGGGCCCGGCTCGGCTCGGTCGGACTGACCCAGGACAAGCATACGACCCGGGTCGGGGCGCTGTCAGGCGGCGAGAAGGCGCGGCTGTCGCTCGCCCTGGTGATGGCCGATTTCATCGTCCTAGCTTGCCTGGAAGTGCCTAAAGTAGCAAAACCTGGACCGACAGACAGACAGACAGACAGACAGACAGACAGAATTGGCAATTGCTATATGTCACTTGGTTGATAGCAAGTGCCATAATTAGCGTCAAGAGCGAGGTGCTCACATACGTGATAATTTCTGTTCGTTTTAAGCTTTAATGCTGCTTCTTACTTTCAGTTGAAAAAAAATGTTTTTTCTTATAGTACGTAGCTGTGTTGGCCTCAGGTGGTTTGGTGCTGCAGTGAATTATTATTATTATTAGTAGTAGTAGTAGTAGTATCTGTAATTTCAGGGGTCCCTCACGGGTCTCATGAAGTCAGGGGCTCGAGTTTTTGTTATTTTGTTTTGAAAGGGGGTCAATGGTGTAGCTTAATATGCTTGACCCGAGTTAATTCAGCTTTAGAAGAGTACCTGGAGAAATCCTGAGGAAAAAGATAATCTGAGTCATCACCTTTCTTGTATCATCATCATCATCTTCATCATCATCATCATCATCATCATCATCATACGCGAATAAATGGAAACGCTTGTTACCACATATCGCCCTTGGTTATGTGGTAGCAAAGACATTCTTAATACAGTGTTTCTTTAATATGGCTGCATAACTGAGTACATGATAGGAGGTATCACACAAGATATGTTACAGATTTTTGATAGATTAAATCATCATCGCCCCGTTTTCTCCGACGACTGGATCCGGCGCGGAGCTCCGAGATATCCAGAGGGTGCCGTTCGCAACCGTCGTCGACTGGTCGGACCGATCGAAACCCGTGCAGTCGATCAGCAAGGCATCGCCGCTTTCGATACCGAGGGCGCCGGCCTCCGATGTTCCCTTGACACCTGCCAATCCGATCCAGCCGTTACCACTAATCCAGAGGGGATAGGAGGCAGCCAGCCGGCCACCGGGTCGAACTACTTGGATTAGCCCTAGGCTTTAGGGGTCCCTCTCTGCATAAACTAGTGCATGAACCGTAAAGCCTGGTTTCATATAGACGCAAGGATCGCAGGCCGCAAATTTCAGCGATGCGCTGTACGGTAGTTCAATTTACTCTCTCATTGATTTATATTCATGCACTTATATCCTAGCAGCGTACTGATAACAAAACGTTAAAATCTAATTTATAAACAATTTGTCATATATATGTTAAAAAAAAAAAAAAACTAAGTTGGGTGCAACCGCCACATATTGTGTACCATGCCCTTGATATTTACCGGGTATGAATTTTTGGTGCTGCCTGCCAGAAGGTCCTGGTTTAGACAGGTATTTATAGCTGCATTATCTTCATTCAGGTTCATAATCAGGGTTTTCTTCTTCTTTTGTTTGGGGGGGGGAGGTTTACCAATAATCAAGACCAGCCCAATTATACAAACATAGTAATGTTTTTCTTCTAAAATCCGGTAAAATTAAGATTATAGAGATAGATTGTACCTAATATATCTAAATTAGCATTTTGTATTATACTGCATATATTTTACTTGCACCAAGCATCTCCTTTGTAGATTATATAAAATATTTTTATAATTATATCTATTTTTGAAAATTGACATTGTAAGAACAATTTCAATAATAAATATAAAACACATGTATGATTTCTGATAGAACTTTCTGTCAGTATTCAGCAAGATTTTTGAAAAGGCCATGTTTTCTAAACTCAAAGCCTTCCTTCATGCGAAAGAGTTTCTTCATGACTTTCAATTAGGGTTTCGTACCAGTTACTCGACTAAGCATACGTGTGCTTCATTCCTTAGTTTCATTCACTGACCATTAGACTCTGGTTTAATCCCAAATGCTCTTTTTTGGGCGTAAAGAAGGCGTTCGATGCCATAACACATGACATTCCTCTGGTTCCGACGGCCGCGTTTTCGCGCACGGCATCCGGTGATCCGTCCCGGTCGGAAACGGCGAATATCGGCGGCGACAGTTCACCCCACAGGCCAAGTGTCTTGTCGTTCTTCATTTCGAAGAATTGTTTGTGGCCGTCCGGGTGAAGGATGAACTTGAACACGAGCTTGCGGCTGAATTTGTAGACTGAGTCTCGAGTGCTCACCGTACAATCGCGACCGGCCTCCAAGGCCAGAATTTTCAATTACGTATAACAAAATGCCTATCAAAAAATTTTAATTGGATGTGTTCGGGGAAACGGTGTGTTTGGAAGGGGGGGGGGGTTGGTTGGTTATCCTACAATCACTTTCGACTATTAAAAAGCGCACTGGTGTTTCAATTACTAACTGAATGAGCTGTTTTCAAAGTTTCTCCGACGACAAATGACCATCTCAAAATTTCTGTCAGATGTATTTCGCGAAAATAGTTACTGGCTTTAGGTTGAAATATTTTTTTCATTTTTAAATATTGACAACGAACTTTGTCAATCATAATATTTTCCAGCAAAAAAACTTCTACCTCGAGGTCTTCGTTTATTTTAGAATAAAATGCCGACAAACATTAAGAAATGCCACTGCATATGAGAAATGATTTATAAATATTTAATAGAAGTGGTTAAACATAGACTTTTCTTGGAGGAGAAGAAGATAACATTCCTATCATTTTATTGGAATTAAATTCCAAATCCACACACCCACTGATGCTATTCAGCGTGGCATAGAATTACTGTCAATTTATAATAAAAGACAAAAGTCTTACTGAATGTAATCAAATAACAAAAAAAATTCGATTTGTGGGGGCGTTAGCCAGACAGGGTAAATGATTGAAAATATGAATTAAGTTTTCCTAGTAATCATCCATTTATTTACATATATATGGTAGGATAATATGATCAGCCTTCGGCACCGACCTTAAGATTATAAGCCTTTTTATTTTCAACTAATTTTCAGGGTCTTTTTTTAGTGGGGCTTTGGTGGCACCGCCAACAGAGCTTATTTGTGGATGCCCATTCCTCTGTTCCTCCACCATTCCTTTGTTCCTCTGTTTGAGGGATCAGTGCATCAATTCTTGTTGTGATCAGAGATCAGGCTTCTTGTGCAACAGTTCTTGCCTCAGAGATTTACCTCGGTGGATTCGAATCAGAGTGAAAATTTCTTGAGCCAAAAGACCTGTTTATAAAGCAATTGGTTAGCATAAAGAGGAAAAATGGACATAGATGGTCTAGTGGAACCCGATTTTGGTTTTTGTGGCAAAGTGATTTCAATTATTGATACTAACTTAATGTTATGACTATTATGGTTTTTCAGGTAAAACTAAGGTAAGTTCAAAAGAATAAAAAAAAAAAAAAACTATTATCCAACGCTACTTACTCTAAAGCATATACGACCACGAATGAGCCCATAAGGAACTGGGCCATATGCCCTTGAATCTGTGGAATTCTCTGAATTATCACCTAGCAACCATACATGACCTTTTGGAATCTGTTGACATCAAAACAGAAAAAGAATCAGCTTTAAGAAATAATTGAGTATTATTCTGAATCAGAAAATAAACTTTGTATCTGAGTATATACAGGGTGCCCCAAGAAAATGGTGCAAGCGCATTTCTCTTTTCATTTTTTTTCTTTTTTTATTTCATGTTTCATCTTTTTTTGATCCCTTTTATCCCTAATGTGAATACAGGGCTTATACGGAAGTGCATTTATCTTCACTTTTTTTTAATTTCATGTTGCATCTTTTTATTTTTTCATCCCTTCATCCCTAATTTGAATGCAAGGCTTTTATGGAAGCGCAATTATTTTTTTTTTTTTTTTTTTTTTTTATTTTCTTCTGCTTCTGGGCCTCGGCCTCGCCCCTGGCCGCCGGCTGCTTCTGAGTCGGCGTCGCCTCCAGGGAGCCCATCAGCTGGCGGACCTGGTCGCGGGTCAGCAGGTTGCGCTCGACGAGGACGCGCTCCAGCGGCTTCTTCATCCAGGTGGCGCTCAGGGCGTGCAGGGCCTCGGTCAGGTAGCGCCCGGTGAACATCCCTCGCGAGAGGGCCGTGCGTCCGAGCCACAGCTCGCTCAAAGGCGCTGTCCAGCACCGGCGCGGTGATGCCTTGGGCCCGGGCGCGGTCCCGGCACCCCTGGATCCAGCCCTGGAAATTCAGCTCTGCCGCAGCCGGTTCCGGCTCCACTTGCTTCAGGGCAGCTGGACGCACTGCGGGTCTCATGGCCGTGGCCGCCGACGCCAGCTGAAAACTTCCATCCTGTCCCTCCAGCTTGACCGCGTCCGGCCGCTGGTTGGGCCTCAGGGAATTTGATCCATTTGTAAACGTCATGCAGCGCTTATTTCCACCACTTACGCTTATGACTCTCCTGCAGTTGCAGTGCTATTCGTCGTTCATCCACCACATTTCATTAAATTCGGGCACATCGATCATCAGCACTACTACCGGGATTTGGACGGTAAATGGAAATTCACCAATTACCCGGATTCCGTAGGGAAATACATCGCGGGACCAACGGATGTTAGCGGCTCCACCTTAATCCCCCTAAAATAAAATTTGTATTCTTGTACAAAGTATAGTTAGTTATTGCATAGGGTGTCATTGCCCCTTTTGTTTTAGGAATGGACCGCAAAAATGTAACTATGTGATCAAAAGCATGCCCATTCTTATCCTTTGACAAAAGCTTCAAACAGTAACAATTTCATAAACGAACAAGTGTCTTGGTTAGAGAACCAGCCGCAAAGCGACATAAATTTTCGAAGTAAGTTGTCAGGAATTATCCCCCGCGGACGGGGATAATTGCTGAAACCTGCCGGTTTCTGATCATGTCACATGCGTCAGTAGGTCAGGGTTTTCTCGATATTGAACTCGGCGGTCGCGAGTACATCGGCCATGTTACGGCCTGCGTCACCGTCTCCATAGACCGCGTCCGAATGGCGCTCGGACGCGCTCCAGCTGCGGTCTATCGCCTGTTTGATCTCATCGGCGCTGTGACCCACATCGATAACGTTAGAATAATAATTTTCAGTCTTTATGATTGGAGGCACAAAATGCGTGGGGTAAGCTCTTCTTAATATCAAATAAATCGGAAACAACAGATAGGCTTTATGTTTAAAGGAAAAGTGACACAGCTTTTATGCATATTGCATTTTCAAATTTGGGTGACAGGAAATAGAGAATGAAGTTGGTTTAAGTAGAAACATAAATGTCTTTTCTGTTTTTTTTGTGTGTTTTTCTTTGTGTTTTGGAAATGGCATCACTAATTGTGGTTTCAGACAATCAATAGGGTAATTACATGCAGAAATCTCTCACCAGGAACAACTAGATTCACACGATCTTCAGGCTGACCCACAAGCTGACTTCGTGGTCGCTAAAAGGAAAAAAAACAATTGTTAAGCCTGCCGTCATAACGCTATTTTGAGCTTTTTATATTCTGGCTTCCAATAATTTGGCAACTGTTCTAAGATCAAAGATTAAATTTCACAACTGGGATTGAAGCCGTGGGACAATTAAGAAGAGTTAAAACGGCAACGTCGAACGTATACTTTGCTAATTGCAATAAAATTTTGAACTAAAAGTTTCCATTCTTTTAACAGAGTTAAAAATTTCACACAGGTAAACCAATCAGATGGAATTAAGCCTTTCAAACTTTTTATTTGCTTAAAATGTTACACGGGAGGTTTAAAACCAATTAGTTTTATAAAAGGCGGTATTGGTGAGTATAGGTGGATCTATGCTAGATAAGAATGGGTTAGCGCATTCTGATGTGATTGCCTCTCAACTGTTAAAAGCGGATGAGGCGCTGTATTCTGCAAAGGAAAATCAAAAAGGGCACACACGGATAATGGACGAGTCTGGTGAGTTTATCGTTGTCGGAATCACTGCAGCAAAATTTTTCCCTTATGATTGTAGAATTAAAGACTTTGATTTAAACATCTAATAACTAAAAACGGGGGCAGCAATCCCCTCCCAGTTGGGCAAACCAGGAAACTGACTATTTGTAATTTAATCTGGTCCGGTGCCTGATACGCCTGCCAAATTTCGTCGTCCTAGCTTACCTGGAAGTGCCTAAAGAACCAAAACCGGGACCGACAGACAGACTGACAGAATTTGCGATTGCTATATATCACTTGGTTAATACCATGTGCCATAAAAATGAAACGAAGAGAAATAATTTCGAAACATTTAGTGAGGGTATGGGTAATGGATATTTCTTGCTCATGTCCAGGGTCTTATCCACGATTTTTGTTTCGGGGGGAGGGGAGGAGATTTACCAAAGGATTACTCTTGCCTTAAGACATTTGTTTTTGAAGTACTGGTAGAAAAATATAAGATTTTATATTAAAGAGAAGGCACAGATGGCATCCCATCGTATGCATGAAATTTTTGTTTGTTTTGAGTTTTATTGTCATCATCTAAAAGGAATGGGTTTATGCACTAGCTGAAAAGAGACCACTAAATGGTCCAGGGCTTATTCATGTAGCATAACCTAACCTTTCCTCTCTCAAAGTGATCACACCTCATAATTCCTTTTTGCCTAGAATTACAGACAGTTGGCACATTCTCTCCTCATTGGCAGTGCTACACTCTAAGTAGTGAGGAAGGTGATTGTAGAATTGGGGTTTAGGGGGTGAAGTTCTCTTGAAAATGGCAGCTTGAAAACTAAAAACAACTAGAAATTATTCCGTATATGCAGGGGGCTGCTCTTCCTCGATTCCACTTTATTACCGCTAAAGTTTGTATGCACTTTAAAAAAAACTTCCTTATTCTAATTAACGGTCCTTGTGTTTCAGCAGTCGTTCTTTAATAATTAGACCAAAAGGTCTAACTTAGCACAAAGAGTGGGGTATTGAGGAGGAACTGATTTTGATCATAATCTGCCAGTTATTGGCTCATGTCAAAATGTAAACAAAGTCACAACTAAGGCAATTACAAAATGTGCCTATGCTGTAACGGTGTGATTAATTGTATAAAACCATTACCGGCATTTTTTGCAAGGCCAATGATACAAATCTAATGAGAACCAAAAGCATGTGGTTGTTTCTTTAACTCAGTTCTACTGTTCGCAAAAGAAGAATTATGCAAGATATATACATCGATCGAAACAAAACTAGAATGACTTTCAAATCCGGCCACGGAGAGGTTGTAAAAAATCGTAGGACAGGCTTCCAGCCTGTCTTGTTTTGGCCGATCCGTGACAGGCTGGAAGCCTGTCCTACGGATAGATTCACAGTCTCGGAGCGACCGGCGACTGTCAGAGCCCCAATTTATGATGTCTTCAGCGGGATGTCATTGAGAACCGGCGTGGATTTATTGAGAAATTTTGTCATCAACACATTGATCGTTTTCACTTTGAGAGAAACAGTCAAACTTTAGCATAAAGAGCAGGCCGCCGAGGAGGAAACAGTCCCTTTCATATACAGCTTAATTTCTGTTTGTTTTAAATTTTAATGGAGCTCCTTAATTTCAGTTGAAAACACTTGTTTTTTATTCAATAATAACAGAAGGATGAATCAAATAATAAAAGAAATATGTTAAACAGTGCCAACACAGTTTTTAATTTTTGTCCAATTTGAATCTTTTTAGGGCCCATCCAGTAGCGAAAGGCGTGACGCACGAAGACTTGGCGGACGTGCGGGCTTTCTGCGAGCTTCGTCATCAGCTGCAACGCGTTCTCCACCGGGCCGCCCAGATGGGCCACACCGCTCTGGGCGATGCCACCGCTCGAATCCACCTTCACCAGTGTCTCATTGTCGCGGAGCAGTTCCTCTTCTCGGAATCTGCCGACATCGTCGAACATCTCGAACGCCATTCCCAGTGCCCCTCGCACCTGACCGTCGGCGAAGACGTGCCACCGGACGTGGCCGACCTCTACGCCGCGATGTGCCCGGCCGGTGTCTACGAGCGCGACGGCGACAAGCTCGTCGTCAACGCGCCCAACTGCGTCGACTGCCGCGCGACCGACGTGCTCGGCCCCCGCTGGACGCCGCGCGAGGGCGGCAGCGGACCCCGGTACAAGCGCATGTGATGCCGCGCTGGGTTGCCGCAGTAATCAGACAGGCTCGCGCGCACCGCCAAGAGAGAGAGCGAGCGGTCCGTAGCATGCGGTGTCATTCCCTTCCAATCCTCTCGTCTTTCCCGCTGTCTCCACTTCCTGCTGTCTCTCTCTCTCCCTCTCTCCGGGACGTCTGTGGGTCGTTGAGAGTCTTGCTGACCTCGCTTTGTTTGCGTCGACAACCCGAAAACACTTGTTTCCCCAAAGTCAGACACTGAGCGATCCTTCCCTTTAAACCACCTAACCACCCCACCCGTCTGGATACTGCCTTGAGCATAGCGCAAGGATTTGTTCAGTATGTATTGGTTCATTTTTTAGAATTACTTTGCTCTACAAGTTTTCGTCGTGATTTGATACAGGGGCCACTAGTTTCGCGAATGTATCAAAATTTATGCTAAAGTATTTCCTTCTGTGCTTTTATCTGAGAAGCTAATATCTAGCGATAAAAAAATTTGACATAGTTCTGTCCAACACAGACTTTCATGTTCCATTTATGAAAACATGTAACGGCCAGAAAGCATTTTCCTATCGTGGTGCTGTAGTCTGGAACCGCCTCGGCCCGGAGACTAAGCGGGCAATCTCTCCCCGACAATTCACAAATATGTTGAAATGACTTTGATTTATTACTTTACATTGTTATTAGGTTTAGGTTCTGTAGAAATTAATTAGCTTTTAGCATATGTATTTTTTTTTGCACGGCCTTCTCATACTAGAGACATTTGAATTTATACTAGGGAAGAAAGTGTTGTACCTCGACCTGTGGTATTAAATCCTGATAGTCCCACTGTGGCTATTTTGACGCGCGAGTCGGACGATCCAATGTTTTCTGATGGATGGCAGTTTTCTTTCGATAAGTTGGCTGCCAAATTCGAAGAATTCGGTGTTCGTGCAATAGCAACCCCATGGTCTACTGCACCACTTTCTCGTGATTCTTCTAGCCTCCCCAGCTGATACCGGTGATGCCGATGCGATCGACGTCGACTTCCTTCCGAGCACGCAGCAACGAGTGACCACGCAAGACCGCGGCGACTGCATGGTACGTCCACATGTCTCGCACGCTCTTCGCGGCGAAGTCGCGGAACTTCACGTCGTCCGACTGCGCGGGGCCGGCTTTCTCATGGCGCTTGCCGCCGGGTCCTTGCCCTGCGGTGTCCATCGCGAGGGCGACGAAAGTGATTTTCAGAGGCTGGAATGGCTTTTGTGCGCGTTGGCTCCTTGCAAAAAAAAAGTGATTTTCAAAGGTCGGGATGACTTTTGCACGCATTTGTTCCTTGCAAAAAAGTGATTTTCAGAGGCTGGAATTGCTTTTGTGCGCGTTGGCTTCTTGCAGAAAGAGTGATTTTCAGAGGCTGGAATGGCTTTTGCGTATGTTGGCAGGAAAAGTGATTTTCCGAGGCTGGAATAAGACGATCTGCTCGGCGCTGAGTGGCTCGGTTCGGGCGGCCTTGATCCGGGTCCGGATTGCGACCAGCCGGGCCAGTTCGGCCCGGGCATAGGTGTTGAGCGCGATGGCCTCGTGGAGATCCTCGGTCTCGCCGATGCGGGTGATGATGTCCTGCACGCGCAGGGCGGCGGCACGGACTGAGACCAGCGAGTAGTCGCCATAGACCCCTGCGCCGTGGGCCGAGAGGCTGAAAGCAGCACTATCAAATGCGATAGCAGCATCTACATCTTGCCTTTGGTCAGTTGAACATCCCTTTCATGATGCCCCAGAAGTTTCACCTTAACACGGTAAGCCATTCCAAAACTATTGCTGATGTTCACTTCTGACCCCCTTTTGACGCCCTTTTCACCTTAATACTCTAAGCCTTACAAGTTGTTACAATTGAAGTAGTAGTTGGAGTAGTTCACTGGCAGTAATAGCATAAGACGGGGTTTCCCAATTTAATTGGAGTAAAAATTGACATTACTTTTTGCTTTTTATTAACATTAGACGTCAAGAAACAGTTTTTGTTATTCCAAAAGTTTTTGGACCAGTGGAATAGGTAAGATTTTATTTCCGAGAGTTGTAACATTTGGGGTGGGGTTTCCCAATTTAATTGGAGGAAAAATTGACATTACTTTTTGCTTTTTATTAACATTAGACGTCAAGAAACAGTTTTTGCTGTTTGAAAAACGGTCAGATACTAAATATTTTTTTTCAGCTAAGTAAGGAGCGACATTAATACTCAAAACAAACAGAAATTATTCCGTATATGAGGGTGCTGCCCCACCCCCTAAAAAAATAAAAAGATCATTGCAGTGTTGCTTCTGCATTAAATTTAAATTAAAAACGGGCTAAGATTAATTTTAAAAAAAAAACATTTCCCCTGAATCCAAAATTTATTTTAACTATATTGTCATCTGACTCAATTGATTTTGGTTCATTTGAGACATAGCCTGCATATGAGCTTGGGAAGATAGGGACTGGTTTGGCATTTGAGAATTGATATGACTTGGGGTCATTTGAGCTTGCTGGTTCATTATGGAGCTATGCTGCACTTGACTCTGCTGCATCATTTGCATGCGCAATTGCTGCTGTTGAGCAGCACGTTGTTCCATCATCTGCTGTTGTTCTTCAAAATGGTTTGAGATCATTGACCGTTTTCAACGCTTCAGTTCGCTGCCGCCGGAGCAGCAGCGCATATTGCGTCAGAACTATGCGCGCTTTAAGGCCTTGCCAGAGCAGCGTCGCCGCCAGCTCCGCGAACGCTGGGACAATATGTCGCCGCAGGAGCGGGAGGCGGTTCTCGAAGGCTTGCAGGTGGGGCAAGCCAGCCAGCAGGCGCAGACCGATCGTGCGCTGGCGCAGATGTCGCCAGCGCAGCGTTCTGACATTTTTTTTTGTCTACATTCTGATTTTTTTTTTTATTTGTATTAATTTTCCTTGTACCTGTATCTCATGAAGAGCTGGTTCATAATCATAAATAATACAAATTAAAAAATAAACAACAACAAAAAAATCAGCAAAGGTTTCCATATAGCCTAGGACTACATTCAGCCGTTAGCGGAGCGGGCGCAATTACGGAAAGATCATTGATAGTAAATCGAATGTTATCAAAGCGTAGTCTAAAACTTCTCAGTCAAAACTGTCCACGAAGTTGCACGTCTATCCCGTAGTGTGAGGTCTTGCATTGTCATGCAGAAGGAAAATTCCTTTTGTCAGCATGCCAGGTTTTTTTGCGTTTTTTGATCGCTCTGCGGAGTGATTGTGTGAGGTGGAGGAACGGATGGTAATCACTCGGCACAAGATCAGGACTGCATGGTGCGTAGTCTAAAACTTCCCAGTCAAAACTATAATCAGTCGGGACATGCGGATCCCCCGCAAATTGTTCATGTTTCTCAATCCATGGCAACATGATTTCCAACATTTTACGCGGGTCGTCTGCATGTAAATGATGTCGAGCGCGAACCGTACACGTCTCGTACGACTGGATACTTTTTACCCGCAACCGCAACTCTTCAATGTACGGTATCAAATCGTTAATATCCTCCGGCAAATATTGGAAATTTGCTTTAAAAAACTTGGCATTTATCGCATATTTCTCCTTGCCTAGCAAGGGATCTTCCAGAGCAGTTCGGTTTAATGCACCCAATCTCTTCTCGATGCAAGCCGGTGCAATCTTTCCCGCCATTAATAGGTGATGGGTTGTCACAGTAAAGGGTACGCTGCCTAGCACCAGTTCCACATTCAACTGAACATTTGGACAAGGCGCTCCAATTACTGAATTTACCATCGACGGGGTCACCTGGAATTATGGAAAGACTGCCCCCCATTTCATTATAGCTGATGCGCAATTACAGATCACCAAACGTAGCCAAATGTCATAGTAAATAAAGCGAAGCAACTTTTTGAATAGAATTAACATAGTTATTTTTACTTTTAAGTCAATTAGCTTAATTTTTCAGAACTTTAAATTGATTGCAAATTTGTCTTCTTCGGTCAAGCCGTAGTTTAGTGCTCTAAAATGGCAGAAAATAAGACTTTCCCCTTGTTCCAAATGCACCCATCTGAGTCTGAGCAAAATAAAGCCAATGCGAGAGCCGTAATGCGGACAGAAAAGACAAATGTACCCATCTGAGCCATAGCAAACTCAAGCTGATGCGGTACCGAAGTACAAACAATAACCCCCAACCGCGACCATCTCAGTCACAGCAAAATCAAGCCGGTGGGGTACCGTGTTTCGAAAAATAAAAGTCAAATGCACCCATCTGAGCTTGAGCAAAATTAAAGCCGACCCCGCCTGCTCACATTGGTGTCGCGTGGTCTATGATGGCCGTCTGGGGTACGTCTACAGGACTTATATCCGCTTTCCTGGCGACGCGACGGTTGCCGCCAAGCAGGCAGAACCGGCAGAAACGGGCAAAAAGCAGGAAGCGTCTGAATCCGGATTTCTCGAGACGCTCGTGCGCGGCAGCCGGACCGATCCTTGAACCTTTGCCTCCGGATCGAAACGCTTCCGCTTCCCCGTTTTGTCCGGCGGCGTTCGTGCCGTGGCACGCGGCGCATTTCGCTTCGAAAGCCCGCTGGCCGATTTTGGCATTGTCAGAGAATTCGGCGGGCACCGTGACATCCACGATCGCCGCCCCCTCGGAGGGCTGCGCCAGATCGGGTTGGTCCATGGAATGGCCGGTCGGGCGTGCGGCATACCAAGCCAAGGCACCGAGGCCGAGAAGAGCCGCCGCCACGATCGATATCGCAAATAACTTAAAAACTAACTATCTAGCTTACTAAACTATAAAGTAACTAGGTAAGTTAATTTAATAACCAACTAATAAACTAACTAACTAACTTACTAAGCTATAAATTAACTAAGTAACTAAGTAACCATTTAACAAACAAACTACCTAACTTACTTATCCATAAAGTAACTAAGTAATTAACTAACCAACTTACGAACTAACTATCTAACTTACTAAGCTATAAAGTAACTAAGAGAAAACACAGCCTTAATATTTCCTAATGCAATTCTTTGTTCAACAACAACTTCTAAAGTTTGTATTAAAACAATTTTAAAGATTTTATTAGTTTTTTAAATCGTTTTTTTTTTTTTTGTTTTTTTTTAAAAGTATTTTTTTACTTCTTTTTTGTATCGTGAAGAAGCTTATGATATGTTGGAGTCTTTATGGAAAAAATCATTAAAAAGATTAGCACAAAAAGTTATGGGGTAAACAAAACTCTTGAGATAGTTTTTTTTTGATATTTTAAGTCATATTTAAGGTTCAAGCCCCCCTCTGAGATACATATTTCAGGGTATAATCGGAATCAGTGGGTTTGATATGACTAGAAACTGCTTTCAGATTGCATGAAAGGGATGTGTCATGGAGGTGTCTACTGGCGCCTGAAGTACAATATAAAGACAAAAAAAAATTCCCAAAATGTTCAGGAGGTTAATACCTCTTTAATAAATTTTGATGTGTTTTTTAAGTTCTTTGTGTCCCCCACTAAATAATTTAAACCCTCCCCCCTCCTCAAACAAGACTCCTGGATATTGCCCTAGTATCTATATTTTTTCTGCATGTATCTTTCAAAAATAAATTCACTGCAGATTATTAATTTTGATGATTCTATTATTATTAGTATAATTTATAATACGAATTCTCCGCATAAAGCACAATATCGCATATATTCTAAGCAAAATTGTGAAGTTGAAACTATATAAGTGAAACTGATGACTTTAATGTGATAATGCCTTTCGCCCAAACAAGTTCAAACATCGGCCATGTGATAATTGCAAAAGACTACTCAATTTACAAATGAAAAACACCACTTCATGAGTTGCCATGTGCCATATATTTTTAGGGTATTGTTTTGTTGAATTTTCATCCATCTCTTTTTTCAATTTGACAGCAATTTTTTTTCGTTGATACAGAGAACCCTATAGAAAAAATTTCAAGGTCCAATCTACAAAAATGTGGGATTTCATATTTTTTGCCAGAAGACAAATCACGGGTGCGTGTTTATTTGTTTGTTTGTCTGGTTTTTTATCCCCAGGGGTCATCGTATTGACCAAGTGGTCCTAGAGTGCTGCAAGAGGGCCCATTATAACGGAAATGAAAAGTTCTAGTGCCCTTTTAAAGTGACCAAAAAACTGGAGGGCACCGTCAGGGCCTGTCTAGCTTTCGTTGTTGCACGCTGTTGCCGCTGAACAACCACCAGACAAGGCAGGACGAGCGCAGTTTAGTCGTTCCAAATAAGCGAGGAACAACGCGGTAGGGTGGATTTTCAGGGGCGACCCGGCTCCTGGACTGTGAAATGTTCGCGCTGGTCCCATTTTTTTTGTCCGCCTGCGTTGGCGCTCGTTCGTGTCGCCGCACCACACCAAACCAGAAGCGGTTCCTCGATGAGTTCGTTGAGCGCCGCAACGCGCCCCGCGTAGAGCGAGCGATAGGTACTGACCAGCAGCAGGTTCACGAGGATCAGCACCAGCGGCAGCAGCCACCAGAGGTGGTGTCGGCCCCAACGGATCACGTCATCGACGTTCATGTGCACCTCCGTTGTTGCCGCTGGCGTTGGGAACGCGCGGGGCGCTCGGCTGGCCCCGACCGAACCGCTCGTCGGCGATGGCTTCCCGAAACAGCCTCAGGAACGGCGCGAACCCTTTGTGAAGACATGGGTTCGAAAGGGAGAACGACTGCAGCTGTCCTGGGCGGTGCTCATTCATGATCTGCCACAGGATCGACCGCTCGACCAACAGGCTGCCTACGACGCCATGTTCCCTGAACTTCGGCAGTAGCCGCGAGGATCATTAACGGACGGAAACCTGTCAGCGTTTTCAAAATCCCGTAACACAGGCTGATCCGCCATTGTTGCGCATAGTCAAATATATTTGATATTGGTGCATGACATTTTTCATGATGTGCAGGTTATACTTGTGTCTGATATTTGCCCTTTGCGCGCAAAATTTAGGTAATATTTATTTATCCATTTTGGACTTATTTTAAGGTTTTACAAGGATTTAATTTTGCACCCACTACTAAAAGGATTTCATTTTCCGATTTTAGGGGATATAAAATGAAATAAACAAGTTTTTTCAACTCGTCCTACAATCAGCTTAATTTAGTAAATCGCCAAATACTATTCATTTTAATCTATCTATTTAGAATATGAAGAAAATAATGAGGTCGATTTTCTTATGCGTCAGAACGAGTGATAAATATAAATTTTACAGTTTACGGTTATTTTTGTTTTGACGTTGCAGTTTGTTGAGGCCTCATTCCGCGCCATTCCTCACTTTCTCCATTTTACTGTTAATTTCAGTTAATGTTAATATGACAGCCGCGGTGCCTGGGAACCGCCCGGCATGTCGCTCGAGGAGTGGGTGCACCGCGCCAGCATGGGGCGGGATCACTATGTTCGCATCGTCTATCGTGGCCTGCTCGTCCCCTGCGGCCACCGGGTCTCTCTGGTCAAGATCAGCGATCGCAAGTTTCACAACGGGGCGCGCGGGTTTGAAGACCGAAACGCCGATGGTCTCGGCGATCCGACCATTGAACAAAAGCCGGGCCTGAATGGGTATGTTCCATCTCGTGTTGCGCCACCAAACAAATCAAGTGCGCAAAGTATATATGTTATATTGAATATCCTTCCAGTTAAACAGTTTGTGATATGTCAGTTAGTTCTTCCGTTTGTTCAGTATCATAAGAATGCATTGCCTGTCTATTCTTATGAATTTGTGCTGTTACAGCTATTGGATGCTATTGATTCATGTCGTCAGTCCAGGAAGTAGTGGATGGTCCATAGATATTATATATGTTTTCGAAAAATCATGTACCAAGCTAGTTATTGAAGCGTACTATAGGCTAGGGTGTCTTTATCGTCTTCTCCATCTTTTTTCTGAATGTGATTAACTTTGTTCCTTGCTTTTCTTTCCCCGGTTTTATTTTGTATTTACACGACTTAACCTCTATTTTGTT
The DNA here is from genome assembly GCA_010016025.2 of Alatinidae sp. Z8VKAUB7J3. Taxonomy (NCBI): domain Eukaryota; kingdom Metazoa; phylum Cnidaria; class Cubozoa; order Carybdeida; family Alatinidae; species Alatinidae sp. Z8VKAUB7J3. The sequence goes on from JAAAKM020721499.1 coordinate 239,681,849, forward strand.
AATTCGGTCATAAATATATTAATATAATGTAAGACTCTCTGTTTAATCAAAAGTACCTTGGACTTGTCTTAGTTAAAGATAGGAACAGGGCCAACAATTAGTAATAATGAAAGAGTTAAAAAGAGATGGGCAGAACATTTTGAGAATGTGCTAAGCCGAGATACAGTTGCAGGAAAAGATGTAGAGGAAAATGAAAAAGTTTGCGATACCTTGGATGTGAAACAAAATTTCTGAGGAAGAATTAGCGGCATTCATAAAATGATTAAAAAATAATAAGGCTCCAGGGGCGATAGTAAAATGGAACAGGTCAAATGGTATTACATAATTTATTTCAATATTTACACAATTCTTCTAAAATCACTACGTTTGTATAAATACACAAAGCACAGAAGTACCAAAGGGATCAAGGATCATGGGTTTGGGGTCAGAAGTCACATGTCAGGGTTCAGAGGTTAAAAATCAAAGGTTAAACATCAGAGGTCAGATGTGAATTAATGAGATGAAAGCTAATAGGGTCAGAGTTGTATAGCGATGACGTTAAAGACGGAACGAAAACTTTAAAAGCGGAAACTAAAGGTGAATCAATATTTATCGTCCCGAATAATTTTTTTAAGGAAAAATCGATTCCATTCATAAACCTTATTTTGATTGCAACTGATGGAGCTCCTGGCATGGTCGGGCGATATCGTGGGTTAATAAGTAATCTTTAAAAATTATACCAGAGGTGGCTGCAATTCCCTGTGTCATCCACGGATAGCATCAAGTAGTTGCATAAGGCAGGACTCGAACTCATGACCTTGTAGCTACAAGGAACATGACTTAGCCAAGTGCACTAACTATTTCATGTGATATTATTTGTTGGCATCTGCTACATATGCGTGGTAGTTTCCTGGATCATCATACAAGAATTATACTGGTATGTACAAAAAATGATCATCACACGGATACAAAAAGTACATGGATACAAAAAGAAGTTGCATAAGGCAGGACTCGAATCTGTTTTCAAGAAAAGTTAAATAGATATATAAATACACAATTATTGCTCAACTATAAGAATAGTATATATTTCAATACTTTAATTACTATTGGCTATAGTTCATTCTTTTAGATAATTGGAAGCGATCTGACTAAATTACTAGCTACCGCTGCAACTTGGATGAATTACGTTATCATTTATATAATGATTCCTTTAATACTTTAGTAGCTTTGGGCTACAGTTCGTTTTGTAATATTCAAAGACAGTAAAATGGGTTGTTTATACAAATTGGTTGTTTGATTTACTAAATTATAGGCATTGATGAACACATACCCCTAGCGGGAGAGCAGGTGATCTAAATTCTTTTCTTAGAAGGAGTATTCAAAGACAGTAAAATGGGTTGTTTATACAAATTGGTTGTTTGTTTTACTAAATTATAGGCATTGATGGACAAATACCCCGAACGGGAGAGGAGGGGATCTAAATCGAGATCGGATCAGGTTTTTAAAAGCGATAGTCTTTCTGTTTGTGTGAGCTTGATTTCTCCATACCTCCGACAAATCAAGCAGAGCCGTATTGATAAAAGGTAAATAGGAAAGTACCGGCATTTTTGTTTGATTAGCCAGATCCTGTACATTTTGAACGGAGTTATCTAGGTAAAAAATAATGAAAAGGGTAACAAAACAGAACACGAAGCTCACCATTCCGGATAATGCTACTACAAAACAAATTTCTATATAGGTTATACAGTTTGTAATAGAGCCAATTAAGAAATTATCAAGACTCAGTTACCGTACCGATTTCAAAGACGTCTTTCAAAAGATATCTAAAAATGATATGGACAACCACATAAAGCCAGGAGGGGGTATACCATGGTGCCCTCTGTCTCTCCATTCCAAATGTGCAATATTTCTATACATAGACAAAAGAAAATGATAGTGATCTATCAAAAACGAATTAAATGTTTCTCGAAATTTTTATTTATTCAAATCACGCCATCAACAAAACAAATTATGTTATTTAAGCCTCTCAGCAAATAAAGCAAAGGCCTACACAATAAACTTAAATTAGTTTATAGTCTAAAGTGTATTTTTAAATATTCGTAGGAGCCGTATTCTATTGTAGAGAATTGATTTCTATATACGTCACTCTCGGCTAGTTTTACTTGGTGGTGTCTTTGTTTTCAATTGGTCAAACTTTCACCATAAGCATGAAGTTAAGAAGCAAGTACAACAGCGAGCTGACATAGTGTTGGACCATAAACAAAGAAAACGAGAAAAAGTGTTATTGTAGTTTTTTGCCAAGCATGACAGAAGTGAGTCAGGTGTTGTACGATGAGGCTGGTGTTGCAGAAACTTGCATACTCTGTGCTTGGAGGGTACTGTGAATCGGGGTGGAAAAGGTAGCAATCTGAGGTGTAAACGTGGGTATTCGGTCCTGCGTTTATGTATGTACCCTATGTCCTATGTCAAACAGAAAAAAATATGAGAATAAAAAACAGAAAATAAGGGTAATATCAGTCTGTGGACAGAAAAGAAGCGAAAGAGGACAAAAGCAGATATTTCGGTAAGGACTTTCGCCAAGCCTTCTACAGTGCTAAAAAAAAAAAAAAAACACACTCTTTTTTTTATCTTTATTGCTAGCGGGGCACTGGAACGTGCCCGTCCCATCTCCCGTTTCCGCCCGTTCCCCGCCGAGGTGGAAACACACTCATAGACCCAATAAGGACAAATCGAATGAAGACCATTTCCGTTTACGATTCACCAATGTGCTGCTCCACCGGTGTCTGTGGCCCGTCTGTCGATCCGAAGCTGGCGGAATTTGCGGGTGATCTCGAGTGGCTCAAATCGCAGGGTGTAACCGTTCAACGGTTCAATCTTGCCCAGGAGCCCTTGGGCAGCGGCTCGAGCTTCACGTCCAGGAAGGTCGGCGGCGGCTTGGAGAGCTCGGCGGTGAAGCCCTTCGCCGCCAGGCCGATGCCCGTGACCTTGATGACCTTCTCGATGGGCGCCATGCCGCGCACGTACTCCCCGAAGTAGGCGCCGTGCGGGGCGATGCGGTAGAGGGTCTTCACCTCGCCGCGCAGGGAGAGCAGCGTGCAGTAGTTGCCGAGGTCCCGCTGGGTGTGAACAACAATGCGCGTTTTTGATTATCCTCACATCATTGGCATGGGGGAAATTGAGTGGAACGTTTTCCTCAAGCTTCTTCGTGATGAAGACCTTGACGAGCGAGAAGAAGATCGAGTTGAGCAGATGCTTAAGACTGCGGTCAGCATGAGTAAGTCCCGAAACAACCGGTATCGGATGGACCGCCAGCGCCGTCGTCCGAACCGTCCCCGCATCGGCTCTGAGCACACTCGTTAAATTGGTTCTTGTGAAATTCGCAGGGCTGCGGTGGACATGGCGATCTCCGTTTTCATTTGTTGCGCAGCAGCGCTTCTTGTTGAAGCTATGTTGCGTTGCACACCCTCATTTGTCGAGCGTGAATTTATAGACCTTTTGGCGGATGCGGTTTTCACTACCCAGGCTTGACGAATTGTGTCAGCGCAGGCCACATCTTGGGTCATGAGCGCCAGACAGACAGTTCTCGTGATTACTAGCCCCTCCTTCACTGTAATTGCTCCATAGGGGATTATTCATTCACTCAATGTTACAGGCCGAGAATTGAGAGAATAATACCAAGAAAAAATGAACAAAAGATAGGACTAAGTCATATGTCTTGTGCCCCCGTTTTCCTATATTTTTAGCAAACTTAGCTCATTCTCTAAGAAAAAATCTCTAAATATTCTCTAAGAAGGGCCGTCTTCACTAATGTGGGATAGCCAAGTGGAGTTTTTCTAGTAGTGTGTATATTTCAGGTGGGAGAGGGAGGGGTAAACATAAGAAAGTGAAAAGAACAGCATTACAAAGTTGAAACCCCTCCCCTCTGACTTATTGCTTGTATCCAGGGTTTTAATTCAATAGTAGGGGCCAGCTTTTAAGAACACATATTCTTGCAATTCATAAGAATCAAAAGATGAGTTTTAGACTTCTTTTTGGAGGGAAAGGGCCTTTGTGGTTTGCATCCCAGTCTTACCTTTGGAGACCATTGAGGGGCTTAATTTGCAGCCCGGTATGACGATTGTCGATGGCACGTTTGGTGGCGGTGGGCACGCCAAACAGATCGCTGAAATCGTTGGCCAAAAGGGGCAGGTGATTGCGATCGATCAAGATCCTGGGGCATTCGATCGGGCAAGTGACTGGCTGGAAGACTACCCGATCCAACCAGTGTGTGGAAACTTTCGCAAGTTGCCACGCGGGCGCGGACATACTCCGTGGCGACTTCGGCCAGCAGCGACACCATCACATCGCGATGATGCTCGACCTGAGCGCCGGCTTCGGCGGCGGCCGCCGCCTCCAAGTGATCCAGCCGCCCGAACAGGTCGAGCTCCCACACCGCGTCCAGTCCCGTCGACAAGGCGGCGAAGCGGCTGCCCGTGTTGGCCGGAATGATCGTGTTGCCGCTGGCGCTCTGGCGGCGCTGGTGAAAGGCTACGATTCACCGAGGGTGAGGAAGTGACGATCAATGTCACCAACACCCTCAGCGAAGACACCTCGATCCACTGGCACGGATTGATACTGCCGCCAAACCAGGACGGTGTGCCGGGTATCAGCTTTCCCGGCATCGCACCCGGCGAAACCTTCACCTATCGCTTCCCCATCGTTCAGGCCGGCACGTACTGGTACCACAGTCACAGCGGCCTTCAGGAACCGGACGGCGCTTAACGGTGGTAGGTGGGGAAGCTCTTCTTCTAGGCATACTGAGAAGTTCTTGTTTACCAAAGTCCTTCTCTAGGAGAATAGCACTAGGGTCCTTCCCAGTAGCGGTACTTGCACCTCGAGAGGGTTTCTTCTGGCTTGTTGCTACACTCTGCGAGCTTCTGCTCGCTTCCTCGCACATGACAAACCTCTCAGCGGCAGTAACATCCTCCGTACTTGGAAACCGAGAAGGTTTCCTCACTTCGATAAAGTCAACCTAGCAAAAGCAACCATAATAGCTGGGTAGACATAGACACAATGTCTTCTAATTCTTGTTGATAAGAACATTCATAGATTACGTCTACCTGATACCAAAGAAAGAAGAATTTAAACTAATAGTCCATATAGTTACCTCTCTGTTTGTCCGGCGATAAAGCCTTGGCTCGTTTTCCGCATTATCTAAGGCTGCACATGCATCTTCAGAAATAATGTGCACTAGAAAACCCGGCGGTCCCTTTATGGAAATTTTCTTCCCTCATGATAAATTCCTCCATGGATAGATCCTATAATGTGATCCCCTCCCCCAACCCCCTTTAACGTGAAAAACTTCCCTTGAAAACGTCTGTACACGTCCCGATAACCATTACTATATGTAAACTATGGTCAAAGTTTATAAATTGTAGCCCCTCCCCCGGAGACTGTGGGGGATTAAGTAGTCCCGAAAGACAGATAAAAAAAAAAGTTTTTATGTTTAGGGTTTGGTCGCTAGCGGGTTGTTTGGGGGGGGGTGGGGAAAAATTTTTTTTTTTTTTTTTTTGGGGGGGGGGGGGGGGGGGGGAGTCTTCAAATATTTTTTTACATTCATTTTGCTGCGTTTCTACGGATCGGGCAAACATTTCGAGGGGGTCGAGGTTGAAAATCGCTTGGGGCAGAAAAATGAAGACTGAGAAATGAGTTTTATTCTACACCAGATCCTTACCAGCCTGTTTATACCATGACAAGTAAGATTTCCAAGTGCACATTCAACAGGTTATGCATCTGCACAAGAGACGGAATAAACCATGCACGTTTATTGTTTTTCTTAGTAATTTTATACCTTTAACATATTATTAACAAATTGTTATGGTCTAGAGGAAAAAGTGTGAAATTTTTTAAAGTTTGGATAAGGTTTTATCTGATGATCATGTGTGTTTCCGCATTTCTAGTAGAAAAAATGATGGACACGGTGTCATCTTTTAGTGTCCCTTTGAAGGTTCAAAATGAAATTTGTAGAGAAAGCAAGTAGTATATTTAGAAAGAAAAAGAGACATCAAGTGATATTTTCATCTTCTATTGGGCTAGATAATGGAAAGACCTATCATTTATCTGGTATATAGTACATAAAATAGTGGGAAGCCTCTTACAGGCTATGCCAATAAATTACAATTTTTGTTCAAGGGGTGTTTTTAATTTTTTATGTATTCTCAATGGGAATAAAATTTCGTCTTTTTTTCAATAACCAATATTAATGGAAGGGGGAGGACGATAATGCTTTTATAGATGTATTAGGTGAGTCAGCGCGACAAAGGCAGAAATTTCGCTACAGCGTAGGGTACTTTCTCTAGAGAAGGACGAGTAAATATATAAAGAAGGTAATCTGAGACCGTTTAAGGCTCGTTTAGGATATGCGTACAGTCCATAGTGCACAAGGCGTTCAAAATTGGTTATTAAGGCCTATTTGACATAGTTCGCATACACGAGATTCGTACATTCCATGGTGCTCGAAGCATTCAAAATAGGCTTATCAGGCATACTGGACATAGTTTGCATACACTATATGCGTACATTCCATGGTGTACAAAGCGTTCAAGGTTGGCTAATAAGGTATATTTGACATAGTTTGCATACACTAGATGCGTGTAACGGGTCATGGAGCCTTGTAGGGGTAGAGAGTCATTGTTGTCCATTTATTTTGATGTTGATAAACTGAAAAAAAAGTAAAAGGAAGAAAACACAGTAACATTTTGCCATCGAATTCTGATATACTTGAAAGAAGTTTATTAGGAATATTTATATCTGAAAATACGTTTGTTTCTGGTATTTTTTGAAATGATGACTCCATTGGAGCGTTTTTCTGCTTGTCAAATTGTAAAAAATGATAGTCTCGATAAAAAGACCAAGATGGCCAAAGTCAAATGTGTTGAAGGCAGTTGACAATCTCCCTAAATGATATCCTCGATGAAAAGATTAAGGTGGCCAAAATCAAATGTGCTGAAGGCATTTGAAAATCGGCATTTGAAAATCTCCCTAAATGATAGTCTCGATAAAAAGACCAAGATGGCCAAAGTCAAATGTGTTGAAGGCATTTGAAAATCTCCCTAAATAATCTACAATACTTGTTCCATTAATGAAACGAGATGAGATATGTCCAGATGCAATCAAATTTGTTAACTTATTGGAAACATGGAAACTATATGGGCGATAATGATAAGGCACGAATTTACAATCTTCTATATTCATATTTTTAAAAATCTCTTGTTCCATTACAAAAAGCTCTTTGAATAATACTACTTTACGACGAATTGTTTTGTTCTGAGAATAAAGTAAGAAAAGAATCATATGCCTTATTTTTAAACACCACGTAACTGCATAAGGAGGTCTTTTTAATTATAACTGAAGGCCCGATTTTCATTTATTTTAAGATTTACCAGTTTTGATACTAGTTTAACTAATTTAATTTTAAGGTATAAGGTTGTATAGATTTTCACTTAATCAATTCAAACAATCAGAATTTATTTGCACTGATCTTGGTACTTTAAGTTATGCCTCAAAGTTTCTGCTTTCTCTAAGCCCTCTTCGAATTCATAAATTGTCTTACCGTTTATTGCTGCCACCATGAATAACACAACGAGCATGAATTTGAAAGCCATGACTATAGGATGCAATCAAAAAGTTAACAGATATTTTCAAATTTATCAAGATGCAAAATATTGAAATTTTCAAGTTCATGTTTTGTAAAACAGTAAAATGAGGAACTCAAAGGAAAGCAAAATCTTTGTGAACATTTGCAATCAAGCCATAACACTAATAATTGGGAGGACTGGGAATCTTGGAAAACGCTTAGAAGGAGGGATTGGGATGGAGCAGGGTGGGAGGGATGAGCTCAGGGGCTGGCGGTGCGTCTGACATAACCAGACTGGATTAACTCTCTTTGGGAGTTTTTTTTTGGGGGGGGGGGCTAATTTGGTAATTCAGAAAAATTAGAAAAAATGTTGGGGTGGGGAGAGGGTCGGGTGGGGAAAGGGGGGAGATCTCGGGGGTGGAACAACTCTTCACACATCTGAACCGGTTCATCGACGCCCGGGATGGTGACCACCTCGCCCGTCTTGGGTGCGCCTTTGAGATATTCCTGGCAGTCGGTGTAGCTTTCCTGTTCGAGTCGACACGTCACCGCATCCATGGTCCGCGAAATGACGCTCCATGGGGTCGTCAGGTCAGCGGTCACGTTGATGCGCTTCTCCGGTTTCTCAGGATTGCTGAACTTGACCTTCTTCTTCCGTTCATCAGTGCCCTGCGTCTCGCCGCGCGGGTAAAGCCGGTGCTGGTTCTCAAGGCCGGGCGTCATGTCCAGAGCCCAAAGGCGGCGCATACCCATACGGGCGCGCTTATCGGATCCGACGAAGTGGTCGATGCGGCGCTGGAGCGGGCGGGGGCAGTGCGGGTCGATACGTTCGGCCAGATATTTGCGGCCGCTGAGATCCTGTCGTCAAACACCCGCGCCCGCGGCGGCCATTTAAAGGAGAGATTCAAAGCCACTGTACTGCGATAACTACTATGATGTATTGTATTATTGAATATGTGATTAATAAAGAGTGATAGAAAAAATAGAATAATTTATTTTCCAGTTAAATAATGAATTTTTCAATTAACTAAACTCAGATGACACTGCGCCGGCTCATTTTATTTTAGTGTCTATCCACCCATTTGTTATTGATAATAGAAGAGTATCCAGGTTACTCATGAACCGGCGGCATTCTGTTCAAAGGAGCCGGCTTCTACGAAACGGACTATCGCAGTGCTTCCTATAAAAAGGCGGCCGACGCGGATAAGCCCAAGTCGGAGACCAAGTCCGAATCCAAATCGGAGTCGAAATCATCCGATTCGAAGCCGACGTCGACGTCAAGTGATTAGTTGCCTCACTGGGCCGTTCGGATTTCGCCCACCAGGTACAAGTCCGGATGATGCCCGTAATGTTCGCCGGCTTGTTGTCCTCCAATCCCTTTTGATTCTTACACTGGAACTGGAACTTTAACTTTCCATAGGAATAGGTCTAATCCGTAGTTTCGGCGACCGCCCCTTCAATATGAATTGGCTCTAAAAAAGTAAATAAATAATACATTGAGGCCTTTGCTATAGGTAACTTTAGAAAAGCTAACAGGTGAACACATATGAATGATTTAAATTCATTTTGAACCATGAACCGTGTCTGGGTGATATGTTTTGGCTGTGTAACTGTGTTGGCCTCAGGCGGCTTGGTGCTGCAGTGAGTTGTTGTTAGTAGTAGTAGTTGTGGTAGTATGATATAGAATAGGGTTTATGAGTAAGACGGAAGCCAAATTATCAATAGTAACTGTTTTCTTTACTTCTAGGACACAAAAAGTTCAGGAGGTTTCCTTAACAAGGTTTTCGAATGGAGAAAAAAATACAATGACTCTTTTCTGAAGTCTGAATATCAAAAGTGTTTTCAGAAAACCAAGAAAAAAATAGAGCAAAATCCAGAGGAGAAACAATTTGAATTCAGTGAAACTTATATCCTTGGCAAAATCAACACGTTTGCTAGAAGACTGGTGAAGGTGATTGAAATGTTCACAACTCTGAGTAAATTTAGCCGCCTCGGGCTATCAAAGATAGAGGGAATCGACATGTTGTATGCTAAATTGCAACTTATAACAACAACAATGGCCAGATGGCATGCCACAGCCACGGGTGCGAGACTACACAAAAGCAGTCATTGAAAAATCGCTGCCCGTGCTGGAAGCCAGTGAGGGCAGGGCCTTTATGTTATTCACGAGTCATCGTGCGTTGCAACTGGCGGCTGATAGCCTGAAAGATAAATTACCGTATCGATTATTGGTGCAGGGGGAACAATCACGCAATGAAATTATTGATACGTTCAGAAACGATGAACACTCAATGATACTCTTAGACATAGTCATCATTTTCTTAGCACAAGGCCAAGTTCCATCAATGACAAAAACTAGCAGTTTTCTTCCTTCTAAGATATTCAAGTCCTGTTTAGATGCTTTAGTTATATTGAGAGCATCCTCACCCGGATAAAGTACCATTGGAAAATACTCAGGATCATTAATAAGATCGTTTACTCTCTTATCTTCAGTAAAATCAATTCCCATAATGATTTCACTATTTGTATTTTGAATACGAATAAAACGTATGTTATATAAAGACTTCTACTTCTAGCCGTTCTGAAGCCTTGACCACATGGAAGGGTTTACTAAAAGAGAAACGGTTAATACAAAACAGAAAAACATTTATCACAGCTATCCTATTCTACCTTCTACTCATTTACAGAATACATGCCTAGCATTACTGCACCACCTTCATATCGCATTATCATTATAACTAGCATCTCTGATGGTGATAATCTGTCTCGGTTGGACGAGTTTCTGTTGAAATATTTGTCGTTGAAGAATTTGTGCTTGTTGTTGACGGCGTCGTCGTCGTTGCTGCTGCTGCCGCCGCCGCCGTCGTTGTCGTTGATGAAGATGCTGCTGCTGCTGCTGTAGTTGTTGTCGCTACTTGTACTGCTTCATGTGTGGTTGGATTAACAATAGTTAACGGTTTTTTCTGACGTTTTTCAGTTGGATTCGCGTAAGGATTAGATTTTTTATTTTTTATTTTATTGTATTAGTTTTTCTTCTGTTAAGTGAAACTATTGGTTTAATGTGTAGTCTTACCACAAGAGATGCACAAATGGGAGTATTGGTTTTAAGTATTGTATTAATTATATGCCTTGCAAGCAGTGGTTTTCTTGTTCAAGATAAAAAACCTTAGCTAACATGGTTTGAGAAAATCAACTTTTTTGTTTAAGCATATACAGCAACAATTTTGAAATTTTTGCCAATTACCAATTTAATTACTAATTTAGGCTATTTTTGCTCTCTCCCAAATCATGGCACTTCCAGGCACACCTAAGCGTAAGTGTGTGACTCAGAGAGTGGGTTGTATATAACTAAATAGATGATGAACGATGAATTATTTTTAACTTTGTTGCCAAAAAAAAAAAACATTTATGTATTTTCATTTAGAATTAGTTATTTATTTAATAATAAGAAACTTGTATTGGCATTTGGCGGTAATCAATTGATTGCCAAAGATATTACCGAAAGAAAAAGAGCGGAAGAGGGATTAAAAAATAACAAAATCCGCTTGGAAAAATTAGTTAAAAAACGGACAAAAGATTTAGAGAGTACAAATCTCCAATTAGAAAAACCGAAGGAAGAAGCGGATACGGCTAATAAAGCAAAAAGGGTATTTTTATCGAGCATGCGCCATGAAATTCGCACGCCTTTAAATGCGGTATCTGAGTAAAATATCGTGTTGTTTTGATTAAGGCCTGACCAATACAAATTTTCGGGGTCTGATACCGGTATATCAATATCGTACCGACGCGATACCTATATAATTTGCCTATAAATTCCCCTCTGGAAACAATTATTGTCTGATCAACAGCTTCTGAGCACACTAACGAAATAGTGGATATTTGTACAGGTGACAAAAAAGAAAAGAAAAATTAAATCAAGGAAAGACAAATTCATAGCACAAGGTCAATGAAAAGAAAAATGTATTAAAATAATTTGGTTACCTCTAGGTCGGGATTTTCTTTTATTTTTAGAGGGGCTTAGTTATGAAATTCGTTAGATGAGGATCTTATTACTAGTTGAGATGTAGGTAAATATAAGTGGTTGTTTAAGAATGGATAGTTTTTAGTGATTTTAATGATTAGTATAGCAAGATAAATATTGATGGAGCAAACTCGTATTAAATTATATTTTTAGTTTCTCTTTTATGTCAAAATTTAATTATTTAGAAATTAACACCAGAATTAAACTTAGTTGTTTACGAATTGTTTATGGGGCAAACTTATATTAGGAATTAAAATGCTATATCTATTTCTGTTACCGCCCATGTTGTTGAATAATGGATTTTTGGATTTTTTTTTAAAATTTATTTGTTTATTTATTTTACATTAATGACTTTTAGGAATCCTTTTATAACGTCCAAAGTACTTGAATGCTACATGACCAGTGGTGAGTACGATTACATGTTGAAAGTGGTCGCTGCCGACATGGCTGGCTATGAAAAATTTCTCAGCGAAGTGCTGATGCAAATTCCCGCAGTCAGGAATGTCAGTACCAGTTTCGCCCTGCGCCACAAGAAATTGACGACCACGCTTCCCCTGCAGCAGTTGCAAAAGAAAAACTGAAAAACAGCGTCTCCTAAACTATATACCCAGGGTTTGGCTGTTGAAAGTGGATTTCGTTTTGTTTACGGAAGTCGGGGTACGACTCTGTGCATGCACTTTGCATGACATCCGCCTCTCACACAAATAGTATACTGATTCTGTTATTTCTGTTTCGATATTTGTTCCACGATAATTTCGCTGTACTTCCACTTACCGAGCAAAGAATTTAACTAAGTTTATAATAAACAATTTAATTCCTTCGGCCACCTCTTGAAGTTTACATCTTCACGTTCTTTATTCAACCGAACGAAAATTTTGGCACCATCCATAAATTCACGAAACAAGTTGGGAAAGCCGCTAAATTTACCAACCTATACTGAGATTTAATCAGGTGTCATATCCGTATTTTCATGTTGTTTAACAGAATGGGAAAACTGCGACACTAACCATAAAATCACTCTTTACGAGTTGATAAAACCACTGCGTTTACAGACCGAGATAGATATATCGATCTATGTCAGTTTGGTCTTTGTAGCTATTTATGTAGGAGTGAATTCAGTTCCTTTTGTCCTGTTCATCCTTCATAGAATCACACCTTTTATAAGATTTATATTCTCCTGGGTGGCAATGAATGATTTTCAAATTTATCTTTCCGACTTCTTTGTTAAGCAAAGGCAAAATAACGTGTTCCATCATTATATCGAAATTCCGATTTGCCAGAGATTTTCAAAATACTTCCTTAGTTTAAGTTATCATCTGCCTTAAATTTTACCATTTTTTTCCTTTCCATCCATTTTCCTAGGGTTTCAGTAATCTTTCATGTTTAAAAAATTATATTTGCAGTTTCTTTGCCGTTTTTCCAGATTTAATCAAGTAATTTTAAGATGAATACTTTATTTGAAAAAAACAACAACAAAAAACAATTAAACCTTCTAAAGATTTTGTCATAACACACTGTAGGGCACAATGTAGATCAATAGTAACCAAAATAACGATAAAAGAAATTTATTTTAAAAGACATTATTGAAAAAAAATTGTTCCTTTTAAATGAAGTTTTCAAAAACCCTGATAACAACTTTCAATATGGCTGATCATCATTGACTCTACTCTCTTTCATTATATATTTATTTTAGTTCTTTTCTCGAATGTCTATTTATTGTCTATTTTTATTTAGTTATTTAAGATTCTTCGCAAGAGTTAAACTTTGGAAAACGTCAGTCGTCCCGGAGGTTCGAGCGAGCCGCCGGTCAGGATGGAGATCTCCTGCACCGGTTTTTTCAGCGCAGCCGGCGGCGGCATCGGGTGGATCGATTTGTTCGATTGCTTAACCGCGAACGGACCGTTGTAAACGGAAAACGCCAGTGGACGATACCGTTTCAGTTCGCGGTCAAAATACGAAACCCGTTTGCGGTGAATCTTGTCGAGGCTCAGTTCGAATGGTGTCAGACCGAAGTGCACTCTAACGAGACGTCTATGGCCCGGCAAGCAAAAGGGCCCGCATCCACGTTTCAACCGGCTTACAGTGACACGTGGAGACGCCTCATAGCCGGAACACCTGCGCTCACCGACCATCCCTTTCACGGGCGGCGACGTCCACGACTGGACTGAGAGCCTCTCCGCTCCCAGCCGAGTGAGTACCAGAGCTTTGCAACACCTGCATGATTTCGTGAAGATGGGGTCCACGCTTTTCGAGCATCTGTCCTGCGTAGCCATGTGGATGGCAAACTTCGCTCGTCGCATAACGGACTCTTATTGCCGAAGAACGACTGCCATCTCTTGAATGACGGAATGCCGCCAACGCGACCCGCGCGTGATTTCTTTGTGGCCGGAGACGGACGCGCCAACGAACACGTTGTATTGACCGTTATGCATACTTTGTGGATGCGTGAGCACAACCGAACGTGCGATGAACTGATTGGCCTCTAACAATTATTCGAATTTTTTCGGAAGTCCAGGTTCCATTTGGCATCTAGCGGCCAGGCTCTCAAATGAGGAGGGGGCACCCACAGTCAAAGACACATTATAAAATTACTATAGTTGAAGCAAATTCATGCCCAAAAGTAGCGAAATCTGCAGTATCTTAACCCAAAAACCCACTACATGGGTTTTTAGTCACTTGTCCCGCGAAACTGAAAAATTTAGTAGCCCAATTGGCGGTGTAGTAACTCCCACCAGGGCATATTGGCAAAGGATTCAGCCTTGGAATTTGTGACTCGCCATGAGTCACCCTCCGGGGTTTCGGGACGGACGTAATCGGGCCCCATCTTACAACCAGTGAACAACACCAAAACCCCAAGAAGAACGGAGACCCAGCCAAACAGCCTATGGGAACCGTGAGGCTTGAGATACCCTCGAGCCCCAGTATTCAGATTGTAGAAGGGAAGATTGGTTCCGAAACTTCATCACGGGGTCTGCACTGACCCTTGTGATTGATCTGTTTTTCACCATCGTGTTCTTTGCGGTGATGTGGCATTTCAGCCCCATTCTGACCATGATCGTTCTGGGCTCCATTCCGTTTTTTGTCATTCTGGCCTTTGTCGTCACACCCATCCTGCGTCGACGACTGGATGAAAAGTTCCAGCGTGGGGCGGAGAACCAGGCCTTTCTGGTCGAGAGTGTTACCGGGAACAATTTTCACTTCATTGAAGCTTGCAACTCCTACTTCCATTGCCAATTTTTGAATAAGATGTGGATCTTCGGCATCTACAATCCATAAAAAGGTGTGTTCTAATGCAGAGTGAAATCTGCCAATAATCTTATTGATTTTGTAGTTTGAGCAGATTGTTTTCATGTCTCTTTTGCCAATTCTTATCATCATCTCCCGGTTCTTAGAGTTGTTAATAGGGCAAGCATCAATTTCAGGGGCGTTCTCCCTTTTTTAAAAAATTAGGCAAATCTTCTCAGGCTCGTAACTTTTGATGGGTAACATAAAACTTAGAAAATTCTACATTTTGAATAAGCATCATAATTCGAGTCTTTTGATGTTCTTTCCAATTTCTTTCCGATTTCTGATTTTCGATTCTTTCCGATTACTTGGTAAAATAAAAATAGGTAACTGATAAGGTCTTTACTGATTGCCTTGTCCACTTCTCAGATCACTCCCAAAAAGTTCATTTACATTATTAGCTTCTACAAAATGAGACATCTCAAAGAAAATTACAAGAAATTTTAAATTTTATATAAATGATATACTTACTAAGGATATGGGAAAACAAAGGTCAAGGGTTCGAAATATGTGTAAATTATTTTATTTATATCTCCTCTTCTATTATCAACTAAATTCAGCAATTTAGGAAAGTATTGGGTAAAAAGGACAGATTATTCAGAGGAAGACATCCAAAAAAACAATGGCTAAGATCAAACTAAAGAAAAGCTTTGGCAATGACAACGTCTCTGGATACTTTCTAAAGTTTGCATTTCCAGTAATTTTTAGTAGTTTAGTGCCAATATTTAACCTTTCTATTGAAACCAGCACCTTTTCCGATACTTGGAAAATTACTAGAGTTACTCCGACTTACAAAGAAGTGGAAAAGTCAGAAAAATCGAACTATAGACCAATTTCAGCGTGGTCGTGGGAAGCAGCGCATTGCGCAGCGCGTGCTTCCAGAGAATGCGGCTGCCGCGGATGCCGTTCGCCTTGGCCAGGAGGATGTAGTCCTCCCCGAGGGTCTCGATGAGCGTCGACCGCATGGTGAGCACGTAGGAGCCGACTTGGATGAGCATGAGTGACACAGCGGGGAGGACGAGGTGCTGCGCGACGCTGAGGTACCAATCGAACCCGTAGGTGTTGTTGGTGAATGTACGGCTGTATTGGGATCGTTAAAAGGAAGAAAACGTTGCTTTGATCTAAAGAATTTTGTCCCCATGTTACGAAATTTTGTATGGCAAAGTCGTGAAATAGCAACCACACCGATTGTGACACCACCAAGATTAAAAACTTGTCTGTTGAGAATGATCCCAAACCTTACCATGGGTACACCTTTGTCTTCTTTTTTAACCCCTATCCCCATATTACGGTCCTGGTACACCCTAATACTGAAGATAACATGCAATATTAGAAGGACTAACTCATGAGTGGACGATAAAACTCTTCAATTCACTTCAACTCAATTATTATATATAGTCGTAAGATAAGTAGAACCACTTTTTGGTGTGGATGCAAGGGGGAGTCACACACAAGCCCTTCCTAACGCCATGTGCAAGCACCTGTAGGGGTTCATTTTAGGGCTTCTACGTATGAATACATAAGTAAAAAAGTACTATTGATTATGCTAAACAAAACGGTTATTTCAAAATTTCGATTGTACAATCTTGGAAAAAAGAAGGGTGATTGCCCTGCATTCTTTTTGTCACTTAAAGAAACAATTGAAGTTTCAATTCCCGTTCGAATACAAACACCTTTTGTAAATAGACTAATGAGATTTGGGAATTTATGCTTAGCTATGTTACTTTTGTAATGTCACATGCGTTATAGATATAAAAAAGATAAGTTCACTCTAGAAAATTAACAAAAGATCTAGAATTGCCACGTGTCAAAAGGCCTATTTTTGTTTAGAAACCTTATTTGAAGCACAAGAATAACTATGACACATACAAACAATTTGGTGCTAAATTTTAATCCCTTTAATTTTTCTTTCCCAGTTAGCTCAGTTGATTATGTCGTACATTCTTTAACCCAATATGTCAATTATGTCGCTTGTGATAACAACTGAGCAATATGTCATACATTCGTAAAGGCGGTCGCATGGACCTCAAGGAAAAGGAAGAGAAGGAAATCGAGATTCTTTCCACCTACCTCCCGGAGCAGGTGGATGAAGACAGCATCCGCGCCCGCATCAAGGAAGTGGTCGCCGAAACCGGTGCCCAGGGTCCCAAGGAAATGGGAAAGGTCATGAAAACCGTCGCGCCCGAGTTCAAGGGCAAGGCCGACGGCAACCGCGTCCGCGAACTGGTGCAGGAAATCCTGCTTGGCGTAGTCCCAAACCTGTTTCCAAAAATCTCGAAAAATCGAAACAAACTTTCGAAGCCAAAGATCATTAAAATAGTCAAGCAAATCTTTGGAAATCCCCCAAATCCTTGGTGAAAAGAGAAAGCCCGAAAATCTTTGCAGTGAATTTTGTTTAGAAACCCAGCAATGTTCAGATGCCTATAAAAGTGTTATCCACAAGTTTCTATATACGTTAAACAAGCCTTAATACGACCTCGCGCGAACGCCGCACCCGGAAGCACTGGGTTCGGCGCTGACCAACAAATACATCACGACCGATTTTTCCGAGGCACTGCTCGAGTTCGTCACACCAGCGTTCTCGACCACGTGGGAGGCGTTGCACTGCATTTGCGACATCCACCAGTTTACCTATGCGAATCTCGGTGACGAGATGTTGTGGGCGTCCAGCATGCCGTGCGCCATACCTGAGGACAAAGACATCCCGCTTAGAAGGAAACAAAATCGAATTATACGAAGTAGACAAGAGGAAACATTTGACAGAAATATCAATTTTGTGCTGATAAACTTGTTGGTCATTTGTAATCTATGCAGAGCATGTGTAATAATGAAACAAACTTCAGTGTAGGTAAATTGGAGTTGTAACTCCTTTGCTGTTATAAATTTTACGCGTGATCTTTAGAAATTGGTAATCAAGGCAACCCTTAGTGGATCAAAACCAAGTAGTCATGGGTGTCCCAGGCAATTATTTTGTATTACTTGGTGGCCTTTGACTGATAACAGGATGCTAGGGCTCAATTGTTGTAAGGTTGTACTGTATTGTCCCATAGCTATGTCTTTTTACATTTATCTGCATTTGTTTACATGTAAGATTTACTCGTATGTGCTGCACATGAGATACAGATATTTCATTAATGGCAGAACCAGTGCCTCTATTCGGGGTCTCGTCAAAATGGGAACGTAGGTAGAGATACATTTACGACACAGTTTGACTGATCATATTATTATCTACCTATATTTAGGAACTAGCTTTTGTGAAATGGCAAAATAATGCGATACTTTTTAGTGGTTCTTGAATGTATGAAAACCCTTCTGTGAATTTAATGTGTTTACCATGCTTTAACGGAAATATATTAATGCGATCAGGAATTAACGTGGCACAGGAAATTGACGCGAAGAATTTAATTTACAAGGAGTAAGTCTGCTGAATAGCTTTGGTAGTAGTGACGCTGACTTACTATTTTTGGACACGATTTCTGAAGCCAGTTTTCTAATTGACAGCGGCAGCTCGATTAACATTATCGACCAAAGATATTTCCCCCACATGGACGTTAATCAGTATTCCTCTCATGAGGTAAACACATTTACTGGAGGCTTTACGGTTAGAGGTCCAGTAAAAATTCGACGTTGTTTTTTGGTTGTGAAAACAAAGGCATTCTTCATGAAGAATATTTTGTAGTTCTCGCATTATTCCATCGTTGTTAAAGAAGTTAGATGATGTTGAGCATCTTCCACATTTAGATTGATTTTTGTCTTACTCTTCTTTCCCCTTATTCTAAAAAAAAAACTCTTATTTCCCCTTCTTCTAACAAAAATTGGTGCGTATTTTTCAATTTACTGCGTTGTGTAAATTTTGGTAAGTATTAGCAAATATCTTGACCTGCTGTCGCGCGAGCGGCTGACGCAGGTGCAGGAGATCTTCCGCCAGGCCTTTCCCGACCTCGCGGACTACACCGAGAAGCTGCCCGCCCTGCTGCGCGATCCGTTGGCCCACGGCTACCGCTCGATCCTGCTGACCGCGGAGGGCGCCGCGGGGCGCGTCGACGGCTTCGCCCTGCTGCTCCACTTCGCGCAGGTCGAGTGCTGCTTCCTCGACTTCATCGCCGTGCGCCCTCATGGAAGATATCGGCAAGGAACATTACCTGTGGCTCTGCTCTGTTCCGCAGATTTCTATCCTGTCTCTGGACTTTACGCGCGGGGACGCGCTTAGCCTAATTGAAAACCATGGCTTCCCCGCGGACAAAACACTTGGAGCAGGGGTTGTGGACAGTCGTAGCGTATGGTGCATCGACCCCTCCGTGGTGCAACCACTTGTCGGTCGCTTATCCAAACTTGCGGACAAGATTCCATATTCATCAAATAGACAATTTGCAAAACCAAACCGGATGCGGGACACCCTATAAGTACATATAGACAGGGAATTTTTCTAATTCATCACAACGTTCTTCATTTTTGAATAAGAATGAGTTCCAATTTTCAGAAAAGTTATCTCTCAAGGGCCTTGGATTTTCAAATGATTTTATCAAATAATTTTTTTGATTTCGAAATTGAAATTACTTTGACTTTGTGGATAATGCTCCTTATGATAAATTTAGACTTTTAGACTTCAAAATTCACTGTCCCAAGAAACATTGTATTCATTGCAAATTGCAAATTTCTTATGAACAAACAGAATCAAATCAAACTAATATAGAATTCACACCGGCAATCGTTTTTCAAATAAACGCAGATCGATGATATAAAGACGAAAACGAATAGTTATGAAACTTTAACATCTGTAATCTGAATCTTTAATCTGAATATGTAATCTGATGTGGAATCTAAAAGTATGTTTGAAGACCAAACTGTCTTGGGGCCCCTTTGAATTTATCTTAAATAGGATAAACTCCCCAGCTAACACATCTTCCCCTTCCACCATATGCAGGTATTCTAACTTGATTAGGGCTAATAGTTATACTAACTGTTGACTAGGATTAGCATATATGTTCAATCAAGGTTATAGGCTTTTCCATTTGTTATGAAAGCCTATAGCCTTAATAGATAATATTTCACCTACTGGAAGCGCACCCTGCCGCCGCCGACGATGCAGCTGTTCGACGCGCCGAACCGGGAGGTGTGCACTGCCTACCGCTCGCGCACGACCACGCCGCTGCAGGCCCTGGCGCTGCTTCACGACCCGCAGTTCGTCGAGGCCGCGCGCGCCCTCGCTCAGCGGACCTTGCGTGAGGGTGGCGACACGGACGACGGGCGTCTCACCTTCGCCTTCGAGCTGTGCACCCAACGATCGTTAACAACCCCATTTTACATTTGGAGACATTCTGGGGGAACTGTCAGGGAAAATCTTCAGGGCAGTTGGAGTAATGTGGGAAATTTTTATGCGGGGAGATTTCCCATTGGAGAAATTCCAAATTATCACCAAGAGAAGTTCTCCGTGTAAAAATTTCCGCGGGAGAAACTTTCGGGATCAGCGGGAGGGGCATTCTTAGGAAATATTTTCCACGCAGGGGGGATTCCATCGCTTATTTTATTAAAGGGCTTCAAGGGTTTATTTAGGTTTAATAGCTTTACACAATAAACAGCGATTCACATAAAGAGGCTCTACGATGGAAGGATGGAGGCTGCTATCCTAAAAAACCTGGCTCTTTAAGCTTAAGTTCAAATTTTAATCGTAAAGCTTTGATTTCAGGGAATTTCGTAATTTTAGTTTAACTTCTGCTCCTTTTTATAATTATCTTCTGGGTTATAATATTTAAAATAATCGGTGCTATGTACGAGAGCAATATTGCTGCGGTTAGGATAGGAGGTGAGGTTAGTAGGTGATTCGGTATGGAATCAGGAGTTATGCAGGGTCGTGTCCTATCCTCGTTTATATGGATTATTTTGGTGTATTGTGTCCTGACGACCAAAGTAAAGGCAATGGGAGAGCACAGGGTTTAATGGGAGGGTAAATCTCTTCTCAATTAGAATTAAGCAGATGATTTGAGCTGTAAACTCAAATTTAATTAATTTTTAACCTAACCTTAACAAACCTTATTATAAATAATTTTAGTACTATGACAATGTAGCATTATTTTTTCAAAAACAATGGAAAAGGCAGCATTGAGAAAACATATTATTTTGTGGAAAACAAGCAATAGCCTAACTCATACTTCAATTGAAAATTTGTCATTTTTAAGAGATCAAAAAGTGCTTATTGTGTTTACAGTAGAAGTGGTTATTACTCGGGGTTGAGGCTGGAGTTCCTTAATTTTTCAACAAAATGAGGCTGAACTTCCCTATGCTGTTCCTTTTCGTGAGATATGTTTAAATACTAATTTTTACAGCAAATTCATATAAACTTGCTTCATTTTCTAACTTTAAATATAAATGGAGTCTTTTTTGGAAGAACGATGGGAAATACATTGTTATTCTGCTATCACAAATCGTCTTGTTCTTGAAAAAAATTATTCTTTGAGTGGAGCAAGTGCGTCATCCTGGGGGTTGCTGAGCTTTAGGGTATTCTCATATTCTCAAGATATAGGATGTTGTAAAACATGGGAGATTTGCACGTCCACCAACGCAAAGCATGATAATTAGATCCTTGACTAAAGCTTCAGTGCAGAGGCTACAGCCTCTCTGTCGAAGCGAAGCGACCAATTTGTCGGAGCTCACTTTGAAACAATTTTCACTTTGAGTTAAAGAATCAAAGGCCAGTTATCCGAGAAGCGTTGGCCAGCCGCCGTGACTGGGCGGGTCAGGGCGGCCATCGTGGCAGCAATCATGTCGCCGGCGGACTCGCTGCTATTACAGACCGGATCTATAGCGTCCCGGGATTTGTATGAACGATTCATCAATCCGCACGCGACCGAAAAACAGATGGTCATGGTATCGCGCGGGCTGGTACTTGCGATTGCAGTGATTGGCTACCTCGTGGCGCTGATCAGGACTATGACGAAGACCTAAGAATCCATTACTATATATGATGAAAGGATAGAAAAGGAGATGCACATTGGTAGACTGGTAGACTGGAGCTGAGGTGGAAAAGAAAGAATTTATCATCAAAGACATCCTTTAACTCGCTTTTCGTAAGAACTTCCAAAATAACGGATTATGACACAAATGTTCTCCATGACGAAAGGATCTAGTGAAAAAAATATTGAACTAAATAGTTCAATGAAGGGGCGACGCCGCTGCTGCTGCTTCAAACATGCCTCAACAGCTAACTTGCCGTTGACAACCACATCAACCTGGTAGCCGAACCGCTGTACCATGGCCTGCAGCACCTGTGTGTGGGAACAATGCGGCCCAATCAGTGACGCGACTCTGCCGACACACAGACGCACAGACGCTACTCACCATGCTGTTGAGCTCATTGTCCTCGGCAATCAGGACCCTTCGACTGAGCGCCGTTATTGTTCACAGCACCTCAACCTGGCTTGTTTAACAGTGGGTAATGAGTGATGGATGACAATTCGCCATTCATTTTTGTTTTACTGTTTTTCTTTTTTTTATTTCTTCTCCTCTTTCTCCCTAGATTCACAGCTATAGAGCCTAGAGGGGATAGATGGTGATTTTTTCCTTTCGTTTATACTTTATATTAAATAAACCAATTCTATGCTCTTAACTAAATCGGTCAAATGAGACCGCTTGAAATATCCTCCTGACAATTCCTCCCGAATATCGCCACCTCTAAAATTGAGTCACCAAAGAGAACGTAAAACAGGTAGAAGAAAATCGTGCAGAAATTTTGACATTCTATGATTTCTCCCAGAAAGTTTACCCCCCCCACCTCTCCCGGAGAAACTTTCTTTTCCATGAAAATGCCTCCCCGCGTACAAAAAATGAATTTCCAAAAAAAATCCCTTTACATGCTGCAAAAGATATATCTAATCTGTATGGTGTACTTTGCTATAGTCCAAGTTTCTTCGTTATTCATCGCGGTATTTCGATAATTCTTTCTTTCGATCAAAGTATATCTATATATATATATCATCATCGACGAACGCGATAAAGAAAGAGAATCGAGGCCTCTATTCGATGAAATCGATAAAAATCTAGTGAAAATGGCAGAGAGAGAGAGCGAACGAGAGTGATATCATCATTTTCGATCGACTATTAGAGGCTCTATTAAGCGATTATTTATCAATTAACGTCTCAGAGTGATTCTCTGAACCTTAGTAATACTTTATTAGAGACTCTATTAGGTGGTTATTTATAAATTAACGCCTCAGAGTGATTCTCTGAAACTCAGTAACACTATTAGAGGCTCTATTAAGCGATTATTTATCAATTAACGTCTCAGAGTGATTCTTTGAAACTTAGTAATACTTTATTAGAGACTATTAAAAGTGACAGTAGTAGTGATGATGATGAAGACGATAAACTCAGTGAGTCTCCGTCTAATTTTCGAGTAAGACGGAGACGACGACGACGACGAAGGAAGTATGGGAACCTTCGAAAGGGAGACAGAACGAACTCCAGTGACGACGACGATAGTACTGACAGCAGCAGCAGTTCGTCGTCGTCGTCATCATCCTCGTCATCATCATCTCATCATCCACTTTCGGAATATGAACGTATGTTGCCCCCGGCCGAGGGACCGCGTCAACACACGCCCGCCCAGTGAAGCGGTCTCGACGGCGTCGATCAAAAGACGTTCGGCCGGGAAGGCTGGCGTTGATCGGGAGCCCGTCACACATGCACCCCCAGCACCGCTAGCTCAACTGCTCTGGTCGTCACCACGCGGTTTGCGTTACAAGATCCCGCGCGGCCTGAGCTCCCACGCATGGCTGTGCGCCTGCCCCACCGTTTCACATCAACCGCAGAGCGGCAAAAACCCGGTCCCGCCCATATGCAGGAGATCTGCCGGGCCGTCGTCTCGGGGGATGCCAAGGCCGCGCAGGCAGCCATTGAACAGCATCTGAGTGACGCCAAACACACCGCCGAGCGGCTGCTGAAAGAGGGGTAACCGATTTCCTGCGAGGAAAACGGCCATGAAAAATCGATTTTTCATGGCTGAAATCCGCGCCGGATTTCAGCCTGCGGGCCTCAGGTCAAATAGTTGAACAAACGAAGGAGGGTAAATTACCCCACGGATCACAGGTATCTGTCGTCAAGCCACTGCATGAATATAATAGACAACAAGTATAAATCTCATACATATGTTAAAATGCACGAAAATCTTTGATGTTAAGTTGTGATGTTTACTAAGATTTGTTTTTCTATCGGTAGATGACGTCTATGCCATTTTACAGTATTAAATAGGAAGTCGGTTGGCCAGGTACGTGGGGAAATATCCCATCAAGCAATGTATAGCTGTGCTCTGGTCACTTTGACTCTTAAAAAGGGCATTAGAGCTTCTGATTACCAATCCAATGAGTCCCCTCCAAAGCATATACGATCAACCTTTCTACACGAACTTTATATACCCCCAGGGCATAACCTACAACCCTTGCCCTGAGAGCTGTAAGTGGGAGGGGGTCTTCCTTACAGACACAATTTCCGGACCCTTTAACTATGAGTTGACTATACAAGTATTAGAATCTTACTTAAGCCGATGATACGATGAAAAACCTCCAGTGATACGAAGAAGATTGTCAACCGTAGTAGGATCTCGAAGGATTCGGGGTTTCGAACCTCCTCTCTTCCATATGCAAGGCTAGACGTATGTTATCTTTTACCGATTAAACTTCTACTGACCTTTATTGCTTCCTATCATTTGTTGTTGTTTTTTTCTAGCTAATACCAATTCTAAGTCTTTTTCTTATTTTTAGTTAAATAATAGAAAGCAAAAGTTGATTGTTTCCTAAATTACTGCTGAAAAAAGACTCATCTATTCGTTCAAAATACGCTTTTGAATTCCTTCTTTATACATGAAATTCTCTTCCAAAAGCATAAAAATATATTATCTGTGAAAGAAATTACACTACATATTGCAAAAATTATGTTATTGAAAAAAAAAAAAAAACAACGCGACCCTACCGTGGACGCGGCCGGCAGCGACCCGGCGAGCGTGGCGCTGATCCGCGAGGAATGCGCCGCCGCCGCGCGGCTGCCGGACGCCTTCGCGGGCCGGGTACCGCCCATCGTCCTCGCCGGGGTCGACACCCAGCCGGGCAATTTCCTGATCGACGGTGCGGGCCATGCCTGGTTCGTCGACCTGGAGCGCGTCGCCTACGACGCCGGTGCCATCGACATCTGTCACGTGACCTTGCCGACCATGCATCTGATGCAGGTCTCGCAGTGCAGGTGGACCTGAATCCATTGCAAGTGCAAGATCACTTCTGTGTACACACACTCTCGTGCTCTCCAGCTCAGCACCTCTGATACAACGTTGAGGTCTCAGCCACCAGCACGCATCCAAAGAGTGCAGTGCCAGGGTCGAGCTTGTCCTCGAACCGCCGTGACGGATGTCCAGGTGCTCACTGTCGACGGCGTGCATTTCGGTGTGGCGGATAGTCGTGTGACCATCTTGAAACAATATATCTTGAAATAATTGTATTAATTAATATATAATAATACAGAACCTTTATATAAGTTATTAAATAAAAACAACATAATTATTTACATTTTGAATCACTAAGCTTTTCATAGTAATAATCCAACAGGATATATCACATAATTGAATTTGGGTAACGAGTACATCGAGTTAAGGAAGAAGAGTGTCGAGGAATAATTAGTTGAATTAATGTAGTTGGTTTTTGAATATAAAATAATGTTAGCTTCTAAATCATACAAGCCAATCCATAGAGTCTAAGATATAGATCCAGGCACATACTTTATTTTCCAAAGCCCCCATTATATTTTTGGCAAATCTAAATTTTTGGCAAATCCTGCTAGATCAAGCAAATTAGATAACTGTACTCCCAATTTTTTTTTAAATGCATTATACTAGATTCCAGTCCTCTTTTTTAATTTGTCTATAAAGGTCGTATCCATACCGGAGGGAGGGGCGTCCCAGTTTTGAGGCAATTTGGGCCACCCTTCCCCGAAAATTCTGTCCTACTCATAAAAAGTAACAAATGCAGATACACAATGTTGGATGCCCCCCTGAGCGAAAATCCGGGATACAACCTTGCTACTTTTTTTTAGGTGTAAAATGCTACTTTTTTATGGCACTTGGTATTTACCAAGTCACACAGCAATTGTAAATTCCCGCGCCTGCGCTCGATCTCTCGCTCTACCTGGAGCCGCTCGGATGAGCGCCCCGGCCCCCGAGCACGAACCCCGGGCCAACTCCGCGGACCCGGTCCAGAGCATGGAGCTGGACCTACCCGCGGCCCACGCAGCGGCTCGGCTCGCCCGGCACCTGATCCGGCCCTTCGCAAAGTCGGTGGGCATCGCGGGGACGTCGCTCGACGAGCTCGTACTCGTGGCCTCCGAGCTGATCTCCTCCCTCAGCAAAAATTTAGTTTGTGCATACATTATTGTCAAAACTCGCCGAGAAGCCGGCATAATTTAAGTAGCCAGAGTATCTGGTCAGATCTCTTTGGTGTATCTTTGTCTTTATGGTAATACACGGATCATTTTTCAGTTTTCACTGTAAATTTTACTAGATTTGGGAGAAATAGACTCCAACTCCCCCCCCCAAAGATTTTGATGAGATTACGCCACTGTTCCCCTGGCTTTGTCGAACTGGAAACGTAGAATGCCACCGCGATGCGATTCCGCAGCGGCTTGTATCTCTTTAAGCGTGCTGGTTTTGACAAAGGGCATGTCCAATAAGCCGATAATTGCCCATGTCCATGCAAGGCCCGTTACACCTGCCGCGAGTGAGTGTCCCATGCCAAGATGAGCGTCTGCAGCGATGATTGGTTTGGCGCAGCGTTGCTAAATCTGCTCAGCAAGCTCATTGTCGGGGGTGGGGTAAATTTGTCATATTTGCCGTTTTTCAACGAAAATATACCCCAAAAAGGTATTTTTCAGGGTCTGAAGGACATAACTTCACCCCCCCCCCCCTGCGCCACCCTCAAATTGACGCTATTGCTATGTAACACATAGCAGTCTTGTAACCACGGGGTTGTAAGGGAAGTTAAAATTAAAAAAGTCTAATCTAGGAAGTCATCGTTCCAAATTTCTTTTAATGAAAATGTTTAGCGACAAGTTGATCTGCCTCACCTTAGGTCACCCTACCAATCATGTTCTGAGTCATGTAGTTACTAAGAGGAAGAATTCCTATAGCCTCATGTAATCTTTCCCACACAGATTGCGTATATTCCAAAAGCGCGTAGTGTTAAGCCCTCGTCATCTGTGATAGCCTTTATTTTGTCATCGGGGGAACATTTATAGGTAAGTACCAGTCCTGGATTTTGTTGTCATGCCAACAAGTATGTTTTACTTTTCTCGTAAATCGTTCACAAATGTTTCATAGTAAACAATAGATACAACTCGACTCTAGCCGGAAAACTTTGCAAATTTTGTATTTTACGGAGCTGTGACTGTTCTGTAATTTTTACATCAACCAATCGAGAAACATGGGTTTTATCACGTGGTCATGAATTCTGCTGGCTTTTTGAAATTTAAACTAAGGAATGGTGAATGAAGTGCAAAATTTGCCTAGACAAAAGCGGATCCAGGGCCTAAGAAAGGTTTTTTTTTTTCTTACTAATTTATCGTCGAATTATTACCCATGGGGACAAGACCTCGTTGGCGAACGTTTTATCTCATAAACGAAATCAATAAAATATTTGGTGTCGTTATTGTAATTAATCGTTTGTAATATATTATTATATTACAATATTTTATAATATTGTAATTTAATATTATATTTGAAATATTATTTTATAATATTGTATTTTCTTGGTGCATTCCAATACATCTTGGCTAACTGTTAAATATGGCACACAAAAAAAGATCTGAAGGTAATCCTTTCTTATTCTCTCCTTTTCTCATCTTCCGTCTTCTTGCATACTTATTATGATATTACCTATTTTATATTATTTTATATCCTCTCTTGTTGTACCTTATCCATTATGTATATACACATATACATGATGTCTCTTATTACTATACTTTTTTTTAGCTATAAGCTACGCATGCTCTTCGACCATTTTAATGTATTGAAAGCCTCCCTATTCACACCTTCCCAAGAAGTTACGAGTTAAGTTAAGCCCTTCCTAATAACCTCCTGCCACCACATTCATGGACTTTAAGCTTCTTACTTGGCCTTCGATGATTGACCAAAAGAACGATCTTTGGCAATCTGTCATCCTTCATCATTACAACTTCTCTTTTTGGTTTTTGCCATACTCTCTGCACTTTCACAGCTTCTCCATATTGGTTTACCCTTTGATAACTACTTATAGCAGTGAAATGAAAATCCGATATTACCATCATGAGGTACACTGGCTTATGCAATTTTTTTTCTTGATTTGCCAAGTAACTGTAGAATTTTCTGCGACTGCGCAAATCGTAACCAAAGGGGGGGGGGGGAACTATTGGCTAAACCTGCTTTTCATTTGGCCCTAGATGGAAGGCCAAAAAGAACGATCTTTGCTTTCTCTGGCTCCGTGTTCTCTGCACATAAATTTAGAGATGCTCTGAAAAACCAGCCTTAAAAGAAACAAAAATATTGATTACCCATAACGAATTCTAAATATTTTGTATAAAATAATACAACTAGAGTGCAGCTTGAATCGCGAAATGTTGCAAATAACAGCATGTCATTCTCCTCTGACCTTGATCTTTGATGCCAGAACAAGGGAGCGTCCATAAATTAAATTAGAATACGCGTTGACTAAAACGTCCCTTAATGTATCTGATCTGCCGTGACAGATACTTTTGCATTTTCCCTCTAAGACCTTTCATTGGCAGGGAGTAAGCTTTTTCAAATGCAGCGACTGGTTCTTCTCCCTGTTTCATCAGCTCAAGGTAAGAAGCCGTTAGCGCTTCGAAATCCTCACACTCCCGGCCCAGTTGGAGATGGTGTACCAGCGCCCATGACTGAGCATAGTAGATGGCTCTCGCAGAGCATTTTGCTATCAATATGTTCCGTGAAATGGAGCTGGAATTATTCAGCGGCTTTACTGAAAAAGCCAAAAGAGTGCTAATGGATTACGATTGGCCTGGTAATATCCGTGAGCTTAAAAACGTTGTGGAGCGTTCGGTATACCGGACCAACAACCCTTATGTACCGATGCATGAAATTATTATCGACCCGTTTGAATCCAGATATCGCCCCAGCACCCGAATAAAAACTGCAATAGGCCGTAACTCCTAAACAGTGCTAGGTCATTTCAGGAGGTACATTGTCACAACCGCTATGTCCGAGAGCCCTATATGGGAAACTTTGCTTGAACTACGGTGACCTGCGTGAACGGCATCTCTTTGTATTTTCCCGTAGCTAGGGGAACATTGGAACATCATATTATGAAAGTTGAAACATAATGCTTATAAAAGCAGAATATTTTTTATGAGTATGACAAGGTCTATCAATACAAGCCAAAAGTATTAAAAATGAAAATTAGTTAAATTTTTGGTTCTAATTCTTATAGTTTTTGGCTTTTTTTGAATTTTATTTATTTTGACTTTCCGCGTTTCTTTCGTTGGTTTTTTCTTCGGCTTTTTCCTTTTATTTATTATTTTGTTCGCCCTGACGCTTTGTGTGTTTTTTTTTCACTATTCTTGTTCGGCCTCAAAAACCCCGTTTTGATGTTTTTTTTTTCCCAATGATTTTCACGTATCAAGGAGGGGAGGGGGGGGGGGGGGTGATCTTGTCATTTACTCAGGTGATACCTCGATGTATTTAGAATTTTCCACATTTCTACATAAATCGCCTATGGCTGCGTTTTCTCAATTATTTGCAACTCCTACAGCACCCCAAAAGTAAATATTTGCGCAAGTATCTGGCAAGATGTTACTTCTTATATATTACTAAATGTATGACCCAAATAATTTTTCGTCCAAGGCAAAGTTTAAACAATCCTTATACAGGAGCAGCCGCAATATTTTCATCAAGTATCAAGAACGACAAACCGCCTTTGATTTATGAAGATGGTCAACAAGCAAGAGATTTTATCCATGTAAAAGATCTGGTACGCGGCAAACTTCTTTTATTAGATTCCCCGGAATCGAAATATGATATTTTTAATATCGGTACTGGTCGACCAACTTCTATTTTGCCATTAGCTCAAGCTACTGAAAAAAAAAAAATCAAAAAGCTGAATTATAAGCAAACCTTGATTAAAAGTGACATTAAAAAGTGAACATCTATAACGTACACCTTACATTTATAATAATTTCCCTAGACTTATTTGAGTTCTGGGCCCATGTATTATGAAGGGTTAGGTCTCCTTTCCATCAGCATGGAAGAATGATTTTTAAAATCCTTGCCCCTCAGTTTCCCTGGGAATATTGCTCTCCACGTCCATGACGTTGGTCATGTCCGCGGCCAGCTTGCCGTCTCCGCCTTCGGCAGAAAACGACGGCAGTGCGATCGGCAAGGGCTCGATGTTGCCCTGGGTAATATCGATTTCGACAAGCGCTGCCGCCGGCAGCGGAGCAATCACCACAAAAGAAGCGAGAACAAATGCGAGCCCTCTGGCTTTCCGGTTTGTGAAAACAGAAAGTTTCTTCAGTATTCCGCGCATGAGCACAACAGCTAAATGAAATGTATAGTCTTTGCAGTCTATGTAAATGAAATGTAAAGTTTTAACTTTGCGAATGCTCTAAGCTATTAGACAAAAACAAACGATACAATTTTTTAAAGGGTTACAACTATTGTCCAAAAGCATACCAAAGGCAAGCCAGTAATAACTGAATATTAAATTGATAATTAGTTATTATTGATAATTGATTTTTAAAATTTGCTATATTTTTTCATAATTGATAATTTTGTCCTTCAGGACCAGATATGGGCATTATGAGTTTACGGTTATGCCATTTGATTTATCCAATGCTCCCGCAACTTTTAGAGACTCATGAACGATATTTTTCGTGAGATTCGAGATTAATTTGTTATCATCTTCTTTGATGACATTTTAATTATAGCGGAACATTAGAGGAGCCCGTGGAGCATCTAAGGAAGGCCTTGTAGAAGTTGAAACGTCACCAATTGTATGTGAAGCTCAGTTCACGTTTTTCAAGCAACAAATTAACTGAAACTTTGTCAAACTCTTTACTGAACTCAATGTACAAGCAACCAAACTTCATACCGAAATCAGCCATATTTTGGAAATTGTATAACTACTAGCAACTACGTATTCCATGACCTGTTTTTTTCTGAAACCATATTGAGATGGTTGCCATAATTTAGTTCGCTCAAAGTAATCCTGTATCCGATATACAATAATCCATTCTCGAAAAGCGACAGTCTGAGAATGAAAAGGATGATCCTCCACGACTGTAACAGTAACCTTTGTGGATTTTTCAATGGTTTGTAGATAGCCGCGTTCGCCGCCGTCACAAAATCATAAGGCTACTCCGGAAGTCCCGGCTCTTGCTGTACGACCGATACGATGCACAAAGCTTTCCGCTTCGTTGGGAATTTCATAATTGATAACATGCGTTACGCCTTCGATATCGAGTCCGCGGAAAGCGGCTCAGGGGGGGATCTATGTCAGCGAGTTGCATGGATGCAATCTCGAAGGGCAGAACGACAACGAGGCGCTCAACATGACCGGCCAGTTGGATCGGGTCGTGCGTCGGATTCAAGCCGATGCTGCAGCCAAAGAAAAAGCTGAAGCCGGGACCTACGGCCGGATCAAGCGACTGGAAGATTTGGATGGCGACGGACGCTTGGATCAGATGCGGATGTTTGCCCGGGATTTGCCGGGGACGGCTCGGTCGTCGCGCTTCGGGGAACCAGCATGGCAACGGGCCTCGCCACCCGGGATTTCATCAAGGGTTTGCTCGAAGAGTCCAGAGCCGGCAACGCCGCCGAGATCGCGAACGAGGCGCGGTTGCACGGCAACGTGGACCATCAGCATCAGCAACTGCAGAGCGAATGGCCGACGGGCAACCATCCGAAATTGAAGCGCTACCACAAGCGCAAACAAGGCGCCGGTCGTTTCGTCTTTCTTGTCTGAACCAATTCCCCACACAAAACTGCGATCCAGCTTAACGATGTTTAACGGCAGGCGTTTCAAATAAGCGAAAGACGAATACCCTGTGCCAAAATCATCCAGTGACAATTGCACGCCTAAAGCCTGGAAGCGTTCCATGGTGGTTATGGCTTTTTCAGGATGGGATATCAAAGCGCTTTCTGTTACTTCAACTTTTAACGCCGACGCGGGCAAACCACTTGAATCTTGGATTTTTTGAAATAAAATGAATTAGCTGATGAATATGTAGAAATGTAATATTTTGTAGTTTATCCTAAACATAGTAAAGATAGACTATGGGCTCTATCCCCTCTCTCACTTTTGGCAATATCATATATCTCAACAACTCTTATTACTTGCAATCTTTATCTTGAACAGCTTTTACCCTGAATCTTAATCTATTTGAAATTGTTGTTTATGCTATTTAAGTCACGTTTTGTAGTTCCTTATTGCGCTCTCTTTTTAAGCGCATTAAGCGAACCATTTTCATGTCCAATTCTTGGATCTCTAATATTTTTTTGATATCCTCTTGCAGCATAAAAAAGAATTCCCTTAATTCCCGATAAATTCGACCCATAAAGGTACTGCTTTTCCGCATAATTCTCAAGGGAAAACTCTTTTTTTAATGACAATTTTTTGCTTGATAGGCTAATACATTTAGCCAAAGAATATTTTTTAAATTCAAGCGTTATCTTAAATCAAAATCTAGTTCTCGCAAAGTAGGCCTAGGTTAACTTAGAAAAAAATACTTAGCAGATAAAATAGGCTAATTAACTTTATGCTGGTAGGCGAAAATTGGTGACAAAATTCTGATTTTATAACCTTTGCCTACATTTTAGATACCTAAATGGACGAGTGTATATGAATCTGGCATAAAAACAGCTATACGCTTGATAGCACTGAAGCAAACAAGAATACTGAAAGACTGACCACTAGGCAAAAACAAAAACTTGTTAAGATCATTGTAGATCAAATCAACAAGGTATGCCTCAAAGTACATCCTGATGATAGAAAAGAAATCTTAACAAGGGCAGCTGAACAACTACCTGAGTTTGGGATCATTGGAAAGAAGAAATTACAAGTATACCAGCATGTTGTTGAGAATATGAAAGAAACTCTTGAAACTAACAAACGTGTTTTGTCCCGGACTGCATCTGATAGAAGTTTTGAGGTGGTCATTTGTTGTCGTAAAAACTTCGAAAGATTTCATTTGATTGGAAATTGAAACGGCTAGAGCTCTTTTTAATATTCAAAAATGATTGGAGGGCAATTTCTCTTCTCCCACTCTCACCATTTTCCCAAGAACATCTAATAAAAAATTTTGAGATAGTCACTTTGTTCAACATAGTTGAAAGATCTGGAAATCATAACAATTCGTTTGTAAGGTTTGGATTTCCAGTAGAAAATTGAAAGCTCCCCTTGAAAATTAAAAATCTTAATTCTCAGTTGAACGTCACTATTGCTGTATTTTGTGTGTAAAGTATATTTTATTCGATTTTTAAAGAACATATTTGCTTGCTGTATTTGGATTTCTTTGATGTGTTGTTCTTGATTTTACGTAGTTCTGTTTTTTTTTTTTGTATTTGACGATTGGAGCAAATTTTGGTGCAGTATTGTAAGAAATTTCGTGGATTTTGAACCGATTTTCATAGTCTTTTGGCGTTGCCGTTGAAGAAAACGAATTTCTTACCATCAACGCTTTCATTGTTTAGTAGGTAAGGGTGTACATTCTGGTGCAGTATTGTAAGAAATTTCGTGGATTTTGAACCGATTTTCATAGTCTTTTGGCGTTGCCGGTGAAGAAAACGAATTTCTTACCATCAACGCTTTCATTGTTCAAGATCACGAGGGTCCCGACGAATCCGAACAAAACGGCGACAACGCGGCGGGTCCGAACGGCTTCTCCGAGAAAGAGCGCCGCGCCGATCGTTGTGAAGATCGGCGCCGTGTACCCAATGGCCGTGACCTCCGCGATCGGGATGCGCGCCATGGCAAAGAACCACAGCATTACGCCGAGGCCATGGACCACACCGCGCAGAATATGCAGACGCAGTGGCGCCTCGACGATTTCACCAGGTGCGACGGGCTCAGACTGAATCGGCAGATACTTAACGCCGCGCTTCTCTCCCTCAGTTCTGAGACGACCGGATTCCACGAGTTTTTTTAGCCTGTTGTGGATGGTGCGACGTGAGGAACCGCTTGTGAGTTCGCTCTCAATGCCGCTGATGGCAATGCCGTCCGGATGCCGCTGAACTATTTCTTCGATAGCCGCGAGATCTTCTTCTGAGGTAACTCGCACGGAGACCCTTACCAAGGTCAACAGCGTCGAGCTCCACGGATTTGGGGATGCTAGTCCAAACGCCTAAGGTGCAGTAGTGTATGTCGTGTTGAAACAGCGACGTAGGAACCGGGGGGGCACTGGGCACACGTGCCCCCCCAAGATTTTGGAATAAACAAAGAAGGGCCCTTTTTATTTTCAGGAAGTGCCCCTTTAGCTTAATAAAATAAGTGCCCTTGAAGTGTCGTGCCCCTCCAAGTTATCACATGATAAGACTATGGGGTCCCCATCAACCCAAACCTGGATGAAGGGTTGTAACTTATGCCCAGGAGGTATATACAGTTTTTACAGAAAGTGTGGTCGTATAAACTTCGGAGGGGACTTAAATAATTAGAAACTGAAAGTCCTAGTTTTCTTTTAAGAGTCAAAAGTGATCCAATGGCAAGTAGCATTCCCCCACCAACCGAAGGCCATAAGGCTCCCATTTTTTCATTAGTCGGATTCCTCTAATGGATGCATTGGCTAAACAATTGATGATAACTATTCGACTTTTGATTCTAAGATATGGTAAATTGAAAAATACTGCTTTTTTAGATTTAGATAAAATAATGCAAATTTATGATGAATATCCACAACGATATCTCTTTAACTTTAGCCCTCAGGAAGCTCATCGAGGAGATCATGATACACTTGACACTTTTTTTAAACAATATTCAAGTGAAACGGTTGCGACATCGCTCTTCGAGCGTCTCTACACGCCACTCCGTCTGCGCTACGTGGACGAGATCATGGCCCGCGAGGCCGTCGTGGCCACGGATGCGTCCGTGGTGGAGCCGGCGTTCTTGAAGAGTGTGGCCAACAAGTGGGACGAGGACGCCGTGTTCGGCGTCAAGATCACCCGGTGGGATCCGCGGTCGGTCATGCGTGACGGGATCGTCCGGTTCGCCCTCGAGGTGTCCCTTTAATTTTTAGCAATCTTTCTGTTAATTTTTCATTGATTGATATAAATTTGGGTGTCGTTGGCCTGTCTGAGTGCCTGGTCCCTTATTTCGTTGATGAATGCGTTGTCACGTTTACACCTGCACAGGCCGTTCATTCATCGCGATACTATATTTCATGAAATTATACGTTTATGAAAGCAGAATGCGGCGATGTCGGTTTTGGTCAGGAATTTTTATTTTGGACATGATCACAAACCCAGCGCACCATGTTGCCGCTCGCCGCCACACCGAACAGTTCGCCGCGATGGATGCCCTTGAAGGTCATCTGCGCGGCGGCCCGATCCTCTGTCGCGACGATATCGTCGATGACACAGGTGTAGTCATCCAGCGCCGCGTGGATCGAACGCATGTAGGCGACGAAGCCGTCATGTCCCCGGCGCTCCGGACCGAGCGAACCGCGAAAGCTGAAATCCTCGTCCAGAATTTCGCGGACAGGTTTTTAAAAAGCTGCTATGAATGCTTTTCGAGTTGAGTTTCCAAGTTCTACATTATTGAGATGTTTCTTTCATTTATCAGAGTCTATCATAAGAAAAGTTCAACCACTGGGCCTATAAAGAGTTCGAAAATGACCCCAATTCTAATACCCTAGTCAAAAGTATCCCAGCCTTAGCTTTTGTTTCATTACCAGATATTGTAAAAGTGTTTGATGAACTCTGTGGTCATACACACGATCCCGTCGGCGTGGCGCACGGTCGGGATCTCGCGCCCGTCGATAGCAATCGCGCCGCCGGCGAC
This sequence comes from Alatinidae sp. Z8VKAUB7J3, assembly GCA_010016025.2. Lineage (NCBI taxonomy): Eukaryota > Metazoa > Cnidaria > Cubozoa > Carybdeida > Alatinidae > Alatinidae sp. Z8VKAUB7J3. Next base: position 239,717,781 of record JAAAKM020721499.1, read on the forward strand.
GCCCGGCTCGGGCGCGATGTCGCCGAAACGCCGGTCGAGTTCCGCCGTTACCGGCTCATCGTGCGGGCAGTAGTAAACGCCGGCCTGCTCGAGCGCGCGCAGTCGGTAATCGAGATCACCCGCGAGCTCGACGACTTCGAGATGCTTCTCGATCAGGCCGATCATAATCTACAACCATTTCTTTGTTTAGCTGTCAGCAGACTTGAGGTTTTATTTATATCGGTGTCAAACATGAAAAGGTAGTGTATCAGTATAACACAGGTAACAAGCGGCGAAAAAAAAAAGAATAAAATCAAAATGTATAATGCTATCCAATCGCCGCAATTTCGTCTCAGTACCACTCTGCTTCCGCAAATCCGGAATATTCCGGATTAGAATATTCCGGTTAGAAAACCGCCGCGCGGCCCGGGGGTCGTCCTCCGCGTAAAGGTTCTCGAGCTCGTCCGGGTCCGCGTCGAGGTCGTAGAGTTCACTCTCGCCTGGGCGCAGAGGACGGAAGATCAGCTTGGTCCGCTCGCCGACCAGGCAGTGGAAATCGGGCCGCCGCCGGCCCCGAAGAGCTATCTCGATGCACAAGCCATACTGAAGGCTGCAGAGAAAAGCGGCGCGGACGCCATCCATCCCGGTTACGCCTGTTGAGAAGTGACATTGGGTCTTGCTTGGCATAGCATGCATCCTGTATACGCAGATAAAATTTAAAAGATTCTGTTGCAGTCTATCGTGTATTGGAAGAATTTTGTAAACAGCAGCAGAATCTACCAAAACAGTCATATGCTTTCTTTCAATCGTCAAATAAGATATTGAAAATGCCGAATGCAGAGGCAAAGAATGGCGATGCTAACGGCAACAAAGGAGCTGTTGTTATCTTGCCAATCCACATCACGCCGGTGAGCTGGAGTAATATCAATTCAATGCAGCCCTAAGCTCCTGTTACAAGAATATCGTATACGAGAAACAGTACACAAAAATAATATATTTGCCCTATTTTGACTTGCATAAAAGAAACTTACATAGAAAATAAATCATGGGTTTGCTGCAATTAGCTTTAAGGGTAGACAGAATATGTCACAGAAGCGAAGGGATGAAATTAATGGCACATCGCCAAGTAATTCAAAGGAGGATACAGAAATTTCAGGAGGGATAGATTTAAGAAAACAAGGCGAGGCTTTGAGGAAACAAATCGGCATTGTCATGGACTTAGAGGGGTTTACTGCCATGTCTAGGTCCGAGGCCTCATCTTCAATTTTATTGAGGACACTCATATAGGGTCACTTATTAAATTTATGAAAAAAGTTTCAACAACCGTTAGGTCATCAGTAAACTTCCATCGGTCGCTGCTGATCGACGAGAAGGCGACCGAGCCGCTGTCGGCGCCGCCGTTGTGGGTGTCGATCAGGACGTTGGCGGCATCGATGATGACGTTGGTGACGTTGGTCGTCGTAATGTCCGCGTCGTTGGTGACGAGGTTGGCGCCCAGGGTCAGGGTCGTGCCCGCGTCGAGGGAGATCGCGCCGCCCACGCCCGCCGAGGTCTGGATGTTGGCCTGGACGTCGATGGCGCCGGTCGTATGGAAACCAGTGGAAACTTTAATGGAATATGTGACATATTTTTTTAATGATCCTTGCTGCTTTTATACCGGGTGTCTTAAAAACTCCCGTTTGAAAAATTGCCAAAATTGGACTATCAAACCTATTATGAATTTTACTCTTTAATCTCTTTAGTCAATGATCCAAATATATTTAAAGATAGTTCAATATTTGTTTTCATTACTTAAAGAGCGTGAAATAATGCCTTGAGAAACCTGTAAATCCCTACTCATGCAGCTAAATTTGAAATTTTTATCACTGCACTTCATAATGAAAGGAGGATTTAGATGTATATGGTTTCGCCAAAAAATTCGTAGAACAATTTTTTGAAAGGTAATCACTAAATAAAACAATTGCAATTACCACTTGACTATACTTTTCGGACTTCATTAATTGTTGGTATAGGGTCACTTCCAGAGATCTTCTTGTTTATATTTTAAAATCACTCGATCGTTCCAATCATTGCAGCATCGTGCCGCAAAGATGTTTACTGAGCTGGAGCTGACGCGTTCCTGCATTGCGGCTGCGCTGGCGGCCGTTGATGACGGCAAGCCAAATATTGCGGAACTGGCACGTCTGGCCAAGGCGCGCGCCGGCGAATTGATTCATCTCGTATCAAACGAGTGCGTGCAGATGCATGGGGGTATTGGCATGACGGATGATGCAGACCCTGGCCTCTACATCATAAGCAGACAGTTGGTACATCAGAAACACAAAATTGCACATTCTGTTGAAAACTAGATGAAAGTTACGCCCCACTTCTCAACTTATAAGTACCAAACTCGGATTCTTGCCTATAAAAGATGTATTAAAACAAACATTTTGAGATAATTGTTTCTCAAAAGTGCTTAAACCAAACGATATAAAATAGAAATCTTGGGAAAAAAGTAACTGCTTTACCTTTATTAAATGGAACAGGGATTGAGGTGTGGAGAGTGTTGGAGAGGACGGTGGGGAGGGGGTCTGGGGTGGCGAGGGAGGAAGCGGATCGTCGGCCACCACAGATGCGACCTGAGCATGAGGATGGGGGAGAGTATGAGCACGAGAAGAAGAAGGGTGGAGGTGGAGAGCGAGAGGGAGAGGAGGGGGAGGAGGTGGAGGCTGTACACACCGAGACGGAAGGGTGCCGAGCGATGTTTCCGATCCGGACGTACAAAATAAAGAATGCACGAAAATGAAACTGTAGCTAGTGAGGCAAAATTAGTAAGTGCTTACCAACTACTCCCGTATCCACATTTATGTAACCAACCGCTCGATTAGACAGGATGGATGCAAACTCCTATAAAGATGAAAAAAAAAACATAGTGAAGACTTGATAAACATGAACATAAAAGATAGGAAGAGTTAATTTTAGATTAATGCACATTTGTCTTTTCTAGATGGGTGAAGACCTATAGAGTCTTAGATTGATTACCCTTTCCATAAAAAATAATTCTAAAATTTTGCCAATAAAAGGGTGCAAGTTACGAAATTACTCTATTTTCATCTTCGTTCTGGAGAGGAATGTTATATTTTAGAGAACCCAATCAGCTTACCTTAATAAGAATTCAACGAGCTTGTCAGAATTCTCCTTTGTTCCAATCACGCTAACATTAGTGATTGGGACTGAAAAAGAACAAATCAGATATACCAAGATAGACGACTTGCTTTCCCATTAAGAACGTAATGGAAACCGGGTGTTTCTATTGACTGAAGTCTTAACGCTGAGGGATTATTCTCCAAAGAATCTTTTGAATAATGTGCTTTTGATTTGAAATTACGTCATGTGACTTTAAACTTCACTTTAATTTAAATGTTTCCAATCATGGGCATCCTCTAATGATTTTAAGGCTTTGGAATGTATTATAACAAGCACATGTTTACACCATGATGAAAATCGAATTAGCTTCAAATCATCCACTGTTCGACGTCCACATCTGGCCCTACACAATTTGGAGATCATTCTCTCAGCACCATGTGAGTCGACAATGGAAGAGGTTGTCATCTACAAAAATGTTAGAAATAGTTTTTCTTGGATGTAAAGCTCAGAATAGGTGGTGTAAAACATTTATTTTCATATGTTGTGGACTTAAAATGATACGTTTTTCGGCCACGAGTCGTCCGCTGTTGCGCGGTGAGGTGACCCTGCGCCTGCGCGAAGAAACTACCGCCTGGCGCCGCCGGACGGCGACGGCTCCCGGTGATACGGGCCTCGACGCGGCCGACGAGCCATTGTGGGAAGCGCTGCGCGCCCACCGCAAGATGGTGGCGGGACGGGAAGGTGTGCCGCCGTACGTCATTTTTCACGATGCCACCCTGCGCGACATGGTGGCGCAGCGTCCATTCGGGTTTGGATTTCTGGTTTTTGTTTTGGGAGGAGGGAGGGAGGAAATTCAAGATGAATTTGGAATAAAGTGACAGCGAATAGTTTGCGGCTCTCTTACCAAGTTTAAAAAAAATCATAATAAATGCGATAACACGTGCAGACAGACAGAAACATTATAGAGACAGGCAAGTAAAAAACGATTAAGATTTGACATACAGCCATCTCTGAGTCCATAGCTGTGACGAGCACCATGTATTTTTATGTTTTTGATTTTTATGTTTTGTGCTTCAGGGGCCTTAGGTCCCGTTTTTGCCTAGTGGATAGGTTTTTGATCGGAAGGAATGAACTGTTATAATGTACAACAGATATTGATGCCAGGCGCGGCTTCAACTTTAGGGACCCTAACCACCTAATACAGAGAAAGGGTCATAATATTTTAGTTTTCTGTTTTGTTTTAAGGTATGGTTTCTCATATTTTTATCAGTAAGGGGTCGATGTCATAGTAGATCGACCAGATGCCATGATCAGGTGTCAGTTCGACGGGTTCGCGGTCGGGAAAGATCTCCTTGAGGTTGTTGTAGAAGTTGTTCCACTGGGGGCCGAACTGCCCATCGCCATAGTCGTGAAAATCGTCGATGATGATGAAGCCGCCGCGATCCAGGTAGGTGCGCAGGCTCGCGACTTCGGCGTCGTTAGTTAGCCAGTAGCCGGGTTCGCATGTTTGATGTAGGGCTTAGCACTTAAGATACTAGAGGAGCCTAACGTTGTTACAGTATAGCATCATATTGACTAATATGTTTTAATGTTTTAAGATAATTCCCTCGACTTAAAAATTCCTTGACTTATTGCCACCTCGAAGTGCTTGCTCCTGTTATGCAAGGTGACACACAGCTGGGTATGTTAAATCAAAAGAAGATGATTAGGGGTAGAGATTTTGAATACTTTGTTTTCAAATTGCAGGTTCGGTCAAGCGAACTGATCCCGATCTCCAGGACTCGGCAAATCTCATAGTTGACCGCCGTTTTATAGTAGAGTCTGTCTCGAGCTGGTTTGGAAAAGTGACAGCAGTAAAACTGTTTGAGCCAACTGAACTTCTTCATCAATCCGCATCCATGCTTCTGTAGCTGAAAAAAATCGCATCTTTTTTCATCGGCGAAAGTCCACGAGCGAAATCATTTTTTTTCCGTGAAGGTCTGTATCCAGGATTCTCTTTTCAGGAGAGAGGGGTGTCCAAAAGTTTTTTCTTTTGGGGGCGGTCTACAAAAACACCTCAGAAATTGCATCAAAAATGTATTCATGGTCATTTTTGTTATGTATTTACTAGTCGGAGAAACATTTCGGAGGGGGATTCAAACTCCCTACCCCCTCCCCCTGGATATTGCCTTGACTGAAATTTACTAAATCGCTTTAATTTGTTGGACTTGATTACATTTTCTTCCTTGATAGTGGAAGTTGTTGACCTCCATCACTAAAGGTGTCTAAGAGTACAGAACATTCCTCCGGCTCACAGCCGTACAACCATCGTATTCTCTCTACTCCGCAAGCTTATCTAGTTGAATCGAGTAACTATCACCTCTCCCATTAAGGCTGATACTATCTAAAATTGTTTTATTTTTAGAATCTCCACAACTATGAATATCGTAGTTACATCTATTACAATGAAATGTGGCATCAAAAAAATTTAAACATAACTTCTTATCATTCAAAAGCTTTATTCATTTGCATCAATAAATAATTTCAATTGATGACAGCCTTTAAGGAATCTTGCTGTGGTGTAAAATCAGTCTCAATCCTTAACTCTTCAAACTTGACCTAGGTTAACCTTCCTCGATCTCTTTCTCAAACCAGATTTGCAGATTCTGATACCATGATACCATTTCCTTAGAATGGGGGGTACAAAAAACGCATCAAAATTTGTTTATACGCATTTTGTTACGTTTTTACGAGTTGGATAAAAATTTCGGTGGGGCTCAAACCCCCCCCCCTGGATACGGCCTTGTTTTTTTATGATCAGGGATTGAAAATAGAAGTGAGAACTAGGGCCCCCTCCTGTTATATAATTTCATTCCGCTGATAAAGAGAATTTTGTTCTATGATTGTGGTATGGGAATTACTACAAGGAACAAAGGGCCACAATGGATTCATTTGTGGATATTCTTTTATTATATATTTGTCTAAATTTTCTAAAATAAGGCAATATTTTGCAAAATAATCTAGTTCAAACCATTTCATAAGCAAGAGAAACAGTTAAAAAAGCAATAAGGGCTAACTACTCCAAGAATTTTCAGGCTGTATTCAAAGAGACTTATTCTTAAATCAAACCCAAATTTTAATAAACATGATTTAAAACAAGTTAAACCGTCCTTTTTCCTTAACTGTCGACGATGCAGAGACGATCCTGGCAAAGATCCTCGTTATATCCAGAGGAGCTTCAGCGAATCTGCTGGGTCTGCCTTCTGAAAGCCGGCTCATGGGTCACGGGGTCTCCACCTGCGCAACCTGTGATGGGTTCTTTTTAAGAGAAAAAGAAATTGTCGTCATCGGAGGCGGAGACAGTGCCATGGAAGAAGCCACCTTTCTCACAAAATTTATGCGTGACGTATATGACACATTGGGAAGAAAAGATGAATTTTCCCTCTCTTGCCACTTCACTTTATTTCCATTTTTTCGATTTCTTTCTTACAGCTTTAAACTCTTCTCGATAATTGCATAGCATGTCTAAGTAGAGATTATCAAGCTCGAATGAATATAGATGTTGGAGATCATTCTCATCAAGCGAGAATATGTGTCATTATATCATATGTATGTGTTTTTCATTCTAATGATAGTTAATAAAATTCTAAGTTAGAAGATAGAATCAAAAATATATAAGATTTTCCTCAAGGACTAAGCCTCTAAACCAGCCGAAGGCCGTGTTTAAACTTTTTATAGTTTTAAATTGCTCTTTAATATCCTCTGAAGGTCCAGGCTCAAAAATAATCCATGGATTGTGTAACCACATTACATTCCCATTGTTTCACCAATTAAAAGCACTAAAAGTACTTAAGCTCAGAGTGTTGAGTTAAAAGGAGTTAAGTTGTATGGGGAATGAGATAAATTGGAAAACTTGCATGGGGGTTAAGTTAAATGAGTGTCGTGTAAACTGAGGACTGAATGGCAAGAGGAGCGCGATGAATGGGGTTGAGTTCAATGTAGAGCTGCAAGGAGGTAGAGCTAAATAGAGGCTGAGTTAAACGGGGGTAAGTTTGAACGAGGGTTTAGTTGAATGAGCGATCAGCCAAATGGGTTGATCCGCGCTACAAGAAGATCATCGTCGACATCAAGGCCAAGAACCCCGACGCAAAAGACCCGGACGCAGACGACGAAGACGAGGACGACGGCACCGAGGACCTGGACCCCGAGGCCCCCGAAGAGGAAGAGGACGGGCTCGAGTAGTGCTCGGCGAGCAGCTAAACGACATGGAGCTGGCGCGTAAGCTGCCCACCCTGCAGGAGCAGGGGAAGACGGGCACGCTGAAGGTCTCCGGAGAACTTAAAAAACTGTGTTGCTCTTTTACAGTGAACATTTCTCTTGTGTATTTCATGCTTAATAAGCTAACACTATAAATTATTTTCAATATATATTATTATAAAATTCATTTCATTTATATTCAGCAACAAGATTACAAATTAGTGTTTACCAACAGATTACTATAAAAGGAATGGACAATAAGAGAAAAAAAGAAAGAAAATAATAATAATAACAATAGCTTGTTATAAATTAGACAAGGATTTTCTTTTGCCTCTTCACAACAAACTATAATCGGTCACAAAGCAGCTGCAAGGACTCATACCACATAAGCCTGGAAACACTGTACAATCACTGCTATCTTGAAAGTATCTGCAAATTTGATAAGAAAAAGTTCGACATGTAGTTATAACTTAGGAATATAGAATAACTATTTGAAATAGTAAAGTTTAGTGAAGGTAGATTTATTGATCACCGAAAATAGTAACGGGTTGGGGGTAATGGTACGTTTTATTCTCGTAATTTTGCAGGACTGCGCCTTGTTCATCCAAATCCAACAAATATTCGTTGGGGAGAATAGGAATTTTTCCGCCTCCGCCAGGGGCATCGATTACAAAGTGCGGGACGGCCATGCCGCTCGTGTGCCCTTGTAACGACTGAATGATTTTAAGCCCTGTTTCGATAGTGGTGCGGGAATGGTTCGTACCTTTCGTGAGATCGGTTAATGATAAGTCTTTGTAAAGTCAATAATTCTATTTTGATTCATATTATAAAATTCACGTGCTTCAATAAGCTTATTCGAAGCTAAGTCGCACACAAAATTATCATATGAAGAATCATTTTCTGTGATCAATCTTATCAATAAAAATCAGTACGATTGTAACTATAGTAGCCGGTATCTTCACAGTGATGTCGTAAAAACCAGATTCTCTTATTATTTCATCAATTGAAGCATTAATTTTTATCGTAAGATTGAAAAAAAAATTGAGCCTCTTTTCTATCTTTTCAGAATGTTCCATTACTTACACGTTCTATCAGTATATTTACTCTCGGTGTCAACGGAATAATACAATATCAAAATTCCCCCTCTGGTACACTCCCCACCTTGCATACATAAAACAACGTAAATGGGTGATTGAGCACAGCAAAAAGTATAAAACAAACGCAATATTATACAAGACTTGGCAGCAAAGCTTTGGTTAAAGCTTTGTAACAACCAAAGCTATGGTTAAAGCTTTGTAACAACCAAAGCTTTGGTTAAAGCTTTGGTTGAAAAAAGATTGAGTGAAGTTGGTTTGATTTTAATCTTGTACTATTTAAGAGTTCTTCTTAGTGGTATAAGAAAACATTTCTCCTATTTTCTAAAAGTTAAATAAGTCGATATAAGCATTTAAAATTTAGGCTTTATAAATATATTATGGTTAGACAATAGCGCGTACCAAAATGTGCCCAAATCAAATGAAGTAGTCTCTTCCGGGAAACTACCGGATAAGGTTGATTATATTTTTGACGTCAAACCTATATTGTCTGACCGCTGTTATTTGTGTCATGGTCCTGATGAAGGGACCCGTGAGGCAGGTTTACGATTAGATACTAAAGAAGGAGCGTATGCGGCTATTGGCAAACAATTGCATAGATATGCTATTGTTCCTGGTAATGCAAAACCATACCAACACAGATGCACACGCTGCTCCTCCACCCCAATATACCCAGTTCTTAATACTTTACCCCTGCAATAAATTTCCAGTTTACTTTAAATTATTCCTAGTAGCCTTTTCCTATCCCCTTTGTAGACAACCTGCTTTTGTTTGGGAAAATATAACCTGTATCATCATTGTAAGGAATAATAGTTTAGTCATGCAATTTTTGGTTTTAATTTGTTATTTTCACGACCAAAGTTACCTTTTCTTTAGGATAAAATGAAAGGGAAAAGCTAATTTTAATAGAAAGTAAAAGTTTATCATCCACTACTTCAAGAAAATCTGAAGGCTTCTTCAGAGAAAAATATTAGGTTGAGTTATAAATATACAGCAAGTTTTACCTCACGGGTCTTAAGCCTTTTCTTAGTACGCACCCCTTTATCTTTGCACCACCATGTGACACCCTAAATGGACTAAGACTTTACCGTGGCTCGAGAGGCTTTTGCCTCGGATGTGATAGCAAATGGCACCTTCGAACTCCGCCTGCACGATTCGAGAACGCCAGCTGCCGTCAAGATCGCCGTAGTAAAGCAGAACCGGTCGCTCAGCGGTTGCATGGTACTTAAATTACAAGCCGACGTTTCCGACGACGTAATCGATGTCGCCATCGACGTCGATATCGCTGCCGGCGATACTGTTGTACCAACCGGTTCGGTCACCATGATGTTCTTAAATTGGGATTGGCCGGCCATAACCTAAAACCTGTATTCATTGACCTCGATGTGGAACGGTATTGTTTGATACCACGCCGGTCATGCGGGAGTTCCCTGTCAGACCAGCCCGTTCGAACAAACGCAGATCGGTTCTGTCATATCTGCAATAGGCACGAACGAAAATTTCGACCGCTCCTATAGCCTGTTTACCTTTCAAGGTCCAGCCAAGCTTAGTGATCACCAACGGAATGGGCGCGGCGATCTCGTTGCCCTTGTCCGCCCACTCGGCGAGAAGCAGATCCGCCTCGCGCTCGATCTGCTTCTCGTGCATGAACTTCACGCGATACTTTGGGTTCGAGCCGGAGGCCATCAGTCGCTACCCCCTTCACCTTTGCGTTTGACGTCAGCGATCAGCTTCTTGAGTTCCTCAGGGGTGAGATGCTTCGCCGCTCGCAGTAGCGCCGTCATTGACTCAACTGACTGTCGTCATATGTCATCCCATATGAGCTACCATAGATGGATGTGCAGAGGCAATATTTCAGGAGAAGGGCTAGCGTTCTAATTTATTTTTTAATTATTCTCAAACAATTTCTAGTAGAGAAGAAGTCCACACAGGTCTTCTCCTTTAAGTAAAGAGGGGATTTTAAAAGAAGTACATTCCGGGCAACTATATTAAATTTTTCCAGGAATGTGGTGTGTTTTTGAAAACGATTGCAATGCGTCATCCGCCGTCCGCTTCCGGCCCCGGGGGGATTCCCCGGCGAGCACCAGCGGCAACTCAACGTTGCGAGCTGCGGTTGAAGACGGGATGAGGTTGTACGACTGAAAGATGATACCGACCGTTGAGAGCCGGTATTTCGCCATTTTCTTCGCCGACATTGCCGCACCCGACGCCCCTGCGACGATAACCGACCCCCCCGACGGTCGATCGAGCCCGCCGAGTGGCAAAAAGCCGAAGGCGCGCCTTTGACACAAGAATCTTATCAATGGCGCACCCGCACTGCCTTGCGCGAAGGTGACTGGAAACTGGTGAAATCCAGCATCGCCGCCATGCCCGCCGGCCTGAAGGCAGACCCTGCCTGGGTCTACTGGTATGGCCGTGCCTTAAAAGCCGAAGGCAAGCAGGAAGAGGCACGAGCACAATTTGCCAGCATCGCCGATCAATTTCACTTCTATGCGGATCGTCTCGGGCTTGGGGCCGACCCTCTCGGCGACCGCGTCCGGCGCGAACTCGGCTTGCAGATAGCGCTCGGCCAGGCGCTGGAACACCGGCACCGCGCTCCGCCCGTCCGACAGCGCGAAGCGGCCCTTGAGCGCCGGGCTGATCTCGGCCTCGAGCGCCGAAGACAGCGCGCCAGCGCCGTCCCCGGCGGCTTGATCCCAAGCCAGTGGATTGCCCTCGGCGTCGCGGTGACGAAGTCAAACTTTAACGTTTAGGACAGCCCCTTTCATATATAGAATAATTTCTCTTCTTTTTAAGTTTTAATGTCGCTCCTTACTTTCAGTTGAAAAACTTATTTTTATTTAATTTCTGAACGTTTTTTAATTAACACATGTTTTGATTTTGGCTCACCGCACAAGAATAATTAAAAAGAAATTTGCATATTAATTTTTTTTGGCTAAATGGCTTTCTCGTAGTTTTTTAATTCTGCGAAGAGGAGTTGCCGGAAATGATTATGGGCGTTGGATCGGTAACCGATGCGGGAACGGCTTCATTATACATGCAATTGGGCGCAAATTTTGTCGTCACGCCCGTTTTGCGCGAAGATATCGCCCTGGTCTGCATCCGACGTAAAGTACTCTGTTCTCCGGGTTACGGTTCACTAACAGATATTACGCGAGCCGAAGAATTGAGATGTGAAAACGTCAAATTATTTCTACATAAACGAAGGCTTGTGGATTTCTTGTCAGCAACAAAATTGCTATAAAATTGGATCGAAGGCAGGTAAATGATTCAATCAATTTTACACTGTATATGTTTTATATTGTGTATATTTTAGCAAACTTTGCTGAAATACAGCATAATTGGATAATTACAAAATCATCATAATCATGAATATGTTTAATAACAATTATTCAAATGGTTCAAAATATTAAAACTAACACTAACGGTGGTGCCGGCGGGTCGTTGACCGGTCAGGCGAAACATTGCGCGACAGCCATCCAGGCCTCGGCCGGGGCGTCGACCACCGTCAAGTTCACATCCACGATGTTGAGGCCCTTCGTCACCACCTGGCAGAACTCCAGTGCCGACCCTTCGATCTTGTTGGTCTCGTCCGTCGCGCCCCACTCCCAGATCTCGCCGGACGGTGCCGTCAGCTTGACGTAGGGCTGCGAGCCGGGCACAAGAATCTTATCCAAGCGAAGTGTGAGTAATCGGTAAGAATCCACCTCGTCAAGAATGTCGAGATATATCGAAGGCGAGGTACAGGGGTGAGTAGATCGTCGTATCACTTCGCTTAATTCTGGTGCGTAATGTGTCACTCTAACTTGTAGCCTTTATTTGATATCTGGCAGTTCACGAATCACTACGGTCGTTTCATATACCGCAGTGGCTATCCCTCAACCCGAAGGAGGCCCCAAAGGGAATTTTTTATATTGTAGAACAAATTGTATACTTATTTTAAACGTGACTTGTGAGATGAAGGGGGGGGGGGCTGCAATCCTGAACTGTCAGGTTTTTAGCCATGGATGATTAGCTGTGCTATTTTTGAATCGGACCCATTTTGAGGGATTTCAGGCTCTTACAAAATCCTGAAAGCTTATTTTCTAAATTCCTAAACACTGTTTTGTTGCATTTGGCCATCATTTACCAAAAGGAATATGATATTGACCAGGCGAAGTTTACAGGAAAAATCATAAGCGGCAATATGACTATATTTCAAGGTATGCGGCAAACACAGTCTTCTCATTCAAAATTTTATGAAATGTTGATGATCTATGGTCCTTAAAGGATCCAGGTCCTGCATTCAAACTTAATCAATAGTACCTGAGTCTAGTAGACGCAGGCTACAATGGCGATGTACTGTAAATTTCTAAGCTCTATCTTTAACAACAATCGCTTCGTAGACAAGACAATTTCATTTACGATGTTCTCAAACCGTTAGTAACTTTGAAGTGATATTTATAAATATAACTGTTTTCAAATCATTGGAAAAGCAAGATCTTTGTTTCATTTAGGAGTTGGTGCATTTCTATCGGCATCTGAGTATAAATTCCACCTTTTTCAATTGTTTTGGTCTGTTTCTGACGTTTTTTTTTTTGAGGAGTCTCCAGGCCTGGGCTTCCCAGTAGCAACAATTCTTCAAACTGATCAAAGATCAGGTAGACGGGGCGCAACTCCAATCGAAAGAGTCGCCGGATGGCCGCCGCCAGGGAATACTCCTCCAACTTATCTTCTTCGCGAATGGCCTGCTCCAGCCTGCTCCTGAGCTTTTCGTTGATATTGTCCTGACGCCGAATGTAAAAGGGATACCAGTCGGGGCCGTCAAAACAACTGGCCAGACAGCATTGGATGGTTCCTACCAGTTGTTCCAGATTGCCCAATGCTTCTTTTGCTGCGCTGTAGTTTTGGCATCCTAGCGCATTGATAAATTGCTGGTTTGCGTATGTGACATGGCCTTGCGGATCTGCTTCACACATCAGACTGCTATCGTTAATGGCCCGCGTTCGGATATCGTTTTCCAGTGATTTTCGTTTGGTTTTGTCTATATCGGCCTGAATGGCGACAAAGTGGGTAAGCTGATTATGGAAACACTGCAGGCGGAGTGCGGTCCTTTTTAGCCGCCTTACAACAAGCTCACGCGTGAGGCCATCGTCATCGACCAGAACAACGTCGCAATTCATGAGCGCACCGGACCGACGGGAAATTCGGACAGGTTCCAGTAAGCTTTTAGCGTCGCCAGGGCATCGGACATTTCGGTCATCGCAACCGGCTTGACAATATAGCCGCAGACATTAAATCGATACGCAGCAGTGACATCGGTTGGTGCCTAGGTGGCATGCTGGTGACTAGGTGGCATATTGGTGCCTTGGTGGCATGTCCTATACTTTACTTCATGAGCCTAGGTGACATGTTGGTGACCAAGTGCCATGTTGGTGACCAACTGTCATGTTGGTGCCTAGATGTCATGTTGGTGACCTATTGTTATCTTGGTGAACAAGTGTCATGTTGGTGACCAACTGTCATGTTGGTTCTTATAGATGCATCATTTGTGTGACGTCGGAAGCCCAGGACCGGATGGTTTAAGATTTTCTGGCCCCGTAAAGAGATGCCAACCAATGCCCGGTTGCTGATGGATGATTCGTTCGATGCTACGTCCGAGCTTGTTGGGCTCCATATTCGGCGACTCGCAGACCGCGCGGGCCGTAGAACACATCTGGCTTAGTTTGCTTCCTCATAGAAAGGATCAAGAGGTTGAAAAGACGGAAGTTCATCAAGGCTACGGCCGGATTTCCTCATCAAAAATTATAGGGAAATTTATTCACATTTTGCAGGCATCCGAAAGATCGACAAAGAATAACCAAGAATATATGGGTATTAACAAAAAGATTGAATAGAAAATATTTGAAATTGGTCCAATGTATGATTTATTCTGGCCTGTTGGAAGTGGGATTTTTTTCTAGCTCACCCATTATTTTACCCCCCTTTCTGCACAGACTAGAAACATACTTCACTGGACTTATAATTTGGAAGATATTTCTCCCGAGGATTCTGGATATAGCACTACTGCCACGATGCATATCGATACCATGCTCTATGCATTAGAAATATTGGTAAAGCAAAGAATGCTTGGGCATAGCGATAAGGGGCAGTATCAGCGAATTACGAATCTGCTGGAACAGCATATAGATTATATGTCGCTTGAGCAGATTTTGATGATGGTAACCTTGAGGGTTGTTCAATTTGATGAAATAGGGCTTTTCCTTTTGTTCTTTTTAACATTGGTTTTCTACTCTTTTTTATACTTTTCTAAACAGGCAGGATTTAAACTGAAAGATTTGGGTATTCACATATTAAATAATGAAACATGCATTGCAAACCTTGTGGATCTGTGTTTCCAAATGCCTAAGGAAAAACCAGAATTAGTAAAGTATGTTGAAATATTTAAGGAAACTGAGGTTTTGTTGCCAAAATCTGCTTACAAGAAATACACATGGCTTTTCCGTACAGGCGAATGGCAAGGCGTTCAGGGGAAGGTCTTTGGTTATCGCCACTGGCGGCCCACCCATTCCAAAAGTGGGATCAAGCGAATTTGGCTATGCCATTGCCAGGAAGTTCGGGTTGAAGGTCGTCGAACCGCGCCCCGGCCTGGTGCCGTTGACCTTTGATGCGGCGACGCTGGAAAAATTCAATGGGCTGGCGGGGGGTTCCCTGAACGCGACGGTCGGTCGACTCGGCATCGTCCTCCGTACGGAAATTACCGCTGTTCACGTCAATGGCGACCAACGCTTCCGTCTGATCGATAACGATCGAACCGCCACCCTTGAGCGGCACATGACGACTTTGACTTCGAGTGATTTCGTCTTCAATGTTGTAGCGATGGAACAATGGTTCTTGGCCATCGTACAATTGGACGCGATCAACATGCTTCGGCATGACAATCTTCATGAATTCGCGGGAATAGGGCTTAAGTGTCAGTGGATGAAGAATTCTGTAAAGTTTCTGGGGCATATCATCTCAGAAAATGGAGTATCAGTGGATCCAGCTTAAGTGGAGTCTGTGAGCAATTTTCCTGTTCCTAATTATGCAACTGGCCTGAGACGTTTCCTAGGACTAACATCCTATTTCAGAAGATTTATTTCAGAATTTGCTAGCCAGTCAAAAGCACGTGCAGACTTGACAAAGAAGAAAACGACATGTGGTAGTTCTACGCTTGGAAGATTATTCCACTTTAATTCTGCTCATTTTCGGTTTAATAGAGCTTTTCTTTGAAAAGCTTATTTTGTGGAAACAGATTTTAAATTAATTTCTGTTCTTTTTTTACTAACATAGTTTTTTGCATAGAATTGTAATTTATGCTCGTTTCAGGTTTTACTGATTCATTGATGGTGACGTGTGGTAGTTCT
The DNA here is from genome assembly GCA_010016025.2 of Alatinidae sp. Z8VKAUB7J3. Taxonomy (NCBI): domain Eukaryota; kingdom Metazoa; phylum Cnidaria; class Cubozoa; order Carybdeida; family Alatinidae; species Alatinidae sp. Z8VKAUB7J3. The sequence goes on from JAAAKM020721499.1 coordinate 239,733,601, forward strand.
ACGCTTGGAAGATTATTTCACTCGACAACGCCGTCGATCTGAAGCACGTGCAGCTCAGCGATGACAAGGAATACGACCTGCTGTGCGTCGGGGGCATGGACGGCAACCTGAGCATCTACTCCCGCCTCCTTGCTTCTTCCGCCGACGGCTTTGGCCAGATGCTGGGCTTCTCATCGCACGCCGAGCCGTGGCGGTATGCAGACGACTTGGGAACCATCACATGCGTCGAAATCGGCGACATCTGGGACGGAGGCTAAAACCTTTCTACCAAGCATGTGAAAACAATAAAGATCCTATATTGCAAAAGTTGCTACCATTCTTTGCTGACGTGACTCAAGTTTTAGAAATTGGCTCTGGAACAGGACAGCATGCAGTGCATTTCGCAAAGGCGATGCCAATGTTAGAGTGGCAAACCTCCGATTTGGCGTATAACCATGATGGTATTATCAGTTGGTGCGAAGAGGTGAATCTAAGTAATTTAAAACTGCCTGAATTTCAAGCTAAATGTCTACAGGGGCCCCAGAAAAGAGGAATTGTTCTGAAAAATATAAGTATTTTTGTGTCAATCTTGAATTTTTTCGTGAAGGGGGAGGTACGGATCCAAGGGGGGTAAGTATACCTGCTTATAAAAACTAGAATGGCCGTGGAGCTCTTGTACTTGATGTATGTTTGTAATGTAGATTGCAGGGGAATTAGAATCCAATTCCGATTTGTGGTGGATTTGGATACAGCCTTATTCAAAACATTCCAGAAGTACTCTATGGTATAATATTGCATAAAAATCGTCTGAATTTGTGACAAATCACCCGATCTACATTTTGTTTACTCCTATCCTCGTGTAAATCTCCTAGTTGCCAAAATGCGGCCGTTTGAGCTAGATCACCACATATTATTACTTCAAAACCAGTATGGTTCTCTACCAGTATGGTAGAGAGGGATGGCTAACGAAAAAAGGAGTGCGTTGAAACTTTATCGGTCTTGACTTTTATCACTAAACCTTCCTTTGAAGTTTCTAATTTCTCGAACGAAATAGTCTTCTACCTGATCGAAATTTAATTTCGAGCACCCCGGGCAAAAAGTGTGTTTTAAGTAAATATCAAAAAACTTTTTTAACCAATCTTGTATCGGAATCCAATCCTGATCGTTGGACTCATCTTCTGTCTTCCCCAAAACTCTTGAGCAAAGGCTACAGCTAGATGGGATCTACCGTGTGAAAATGAATATATAAATGATATGTGTGTTTGCAATGATTAGCGCTTGGGCAACGGTTTTAATTACGTTTCTGTGTAAACTAGGAACAGCAAACTGAGCACAATTTTTTAGCGGCAGTCTCACATTTGTAGTTTAATATCAGGGAGTCAATTAAGGGGTGGGGTCAGGATGGGATTGTGAAAAAAAAAACATAATTGCCCCTTTCGACTAGATATATCTGCATCAGCTCAATGAGGTGTCTTGTCAGCATATTATTAGACGTCACGGGGTTGAACGTAAATGTCATGTGTGTCTTGTGCAGCAGAACATTCGGCAAACATTAAATCGTGTGCAACATCTCGTGCATTCTTTTTTCTCTTTATTTCCCACGTAGTTATTCCAAAATTATAGCCATTGCATTCTATATTATATTACTCATATCTGTTATGCTACTTCAATGTTTTATGCAAGACTGTCAATACAGCTTTTAATATAAGAAAATAGAGGAGATCAACCTGAACAAGGTCATCTTGAACAACCTCTTGCAGCTCTCCTTCTTACTTTTTTTCTTGGACGGCGTCAATTGATTCAATGTCTCCTTCGTTAATGGCATCTTTCTCTAGAATAATATTGCTTTGAGATACTGAAATACAGAAGCTAATCCTGACACCCAAGCCATGATTAATTGGACTCTTAGCAATAGGTCAGTTTCTTGGCGTCGCGATGCAGATCGCTCAGGGTGCCGCGTTGACAGCGATAGCCGTGGGCCTTGGAATGGCCTTGGTAGGACACCTCGTCAAGGCCGGAGTCGAGGACCCCGGTGGCCCCTTCATGAAGCCGCGGCTCCCAGATATGGGTAGGGTTTCGGTCGACCAGTACGATTTCGGCGCGTTGGCGTTTACCCAGCTTGCGGCCGATCCGTGTCACGAGTTCGAGTGTGACCGTTTACAACTGCGACTTCTACTGCAACTACTTCAGACTGCGACTACTTGTGTCTTTCACTTCAACTTGTTGCGACTATAACTGAGACTACTCGCGACTAATACCGCTACTACTGCAGTTGCGATTAAGACTACGAGTGTGACTGCTACTGCTACTACTACTATTGAATTAAATCAGAAAAGTTTAAGTGCATGCAACTTGTCAAAATGGTATAGCAGATGGAATAGGGTAAGGCACGTGATAAAATGTCACAATTATTTCCTAATAAAGATAATAATTATACGGCGCGAATTAGTGGTGGGATTGTTCAATTGGATATATATAGCATAAAGGGTGGTGGCATCGTATCTGAATTTTTCAATAACGAAGTAATAAAAAATAATAATATTAGAACATGTAAGATAAATTGTGACACCTATAAAGCTAGTGTGCAGAAATCGGAAAATGGTAAAAGGAACTATACCACTCGTCCCAGACGGGGGGCGCAGCCTCGACGGTCCCCCCGGTGTCGTGGGTCCACGCGATCTCGACGGGTGCGTGCAAGGGCTCGGTGCGCGTCTCGCCGGTGCGCGCCGAGCCACCGCCCTGCGTGTGCCAGCGATTCGCCGGAGCGAGCGAGCCGTCCTCGACGCCACCGCCGAGCACCCACAGGACCACCGCGAGCCAGTTGACGTTCATGACCCCCCCGGTCAGATCGCCTATCTAAGTGGAAGAAGGTAAACAGGATCAGAATAGAGGGGTGTTAATGACATGGGCCACGCGCACATCGGCGTATTTATCAACTAGGGAAATTTTTGGAACTAAAACCCATTGGCTATTTGTTAAGAAGGAAGCAAATTTTTTATTTTAATTATCAGAATTGAATGCTTTGATACTGATATGAAATCTCCATATTTCGGTACCTGTTGGTGAGAGGTAGATGAAAAGCAGCCTTCCGATCTTGTGCTCTCCGCATCCACGTGCTAGCAACCTTCTCTTCAATCTCATCACGAACATCTCCTCTTAGCCGACACTAAGTTGTTTTCTTGGCCCATCTGTTGGTTTCCATTCGGGCGAGATGTCCTGCTCACTGTCCTTTTGTGAATTATGTTTTCTCGGAGATGTCTCTCACTTTGGTTTTTGTTCTTTTCCTTCCGGGTGATATTCAGCATGGCTCTTTCCATGTCTACAAAAATCTCCTACAATATACATAAAATTGGTGTAAATGGATATGATACTCTTTCTTCTTGAAAATTAAAGATTATTTTCTAATCTTTAAGTGGTTTTTTGCTCTTTAGCCCAACAAAGCAATCTAAACAAAGCAAACATTATTATTTGTACTGAACAGAAAGCAGCAAGACCAACTGTTATTTGTTCCAAATTCATTGAGCTTAGAAAAAAAAATCAGTCAAATGATTTCCAGGATACGCCTACAGCATTAGCGCAGGCGGTCGCGCACCAATGCTGTCGATTTGATTCACTGTGAGCAACTCGATCAATAACATACTGTTGTTGACAACGCAGTGTGGTTTCCCCTTGAGAATTGAATGAGCTGAGCGTCGATGAAACCCCATCCAGTGGCGTGGCGACTTGCACCCAGCACACGATTCCTCCATTGACAGAACAAGTCCTCCACGCTGCCATCAATGACACCACCTGCTTTATTTCCCCGGGGGAGCTCCTCCCTCCTGACTGAGGTCATGCACAATCATCCAGATATACTCAAGACGAAGCGCTTCTGTAAAAATTAAGGGGCTAAATACTTCGACGTTAACTAAAACTTTGAGCGTAGAGCTATGCATTCTAGTTTTCGTCATTTAACTCGAAGCTAAAAGTTCGTGATAGGAGAAAAGTTGTTTGTCTAAACACCCACGAACTGAAGCGTTGCGCCCTGGGCGTGCGTTCCCAGGTGAATTCATCGGTCCACGTGGGATAGGATGCCGGAGCGGCGGCCGATCCACCGGATCCGCCGCCGCGAAGGGGTTCCTCCACTTGTCGATGCGCGCCACGGTGACCGTCATGGGCGGTCTGCCGGGGCAGGCCGGGCAGTCGTTCGAAGTCGGTCCGCAATCGACGACCCTGGGGCGCGGCCTCAACTGCGACGTCCAGCTCGCGGACCAGGGCCTCGGGGATTCCCGTACCCAGGAGGTAGAGCACCGAGAGGTTGGTCGTCTCGAGGAGGGGTTCGAGGCTGGCCGCTGTGAGGCCGGCGCAGAACGACAGATTGAGCACGGTGAGCTCGGGCAGGAGGGCCAACTGGGACACCGCCCTGGCGCCGAGGTTCCGATGGCGGCGCAGGTCCAGAGAGGTCAAGCGCGGGAGCTCTTCGAGCGCGACCAGTTGTTTGGGGCTGAAACAAGTTTTTTCAACTGAAAGTAAGGAGCAACAATAAAACTTAAAACGAACGGAAATTATTACGTATATGGAGGGGTTCTCCCTCGTCAATGCCTTGCTCTTTACGCTAATGCTTTTTTTACTACTTTCAAAAGCGCTATTTACTCTAATTAAACCCTTTGCGATTCAGGGGTCATTCTTAAAGAATTGGAAAAAACAAAAAACAAAAAAACGTGCATCCGTGATCTTTCTTCTGGGACCAAGATTAAATGCAGCAGGAAGGATTGATGATATGGCCCTTGGGATTGAATGTCTTATTACCAATGATGAGTTACATGCTATTAAACTTGCGCAACAGCTTGATTCCATAAATCATCAGCGTAAAGAAATAGAAGCTAAAATGCAAAGTAGTGCAAAGAATTTACTTGAAAAGATTCTGGTTGATTCCAATTTAAATAAGAAGGATAAGGTCCCACACAGTATATGTTTCGGCAATGGCGAGTGCCATTCCGGTCATGAGCAAAGTGGAGCGATTGTTCCGTACCGCCAACCGATCATCGGCGTCGACTTGGTGATCGGATTGCTCATGCATCGTTGGTGAGAGCTCCTGCTGTCGGAATTGAGAGCTGTGAAAGGACCGGCGGGCACGAGCTGACCCGCCGGCCCGGCGGCGCCCCCTCCCTTTTGGGGCATATCGACAATTGTGGTTGTCGATGGGGTTAAGATCGGGTCATGGAAGACCAGTGGTCAGCTCCCATGATTTTTGGAATAAAATATCGTTAATAAATGTTTTTAGGGGGGATTGGTCCATGGACGGAGGACCAGGGGTCACCTCCCATGATTTTTAGAAAAATTAAATTAAAAATTGCGGGGGAGGCTGGACCAGAGAGTCAGCTCCCTTATTTTTGAAAGAAAATATAATTAATAAGGGTTTTTTGGGGGGGGAAGAGGTGGTATTGAGGGGGAGTGGGGGGTGGGGGGGGGGGGGTCGGGGGGGCGAATGGGCACTGAAAGATGAACTGGGGGAAATCGTCGAGGTATATCTAAAGAAAGTATGTGCATCCAGATAATAAAAAAACAAACAATACATTCAGTATCTCAGGAGCACGTCAGGACATGGGTCTGAAGCAGTCAGGTAGCGTAGGAGAAGGAAGAGGGGGTGGACAGGAGAAAATTCCAATTTTGCGTTAGACCTACTCTCACTCCCCCATCCCTACAATCCAAGGTTATCAAACCTCCTCGTTTTGAAAGTATGTCCTTCTTTCTCACATCTATCCTCCCTCATTGAATAAAAATATCGAAATTGTCCTGCTTTTTATGTTTAACCAGTACAAAATATCGCTCCATGCTACGATTTAAGGTGATTTAAGGTAAAACACCTGTATCCATGGTTCCCCAATAGTAAACTAAATAACAGTAATAAGGACTTTACGTCTAGACGTTAACGCAGAACACAACTGACGGATGTTGAAGGGGATAAATTACACTTACTACCTAATAACACTATCACTGAATTACAGTGTTGTTCTTTGTTGACGACAGTACATATGTTACTTTTGTGTTAACAGTAAGTATGATTTTATATTATTGTTAACACAATGGTTTCACGTACTAGTAACGTGAAAACGTGTTTCGACATCGTAGTCAATGTAACTGATGGACGATTTCGGTCAGCGCCTTGACCCGCTCGCGCCCACCACGGGCCTCGCTCAGCGCCTGGGCGCTTTCCTCGAGCATGCGCACGGCATCGCGCGCCGCCTCGGCTGTGGTCGTCTGCGCCTGCGCCGCCCCGGCGAACAGGCACAGGAGGGTCACGGCGCGCAGGATCATGCCAGCAGGCTTTCTCCGGTCATTTCCTCGGGCGTGTCGAGCGCCATCAGCGCCAGAAGCGTGGAGAAAATGTTTCGAGAACTTTTAACAACATACTAAAAATAAAAACTTTTTCCTCCGTTAACCAATGGTTTGCGTTGTGCATGTACTGAGCTCTACATTCGTTGCCTTCGGTTGGGAGTGCAATGCATAGTTGAAGGCAAATCATCTGACCCTACCCGTGTTTTTTCCCCAGATTTCTCCAGGTACCCATTTAGTGCTGGGTCGACTCTGGCTGAGCTTACAGTGTCGCACCATAAATGATCATAATTGCATATTTTCTTGTTAGTTAGAGCTTACTCTTTTTGGAAAAAGCGTTGTTCGAAAATTTCTACCAACATTTCAAGGGTTATGAGGTCATAAAGATGTATGACGTAATGATTAATAAGAAGTAAAGTACAAAAATTATAGATCATTTGAAAGCCGTTGATTAGACACGTTGATTGGTGTATGTATCGTTCTGATTTCTTATGCAACCAAATACTTATAAGTCATCGACCGCGCCCTAAACATTTGTTCTGATTCCTACGTCACAGCTGAAATAGACTTATCATGGACATACTTTTTGGAAATGGGTATCCTCTTTTATTTATTAACTAGTTGGAGGGGGCGCTTCCCCCCCCCCCCAAAAAAAAAAAAACCCGCGCGCGTAAGTCGTTACGCGCCATATTAGTTACGTGCTATTGTAGTTGTGTCCCTGTGTCCCAGTCGTCATTTATATTCCCTCGATATGATGAGCCATACTACCGGACTTCCAAGGCACGATATGTCCTGGTACTACTTTCCATCGGCCTCACGCGATAGCATGATACAACGCATAAGCTATATGGAACCTAATGCACAGGTACGACTGGGCTATCAATTCAATAACTTTATGTATGTGGCTTCGGGCGGCATCGTTGAACAGCAAACAGGAACAAGCTGGGAGCAAAACGTTTCGAGTAAGCTTTTCGCCCCACTCTACCCGCTCTACGGCAAAGTCTTGCTGGAACCGGCCGTCAGCGTTGAACGGGCTGTACGCGAGCAGGACGGCGTGTTCGGCGTCGCGGTTGATCCGGTGCTCGCGCAGCGCGCGAACCTGAAGATTGGCGATCGTATCGAGATTGGCGAATTGAGCATGGAGGTGCGTGCCATCATCAAGCGGCAACCCGATCGCAGCTTGAGCGCTGACTGGCGCGGCCTGCCCGTTCTCATCTCACCTCGGTGTTCGGCGGCACTGCTTCCGACTTCAAGACACTGAACATTGTGGTTGCGTATGACAGGGCGGGTCACAGTGCTGGCTGTGCGGAGCTCATCCAGCCGCCGGCCTCCACACTCGATTCGCTGTTCAAGACCGAAGAGGTTCGCTGTCGCTACTTGACCAAGCAGCTGGAACGGCTTCAGAACGCGTCCTCGTCGGCATCGTCAGCAGCGTCGTCGTCATCGGGGCTCCTGCACAAGGATTTTAAACACCTGCACAAGAATCTTTTTTCCTAGTCTCACGATATGACTACAATGTATCTGATAATGTTTAATACCATACGCTGAAGTATTGTTGGAGATTAGGTGAAAATGAATTTGAAAGTGTGAATTTACAGTAATTTTTCATACTTCTTTTATGGCTTAGGACTCAGCTGAGTCAAATATACGTCTTATGAACAAACAGGGGAAAATGAATCTGGTAACGAAATTACTCGGAAATACGAAATCCAGGATATCTGACGGCTGTGATCGACAATTGAATACGAAAGGCTTAATATATTATATATGCTAAGGATAAAGGATCGTTCAGGACAGAAGTTCAACCACTGAGTAGAAGTTCTCACACCCTAAATCATAAAGTAAATACGAAATTGATCCGAACGAGATAGGATAGAAGAATTGAAATCTTAAACCCTAACCCTAAAGTAAAAAAGACTGTATCGCCTGACACAGAAAGTCGCGCGGTTCAATGACGGGGGCGACGTCTCGCCCCCGCCGTTCATTCTGTTGACGTCTTGCGAAAAATCCGGCGACCGTCTCTTGTGGGACGCCGAGATGAAGTTTGCGCGAACGGAATTTGCCGCACTCATCCACAAACCGGTTACCGAACAAGACCTGATTCCGGCGATCGACGCGATCACCGAGTTGGCAACTGTCGAGGCGTAAGCCGGTTGAGGTTGATGGCCTGACCATCAAGGGCGAAAGATACGACGGGCAGCAGTTCGAGACGATCCAGCCCCAGATTACAGACAGCGCGCTGATCAGCGACATGCTGGACCACAATGTTGATTTCAAGGGTAACCGGCCGGAACAGCAGAGCATCTGGACACAACTGCTGGTCGCCAGTTTCCCGATACTGGTGATCATAGCTGTGTTCATGTTTTTCATGCGGCAGATGCAGGGTAGGGAAATTTGCCTGATTTTTGAAAAAGGGGGGAAACACACCCTAAAAGTCAAGGAATCTTAATGAAAATCACACCATCAGATTCAGTGTATCAGAGAAGCTGAGAAATCTACTGTATAGATTTCAAGCTCCTGTGCAAAAATGATTTTTTTTTTCAGGGACAATCTTATCGAGCCAATGGTCCTAGAACATCGGGATAATGCTCATTCGAACGGAAATTTAAAGCTCTAGTGTCCCGTCCGGCGCCTGTTCGTCCGAACTCATCCACATCTTGTGGCAACACGCCGTCGACGTCCCAGAACCAACCGGTCCCTAGATGATCGAAACCGGCGACCGATCCAGCATGAATTCCGTCAGAACCTTGCCGTCAGGAGAAAATCGAAAAGGTTTAGAGCTAGCGTTCACTCGAGTTCATCCAGCATTCGGGATTTCAGGAGCTCAATTGCATCCAAATCGGAAAAGAAATTGATCCAGATCGCTTGACCGCCGCCGTGGGGGCCGTCAACGCGCTTCACGGAGTGCCCGCGGGCGGCGAGCTTGTCCGCCGTCTCGTCGTCGATCCCACGCTCGATCTCCACCTGGCCCTCGTAGGCGAAGAGGCGCGGCAGATCCATCGCCTCCTGCGGGTCGAGGCCGTGGTCGAGCATCGAGGAAAGCGTCCAGGCGTGGCCGACGGTCTGAAAATGCCCGCCCATGACGCCATGCGCACACTGACGCTTGAACTTGAGTTCCTGGATGATGCCGCCAGCGTCATTTCTCCGTTCTCCGCACGATTTTCGGAAATCGACGAGAAGTTTGCCGGGCAACCTGCGACACCGTCCGACGGCTCGATTGAGGCCATCACCACGCGTCTGGACCGCTTTGAGGACCAAAACTCGGTCGTTGGTCCGTTGATTTCTCAGGGCCGCGATTCGGCGTTGTTTATCGTCTCCGGTGCCTAAAGATGGAATATTTTGGATGTTTGGTAGAGGATGTCAACTCGCCCCTTTTTAAGTGTTTACAAAGCATCTTATGGTCAATAGTTCGACTGGTAAAGTTTTTAAGTCTGGTTTTTAGATTTCAGGATAAACCTGTTTTATCTAAAGTTTTGGATATGTAGGAGAGGATGTTAGCTTGCTACTTTGTAAAAGTTTTAAATAATGTCTTTTGGTCAAAACTATCTAACCGTTAACATCAAGAAGTTTAACTGATCACCAATCAAATGTTTTCATTGGCGCATTCCAAGGGGCAAATGACATGACAAATGTGACACAAGTATTTTAACTACTCATCTCCTTTGTTTGAAAATCTTTGGAAACTTTAACTTTAGCTGTTGGGCTGTAGCCCCCTTACTTTTTCCCAATAACAAAAGGCTATTTAAGATTCTTATCTAGTATTATTGTTTTCTATTGTTTAAGGACAATCATCTGCTCCAGTCTTTACCAACAATCAGCTATCCGCAAAACGACGAAATTTTAGGCTCGGAAAATGACCGCAACAGAAGAGTTGAACATGCTAATTAAATTTCAATCAAGAAATGTATAAATCAATTTCGATTTATAAACGCAAAACCCTGCATTCATCTCCGCTTACAGCGTTTAACAGCAAAATTGCGTCTGTTATCAAACATTTAGTCTTCCCTCAAATCTGTAGGTGGGATTGGTCCTTTAATACATGAATAAATACACTACAATTTTTTTAACAGCATAAAATGGGCACTTGAATATATTTACAGACATTATATAGGGATTTGAATATATTTACAGACATAAAATAGGCACTTAGGAAATGACCAGACGGAGGGACAGACGCACGGATCCCTCCAGAGGAAATGGTGGCAAGAATGGTGATCAGAGGACACGGCGACCAGACAAGTGGCGAAATTGTTGGGGCCTTCTAAAATATCATTAGGGTTAACAGGACTTCCTACTATTTTTAGTCAGCAACAACAAAAGGCGTTGCTATCATCCATGGTAGTAGATCTGTCGGCCCTTACTGCAAGTTGATTTAGTCTTCCGAGTGCAATACCATACTAAACATCATCATGATTTCCTCATGTATTTGGTCAGCAACAACAACAAACAACAGGCGTTGCTCTCCCCATGTTCGTGGGTCTGTCAGCCCCACCATAGGCATGTCCACCAATGGCCTGATAGACCGGGCAGTGATTCATGCATGCACCGCAGCGTATGCACCGCAACATATCGGAGAATTCGGTGCCGATCATGCTGGAACGACCATTATCCAGCAGTACCACATGATATTCTTCCGGCCCGTCCGGGTCTTTGTTCTTTTTTGGTCCGGTTGAAAGCGTGGCGTAAACGGTTGATTCCTGACCGGTTGCCGATCGCGCCAGTACCTTGCTCTTGCCCCCCCTTTTTTTTTGCTCAATCAAAATCCGATTCGCGGCAACCAACGTGCTGGGCACCCCCTATCAAATGCGTGAGCTGGCCACGACACGGTCGATACTGCATTCTCTTCTTTTCGACACACCTGGGTCACCTGCACTGAAACACTGGGAATTGATGACTACTTCAATGCAGGGCTGCATTATTGAAATGCTAGGAGTGCACGGCGGAAGGAGAGAAAAAAAGAACGATGAGAGCAATTAATTGGATAGCTGAACTTACACGGATCGTATTATTAGAACAGATTGGGGATGCGGTCAAGTTAAAGTAGAATTAGAACATGTGTAAGAACTAGGGTGCTTTTCACAGTTGAATGGAGTTTGAAAGAATAAGAAGATAATTCTGCGAACAAAGATTAGAATATTGTAAGCTACAGTGATGACAATGATTAAGTATGTTCAGTATTTTCATGATTTTTTTTTCGAAATTCTTCTAATTTAAATTGAAAGAAGACAAACTTAACCTCCCACAATCTTATGGTTTCTTTGATTTTATTTTATGCAATTTCACGTGATTTTGACATTTAGAGGCCGACATACACAGATATTAGAGATTATACTATTTATCGTGAAAACCCAAAAATTTTGGGTGTTTAATATGTTATAAGTGTTTATAGATTATATTTTTGGGAGCAAAAAAAGGACAAAAAAGTTTGGCGCTACGGGACGGTTGGATGCGCACGGGGGACGCCGGTTACCTGGACGCTGACGGCTTCCTGTTTCTGGTCGACCGGGTCAAGGACATGATCATCAGCGGCGGCGAAAACGTGTACTCCGCCGAAGTGGAGCGGGTGCTGGAATCCCACCCGGCGGTGGCGGAATGTGCCGTGATCGGACAGCGCTCGGAGCGCTGGGGCGAAGCAGTCTGCGCCCTGGTGCGCCCGCATCCCAAACCATCACCGAGCTTGGCAATGAAATGCGCAGGAACATGCCCTTCGTGGTGATGCGTTTCCAGTTCCTTGTCCATCAGATTTTCAATCTGGAAGGCATCCATATGCCCTGAAACCATCAGACGCAGATAGTCCCCTATGAATTCCATCATATGATGATCATGGACGATTGCAGGATATTTACTAAAAAGCGGGCTTTCTTCAGGGCGCTCGATAGCACCTTCAATCGACATCAGAGCCCGCCGAAGTCTTCACGAACAACGACCGATCCACGTCGGACTTCGTGTCGAAACTGGAGAACTAGGAGCATCATTTTCGGCTGATCCTCTCGCCGGAAAACGCGTCGAATGACATGGAGCGGTTCACGCGCCAGGTCATGGAACGGATGGAGAAGGACCTGGGAACGGGTCTCGAATGGAAGGCGGTTGTTCACTACATCACCGATCACCCGCACGCCCATGTGGGGCCGTGAAACTCTGTCAAGCAACAATAAATTTTGTCTTTCTGATTATAATTCATAGTCATGATCTCGCTGCCTATTCAGGCACTATGTCCTGACTCTATCTGTAAGTAATCTAGTCAGTAAGTAATTTAAATGACCGCAGGCGGAAGCAACCTAAGGTTCCTTTCGTTCGTTGCTACCCTTTAGGGTAGGGGTTAGCATGATTTCTTTCCCTCAATCCTACTCTGTTTGCTTAGCAGGTGAAAAACGAGGATTTTGTCAGTCAGTAGACATTTTCATATTTTGCTACTGGCTGACGAAATCCTCGTTTTTTTTCTCTTTTGTTTTTCCTTTTCATTTATTTTTCCTCTCTTGTTTTCAAAGTTTATCAAGTATAATGTTACCTACCAAAAGCTATGCGCCTGAATAAATTTTCCCGTCTTTTGAAACGAGAGAAACACACCTAAGGCATCATTTGATCCAAATGACAGTCGCCATGGGCCTGGGGGCTCAGGAGCGATGAGCCCTGCAGGCATGAAACCTGGGAGCCTTGGTCCAATCATTAGCAATGAGCCCTGCAGAAATAAGCACTGGGAGCTTTGGGCCCTGGGACGTCTGGATCCCTGGGAGCTTTGAGCTCTGTTGCAATGAGCCCTTGAGCCCAGGAGAAATGAACCCTTAATGGCTTGTGTTATCTATACTCTTGGCAATGTCTCTTTAGGCTTTTGATAAATCAAACAAAAGTTGCCAAAATATGGTGTCATTTTGTTAGCATCAGCTGCAAAAGTTACACACTAAAACCAAGGGGAAACACAAATCGTTCATAATTCACACAAGCAACACTTGCATGAGAAACATGTAAGAAAATAATTAGGCTACGTAGAGTTTGGCTTCTTAAATCAGCTTATTTGGGGAGCTTGAAAGACGATAGATATTATTCATGACCAAATCAGGTCAAAAAGGCAGACATTGTATCAGAACAAGGCGTCCTGAAGGGCGGGGTAGGCGTGGTTGAGGTGGTGGGTTCTTTCCTGCGCTTTTTGTTTTTTGTCTTTATCGTCTGAATACAAATCGCGATGCACCTTGGCCAGCTCCTGCTTCCAGACACGACGGGCCGTAGCAAGGTCGGTACCCGGCTCAAGTCCCAGCGTTTTGTAATGCTCGTTGAGACTGTCCTGAGAAGAACCGGCCTTTTAAGTTTTTGGGAAACTATGCTTTTAATAATTTGTTGGCGAAAAGGGGTAACTGTTTTTCACACTTTCTTTTAATCTGTTAAAGGTGAACGGACCCCAATGTCAATCTCCCGTTTATGGTATATTTAAGTGCAGCTGATTCAATATAAATTGGTTCAAACCTGCTATATATTCACATTTACTCTGTAAGTAACCCCAAAGTCGCAGATTTTAGCAATTCATCTGCACCAAACGGCACGGCGGAGGCATCCTCCAGCGCAACCTCTTGCGCCTTGGCAACGGCCGCAGCCTCGCGCGTCTTGTAGTCCGCGACCAGCTCAGCGCCCTTTTCGGCCTCGCCGAAGATCTGCGTGCTCATCGGGTTGGTGCGCACGGTGATGTCCTCGTGCTGGTTCAGCCGATCGATGAAGTCAGCAATGGGTGGCTCGTATTCTTCGCGCAGCGGGTAAAGACTGATCTCGACGGAGATTCCTTGTTTTGTTTATAGTAACAACATATTGAGCCTTGATATGAAGCGCGCTGGAAAAAACGGGTTGTCACTGATTTAAAACCCGGGGCAATGTCTCAGGAACGGAAGAATATTCGGCGAGAGGCTGACTGGAGGTATCAAGAGTGGGTGTCAATAAGTCAAATATTATAATGTTGAGCCTCGATTAGGTTCACAGATTAAGATAGAGGACCCAAAGATAGAGGTTCGCAGTTAGAGCTCGTAAAATCCAACATACAAAATGCATTTGGTTTGAATTATGCATGTCTCTATTCCTAAGGCTAGAATAATGAATAACTTCCATTGTGACTGCCAAAGGGAGTTAAATAGAATTCACAAGGAAAACTAAACGACAGAGCGGAATTCCACCTTTTTTGCGAAATTTATTCTTCTTGCAAATAAATAAACAGAATTTCTGCGTTTCAAAACGTCAAACTTAAATATGGCTATGGTTGCTGCTTGCAGCCGGTGCCGATCCGAATATCCGTTTACTTTCCGGGGAAACCACTGTGATGACTGCGGCGCAGAGTGGGAATGCTGCAGTCGTGAGAGCCCTGCTGGCAGCGGGTGTCGATCCCAATGCTGCCGTCACGCGAGAGCAGACCGCGTTGATGTGGGCAGCTAATAGAGACCATGCCGATGCAGTCGCGGCACTGATTGAGTTCGGTGCTGATATCCATGCCCGGTACGGTTTTGGCGCGTGTATCCAGAGTAAGGTTTCCTTCGCTCACCTGGGTGTTGGTGTGTAACTGGGGTCGCCTCGCCAGGGCTTCGACCCGTAGCGCCAGTTCGCGAAAATCAAACTGCTTGGTGAGGTAGTCGTCGGCGCCCTGGCCAAATCCTTTTGCCTTGTCGGTAAACGCATCGCGGGCAGTAAGCATGAGCACGGGAGTCACCCGGGTAGCGTGTTGTTTTATGTCTCGATTTCCTGTTCGTTCTCACCAATCGCAGCGTCAAAAGCCACTCGGTAATGATCCGTTTCGATCGTATCAAAGGGAGGAATTTCGAAGGGTGTATCCCATTCTGCCAGAAGCGGGTCTTGTTTTGTCATAGGGTCCTCAGGGGTCGTGTCTCTTCCATTGTAAGATAGTAATCAATACGCCGAAAAACAGGTAAGAGTTCTCAATTACAGAAATTTCACTTTCTAAGCGCGTTTTTTAATCGCGCCTTACTTTCAGTTAAAAAACTTGTTTTTTATTTAATTAAATCGATTAGATATCTCAAAATTTTCAATCGGTAGCAGCTTAGAATTTTCACAATCGTAGCAATGTGCCACAAAATGGCAGAAAACACCACTTTCCAGTGGCAAAACTTTTTGACCAATGACAAAAGGCATTATAAATTTTATTTTCCGTTGGAATGAGCCCTCTCCCGATCTTCTAGGACCATAATAGCCAACATGCCCAGCACCAAAGCGCCCTCTCTCACCAGAGCTAACAGCGCTTTACCAGCTGCTACTGACACCTGTTCGGTATCATAGATAACCTTGGAAATGAGTTGCCCGGTGGAATGCTGGTCGTGAAATGAAACCGGTAAATGTACAAAACGGGAAAACAGTTCCTGACGCATTTGCATCACCACCATGTTGCCAATCCAGGACAAGGTGTAGGTTCCCATAAAGACAGAAATGGCGGCTACTGTATCTCTTGCGGAAGCCTCCTTTCCTCAAAATTTGCTTGTAAATGCTAGTAAAATTTTGGCCTCTGCAGAAATTTGTCTTTGCAGAAACAAAGAGTATATCTTCGTACGAGAAAACATTTCACATGAATTTTTGAAAAGTGATAATTCGATTTTGAAGTACGCCTAGGCACATCAAAACTAACTAATAGCCCATTGTTACTAAAGCAGGATTGTCCAATTTTTAATGCAAAAGATGTTCGATGCTTATGTACAGTTTTAACATTTAGTGAACGTCAAGTACAAAAATAGAGAATGTGTATGAAAAATCAGCTAAGACAAGCAAAAGATAACATAATGTAGATTAAGAAATTATAACTTTCCCGATTAGTGTAGCGTAAGACAGATTTTTCCATTAATTGGAACATGAACAATTAACCATGCCTTGCTTCTTTCTTCTTTGCAACTGATTGTCTCTTCGGCTTTCGGAAGGATTGTTGCTTCGTACTGCCGCACGGTTGCATCCGCGACATTGTATTCTCGCATGACGCGAGCCAGATCACGACGGATGCTCTGACGAATCCGCTGAACGTTCTGCGTCGCTGCACAGTATTCCGCCTGAGCCGCCCGCATGTTGCCCTGATTCTTGTTGTGAACCGGGACAGGAATGCTCAACTGCATATTCGCGAACGCATTTCCGGTCGCAGGCAGTTAAAAAAGCAATAGGGAGAGCATTGGTTTCCCTTCGACCACTTTCAAACATCCTCCTCAACATGGCCTGAAATTTTACACTTTTATTTTGTCATGTCCCTCGAAATTACCCTTAATACAACTAAAAAGGGAATAAAAGGGCGCTGGCGACCCTCCATTCACGTTTCAAAATTCCTCTAAATACGTCCTCAAAGTTTCCACTTAATACACTCAGCCATTCTTAAAATATGCAGTTACATTGTACTGTTTAAAATGTAACCCAAATTTTGTACATCAAGATCAGTACACAGTGGATTCAGTTGATCTGCCACCCTTAGTTATTTTCAACAGCTACGTATACGTAGAAGATGTAAACTAAAGCCGGCCGATTTAAGTATATATTCATTTTTATGTATAAAAAAGTTAGACAATGTTTTAGGAAAAGTTTATTTTTAGGGAACTAATATCAATTTTAAACATGTATACATTACAACAACACTAAATCGACAAATTTCAACTTTGGAAGCGTATAGTAGACCTTTCGGCCAGTTTTGTTTCTGTTTTCGTTGGAATTACAAGCATGATGAGAAAAATCAGGAAATGTAATATTTTTATCAATATGGATTTTGACACTTTAGGAGCCATAAAAACAAAAGAACAAACGTCCTCTTCTGTTGTCAGGACTTATAAGACTTTCTGAATTATAGGAAATGGCAAGCAAATGAGCCCCTTTCAAAGTTACTCCTTCTACTATTCCTTCTGTACGAAGTACCTTAGTTTAAAAAGCAAAGCAAAAATAATAATAAATAAATAATGCACATCGGTCTTTACTTAGGTCGCGTTATTGCAGTGCTTATGATAACTCGCAGGTATAATAATAGCTTTTTCAATCTCTGCCAAACGTAGTTTGGGCTCTCATTTAGACAAACTATGGCATAACAGACGATATTTGATTGCAACGTCAATTTATCTTCAGTGACATTATAATTGATACAAATATCAAAAAGATTGCTTTTTATTGTCACTTACGTTGCAGCATTTTCTCAGCAACATCACTACAGGAAATTATCACGAGGATGCAAGATGACGGTTCACATTGGTCTAAAAGGCAACTTGAGGTAATAAGCCAAATCCGTAAATCTTGCAAAACACTTTCACATCCTTGCAATAAACAATCATCTGGAGGAAACTTAGTTCAAAGACACTAGATATCAGGCTGCAGAATTGGTTACTCAAGCTCAAATCCCTTCCCCAAAATCTGAAACAGTAGTATCTATTCTATCTACCTTCTAAAAAGAAGCTTCTGACAGAGGTGACAGCCAGAGTTGACAGTAAGAAATACTTGATATTCAGGAAGTAAGATAGCCTAGGCTAAATCAGCCCATTATGTTAGAGGAAATGCCCATGAGCCTCAACTGTAAATACAAACTGTGTGGAGCATTTAACACATGCTGTTGAGGAAGGAAAAGACGCTATTGTTAAATACCTTCTCAAAGGCAAAGCTAAACTTAGCTACTGTCTCCACGGACCATTTGAAAAAAACTTAAATAAAAAATCTGCTACCAAAATGAAGCGCTTTTAATTACAGCAATAAAAGCTAATAAATAGAAGCTAGCCAAATTTATTGTGAGAAGTTGAGAAAATCCAAAATGCAGCATCGGGAAGGTAATCCATGCGCGCGGCGATGATGCGGCTGGTCCCTGGTTCCAGTTCGGCCGGGTCCAGCCGCTTGTCGACGTTGCGCCCCAGATAGTCCATGGTGCCGTGCCGGCCTGCGGCCAGCCAGGCGGGCAGCCGGTCCAGGTGGGCGGACAGGTCGCTGTCGGTGATGCCTACCTGCGCAAAGCCCAGCGCCGCGGCCCACTGCTTGATGTCAGCCGCCAGGGCCTCCTCGAATTAAAAACGGGCGCTGTAGATGCAGCAGGCGCCTTTTTAACCGAAGAGGAAGAGAATTCGTCGATTACGACACCTCGGGCTTATGGATGGCTAGGTGCCAGAAACATCGATTATGATCCCGAGTTGGAATTTGTCATAATGGGGGATTTCGAAAAATTCATCAGTGTCATGGATTGGAACGAAGGCAATCTAGTTGAGATTTGGGACCGACAGATAGAAGCGGGTAAATTACCTTCTGGAACGCCTTCTATGATCTTGCAAAAGAACATCAGCACGAATCTGTCGCTCTTCCAATAAGTATGCGCGTGTGGTAAGGAAACGAATTTGTGTTTCTTTTAATATAATATATATTTTTTCTCTCATGTCTTAGTTATTCATACTAGTCAACATGGGCGTAATTTGCTATAGGACAGGAGGCAACTGCCCTACTGGACATCAGTTTGCCCCCTCCCCCCCCCCCAAACCACAAAACTGCGGTTTTGGTGTAACACTTTTATTACATTCAGGCAAATGATAAATTCATAAAAAAAAGCTTATGATTCAAAAAATCATAAACAAAGTCATGTCTTTAGGCCATTTTTAAATAAAAGTTGATTTAGTCAAATTTTTTACTGTAAAACAGCAAAATAAACTAAAAAAACTAACAACAAAGACTGTGAAATATACACAAAGGTAAAAAGTATAGAGAGCTGAACTAGAAATTTTTAGACTTGTTTAAATAAGAATCTTGTCGTGCCGTATCGCTGTTGAAACCACTTTCCGCCCATTTAAGCACCGTTCAGTGGCGTTAATTCACAAAAAAGTAGAAGGGGCAAGGATTCTCTTCTTTTTAATTCTGAGAATGTAATTCTTAATATGCACTTTCTCAAACCGCCCCCTGCTGGTAAATGTGTTTAAGGGTGAAATCACCCCCCCCACATCGCGAAAACCGCTTTTTGCTCCAATGGGGCTCAAAGTATTCCCGCTTAACCAGATGTAACGCTTTTTCAACGACCCACTCTGGTTGAATTTTTGCCGCTAAACTAGCAAAGGTTTGCGTCGTCTCGATTTGGCCCCCGGTAACAATCCACTTAGCTTGCTTGTTACTGAGAGCTGATGATGCCAGCAATCTAAATCGCTTGTTTCGATTGCCCGTATAATCTTTCCCCTCATGTCGCTGAGCTGTCCGTTTGCGGGTGGGGCGTAAAAGTGCAGCGTTGCATTTTGAGGCCTTGAATCTGTATTCAATCCATCTATTTTTCAACAGGCTGAAGCTGTGCAGAAAAGGACAAAACGAGGAAATAACTGTATCGTAAATATTCAAGCGTTAGTTTCGCTTTTTAACCAGTATTTAACGCCGCTTTTATGCTGATATTTTATGTAATTCTAAATAATAGCATCGAAAAACTTTTAGTTACAAACATTGAGTTTTTATATTTCTAAACACAGGGAGACAATATGACCTTACTGATGAAGCAGTCCGCTTCCAAAGTGACCCTTATTCAACTATTTAGCAAGTATTTTAAAGTGAGAATCGCTGTTCGCATGTCAGTGGGGAAAGAGCTAGGGCAAAAATTAAACTAATATCTTCAAATAGTATATCGTGTTTATTTCTGTTGGAAGTCCGTACTCTTTGCGTATCTAAATTCCTCCCTATAATCTACTACTAACCTAAGATCATTATTTTTATTTGGGACCAATTTAACTAGGGCCCTATATGGACTTATGCTTGGTCTTATGACTTAGTTTGTTTCGAGCGCCTGGATTTTATTTACTAGCCATTCTTTATGTTTATATGGGTATACTCAGCATTTCATCTTGCCGCTTTAGTAGCTGCACTCTTCAAAACAAAGAATCTCATGCTTTATCGAGAAGAGAATTTTGCTCGTCGGTGTGTTTCGGCCTCCCCGGCCTGCAAGGCCCTTCGCCTTCTGGTCGATCGGGTCCGCACCATTCAGGTATGGGTCTCTCTCACAGGTTTCGCTGTCGACATAGGTACCAGCCGGAGTGGCGTTCTTGTCGTTGCACTCCTCCAGTCGTGTCTTGCTGGGCGTGATCTTGTCCTGCACTGGCTTGGGTAGGCCCGCAATGTTCAGGCCCTTGAAGAGATCCGATTTCTATCCATGGTCATTTTTGTTTTGTTTTGTGGAAAGTAATCTTTAGAAATTGATATTTAGCTTAGTTAATTTAGTTTATACACAAAAAAAAATTGTTTTTATTAATTATAAAAACAAATAAGTGTTTTTATATTAATTTAAAATTTATGCTTGTGCCCATTCCTAACCCCCTCACCTCCCCACCCTGAATCTTAAGATTTCTAGGATTTTTCTCATAGTTTTATAATTTGCCCATAGTCGCGGTCCACGCTGCCGGAGGCGCAGGAGCAATGGGTTGATTGCGTCTCGGGGCAGGTTCGACAGCAGAGGAGGAGGAGGATGATAAAGAAGCAGATGATGCAGCCGTAGCCGTCGGCGGGTTTCGAGCCAGGGCGGAGGCGACAGCCTGAGTTGCTGCTTCCGGTCTGCTCTGCAGCGTATCTGCTGACTGCGATAGACTGCCGGCGTAGCGAGACGCAAACACGCGCTCCCAAATTAGATCAAAGGAATATTGGCTAGTCAAAAGTTGCACGAGGTTTTCTTATGGATACTAACAGTATTTTAATATTAGTCTTAGTGCAGTCATAGCATCGACCACTAGAATAATCTTTACATACATTAACATTAGTATATTTTAAAGAAGAATAGATACAATGGCTAAAAATGTACACATTACAATATTCTGAAAATATTTACAATCACTTAAACGCCAGTTCCAGTTCCAAGGCTACCAGAAAAATAATTGGTTCAGAAGATTTATGAAATGTTCACATATTAAGTCAATTTACATGAAAATGATTATCATGTGACATTGCAAGTTGATATGCTTGTGTGTAGCATAGGGCGTGTTTTTGCCTGTACTTTTTGTGAGATTTGAAGTTAGAATTTGAAATCATTAACATGAATTTCTGTTAGAATATAATACAATGTTATGAAATTTAGATATTGAATCTAAAGCCGGGAACCGGACCCGATGCCCTCATGTCGGAAGCCCAAGTCCGCATGGCAGGGGTTCTGCCCAAATGGATGCAACCACTGTTGCTACCTAACCTCATCAGCCCACCCCCACTTGCCACAACACAGACCAACACCGCCCCTCCTCGTTAGTGACCAGTAACCCTCCACCTCGTCACTCCCACGCAAGGAACCCTCGCCAGCGCCGACATCGCATCCAAGCTCAATGCGCTGCCTGTTGGCTCAAAAGCATTAATAGCGATGCATTTTTATTTTCCCTTTATTGCTATTTTTGAAAATCAACTATTTGCATTTTTGAATGTCTTAAGGATGACCAATTTGTGCAATCTGTAGCTTGCTTGCCAGATGTTACTGGAGTGTGATGACAATTTATATGATATAGTGATGCGTAAGATGATGATGATAGAAAAACAACATCATACAAAATGTACTTGTACGAAAAGAAGTGCCCCGACCGTCTCGGCCGCGGCGGACGTGACCGCCTTGTCCTTGGAGATCTTCTTCCAGAAGGCCTGGCTGCGCGCCTCGCCGTCCGCGTGCACGGCGACGAGCATCACGCGGTTCTCGTCGGCCGCGCGGGTTCGACCGGCTTCGTAGTCGGTCTCCCAATCGATGCTGACGGGCGCGACCGCGGATCCGCTCAGGGCGGCCACGACGAGGGGAAGGCTGAGGAGCGTGCTCATGGGGAGTTTACTATCACCACCATCACCCCCCCCATTTTTTTTCTTTTTTCTAATTTTCATTTTTTCCCCCTCCCCCCTTTTCCTATTTCAAAACTTTTTTTTTTTTTGTTTAATTATATATATATATAAACTAGAAATATTATAAAAAAAATGATTAAAATAATAGTGATTATTAAAATTAATGGAGTTACGTTTAAGATCACAACACAGTGTATTTTTAACAAAAAAAATTAAATCAGTCACTTGACTTGGTCGTAGAAATCTTAGGGGTGCAAAGTTTTAATAATAGTCAAACGGTTATAATCACTTATAATTTGAATTTTAATTTTTATTCAAATAAAGTATAGACACAGTTGCCAAAATTTTGCTAAAAAATGAAAATATTTGTTAAAATTTGGCCTGCAAATTTTTGGAAGAAGATAGGATGTTAATTAAGATTTCGTCCCGGGCGCAAGATAGGTCAGCTGCTGGCTTTATTTTTTCGATAAAACCGATGATCTTGCTTTCCCTGTTCCAAACTAAAAAACGAAGGGCGCTGGTTCGAGTCTAGGTAGTGGCTATTGTTTGGTTTGGGGTGAGGGTTAGTGGTTTTTCTTTTAAGATAAGCCAAAAGTCTACTCAGCTTTAAATGGGTACATAAAGGGATCTAGGAGAAAACACGGGAAGTGTCAGATGATTTGCCCCCAACTACGCTCAGCTCCCCCGTCGCAGTAACAGAAGGTGAGTCTGTTCGACGCAGAGATTAATGGTTTGTTATAGACCTGCATGCCGAGGATTTTTGCCGGTCGCGGATTCTCTTCAAATGCTCGACTGACCAGGTACAACAGCGATTTGCGATACACGCCCGCAACGCTGTCATCCAGCTCCAGTTCCTTTGACAAGTTGTAGATGGTCATACGATCTATGCCTGCCTTGTTTCTTGGTGCTTTCAATAGCGGCAATGGGAGCAAACATTGCACTTTTTAATTTTTTATTATATACACAAGAGAAAAACTAAATATAAAGTCTAATTTTATCATGGGTTTGGTCTCTCAGATGAAGTAGTTTTTTTGTTTTTAGTTTTCACAATGAGATCTAACGTAGTGGCACTCAAAAGTAAAGCAATATCTGCGTTCCACTCATGAAAACAGTGCTCTGCAAGCTTTCTGTGATGTCTTCTTCGTAAATATCACTGTATCAGGTGGTTCAGACCGAGAACGGAGGCATCGTAAAGCTCGTCTGTAACGGCAAGCCGAATAAAGAAGAGATTATAGAATCCATTAAAAGACAACTCCTAAAAGACGGCCTCAAAAACCCAGAGTTTCAGGTGGAGAGCATCGATTCCCTCCCCAGACACCCGGAAACCGGCAAAGTAAAGCTCTTTGTTGCTTTAAATTAGTGGAAATAAGCAACTCATCTCGTTAGACTTTGGTCCTCCCGCCGCGCATTGCTCCTACGCAAGTCGTCATCGTGCCCATCTACCGGAAAGCGCACGAAAAAGACGCGTTTCTCGAAAAAGCAGCACACATCACAGCCGACCTCCAAGATGCAGGCGTGCGTGTGAAGCTGGATGCCCGCGAGTCGCATCGTCCGGGCTGGAAGTTTAACGAGTACGAGTTGCAAGGCGTGCCGCTCCGCATCGCCATCGGACCGCGTGATGTTTCATGCTGATTTAAAATATATAAGTTTAATCAAGTTTAATCTTGCCTATCAAAAGTTACGAGCCTGAGAAAATTTACCTTAATTTAGACAACTGAGGCAGACACCCCCGAAAAGCCGCGGAATCTCAACGAAAATCGTACCATCACATTCAGCGTATCAGAGACCCTACTGTAGAAGTTACAAGCTCTTATCTACAAAAATGTGGAATTTTATGTTTTTTGCCAGAAGACAAATTATGTGTGGCAGTGTCGGCCTGTTTGCCAAAGAGCCCGGATTTGAAGCCTAGCTGGGGCGCCATTTTGCGCCCATGCTGGCGGAAATGACTGACGGCGGCCCGGACAGCGCCGGCTTCGCCATTTATCGCGACGTGGTTGGCGAAGGCCTGTCGAAGCTGACGCTGCTGGCGCCGGCGGATCTGGTCTGGGCGGATTTTGAATCCGCCTTCCGCAACGCGTTCAGCGGTGTTGCAAAGATGGAAGTTTTATACTAATGTGAATAGCTCCGGAAAAAAAAACGGGGATAGCTAAATGGGTTTTCTGACATTTCGAGGTTGACGTGACTTTGTTGACTTTGACAACAAGGTGGTTGACTTTTAGTCTTCTGTCGTGAAACCAAACTAGTTAACCAAACTAGGTCAATTTGTACCGTGCGTAGTGGAGCTGCACCAAGCATGGTAGAGCTATGCAGTACGCATGGCGCTCCTGAAACCGTCGCTGGGCTGCATTCCGCGAGGCGGCGGGCTGCCACAAATCCTGATGGATTTCGAGGTTCTTGGCAGCTTTGCCCGCGACATCCGCGATCTCGAAATTCTGCATGGCGTTCTGGCCGGTTCGGATCGCGCCGACCCGGTGTCACGCTGTCAGGCAAAGTCCCGGCAGGACGACAGGCTGCGCATCCTTTCGGCGCCATTGTTTGTGGATGATCCCTGCGCCACCGTTCTTACGTTTTGAAATCATTTAATCCTTTTTCATGTCATTCATTTTCACACTCAGGTCCTGGAATTTTTTCTCATCTCATTCATTTTGTTTTTCATTTTAGCAATTACATCATTCCAACCTGGTAAATCTTCTAGAGGTCTTCAGAAGGAAAAAAAGGCTCTTTCTGGTATTTGAATTTGTAGATAGAACAGTCTTGGATGATTTAGACAAACAACCAAATGGAATTGATGAGCTGGGTAGCGAGTCAATTACCGTTTCATCTCACGTTGTGTTAATGGGTCGGCTCATAGGCCGTAACCTTAACGAAACTCGACTACTGCTTGTCAAACACGTCAAGAAAAAACTCCGTACCGCGTATGAGTCTATCGTCACCAGTAAACTCCTATTATGCCGAAAGCATCTCGCGAATATGTATAACGCTGTCGCACTGCCGCATATTTTATATATCGTGCAATTTTGGAATTTAGATAGCGTCAGCGCCTGACGCTTGTTGTCCCCTTCCTGCGCGGGAGCAAGCTGATCCAGCCGCGTGCTGGAAAGCCGGTACTTGCGCGTTTCAGGAACGAACTCGATGGTGCACGCGACTTCTTCTTCGCCGATCTCAATCGTGAACGTGCCGTTTTCCACATCGGCACAAAGATCGAAGTAATCTATGTCCTCATGGAGAACCCAAGCCGCTCCGCCAGCTTCATCGTCGCGCAGATTCCACTTGCATGAAGTTTCATTGACATTTTATGGTGACAGATACTGTCAAAAGCCTTTTGGAAGTCAACAAAAATAATACCCACTACTTTTCCATTAACCAGAGCTTGTTTCCACTTTTCTGTCATACTGAGCATTAGCTGCTCTGTGTATATTTCTTTTCTGAAGCCCCACCTTCTGTTACTTATCAGGTTGTAATCATTTAGATGATTATCCATTTGCTTACATGCTAGGTAAAGCACCAATTCATTAATTTGTCAAATTCGAGCTATTTTGAGAATTTTGAGCTAGCAAGCATGACCCACTTGACTAACCTTAAGCTAACAAACATGAACCAGTTGTCTAACTTCAAGCTAGCAAGCAAGATCAAATTTTACTTATATTAAGCTAGCAAGCAAGACACATTTTAACCATCCCAAACTAGTAAGCTTCTCACCTTTTACTCAATACGCAAGCAAGACGAAATTGAAATTGTGAGATAGCGATTTTGTTCAAAAAAGTCCAAAAAATATATAACAGTGCCTCTAGAATTGACTAAACCCCCAAGAGCCCTAGGGATAGGGTTCTAAGTTATGCCCTTGGAGTATACAAGGTTTTTATAGAAAGAGTTGTCGTAGAAACTTCAAAGGGGGCTCATTCGACTGGAAATTGAGAGGACTAGTGCCCTTATTATTATTCGAGAGATCGGAGGACAAATCCCTACATATAAATTGATAGAGGTACCAGGTTCGACCCTTTTTTCAGAGCTTTTGGTACCAGGTTCCACCCTTTTTCCAGAAGTTGGTACCAGGTACCACCCCTCTGGTTCTATGGTACTATTACCCTGTCACGCCTCTCAAGATACTGTTATATAAATAAAAAGTGCTGGTCTTGATGAAATGCATTATACATTTAAGACAGAGCTAGTGAAAAATCTATCAATGAGTTCAGGAGTATTGAAAACGCCGCGGCGTCGATTGTGAAAGGGGCCGCGTACGACAACAACCTACTGTGCATCGGCGAGAAAGAAGTCTTCGCGGTTTGCAGTATTTTCGACCAACTGATGGAAGCCGTCGGACGCAACGGTGGATACCTCTTGAACCCGGATGAAGTCCAGCGGTTCACACAACTCGCATTCAGCCCGCCGGAGAAACCGGGGGGACACCACCAGCTCAATCGTGATCTGATCTGGAGAGTGGGGGGTATGTTTTCACGTCAATTCACGAAATATTTATGGGCTGAAATGTGTTTTTATTTTAAACTAGGGATATTTCAATTAAACAAACATTTTCGATAATGGTTTTCCACTATCGGGGAAAAAAAACGGGATGACAAAAAAAAAGAAAAAAAAAGCAGAAGAAAATCCACTGATCTTATGACAAAGAGACAGAGACAGAACTGTCGGTTGCTTTTTATTTATCCGCTCGGTTTTTCTTTTTTTACTTTTTTCTTTTTTAGTTTTTAGTTTTTTCCTTTTTTAGTTATTTTTTTTTTTGTTTTCTTTTATAGTTTTTTTGTTTTTTCTTTTTTTCTTATTTTTTTTTAGTTATTTTTTCTTTTTTATTCTTTTTTCTTCTTATACTTTTTTTTTTTTTTTCTTTTTCCGTTTTTTTTTCTTTTTTTTTTTTTTTTTTTTCCTTTTTTTTTTTTTTTTTTGGAAAACAATTCACATTTCAAAACAACCAACCTTCTTTTTTCTTTTGATTTATTACAATGCTTGGAAAAGGTATGTACTCAATAAGATACAATTA
Organism: Alatinidae sp. Z8VKAUB7J3; assembly: GCA_010016025.2. Lineage (NCBI taxonomy): Eukaryota > Metazoa > Cnidaria > Cubozoa > Carybdeida > Alatinidae > Alatinidae sp. Z8VKAUB7J3. The sequence goes on from JAAAKM020721499.1 coordinate 239,760,626, forward strand.
CTATAATAGATAATGTTTTCAGTAGTACTAGAATTCATGGAAAATTCGTCTGCTTCTTGCGTTTAAAACACAACATGACAATCGAATATTTTTGTTGCATTACAATAAGTCTTGAGTAGAATACAGGCAAAACAGTTACGGCCGAACCGCAACGTCGATTCCTGCCCTCTCGAGATCGGCGGCGATCTCGGCAGCGGAACGACGCAGCGGTTCGACCACGACGATGGCCGACTACGGGGGATCTGCACTGAGAACACGAAAGAGGTTTCGGTCCATTCCCTCCAGGAGCCGGACTGCATGCATCGAGTCGGCCCGTTCGATTCTTTCTACGCCGAGATCGAGCAAGAGTTCGAGGGACGTGGCCCAGGGGTGGAAAATCAGTTTAAACGACATGGCGGTAAATTGTTGCTCTTATCGCTAAAAATTTAGAGAGATGAGAACAGCGTTGGGTATCAAACTTTTTGGAGCAGCACAGATCCAACTGAACTGTAAATTTTATTATTTCAAACGTGAAATACATTTATTAAGAATTAGGATGTAAAAAGTTATTTGGTTAGTTCAGTTTTAATTTGATAGATAGTGGCTTCAACTTTTTGATAGTACTTTTGATTTTTAGTATTTATTCGCCTCAGACAGCGCATGTGTTCAACAGCTTCCCGGTAGAGCGAATTATTAACCAGAATATGAGAGCGACTCGAGTAAGCTCTCCTGAGGCAGGCAATGATAAAGAATATTATGGGTATATCTAAAATCAACATTGTTCAAACATAAACAGCAGCATAATTGCATCAATCTTGATGAAGAAATATCCTGCAAAGGTAGGCCCATCTGTCACAATGTTCAAGAACTTGTGTATTGAGTCTTGTAACCAGGTCAACGTGACCTTGTTTGTGCAACTTGGATTATTAGTTAAGCCAGTACAAAACAAAAAACCATGCAAGTTGAAACTAAGAATAACAATAAGCAGTGAGAAGTGAAATCAGCGGCTGAGAGCCTCAGTTTGGTCAGTCGACAGTTGTTGAATGTCTTTTTCTGGAGAGCGATGCTATCAACTGGATCATGGCATTTTCTAGTTTGTTCTTCTTCTGCCAGCTCTTCTTCGTCTTGATTTTGCTGCTCTGTTTGAATTACCACTCTTTCATCTTCTTCGTGATGATGATGGTGATGACCACCTTCTTCATCGGAAGAGGAATCACCCCAACCGCCACTCATAATCTTGTTTTGTCGTTCGGATTTTCACAAAATCTCTTTTCACAGAACCTTTGTGCGTCGTCTCTCTTTTCGTTTCTCGTGCTGGTTGGTTCTATTGCAAAGTTTTCTAGAAAGATCAGATAATGTCACGTTCAATCATGCATCCCAACCCCCTTAGACATGAGGATGTTGCAGATCTTGTTGTTGCAATGAGTTACTAGTACTAGAAGTGGTAGTAGTATATATATTTTTGCTCTTGGAGAAGAGGTCATCGAAGAACATTTTTGAAGAAGAGGGACTAGTTCAGCACCGCGAAGACAAAGTAAGACTTAACGAATTAAACGAAGTGTTCCGTGGCAACTGCCACATTCCCTTAGAATCTACTCACCCCCACTCTACTAGACAAAATTCACTAATTCACCGACCTCTTATCAGATGTGAACGATCGCGGTTTTCTTTGAGGCATAGATGGATAGAAAATTATAATAAACATATCAACAATATCAAGGGGTTGTCTGTTTCTTTTCTTTTTTTATGGTTTTGGTTGATTGTAAGTTTGAACTGGTGAGTACTATTATTTTTTTTATATTTGCTGAACCACGCTAAATTATGTGCTTCGCACGGGATTTCTTGGCTCACTGACATAAACTGCGATCACCAATCGTTGTTCTGAAAGAACGAATTTAGGATTCGGAAGAGCGACGGTTCAGAACAAGCACGGAATCATGGGAGCGAAGACAGAGAACGAGAGCGACGCCGAATCCTTGTGGGCTCGCTTCAGATCCGTCGCGCTCCTCCTGCTTGGATTGCTCGCGCTTATGGTTGAACTGCGGCTCCGAGAACACGCAGGCCACGCCCATCTCTCCGGCCGCGTCGCGCAGTTCGGCAATCCGCGCAGGGCTCGGGCTCGACGCATCGCTCAGCGCGATGGCGCCCGCGGTGCGCAACCCGAAGCCGCCCTCGAAATACTGGTAGGCATCGTGGAAGACGATCACCGCTCGCTCCCGCACCGGGGCCAGCGCGGCAGAGACTTCCTCGGCAGCCGCCGCGATCTCCCTCGTTACAGGGGGTTGGACTACCTTGTGGTCGACCATATTCTTCTTCGCTACTTGTCCCTTTTTTTCCCATTTCTATGGTGATGCCACAGGCACGAAGGTCTTCAGTCACAGTTTCAAGTCATTGTTGCTATATATTCCAGCATACATTACCCTCTTGTTGCTTTTATAATCCTTGCTCAATATACCTTCACAACTAACCCACTGAGTATATTAACACTAGATGTGAAAGCCAATGCCAGAAGAAAGATCACGGATACGTGTTTATTTGTTGTTTTTTTTTTACATTTTTCTTCCCAGGGATGATTGTATCAACCCAGTGGTCTAAGAATATCTGGAGAAGAACACTTAAACGGAAATTAGAAGTTCTAGTGCTCTTTTAAGTGACCAAAATATTGGAAGGCAACTAGACCCCTTCCCACGCTCACTTTCCTCCGAAGTCACCCGATCAAAATTTTGATATAGCCACCTCTCTTCACTCCATGCCTCTGCGCGCTTCTTTCAACTCCTTTTGGTGTTTCGCTACTCTTCAATCTTCTGTAGTACACATTGCACCTTCTGTCCTGAGGACCTCTAGCTACCAAGTTTGTTCCCTCTTATCTCCTAGTTTCTGCACCCTTTTAATTCTCCCCCCCCCCAATGTTTTATGTACTATGTGTTATACCTACACCTTCTAAGGCCCTCTCTAATTCCAAATTTATTCTAAATAGATCAAAACTTCGTTCTCGATTTCTTGCTGTTTAGAGCTCTTTCCTGAGGGATGTAAAATTGATGAGACGATTTCATCGGTTTTGGAATACAGGTGGGTAAATTTATTAATTTAATATGCTCTACAGTAGATGTGTTTTGCCTTCCACTGCACGACTCTTTCATTTTAAAAAGAGGAAATCGTAATACTTCTATGGGGCATGTGGCTTATGCACGCTACGTTGATTCGGCCGGCAGCAGGACCAGAAGCCCGAGGAACAGGCTGCGCTTCTTGCGCACCAGGAGGCTGCCGGTGATGCGCGCGGCGGAGAGGGAGGCCCACAGATATCCTTGCCCGCTGATAGAGACCTCCTAGCGCACCAAGTACTTGAAGATGGCGTCGAGGTTGTCGTCGGCGGCGGAGAGCCGCTCGACGGAGACCGTGCCGGAGACGACGGCGTCAATGATGGCCGCGTAGACGGCCCTCGCAAGCTTGATCTCTACTTTTAAGACCTTGGGCTTTATATTTTCCTGTACAACACAAAACTGGTTAGTATGCGCATAATACACTCTCCCAATTTGCCCTCATTTGTAATTTTACCACAGAAATATAAAGTGCGTAATTTCATCACGTAATTTCAATTCTGTTCAATTCGTAGGTAGAACCGAAGTTGGTTGTTGGTGTTGCTTGGTCTCCTGGTTACTGGCTACAACCTGTACTTGCAGTTAAAAAAAAAAAGTTGTTTTGTAATTTAATTTCTGAACGTTTTTGCGTTAATGCATATTTTGATTTTGGCTCACCACACATTAATAATTTAAACGGAATTTGCATATTAATTCTTTTCTTGTCTAAATGGCTTTCTCTTAGTTTTGATCTGACGATTTTGAGAAATAAGGGGAGGGGAAGGAGGCCTAGTTGCCCTTCAAATTTTTGGTTACTTGAAAGGCAACATAGATGCAAAAATAGCATTAGCTTATGGTATGACCATCCTGCACTTAACAGTCGTGAATAAGACGTCGATAAATCTATTAAACATTTCAAGGTGATGGTAGGGCAGACAATAGTGGTGAGGTGTCTTGAAATCCATCTTAAAGGAGTTGTCATTTGGATAACAAAATTAAAGCATTACCATTCATTAGTATCGTTGGTATTGAATGAAATGTGGTTAACAGGCAGCAAAAAAGCTGGATTCGATGTATCACGGGTTGACGAAACCACTGCGTCGTCGCAAGCGACAACGGTATCAGGGGCCTCTTCGTCGTTACTCGTGATTAGGTTCTCATTCTCATCTGTATCGTTGTTGTTGGTAGTAGATGCCTCCTGTCGTCTTCGAGCTTCTCTGGCCCAATGGTCCCAATTAGATGCGTACATGATGCCAACGACAATGACCAGTTCAAGTGCACCGGAAATTGCATTCCGTTTCGGGCTCAAAGAGCATGGCTATGGACACTTTTTCTACTTTTTCTTGCAACAGGACTAGGCATTTTCCTGCTGGCCTAGCATCTGGAATTAATTTGTTAAGTGGGTATTTGTAAATGGACATTTATATTTTGATATAGCATTAAAACGGTATTATTTAAAAGAAAAACTGAAAAATTCTACTGTTCCAAACTAATTCTTATACGTTTTTAGGAATCTAGTCTTTATTGACCCCGTCTAGTGCTATTAAAGTGGTACAGTTGTATTACGTTCGGTACGTTTTGGAGATACTGGTTCAATGTGGTATTTTCGGAAAGATTGTGGTATAGTACGGATTGCCTTGTACATTTTAGTTTTATTTGCTCCTTACTTACTTAGATGTCAGTACAAATTTTAGATTATCAAAATTTTATTCTCTTTATGGCCACATTTTTAGCTTGCTGTTCAGACGGTACATATCAGAGACACATCACAATAAATTTTTCAAAATTCTTAGAAAAAAGAAACAATAAAGATGTCACGTGATCCATTTACTGTACTGAAAGAACATATACAGCAAATAGCAGCAAATTTCATCAAGATAACAGAACCAAAATAAAGTGGGAAATTATATATAGTAGTTTCCTGCAGTTATTCTTAACGTACGAAGTAAATTTGCAGTAAAGGAGAAATACTAGCTGTGAAACATAATTTATACAAAGTGCGTCTGATTGTTGAGGCAGCCATTCACTGGATGCAGATTTGTCTTCCTCTGAAAGTTCTAAAAATTGTTGTTTATGCTGGTCCTTTGGACAGAATCGATGAAAACCCTCTTTTAGCTTATTTCAAGGAGCTGAAAGCGAGATGGAATGCTGAAATTGCAAAGGATATCCAGGTATGCTTTCGATGCTTTATCTGAATTGCCTCTCTTCGGTTTGGCAATAATTTCATACCGTTATATTCTGTGTTAAAATCTATTGAATTCTGTGGTGTTGTCAAAATAATAATAGCGTATAACCTGAATAATGTAATGCTTAATAGCCCTCTTTTCTTGAGCCAGCATACTATTGGGCAAAGTTTATCAGCAAATCAATGATTATCGTGATGCAAAATTTGACTGAGTAACAAAGCCGTTTCCGGCAAAAGGTCTAGATTCCGTAGAAGTCAGAAATCTTGATTATAGCCATAGAAGGTCGCCGCGTCATTTCTGTGGATCCCGTGGAGCTACTCCGGCGAAAAGCAATTAGTAGGCAGTTGGCGACGGGGCTACTGCACCTCGTCGATCCGGAGCTGCAGTACTCGCCGCAAATTGTCGGAGAGGTTTCTTTGTCCGTCGACACACTTCGCATTCCCGCGGGTGTACCTGACGAGCAGTGGATGTCATCGCTCGAGGCGCACGGCAATTTAAAGATCCACCAGGCTACAAAGCTATTCTCTACTGTTCGTGAATTGGACAGATGGCAAGATAAGGGTGCAATGTTGTGTTTTTCGCAGATAAAGAAAACACCTGCTGAAGAAATCAAGACAAATACTAATGATCTATCAATAACCTCTGACTCGAATTTCTTTTTCAAAAAATTGATACTACAATATCAGTATATGGCACAAGCTATACACAGAATAAAGGAGACAATGATTGTGCAGCTCTTCCTTTCATCTATGTTTCGTCTGCAAAACAACTATTAAAGTTACAGCAAGAGCACTGGTGTTTATAGACAGTCTTTTCAGTGAAAAAGGTGACTAGAATTCAATTTCGGAACGGCGTCGACTACACATAGGCCACAACAGCCCACTTTTAAGTTTGGTGGCGTCGACCTTAGTACTCCAGTTTTTAAACATTGAATGTTATGCAGTGTATCTTCTCATGTGGCAATGTAGCTTAAAAGTTCTGCCTTCTGTCTTCTTTCTTTTCGTATTCAGTGTAATTTTTACATCACGCAAAGAGGGATGTACAGTCGTGTTTTTTGGGTTCTGTTTTTCAACGCGTGTTGTGAGGAAGTGGTTATTTTTTAGATGATATTTCGACTGTTTTACCTAGTCATACGAAATAAAGTAAAAAAGTCTGTTCGGATAATTTAGAGGGATATAGGTTTTAGTTTTACAAAGTGATTTTTTTTTTTTCATACCTCAAAGTCTGCTCGAAGTGCTTCGAGGTCCTGTTGCTGGCTCAAGCGCTGTGCTTAAGATCGTGACCGTGCTTTTTCAGATAGATGCGCAATACCGAGATCGTCGCCGGTGTGATTCCCGGTATGCGTGAGGCATGCCCAAGCGTATGTGGACGTTGTACCGTCAGTTTTTGTCTGGCGTCGGCGGATAAGCCCTGCACGAGTTGATAATCGATACTTGCGGGCAACTCTGTGTTTTTCTTTTTTCATTTTTTTTTTTATTTTTTTTTATTTTTTTTTTCTTTTTTTTTTTATTTTTCTTTTTAATTTTTTATTTTAATTTTTTTAATTTTTTTTTTTTGATATTTTTTTTTTATATTTTTTTTATTTTTTTTTTTTCAATTTTTCTTTTTTTTTTTTTTGAGTTTTTTTCTTTTTCCTTTTTTTTTCATTTTTTTTTTTTTTAATTTTTTTTATTTTTTACTTTCCTAAAAATTAAAAAAATTAAATAAAAAGGAGGGAACAGCCCCTTTCATATACGGAGTAAGTAGTGTTCGTTTTAAGTTTTAATGTCGCTCCTTACTTCAGTTAGAAAAACTTGTTTTTTTATTTAATAAAACAAAAAGACTATGATAAATAAAACATTTTTCGTTTTTTCAACTGAAAGTAGGGAGCAACATTGAAACTTGAACCTCAAAAGGATTGTTGGGTACATGAGGAAGTAAAAGGTGCCGGCTTATTTGCCGAAAGCAGCGGAATGGGTGGTCACGTATTAGATCACTCCCGGGGGGAGGAGGGTGGGTTACGCGTTGGTCGTCAACAATTTCCTATGTGACTTTAAGTTCTTTATGAACCGTTCCAGTTTGAGTAAGCGCATGCGCAGCTGCTTGGTTAATTGCTGTGTGAAGTTCTCCGACACGGCGGACAGCATTTTCGAGCAAGGATTGCGCAGCCGTGCCCGGAGCAGTTGCCTCTGGCAGCCACTATGCACGCCCGGACACAAGCCCACTGGAGGCGGGTGGGGGTTCTCACTCTGGAAGACTGGCATTGGGATGGCCAGGTGGCGTCATGGGAGTCCTTCCGAGCACGGTTTGGTTTGCTAGCCAGCGACTGGACTATATGGGAGCAGGTGGCCCGCTGTATTCCACTGCACATGCCTGTACTTTTTCAGGGGGACATGGTGGTACAGGCTATTAATATGTACTACGTGTTTTTATCGTTATGTTTGTTATTATCATGTGCTATAATTTTTTGTGTAGGTATTTGTATTTTCTTTTTTTTTGCCATGGCCCAAAGAGGCTTTCGTTTTCAATAAAATATCTAAAAATATCTATATCTGTCTATATATTTAAATTTGTATTCACAAATTTTAAAGTATTTCCTTTTGAGTAGGCCTAACTATAAACTAATACCAAACTAATCAACGGAACCGGTGCCTGCGGAAGACCTCGATGCGCACGCCGAGATCAGGGCCGGTTCGGCTGTTCCGGTTCAGACCGGCGAGAACTGGTGGGTTGTAGCGGATATGGACAAAGCACTGGCGGCAGGAGCCTGTGACTGCGCCGTGCCGGATCGGGTGATAATCGGCGGTGTCACCGGCTGGCCATACGCCGCGGGGCCTGGCGCGGCGGCGCGGATTCCGGTTTCCAGTCACCTCTTTCCTGAAAATAATCACACATTAGATCTTATGCTTCATGTTTTTGCAAGCCACTCTCAACTCGCTATAGCGTCGCAATTCATGTCATAGTGCCATACTATTACTGGTATTCTGGCACCCGATAGCCCCCCTTATAATTCCTAAGACATATTCTAGATATTTTCTGGTTAAAACTCATGCATTAAATTCAATGGTTTATGTTTTAGCTATCCATCCCCAATAATGAAGTAAGAGGACATCGGAACTACCAAAATCTAAAACGAGGAACCAAAAGAATTACCCCCAAAGCAGGATGAAATCCCACCATTTTTTGAAGTTATAATGTTTCTTAAGTTAATTGTCATATTCCATTTCATATCACTGAGATATCCTTATATATTTTGACGCTTTACTAATGCTGCAAGTTAATTTTGCTTATTTTACAAAAGCCCATTTGAAAAACAAATTCTCCAAAAATAAGGAAATCGGAGTAAATCAAGAAAAAAATGATAATGCAAGCTGTATTTAGTATAATTCTGTCTCAGAATTTTTACTATTTTCTGAAAATAGTTTAGGTAGTAGCCCTTTCATTGAAGTTGGAGGTATGAGGGATGTTTTCCCTTTTTTGGTTGAATCCTTAAAAGATAGATGTGCAGGACTAAGTCAGGAAAAAAAATAATAAAGCAAGTTGTATTTAGTATAATTCTTTCTCAGAATTGTTAGCAATGCCAACCCGCAAGCCGCCGCGGAATGGAAACGCGATCACAAGCTGACCGACGATCCGCGCATCAACCGGCTGGGCCAATTCCTGCGCAAGACCAGCCTGGATGAGCTGCCGCAGATCTGGAACGTGCTGAAGGGCGAAATGAGCTTTGTCGGTCCCCGGCCAATCGTGACCGATGAACTGGCCAAGTACGGCAGCCGCGTCGCCGCTTACTTGGCCCAGAAACCCGGCATCATCGGCGCCGGCACTGATCGGGCCAACCGCGGGCTTCCTGTTTGGCTTTGTCGGCATGGCCTGGCTGGCCGGTCTGGCGGTTGAAAAGGGTCTGGCGCGCGGCGTTGTCAGCACCGCGTTTGTGGGCATTGCCGTTAAGACCCTGCTGTACATTCCCGGCGTGGCCTGGCCAATGGCATTCGCGGTGGCGGCTGGCATGACCGACAAATGGGTCGGATCGTCGGCTGACGTGATGTTGCTTGCTCGCCGTTTGATTGAGGGTGGGGTCCGATTCGTGACCATCAATACCTTTCTGACGGTTTTCGACGAGATCACTTGGGACATCCACGGCAGCAAGCCGTTTACCACGATTGAGGGCATGAAAAACATTGTCGCTCCGATGTACGACCAAGCGTATTCGGCGCTGATTGCAGACTTGGACGAACGTGGCATGCTGGACGAAACCATGGTCTGCGGACTCGCCGAATTCCCTGCAAGGTCAGTTGGCAAGAATAACACTAGAATTGATTGGAACTTTCTCGCTTATGCTAATTTGTCCACACAAGTTCACGTAAGCACCGCAAAACAGGCAGTACCAGGATACTCAATGACACTCCAGAAAAGGAAGAAATTGAGGAAAGAAAGTCTGGAAAGGGAGAGAAAAAAAACAAAGAAGAAGCCCTTGGTAGATCTCAAGCTGGATGATTCATTTGAATCTTCCTTGTGATACGTTGGCCGTGGGGCCGGGCACCTGCCGGTTAACTTAAACTCTTCCCTCTTTAATATATTTTTGGGCTTCAATCGCAGCCTGAAAGCGAAAAAAAAAAAAAAATAAACAGTAAAAAAAAAAAAAAAGAAAAAAAAAGATGGCGAGTCTTAAGTATTTTTAGCAAGGGGGTAAAAGGTTGGAAAAAAAATTTTTTACATAAAAAATATCATATTATTACTAGAATATTTCGCAGTTTTCACAACTTCAAAATACTTGCACTCTTCAATATACCTGTTATAAAAATATTGCGAACACAAGGAAACTGAAATGGTGGTGGCAAAATAGTCTATATTTCACCCATCAAAATTAACTTTGCGAGACATGGTCCACATGGTGTAACCTCCTTTTGTTCATCTGCTGGAATCTGATGGGAAAATTCGAAAACTCTCCAGCGTACATCCATTATCTCGTTGTCCATGTCATGTCAGCTGGTTTGAGCGCCATTGCCTTCATAACAAATTACGTTGAAATGATATTAAAAGAAATAATTTCTAAACAGAATCTTTCTAAATTTTTAAAAAATGTTTCATTAAAAATTCACTCTATTTAATTTTCATTCACTAGTTTTGTCACAGTTTATCTGGTTACTTAAAAACAATTTTATCAATAGATGATTGAAATATCAAAAATTTTTTGAAATACATGAGTTTCCTTTAGGGTCAGGTTCACCGGCTTGCCCTTGATCTCGACCGATCGCGCGTCGAGATTCACCATGATTTCGCCTGTCTGGATGATCGCCTGGCTGTGACCTTTCGAACGACGGATGATCGCCTGTATCCGGGCCTGCAGTTCCTCGCGATGAAATGGCTTCGTCATGTAATCGTCCGCACCGAAACCGAACCCGCGCAGCTTGCTCTCGGTGTCGTCGGACCCCGTCAGGATCAGGATCGGATATAATTCGTCTATAGTAAATAAATGATTCATTTTAATTTTTATTTACCCTTTAAGGGAAGATTGTTTAGATAATTTGTAATATTAAAAAAAAAATAATTAGTTTACCATAATTTTTTTTCGGAAAGAAGACGATTCGAACGCCCAAATCTCTAAAGATACTGTGTAGCAAACAGCTTGCCCGACCGATGGCGATCTTTCCTCAGGGAAGTACAGTGTGCTTTACCGGTAGCCCAAGTGCCGATCATTCATCCATGATGCCAATGCAAAGAAATGTACCTTCTATTATAAGTCTACAATTATTGAACAAGATGAAAGCCCAGTAAGGGCCACGCAGTTTGATTTATACCAATTCAGTAAGTACTTTGTTGTTTGAGTGTAGCTGTTACGGGATGAACAAAATAGCTGGCTAAATGAAGTTACCACCACAAACACATAAAATTGAGTAAAATTTGGTTTCACTGAAATGGAAGAGGAAGAGCTTCCAGTGGTAGCTGGTCAGCTTCTGGTCGTCGTCGGCCGCCTCGCTCACGGCCCGCATGATCCGCGCCCGACGTCCCCGAGTCGAGGGGTTAACTGTCCGTTGAAGAACCTCGCTCCTCGTCTCTCGGGCGGGACGACCCGAGCTCCTTCGGGCTCGATGCTTCAACGGCCTGCTCGATGAGGTATCCTCCCCGTGGTGCGACCGCAGTCGATGTCCACCTTGTTTCAACGAATCATAATTCATAGCGGTTGAAAATTTTCGTTTGTGGGATTTTCTTCCTCTAGTCATAAATACTTATAGTTATAAAATTGCTTATAAGGCTTTTCAAAAAAGACAGAAAGATTTTTTCAGACAAAGTTTCTTTTATGGTAAAAATGGCATCATTGAAACACATATCATAATGTGAATGATTTCTAATATGACCTTATATATGGCTACAAGTACAAGTACTCATAATGTTAGGAACGCTATACTACGAAGAATGATTCCGCTGTACAGTAGTTTCGCGTTCCAAAAGTGTATATATAGCTATAGAGTGCGGGTAAAAAGTTGTATAGCTCAAATGCACGATAGCGATCCTGGGAAAACATCAGTCTTGTTAATTTTTATGTCTTGAATATGACGTTATTTTGACGAAGAATGTGATTGACGTCATCGTCGCATCATCACTTTTCGCTTTCTTCTTCGGTGGGGGGAGGGGTGGGGTGGAGGTGAGGGGGGGGGGGGGGGGGGGGGGGGGGCGGCGGGGGGAGGGGGGGGGGAGGGGGGGAAGGGGAGAGAGGGAGGGAGGGGGGGGGGGAGGGGGGGAGGAAGGGGGGGGGGAGGGGAGGGGAGGGGGGGGGGGAGGGGAGAGGGAGGGGAGGGGGGGGGGAGAGGAAGGGGAGAGGAAGGGGAGAGGAAAGGGAGAGGAAGGGGAGAGAAGCCGAAATCGAGGTGCTAGAAAAAAACACGCAAAACCGAAGTATTGCTCCCGCAACACAGCTACAGTCAGAAAGCACCAAGCACACCCATCCTCTTTCCAAAGCTTAAAGGGCCTAAAATAAAAATAGGTCAACACTGTGTTTCAAACGGAAAGAAATTGATAGTCTCTTCTGAAGAACGCTCCCCCCCCCCTCTCTGGAAGATTTTGTTGCGGGCATCATAACGTTGGGACGGATGCGGTACAGGTCTGAACTTTTAACCGAGTTGATTTCTTTTTTTACCTATATAGCCGTCTCATCGCACAATAGTGCAACTGTTCTTGTTTTTGTCCCCTTTGTTCCATTTTTTCATTTGTTTTTTCTTTTTTATTTCCATCCGCCTTGCTTTATACATGTGAAAAAGTTGCTGTATTTTACTCGTCGGTTATTCACTATTCTATTTTGTAGTTTTGTTTTTAATTTTTTGTAGTTCCAGTGAGTGGGCATCGTACTTGGTATAGAGAGCAAGGCAACTGGCTGTCGCTCCGGTATCGACATCGTCGAGACCCTCGTTGAGAAGATTGATCAATCCAGAGTAAAAGTCGGCGTATTCCGGAAGCCCGACGAAGATCACATGGCGCACCCCCTTGACCGCATGACGGTGAAAGAAATGGGCACGACCCGTGTAAAGAATTAGGGGTTTGCGTCCTTGCAAGAAACGAGTAAAAATTCTGAGATAGCCATTTTGTTAAAAATCGTTCAAATATCAGATTTAAAAAATCTTCGTAATTAACACAACCCCCCAGAGCCCGGTGTACTTTTGTAAGTTATACCCTGGGGGGCATATATGGTTCTCATAGAAGGAGTGTGGGTTTCAACTTAATGGGGATCTCATTTAATTGCTACTTGAAAGTTCTTGTTCACTTTTAAGTTTCAAAAAAGGTCGGAGGGCAAATACAAAAAGTTTTTTTTCCAACTGAAAGTAAAGAACAACATTAAAACTTAAAACGAACAGAAATTTTTACGTATATAATGGGGTTGCCCCCGTCTAAGTACCTCATTCTTTACGCTAAATTTTGACTTTTTGTTCTAATTATTTAAGAATGACTCCTGATACACAAGGACCGTTTAATTAGAATAAAAAGCTATTTTAAAAATTCAAAAAAAACACTTTAGCGGAAATAGCAAGATGCAAGCAGGGCGAAGCGGCGGACCGAGCTGACACCTTTCGGCAGATGGTGCGGGCCGTGACCCACCAATACCTGGCCTATATTGAGGAACGCGGCCTCATCATTCATCGGCTGCAGGCGGAGCCCAGCGTAGCGCAAGGCACCGGAAATCCCACCGACTACAGCCGTGATCGGGCCGTGCAGTATGTGGCCCAAGTGGTCAGCGACAACTTTGGCATCCCGATGGAACTGGCGTGTCGTCGTAGATCTTCAGGTGTGGTCGCGGCAGCTCCCAGCCAAAATCGACTCGAGACGAATCAATTCCGACCTGCACAAACTGATGCAGTGTCTGTTCACGCAGCTCTTCACTTTGTAGCACATCGCGAAAAACCAACAGGTGAGCGTCGGGCAGTGCTTTCATGACTCTGGCCCAGATGGCCAGCGTCTGCGATGAGAGTTTTTCCAGGCGATGTGTTGAGCCAAGAGTAATAAAATGAAGCAACACAAAAACAAAAGCCTGTTCTCCAATAGGCGAATTTTTTCGTGCGAAGTCAATTTTTTCGCCGCGAAAAAACTTGAGCAAGCGCTTGTATTTTCCATTAACCAGCCAATGTTGCGATCAATCGTTATTCCATAGCAGATTTGGCGCGAAAACAATTTCTTTCCTGAAATTTGACTGGAAGATGGCTGCTGCTCTTAATCTAAGATATTTACTCTTGTTAAGCGACCACTCATGGGCACAGGTGGGGGATGTTGTTTGATTTGCAGGCTCATCTTGCTGGTAGGTTGGGGTTGGTGCGCTGGTTGGAGCTTGTGTTGGAACACTCTGGTTCCTGATGATCTACAAGTGGCTCTACAATGTAAACAACCTTATATACCCACTGACTCACTGACAGCATCTTGACAAGATATCTGATACCCTTGTACGCTGCAAGTGACGCTGCGGGGAAGGGCTGTTAGAACGGCTCTGGATTACGCCCGTGCCGGCGGTCACGAAGAAATCGTGGACATTCTCGGCCGATAATCGCGAAAAACGCCGCCCAGCCCAGCATGCTAGCCTGATAGTTAGTTGAATGCGCCGGCTCGAGGCGGAGCTCCGGCCGATCCGGGACGGGGAGCCGACCGAGGCGGTGCTGGCCGAAGAGGTCGCCCCGACCCTCGGCGAAGCGGACGAGCTGCGCCGCAGCTTCGAATAAGGCAAGCTACTAATACTGGTCGCTCTAACTGCGGTTGGTGTGGTTCCTTCAAGGTTCCATCGGCCTATTGAAGATAGTCATAAATTTCGGCCCCTTCGGGCATTTCTAAAAACTCTGCTAGAGCAGGTACTAGTTGCTGAAGCAACCCGTGATCGGTCATGAGCTTGAAAAAAGTGCTGGCGCTCCCCGATTCGAGCATCCGGAGTAGCTCTTCTAAAACTCGAGCTTGTTCGACGGTCGTCAGCCAACCTGCGATTTTCTTTGCGAGTTTGGCCGCGCTCGAAATGCTGCGCGCGGAATCGCCCGACGTCGTGCTCAGCTGCGAAATGACGGCGGGACTTAGCCTGGGAGAATACACGGCGTTGGTGTTTGCCGGCAGCCTGACGTTTGAAGATGGTTTGCGCATTGTCCAGCGACGTGGCGAGGCGATGCAGGATGCCGCCGACGCGACGCCTTCCGGAATGATTAAATGTAGAATAATGTTATTTCCCTGGGTTAATTGAGGATAATAATAAAATGTGGTACCTTCGTCAGTTTTTACTGGCAAATTGGTATCGTATGTTATGCCTACATTTTGATATAATAAAGCACTTTCCGCAAGATAGGTTCGTGCCGAATCGTCATTTATTTCAACGGTAATCTCACCAAAATTAGGTTGAATTTGGGAAAACAGAGAGGCGCTCATCAAAATAACAAACGCGGTGCAGCCATTAAAACGGCGGTCAGAAATTGACTGGAAATAGAACCATCAATTTGCAAGGTGCCACCACTTAGCGCAGTACCGCTAATTTTCAATGGCGGATAACCATCATTTTTCAGATATTGGATTTGCGCACCAGCATCTCTTAAAGTATCCACCAATGAGCCTATTGGGCGCTCTTCCATTCTTGGCTCGCCACCTAATACAAACTCGCCTTCACTCATGGCCAGCGGTCGAGCACTGTCTGTGAGCATTGCCATGTAAAGTTTTGAAAGTTCATCACCGATAGCGGTTTCTGCGGGTGTTTGCTATAATAGTAACATTTTCCTTACATTCACAACCATGAGGAGCAATGCAGCACATCGTTGCAGTTTACATCAGAAACGAAGCTGTTGTCTTGGGAGGAAACGCTTCGCCATCATGCTGTCGGTCGTACGTAGGCCTAGTCGGCCCAACATGGTGCTTGTGAACTTTTATGTTATATGTTTAACTGCCTTTTATGTTTCAGAGTTCTAATTTAGTTTTGATGTTTGCAATATAGTTTTATCCAAGGAGGGGATGGGGGCTTGCTTGGTTTAAGCCTTGTACCTCCCCCCCCCCCCCCAAAAAAAGCCCCATGGGCAAATTTCCTTGGAACCGGCTTTGTTTTTTTTTTTTCTTTTTTTTGGCATTCTTTTATTGTTTTGCCCCTCAAATTAAACGCTACCAGGGTCTTCTTGGCCCCCAGTACTCGGCAATCGTCTTTCGTTTGCGCCGAGTCGGCGACGATTCGGACGGCATGCCCAAGTTCGAACACGCCTTCTGGCTTGACGAAAAAGACCTACTACTTGCCGGACGGCTATACGACATCGCTGACGAAGTGATTGCTCAAGCAAGGCTTGAGGATCTCCACGACGACCACCCTGAGGCGGCATGACACGACGACGCTTCATCTAAACAAGTGGGAGATACTTACAGTTTCTCTCTCCAAATATAACAATTAATTACAAGATTGATATATCCTCTGACATCTTATCTGAGATGTCAGAGGCAAATGACACATTCGCTAAAACAATGTGCGGCCTCTTGGCCAAACATCATAAGTCCATGAGTGAAGCACAAGAAGAGTGCACTAAATCGTACAAACTAATTGGTGAGAAACGTCACGGAGACGAATTCCAGAATATATGTGCCGCTACCATTGATAGTGGCAACCACATCGTTGAAAACCTGCGCGTGTTGATTAACACCATCTTCCTGCACATCAACTATCTGGGTTCCAAACTTTGGAACGGAGAACATCTCACGCGTTGTGGCACAGTGTTCCGCAACGCTGATGTGCGCTCGGGATAGCGTGAGCGTCTCACCGTCGTAGCTGAGCAAGCCGAGATCACACACTAGATCGAACCGGTTGATACCTGGCACCATCGCCGACGTAAACGGCCTGGCGAAATTGACTTAGCCCGTACTGCTTTTCCGCACGCGCAATCGCGCATTTTATGATCTCTTCGCGTGCCAGGGCGTCGTAGGATGATGTGAACGGGATGTCGTCAGTATTGACGTTGGCCAACTGCAGTTTCCGCCTTGCAGCGGCCTCCCAACCGCCAGTGGCGATAGCGGCTCGCCATTTCGGATGATGTCGCAGGACGTCCAGCACGAATGCATAGGTCGGACTACCAGCGCTGCCGTTCTTGCCTTCCTGCCACGAGTTGTAATCGACGTCATACGTGATTCCGCCGTTCACGTAAGGCACGAACGAGTTGGGGGTGAGTGTTGTCGTGATTCCCTTGTGATGCACGCGTCCGTCGGGCCATTCGGTGTGTCCCGTGTTCTTGAACTTGACGCCGGAAGCGGCGATCGTCGCCGCGGTGTTCGGGCCGGCCGGAATCGTGGCCTGAGCGAAAAGATGACTTTGAATTTATTTCTGGCACTAGAATGAGAGGTAGCTTTTTTGTTAGCATTATTTTATAATGTTGTAGTTAATAAAGAACCGCTCAATAAATGATGCCGTCTTATAAAATCTAATATCACTGTATTTAGCATCAAAATTCGTCATTCTTTTTATTGTCAAGTGTTTAGGGAGACCTTCATCTTCGTGGTTGCAAATAACTATAAATCATGATACGAGTAGGACAGTTGCAGTATATCTACGACGGTTGATGCTGAAAATGAAGTCACCTTCATTGTTGGTTGCAGTGAACCATGTCAAGACCATTACGTTATGGAAGAAAGGCCTTTCTCCTACTCCCTCTTGTTGCGGTGAGCTCTTGATGGTGGTACCACCAACGTGAGTGTTTGATGATGGAGTTGGTGGTGCTGGTGCTGCTATTTTCACGGCAGCAGCAACGGATGACGTTTCTAGCCCGTTCCGTTGAGGTCCTGAGGCGGGCAGTCGTGAATGTAGTTGTTGGCGATGCGGCCGAAGTGGGCGTAGCGTTTGTTGGGGTCCTCGTAGTAGCCCCAGTAGATCCCCGTGTAGCAGTCGTAGATCTCGCAGCCGTAGACGACGATCCCGCGCACCTCGCCGACCTGCGAGCCGATCCCCACGTTGCCGATGGAGTGGATCGTGCAGCCGTCGATGGACACGTTGTCGATGGCCGCTTGCCTTTGCGTTTTTTGCGTATGACGTGGCGTTTTGAGCGGATTTTATGCCGGGTTCGTATTGAAGCTGATGGAGGTTAAAGGCTAGCTGATCCTGAAGACGAATTCCCGGAAGCCATCCGGAAAGCCACCCGAAGGAAGCAAGCCAAGATGGCCGAGATCGAACGCGAAGCAATGGAATACGACGTTGTCATCGTCGGTGCAGTTCCAGCTGGTTTGTCTGCAGTAACACCTACACAAACAGTCACTGCAGCAACGTTAGTATTATGTATTAGTTTTGGTTGTGCTGTCTACCTTGTTACCATAACACAACAACTATACAATGGATTTGTTTGGTTGATATTCTTATCGAGTATATTCAATGGATTTGCATATACATCAGGACCGTTTCCATTAGGATATGTGGGGTTAGGAAAGGTTAGTATTGCCTATTCAGGATTGGGTGACATTTTTTGTTTTGGTTCTTCATGTACGACTACACCAGTCTGCAGGTGACCCGTATCGCCAACAACACCTCCATCAACGACAACATCAACGCCGACATGATGGGTGCGGAACTGGAGACGTTCTGGCAGCCGGAGTTCATGCCGGGCCTGTCGGTGGATCTGGCCTATTCCTGGCTGGATTCCCAGGTCAGCGGCTCGGAGTCGGTGGACCCCATCGACCGGACCTCGGGTAACGATGACTACATCGTCGGTTTCGATCATGGCCCACGGCATGGGCATTCCGTCTGCGAGCATCTACTGCACAGAGCTCATTACCGACTACGGCGTCAAGCGAGTGCTGCGCGATGGCAGTTGTGGTAAATCGCATCCGGATGTGAAATTACGCGATGGTATAATTGCCATGGGTGCGTCGACGGACTCGAATTGCAATCGCAGGCGTTTCGGCGGTTACGATCTTGCGGCACTGGCGAGGTTCGACCTGGTGCCTCCTTTTCTTCAGAGCTACTTGCGAGTTGATCTCCTTGATTAGGTAGAACCATGGTTTGAGACAAGGCATTTACGTTAGAAACTCAGCTCCCCAGACTCTTCGTAATTTATCGGAAACTTTGGGCAAAGTGGATTTCACAATTGTTGCTATTTCGACAATAACATTGCCGTTTTGCAGAAAAAACATTCCACGGAAACAAGCGAAACGTTGTACCCATAAATCGACGAAGAAGTTCGTTCGCAGGCAGGTCAGATTGGTATCCGGGCCTGCGTTTGCGAATGGAGTAGTAAAGTCTGTTCGGACGTTTACCGAATCGATCGCTGTTGATTCATTTCGCAAGCTTGTAACTTTGAGAAAGTAGACGCCGCTTTGATTGACGTTCAGAAGGGGATCGTTTCCCAAAACAGATGCGGGGGCGCCTGCTTCGTACCAGCGGATTTGGAAATCAGGTCCCTGATCCGTTAAACCTCTCTTCGCCTGGTCGATTGGAGGGGAGGAAACGCCAAGGTCCACTAAAAACCCATCAATTTTATCGATGTTGCTTTTTTTGAGAATGTCCTGAACTTCGCTATAGTTTCCGTGAGCGTAGCGGATGCGATCTCCAAACCGGGACAAGCGGGTTTGTGCTCTTTCAAGAGCACTGGCATCCCGATCGATACCCATAATTCGCAACCGGGGTCCGGTATTTTTGAGTATGATCCGTAATACCAAAATTGCAATCAAAATTGTCTCTGAAATTGCAATACCAAAATTATTCAAAATAGTACAAAGACTATATAACAAAGCCTCCGGGGTGGACACAAACCCCACCGAGCCCAGGGACAAAATCTGTAAATTATGCAAGCTTTCATATAAGGTTCTATATAATGTTAGTGCTATATAATGTTAACACAGAAGATACCTATGAAACCATAAATTTCAGTTCCCTTTTATAACCTTTTCGCTATATATACCTTATATGCCCCTAGGATATAACTTATAACCCTTGCCCTGAGGGCTGTAAGGAAGGGGGGGTTGTCATCCTCAAAGACATAATTTCTGGACCTTTCAATTACGTTGAACAAAATGGCTATTTCAAAACTTCGATTGGAAGCGTTCGGGGAAATGGTGGGCGTGGGAGGAGGGTTTAGTTCCCTCCAATCACTTTCGACTATTAAAAAGGGCACTTGCTTCCTCTTCCGTTTTAACAACCGAAGTGTATCTATAAAGGCTTGAAGAATTAATCATGGTACTTGCTAAATAGAGGTTTGGTGCTAGAATTTCATTAGCCTTAATATTGTCTCTTAAATTTAGCATCCAATCGAATCCAACCATTTCCCTAACACTTGTCATTCCTGCAAACAAAAATACCAGTTTATCCGAATTGCTCGCTTCAGCAATATGAACATGGCCATCAACTTAAATGTTAGCATTAAAGCTTACAATCATCGAGGGCTAGCAAGTTAAACCTGTTTTACGGGGTCCTTTGTAAGCCACAGAGTGTGAACCAAGTGTCATCCTCAGGATACCCGCTTTCATGTAGTGATTAAATTGCAATTCATTGAGAAACTTGCAACAAAACAGACTTAATTTTCTGTTTGGTCTTACCCGTTAATGTCGTCAAGTTTCATCATCTCTCTTGATTCTTCTTTTTCTGAAACGCGAAAAGGCCAGGCATTTCTGCCTGACCTTTTCACAATGGGGCGAGTGATGGGACTTGAACCCACGGCCCCCAGTGCCACAAACTGGTGCTCTAACCACCTGAGCTACACCCGCCATCGTGTGGCGCGGTTTATAGGGCCCGAGGCCCCCAAGGTCAAGCTCATATTTTCACTTTTTTCCCCGGAAATCCGACACACCTTTCAAAGCGCCGAATTTTGCGGGCTTTAACAGCGAAAGCCAATGGCCCAGCGCCGCCAGGGCTCGGTATGCAACCGATGAAGTCGTTCGGACGGCTGAATCAGGTGTTGCCGGCGAACCTCCCACTCAGGACTCGAGGACGCTGCAAAGTCACCCGTCCTTAGCTCCATCGCCGCCTCCGCCGCGTAGTCTCGCTTCAGCTGGCGAATCCGCTGGCGCTGGGAAACCAACTCCCCTTGGATTCGGCGCATCTCAATGTCCTAGTGGGGGGGGTGAAAAGGAGGAAGAAAGGAAGAAGAAGAAGAAGGAGGAGGGGGAGGAGGGGGGGGGGGAGGGGGAGGGGGAGGGGGGGGAGGAGGAGGGGGGGGGGGAGGGGGGGGAGAGGGGGGAGAGGGGGGAGAGAGGGGGGAGGGGGGAGACAAAGTAAAAAAAAAAAAAGAAGAGGAGAAAAAGTAAGAAAGGTAAAAGCTACAAAAAGAACTAAAAAGAAAAAAGATCGGTGCCGAGTTCAGCCCAAAGATCATCGCGATCCCAGGCCATATTGCCATTCATGTCGACGAACCATTTACCGCCCGAGTACATCAACAGCCCGTCAGTACCGTCGCCGTTAAAATCACCAGCTAAAGGAATCGCATTTTCCGTCCCATAGATGACTTGCTGAGTCGAAGGCGCTTGGGCGATTTCCGAGTTGTTGTCCTGACTGATTTGCCAAACGCCACGGGTCATATCGCGACGCATTTTTCGGCGCATCTTGACGCGTTTAGTGAAAGTACAACTCAAATTCCGGGGTTACTTTGATCTCTACAACATTCCGTTCAAATACATCTCACTCTTCGACTTCACCGAGAAGAAGAGTCCCCTGCAACCCAAGGGAATGAATCGGAGGCCGAACATCTTTGATTTTCTCGTCGAAAACGAAATTCCGTATTTCGTCAGCGACCCCCGCCAACCCGAATCGGCCAATCATCGATATTCCAATCCGGACAAAGAAATCATGAGAACCAACAGGAAGTCCATACAGCCCTGATACATGGAGGGCGGGATGGATCACATTTAAGAACAGGATTGGTAAGACCAGAAGCTAGGGCATTTCCAGAAGGTTTTGGAAGAGGTCTTGGATTGCAACACATAGGATCTACTATCACAAGCCAAGGTGAAGGCAATACAAGTAGGTCAATGGGGAGAGAGGGTTGCCTTCGAATCATTCCCCCTTGCCTTCGAATCCCGGGTCTGATTCACTATATGGGACGTTCACGCTGAAAACCGGAGAACCACCAGATGTCGCTGCTCGAAGCCCGCAAGACCTACAAGCCCTTCGATTACCACTGGGCCTACGACTTCTGGAAACGCCAGCAGCAGATCCACTGGATGCCGGAGGAAGTGCCGCTCGGCGAGGACTGCCGCGACTGGGCACAGAAGTTGTCCGAGCACGCATCCCGAAAACCCCACCGACCAGGTGTGGACTGGCATTTCGGCAGGCAATGCTCGTCCCTTAAAAGAGAGGGTAGACCCACTCACCCTTCGCCAAGCGGAACCAGATCCTCAGAACCTTTAACGGCAACATAAATTATTTTTTGTCAAATTGAATTTCCCTTCAGGCGATCTGTTCTTGCGCCATAGTGGGTGCTTCCTATTTCAAGGTAGATAAACGCCTCTCTATTGGCGGGTTAATTAGTTGAAACGGTTTCATTTGAAGTTGGCCCTTTTTGTCCTTTCTAGCTCTTGTTGTCCTGGCAATTGAACTTTTTGGCTTAAGGATCTGTTTTTGATTTCCCATTTATTTTGCAGCAAGTTGAAAAAATAAAAAATCATATCTTGCAAGCGCCTGATGGCCGGGCCCCTTGTTCCTTGTCGAATTGTTCTCAGGAAATAGGATAGGATGTTCAACACATACCAAAAGGGGAGTTAGTTTGGTTACGACGGCTCCTTGCAGATTTCGGATTTCCACCACCTCAAAAGACAACATAGTTTTTGTGATAATCAGGGAGCTAATTCACTTGCGAAAGATCAAGTGTTGAATTCCAAATCTAAGCACATAGAGATACATAATCATTATGTTCGCGCAGAAGTAAAAAAGGGCACTGTTAAGATTGAATATTGCCCGTCACATTTGATGCGTGCTGATATGTTTACAGGACGAAGCCGTGGCACGCGTGGAAAGCGGATTGCGGGACGCGGGCGAACGTCGGCTGGTGGCGGACGTTCCAGTCGGCGCGTATCTGAGCGGCGGCGACGACAGAAGCCTGATCGTGTCGATGATGACCGAGCTCGCCGGCGGCCGGCCGATCGAGACGTTCTCGGCGGGCTTCGGCGACGCGCGCTCCGACGAGCTGCCGTATGCGCGGCAGGTGAGCGAGGCGCTCGGCACGCTTAATATTCACGATGACGAATTTGACATTGCATAATGTGTTGTTCTTGACTGTTTGCTTATGAGAAGTAATGATGTGCATGTGGCTGATTCATGGTTGCTATTTTTGCAGGTGAGAAGCGCATGATGGTGGTGCAAGAAGGTGGCCGGGGGGTAGTTGTCGTCAGTGACAACTGCCAGGAGGCTGAATGCATTGACCAATCTGTTGTGGAATCATGTGAGAGGCAGCCAGGTTTTTGATGCCGCGGTTTTTGTTGTTGATCAGAGCTGCATAGACTTCCGCTGCGTTCGGATTGGCTGCCACCCATTCCGGCCGATCCATGGTAGTCGCACCAACAGCCGAGGCGCCGATACGGGTGTGGATGCAGACCTCGGCCTGGTTGGCCAGACCGGTGGTTTCAGGGGTCAGGGCCAGCCACTCGCCGGTGCCATTTTCGTAGAACTTGGCCACGTAGAGAGAGCCGTCTGGTTTGGTCTTCCTATTACTAAACTTGGTGTGATGTGTTTGGGTTTGCAGATTGCACTTTAGAGCAGAAGAAGATGCTGAGACTGGATCCGGGGGGCCTACACATGATGGAGCCATTAACTTGCTCCCATTTCTGTTCCATGTGTGTTTTAAGCTCGTATGTCTATTATGGCAACTTGCCATTTTTTACCTTTGTTTTGCCTTCCCAGTATTTCAATTCAGTGATGTCACAATTTTTATTCAGCCGTGAATATTCCCATTGGCCAAGAAAGTCAACATATCGTCGAGTCTACTTTCAATTATAGATATATAATATATACGTTTGTATATATGTGTCAATGATGTGACCGTGGTGTCACAAATGAAACTCAGAGGCGAAGGCTTCCCGCATGCAGTCTTGTCTCCGTCGCCAACCACGACAATTGCATAGGGAACAGTTCTGAGTCGTCGGAGCTGTCTCGGAGAATGGAGCAAACACGCCTACTTTTGGCCACTGGCTTGTGGATTGATAAATGTTAGTAGCTTATTTATGAGCCTAATATTCGTCAAATCCATGGTGGAGAACGCCTTGCCTGTAATGCTCATTTCATCACTGCTTATTTTGCTGGTCTCGCTGCTCTTAATTAACCAAGACATGCAATATCAGCGATTGTTGCGGGACTTTGCCACACTAAGAACCCAATTTAGTGGATTTAATCAAGGCCCACCGAGTCGACAATTATCAGAAGCCGTGGATCAGCACATCCGACAACAGAAAGATGTTGTTCTTCCTGACCTAAAACCCTATCCACGCACTCTCGAATTGGCACTGCCCTTTGCCCAACCACGTGTATGGTTCCTGACTCAATTGGAACAATCCGCCGAGGCCTACCACACGCCTTACCCCCTCCACTTAAAGGGCATGATCAATATCCACGCCTTGGAAAAATGCTTGTCCTCGGCAGTCCACGACCACCGTGACTGCTTCGCCCTCGGTGACCCAAGCCTCCTCGGCGCCTGGGGAGCATAAGGGGGCTGCATCCGGGCTGGGGCTCGCGACGAGGTCCGATGACGGCGTGCCGCGGCAAGCGGTGGCCCACACGCCTGCGGCCGCCACAGTCGCGCATGGAAGGGGCCAACACTCCCGCATCCCGCGATTATGGCCGAACCCGACCGCGTTGTCGGCCCGAACCGAATATAACAGTAAATAATTCATTCTAGTCAACAGCTTGATTTTTTTTTTTGTTCTTATCAGACTCTCGGAACTTTGAAATAAAGTCTAGGAAATAGCTTTTGGTCAATATTGGAATGACGACTTGTAGGCATATGACCTTTATATAGTAGATTCTTAATACAGAAGTTGTTATGTAGAAGATGTCTAAAGAACACAAAAAAGTTTCGTTGGAACTGAGATCAAGGTTTTGGGTATTGGAAGTGACGAAGGACAGGACGGTTCCACTAGGGGACCAAGAGGAAGATTAGTACGATGACGATCGAAGGTGGAAGACGCTAGCCACAGAGATTCCACTACAGAGAAGTCAGGGCCATAGGCTCACGGGCATTGATAAGTTACCAAGAGCCTATGTTAATGGTTAAGAATATCTAATTCTTGATGATATCTTATGGATATACCGAGCGGTGGAGAACCTTCAGTGGAAAACCGAAGTGGAGAAGAGCTTGCCGAGCGTAGCAGCACTCGGGGGTTCGGCCAGGCTCGAACCGATCTCCCACACCGACAAGATGCGCCGCCTCCGGCTGCCGGCCGCGCTCGAGAAGGCGGGCGTCAACTTCTCGTTCAGCGGCGAACGTCGCGCAGCCGGCGGCGGGTCATCGCAGCAGCCGCTGCCGCCCGGATTCCCGCCCGGGATGATCCTGCAGCTGCCGCGCACTGCGGCATGCGTAGCGTAGAGCAAAAGGCAAGGCCGTGGTAATCGGCTAGTAGGGCAAAGAAAGCAAGGCAACGAGATCGAGTTTAAAGGCAGGAAAGCAATTTCCAAGGGAAATGGGGAACAAGGCAAGGAAAGTCATTTAGTTTAATATGTAGGGGTAATGGCAAGAAGTTGCCAACAGAAGGCAAGATAACACAAATCAAGGGGAGGTATTGACGTGGCATTTGGCGAGGTAATAAAAAGATCACATAAACTGATACAGGGGTGGAGAGTGGAATCGACTTGCCTGGCCCGCTCCCCCGAAGGGATCCGTCGCCGTCGTAGCGCTGAGAAAGCCGAGGTCCATGTTCCTGAACCGAGCTGCTGTCAAGTTGTCAAGTTGTCTGCTGTGAAGAATGATTAGTTCCTTGACTTTCTGGTGGATAAGGGTCAGATACGAAAATGTTTGCTACGAAACCCTGGCCCCACAAAAGGCGGGCTGTCCATGGTGTACGGCATCGCCACGCAACACGGCGGCGATGTCCGCGCCCACAGTGAACCGGGGAACGGCTCGATCTTCGACGTCCTGCTCCCCCTGGTCGTCGACGGGCAGGTCGATCAGGTTCGAGACCGTCGCGGAGGAGAGGTCGTTCCAGACCAGGCTGCCGGACAGCTCCGGGGCCGCGAACCACGGCGAGCCGCCGGGCTCGGTGTGCGGCGAGGAGAAGAGGCCAATCAGAGTATACCGGTTGTCTTAGGGAATGCCATTTTTTGGGCAGTGCTTTTTACACAGAACTATTTACACACCAAAGATTATTCACTTTTATTACATAAAATATTAAGAGTAATGGTTGTGAGTTCTTTAGGCTTAATATTTATCTCTTTCTTTGTGCCTTATTTGACGAGTATCAAGATCGCTTTAGTCATAATTTTTTCAGCAGCTTTTTCCGGGATTTCTGCAGGCAACTTCAGACTCATATTTGATCATTAGTGTTTCAGGAAGCACCTGTTCAAGTGTCTATGTAGACAATTCATCAAAGTATGAAGCGAAGCGGTAATTCCTTTATGCAACGTTCATTAATAGGCTTATATTTGGGCGTTGGGTTTATAGCTGGACTACAGGTTTTGCACCTGTGGTCTGGTTGTAACAGTGTCAGCCCGAAACAAATCACAGTACATCAACCCCAAGCAGTGCCTCCACCACCTCCTCACCGAGGCGGACCTCGTCCACGCGTTCCTGACGTGGGTCTTCCGCGACCGCCGTTTCACCGACTACATCGGAAAGTGGCTGGCGTCCGACGTCGCGGAGGCCTCGTTCGACGAGCTCTACCTGGAGCTTGCGATCCGGTCGCGGAAGAAGCTGGTGAAGGACCTGCT
Source organism: Alatinidae sp. Z8VKAUB7J3 (assembly GCA_010016025.2). Taxonomy (NCBI): domain Eukaryota; kingdom Metazoa; phylum Cnidaria; class Cubozoa; order Carybdeida; family Alatinidae; species Alatinidae sp. Z8VKAUB7J3. The sequence continues at coordinate 239,787,154 of JAAAKM020721499.1, forward strand.
AAGAGACCGGCCGCTCTTTACGGTCGGCCCGTACGCCTCCGTCCTCAAGCTCGCCGTAGATCGCCGTACATCCTTGGACGAACCGCTCGCCATGACGAGTGGTAGCTGGCTCGATCCTCCAGTGCGGCGGGGCCTTCGCGGGCACCGCCCCTTTTTTGGGATTACGAACATCCCGTGAATCAGCTCAAAAGATATAAAAACAAGGCTTGATCCTGGGTAAGCCCACTTGCGCAAGTTACAACGGCGCCACGAACGGGAAATCAATTGCTTATCCCGTTAATTGAATGACAAAATTTAGACTGGGTTTCAAATCCATCCCTACCAACTCGGGTCCACCTGTAATCAGGCATGCTCCCCGCTCGGCTGGTCAACGTGGCCCCCATCCCAGACACAAGAGGAATCAATCGAAGTGCTCGCCGCCGGCCTGGGCTCGCCCCGAAGTCGTTTGCCAGTAGGCCCTTAGTGGTTTGGCCAAAAAAAACGAAACCACCTGCCAGACGCCGCGTTCGACCCCTGAACCGATTACTGAGATATTCGCAGAAGGTCTTAGATTACCCATCGCGCGTTTGTTCTCTAGTGGTGAAAAGAGCGATGCGGTTTTTGACATCATCAAAGTGAACTCGCGCCTAACCGACTTTGTGGCGGGCGATCTTTGGGCACAGATTTCAGCTGGCCGACGTGCATCTGCCCTTATCCGCAACCTTTGGAACAAATATGGTGCCGACGCTTTGCAATCTGCGATCATTGATGCACGACAGGAGGAGGCAAGCCCTTTCATATACGTAATAATTGCAGTACTTTTTAAGGTTAGATGCTGCTCCTTACTTTTAGTTGAAAAACTTGTTTTTATTTTATTTAATTACTTACAGATAGTATTTTTTAATGGGAAACATACGGAACAAGTTTTTTAAAGAAAAGTTAAGAGCCTCATTTAACCAAAAATGAGGAGAAATAAAATCAAGTAATCTTGAAAGTAAAAACCATGGGGTCCTGCTTGGCCGGCCAGCGCTGTTCGTCCAGGCCGAGGTCGCGGATCACCCGCTTGATCAGGCGTTGCTGATCGTCGGAGTCGAGAATCTGGAAGTTCTCGGCCAGGCCGGCTTCCTGCCAGTGCGCGCGCAGCAATCGGTGCGCGATGCCATGGAAAGTCCCTACCCACATGCCACCGATGGGCCGTTGCAACAGCGATTCAATACGCGAACGCATCTCGGCGGCGGCCTTGTTATGTGGTCGAATATCAAGGGTGACACGGACCCGACCATCGCTGCCATCGCCACCGTGTTGTTGATGTTTTCGCTCCTCGCCCTATTGATGGATGGCATCGCACGCGGCCGCTCGGGCCAGGCAACTGAACTTTGAGGATTTGACCAATGACTGACCCGATCCTGCAAATCAGCGACATTGGCAAGGCCTATGGCCAGGTTAATGCCGCACGCGACATCAACCTTGACGTAGAACTTGAGGACACTCTCAAGACCTGCGAGCGAGCGGCCATCGTCGGACTCAAGCGAGGCGGCGCCGTTCTCGGCAAACGCCTCTGGAGCGAACTCTCCGAGTCGACCGGCCGTACGATAGACTACGGGGAGGTCGATATCTCGCTCTACCGAGACGACTACCATCTTCAGGTGAGACAGCCGGAGCTGCGCGGGACGGAGGTCGAGTTTCCTGTCGAGGGAACCTCAATCGCTCCCATGTCTACCCCGGACTCTCTCTTGCACCTGTTCATTCTCCACTGGATTGGAAAAGCTCTTTGGGCACTTCACATGTCTAGGATCTTCTCCAAGATACCCATCGTCGGCGTGGCTAAGCAAGGAGTTGCGAAAGATCTTTATGTCGGGCCACATACCACATTCATAGGGCCCGTTCACCCAAACAATGATCCCTTTCCTAACGGATAATGCTACTTCATAGCAAACACCATAATTCCCAGAAGGTGATCTATACTTGCTCCGGCGACTGGCGCTGGTTCAACCAATATTCGAGCGGGATAGGTGATGCGATAGATTCGTCCATGCGCAAGGTCGCGCAGGGGATCGCGGGCGTTGTGCTGCATATGACCAATTAAAACATTGTGACAATCGACGACATACAAGGAGCCGTCTGGGGCGAATTCCATATCGACCGGACGGAAGTTGCCGTCTGTTCCGACTAATAGATCCTGTGCGGCCAAAGATGCACAGCTGCACGTGGTGCTTGCCGACAAAGACAGCCGGTCTGGGCAATCCCACGAACTCATTTTACGTCTGCGCCCGGCCAGCCATGAAATCGCTGGAAAACATGCCGCGAGAATCAAAGTTGTCGAAGTCCCACCGGGGCCTCCGGTGATTGCAAGTGTGGTCGCGGAACATTATGGATCGCCGTCGACGCCATACACCCGTTTGATCGAAGCCTCCCGAGGCGCGCGTCGGCACCGTGGAGGTCGGTCGCCAGCCAAGGTTCGAGGAGGCTGCGCTGTTCGGGGAACAGGGCCAGCATGTTGGAGCGCACCAGGCGCTCCACGGCCCCTCGATGTTCATCGAGTGCGCGCACGAAGAGCTCTTCCTGGTCGGGCGGTTGGAGGGTGGTCACGGGAACGCTCGGTCTCGGCGGAACTCAGTGTGAGGTCGCGGCGTCCTCGGGCGCAACGGCCAAAAATCAGAGTTGGAAGTTGTAAAGGGGGACGGACGAGGAACAACTGATGAGGAGGCTGTCTCTTACACCCCCAATACCAAAAAAGACCCAACAAAGAGTTTCTGAGACGGTGGTCTCCTGTGGAGAGGGAAGCATGTAGGTTCTCTCTACTTCTGAGGAGCAGAAGTTGCATGCCCTTTGCACCTGTATTTGCAGAATCCCTTGGTGATGACGCTTTTTTGACATTGACGGACCTCGGCTCAGGAACGATCGGTACGGTGCTTCGAAATAAGACCCAAGGCGAGATCTCCACGTATTTCACACTGGGCGATCGCAAGGTGCCGATTCGAGTGCGGCTCGAAGAACGCGACCGCGATATGGTGCTGGCGCACCTGAAAACGCTTTGGGGATATGACGTCGTCCTGGAAAGCTGAGGCACCCTTGTCCTTTTTGGCCAAGAGAGTATCGACGCGGCCCCTGGGCAAAGAGGTCCTCGAGGTTCTCGCCGTCGAAGTACTGCATGACCATGTAGTGCATGCCGCGCTCGTTGGTGCCGACGTCCTGGACCCGCACGACGTTCTCGTGGTCGAGGCGCGCCGTCGAGCGCGCCTCCTGGAAGAAGCGCCGCACGCGCTTGGGCGTCGCGTTGCGGTCGGGGCGGAAGGTCTTGATCACGACCGTCTCGTTGCTCTGCTTGTGGCGCGCCAGGTAGACCGCGCCGCTTTCCAGGCGGAAAAATGCGTTGCAGTTTCTGCGCGCAACTCCTGCAAATGCCCGAAGTGATCAAGCAAGTCGAGTTGCACGCTACGGCGACCGAGCGACTGGTGAAAATGCTGGCCGTGAATGTCGAGCAGCAGGTCCCCGACGCTCTTTAGTTGTGACAACGGAACAGAATTGCCATTGACAAATGCACGTGATCGGCCGTCCGCATTGATGACTCGTCGCAACAGGCACTCGTGCTCAATCAGCGTGATCTGTAGTAATATTTCTAATAAGATGAGTGGTGCACGATCGTCTTTCGTCTGTAATCGGTACATTTTCTGCAATGATAAAAACGTGTCAATAATGTTCGTTAGGTTTGACGCGGATTATTCGATGATCGATTTCTTCGATTCATTTGGATTCTTCTTGAACTCTACTTTGTTCTCAGACTATTTACAGTTAATTATTGAAGCATTCCTTTTTGAAATGCGTTTGTGAAATCCGCCACTCAGTTCTGCAAGTTAGCGTAGAAACTCTAAATCTTCAACGTCCACCCCTTCTGCCAAAGCCGATAAAGAACCAATGGCGATCGTGTGTACCCGGATACGTGACTGACGAAGCTTGGCAGCCCAAGCGTTAAGCAAGGTACTGCGTAGCTGGTTGTGCTCATTGTCACTGGCTCCGGTATCCATAAGACCGTTGGAAATTAGCACAAGATCGCAAGGGGCGCCAATCTCTGCAGAATGCGGTACTCCTCTATCCAAACGACCCGGAAGCCGGGAACCTGCTCGCGCATCTTCAATTTCGAACTTCCAATTGGGCCGAATCCGAATTGCTTTACTAGAAAGCCCTGCAGCTTGCCAGGAAAATAAACCAGCCAACAACGCGAATTCAAAATCAAATCGAATTTGCCTACGCTCGTGTTGTCAAAGCCAACGAGGTTCGTCGTGTCTGAGATTGATAAAGTAGATATCTTTTGATTGCATACGTTGCATTTATATGGTCGATCACCATGCTGATACCTTGAGTGAAGAGGCAAACTGCCACGATTTGAAATTTTGTTCTTATATATTTTTTGTTGGTATGCTTCACGCTCTTTCTGCCGCTGGCTCTCTTCTTCAGCGGAAATAGGAACCGGGCGTTTATAGCGGTCTACGCCGTAATTCATTAATGCATGGCAAGAATCCAAGGCGGTCGGGCCGCGCCTGGACGTGCAGGACCGGTACCACGTCCTTTGTTGCGTCTACCTGTTGGAGATCGCGGCGCGCGAGCTGGGTGAATGGCAGCATGTCGACGGTGCGGACGAGGCCACCGACGCGACGATGCTGCGCGCCTGTATCGAGCACGCGCGGGGCAACATGGACGGTGCAGAGCGGCTGTCGCGCGACGTCGCCTCTGCTGGTGCGACGCCGCAGTACCGCGTGCCTACACGTGCACATGCCGACAGTCAAGCTCTAATGTACAGGACCAGACGGCTGGGGGAGTGATCTACGTGGTGGACATCTACGATTGCCAGCAGTTGCGTCACGGCGACCGCGACCACGCGCTGTTTGTGGAGGTGGGGACAGTGGTTGACGGCAAGGACGAGGTGCGGAAGTACACCGTTGCCGCCAAGAGCAAGGAGGAGCTAGAAGGAGGGCTGCAGGCAATCACAGTGCAGAGGCAGCGTAAGATCATCGAGCTGTGCGGCATCGCGCTTGGTAGGGCGCACGATCGAGCAATAAGCCTCGATGGCCGAGCGGAAGAGGCGCTCTGGCTTGTCGACCCGGTTGCCTGTTTCATTCGAAATGGAATCCCTACTCACGCCGCTACCCGATACTCAAATCGTCCGAAACCAGGCCTCTGAAACCCCGGTCAGAAATGGTCCGCCCGGTAGCGACCATTAAACGACACACCAGGCGCCCGCGGAAACAAGCACCTTCATTTCTCGCACAAAGCTCTTCAGCAACTCCTGCTGCGCCGAGGTCAGCGACACCTTTTCATGAACCGCTTGCCATCGTCGCTGGTGTTCGTCGCTGCCGTAGTTGCCTTCGATATCGAAGAACAACTGCTCCTTGTCGAACTGCCACTCAAGTCGGTGCGCTTCGATCGCGCCGAATAGAATTTCTTCGGCGGACGCCTGGCGTCCAGGTTCATCATAGACCAGAATTCATGCTTGACCGGATCCCCCGGATAGGCAAACCGGGCAGGGTCTTTGGAGAAGTTGAGCCCCTTCCCGCCGTAGGTGAGCGGTTTGCCGTCGCGGGATTTCAAACCGTCCGCAGTGTGCGCGAAGGTGAGGCGGAGCTTGTCCCCTTCGACCTTCATCGATTTGTAAAGCGGTCCCGAGTAGACCAGATTCTTGCGTTGATAGTTTTTATTATGACAAAGTTCAGAGCGCCTTCAACACCTCATCGAGAGTTTCTTTGGCATCGCCGAACAACATGCGCGAGTTTTCCTCGAAGAACAGCGGGTTTTGCACGCCTGCATAACCGGTCGCCACGCCTTCTTCCGCGTCGGTCCGACCGTGTTGCTGCTCTTCGACCCGACCGCCACCATCATCGGCTCGGACAACCCCGACCTGCCGGTGCCCGGTCACGGTGCCCACGGCCCGCCGCCTCGCACCGCCGTGATGAAGAGGGCGATGGCGGCGGTGAGCTGGGGCCCGGGGCGCGCCACGTGATTCTGGGTGATCTGGTTGGCGGCGGAGGGGTTGGCGGTTTTGGAGGCGGACACCTTACTTGGCGGGTAAGCCAGCGGCTGGAGCTCGATGGATTGCTAACTGCAAAGGGTGGCGATGGTAAAGGTGGTAATGCTGGCGGTGGAAGTGGAGGAAGTCTTCTTATTCAAGAATATACACGATGGGCCAAAATGCAAAACAAAATCTCACTTTTTGTGCATTCTTGAAGTCGAATGGATATTTTTAGCCTGACACAGAACCTTGTGCTTCTTATTTGAGATATCTGAATACAACCTGTTATATGACCAGGTGTTGGGCGCACAAAATGGAAGGTTCCAAAGTAGAATTTTACTGGATCCGTACCCCAGACAGGCCATTTGTTCAGTATCCCACACAAGTCAGCCATGTCTCACGTACCAGCCATTGGTGCGGCGGTTGATCACGGCAGAACGGACGAAGCCTACTGGCAACCTGTGTTCGAAGCCTTCGAACCATCTAAACAGTGGATATCTGAAAACATGCCGGATGTGGTGATTTTGGTTTACAACGATCATGCCACTGCCTTTGACTTAAATTTAATACCGACGTTTGCCATCGGTTGTGGCGATACATACAGCACTGCGGATGAGGGTTGCCCCAGCTTCGCCGGCACGTTCGACGATTTCATGGCCGCGGTGCTGTGGGGATTCAGTGTCGACATCACGTTGAGCAAGGTCCTGGAGTGGGCCGATCCGCTGAAGTCGCTGAAGCCCTGCGGGACCCGGAGCAACGCGCCACGCCGATCCTCACCCTTGCTCTGTCTGCAGGCTACCAGTCACTGAACCCATTCAACCGCGCGTTTCGAGACATTTACGACACGTCACCCTCGCGCCGTTCTTGGTGCCGCCCAGACACAGCACGTCCACTCCCACTTTCCAGGTGATTTCCTTGGGAGCGACATCCAGGGAAGTGATTGCATTCGCGAAACGAGCCCCGTCCATGTGCACGTGCAGGCTGCAGCGTCGAGCGGCTGGACTTCCGGTGCCCGGTGGGGCTGCCGATAGGTTCCAACAACCCGGCGGAAATCGCCGTCAGCATCGCCGCCCAGCTGCTCGAGGTTCGCGCATACACGGATTGACCGTTGCCTCGGGGCCGTGGCACACGCGACCGGTAGCCTGCAGCACGTATTCACCACGCACCCCTTCGGCCAGTGCGAAGCTGTTCGGAGTGTCCGGGTCGATCACGACCAGGTCCGCGACGTCGCCGACCTTCAGCCCACCGCCCTCGAGCTTGCCGACCTTGGCCGGTCTCGCGGTGAGCGATTCGACGAGCCGAGTGGGGGAGAGGTGCCCGTCCCGGTCGTTCCAAGTACGTGTACATTATTGTTAAGGTCTTAAACACATTTCAATATCTTTTTATTCATGAATTCATCAATTCATCTTCAACAAAAAAGTTTAAAGGGTCAGGGTTCCCGCCCAGAATTCCACACTGCACATTGACTTTGTTGTGTTCATCGGGATCAAAAAAGGCCAGATCCGCCAATATAGTATACTTGCAGATGGATCCATGACCTTTACTTATATTAAAACGGTGAATCTAGCGGAGTAATGATGTTTACAACTCGCGCGATAGCGGATGATGAGAGCAAAATGGAAGTAATGCGTCACATTTATAGCGAGTTAAAACAAATTTTAGACTAATTCAATACCTAAAAGTTATATTTGATTGCAAAGTTATTGACCTTTGTCATTCATTCAGATTCCGTGCTCCTGAGCAAATTTGGAATTTGCCTCTTTTTTCACATCTTCCAAAAAGTAGACTGAATAGAGCGAGCCATAGCTCTTACCGGATCTCGCCGATTGTGCGGTGACCGGTGCAGTCACGCATTCCTGCCCGGTGCGCTCGCGGCCGCGCTGAGACTTGGAACCGCGGATGACATTCGCACACCTGCCCGATTCTAGAGGGCCATTCGTCTGCATCCGCTCGATGCGGCGGCGCCTATGCGCTTTCTTGCGGACGTAACGCGAAGACCACGTCTTGCGGAAGAAGAGTCTCGAGCCGTCCGGGTGTCAAAGTGATGACGGAGACGGAGTTTGTTGCCGAGGACGGTGAGCGACAGCGGACGGGCAAGCGAGGCACGCTGGCTCAGAAGTGGGCCGACACCATGACCACCGGCACCGAAACGGTCACCCGATCGTCGACAGCGGTTAGTAAGCACTTCTGCGTTCCACCGCCTGAGCAACCTGTCACTCCGATACACTCATCATCCACGTCGTCCAAGGACTGCACGAAGTGTTCAGTTGAAGCGGTAAATTTGAGTGCCTGTAAACCACCTAGTGTTAGCGCACTCACTTTATCGAATGATTGCCAGTCAAGCTCATCGCCAGATACGCGGATGCTATCGCCGCTTTTTTGCAAGCTAGGTAGTAGGTTAGCAATAATGGCATCGCGATGATCCGTTTGATATGGCTTAAGTTGCATATCTTCGCCAAGAGGGCCAATAAATTGCACCGCTGATTTATCAATGGACGATGGGCTTGTTCTCCATACCCTCCAAAGCTGGCGCAATCGTTGCATGGAACTCACGGTCGGCGAGAAACAGCTTGGCTTCACCATGATCGAGGCAGAAGCGGATGAGTGAGGCGAGCGGTCCTCTGGTATAGGAGGGAGCGGGGTCAGTCATTGTTATGCCCCTCGTGCCCAGTCATCTCGGACTGATCGAGCGGGGGAAACTCGCCGCGGACCTCGCCGCATCGAAGCATAGCTCGAGGGAGTTAGAAAATAGAGATTACATCTTCTTTTATTGTATATGGATTTTGATTGTCAAGACACCTATTTTTTAAAATGACAATCCATTTTGGGACATCTGTCAGTAGCCACGTGGTCAAGAGACACGCATAGTTAAACTTGGAAACATTCATAAATGATTTTGCACGTTTGTGAAAACAGATTTTGAGATGTGAAAACAGATTTTGAAAGTAAGGTTTTGAGATATTCACGAATTGCGCGCGCATCGGGGCCGGTAATCGAGATTTGCCGCACAACGGCCCCGTCGGTATTGCCGTCCGCGTAATCGATGGCCTCGGTAAGGCCCCGCATGATGCGATCGACACCACGCTGGTGGCCTCGCAGATCGTGGTCTCGCTGCATTCCATCGTCTCGCGCAATATCGACCCGGTGAAGCGCGTGGTGCTGACCGTGGGCACGTTTGAAACCGACAGCACGGCGTCATTTTCCACGAGCCCCTGCAGAATCATGTGGGGAACGATCATGTCCCTGACGGTTTCATCGACGCTGACGGTGCATTGTAGCTTGTCTTCAAACCGGATTTCCTGGATGCGCAGATAGGCCTCGTGCGTCGCCCTGTACTTGCTCAGCGAAATAATTCCCCCATGCTGCGTGACCAGATGGCTGTGGATACTCCACTTCACAATGCCCGGCACCTGACGAGCATTCAGCAAGTGTCCCCGACGCGAGCAGATTGACGGGCTAGGAGCTCGCGGTGCGATAGCGCGCCGCGAGATAGTGGTCCCAGCGCAACGATCCATAGCGGTTTTCAGGGCATGTGTTCTGTCCTCGCCGGAACGCCGCTGCCGCTGCTCCCGTTTTCTACGATAACCGCCACCGCAATGCGTGGCTTCTCGAGCGGTGCAAATGACACGAACAGGGCATGATCGCGCAAGCGCTCGGCGAGTTCCGTCGCGGTAGGCGAGCACGCCGCTCGTGCGCTCGGTGGGCTCGGTGCGATCCTCGGCGTCGTCGGGGAGCTCGTGGACGGCGTGATCGAAGCGGGCGATGCGCACCGTGCCGTCGATCATCGAGTACTCCGTGTGGAGCAGGAGGTGGACAAAGGACATCGCGTGCTGACCTAAAACAACTGACCTTGGGACAGGTCGTGCACTGGTGCGAAGCTGCGTCGGTGCAGCGGCGTTGCACCGAGACCGCACAACAGCTCGATCAATTGCAGCGTGCTTCCCCCGCAATGAATTACAGCAGCATCCAGTCCGCCTGCACCAACTTGGATTTTATCATGAGGACACTCACTACTCGGAATTTTTTGCCCGGTGCGTGGAAAATTGTTCTCGTTGTTGGTTGAGGATTCGTTGTCGGTCGAGTAATCGTTAGTCACTTTCTGAATAGCAGATAGCAGAGCTTTGCCGTCATAAGACGCCCGAACTGATTGCGCGCTGGGGTGATTTCCCCGACGCGTTCCGGCGCCTGCTAGTCGCCGTGGAGCCGGCGTGGCAGTACGAGGTGTTTGCGGCCGTCGAGTTTGTGGAGGGCGACGTACAGAGTCTGCTAGACCCGAAGCTGCCTGGCTACAAGCTGCTCAAGCAAATGATGCTGGCGCGCTACGGCAAGACGGCGCGCTACACGCAGTCGATGTCGATCGACGGGCACGTATGAATGACGATACGATTCTCTCCGGCAGCAAATTCATATAGATTCTCGGCGAGAACTCGAGACGTCGCTGCGGCACCAACCAATTCAAACCGCACTCGGAGATCGGATGCACGAAAGACTCCGTTCGCTGGACGATCGAGGGTGCGGTGCCAGTCTCCGCGATTCGGCAGAGCCTCGAACAGACAAAGAGCGCCCGAACCGGCTTGAGCGGTGCGAATGCCCATCGAGGCACTGGAAGAAGGTGGCGACGAACATCACGATCCAACACCACACCAGCCACGAAACCCAAATCCTTGGCCCGGGAACCGAGTTGAGTGCCTCAAGTGTCGATTTGCCCTTCGATAGGGTATAGCGGCCCAGCTCGACCTGCAGGAAGACTTTGATCATGCAGCCGAGAATGATGAACCAGAGGAGAGAGAAGCCGACGTCGGCACCGACCTTGGTGGTGACGATTTATTCACCGGAAACAACAAGTCTACAGCTCAGTTAACCTGTGTAACACATTGCCTTATCACTAGTAAAATGAGTTCAAGCCGTCCCGCACACCACTAAGTAATAACTTGGTAAACGGGGACCATGTGGAAACCCGAATCAGATTCAAAAATATCATCTTTATTATTTCAAGGCTTCTTAAACTAGCCGCTTTTTAAAGTTACTAAAACCAAAAATTAATCAGGCTTCCATCTTGTCAGGAGTTCCCATTATCCATTGCCCCGTTTGAAGTTTCTGTTATACCAACGAACTTAAAAAAAGAGGATGTAAAAACCGTATCAGACAATAATTATGAGGAACTAAAAGCAAAAGGCGTAGATGTGTTAATTGATGACCGAAATGAAAGCGCGGGAATTAAATTTAAGGATGCGGAGCTTACCGGTATACCAATCCGGATAACAGTCGGGCCAAGAACTCTTGAGAACGGCGAAGTAGAACTCTCACAACCCTAGCTGTATACCACACACAACTACAGTGTGACAGAATTAAGTAACCGTAAAATGTGTAATCTGAATGAGGATAATTAAAAAATAAACTTTTAGCGAGTTCATGAACCTCACTAACAAGCAAAACAGATCTAATTGCCATAGACAGTGCATTTAACCCTTTCCCCGTTTTGGTTTAAAGTTTATGAATGGGCTAATTTCTTGAATGCTATGTGTAGATCTGTCTCCGTCGAGGGCCAGCACCCGCGCGACCAGGTCCTTCGGCTTGAGCCGAAACTCCAGCAGCCGGATCAGGATCGGGATCTCCAGCCCGACGAGCGTCCCCACGATCAGTGCGATAGTGATGGCGAACTGCGTAACCACCAGCACATTGCGTAGCGTAGCCTTTCCTGCCCTCCGATTCAGGACGCCCTTCATAACCGTGACAGGGTGAAACGAGGACATCACGAGTGCCGGATAGCTATCTAGGGCTTGTGCTTATTCTTCCCCCTAAGTTTCATCCCAATCCCCCCACCCTAAGGACTTTCAAAAATTTCCAGTTTCCCCCCCCCCCCCAACTCCCCCCAATGATACTGGATCCAAATGGGATTTAAAATAAGAGATCTGAGTTATAAGGTCCTTTTAAATATCAAATTTTATTATGATCTAATCAAACGTTCGTAAGTTAAAAATACTTCAATTTTTCTATTTTTTACGTATCGTGACTCGAGTGACTATAGTTTTACTGTTATAAAGCAATAATTGTTTAACTGCTGAGGTTTTCAATGGGCAACGAAGTATTTGAGATGCTGCAGAAAGATATCCTTATAGCAAGGCTTTTTAAAACACAAAATTTATGAATTTTAAATTTTATTATAACCCCATATTAAATTGAACGCGGAATTCATGTTTTAATTTGGCTCTGCGCTACACAAGTGAAATATTTATGCCGCTCAATGATAACTCAAGCCAAGTCAAAATAGTCGTAACCTCGGTTCCATTTGCACCAGATATGGCTTCCCGAGAGTCAAGTGATAAATGGGCTGGATTCCAGAACCAACGAGAAGAAATTCTTTCTCATATTGAAAAAAATCAAATAAGCGTTAATCGCCAGTATAGCCGATCTCCACGTTTCCTTCGTCAACGTTAACAATCACGGGAACAATATGCTTTCCATTAGAATATCAACTGCAGATTTGATATTTGGATCATCATTCTTATCAACATTGTTCTTATCTGTATCATTCCTCGAGGACGTTTTGGAGGTGAGTACTCAAGTGGAATGAAATTGTTGGAACTGCTCTTCATTAATCTAGATAGCTGGGAGAACGGTAGTTTTAAGAATCATAATTATTAGTCTTTAATATGTTTTCAAGCGACCATCCAATTTGTTGGAAGGGAATTGAAGACGAGAACGGGTTTGGTTATTTTCATCTTCTTTAGCGTTTTTCTCTGCTCCTGGCCTTTACTTTTATGATGTAGTTTTTCACAGACAATGTTTGTAGGTGGGTCGCAGCTTTGCTAGCTTAGTTTTTTATCAGCTAAAGGTTGATATACGCACTTTAGCTGGGAACGTTAGAAGTCATTCTCATGAAAACAAAACTCCTCCTGCCATTAGTTTTTATTCTTTGTTGCAATCCGAAACCGAATACTCGACGCGCGCGACGTCGCGGGGGTCCATGACGAGCCCGCCGTAGCAATCGACCGTGCCCGCGCGGTCACGTCCCCAGCGCGCAGACTCGATCCCCAAGGGCCCGAACACCCGCTCCTGCAGCACGACGTCCAGCGGCTTCTTGGCCGCCGCCTTGACGATCCCCGCGGGCAGCTGCATGGCGCGGTTGTTGTAGGAGAACACCGTCCCCGGCGCGTGCTCGATGGGGCTGGCGATGGTCGTCGTCCTTGGTGTTCATCACCAACAAGTCGCCCTTGTGCTCTTCGATCAGCTTCTTGTACTCACTGAGGCGGTGCCCCATCGACACGAGTCCGTCCACCGTGAGCGACAGGCCCGCTTCGCGCAGGACCGTGCCGGCGGCGCCCATGATCTCCTCCAGCGTGCGGGCCTGCAGCGCGGGCGTCATGCGGGGCAGGATCAGGCTGACTGTGGCGGCCTGCGGCTCGGCCTGCTCGCGAACACCCCGAGCCCCGCTTCCGCATCGACGATTCCCGGAACGACGAGCCCCACCGCCTGGGGCACCACGTCAGGATGCGCGGCACGGAGCTCGTCCGCGAGCACCTCGAGACGTTCGAGCAGCACCTGCGTGCGGCTCCGAGGAGCCGAGAAGATATCGCCGAGCGCGGCCCCCCCACTGTTGCCCGCACCGCTCGGGAAGACCGAGGTCTTGTCGAAGATGTAGGTCGGGCGCGTCGGCCTCGCGGACGGTTCCGTCCATCGCGATCCGCGTGAGCTCGCGCGTGAAGGCAGGCAGATCCGAGATCTCGGCGAGGTCTTCGCGCTCGAAGTCCGTCGCGCCGATCACGAGGCGCTCCAGGGTCTCGTCGAGGTCTTGGCTCAGGCCGACGCGTACGGGGGAGCTCTGGAGAACTGCGGAGCGGGGTGCGGTGAGCCAGTGGAAGCGGCGGCTCGTGGACACCCCATTGCGGTTCCACCAGAATGATTACCGGCCCGCCGGTTTCCAGTTCGAGCGTTTTATTTGTTCCAGACATGTGCCATAAAAGTCCTGCGCTGTTTCAAGCGAACCCGCTTTGACCGAAAATGGCGCAACTTGCAAGCCGATAGCCAGCTGTAACTGTGAAACAACGCATTGTACGAGGTGCTTCACGTGACGTTTGCCTATGTTATGGTAGGCGGCGGATCGGCAGGGTCGGTTTAAATGTGGGTAAGTTAGGTAAAAAGGCTCCCAGGTGAGAATGCCTATTAAAGTGGGATTTTTCATGACAATTTGCCTGACCCCGACCTTACATGGGCTTTTTTGGGGGGGGGGGGGGGGAGGTTTAGTAGGCCCGCGGCTGTTTTAATGCATGCAAATGCTATAAAACGTGGTTATATGATTTGATATCAGGGTTTTAACTACTTTTAAATATCTTTTACGTTCAATTAAAACGTTGTTCTGAAACATGGGTGCTCTGAAAAACAGAGGAAGATTAACTAGATGTTTTCCAGTTAAATTGCTTACTGATTATCTTGAATACCCGACTGACTGACAGTTTTTCAAACAGTAGGCTCTATGGAAAATATGGATCCATACTGCTTTCTTGAGCCTTAATGAGAGCAAGGTAGCGATGACTAAGACACGCTCCGCGGATGAAAGACGACAGGATTACCAACGATTGCTCGCTCTTTTCTCTAAAGTTTGAGGCTTTGTCCCAATTCTAGAAGAACGACTGCTGAAACACGATGGCTGTTAAATTGGAATAAGCGACTTTTTTGAAGTTCATAAAAATAAGCGCCACGAGAAAGATAAGATAAGTTTATTTTTGCCCACTTGCAACAGGCACAAAAGGGGCGAAATAAAGAAAGAAATAAGAAAAAAATTCAACGTCTAAACAAGGAAAATAGGTAAAACATCAACTTTAGTTCCAAAAATTATAAAACATATTATTTTGAGAATAATAGAAATTGACCATAGATACTTTGTTTCTGCAAGAAATTAAAGTCAATTCCATCCCTATCATCTCCCCCTAATAGCATGCGCCGCGAGCTTCAGAGTAGTTGCCAAGACTTAAGGAACAAAATTGGGCAAACTACTTCCTCAAATACAAAGATGTAAGTGAAATAACCAATGAAGATAAATACAGAATGAGGAGAAAGCAAGAAACTGGCAAGATACTTGGACATGCTACCGAATGGCGCCCAAAATTGAGGGTGCACAGGAAGACTAAAAGGAGTACTCTAGACTGAATTTTACACTAATCCTTGCGGACCTACTACGTCTCATAGCATTTGCGAGTTTTGAACAGCTTGTGATCACGGGTATGGGATGGGTTTCTTTAAGCATCTACCAGCTACTACACCGGAGCAGGTATTGTTTATTGTTCGGCCCCGCCGGGCAATCAGAGGCCACCGGGATTTTGGCCACGGTAGCGGTCGAGTTCGGGCTCAGCACCAGCGTGCCGTCGCTGCCGGCAAGGGCGCCGAGCTGAAAGGAATTGAGCTCCACCTCCTGGCCGGCACCAACTTCTACGCGCCCGATGCCGCTATCCCCGATCAGCAGCGTGTCGACAAACGCGCGCGAGTAATCCGCCGCCGTGGAAAGCCGCACATCACCGACTGAAAGAAGGGAGCAACATTAAAACTTAAAACAATCAGAAATTATTACGTATATGGAGGGGGTTGCCTCTTCCTCAAGACCACGATCTATACGCTAAAAATCGAATTTCGACCCAATTTTTTAAGAACGACTTCTAAAACACAAGGATCATTTAATTAGAACAATAAGAATCTTTTTTAGACATACTAAAAACTTTAGTGTAAAGAGTGATGTGTTGAGGAGGAGGCAACCCAAACACGCTCTTGCGTATCCCTTCGTAAAACCATTCTAAATCTTCTATAAAAACACCAGGTTCATCAATTCCCCAGCGACGGATTAAATTCACATCCATATTAAGATTTTTCGCCAAACTACCTTGCAGATACCAGTTCATCACATTCTCTGCCGTGACCTTTTTAAAGGAAGTGCAGGCTCTCGATAACAGGCAGTGATAGACAAATTTCGTCGGATCTATCTGGGCATCTCTATCAGAATATGGACCGTTATTTTTCTTGAAAAAAAAAACTTTTGTGGTCGAGGAAAAAAATTTTGGGCCCTTTTTGAGGCCACAGTTTTGGGCTAACCAATACTTTTATAATTCATTCTTTTCCCATTTGATTCTTATTTGCTTAAGGGCTAACGTATATAAGTTCTAGTGGAAAAAACTGCTTTGTTTCATTGTTCGGTTGGGGGGGGGGGTTGCACTTAACGTAAAATTACCATAGGAAGGTTTTTTGCCGGTGGCACACATGTGGGATGACTGGCGGCTTTTGGTGGATGTCCAGGGCCTCTGACGGTACAGGAGGATCTAAGATGAGGCAATTTTTATAAATTCTTTTTTTGCATTTTGTATAAAATACCACTTGCAGTGTCAAAATATCATCTGGACTCATGAGTTTATCTACTTTTAAAATTTAAAAACAAGGGATTAGTTTGGTCAAAAAAGAATAGGTTGGACCAGCTGAATTACAAACATATCGTTAAGAAGTCCACCCACTGAAAAGAAAAACGTGATTCATGGTAAACATTATTTTATTGACTTATGGAGAAATTTCAATATCTTACAATAACCTTATGGCACATAATTTATTTGCTAAGCAGATTTTTTTTTCATATTTATATTTATTTTCCATATTAACTGACTGATAGTTGATCCCCAAAAGGTAACTTTTATTGAAGGAAGATGAAGAGCCTGTGAGCGACCGCGCCACGCACCAGGGGCGACCGCTCGACCTGACCGCGCGCGGGTGCGGGCTGCTCGAGTACCTCGCTCGCCGCCGGGGCGAGGTCGTCTCGCGCGAGCAGATCGAGGACCACATCTACGGGACCGCGTAGCTGCCGGCGAGCAACGCCGTGGACCCCACGATCTGCAACCAGCGCTCGAAGCTCGGGCCGCGCGGCAAAGAACTGATCCAGACCCGGCCCCTTCAATGCTAAACCCGAGGAATCGATACGTCGCTTGTGCGTCACCGCCAATGCGATCGTTGAGTTCTGTTTATAACGCTGCTGCGCTGGAGGGATAGTCAAGGAGAAGGGAGGTGTAATTTTGCAGCGCATAGGGATCACCAGAGGATCCACCTTCTTGTGTAAGAGAGACGAAAGAAGGAAGCAGGTCGAACTGAATGTGCGAATTCGAAGGTGGGGGAGCCGCAAGCCCCTGGAAAATGGAAGCTTGGAAACAAATTACTTCAAAAGAGTTGAATTCTCAAACCCGCTTTAAAATGTAAAACCAGTTAAGTCTAAAGTTATCTGTCAAAGCCTGTTAGTATAATAAGTTTGTACAATTTAAGACAAGAGCATAACTCACTATGAAAGGGGTGCAACTTTCAATATTATTACAATATCATATTTAAAATGACTGTGAGCCTGCAAAAGAAAGTCTTGGTCTTTTAGCGACCGTCATAAGCATATCTGCTGATTATCAGTAGAGTTTATCTTCTTATGACGGTCGCTGTGCACGTGATCAAAATATCAAGAATTTTAAAGCATCGTTTTTCACTGTCATTGTTTTATTCCTATTTCAATAATTAAATAAAAAATAAAAATTTAACTGAAAGTAGCCTAAGGAGTAACATTAAAACTTAAGGCGAACAGAAATTATTCCGTGTGTGAAAGGGGCTGTTCCTTGCGCTCTTCTTCCTCCTTCCTCTTCCGTTCCTCCTCCTCCTGCTTCTTCCTCAAAGCTTCGGCCTCGGCAGCCTTGCGCTCCTTTTCTTCCTTGCGCTTGCGCTCCTCCTCTTCCTTCCGCTTACGCTCTTCCTCCTCCTGCTCCTTCCTCACAGCCTCGGCCTCAGCCTTCCGCTCCGCCTCCCCCTCCTTCTTCCCCCGAGCCTCCGCTTCGGCCGTCTTCCTCTCCTCCAATTAAATTTTGACTTTTTTAAGGTTACCATACTCATCTATGTTAGTAACTGCTACCTATATGTTTTGTATGTTCGTTGATCTTAATTTTTATTTCCGTTTTGGGATTCACTTATTCTTTAAAAGTAATTTTTGGCTGTTTTGAGCTGGTTCTGTCTTAGGAATTTATTTTTGCTGGTCTCAAGTTTATTATAGCAATTAATTTTTCCTTGAAAAACTTCTTTTTCAGATTCTGTTTGCAGATCTATTGATTATGTGCTACCGATACATGGAAGGAGGGCCAGGGGTCAGGTCCTATGATTTTTGGAATAAAATATCGTTAATTAGTTTTTTTCTTGGGGGGGGAATTAAGGGAGGGTCAGGGACCCTTGAAATTTGTAATACAATGTTAATACGTTTTGGTGGAGGGGGATCGGGCCATGGAAGGAGGACCAGTTGTCAAATCCTTTGATTTTTCGAATGAGATATCAAATTTGAAGGATGAATTTAAGATTCATGTATCTTTACGAACAGTTAAAAAATCAACGTTTATATGGCCTTTTCTATGCCCTGTGGATGACACCCAAAGTGGGTGCATGTCCACAGGAAGAAGTTTCCAATAAAAAAGACACAACAATTGAAGTCAAATTTGAAGGATGAAGTTAAGATTCATGTATCTTTACGAACAGTTAAAAAATCAACGATTATATGGCCTTTTCTATGCAGAATTACAAAAAAACTTAAAAAAATTGTTTGTATGCTTGGTAATGGATACAACCTTGATAACAATCCATGGAAATCAGTTAGTTTAAGGCGCAAAAGAGATAGGCGCGTTTGGCTTTGACAGGCGATTTAAATACTCTTGACTTTTCTACAATAGCTAGCAGTAGTAGTAACAGTAGTTTCTTTGTATTAGTAGTAGAAACAATAGTGGCAACAGTACAAATAGAAGTAGCATATTTCCACTCGTCTCTAAGATTTTTCTAATATTCTATACTATCTAAACTCTTATCTTTCAATAAGCCTAATGCTTTTTTGTAGGCTTTTTTTGATTTAGAGTAGTTAGCTATATAATTTGTTAAAGCTTGTCTTATTATTTCAGCTCTAGAGACTCCTTTCTTTTTTGAAAGTTTATTTAAAACCTTTACCTGAACATCTGGTAAATCAATTATTGTTCTCATTGAATTAATAATATCCAACTTATTATAAGGTACTAATATATAAGCAGCACCAAACATTCGAACAATCTTTCAGTTCCTATGCAAACGAGGCAGATATAATAGGAAATTATAGTAACAGAACACAATGCTTTGATCCAGGGTTGCCCCTGGTGAAAAAAATCACTTGATTTTTGAAAAAATCACTATAACAGCACAAAAATCACTAAATGTAACATTGTGAATAATAATTGTTTTGCCTCTTTACTAGTTTTAGTTTTCGACGGTAATAGCTACGTATGTTGAAAAAATGAAGGCAGCCGTCGACGACGTCGTCGGGTCGGTGCCGCCGAGAGGCGGCCTCGACGGCGAGCCGGACGGCCTCCTCGACGCTCGGCGACTCGGGATGCGTTTCAGGATAAGCCGACACCGTCACCTCGAAATTGGCAATGCGCTTGAGTCCTGCCACGAGATCAGCGGAACTCTCATAGCCGCCCTCGTGCGACCGGCCCAAAGTACATACGGTCTGGTGCGCCGTCGATTGCGGTATTGTCGTCAACCCCGGCGCGGCCCTGAATCAAATCGAGGGGGGCATAGTCGACGGTATCGGCCACGCCATGTATAGCGTCCTGACTTTCAAAGACTGGCAGACAGAGCAGAAAAACTTTGATCCCTACCGCTTGATTCGCCATTCAGAGGCGCCGGCGGAAATCCAAACTTTCTTTGTAGACAAGGGTCAAAGGGGGATAAAGGTAACGGTACTAAGGTTCGGATCCTTTTCGACTCTGGTAGCCATAAGACATTTATAACGCGCCATGCAGCTGATCGCTTGTTGCTGAAGCCGCTGAGAGAAGAGAATTTGGGCATCTCAACGTTTGGAGGTAGAAAGGCAGATGAAAGAATGAGAGAACTAGTGAGAGTAAATCTTGAGTCAACTGAAGGGGAAAAGGTTGGAAAGGTAGAAGCCTTTGCGAGCGCGTTCGAGCCGAGCTTGATCCAGGTGGCCTGGATGTCAGCGGCTTCGAGCACGTCGACGATCTGGCGACCTAGGATCTCATCGTCTTCGACGAGCAAGATCTTCGAGCGAATGGCAGTCACGGTGGCGGCTCCAGCCATCATTGGTGTCTCCTATCGTGCCGCAGGGTCGACAGGATTTCTTGCGTTCTCCTGAAAGCCGCGCAGACGAACAGGCGCACGCAGTCACCGTATGAATTTACAGGCTACAGGTACACCTGCAATCTCTTTCTGATCATTCATATAAAAATGACCCAGTTCATGAGCTGGTATAAATTTACAGCCTACAGGTACACCTGCAATCTCTTTCCGTTCATACACTTAAAAAATAAAACTCTAGATTACGAATTCACTTCACCGTCTAAATCATTGAAAAAACATATCATAGGATATCTTTTTAAATTTTTTTGCGGAAATTGTTCTTGCCGCTTTGACAGCCTGCAGGGTTTCCGAGTCATCGCTCAATGCCGGCATGTAGTTCTGCAGTATTGTCTTGTAGTCGTAGTGGCTGTCTGTCGGAGAAATGATTTCTGCGTCGGTCAGCTTGCTGCGCACTCGCACAAAATGATGCAATTCATCTTTGAGCGTGCCATTGATGCCCTGCAAACCAAGCTCGGTAACCAGCGGTGGCAACCCGCCGTGCACAAACGCAGTGTCGTCTTAGCTCTTGTTCTTTTTTTTTGCGTGGTATCTTTTTTCTTTTTTCCAGTGTTGGTAGTGACTGTAATTGCTTCTCTTTCTTTTTATTTTTCTTTTTTGTGTTCCGCTTTTTCTTGTTGATTGTAAGACGTGCTGTTAATTAAATTCAATCAAGTTTAATGTATGGTTTTCGCGGCATTGATTTAGTCACCATGATGCTTCAAACAGGCCAAATTGGCTACTTAGGTCTACTTGCCACCGCCTGGCCCGCCAGTTCCATCAGCTGCCGCGGAAAGGGGGTCAGCGTGTGCTCTGTTTGGGCCGCACGATGAACCGATGAACAGAACCTGGTCGACCGAGAAGGCAAACTCATCTCCCATCAGCTCCCCGTCGACCTGCGGCGCATCCTCCCGTGGATAGAAGGCGTTAAAGGGAAAGGGGCGTGTAATTTCCCGTTCGCTAAATTCAGGCGCAAGCCTTGCAGGATTAACATTCTTACCTTTTCAACAACCTTGTTACGTGTTTTATACTAAGTATGTTGTATACTAGTCTATTGGTAAGCAAATCCTCCTCAAAGCCAAAATGTCAAAGCCATGCATGCCTGCCGCCATCTTTAATCGAAGGAATTTTGGGCGGCAAAAGCGAAAAACCGTTGAACTAGACCTGAGTCGTAGTTTGGCTATTCAATTGAATGGCTGTACGCTCCAACTAACGCCTCATTCCGTCGATGCCACCTGGCATGTACGGCCTCAACGTGTCCTGCAGCCGCCCCTCGTCGGTCATCACGGCGACGATCCGATCGTCGTCGGGGAACCCGGCGAACAGATCGGACGGCAGCGAGCCTACCGCGTCGACGAGCTGGGCGCCACGGCCCTCGTACGACGCGCGCTCGGCGTCCTCCTAGGCGAGCGTGCGCCGGATGATGCGGCGCAGCAACGCATGGCGGCCGCGCGCCTGGCAGAAGGTAGCAATCCTGCCGAAGCGCAAGTCCCGCTCGGGAAAGAAGAACATGCGCAAGAACACTGTCATCTCGGACGTGGAGCCGATGCTTGCGCAGGAGAGGTCGGATGTTCCTGTTGTGTGCCTCCTCCTCCTCCGCGGATTTGGGCGCTGGCTGCTTGATGTCTATGCCCGAGTGTGAGAGAAAGTGGTGACTTACTCTGCCCGGGTGCGGAGCGCAGGGCGGAGAACCGGTTGGGTTTCAGGACTTCAATCTCACCTCTGAAGCACTTTCTCCGAGGGTGAGGGAGACGGGTGTTCAGGCTGAATGCATGTGCTGTATCTGGGAGGTCGACCAGGGTAGGACGATGAGGGCTGACCCCAGAGAAGATTGATTAGATCGTCCTCATCGTAGGGGGGTTGGACGTGTGGGATAATCGGAATTCATAACCGATGATCGAGGGTTAGAGGCGTGGTAGGTGTGGAAGGGAAAGAGGTTATTAGTCATACTACACAAATAGAAGTGGCAGGTGAAGAAAGTATTGCAGATATTTTGCCTATATCTGTAACACACGGCGCAGAAAGGGATGTATTAGCTGGCGCGGTGATAAATATTAAGTCGCAAAGACGACTAGGTCATCAAGTGAGTGCGTTTCGTCGTTACGGCCAAGAAAGTTTTGCTACCATACATAATTTGAGTACAGCAATGCGCCGTGTTGCATCTAATATTTCCTCCCAGGGAAACGCCCCAGCCAGCGACTAGCGGCGACACCTTCGACTGGCATTGCATCCCATAGTCGCCTCTTTTATGTCACCGATCGTACTACTGGAACTCGTTTTTTAATCGACACTGGTGCTGAAGTTAGTGTGCTACCCCCCTCTCAGAAGGAACGCAAACATCTTGTTAATCGTACCTTACAAGCTGTAAATCAATCTGCAATTTCTACTTTTGAGCATGCAAGTGTCACTAAAAACGGCTTTAGGTGCTATTCAAAACGCATTGTGCACCATTGATTGTACGCTTCCTAAGTATGCAAAGTGCCACGAAAGACAGCTTTTGGTGCTCTTCTAAATGCATTGTGCACCATGGAATGTACGCATTCCAAGCATGCAAGTGTCACTAAAAACAGCTTTTGGTGCTATTCTAAACCCATTGTGCACCATGGAATGTACGCATTCCAAGCATGCTTATATTTAGAAGATACTCTAATTCTCCTTTAGTAAACTAGTAAAATAATGTAGAATTAATTCTAGTGATTTCATGCAATCAGACTCATTTGATGCGCAATTCTCTATATGTTTTTCAATGCTTATATTTAGAAGATACTCTAATTCTCCTTTAGTAAACTACTAAAATAATGTAGAATTAATTCTAGTGATTTCATGCAATCAGACTCATTTGATGCGCAATTCTCTATGGCAAATAAGGAGGTAATTGTCCATAAAAGGGTGGTAATAAAGATGGAAATGCTAGTGGGTATGCAGGTTGGTAGGGGTTATGTCCATTCAAAGAATATTGTGTGTTTATACTACTCGGCTCATATGGATTAGCATTAACATTTAGACAATCGACTGTCGGATTACCAAGCTGACGGTACGAAAGGACCTGTCTTGGCTGTCTTGTCCTTTGAGGTCGATTGATTGGTTGCACGGTCCTGTCGTCATGTTCAAGGACTCACAGATGAACTTATTATACCGGATCAGGAGACTACCGTCGACCAGGACCATATCCAACCTTTAATAACTACGGATCCGTACTACAAACCTGGTGTTCAACTACCTCGTACTACTGATGATTGGAATTTCCTTGAATCTTACTTAAAAGCGGAACTACCTATCTCGAACATCACAACTCAAGATCTGAATACAATTATGAGCAACTTCCAGCAGGACAAACGGCTAAACTTACAGATTGCCGTTAAGAAATATGTAGAGGGAAAGTCAATAAGTAAGGTCAGGTCTACTAAAAGTGGTTCAAAAACAATGAGCCGTCGATCTTCAGAAACAGGGACATATAGCAGTATGCGTTCTAGTGTACGAGAGAGAAAGCGTTTAGCAGCGGCCAAGCTGAAATTAGAGGCTTTGAAACGTAAACATGAACTAATTGCCAAGGAATCAGCACGAAAAACTGTTTTTAGTGACACTTGCATGCTTCGAATGCGTACATTCCATTGTGCACAATGCGTTTAGAAGATCACCAAAAGCTGTTTTTAGTGACACTTGCATGCTTGGAATGCGTACATTCCATGGTGCACAATGCGTTTAGAATAGCTCCAAAAGCTGTTTTTAGTGACACTTGCATGATTGGAATGCGTACATTCCATGGTGCACAATGCGTTTAGAATAGCACACATCGGGCGTACCAAATTGTGCGATTGGTAAGTTTTACGATGTGGGCGAAAAGCTGAGACCGGTGGGGGCCTACTGTGGGGGGAAGTTGTAACAAAACTATGCTTGTTGCGTCCGGATGGAATGTAATACCAGAAACATGTTCTAGTAAGGGTGTTAGTAGATGCCAAACACCAGCGGCCCTGGGGCATGTTATCAATGCATGTTCCCAGTCCTCAGGTGCCGAACATATGCATGCTTGATACCGGTGCCTCAGTATCTTTATTGAGCAAATCCCTTTACGATAGACATTTTTCACAGTTTCAACTTGCTCCCTGTTGCCTTTCACTAACTGGGTACTCTGGTACCCCGATTTCTGTTTTGGGGAAAGTTGTATTGCCTGTTAATTACGAAGACCGTAATGAACTTTGTTCCTTTTATGTTACCTCTGGTCAATCCCTTGTTGGCCGGGATCTTATTCGTCAATTCAAGTCCCATAGTGGGTGTATCAGTGACATGTGTTTGCTGGCAATGTTAGATATTTTGGGTCAAGTGAATGAATACACTTTTGCAAAGATCTTTTTCTTTATGTAATGTAACAGACATATGACGAATGAAAGTCAAGGGGAGAGAGCGATATGATGGAGCCCACTTAGCTCAGTCGGTAGAGCATCAGACTTTTAATCTGAGGGTCATGGGTTCAAGTCCCATAGTGGGTGTACGCCATACTGTCACTCCTCTCGGTACATTCAACACACCAGACGCTCGCTTTGATCACATCCATATAGACATTGTTGGTCCTCTCCCTCCATCTAACGGCTATCGCTATCTACTCACTTGCATTGATCGTTTCACTCGCTGGCCTGCTGCTATCCCTATTTCAGATATTTCTGCTGAAACTGTCGCTCGCACTTTCGTCTCTCACTGGATATCATCTTTCGGCATTCCATCCACACAGAACGGGGTAAGCATGGGAAGTCCCCTGGGTCCAGCATTAGCGAATATCTTTGTTGGATTTCATGAACTTCAACTGTTTGAATCTTGTCAAAAGCCCATTGTTTATTTCCGTTATGTCGATGACACATTTGCAATATTTGAAAAGGAATCCGGATGCGACGAATTCCTCAAAAACTTAAACAGCTTACACCAAGCTCTAAAATTTACTTTTGAGAAGGAACACAACAACTGGTTGTCGTTGGGTGATGAAAGTTAAGCGTGCAGGTGATGGCTCCATTGACAAGTTTAAGGCACGGCTAGTGGCACAGGGGTTTTCGCAGAAGAGAGGCACCGACTATGATGAGGTCTTTTCCCCGGTGGCTCGCTATGCAGGAATTCGCTCCTTGTTAGCTCTTGCCAACAACAAGAACTGGGAAGTGCACCAGATGGACGTCAGAACTGCATTCTTGCAAGGAGACATTGAGTATAAATAATTAAGGATAAGCTGCGTCTAATCCTAGAGATAAATTGAACACAGCACAAGGGCCGAATAAGAAGCAATGGTTTTATTTTAAAAAGATTGATCTATCGTTTTGGTTTAATTAAAATAAATTCAGGACAAATTTATGTATTGTAGTATAAGTACAATTTTGCATAATCTTCGTACTGAAATAAGAATTAAAAATATATAAAACAAGCTAATTAATAACTAATGAAATGACTTTGATGCAAAGTTTATTGCTTGTTTTCAGTTCTTTATAAAACTTACAAAGTATAGAAAGTCATACAAAATAGAAGGGATTCTTTTTGAGTAGTGATCTTTGCATGATATCTTACTGTAAGTCATTGATAAGTATAAAAAAAAGAATAGTTTTTATAATATAACATGACTTTGATGCAAAGTTTATTGCTTGTTTTCAGTTCTTTATAAAACTTACAAAGTATAGAAATTCAAAAGTTTTAGTTTTCGAGGGTAATAGCTACGTATGTGGAAAAAATGAAGATTTTAGACTATTTTATGATTGCACATGGTAAAGAATGTGATTAAAGGCTCTTTTCCTATTTCAAAAGTCTTAGTTTTCGGGGGTAATAGCTACGTTTGTGGGAAAAATGAAGATATTAGATTATTTTATGATTGCAAGTGGTAAAGAATGTGATTAAAGGCTCTTTTCCTATTTCAAAACAAGCTTTTCCCAACGTTCCTTTGCAGTGTTTAATTTACTGTCGGCAACCAAGTAAAGTAATTCCGTAGATACCATTCTGTTTAATTCGTGCTTTGCTTTAGCCGCGCGTAACTGCCAGTTCTTCCGTCTTTTTACTGACTCCTCATGCTTCTTTCTCTCTTCGTTAGATGGCTCAGCAGGAAGAGGAGTTACTTCAGGGCAGGGTTCTTCTCCTTTGATGATACTCCAGCAAGGAGGATTTGACTCACGAGAGAAGAAATACAACGAGAGCAGGATTTGTTCTCAGGAACATAGGTGTCAGCGTCTGGAATGACCTTCCAGAATCGGTCAGAGCGGCAGTAAGTCTGGCATCATTCAAGAGAATGGTTAAATTCCATTTTTTAAAAAGGAGAGAAGTGTGATAAGAGGAAAGGGTATTTATTTATTTAGTATTTAATATTAATTATTTTGTTTTTTTACCCCCCCCTAACAAGACGTTTTTAGTGACAATTGCATGCTTGGAATGCGTACATTCCATGGTGCACAATGTGTTCAAAATATCCCAACAAGGCGTTTTTAGTGACAATTGCATGCTTGGAATGCGTACATTCCATGGTGCACAATGTGTTCAAAATAACCTAGCAAGGCGTTTTTAGTGACAATTGCATGCTTGGAATGCGTACATTTCATGGTGCACAATGTGTTCAAAATAACCTAACGGTGCACAATGCGTTTAGAATAGCACCAAAAGCTGTTTTTAGTGACAATTGCATGCTTGGAATGCGTACATTCCATGATACACAATGCGTTTAGAATAGCACCAAAAGCTGTTTTTAGTGACACTTGCATGCTTGGAATGCGTACATTCCATGGTCCACAATGCGTTTAGAATAGCACCAAAAGCTGTTTTTAGTGACACTTGCATGCTTGGATTGCGTACATTCCATGGTGCATGTGCTTAAAGGCTCTTTTCCTATGTCAAAAGTTTTAGTTTTCGAGGGTAATAGCTACGTATGTTGAAAAAATAAAAATATTAGACTATTTTATAATTGCAAATGGTAACGAATGTGATTAAAGGCTCTTTTCCTATGTCAAAAGTTTTAGTTATCGAGGGTAATAACTACGTATGTTGAAAAAATGAAGATATTAGACTATTTTATGATTGCAAATGGTAAAGAATGTGATTTTGAGGGATCTGGTGTCACCCCTTTTTCTGATATTACGACACCGAAAAACGATAGCTGACTTTGAGCAAAAACACATTTTGGTCGATTCAAACGCAAGTTCAAAGACTTTAACCTTTGAAAAACTAATTCTATGGTGCTTAAATGTTCCTTAATATTTTGTGAGTAAATGAGCATGTCATCGGAAATAAATTTGACATTAGGTATTCCCGCAAGGCTAGACTCAAGAGCCCTCTGTTATGCTGCAATTTCAGGTGACTGTAGCGAATCAGGCGTAAGTCTGACTTGATGGCACCTTTTGCAGCGTGTTTTTCGTATCTTATATATTATGTTATTGTGTGTATTAGCGTGCTTGAGTACAATGTATTGTGACCGTGGTGTTTGATGTGATTGTCTGTAAGAAGCTGTTATGCTGCAATTTCAGGTGGCTGTAGCGAATAAGGCGTAAGTTTGACTTGATGGCACCTTTATCTACCCCACCCATATATTTATTATAGACTGAAAAAACTTCAGGGCATTGAACTGTCTGTGGTACATTGTCTCTTTTTCTTCTTTTGACACTAAGCATGGACTCTTTCACTGGTGGTCCACAAAAGGTTGAAAATATATCCACAGGCTTGTTATCAATCCAAGTCAGTGCTACAATAGGACCTTGGCATCTACACAAAACTTCACCTCTCTTCAAGGGATGCAAGACTTTTGGGCAAATAAATTATCGTTGCGACGCCGTTTGAACAACCTAAGATTGAAAGAAGGAGAGTCAGTCAAGGAACATATCAAAGCTATGACTGAAATTTTTAACGAATTAGCTGTTATCGGTGCACCACTGGAAGAAGAGGATAGAGTTGTAACTTTACTTGCTAGCCTACCGGACTCTTTCAACATGCTTGTGACAGCCTTGGAAGCAAACAGTGACGTACCAGAAATGGAAGTTACCTGGGCGAACAATTTCTGCTCAGAGGCCTAGCGAGTCATTTCTAGGTAATCTGTGGTTCTTCTTTTTTGTTTTTGCAAAGATTGCGATTCATGTGTTGTATTGTTAAATAAGAAAACAATACCAACAACAACAGTCATTTTTAGAGTCTAAACTTTTTGTATCGTATATTCTAACGTATATTCAGGAAACCGCTCTACCTGGGCGAACAATTTCTGCTCAGAGGCCTAGCTTTGTAAAGAAAAGTTGTGAGCGTGTAAACATTGATTTAGCTGTAGGAAATGAAGTTTTAAGGATAAGAGCGTTAACTTCACCAGCAATATGTTCGCCTATTGCAACGCGCGTTAATGTCAGCGAATACCCACATCTTGCAGGCCTTAAGCTTGCTAGCAGCTTTAGCACAGATAGTAGCGACTTACAGATAAGTATTCTTATTGGCGCTGATCATTATTATGATGTAGTGTTGTGGAACACAGTCAAGACAAGCTTGAAGACCAGCATCAGCTTGACCAGCAGCTGTTAGCAACAATGCTGCCTGCATGGGATACCCAAGACCTCGTTGAATCCCAAGACAAAGATCCGGACATTTGTCCAGTGCTGCAACACAAGGCAAGTGGCGTCAAGCCATCACATCGCACCATGAAAGGTTACAGCAAACGAACACAAATGCTTCTTCGCATGTGGGACAAGCTCACCCTCAGAAAATTGTGAAAAGAAAATCATTTTTCCAAATGTTCCCTCACTTTCATAAAAAGCTCTTTCTTCAAATCCTTAAGTTTGCGTATGGCCAACAAATACTACCTCACGAGTTTCTTTGTTTGTATTTTGTTTCTATACTGATAACAAATTTTTGGCAGCTTGCTGTAAGATCTCTCCAATGGACTCGTGTTTGGTGAGGTTGACATTAGAATGAGCAACATTTCACATATGTACAAGGCGTTTTTAGTGACAATTGCATGCTTGGAATGCGTACATTCCATGGTGCACAATGTGTTCAAAATAACCTATCAATGCGTTTTTAGTGACAATTGCATGCTTGGAATGCGTACATTCCATGGTGCACAATGTGTTCAAAATAACCTAACAAGCGTTTTTAGTGACAATTGCATGCTTGGAATGCGTACATTCCATGGTGCACAATGTGTTCAAAATAACCTATCAAGGACAAAGGACGAAATGTTTCTTACAATGGATGATGGCGTTGAACAAACTGGTAGACATGGATTATTTACTTGAGAAACTACCCTAGATGGCGTAGAACTGTTAAAGGTGACTATGCTATTGGGACATGCTTCCTTTTCTAAGGGTAAGCTTGTAGAGATCTTATTTAAATTCAAAGTAACATTGGAGTCCTCAATTCCTTCTTCAATAAGGACACACTCCTCAGCGATTTTTAATGTCGCGCTTAATTGACATACCAAGGATGTAATGGGCTTCACCTTGGTCAACCATCTCGAATCGACTCTTAAGAGATCTCTTTTCGGATTCCATCAGAGAAATGTTATTCGAAAAGAGTAAAATGTCATCTACCCATAAAGCTAAAATGACAAAAGAAATTGCTCCATCTTGGTTAATCGATTTAATGTAAAAGCAAGAATCAGCTCCACTACATTTAAATCCTGATGATATAGGGCAATCCGATATCATTTGACGCTGTAAATCCGGTACGATGTCACTCCGCTGTGGAAGTTGTATGAAACGAAGCCTTTATCAATTTGTACACATTTACTCATTGCAGTAGCTTCCGGCGAAATGTGAACAAGGGAAGTTTGCTCAATCGTTTTTGCGACTTAAACAGTTCCATTAAAAAATCACAGTTAACTGGTTTATGAAAATACTTATACTATAGATTATTTTTGTTGGCATTTGTTTACTTGAGTTTAAAATATGATCGCGAGGGTGACAAATGCCTTAATATAACGTTAACGGGAACATTTTTTTGTTAAAATCGAAACGTTAAGTAAGCTGGTCGCCTAGTTCTTCATGCCTTATCATTGTAAGTACCCACAGTTACTGATATGGATCCACTGAGTCTATAGCATGTGTTTACTTGAGTTTAAAATATGATTCTGAGGGTGACAAGTGCTTTAAAATAATTTTTTATTGATTAGCACGTGCTTCGCTCGGTCAAGATGTAAGTGTGTCAGAGATCTCTCCGAACTGTGGCTTTTATATCGTAACTATCAAGACTACAAAAACGGGGAAAGCCAGAGGATAGGACGTGTGTTTGATAAACAAACAAGCCCCGCGATACTAGAGAGAAGTTTTCGTCTTTGGTAAAGGGAATGCGATATAATGATCCTGAAACAGAATTTTGATATTTTAGGATTCAGTCAGTTAGTCAGTTAGTTAGTTAGTTAGTTATTTAGTAAGCTGTTAAGTTACCAAGTTAGTTAGTTAGCTATTCAGTTAAGCTAGTTTGTTAGTTCGTTAGTTCGTTAGTTCGTTAGTTCGTTAGTTCGTTAGTTCGTTAGTTCGTTAGTTCGTTAGTTCGTTAGTTCGTTAGTTCGTTAGTTCGTTAGTTCGTTAGTTCGTTAGTTCGTTAGTTCGTTAGTTCGTTAGTTTCTGATTGTGGCAGCTCACTACAGTGCATTCAGGCATTGACGACAAACAGAATATACCATGCTACTTGCACAAGAGACTTGTTAGTCGATGTCCATCTTCTTTGTACTCGCATCGCATGTAAGATAAAAACCAGTTTGGCGCTGCAGGTTGAGCGATCTTAATAGGGAGTGCTCCTAGACTTTCCTTCCCGCCTTTTGGTAGCTTCACGAAGGTTCTGTAGCTATAATTGAGAGTGCTACTCTGTCCGTGTGTTCTAAAAATAGCAAGCTGGATTTCCCAGGAATAACCAGTGCTGATTGGTTTAGTTACCATTGCGTAGTTTCTGGGGCGTGTGACTGCATTCGAGGATCAGGCGATTGATTCTTTTAGTTACACTGAGAATCTTCAATCTTCATGTGTGGCAGCAGCTTCAAGAAAGTAATATTTGTCTCATAAGCAGCATTTTAGAGTCGTGGTTCCTAATGAGAATACCTCCGATCACACTTAAGTCAAACGTTTTTGCGTTGTCAGGAGTTTACCGCGGTACTCAGTCTTTCTGGGTCACACTGAAAACTGACTCTCAGCAACAGCATGACCCCCTGATGTGGATTCTGAACCCTTGATCAAATCAGCTTGGTGTGGTGTCTCGGATTTTCTTTGTGTTTATGGAAGAATTCACTTAAGGAATTTGTAGAACCATTCAACATCTGTGGAAGTCCAAATCGACCCAAAGTTGTCCTGAAAGTTGTCGACAACTTGCCATATTTGGTAAAGAACTCTTTCCCGCCAGCAACGTGTTGTAATCCATCAGCAGGTCTCAAAATGGTAGACATGATTTCAGAATTACACCTCCAATCACAGTGTATGAAGACTAAACTAAAGGGCAATCGAAATATAAGGATAAACATATTCCGTAGCAGCAAACCGCGGAGGCCCACAGCTTATCAAGGTAAACCACATTTGAGATGTGGAAAAGTAAGAATTTTATTTCTCCCGATCCAAATGTAAAGGGGTCAATGTCAAAAAGGTTTAGAAATTGTACTCTAGTAAGCACCGTGCTAATGTCATATCCATAGGCGTCAAAATAGTTTTGAAAAAAAGAAAAGTAAACCACATTTGAGATGTGGAAAAGTAAGAATTTTATTTCTCCCGATCCAAATGTAAAGGGGTCAATGTCAAAAAGTGTTGGCATGTGGCAATTTCAATAGTGATGTTCCGCTAGGATCCACTATATTAACATAATGAGAATGCGTTCTACATTTTGGCATGTAGCTGTTTCAATAGCGACATTCCGCTAGGATCCACTATATTAACATAATGAGAATGCTTTTCACACGTTTGAATAAGGCTATTTGAATAGTTATATTTTGCTCAGATCCACTATATGAACATCATGAGAATGCGTTCTACATGTTGGTCACTCCATTCATAAGTTATAGGCCCTACTAAATTAAAGGAAAACTCAACTTTCTTAAGACTTGAAACCCTCTCCCTCTCGCCCTATTTGAGATAGGGTTTGTGATACCGGAACTTGATATGAGCCCTGATCTTAGGCATCTTTGGTCTAGTTTAGATTCGGATCCGTTACTCCATTTGCAAGTTATACTAAATTAAACAGAAAACTTAAATTTTTCAGGAATTAAAACCCAACAATCTGAAGATACCTCACTCCCAAGATAGTTGAAATGACCTACTTGCTGTATCTCTGTATCCCCCAACTTGATGTCACATTAGGGGGGGGGGGGGAGTTACTTTGCTTGGAAGCTACCATTACGAAGGTTTTCTTATAGTTTATTGAAAGACCGTTCTTCTCACTTTCCTCAGCTACCCTGGTCAAAATTCTCTGAAGTTTGTCCGCAGAGTCTGCGATCAAAGCGGTATCCTTCCATTGTCATCTTATGAAATAGTTATATAAGTTCTGAGAGAGTTCTTTGAATTACCGTTTTCCTTAAAATTTATCGAAGAGTAATTTAAATAATTATATATATATATTACTTTCAGACACGATTACTAATGGAAATCTTGTTATCCTTTTCCCCATAGACAAATTAAGAAAAATGTGTTTTGGATGCTACAAGATTTATATATTTATGGAGAAGAAGCTTAGAGAAATTCGAAATAGGAAAAGAGATTACCATTTGCAATCATAAAATAGTCTAATATCTTCATTTTTTCCACAGACAAAGCTATTATTCTCGAAAACTAAAACTTTTGAAATAGGAAAAGAGCCTTTAATCACATTCTTTACCATGTGCAATCATAAAATAGTCCAATGTCTTCATTTTTTCAACATACGTAGCTATTACCCTCGAAAACTAAAACTTTTGAAATAGGAAAAGAGCCTTTAACAAGTTCAGCAGCAATAAGATGCCCCTGTAATACTCATGTTATAACTTTACTTTTTCGTATCATTCCAAGATTCCCACTCTTAACCACAGGAATACGGAGTTCCGCTTGATGTCTACTCCCGTGATTTTGGGAATCTTACATTACGAGACCAGCATATGAGTGAGAAGATGGTGATGTCACATTCATCTTAACAGTTTACTTTGTCGTATCGTTGTAAGATTCGCAGTATTAAGGCATATTTGACATAGTTTGCATACACTAGATGCGTACATTCCATGGTCCACAAAGCGTTCAAAATAGGCTAATAAGTCATATTTGACATAGTTTGCATACACTAGATGCGTACATTCCATAATCCTCAAAGCGTTCAAGATAAGCTACTAAGGCGTATTTGACATACTTTTCATACACTATATGCGTACATTCCATGGTATACAAAGCGTTCAAAGTAGGCTGATAAGGCATAACGTATCGGATCAGCTGAGTGATGCCCACAGACAAAGCATCATAAGACACAATGCAGAAGTTGATAATAACAGGCAAGTCGTGTCTCGTATTATCGACTGTATACGATTTTGCGGAGGCCACGAACTCGCTTTACGTGGGCATGATGAGTGGGCACGTGAAGGAATTTTTTGAATCAGCTACGGTTTTTAAAGGTACGTCTCACACTATTCAAAACGAGCTGTTGGAAATTAATGAGTCATTTTTCGGTTTTTATATTGGTCATATTTCAATGTATTTCTTATGTCCTTAAACATAATTTTATACCTCGCCTAGTGTAAGAAATAATTTTTTATCTATTCCTCTGATCTTTAGAATTGGTCCCATTACGGTGTGGGTTCTTGGGGTGCTGCAATTCAAAGTTAAGTTTTTTGGGTCTCAGGTGACCCTGTGGTACGGAATGGTAAAAAATTTCGGGTTTTTACAAAAAGTAACTGACCATTCCTATAAGTTGTTGATTGTTACAGTCATGTGTCTGATGATATGTCAGCGCAATATCTGTGTGTTATTATTAGACGTTATTACATGCAACAGTATAGTAATCCTTTAATCAATTGCGCATTAATGTATGTAATCAGTCAATAAAGTAACTGACCATTCCTATAAGGTATTGATCATTAAAGTCATGTGTTTGATAATATGTCAGCGCAATATCTGTGTACTATCATTTGGGAGAAAGTGTGAATTAAGTATATTTGATGTTACAAGCCCAAATAATAAGTTTACTTTGGTTGCTAAACTAAAGATTCACCAATTATCAGCTTTATAACCAAAAGGTACATTGCATTAACCCAGGGGGAGGGGGGACCAAATTCTTTGATCAGTGGTATTGGTTGACATAATGCATAAGTTTTTCACAAGTATTGAAAGGAGAATAAATACGTTTGTGATAGGGAAATGCTGCCCTATTGCCGTTGTCTGTTGACTTGGCTCTGTATACGTGATATGGTAAAATATTGAAAACTTTACTTCGTCTACTAATGAAAGCCGGTAGATGTTGCGCAATTCTGTCATGTAGCCTTTGCGAGGTACGACCTATACATTCGCTCGCACAGCAACACCTGAATTTATGAACTAAAAACTTCTATGTTTGGGGGTTGAATAAACATCACGCGGTTGTACCGCGTGTCGAGTTCTGTTTGATACAGGGTCTCATCGCTCGTTTATTACTAGGAAAATTGTTGATCGTTTAGGATTAAGTAAGATTAGGCAGGAAAAGCTCTCCATACGAACATTTGGTTCCCTAACTGCTGAAGAGAAAGTGAGAGATGTCGTGAGAGTAGTATTGTTTTCATTGAATGGTGATGAGAAAGTAGCTATTGAAGCAGTAGTAGTCGATTCTATTGCTGAGGTTGGTAAATTCTCTCCGAGGCACCTTATTTGCACACTTTTCCCACTGTAAAGTTACAAGGGTTGCATTCTGCTTGTCTGCATTTACGCACACTTTTCGGGGTTCGTGCATTTCATGCCTTATTCTCTCTCAAGCTCGTTTTTTTGCACTCTATTCATGTTCTTGCTTTTCATGGCTTGCATTGTCTTTCTCTCGTCCAATGTACGCTCTATGGTGTTCTTGCATTTCACGCCTTCTTCTCGAGCTATTGGGAGGGGGGAGGAGGGGTAATTAATTAGTTGATGAAGTTTTATAATTTAATTAAACTAGTAATTATTCATACTGTTGATAATGTATGATAATGTAGGAGAGCATCGATATTAAATGTTTATTTACGAAAGCCGGCATCATCTAGGCTTTAACTAACTATAAAAATTACAGTGAAAACGTATTTAAGCAAAATTTTAACGAGGGGATCCAAATTTTATCAGACGGGTCTTCAAAGAGGCCCTCATCATATATTTGGTTTTACAAAGGTTTTCACTTATTGTATTTCCTCGAGGGAGCGCCAGCTCAAAAGGAGTGCTCGTTTTAATTTGTTTAACGTGTGTTGAGAGCGTGACGAGATCAGCTGTCGGGTTAGAATCGCCGGCGTGGAATGGCATGATAGTGTTGTTGTAGAGGTTTAGGCAAGAGTGTCTGATTTCGTCTTCAAAGAGGCCCTCATCAAGAGCATACGAAGCGACAAAGATTTCAATAGTTTTTACGATTCCGTCATATCTAAAGCACGGCAACATGACTTCATTGAAGACCCAGTACTGCCCAGAAAGCGAAAGCCCTCAACTTTGCATGATTATGGCTATGCAGCTGCTGAATTTCCCAGTTGTCCTAGGGACGATTACCGTCGAAAATACTTTGAAACTCTAGACCTATTGATATCATCCATAGAAGCACGATTTACAAATTATGAGATTTTGTATTTTAGTGTAATTAACACACTTAATTTTGATTTTTGAAAGAGTTAAAATTTCACCTTCTTGGGAGGGGGGGGGATATTTAATGTAAGGGGTTGTACCACCCCGGCCCCCCTAAGCTCTGGACTAGGTGGAAGAACAAGTCAAAAATTGCTTATTTTTGGAACCCCTCCCCCCCTGTTCTAGGTCACACAAAGAATTGCCTACATCTTAATTTTCTATCTCTCAGTTGAAGTGTCATATCATGACCGTTTGCACAAACTCTTGGATTGTGTAGAATTCCTCTTTGTTGCAAAACACACAGAGTTAACAAATTCATCTTCACTGCACCAAGCTACTTCACTGATATTCACTACTGCTTGAAAAATTTTATGCGGCCAAAATCATTCAAATTCAATTTGTTGAATGAAGAAAAAAGAATGTTCGTTTTTCTCTTTATCTCTTGAGACACAATACGCATTTAGTGTTGCAAACTATGTCAAATATGCCTTATTAGCCTATTTTGAACGCTTTGTGCACCATGGAATGTAAGCATCTAGTGCATGCAAACTATGTCAAATATGCCTTATTAGCCTATTTTGAACGGTTTGTGCACCATCGAAAGTACGCATCTAGTGTATGCAAACTATGTCAGACACGCCCTTTTAGCATAATTTGAACGCTTGTGCACCATGGAATGTACGCATGTTGAAAACGTATTGTAATTTCTTTCGAGTTTGCTGTCTTGAATGTTGTCCTGCGTTAGGAATTTGAGCGTTTTCTTTAAGTCTTTGTGTCTGCGCCAATACCCTTAAAACTATGTAACTATATAACTTAGAAGCATTCGTTGAATATACCAACATGTTGAAAACGTATTGTAATTTCTTTCGAGTTTGCTGTCTTGAATGTTGTCCTGCGTTAGGAATTTGAGCGTTTTCTTATTTATACTAGGACGTTTTTAGCTACAACAGTTGCGGATATAGAAAAACAGTTGTTAGATCCTACAAAGCCATTTTTGAAAGGTATAGCCACTTCATTTTACATTGCTGAGGAAGAACTTTTCTTTTACTCCTCCGTGTGCATATGAGTTGAACTCGTTAATTAAGAAGGCCCACAGGAGCTATCCTTGAAAGTTGCTTTGGTGGAGCTAGAGAAGGACTTAGCTTCCTAAATGCCTATTATGAACGCTTTGTGCACCATGGAATGTACGCATCTAGTGTATGCAAACTATGTTAGATAAGCGTCATTAGTCTATTTTGAACGCTTTGTGCACCATGGAATGTACGCATCTAGTGTATCCAAACTATGTCAAATATGCGTCATCAGCTTATTTTGAACGCTTTGTGCACCATGGAATGTACGCATCTAGTGTATGCAAACTATGTTAAATACGCGTCATAAGCCTATATGTTATGTTCTTTTCATATGTTATGTTCTTTTCATATGTTATGTTCTTTTCATATGTTATGTTCTTTTCTTATGTTATGTTCTTTTCATATGTTATGTTCTTTTCTTTTGTTATGTTCTTTTCATATGTTATGTTCTTTTCTAATGTTATGTTTTTTTCATATGTTATGTTCTTTTCATATGTTATGTTCTTTTCTTATGTTATGTTCTTTTCATATGTTATGTTCTTTTCCTTTCCGATCTCGCACAGCCCTGGTTGGTACCCCAAAATCTGGAGAGGTTCGCTAGGGCAGTACACGAGAAGGGTGCCGCGTTACAAAACTGTTGGGGGTTTGTGGACGGCACTGTCCGCCCCGTTAGCAGGCCGTCACGGAACCAAAGAATATTGTATAATGGACATAAAAGAGTCCACTCCATTAAATTTCAATCGGTGGTGGCAGCAAATGGGCTCATTGCAAATCTGTACTTAATCACCAGTAACATAACTTCCCTCAGCTCCTCTCTACATGTTTGAGCACAAAGTGCCTCCTGTTGTAAAATGCAATGAAAACTTATGATGGGTCTATTTTCGTGTTCATGTAGAAGCACTACATATCCTTTGTTGCTTCCCACGATACACAGAGCACCATCAGTACATACTGAAATGAGTTTATCCATCAGTAGATTGTTCTTTTTAGCAAACTCTGTGAAAGACTTGATTTTTGTGGGTTGAGAATTATATGAATACTGTGATAACTGTCTTTGAGTAGTTCAAGAATTTCTGCGTATAATTTTACTAGGTCTTCCTTTGCTTGGAACACGTTCCACAACTTCAGTGATAAACTTGTGGGTCCAGTCGTTTGTTGGTTTTTTTCCAGTCGATAATGATGATAAAGGGAGTGTAAATCGCTTTAAAGCGCAATAACAAAAATGGTTGGCTATTACTATGCAGAAAAGAATTGTGAGGCGTATCAAATAGGACAATAGACGTATTTAGAGTTAATTAGAGTAATAGAGAAATTGAATAGAATATGTAAATAAGGATAAGATACTAGGCCGGGTTTTTCGAGCACGTTTAGGGAATAGCGGAAAAAGTTGGAGGAGATCGGTCGAGTTCGTAAATATAGTTGAATGTAAATCGAAAAATAAATATATATAGTGGAGAAGCAAGTCGACAACAGTATAAAGTGGTGGGGTACGTCGTATTTTCACATTTCCGTAAAATAGAGGGTCAGTATAAAGTGCTTTGAGGGGTAAGTTTTTTTTAAAAAAAAAGAAGCAATATGACCCCCCCCCAACACACACACACAATTAAGCACGAAAGAGTAGCTGCTTTGTGTAATCGTGCTTCTGCCCAATAGCTGATTTTTTCAAATGTACCATGATATGAGTGACAATCTAGATAGCATTTTCGCACTGCAAGTGTGGTGGATTTTCTGACAGCACTTCTTTAATTGGGGTATTAAATTTAAGGGAAGGAGAAAAACCCATTGTGCATCTTTAGTCCGAGGGAGAGGATATAGAAATCCCTCTGTCATTCCTTTTCATTTGAATATCTACAGAGCGTTATCATTTTGGCGCTAGTACACTTTTGCACGTCCCCCCTTTATTTCCCATATTTTCAGCTTTTCAGGCCAGAAAACATCACAAATTATTGCTAGTTGAAGCTGAAATTTGTCCAATTTTCTCTGACTATATTTACATGCGCCATTTTGTTTGCCCAAACCACATGCGTTCAGGTATCCAGTATGCTAATCTACGTTAAGTTGTAGTTCTAGTAGTAATAAATATGCTAACATAAGAGTTCATTGCTAGTTGAACCTGAAATTTGTCCATATTTCTCTGACTATATTTACATGCGCCATTTTGTTTGCCCAAACCAGATTTTTACTATGGGAATCACATATCAGAATAAGACTTACATCATTTATAGTCTTTAGAATTGGCCTTGATTTGCCCTCAGAGGCACTTGATGTTTTGTCTTATTCAACAGGGTTATTGACTTGAGCATCTACCCTTCAAGTACTACTAAAATTACGTCTTGGCTCCATAAGCTCAATAGACCTAGAACCTTCTTGTAGATTCAGTAACAGCCCTGTATGAAACGGATTCTGCCACCAGTAAGAACGTTAAGGTCAGAGAATTTGCATCTACTAAATGTCCCAAGATCAAAAACGAAGGAATACGGTGACAGGGCTTTTAGTGTAGTTGCACCAACGTTATGGAACTCGTTACCAAGAAATATTACTTCTATCGAGAACTTAAATCAGTTTAAATGTAATCTCAAGACGTACCTATTTAAAATGTCGTTTAGTTAGATAGATATTTATACTTTTATACTTTTATACTTTACATACATTAATGCGCAATAGATTAGAGGATTACTATACTGTTGCATGTAATAACGTCTAATAATAACAAACAGATCTTGCGCGGACATATTATCAGACACACATGACTTTAACAAGCAATAACTTATAGAAATGGTCAGTTACTTTATTGACTGATTACATACATTAATGCCCAATAGATTAAAGGATTACTATACTGTTGCATGTAATAACGTCTAATAATAACACACAGCAACGTCTTGCCTGGGTAGTGTAGACGTATAGCTACGACAAAAGGATACATTTTTTCATCTAAGCCACATCCCCATTTTACAACTTTACACGGTACTCTTTACAAAGGTAATCATTTGGTTAGCATTTCTTGAATCTAGATTAATGGATAAAGAGTAGATCATTCAGTGAAATACAAATACTTTCACTCAACGTCTTGCCTGGGTAGTGTAGACGTATAGCTACGACAAAAGGTGTACTAAAACGTAAGAGATTGTTGGAATGATAATACTAGTGTTTTTGATACTCAGCAGCTTACACTTTCAGTATTTTTTAAAGAAAACGCTGCAGAATTGAAGTTTTTCAGTTGGTGTATTTCGCTGAATTCTTAAGCAACCCAACATGTGAAATTTGTTTTTCATACAAATTTTCATACAAAGTTTTTGATGGAGTACTTTCAATCTATCCAGAAGAAAGAAGTTGTGCTCACAAGGCGTTTTTAGTTACAATTGCATGCTTGGAATGCGTACATTCCATGATGCACAATGTGTTCAAAATAACCTAAGAAGGTGTTTTTAGTGACAATTGCATGCTTCGAATGCAGTTATTCCAATTTGCACAATGTGTTCAAAATAACCTAACATGGCGTTTTTAGTGACAATTGCATGCTTGGAATGCGTACATTCCATGGTGCACAATGTGTCAAAAACAACCTAACAAGAGGTCAGAAACTATAATTTTTCAATTCTAAAATTTTCTTTCAGTTTTATACATTCCCTTCTATGATTGTACAGTCCATGACATCTGACCTCTTTAGGAGTAAAAAAGAAAAAGCAATTCTGCTACTTAAAAAATGAATATTTTAATTGATTTTGTAACTACATCAATTTTAAACAGGTCAGAAGGGCTTAAATTTAATTATGAAGTAAGAAAATATGATTTAAACCATGAAAGCATGAAACGATACCCCCGTTGCCCTCGTTACCCCGCTTGACCTAGCTTAACTTAGTCTGTAATTTCGCGTATTGTATGTCTTCCTTATTCACGTCACACTACCGTTTGTGATTGCCGTCCAGGTTGTTCGGTATATCAAGTTTAGCATCATTCTGCGTCTACACATTCACTGCACATTCGATTTTATTGTTGTATATTGCATGCCAGTGCAAGTAAGTTGTTTACTAGGACTCGGCAGTCCTAAATTTTTTACTGCTCTGGATTTAGCAGGGGCATTTAATCAGCTCATCCTGGATGAAGAGTCGTCAAATTTGCTGACATTAAATACCCACAAGGGATTATTGGCAGCGAATCGGTTATGTTTTGGTGTCAAGACAGCACCATCAATATTTCAAGCAACAATGGACAAGATGTTATCAGGTATGTCCAATGTCTTTTGCTACATTGATGATGTGTTGATAGCTTCCCGGTATATATCGCGTTTAGAGTATCATCTTCGTCCGATAAAAGTAAAGTATAGATCAGTGAACCAGTGGCTAGTAGCAATAAAGCTGGATCTACGCCGGGAAACCGCACGAAATCCATGAACTCGAAAGTTAGTCGTGAAGGCAGTCTACCAGGTCACGGGAACTTGTTCAACAAGATCGAGATATTCTTGACATTTACAATGTGGAAATTTAAATTTTTTTGGCTGGGTCTTGCATACACTAGATGCGTACATTCCATGGTGCACAAAGCGTTCAAAATAGGCTAATAAGGCATATCTGACATAGTTTCCATACACTAGATGCGTACATTCCATGGTGCACAAAGCGTTCAAAATAGGCTGACAAGGCATATTTGATATAGTTTGCTTACACTAGATGCGTACATTCCATG
Organism: Alatinidae sp. Z8VKAUB7J3; assembly: GCA_010016025.2. NCBI lineage: Eukaryota > Metazoa > Cnidaria > Cubozoa > Carybdeida > Alatinidae > Alatinidae sp. Z8VKAUB7J3. Next base: position 239,828,724 of record JAAAKM020721499.1, read on the forward strand.
GTGCACAAAGCGTTCAAAATAGGCTGATAACACATATTTGACATAGTTTGCTTAAGCGCTCACCCATTGGAAAGCAGCCCTCTTGCAATCCCAGCGCTTTAAAAATCACTATTTCCATTCAACTCTCATCAACTACAGATTGTCACAAGCTATGCAGGCTCTAGTTTCCTCACAAGAGCTCCCAGTCTGAAAAGCAAGATCCAATCTACTATCTCTGCCAAAAATTCAACTACCATCCTCCTTGTGCTCTTCCAAAGGAAGAGAACATTGCCTTTCTCATTTGGGGAGGCTCTTTTCCTATTTCAAAAGTTTTAGTTTTCGAAGGTAATAGCTTTGTCTGTGGAAAAAATGAAGATATTAGACAATTTTATGATTGCAAATGGTAAAGAATGTGATTAAATGCTCTTTTCCTATGTCAAAAGTTTTAGTTTTCGAGGGTAAAAGCTACGTATGTTGAAAAAATGAAGATATTAGATTATTTTATGATTGCAAATGGTAAAGAATGTGATTAAAGGCTCTTATGTCCCTATAGACTTTAATAATTTGTTAAAGTGCCCAACTCATCTGAAGACTGGTAATGCAACTGATGGTTGTACAATTATATTCATCTCTTCTATCAACATCAACCCCTCACTTCAAACAAAATTCTGTCCTCTAGCAAGCATTTGCTGCATCGATAAATTATACGCCTTGAGAACCTTGTGGCTAGTTTAAGAAACATTTGTTTCAAATGGTTAGTCTGCCATAAGAACGTTTATTATGTTCATTGATGGCCTAGATAACGACTTGGCGTGAAATCAGTGCCTGATTGCGTATAGTTTAGAAAATACAGTAAGAAATGTAAGTTTACAGAGAGACGCTGATTTCTTGCATTTTATAGGGTATCAAGGCTTCCAATAGTGGAAAAAATTGGTCAGCAAAAAATGTCCTTCATTTATGATCTATATGTGTTTATTATGTTAATTAACGGCCTAGATAACGATTCTTTGAAAATTGTCTTGTGGCGGCGCAGTGGGTTTGATCTTAGCTAGGTAATAGGGACCCAGAGTCCGAACTCAGCTGTAGCAACACACTACAGGGCTGACACAAGGCCCTTAGCAATCAAGAAGCGTCGTTAATCCAATACATAGATAAATAAAGATTTGAAAATTGTCTTGTGGCGGCGCAGTGGGTTTGATCTTAGCTAGGTAATAGGGACCCAGAGTCCGAACTCAGCTGTAAATGGTCAGGAATTTCGCATATATGCTAGGCCATAGTTGAATCCAAGTTGTCATTTGTATTTTCGAAACTCAGGGTCTTAGTCTCAATTGTCTCTTTAAAAGATTGCGGTAGGCCATTTACGGTAAATATTAAAGTTGCCTCTTCAAAAAGAACTAAATGGTCAGGAATTTCGCATATATGCTAGGCCATAGTTGAATCCAAGTTGTCATTTGTATTTTCGAAACTCAGGGCAGAAAAGGCATCAATTAATAAATATCGGTAAGGATAGAAATAGAATAATAAAGAAACGGCTGGTATCTAACTCTATAGTTTAATAAGTGTAGGGAAAAGACGGAGAAATATACGCAACCAACACTATTACGACTGATTGCGAAAAGGCGTCAATTAATAGATATCCGCAAGGATCAAACTATAATAATAAATAAAAGGCTGGTATCTCATTCTATCGTTTAATGAGTGTATGGAAAGACTCGTCAATAAACATAAAATATGCAACTGAAACTACGGTCATTGTGTTCCCTAAGATGAATACTCAATTTTGTAATCAGTTTTTGGGATCGGCTCTCATGCTCTGAACATGATCGGGTATAGTGCAGGATATGTAACTGGTTACGTGAAGATTGATAACATACTGCTACAATAGCCAAGTGTACACTGAATAACCTACAAACTGAATTATGACGATTCTTTATCAATATGTATGTATGTATGTATGTATGTATGTATGTATGTATGTATGTATGTTGCTCTTTTTCTCGTACTCTCGAGTGCCAAATAATCCTACCTTCCTGCTTATAAATTTTTTAAACTTATAACCCCCCCTGCTCCTTATTAGGACTTCAAGGAATTTTTCCAGTACTCAAAATGTAAATGATATCTGAAACTCTTAAATAACTTCCCATGCAACATTTGACCCTGAAACAGTTGCTTTTATAACAGTTATTTTATATTGGTATATCACATCTTCTTTCCAGGTCCAGTGGCTGTTGGAGAATTACGAAACAGCTGAAGGAGTCAGCCTTCCCAGAAGCACTCTGTACAATCACTACTTACGTCACTGCGCAGAAAACAAGATCGATGCAGTCAACGCAGCCAGTTTTGGGAAGCTCATTAGATCAGTTTTCCTTGGATTAAAAACACGGAGGCTTGGAACTAGGTAACTTGCATGGTTGGAATGCGTAAGTTCCATGGTGCACATTGCGTTTAGAATAGCACCGAAAGCTGTTTTTAGTGACACTTCCATGCTTGGAATGCGTACATTCCATGGTGCACATTGCGCTTAGAATAGCCCCAAAGGGCTGTTTTTAGTGACACTTGTATGCTAGGAATGCGTACATTCCATGGTGCACAATGCGTTTATAATAGCACCAAAAGCTGTTTTTAGTGACACTTGCATAGCCATACACTGTACCGTGTCTTGAATGCTTACAGACTTGTAGTTTGTTTATTTTACGACACTATTATGATACTCATCAAATATACTCAATTGCTTCATCCAATATTTGACCACCGGCCTCAAGATAAATTACAAGATACGTCAATAAAGGATATGAGATATCAATAAGTTTAGTAATCATATAGCCAAATTTAGAAAATAGTATTCTAAAGGCTGATTTGATAAAAAATACCGTTCTGCACGCTGGAATGTGAGCATTTCAATAGTGCCATTGAGCGTAGTTACACTATTTGAACATATTGGGATTGCATTGTGCACGCTGGAATGTGAGCATTTCAATAGTGCCATTGAGCGTAGTTACACTATTTGAACATATTGGGAATGCGTCCTGCACGCTGGAATGTTAGCATTTCAATAGTGCCATTGAGCGTAGTTACACTATTTGAACATATTGGGAATGCGTTCATGAAAAATTGTTTGTCTTTTATACAACTTTACAAAAATGGCCTTGGGGAATCAACAGTGCTCAGAATGAGCTGAAAGTAACACACAGCATTGCTTAAGCGTCCCTAGAGACCATGGCGGTCTCAAATTGCTCATTAGATAAGATTAAAAATATTTGGTCTTTTATGCAACTTTACAAAAGTGACCTTGGGAATCAAAAGTGCTCAGAATGAGCTGAAATTAACACACAGCATGTGACTTCAATGAACGCATCAGCACCTGTTCGATAATTAAGTCCGTCCACAATCCAGCCTAAAACCTATCACTTCTGTGCACTGTATGATAGGGTATCTAATTCAAGCATGAGTTGGAGGTACAGACGAACGCTAGAATAGTTCACGCGTCCTGTAGCAGCAAAAATATTAATCATTCTGCTGACTGCCACCAAGTGTAAATTCCAGTTTCCAGTTTGCTCCGCAAGGATAAATAGGAAGAAATAGGTAGAGAGTAGATAGACAGTAGGAAGAAATAGGTAGAGAGTAGGTAGACAGTAGGAAGAAATAGGTAGAGAGTAGGTAGACAGTAGGAAGAAATAGGTAGACAGTAGGTAGACAGTAGGAAGAAATAGGTAGAGAGTAGGTAGACAGTAGGAAGAAATAGGTAGAGAGTAGGTAGACAGTAGGAAGAAATAGGTAGAGAGTAGGTAGACAGTAGGAAGAAACGTCGAGTTCTGCTTCTGATTTCATGTAAATGGAGGCAGATTATAACTCCCAGTTACTTCTGCATTATACACTGTTTCTATTATGCAAGGTACTACAAATAAAGAAGTTGTTCATTCACATTTTATGAAAGGATGGCGACAGAAAGCAGTCGATCAGCGTTGTCAAGATAACACGAGATCAGAGTCACAACTCAAATTAAGTTGGAGCTTTCCCTCTTGCTCGGTTCACAAACGCAATCTGCTCCAGGGTAGGATTTCGCTTGTTGAACAGCATTTCTGAAGCCACTGTTGATGGTCACATAATCGATTTGATTTTTATATCTCTCTCCAGGGCCTTTCCATGTCCACAGGCGTCTTTCATGATTTTTGAACCATGTGTTCATAATCGCCTGATCATGTGCTTCACACCAGTCTATCCATCTTTCTCCTCTTTCATTTTGCGTACCTAGACCGTGCTTTCCCACTAGCCTGTGACTGATGTTGCTTTGTAATGATTATGAAGACCGAACTTGGGATAAATATTGCGGGAGCCCGTGACTGATCTTGCTTAGTCATGGCAAATAAGACCGGACTTGGGATAAATATTGCGGAAGCCTGTGACTGATGTTGCTAAGTGATGATAATTAAGACGGGACTTGGGATAAATATTGCAGGAGCCTGTGACTGATGTTGCTTAGTCATGGCAATTAAGACGGGACTCGAAAACTATTCTATTGCTCAAAACAGCTTTTGAGGTAACTCTTGCTGCTTTTAATTCATGAAATAAAGCGTAGCAGCTTCCATTCCATTTCGATCAGACTTACATCCGGTAAACATTTTTTGACATAACTACCTTACCTTATGACACTAATAAAAACACATATTTTACCAATAATTTCGCAATAAAAACGCTTTAATTCAACTTTAAAGGTGTTGAAGTATTTACAACCTGAGCTTTTGGTGCTATTCTAAACTTATTGTGCACCATGGAATGTACGCATTCCAAGCATGCAAGTGTCACTAAAAACATCTTTAGGTGCATTTCTAAACGCATTGTGCACCATGGAATGTACGCATTCCTAGCATGCAAGTGTCAATAAAAACAGCATTTGGTGCCATTTAAAACGCATTGTGCACCATGGAATGTACGCATTCCAAGCATGCAAGTGTCACTAAAAACAGCTTAACTTTAAAATGCTCAAGCAGGGCCTAACTTAAGGCCGTTTTTCCCATACAGTGTGGTGTTGAAATTAAAAATGTTGAATTAGAAATACAATACTCTGGTGTAGAAAAATACATGTTTCGTTTTTATATCGTACAGCCAGTGTCCGATACTGTCACTCACAACCTACAACAATCAGTGGATACTCTGTCCAAGCTCTCAGTATCTATTGCTTGTTGTAGGTTGTTACTGGTAGCACGCATATTGTGGATCGGATATAAACATTGGCAGTTTCCCGTTAGTATCTGAACACTACAGGGCTCTTAAAGCCTTAAGGAATAATTCGGATATAGTGATCTGTAAACCCGATAAAGGCTCAGGCACCGTTATTTTGGACAGAGTCGATTACATCTTGAAGATGGAGGAGCTGCTAAAAGATCAGTCTAAATTCGAAAGAATTGGTGATGTTGAACATCATGACAAAACATCCCAATTTATGAGCGACAGTGATTCAAGTCAAAAGTTAATTTTCACCGGGTGATCAAGTGTTCATGAAGTAATTGTGTGGCTGTCATTCAAGTCAAGCATATCAGCGTGATTCTGGTTGTTTCTTTGCCAAATTTTATGATTGTGACCAATCAGGAATAAAAAATTTGATCTGAAATGCGTGTCCTCATCATATGATTTCATTGATTTAATGAATATTGCAGAGTTGAACGATTAACCAGGACTACAATGTTTCCTTCACGGGTGCATCGAACAGTATCGCGGGTGACACGAGTTTCCTGAACACGGGCACGGTGACCCTTGGTGATGCGAACACGGACAGCACGACCTTCACCGGTGGTGTGAACACGACGGGCCAGGCAAGCAACCCGAGCAATACGCTGGTGCAGGGCACGGTCGAGACGACGAATACCCAGGCTGATCTGGGTTCGGTCACTGTCAATGCGAAATTTTTAAAATATCTCTGTTATTGTGAAAAAGAGCTTTTTCGTCCATGATTTCGAAGATAATTTTATGGTTCATATTGAAGCCTACCATTGCTCGACTTAAGTATTTTTTGAAGGTTGATCTGCAACGAGAAACATTTAAAGTTTATTATTACTCTTATTCTGGTTACTTTACTCTATTCTGGTTACTTTACTCTATTCTGGTTACTTTACTCCTAGCATTCAGCCTTAGCAAAATATGCGTCTTGAGCCTATTTTGAACCCTTTGTGCAACATGGAATGTACGCATATAGTGTATACAAACTATGTCAAATATGCGTCATTAGCCTATTTTGAACGTTTACTGCATCATGGAATGTATTCATCTAGTGTATAAAAAACTATGTCAAATATGCGTCATTAGCATATTTTGAACGTTTTGTGCACCATGAAATGTGCGCATCTATTGTATCCAAACTATGTCAAATATTACTACGTGGAACGCCAGAATTTAAATCAAGGAATGAGCTCGGTGGGAGGATGAAAATGAGTACCCAGGACAATTATGTCAATATTTAAGTTTTCTCCAGTATTTGGTTCATTAATGCTTTATAAATCTCCTATTCCTTTATTTCTTCTATATCGGAAAGCAAGACGTAGAAACCCAGCTACCACCACTATTTTCCTCACCCTCACTCCCCAATAATTTTACACGAATCACAGAATCCAGTACGATTCTGTCAATCACGTATCAAGGACATTTGTTTATTCTATCCACCAAGTCAAACAAGATCAAACGATTTGGTCGGGATTTGAAATAAGAGCTCTGAGACATGAATTCTTTCTAAAAATCAAATTTCATTATGATCCGATCATCAATTCGTAAGATAAAAATACCCCAATTTTCACATTTTCCAAGAATTCCGGTTTCCCCCTCCAACTCCCCCCAACGTCATATGCCCTAGGCAAATTGTAATTTGCGAAAAATTTTTATAGCGATCACTTTACAACATGCAATCAAAAATCTAACTGTACATACATATGGACCATCTTAAGCTGCATTGGTACACAGAAAAGTGGGCACTTTCCACTTAATAGGGCTAAAAACTTTGAACTAGAATGTTCTGATTCAGGATATCAATTATACGGATGAGCAAATGCTTTATACATATCCATTTTTCCTTGCAAAACTACGCTCAATGGCACTATTGAAATGCTCACATTCCAGCGTGCAGAACGCATTCCCAATCTGTTCAAATACTGTATTTACGCTCAATGGCACTATTGAAATGCTCACATTCCAGCGTGCAGATCGGATTCCCAATATGTTCAAATAGTGTAACTACGCTCAATGGCACTTTTGAAATTGTCACATTTCAGCGTGCAGAACGCATTCCCAATATGATCAAATAGTGTAACTAGAAGTCAGGGTCCATCACCAATACCTAAAGTGGATGCACGCATTTCACTTTCCAAAATTTACCATAAAGTGCAAAATTAGATCAGGCAAGTTGATTACTGTATAAATAAGTTGGTTCTGTGGTTTTGAAGTCTCTTTTTTGAAGTCTCTTGTTTGAGTTTAGTCACTTATCAAGTCGATCCTTGTGACTAAATTCGCCTAGTTTGGAGAATTATCTAGAATGCAGTTAACGAGTTAATTAAACGTATTAGTAATTTATCGCTACACTGTTTCTTTATTGAAAAGTGTTGTACCTCAGGAATTCTCAACCTGAGAAAGCATATTCCCAACACCTCCCGAGCTACAAAAATGTCTTAGTATCCCAATGTGTCCATAGGATTTTGTTATTGCTTTTTACTTGTTGATATTAACTGAGTACATCATGAAATAAACAGTAAACAAAGAGTCTTACTTGTTTACAAGGTGTATGATGCTTTACACAACGTAAGGCATTTACATCAATTCAATTGACTCTGGAAAACTCACTGAGTAAAAATTTGAAGAAGCACTTAAAAGGGCGCCCACCCTCATCTAATATAGGCCAACACGATAAATGCGTAGGACTCATTACCATGAGTACACCCATTTGATTCCAAATTAAAAACAAATCAACTTCTTTAATATGACATTTATTCTTTCAGTGAACAGTCTTAGTAAATGCCATCGATTGTTTAAGGTATGGTTCTCAATTTTGGGCAGGTTATCTATGTCAACAGGAAAACAGCATTGACTTGAAAATATTAGCAAATTGATAATATTCATAAAATCGCGACGTTACACTTTAGTACTCTATCAATAATAGCTTACGTATCATTTCAATTTTCACCTAAAGGTAGCAATTTGTCGATAAGGGAACCCCAATTTACGAAACCGTACACTTCACAAAAGCCTATGGTACAACTTCAAAACAAAGACAATTTCAACCATTCTGTAAGCAAAGTAAATAGCAGAAAAGAGGCAGAGTTTGAGGTAAAACCATTCAAAACCAAGTAGATGGTGCTTGAGTATTGATGCACCAGACTTTTTGTTCCTAAGCAAGTTACTGTACGGGTACAACTTCAAAACAAAGACAATTTCAACCATTCTGTAAGCAAAGTAAATAGCAGAAAAGAGGCAGAGTTTGAGGTATGGAATTACATGAATCACTGCAAATTGTGATAGATACCATAAACTTCATTAAATTACATACTCTCAACAATTGTTTGTTCTAGATAATGACGAAGACGACAACCGATTGCTATTACACAAACATGCACGTTGGCTGTCAAAAGGAAATTGCCTTTCCCGCTTTTACGAGTTATTTGAATCAATTGTTGAGTTTTTGGATTCCAAAAATACATTGCTGAGTGAACTTGTGCGTGCAGCCCAGAACATCATAAAAGTACAAGCAGAGGAAGTACCACCTATCCTAGACAGCGAGATCGAGTATGCGATGAAAGGAATGAAAAATGGCAAAGCACCAGCGCTGTACGATCAAGTGCTGAAATAAGAACAAGTACCAAAAGAGTGGAAAAACGCCATCATCACTCTGATATTCAAAAAGGGAGACAAGAAGGATCTAGCAAACTATAGACCAATCAGTTTGCTCTCACATCGTCGCTAATATATAATGTAGCGCGCTGTATTCCATCCTCGTCGCCAATATATAATGTAGCGCGTTGTATCCCATCCTCTTCGCCAATATATAATGTAGCGCGTTGTATCCCATCCTCGTCGCCAATATATAATGTAGCGCGTTGTATTCCATCCTCGTCGCTAATATATAATGTAGCGCGCTGTATTCCATCCTCGTCGCCAATATATAATGTAGCGCGTTGTATCCCATCCTGTAGAGGAGATACACAAGAAGTTTTCATTTAAATTGGAATTTTGACCTTAAATCGCTAATTGCGTTACAGTGAAGCTGACCGAGACGAGTCAACCTTCCAACTAGTTGGACGGCTAGCTTATAGAGTACATTGTAAACAGGAAATTTGAGAAGTTAGTATTTAACTGCAAGGAAAGGGGGTTTATTTTAAAATTTTGAAATGACTCAGAAACAACTTTGGTGAGGTATGACTATATTTTCGTAACAACTTTCTTTGAATTACAGCAACATAGGCGTGAGATACTAACGGTGTGTGACCTGGTGACCCTCTTGTCACACGACGACAATCCTGGTTAATCTTTCATTTCCATTTTTGTTAAAATATTTCTGCTAACTTTGCGTAGGCCCTATTCCATTCAAAATGCTTATTGGATAAGGATTGTCAAAGTATCTAAGTTGCCGTCCATCTCCAACAACCTCAACCAAATATGCCTTATTAGCCTATTTTGAACGCTTTGTGAACCATGGAATGTACGCATCTAGTGTATGCAAACTATGTCAATTATGCCTTATTAGCCTATTTTGAACGCTTTGTGCATCATGGAATGTACGCATCTAGTGTATGCAAACTATGTCAAATTTGCCTTATCAGCTTACTTTGAACGCTTTGTGCACCATGGAATGTACGCATCTAGTGTATGCAAACTATGTCAAATATCTTTCGTTTACACAGAATTTATCCCTACTTATCTTACTAATCAGAATCTGAATAGGTACAGAGAAAGTTCCTTTTAATTTATGAAACATAGGGTTTCTCAGCTCAGGTTATGCTCTCTCTCTCTCTCTCTCTGTTGTGCTTTTCCGTCACTGTTGGGACTCGGCACTTCCTGCTTTTCTGACTATGCTGCACCACCGCGGCCGATCTTGTGCTATCCTTTCTGCTTCTTCTAATGAATCGACGTCGAAATCACGGAGAATATCGGCTGGGTAGATGATGTAGGCTTTAAAGCGAATCTCCTACAACTGATTTTACTCATCAGTTTGTTTGATTGCTCGACAGAAAGATTCAACTTAAGTTTCTATCATGTTTACAGTTCCTCTAAAAGAGATGTTCACTTACACGAAGTCAAGACTACTCTTCCATGCCGACATTTTGATGTTGTATTAAGGTGAAATCGACTTCATTGGCAACTCTGTTTCCTACAAACTGTACAAATCTCTTTGAGGTGTTTCTCAGATATCTCAATACTAACACGGAGTCGATTGCACGAGCCTACTTAAAATTCAACATGTTAGGCATGGTATTACTGCACGTATTTTACAATGTATGATTATGTAACTTCGATGCTGTGAAATGATATCATTGTTATTTAGATCATGTAACTTTTTAGTATTGATATTTACGTTGTACATAGGATGCTACCAAAGTTTCAAAGTAGCCCCTAAATCCAAATAGACACATAAATAACCGCTAACCAAAACCTACAGCCAAACGAACATTGCAAAGCTTCTCATGATATTCTCTCGAGTCGCAGTCTGCGCAGGAAGTAAACAGTGTAACAGTGTAACAGAGTTCATCGTCCTCCGTATCATCATCTAAAAGCGTAAACTCTGGAGCTGCTGCATCCACGTCTTTGCTGACCAGACCTGTTTAATATGTGGTTTTCATATTTTAATAACGACATTTTCTACTTGCCCACCCAAAAATTGTCATGGGTGGGAGATTATTTAAAAAATTGATAGGCGGGGGGGGGGGGCTGGAATAAGAATGTCCTGGGTGGAAAATTTCCGAAAAATTAATTAGCTGGGGGGGCGACGTCTATTAGGCACCCAAGAGTACATATGCATATCAATTATTGATACATCTGCAAAATGTATTTAGGCATCTTCAATCAAAGAGATTCATCAAATCAGAAGCGGATCCTTGCCTTTATACGCGAGCAAGGAATGGCAAATTTTCTGCAAATGGCAAATGATATCTGGTGTATGAAAGCGGAATTGTCAGCCGCGTTTAAGATGAAGGATATGGGGCAGATTCTTTATTGTCTAGGTATCCGTATTGTTTATGATATTACGGAAGGTACGTTAAGTTTAGATCAGTCTCAGTTTGTTAAAGTCCAGCACTATGTCGAGCTTTCTTCGCTTCGTCTCGTTTAAAGCTGCTAGGCTGCCTTTTTTTCTTGCGACCGACTGATGACTGAATCACTGTTTCACTAATTTCATCAAAAGTATCCATAATTATCTGATTTTCAAACGATAGTCAAAACTAAAGTGGCAACTGAGCAAACAGATAAGAGAAGTCTTGTTAATGTCACGTGACCTCAAAATCGAACACTGATTGGATCAATGGTAATATAGCAATAACCGTTTAATCAGAAAATACCTCGTTTAATGCATATGGGTAACCGTTACGGTGATAATTAAGAGCTGGTGTTGAAGCTATACGTTTGCATAGCTACCTAGCTTTTCATACATATGTCATTACAATCGGTCTTCAGACTTTTCGTTGAAAAGACTTGATTCCTGGGCAATGAAGTATCTGCGTCATTTTGTTCAATGTACTCTACGCCAATATTTCGCAACTTTTGGTGCTATTCTAAACGCATTTTGCACCATGGAATGTACGCATTCCAAGTATGCAAGTGTCACTAAAAACAGTGTTGTTGCTATTCTAAACGCATTGTGCACCATGGAATGTACACATTCCAAGTATACAAGTGTCACTAAAAACAGCTTTAAGTGCTATTCTAAACGCATTGTGCACCATGGAATGTACGCATTCCAAGTATGCAAGTGTCACTAAAAACAGCTTTTGTTACCAACATGATTATCATTATCATTATCATTATCATTATCATTATCATTATCATTATCATTATCATTATCATTATCATTATTTTTTTTTTTTTTTTTTTTTAATTTTTATTGACTTTGCGTCTTTATCGCCACCATCGCACCATTGACCTTGTTCCTATTGTTATTATCGTTGTTATTGTTATTTCCACTTCTATTAATCTCACTGTCCCCATTATGCCGGGTGAAAACAGTGGGTGATGCCATTCTGGTTCATAAACTTATTAATTCAAAGGCAGTTCCTGGTCTTCTTCCTCTGGCATCTCAGGATTCTTGTACAAGGGGACATAACTTGAAGTTATCCAGGCATTTCTCCTCAAAGCAGCAATGCACCCATTTTCTTACCAACCATGTTGCCAACCTCTGGAACAAATTACTGCCAGATACCATTGCTGCCCAAACCACAGACAGCTTTAAGAACCATCTTGTCTCTTTCTATCTGGATCAGTTCTTAATGACATGATCATGACAATGAAATGATTCCTGTGAATATTGCCACTTTAATGTATACCACTTTACCCCAATTCCTATCTTAATCATCTTACCCCATGTTATCTTAGTAGAAAATTATTTTTTCTCTGGTTCTTAACACGTTGAGTGCCAGACCTCATATGAAGAGGTCTGCGCTGTTGCCATGGTCACGGCTCTGACTGATTTATGATCAATTAGTACACTTCCATATCTAGCATACGCCTTCGACCGTTCAAAGTCCATCAGATCAATTCTCAATTCGGATTTTCCTCGTGATACCATATAATGGATGAGATCTAAACCGAGCCAAAAATTGCTGTCCAGCTTTCCAAAACCTTCTTTGTACTCCATCCAATTGCGATCAAATTTCACGTCACCATTTACTCGTCTTTGAAATACAGTCCATCCTCCTCCATCAGTTGTGGCAGCAAATTGTTGGAACAAAAGGAGGACACATATTCCATTGAAGTGGCTCAACAACCAGATGTGTTTCTGGACAGCAATGCAAGTGGCGATGACATCGATAATGTTCGTAATGCAGTGAGTCAACTTGACCTTGGTACAAAGGATATTGCTTCGATAGAAAGCTGTCACGACTGTGCAAATGCAGATGAAGAAGTCACGGAAATTATTCCTCATAGCAACACACAATCTACTAGTATATTTGATGTTTGAACGGTGAGAGCAAATATGTCGCCTCCCTCTTTCATGATTCTATTCGTGTGTTCTTCTTTATTATGTTTTGCATTGTTTTTTTCCTCATACACGCCGCAGAGTGCTGGTCACGTTTCCTTCGTCGATTTTTACCTAATTTGAAAAGGCAATTAAAAATTGCATGGGTGAAGAGATATCTTTGCTTGAGCATTTTGACCTCACTTTGTCCAATCTTATAACCTAACAAGGCGTTTTTAGTGACAATTGCATGCTTGGAATGCGTACATTGCATGGTGCACAATGTGTTCAAAAAAAACCTAACAATGCGCTTTTAGTGACAATTGCATGCTTGGAATGCGTACATTGCATGGTGCACAATGTGTTCAAAAAAAACCTAACAAGGCGTTTTTTGTGACAATTGCATGCTTGCAATGCGTACATTCCATGGTGCACAATGTGTTCAAAATAAACTATGCTTCCGAAGAAGATCAGGTCACTGCGGATGATGAGATAATTGAAGTTCAGCCCCTGGAAAGCCTTGCTCTCGTACAAAGTGTTGACAGTAGAGAGCTAATGCCGACTGAAGAGAGTGTTGATATCAATAGCCAAGTGCTTCTCAACATTACCATCGGGGAGGTTTTTCAGAAATGGGCCAGTCTCTTATTCAATGTAGGAAGCATGGTATTTCAGGTGTCGTTCATACCAAAGCTTTTCGGTCGGCTCTTGTCAAGAAGGGTTCTTGAGGCGGTCGCTATTAAGTTACAGAAGCCGTCGTTGCGCAGACAGAAATAATTTATATTCAAAATGAGTTTGCTATAGCGTGTGCATTGTTATTGTAAATATTTTATTGTAATTTCAGGCACTACTTTTATTATTTCACTTTCTTTGTATTATTCCCCTATCGCATCATGGTATTTCTTTTCTTCTATTGCGAGTTTTCTTTGGTTTTTCTTTGGTCTGCATCTGCTGGTGACCTCCGTCACCTTGATTGATGTAACTTGCCCAAGCATTCTTTCTTTGGTCTTTGGTTTTCGTTGGTTTTTCTTTGATCTCTCTCCCTGCTGGTGACCTCTGTCACCTTGATTGATGTACTTGCCCAAGCATTGTTTCTTTGGTCTTTGGTTTTCTTTTGTTTTGCTTTGGTCTCCATCTGCTGGTGACCTCCGTCATACTTGGAATGCGTACATTCCATGGTGCACAATGCGTTTAGAATAGCACCAAAAGCTGTTTTTAGTCACACCTGCGTACTTGGAATGCGTACATTCCATGGTGCACTATGCGTTAAGAATAGCACCAAAAGCTGTTGTTAGTTACACTTGCATACTTAGAATGCGTACATTCTATGGTGCACAATGCGTTTAGAATAGAACCAAAAGCTGTTTTTAGTGACACTTGCATACTATATCCAAAGTTAGGCAAAAAGAACATTTTTTAAGAACAACGAGCATATTAACAAAAATTAACTTAAAAAGCATTCAAAACTAGCCTATGGAATAATTAATTTTGATAGAAAAAATGTGCCAAAAAAGAATGGACAAAAATGTTCTTTTTCTCTTTATATCCAAAGTTAGGCAAAAAGAACATTTTTTAAGAACAACGAGCATATTAACAAAAATTAACTTAAAAAGCATTCCGGTCATATGTCGCGCCCTCGAGATATTCCTGGTAGTAAATGTTTCTCTTCTGAGTAAAAAAAATGTTGCTTTTTGGAACGTAGCTTCGGATATGGAATCTCCTTGCAACATGAACCGAGAGGTTGTCTTTGATTATGTTAAATAAGCAATAGGTCAAAACGGAATGAGGATTACAGTTCTACCATGAAGTGAAAGAAACTGATACTAATGAACTATTGTTATGACGGGCATAACCCTAACAATAACCATCATTTAATCATCTTGAATCCAAGAGAGTTATAGTTGGTTTCCATTAAAAAGTAAGAGGCTGTTAATATATTTATCTCAAAGTGCGCAACTTGCATCTGAAGATCAGAGAGATGAACTAGCAATCATACAGTACGAATGTTTTTTAACAAGCATAATCTGTAGGGTACAGTCTTTACAAGGACGACAGTAGGTAGTTGTTGGCAGTAAAGGAAACCTCTTTTACAGCCTTAGTCTTTGAGTGTTGAGATATGTTTGTATTTGTCATGCAAAGACACGTTAGCGTCTCCTTAAACATTAGCTCCCGCGAAGTTTCACGGTATTGCAAAGTGCATTAATACTTCTAAAAATGTTTGGTAGTATAAAAGAATATGCATTTTTCCCCAGTGAAATAGAGGTTGACGCAGATACGCAACGATAAGTTCACGATATAACAAGCAGGCATCGTAGAGTTAATGCGTTTGTATAGGTTCGTTGTCAAGTGACATACTACATGAAATGTCACTTGCCACGTATCACTCTGGGATGAAACCTCCCTGTGAATTTTTGTACTTACAATAAAAAAGGATTTGAAAACTTTGTTTAAATCACGCCTCTATTCAATAGTTTGTTTCTTGGTATGAGCTGCTTTGCAGATATAAAGAAAGAAATGTAGAAAATTGGAAAATGCAGGTTCAACGAAAATGGTAAGTAAGAATGGCTCTTTTGCATGCTTATAATATTCTTTCTGGCCAGGACGTCATGGCAAGACATGTTACTGAGCAGAGATCTATTGTTCTACAAGGGAGACCCATGCCTTCACTTCAGTCAAGGAATGGAGGCAGAACTTTTCAAGGAGATTGGTATAGTAAAAAGGACTGGTTTTGTGTTAGTGAGGGCATGAAAGGTCAATATTGCTGGTCTTGCTTACTTTTTAAAATTGCTTGACGTGAAGAACCAGTTCGTGATTTCAGCGCGGTCAAAGCGGCTACGATCATTTCAGAGTACTTAGGATGAGTACTGGGCTTTGCTGGCTTCTTGGCCTTCTTTGGTGATGCTGCTACTGTTTCAGACATGATGAAAGACTTTCTCCGATAATGGATATCTCTCAGTGTAGCCCCCTGATAAGCAGTGGGGCCATTCCCATGGGTGTCTGTTTCCAAAGGGGAAACAGTGATGATTGCCAAAAATTACATTACAAGTGACAATAACATTGCAAGTGGCACATACCACAGTGTTTATACGAGACAGAATATTACGGTGTTGAAAAGAGTGACGTTTTCTCTATAGTTCACAATAGACCGAAAGGTACCTAGAAGACGGGTCTTAACTCTTAAGCGGCCCACAGACGCACAATAATCTTGACAGTAGTACTGATGAAGGTGTAAATTGATAACATTATTGATCACTTCCTAAAGGACTGCTTAACTCTTGATATATATTCTTACGAAATCGATTAAATGCGAACCGTGTGAATTCGCAATCTCTCAGTGCTGCCCCCTGATAAGCAGTGGGGCCTTTCCCCAAGGACCTTGTGAATTCGCATGTTCCTCTTGAAACTGTACTGCCTTCGCCGCGGCAGATCGACCCGCAGCTTGTTGGTACCCCTTAAATGATATTAGTCGTTGGGTTATTGCCCTTAACAGGTCTCGATTTGGTGTTTGTCCAGAGAGCCCTGGATGTATGCAATGGAAGCGTTTACTCCCTCCATAAATCATCCACTCGAAGTTACGTTACGAGAAAGTGCAGGGAATGGAACGCGGAAGCTGAGGTTCTTGCAAAGCTTCGCTTTGATCTGCCGAAAAGCTACAAGTTTCACAAGAGACAATCGGTCGATGTGGATGTGGACTTTATACGATTTACGCATGCGTTGATACTTTCCTCTAGGCTTAAGCGTATGGGAATGCATCAGACTGGCGGAGGATTGAGATAGATGGAGGAAAACAGTGAACTCATCAAAGTGCCCCAACGGTCCTAGGACTACGGGAGTAACTTGACTTCACTTGACTTGAGAGTATGAAAGTGAAGATGTCGCGAAAACCTCTTTCGAGGAAGCACGATTATCATTACATAAAATTGGTAACCCTGCCACGGAACACACGTAGTTTGAATCGTACCTATCAATACCTCATTATTTGAACTTGGTTCATAATTCAGAAAGAAGCTGAGCTTTAAATCGCTGACTTGTAAAGACCTGCGATCTTTCTACGATGTACTACAATTTGGATGACATAGCCTTAAATGCCTCAAGGTTTGCTTTAAGTATAAATTGCTTTAGTGTACAGGGTTTCATTCTTTATACATGTGGTTGGGGAACATAATTTTGCATGCAAGATACGTTCAAAATACGCTAATAAGGCATATTTGACATAGTTTGCATACACTAGATGCGTGCATTCCATGGTGCACAAAGCATTGAAAATACGCTAATAAGGCATATTTGACATAGTTTGCATACACTAGATGCGTATATTCCATGTTGCACAAAGCGTACAAAATACGCTTATAAGGCATATTTGACATAGTTTGCATACACTAGAGGCGTTCATTCCATGTTGCACAAAGCGTTCTATAATAAGAAAAACAGTTTAAAAGACATATCGACAGTAGTCACAAGATGATGATGATGATGATCATGTGTTTAGCCTTTGTCTGTTTGCGAGCTATACATCTATAATGTATGTTTTCCCGGTCAAAGGTGTGTCCTTTGGAATTGGGAATGGGAAACAACCAAATTATAGACCGAGAGATCAACACAACCGCCAGACAAATCAAAGAAAGTATCCAACCTGACATAGCTAAGGGCGCAGTGCGTATTTAAAAAGTGTCTCTTTAATCACCTTCACCACAAAATTCTCGGGAAAAACGGGTGCGCGCTAATGTTTACGTGTTAATGAGCGCTGACCCTTACGAGCGGTATGCGCATGTTTGTGGGCCTGCATGCGCACGAGGAACGTTATCTTGCAGGACGCTGCTGTTGGTGCTTGGTACGCGGTTAAAGGGATTACTTAACAGATTAAATGACGTTCCCTTTGTGGATTATGGAAAGCATCTGTCATCAATGAGAACAGATACTACATCCATTCCTTGCCAAAAGGCCGAGAAGCGATTAAGGCCCAGCACCTCCTTTAAGCATACCTATAGCGTCCATGGAATCTTCATCGTTGCGGAAAGGAACCACATTTCTGTCATTTGCAGACTCCGGGGGGATGTTATGAAAAGCTCCTTTCCATTCTTCACGGTTGGCAAAAGGCTAAAGCACAAACTTTCTATGAACAGAAACTAATAACTTTTTAAGATTCTGCAGTGATGGAATATAACTGACTGTCTTCATCAATAGACAATGTTTTGTCATGTTTATAATTTGAGCAATTTTTTATTGTATAGTAATGGGATGCCACATCCTTGCCATTGAATTAAGCCTATTGTTGCAATACCACATTTTCATTCATTGATGAAGGTAGTTATCAATGTGGTTCATGTTGCATTTAGCTTGAAAACCAATACTCTTGCAGCTCATCAATCTACGTTATAAACACATAAAGATCAAAACTGACGGACCTTTTTTCGTGACCAAATATTTCCACTTTTCTTTAGCGTTAGTGCTTGAAGAAATGCCAGAAATCAGCCTCCCTTGTCAACATACATTTATTACCAGATCTTCTAAACTGAAGCTAATTTGACTCTGATTTCACGCGGAATACTCTTGTAGCCCATCAATCTACAATATAAACAACTTGTTTAAGAAGTACCTCTAGAGTAAATTTCAGTCTGGAATGAATTTTAGCCGCCATCCTTGGTGTGCAGTATTCTTAAACTTTTTGCCCCACATATTGTCTAACTTTCAAGTTAGTGATTAATAAAATCTTTCTATGCAAAGATAAATATCTTGGGCCCAATTATGTCATGTTTTTTATCCAGTACTTTGGATATTAACTTCGGTTAAATCTTTACAATGTACTAAAGACCTGGTATGAGCACCATCCTTCTCCAGTAACAGAAGCAGATGGAATCACATTACTTTGGGATTTCAGTGTTATGACAGACAGAACAATCAGAGTGAACAGACCTGATATAATTCTAAAAGACCACAACAAGAAAGAGTGCCTACTAATTGAGATAAATGTACCATCAGATATAAATATATCGCTTAAAGAAATCAATAAATTATGTAAATACAAAGATCTTGAGATTGAAATTGTGGTATGAAAAGCTCAATAGTGAAAACGTAGGACCACGAGGAATCGAACCCCGTCCTTCAGCATTGCAACGTGATGTACTAGCCATTACACTATGGTCCCATACCATTGATGCATAGAAATTTGGGATGTCTTTTGTTTCGGTTGACGTCACTACACAATAACACTGTCATTGAGCAGGAGGATGAGGGTAACATTTTTAAAATCTTGGAAGGCATGTAGGAGACTACCATGACGGTGGGGGAGCCGGTTTAGTCGCCGACCGCCCGACCATGAAACAGGTTGTACCGGTTTACATGTTACCAGTAGCAAAGCGTAACTTGACCTGACAAGTGGGTATGATTAGCGAAAGTAAAAGAGTCTTTAACACAATTTTCCGAATCAAGATGAGGTACGGGTTGTAAAATTTCTGAAAGCCATTTGGCCATTTCATGTTGTGAAGAGCCAATCATAGAGAGAATCGGTCGATTTCTTACTTTCATGAGACGTAATATTTTTCTGAGTTACGTTTGGAGAATACTTTTATTATCCTCATGCAGCATTAACCCTTTCACTACGATGGGACACTGGTGTCCCAAAGTTTTGATGAAGCACCACACCATCTTATGAAAAAAAATTATCAGTTTTTTTTATTTTATCTTATCCATGTAATGTGACTCTCGAATTTGAGTCAAAAAATTAGGTCAAATATTTATATATGGAAGGTCAAAGTAAAGGTCAAAGTAAAGGTAAAAGTAGAAGTCAAAGTCAAAGTCAAAGTCAAAGTAGAAGTCAAAGTAGAAGTCAAAGTCAAAGTTAAAGTAAAAGTAAAAATAAAATTAAAACTAAAAGTAAAGGTCAAAGTAAAGGTCAAAGTAAAGGTCAAAGTAAAGGTCAAAGTAAAGGTAAAAGTAGAAGTCAAAGTCAAAGTCAAAGTCAAAGTAGAAGTCAAAGTGTGTCATATCGCTCCACTACACCCAAGAAGGAAGCTGGCCACTATCAAGGCCAAGGAAAAACTGAGTTCCCTCTCCCCTGATGCACCCTTACGGCAGGTGATAGTAGAAGCACCAGATACACAACGCCTAACTTCTCGAAAGCTGTTCTATAGAGAATCAGCAAGTGATGGCGACATCACTGCTTGGTGGCATCACTTCTGGACAGAAAATGTCCCACGAGGAGGAGACATAAATTATTATAATTAAAGTTGAGCATTTGATAACAGTGAACTGTACTACTCCTATTCTTCCTTATCAAGGTAAAACTTTGTGTTCAGAACATCAAATCATCTTAGTTCTAATATCATATCAATATAAATACACTTGCGCATTTGATAACAGTGAACTGTACTACTCCTAATCTCTCTTATCAAGGTAAAGCGTTATGTTAAGTATATCAAATCATCTTAGTACTTAGATCAGATTTCTGAGTTTCTACTCCATCCACTAGTTTTACTTTTGTTAGCCTCTTCGGTTTGCTCGTTTTTGTCTTCTGGATTCCATCCAAATTGTTACCTCCTTTCTTTAGTTTTACTCTTGTAGGCCTTCTTGGTTATTTTCTTTGGCTGCCTATTCTCAGTTCTTGAACTCTTCTTTCTACACTTTCTCCTCGGTTGTTCTTGTCTCGCACCCTTTTGTTGATTTTATTACATCTGAGTGAAGAGTTGAAGAAAGAAGTTTTACTTCGTGAGTACGAAGATTTTCAATCTCTTACCAGTATTACTAAGAAACTTTTGTTATCAAGTAGTAAATTAGGTAGCAACGTTTTTAAATTAGATGTTGACGTCAACAAGTCGCGTTGTTGCTATGCTTGCTTAAGAATAGGTCACATGGCGAAATCAGATAAGTGCCCCGCCAGGAGTAGTAATTGCAAGTCCTGTGGGAAAATCGGCATGAATATTGTTTTCTACGGTGAAATTTTTGAAAACGTTTTGTCAATCGACAGTAAAAAAATTTAACCCCCTCTTCTAGGCTCGGGCCATAAAATAACTATTGCTCCTACTCCCTAACTTGACTCAGCTACTTTGAAAGAAGTACAGGAATTTTTTCTGAATACTTACCTCGCACTGGCAATAGTTTAGATATAATGAAGGAATTAATAAAGTATCACCATAATATTTTGTGAGAGTACCGGCTTCTTTGTTTTGATAAATGCGGCTTCTAAAGCGGCAAGATGAAAAGGAGATGGTATTGGTTATTTCTACATGTCAACATGTTTATTGTATCGATTTATTCGTTTCGTTATTTTATCGAAGGTGACATTTTGAAGGGGGAGAGGAGTACTGAAAAGTACCAAAAACTGTGCATGATCGAAACAGAAGCACGAAGATTGACTCCTATCTGTGTTATTAAAAAATATCGACAAGTTTGTGGTTGCTAGCCGTCCTACCATCGTTACAAATTTCCTTGCTCTTCTCTTGGCTCCTCTCAATGAATCTCCTAAGCTTTGGAGGACGTAATATTGACTCGGGAGTTCTATTCCATTCGAATAGAATCTCTGCTATCGGTCGATCTTGTGTATGCCTTGTAATTTACGACAGTAAATTTTCTGGCAAGTATAAACTCAAGGTGGCGCTCATGCGTCAAACTCGTCCCTGGCACACACCTATGCTACTCAACGTCAATAACTTGTAGATAATCAATCAGAGATAAGACAGTAGAGTGTCTTAAGTAGTGTGCGTGTAGTCCCACCTATAGTCCTACTACTCCACGTCAATAACTTGTAGATAATCAATCAGAGATAAGGCAGTAGAGTGTCTCAAGTAGTGTGCGTGTAGTCCCACCTATAGTCCTACTACTCAACGTCAATCACTTGTAGATAATTCCCACCTAGAACATTTCCCCTAGTTTATCCACTTCTTTCCAGCATTTAAATTTATTGCACTGGACTATTTTCATTCGGAATTCAATGTCAACACAATTTATTTATCTTTAACTTCTATTTTGGTGAAGTATTTCCCTCTGCAGCGATTAGTAATAGGAATGGAAAATGAGAAAATAAGAACATGCTGAAATTTCATACAGAAAATAACACCCTCTGCGTTATTTAAGTTGCTACCGCCTCTCGCGGATTATGGAAAGCATCTGTCATCAATGAGAACAGATACTACATCCATTCCTTGCCAAAAGGCCCCCTGATAAGCAGTTGCGCGGGGTTGGTGGCTTGGTTCTGGAAAATTAAAAGTGACTTTGATTTTCGAAACAAGAAAAAGTGGAGGACCGGGGCATCGATCCCCGTACCTCTCGCATGCTAAGCGAGCGCTCTACCATCTGAGCTAGTCCCCCACCTCGTTGTTATGATATTAGCAAGTGTGGAAGTCATGTGGTTGTCTAGAAGCTTCTGTATTCTAGACATTAAAGTATATATATACTTTATTCCATCAGTTTGTAATTAACAGTTGATTTCCAAAGCACGCGTGGCTGAACGAACAAATAGTTCTAGATATTTTGATAAATGATCTACCGCTGCCAACAATTTGCAGCATCTTGGATAGAGACAAATCCAATAAAAGCATGCATGTTAAGCTGATCTAGCTTTAGCTAATATACGAAAACAATCATTCGTATAGGCCCACAAACAGTCGTGCTGATGTAGCAAATGTGTACCGATGGCTGAATCACAATCTATCAGACTCACATTTGCTTTACAATTTCGTTCGGGTTGTTGACGTTCATGAGCGGCCTTCATATTTCTCAACGCGGGTGGAATATGTTGCGACATACGGTCTGTAAGTCTTTGAGACGTCCTTCCAACACTACACAAAAGATATATTTCAAACGGCCTCAAACAATTCTATGTCCTTCCACAAAAATACTTCCTTAATCAGCTAAAATTTATTTACATAAAAAAAGTACTTTATTTTACACAAAAGAATTTTCTGAACTGTTAAAGGACAATCGATTTCGTTGATAGAAGCTACCAAGAATTGTAATTGGTAATCTACACAAAAGATATATTTCAAACCGCTTCAAACGGTTCTATGTCCTTTTTTTCTGATGTTCTCTAATGGGTGATTTGAGACCGTCATGGTCCTTAGGGAGTGCAGAGCACTCATGTGTGTTAATAACAGCTCATTCTGAGCACTTTTAATTTGCAATGTCAATTTTCCCAAGTAGCACATTTGATCACTTTTTTCTGATGTTCTCTATTGGGTGATTTGAGACCGTCATGGTCCTTAGGGAGTGCAGAGCACTCATGTGTGTTAATTTCAGCTCATTCTGACTTGCAGACACCTAAACCGATTTGTCTGTAATGCGCATGTGCGCGTGATATGCATTGCGAAGAGTTTGATAGGAATCGCGCTCATAAGAATAGCACTTTTTTACTTTTGTTGCTTTTATTTTTGACGTTAAAAACTTTACTATGTATTCTTCCTGATAGGGTCATTCCATGTGAAAGTATACCACCCATGTAACCCATGTCTTTGAAATCCTTTGATATTTGAGGTAGACTTCAAGGCCCAACTGCACACAAAGTTTCATTGAAATAGCTGCTAGCAAATGCATACAATGCGTCACGGGATTTCTGAGTAGAGTACAGCAAGCATCTGGCTTTAAAAACAAAAGCCAGCTGACCTACCCACCTTCAAAGCCCCATATCTCTGCACGTCTTCGGTGCACGAACATGCCGTCTTTTGCATTAGGATCGCCCATAGCAATATAAACTTAAACATCTAGCTAAATGGTTCCGACAACCGAGTTGGGCAACCAAGTTGTCGTGAAAGTTGTCCTGAAAGTTGCTCGTGTGTGCCCGGCTTTATTCTTAAGTTTTTCATTTGCGAACGGAGATTGGATGATCTCTCTTACAATCGCGCATAATGATACGAGACATGAGAAAAATGAAATCAAATATTAGAAAATCTAGAGCTTTACTCATATTAAGTTTACGGAAACCAGAGTTGGTACTGTTAACGGAAACAGACACTAATGACGTCCACACATCGGAAGAGAGAGGGAAAATGGTCTACTGCTCTCAAACGACATATTCGATTGTTCTTCTTGACAATAAAATGAGAGCATCGGAAGAGAGAGGGAAAATGGTCTACTGCTCTCAAACGACATATTCGATTGCTTCTTGACAATAAAATGAGCGCATGGTCTGAAAACTAATAGCTTTTAACATCATTAATGTATAGTCCCTTAGTCACAAATTTCTGAATGGTGTAAAAAAGTGCTGAAACTTCAGCAGCTCTCACTGAAAACTCCAGTGGATTAAACGTACTTGTGCACGATCATGATCACGTGAGTGGTCAATTCAACATACTCGGCGGCACCGTTTGATCTTAATTGAGCTCCCAGACCAGGGTTGAATAGAAAGACCATGGTTGGAATAATGTCCTTGTAGACTCCTTAGTGCCAGTCAATGACATTTCACTAATGATTCCGTAGTATTGATGAGGCTATGATTAAATTCAGGGGACGTCTAAGTCTACGTCAATATATGCCAGCTAAGCCGACAAAGTACGGCATCAAAGTATGGATGGCCAATGAATTCCAAATTTACGTCGGAAAAAATAAAGAAGGAGTACGAGAAGTTGGTCTTGGTAAAAATGTCGTTAAGTTTTTAAGTAGCAGATTAGAAAATTATAATTATCATGGGTATGTCGACAATTATTTCACTGTGACACTTTTTCCCATATGCAGGGCAGTTGCCTCGAAGGTGTGACTCACCACAAAATTTACACTTATTAATCATGCTCTGGTTGTGTGACGAATGGCATGGACAGTCGACTGGGTGGCTTGCTGGAGTTCTCTGGAGTGTTTTAAAGACTCCTGTGCTGCTTGACCTAACTTAATAGCCTTAGCAAGGTCGAGATCAGGCTCTCTTAACATTCGTTCTCGTAAGCGCTGATTTAGGAAAAAGGAGAAGAGATGCCAATGGCCATCTATGGATTTTTGACTAACACCAATGACCGTGTGTGTTAAGTGCTGGTAGAGCTGATGATCACTACCTTAATACGTCAAATTAAGCCGCGTACTTACATAGACCGCACCTTCAAAAATGAGGACTAATAAAAACGCGGCTTAATTAATGGCGCGGCTTATTAAAACGCGGCTTAATTTTTTGTAGGGAAAGCAAGGAGCGTGAAATGTTTCAATGGAAGATCTCTAAATTAGTGTTCCGTTCCTGTTTACATTATTTGTGGTAAGCGGCCATTTGAACTTTTAGAAATTTATTCCCAAAAATTTCTTCCAGGTGGGGGTTAGCCTTTAGAGTTCTAGTTGGGGGTTGTCTTTTTACATTGGGGTTGATTTTACTAGATGGGGGTCCAGACCCCCTTGCAAACTATGAACTAACGTTGCACTTACTGCATTTGATGTACTTTTATTAACCTTAGCTTAAGTGCAATAGGTGGGATAGCTACAGAAAGCAAATCATTTTTGTCCATGTTAAACGATCTATTAATATCTAACAAAGATTATCTGTTAAAAAAACATTGATCTGTACGATGCCAACCATGTATTTCATTTTTTGTAAACGAAATCAGGAATGACCACAACCAGAACTCTTAACGTGGTAGACATATACCATAATAGTTCCTGTATACCTTATCGTCCAGCAAGAATTGACTTCATCTTCTTCTTCAACTTCCAGTCCCTCATAGCGGTTTCTAATTTCCAAATTGAAAGCTTTTCTGATTTCTGGTTCGTCAATCAATTGCGAATATTGCATTTTGGGTCCCTTTTTTTGTTTTTGAAGTACTTTTAGCTTCAGTTTTATCTTACAGACGACTGGCAAATGGTCACTTCCACAGTCTGCGCTCGGGTATGTTTTGCAGTGTTGGTCACTATCTTCAAAGACCTATAAATTGCTTCAAATGCTCTAAAATCACTGGCAGTGAGCTGGAAACATGTTAACAGGACTTGTTAAGCATGTTGGAACTGGTTTTAGTGATTGTTAAAATTTTTCCAATTTTTGCGAAATTGGCCAAAGCGCGCCCCTTGGACAAAATCTCATCTTAGGGTCACTATCTTCAAAGACTTATAAATTGCTTCAAATGCTCTAAAATCACTGGCAAGAATGAAATCTTGTGCAATCGTCGAGACACGCCCCTTCAAAGTTTAAATGGTGCCTTTCAACACCTTGTTATGTAGGGGAGACCGGGGTAATCTGTGCCACGGGGTAAGTTGAGCCACCCCCTCTACAGACCCTATCCTTGACAATATTTAAAAGTTGATGCAATCTATTAGTAGGTAGTCAGCTGTGATTGTTCCTGGTTTCCGTAATGTGAGGGTTTTGTGAAGGTGAAGGAAATAAAATCTGTGAAAGATTTGTCGGCTACACAGATGTTGTAAGGATAGACAGCCACATGCTATATTCGTACACAGCAGCGCTCACGTCTTAAACCTTGCACTAGCTTCATTTTTGGAGGGAGGGTGGGGGGCGAGCTTTGGATTCCCCGATGGGAAAACGTATGTTCTAAGGTAGTGAATATCCGCACACATTTAGTTCCAAGAAGGTAAAGAAAGTTTGGCTTTGGAGGCCATAACAGTTTATTACCTTTTTTGTTTATTGATTGTTGTTCTGTATAGGCCAAATGTATTCGTCCATGCCATTCTACCCAAATGTATCTCATCCATACCACTCAGATTGATTGTCTCTCTATAACTAAAATTGGAGACATATGCCACTGCCAGTATCTCTTAATGCTAACCCTATTTCTGTACTGTTAATGAAATCTGGTTTCAATGAAGCCATAACAGTTTATTACCTTTATGCTCAGCTTGCACAGGTATCACAGTTTGGTGTAAGTACACAATTTTATGGTCATTGCTCATCTCACAATTTTCCGGTTTCGTCAGAAAGCAATGTGTCACATCATTTTCCCAATTCGAGGACACCATTCATATCCAGTTCATACGCTTCGCCCATAATGTCTTCACGTATAATTAATCACACACTGCCATTGTCACAATCCACGATCACAAGAAGTCATCCTTTACCTGGCCTGCATCAACTGCATCAACTGCATCAACTGCATCAACTGCATCAACTGCATCAACTGCATCAACTGCATCAACTGCAGCAACTGCATCAACTGCATCAACTGCATCAACTGCATCAACTGCATCAACTGCATCAACTGCATCAACTGCATCAACTTCATCAACTGCATCAACTGCATCAACTGCATCAACTGCATCAACTGCATCAACTGCATCAACTGCATCAACTGCATCACTAAACAAGGTCCATTCTTAACTCGTGAGAGAAGGTCAGTGCAGTAAGTAGCCTTGGGCAGAATCGTTAGTCATCACTATTAGACAAAGCACGAATCTGATCAAAACATACCCTGTAGATATCTGATTTGAGTTTCAATATAGATATGCTCACGAAATATCGCCGTTCAAATGGTCTCAGCTACTGTCTATGACACATAACTGAAAATGGTTTCTTACTTATAATCCACCGGTAGTGCCTTTTGAAATTACCTTGATCACCGCATGCGTATTGGCACAAGTCACATTTGTAAGGCTTTTCACCACTATGAGTTCTCATGTGTGTCTTCAAAGTAGCTAGACTAATGGATGCGTATTGACACAAGTCACATTTGTAAGGCTTTTCACCGGTATGAGTCTTCAAGTGCCTTTTGAAATTACCTTGATCACTGCATGAGTATTGGCACAAGTCACATTTGTAAGGCTTTCATCCTTGCTGTATCCTCATCCATTGGGACGGAGAAATGTAAAGCTGTTCCATTTTTCCATGCTCTTTCAGGTAGTGGTCTGATCTCATTCTTCTTTAACTAAGGAAAATGCAAGTTTTGGGACCGTTGGAATGCGTTCAGCCGGGAAAATGACAATTTTAGAAAAGTTTATTTGCTTTATGTATTATGGCAATGAATCAGAGAAGACCGTTGACGAGCTCCGTTTCCACAACTTTATTATTCCTTTAGACACCCTAAAAATTAGTCTACGGTTAAACAGTTTATTTAGTTTCATCATTAGCAGAGTAAAGATAACACAACTTCTGATTTATATTTTGTAAATATCAACCCCAACAGATTGAATAACAATGGCATGGTTGTAAAACATACTTATTTTCATAATTGATAGACTCTACTTTGTAATTAATTGTGGACCATTCTGTGGTTTTTCTTCCTTTCTTATTGCTTCGATGACTTGTCCTAGCACGTCGTTTTTTCGAAACATCAGTCATGATGAAGAACAATTCGTGAGAGAATAAAAACTTCTACGGCTCTTGGACCAAAAATGATAGAATTCAGATAACTGAATAAGAGATAAGTCACTGGTTTCAAGAGTAGCTATAAGCAATCTGATCTATTTCCATAGCAAGAGGACTGTATAAAGAGATATTGACGTACAGGAAGTGATTACATACAAAAATGAGCAGTGGGCCCGACATTGAAACTACCCTAAATAAACAGAAAAACCACCAAACAGGTTAACTAATAAATAAAGGCGAGCTGGGGCGTCCAAGGGCGACGCCCCTCAATTTGTGCTACCGCGCCGGGCAGAGAAGCAAGCCATGAAGCAAGCTCGACGGCGGAGGTTTGAAGTTCGGATCATATATATCTAACAACAATTAATAAGCATATATCTTAATAATATATTACATTCACTAAATATATTTTTCTTCTAATCAAGACTTTTGTAAATACGTAATAAAATACAGTCCTCATAAATTTTGGATTTGTTAGTTTTACCAATCCGTTCGCGCCAGCACATTTCACAACAAATGTAAGCCAAGGCTTATCTTTGGGATAAAAGATATACTATGCCCAGGCATAAGTAATATTAGTTAACACTTGTATCACTCATCCATGATTATATCACTCGAAAGCCGCCCTCATGCACCAATATGAAGAAAACACTGTCATTTTTTCACGCAACATGGCAGTGTATGACCCAGCCGCCACGAAAGTTACTTTCATAAAGCTCGAAGTATTCAACACAGAAGAACCCATCAGCAAAGTATGAAGGCCACAGTTCACACTATGTGAGTGCCATTTAAACAGCAAGAAATCATCATAGGATTACTGAAATCTCATCTCATACCACCAATCGGTTATATACATGAAGCTTTACTTTTACTGCAGGTGTATGAGCATAATTCACATTTATGAAGATTTTCAGCACTGTGTGTCTTAATATGCACCTTCAAATAGCTACTCGATTTGCATGCAAATTGACAAAGCTCACATTTGTAAGGCCTTTCATCACTATGAATTCTCATGTGCCTTTTTAACTCATATGTTGTATTGCATGCATATGGACACAATTCACATTGAAGCCGCTTTTCACAACTGTGAGTCATTGTACACAAAAGGCACAGGGTGCGGACTCTTTTCAAAGCATTCAATCTCCAGTTCATTTTTGCACGCTGCTATGTGACGTTTTGATGCAACGTGGATTAAGTATTGGAAATTGGCATCAGTGTCAGTCAAAAGTGTCAACACCGATACCGACTCCGACACTCAAAAAATGGCCGATGCTTGAGGTCGCTGATATCTTGTACACCAGAGGCACAGGGTACGGACTCTTTTCAAAATGTATTTGTATATGCATATGTATTTGTATATGTATGTGTCTATGTATTTGTATATGTATTTGTAGATGTATTTGTAGATGTATTTGTAGATGTATTTGTAGATGTATTTGTAGATGTATATGTATATGTGTTTGTAGATTTATATGTATTTATATATGTATTTGTATATGCATATGTATTTGTATATGTATGTGTCTATGTATTTGTATATGTATTTGTAGATGTATTTGTATGCACCATGGAATGTACGCATCTAGTGTATGCAAACTATGTCAAATATGCCTTATTAGCCTATTTTGAACACTTTTTTTCCATGGAATGTACGCATCTAGTTTACCCAAACTATTTTAAATATGCCTTATTAGCGTATTTTGAACGCTTTGTGCACCATGGAATGCAAGCATCAAAAGTATGCAAACTATGTCAAATACGCCTTATTAGCCTATTTTGAAGGCTTTGTGCACCCCCAGACTGTGCCAAAGTGTACACGGACAATTGCTTCCGTATCATAGGAAAGGCCAGGTCTGCATTTTATTTGGCCGCTCTGGAGTCAGTCCGCATAAAAGCAAGAAAACCTTTATTATGCAGACAAAAAGAGTTCAATTCAATTATTCAATTAACCTTGTTGTAGTGGACGCTGATTGGTCCAAAAACACAAGCCATTCAGGCAGTCCAATTTCTGATTGGCTCCTTCAAAACATTCGAAAGATAAAACTACACCATTGAAATAGTAAATAAATCACTATCTTCATAAAGCGATTCATAACCTAAGAAAACAAGCAACTTTTCAATTGGTGTTAATACATTCTCTCTAGTCAAAATGACCAGAGCACGCGCAATTATAAATTACGACAATACCATATTAGGAAAATGACGAATCGGCCAATAAATCTACTTGAATCAAAAAACAAATAAAGGGCATTGTTATACGTAACCTTACCACCATTATTAGTAAAACTCAATAAACCTCAGTACTAAGATTGAGGGCTATACCTTGATAGATACATAACAACTTTTATAATTCTTTCTCCCTCTTAACACATTCTCAACGTCCAGCAACTATTACCATTTTAAATTGTAAACTCAACATTTAAAAACTTATATGACCTTTCTGAAAATACAATTTTCAGCAGCCCAAACTAACTGAGCTTTGCTATTTAATTCGATAACAATTCCTCCTGACTAGGTAATGGGTATTTTGAGGAAACTAACTGCTGGTTAACCGCCCTGGCATCCGTAACGAGGCGAATCTTCCCATTTTTCCGTCTGCATACAACTATCGGGGAGCTCCACTCACTAGCCTCCACCCTTTCTAAAATGTCGCATCCAACTAAACGATCTAGTTCTGCCTGGACTTCATCCCGCAATGCTTCTGGCAACCTTCTACAACTGCCACACCCTCTCTGCTTTAGAGCAAAATGATATGATCGAAAACGTCACTAATATCATCCGTGACATAGCCGAAAAGATAGCTCTAAATGCGAAAGTTTTCTTTTCTTAGTTGAGGAGATGAGTGATCACTACAAATATTCTTCAATAACCAGACGCCATCGTTGGTCATTCCAGTTCGGACTCTCGTTACTTGAGCAGAGACGCTTTGTGTCAGAAAACAAAGTCAACACTAAAACTTCCTATTTTGGAAGCTTTGGGCACCATGGAATGAACGCATCTAGTGTATGCAAACTATATCAAATACGCCTTATCAGCTTAT
This sequence comes from Alatinidae sp. Z8VKAUB7J3, assembly GCA_010016025.2. Taxonomy (NCBI): domain Eukaryota; kingdom Metazoa; phylum Cnidaria; class Cubozoa; order Carybdeida; family Alatinidae; species Alatinidae sp. Z8VKAUB7J3. Next base: position 239,860,080 of record JAAAKM020721499.1, read on the forward strand.
TTTGAACACTTTGTGCACCATGGAATGTACGAATCTAGTGTATGCAAACTATGTCAAATATGCCTTATCAGCCTGTATTGAACGCTTTGTGCACCATGGATTGTACGCATCTAGTGTACGCAAACTATCTCAATTATGCCTTAATTTCCTATTAATATCAAAGCTAGCCATGTAAATATATGTAGTATCGAAGGATAGATTAGAGAGTTCTGAAACAAGCGAGAAAGCATCAGATATAACATAATCACTTTTACTAAGAGGGTGAAGAAAAGAAACAAAATATTTTGCTACACTATAGGAATGCGAACCGATTGTCGACAAAATCGGCCGTAAAGGTAAATCCAACTTGTGTACTTTAGGTAAACCATAAAGTATTTCAGGTTTATTTATTAGGTTTGTAACTTCAGTTTGTGTTTTGATGCTATGGACATAGCTGCTTGGAACCGATCACCCACACACATGAACAGTGTATGTCATAACAATCTTAGGTGCAGGTTTGGTGTACTTGAGGTGTAGAGGATTTTCAGGCCTGTAGAACAGCTGTGGTACCTATTTGTGTGTATTTCTGACATTAATCTGATTTGATGTTCTAAGACTTTGGTCTGCAAGAAGCCAATTGCTCAGTTGGTAGAGTCACAAGCAGCGATAACTTACAATGGATGCAGCGTCTCTGATCTCTCCAACTCTTCCAAAGTATGCGACATACACAACTGACTCAACTATGCTAAGTTTTATCAGTAACTCGACCAGCGCTGTTGTTTCGACTAGATTGTTTGCTGTCGTTTCACTATTGCTCAGTGGGTAGAGTCGGAAGCAGCAGTAGCTTGCGATTGCTTTAGCAGCTCTGATCTCTGACGTTGAAGAATTCTGGACTGACGTGTGAAATTTAAAATCTTCAGTAGACGTGGTTGACGTCTGACGTCGTCAGGGTTTTGACTCATGTGAAAACAAAAATTTCAACTTCACGCAGACGTGACGGACGTCAAGTCTCTCGTGTGAAAAGGGTATAAGAGGGTATCAATTTGACGCAATGCAAATTATAGTATAAATATAGAGCATGTAATGAAAGTAATTCATTTGAAGACTACCAAATGTATGCATATTACTTACGTCTGGTTTACGACCACAAAATGCTTCAAATGCCGTTTTACCTGTCCTAGGGTTATAACACCTATTACGAATATATGCTGAAGCCATTACAGAGTATATCCACAAGCTTTTAGGAAGCTGCGATTGTAATAATAAACATCTAGCCATCTCAAAGAGAGATCTCCAAGCACGCTCTGCCGTTCCATTCTGGTGAGGTGACGAAGGACATAAAGATGACGTATGCGTAAGTAGGGTCTGTATAAAGAGCAGCCGTGTTTTGAACCAAGCAGAGGTGCTAAAGACGGTGTATGCGTAAGTAGGGTCTGTATAAAGAACAGCCGTGTTTTGAACCAAGCAGAGGTGATAAAGACGGCGTATGCGTAAGTAGGGTCTGTATAAAGAGCAGCCGTGTTTTGAACCAAGCAGAGGTGCTAAAGATGACGTATGCGTAAGTAGGGTCTCGCTGGATTCAGAGTCCAGAGTGCTAACCATTACACCATGGAACCATCAGCGACGAGGATGGGATTGGAACCCACGCAGGCAGAGCCCAATGGATTAGCAGTCCATCGCCTTAACCACTCGGCCACCTAGTCGCATCAATCTTCTAATATTGACAAATCAATATCAGATCCAAGATGGCAAGCATTAAGTTGCGCTATCAACCAAGTCTGTTAAAAATAGGCACAAGGTTCCAGTGTATGCAAACTATGTCAAATATGCCTTATTAGACTATTTTGAACGCTTTGTGCACCATGGAATGTACGCATCTAGCGTAAGCAAACTATGTCAAATATGCGTTATCAGCCTATTTTGAACGCTTTGTGCACCATGGGATGTACGAATCTTGTGTATGCAAACTATGTCAAATATCCTTTATTAACCTATTTTGAGCGCTTTGTGCACCATGGAATGTACGCATCTAGTGTAATAAGGCTATGATCTACTTCACCGAAAGCGTTTTTTAAATCAAGTAGAGTAATAAAGGCAGATCGTTGCTTTAATTTGGCTTTTTGAATAACGTGTGCTAAGTGAGCTGTGTGTTCAAATGTGCCTGTTATCCCTTTCATGAATCTTTTTTGGACTGTTGTTTCAATAAAATTATTACTTTTGAAATAAAAGTATAAACCGTTACGAATTATAGATGTAATAATAATAATAATTAATTGGTGTTTGAGGATAATGAAGTGTTAAAGTGTAGAAGTCTTATTGTGTCACGCGTTCAAATTGCCTAGGTTTTTTGGGCTTACAAGAGAAGGAAAATTAACGTTTGGTTCATACCTGGCTAGTAACTATCGGGTAGCGAGGTGGGTGGGGGTGGGGACCATTGGACTAAGTCCACCTTATTTGTTACTAGCCCACCCCAATTTTATGTCAATCTACTTATGTGGTAGACAAATTTAATTTGACCTGACAACAGCTTGGAGTTATGGCTTCAAAGAAACTTCAATTCTTCTACAACTTAAATGTGTAAGAACCTGAAAAAGTGGGGGAGTAGTGTTTGATCAGAAAAGAGTCCAGAAGCAACAACAATGGTAAATCAGCCCAAGACAATCTCAGAGAGAAACTTTTAAAGGCACTGCCTTGCCATTTACAGTTTTGTTGCAAGCTGAAGTCCAAAATAGTGAAACGAAACTCCTCTACTTTGACACTGCTGGCCCGGCCACCAAATCTAATCTCTCCTTTCACGGCATAAGCCCCTTTTTTGCCCATAGTTTTCTTAATATACCACCTGGCAATCCCTCTGTGAAATTTACTGGAAACGGCATGTGATGGGGAGTTGATGTGTACATACGAAATATCTATATACGTGTATGCATTTACCTAAATTGCCGGGCTTATACCTCTTCGAGCAGTCCTAAGGTACCAACCGGTTGGCTGGCACCACTCACTAATCTATCTAGTCTACGTAGCTCCATGATAGTGTGGCAGGTTTTTATGGCCGAATGCCCTTTCTGTCACCAACGCCCTGTTTGTGGGCGGCACTAGACGATTGCCTTTCTGGGCTTACAGTCTCTTCTGACCAGGTTTGTATGGAGGTCCTTCTCCTAGCCCCTGTCTCAAGAGACAGTACCTGCGGGACAACAGGTGACTGCACAATAATACATGTCCTCTCTTTCTTATTAATTACCACAATATCAGGTCTCCGAGCCTCAATTACATGGTCACATTATATATTGATGTCCCAGAGAAGCTTAAACTTATAATTTTCTAACGTGCCTTCGGGCATATGCTCATACCACTTTTCTCCCTGCTTGAGCTCAATCTTCTTGCACAAATCACAATGAATTTTCTTGGCACAGTTATTGTATCTCCTCCTGTATTCTTAGTTGATAATTTCCACAAGCACAGTGTTTTGTTGAGAAGTCCACTTCAACTGACATTTCATTGTTGTGTGGGGCCTTTTACACTAAATAGAATATCAACACATTCCTTAATGTTGCGCAACCAACAATTCAAGCACACTTTCGTGACTGATTGGGCCACTGAAGCACATGATTCCTTTTTCACTGCATGTACTGTCACAATCAAGTAAAGTCCAAAGTTAGCATGCACTGAAGAATTTACAGACATCTCTACACAAAATCTGTAATCTACATCAGTGAGCGAGCAAATTTATGTCAGTATATGAGAGTAATTAAGTATCTGGTTAGCGCAACTACAAAATTTCGAAGAGCAATCGGTTCTTACCTGCTCATCATCTCGTCGAAAGTGAATCTGTTTCCTGTTATTCCTCTATTCGAGAAGAAACTCTTCCGAAAGAGAGCTAAAAAGATAATGTCTTTGTAACTCCAAATAGGCTAATGAGGCATATTTGACCTACTTTGCATACACTTGATGCGTAAATTCCATGGTGCACAAAGCGTACAATGTAGGCTAATAAGGCATATTTGACATAGTTTGCATACACTAGATCCGTACATTCCATGGTGCAAAAAGCGCTCAAAAAAGGCTAATAAGGTAATTTGACATAGTTTGCATACACTAGATGGGTACATTCCATGGTGCACAAAGTGTTCAAAATAAATGCCCCTGTGTCTACTTCCATTGTAATATTTTTGCCTTCAATTACCATTTCAGTCAGTATAGGTTTCGTGTGTTTTTTTTGAACTGTATATAGTTGATAGTCACTATAATCCTGTGTATCTTGAGTTGATTTATTAGTTTGTAAGTTGTGATTTGTTATGTCTAGGATTAGAAATGGATGGCGATGTAGTTGGCTTTTTATGTGTAACATGGAATGTGTTATTAGTAGCCACGGACGGACAGAGTAAGAAATGAGGAAGTTTTTAGAAGAGCAGGTACAACATCACAGTTGATGAGAACCATTCTGAGTCGGCAGCTAAATTTCTTGGGGCACGTTATCAGGCAAGAAGAGTCCGGAAGAGTGAGTGTCAACTGGGAGAGTAGAGTGAAAAAGAGCAAGGGAAAGGCAGAGAACTACTTTCCTGTCAAACATATGTGATCGGTTGGATAATGGCATAAAGCCAGTCGAAAATAACAATCTACTACAGAACAGAACAGTATAAAGTGCTAAACAGCGATTAAGCAAACTTATTGTAAGAGAATAAGTTCAACACAATCGATATTCTTTTTTTTATGTAATCTATGCTGCCATCTGTAAATGTAACTTTGTATTCTTCAAGCTTTTTGTTGAAGTAGTTTATGGATCCATTAAACCAACCATTGTCATAGTATCCTCGGATCTCCCTGCCTACCAATTCTTTTATTTAGTTAGTTATTTAATTATTTATTTATTTACTTACTTAGTTCTGTACTTAGTTTTTTATTTACTTACTTAGTTATTTACTTAGTTATTCATTTACCCACTTAGTGATTTACGTAGTTGTTTATTTACTTAGTTATGTACTTAGTTGTTTATTTATTTAGTTAGTTATTTAATTATTTATTTATTTACTTACTTAGTTCTGTACTTAGTTTTTTATTTACTTACTTAGGCGTAAACGAGCGGTAACAGAAAAGAGACAAAAATGGCACAAACACACACACACGCAAACACAAACGCGCGCACAGAAATTCATACCCGCACCCGCAGCCTCATCCCCACCCCCACACATAAACACACACGTATACACACACACATATATATATATATCCTCGATGGCTCAATGGTTAAGGCGTTGGTTTAGTAATCATGAGGTCGCGGTTCGAATCCGGTCAGCGCCGTTAAAAAGCGTTCAAAATAGGCTAATGACGCATATTTGACATAGTGTGGATACACTAAATGCGTACATTCCATAGGGCACAAAGCGTTCAAAATAGGCTAATGACGCATATTTAACATAGTTTCCATACACTAGATGCCTACATTCCATAGTACACAAAACGTTCAAAATAGGCTAATTACGCATATTTGACATAGTTCGGATACACTAGATGCGTACATTACATGGTGTACAAAGCAAGAAGAAGAAGAAGAAGAAGAAGAAGAAGAAGAAGAAGAAGAAGAAGAAGAAGAAGAAGAAGAAGAAGACGACGACAAAGAAGAATATTCGCATATAATCACCCACGCATACTTAGTTTGTCACAAAGCAAGTAATCAGTTGAAGCCTAGTCACTATCGACAATAATACATACTTACCTGTATAGATCTCCTTGTCAGCTTTCCCATAGTGGATCTAATGTGGAACAACTCGAATCTGGGACAATAAGTTGTAACAATAGCCTATTGTTAGCTTCCAAACTAGAGATTATTCTTCCAACTATGGTTTAATAGGATCTGATTATCTGATGGAACAGAGGAGATAATTGCCGTGTCGTCTGCGAACTGTAGCCATCGAATCGAGTTGATTTTCGTGTCGTAGTTATAACCGATGGACCTAAACTTTTCTTGATTGATAACTTGCAATAATGTATTAAAACATAAATTTCTATGATTATGTTCATAAAAGTTCAAGGTTTCGTACTTACAGAACAAAAATCTACATTTATGTGTCAAAGCTATCCCAGAACAATGTTCCAATTCATACAATCGGGCTCACTCAAACTTGACGTATTTAAATATGGATACAATTACTTTTGTACATAACAATCATAAAGAACGGAAACTTTGGCAAAGAGCCTCCGCTTGTTTTTCTCGAGGAAAATTTCAAGCACTCAGTCTTTCTCTCTACCAAGTCTTCGCCTAAGGATTTTCAACTTCCTCCTGCTGTTCTACATGCATTCACATTAATCAAAACAAAACTTGCCGAAGCTACTCTCCTTATTCATCCTATACCCGATGCTGCTTATTCTTTAATGGTTGAGTTATTAATCAATAATAAATTCAATAATTTCTTGATCAACTGTGCTCCAATGTTGCAGTCGGCGCTTGTTTAAAATAAAATGTGCACAGATAATATAATAAACTGCCAGTTATGGTTCATTCAGCAGGGACACACCCTCAACCCATAGAGTAAAATATACCCTGTTCTTTCCTTTTCTTATATTTGAACTGAAGAAACTAGACCCACAGATTACAGAGGTTAGTATAAGCTCTCTTCCTTTTGCCATACTAAATGAGGAAGCTACGGATGAAAGCCCATTGTCTTTGTTTCAAAATCATCCTGTGCGCGAGGTGCCCCTGCCTATTTAGTTAACTGCTAATGACATACATTGTGTTATCTACCCATCTTAAAGAAAGCTGACAACAGTGATGTAATTTGCTCAGGATCGCGATTTCCGCAATACTTGATCTGTAGATTTCTGAATACACGCACTCACACTTTAAGACTTACACAACAATCTGTTGGTAGTGATTTTTGTTGCTTACTAATTTCGCTGCCCGGATAATTACAGCATGTCGCTATCGTTGCGCGTACACAGCGACCTTAGAGGAACTCCCGACTGAACAAAGAAACTAAAGGGGAACTCCCAACGAACTCTTGGGTACCTAATAACTCAGCTCATAACTTTTTAAAGCCTGGCTCGATTGACACCAAATTTAGTGATTTTGCCTAAAATTTACTGGGAAGTCTTATGAAGAATAAATTTTTTCAAAATTTACTTGAAATTTTGCGAAATTGGCGTTTTGTTGACCTATAGTCGAGTTTTTTAAGTAGGATACACTAATATGGACTTTTTAATTAAAATTTCTCTTATCGATTTCCGTGTCAAGAACTTATTGGTCGGCGTGAAGTATTTGTTTCTTGCCGACAAAATTACTAAACCTATTCTGTTTACGTACTAAAGTCATATGATTGCCGTGTTTGCCGTGAGAATGGTAAAGGAGTAATCTTAGTGATGTAGGCCCTATATTGACATCAAACATGATTGCATTGTTAAATGAAGCATATCGTTCTACAAAATAAATCAAAGCATATCGCTCTACAAAATGAATAAAAGCATATTGCTCTACAAAATAAAAAAAACCATATCGCTCTACAAAATGAATAAAAGAATATCGTTCTACAAAATAAATAAAAGCATATCGTTCTACAAAATGAATAAAAGCATATCGTTCTACAAAATGAATAAAAGCATATCGTTCTACAAAATAAATAAAAGCATATCGTTCTACAAAGGTCTAAATCAGGATACACCTGTTTTGACAGGCTTGCTCTGTTGAATCTTTTGCCCAGGCCAAAATGTGGCAAAAGAGGGCGTTCCAGCTGAGACAAAAAGTAACTAAAAGTTACGGAAAAGTTACTAAAAGTAACTTTTTCCGTTCCAGCTGATGCTATTTAGCAGCTGGAACGACAGAAAAGTTACTTCAAAGTAACTTTTTCAGTAACTTTTGCTAAAGATAGTTAACGAGAAATAAAGGTCGCGAGGTGGCCTGTGAAGAACGTGCTGGGATCGAGGACGAGAGGCCAAGAAGGGATCCAGTCTCACTTTCGTATGTGACGCTGGGCCACAGAATAGGAAATATTCCTATTCTGTGGCTGGGCTGGGCTATTTCCTATTCTGTGGCTGGGCTGCGAAACATGGCGCTATTACTCAAATATTTCTCCACTGGCGGCTTGACTTCTTTCAGGAAATGGAGGTACTACTTTTCCATGTTGCATTTCATACATGTCAAATTATGGCGTAGATGCTAGGGGGAGATAACGAATTACCCCTTATAAACAACGTGATGCTTAAGCAATTTCAATGATGCCAAGTGCGGCTTGTTTTGGTAAGTACGTGGTAAGTTGTAAGTGCCACCATAGTTGGAAGAATAATCTCTAGTTTGGAAGCTAACAATAGGCTATTGTTACAACTTATTGTCCAATATTTTTTGTACATACCACACTGTCGTTTACATCTCATCAAAGTTACATGATATGAACTTTTTTGCAAATTGATCTGTATCTATCTGTAATATTTTTTGCATTTTTTCTTTTTGCAGTGATTTCCTGGAGTCTGACAAGAACATAATAAGAGCAGCCAGACTAGTCAGGTTAGCCAGATGGGGCGTTAGGTAGAGTGGTTGCTTGCCCGCTCTACCTATGTTGATCAGGTAGTAAGTAGTATTTGTCAGCTGCTACTAAGCAATGGGGCAAACCCGAATCTAAAGGATAGTGAGGAAAAAACAGCTTTGCATTATGCTTCTGAAAAGGGCATATTGGGTATTTATCAGCTGCTGCTAAGCAATGGGGCAAACCCGAATCTGACGGATAGTGAGGGAGAAACAGCTTTGCATTATGCTGCAGAAAAAGGTACACTTGATATTTGTCAGCTGCTACTAAGCAATGGGGCAAACCCGCCCAAAGTTGAGAACCAAGACCCTAAATTTACACATTCTCTTTAAGAGCTTCATGCACCCCCAGTGACAAAATTTAGCACCCTATGTTGTTGCTACCACCCAAAGTTGAGAACCAAGACCCTAAATTTACACATTCTCTTTAACAGCTTCATGCACCCCCCAGTGACAAAATTTAGTACCCCTTGTTGTTTCTACCACCCAAAGTTGAGAACCAAGACCCTAAATTTACACATACAGAAAAGAAGAAAATGACTCACTCCAAGCACTATCTTCCTATTAGAATCAAAGCGTTTTACAGTAAATTTCAATTAAAATTTGAAAAAGGGCTATAAAAAAAGTTGAAAAAAAGAAGTACTATCGATGAATATGAATAAAAAAGAAAAATAAACACAGAAAAGAAGAAAATGACTCACTCCAAGCACTATCTTCCTATTAGAATCAAAGCGTTTTACAGTAAATTTCAATTAGGCACATTGTGAGGATGGACGTTCCTCCGTTTCATCAGTGGAATGCACCACTGATATACCCATACATAGTTCAGCCAGTGGTTCGACACCATTGTCTGGGAGGTGGCTGCCGCAGTGCGCATGCGGCTTCGAGGAGCCATATGTGTTACGAGTTTGGGGTAACGTGGTGGACCAAATCTGCATCCAGTACCCTTTTGACAAGGGTCGACCACCTTCAGCATTGAGGTACTGCGCCTTGAGAGCAGGCACGCAGATAAGGGGGACAGAGGCTGTACCCGCCCCATATGTAAAACTTGCCAACGTTTGCCCACCCCAAACCCCCTGATGTGGAAGTAGTCTGGGATCTACTTTGTGCCTCAACCTAGTCACGTGACTTTACGTCATTTGCGGTATATTAGATGAGACACATGCGTTTTTCAATTAGAACCTAGAATGAACTAAGAGCCGAGAAAGAGTAAAGACGATTTAGACAATTTTATGATTGCACATGGTAAAGAATGTGATTAAAGGCCCTTTTCCTATGTCAAAAGTTTTAGTTTTCGGGGGTAATAGCTACGTATGTTGAAAAAATAAAGATATTAGACTATTCTATGATTGGACATGGTAAAGAACGTGATTAAAGGCTCTTTTCCTATTTCAAAAGTTTTAGTTTTCGGGGGTAAGAGCTATAAATGTTGAAAAAATGAAGATATTAGACTATCATCAAAGGCCTATAAAATGCTTAAAATGCTCTAAAATCACTGGCAATAAGCTGCAAACATCATAACAGGACTTGACAAGCATGTTGGAACTAGTTTTGGTGCTTTTCAAAATTGGAGCAATTTGGCGCCTTGGACAAAATCTCATTTTAGGGTCTGTAATGTTGTCAAGGTTCCCTGTGATTATTTCCGTTATGACGTAATCTTTATGTACAATATATAATCAAGTGTAAAATCATAAAATAGTCTAATATCTTCATTTTTTCCGCAGACGTATCTATTACCCCCGAAAACTAAAACTTTTGAAATAGGAAAAGAGCTTTTAATCACATTCTTTACCATTTGCAATCATAGATAGTCTAATATCTTAATTTTTTCCACAGACGTACCTATTACCCCCGAAAACTAAAACTTTTGAAATAGGAATAGAGCCTTTAATCACATTCTTTACCATTTGCAATCATAATAATTGCCAAGTCCTGTTAACATGTTTCCAGCTTACTGCCAGTGATTTTAGAGCATTTTAAACAATGTATAGGTCTTGGAAGATATTGACCCTAAAATGAGGTTTTGTCCAAGGCGCCCGCCTTGGCCAATTTTGCAAAAATTGGTCAACTTTTGGCAACCATCAAAACCAGTTCCAACATAATTGCCAAGTCCTGTTAACATGTTTCCAGCTTACTGCCAGTGATTTTAGAGTTACTGTGTTTCGTCTTTGAGCCTTCATCAATGTCAGAGATATATAAGTACTCAGCAGACACAAAGCAATTGACCATTTCGGAAATTAAAAAATTTTTGATATGCAATGCATTGTGGGATTGGCAGCGGGACCGAAATTATGAAAACAAAGCAAAGTCGTGAACAGTTGTTACGGAGTTCGTATAAGTGCTGTAAACAATTCATAGAAAATTACGTGCATAGCCTCCTACAGACCAGAATTAAAAAAGACAAGATCAGAAACTTTGGGAATACAATCGCCACAGGATATATCACAGCAAGCTGGAGAGAAACTATCGAGGCCATTGCTAAAGACGTATCCAAAACACAGTGAAGGTAAGGTGAAGGTTGGTATGATCGTTACAACAGGACTGAATATTCTCAAGAAGCTGATGCAATGTTTTGTTTTCCCTGCCGGCATTTTTCACCCCCTGGCCATGGTAACATGACGAATTACCGATATATAATGAGTACCGTTATTTGATACTGCAAAACCTTCAACTTCGGATTTTTGGGTCTTCACGCTGAACACTTCTTCCATTCCGATTTCATACACAAGGAAAACGATAAAAGCACAGCCAATATAGATATATATCATAAATCAAACAGTTCGTGGTAACGAACTGTAGTAAGGAGCGACCTGGCTCAATAGTAACCAAAACTCTAAAAAATTGAATTTTGCGCCGCGAAAGCGTGGGTCACGGGTTCGATCCCCGGTGGTGACATACTTTTCTATTTCTCTAGTGTCCTATTCAAAACTAACGAGGGAAAGCAAGACCAGCATTTGTATAAGGAATGTCACCGTGTTTACACCAAGGCCTAAAGTTGTAGAAACATTAATAGATTTAGGTTAACGGTTTTATCGAGCAGAAAGGATTTGAAATGTTAGTTTTGAAAAGAATGCATGACAATGGATATATACTGGGAAAACAGTAAACCTCCCTTGAACTTTGACTTGTTTCAACCGGTAATATTAAAGAGCCAGTTACTGGTAAACTTTCATTTAGAACTGGAGATATAAAATCTCTTGTTTTCTAGATCAAGGCGCTCCACGTTCAGCATCCTTGCTTAACTGGCAGTAGCCTTTATTTCATTCTTCTTCTTATAGTATACGATGAAGCATTACTTTGTAAAATCCTCCATAATTAGGTATTGCAGTTAGGGCCTATTATATGATTTAAAGAATTTTATTTCAAGTGATTGTCAACCCCCACTCCCATTTACGGTATATATGCCTAAAATCATTCGATTAACCTAGGGTCATTTTATTATGAAACCTTCATTTTACTAATTAAAAACACCCAATCACCACACTTATTCACCTCTGCAATTAAGCACAGAAGAAGGGGCGGAGGAAAGTATCTTGAATTGGAGGTATGACCAAATCCAGTATCTTTTTATTTCCTTTCCACAGTATTCCAGAACCTGTTTCCTCTTCTACCCTTTGCATTACATAACCTATGGTCATGAGTCTTGGTACAGTAAGGCTGTGATAGATAAGAAGATGCAAGGTTTCGAGAACAAGGTGTTGAGAAAGATGCTGGGGATTAGATGGCAAGATAAAGTTACAAATGAGAGAGTGAGGGAAATCACAAGAGTGGAACCAATTGATACCTAACAAGGCGTTTTTAGTGACAATTGCATGCTTCGAATGCGTACATTCCATGGTGCACAATGTCTTCAAAATAACTTAACAAGGCGTTTTTAGTGAGAATGGCATGCTTGGAATGCGTACATTCCATGGTGCACAATGTGTTCAAAATAACCTCACAAGGTGTTTTTAGTGACAATTGCATGCTTGGAATGCGTACATTCCATGGTGCACAATGTGTTCAAAATAACCTAATTGTGGTAATGCTCCACTCTTTGAGAATTATATATAATTGCAATGTGTCTGCTGAGAACATATATATATATATATATATAATTCTCAAAAGGCGGAGCATTATCACAAGAGATTTTAGGGCCCTGAGCAGAGTCGACCACACCACCTTATCATTTCTAAGTCAACACCTCAATCAATGGACTTTCAATCCCAAACGTTAAGGTGAAAATTTTTAGTGCCATTTTTTGCGCATATTGAAAAGCCAAACACTTGTCGCATTATATTACATTTCACTGAGAAACATATAGTAGGGCAAACTAAACTATAAGAAACTAACAAATTATAGAATTCAAAAAAACATTCTTCAAAATAATAACGTATAAGTAAAATATAGAAGATGAAGAATTGCATTTTTATGTAAACCACAAAGACTTCCTTGCAGCAGGTGGGATCGAGCCTTATGCCTGATCGATTACAGGCGTGGCCTTTGGGCTTCCTGGCATACAAACATGGCATTAAGCATCCCGGCACGACCGCCTTTCGCAGATTCGGGGGAGCATCTGTTGTCAATGAGAACCGGCATTTCATTCGATACTTACTAGGATTGTTAGCAATCACCCAATCTAATACTCCTAATGAGCAGTGGGTCCGACTTTGAAACTACCCCAAATAAACACTAAAACCAACAAACAGGCTAACTAACAGATATAGGACAGATTGCTATCAGCTTGATTAAGGGGTAAAATCCGGACCTTCTGTGCCCAATTGTTTAGCAAGTTGGAATTAGTTAGTTTGTAGTTCATTGACCTGCTTGCATGAATATTTTGTCCCCTTCCTGTGCATTGCCATAATTTGCATAGATTTTAACTTTTATTCAAATATACGCCACGCGCATTAGTGGTTTGTTTGTAATAATATGTTGATGTGATGATCGGTTGTATTGAAATGGAAATGTGGCTGGTACTTTTTGTAACGGCTGATCACTGTACAGCGTCTAGTGACTATTCCTTATGTGTATGCGTAAAACGTAACCACAGATGCTTTTGCTTTATTGTTCTGTTAATGGATCATGCATCAAAATGTATAAATTTTGCAAACTAACTTCAAAGATTCCTTTAAGATATGCAACACCTAGAGTGGTAAGAAACTACGTCGAAGCCTCTTTGTTTTAGTATGTGTCCCTTGTAAAAAAATAGAAAGGGCACATGGATTCTTGACAGTGCTGTAGCCAGACTATCTCTGTAGGGCATGAGCATTACCTATGAGCATGTTTTAGGGCATGCTTCATCAACAAACGTAGGGCATGCTTTTAAGAGTCATGCTAGCATCATTGAGTTGTTGTTGGTAATAAACCGGCGTTATTTTTTTAACGCCTATTGCTACTACAAAACTGTGTTTTAGCCCTTGTTATTAAAGGATTAAATTACCTATGTGTACATATTAATTGGTACCCTCTTAAGAGTATGGTATAAAGCACAGCCAAAACTTTGTTTCTGCAATGAGAATAATTAGGGCAGACTAAAATATGTCAAATCAGTCAAAAGTTATGGTTAAAACTAACCAAAATCTGCAAAGGTCTTAAGTGGCAAATGATACATGGATTATTGCTTTATTACTTGGACTGCTGCAGTTCACTGTATGCCGGAGGGAGGTTCACCGGGAGAAACTTCAGAGTGCTTATCGATCATTTTACTTTCGGTTTCTTTAGACTTCACTTTCCTTTCTTGCTGTTCTTGGAAACACCCTTCTTCTTCCTCTTCTGTATCTTCTTCTTCTTCTTCTTCTTCTTCTTCTTCTATATCTTCCTTTTCTGTATCTTCTTTTATATCTTCTTCTTCTGCATCTTCTTCTTCTGTATTTTCTTCTTCTGTATCTTCTTCTTCATGTTAAGCGAAGGAGATCTTCACTTTCCGTGCCATTTCTTCTGGAGACTGGCATCGTACACCACCGATTCAGCGTCTCCATCGATCTGTCGTACTCCTCTTCTTACTAATGAACATATCTGCATCGAAACTACTGCGTGGTCAGCATGTTTTTACTATTGGCCAATGAGAATACGACTTTCTGAATTTATGTTCCCCTTTCGAAGGAGTGTGGGGTTTCGATCCTCAGCAGGATAGAGATGCCTTCCTTCGGTATCCTCTTTGCCACTTCATTTCGCATGATTTTTGTTTTCTTTCTATTAATCTTCATGCTATCTTTCTTGCCTTCTCTGTTCAGTTTGTTCAGCAGATTTTCCAGCTCTTTCTCTGTCTGGGCAAACAAGATGATGTTATCAGCAAATCGTAGATTATTCAGCTTCTCCCCATTGATGTTGATTCCCATCTCAGTGTCCAGCCTCCTAAAGATCTTTTTCAAATCAAAACCTGATTGCTTCTTCACTCCTTCTATAATAGCCTGTGTCGCAGACCCAAACAAATGTCTTTATGGGGTCTGTGAGTCAAAGGGCAAAACGTCGTCTAGGCAATCACAATCACCAAGCTAACACGTGATTCTATACACGTTGCCTTGTTGCCTACACTGTGACGTACTAGCACATAAAAAGATAGCATCTCTCAAGTGTGACATGCTTGAAAGTGGCCACCAAGAACAACAAGAACAACAAGAACAACAAGAACAACAAGAACAACAAGAACAACAAGAACAACAAGAACAATAAGAGCAGCGAGACCGAAAAGAAATGTTACTGAATGTTTGAAAAGCAAGTCAAAGCTTACCAGCTCTCATTTGCGCATGTGTCTGTATGAGTGATCGTGCCAGTAGCTTTTGAATATGTGTTAACCTTGAGGTCGGCCTCTGTTACCCCTAAAATGAGATGCGTACGTTCCATGGTGCACAGAACGTACAAATTAGGCTAATAAGACATATTTGACATAGTTTGCATACACGACATGCATAGATTACATGCTTCACAAAGCGTTCAAAATAGTTTAATGAGGCATATTTGACATACTTTTCATAAACTAGATGCGAACATACCATGGTGCACAAAGCGTTCAAAATAGGCTAATGAGGCATATTTGACATAGTTTGCATACACTAGATGCGTTTCTTGTTTGTGGACTTGTCAGGGTATTCACGGATCACAGCGGCCATTGCACATCGTGGTGCACATGCACTTAGTTCTGCCGTGAATGCCTACCTGGATCGACTTTTGAAGATCATTGCAAGGTACGGGGGAGATGTTCTGAAGTTTGCGGGGGATGCCCTACTCGTAGTGTGGGAAGGACAGGTGGGAGACGACGATGAACTCGAGTACAACATTTTGTGTGCCACCAAGTGCATAAGGCATATTTGACATAGTTGGCATACACTAGATGCGTAAATTCCATGGTGCACAAAGCGTTCAAAATAGGCTAAATCATATTTGACATAGTTTGCATACACTAGATGCGTACATTCCATGGTGCACAAAGCGTAAGAAATAGGCTAATAAGGGATATTTGACATAGTTTGCATACATTAGATGCGTACATTCCATGGTGCACAAAGCGTTCAAAATAGGCTAATAAGGCATCATTTACATGTAGTTATAGGGCCTTAGAATTCAGATTTTGGCTATGGCACCATATTATGGAGTAACCCTTCTGATTCCAAAAAAAACCTGAACTTTGATTTTCATTGTATAAATATTAATTTGGGCATATAAATTGTACAGTGGTCTTGTGACAGTTTAATTTCACAAATCCCAAAATGACAAGAACTTTTACTACCCAATATTCATTCTACATTAGATAAACATGCTTTTTATTCTTTCAATTTCGCGCGCATTTTGTAAACCTCGTTCTTGGTCATATGATGAAAATCAACTGACCGTGAAAGCTTTAAAGATCCAGTTTGTGTGCTATTAAAACCTAATAGCTCTCTGCCATTCAAACAGACAGCTGAGGCAATCATCGGTAAGATGAATCATCATACACAAATGCAAAAGAGGAGAACAAGCTCAACTTTCTTTGTCGCAACAGGACTATCGTTTGATCAAGACGCTTGGTTACTGCGTCACTTAAAGGAAGCTGATCAGCCATTTTGAGGCAAATTGCATTGAGCTGGATGTCGATGCCCACCGGTGAATGTGTAGTGAGATCTTGCTTCATCTTTAGTTATAATGATGTCACCATTGTTCAATAGGGATTTCCCGTCTTTTTCTATTTGCGTTTATGACATAATAGCATTGTTCGAAAGTAGTATATAAATTCGACTCCTTGTAAAATTGAGCAGGCTATTTGAACGCTTTGTGCACCATGGAATGTACTCGTCTAGTGTATGCAAACTATGTCAAATATGCCTTATTATCCTATTCTGAACGCTTTGTGCACCATGGAATGTACGCATCAAGTGTATGCAAACTATGTCAAATATGCCTTATGAGCATATTTCGAACGCTTTGTGCACCATGGAATGTACGCATCTAGTGTATGCAAACTATGTCAAATATGCCTTATTAGCCTAGAAGAAGAAGAAGAAGAAGAAGTAGTAGTAGTAGTAGTAGTAGTAGTAGTAGTAGTAGTAGTAGTAGTAGTAGTAGAGGAAGTAACAGTAGTAGTAGTAGTAGTAGTAGTAATAGTAGTAGTAGCAGTAGTAGTAGTAGTAATAGTAGTAGTAGAAGTAGTAGTAGTAGTAGTAGTAGTAGTAGTAGTGGTAATGGTAGCAACAACACTACTAGTAGCAGTAGTTTAATTTAATGCCTAAATGGCATTTAAAACAAGTATAACCACATGTTACTGTTTAAAGAATGCATATCGTGACACATAATCGACACCTTTTCTTTCAAGTGTTTTAGCTACGATCGTTGAGACCTTTCATCTTTACTATTGGTTCCGATATTTCTCACGAATACTTATGTTTCTCAGATATTTAGAATCGAAAACTATTCTATTGCTCAAAACAGCTTTTGAGGCAACTCTTGCTGCTTTTGCTTCAAAACGTAGTGTCCACATAATGTGAATTAAAATATGTTAAAATTCCTTTTTTCCTTCACCAAAATGACCGAAGACAAACATCTAAAATCTCTGAACATGTACCATGAACTGTATTTGGAAGGAGAAAATCAGAAATTTGACTGCCTGAATGGCTTGTGTTTTTTGACCAATCAGTTGGGTATACTCTTTCACACACTCCATTTCCGTCATTCTAACGTTAGTACTCTCAGGTAATTGGTGTTTGAGGATAATGAAGTGTTAAAGTGTAGAAGTCTTATTGGGTCACGCGTTCAAAGTGCCTAGGTGTTGTGGGCTTACAAGAGAAGGAAAATTAAAGTTTGGTTCATACCTGGCAAGTAATTATTGGGCAGCTAGGTAGGGTGAGTGGGTGGACCATTGGACTAAGTCCACCTTATTTGTTACTAGCCCACCCCAATTTTATGTCAATCTACTTATGTGGTTCTGCTTGAGTAATAATCGAAGGTCTACCCATCCTTCGATTAATCGAATAATCGGTATTCGTTGGACAGCCCTAGTAGAGACTATTTCCAAGGTGTCCTTTCGACTACCCACTGATTTGAAAACACCAGTGCTCTATGGCTGTCTCGAAAAGGCGGGGAAACGTCTCACAGAGAGAGGGATTACGGAGGCTGCTGATCATCTTATGTCAGCTCTAGAAATCATCAAAGACCAGCCCTCAATTTGTGCTACCAGGCAGAGAAGCAAGCCATGAGGCAGGCTCAACCGCCCAGTAGGACCGCCTCTCGCGGAATATGGAAGGCATCTGTCATCAGTGAGAACAGATACTACATCCATTCCTAGCCAAAAGGCCGAGAAGCGAGAAGCGAGAGGCTGCGCTCTTCAGGCACCGTCCCCTCAGCATGTCACGTGATACTAAACAATAACATGCTCTTGAGCACATGCAGTATAGTGTATGTATGCAAAATGGCACTATTGAAATACTCACATTCCATCGTGCACAACGCATTCTCATTATATTTAAACGCCATATGTGTGCATCAAAGCATTATTGAAATACTCACATTCCATAGTGCACAACGCATTCTCATTATGTTCAAAAAGTGTATGCAGAATGGCACTATTGAAATACTCACATTCCATCGTGCACAACGCATTCTCAATATATTCAAATAGTGTATGTACGGATCCAAACTGGTACGGATCCAAACTGGTACGGATCCAAATCGATCCCGTATGAACACCCTAGAAAGGGAATAAGATCCATTTGGATCCGGAACTCTGCATGCTAATCCAATTAGCAAATCAACGGTTAATTGTATTGTAATACGAACTGCGACATGTGGCAACGGTTGAAATATAAACAATAGGAGATTATGGATAAACGTGTCAACACAAAGACGAAAATAGAATTGAGAGATTTTTCTTTAGAGGAATCAAAGTGCTGGCAGACATTTTTCCCATTGGAATATAGTGCTGGCAGACATTTTTCCCACAGAAACCAAAGTGCTGGCAATTTTATTTGAGGAACCTAAGTGCTGTCAGACATTTTCCCCATAGGAACGTCAGTGATAGACATTTTCCTCATAGGAAGTGCTGGCAGACATTTCTCCCAGAGGAACCTAAGTGCTGGCAGACATTTTTCCCCAACTTCATTTAACAGGTAGATACTGGGTTTGTTGTGTTTACAAGTGATTGTTTTTTGCTAGTTTTGTACTTTGAAATATTTGAAACATGGTATTTGAGAAGAGAATTTGAAATGTTCAGTTTTGATCCCATTGTTGACAAGTCATTACAATAAACTTGTAAATATCGGTCTGATGTTACATAGTTATTAGACCACATTCAATTCCTATCGTTGGACATATAAACAGATGTGTGGACCAAGCTTTTTGTTCGAGATAGAGAGAAGTTCGAGATAGAGGGTAGTCGAGATAGAGAGAGTCCACTGTAGCTTAATTTCAAATATGTTTATGTAAATCATAAACTGTGCCTTCTGGTAGTCTGTTAGCTGCCATGGTTGAATTTGAGAAGTGCTTAACTCATTCGCGACGAGACAATGCGTCTATTGTTATTGCTTCGAAGCCGACCGTGCGTAACACTGTAAACACTCGTTGTGTATTTCTATATACATCAGAGTATGATCCGAGTGTGATAATTATGAGTCATTACTTGCAGCATCCATATAGTTCCGTCCAATTATGCGAAATTAAGGTAGTGTATAAATATTATAATATCTCTGTGCTTGCATAAGGTTGTCTTCTGTTAAATTGACGTGTTTATTTATATATCAGACTGCGACAAGAGTGTGAACATTATCAGTTAGTACTTGTGTCGTAAAAGTAAGATTATGGAAAGCATCTGTCATCAATGAGAACAGATACTACATCCATTCCTTGCCAAAAGGCCGAGAAGCGTAATAGCTCCGGAGAGGCCCATTCTTTGTTGCACCTATTAAAAATGTAATATGACGTTCTTATGGCTACTTCCGAGCGCTTCATTATCAGCCTATTTGTATCTATGTCTAAATTTTTAACAAATTTCATAAAATCGCATGAATCCTTAGTAAAAAAACCCAATGGATTAAGGTAGCTAACCTATACGTTAAGGTAAGTTAGCTACCCTGAAAGTTAGAGTAAGTTAGGTAACCTGTGAGGTAGAGTAAGTTAGCTAACCTGTGAGTTAGAGTAAGTTAGCTAACCTGTGAGTTAGAGTAAGTTAGGTAACCTGTGAGGTAGAGTAAGTTAGCTAACCTGTGAGTTAGAGTAAGTTAGGTAACCTGTGAGTTAGAGTAAGTTAGGTAACCTGTGAGGTAGCCATGTTTTAGATAAAACGTTTTAACGGTTCCTAATTTCTCGTCCAGTTTCCAATTTGCGCAGGTGACAAGAACGCGGTGAAATAAAGAAGCAATGAGATTAGTTTCGCGAGTTTTTGGTAAAACGGGTCCCAGCATATATATCGTCCCATAAAGGAGGCTTCTCTGTAAATACTGGGGAGAAAACAGGTCGTTTTGAAATTAAACGTCAAGGAAAGATGAAGATTTATTTGAAATAGGAAAAGAGCCTTTAATCACATTCTTTACCATGTGCAATCATAAAATTGTCTAGTATCTTCATT
This sequence comes from Alatinidae sp. Z8VKAUB7J3, assembly GCA_010016025.2. NCBI lineage: Eukaryota > Metazoa > Cnidaria > Cubozoa > Carybdeida > Alatinidae > Alatinidae sp. Z8VKAUB7J3. The sequence goes on from JAAAKM020721499.1 coordinate 239,880,575, forward strand.
TTTTCGACATACGTAGCTATTACGCTCGAAAACTAAAACTATTGAAATAGGAAAAGAGCCTTTAATCACATTCTTTACCATTTTCAATAATAAAATAGTCTAATATCTTCGTTTTTTCAACATACGTAGCTATTACCCTCGAAAACTAAAACTTTTGAAATTCTAACCAAGATTTCAAATACTTTAAACAGAGCTGACACCTAAAAGAAAAGGTGTTTCATCTTTTTGAAAATCGAAATTCTGCTTTTATCCCATCTTTTTGAAAATCGATATTTACGCTGTTATTGTTAGGCTACTATAAATGTTACTACACGTTATCTAACCAAGATTTCAAATACTTTAAACAGAGCTGACACCTAAAAGAAAAGGTATTTCATCTTTTTGAAAATCGAAAGAAAGAGACTAGGAGAATAGAGCCCTTTTACAAATCATAGTTCAGAAACAGCAAAATTTTCTCGGATTATCGATAAGGATTAAAACGTTGAAGCCTTTGATTCTGAGGAGGAACGGTTCTGCTAGCATCAGAGCTTCTATCCATGATGGCCTTTTAAAAGCTGTGATAGTAACTTGTTCATCCTTTTTGTGGTAACTGAGTAGAGAATCCAAAGTGGCGTATGTCTCATCATCTTCAAAAGTTTTAGTTTTCGGGGGTAAGAGCTACGTATGTTGAAAAAATGAAGATATTAGACTATTTTATGATTCCAGATGGTAAAGAAAATGATTAAAAGCTCTTTTCCTATTTCAAAAGTTTTAGTTTTCGAGTGTAATAGCTTTGTCTGTGGATAAAAATGAAGATATTAGACAATTTTATGATTGCATATGGTAAAGAATGTGATTAAAGGCTCTTTTCCTATTTCAAACAGAGCTACCTACACTGGGCCATGTGATCGCTATGGCCAAACTTGGTCGTAATAAGCGCTGTTGGCTCGATCGAAACAGAGATAAAACTCACACGTACTTACCCGCCAAAACGTTTTCCAGCCTCCACTTCCCTTTTTGTGCCATCCTCGTTCTTGAAAAGCCAGAAAACTGCATAATTTGAGAAATCAGCCATGTGGCCTCCGCAGCTCCAAGATGCCATCTTCCATCTTTTCATAACCATCTCGCGCCATTCGGCGTAGGTCAGGCGCGTCTCCCCGTCGCTGATCGCGATCTCGTCGGGCATGCGTTCGACGCTCGCTAGAAATCCGCGACCAAGATCAAACATCCGCTTGCTCCCTTCGCGACGCCAATACCTCCAGCGCCGCGGCAATGATGCCATGATAGCCGGTACACCGGCAGAGATGGCCGGATACAACCTCTCGCACCCGCGCCTCATCGGCATCCGAAAAATGATCGATACCAGAATATGAATCGGATTCCGCACTCTTGATGCACATAATAAATTGCATCAGAAGATAAACCTTATCGATTTTCAAGAAGCCAGTAAAGAGTGATCGATGTAAGAATAATAATCGGATTTTTCACTTTTGATGCGCATATTAAATTGCATCAGAAGATAAACTTTATCGATTTATAATAAGCCAGTAAAGAGTGATCGATATTAGAATAATAAACGGTTGGTGCTATTCTAAACGCATTGTGCACCATGGAATGTACGCATTCCAAGCATGCAAGTGTCACTAAAAACAGCGCTATTCTAAACGCATTGTGCACCATGGAATGTACGCATTCCAAGCATGAAGTGTCACTTAAAACAGCTCCTCGTGCTATAATAAACGCATTGTGCACCATGGAATGTACGCATTCCAAGCATGCAAGTGTCACTAAAAACAAATTTTAGTGCTATTCTGAGTGGAGTGGAGTGGAGTGGAGTGGAGTGGAGTGGAGTGGAGTGGAGTGGAGTGGAGTGGAGTGGAGTGGAGTGGATGATAGTGAAGTGGGGTGGAGTGGGGTGTAGTAGGATGGAGCATAGAGGAGTGGAGTGGAGCTGAGTGGAGTGGAGCTGGAGTCGAGAGCTGTGGATTGTTGGCGTTCACTGAAGTCGAGCAGAGTGCAATGTAGTGCAGTTGACAGGAAAGGAGTGATTGCGAAAAGTGAAGTATTTGGGACACATTATTTCGCAAGAAGGCCTAAAACCAGACGAAAGCAAAATTGCAGCACTTTTACATATGCCGGCACCCGAAAATAAAGCTGGCAACGCCTCACCTGTTTTAGGCTTAGATACGTGTATTTCTCTATGTTTAATTAAGCGTGTAGCATCCGTAGAATTGCCACTTCAAAATACTATTGATTCTCAGTATTCAGATTGTTTTGGTCCCCTAAGATGCTAACATCAACATAATATCTGGAATTTTTCACGACCTTAAACATTGACGAAATGATTTGTGGAACAATAACTGCTGTCGTACTTGGCGGGCAGCTGCAAAATTCCACTCCAGTCAAATTTATGCCTTGTGATAGGCTGGATGGTAAGCTAGGAGGATTAAACCTCATTCTTAGTTCTTTAGATTACGTCTCCTAGTACAGAATGTTTTATGAAATGATTATCGTGCCTTTTCTCAATTTTCTGAACCAACAGCATCCTAACATTCAATTTACCTTTGAAGTTGAGAAGAATGGTCATTTGCCCTTCTTAGACGTTTCTATTACTCGCCATGAATCTAAGTTTGTCACTTCAGTTTATCGCAAACCTACTTTTACCTTTTAGCTTTTTACCTTTTGAATATAAGAAAGGTCTTGTTTATACCATCCTTCACCGTAGCTTTAGAATTTGTTCGTCTTGTACCCGTAGCAAGGGAATTTTCAACTAAGAAAAAAATGCCAATGCCTTTCTTGAAACCAAGTTTAGACGCAAAGAATGATGAAGCTTAATATTTTATCAGTTGATTTATGTTCTTAAATACTTTAACTTTCCGACTTAAAGAGTGAAATCTCTTTGACATAGGAGTTCTAATTAGCAATCAAGAAAAGCATTACCAAGATTTTCCTAGCTACCTTTCTTGTCAAGATGAACTCTTTGTGCACAATGGAATGTACGCATCTAGTCTATGCAAACTATGTCAAATATGCCTTATTAGCCTACTTAGAACGGGTTGTGCACCATGGAATGTACGCACCTTGTGTATCCAAACTATGTCAAATATGCCCTATTAGCCTATTTTGAAAGCTTGGTGCACCATGGAATGTACGCATCTAGTGTATGCAAACTATGTTAAATATGCCTTATTAGCCTATTTTGAACGCTTTGACAACCATCAGCAGTAAGCGTCCGTCCAACGTAGTTAAACTCTGAAAGTTGTTCAATCTTTTTTGTTCAAGAGTATAATCTACATCTTGGCTAAGGTTCGTGCTTTGATATTAAGATGCATTTCGACTTTTTTACATTAACCGACATTTCAAATTTTCCGTAAAGAGTGTTTTGAATAATTCCTGCAGTCCTGCTTCCGACGATGCAATGAAGATTGTGTCATCTGCATAGCGTGTTTTTAGTGACACTTGCATGCTTGGAATGCGTAAATTCCATGGTGCACAATGCGTTTAGAATAGCACCAGAAGCTATTTATAGTGACACTTGCATGCTTGGAATGAGTACATTACATGGCGCACAATGCGTTTAGAATTGCGCCAAAAGCTGTCTTTAGTGACACTTGCATGCTTGGAATGCGTACATTCGATGGTGCACAATGCGTTTAGAATAGCACCAAAAGCTGTTTAGCTCTAGTTATTTTCATTTTTTATTTGCTAAGTCTAATAGTATTGCCTTGCTAGTTCAAGTCTCTTCCTAGCTCTACTTATTTTTCGTTTCTCATTTGCTAAGTCTGTAATAGCATTGCCTCGCTGGTTCGAGTCTCCTCGAAGCTCTACTTATTTTCATTTTTCGTTTGCTAAGTGTGTAATAGTATTGCCTCGCTGGTTCGAGTCTCCTCGAAGCTCTAGTTATTTTCATAAGTGGGTAAGTAGGTAGGTAGTTTAGGTAGGTAGAGTAGTGTAGGTAAGTAGGTAGGTAGAGGCGTAAAGATAGTTAAGGTAGGTAGAGTAATGTAAATGAGCAGAGTAGTTTATAGAGGTAGAAGAGTACGTAGAGTAGTGTTGGCAGGTAGGTAGTGTAAGTAGAGTAGTGTTGGCAGGTAGGGTAAAGTGGGTAAGTAGGTAGGTAGTTTAGGTAGGTAGAGTAGTGTATCTACTCCCATGCTCTTGGGAATCCTACATTACGAAACAAGTATAACAGTGATAAGATGGTACTGTAATACTCATCTGAACACTTTACTTATTCGTTTCATTGTAAGATTCCCACTGTAAACCACAGGAATACGGAGCCCTGTTTGACGTCTACTCCCATGCTCTTGGGAATCTTACATCACTAAATAAGTATAAGAGTGATAAGATGGTACTGTAATACTCATCTTAACACTTTAAATCGTTCCTATTCCTTTCAAATGTGACAACGCAATGTAGGCTGTCAGTATGAGAATATTTGTGCTCTGTTTAGAAAGTCTAAAAAAATTAGTATAATGAAACAGCGGATAGAAATATAAGTTAACCGTCGTGAGAAGACGTGTTGGAACTTAACAAGTTTGGGGTCTCCAAGGTTGCTCTGTAAGAAACTACTATTAGTTTACGTTTAGCAAATGAACGATGTATACCTCTTCTTCATTGGTGATGCGCTCTGTCCAAGAAGTCCGCAGTATTCGGCGTAGAAACCACATCTCTTCTCGAGGGTTGTTGTGATGGTCCAACTTTCACTCCCATATGTAAGCACTGTAATTGCATAACAATTAAGGACTCTGAGCCTAGTGTTCATGGAAAGAGTTCGGTTTTTCAAAATCTTAGACATTCGCTGGAATACCTCCTTTGCTGTTGCAATTCTTTTCCGTATTTAAGGCATTCTTATTTAAGGTATTCTTAGTTAGCATATGATTAGTGAAGGCATTCTTGGTGAAGGTATTCTTAGTTAGTATATGATTAGTGAAGGCATTCTTGTTTAAGGTACTCTTAGTTAGCATATGATTAGTGAAGGCAATCTTGGTTAAGAATTGCTTAGTTAGCATATGATTAGTAAAGGCATTCTTGTTTAAGGTATTCTTAGTTAGCATATGATTAGTGAAGGCATTGTTTTAAACAAAAGCTTTTAGGAACAATTTCTAAGATATGAAACAAACAAAACAAGCCTAGCAATGCCAAGAATATAAATTGACGCTGATTGATAGAAAACAAGGAATCCATTATACGCTTGAAGGTTCGACTACCTCTTTCCAGAATACGACGGGGAAATAAGACTTTGATTTACCTTTTCAGAGTCATTCTGACGACTTGCACTCGAAGAAGTTTTAAACAAAAGCTTTTACGTTAGCTTGCTTGATAAGGTGCTTGGTCTGTTTGTTATTGCTAATCTTTGTAAGCCTGTCCCTGTTAACTATTTCTAGGTATTTCAATTCTTCCCACTTCCTCATTATAGTTTCCTTCAAATTTTCATATATACCCCCTTGCTCATCAATCCTCAATAGTGCTGCTCCTCTTCTGCTTGATGTTGCCCCTCTTCATCTTGGTTATTTCCATTTTCTTCGATGGTCTCTCTTAACGTGCATGTTTTAAGATGGTAAGACTTTTATATGCCTTATAATAGTGCCTTTATCATAATCATAACCCAAGCATATCACATTCACCTTTTGCTGGTTAGACTTAACACCTTTAAGAAACAAAATGGTAGTAGATCATCAATACTGGTGTGGCAGCTTTTTAACTCAATACTGTCTCAGTATCTGATGTTACAAATGACTGTTTCAACGAAGGGTCTGTCTGTCTGGCAAATATATGTGCGTTGAATGTTCCTTGAAAATGCCTTCCGAGAGATGTAACTTCAGAACTGCAAAAAAATTGTGTCTTTTGGCCTTAATTAACAACTTTGTTCCCGACTTTCAACCAATGGCTTAACTTGTCCCAGCTAGAATTTAGACTATACAATGCCATTTCAGTTGAATTTACCCACCTCTGACATTTTTGTATCGATGTAACCAAATGTGATATAAAATTGAATGGATTCTATGATGCAGAATTAACCAGATCCGTAAGATGACAAGGTCCAAAAAGCACGAAATCTCTTGTTTATAAATATGGCAGATCCCCACGATCGCTTTATACTGCAAACCGTACGCGAAAGCGTCTTGACTCACCAACCAAGTTAGCGTGCTTCCGGTACTCACTCCTTTTCTCCTGCTGTCCGTGTACTGTGGCTTTAGCAACAACAGTGGAACGTGCGATTCTCTGACTTCTAGCTCGTAGTTTAATTATTGTCCCGTCTTTTGTTACCGGGGACGACAGAAGTTATTTTGTACAATCTGCTCCATGAGACCAGGTGAAGTGAATCTTGAATTTAGCCCACATATCTTTAATAAGCTCTCGATATGTAGACGACTGAAGTTTATCTACATGCTGTCTTTTTTTCTTTCTTTCTTTCTTTCTTTCTTTCTTTCTTTCTTTCTTTCTTTCTTTCTTTCTTTCTTTCTTTCTTTTTTTCGCTTGTTAATGATATTTTATTTCTTGAGTTTTTGGAATCTCAGCCTGCCTTGTTTCTTAAGTTGTTCTTATTTTTTGGCCTAATCTCAGCCAGGTGTTTCTTATAAAGGTTGTTCTTATAAAAAAAGACGTGTAAATCTACGTTACCAGAAAAAAACTTGCGTTCCTATCAAAATCATCGACGGTTTACCAACTGAATGCAGGTCCAACAGATGTTCGTGAATAATGACACTCCTCACTTGAGTTCACAATGACAGTTATCTTTTGCAGTAGATAAAGCTGCTTTCATTTTTACTTCCTTACTTTTGCAGAGAATCTTGTCAAATACAATTTGGTCAAAAATGCAGACGATGTACGCCGAAGTAACAAGTAATTGCATTCTGGAAATAAAGTTGATTTAGTTGACTTTTTGGTGGCCTCGGAATAAGAGATTAGTGACATTTGGAAAATCTTCTTTCCTTCAATGAAGATATTAGACTATTTTATGATTGCACATGGTAAAGAATGTGCTTAAAGGCTCTTTTCCTATGTCAAAAGATGTAGTTTTCGAGGGTAATAGCTACGTATGATGAAAAAATGAAGATATTAGACTATATTATGATTGCAAATGGTAAAGCGTATGATTAAAGGTTCTTTTCCTATGTCAAAAGTTTTAGTTTTCGAGGGTAATAGCTACGTATGTTGGAAAAATGAAGCCCTTGACCTCCTGGTCCCTACCATACGCTAATCTACAGGTTTTTTATTCTACTGATCTACTCGTTATTCTTATCACCTAGAATCAGATGGAGAAGACTATATACTTTTTGAAGGTTTCCATAGTATCTAAGGCATCAGAATGAAAAACAACCAGAACATCTTCACAAGAAATAGAAAACTGTTAAAAATGTTTAATACCAAGTTATAATATTTGTTTCCCACAACCTTTCTTATTGAAGGTCAAGATCTTAGAGGGATTTATAATACCTGTCCTTCGTTTCGCATTTTAAAAATTCCACCATATATTTCCAACCAATCTACAGTATTTGCTACTGAATCTTTGCTACTATATTGCCTGAGAGTTAGTTTGTATACTTGCAAGGGGAAGCCAATCTTTATGCGTTGCTTCTCCCATTCTTATCATCCATTTAATTTTAATACAATCAAAATTTTGCTACTGTGGGGTTCCTTCTCTCCTTCCTTCTCTCCTTCCTTCTCTCCTTCCTTCTCTCCTTCCTTCTCTCCTTCCTTCTCTCCTTCCTTCTCTCCCTCCTTCTCTCCTTCCTTCCCTCCTTTCTTCTCTCCTTCCTTCTCTCCTTCCTTCTCTCCTTCCGTCTCTCCTTCCTTCTCTCCTTCCTTCTCTCCTTCCTTCTCTCCTTCCTTCTCTCCTTCCTTCTCTCCTTCCTTCTCTCCTTCCTGAGGCTCTGGTGAAAGTTGACTGAGAGACTCTGGTGAAAGTTCATTTAGAGGCTCTGGCTAAAGTTCACTGAGAGACGCTGGTTAAAGTTCATTGACAGAATCTGCCTAAAGTTCATTGAGAGACTCTGCCTAAAGTTCACTGAGAGACTCTGGTTAAAGTTCATTGAGAGGCTCTGACTAATGTTCATTGAGAGGCTCTTACTAAAGTTCACTGAGAGACTCTGGTGAAAGTCTTTTACCTTTTCCAAGGACCATTCTCATAACTTTGTCAATTCAGCATGGTTGTTTATTACGGAGTGCAGTGCTTCACTCCGTACGGTCCATCGTGTAGTGCAAAATTGATGACTGCCCTTTAAAGGGTTTTTCATATCCTCTCTAATTTTTGCCTAAGCATTGTCACGCTGAAGTGATTTCTTTACTAACTTTGCAATTTCTGCTACCGTTTCAAATGCATCATTGATAATTCCAGCTGAAAATTATCTGGTAGCACAGCGTGGTTCGATTTCCACGGCAACTTAACCTCGTAACGGTTATCGACATACGAAATATTTCTTTCGAACTCAGAATAAACAATTTCGTCTTCGTTTCCCTTTATTCCAATAGATTCGATATCCCAAAAACTGGAGAGAGTTTTCTCGATATTCGTGATCTCTTCGCCTTCGAATTGCAAAACATGTGTTTCATTCAGAAAAACTGAATGGGTACATTACATGTTGCACAAAGTGTTCAAAATAGGCTAATAAGGCATATTTGACATAGTTTGCATACACTAGATCCGTACATTACATGTTGCACAAAGCGTTCAATATAGGCTAATAGGGCATATTAGACATAGTTTGCGTACACTAGATGCGTACATTACATGGTGCACAAAGCGTTTAAAATAGGCTAATAAGTCATATCTGACATAGTTTGCATACACAAGATGCGTAGCAAGCATTTCGAGGTGGCAATGAGTCAAGGAATTTTTAAATCGAGGGAATTATCTTAAAACATTAAAACTTATTAATATTGCACGAAATAGCGAAAACATTGTGTACTTAAAAGCTTTTTTCGTCTGACACTCCTCAGAAAAAAACTTATTAGCGAATTTGACGCTATACTGAAACAGCATTAGACTCCTCTAGTATCTTCAGTGGTAGGCCCTACATCAAACAGGATTCAGTAATGATTATCATATACAACATCATGATCATTTACACCATCATTATCATCATCATCTACAACATCATGTATACCATCATTGTCACCATCACTGTCGTCACTATCATCCTCATCATCATCACCATCTTATCCGTCATCATCACTATCATCATGATGATCATAACTATCATCATGATTATCTTTACTGTTATCATTATCACCATCATCATAATAATTATAGATCATCATTATCACATGTCATAAATACGAGCATAAAAAATGATGTCTTCCCTGATCTTCTGAAAAAGGCTAAAATAATCCCTATATTTGAAATAGGTGAGGCTCAAGATCCCAATAATTACCGTCCTATTGCACTCCTTTCACCACTGGTTGAAGTTTTTGAAAATATAATGAAGTATAGACTTACATCATTTCTGGAAAAGATAAATTTTTTTCGAAGTTCCAGTTAGGTTTTGTAAAAGATAGATGTTTTAAAATCCTATAGCTACGTTAATAATACGTGCGAGCAGTGTTCTTCAACAGGGGTTCCCGTCGACCTCTTGACGGTACATTTGAGATATTAGGGAGTGATTCTGGTGTGAACTGGCTGCTTTTATAACACGAAGTGCATCATAGCTGAGCGTTGCCATGGTACCACTTCTGTGCCAAGTCCAGTATGTTTGTATCTTTTAAGGTAGAACTTCCATAGATTTCACCTTTCGATATCCTTCCAAACATCAAATTTCATTAAGATCTGATCAACAGTTCGTAAGTTAAAAATACTTCAATTTTTCTATGTTTTCTGAATTAACCGGCCCCCACTCCCCCCAGATGGTCAAATTGGGAAAACGACTATTTCTAATTTAAGCTGGTCCCATCCCTGATACGCCTGCCAAATTTCATCGTCCTAGCTTACCTGGAAGTGCCTAAAGTAGCAAAACCGGGACCGACAGGTCCTGCACAATCCATGCCCTTGTAACTGTCATTATACATTTTTCAAAATCACTCTTCTCACTAGTTGTCTCAGTTTGCTTTACTCATCGGACGAAACTTTAAAAAAAGAGGCGGTAATCAAGAAACAGAAACAGAAATTATACAGTATCAGACATTTCGTGGTAATAAGCTGTAAGTAAAGAGCGACATATTCCAAAGTAACAAAAACTCTAAGAAATGAGGACAATCTGATTAGGAACCTAACAATGGTACTAGTTAGGATGTTAACACTAACAACACAACAGACACAGCAGTTCAAAGACAGGCCAAGGCATTGACTGTAAACACTCTTATCCACAAGGAGGCATGCGCAACATAGTAATAATATAGATAGGAACCTAACAATGGTACTAGTTAGGATGTTAACACTAACAACACAACAGACACAGCAGTACAAAGACAGGCCAAGGCATTGACTGTAAACACCTCAGTTGGTAGAGCGCACGCCGCGAAAGCGTGGGTCACGGGTTCGATCCCCGGTGGTGACATACTTTTCTATTTCTGTAGTGTTCTATTCATAACCAAGATATTAGTGTGTGCTTGCTTGCCATTAAAGGAGATCTTCTTCACTTCAATCTCGTAAACCAAAGACAGCTGATAGATCTCATGTGCAACAATGCAGATTTTGATACTATTTATACAAAATTTTGTTAAGTATAATCGTCATTGTGCCACATCTTCTGATGCGCAGTACAAATCTACGTCTAGTGTTAGATATGGATAGTATTAGATCATAGTCTGCAGAGCATCAAAACATCCACACAAATAGCACTTTTTCAGCTTACAGCCAGTGATTTTAGAGCATTTAAAGCAAGTTATAGGTCTTTCAAGATAGTGACCCTAAAATGAGATTTTGTCCAAGGCGCGCGCCTTGGCCAATTTTGCAAAAATTATTCAATAAAATTTTGCCTTCTAAAACCAATAACTGTCATCTACATGACATCAACTTAAGGCACTCCAATATACAAAAGGGTTGGCTAAGAGATACAGTTGGGAGGGGGAAAGTTATAAAAGACATGATCTCTTACAGTTAAGGGAAAGCAATAAATAAATTGTATAGGCATGATTTGTTGACTTTGGTATTTGGATTAAAACTAGTTTTCTTATAGTCAGTAACCAAATGATGACAAAAAGAGTTCGTTTTCTCGCTAGGCCTATTCAATTAACCTTGTTGTAATGGACGCTGATTGGTCCAAAAGCACTAGCCATTAAGGTAGTCCAATTTCTGATTGGCTCCTTCAAAATACAGTAGGGTATACTCTTTCACAAATTCCATTTCGTTCATTCTGACGTTAGTACTCTGAGGAGTGTCAGACGAAAAAAAGCTTTTAAGTACACAATGTTTTCGCTATTTCGTGCTAGCCTTAGTGACTTAGTCTTCTTAACATTAATTTTCAAGCTCCCAAAACAAGAGTAAAGCTTTCTCAAATTACTGAGAATAAGTCTTTTTTGCATATAAATATTTTTTTTAATGCTCACTTTGTCTTTTGCTCCGGGTAAAACTCTCGAATTCTCGTCACTTTGGTAAAAGTCTGTCACAAGTTTAACTGTGTGTTTCGGAGAGTGTGTTACCTTTTTTAGGGTCAGGGATGAGTTAAGTTGGGTTTTGTTCTATCACTATTTATATGGATCATTTTCATGGACTTTGTCTGAAGGAGCACAGTATAGGCAAGGGGAGACCACAGATTCAAATGGAGAGAAAAAACTCTCCTGCACTTAGATTATGTTGATGATTTAAGCATCCTAGCTGAAAATGTAAGCAGATTGAAAGAACTTTTAGAGATTTTCTGAGTTCAGGGTGCTTGAATAGGTTTGAAAATTAATTTCGTTAGTCTTTTCTTTACGCTAGGATCAGACAGTACAGTTTGTATACTTGGTTCCAGAAATTTACGGTTAGACGGTGTAGCGCGAAATTTGTGCCTTGCGAAATTTGTGCCTATGATGGCAATGCGCGCGCGCATATGGAATCGTGTTGAACCGTATATATATATATATAGGCCTATTATAAAATTTATGTTTTGAATATTACCTCCGTTCTTCCTCTCATTTTTATTTTCGGGTCTTTGATTGAGAGATTGCAAGTAAACTCAACACTGATCACTGACTTGTGTAATACTGAGAAACTGCGCATAACGATCTTTTTGTTATTGGACAGAAAGATTTGTCTAAAAGAATTAACACAACAGCGTGGAGCTTTACGTTAGTAGTAATAGTATTATTATTATTATCATCTTTATTTGTTTTCACAAATATGTGTACATTGCATTCTTAAAATGTTCATGGCCGGGATTAGAATCTTGATCATAAAAAAGACATTTGATTTCAAAAGATGTTACTTCATGAAGTCTTCATAAAGTCTTTGGACTTTGATAAATTATTTAAATGATAACAGTGGGATCTCGCTTGTTTACTGCAAGGGTAATCAAACAAAAAAGAAAAATCTGCGAAATACTTTCAATTATCGTGAAAGGCAAATTTGCTGCATACATAACTCATTATTTAAAAGATGTGTGTTATACTCTATAAAACCATCGTTAATTGTCCGAATGCATGTAATTTATCAAAATAAACTATCATTGTTTCATTGGCATTGATTTGCCTGGAAGCGAAGATCATCGCTAAATATCTAAAAAGTTAAGGTTCAATGTTTAACTCAGCCTGCCAGGAGGCGGTTGGCAGTCTGTTGGTGCATGCTCATAAATTACCCCCCAAAAGTTTGGATTTTGCTTGAATGAAGACGAGGCTTAATAAGGAATAGGCTACAGAAATTGAATGCTTTTATTTGTTTACACAGAAAGAACTTACTATCTACTATGATAGGGCCTACTATGATTGAGCCTACTATCTGTGATCATGGATGCCGCGACTCCAAGTGACAATGAATATTAAAATGTCGCGCCTATACCATGCATGCATGGTACATACATACAACTTAAACAAGGCTATGGCTATTCAATACGGTGATTACTTACGGTCCTAAATCCTGTGTTAGGAGAAAGTGAAATTCAATCAGCTCAAACGTGTCGAAGTCTCTCAATGGCTGCTGCTTTAAAGAAAGTTCTTTCTAGAACCTACAGGCTCTCAACGACCTCGCATTTATGGGTTACCCGAAGCACATAAGGAAGGTACACCACTTCGGCCTATTTTATCAATGATTGGCTCCTCACAGCACAAAGTAGCCATGTGGTTATTAGAAATTTTAGAACCTGTACAGACACATTTGGCAGCATTTGCAAAATGTAAAGAATATTGCACAACCATACTCTCATCACCCTTACTCATAGTCTTCCCACAAACCAGGGACTTTGCTCTACCACAAATTGCCACCAACCACCCCTTTCCCATGACTTGCTAAAGGTATTTCCAATTAAAGGAATGCTCATGTTTCCAACTTGCCTGAAGAGGCTGAACCATGAAAGGATACTTGCATTCTGAAGATAGCCTATCTGACCAGAAAATCTGTAGGAGGCAGGACAGCATCAAGAAGAATAAGTCCTTTACGAGGTAGGACAGCATCAAGAAGAATAAAACCATTAGGAGGTAGGACAGCATCCAGAAGAATAAAGTCCTTTATGAGGTAGGAGAGCATCAAGAAGAATAAAACCTGCAGGAGGTAGGACAGCATTAAGAAGAGTAAAATCTGTAGGAGGTAGGACAGCATCAAGAAGAATAAAATCTGTAGGAGGCAACTCTATTGTGTGTTACACTTTTTTGTTATATAAGCATACGGGTAAATTGGGCTTAAGCTTAATATGCTTAAGATTTCTCCAATTTGAGCCTGAAACTATGCTTAAAGTATGCTTAATTTTAAAACTCATTTCATGGCCTGATATTCCATTTCTCGGTACATAGTTTAGTTCAAAAGATTATTTCATGCAAAAATGCTGTTTCTTATCACTTAACCTCGTCCACTATTTTTTAATGAAACTGGAGTTGGCAAGAATGGAATTTGAAAGCAAGAGAATGGAGCATGAATTTAGAATGGAGAGATTGCGTGTTGAAACCTCACAGAATGAAACACAACGGCAACGACCTACTGATTCAGAATTTGATGCTTCACGGTATGTAAGGCTTGTTCCTGTTATGTTTGAGATTCCTTTAGATTGGAGAGACATTCACCAGACATATGATTCTAGCTTGAGCACAGCCATTATTGCTCCCTCTTTATGTTTTTGTCTTTACTGATTCTTAACGCTCTTCCTCTTTCTGCTCTTTTAGCCATTACAGAAGGATCCTTATAATCCGTTGGTCGTGGTTCTTCATTCTTGTTGTAAGTATCTTCACTGATACTCAGTGGTCTTCCACTTTCGGCTCTTTCGGCCTGAAGAGGAGTGTCACCACGTTTCTTTTCATGTGGCTGCTCCCTCTTTATGTTTTTGTCTTTACTTTTTATATTGTAATTGTTAATTACTCCTTTAATTGTTCCCTTCATTGCTTATTAGTCATTTAATTGATCCTTTAATTGTTTAATAGTCTTCCAATTCATCCTTTCAAATTTAATACCTCTTTAATTGATCATTTACGTAACATTTCCATTGTTTATTGTTCATTTACTTAATACTTCCATTGTTTACTGTTCATTTACTTAATACTTTCATTGTTTACTGTTCATTTACTTAAATTCCATGGTGCAGAAAGCTTTAAAATTATGCTAATAAGGAATATTTGACATAGTTTGCATACACTAGATGCGTACATTTCATATTGCAGAAAGCGTTCAAAATAGGCTAATAAGGCGTATTTCAGATAGTTTGCAAACACTTAATGCGTACTTTGCATGGTGCACAAAGCGTTCAAATTATGCTAATAAGGTATATTTGACATAGTTTGCATACACTAGATGCGTACATTCCACTGCAGAATCTGGACATTGACGAAAAGGACTTAAGGCTGATACGGAATCTCTATTGGGATCAAAGAGCAGCAGTCAGAGTGAACGGTGACTTGAGCAACTGGATAGAAATAAAAGTGGTGTAAGACAGGGATGTGTGACGTCTCCAAACCTGTTCTCTTTAAACATAGAAGTCATTATGCAAAACATAGAAGGAGTGAAAGGAATAGATGTGAATGGGAAAAACATGAATAAAATTAGAAAGCTATTACGATGAATTTATAGGAAACGAGAAGATCCTAGAAAATAACGGTCACGAGAACGACACGTTTTTTGCCACTCGTGTTATTGAAAAAGGCGTAAATTGTAAACAAATTCTTTTTGTCGACTGAGTACCGGCCTCCTTGTTTTGATAAATGCTGCCTCCAAAGTGGCAAGATGAAAAGGAGATCTGACTCTCGCTAATACCCTAAACGAATCCTCTTGATCGTTCAAAATAGGCTAATAAGGCATATTTGACATAGTTTGCATACACTAGAAGCGTACATTCCATGGTGCACAAAGCTTTCAAAATAGGCTAATAAGGCATATTTAACATAGTTTGCATACACTAGATGCGTACATTCCATGCCGCACAAAGCGTACAAAGTAGGCTAATAAGGCATAATTGACATACTTTGCATACACTAGATGCGTACATTCCATGGTGCACAAAGCGTTCTTACATTTCACAAACACGAACAATTTGCAACTTCAGGAAGAAAGAAAGGGATTTTTGTAAATGTTCCCGTATAGGGTACCGTAGGCATTAATGGGTTAATCATATTGCAACACGTCGTTCTAACAATATTTTGGAATCGTATGTCCTGTAAATTGCTCAAACACTGATCTTTATGATAAAAGATGTAAGGATCTCAAAGGGTGGTTGTTATCTCGTGGGTACAATCCCAAATTGCAAAAGCCATGTCTCTGTTATAGCAAAGATGTCGATGCAGTTGTCCATGACGTAATCCTTGACTATCAAAGCCTTGATATTTAACGATCTACTATTTAATAATCCAAAATGCAAAGCAGCATGGGAGGTTTCAATGTGACCCAAGGGGTAACATTCTATAAATTTGAATATACTAACACTTGTCGACTCAGTAGAAGCCATTCTGGTGGAAGAAGTTATCATGACGTGAGTCACACCGCACTTCTATCGAAACATTTGTTAGCAACGCCGCATCTTGAAAAGTGGCATTTGATAAACGCCGCATCTTGAAGAGTGGCATTTGATAAAAGGCATCTTGAAGAGTGGCATTTAATAAAAGGCATCTTGAAGAGTGGCATTTGATAAACGTCGCATCTTGAAGAGTGGCATTTGATAAACGTCGCATCTTGAAGAGTGGCATTTGATAAACGCCGCATCTTGAAGAGTTTTATAGGAAACGAGAAGATCCTAGAAAATAACGGTCACGAGAGCAACACGTTTTCTGCCACTCATGTTATTGAAAATGGCGTAAATTGTGAACAAATTATTTTTGTCGACAGAGTACCGGCTTCCTTGTTATGATAAACGCTGCCTAAACGAATACTCTTGATAGTCGTCAGCACATGACGGGTTTTCAATCAAATGCTGTCCTATTGCCGAGTCTGTTTTGGGATCTGTTGTAATGTGAAGGATTCAGAATGGAATGTTACCATGGCGGTGTTACATGTTTCTTATTAATGTAGCCAGGAGTTCTATGCTTACTCGCTCAGCTTCCATTTCGCATGTCTTTTGAAGTGTCCTGCTGAAAGTGACAAATGAACCCAACGCTTGATCTCTTAACTGCACTTGCCTTATCGAGAAAATGTTCTCAGTCGTTTAGCACAACGCCTACTTTTCATTCATTCATCATTGATAGTGGGAGCTTCATCGCCATTCTACTCTAAAGTCCTAACCGGCTATCAATTGCATTGGCTTTAGGCATTTTAACGCGACTTGAAAAATGTCTTCATACAATCAATATTTGGGATCAAAGTGCAGTTATTTAGTGTCCGCTGAGACCTAGTTTTGCTTTGCAGAACATTTACAAAATGTAACAACGCTATTACAGCTAAAAATGTTTACAAACCAATCACTTTGATTTCAAACGTGTGGGCCTCAACTAAATACAAGAATTTTGTTTTGGGCCTTTTACAAAATATACTGCCGACCCCTGCCATAGATGGTATTGATTATCATTACCATAGATTTTAATGTTTATTAAGTCTTGTGCCTTTGTTTCTTTGCCTGCTACAGCTGTTTTATAAGGCTGGTTTGCTGACCTCCGAGGGATGCGGCATCAAACTAGGTTGTCAGTTGGCACCATTGCGATTTTGTTCTTCACTCTTTCACACATTCCATTTCGGTCATTCTGACGTTAGTACTCTGAGGAGTGTCAGACAAAAAATGCTTTTCAGTAAACAATGTTTTCGCTATTTCGTGCAATATTCTTGTTTTGTACCACAAACAAACTACTTTACATGTTTTTCAGTAAGCATAAACAGGCTCAGATAGCTGAAAAAATAAGCATACGCTAAGCATATTGCACAGCCTGTTTTTCTTAGCAGTGACATTCCAGTTTAGTCTCTAAGTTTTGGCATCGTTGGAGTGACGAGTATTTGTCGGAGTTGCGAGAGCAACACAAGCTTACTCCAGGTACTTGCCAGTTAAGAGTCATTAAGACTGGTGATATTGTTTGTATATTTGATAATCGCTTACCTCGTCAATCTTGGCAGTTAGGTATTGTTAAGGAACTCATTTATGGCCGAGACGGTTTAGTTCGAAGTGCTATTGTTTTAGTTAATAGTATTCTCGATCCAAAATATAATCTTTTAACCTTAATCAATCAACTGTGTCTACATAATTCACTCAGTTGCTCGTAATACGATTTAAGATGTTTAAGCTTCAAATATAACAATCTTCATGATTCATTCTCGTAGTGTGATTCTCATAAAATTCGTATTGCAATATAATCAATTTCTTATCTGCACATAATTCAATCTTCATAATATAATCTTTTGTGGTATAATCTTAGTAGAATTCACCATGGAATGTACGCATCTGGTGTATGCAAACTATGTCAAATATGCCTTATTAGCCTATTTTGAACGCTTTGTGCTCCATGCAATGTACGCATCTAGTGAATGCAAACTATGTCAAATATGCGTTATCAGCCTATTTTGAGCGCTTTGTGCACAATGGAATATACGCATCTACTGTATGCAAACTATGTCAGATATGCCTTATTAGCCTATTTTGAACGCTTTGTGCACCAATGATGGAAGGACGTCTCAAAGACTTACAGATCGTATCTCGCAACATATTCCACCCGCGTTGAGAAATATGAAGGCCATTCGTGAGCGTCAACAACCCGAACGAAAGTGTAAAGCAAATGTGAGTCTGATAGATTGCGATTTGGCCATTTGTACATATTTACTACATCAGCACGACTGTTTGGGGGCCTATACGAATGATTGTTTTCGTATATTAGCTAAAGCTAGATCAGCTTGTGCGTGCTTAGGTATTTGAAATAAAAATAAGTCGGCCTACAAAGGTATCCCTAATAATAAGACTAAGAATACATGTACAACAAACCAACAGAACTCAAACGATATTTCACTTACCTCAAGAACCATGGTAAATTCTCGCAAAAAAACCTGCCAGTCTCCAAAACTAACACGACATGCTCCTTACGTCTTTTTCTTTAGTTTCTGATGGATTTACTGTGCATATATTTACTATATTATCAGGCGTCAGTGTTTACAAGATAGCTACGACTGTGCAGCCGATGAGCTGAAGTCTATGTTAACTGTTTCTCCCCTTCCCAGTGTTTCGTCAGTTAGTGGTGAGGTTATTCCTATTCTTGGTGTGATTTCTGTGCCCGTTTCTTCGTACACCAGGAGTATATGTGTACCTTTTATGTCGTAGAATCTTCCAGTTACGCCATTATTCTAGGTAGAGATTTTTTGTACACTTTCGACTTTTCCAAGCCTTAGTGCTTGAAGAAATGCCAGAAATCAGGCTCTCTCGTCAACTTACCTTTCTTACCATTTCTTTTAAACTACAGATAATTAGACTCTGATTTCACGTGGGATCTTCTTCTAGGCCATCAATCTACATTATAAAGACATAAAGATCACAATTCACGCACATTTTTTTCTGACCAAATTTTTCGACTTTTCCAAGCCTTAGTGCTTGAAGAAATGCTGTTGGTAGTGATTTTTGTTGCTCACTAATTTCGCTGCCCGGATAATTACAGCATGTCGCTATCATTGCGCGTACAAACTAACAAACAACAAGAACAAACGAAAAGAGCAAACAAAACAAACAAAAAAAAAAGATTCCTGTGCTACATCTGAATTCGGTCTCGGAGCTGACCACGAATTATATGGGTGTTACAGAGCTGTGCGAACACGTGTAAATCTCACAGCTAAGAAGCATCAGTGTTGTGATTTGATGGTTCACACCACACCATAGGTATTCCAAATCTTAAGTGACGATTTGCCTTCTTGTTGGCTCGTGCATGAAGCAAGCTGTAACAAACGGAGCAAACAGCATTGGACAGAAGACAAACGGTATTGTTTACCGAGATTCTGCACAAAATCGCTTACTTAGATAATTGTTGATTTACTCGAACATTCTAGAATAGAACATTAGATAATAATAGCCGTAATTTCCAATAATAAATTGCCAAATTAGGTCATAATAATACATTCTACCCTTTATGCTTAGCCCTAAGAAAGTCCAGAATTTGCCTACATTTTGTAAACGTTCTAAAAACGCTCTGGAAGGTCATGGACTTCTAAATACTAGTATACTAGGATATATAATTTAGAAGTCCATGTGGAAGGCATATAGCAGTCCTGGAGAACCAGAAATATGTTCCTAGAAACGCCTGGGTTTTCAAGAACTTGTAAACCTTACTTTACTTTTTTTGTAAAAGGCCATTACTGCCCACCCAGGCACGCAGCCAAGGGCAGGCATGGGGGGGCTGTGCCCACCCAACAGGTAAAACGCGTCCACATTTGCCCCCCAGAAAAATCTTTACAGGCATTAAAAAAAGGATCACTTTTGTATTCTAATTCACTAGACGAGAAAGACAAGAGGTCTAAGCCTTTTTGGGACTATGAAAATTCAAGGTTATTCTTCGAAAGTGGGGTCTTTCATATATAAAAGAAAGTTGTTCCTTTTGTGGTGTGCAAGAAACTCAGGCTCACATCTTTCTCGAGTGTCCCTTTGCTGAAGCAATTTGGACCTGTTTTCATGACTTTCTAACAAGTCTTTCTTCCTCTACGTTTTCTATTTCCCCATGCTCCATTTTCTTACACCAATTTTCTTCAACTGGTGTAAAATATGATTTATTATTGTTCCTTATACCAGCTTCAACTTTGCCCTTCTTTACTTATTATCATATCTTTATGTTCTTTACTTATTATTATATCTTTATGTTCTTTACTTATTATCATATCTTTATGTTCTTTACTTATTATCATATCTTTATGTTCTTTACTTATTATTATATCTTTACGTATTGATATCAATCCTACGCTACATTTGGCTGTTTAATATACATGTTGGGCGAGAAAGTCTACACTCATTATGCCTTGTCGCTTCTTACTTTCAGTTAAAAAAACTTGTTTTTTTTATTTAATAAACTGAAAGGGAGTAGTCAATCCGGACTAGTCCCAGTTAAAGATAGGAATGGGGCCACAATTAGTGATAAGGAAAAAATTAAAGAAAGATGGGCGGAACATCTCGAGAATGTGCTTAACCAAGATACAGTTGCAAGAAAAGATATAGATGAAAATGAAAAAGTTTGTGATACCTTGGATGTGAAGTTATTAATGTGTCCATACAGATAAATTGATAAATAGATTGAATTAAAAACAAATATTAGGATTTTCAGATATATCAAAGGCTTAGCAGGAACTATATCATAATATATATGCACTTTTTATATATAAGATACATATACGTGTTATGTGTCTGCTGAGTATATATATATATATATATATACTGACTGGAGGAGAATTCGCGAAAGATTGACACTAAAATCTTCACCTTAGCTTTTAGGCGGTCAAAGCTATGAGTGGTGAATCTTTCTTAGCCGAAATTTCACCTACAAATACAAGGGGCACATACTAAAGCTAGGGGGCTTCGACATAGTTTCTTACCATTCTAGGTGTTACATATCTAAAAGGAATTTTTGAAGTTAGTTTGAAAAAAGTTATAAATTTTGATGCATGATCCATTAACAGAACAATAAAGCAAAAGCATCTGTAGTTAAGCTAGTACGTTTTTCGCTGTATCTACAGTTGTAGTGGACGGTGAATCTACAGTTGTAGTGGATGTTGTATCTACAGTTGTAGTGGACGTTGTATATACAGTTGTAGTGGATGTTGTATCTACAATTGTAGTGGACGTTGTATCTACAGTTGTAACCGTCCAAAACAATCAGCCGTTCAGACAGTCCTTGGCTCTTTCAAAAATACCGTTAGGTTTAATGTTTAGTTCGCTTCATTTTAATCTTTTCTGACAGGAGGACGAGGAGGACGAGGAGGACGAGGAGGACGAGGAGGACGAGGAGGACGAGGAGGACGAGGAGGACGAGGAGAAGTACGACGAAGACCAAGAGGCCGATGAAATGGCAGAGAAAGAAGACGAAAAGATGAAAGGAGATAAAATGGAGAACTGGAAGCAAAGAGGAGAAGAGCAGAAAAAGAAGAAGAAAAAGGGAATAACGAGGAGAAGAGAAAGAGGACATGGTAACTTACCACCAGCGAAAATTACCCCCGACGACATTCACCCCTGGCGACACTTACCTCCGCGACATTTACCCCCTCGACACTTACCCCCTCTACACTTACCCGCAGCGATACTTACCCCCGCGACACTTACCCCGGCGACAGTTACCACCGATGTTTAAACAGCTTCAAATTTCGAATGCTGATTCACTGTAAATTTTAGTTAGTAATTCAAGAGAACACCTAGAACGAGAGATCATGATGGATTTTCTTGCGGCACTTGTTAAATTGGGATATTACAATTGAAGTGAAGAAGCACAAAACGCATCATGTATCATTAGACCAAGGGAGGGGATATAGAAATGCCCCAAAATCCCCCTGTCATTAGTTTTCATTCGAATTTGAGTATTTACTACAGGTCATAATTTTTAGGGCTGGTAATTTACTTCCTAACATTTAAGCTCACACAGCTTTCAATTTCATCAATTTTCTCCGTACCAGTTTGGATCCGTACCAGTTTGGATCCATACCAGTTTGGATCCGTACCAGTTTGGATCCGTACCAGTTTGAATCCGTACCAGTTTGAATCCGTACCAGTTTGAATCCGTACCAGTTTGGATCCGTACCAGTTTGGATCCGTACCAGTTGGGATCCGCACCAGTTTGGATTCGTACCAGTTTGGATCCGCCACAGTTTGGATCCGTACCAGTTTGGATCCGTACCAGGATATTCATTAATTAAATATTTAACATATAGAATTGGAATTTTAGCTTACGTATTTAATTATTTAATATAATGCGTTCTGGGCGGCCTATTTCAAATAATTTTGTTAATAATGCATTTTATTTTCATCACATTTTGGTATATTTCATTAGAATTAATCTAATTTCATTTCTTGGGTGTGTGATGAATAGATATAATGTTTTTTTTGAATAAACAGTTAACATGTATAGTTGACTTTGGGTACCACACAAACGTTTTCTTGTTTTTGTTCTGCAATGAATTCTAGAATTATGTTTACTTACACTGCTATACTATTATTATTATTATTATTATTATTATTATTATTATTATTATACTGCTATAATCTTTTACGTATGTTAAGTATTTGTTGCGCCTTTTTGATCTTGTTACCTTTTAGATTCTGTGAGGAATTTTTTGAAACAAAAGAAAATGGGACGATTTTCAGAGGAAAGTGCATCTGCACTATGCAAAAACCTACCAGGTGTGTAATGCACACTGATGTGATATTTCTGCAGTCGCATCAACATACACTGCAACCTGGGGGGTGCCTGTAATAAACCCCTCCCCCTTTATGAAAAGTTGCAATGCCTGAACTATGATGGTACTGGTGAATAGCTTGGTATCACTTGCCTTAAGATAATAATTAGTGGTCGGTAATATGGGGTAGTAAGCATGCAAAAGTCGCCCCGACCATGCCGGGCTATTTCGACAGCGCCGCCGCCTATGGCGACTTGGCAGCCGGCGTCCTCGCCATCGCTACGCTCGTCGCCGCGCGGCAACGCTGGGGTATCACCATTGCGCTGGCCTGGCTCCTGACCATCGTCGGGCTGGTCGACCTGGGCAACGCCCTGCGCCACATAGAGGTCGTGCCGCACTTCCAGTCGGCCTGGTACATTCCGACCTTCGTCGTCCCAGAAGCAAGCCATGAAGCAGGATCAACTGCCCAGTAGGACCGCCTCTCGCGGATTATGGAAAGCATCTGTCATCAATGAGAACAGATATAAAACATGCATCCTAAACTCTCTTCGCTTCGCTCTTTCGAAAGAAAACTCACAGTTGATAATGCCAACATTCACGAATATCTCTTTTATCCAGGCCTTCAACAAAGAGTTTTCTTCAAATGTCATGAGTTGCAAAAAGCACATTACGCTTTGTGCACCATTGAATGTACGCATCTAGTGTATCCAAACTATGTCAAATATGCGTAATTAGCCTATTTTGAATGCTTTGTGCACCATGGAAAGTACGCATCTAGTGCATCCAAACTATGTTAAATATGCGTCATTAGCCTATTTTGAATGGTTTGTGCACCATGGAAAGTACGCATCTAGTGTATCCAAACTATGTCAAATATGCGTCATTAGCCTATTTTGAACGCTATTGGATGCACACACTTTAAAGAAGGTAGAAAAATGGCTTCTAGTAAGAAGTGATAAAAAGAAATATAAATGTCTAGTATGACCTTAGGCCATTCAATGTGAGACAATAAATTGATAATGACTGCCATGATTTGGTAATGCCCAAGCAAAATTTTGGAAATTGAAATAATGACATCAGCAAGTGTTCTCCCACTTTCATTGTCTATGGTCACTTTTCTCATCCACTGAATTAATCTTTTCTTAAAGACTTCGTCAGGTCCTTGTACATTGGAGGTATCAACGTGAATTAACTCTGGTACAAACGTACAAAAAACAGCTGTCACCAATCGCGAGATGTTGTGCCCGCAGTTACTTTGACCTTCGTTGTACTTGCCTCGTTTCAATGTCCCCGACGTAGCATTCCATCGTGGTTATTTCCTACAATGCATCTCGCGATTGGTGACAGATGTTCTTTGTACGTTTGTACGTGAAAGAGTATACCCAACTGTATTTTGAAGGAGCCAATCAGAAATTGGACTGCCTGAATGGCTTGTGATTTTGGACAAATCAGCCTCCAGTACAACAAGATTAATTGAATAGGCCTAGCGAGAAAACGAATTCTTTTTGTCTGCATAACAAAGGTTTTCTTGCTTTTATGTGGACTGACTCCAGAACGGCGAAATGAAATGCAGACCTGGCCTTTCCTATAATACGGAAGCACAAGAGACCAGGCTTGAGTAAGCTACCTGTTCAAATAGGCACTAACCCAAGACTCAAGACTCCTAACTGGCCATTTATTTCCTTAATTTTTACTATTACCCCCCTTCCCTACTTCTTTTGCTCTCCTTTTTTATTACTTTTACCCTCCTCATTCCATTTACCCTCCTGGCACATTATTTTTACCCGCTTCCTCACTCCCTTTTCCTTCCCTCTTCATTCCTTTTACCCTCCATCCATGGTGCACTATGCGTTTAGAATAGCACCAAAAGCTGTTTTTAGTGACACTTGCATGCTTGGAATGCGTACATTCGATGGTCCACAATGCGTTTAGAATAGCACCAAAAGCTGTTTTTAGTGACACTTGCATGCTTGGAATGCGTACATTCGAAGGTGCACAATGTGTTTAGAATAGCACAAAAAGCTCTTTTTAGTGACACTTGCATACTTGGAATACGTACATTCCATGCTTCTTGAGCTGGTGCCTGTCAAAAGTAAAGTAAGCAAGTACGTTTTTTCTTCTACTTCTCGTTGTAATTTCTAAGTTTACAACAGCCATCATTAGTTTATATGTCCTGGTGGAGCAGGCCAGGCCTAATATTACACATTTGTGTACCAAATGTAGATGGGCGATTCCATACATGTCGTACGGGACATTTGGACAGTTTTTGTGAGAGTATCAAAATATCATGAGGTTTAGACGCTTAAGTGATCCTACCAAGGGTTTCTACCAACGGCTTTTGAACAGATCCCACCCTGGATTTCAACCAAATGCTTAAAAAGTCCTATCCGGGATTTCAACCAACTGCTCCTTAAGAGATCCCATACTGGACTTCAACCGACTGCTGGTTAAGAGGCCCTATTCGGGATTTCAACCAACTGCTGCTTAAGAGATCCTATCCGGGATTTCAGCGCACTGCTGCTTAAGAGATCCTGAAATGGAATGTGTGAAAGAGTATACCCAACTGTATTTTGAAGGAGCCAATCAGAAATTGGACTGCCTGAATGACTTTTGTTTTTGGATCAATCAGCGCCCATTACAACGAGGTTAATTGAATAGGCCAAGCGAGAAAACGAATTCTTTTTGTCTTCATGGCATTGCTTTTCTTGCTTTTATGTAGACTGACTCCAGAACGGCCAAATGAAACGCAGACCTGGCCTTTCCTATGATAAAAAGGTAACGTCAAGACATGACATGGCAATCAGTACGTTCTCTTTACTGTACAGTTTGTGTAGAATGATGTCGAGTATAAATCTGTGACGATTGACGAGTTCGTGAGAAAAATAACGGATAGAAATATTAAACTGCTGGTAGCATTTACTCTGCCCTTGAATAAATGTGCAAACCCAGTCTCGTTCTGAAACTGGTTGAAAACGAGAACATTTTTTTTTCGAAAAGGAATCGTTATACTGCGATTCATTATTCACCTTGAGAATGGCGTCAAGATGACACCGAAACGTCGGGAAAA
The DNA here is from genome assembly GCA_010016025.2 of Alatinidae sp. Z8VKAUB7J3. Classification (NCBI taxonomy): domain Eukaryota; kingdom Metazoa; phylum Cnidaria; class Cubozoa; order Carybdeida; family Alatinidae; species Alatinidae sp. Z8VKAUB7J3. The sequence goes on from JAAAKM020721499.1 coordinate 239,906,434, forward strand.
TATGATTATATTATGATACCTTCATTCACTCCAAATATCTAAATTTTGCATTGCCGCTGATTATCGGACCAGTCAATTCGAACCGTCTGACAGAATTGTGTGACTATCTGAAAGGCTACACTATGCTCGTCATGTAGATTAGTTTTGATTTGTCTTGGCGTCATTTTCATATTCGAATATATTGTGCGGTTTAACGCTACAGATGCGTAGTGTGATACATTCTTAAGGCAATGAAATGCATGAATTTATCTTTGAAATGTATATGATATCGTTTTCAGAAAAGAAAAGTGTTTTAAGTGAATTGAATTACAACTTTTCAATTTTTTTTCTAAGACTGAGAGACCCAAGCGCTTCTACTTCTGACTAACCCCAGGAATGGTTATCATAGTTCAACGACTACTCCTCAGAGTACTAACGTCAGAATGACCGAAATGGAATGTGTGAAAGAGTATACCCAACTGTATTTTGAAGAAGCTAATCAGAAATTGGAACGCCTGGATGGTTTGTGTTTTTGGACCAATCAGTGTCCATTACAACAAGGTTAATTAAATAGGCCTAGTGAGAAAACGAACTCTTTTTGTCTTTACCATTTTGCTTTAATATCATTTCCATGCATATAGAAAATACCAACTCTTAATTACAGTTTTGACATGCAAGGTTTGCAATGTTTATGTACGTCAGAGCTGATTGTTTGGCTCACAGTCATGGTTTGCATAAAGACGATAATTACGAACATGAACAAGTTGTAATTGCAACAGATGATACGTGTGCGTCCGGGGGCATAGTAAAAGGCTCCGAGTAAACTTCCAACTTGCGTAAGGCGAAGTGTTACTCGACCATTTCACACATAAATAAAAGATTAGCCAACAGAAGCAACAACAATACAAACAACAGAAGCAACAACAATACAAACAACAGCAGCAACAACAATACAAACAACAACAGCAACAACAATACAAACAACAGCAACAACAACAATACAAACAACAGCAGCAGCAACAATACAAGCAACAGAAGCAACAACAATACAAACAACAGAAGCAACAACAATACAAACAACAGCAGCAACAACAATACAAACAACAGCAGCAACAACAGACGCCGCAAGGGTCACCCCGCATGACAGGTGGCGGTCAGGCACCCCTTCATACTATGAGAGCAGCCGTCTTGAGATACCACCCCTAGTCCTGGTGGTCGGAAGCTAACGTCAAATTTGTAAGCCTTACTTGTCTATACAGCTGTTACATTCTGTTCGTTTAAACCATCGGGTTTAAAAGTTTTTAACATGTGCTGCCAAAAAGATTCTCTCTGCCGTAAACATGTCTCAGTCCAGTGGGAAAACCCCTCCCAGCCCTCACTACCATAACAGTTGTGGAAGACAATAGAGAGTTAGCTTGGAGGATGATGCAGCTTGTCATACCCAACCATCTCACACACTCTATCTGAAGTTGCTGTTGTGCAGTGGTGCCAACTCTAAATTGCTGGTGAATGGTCCTTGAACCATACCTACCATGTGATCACTGTTACCAAGTGGGCTTAAATTGCATCTCTCCAGCACTCTCTGTTCTATTACCATGTTGTTAAAGCAGGGTAATAGTTCTATTACCATGTTGTTAAAGCGGGGTAATAGTTCTATTACCGTGTTATTAAAGAGGGTAATGGTTCTATTACCATGTTGTTAAAGCAGGGTAATGGTTCTATTACCATGTTGTTAAAGCAGGGTAATAGTTCTATTACCATGTTGTTAAAGCAGGGTAATAGTTCTATTACCATGTTGTTAAAGCGGGGTAATAGTTCTGATGCCCTTGTTGTTATTATTGTGCTGATGCCCTTGTTGTTATCATTGTACTGATGCCCTTGTTGTTATTATTGTGCTGATGCCTTTGTTGTTATCATTGTACTGATGCCCATTTTTTATCATTGTGCTAATACAGTTTACGTTATGTCCCATCGTTGCACGAGTGTTTGTGGCTTATTGAGGTTTGGCGTACAAGCTACGAAGATTCATCCCTGATTCTGTCTTTAAACGGATAAGCATTCTTGATGGTGTGTACCTATGCAAAGGGGAGAGGCAATGTAAAGGCATACAGGGGTGCACAATTGGGAAGGGATCGAAAATCAGGAGTTTACTGCATGTGTACTTTGTGAATGACCACTAATTTTAGCCTGCAAACTAGCAATTCTGGTAATTTTCAACAGAGCATGTTTTTAAACTGGTTCTGATAACTAAGTTATATCGTATAAGATCATTAAAGTGATTTAGTGGCAAAATGGTCGGGAAGAGCAATGTTTATAGTTATAAGTCAAGATAGAATGTATGATGTTAGACATTATGAAAACTGTGGTTTGTGATAGTGTGTTATTATATGGGATCCATAAGTTTATTGACAGCACCCCCCGGTGGGACTCGAACCCACCACCTTTGGATTAGAAGTCCAACGCGCTATTCATTGCGCTACCGGGGCTTATATGTTTGTGGCAAAATGGTCGGGAAGTTTTTCCTCCCTCCTTCTCACCGCAGCTAGGGAAAGACGACGGATCCTGATCAACGAAGGTGAGAAAGTTTTTCCTTCTTTTATTTTGTGTCCATGATCTGCTCCCTCTATTTCTGTTATTAATACTGATATCGTCTTTTTCTCCCTCCTTCTGTCCGCAGCTAGGGAAAGACGACGTATCCTGATCAACCAATGTGAGAAGCTTTTTTCTTCTTTTATTTTGTGTCCATGATATTCATATTTTCATATTTCATTGAGCTAAGCAAACCGTTATCTCACCGTTATCTAACAGACGGAGTTGTGTGACAGTGATTCATATTTTCATATTTCATTGAGCTAAGCAAACCGTTATCTCACCGTTATCTAACAGACGGAGTTGCGTGACAGTGATTCATATTTTATATTTTGTAGAGCTAAGCCTCCCCTTGAGATATTTGGAAGAGGCCTCGTTGAAAGCCTGCTTTTGAGCTTCTTTGTCTCACAGCCTTCTATTAACTCAAATTCTTGCACTTTTTGTTTATATTAGATTCTTTGTCTCACAGCCTTTAATTAACTCACAATCTTGCACTTTTTTTTTATATGTATATTAGCTTTTTTGTCTCACAGCCTTCTCTTAACTCAAATTCTTGCACTTTTTGTTTATATTTATATTAGCTTCTTTGTCTCACAGCCTTCTATTAACTCACATTCTTGCACTTTAATTTCTGTGACAACCTTGGGATATAAGGCAAAGTTACGTAATTTGGTTTTTGATTTCATCCATTTTCTTCCAATTTTATATGTTCCAGTAACTTTTTTTTTTGCTTTTTTCAATTATTTGAGAAATCATATTTTCGGGATATCCATTTCCTACTAGAATATCCTCAATAAAAATTAATTCACTACTAATGTATGTTTTCGTGTTGTTGCAAGTATTTATAATTTTCATTTTTATGATCATGAAGTGACTTTGCATCATGAATAACGTCTTCAGCAAAGTCGTCGTATCTCCTCTTAGCTGCCTTGTTATAGTGACCATGGTGATTTTCTTTGATTGGAGTTGTCTTCTCTTGGGATGCGAGAAAATGTTGTTGATCATGTTCATGGCTGTCGCCGCTTTGCTTGTGTCCCATTTGTTGCTTAAAACGATCATGAAGTGTTTGAGGATCATGAATTGTTTGATCAGGAAAATGAGATGAAAAATGAAATAAAATGAAAATGATGCAAAAGGTTTTAGAAGGTTTGTGGAGGAGGACAGCAGCTAATCTTCTGCTTGTATTACTTTTTGTTCGTTTTAAGTTTGACAGGAGTATTCGTTTCCATTTTTTATCGTTTTATGATACATTTTTTAATTCACATCAGAGTCTGTTATCCTTTTGTTTTTTTGTGATTATTTATTTTAATTTCTGTACGTTTTGTATAAGCACTATGAGGAGCTGCACTAGAATCAGTAAGTGCAAGCTGAAATCTATCTTTCTGAGTAAGAGGTGTCTGAGTTCCCCCAAAGGCCTGAATAGAGAGTAATTCTTGGCCAACCTAGTCTATGTATATGTCTGGCACTGATGAAGGCTTAAGGCCGAAACACAATAAATATTAATTAATTAATTTCCCCATACCCACTGACTGGAGGAGAATTCGCGAAAGATTGACACGTAGCAGCTTATAAGGTCTGCTTATTTCTGTTCCTTTTGTCCTGACTTGGCAATTGCCAAAGATGTATGTTTGTGTTGGTGTTGGTGTGTGTTTTTGTGTTTGTATGTGTGTGAATGTGTGTAGGCAGGGCAGTTTTCCTAACTGATTTTCCCCGCGGTAGTTTCAAAATGAGCTCCACTGCTCACCAGGGATCTATGATTGAGTGATTGTAAAGAATTTGAATCACTTCCTTAACATCTCATGTACCGTGGGATAAGCACAACAGTTGTAGGTCTGAGTTACATCTCATGTACCGTGGGATAAGCACAATAGTTGTAGGTCTGAGTTACATCTCATGTACCGTAGGATAAGCACAACAGTTGTAGGTCTGAGTTGCATCACATGTACTGTGGGATAAGCACAACAGTTGTAGGTCTGAGTAACATCTCATGTACCGTGGGATAAGCACAACAGTTGTAGGTCTGATTGGGGGGAGCTGGAGAGGGAAACCAGAAATCTTGAAAAATGCTTATAAATGTCGTAGGTACGTGACTGACATAACCGAACTGGATCTGCTCTCTTTGGGGGAGTCAGATGGCGGAGTTCAGTGCTTTGGTGAGTTTGGGGCTTCTGGATGTGCTAGGACGATGAAAATTGGTAGGCGTGTCAGGGAGCTGTACAAATTAACTTGATAAAGTCGTAATTCCCGATTCAAACATAGTGAATCCGTTTTGGGCGGTTTGTGGGCGCATTTGCCCATGGTTTGGGAAAGACGTATGACCAATGCAGCAACACTAATTGACATTAGCCGATAAAAAACCCCTCTCCAGTCCGAAAATTCAAACCAAGCCAAATTTATACAAACTACTCCATTAATTCAAATTTGTAACCCATCCACCTCAATATTTTGTGGACTCTTTTCTTCCCCGGTCTGCGTACGTTTGAGAAAGTTACATCCATTTGCCTGAGAGATCAAGAGATCAAAAAAAGGTAACAGATCGGTAGCCTCAATCTTTCCATTTAATGGCATCACATCCATTTGCCTGAGAGGTCAAGAGATCCAAAAAAGGTAACAGATCGGTAGCCTCAATCTTTCCATTTAATGGCATCACATCCATTTGCCTGAGAGATCAAGAGATCAAAAAAAGGTAACAGATCGGTAGCCTCAATCTTTCCATTTAATGGAGTTTTGAAAATTGATAAAGGGGGTTAAAATAAATGGGGCTGCGTCATGAATTTGCTGAAGATAATTCATAATAGTTGTATTTCGTTCTACTTAGCAGCTTACATAAGAGGTGATTGAGAGACAATAGGCTTATTTGCGTTGACGTGTAGGAAATGTGAATAAAGTCTGCGATTGATTTCAATGCAAGATGAATAAAACCATCCTTTGTGCCAGACACTTGTTTAACAAATCAAACATGCCCGTCAACAGTTAGTAAGTTTTGTACGTAATCTTTGTTCACAAAGGAGAATTATACACCTCCCATTGGGGACCAGACCCCGCCGGTACTTGAAGAAGCAGCGCTGCTGTGACGAGGCATTGATCTATTCAACAGAACGATGTTGCAATGGCACAATTCACTTCCTGTTTCAAATCGGAGAAAAGTTAGTTTACCACAGTGTCATGAGTAATCCTACTGTCACTGATGCCATTGGAGGTGTAGTCAATTGGAGCTCAGTATTAGTGTCATTCATTAAAATCTCAAATAAAGGTAATAAAAGATGGTGAACAGGAATACGCTGCAAAGAATTGAACTCGACATTTCTTGTTATTGATCCATGAGCATACCGTTATATCCTTTGAAACTGAAGTCAATTCGAGCCAAATATTAGTGTAATTGATAAAGTCTCAAAAGAAGGTAATAAAAGGTGGTGAAAAGGCCATGGAATGTACGCATCTAGTGTATGCAAACTATTTTAGATATGTGTCATGAGCATATTTTGAACGCTTTGTGCACCATGGAATGTACACATCTAGTGTATGCAAACTATTTTAGATATGTGTCATGAGCATATTTTGAACGCTTTGTGCATGAAGGAATGTAGACATCTAGTGTATCCAAACTATGTCAAATATGCGTCATTAGCCTATTTTGAACGCTTTGTGCCCTATGCTAGCCTTTCAATGCCTACCTCTCTAGAAAACCTTAATACTTTATAAGTATAGAAAAGATTATGCTACTTACAATCTCCTAAATCTAAAGTACTCGTCAATATAGCAGTATTTGTCTCCTCTCCGCATATAATTTCGTAACTTTTTTCAGTATTTTCCATCATACATAAAACAAGTGTTCTTGTGCTGTTTGAGTTCCAAGATATGTAAATGTAATATTGTCACGTAACTTTTCACCTACCTCCAATTTTTTTTAGATAAATGAGCATGGGAGAGGGGCCTAGTTGTCCTCCAATTAGTTGCCCTGCAATTTGGTTTCAAAATTTAGTTTTTTAGAGTTTCGTTTACTATTGGGTCGCAACTCACTTATAGTTCATTACCACGAACTGTTTGAAAGGCTTTTCCAGTTGGATTAAAAGTTGAATGTCTGCCTGATTTCAATAATCGGCACTAAGGGGATCTATATTCTGTCTTGTCAAAGAACATGTTAAATTTCAAAGTTATTACAGGGCCTAAAGTAAGAAGGATAATGTTTTTGATGTCCAATGAAAAAATCGTATAAGATAAATCAGATAAATAAATTATTTTTATCCAAAAGAAGGATGGGTGTGAAAATTGAGGGGACTTGGAACATATGTTGCTTATGGGGGGACTACGTTTAAGGGAATTCTTTAAAGCCCTATAAGGCATATTTATAATGGCATAATCTGCATTACCCTTTCTTTTAACTGCGAGGGAATCACCACTCTCTCCCCTCTCATGATAACACCCTGTGTATAACATAATTCTGCCTTTAAATCCCAATAATTGCCCAGATCTCCCTTGGGCGATCACGTGGGAAATCTGATTTGAGCCAGTCAATGACTGTGGCAAGCACCGCATCCTGTTGAGTCTTCTCAACTAATTCCGCTGGCTCTATGCTGGAGGCAAAAATTGGAATGCGTACATGGCATGGTGCACAATGCGTTTAGAATAGCACTAAAAGCTGTTTTTAGTGACACTTGCATGCTCGGGATGCGTACATTCCATGGTGGAAAATGCGTTTGGAATAGCACCAAAAGCTGTTTTTAGTGACACTTGCAGGCTGGAAATGCGTACATTCCATGGTGCACAATGCGTTTAGAAAATCACCAAAAGCTGTTTTTAGTGACACTTGCATGCTTGGAAAGCTATTATGATGAATTTATAGGAAACGAGAAGATCCTAGAAAATAACGGTCACGAGAGCGACACGTTTTCTGCCAATCAGTCGTAAACGACGTTTAGGGTATTAGCGAGAGCCAGAGAGCGAGAGCCAGATCTCCTTTTCATCTAGCCGCTTTAGAGGCAGCATTTATCAAAACAAGAAAGCCGGTACTCTGTCGACAAAAAGAATTTGTTTACAATTTACGCCTTTTTCATTTACTCTGTAAGCACTTGTCCTCGATACTTCGTTTAAATGCTACCGTTCCCTTCGCCGAGTGACAGCCTTTCTAATATTTGAGACGCTTCATCAAACTCCGTCAATAAACTTGAATCAAACTACGCCACTTGTGTATTTCTCTTAATTTCGAGGCAAGGTGGAGCAAAGGTATAACGATTAGTCATGTGTTTGGACTCTTGAAGCTTTAGTCTCGCGAGAAGCATCCATAGCGGTTTTCAAACCAATGGGTCGTGGGTTCGAATCCCTCAGCTCCATTAGTGAAAAAAGAAAGCAAGCTATTGTGGTAATGCGCCACTCCTTGATAAGTATATGATAAATGCTATGTGTCTGCTGAGTATTATATATATATATAATTCTCAAAGAGTTGAGCGTTACCACAATAGCTTGTAATTTAACGGCGCTGACCGGATTCGAACCCGGGACCTCATGATTACTAAACCAACTCAATGGCACTATTGAAATGGTCACATTCCAGCGTGCAGAACGCATTCCCAATATGTTCAAATAGTGTAACTACGCTGAATGGCACTATTGAAGTACTCTTATTCCAGCGTGCAGAACGCATTCCCAATATGTTCAAATAGATTAACTACCCTCAGTGGCACTATTGAAATGCTCACATTCCAGCGTGCTTAATGCATTCCCAATATGTTCAAATAGTGTAACTACGCTCAATGAGCCTTTAATCACATTCTTTACCATGTGCAATCATAAAATAGTCTAATATCTTCATTTTTTACACGGACGTAGCTATTACCCTAGAAAACTAAAACTTTTGAAATAGAAAAAGAGCCTTTAATCACATTCTTTACCATGCGCAATCTTAAAATAGTCTAATATCTTCATTTTTTCCACGGAAGTAGCTCTTACCCCCGAAAACTAAAACTTTTGAAATAGGAAAAGAGCCTTTAGTGTTATGGTATCGGTACCATGTCCAGATGCATCGAAGCTCAGTTGTGATCTAAAGGTTAGTTGTGATCTAAAGGATAGTGTTATGATATCGGTACCATGTCCAGATGCATCGAAGCTCAGTTGTGATCTAAAGGTTAGTTGTGATCTAAAGGTTAGTGTTATGGTATCGGTACCATGTCCAGATGCATCGAAGCTCAGTTGTGATCTAAAGGTTAGTTGTGATCTAAAGGTTTTTTACTGATTGAGATTGGGAAGCCAAATGCTAAAGAGAATCTCTGGACTAATCTTTTATCCTGTTGAATAAGACTTTGAAGAAGGCCAATATCCCTTCCCAACTTCCAAATAATCAAATTATCTGCATAAATGGCAAATGATGCATAAGATACTTGAAATTCAGAAATATACAAGTTGAATTCAAGATCTGTACCCATTAACCTTAGGGACATTAGTGGCAGATAAATTGCTCTGTTATTGCTCATCTTTAAGCCTGGTTTACATAAGAGTAAAACCCGTCGCTAGGTCTGAGAGGAGGAGCATGCATGGAGATCGTTTTACTTCTGCTGATTCACATGCCCGATCCATTCTTTGCAAGCGCAAATAACAAAACGGAGCATTTCACGTCTCCTATGTAAACCAGGCTTTAGATTTCGTATTAATGGGTATATGCTAGGAATTAACCACGTAAGCCCAATAAAGGCCTATCTGTTATTATATAGATATTACAATATCATATATTATTATATAGTTATTATATAGACAGTTACAAGATTAAACCCAAGTAGCTAAGTATCTTATATATACTTACAAAATGTCAATGGGGTTAGGTGATATGAGTTTTCCCCGTTGTCATTAGCTGTAGAACTGTTATGAAAATGATGTGATTAACTGAACGCATAGCCTCTACTAATGAATCCCTTTTCTACTTTTATCCATTTAAAACCCATTTAATAGGATTACCCTTGATGTACTGCTTCATTGAATTTTTGCCTTTGAATTTTGTCATATGCTCATCAACACACTGTTCCGCTGACTCTGAAACCTCTTCCTGAAAGGCTTTGTTGAGAACGTCGATTATTGGACGTAGCTTTTATGCTTTATCAGTTCTATCGGTAGTGTGGTTGTTTGAAAAATGAAATTCGAAAGAATTTCTTGAAAACGGTTCTTGTAGTTGTAGTGTGGTCTGAGGTGAGAATATATAGAATAAATTATTTCATATCAACAGAATGCTACAGAGAGACTAGGAAAAGATTCCTGGTACTACAAAATTTGTAGATAATATTTAATAACGGAATCATTAGTGAATTGCCATTGACCATTGAAAAACAAAAGCGCAAACACAAAAAGACAACCCCACATCAAATCCACATTATCAAAGGTCCAAAATTCGTTCGATTTAATAACTTTGAACTACATTTCGCAAGATCTTCTTCAAAATAGCTTTGAGCTCCATGTTATAAGATAACACAAATTTTCAGTAATAACTACAAAGGAATAGGTAAAAGGAAGATAAAATAAATTTTAAACAAAAACAATATTTATAAATTTTAAACAACCATCATAGAGACTCTAAAATATTGTTGTTTTATGTTGATTCTAATTATATTAAATTTAAAAGTTTAATTTTACCTCAATGTATCGTTTTAGTGGGCTGACAATGGCAGTAGACCTTGACAAAAACAGTACCTCAAAAGCAAACCAGGCCAAAGTTTTTGCAAGCTATATCTCTATACAGTACGTTTGTATTACATTTTTGTTCAAATTCCTCTCCGAACTAGAAATAACATATATAGAGAACTGAATTGAACAAGATAATTGTTGGTTCATTAGTTTCCGTACGTACTTATGATTTTTTTCAAAGATTCAGTGGGCCCGACATTGAAACTACCCTAAATAAACAGAAAAACCACTAAACAGGCTAACTAATAAATAAAGGGTAGCTGGGGCGTCCAAGGGCGACTCCCCTCAATTTAGGCTACCGGGCAGAGAAGCAAGCCATGAAGCAGGCTCAAACGCCCAATAGAACCGCCTCTCGCGGATTATGGAAAGCATCTGTCATCAATGAGAACAGATACTACATCCATTCCTTGCCAAAAGTTTTAGAAAGTAATCACCTTTTGTTGTTAAATTTTAATCCTTTTGACAAAAAGTGGATAATACCAGCAAATGTTTGTGAAAGTAACATGCATGTCAACAGAGGGCACTACATACAAACCAGAAATCGAGCGTTGCTGAGGGTCGACACTTTTTAGTGAAATTTTATGAGGCTCGTTGATAGATAGCAACAATGAACCTTGGTAGTAGTTACATCTTCAGCACGGTATCTGCTGGAACTTTTCATAACTTGGGTTTACTCTTCTCACTTTCAAGTTTTAAAGAAAACACTGCATGGCGATCTTAATTACGCAACTGAGGGACAATAAAACTCTAAGTAACTAAAGATTGATAGACTGTGTTTACCGGCTACGTTTCTAGTCTATGCCGGACTTGAGATGAGCCCTCAGTTTATTGCTCAGGGGTCAGACACTAGTAGCAGGCTAATCTTGACATGTTCACTGAGTTGGTACTTGGTACTGGTTTCACTACGCCAGTAGTGGGTGATGGAAGGACTACTTTACTTGATGATGGCTTTACTCGTCGACTGCTACTTACAACTGGACCAGGTACACTGCTTGTAGCAACACTCACAACCGAAGTGCTTGGTTTTCTTCTAACGGTGGTACTTGGTACTGGTTTCACTACGCCAGTAGTGGGTGATGGAAGGACTACTTTACTTGATGATGGCTTTACTCGTCGGGATACTTTTGATTACAAGGGCTAAGCATTATGGTGCTTTAATAGACCTTCATCCTCAAGTACTACAATATAATACTGAAATGAAAATAATAAAATACTCTGTCAGTTTTCTGAATTAACTCTAAGAATTCCTGTTCATCTTAGTTTCATTACATTGACTAAGAATAATGATGACTGTGATTACTGAGCTTTTATATATTTTTACTGTTATTGAGAATTTTTAAGTATGTACCCACCAAGACTCTCAGAGTACCTCCTCGTAGTGACCGTTGGTAACTGCTTCGAAAATCGCTTCCAGGGCAATCTCTGAGGTATCAGTGAGAGGCGGTCCTACTGGGCGATTGAGCCTATCTCATGGCTTGCTTATGTACCAGGTGACCAAAATTCATAGGTGTTTGACGTCCTAGATGTCCTTTACTTATTGGATAGCATGTTTGGCGGTATTACTGTTTATTCAGGGTAGTTTGGTGTTATTTAACGAACTCTTGTCTTGCTTGGTGTTATGAACTAGCACTAGCGCACTACCCCGGGCACGTATGACATACCTTCTACGGCAACCACCATTTCCTACTTCCAACTACTTACAATAGGCTGCCTACTTTCCACTGCTTACAACCGCTAGTACCAGCAACCACCTCTACCTTCCTACACCTGAGTGCCTATCCATCTACCTCTATCAGTGTTTCAGACCACTCTACCTTCCATACTAATCTATGAAGCTTGGTACTGCGCCCCATCAAGATCAATACATAACGTGTGGAAACGGTGACTGGCATTACAATGTAAGTAAGGTGTAGAACAGTTCGGTAAGGGAACCGTATTGTTACGTGATTACCCGAAACTGTAGGTGGAAGATAAAGCGTAACCATCCTTTGTTGCCAAATCGTATAAAGTTTAGGTGTATACAGGCAGAAGAATAATGCATACATTGACCACTGCAAGTAAACAGGAAAATTGTATTGAAAGTAAAAAATGGTGCAGATAAAAGTAATTTCTATTTTTGATACAGTACAAGTGCAATCCACACACTTAAAATATGTAGAAGTTTTATTGTCATTTCCATCCCCCTTGCAATAATTACAATACTGTCTCGATTCATTGAAAACCGGTAAATGCTTTGGCGCATCTTTCAATACGTTTTGCTCAAGGGACTTTCTTTTATTTGGACCGAAATGGAATGTGTGAAAGAGTATACCCAACTGTATTTTGAAGGAGCCAATCAGAAATTGGATTGCCTGAGTGGCTTGTGTTTTTGGACCAATCAGCGCCCGTTACAACAAGGTTAATTAAATAGGCCAAGCGAGAAAACGAACTCTTTTTATCTGCATAGTAAAGGTTTTCTTGCTTTTATGTGGACTGACACCAGAACGGCCAAATGAAATGCAGACCTGGCCTTTCTATTTTCGTTTTTGTTTTCGAATTTGAGCAAGGTAGTGTCAAGACATAGCACGTACTTGATGAAGTAATTAAGCCCCCGTTCACGTTTAATATCGTACATTGCCCTTTTTGCATAGGATGTTCTACCCGAAGTTTTACTTTCAGCAAAAGTTTGAAGAATACAAAGTGACATTTACAGATACCAGCATAGATTACATAAAAAAAACCTGATGTCGATGGTGTTGAACTAAGTCATTCCAAGTATGCCAGTGTCACTGAAAACAGCTTTTGGTGCTGTTTTAAACAGATTGTGCACCAGAGAATGTACTTACTCCAAGTATGCAAGTGTCACTAAAAGCAGCTTTTGGTGCTATTTTAAACTCATTGTGCACCAGAGAATGTACTTATTCCAAGTGTGCAAGTGTCACTAAAAACAGCTTTTGGTGCTATTGTAAACGCATTGTGCGCCATGGAATGTACGCATTCCGCCACTTGTATCCTTCCACGCACATTTAGTCTTTAATGATCTTGATTAAAGCAGGAAATAATTAGCATATGATAACCCTAGTTTAATTATTAATTTCATTCTTCTCTGTTTTTTTTTCTCTTCCTGTTCACCGCCCCTCCACATTTTCCCCACTGCCCTCTCCTCTGCCTTGTCATTCCCCTCCTTTCACCATTGTTCTTTACGACCCTCTATTGTATTCCTGTCCTCTGCTCAGAGAGATGGGGCGGTTTGCATTTCCAAAATATCAAAGGTGGGCAGGTCACAAGTTTCATCATTCTCTGGAAATAATTCTTAAAAGGTAATCCATTTAATTTTATATTATATTTGGTTACATCGATACCAAAACGTTAGATTTGGTAAATTCAACAGAAAGTGGCATTGTGTAGTCTACATTCTAGCTGGGACAAGTAAATTGCCGCTAAGCCATTGGTTTAAAGTCGTAAGAGGGAAAATGACTATATCTAATTTAATCTGGTCCGGTCCCTAATACGCCTGCCAAATTTCATCGTCCTAGCTTACCTGTAAGTGCCCTAAAGTAGCAAAACCGGGACCGACAGACAGACCGACAGAATTTGCGATTGCTATATGTCACTTGGCTAATACCAAGTGCCATAAAACAATGAAAAAATACAGACGAAAAAGTTTTTCAAACTGAAAGTAAAGAGCAGCATTAAAGCTGGCCCGACATTGAAACTACCCTAAATAAACTGAAAAACCACCAAACAGGCTAACCAATAAATAAAGGGCAGCTCGGGCGTCCAATGGGGACGCCCCTCAATTTGTGCTACCGGGCAGAGAAGCAAGCCATGCAGTAGGCTCAACTGCCCAGTAGGGCCGCCTCTCGCGGATTATGGAAAGCATCTGTCATCAATGAGAACAGATACTGGGATATTTCTGAAACCTCACCCCTGGGGGGGGTTGACATCGTCTAGGATTGACTGGAAGATTTACTGCTGATAGCAATTATCTTCACGACTGGGTATTCGGTTTAAACGGTAATAGTAAAAGTAATTTGCAAAGGACTAGAATCATACGCAGTACAATTGCGCTGCCTAAGTAAAGAACGATGAGGGCACAGTGTATTTTTTTCTTTTTTGTCATAGACAAGGGCACTTTGTATCGAAGGAGTTGTCGTAGAAGCTTCATTTTAATGCTGATTTCAAATAGGCTATACAAGTTTCATAAGGCCCATCAAAAGTTACGAGCCTGAGATAATTTGCCTTATTTTAGAAAATAGGGGGAAACACCCCCTAAAAGTCATAGAATCTTAACGAAAATCGCACCATCAGGTTCAGCGTATCAGAGGACCCTACTATACAAGTTCCAAGCTCCTATCTACAAAAATTTGGAATTTTGTGTTTTTGCCAGAAGGCAGATGTAACGAGATCGAGGTTTGCATAATGGCCTATATATAATGGCAGCAGAGCAATATGGCTGCAAGTGCTAATACAACACAACCTATTTCTTGAAAAAGAAAGTAATAAAGTCTAAATGGTTTGAACAGTCCATATCTGTTCGTTAGAACTACAGTCCAGAGCAAACTCTAAAGTGCTCGGTATTGTCAGTTTCATAAGCCCAAGCGTTTAGGTGCTTTTACAGTTCGTTGAGATCATCACCTTGAGCAGAGCATTTGTTGTCCCAAATCAAGGACGTGCTATACATTGTTGAGAATCGAAGTTTAGCAAAACAAATACGAGCATCAAGGAAAAGGGTGCTTTTAGGAAACTCATCAACTCCTTTTCTTCTAAAGCATTGCTTAAACGCTGTTATGTGGCTACGTATGATTTAATGACTTTCTTTTTGTGTGGGGCCTTTTTCGATAACCGGACCAAGCCAAGCAGAGTAAATCCAGAAAAATTCAACTCAGATACTGTTCAACAATAATGTAAGGCTTCTATGGTAGGTATAGGCTTTCCAAATCCTCTCAACAATCAAAGAATTGCACGTGAACTTGAATCATTGGTCCGCTATTTTGGCACAATCACGAGAATGTCACTGCTCAGAAAAACAGACTGGGCAATATGCTTAGTGTATGCTTATTTCTTCAGCAATCTGAGCCTGTTTATGCTTAAAGGCTTCGTGTGTGCTACCCGACAACTAGGTGAAGTTGTTCCCAAGTTGGCCTCAAGTTGGCCAAAAAAAATCGGTCATCATGCGAGGCTGACCTGATTTGGCCTCAATCTCGGAGACTTCAAGTTGTTCCAAGTTGTTGGGAGCGATCGGTTCAAAACCGATCCCGGTGTCGCGCGAAATTTGTGCCCTTGCGAAATTTGTGCCTATGATGGTAATGCGCATGTCCACATATTCGTGCTAAATTAAAGCAACGATCTGCCTTCATTACTCTACTTGATTTAAAAAACGCTTTCGGTGAAGTAGATCATAACCTCATTCCAGTTATTTTGAAATATCACCATGTGCCAGATCATATTATATCATTAATCGCTAATCTATATTCTAATTTTCATACATCTTTAACTGCTGATTTATTCCGTACTGATTTTATTCATGTTGGCAGAGGTGTGTTGCAAGGTGATTGCCTGAGTGTACACGGTGGTATCCACTTAAAATTGAAAGTTGTATTAGCGATTCTGGTTCATCTAACTTTAAGAAAGGTTTTTCTCTCAAGAAGGTGGGTGTTTGGGCGTTTTTCTTCAAGGAAGTGGCATTGTGAAACCTTGCAAGTGATGAAATGTTTCAATGGGAGAACTTTAAAATTAGTGTTCCGTTTCTATTTACATTATTGGTTGGAAGCGATGATTTGAAGTTTTGGAAATTCATATGGAAGTTCCAACTCTAACCTAATTATTGCCTGTCCTTTACTTTACATATGCGTTTCTCCAATCTCCGTGCTTCTCTTTCTGTTCCTTCTTGTTCTTCTTGTTCCTGGTCTTGTTCTTCTTGTCCTTGTTCTTGTTCTTCTTGTTCTTGTTCTTTTTGTTCTTGTTCTTGTTCTTGTTCTTGTTCTTGTTCTTGTTCTTGTTCTTGTTCTTGTTCTTGTTCTTGTTCTTTTTTAGTTTTCGAGGGTAATAGCTAGGTCTGTTGAAAAAATGAAGATAATAGACTATTTTATGATTGCAAATGGTAAGTTTTCCTTTAGTTAGGAAAAGAGCCTTTAATCACATTCTTTACCATGTGCATTCATAAAATAGTCTAATATCTTCATTTTAAAGGCTCTTTTCCTATTTAAAAAGTTTTAGTTTTCGAGGGTAATAGCTAGGTATGTTGAAAAAATGAAGATATTTACATGGACGAAACTGCGACATTCGAGGATGTTACCAATTCGAGTTATGAATTTGGACTGTATGCCGTTAACCACGACAACCGGTCGAAGCCGTATGTCGTGACTGTTACTATCAATGGCAGAGAACTTACCATGGAATTGGATACAGGAGCATCACGCTCCACGATCTCTGAAAAAGTGTATGTGAGTATGCTTTCCCATTATAAATTAGAGACTGCCTCTATTACGTTACGAATCAAACACTCGTCAATGTACTTGTTGCATACAATAAACTTGAATCGTCCCATTTAAGTACCCTTGCCTTCAGAAGTTTGGTCACCCAATCATTACTCACACTTCCCTATCCACCAAAGATAGTGTAGTGACAGACATTGACGTCATAAGAAACTTCAAAAGACATGCCTCATTAAATTAACCATTGCAACTTCCGATGTAGAACAATAACCCGTTTGTTTTGTATTTGGTTAGCTGTTTTTAGTGACAATTGCATACTTGGAATGCGTACATTCCATGGTGCACAATGCGTTTAGAATAGCACAAAAACTGTTTTTAGTGACACTTGCATACTTTGATATGCGTACATTCCATGGTGCACAATGCATTTAGAATAGCACGAAAAGCATTTTTTAGTGACACTTGCATACTTGGAATGCGTACATTCAAAGGTGCACAATGTGTTAAGAATAGCACCAAAAGCGGACCGCAAACAGAATCTACTAACGAAAATGAGAGCCAGCCTCATCTGTTCTCATTGATGACAGATGCTTTCCATAATCTGCGAGAGGCGATACTATTGGGCAGTCGAGCCTGCTTCATGGCTTGCTTCTCTGCCCGGTAGCACAAATTGAGGGGCGCCGCCCTTGGACGCCCCAGCTGCCCTTTATTTATTAGTTAGTCTGTTTGGTGGTTTTTCTGTTTATTTAGGGTAGTTTTATACATTTTGGAATATGCTTGACTTTCGTAGGGTGTGCGGCGCACACCTAGCACACCCGGAATATACGCCCCTGGAGATAACTTACCTTAAGGGGTCGAGCGTACTCGGACTTCTTTGAAAATTGTCCTCCACTCTTCCCGGTCCTGAAGGTCAAGAAAGGTGATAGTGTGTACATATTGATACGCCATCAATACAGCACATTGCACGAGCTAAGAGATAAGAGTTGGTGTGGCTGTGTACGGCTGAAGAAACGCTTAACAGAAGAAGGTAGTAACTACCTCGATACCTTGCTAATTCGCTCGTTCATCGCCATCTGGAAAGCGTCTGAACAATATTATTCGTTATCTGCTAGTTGTAACCCTTATTATGTCTACTGCTATCATTTTATATATTCTGGCTAAATTCTGTATCCACATCTCGTAATCTGTAGTACCTTGTATTTGCACTCTCGATTCTCTCCGCTGGCTATCGACCTATTACTGTATCTTGTAATATTAGTAAGGTTTTTGAGTATATCCTTCTACCTTTTTTGACTAAAAATATTATTGAGGGTGAGAACCAATTTGGTTTTCGATATGGGGTGGGTTGTCAGCATGCGCATAAGATTCTGTCTTCTCTACTGGCTGATAATTCTTCCAAGGGAAATGGTCTTTATATTTGTGCTTTGGATCTTTCGAAAGCGTTTGATAGTGTGGTCTAGTAGTAGTTGTAATAATAGTAGTAGTAGTAGTATTTGTGATAGTAGTAGTAGTAGTAGTAGTAGTAGTAGTAGTAGTAGTAATAATAATAATAATAATAGTAACGTAGATGCAACCATAGAAAAACGAGGCTCGTTTTTCTATGGATGCAACCCCCTTACAAAGAGGTCAGTTACACAGTCGGCCTGCTGATTGCTAAAAGTTCATTCCCACTAATATGCATTTGCAAGAATTGAATGAAGGCAAACTGGCGCGAATCCAGGGCATTCAAGATGCCATCGCCCACGAGGAAGAGGTGGAAAAGATCTTCGAGTGTCGCGATGAAGTCTTCGAAATTCTAAAGGTAAAAACACGAGCCTTTACTCCCAAATATACAGCGATAATAATAGAGGAAGGATGAGCTTGGAGAGGTATTTCGAATGGTAAAATGAGGGTGTTCGAGTAGGCGGAAGTATTGTACAAACAACCGAAAAATCCTCCTGAAAACGTTTGTACACTTCCCAGTAACCATTACTATATGTAGACACAGGTCAAAGCTTGTAACTTGCAGCCCCTCCCACGGGGACTGCGGGGGAATAGGTCGTCTCCAAAGACATAGTTATTAGGTTTTTCGACTATGGTGAATAAAATGGCTATCTCAGAATCCGGTGACTTTTGGGAAAAAAGAGCGTGGGAGGGGGCCTAAGTGCCCTCTAATTTTGCGGGTAAGTATGTTCGTAACGCATGCTAAAGTTAATAAATGAGGCTTTTAAAAAAGCTGTTGCTGCTGTTGCTGTTGTTGTTGCTGCTATCGCTGCTGTTGCTGCTATTGCTGTCAAATGGTTTGCAAGGCATGTTGATCCACCACGGCATGGATTAGCCTGCGTGCAGACTATCCTAGCTGAAGTGGATAGTCTGCGCATCAACGACGATATCCTTGTATGGCCTCGTAGCCTCGAGTTGCTTAGCTTGTTGCTTAGATTTTGGACCAAATCGAGGCCTCACACCTGAACAACTGAGTTGCTTATATCAAAAAACGTGTAGTCCGTAAGCGGGAACTACTCTTGCTGGACAAGAAAGAGAGCTTTATTGACGCTGCTAAATACCGTGCTTTGTACGTTAAAACTCCCGTAACTTGAATAAACATACGGAGTTTCCTTTGTTCTGATATAATGTAACTTAACTGAAGAAGTTTGGTAAATTTTTTGACAAACCCAAAAAAGTCCTTTTTTCCGTAAAATCACATGAACACAAATAAGGACCAAGGCTGAAGATTATTTTTCACTAATTATTCAACTTATTTCATTAGATTAGAATTATGACACTAAATTATAGTTAAATATAATTTTTTTAAACTATGATTATATTATAATTTACGAGTAATTCGATTCTTAGTACTCTGACATAGTCTACATATTCCAGAACACTCATTTATTACACCATAATATTTTGTTTTGCATTGGCAAGAACAAGCGAAATGCTCCAATGATAGTCTGAAATTCTTCAACGGGGGTTATGTTACGAAGACATGACTACTATACCTTGACAAATCCGTTGGATGATTCTCAGGCAAACAGATTACATTCTGATGAGCTTCATCCTTTGCATCTCTGCGTATACTAGCGGCTGTAAGTGTTATGTAAGCAACCACTTTCACCTCGTGATAAAAACTTTGAATGTGTTTCATATTAGGTCACTTAGGCGCACTTTTGAAAACTATCGCAGTTTGTTTAGGAAGGAAGCAAATTTACAAAAACAAGTGTTTTCATTTGAATTGATCAAGTCCTTTCACATACGTCTGCTTCTAATCCACGAAAATAATAATTAGAGAAATAAAAAAGGGACCAGAATTGCCATCAGTGGCTTGCGTAGGATTTTTCAGGGTTCTGCGTAGTTACGCTGTTTGAATATAATGAGAATGCGTTGTGCACGACGGAATGTGCGTATTTCAATAGTGCCATACTGCGTAGTTACATATTTTGAATATAATGAGATTGCGTTGTGCACGATGTAATGTGAGTATTTCAATAGTGCGATTCCGCGTAGTTACACTGTTTCAATATAATGAAAATGCGTTGTGCACAATGGATTGTGCGTATTTCAATAGTGCCATTCTGCTACCTATATCAAGGCAGGGTGGCCGAGCGGTCTAAGGCGCTGGTTTAAGGCACCAGTCACTTCGGTGGCGTGGGTTAGAATCCCACCCCTGTCAAATGTTTTAGTGAATAAATAGTTCCGTGCATTTAATGCTATAAATTACCACATACTTGAGCTTGAACACGGCATCCTACCTATATCAAGGCAGGGTGGCCGAGCGGTCTAAGGCGCTGGTTTAAGGCACCAGTCACTTACAACAACCAAAAATGAAAAAAAAAAGATACGACCATCTCTTGGACTCCGGGTTATCACTATCAGGGATTTGTAGCAAAATTAACAAGAACTTTCTCGTTTTCTTAAATTTGTATTTGAGGGAAACAAAGAATAGGTTCCTGATATACGGGACTATACCAGGCTTCACGAAGAATTAGCTCAAATAACTATATTATCGACATTTTGACTAATGAATTCAGGCAATACCAAAAAAGAGACAAGAATAAAAGAAGAGGATGGAGCGTGTAAAGAGACGAGGGTGAGAGAAGAGGATGAAAAGAAGAAAAAGATGAAAGTAAAAAATGAGGATGAGGTGAGGAAAAAGACAAAAGCGAAAGAAGAGTAAAGATTAGTAAAGTAAAAAGAGTCAATGAAGAGAGGGAAGGGGTATGATTTGGCATAAAACTTGAAATAATGTATTTTAGTTTATATGTATCCTGGCAACAAATGCGGTCAGCGCCGTTAAATTGCAAGCTATTGTGGTAACGCTCCACTCTTTGAGAATTATATACAATTGCAATGTATCTGCTGTGAATATGTATATGTCTGGCACTGATGAAGGCTCAAAACCGAAACACAATAAATATTAATGAATTAATTTTCCCATACCCACTGACTGGAGCAGAATTCGCGAAAGATTGACACTAAAATCTTCACCTTAGCTTTTGAGCCTCGATGGCATATCCACTCCTTTAGCCAGTCATATCCCCTCCTTTATCCAGTCATATCCACTACTTTATCCAGTCATATCCACTCCTTTATCCAGTCATATCCACTTCTTTATCCAGTCATATCCACTCCTTTATCCAATCCTATCCCCTCCTTTATCCAATCCTATCCACTCCTTTATCCAGTCATATCCACTCCTTTATCCAGTCATATCCACTCCTTTATCCAGTCATATCCACTCCTTGATGGCATAAATATATAAATTCAGGCCATGAATTGTCGCTGTGATGAATTTTCTTTGTGATGACTTGTCGCGTGATCAATCGTCGCGTGATCAATTGTCGCGTGATGAGAAGTCGTAACACCGGATTGCCTTATTTTGGTTGTAGTAGAGTGACGGCAGACTTATCAAATCCTTTTAAAAATTTCAAGATTTAGGTATTTGTGCTTGACGCGGTCAAGATACTGAATTTTGTTGACGTGAGAGAATATCCCTGTATTAAATATTTCTACAGTAAATAGATAAATAAATAAATAAATAAATAAATAAATAAATAAATAAATAAATAAATAAATAAATAGATCAATAAACAAACAAATAACTAAATTTTGAATTTTTTTAAAAATTTGATTAATTACGTTAAATGACGACGTTAGTTGTATCAGTGACCCATTTGACTCCTTCTCACAGGTCTGTGCTAGCACTAGTGTGTTTCCTCACGAATAGCTCTGTATATATAAGTTGAAAATGAAGTTAATCTAACAACTTATTTTGGTTGGTCAATTATTCATGAAAGGTATAAAAGATTCTGGTTCTGCTGCACCAAGTTGCCAGAGTTTTAGCCGATGCGCATAACATTTCTTCAAGGTTTAAATCATCGAGTAGAATTTCTTCAATTCAAATTTGTATTCCAACGAAAGCACCAGTAAGCTCTTAGCCAGCCATTGCTATTTTGTGTTTCTTGTGTTTGTTCGTGTAGCGCTGGAAGCCATATGTCTGGGATTCTATAAGATATGCTATACACGAACAAATAAAGAAACACAAAATAGCAATGGCGCCACAACACCAGAACAACCTCAACCTGTCACCTAGGACGAATGAATAAAAGGTGGTTTACCCTAAACTCTTTCTTTCCCCACTCATACCCTGCATTAACTTTCCTGAGAATGAGTGAACTATGTATTGTAAAGACTTGTGTTCATAAAGATTAGAAGACTGGTACACCTTTTAATGGAAACCTGGCTTAAGCAGGTTGATCTATGATAAGGTTGATCTATGATAGTCATCTGGGTTTCGTACCGATACAAATCCCCAGAGTAGCAATGACAAGGTTGATCTATGATAGTCATCTGGGTTTCGTACCGATACAAATCCCCAGAGTAGCAATAAACCCCATATAATTTCAAAAGCCCCCAAAATAAGCAACTTGCCTAGCAACCCTAGCCCTAACAGCTAGTTAGCAACTTTTTTTTCGAAGAACAAAACCTTAGCAACCTGTTAAGTAACTTTAGCCCTTAAAGTGTATCATACATTAAGCAACTGTAGTCCTGACCCTGAAAATTGAGTTGTTTATAAAAAATTGTACTGTTTCTCCAACACCCCTATTCCCCCTCCTTTGCTGCCCCATGCTTTCACTTACCGCGTAGTTACACTATTTGAACATATTTGGAATGCGTTTTGCACGCTGGAATGTGAGCATTTCAATAGTGCCATTGAGAGTAGTTACACAATCTGAACATATTGGGAATGCGTTCTGCACGCTGGTTTGTGAGCATTTCAATTCAATAGTGCCATTAAGCGTAGTTACACTATTTGAACATATTTGGATTGCGTTCTGCACGCTGGAATGTGAGCATTTCAATAGTGCCATTGAGTTCAACTTCTCAGTAGACGATCCCTGTGTGGGAGCAGTTGAGGCCCAATAGAAAACTTAGTCTCAAAGAGGCAGGACCCGATTTACAAATAATTGATTTAAGTTGTCAGTAGAATATTCGCTCTCAAAATAGCCTTGATAGCTTCTAAAATTCACTCTATTTCTGCAGTTACTACCACCATTTACAACCGTATATCAAACCCATGATTTCATGTCTACCGAAAGGTTTCGATTTCCTATGATACGGAAGCAATTGTCCGTGTACACTTTGGCACAGTCTGGGTTCTCAAGCAAGTGCTGCCCTCTGGCAAAGTCACATTGCTTAGTGGTGCTTTTGCTCTTTAAAGCCCAAGGTGGTTGTTTCCTTTTAGAAGTCGATGTTTGGCAATTATACGATGGTACATGCTGCTTAATTCGGTCAACCAACCTCAAAGTCATGCGACCAACATAGCCAGCCTGGCACTGGGGCTATGTTGGCCGCACGACTTTGAGGTTGGTTGACCGAATTAAGAAACATGTACTATCGTATATTCGCCAAACATCAATTCCTAAAAGGAAGCAACCACCTCGAGTTTCAAAGACCAAAAACACAACTAAGCAATGTGACAATGCCACGGTGTACAAGTGTACACGGACGATTGCTTCCGTATTATAGGAAAGGCCAGGTCTGCATTTCATTTGGCCGTTCTGGAGTCAGTCGTTTAATCCAGCAACAGGCAAGATAATGATTTGTCGTGATGTTAAATTTCTTGAAAACAGTTTTGATGGGCGTGTCACCCACATGGTTGGTACTGACAGTCGTAATGAATCAGAAGTTGCAGAAACGGGAGCAGAGGTTGAAGTTGTTATGTATTCCTTAATTGTCAACCCACACAGGGTAAACAAGAAATCATGATTCAGTGTTGTTTGAGCTGAAACGGATACGATAGCCCACTGTACTACTGTCCTACTATATGTCCTACTACTGTGTACTACTATACTACTGTCATCACTCTAGCCTTCAATATTTCAATCTTGGTTCACTTATCTTCCTATCCTTCCAAACTTTTACAGACAAAGAAAAAAAAATTCTCGACCTTGGCTATACTACTGTACTACTGTCCTACTATATGTCCTACTACTGTGTACTACTATACTACTGTCATCACTCTAGCCTTCAATATTTCTCTAGTCAAAGCAACTAACTGGTGTTCTAAAAAATCACGTTAATAATGACCTAGGTCAAGAATCGCGTTAATAATGAACTTTTCTTTGTCTTTGAGACCGTCAGCCGACGCCTAAGCTCCCAATTAAATAATTCACAAATGACCTTCAAAATTCTGTTAATAAAGAATTCTATTTTCATCATGTTTTATTGTCACCAAACTTCACTTCTCGAGTGTGTTTTATATAATAGACTAGTATATTAGTGTGTTTGTATCAACACTCATATGCTACAACTTTGTGCCACTCTCAATGTTGACGTAACCCCAGATAATACATGGAATTTATTTTAGCTGACCTCGTTGCTGCCATTGCAATGCTAAACCAAATGTAATTTCAAGTCTGAAAGACTGAGACAAGGATATAGGACTTGCTAACAAACAGAGGAAACCTTTACCAGAATTGTAGGAAATTTTGTTATGATATGTTCTACTCAAGCTATAATCATCGACTGGGCTGTACCTGAATGCCAGGCGATAATTTTCAGGTTGCTCTTGTGATTCCTTTGCACGCTTTCTTTTCTTACTTTCTCTATCAGCCGCAAGCCTGTTTTCTTGCTGTACTTCTGATTCCTCGGCACGCTATCTGTTCTTACTTTCTCTATCAGCCGCAAGCCTGTTTTCTTGCTGTTCTTGTGATTCCTCGGCACGCCTTCTTTTTTTATTGCGTTGAGTAACGGAATCATTTTGCTAAACGTTTTCGCCATACACTGATCACAGCAATCGTATGGAGTGAAATAAGAAAGCTGTTACGATGAATTTGAAGGAAACGAGAAGATCGTCTCATATCCTATAAATTCATCGTAACAGCTTTCTCGTTTCACTCCATACGATTGCTGTGATCAGTGTATGGCGAAAACATTTAGCAAAATGAATCCGTTACTCAACGCAATATTATCTCCTTTTGGATGAAAAGCCCCATACATGGTCAACGTCTTTCTCGTTGTCCTGTCTATCTTCTTCAACTCGTCCTCCTTCCAATCGATAATTCCTGCACCATATCTTACAAGGGCAACTGCCCAAGTATTAATGGCTTGAATATTATTATTATTATAAACAAAGTAAATACAAGGATCTTGAAAAGGACCTCATAGATCAAACTCTAAGATTAAAATTAATAACTCTAGATCTGTTCTGTTCTGTTCTGTTCTGTTCTGTTCTGTTCTGTTCTGTTCTGTTCTGTTCTGTGTTCTGTTCTGTTCTGTGTTTCTGTTCTGTTCTGTGTTTCTGTTCTGTTCTGTTTCTGTTGTGTTTCTGTTCTGTTCTGTTTCTGTTGTGTTTGCATGTTCTGTTTCTCATTAGACGTCGAAGGCGTCTGATGGCATTGACCAATCAGAAGTCGCCGCGCGAAGGCTCAAAATAATTGAGTCCACTTTGAAATTCCCTGATAATCCCCTAATTTCTAGGTTGGCTGCGAACCCTGACAGTTACTTTAAAAGCCAAGTGGAAAGTCCCGACATTAAGTCTATGTCGCATTGCAATCTGCAGCGCAACGTATTTGGGTGAGACGACTCGCCAATTTCAAAGACGCCTAGCTGATCACCTGGGAACCTCGGCCGTTACTGGTAATATTTAGTTGATAAATAGCAGAGAGCTTTTCCTTCCCGTCTTTTCAGCAAATCAATCTGAAAACAAATACAATGTCGTTGAAGCTCAGATTAGAATGACTGTGGCTTTTTAGCGTCATACATTTAAGTGTGCATGCTCAAAATATCCTTGCTGCTTGAAGCTCGTCTTTCCTCGTGTTTGCAACGGTTCTAGGACATTAACCACCCGGACAATATCCCCCCGGATATTAACCCCCATGAAAATATCCCCCTGGGCATTTCTTGTCTTATACAAAATTTCGTAAATGGGTGGGTAGCAAACCAGCTTAATGTGTCGCTGACATCGGGTTTAAAATTAGCTGAGCTTGCAAGATCCAATCTTGCATAGCTTATTTTTATAGTATCGTCTACTCTCTGTTACATCTTGTTTTAGATTAATTACAGCACAATCAGTTACAACTACAAAAGCGCATGGCAACCTGATTTGCTAACGCTACTTGCCTCGGTTCCACTAAACACACATCAATTCCAGCTCGAGCTGAAACTCATCTCGAGCCAAGATTTCGTCTCGAGCTCATGTAAACAGGGCCCAAGAGTACATCTACTCAGCCCTCGAAAATACAATCCTGGTACTTCTCGTAAAATGTCATACAATCCTTGATACCTTAACATAAGAATGAGACTTCTTGGCTGGCTTCTTCGAATTAAATTCCTGGCTGATTAAGCTTCTATGAACAGTTCTATGAATTTAAACTCTTGTATTTAAACTATTGCATTCAAAGTCTTGCATTTAAAGTGCTGAGTTACCAGGACCTTTATACACGTTTGTACAATTGAGCAATTCTATTCACAAGTGAAAGATGAGATTTATGACATAATTGTTAGGAAAAAAGCTCTTTTGCATTTAAACTCTTGTATTTAAACTATTGCATTCAAAGTCTTGCATTTAAAGTGCTGAGTTACCAGGACCTTTATACACTTTTCTAAACAAAAGATACAGTATAAAGATGCTACCGAGAAAAATAAACTAAAATCATTAAAGCAAAATAAAAAATATCAAAAAAATTGAAAAAAGCACACGCTGTTATCTGGTTACCCTTGTAGAATAATTTTGCCCCTTAAAGTGTACCTCCACTGGTCAGAAATTTTTTGATATTTTGTTCATCATACTTAACTGATATGCCTCCGTCGATTCTTTCTGTCTTATGTTGTAGCTGTTGAGGAGGGAGTGGGTTAGTTCCACACTTTTTGGAAATTTGAACCCTGATATCAATTTGTAATGATGACTCGTACATGTCTGTCAATATAACAAATGTTTATGATAAATGCTGTTAAAGTGGTAAATTTTTGTACTAGTGTTTCTAGATTCCATAATAAATTGTATATAGCTTAAGAACCTATATTAATGGCTTTTGCAGAACGTAACAAGATTCTATCAGGTATGGGTCCGTCCTCAGCATGACACAAATGATTACAAAAGAGAAAATTAAAGCACAATCTTTAAAACTAAAAAATGCTTAAAATAGTCCTAGCATCATAACTTCAACAAAGTTCAATTATGACTGATAGATACACTGAAGTGAGTCAATGCAACTCATTTGGACGAAATAAAAATAATTAAATACACACTTTCAATGTCAATCTTGCCTTTTCGGCAGCTAGCCTTCAAGGTATTTTCACACAATATCTGGAAGCGTTTGTCAATACACTCTCTAGTCGACCAACTTTACCTCATTTATTAACATGTTGAGATAAATATCCTTCAAGATAAACTACTGAAAATTAGTAAACAGAATTATTAGGGTTTTGAAAAATATTTCGCAAATAAATTGCTTAAACCATCAAGTCTAAATATCTGTACCAACTTATCTACTACACCATCCAAATAGCAATTAAAAACACATCTGACAGTATCTTGTATTGATCCTGCCAGTCTTCGGTTTACTATAGCATGATCAATAAGGTTGGCTGTCTTACCATCGCGTGAATACCATGTCAACTTATGGGTTATTTTATGACCAAACACGGTATTGGCTGTAACTAGATTGTTATTATACCTACAAAATTGCAGAACTCTGTAACCATTACCTTAGACCTTAGATCCTCCTGTGCCACCAGTGGCCCCCAGGGCACCCTGAAAGAGCATGATCTTGTCCTTGAGGAGGCAGAAATCAAAAATAAGGGAATGTTCAGGTCATCATTTTTATGGAGAAAATCCACTGTACCAGTGTGAAGATGGGGAAGCATCCTTCCTATTCCCTTGGCCCCTCTGTGTGTGCAAACACCAGCTCAGATTCTGCCATAGGTAGCACTTTGTCGTATTGAAATCTTGCTCACCTAAAGAAATAGCAGTCTCTTCTCCAAAGAGAGGACCTGATACAACTAAAAATAGGCGTACCAATAATACTTTTAAGAAATATCAACCCACCAAAGCTTTGCAATGGCACGCGACTTACCGTAAAAAAAAAACAATGGAAAACCTAATAGAGGCCAAAATCTTGACAGGGCCTTTTGAGGGTGAGGCTGCATATGCATATGCAGCGACAATTGGACAGCGAAAAATGTTGTATATTCGCAAGTTTTACGCAGTTAATTTGTATTGTATCTATCTGTGTTTTACAACTGCCAAAGCATCCTTGTATGAAGTGGATCAAAAGAACTTATAACTAATTATTAATTTCCGTAATTAGTTAGTAGGTTATTAATTGATTTAATAAATAGTTAATAATTACTTTTCTTTTTTCACAGACCTATCTAAGATTGTATTCATATGTGAATACATTTTCTAAGTATTTACGGCAGTTATTTGAAAATTCAGTTTTTGCTTTGTAACGCAATATTTTGACTGGATTTTTCATTTGACTTTTCACTAGACTTTTTGAAGAAAATCTAGTCTTGTATAGTGATGTAGAGTTAGCGTCGCCAAACGATCGGATTTTCCCACATTCAACTCATTCGACTTTTCACCAGACTTTCTGGCGCCTAGAGTTGTTTTGCCACCCTTTCACATCAGGGATAAAACGCGCCAAAATCAAAAGACAGACAATAGCATGAAAACGGTTGATCAAACGATAGTCCTTCACCACGATTAATTACCAATATCGTTCTAATTGTGACTTCATTTCGAAGATCAACCCACCACCAAGGGTTCATTTCTAAATATGTTTCAGTGCAACTTTTTTTCCATAATTTGCTAATTCTCTTTCCATCAACTGCCCGGCTAGCTGCATTGTTATTCTCTGTAGATGATTGTTTAGTTGGTTTTCCGCGAGCAATGTTTATGTTGTCATGTTGATCTGTAAGAAATACTTCCCCTTATCCTCCTGCTCTATGACATTATTATTGCTAACACGTGTAATGTGCGTCTTCACACTTCTTCGAGCCTCGAAAAAGGCCGCCATCATCTTTTAATGTAGGATATTCATATTTTAATATAGCCATTTTCTACTTAACCGCCAAAGTAAGTCCTCAAAAAATTGTCATGGGTGGGAGATTACGTAAAAATTAATAGGCGGGGGGCTTGGAATAAGAATGTCCTGGGTTAAGAAACAGAAAACAGTGACGCTTTCTTCAACCGAAGCGGAGTATATCGCGAGTAGTATGGCTTGTCAAGAGGCCATTTGGCTACGCGCATTACTTAACAGTTTATCTTTTAAGCAAGATATACCATTGTTAATTTATGAAGGTAATCGTGGTTCCATATGTTTAGTAAAAACCAACGTGTTACCCCTTGATCGAAGCACATTGATATCAGATATCATTTTGTACGCAACAACCGTTCTCAGCACCTTCACTTTCTTGCCATGCTGATTTTCTACCGAATGTAAGAATTCCTTGATCTTACTGATGACCTCATTCTTGTGTTTAATAAAATATACACAAACATACTCAGACAGATCATCTATAATGGTGACAAGGTATCTTGAGCCTGCAATAGAATTCTCATCCATTGGTCCACAAACATCACTGTGAATGATTTCAAGCACATACTTTACTCTATATGATGGGTTCCTTTGAAAATTGTTGTAAATATTTTTAACGTTGTGTACTGGATCAAAAGTCAGATATAGTGGCTTTCCAGTGATAGGATTCAAAACTGACGTTTCCAGTTTACCACCACACAAAATGTTCGCAAAGAAAGATCTATTTGCAGAATGGTTATCAACAGACACAAGCACCACATTGAAGCCAATATTGTGTAAACATTCAAGAACCTCCAAAAAGCATTGATGAAGTTTTGAAGTCTTCAATGGCCTCATCGTCATAGTCTGAAGTTAGAGCATATACCTTTATGATGGTGACATTAAATGGGTTTGCTTTTAGTCGAATTGTGATAAGCCGGCTCGACATAGGACGTATACGACTACATATACCCCCACCTGCGGTTAAAAGTGGCCATGTCGGTCACCCTTTATATTGAGAACTATATATAAAGAACTTATATTGAGTGCTCACCGACAATTTTTTACCATACTGACATTGAGATTCACCCAGCTCACTTGGCAGAGCACACACCACGAAAGCGTGGATTACGGGTTCGAATCCTAATGGTCACATCTTCTTAAAACAAAACTAAGTAAATACCATATTTGGGCTGTATATGGTCATCTGATTACTATTGGGTACAAAGTTATCGTCACTGCTCATAAACGTGCTACATGGACTTTTAAAGAAATTACAAAGGCGACGAACGAAAATGCTGGTCATTAAATATTATTTATTTATATTGTATTATTATTATTATATTTTTCGTATTTTTCGATAGATTTTCGTAGATTTGGCACAACTGGATTTTTAAAGAATCGACCTGTCAAGTATCCAATAGCTGCAAGCTTTTTCTTCTTGTTTGGATGATTTTAGTGACATTTTCGTATAATCTCATCACCAAAATTTAATTCCAAGACATGCTCTGTGTTGCTGCACCTGAGTTCGAACCCTGGCATGGAATGTACGCATCTGGTGTATGCATACTATGTCAAATATGCCTTATTAGCCTATTTTGAACGCTTTGTGCACCTTGGAATGTACGCATCTAGTGTGTGCAAACTATGTCAAATATGCCTTATTAGCCTATTTTGAACGCTTTGTGCGCCTTCGAATGTACGCATCTAGTGTATGCAAACTATGTCAATCATGCCTTATTAGCCTATTTTGAACGCTTTGTGCACCATGGCAGGTTATGCATTTCATTTGGCCGTTAAGGAAGTCAATGCACATAAAATACGAAAGACCTTTTGTTTTGCAGAGACATTTACCTCAGCCACTAAGAGAGCTGCTCATCAATGCAAATTATGCCAAGGTAAATGGAAATGTCAAACAAAAAATCCCACTAGTGAAAGCAGTCTTTGAGTGAGATAAGGATGCAGGGAATCACGAGGCAGAATGTATACTGAACATTAAACTTGACTTGGAATGCGTACATTCCATGGTGCACAATGCGTTGAGAATAGCACCAAAAGCTGTTTTCAGTGACACTTGCATGCCTGGAATGCGTACATTCCATGGTGCACAATGCGTTTAGTATAGCACCAAAAGCTGTTTTTAGTGACACTTGCATGCTTAGAATGCGTACATTCCATACTGCACAATGCGATTAGAACAGCACCGAAAGCTGTTTTTAGTGACACTTGCATGCTTGGCCATAGTGTATACACGTGAGACACTGATACGCATATTGCATGATTTGCAAATGGGCAGCAGATAATACCTATAAAAGGAAACAAATAGGTATAGTGGCGGAAGCTAAAGATAACGGACCACTGGTCTATGAAGCGACTAATCCTAAGTGTTTATAAAAGTGAGATAAGTGTGTGGACAACATGTTACCTGGTTTAAACAAGTTACACATAGCTTGTAAACTTCATGAGTTAAGAACAGAAGTCAATCAACCGAAATTGCCTAAAACGTACAGGGTCTACAATTGTAGAGATTGGGATAATATGGGTTAAAGTCAAAACTTCTGCGCTGCCTTGAAACCTTTGTCTGGAGAGCATGATTTTCAAAAACAAAAAATTTGGGAAAGAAGAGCCAGCAAATTTACAGTACTACATACTAAAAGCTGTAGTTTGACATTGTTAAAACGTTCATTCGCCAAAAGTTACATGCCTAATTTACATGTCAGTCCGCTGACCGCTCGCTGCAAGGAACGGCAGCGATATTTATTCTATAAAAACGTTGATGATTTATTTTATTGGTGTGTTGTAAGCTGTGATGCAACTAGGCGTTTAAAAGAACTTTTACTGTAATAACCTAAGCATGTTCTAACTTTCGAGTTGTTCTTTTGAAAACTGCATTGATCGCAACAAACAAGTAAATGTTATTACCACTATGTCTAGTTTGCAACGCTAGAACTGAAAACGAACAGAAATTATTGTGTATATGAGAGGGTTTATCCCCTCGTCAATACCTCGCTCTTTAGACTAAAATTTGAATTTTGTTCTGATTTATTAGGAATAAACCCTGAATCACAAAGGCTGTTTAATTATAATAAACAGATTTTTTCAAAGTACTAAAAAACTTCAGTGTAAAGAGAGAGATATTGACGAGCGGGCGAAACTCCCATATATACATAAACCTCTTCGTCATGGTATAGAATCTTCAACTTCTTCTGGTATTCGGTGAGTTCGTTCCATTTATAATATTTACTATACCAATTTGTATCTACCGGTATGTCGTAGTCTAACGCTGATGTACAGGATGATACTTAAAGTCAATTGCCGGGATTGACACTACTACTACTACTACTACTACTACTACTACTACTACTACTACTACTACTACTCCTATTATTACTGCTACTATTACTGCACGTACCCACCAAATTTTGTATTCTGAGTACAAACCCGTATACTAACGTGGACGAGGCCAGGAGTGAATGTTCACTCGAATTACGCTTGTAAAAAACAAAAAAAGCTGTTCGTGTTAGCATAGTTCTAGGTCGTTTATTCTGCTGACTTAATAGAGCATTATATATGATGGCAGCACAGAGATTTTGCGTAATTTAAAAACAATACGGTTCGATGGTACGGACCCTGCAGTTTTGCAATTACGTAGTCTTTATATTGTGTATGTGGCGTAGTCCTTATATCGTGTATGTGGCGTAGTCCTTATATCGCGTATGTTGCGTAGTCCTTATATCGTGTATGTGGCGCAGTCCTTATATCGTGTATGTGGCGTAGTCCTTATATCGTGTGTGTGGCGTAGTCCTTATATCGTGTATGTGGCGTAGTCCTTATATCGTGTATGTGGCGTAGTCCTTATATCGTGTATGTGTTTATGCAAGGCCAAGTCAGTATCCCATCGAGAGGCGTAGTCCACCATTGGACAGAAATACAAGAAAGCTTGAAAGATCAATATCACCAGGGCCAAGACCATTCCCTTCTAGGGATAGACCTGCACCACCCATAGAAAGGCCATTTTTGCCTTCAGAAAGGCCATTTTTGCCTGCAGAGAGACCATTTGTACCTCTGCGAAGGCCTCTTTCACCACCAGAGAAGTCATTCTTAAGTCAACACCCTGCCAGTCAAAACATCTCAGTAACCTTCCACATGAGTAACATTGGAGCATTTCATACAATTTAATTGATCTTTAGGGGGTGTTATGGCATGAGAGTTTAGATAGTAAACCTATATCAACCATACATTGTCAGCTTCAAATGACTACAAACCAAGCCCAGGCATTATCCTACTATATTCCCTATATTCTACAATGTAAAACAGTTTATCAAATAGGGAATGACGGTCTCGAATTAGCAAGTTGACGTTTACCCCTGCTTTTGAATTGACTTCAAGATGGCGTTTTCCTAACCCATTTTTCTGCAATACCTGAAAGTGATATCTGACGAGAGTACCTGTATAGAAAGACAGTATTCGGCAGTTACCAACCTAAAATGAGTGCTTCTGTAACTATCATATCCCACAGAAGAAATTGAAAAAGAGTCTTGGATGAGCAACTTGGCATTAACCCCTGCATTCCATTTCGGTCATTCTGACATTAGTACTCTGAGGAGTGTCAGACGAAAAAAGCTTTTCAGTACACAATGTTTTTCGATATTTCGTGCAATATTCTTGTTTTGTACCACAAACAAACTATTTGATAGTCAACTGTTAACCAATTCAAGTGGTTCAAAGTTGAAACAAATTAAGTCACTCATTTTCAATGCCTGTTGGTAGTTTTGTGTTTATAAAAGCAAATGATTTTTAATGTGTTTTTAATTGCCACGAAAAGACAGTGTAAACTTCACAGCAAATGTTCATACACTTCCAAAAATATTGTCCGCTACATCATGTGTCTTTGAAAAAAATACCATCCATCTCATCCATGATGGCGCTGATGAATTTCCGAGTATGACCACTGAGGCCTGGGCCCGGTTTCTCGGTTACTCCTAAGTTCTAGGTGAGCACCTAACTTTAGGTATAAGTAAGCACTTAAACTTACTGTCTGGTCTGTCTGTTTGTCTGTCTTTTTATTTGTCTGTCTGTCTGGCAGGTTTGTTTGTCTTGTCTGTATGTATGATCTTTCTGTCTGTTTGTCCAGTCTGTCTCTCTCTCTGTCTGATCGGTCTTTCTGTCTTTCTGTCTGTCTGTTTGTCTGGTTTGCCTGTTTGTCTGTCTGTCGGTCTTTCTGTCCGTCTGTCTGTCTGTCTGTCTATCTGTTTGTCTCGTTTGTAGGGTTTCCTTCACATTATGGAAATACAGGCCTCTGTAGCTCAGGGGTTAGAGCACTGGTCTTGTAAACCAGGGGTCGGGAGTTTAAATCTCTCCAGAGGCTATTGTTTCCACACAGGAAGCACTCCGTTGTGGTGTCACTTTCATTCGTTCCATTTAGCAACGACATACGTTTTAACTGCAATACTAAATCATTTTTCCACTCAGTCATGTCCTGAAATCGGACATTCTAACAACAATGCTTGGTCTTAAAAGCAAGTTAGCATAAACTCAAAATTGCGTCTGTACGGAAATCTTGTGATGCCCATTGCTATGCATGCTTCTGAAACATGGCATTACGTGAGAAAGACAAGCCATTGCGCTGCTGGAGGATGAAAAGAGGGTACAACCCAAAAAATCAGGAACTCCAAGATTCACAAACGCCTCAAAGTTGGAAAAAAACGTTGTTGATGCTATTCAAGAACTGCGTAAAATATCTTAAGAACATGTAAGGGCATTAACTTGGAACTTTTAGGGCCACTGGTACTACATCTACTGCGGCTACATATGCGGCTGCGACAACTTCGACTGTGATTTTGACTGCTTGTAACTGGTACTACTTCAACTTGGTTGAAACTTTTAGGGCATGTTTAACAGTGCTTAGCCTTCAGACAATGCCGAGAGAGGTGCTGAACTAAATGCATCCATGTTATCATAAGAATTTTGAGGCTAGGAGTACAACTCTGTTACTCCCTTGTGACAATCAAGTCCTATATGCTGTGTAGGACCTCTCTAGTTCAAGACTAGGCAAGCCAGTATACCCCTGCAGCGACCAGTCTTATGCAGTGGCCAGGACCACTCTAGTTTGAGACTAGAAATACCAAGTGTCATCTGTTACCCCCTTGTGACACTTCAAGTCCTATATGCTGTGTAGGACCTCTCTAGGCAAGCCAGTCTGTCCAAGCCCTTTTTTTTTAGAAAGACAGGTTTTCCATATTATAAAGTTGGTCCACAGCCCTACCAACATCCCAGGACCCCTAGCACTTGCAATTTTTCAGCAAAAAGCTCTGTATGTTACATCTTGTGTGAAATAAGATAGCCCAAAGATATGTATTTGTTTATGATTCGAGAATCAAAGTGCATAAAAGGCCTTTCAATTTTTTCTGTCTTCTTGTATTATCAAAATTTACGCTTTGTGCACCATGGAATGTACGCGTCTAGTGTATGCAAACTATGTGAAATATGCCTTACTAGCTTATTTTGAAAGCTTTGTTCACCATGGAATGTACGCATCTAGTTTATGAAAACTATGTCAAATATGCCTTATTAGCCTATTTTGAACGTTATGTGCACCATGGAATGTACGCATCTAGTGTATGCAAACTATGTCAAATATGCCTTATTAGCCTATTTTGAACGCTTCAGGTGTCGAAAAAACCGTCCGGCTCCGGTTAAAGCCGGCTCAAATTGTCGTTTAGCTGGTTCGACAAGGTATTAAATTAAAAAAAAAAGCTGGCTCGAAATTACATTGGGTATGAAAATTAATCACTTTTTTGTATTTATGGATAGAAATTTTTATGAGCTGGGCATTTTCGTTCATCATGGATGAAAGTTAATCACATTTCTCTCCATAATGCATTGGTTAAGAGGCAATGAACCAATTACGAACAGGTTGGTAGCTGACAAACGCGTATTCCCGTATACTGTCCGTATACCGTTGCCAATTTTGCTACATATATAGTCAAGGAGACTAACTCGAATCGTAACTTAGAAAATCATCACTTATGCATAAACGTACACAACGATTTCGCACCTAACGTGACCTTTACCTTTGAAAAAGGTACACTCGCAAGGTCACGAGTAAAACGAACTACGAACCTTTACCAATAGCAGGAGGAACAGGGCGTATCCCAAGATTTACGTCATATTGACAAGCACCTACTTTTGGGACGTGTTCTATGCATCATACCACTTATGTCACTAAACCTTATAAAAGAGAAGGAAAAATGGATAAAGAGAGAACTTTCGTTATCTACACGAACGAAGACGTTTAAGAGTCGTTTGGAGGACCGCTGTTTCGCTCTTCAAAGTCCTCGCACGAAGACAGTCAAAGATCCACATCTAAATGCTGTGTATCAAGAATTTACTGTTATTACGTAAAAGCATAGTCGAATGTTTCAATTTAGAGGCAGCTGACGGAAACTCATACATCTTCCTCTAGTCTAATAATCTCCTATTATCTGATGCGTTGTTGAAAAAGTTACTTTGAATCTAAGTCCTATGCAACAAGAATTTACTTTTATTACGTAAAAGCATATACCAATGTTTCGATTTAGAGGCTGCTTAAAGAGACTTCCATGGTGCACAATGCGTTTAGAATAGCACCAAAAGCTGTTTTTAGTGACACTTGCATGCTTGGAATGAGTACATCCCATGGTGCACAACGCGTTCAGAAAAGCACCAAAAGCTGTTTTTAGTGACACTTGCATGCATGGAATGCGTACATTCAATGGTGCACAATGCGTTTAGAATAGCACCAAAAGCTGTTTTTAGTGACACTAGCATGCTTGGAATGCGTACATTCCACGGTATGAGTCATATGAGTCGACTCTTTCCTTGAGCCGGTTTCTATAACGATGCGTCGAAGTCATATGAAGTCGACTATTTTCTTGAGCCGGTTTTTGTAACGACGCGTCGGTATGAGTCATATGAGTCGACTCTTTCCTTGAGCCGGTTTCTTTTCAGGGTTGCCAGGTGGTTTTTCTCTTTCCCGCACAAATCTTATTGAAAACCAGCCCAAAACCAGCCTAAGTTTAGAAGGGAAAGCGGTTTCCCTGGGGGGGGGGGATCGTCATTGAGATTGCTGCAGGGACTGATCTATTTTCAATTTACAGCAATATAGTTTTTCAATTTGAGAAATGACATAATAACATGATAACATAACGTTAAGTGAGCTGCAATAGTTCACCGACAAGTCATGATAAGTAAAACGCCAAATGTGGAAACTTCATTGACAACGTTTCGTCTAACAGACTTCTTCAGGTCACTACTGTATTGCTTTTGTAGCAACAGAAATTGAACTACGCATAAGTACTATTTTTGATGATCGACCATGTCCAGTATTAACTTATTGATCAGTAATCTATTTGTGCCCTTCGAGATTATCATATTGTTTCCTCTGATCTTGTTACTGCCAAATAACGAGTGAAAACTTCCTTGCAGCGATGGCATCAATCAAGTATTACGTCGAATCTCTTGATCAGAAAGCTAAGGAGAGATATTTACCGTGTCGCTCTCGTGACCGTTATTTTCTAGGGTCTTCTCGTTTCCTATAAATTCATCGCAATAGCTTTCTAATTTCATTCCTTACGATTGCTGTGATCAGTGTATGGCGAAAACGTTTAGCAAAGTGAATCCGTTACTCAACGCAATATTCAAATTTTCTTTTGTTTGTTATGTTCATTGCTTTTATTACTGATTATGTTGATGATCGTTTCTTATTATTCTCATCTCCATCATACAGAGAATCCTGTATACGGATTCTAGTGTACGAAGTTGAAGTGTGTTTCCTCGATATCAGTTCTAACGCGGCCATGGCGGACATTACATACAAATGTTAATTTAGAAGTATCATTCCACAAGCATCATTCTACAGGTATCATTCTGCATGTTTCCAAATGTCATTCTACAAGTATCATTCTACAAGTATGATTTTACATGTATCATTCTACAGGTATTCTACAGCTATCATCATCCTCCACGTTCACTAGGCTACTACAAAAGCTTCACCGTGACACCTGTAGTGGTGACTTCCGAGAACTATGCCTTCCCGTAGGGCAACTGGTGATTTTGTCCAGGGCATATCCAGCTGTGGACTCGCTGAGTAGGACTTGTCATCTCCCACCAACTATTGCATGAATACTTATTTAAATGATCAAAAATATCATCAATGCATTAAAACTACTTCCAAATGGCAATGGATTACACAGGCGAAGAGGGAAGGATGGGGTGGGAAGGACCAGGAATACGGCTGTTTATCCTTTCTGGTGCATCTAGATAAATAAAGTACTATCAATCACAAAAGCAATCCATAATGGTAGAGAAAAAGGAAAATGATGTATATTCTTCCTCTTCCTTGTATCATTACTGCCACTTGGTCCTGCTTCATCAGTTAACAGTGGCAGCTCTTCCGGGCTGGCATATGATATGGCATATGAAATTGTCAATGTCCTTGGTACTTCAAAAGGGAGCTGTGGAGTTCAATAAACAAAATTTTGTAACTAGTCAAGCTTTCACGATTTTCAAGAAATCGGAGCATCAGCTACAAAATCGGATTGGATTTTAAACAGTTTCCTCCTTTGATGGGGGAGGGTAGACACAAAATAAAATTAGGTTCATTTATTTCTACATTACTTTTAATGTATACAGTGCGTGAATAAGTTCCTTCTCTGATATAAAGTTATAGTGTGTCAAAGTGACGCGGGCCTACTAGGCCCCCCGCCATGTATGAGAACAGCCAAAAAGCCCTTGTAAGGTAGGGTTAAGAAATATTTTAGCTCTGTTCTGCTTCATAGTACCGAGGTGTAAAATTGGGACGCGTCTGTGATGGCAAAAACCACATACACGCTTTTCATAAGCAACTCAATTTTCGGGGTCAGGCCTCCAGTTGCTTACCAATTTTCCCGTAACTTGGTTATCTGTATCCAAATTTATTGGTATCTCGATGATCCGTAACTTGATTATCCGCACCTAAATTATCGGTATCTCAATAATCCGTGACTTTATTATTCGCACCTCCGTCACCGGTATCTCAATAATCTGTAACTTGATTATCCGCATCTCAGTTATTGTTATCTCGATAATCCATAACTTGATTAGCCGCATCTCAGTCACCGGTATCTCAATAATCTGTAACTCTGATTGTCGCTACATTATTAGTTTGATTGATTACCATACTAAATGGGTAGAATGTACCACAGTTAACAAAGTTACTAGTACTGAAGTTATTGTGTTTTTGCAAGGCGTTATGGTTCTCCTATTTCATTCGTTAGAATTTGAACAATATTTATTGTTGTGTGGTATCAATCACACTTACTCAGCTAATTAGGATGCTTTGTCTTAATGAATGTATGCATTGTTATCTTGTATTTAAAAATAGCACCAAAAGCTGTTTTTAGTGACACTTGCATGCTTGGAATGCGTACATTCCATGGTGCACAATGCGTTGTGAATAGCACCAAAAGTTGCTTTTAGTGACACTTGAATGCTATGAATGCGTACATTCCATGGTGCACAATGCGTTTATAATAGCACCAAAAGCTATCTTTAGCGACACTTGCATGCTTGGAATACGTACATTCCATGGTGCACAATGCGTTTAGATCCATGGTGCACAAAGCGTTCAAAATATGCTGATAAGGCATATTTGACATAGTTTGCATACACTAGATGCGTACATTTCATGGTGCACAAAGCGTTTAAAGTAGGCTGATAAGGCATATTTGACATTGTTTGCATACACTAGATGCGTACATTCCTTGGTGCATAAAGCGTTCAAAATAGGCTAATAAGGCATATTTGACATTGTTTGCATACACTAGATGCGTACATTCCATTACATTGAGGCATTACCAAAAAAGGTTTCGTAAGTACAGCAAAATCTTTGTTATCACAGAAATTCCACGTAAGTCAATAATAACTGTTTTGATATTGACCCGAAATAACTATTTTCAATACATGTGTGTGAATCTTTAACTAAGGTTGCCCATACGTAGACCACAGAGACAGGGGTAGGAGGCACAAGACCCTTACTTTTCAAGTATTTTTATATGTAGGCCTATACTTAGTTATCCTAACAATTTAATTTTGAATGTTTTAGAGTCTTAATAGTTTTAGGATTTGATAAACCGTAATTTATCATGTTTAAATTCAATGGTCACTGGTGTAAAACGCATTTTTGTTTTATTAATTTATAGGAAAGAACTCGCCTCTGTTCTCATTGAAAACAGTCCATGCGTGAACTACCTTTTTATGTTTGATTGTGATTAAGGAAGTTGTTTTTCCTGGATAAAAAGCATATGATCCAACATAGATGAATAGACATGGGAATTCGAGTTCTGTTACAGGATCTCGTAGTAGAACCTAAAAAAAGGGAAGGAGAGTATTATGGAAACAGGGACATTCTTGATGAGAGAAGAGACAAAATAGGGACAATCTAATTGATGTGATAAGAAAAGCAATTTTCAAACTAGTAAACCACAAAAGGGTGGATCGGATATAGGTTTAAACAGAGATTTTCTTGTGCTTACAAACATTGCCTGTTGGTCGCAGACTGCCTGTTGGTCGCAGACTGCCTGTTGGTCGCAGACTGCCTTTTGTTTGCAGACTGCCTTTTGTTTGCAGACTGCCTGTTGTTTGCAGACTGCCTGTTGGTTGCAGACTGCCTGTTGGTCGCAGACTGCCTGTTGTTTGCAGACTGCCTGTTGTTTGCAGACTGCCTGTTGGTCGCAGACTGCCTGTTGTTCGCAGACTGCCTGTTGTTTGCAGACTCGGGGTTGCAGTCTTCGTCGTGACCCACGAAGTCGCAGGTCTCGACGTTGCCCGGGAACGTGCTCGGATCGTTGTCGTCGCAGTCGGTCCCATCGCACTCGAGCGCGTCGACGCCGTCGCCGTCGGCGTCGAACGTGACGTCGCAGTTCGTGTCGCAGCGCTGGCCGACCTCGTTGCAGACGAAGTCGGGCGTCGCGCACTCCGGCTCACCGGGCGCGCAGCCTCGGGCGTATATAAAGCTCCATTAAATTGAAATAGTTGCAGTTTAGTAGCTGCCTTAAGCAAATCGATCAGATCAGTCTTACTAAGATATAAATCGTAAGTCTCATTGAACCATTTAATGTTCAAATGGACTCCATACTCCAAAGTTTTTGTTTAGATCTGTACATTGTATACAAAAGTTATAAATTATCGTTATATAGTGATTCATTATTCACCTTGAGAATGGCGTCAAGATGACACCGGTTGTGGCAAATGGCGGCCTCCATACTACCCCAAAGAAACTGAATGAACAACAGCCTCGTTTCCATTCTAGTGTATTATATTAATTCTATGGTAATGACCGACTTTGATTAATGCCGACATCCTTTCATGTTGCCATGTGATATTCTGTAACGGTCAACCGAGCGTGGCGAATATTGAAAATTGCACTTGAGCTCTGAATTAATTATCGCCTTAAAATCAATGCAATATGTTACATCTCCTCTTCGGTCGTCCTTTAGCTCTGCTTCCTTCTCTTGGCCGCCACTCAGTTGTTTTCTTGGCCCATCTGTTTTTTTCTATTCGGGCGAGATGTCCTGCCCACTGGCCTTTTGTTAATTCTATAGGTTAATAGATACCAGAAACGGTAGTACATACTTACCTAGTACCACTTGGATGTAATAGTTACTTTTCATGAATTAAAATGCAAAGTGCAAACTAAGAAAAGAAGGAATGTTAACTTAAGAATAAAGTGTGGAATGTTAACTTAAGAATAAAGTGTGGAATCTTAACTTAAGAATAATGTGTGGAATGTTAACTTAAGTGTTATGTGTGGAATGTTAACTTAAGAATAATGTGTGGAAAGTTAACTTAAGTATTATGTGAGGAATGTTAACTTAAGAATAAAGTGTGGAATGTTAACTTAAGAATAAAGTGTGGAATCTTAACTTAAGAATAATGTGGACGGAAAAGAGAAAGAAAGCGATGTAAAAAACAATTTTACATAGGAATTCTTGCAAATTCCCCGTTGTATAATTTCTCCTGACAAGTTCACACCTTCGGAACTTCCCTCCTTATGGAAAAACCCCAGCATAAAATTTGTACCCCCACCATGAAATGTATGGCTGTTTCCCAATAACAAATACTTTGCGTAAACAATGGGCAAATTTTATAACTCAAAGACCTTTCTCCTGGGCATCCCGACCAGAATTTGTGGTGGATCTAGGCTTAAATAATGAGGATGGAGTCACAGAGGACGAGGAGGAGGCAGTGCATATACATATAGCCCCAGACGGTGAGACCTCAATAAGTGATCCAGTGGAGCCCCGCAACTCAAAGGATACTGAAGATACTACTGCAGGTAATATTTTCTTTTCCATTTTGATATTCTATGTACTTTGTGTGGCTCATACTGTACAACGGTGAGCATATAACCGTGGATCCATCGTGAGGGAAGCTTAGATCTCCCTTAATTCTTTACCATTGGCAGTAAATTCCCCAATTTTTTTACAGTTATGATTCCAGTTCTAGGGTGGTTTTAAATATATATCAGATGTTGGAGTTACCGAGCGTCAAAAAAACACCTCTATGACTGTTCTCAAATCTTCTTTCCGTTAGTACTCTTTGTAAGCTCATTTAAATATACCTTAAATTTAGGTATTTCAGGCTCGTAACTTTTGATGGGTAAGACTAAACTTGATCAAACTTATATATTTAAAATCAGCATTAAAATGCGATTGTTTTGATGTAGGTATTGGTATCAAAATTCCATTTTTTAGAGTTTTGGTTACTGCAGAGCCGGGTCGCTCCTTACTACAGTTCGTTACCACGAACTGTTTGATTATTTGAGTTCTTTTATAATTTATCACGTAATTTCTTACCCAAACAGAACAACGCCACTAAGGGTAATAGTATTGGCTACATAAAGTACTTCTAAGGGCTTACACAGTTGGTTTATGTTCCACTGGGGGGTGGTGGGGGTAATTGCTATTACACCTTGGCAGTTGCGGGTTAAATAATTTCACCTCTGCCCAACAAAAGTTCGTTTCATGCAAATCTGCGAAATATTTTGGCTAACAGTAAGTATTAATTACTCAAACATAGCATTCTTAGGGCTTATATGGGGTAAGCTATCGGTGGTTGCTTAACGTCCATCAGTTTCTTCCCTACATTCAGTACAGCATAGTTTTCATTCTAATACAGTCCATTTTGAACCGTAATGGTTGAAACGCTTAGAAATTGAAGGTGTTTCATCAGGACTAAGAAACGCTCTATTTAAAATACCTTAGAATACTCCACCGAGCCGGACTTGAACCAGAGACCTAAGGATATCTGACCTATTACCACTACAGTCCTCCGCTACCAAAAGCTGGTTTTAGTGACACTTGCATGCTTGGAATGCGTACATTCCATAGTGCACAATGCGTTTAGAATAGCATCAAAAGCTCTTTTTAGTGACACTTGCATGCTTGGAATGCGTACATTGCATGGTTTAGAGTGCATTTAGAATAGCACCTAAAGCTCTTTTTAGTGACACTTGCATGCCTGGAATGCGTACATTTCATGGTGCACAATGCGTTTAGAATAGCACCAATGACACACGTCGCTGTTAGCAGTTTGTATCAGACACTTTATTATTTGGCAATGGAAAAAGGGATCACAGCAATCTGATAGCTGTGAACAAAGAACGATGTCGACGATTCTACAGCGTAAGTTCAACAAGCGAATTTGATGAACTGCGGTCGAGTTACTATCTTCAACTGTTTGGTGTTACCTCAGTTGTGAACAACTAGATGCTTATGGCCTAGAATCTGGCTGTATATATACATCACCTTAAGGCAACAGCAGCAGATCACCTTAAGGCAATAGCAGCAGATCACGTTAAGGCAATAGCAGCAGATCACCTCAAGGCAACAGCAGCAGATCACCTTAAGGCAATAGCAGCCGATCACCTTAAGGCAATAGCAGCAGATCACCTTAAGGCAATAGCAACAGATCATTTTATGGCAATAGCAGTAGATCACCTTAAGGCAACAGCAGCAGATCACCTTAAGGCAATAAAAATAGATAACAGCGACGTAGTGCCTCAATCTTGTGCGCATTGATGGCTGTTAGTAGTAGATGTAGATACTGTGCCAATCGATGAAATGTTGTTTGTTATAGTCATGTGATCGTTAAAGTGTGTATGTGTCTTCT
The DNA here is from genome assembly GCA_010016025.2 of Alatinidae sp. Z8VKAUB7J3. Classification (NCBI taxonomy): domain Eukaryota; kingdom Metazoa; phylum Cnidaria; class Cubozoa; order Carybdeida; family Alatinidae; species Alatinidae sp. Z8VKAUB7J3. The sequence goes on from JAAAKM020721499.1 coordinate 239,950,772, forward strand.
AGGTATTCTTATTAGGCTACAAAAGAGATAACAGCTACGTAATGCCTCAATCTAGTGTGCATTGATGGCTGTTAGTAGTAAATGTAGATACTGTGCCGAAAGTAGTTTGCCTACCCATTACACAACTTTGGTAGCGTTTCAAACACAGTTTTCACCACTTTTCAAACACAGTTTGAGCCACTTTTCAAACACAGTTTTCACCACTTTTTAAACACAGTTTTCACCACTTTTCAAACACAGTTTTCGCCAATTATCTAACACAGTTTTCGCCACTTTTCGATAGATGCTAGGAGCTACATTATCGATAAGCATGTTGATAGAAAGTAGGTTCTAATAAGACATATTTGACATAGTTTACATAGACTAAATAAGTACATTTCATGGTGCACAAAGCTTTCAAACTACGCCGATAAGGCACTTTTGTCATAGTTTGCATACACTAGATGCGTACATTCCATGGTGCAAAACGCGTTCAAAATAGGCTAGTAAGGCATACTTGACATAGTTTGCATACACTGGATGCGTACATTCCATGGTGCACAAAGCGTTCAAAATAGGCTAATTCAAAGCACCATGCATACCTAAGGACGTCATGGAGCAACTACTTCTCATGTACACAACACAGACCCCATTCGACCTTAATTGAATTGTTAATACTTCATTGTTTCCGTATGATCGCCCTTGGGACTGACCTTTTCTGACTTTTCTGAAGATCGTTTATAATAAAGATAAAGTATGAAGTCCCAGTCTTTACGTACGGTATGTGTACAACATGTCCATGGGATCCTCAAACGCAAATTTTCTCTACTTCATCACGAGAGAAGGGTTTCATTTACATAGAAATATCAATTGGGGTCTTTATAAAAAAACTCCAATGGAGGATCCTCATCAGAAGATACTATACGGGAAGATAAATCTAAGCCAATATTAGCAAAATGTTTAGAAACAGCATCAAATATCTCTTCTGGTTTCTTCGTTGGCAGGCCATTCTGCATTACTACTTCATCGGGAATAATAGAGTTTTCTGTATTGTAATGAAAGCGTCATATTTCTTTGAGACAAGACTATGCATATTCACGCCAATGTGACAACATGTCGCTGCCCCACCCCAGAAATCAATTCAAAAGGGGGAGGGTTGCTATTAGAGGTAAATTTAAGCCGTATTAACAGACATTCCTGAAAGGTTTTATAAAAATTATCTTGTTTCTATTGCTCTGTCAGACGCACCTGCCTGTCACATTTCCGTAAATTTAAACTTAATATCCGGAGATATATTGGCCTTGGTTTGATCTTCCTCAGAGAACGCGCTTCTATCCGACGCTTCTTCCTTTTTTTCGGAAAGCCCCCCTTCTTTTTTAAAAGTGGCTGGCGAGGCAGTTAAAGGCGAATCCGCGGATTCGCCATCCGTTTCTGTTTGCAGTTTTTGGTCGGATCCATGAAGTTCTTGATCTGCTTTGGGACGTTCCTGCTTAAGAAAAGATTCTTGTAGGGCGACGTTAAGCTGCTCTTCGCGTACACCCCTTCCCCCCTACAGGCTTCCTTGCAATACTGGGGGTAAGCGTATAACAGGTTGGGAACCACTTCTCTCGAACCATAGAATTACTGTATATAATAAATGCTTGTTTCTAATGAACTGCTTATATATTTAGGAAGAAATGCGGCAAGGCAGGTCGGCTTCTGTAGGACGCACGAGTTCTTATAGATAGTTTCTCCATGCTTCTAACCTATGCCTTTTAGAATAGCTTGACTTTAAGCAAGCGGCTCACGACACCAGCATATGTGAATAAATGACTCACTCAAGCTCGCACCGAGGTGCCGGACACTGTAATGGAACCCACACCTTTTTGGTCTGGTCAATTCGTTATCGATTAGGCTACCTCGTTCTCTAAAGACTAGGAACTAACTATCATAAACAGTCTATTTATTCAGAAGGTCATGATCCTGGGTCTAGTTTAATTATTAGCCCCATTGTCATGGGCCATTGGTGTGGGTGTCCCCCGGACAAAATTTTAACCCTACGCTAAAATCTTCTCAAGGTAATTTTCCAATGTAATTTTTATTTATCAGTCAGTGCCCTAATAATATCACTTATTGTAGACAAATATTGTAACATTCCAAGAAACCATGTAGCACTCAAAATAATTACTGGTATTTAATTAAAGTTTTCAATAATAACCTATTTACTGACCCCTTTTACTCTCTGCAATAAATGAGACATGCAGATCAGGCTGATTACTCCAATAATCTCTTTCTGAGGTCACAAAATTACATCCAGAAATCAACAGGATTCCTATGAAAAGTTTTAATTCTTTATCTGTAACATTGAAGTTAGCATCATTCTGATCCCTCTTTGCATACAATATTGTCTGTGTTGTAACATGTTCTAAAAGACTCTCAGTGAAGAATAATTGCAAAACTTCATAACGTATAGGTAAACAACATGTGTAACATGATGTCTAATATTAAAATATGAACGTCCACCAATGTTTACCTACAGTCTCCCAAGCCTCAAAGAAATCACATTAACTGCTTTCTCACTTCTTGCAGAAGAAGAGACTTCTTTCTTTTAATCATTGCTTTCTTTCAAGTCTTGCAGGTTGAAAGAAACCTGCAATTGGGCCTAAAACTATTTTCTTCAGCAATTCAAAAGAAAAAAAGTTTTGCCATCTGACCCCGATGACGACAACACCAACAGAAAGGTAGAACCAAACAAAGAAAAAACACCAGAAACCTTAGTGAACCACAATATAGAAATCAAGAAGTCTTCGGAAGAGAGTGATCTTCAAGCTAATCCAGGTGATTTCACCCTTTCAACTGACGTCAATGAATTGGCTTGTACGCGGTCCCACGACGCAAGTCCTCTATCAGAAGAACTTGCTTTGGCTCCGCTGGTAGGTGGACATACGAATATTCACAAGATTTTTCGACCAATATCAATTAACAATTAGGGGAGGAAAACTTGCAATTCTAAAATATATATGGCAAGCTGTATCATACCCTCATGGACTACATTTTCATGAGTCACTTATTCACTAAAAGGTGAAATATGATTCTAGGTAAACTCTTAAACTTTTTAACAAAATTTTCTTGAGAAATAATTTCAGATACTTACGGAAAGAACACGGGATTTGCCATTTTTTTGTAGACATCTGTCGGCTCGGCAAAATTTATAAAAGGTTTTAACTTTGTCAAAATTTAATCGTCCTTTTGTGGCCGAAGTATTTTGTCCTTTGTTTTTCCTCCCGACATAATGATTATAAATTGTAGTGGTGCTATACAAAACGGGAGAATAACGATGAAAGGAAAAAAAAAATCTGGTCTGCTTCGACAATCATAAGGATCACTAGGATAAAGCAATGCAGCTCTTTTCAAAATTATGGAAACCCAACTATGGTTTTATTTTCAAAGGAAGTACTTTTCAAATTCAAATTAAATTTAGTATTTTAAAAGTGTAACTTGCAAAACCAGATCTACAGAATAAATGTTTTATTTTAAATGTTTTATTTTCTTAAATAAGGAAAATATTTTAAGCTTATCTAAATGCTGATTTACAAGGTTTTAAGGATTGGTAGGAATCTGTTGATAAAATTATGGTGAAAAAAAGCAATAGATGACCTGTATAGTAATGCTGGCACATTGACTAAGCATCTTTTTGTGCAGCTGTAAGACATTTTTTTTGCCATTCCCTTGTTGTTGAAGACATTTGAATGCAAGTTTTTATTTTAGAACAAGAAAAAATGTACTTAAATGAACTTAAATGTGGAAGGACGGCGACCTCCTGGACGGCCTAGAAAGAGCTGGAAGAAAACAATTCAAGAAGACATGAGGCCCGTAGGGGAAGTGGCCATCCTCGTCGCCAAATTGTAGTATCGGCAATAAGCAGTGATGACTCTAGGTATTAAACGAATAACGCAGTAGAGGTATTTGTAAGGAAACATAGTTACTCTTGGGTGCTTCATAGACGTCCCCCCCCCTTCTTCATCTTCTTCTTCTTAGCCGTTCACGCCACTGCTGGCGGATGGCCTCCATAACTTGCTCCACGCCCTTCGATCCTGTGCTGTGGCAGACCTAGATTTCAATTTTTTAGACTTTTGTGAGTCATGGTTCAGGTAGAAGTTATGTAGTTAATCGCAATGTAGATTGCAACTCGAGTAATGTAGTTTAGCTTTTAGAATGTAGGGTCTGTAATAAGCAGTATGTAGGTAGTACTAACACTTAATAGGTTCCACATCCCTTGACATACTTTGCGGAGCCAAGATCGCGGACCACTGCCATGTAGAAATTAGTTGTTAATTTCTGTTGAATATTTTGCTTAGGACTTTTTTTTGGTGTAAGTGTATATAACAAACTTGCCGAAAATGCATTCAAGCATTCTTTTGCAATTTCCCCGACTTTGACCCCTTTTTTGAGCTAGTTTGACTGTACTATATGGTACCTGTATCTAGATGACATGCGCCTGTACTCGAAGGCTCAAAATGTAATAGAATAGTCTTTTACTCGTATTTGTAACAAGTTCAGTTATTGGTGTCTCTAGGGGGGTGCGCTTTTGGCCAATTATTTCTTCTTTCTTTTGTTTATTTAACTTTTGCAGAAAATTATGCCTAATATATCTTGTATTTTCAATAAATTTAACCTCATTTATCAGATTTAAATTCATAAATCCTTAAAACCTTACTCGTGGCTTCAACTTTAAAAGTAGCATCTGAAGATCCAAGAGGATTTTTAGCAACACATAAGTATTCTCCTGAGTCTTCAATCAAAGGGCAGTCGCCCCGTTGACACGAGTTTAAATCCTCTTTCATTCAAAGCCGTATCACGTAATATTTTAATACTTAACTTGGACTCCTTTTCTTTCATACTCTATCTGTGAACTGACCGGCCCATGTTGCAAAAAATACTGAATTACAGATAAGTTGTATTTTTTTAGATTATCTGGATTTTTCGATTTTCCGGGAAATATTTTGGCTGTTTGGTTTTGACCGTCCGGATATTATCAAAGTCCGAGTTGTCCGATTCCGAGTTATCAAAGTCCGAGTTGTCCGATTCCGAGTTATCAAAGTCCGAGTTATCAAAGTCCGAGTTACCCGAGTCCAAGTTATCTGATGTTTACCGTATTGTGTTTGTTGTTAGATTCAATAATTTGATGAAATGTGGTATCTAAGATTACACTGAACATCAACTGAATTCAAACTGATTAAATAGTATTTTGATAATTGGTACAATGAAAGTCGAGCCCGTTTGTACAGGGCTTTAATGAGGCTTTTCCTGACATTGAAGCTACGGCAGTGAGACCCAAGTATATACCCGAGAAAATGAATTTTGAATCGGATTACTCAGCATGTGTAGGTGGTGTTAATAGAATTATCAGGATATTTTTAGATGCCTATGATCGACTGAGTTCTCAAATGGGCTAACTGAGCATGCGTGTACTCGACATTTGTCGTGTGGGTGTACAAGTATTCGTGTGGACGCCGAAACGGATAGTTTAAAAATATGATGACGTTTAAACTAGAATCCAGTCTTCTTAATTAGAATAGCGATTTTTAAAACAAGGCGTCCTTCGATCGAGTTACTATTGCCTCTCTATTGTTAGGTATTATTTTAGGAAATCAAATTTTTTTCAGTTACAAGTAACTTAGGTCAACTTACAAGAAGATTATAGATGAGGAAACCTAGTTCACATAAGAATTAGTGATAATAATATTAGTAGTAATAGAAGTACTAATAGTAGTAGTAGTAGTAGTAGTAGTAGTAGTAGTAGTAGTAGTCCTAGTAGTAGTAATAGTGATAATAATATTAGTAGTAATAGAAGTAGTAATAGTAGTAGCAGTAGTAGTAGTAGTACTAGTACTAGTAGTAGTAATAGTGATAATAATATTAGTAGTAATAGAAGTACTAATAGTAGTAGTAGTAGTAGTAGTAATCAAGATTGAAATTATAAGATCAAGAACTAAAGTGACAGACATCACCGAGAAAATAGAATACACAAAAGGCCAGTGAGCAGGACATCTCGCCCGAATGGAGAACAAGAGATGGGCCACGAAAACAACTGAGTGGCGGCCAAGAGAAGGAAGGAGGTAAAGGAAAACCAAAAAGGAGATGGCGTGATGAGATTGAAGAGAAGGCTGGTAGAACGTGGATGCAGAGAGCACAAGTTCCTGACAATCCATTTGATCATTAAATACGCACCACTACCTCGAAGAAGGATGTTTTGGGAACTCAGTGGAGACGTTTCCAAGCAATTTATTAGTGGTATGATGACAAGAAAGAGGTTTGAAGAAATTCTGCGGTACTATTATTAGCTGACAACACAAATCGTAGTCCTAATGATAAACTGTCTAAACTTCGACCTTTCTACGACATGATGAATGAAACATTTCTTCACAATCGCTTTGTGCACCATGGAATGTACGCATCTAGTGTATGCAAACTATGTCAAATATGCCTTATTAGCGTATTTTGAAACGCTTTGTGCAACATGGAATGTACGCATCTAGTGTATGCAAACTATGTCAAATATGCCTTCTTAGCGTATTCTGAGCGTTTTGTGCACCATGGAATGTACGCATCTAGTGTATGCAAACTATGTCAAATATGCCTTATCAGTCTATTTTGAACGCTCAATAGGAACAATAGCAGTATATCATCACGTTTTCTATAGGTTCAATAATCAATCGCTAACAACAGCCTCTTGTGGATTTTAGGTAATAAATAGAACCTTCCTAGTTTATGCTCCTTGACTCCTAGAAAATTTATAGTGTCTACTGGTATTTCTTTTTTCTGTTCAACCATGGAGATAATCTGCTATATATATTATATTATATATGTATATATAGATAAATATATTATTTTGTGCTAATAAGGCATATTTGACATAGTTTGCATACACTAGATGCGTACATTCCATGTAGCACAAAGCGTTCAAAATACGCTAATAAGACATATTTGACATAGTTTGCATCCACTAGATGCGTACATTTCATGGTGCATAAAGCGTTCAAAATACGCTGGTAAGGCATATTTGGCATAGTTTGCATACACTAGATGCGTACATTCCATGGTGCACAAAGCGTTCAAAATAGGCTAAAATAACCTAACAAGGCGTTTTTAGTGACAATTGCATGCTTGGAATGCGTACATTCCGTGGTGCACAATGTGTTCAAAGTAACCTAACAAGGTGTTTTTAGTGACAATTGCATGCTTGGACTGCGTACAATCCATGGTGCCCAATGTGTTCAAACTGACCTAACAAGGCGTTTTGAGTGACAATTGCATGCTTGGAATGCGTACATTCCATGGTGCCCAATGTGTTCAAAATAACTCGCCAGCGACTTGCATCAGAACTTCGACCGTCGCCAGCGGAAACTGAACCAACCAAAGATCGGCGGCTCGTTCGGCCCCTTCTTGCTTGTTGCGAAGATCGGCCGTCCACTTTTGAAACGCTTTGGCTGGTGCGGAGCCTTCCGACATCGAAAAATCACCTAGTTCCGGCGGCAGTTTTCCATCCAGGGCCGTCAGCGCGGTGACATCGTTGATGACCCAAAGTGTCGATTCACCATGGAATGTACGCATCTAGTGTATGCAAACTATGTCAAATATGCCTTATTAGCCTATTTTGAACGCTCTGTGCGCCATGGAATGTACGCATCTAGTGTATGCAAACTATGTCAAATATGCCTTATAAGCCTACTATTGAACGCATTGTGCACCATGGTATGTACGCATCTAGTGTATGCAAACTATGTCAGATATGCCTTATTAGCCTTTTTTGAACGCTCTGTGCACCTCTTTGCACCTACACCTGCAGTTAAAAGAGCAGTTGAGCTAGCAGGTAATTTCACCTTTTGTAGTATTAAAAATTAAAAAGTGACGTTTCTGTTGATATTATAGTTTATCACAGACCTGGCCACTGCTGTAAGATTGCCTTACAAACACATAATAATTCTCCTTCTTCTTCTTCTTCTTCTTCTTCTTCTTCTTCTTCTTCTTCTTCTTCTTCTTCTTCTTCTTCTTCTTCTTTCTATTCTATAGAAAGATCATGTATGTTTAGTTATCTGTTTTTCCTTTCCTTAATAAGCGCCCAGTCCGAATAAGCGTCCACCCAAAAACTTTTGCTTTTGAATAAGCAATCCAGGGCACCCAAGTCGGTCAATATAATATAATATAATATAATATAATATGGTATTGCAAACTTTTACAAATTGTTTTCGTGCAGCGTACATGAAGTTCGTCGAGGTGGCTTTGATCCATAAGGTTCTCAAGCAAGTGCTGCCCTATGGCAGAGTCACATTGCTTGGTGGCGTTTTTGGTCTTTGAAACTCGAGGTGGTGGTTTCCTTTTAGGAGTAGATGCTTGGCGAATATACGATGGTACATGCTGCTTAATTTAGTCAACCAACCTCAAAGTCGTGCGGCCAATGTAGCCAGCCTCACACTGGCATGAAAATTGGTAAACTACAGAGCTTGAATTTGTGGAAGGCACACGAATAAGATAATTCATGTACAAAACCTTTCGTGTACATAACAACCCTGTGGATCTGTGTGTCAGTGTGTCAGTGTGTCAGTGTGTCAGTGTGTCAGTGTGTCTGTGTGTCTGTGTGTCTGTGTGTCTGTGTGTCTGTGTGTCTATGTGTCTGTGTGTCTGCGTGTCTGTGTGTCTGTGTGTCTGTGTGTCTGTGTGTCTGTGTGTCTGTGTGTCTGTGTGTCTGTGTGTCTGTGTAACTTTTGAAATGGGAAAAGAGCGTTTAATCACATTCTTTACCATTTGCAATCATAAAATAGTCTAATATCTTCATTATTTCAGCATACGTAGCTATTAACCCCGAAAACTAAAACTTTTGAAATAGGAAAAGAGCCTTTAATCACATTCTTTACAATGTGCATTCATAAAATTGTCTAATATCTTCATTTTTTCAACATACGTAGCTATTACCCTCGAAAACTAAAATTTTGAACCGGACTGGATCCACCCTCTTTGGTGGAGTTGGGGGGGGGGAGGGAGTAATCGGGAAAACTAGAAAAAATGAGGCATTTGTAACTTACGAACGGGTAATCAGATCTTAATGAAATTTTATATTTAGAAGGATCTTGTGCTTCAGAGCTCTTATTTTAAATTTCGACCAGATCTAGTGACATTGTGGGGAGTTGGAGGGGGAAACCGGAATTTTTGGAAAACGTGAAAATTGAAGTAAGTAAGCACGTAAGTAAGTAAGTAAGTAAGTAAGCAAGTAAGTACGTAAGTAAGTAAGTAAGTAAGTAAGTACGTAAGTAAGTAAGTAAGTAAGTAAGTAAGTAAGTAAGTAAGTACGTAAGCAAGTAAATACCTAAGTAAGTAAGTAAGTAAGTAAGTAAGCACGTAAGTAAGTAAGTAAGTAAGTAAGCAAGTAAGTACGTAAGTAAGTAAGTAAGTAAGTAAGTATTTAATTCTTACAGTTGGTTGCTTAAATCCTTAAGTATTCAGACATTGTTGAAGTTCTTTAAGCTCAAGTAGCTTACATCGTAATTAACTCTTATGGTATCTTATGTTCACTATACGATTTCTAATCTTAGGTGCCAGGATGTAATGATGTAATGATGTGAACATAAACTTTCCAGGTATATGCACCAGTGAAAAATCATATTTCTGAAGTCGTAATCTCATACGCTGAATTCGGGCTAATTCGTGTGGAGGCGATGGCTTAGAAATACAAGAACTTCGGGCCATTAACGAGCAAGCTCGGTAGATGAAGCGATTGCTAGATTCTATTTTCCAAGTGTGCGGTAACCATGAAAATCGTACCAGAGGAAGGAAGGACAGGTAGAGGTACAAGAGGAAGGAAAGACAGGTAGATATACGAGATGAAGAAAAGACATGTAGAGGTATGAGAGGAAGGAAAGACAGGTAGATTGTGAGTACAACACAATGTACCTGAAAAAGCTCTCACGATCTGTGTTCCACATTTCCTGAACAAGGGTATGGAACACGCCAAGCTGTTCCCGTTTTGCAAAAATGCCGCGAACCTGAAAGTGTGGTATGGCAAGCGATGAAGAAGCAAGTCTTCGACGTCGGCGACGCCTCCGTTGAATTAAGAGGACTATTGCCATCAAAATCCACTGATACATGTCTTCCATCCCCAACGTCAGAGGATTTTTGTAGGAGGGCGAATCAGAGTCGACTTTCGTATATTTATTGTGTAATGAGGAACTGAGGAAGGTAGTAAGGGATTACCTTTATTCATTTGAGCTTTTCAAAACCTAATCTGCCCCCAAGCCCCTAAAAGTCATAATCTGAAACACCCCCTAAAAGTCATAGAAGTTTCATCAAGTTTAGTCTTACCCATCAAAAGTTACGAGCCTGAGAAAATTTGCCTTTATGCAAAAAACAGCGAACATAACAAATGTACCTCCTGTAAAAACCACTTGTTTGCTTTTGTAATCCAGTGTAATCACCGGACAAAACACTGGCACCATCTTCAGAGATGTTGAATTTCTCCAGTGTCCCTTATAAAATTAAAAAAACCAATTAGTAGGTCTGTTCTGAATGCCTTTTATGTCAAGACAATGCTCTGAAACAAACCCATTTCGTACATTTCGAATGACAAGCCAGTTTTGCTTCAAACGAGCTGGTCAATATGGATTCTTTTGGTAAACGCAGCAAGCACGAAATATTGTCAATAAACTTGTTGCAGGCGACGGTTCAAATACCTTTCAAGGATAGTAGAAATTGCTCAAGGTTCTCTCGTTTGTAGACTTGAGAGAGACATCAACATCACCGAGACTCTCATTAAATTGTACGAATAGACGTAATTGGCAAAACGTCTCGAAAGAGGGAGACTTTGACTACTTGTACCATCCTGGATTGGTCTATCATTCGTTTATCCCTAACTAGTAGCAAGACCTATTTTGGCTAATTCAAATACCTATCCACTCATGGAAATGACTTTGACTCTTCGCAGTGTTACCTACTCCTTGTACTGTAGTTAGCTAATCACAATTCGACATGAATTCTGACGTCATTTAGTGAAATGACGTATCGGATGAAAGGCTAACAAAACCTTTACTGAAACTCTGGACTGCGCCGAAACACTTCCCTATGGCTTTTTTGATCTGGTTTTCAAAACGAAGTGAAACGTTTCCATGCCACGGTAAGTAGACAGGGCATTTTTGAGGTCCGATGCGTTTTTGAAATTTGCTGCAATCCTGTAGTATGTTATCATAGGGAACTTCTTCAGGCTTTAAAATCACTTAGAAACAACAAAGAGATCCTCGTCACAAAACCTGACAAAGGATCAGGGGTCGTTATCTTATAAGAAACCAGTTTATAAGAAACCAGTTTATAAGAAACCAGTTTATAAGAAACCAGTTTATAAGAAACCAGTTTCTAAGAAGCCAGTCTATAAGAAACCAGTTTATAAGAAACCAGGCCTCAATCTCCCCCAAATTTAAGAAACTCGAGGGCTGGATGGGGCTGCTTTAAGAAACCTAAAAAATCTCTGAAAGCGGTGTAGTTTGATAACGGGTTATTTCATGAATAGGCATATTTTATTGAATTATATGTTATGGTCCATGACTTGTTTACAGTAGTAAGAGGTAATAGTAACTCAAACATTTATGTGACAACCATAATATGCCAATGCCACTATACGCATATTACATAGGGGTTGGTAAGTACTCTGTGCTTAATTGAAGGCGCCAAATTGCATTTTTGTGTGGATGAGTTTTCGTTTTGATACCATTTTACTACGAACCTTTAATTTTTAGAAAGTTTAGGCCTCGAGTTGCTTAGCTTGTTGCTTAGATTTTGGACCAAATCGAGGCCTCACATCTAAGCAACTGAGTTGCTTATATAAACAAACGTGTAGTCCGTAAGCGGGAACTACTCTTGCTGGACAAGAAAGAGAGCATCATTGACGCTGCTAAATACCATGCTTTGTACGTTAAAACTCCCGTAACTTGAATAAACATACGGAGTTTCCTTTGTTCTGATATAATGTAACTTAACTATACAGAAACAATACTAAGGAAAAAGGAGTCGTTTTGGCAACATAAGTTGAACACTTTTAAACCAAAAGGTTTAAACAAAAGGGAGGTGCTAACGTTTTAATGATAGTATGTGTGTATGTATGGTCGTTATCTTACGACTACTGGGGACTGGGCGTGGATCCTCAAGACGGCCGTTCAGCGGATTTGTGGGAGTGCCCGATCGCCACTTGTCATGCGGGGTGACCCTTGCGGCCCTTGCCTTTCGTAGGCGAAGATCACTTAATTTGCTTTTAAATATCATATTTGCTTTGCTTCTGGCAAGATCACATCTTAAAAACTCGACGTCATATTTTCCCTTAGCTTTGCCCCTACCCTCCCTTAGTTATTTAATGTGAAATCGTATTACGTACATAAAAGAAAAAAACACAGTTGTTATATTACATTATCCTGAAGCATTTTGGCATTTTCTGTTAGACCTCAAAATATATTCCGTTGCCAATGCCTTAGACTTCCTACGCCACCTCAAATTCCCAAACTTCAAAAATAGCGACCAAACGTCAAAAGTGATGAACAATCTCAGGACAGGCAGAACTACGTCACCGAGGCAAAAGACTACCTACTGCAACTTCAGGATGAAAGAGCGAATCCTTTGTACAAATGCCCCAGAAATACTTTCATTATTGGCTTTCTAACATCGACTACATCAATCTTCAAAATTGGCACTATTGAAATGCTCACATTCCAGCGTGCAGAACGCATTCCCAATATGTTCAAATGGTGTAACTACGCTCAATGGTATTATTGAAATGCTCACATTCCAGCTTGCAAAACGCAGTCCAAATATGTTCAAATATTGTAACAACGTTCAATGTCAGTATTGAAATGCTCACATTCCAGCGCGCAGAACGCATTCCCAATATGTTCAAATAGTGTAACTACGCTCAATGGCACTTTTGAACGCTTTGTGCACCATGGAATGTACGCATCTAGTGTATGCAAACTATATCAAATATGCTTTACTAGAATATTTTGAAAGCTTTGTGCACCATGGAATGTACGCATCTAGTGTATGCAAACTATGTCAAATATGCCTTATAAACCTATTTCTAACGCTTTGTGCACCATGGAATGTACGCTTCTAGTGTATGCAAACTATGTCAAATATGCCTTATTTGCCTATTTTGATAATGGCATTTGCTGGAAATATCATTGGTTTAGATGTTGCTGGTTGACTTGGTTGGCTTTACCAGTAATAAAGATGCCGGTTAATGTCAATCAAATAGGCTTTATTAAAAAACAGGACTTAGCTTAAGTGTCAATAATTTATTTTACGTAGTTTTAATGTAATGTTTTAACATTAACAAATTGATTTTAAATGCAATTGTATAATCATATATACTTCAAGACTTTCAATGAGAACTGTACTGAATACAGTACTGAATACAGTATTGAATACTGTACTGAATACTGTACTGAATATTGTACTGAATACTGTATTGAATACTGTACTGAATATTGTACTGAATACTGAACTGAATACTGTACTAAATACTGTACCGAATACTGTACCGAAAACTGTACTGAATACAGTACTGAATACAGTATTGAATACTGTACTGAATACTGTACTGAATATTGTACTGAATACTGTCAAAATAATGTAAATATGCTGGATAACAAAAAGTTAATTCACTTTTTAACAAAAAAATCGTTGATGTTTGTCTGCCACGCGTGCATCTGAGCGTCGACAAACTGGCTGGTTAAATGGTCGACTCCCTCGGTACAGTGCTTCATAAAATTTCCATCGTTCTTTTCTAAAGCAAATAGTTTAAGCTGGCAAATCAAAATCAAGTGTGAACCAAATCAACATCAGGTGTTAAGCAGCACAAGCGCCCAGGTCCAAATAAGCGCCCAGGTCTGGACAGCGAAGACGTGGATGGAGCAGCCCCAGAGTTAACGCTTTTAGATGGTGATAGAGAGGACGATGAAGATGTATTGATTGATTGATTGATTGATTGAACGTTATGTTTCAATCAATTGTATAGAAAGATCATGTATGTTTAGGTATCTGTTTTTCCTTTCCTTAATAAGCGCCCAGGTCCGAATAAGCGCCCAGTGAGGAATGAACGATAATAAGAAATTATGTAAATAATGTAATAAAAGAATGCTAAATAGAATAAGTAAAATGTCTTTAGCTAATAATTATTATCTAAATGGTTCATATTAACTAGTGCGGCAGCAAAAGTGTTCAATCTGCCAAGCAAAAATGTACTAGTCTCTGAGGTGGGTGAATTTTTCGGCCAGAGCGAGTTGTAACAGGTGTAGGTGTAGTAACTAAAGCTGGAGTTGTGAAGCAAAGAAGATGGTTCAACCAGGAGAGGCGGTGTTGCCGTTTAGGTACAAGCTCTAAATGGAGGAAGCAACGAAGATGGTTCAACCAGGAGAGGCGGTGTTGTCGTTTAGGTACAAGTTCTAGATGTATGAAGCAATTGAATTGTGATAAGTATGGGAAGGTCAATTGTAGAGTATGACTGAAGTTATCATTTTCGAAGTTTCTCAATCATGATTCTGTTAGGCCCAAGGATTTGATATAGTTTGCATACACTAAATGCGTATAATCCATGGTGTACAAAGCGTTCAAAATAGGCTTATAAAGCATTTATGAGATAGTTTTCAGACACTAGATGCGCACATTCCATGGTGCACAATGCGCTTAAATTAGGCTGATAATGCATATTCGACATAGTTTGCATACACTAGATGCGTACATTCCACGGTGCACAAAGCGTTCAAAATAGGCTAATAAGGCATATTTGATAAATAAACATATTTTTAATGTATGAAATTTTTTTTGAAAATTAGGCTTGAAATTTAAAAAATAAGGGAAAGGGGGCCTTGCCCCGGGTCCAAGAAAGGTCAGAAACGCGCCTGGTTAGCCTCAAACTCAGTGGAAATTGAGCCGCACTTATGGGTGTTCCATTGCACACTGGGTCAAGGGTTATTAATTGACAGATATAAGCAGCTAAGGTTGGGACTTGTGAAAGAAAAGTCATAAATAAGAGGCGGCACCAAATACAAAGTTTAAGCATATCCAACAATTCGCTCTTGAACCAAGATCCCCTGGCTTACTCACAATAAAGCTATTTGCTTTGTCATTATTCACAAATTTCACAAATTATTCACAACGGCACACGAACAGCCTAGTTTGGAAGGTGAAAGTAAATCGTCGCTTTCACTCGATATGAAGGCCGCAATTAGGTGTTCCAGCAATAACCTTTGTGTATTGAAAAGAGATGGTTACTTGTGCCATTTTTCCAAAAATGACTTTTTAAATAAAAGTGCTCAGAATGAGCTGAAATGAACACACAGCATTGCTGAGGCGTCCCTAGAGACCATTGCGGTCTCAAATTGCTCATTAGAGCACACCAAAAATTTTAAGTTACTTGTGCCATTTTTCCAAAAATGACTTTTTAAATAAAAGTGCTCAGAATGAGCTGAAATCAACACACAGCATTTTCACCGACAGTGTCAAAGAGATGTTACAAATAGGCTGAAGAGAAAGAAAAGGAGCCACAGTGAAGGAGAATCATCAGATTCAAAGATTCCCAAAATTATCACAAGATCATTGAAAGTAGGATTTGATAGGAAAAGAGAGTGTATTTTTTGCGGCCAAGTTTGTGAACTGGACAAGAAACATCCACATCGAAACAAGATGTTTCAGGTCACAACGCTTCCTCTCAGACAGAGAGGAAATTGGGTTGGTCGTGGTGAGAAACGAGGGTCACCGATTGAAATTCGGAGGAACGAGGTAAAAAAAGGGTTGCGAGGCTCGCTGATTGAAACTCGATGGGTCGTAGTGAGAAGCGAGGGTTGCAAGGGTCGTGAAGGTCGCCGCTTTGATCTTCTGATAATAATGCTAATTGTGAAAACGGTTATCGCTCTGAGTCCAATCGAAGTTCCATCCAAATCAAAACGGGCATTATTTGACTAGCCTCCGCAACAGCTATTACGGTACCGTTGCAAATCCTTCAACAAAATTTCCTTTGCCAACCAATTTAGGCATTCAAGATGACATCACACGCAACAGCCCGACGATTATAGCGCGGCAAACCCATTTGAAAAGCAATTGCAGCCGATAATCCACACGTATTTTTAAGCCAAATAAACATATTTGTATGATTTTCGCCAAAAGTAACATAATGTCTTTCAACAACTACTTTGCGGAGCCAAGATTGTGGACCACTGCCATGGAGAACGTATTTGTTTCTGTATTTACAGTTACGTTGCCTAGGCTTTGTTATTTGTTTATATCTACATTTATTCATTAAGAGAGATCTTATTGAAATTTGATATGACGAAGAGTTGCGCTCTGAAGTTGTTAGAAATTATAAGAGATACTTGGGCTCACTGTTGGTAAGTAAGTCTACAAGTACGCATTTAGTTATGTCGTGGTCGTGCACATTAAAAAGCCTAAACACTTTCCCTAAACACTTTCCCTAAACACTTTCCCTAAACACTTTCCCTGAACACTTTCCCTAAACACTTTCCCCAAACACTTTCCCTAAAAACTTTCCCTAAACACTTTCCCTAAACACTTTCCCTAAACACTTTCCCTGAACACTTTCCCTAAACACTTTCCCTAAACACTTTCCCTAAACACTTTCCCTAAACACTTTCCCTATTCTCGTATTAAACACAATAAAATATGTGATTCTCATTTCTTGCGTGGTATTTGTGTTGATCATAGTAAAGGTATAGTCACGGCTGGTAATTGTTACGCACTCCAGAGTGTCGGGTAATTATTACGCACCCCCCTTTTCTCCCCTACCGTTTCATTAAACACAATTTTTGCCATTCTATCGGAAAGAGTACTCTATCAGCTTTCTTTTGCTGTATTGATCATCTATTTCTGGCGCATCTAGTGTATGCAAACTATGTCAAATATGCCTTATTGGCCTATTTTGAACGCTTTGTGAACCATGGAATGTACACATCTAGTGTATGCCAACTATGTCAAATATGCCTTTTTAGCCTATTTTGAACGCTTTGTGCATCATGGAATGTACGCCTCTAGTGTATGCAAACTATATCAAATATGCCTTATTAGCCTATTTTGAACGCTTTGTGCACCATGGAATGTACGCATTGTAATGGTAAGCACTCTGGACTCTGAATCCAGCGATCCGAGTTCAAATCTTGGTGGAACCTTGTGCCTATTTTTAAAAGACTCGGTTGATAGCGCACCTTAATAATTGCCATCTTGGATCTGATTTTGATTTGTCAATATTAGAAGATTAATGCTACGAGGTGGCCGAGTGGTTAAGGCGATGGACTGCTAATCCATTGGGCTCTGCCCGCGTGGGTTCGAATCCCATCCTCATAGTAGTTTCTGGTACATGGCCTGATTAAAAGAGCCTGGGAACCCCACCTGACCATTAGGAATAGATCAGGTATGAAGTCTGAAAATGCACAGATGGGCCACTAACTCTCACTTTCCATCCAGTATGATTGAAATCTGGCAACCTCTTCTAATAGATGTTGTAATGACAATAATTTAAGCAGCCCACTTATTTTAAACATGGCATCAAGCCTTCAAAAGGGAGAACCAGGACACCGCTCACTTTGGGAAACACTGATTGCAAACATCCTCTGTAATAGATTTCATTGTGTGATCAAGATTTAGGAAGTTTTGGAAGTGAAGATATAAGGCGAAATTTGAGTACTTTTACAAATCTTGGGATACCTTTGATATTGAATCTTAGCAGCTCCTCATTATCATCATTACTGGCTCAAGTGTTTCAGACATAAACGTTTTCGTCTTGGCTTCTGTTCTATTGAATTTTGTTTCATTTGGGGGAGGTTGGAGTGGGCTATAGGGCTTGAGAGAGGAGCGGTTTGAAAAGGTTGGGGTGGAGGGAATTGTTGTTACCCTGGGGGCTTTTGAGAGAAGGTAATTGTCTTTTTTTCCTTTCATTATTATTTTAATTGGTGTAGGATGCTTCTATGAACATTTATGTAGGTTTTTTGATTATTATTTTAATTTATGATGTCTTTAGGAATGTTTATGGAGTTCATCGCTATAGGAAACGAGAAGACCCTAGAAAATAACAGTCACGAGAGCGACACGTTTTCTGCCACTCGTGTTATTGAAAAAGACGTAAATTGTAAACAAATTCTATTTGTCGGCAGAGCACCGGCTTCTTTGTTTTGATAAATGCAGCTTCTAAAGCGATGAAGATGAAAAGGAGATCTGGCTTTGGCTAATACCCTAAACGAATCCTCTTGATAGTCGTCAGCACATGATGGGTTTTAAGCGTCCAAAATAGGCTAATAAGGCATATTTGACAGAGTTTGCATACGCTAGATGCGTAAATTCCATGGTGCACAAAGAGCTCAAAATAGTTTAATAAGGCATATCTGACATAGTTTGCATACACTAGATGCGTACATTCCATGGTGCACAAAGAGCTTAAAATAGGTTAATAAGGCATATTTGACATAGTTTGCATACACTAGATGCGTACATTCCATGGTGCACAAAGCGTGATCTGTCTTAATCTTTAAATTACTTTATCTAAATGGAAACTACAGGAAACATAAGTTGTAAGGCTATGCCTTGGGGAAGATCGCGTGAGAATTTACAGCTTATTGATTTTAAGGAATTGAACGAGTAGGGAGCACTTTAGGAAGAAAGACTTATTGCAGGTGATAAAATATGGAAACATCTGACATCTCTTTAAAATAACCCACCGTATGGCCTCTCTCTGGTCTGGACAAAATGAGGTTGATTGCTTTTTGATAATGTTGGGAAATTATGGCGTAGACCTTAATATCATTGCTTCAGAAGGTATTTAAGGCCCAAAAACGTAATTTATCCTAATTATGGCTATTCTTCCTGATCTGGAAAAAGATCTACTTGAGAAAAATACTCCTCATTTAGAAAATTCAACTCATTTTCACAAATTGTATGGGATGGATCTTTTCGTACTGTGGAAGACAATCTGAATATTTCAATGATAATTACGACAAGGAGGTTGTACCACGGCAACATTCCTTCCTCAATGAAGTCTTAATACATCAGAAATTTGCTACACTGTCATTTAAGTTTTCTGCACCGACAAAGTTTTGATTGAATAGGAAACGGTTTTGTAATAATGCTTTCCTTATTTCTCCTTCCTATAACTAATCTCTGTTTATTCCGTCTAAATACCAAAGGCATCACGAGTTAAATTTTTATCTGTCCGGTGTTATCTTAATCAAACTTAATTATTGAATCATGATCTATAGCACAAACATCTTCTATTATTGTTGCTATCTCATATAATACCTGAGAATGTTATTAGCGTATAGCCGTTCTATAACTTAATCAGATGTCCACTGATATTCCTTATCCGATATTTAAACGATTTAAAATTACCATATCTAATGTAATTTATGGAATTTAAACTTCTGGAGAATAGATGTTTGTATAGCTCCGCTTGGAATGCGTACATTCAATGATGCACAATGCGTTTAAAATAGCACCAAAAGCTGCTTTTAGTGACACTTGCATGTTTGGAATGCGTACATTCCATTCGCACAATGCGTTTTGAATAGCACCAAAAGCTGTTTTTAGTGACACTTGCGTGCTTAGAATGTGTACATTCCATGGTGCACAATGCGTTTAGAATAGCACCAAAAGCTGTTTTTAGTGACACTTGCATGCTTGGTCAATCAAGCCCCGTTTTTGAATAAGGTTCGTAGTAAATGAGGCCGAGTCAACATGATATTGCTGTTTCCAGTTACCTCATAGTTTTCTCATCAAACTTTGATTTAAAACTCGGAGGCTTTCCCCGCAAGGTGAGCAATTGTCATGTTCTTCATATGGTAACCGCGTCGCAACATGATGCGTGGTACACATCAATCACTTTAAGCAGAGAATATCTCGTGTCATGCGGTGTTGGCCATCAATATCAACAGTTTTACATCATCATTAGATTTAAATGGGGTGCCGTATTTCCTCTAATTATAGATCCCCTCTAATTGTAAACCCCCCAATTACAGACCCCTTTTTGCATCATGTCAATTAATTATAGACCCCCTCTAATTATAGACCCCTCTAATTAAAGACCCCCTTTCTTGGTTCCTTCAATTAATTACAGACCCCTTCTATATCTATATAAAAACAACAGATATGAACGAGTTGATGGACGATATAGGGTAAACAAAGCCCTATCGATTCATAGGATGACTTGGAATTAAACGCTTGATTTCGATTCAGGGGAATTTCATCGTGTTGCAGGGCATAATTCGTGTTCGACTACAATCGATAGAATTTACAGTGTGTGGACATCGTAGTGGCATTTCGTATCGTTCCATCGTTGCTTTTACTACTGAAATTTTTCATGAAAATCGTGAGCTTCGTGGATCGCTTTTTCTTTACACTAAAGCTTGAATTATGTCCCAATTCTTTAAGAATAACCCCTGAATCACAAAGGCCTTAGAATAAATAATTAATATTACTAAAAATACTTTAGCGTAAAGAGCGAGGCATTGAGGAGGAGACGGACCCCCTTATATACGTAATAATTTCTCTTCATTTTAAGACTTGATACTTCTCCTTACTTCCAGTTGAAGAAAGTTTTTTTATTTACTTTTTCATTTAAGAAGGTGTTATTTAACGAACTCTTGTGTTGTTTGGTGTTATCAACTAGCACTAGCGCACTACCCCGGGCACATGTGACAAAGGCCACTTGACAAGTTGTTACATCACAATATAACAACCCCGTTGAAAAAGTCCGCGGCACCGTAACAGTCTTCTTCGCTTTACGCGTATTACTTTCGAAAATTAAAAGATAAGCGATTTTAAAAAAGTAACAAGTAACGTTGATTAAGAGCTTCACAGGAATGGAGGGTTCTGGGAAGGTCAAGCCTCCTCAAGGTTGTTATGTGTCAGATGAGGTTGCAACCGGTAAATATTTTGGCTTTCACACTTTCTACCGAAACCGATAACTAACTTCTAACTTCACGTCTCTAACACAAATACAAAACTCCACGGGCTTTCCGCACATACTTCATTTCGAAAACAGACACGTTCCAACAAAACAATCGCAGCTGAAAGTCCACGGTAGCTGTATAAGTATTTGTAAAGGTGCTTTCACATGGTAGGGATGTGATTTCAGGATAACAGAGAGGTTTAACCCTCTGTTAAATTTCCTCTGTCTCTAATTTTTTTAATATACAAAGACAAGAAGGTCTCTTTTTTAACGGCTTTTTATAAGCTCTAAATATATCTGAATTCAAATACGTTGTCATCAAGTGCCTTTTAAACAGTGCTTCGTCTTAAGAATACAAATGAAAGATCCCACCCAGGGACGACACAACCTGCATCCAACTGATGATGCACAACATTTTGCCTTTATCAATATCAGCATGGTATTATCCAAAAACCTTGAGAAGAATCGTATATTATAATATGATATCGGGAGCACCGGAGGAGAAACTATTTTGATTATTCAGCTTTGAGGAACATCTTTTACAGTAAGGCCATGGTTTGCCAATGAGTCTCTGTGGCGCAATCGGTTAGCGCGTTCGTATTATAATGACCTATAGGTTACTCCAGTCTGATGACAAAGATATGTTTGAACCTGCTTGACTGTCAAGTAGCAGAGAACCCCAATTAATAAAAAAGACCAGATGGGTCTTGAATCTGTTCAGAGACAGGCAATTAAATGCAAAAAGGGTCTCAAGGATATAGAGCATAGATGTCAATGGCAGAGCCTGAAGCTACCAACTCTACCATACCATCAACACAGAGGCAATATTATGATTAGTGTTATGTGAGAGAATATAAAATGAGGGAGGCTGCTGGTTTTGTATTAAATCAGGGGTTAAGCAGGGCTGTGTTCCAGCCCCAATTATACAGATCATTTTGATGTGATTTGTCTTAAAGAGCACAAGAAATGCAATATGGAATAAAATGGGAGAAGAAAAACTTTCTTGGATTTAGAATATTCTGATGATTTAAGTGCAAAATGAAAGAGCTTTTCGAGATTTTGCGAACATGCATTGAACCCCCGCTGTTTTCTAGCCTCCTCCGCGTATTCCATCCTCTTCAATTTGGTACCAGAGAATAAGGAACTGGTAAGAAAGTTTGAGGGCTCAAAATGTCAATATTTTAAGAAACCTCGAGAGCTGGACACTGAGGTATTTTGTTATAAAAAACTAAGTGTACTTCAAAATCATAGTACAGTGACCCAATGGATATATATAGTACCAATACTAGGGCAAAGAGCTTAGCATTAAACAACATCACTTCTGACTTCTCCTCATTAAACTGACCATAAAATCCTGGCGGCTAGAGAAATCATCGTAAGAGAAATCATCGTAAAAATCTTCCAAGCTTACCACAAAATCCTGATGGCTAGTGATATCATGGTAGTAACGCTCATTTGTGCTCACAACCAAAACTTGGAAGGGAACGGTGAGATTTTTTTGAGGGGCATGGTTATCGTTCCAAGTATTGTGGGCAGATTCATGGATGATGTGGTATGCATTTGGAAACACGGTTTCCTTAGAGTCCTTAGACCTTTTCTATAAACATTTAAATAGTTTTGACAAAAATGTAAAACTTACGGTGGAGTTTGAAGAAAATGACAAACTACCTTTTCTTAATATCTTATTGATTAAAAGTGATTGCCACTTACTTTTTTCAGTATATAGAAAGCCTACACACAGTGATAGGTATTTGAACTTTCACTTGTCAGGAACAGATATGCTCCTTTAAAGGTATTTTAGCATTCTTTTACATACATATATCATCTTCTTCTTCTTCTTCTTTGTCATCATCATCATCATCATCATCATCACCATTGTTTGTATGATGAAGAAAATGCTGTGACCCTAATAAGTATCCAACGGTTCTGCTGCATGTAAAAGAAATTGTCGAAACAAGTGTATGAGTTCTCCTGTATATTGTTTTTAGATACTCTTGTTACCCAAAATCTGTTATAGATACACGGTATGCTCTCGGGAGGTCATTTTGTCTGTACCTAGGCAATTTGGTCCTGCACGCTGCCTCGGTGTATCGTGAGACGTTTGAAACTCTCTGCAGCAAGGGCAAGGGCAAGGGCAAGGGCAAGGGCAAGGGCAAGGGCAAGGGCAAGGGCAAGGGCAAGGGCATCGTTCATCCTAGCGAGATCATCGTTTGGGATATGCGTTGTTTTGGCAAGGGAAGGCAAGGGAAGGCAAGGGAAGGCAAGGGAAGGCAAGGGAAGGCAAGGGAAGGCAAGGGAAGGCAAGGAGTATTAACTCCACCTCCTGAAAACAAAGTTGAAAGCCATTATTTTTTAAGCTTCTCCTTTCTTTGGGCTTCGTTTTAGCGGGCACAAAACTCAATACATGTTCCACTTCCTTTGCCGCTGAAACGGGCTAACGTGTCCCAGAAAGCCTTAAGCCTTGCAAGAGATAGGAAGAGATGGCAGGTCATGTCCGCCAACGTCCATGATGGATAAGGCACTTAAAAGAAGAAGAAGACTCCATAATATCAAATGAAAGCTTCTGTTCATTCTCAAGCTAGCCATTCCAGGTGTAATCAGTACCATGTAGTAATCAGAGTAGAGGAAAATCTCTTACTATGTAGCTTATAGTTGAGTCCCTTTCCAATGGATGAGATGAGAAGTAATAAATGGAATAACCAATATCATCTCTCCCGATGGATGTTGATAAACAGATAAGTATGGACTGAGATATGGTCTCAACACCATTTCGAAGAGGAACTATTGTTAAATGCGCCTGTATTGTTCCAGTAGTTTTACCAATAAAGGTTCACCTCCATTAGCGCTCCCCCGTCAGCGAATGTATCTTGCTCGATGGAGCTTAACTTCCACCTCCAGTCACAGACTTATCTTATGTTGATCATAGCTCGCTGATTGGTCAAGAGCCCAAATGTTGCTTGGGTCAATTGCTATGGTTACTTTATGATTACACTTCTCTGTCAGAAATCGACTTACTGCTTTAAGCCTACTTTCCACTAGGCGGAATTTTGCGAGCGACCTCATTTTTTCCGCCTGAAAACCCATTTTGACATGCGCAGATCATGTCTATGCATATGTCGAGCGGAATTTTTTTTCCGCAGAAAAGTTGAAGACTCTTCTACAAATTTCTCTCAATAACGAGAGTTTATTGTTCTTTTAAATCAGATAATAGCTATTATTTTGTATCAGCGTTCATTCAGAATTATTTCACACAATACGGTTCTTAAAACATGCGTTTTAAGATTAAGTTGAAAATAAGTCGTGTTTCACTCTTTACTAAGATGTAACTAGTTCTGCACTAACTGCCATTATTCCGCACAAACTTATCTGTTTGTAAAACCAGACGTGGTTCATGAGCAGCAGTAGTAGTAGTAGTAGTAGTAGTAGCAGCAGTAGTAGTAGTAGTAGTAGTAGTAGTAGTAGTAGTAGTAGCAGTAGTAGTAGTAGTAGCAGTAGTAGTGGTAGTAGTAGTAGTAGTAGTAGTAGTAGTAGTAATATCAGTAGTAGTAGTAGTAGTAGTAGTAGTAGCAGAAGTAGTAGCAGTAGTGGTAGCAGTTGTAGTTGTTGTTGTTGTTGTTGTAGTCGTAGTATGGCCGTACCCCTAGCTTCAAACATTTTACCTACTGCGATTGCATAGGGTACACGGCCATAAATGACCTTGGTTTCCTTATTCCCCGATGACTGTTTTCCGGAATTTAAGCTTTCGTTCTTCAACAGCGCTATTTATATCAAAAATTTCCTGAGGTGTTCTCCGCGCTTCTCCTTTACATTGGGGGCGCCACATGGGCAGCGGGGTCTGGCCCCTTCACTATTTTACCAAGCTTTCATTTTCTTGTAAATGTATGTCCAATTTTATATAAAGTGAGTAGTTTTCTGCGATATTTCCAGAGAGTGGATAGCGGCTTGTTTGGCGAATGTACTGGTTTGCTTTGAGTACATTAAGTTTGAGCACATTATAGAATATGAATAAATGCGAATGAGACAAGATTCCTGCGAAAGGAGTATTTTAGATGTGAATCACAGAAAATGTTTTTTCTGGGTTGTTTATCCCAACAGTCTTTCAATGTCTAATGGTTTCAGTTTTCAGCAATCTGTTCTTGTAGAACAGTCACTCCTTGTTCCACAGTCTCACCTTGTGCAACAGTCTTTCAGTGTTGAATGGTTTCACTTTTCACCAATCTGTTCATGTAGAACAGTCACTCCTTGTTCCACAGTCTCATCTTGTGCAACAGTCTTTCAATGTCTAATGGTTTCAGTTTTCAGCAATCTGTTCTTGTTGAACAGTCAAAAAAGGATTCTTTTTATTCCATATTTTCCAGAGTGAGTAAGGCAAATGCACCTGAATCATATTTAATAGCTGCAAACACTATTTTAACTCTATTCAAAGAGCATTCTTTTTATTCCATATTTTCCAGAGTGAGTGAGGCAAAGGCACCTGAATCATATTTAATAGCTGCAAATACTGTTTTAACCCTATTCCAAGAGGATTCTTCTTATTCCATATTTTCCAGAGAGAATGATTTATTTTGTGTTTTTAGCTGCATGTGCCTATTGGGCATGGCGTCGTACAAAACAATTACATGCCAACGGTATTACAGATCACCTGACGACACATTATTTAGGTGGAAGATCGTTTGGACCAATTCTTTCAGCAGGGACTGTCTTTGCAAGTTTCTTTTCAGGATATACAGTCGTCGGGATCCCCAATGAGGTAAATAATAAGAACATATATAACGTACCACCGCTGCCAGCTCTCGGCGGTGGAGTGTTCCAGGGCGATCGATTCGCGGAGAAGATCACCCTTCCCGCATTGCGCACTCTCGCCGCGGAGAACGACGCCGCGCTCCTCTTCTCCTGCGTCCCTCCGGGCTCCGGCGAGCGAACTGGAGTGGACCGCGATCTCGACGGAGCGTACGACCGAGACGAACTCGATGCCGGCACGCTACCAGATGACGCGAGCAGTCGCCCTGCACCCGACGGTCTCTTTCGGCGAGCACGACTCCCTGCTGCACGGGCAGACCCACTACGAGGAGGTGATCCGGATCCCGCTCCTCATGCGAGGCCCCGGCGTGCCCGCCGGTCGCGCCGTCACCGAACCGGTCCACCTCGTCGACGTCGCGCCGACCATCCTCGCCGCGGCCGGGATCCCCGACGAGACGCTCGACGGGATCGACCTCCGGCCACTCACCGAAGGTGCGAGCGCCGACGAGCGGTACCTGATTTGGCAACTTCACCTAACTAAAACGTTCTGTTTGAGAGCTGGTGTTCTCGCCAGGCTAGACGAAAAAAAAAAAAAATCGGCACTGCGTGATGGTGGAGGGTAGGAGGGTCTTAGTCTACTTGCTCTATTTTGCTCATTTGACTTTTATTTTAAGGGACGTGAAGGATCCAAAAGTATGAAAGTTGCTGACTCGGTAAGTTTAAATTGCGGAGAAAAGGGAGTCGGTAAATTCATTTTAAAGCCCGACGGGATCCAGCGTCATTGGGGAGGGGGGGGAAACACTGGAAAAGATGACACTTAAGATAAGATAAGATGAAAGATAAGAGATTAGGATGAAACTTGGTGGGAGTAATAAAAACATGTCCAAGATATGTGACTGACATAACCGGACTGGATCCGCCCTTTTTGGTGGATTTGGGGATAGGGAGTAATTTGGAAAAATTAGAAAAAATAAAGGTATTTGTTTTTAAAACTTCCACTTTATTCTATGGATGTTCCTATTCTATCTGCAATATCAGTGTGTCTGTGCCTTACTGATCTTAGAGTCTTAGACTTTAGTTTGTCATGTGGAGCCTTAGGCACCTAGGACTTTCTGAAAGAATAATCAGTCACCCCCGTATGTGCTGCTGCTCGGAAGACCCTGTTGTGTTTTGGTGGGTTGAGACTTATCAGGTGATGAGGTGTATTATTCGGCCTTGAAGGACATTCCTCAACTAATCTTTTGTATCAAATCAAATGCCAAAAATCTAAGTTTTTTTTAAATTTCAATTATCTGGAAGGTTTGGACATGTTTGGAATACCTTGAAAAGGTCAGACTTGCTTAAGTAAGTGTTTCATCTGGAGTAGCACCAATGCCACAAGTTTTTCTGTTTGCAGGATTGGATTCATCTATTGAAAGATTAACGCTTCCAGTCGTAGGAGCGTCAACTGGGACGGGGTGTAAACTTATCGGGGAAATAATCCACATTGCTGTCGAGTTCACCTTCTGACAAGCATCGTTGTATGTTCTGTGACAAACCTCCTTGTGCAGAAGCAAACGGTGCTGGAGCAATCAAGTAACATAACGAAATAACGATGACGAGCCACCAACGCGCTGATGAAGGGATGATGTGTGTCCTCATCGTAGACAACGACATCAACATGGAGCTGAGTGCAGATGGCTGCGAATGTATAAACAAGAGCGATTAATGATAATAATTTTATTTCAGTACTTACATGCAAATTCAGATAAAACACTTCGACTTTAGATTTTGTTCTCTTTCCTGCATCAACGTACCTGTAACTGATCATATCGCAAAATTTTTGGCCCTCTTCTATGTTCGTTTATTATGAGAAACACGGGGAAGAAACTAACATTTATCTATATTAAGTGAAAGGCCAATATCAGAGAAAGCATGGGTGCCAGTTGACCAACTGCATGTGTCTGACGATCTGCACTGTCAGAATACCAAGCATAACGACTTAACTGATTTGTATCATCGCTGAATGAGTATGCAGTGGTTGTCCCAGCGCGTGCTGCATATTCCCATTCTGCCTCAGTTGGCAATCGATACAAACTACCGCCTTCTTTAGTATTCAATTGGCGAATAAATGCCTGCGCCTCTTCCCACGATATGGTTTCCACCGGTCTTTTAAATCCCGACCAGATCTGGTGACATTGGGGGGAGTTGGAGTGGGAAACTGGAATTCTTGGAAAACTTGAAAATTGAGGTATCAATTTTTTTACGGTTTCTTACGAGTGGGTGATCGGATCTTAATGAAACTTTATATACAGAACGATCTTATGTCTCAGATGCTCTATTTTCAATTTGAATCGGATCTGGAGACATAGGGGGAAATGTCTATCATTGTTTACGATGTAAATGAAAGGGGCTGCTTCCTCTTTACTGTAAAGTTTTTTACTGTTTTAAAAAAGCAGAGTTGAGAGAAAGAGTCAAACTTTAGCATAAAGAGCGGGACGTTGATGAGGAAGCAGCCCCTTTCATATACGAAGTAATTCCTGTTTAAGTTTTAATAGGTTTTAAGTTTTAATTTCGCTCCTTACTTTCCCTTAAAAAAACTTGTTTTTTTATATTTAATTTTGTTAAAAGTCGCTTACCCGAGTCAGCTAAAAAGCGTCACGTGTGGTTCTTTCAAAAAAATTGTAAAAACACTTTTGCTTTCTGGTATTTTTACCTATCCCAGCATGGGACAGATGTCCCTGAAGGCAAGTTGGAATTATGTTTCTGTATTGTTTCATGTGTATGACACTTTGTTCTGGCCGAGTTTTCGGCAGGTAAACTCATCATTTTCTTTTCGTGACGTGTGTTTTTTTTTCTCCTTATTTTCCTATAGAAGGTATATTATAGTACAACTAAACGACAGGCTTATACTATACAGCCGAGGAAACTAAGGAAAGTTCATAAACAAAATTTCTCCAGTTTTATCTTTTTCTTAAAAAAAAATCCCTCTGTTTGCGGTTTCTCTTCCGGATGTTTGACTCTATGTTGATATTCCGATTCAGGTGATGGTATGTACATCAGTACAGAATCGCATTCTCCCCACCCTTTTATATATGCAATGGGAAACTTTGTGCAAATTTCTGTTTGGCGGAATTATATTGAAGCTGGGTAATCAATCCCTGGATAAGAATAAAAGCTTGGAAGACGCTTTGCAAGAAGCTAAAGAACAAATAGTTGAACGCAATTATGCGCAAGAGATGTTTCAACAGAGCGTTGACGAAGTTGTGCAATTGGCGGTTGTGGTACTGGGAAAGGAGATATTGGTAGAGGAGTATCAAAGAACTTAAAAAGATTCCAACATTTTAACTCTTCAGCAAAAAACTCAACAAGCGGAGCAATATGTACATAACAGCAGAAAATTGGGTTTTTGTGGGGAGGGGCAGGTACCCCACACCAAGTCTTAGTTAAGACAGCATATGATTTGAAAAATTAGCAGAAATTAACAATAAGAACAATTTCATTTTCTGTCAAAATTCTTAAAGAACAACTACCGAAACACTGGGAATTTGCACGAAGGAAAAAGCACAAGAAGCTTCTGCACTAGATGCGGATCCGCGCTTCCGAGTGTTCAGTTGGAGGGTTCTTTGCTGGTTGTGCCTGCCGGGAGTATTGATAGCGCGATAGACATCAGACCAAATGCGCATATCTGTCTTGAAAGCCGGGCGGAATGGGACGCGCGCCTGGAAAACATCCCGAAGGTCGATGGTCTTCCAGGATAGGTTCGATACCACCATACGGGTGCGATAGATTCAATGACGGGCTAGAAAGTAAGTTTAAATGTTGTTTTTCTTTCGCTATTCTATCTTTTTTTTTAAATATCTGAATATATAAGGGATATACGTTCGAGGGGGAGAATTGTCCTGTTAAGAAAGAGGTACTTATTAGATGGTCTTTATAAAATCAAAACGTGCCATCTATGCAGGCAGGATGATTTTTGAGTATCTCTACTCCTTCTGTGAACTATTCCAAGGTGTAGAAAATTGCATAAAACTATTGCCACGGACAAGTTTCAGATTAGTTTCTTAAAACGAACAGAAATTACTCTGTATATGAAAGAGGCTTTTCCTCCTCAACGCCCCGCTATTCACGCTAAAGTTTCTTACTGTTTTAAAAATAGAGTTAAGAGAAAGAGTCGAACTTTAGCGTAAAGACACTGGGAGGGGGAGTTGGGAGGGAAAACCTAAAATCTTTGAAAACACTCAAAGTGGAGGGATCAGGATGAAACGGATGATTTCCGCCGGAAAACTCACTCTTGCAGATACTTACCTCCAGAAAAATTCCCCTTACATGTAAAATTGAGCAGACAAAGGGATAGTGTGACGAATAAAATGTATAAAGAAAACAAAGGATTTTGGAACATTCTGCCTATTATCCAAAATATAGGCAGACTAAATGGTTGAGAATGGACTATGGTATTTATTTTTAGTTTTTTTACTTCTTTGAATTCGTATTTTAGTGGTAAATATTGTCAACAAACTAAGAGGGGGTGATCGATCCGGACTTGTCCCAGTTAAAGATAAGAACGGGGCCACAATTAGTGATAAGGAAAAAGGTAAAGAGAAATGGGCGGAACAATTTGAGAATGTACTAAGGCGAGATACAGTTGCAGGAAAAGATTTAGATGAAAATGAAAAAGCCTGTGATTCCTCGGATATGAAGGAAGATTTGTTTTGTGAATAAGAATTGGCAACACTTCATTGCAAAAGGGGGCTGCAGATATTATGCACAGCTTAATTATAATTTGCGTGTAAATATAAATTAAAGATCAAAATAACCATGTATTATTTCTTTAACATTCACACTGCATAACAAATTCAGACCACGAACTACAATTAGATATGAAGCACCAAAGATATCAAAATAATAACACTTCTTACCTTCTTAGATCTATCCATCACGACCTATTCTTGGTCTATTCCTACCGCTCGATCAAGTAGAGACGAAATTGAAGGAAAACAGTGTTCCAAGTGGATATCATGTTCTTCGAGAAAATGATAGTATTCTACTTATAACGATGAACACGTCTACGAGTGTCCCAAAGCTTACAACTGTTATTATTATAAGCAACGATTTATCTGTTAAAGTAATCTTCAATGATGTTCTCATTGACCAAAATAAGTACAGTCACATTGTACAGCATGGGTCTGTGAGGACAATGGTATTGACGAGGGGGCGAACCTCCTCAAATACATAATAATTTCTATTTGTTTCAAGTTTTAATGTTGCTCCTTACGTTCAGTTGAATAAATCTTGTTTTGTTTTTATATTTCATAATTCAAGAATCCACATAAACAGGTGAGTTTTCTTTTGTGTATCTTTACCTTTATGATAGCATGTGGCTCATTTTTAAGTTTTCACTGCTATTTTCGCTTTATTTAGGAAAATTGCCTCTCTCTAGAAAAGACACTGCCTTAATTTCACCACAAATTCTGTCATCCAATGTGTTCAGAAGGAAAAGCAAGCATCATACACCGCATTAATCGGGCGTCATTCCAGAACAAATATGTCCCAGGCTGTCTGCCCATTCCTTGATATTTTTGTGGAAAAAAATATTTACTTTCTAATATTGCCAATAAACAAAATATTTCAAAAATAGTGTCATTTTATAGCATTTAATTTTGGGCTCAAGAACAGATTTCGGTGTTAAATAATATATGTATGCAACTACTAACGCTACTACCACTGCTACTTTCACTACTACTATTAATAAACTACTCAAACTCATAATTAAATTCCAACTACCTATAAGGCTAAGAGTATTAAGATGAAAAAGACGTTAAAACATGGTCAAATGGGTGCATCAGAATAGTTTTGGGACGGTTTACCGTATCGAGAAGAGAATTACAGAGTATCATGGCACGAGCGACCCCCTGTTTCTTTCACTTTCATAAACCATTGCTGAGGTTTGCTCTGAAATGTGATGATACTTCACTCGATTCCTTAAAAGTATATATATTTTACATATCCGCTTCCTTTCCCCATATTTTCTTATAAAATATCATGCAAGTTCATTTCCGGTCTTGTAGAATAAATCCAAGACCATGTTTCGCCATGTAGAATAATTTTTGCACGTGTGTTTTTAACATAAGGTATTGTCATTAAAAAATGTATTCTTTTTATTTCAGATTTATTACTGATTACATTTTAAATCTACCAGCCGCTTGTCAAATGCAAATTCACATAAAAACGCTTTAAACACTATAAACACTACACTAAAACTACTAAATACATATAAAAAGAAGTAAGGAATAACAAGAAAGTCATAGCTCGAGAAACTAAATTACAGTTACATCTCTCTCTTTTGTAAAGTCAAGAAAATGTTTTGCTCGAGCCTGTCTCAGAAAAATCATATGCATATAAAAAAAACATCTAAGGCAGTCATTCAATCAAAGACCCCTGGGCCCATATTCATAACAAATTACCCGAAGGTAATTCCACAAAGCCCAGTGTAATTCCCTGGAGCCTCAGGTAAACTGGCATTCATAAAATTTCCCCTCAGCTATATTCCCTTCAGCTATGTGGAAAATTTTTACCCTCGGCCTGCTCAGTGTAATTTGCTTGGATGACAAAGAGTATTTTACCACTGATTCTAGCTCTTCCAAACTTAATGAAGAGATTCATCCTCAAAAGAGACAAAACGAATATGATCTGGAAGACATAACAAGTTCTAGTTTGTTCACTATTGATAAAAGTTCAACAGAATTAAATAAAAACAAGGTTGTTGTAAACTTACAAAATGAACCAAAAATAAACGACAAGAGTTATGCAACGGCTACTACTAAACAATTAGGTCTACAAGTAAAGTGTTCTTTCTAATATAATTTTCGGAGGATATTGCCTTAATTACAGATTAAATTACTTAAATGAGTTATTGCAACTGTAGACTATATTTCTTTGTGTGATTTTATTTTTGCAGATATTTATATTTAGTAACTATTGGAGCGTCCTTTCGCAATATCAAATCACAATAAAGAGAATGCTGGTAAGCATACGCCACACGTACTTAGACGCCAGAGAACGCCACGTGGACTTAAATTCTCCATGACCTTTGATCTTCTACGGATTGAAGATCAATTCGTAATTGACCTTTGATCTTCTACTATGAAGCCATCACGACCTCTGCAATAATTTCTTCGATGCTTAAATATATATGACTACATGTGTTTAAATAAATTGAAACGTTGACAGGAAAAGAGGAACAATTATTTTTGGAATCACTGAACACTCCTTTTAGCGCTTGTTCCCAAAGGAATAACCAGCTGAACCATTATGGTTCAGCTGGTTGAAAGTATCACCGATTTTGGCCTCGAAATCAGTTCAGTTGTCTCTCATACCCAGTAACTTCTGATAAGCCATATTTCTAGTAGAATTGGCAATGCATATGTATCCACAGTTACTGCGAAACTGTGCTTCAACTGACAAATTCGTGCACCTGTTTTTTAATCCCTTTGCCCTTACTCACATTCTGTATGTTGCCCCTTCTTGGGACGCTGGAATGTGAGCATTTCAATAGTCCCATTGAGCGTTGTTACACTATTTGAACATATCGGGAATGCGTTCTGCATGCTGGAATGTGAGCATTTCAATAGTGCCATTGAGCGTAGTTACACTATTTGAAAATACTGGGCATGCGTTCTGGAGGTTGGAATGTGAGCATTTCAATAGTGCCATTGAGCGTAGTTACACTATTTGAACATATTGGAAATGCGTTCTGCACGCTATTTTCTTGAGAGAAATTTCACTTTTTTGTGCAAGAAAATGAATTTTTTGAAAGAAAATGACTATTTATGAACTATTTATTGCTTGCAAGAAAGTTTATTTTATTTCATTTTCTTAGAAGAAATTTCACTTTCTTACAGGAAATTTCTTTTTTTTGCAAGAAAATGAAATTTTATGAAATATCTCTTTTTTGCAAAAATTTGATTTTTGCAAGAAAATATTATTTTATGTTATCCTCTAACACTTTGGGTCGGAAGAAAAACTGCGCTATGCGTCTATTATCGTGTTTTTAGCAGAACACCCTCTTCAGTCAGGGATGGAGGACCTGGTATCCCTTCCATACCGTCTATTTGTATTGTCTATATCAAAGTTATTGTCATGGGGAACATTTAACAGATGGTGGGTAATAAAGGACAAGTCTACGTGTTATCATGGAGGACATATTATACCACTTGTGTTACACGTCTCAAACTTCTGTTACTTTGGTGATAGGATGAAGATTGTACATATCGTTCAAGGACGGGGGAAGGTAAAGCAGATTAGGGGGGGGCTAAGTAGGCTGGGGTAGCTTCTCTGTAATTGGCAAGGAATGGATGTAGTATTTGTTCTCATTGATGACAGATGCGGTCCTACTGGGCAGTTGAGCCTGCTTCATGGCTTGCTTCTCTGCCCGGTAGCACAAATTGAGGGGCGTCCCCATGAGCTACTCTTATCGTAATTATCCATTATTTCATAGGAACGTAACTTTTATATAATCTAAACAGAACATATCGGGACGAAACAACATAGTTTACTTTACGTTTTCGAATAGAAGCCATTTTCGCTATCTCTTACTAAGACAAAATAAAAATTCCTTGACCAACGTTGCTTGCACGACGCTATCTCAGTCGAGTTACAATGATCAACACTGTTAACGTCATTGATCAACTACCAAAGATTCGGGGTTTAGCATAACCTACAATATAAAAACGGTTTCAAAGCGTCGTTAAATGGCCGTGATCCTGTTGATGGCATTGGGTAATATGAATACACTTGGCTACCTAATAAACGGGGGGGAGAAACCTAAAAAAAATAATAAAGGAGGGGTTTGAGTAGACGGGGGGTTGGGAAAAGAAGAAAAAGTTAGTAAACGCGGGGGGGGGGGGGGAGGATGGACAAGGGGGTGATTCTTTTCAGCGATAACTTCATCATGTGACATTAAAACCCTTCAGAAGATTTCTTAGTTTTATAAACGCTTAATTATTTGTATTCACATATAGAAGCACACGGGATATAGCAAAGGAAAATGATGGTATATTTCACCAGCACTAAAGTATTCCCGACTGTCCCGAATAACTCTACTAATCCTACTAACATTTCTTTTCAGTGATTATTGCATTATGTGACATTAAAACCCTTCCACAGCAACAAATTGGTTTATGAGTTGACAAGAATGATATTTACAAGAGTTTTTAAGATGAAATGTCAATAAAAAGCAAACTAAAGGTTAAAAAAATCAAACTGTTTATTTTCCTATACTTTTTTCAACTCTTTTCAACATTTAAACCATTTTATTGCTGCACTGAAATTCACAAAAGGCATCATGAGAATAGTAAACAAATCACCAGGGGCATAATTTGCTATGGGGCAGGGCTCGTGCCTTTACGGCACGAGGGGGTGACAAGTGAGGGCACAGATTGCCATATTTTGATGGTGTGAAGTCTAAGATTGCCATAAAATGCGCACA
Organism: Alatinidae sp. Z8VKAUB7J3; assembly: GCA_010016025.2. Lineage (NCBI taxonomy): Eukaryota > Metazoa > Cnidaria > Cubozoa > Carybdeida > Alatinidae > Alatinidae sp. Z8VKAUB7J3. The sequence goes on from JAAAKM020721499.1 coordinate 239,985,913, forward strand.
AACTTATAAAAAGATTTTCTTTGTGAAAAACCTTTGTTTTGTTGCGGAGGTGCATATGATACAGTATATACGCGCTCGTGATTCCAGTGTTCAAATCAACGTACTGCGTATACACTGTCGCACAATACCAAGATTTTCTAGGTTTCAAGCACGCAATCCATATGTAGCTGTGAAGGGAGAGGACCATAATTCATGATATTGTTGGCCAGCGAGCACCCAATGACATGCATGGGGTGGCACTATGGCATTGAAATTGTGTGTTAGTCATGTGCGATAAACTACGCTATTAATGACTGAAACTGTTAAGAAACTTTGCTCATAAAGGTTCAGAATTGGAAATTTGTCCTTCAACGACTTCTTTTCATAAAATGAGATCGTTTGGACCAGTTCATCAGACTGTGAACTGCGGGTCGTATTGTTAAGAAGACAACAAGACCCTTGAAACGAAGGAGATGTTTGGCTAAACGCATTCGGAGTAGATTGTTTTGCCAATAAATACCTCTCTATATAATCTAGACATAAAAGAAATGCTTAGCGTAAGTGCTTGCCAATACTAATGCTTTGTCAGTAAAAGAACGCCGTCAAGGCAATGTCGAGTCATTCCTCAAGGTAACAATGCTAACTAATGCAAGAGGTCTCTTACAGAAAGTACTGAATAACTAGTGTTTTGGAAAGTAAGTGTGCAAGGTAACAATGCAAACTAATGCAAGAGGTCTCTTACAGAAAGTACTGAATAACTAGTGTTTTGGAAAATAAGCATGCAAGGTAACAATGCTAACTAATGCAAGAGGTCTCTTACAGAAAGTACTGAATAACTAGTGTTTTGGAAAGTAAGTGTATGAGAAATTAAATAAAACAACAAGTTGTTTCAACTAAAAGCAAGGAGTAACATTAAAATTTAAAATAAACAGATATTATTACGAATATGAGGGGGTTTGTCCCCTCCTCAATACCTCGCTCTTGACGGTAAAGTATTTTTTATTAATTTCAAAAGAGCTATTTATTATAATTAAATGGTCTCTGTGATTCAGGGGTCATTCTTAAAGAACTGAAACAAAATTCAAATCTAGTCTGTTTTTAGTGACACTTGCATGCTTGGAATGCGTACATTCCATGGTGCACAATGCGTTTAGAATAGCACGAAAAACCGTTTTAAGTGACACTTCCATGCTTTAAATGCGTACATTCCATGGTGTAGAATGCGTTTAGAATAGCACAAAAAGCTGGTTTTAGTGACACTTGCATGCTTGGAATGCGTACACACCATGGTGCACAATGCGTTTAGAATAGCACCAAAAGCTGTTCGTACATTCCATGGTGCACAAAGCGTTCAGAATAGGCTAATAAGGCATATTTGACATAGTTTGCATACACTAGATGCTTCCACTCCATGGTGCACAAAGCGTTCAAAATAGGATTATAAGGCATATTTGACATAGTTGGTATACATTAGATGCGTCCATTCCATGCTGCACAAAGCGTTCAAAATAGGCTAATAAGGCATATTTGACATAGTTTGCATACACTAGAAGCGTACCACAAGATTTGACAACGTCCTATTTCTCGCTTGGCCCCAATTGGGTTACCGAATCCAAAGATTTTTACAGTAACTAAACCAGGAATATGCAGTGCAATTAAAGAGAGACCCCTTTTAGAGCTAGAGGAACTTAAATCTAAAGTTCCGCACTTTGGATAAGGACCTTCATTCTGGATTTACCGTATGCTTCTTCCCTTTCTTTTTTAAATAAAAAGCAAACTCTCGACTATCCAACTTTCTCTATCAGCAGCAAGCCTGATTTCTTGCTGTTCTTGTGATTCCTCGGCACGCCTTCTTTTTTCACTTTCTCGTTTAGCAGCAAGTCTGCTTTCGCGTTGCTCCGGTAGTTCCTCGGCACGCTTTCTATTCTTTCTTTCTCTAAACAGCAAGATTTCTTGCTGTTTTTGTGATTCCTCGGCACGCCTTCTTTTTTCACTTTCTCTTTTAGCAGCAAGTCTGCTTTCGCACAAGCTCTCTTGGATCTCATGTTTAAAATGTGGTACAAGGTCTTCTCTTTCCAATACAAGTGACATGATGTGCATCATAAAAGTAAATCCATTCGAGTTAGAATTTGCAAAAACTGGCAAAAATTACATCACATGTCCCTGACAACCAGGACTTTATTAACTGAAGGTCTCATACTGCACTGGCAACAAAAGAAAGACAAGCAAAGAAACAGACAAGACATACCTGCAAGTAACAAGAAGAAGTTTGTGATAAATGATTAACAAGATTGGAAGGGAGGGGGGGGAGGGGGGGGGGGGGTTAATTCTGAAAAATTAGAAAAAATGATGTATTTTTAACTTACAAAGAAGTGATCGGATCTTCGTGAAACTTCATATTTAGAAGAACCTCGTAGCTCAGATCTCTTATTTTAAATCTCAACCGGATCCGGCGTGATTGGGGGGGGGGGCATTTGGGGGGACCGGAAACCCACATCTAAAACTACCGACCTTTCTAGATTCTACTTTATCTGATAATCTGGCTCTAACTAACTGATCCTTTAGATCCCTAGCCCTTCTAAATGCTACTACAGGTTGTTCTGAAAAGACATCCGTACACTCTTCAGAACTAGCTAACATGCTTTGTAACTTTATTAAATGCTGGATGATAACTAATGACTAGAGGGACTCTGCTACCGTTTTTGCTCTTATTGGCCCAAATGCCATAAACATTTTCTGAAAATTAATTGTGTTTCTAGCAAATATAGTTTTGTTATTCACTTAATTAATACCTTTCAATAGTAACAAGGGAAAAAATAAACTGATTATTTTATACTGGCTCGCAATCTAACAAAAAGTCCACTTCGTATGATCTATTCCGACTCTCCGCCGGCTCCACTCGAAATCTCATGGCCTTCGACTATCGCAATTGGCATATGCTAAGTTTGGACGGAGCTAGAGCAAAGCATATTAGTCCACGTGCCCTGCAGGTAGCAGGGCACGGTCTGTATCCTATAGTTATTTAATAAACTTTGTTTTAGTTTGTCTTTTGAGTTTTATCACTCTTTGTTGAATAAATAGAGAATATAGACCTCACCCTGCTGCCCACAGGGCCCATGGACTAATATGCGTTGCTCTATAGGTAATGTTACCTGTAAGCAAGTCCACTTTATGTACCATGTCTGCTTATGGGACATTAAACCAATAAACTAATGAACTAGCAGAGTAGTAGATCGCTGATCCAATGGACCCAATATACCTATGACAAATACATCAATTAACCAATTACCGAGGGACCAACAAATTAAAATACCTGTATGCCAATGGATCATTCAATATTGGAATAAAGGGAAATGGACTGATGGACCATTGAAACAATGGATCAATGGAACATTGAAACCATGATCTAAGTGACCAACAGAAGTAATAGTAGTAGGAATAGTAGGGGTAGTGGTGGTGGTGGTAGTAGTAGTAGTAGTAGTAGTAGTAGTAGTAGTAGGGATAGTAGGGGTAGTGGTAGTAGTAGTAGTAGTAGTAGTAGTAGTAGTAGTAGTAGTAGTAATAGTCGTAGTAATAGTAGTAATAGTAGTAGGAATAGTAGGGGTAGTGGTGGTGGTGGTAGTAGTAGTAGTAGTAGTAGTAGTAGTAGTAGTAGTCTCTGCGTAAAAGTCTGTAAAATAGCATTTATCTACAAATCTTCTGTTTATAATAAGTGACCCTTAATTCATATTTTTCATATTTTTTCTCCCACAAGAATTTAACCACATTACAGGTATTTTTATTAGCATATGATATTGGTCTTGGGGCTCGGAATCTGCCAAAAATCCGGTATAGTCTTATCTCTAAACTCACCAGATGGTCATATTGTCTCCAAACCTTCCAGTTTAGCTCAAGGTTCCAACGCTTCTAAACCCGGAGCTAGAACGGCCTTGGTTACGCGGTGGCAACGACATAATTAGGACCGCATTTTCTACAAGATGTTAAAATATTTCTACAGGTTTCGACTTAATTACCTGTAAAAAGATTCCCACTACGAATTTACATATAAGTTAATTTGATCTATCAAAGATCTTAAACATAACGTTGACTGCCACTTCCCATAGTATAAACATTTTGCAGAGTATGTCGCGCTGAGGCACTTCACCCATCTGCAACAGGCACATAAGCCGATCTACGCCAATTTCCTGATATCGCGCCATCTTGCGACGACAGGTTTCGATATCTCCGATAATGAATGAATCCAGATCTTTCAGTGTTTCATAAATCTCTTCATTGCAGATGTGCTCACCGACAAATTCTCGCTTCATCAGCGCCACAACCGGGTTCGGGTCCTGGACGTCCTGAGGATCTGGCTTTTGCAGTGTGACCCCAAGCCCTGGGATAACTGAAATACCAAGACAGATTTGAGACCTGGGATTCTGAAGCGGAAAAAGCGTTTTACTCTGGTGTGTGTGACCACAGCTAATAATGGAATCATCAGTGAGATGCCATTAATTCCGTTATTAAATATTATCTACAAGTACTAAGTAATTGTGGGTGATGTGACATGGATTCAGTCCATTTGATGGTCCAATGGTTAAGGTTTGGTTCCATACTTCAGCCCCGACTAATCACAGATTTCAGGCAGGTGACTATGTAAGAATTAGTAAACAACGGCTTACATTTCAAAAGGGATACTTGCCAAGTTGGTCAGAGGAAATTTTCAAGGTTAAAGATGTGCTGAAGCAAAATCCACCGGTCTACAAGCTCCAAGATTTGAATAATGATGAAATCCAGGGAAGGTTCTATGAAGAGGAACTGCAAAAGGCGGATGTAAACCCAGATATTAGACTATTTTATGATTGCACATGGTAAAGAGTGTGATTAAAGGCTCTTTTCCTATGTCAAAAGTTTTAGTGTTCGAGGGTAATAGCTACGTATGTTGGAATAATGAAGATATTAGACTATTTTATGATTGCACCTGGTAAAGAATGTGCTTAAAGGCTCTTTTCCTGTGTCAAAAGTTTTAGTTTTCGAGGGTAATAGCTACGTGTGTTGAAAAAATGAAGATATTGAACATATACAAAAGTGCTCAAAACTGTACTAGATAAGCATTTGCAAGAACATGTGTTAAATATATAATTCGCTAGTAGCCGGATAAATTGGCGCAGTTACTTGTGAGTTAAAATCAGAGAAGACGCATCACATTCCTGTCCGCCACCACGTGTGGCAACTCCCTTTTTTCCTACTAACACAATTTCGAACAATCAACGTCACTTCACTACAATCGTGATTTCAACTGTCTAATGTCCAAACCACTGGAGCTTTCTTCTTTTGATTGTTGATAGAAGAGTTTCGTGGTTTTTGGATTTTTGGACAACATCCTCTTTAATGCTTTCGTTCTTACCTGTTCCCAAAACACGATAGGAGTCAACGTGGTATCACTCTTTAAAAACATATCTACGATCTCATCGTTCTTGCCAAATTTATAACTTGAACTTTTGCTCACACCCTTTCTTTGCATTTTATACACCTGCATGTAATAGAAGTGGAAATAACAATAACAACGATAATAACAATAGCAACAAGATCGATGGTGCGATGGTGGCGATAAAGATGCAAAGTCAATAAAAAAAAGAAGATAAGGTCCTATTTTAATGATAATTTAGATTTTCTAATAATAATAATTTTTTTTTAACTCAATGCCTTTATTGCTTATCTTCATTATACAATAACATTTCCCGCTGTTTTCTCCTGGCATGGTACATGGGACGTCCAAAAAGTGAAAACATATAAAATGTGTTTTTTTTCAGTAAAGTGCAAATTATGTTCTAGTCATGAGAAGGCGTGGGCCCTACATATGTCAATTTTTGCTCGTTCTGAGTTTGACTCAATTTTATTGTAATTTCTGTTCGTTTTGGGTTAAATTCATGCATTGATGGTGATCCGTGGTAGTTATACGCATGGAAAATAATTTGAATTTATCTACTCATATTTGGCTTAATGTTCTCAAAAGAGTAGCCGATACCTTGTTATTCCCTGAAATAAACGTTGAACCACTTCTCCAATCACATAATCAGTTACATCATCAGCCGCTTAGGCCTCAAAGGGTACCCGCAAGAAACACATTGATTAAAATCAGAAATCAGGTGACCTAGTTCTCCAATTTATTCAGTTGCTGCTTTGTTTGTTTGACTGAATGAATTTTTTCTTTTATTTCTTAGTAATTCGTTAGTATCAGCCTACAGCAAAAATAGATTCCATGGGTAGCAAAAACCAGGTAACAAGTGATTATTTTCGTTAAGTGCACAGAACGTTTTTAAGTTTGACCCTCTTGCAGGATACTTGTAGTGGTGATACATTTCACCCCCACGTCCGAGAACCTGCTTTCGTGACGGGCAAATGCGAGACGTTTCTGGTACACATCCAAGGTTTCGGGAATTGTTTTACAGACATGTGTGTCCGCGCCCGGTTTGACTGTCTGTGTTTCTGTCCGTCTGTCTCTTCAATGTGTCTTGTTATTGTGTCTTTTAGTGTGTCTTGTTTGTATGTCTTGTCTGTCTGTCTGTCTGTTTGTCTCTCTTTATTTCTTGTCTGTTTGATTATCTTTATCTCTGTTCCGTCTTTCTGTCCAGTCTGTCTGTCTTTCTCTATGTCTGTTTGTCTATGTGGCTGGTCCGTCTGTGTGCCTAGTCTCTGTCTTTCTACAGGCTCATTTCTGGCATGTTATCAAGCACTAAGGCTTGGAAAAGTCGAAAAAATTGGTCACAGAAAAAGGTCCGACAATTATGTTCTTTATAGGTTTAAAATGAAAATTGATGGCCTACAAAACTTATCCACGTGTAATTAGAGTCTATTTCAATATAGTTTATAAGATACGGTAAGATATGTAAGTTGTGTGTTACAGGCTCATTTCTGGCATGTTATCAAGCACTAAGAGTGGACCTGTGCCTAGTAGCAACAAAGCTGGATCTACGCCGGAAAACCGTACGAAATCCATGAAACCGAAAGTTAGCCGCGAAGGCAGCCTACCAGGACACGGGAACTTGTTCGACAAGATCGAGATGTTCTTGACATTTATAACGTAGAAATTCAACAGTTTTGGCTGGGTCTGTCTGGCTGGCTGGGTCTAACAAGGAAGAAAGATTTGGGCTTTTGAGAATGGACCAAACTCAGCAGAGTGTCTGCTGAGCCAGGTCAGCTACTAGCAACAATGCCAGTGCCACTGGCATTGTGGCTGTTGGTTTTACTCAGCAGAGTGTCTTCTGAGCCAGGTCAGCTACTAGCAACAATGCCAGTTCCACTGGCATTGTGACTGTTGGTTTTGCTCAGCAGAGTGTCTGCTGAGCCAGGTCAGCTACTAGCAACAATGCCAGTGCCACTGGCATTGTGGCTGTTGGTTTTTGCAGAGTGTCAAGCCACAACAATGATATTTGATAGCTGATTTACTTCACTTAGTCTTGCCACAGCAACATCAGGGTTTAAATTGATAGCATGTAAAGAATTTCAAACAGTCTTGACAGAGTTCAACACTTAAACAGTTTAGTTGTTATTAAGGTGAGGGTCATAGCCATGTAGATTGCTACTTTTGTAAGCTTTATCGTAAGTCTATTTGCATTAACATCTTTGTTTACAAAATCATAGTTATGAACAAATTTTTACACTTGTCATGATCAAAGCGATGGAAGTGTATCAGCCAGGCTTTGCGGTGCTTCAATGTGGCGCTGACAGTTTAAGCGAAGATGCTTTTGGTTGCTTTAACTTGTCCCTTGTTGGACATGGAAAATGTGTCGAATTTTTCAAGAAGTACCCCTTCTTCTACTCGATGATATACGCCCTCTAACGTAGCCAGGTGTTGGACTTACGAAACTTTTAATAGAATCTCTAGCTCTTCATTCATTAACGTTCCCTGAAATACATGTAAAATTAAACTTCGTAAGAAAAGCAAAACCAAGTTATCTAACCCCAGAGCTGAGATAAACACACCGTTGCCAAGGCTGATATTGTCCATTTGTAAACGTAGACTATGAGTCCCTTTTGTTAAAAACTTACCAAATTATTCCTCCTTGCCGCTCTCTTTTCTCCTGCCAAAAACTCGCCTGGAAGAAAATCAGCGATCGTTTTTAATACAGAGTCATGTCTCCAATTATACCTTCCTTGCTGAAGATGAGCATGGCAACTAGAGACAACCTGTTGGAGAGTTTGTGGGTTGAGACATATGTAACACTAATAATAATAATAATAATAATAATAATAATAATGTATAAGATCTTAACCAGTATCATCACCGAAAGATCCTACATCTTCCTTGAGACAAGTGGGTTACTACCATCAGAACAGCATTGGTGAACCGTCCATTAACCGTCTGGTTTGCATGCAATAATTACTATCGATTATATCGTGGCATTTTGTTTCAGTTTTACGAACCGGACAACTAAATATATAACAGGGGAACGAACAAGTGAAAATGCTGCAGTCGTTTATTGTATATAAGAACTAATTTCTTAAAGAGTCTTTCTATATGAATTCCCATTTTATAGTTGTAACACAAATGTGATTATGTGTATGTATGCTGTGATTCCTTACGGAAAAACAAAGAAGAAGACGTCTGGACAAAATTCAATCAGTTAGACAAACAAAACATCCAGATCAAATTTCACGTTAACAATATCACTTCAAAATCCATTCAATCTTGGCAACGTTTGACTAATACACTTCCTGTCAGCATCTTTACCTTTGTTCGAAGAGCACTGATCCTTGCCCTTCCCTCAAACAGCAACCTCTCGACTTGGAAATGCATCTCCTTCAACCTAGAGCGGAGCGTGGATGCCGCCTTGGTCACTCTGGCTGTGGCGGCGGCCTATTTGCCGGGCGGGCTGCAATTTGCCCGTCAGGGGCTGCGTCTGATGCGGCCGGTGTTCTGGGTGGCGCTGATCATCATGACCTATCATCTGGCCACCCGCGATGTGGAGGCCGGCTTGGTGGTCTGCCTGCGCCTGGCCGCTGCGGTGGGCCTGGCCAATCTGGTTACCATGTTATAACTAACGACTAATAGAGATGAGGGTGCGGGTATCTCCACGCGAGGCCATACAATGGCAGCCAAAGGTTCGCGATGTGACAGTAACAGCTGGCACTTTCTGCTAACGTGCAACACGGGATCAGGCTCACACCGGAGACAGAAGACGTCCCTCTGGCAATCTCTCAATCAAAGACCCCTGATGAGCAGTGGGGCCGACATTGAAACTACCCTAAATAAACAGAAAAACCATATGTAAATACGTCAACAAAGGCAGTGACATGGCAGTTTTTGGCTTGCAGCCCGAAATCAAAGATATCGACGAAATCTTACAATATCAGGCTGGAAGATACATAAGCAGTAATGAAGCTGTTTGGCGAATTCTTTCATTTCAGATACATGAACGTGGTCCAGCTGTTGTTCACTTAGCGGTACATTTACAGAATGGTCAACGTGTTCATTTCTCGGAAACCAACGTGCAACAAGGTGGACAGCAGATAGGTTACTACGCCAAATGATTGATTAAAACATTGTGTAAGTGAATTGAAATAAACAAGTTATCCATGTTTTAATGCCATAGGGGCTTTTCGGGAGGGGGGCAAACGTTGGTAAGTTTACATATGGGATAGGTACAGTCTCCCCCCCCCCCCTTATCTGCGTGCCTGCTCTCAAGGCTTTAAAATGAACTTCAAAGTAGCTAAATTGGTATAATTGGAAATAGTGTGTTTCCAAAAGCAAGAGAAAGAAGTTTTCTCTTATAAACAATTGTTAATCTTAGACTTGCATTATCACTGAGCACTAGCTTCTTTGGATAATTTACTCTTCCATATCCACCATTATAATGAGTTAGTTGTTAGGTTACTCCAAAAATTAATTTTTTTACTTTTTGACAACATACCAATTCATTTCTAGTGATTTCTTTACAAGTTTTACCTAACACTTCAGATATTCATACTTGTATCATTTGAAACTACATGACTACGACAAAACATAGAAAAAGGAAATGTAAAAGGAACGGACTCACCAAAAGAATTGTACTGACGAAGATTACGCAAAACCAGGACGAAGAATATTCAGCTAAGCCATATCGATTATTATGTTCAGTATATACAGTTAAAAATGATCCAATGAAAAACACGTCTAAACTTTAACTCGAGTAGTTGACAACTAACTAGGATAATAAACGTCTATATGACGAGGAGAGGAAACGTATTTTTGTTAGACGTGACGTTGTTTTCAAAGAGTCAGACTTTGGAAGTAGGGTTTGGTGATAATCCGATTCAAGTGTTTGCAATACCAACCTTCTTAATTTCTTAAGCAAATAGAAATTGAGTTTGTTAGCCAGGGGTGTGGACAGATATTTTTAACGGTGGTCGAGTGAATATGGCAAACAGTTGTTCATGGACCAACACCATTTTTCCTGATATTCAAATCTTTTTGAGAGTTTATTATGTGTGATCTTAGGTACTTGTAGTCATCAACACATTTGAGAACCTTATTTTAAAGAGTTTTAATTTCGATGCTATTGCGAATGTTAATTCAGATAAAGCCCTGCAAAGTTGGCTGCCGATTCAAGGACAGATAGCAGTGCCTGGGCGTTAATAAAGTTGTCTGACAATAGTGTGGTGTCATTAGCAAAATCAGCATCGACTACAAAAATGCGGAATTTCGCATTTTTTGCCAGAAGACAGATCACGGATGCGTGTTTATTTGTTTGTTTTTTTTCCAACGCCCCGCTCTTTAAGCTAAAGTTTCTTACTGTTTTAAAAATACAGTTAAGAGAAAGAGTCAAACTTTAGCGTAAAGAGCGAGGCGTTGAGGAGGAAAATCCCCTTTCATATACGGAACAATTTCTGTTCGTTTTAAGTTTTAATGTTGCTCCTCATTAGCATTTCAAGTTCGTCCTCCGAATTCTTCATTTTATGCACCGTTTGTCCTACCTTACATATTTCCATTGTCTACTCTTACTTCCCTGTTCTTTAAACCCATCCTGTATCATGTGACGCTGTCTCCAGTTGAACCAGATTGCGCAATAGCATTTGTGATGTTTAGTAGTTTTTTAATTTGGATATAATATTTTAATCTGCTCCCAGTCATGAATCTCATTATATGATTTATTATTATTATTATTTTGACAGTGTTATTGTACTGTTAACTATTGTGAACTAGTCGTCTTGTATTTTAATCAGTCATGCATGCCTAATAGTTGTGAGTGTTTGACTGTATCTCGTTGATATATGTTGAAACAATAAATTTCGAGTTTAAAAAAAAAATCATTATTATTATTATATAGGAAGAAAATAAGGAAACAAAGCAAACTAACAGCTCCTCAAAAGAGACGTTAGTAGATATTTGCCATGGTATGATCCAGTCTTCCACTGTGGGGTGCGATAACAATTGTTGAATCGAAATCCTAAAATATAGGGACCAAAAAATTAAAAAAGAGATGGTGAAGGGCATTTTCATCTATACTGTCAAGAGTATGTCGTGCATCTGAGTAGATAAAGTCGACCAGATAAGGTGAATTCCTAAAATGAAATACTGTGTCTGATCAACTACAGACTGAACAAGTGAGCTCTGCAGCCCTCGCCCTGCAGGCCTACCGGACGGCGCTCGACCACAACCCCTTCGACCGCACGATCCGCATGGCCCTCTCCGGTCTGCTGCGCGGCCCCGAGGAGCGGCGCGCGCGCATCGAGAACATGCGCGCCCTCGCGCACATCGCGCAGGTGGAGAAGAACTACGACCTGGCGATCACGACCCTCGAGAAGCTGTTCGAGGAGACGGGGGATCCGTCGGCGCGGGCGCAGCTGATATCAACTTTTGTTGCTTCACATTCAGTATCTGTTATTCAGTCAGTATCTAGTAATTTGGTGCGTTTTAAATGACTGTCACACTTCTACAATTGTAGATTTTTATAAGATAGGGAACAAAACAGTCTCTTTGGTCGATAGTGATATATATCAAGTGCTTCTTAACAGTTTTTGTTGTGTCGGATTCAACGCCTATTAGTCAGTCATTAAATAGTAATTTGCTCTCTCAAAAAGTGATTTTCTGGCAGCAATTCTTTAATTGGGGTATAAAATTTAAGGGAAGGAGAAAAAACCCATTGGGTATCTTTAGTCTGAGGGAGAGGATATAGAAATCCCTCAAAATCCCCCTGTCGTTCATTATCATCTGAATTGGAGTATCTACAGATGGTTATAATGTTAATTGTGATGTATTACTTTAGTTAGAACTGCGTTTAGGACTCTCAGTACACATTCGGACTAGCATAGTTGTATTTGAAAGGGAGTCCGAATGTGACGAATTCCTCAAAAACTTAAACAGCTTACACCAAGCTCTAAAATTTACTTTTGAGAAAGAACACAACAACTCGCTACCGTTCCTTGATGTTTTGATCGAAAAAGAGGGCACTAAATTCCGTACCAGCGTATATAGAAAACCTACATTTTCCGGCCAATCAATCTCCTGGAACTTGTTCTGCCCCAAAACTCGGAAGATTAACCTCATCTGGAGATGCCATAATGTTTAGAATACCATTTTCGCTGCATAGACTACCTCATGTGCCCTATCTTTGATAAGAGTTGAAAGACAGGACGCCAGAGCATCGGCTCGATCCGTCAATCTTCAGTTTGTTAGACCAACCTTTAACCGATTGAACCAACTCGCCGCCCGCCTCCCATATCATCTTTAATCACCTTAAATCAAACACTTGGCTCACTTAGGCCTTGACAAAAAGGAAAGCCGTATACCTTCTAAAGTTTAATGCGGCATTTGCATTTTATCAAATACTGTACATATTTTGAGTAGTGCGCTTTAAATTTTATAAAAAGTAAAAGATAAATTCAAAATTATTAAGGTGACTGCATATGACTAATAAAAATACGTTGAATATTAACATACAATTATAATAATTCCTCGAATGTCAAGAATTCAAGACTTTATTTCACACACTTTTTTTACTTTCAATGTCATAAAAATTTTACAAGAATTACATCAATAATATATCAAAAACAATATAAACAATAAAACATAATTCAAATTCAAGCATTTATTAGGCTCCAAAATTAGAGAGTATAATTAAAAATGAACAAACTGGCCATATAAATATAAAACAACAAACAAATATGAATTCAGGCCTATATACACAAACCTAAACTATACTAATAATTCATAATTTCATTTCATTGATTACATCGTAAGTTTTACCACAGCACAAAAATTTTGAATGTGTATACTTTTTGCCTCAAAGTGGAGACCTGCCTCCTTCCCCTGTCGTTGCCACCCTTCCAGCAGCAATCCTTGTAGGAAACAAACTGTCGAGAGTACAGTAAAGCAGGTCTTTTGGTATTTGTTCTTATTTCTTTCGTCTACGACTTCATGCTGATAAATGATTAATCAGAAAAATAAATTACCAAGGGAGAAAATACCGTTACAGGGGCGATCCGGACTCACCGCTAATAACGATGCATGTATCTTTGCCGCGTCTTTTCATTGTTTTGTAGGCCGCATCGCCAATCGCAAATAGATGCGGTGGACGCTCAAAAATTTCTCGACCTATAATTGAACTTTAGCTTCAAAAAAAAGAAAAATACGTTGGAATTTCTAAATAAGGCAATTATTTTCAAAGGCAAATCTTGTCTAAATGTCAAGGTGCCCTGTCTAGTCCAATGGTATATTTCTCTACTTTATTCTCTTAATGTTCTTGACGAATGTGCAACATTTCCCTTTTTTAACCCATTGCATCTGTAACCAATGAATACATACTGATGGAAGATGATGAATGATTCCGTTGTAATTTGTACATTACTTTTTCGTTTTTTCATTATAGTTTTTTAATTTAAAGTATTTAATACTCTAACGGCGAGTTCCTTGAGGAATAAAAAAAATTCTTGAGCCTGGTAATTTTAGTTTGCATACACTAGATGCGTACATTCAATGGTGCACAAAGCGTTCAAAATAGGCTAATAAGGCATATTTGACATAATTTGCAGACACTAGATTCGTACATTCGATGGTGCACAAAGCGTTCAATGTAAGCTGATAAGGCATATTTGGCATAGTCTGCATACACTACAAGCGTACATTCCATGGTGCACAAAGCGTTCAAAATAGGCTAATAAGGCATATTTGACATAGTTTCTTTTCAAATGAACATAGCTAACCTACAGTAGCCTGTCCTTCTTATAGCTGAAATCCAGTGGTGGTTTGGTCATGCCCTCAGAATAACTTCCTCGTGTTTACAGTAAAGTAGATAAGCATTTACGACAAGAGCTAAAAGAACGAGCTTCAATTACAGGAACATTAGTCGATAACGTAGTTCACCAAGCCTTCCTTTGACGGAATATTGTACATCTTCAAATAAAAGTTATGTGAACACATATGGTGCAAGTGTGGCGCCATGTAGAACACCTGTGTCCAGTTCAAACCGGGCTGTGCACCCACCTTCTGCTATCACGTGAGCCAAGAGATAAATATCTAAGTAATTTCATTGGTAGATAAATTATTTATACGAGAACTTGTTTGCTCAACACACCTTAAGTAAAATTTTAGACAGGGCCGGCAGATTTTGAAGATAATGCGGTTAGAACAAGGTAAGTTGCGAAGGCTAAACGCATTGTGCACCATGGAATGTACGCATTCCAAGCATGCAACTGTCACTAAAAACAGCTTTTGGTGCTATTCCAAACCCATTGTGCACCATGCAATGTACGCCTTCCAAGCATGCAAGTGTCACTAAAAACAGCTTTTGGTGCTACTCTAGACGCATTGTTCACAATGGAATGTACGCATTCCAAGCATGCAAGTGTCACTAAAAACAGCTTTTGGTGCTATTCTAAATAACAAAGGATGGCCAATCCACATGATCAATTAGACAACATCACGAGCTAAACATACGAGGTAATCAAGCAATCATTGGACTCCTTTACAAGCAATACCTAATTAAACTTTGTGCATGGTCACACATATATATTTTTCTTTAATTTGTTCGCTTCGGACATGGCATTGAGTGGCACCAAAAGATCAGGACATGCGGTATTGCTGTTAGGTTACAAATTAACGATACTGAAAATAATCTAAACGTTAAGTAAGCTGGTAGCCTGGTACTTCATGCCTTATCATTGAAAGTTGCCACAGTTGATGATATGGAGCCACTGAGTCTATTGCATGTGTTTATTTTAATTTGAAATATGATGGTGATGGTGCGAAGCGCCTTAATATAACGTTGACGGTGACACTTTCTGGATGAAATCTAAACGTTAAGTAAGCTGGTAGCCTAGTTCTTCATGCCTTATCATTGTAAGTATCACTAAAAACAGCTTTTGGTGCTATTCTAAACGCATTGTGCACCATGGAAAGTACGCATTCCAAGCATGCAAGTGTATCTAAAAACAGCTTTTGGTGCTACTCCACAGGCAGTGTGCACCATGGAATGTACGCATTCCAAGCATGCAAGTGTCACAAAAACAGCTTATGGTGCCATTCTAAACGCATTGTGCACCATGGAATGTACGCATTCCAAGCATGCAAGTGTCACTAGGGGTTTCTTTGGATTGAAAATATCGTAAGTTCTGAAATATATTCTTTCTTATTTCTTAGAACTGCCAAAAACATGCATTGTAAGGTAAATACATTTACTGCACATAAGCAATACAAAACTCTTCGAGTTGCACCTATTCCGAAGAAACGCATTACAAACAAGAATAAACCCGTCTCCTTTCGTACAATTTTTTCTTACACCAAAAGCATGTGCTGAGCAAAGTAAAAAAGTTTCTAGAATGTAAAATTTGTAGCAAACAGTATGTAGGTAGCACTAATACTAAGTTTAGACAGAGGTTCAACAACTACATATGTTTAGTAAAAAGTTTGATCGGGGAGTGAGTGTACCGCAGAAGCATTTTTTCCAACATTTTCAGGAGGAGGGTGGAAGTGTTTTTTTAGACAATGTTAGTGTTAGATTAATACACAAATTAGTGGTTGCCGGCGTAGGGAGTTGTTTTGGCAGTGTCATCGTCTAGTCTCGCGCTAAGCTGAAAGAAACTAACGAAGAAACCGGTTTTTTCTCGGGTTTTACACAGCGTAAACTTGAATGAGTGGCGTATAATACACAAGTACTAAATCCTTCCTCCTTTGGCTCTTTTCTATGGCCTTTAAAAGCTGCATTCTCTAGCTCTGGCCTTTGATTTTTACAGCTGACCTTAACTTCAGTAGAATCGATATCTCTCGCTAAAAGCTGGGGAGCGTCTTGTCCAGAGCATCAAGCAGTGTCTGAAG
Source organism: Alatinidae sp. Z8VKAUB7J3 (assembly GCA_010016025.2). NCBI lineage: Eukaryota > Metazoa > Cnidaria > Cubozoa > Carybdeida > Alatinidae > Alatinidae sp. Z8VKAUB7J3. The sequence continues at coordinate 240,002,165 of JAAAKM020721499.1, forward strand.
AAAATTTGTGGCAATGTCAAGCTGTGTTTTGAGGAGCTTCGTACCTTTTTATGCAAGGTGGAAGCAATCCTAAATTTGAGGCAACTCACTTACATTGACAGTGACTTTGACGACGAGGGACCCTTGTGCCCCTCCCATTTTTTGACTGGTGACCGCCTAACATCTTTACCTTCTCTCCCAGCTCACCAACAGACTGATGAACCACTATCACTACATATAAACAATCTAGGTAGTAGAAAACCTCCCGTATCTTTGTCTGGAGACAAGTGTTGCCAATATTGTTGTTTTTCAAGGGTTTGAGGGCCTTATGAATATGTCATTGATCATAATTTGAGATATAAACTGTAAGGAAAATATAACTCTGTAAGGAAAAAAAGGAAAAAACAGTACAGTATAATTTACCGCAGTTTTCGTCTGGCATGGTACATGGCTACGCCAGGTGACAACAGCGGGAAAAGTTTTTGTAAAGAGATCACCAATAAAGGCATTGAGTTTAAAAAAAATTATCATCATCATCACCATCATCATGATCACCACCATCATCATCATCATCATCATCATCATTATCATCATCATCATCATCATTATCATCATCATCATCGTCGTCGTCGTCGTCATCACCATCATCATCATCATCATCATCATCATCATCATCATCATTATGCTATACTTACAATGAATTTCTCAACATTTACGTAGACAACCCTCACCTGAATGACTTTTTAGTGGAGAATACACTTTCATACCTGTATAATGTCATACCATATCAAAATGCATAAATTTATATTATATCAAAGTAAATTCAAATCCATCAGTTTAGTTTTCTTCGTTTCCAGTACACATATCAATTTTATTCTGATCACTGAACTTAACCACTCTTCCAGATTGGGTTTTATAGCTGAAAAATACGAATCTTAAAGATACAGGCGTTGAAGACACCGCGAAAGTAACAGAAGATATTTATATTGAATGCCCCCAAAAAGGGATTACGGGAAAAGGATTTTAAGGACACGTCACCAAGAAATCTCTTGTGCCATTCACTTACATGCTGCGTTATAATGGACTTATGGAAACTTTGTCACTGTACATCAATGAACGGTTGCAAGGTTGCATGGTGTTGAAGATGCAATAATAAGAGTGCGCATGTCCAAAGCGGTCGATGTCGATCGAATCGAGGGGTGATCGAGGAAGTGGAAACCGGCCTTAGCGTATTGAAGCGCACAGAAGCGTATTTTGTGTTCACATTGTAGGCGTATTTCCGCTTCCTGAACTGTCCAAAATGGTGGCACTTGGCAGTGAGAGTTCGCGAAAGCGATGCACGCACCTACGTGATACCGTACGTTTTCTGGCCGAGTCACTCGTTATTTGCTGTTGAAGAGTAGATATCGTCAGCTCTTTGATTGTTGTTGTTGCTGATACTACCACTGCTGTTTCTATCCATTTTTTTGCTGTTGAAAACGCAACATACTATATTTCTTATTTAAATAGTTAAATAATAGTTAATAATTAAATAAATCTTAGTTAAGTCACTCCAATTCATTAATTCATGTAAAGTAATTGATAGCATTCATAAATTAGCGGTGAGGGGGAATATCTCAATTTAATTGCCCTGATGTAACTAGTAAACGACTATTGTTGTACCTGATAAAACTGACTAAAAGTATTGTCTTTGGTGTGCAAGATGCGAGTTGAGGTTTGAAAATGTGCCTCAGTCTCCTGCCATTCTCTTTGTTAGATTTAAGTCTGAAGTGCGATCCCGAATAAGATTATCACAGACATCCTCCATTCCCAGAATACGTTCACTCTTCCGAAACCTTTGGAGTTATAAGATCCCGTTGTCGAGTCTTCTCAATTTCTCTGGAGTAATTTAAGCTTAAAATTTTCCACTTCCCAGAAAACCTCTTAACAAATTCTTGTCGCCTGTAAAGAAGGAATCACGGACCGTAAAGGCTACATGGCCTGAACAACCCAATAATTTTGTGTCTCCTTTGTGTTGTTATAATGCCTGTCGGTGAAAGCTTCTGCGTCAGTCATCCCCTCCCCCTGCCGGCCTCTCTCCACTGTATTAACACACTACAATTAGTTATATGACTTTGATCAGCGATCATTGCTTTGACTAACCAAATATACTGGAGTTTGAATCGTGTTCATACAACATCCTCTGACGCGAACTATCTTTTCATTCTACTCTACTTTTATGGACGTCGACAACCAGTTCATTAAAGAACAGATTCTCTTTGCCATGTGATAGTTTACTCCGTAAACATCCAGATGCGCATAATGGTTCCCACGGGAAAAGTAGTTAATCGTGATTGCTGAGACCCCATAACATATTTTTTGCCTCTTTGTCAATGAATATAACAGTAATTCCTTTCAATTATTGTTGGGAAAATTTGGTCATATTTACTTTTATTAGGATTTGACCATGTGGTAGTTGTTGCAAACTTGCTTTTCTATAGATATGTTGAACAGTTGCACCTATCCCATCACATGCCAATTGCCTATGACTAGGGGCAAAGAAATTCCAGTGTGTATTTGTCTGTGTTGGTGTTCGTGTGTGTGTACTTCTCTCTATTGGTGTGCGTGTGTGTATTTGTCTGTGTTCGTGTGCGTTTGTGTGTATTTGCCTGTGTTAGTGTCCGTGTGAGTGTATTTGTCTGTGTTGGTGTCTGTGTGTGTGTATTTGTCTGTGTTGGTGTGCGTGTGTGTGTATTTGTCTGTGTTGGTGTCCGTGTGTGTGTATTAGTCTGTGTTAGTGTGGGTGAAGTTTGCTAGAGAACCTTATATAACAATATATGCAAAATAATTATAAGAAAATCACTTCTTTAGACGAATTTTGTACCACAGTGAATTAAGAGTTATATTTTTGATGTTTGGAGGATATTTTGTAGTCATAATGCTGAAAAAAAACAAAAACCGATGGATTATAAGTAAGAAACCATTTTGGTAGTTTCAAAACTCATACAGTTTGTAAAATAATTTTCTCACAATTTAACTCACCACAACTGATAATCAGTTACACAGAGTGGCCTGGACTTTCACTTCTTTTTAACCATCTCTAAATGCTAGAAAATTGATCTATCTTCCAAAAATAAAAAGAAAGTGGATATTCTACCATATCCGTGTTGGTACTTTGCTCTCACAAGCCCTCACAAACCTAACATTTGCCTTATTTTCACAAATTTTAGAAGCATGGAAAAGCCCACTCTAAGGGTTTTTATGAAATTCGGAGACATTTGCATACTTGGAAAATGTACATTCCATGGTGCACAATGCGTTGGGAATAGCACCAAAATCTCTTTTAGAGACACTTGATATTTGGAATGCGTACATTCGATGGCGCACAAATGCGTTTATAATAGCACTAAAAGCCGTTTTTAGTGACATTTGCATACTTGGAAAATGTACATTCCATGGTGCACAATGCGTTGGGAATAGCACCAAAATCTCTTTTTAGAGTTGAGAATCCCACCGAGAGACTGGGAAGTGTCGGGCTACTTGCAAAGTATGGAGAGGCGCCGTCATGAGGTCCCCGCTCCTTGTGGGGAGAGCGATAGCGCCATCAAGGTACTGCCCTTAATTAAAATAGGGAAACCGACGCCGCAAGGGTCACCTCGCATGACAGGTGGCGGTCAGGCACCCCTTCATACTATGAGAGTAGCCGTCTTGAGATTCCACCCCCAGTCCCGGTGAAATTTGTAGGTTTTCTTAGTCACGCCACTATAGTTATGTATACCAGGTATGAATAAAAAACTATTTGATTTTCGGGCAGTGCCAGTTAAAGGGCTAAACAGAAAAACGGTAACTAAAAAGGTACAGACAAAAATTTCCTGAACGGAGTTAATTTTTAAACGAAACTTCCTGCATTCTGGGAAATGACAAGTGAAAAGTATAGTTAAAGAGCTAAACAAGAAGAAGTATACTTAACCAACAATTAAAATACACTTTTGTGACTGATTGGGTCACTGAGGAACATGATTCCTGCTTCACTGCATGGACTGCAACAATCAAATACAGTCCAAAGTTAGCATGTATTGAAGAGAAATTGATTGCTAAATTTGACAGGTTTTCGCCTGTTTTTAATTGAAGTTAGGGACAATTTATATGCCTGCCTGATGCGATGCATAACATTTTGCAGCGACATAATCAGTAATTGCAAGACAAACGCTTCGGACCTCAAAAATGTCCTGTATACTTAAAACTACCGTGGCATGGAAACGTTTCACTTCGTTTTGCAAACCAGATCAAAAAGGCCATAGCACCGATCTAATTTTATATCGGAGCAAATCATGTACCATCGTATATTCGCCAAGCATCTACTCCTAAAAGGAAACAACCACCTCGAGTTTCTAAGACCAAAAACACCACTAAGCAATGTGACTCTGCCATAGTCTTTTAAATGTGTCTTGAATCCTTGCAGCACATTTCTTACGTAGATATTTGATCCTTAATAGCACCAATGTTCAGATTAGAACATTGTGAGTCACCGCAAATCTTTTTAATGTGTCTTGAATCCTTGCAGCACATTTCTCACGTAGATATTTGATCCTTAAAAACACCAATGTTCAGAATAGAACATTGTGAGTCACCACAAATCTTTTTAATGTATCTTGAATCCTTGCAGGCTGCTTAAATTTATCAACAAATATTGGTGGGCAGCCTAGCTTTTCAAGAATTTTCCACAGAGCGTCCCTATTCACCATGTTGAAAGCTTTTGTCAAGTCAATAAAAACCTGAATCAAGTCAACACACTGTTCACGGCACTTTTCTTGTACTTGATGTGCAGCAAAGACCATATCAACAGTTCCCCTCCCAGTTCGTGAACCGCACTGTGACTCGGGGGTGATACGTGGACTTCATAACTTTCCGGGAGGGAGTTACTCTTCCGAAATTTCAGCTTTAAATTAACCTTTGACACTACTAGATGGTGATCTTTACTGTCCCTTGACTATCCGGATATGGACCCCTCTTGCCCCCCAATAAAAATGTGGAGATTCGCCTATGTATAATATTAGATTAAAAAAAAGTTTTTCAACTGAAAGTAAAGATCAACATTAAAACTTAAAACATGTACAAGTTATGCCCACTTTGGATCACCTGGTCCTTTACTGGGCTTCTGACTTAGCCAAAGAAGCTTTCTTTTAAACCCATTAAACATAACTACAAAGGAAGAAATGCCAGTAAGCTAGTCCTTCTTTTTCAATGAATTGTTGATGTACAGACAAGAGTGTAGGTCATAAGAGGTGGCTGGTGAATGTTTTACAAGGTATAAAAATTTAGGGCAATTGCTCAGGTTGGCAACTGAGCACATAAGGAAAATTTTAGCATCCCACCAACTAGGTGTTGGGGTGGCGCAAAGCGCCACCCCAACAGCTAGTATATATATATATATATATATATATATATATATATGTAGTTACGCGCCGTATTAGTTATGCACCGTTGTAGTTGTGTCCCTGTGTCCCACCTGTGAATATAGATAGATATATGTATATATATATCTATGTTTTTAACTACCTAAAACTGGCGAATATACAACATTCTTCGCTGTACCATGAATGCGTTCTGCACACTGGAATGTGAGCATTTCAATAGTGCCATTGAGCGTAGTTACACTATTTGAACATGTTGGGGATGCGTTATGCACGCTGGAATGTCAACATTTCAATAGTGCCATTGAACGTAGTTGCACTAATTGAACATATTGGGAATGCGTTCTGCACCCTGGAATGTGAGCATTTCAATAGTGCCTTTAAGCGTAGTTACACTATTTGAACATATTGGGAATGCTGATTTTTTGCAGGACAATCGTCTCTTTTGTGCCTGTTACCGCCACAGTAGCCACAATTTTGACCTCGGTTAGATCAGGGTCTTTGTAAAGTATTGTCAGGAATCGCCGCTGTTAGTCTATTGTTCTGTGAATTCGATGTCTCGATGAAAATTCGTTCTAGTGACGTCACATTCTGAGGGGACGCTTGACAAACATTTGCAAAGATGAGCGCAGTAAACTCTCGTGAGGATGGTTCGATATTTTATGTAATCGAAAACCAGCTAGTTCTAAGTTGTAAACTTTACTAGCGACTAGCTTGTAAATTACTAACGGCTCACTACAGCATCAAGTCATCTAAGACAAACATAGCTATGCAAGCTCATGCTCTGTCCCAATCTGTTATAAACCTATCTTCTTGAACCCTCTCAAAAAGTTCTGAATTCCCTCAAATCTTTTCTTAAGACTTTTCGTCTGTCATCCTTCATGCCCGCCGCGGCCGCACTGGCGCTGATTTATGACAAATATGACAAAGGCGAGATCAAATCTCCGGGCGGTTATCTGCGCGGAATCGTGGCGAAAGCCCTGGATGGCGAACTTCATCTCGAGCGAAGCTTCTATGGCCGAATGTCGGAGCGTAGGGTATGAGAGAGTTGCATTTCCCAACGAACCGCGCGGTTGAAAATATCTGCTTGAACCGATATCAGTTAGAGGCTATATTTAAACATGATTTGTACAATTTTCGTGAAGACTCGATAATAGCACTTTTGTCTCATATTGCTGAGTAAATGGCTAACAAATACTATATTGCGTGGAATATAAGCTGCTCCAAATGTAACCCCTTTGAAGCAGGCAAGAATACCCCGAATATATCCCCATGATAAACACACAGGCATTTATTAAGAGGTTCTGCAAACAAAGCAACTTTGATCTTTCAGGGTATTTAAAGGTGCGATCTTACTATTTGCCTAAATGGCATTTTTTATAGCTAGGCATAAATTTCATTTTCGCTTGCTTGTTTTGTACTAGCTTGTGCTGGAGAGCTGAACAAACGTCTTTGTTAGGGTCTGCGAGTCATATAGCTAAAGGTTGTCCTGATGATCAAGAGCTTGTGTTAATCAAGAGGCGCTTTATCTAGGAAATCTCATGAATGTACCAGAATCCATCACATCACACATCGCACATCATAGCATGCCTCTGCAGAGAAACAGCTTGCCTGAAGAAAAAATCTACGACCTATAAATTTATCCCTGACCTATAGTGTTACTGCCTTGAATCAAAGAGTTTACTTGGAATTGCCTTTTTCGTCACCAATAGCCTTATCCGTGACTTAGAACGTGGTACTGCAGAGAAACAGAGTTTTCTTAAAGAAAAATTTTCAGTGACCTACAACGATATCCGTGAACCATAGCGAATCACTGCAATCCAGTCTACAGTTTTTACAGTCTCTTTCTCTATGATTATTTTCATGCAAGGTTATCACCAAACTTCTTTATTACTATGGTACAACAAAAGAGTTTGATTAGTCATATATAAGATTTCTAATATTAAGCCTTACTAGACTCTGAAACAGAAATAAAATTATTTGAATTTTGTTAATGTTTTTTATCTTCTGATATATTTTGGTTTCTATCCAAAGTTGCCTAAAACATTAGTGAAAGGGACTCTCTTTTGGCTTGATTATTATTCTGATTTTGACAGTGATTAGGACTGAGTGAAAGGACTACTTTTAGTTGTCTAAAGTAAGATAAATAGGCAAGCAGAAGAGTGGCAGTTCCCCGTCGCAAGCACCGTTGTACCTGCGGGGAGAGTCTCCCTTAAACTGCGGGGATTAATTGAACGGGGACTGACGCTTCCCTTGTTTATCCCTTGTTATTCCCTTGTTTGAAGTTGTCTAAAGTTTTCCGCCGGCAGCAGAAAACTTTAGACAACTTCTATATGGAACAGGTCAAGTCCATAAATGGTATTAATTTTGACGAATAAAAATTGAACGCCTGCAAAGTAAAGGCGAAACGCCCTTAATCACTTGACTACTTGTATCAAAAACTATACAATTCGTACCAAAAACTGGATTATTACAACCTTTTTACCACTTTCAAGATGATTCAAGACCTTTTTTTCTTTGGGGGAGTTAGGGGGCGGGGTTCAGTGCTTTGGCGAGTTTGGCGCTTTGGGACGTGCTAAGACAATGAAAATTGGTAGGCGTGTCAGGGAGGTGCACAAATTGACTTGATAAAGTCGTTTTCCCCGATTCGACCATCTGGGGGGCTAAAAGGAGAGGGAAAATCAGAAAAATTGAGGTATTTTTAACTTACAAGTGGGGATTGAATCTGAATGAATTTTGATATTTAGCAAAGAAAAATGTTGAGTTTGAGCTATGATTGTATTTTAGTAACTTAACTACGTGGTAAAAAATTGGCCCTCTACGAAGCCAAATCCTCCCGGTAAATAGACAACAAATTTATAGAAAAACTGACAAGCAGACATTTCTGTAGAATCATATAGACATTTACATCTATATATATAAAAATAAGTTGTCTGTGTGTGGATCTGTGGATGGATCAGGTGACGTCATGGAAAAAACTGCACAGTCAGGCTGTTGAAAAGTTGAACTTTCAGCTGGTTCGACAGGTTTCGACATTTCCGGATATTTGTGAGCCTTTTAAAACTTGAGCTAGCAAGAGCTAGGTGGCGTTTGATGTCGGAGGTATGACAATTGTCCGCTTTGAGAAGACTGCCCAGGTAGACCAATTGGTTGACCGTCTCAACTGGCTGGCCGTCAATCGTTATGGAAGGAGTAGCTGCTTGTTTTTGGCGTTGTATGATGGGGTTAAATTCCCTCGTCAATACCACGATCTTTACGCTAAAAGGTTTTTTTAGTACTTTTAAAAGAGCTATTGATTTTAATTAACCAAACTTTTTGGTTCGGGGTCATTCTTAAAGAATTGGAGCAAAATTCAAACTTTAGCGAACAGTGCAAGGTATTGACGAGGGGGCGAATCCCCTCACATCCGTAATAATTCTGTTCGCTTTAAGTTTTAATGTTGCTCCCAGCAAGGCTTCAAATAGGTCAACTTAGATTAAGTGCATAGTCCTAAGTAGCACTCCAATCAATAACAACCATAAGTGACTAGAAGGACCCCAGACCAATCATCGACAGCGGTCTACATTGTATGTAGATACAAAATTTTTGTTTTTGGCACATCCTGAGCCTTTAGCACAAGCTTAATAGTAAGAGGATGCTGAAATGTGGCGGTAGTTGAAGGATTATAAAGGGTGATAGTCAGTTAGTTAACAGAAAGTAACCTTAACACGACTTTTCCAAACTTTTCCAACAACCATTCCCCATCCTTCAAAAGTATTTTGCATCTTATCAGTTCATGACTGATTTGGAGCTTATCTTTACTCACACATTGAAGTGAAGATGATAAGCTTCTTTAGGTAAAGACGATCTCTCTTTTCTCCGATTTTGCCATTAACTTTGACTTGTTACAGGAAAATGTAACACAGAAGCCATCTGAAAAGTGGTGACGGCAAAAATTGAAATTCGGCAAATCTTTGGGGGGCCATGGCCCCCTCTGCCCCCTCTGCCCCCTGTTGCCCCGTCCTTGAGACCAGTCAATAATTACTTTACTCGGAGACCTTGAACAGCTTCATGATATTTTGCATTCCTTACTTCATCAGGCTTACAGCTTTCATGGTGAAAGTTTACTTGCTGAAGATAAATGCGGAGAAGCCATCGCATTCCTGGAAAACCTTATAAATATGTCCTTGGGGACGACTTAACCCACCACAGTCCCCGGTGGAGGGGCTGGAAATAACAAACTTTGACCATTGTTTACATATAGTAATGGTTATTTTCTGGGTTATTTCGGAGAGGGAGTGGAACAGGGGTTACGTGGGACGTTCTTTCCATGAAGGGGTTGCAGTATTCTCTAGCAGTATTTCAAAAGAAAAACAATGAGAAAACAAATAAACTTTTTCATGCATTGCTATTTCCACTTACATAAAACAAGATTAAATGGACACTATCAAAATGAAGAGTGCAAACTACCAAACCTGATGTTGGATTAAAAATTACACCGAAACATCCACACATGGCTCCAGCCCTATACCTCAATCACCAACCATTCACAGAGTGGGTATTATTGTGTATCAATACATTTTACGAGGCAGTAACATAAGGAGATTAAACTAAACTTGTAACAAATTATCTCTGTATCCCAAATAGGTAAGAGCTGGAGACATGTTTCGTGCCTTGCCTCTAAATTTTATTGTGGGAGATGCTATTAATGATGCTGGCATCCATCACAGTCCCTGAGATGCAGCCACATCAGAATCAGGCTAGATTGTAGGATTCACATAACGAAGTCCTTATAGTCAATACAGGACATGCTTCGACAGCAGCCGAGTCTATCATGCCTCTACTAAAGTTCGATAGGGAGCCAGTTTTATATCTATTTTTAACTTAAAGAGCAAAGTCTGTCTTGAAACCAGACATATATATATTCTCAGCAGACAAATTGCAATTATATATAATTCTCAAAGAGTGGAGCATTACTGCAATAGCTTGCAGTTCAACGGCACTGACTGGATTCGAACCCGCAACCTCATGATTACGTAACCAACGCCTCAACCATTGAACAATCAGGCTCAAAAGCTAAGGCGGAGATTTTTAATGTTTCTACTTTTTCATAGATAGTAGCTTGAAACCTCTACAATATAGTTCTCTGACATGCTGCATCTGACTGTGTGATTTTCATTAAGATCGCTGGACTTTCGGGAGGTGGTTTTCCCTTTTTCGAAAATAAGGCATATTTTCTCTGACTCGTAGCTTTTTATCGGTAAAACTAAACTTGGCGAATTTTGTATATTTAGAATCAATCTGAAAATCAAATTCTTTAATATATCCAAGCCCAAAAATCATGGGAACCATAATTGTGGAACAAGTATTTACCTTAATACCAGACCAATAAGAGAGTCAATAAACTTCTCTTCTGAACAGATTAAGACTTAAAGCCATAATTCTCTGAGGAAAGTTGACCCTAATGCATAGGACAATTTGTTTTTTGAGACACCTTTTCATCTAGGAAATGGGCGAAAATCAGAAAAATTTTGTATTTGCTTTAAAATACCACGTATAGTCATGTTGGAAATAACCACGGTTCTCACCCAAGTCATGTTTCCCTATCTGATTTTTATCAGCGTAGCCGCGTTGACCATGGGCATCCTAAATTCGCTTCGGGCCTTTGCCGCTCCAGCGCTCGCCCCGGTGTTTTTTAATATTTGTGTAATCATGGCTGCGTTGTTTCTTGCTCCATTACTGGAAGAACCGGTTATTGGGGTGGCCATCGGTGTAGTGATCGGCGGGCTCGCCCAGTAGCAAAAGGCATCAAACAGCGTCAACAAGCTCCTCAATTTCAGTGCTAAAACAGGCAGAAAGTATGGAGATCGTCTCATTAATAATCAAACTGAAAGAAAAACCGACGGCAGTTGAAAACAGAAATCCATTAGAAAATTTACTTCCAGAAAGGGCTCACCCAGAAATATATGCAACAATATAAATCCATAAAATATTAAAACTCCTTATACCTACAACAAAAATTGTATCAAACCCTTGGGAACAAAAAAAAAACGAAATCAAATAAACATTCATTAAGTATATTTCTACTAAGAAACAATGTAAAATCCCCCATTTTTGGGGGAAGATAAAATAAGAGGTTGAAACCTCTACGTCACGGTTCTCTAATATTACTAATCTAATAATATAATTTTCGCTAAGATCTCTTGCCCTTTTTGAGGCGTTTCCCCCTTTTTTCAAAAATGTGGCAAATTTTATCAGGCTCGGTTTCGTGTTGTTGCTTTGTTGCTTGAACAAGCAAAATGTTTTTACAATTCATCACTCACATATAAAGGAGCGGAAGAAATCCTCCGCTTCAAGGAGCTGCGTGAAATGTAATAGTCTGCAACATCGTATGATCTACTAAAAGTATACTCTTTAGGTAGTAATCAGTATTCACGAGTTGTACTTGTAAGCGGTGTTATTTATAACATCAGAAAAGTAGAATTATAGGAAGTTGATATTTGGTGGCAGGGTTAACATTGTCATCTAGATAAAATTGCGATTCCTCGAAAAAGGTTTTTTGTGACGTAATCATTTTAGTACTCAATTTGAGGAGGGGCAAAAGGATTTCGGCCTTTTGGCAAGGAATGGATGTAGCATCTGTTCTCATTGACCCTTGGACGCCCCAGCTGCCCTTTATTTATTAGTAAGCCTGTTTGGTGGTTTTTCTGTTTATTTAGGGTAGTTTCAACTATCAAAAATCTTATCTGCTCTTGTTTCTCGGAAATTCAAGACTTCAACAAAGTATTTGGTGTTAGCAACAGCATCAGAGATTTGTACACAATATATGAGGCTGATCGTTACTTGGAAAGAAATTCTCATTAAGTTATGTTATCGCGACTAATCGGCGGAAAAACAGAAATGGTTGGGACATCTGATTTGCAGTATACCAAGCATCATTGCTTATTTCTACTGTAGGTTAGTCAGTGAATATTTGTGGACGTATCTCACTATAGATTTGCAGAAAAAGTCACCATTCTGGAAAGAAAATTTAGAAGAGGCGAATTGAAGAAATACTCAACTGAGTGATTTTCATAATTTGACTTGTGTTATAAGGTGTCACTCTAAGAATAAATTTTCAAAAATCACTATGATTCCAGCTATAACACGTGGTGGTAGATAGATATGATGAACATGCAATTTACAATAATTTGGTTGCCTGGCATTAGCCTGGGAATTTTAAAAGGCAGTTGGGGAAAGGAACTGGCCACTTTATCTCCACAATGTCGTGGCACATAGACACCTTGTTGGTAGTAGTACAAGTAACTCTCAAAATCACACTCCACTTGAGATCAATGTGTAAATTCATAACAACATACGTAGACTATTTGAAGCAACTTTTTGGTGCATATTATTTCTATTGCTGGAATTGTTTCATTTACTTTTACTGTCTTCTTGGGACAGTCTTTCCACGAAAATCATTGTTTAGTCAACGTATAAATGTACTTTTGCAGTTTTTCTTGAAATTCTGTACGCTCTTTTTTTTGTTGAAAATTTTGTTTTGGAAATTAAAGACCCCCTCTAATTATAGACCCCCTCTAATTTTAGACCCCCTCTAATTATAGACCCCCCTTTTGGTGCCCTCAATTAATTATAGACGGGTCTATAATTAGAGGAAATACACGTAAAACCCATTTGTGCCCTCCTTCGTCATTACATAGCACCCATGTGTAAGATTATGTCAAAGCCCGCGTGTGCACCGTCATTACGTAACACCCAACGTGGGCGCCGTGCTCAGTTACAAGCGAGGTTCCCCACGGGCCCTGAATTCTAGCATATCACGGGAGATTGCGTCATCTTTAACATAGTAAGCATTCCCCTATTATATGACATCCAAAAAAATCTTGAAACATCTGCTCCAAAGCCGCTCCATCGTCGAACCTAATTGTATTAGGTTCGGCGCATGAGAAGAGCGACGTTTGACTTAGGCCTAAGTTTGCCATTATCGAAATTCATAGGGTGAAAAACTTGGCGTGCAATCGTACAGAAAACGCCCGCCGCTCTCTCAAAATCTTAGTTGGTTTCCTACTACAAAAATAAGCTCATTTGGCATGATGATGTTCAATGTGCAAAATCTTTGGAAATTTACATACTGTGGTCAGAGTACGCTTTGGGTTATCACCATGACGGATGGATACTCTTTTAGGGTTTCCAGAATTATGCAACCCCTGATCTCAAGAAATATGCAGGAGAAATGATACTGAATTAAACAGAGTTTCCCAAAATGAGCTCCAGGAACAATTTCCTTTAAAAGAAATGTCGTGGATTGATTTCTGGTGAGGTTCCTGCGACAGCACTTTCTCGCCACCAAGATTTCGGTGCCAGTAGTGTCTGTCGGTCCGGGACTTGGAGGTGATGGGGGTCCGGGACTTGGAGGTGATGGGATCGGAGGTGCTGGCTTAGGTGGGACTGGTCTAGGTGGAACTGGTCTAGGTGGAACTGGTCTAGGTGGAACTGGTCTAGGTGGAACTGGTCTTGGTGGGACTGGTCTAGGTGGTGCAAGTGTCAGTGGTCCAGGTCTTGATAGTACAGCTCTCAGCGGGACAGGTTTAGAGTAGTAGTAGTAGTAGTAGTAGTAGTAGTAGTAATAGTATTAGTAGAAGTAGTAGTAGTAGTAGTAGTAGTAGTGGTGGTAATTGTAGTAGTAGTGGTAGTAGTAGTCGTAGTAGTCGTAGTAGTCGTAGTCGCAGTCGTAGTCGTAGTCGTAGTCGTAGTAGTAGTAGTAGTAGTAGTAGTAGTAGTAATAGTATTAGTAGAAGTAGTAGTAGTAGTAGTAGTAGTAGTGGTACAAATGCCAAGATGGATTTAGATTGGGTATTCTAAACTAAGTGTTTTCCCTTCTTTTCGAAATACATATCAAAATAGTTTAAAATACCTTACACCGATATGACAATTGTAAATAATCTATTTCTGGTTGAATTATAATAATTTTAATAAGCGTATTCTTACCTCATATTCAAATTACAAAACATTGCATTATAAAAGCTTTAACAAGTATAATATTAAGCGTAAGTTACAACCCTGTCCTTTAAACATTGCTTTACTACAAGTAGCGTAACACAATCTTAAACGATCTCTATAAAATTAACCTTCTAGATTTTGAAAAAATTGTACTGAATGGCACAAAACAAGGTAAAACAGAGATGAGAAGAAAAGTGAAGGAGCATCGGTGGGTGATTACTAGGGGCAAACTTCTAAAGGCAACGTATGATAGAGAGAGATGGCGTTCCACGGTGGCCGAAGTTCAAGTCGTTACGAAAATACAAACATCAAAAGAGGAAGAAATAAAGGAGGAAGAAACAAAAGAGAAAGAAGAAGTAAAAGATGGAAAAGTAAACGAGGAAGAAGTAAAAGAGAAAGAAGGAAGAGAGGAAGAAGGAAAAGAGGGTAAAGTAAAAGGGGAAGAAGTAAAAGAAAAAGAAGGAGAAGAGAAAGAAGTAAAAGAGAAAGAAGTAAAAGAGGAAGAAGTAAAAGAGGAAGAAGTAATACCCGGCGGACCACCAGTGAGCTCTTCCGACGTCGGCGGCGGCGCGGATAAGCCGGAGTTTTCGATATATTTGTCGATGCTAGCCATGAACGTCGCGGCGTAGGTATCGGCCTGGGTCATATTGGCGGTCAGGTCGCCGTCGAGGCGCGCCATGCCCCCCTCGAAACCAGACAGGCGTCCGAGCAGGGTAATCCCATCACGGTGAAAATCATGTAGCGACAGCGTGTGCCCGGAAAAAAATTTGTCACGAGGAGAACCATAAAAATCATAAGATTTAGACTGGGACAAAAGCCTGAAGGATCTTTCCCGGCGTGCCTGGGTAACTCAGACGTAAAGCAGGAGAAATAATAATAATAAAAAAAAGACTACTTTAATTTTCAAAAAAAGCCTGCTTGGCTTGTAAAATTAATTTATTGTAAAATAAATTCGGCTTGTAATTTTAAGGAATTTAATTTTAGTTTAATTTATATCCTTAACGATGTCACCAAGCAGCACTAGTTGGTCAGTAAGTCTAAAACAAGAAACAATCTTTCGGTTTTTATACCATCCTGGTAAATATAGAAACGAGAATACCAAAGACGAGCTTTCAGAGACGAGCATGGAGGCGATAAAGTAACACAAAAAGTAAGACCAAGCCATTTAATCTTTGAAACACATTCGAATAGTGTTGCACCCCACCATAAAGAAAGAGCAGGGTTAATTTTAAGACTCAATGAAGTTACATGCAAGATTGAGTTCCAAGATTTTATTCGTAGTGATAATAAGCTTCTATAACTAATTTTTAGGCGATTTGACATTCCATTTCGCTGATTTATTATAAATATTGCATGTATTGCATTGCATATATTATAATTATAAATCAAATTTGAATGGTATGGATTTAATATACCTCACTTGCAGATTATGCTACTTTCTATGCTTTTTATGGAACTCAGTTTTGGCGATGAATCGTTCGAATATTTGTTGCTCGAACTGGGTGCTGGGTTGTTAAAGCTGTCATTGTGAAAGCACTTAGAATTTTGGTGTCACCACCAGACAATGCTTACTTGGTTGGTGGTAACTTTGACAAAATGATAAGAATGTCAGTGTATTTGGACAACATTGTAAAATGTATGTAAATAGTTTCTGCATTTCTATTGCCTCTTCCCCTATGTATTGCTTTGGTACGAACCCTCCAGTCCCAAAATTCTTTACACAAATCGTCAACCAGTGTCATGATGCCAACTTAAAATGAATGAAATAATATGTTATAGTTCAATCTGGTCAGTTTAGCTTGACACACCTCCAAACTTCGACTCCATCCATGTGCACAAATCATATGTTAAAGTGTACCTCCAGTGGTCAGAAATTTTTTGATATTTTGTTCATCGTACTTAACTGATATGCCCCCGTCGATTCGAAAAACTAACAAACTTACAATGCTCTGCCTCTTGGTCTTAAAAGAAACTATAATTCTTCTCGACAATAACAAAAAGAAGTAACTATTTCAAAACAACCTGAATGATTTACATTTTGATGTAAAATTCTATGGTGTTTACTCTGCTCTTCAAGATATAACGCTCCAAGTCATAAACACACTCTATGGTTCTTCTCGACAATAACAAACAGCAGTAATCATTTCCAAAAAACAGGTTTGCCGCGAGGACCGATAACACCCGCTGCGTGCCATAGAGGCGCAATGGCTGCGATTCACGCAGGTTCAGCAGGCCGGCGACATGGTCGACGTCCGCGTTCGTGAGCACCACGACCTTAATCGGACTTTCCCGCAGTGCGACCTTAGGCTGCAGGATATCGTTGTCGTTAATCTGCTGTCTCAGGTCGGGCGAAGCGTTAAACAGCGCCCAGTTGTTGCCATCGGCGCTGGCATACACTAGATGCGTACATTCCATGGTGCGCAAAGCGATCAAAATAGGCTGATAACGCATATTTGACATAGTTAGTATACACTAGATGCGTACATTCCATGGTGCACAAAGCGCTCAAAATAGGTTAATAAGGCATATTTGACATAGTATGCACACACTAGATGCGTACATTCAATGGTGCACAAAGCGTTCAAAATAGTCTAATAAGGCATATTTGACATAGTTTGCATATGCAAATTGCGTATGTCTAATGGAAGACTATTCCACAGCTTTGGGGCCGCTTTATAAACGATATATCACCAAGGGTGGAGACTTGCATGTAGGAACGTTTAACATTATACCATTATTATTTGATCTTAAATTATATCACCTACGGCTGCTCTTTAAGGATATTAAATCATAGCATGTGATGACAACTGTTGTTAGCAATTCCTCACTGCAGCCCCCTGATAACTAGTGGGGCCTTATGTCAGCATATCCTATCTATTCGATGTATTTTCACTGATTCCGTTTGTTTGAACGTGCGCTATCTGCTCATGGATCAGTAGTTAACAGATACATCAAGCACTCAGCGTTTAGGATTGAAATTGCGACATTGTTTCACATTGTTTCACATGAAGTGTCTACCATTATTGCTGCAATTCGAGTGTGTATTTTGAGTGCTCCATTATCAGTGAATTCTAGCTATAATATGCGGTAATGGGCGATTTAGGAGCGCCATGGTCTCTAGGGAGCCATTAGCTATGCTGTGTGTTAATTTCAGCTCATTCTGAGAACTTTTAATTCCCAAGGTATTTTTTGAAAATTTGCACAATAGACCAAATCTTTCCAGTATGCTCTAATGGGCGATTTGGGAGCGCCATGGTCTCTAGGGAGCCATTAGCTATGCTGTGTGTGAATTTCAGCTCATTCTGAGCACTTTTAATTCCCTTGAAATCGGTTTGTTTGCCCTCCATCTGGAAAGCGGAAATGAAATTTCATTTCCGGAACGCTCAGACTGCAAACGATCTATATCTGATTAACTGGCATTTTCGTCCACATTTATAAATATACTATGAAATTTATTTTGAACACCTGTTTTGGAAGAGATGTTTAAACTTAGTAAGAAAGATATTAGGTTTGCTTTCTTATTGCACTGTGGGATGTTGCATTGAGAGATAGAAGTATGATTACAATCAGCAATATGTAATCCAGAATGACATCACTACCACCACCATCACCATTACTAATACTATTGCTCCAGCTACTACAACTACTACTAGTACTTTTACTACTACCATTGCTACTACTAATACTACTACTTCCACTACCACTACTATTACTACTACTACTACTACTACTACTACTACTACTACTACTACTACTACTACTACTTCTGCTACTACTACTACTACTACTCGCAAATGGTATGCAACTCATTGGGGGAAGGGAGTTTCAAATCTAATTTGGTAAGCCTACTCAATAGACTGACTGGCAGAATTTGACTGCAACAGATATGATTTTCTGTGTCCATTGTCAATCTGAGCTTTATTTAGGAAAGACTATGCTCTTGCCATCAATATTCGAAAGGTTTGATGTATAGTTGAGTGCGATTCCACGAGGGCAGATGTTCCCAAATGTTCTTTTCCCTTTTCTGAGGGAAAAGGCCAACAGAACTCGATATGGGCTTTAGCTGCACCCGATAAACCCCTACTCTTTGCATCTGTTTATGTTACAAGCCAAAGGGCCTGCAAGGGGTGCAAACAGACAATGCTTTGGCTATGTACCCTTTAAACTAGATATTCTGTACCTAAGTAACAAATCAATGCCAAGTTGGTTGACTTACTTTCCGATCTCTTCCAAGAAGATAAGCACTCTGTCTAGTCCCGAGACGTTTATTAATTTACAAGAAAATTTCCACCCAAGACATGCTTATTCCAGCCACCCCGTTTATTTATTTCGGACGCTTTTTTTCTCTTCTGGAACATAAAATCATTAAGAAATAAAAAACTGCTCCTTAATTACAGACTTTAAAGATCTGTTGTATATTACTTAGATGCAGTTTTATACCTTTTCTCTATGTTTGATTTGTTTCTACACGAGCCCTTAAAACAAAAAAAGCTAGCTTGTAGATTCAACAAAGCTGAGCATTCAAAAGCGAATGCTATTTGTTTAGGGTACACGCTAAGAAGCTGTAATTTCAGCTCATTCTGAGCACTTTTATTTGAAAAGGCATTTTTGAAAAATTTGCACAATGGACCAACTTTTTTCAATGTGCTCTAATGAGCGATTTGGGACCGCCATGGTCTTTAGAGACTCATTAGCTACTCTATGTGTTAATTTCAGCTCCAACCAAACGCCGCCTTCTCCTCTATTGATTTGGTGACAGACAACGTGCTCCATGGAACGCATGATTTACCTCTTCAATCTATGTATGAGCTTGGGTACCAATAGTCCAGGCGTTTCTCGTTGTTGGGTTCGAAGTTCGAACACTCGGGTTCCAACTCTTTCACTTCGGGTCTGTCGATAGTCAACGTAGGGAAACTCAGGACATAGGGAAACACTCAGTGAACACCGAGAGGTGTCCAATTGCTGTTTAGAGAAACAAGGAACCTGCTACTGCTACTGAAGAGGAATGTGTACATGATCCCTTTTGAACGCTAAAAACGCTTCTTTAGAGATACTGGAAAGGATATGGACGAGATAACGAAAGAACACCGCCGAGATAAACCTCCGGCCCGCTGGCAAAGTTCTTGTTTTAAGACACGCACGGGAATTTGACAACTGTGGACTTTTAAAGCGCAGTGACGTTCATTTTCTCATATATTTTAAGGTAAACATAACAATAATAGAAAGGCAAATAACAACTGATATACACTTGCTCCTTCTTATTAACTGTAACTCTCACTATATTCCAGTTCTTTCTTAATATCTTACCAATTATATTTCTATTTAAGAGTATTGCACGAAGTAGCGAAATCATTGTGTACTTAAAAGCTTTGTTCGTCTGACACTCCTCAGAGTACTAACGTCAGAATGACCGAAATGTGCCCAAAATTGCAAGTTGTCCTCAAGTTGGCCAACTAAGTTGTCGGGAAAAGTTGCTCGTGTGTGCCCGGCTTTAGAGTTAGAACGCACCCCTTGAATGTGTAAGGATGCAAATATCTTCAGATGATCATTCGTGTAAAACTCCTGCATATCGTTCTTCATCGTCAATCCAATCTTCCTTCTCCCTAGCTGTAAATTTGGAAATAAAAGGTGTTTGGTGTTAGAATTCCCAGCTTGTACAAAAAAAAAAAAAAATAAATAAGACCATGTTAAATGGAGACCATACTTCTGTACTAAAATATAATCAACTCATTCAGGGGAAATTCAGAATTTCAGGGGAAAATTAAGCCAGTTTAAGAGCCTAGGATAGGTAATGAAAACAATTAAACATCTACTAATTTTGATTATATTTCTTTAGAATTAAAGGATTTTCATTGCATGGAAATTGACAATTTAGAGACGCAATATTTTATCAAATTTGTTAAAAATTTAGAAATAGATGCAAATAGGCTGATGATGAAGTGCTCGGAAGTAGCCATAAGATCGTCAAATTACATTTTTAATAGGCGCAACAAAGAATGGACGTCTCCGGAGCTATAACTCTTCATGTAAATTTTTTTTCCTCTCCCTTAGCTATTTTTTCTGTATGTGTGTGTTTATATTTTATCATCGTTTTCATTACTTTTAAATTTCTTCGGATTAGTTGTTGAAATTTATTACCAAGTAGGACTATACTCATAAGATAAGCTGCATTTATATCCTTTTGGCAACACAAATGAACATTTTTCCTGTGACTGGTCTTAATCAGGGACGTGCCGTGGCTAATGCAGCTACGCATGCAACAGGAAAAATACGCTAACACACAGGGACAGGGCTTGCATATGGTATTTTGGGCTGAGGAAAATAAAAAGAGTTGAGGCCCCACCTAACTTATGCCGAATTACAGTTTATGCCATTTTCCAGGTGTCCCATGATAGTTTCTTTTAAATTGACCAAAAAGCCGTACTCTTGAAGGCAGTGTTATGCTTAGGAAAGGCGTATGGTGTCACCATGAATTCCAAATTCCACGTCCATAAGGCGCACATACGGATAACGTTAATATTTCTAAATTCATTCGCTTCTTCCCGGAGGTCAGTTTAAATTTTAAGTCAGATTTTCCAGAAGGTGCTAAGGTGTGAGGCCTCGATTTGGTCCAAAATCTAAGCAACTCGAGACTTCAAATTCAGGAGGGACAATTTTTAAAACGTGTGAGAAGTAAATCAAAAAACGTTTTGGAGTAATAATTGATCAAAAACACATCGCACTGTGGGTAATGTGTCAAGTGTCGTGATTGACCAAAGATTCGATTCCTTCAAGATGAAACTAAAGCAATGCGTTTCCAATTTTCTTACCTTCTCCCAGTAGCTTGAGTATTCATTCAGCGCTCGGCGCGCGCACTTGAAATAGACATTCTTGGATTTTTATTAACCTTTCCTTCAGGCAGCGACTTGTGCTTGCAAGCGAACTGATTGCGGAATAGTGAAACAAAAATATACACGATTTTTCTGAGAAATGGCTGGTGATCCATGTCCCAAATGTAAGAAAAATGTTACAAGAGCTCAAGGCGGAATTCAATGCCGTACCTGCACGAACTCTTTACGCTAAAGTTTGACTCTTTCTCTTAACTCTACTTTTTAAAACAGTAAAAACTTTAGCGTAAAGAGCGGGGCGTTGATGAGGAAGCAACCCCTTTCATATTAGAAGTAATTTCTGTTCGTTTTAAGTTTTAATGCCGCTCCTTACTTTCTGTTAAAAAAACTTGTTTTTTTTATTTAATTTCTGAACGTTTTTGAATCAATGCATGTTTTGATTTTGGCTCTCCGCAGTTATCGCTCTTTTTGTACATGAATTGTGAAAACACAAGCCGGTAAAGCTTAAAGCTGCACCAATAACCTTGTGTTGTGGATAATTGAATCTTGCGACTCGGTCACAAATGCAACAAGGTTAATTAAATAGGCCTAGCGAGAAAACAAACTCTTAATGTCTGCATAGTAAAGGTTTTCTTGCTTTTATGTGGACTGACTCCAGAACGGCTAAATGAAATGCAGACCTGGCCTTCGCAGATACAATCTCACAGGCGTACTTCTTGAATAATCAGGGCAATAACCCATGCTGATCAGGGACTCTGTTTTTTTCACCCGTTTCGGAAATAATCATGGATCTATACCGACTTTGATCTTAAATATAATCTGGGTTTAACCCATGTGAGGCCCGCGCAGATACAATCTCACAGGCGTACTTCTTGAATAATCAGGGCAATAACCCATGCTGATCAGGGACTCTGTTTTTTTGCACGCCTCGGAACTCACCCACTCTCGTCGCCCCGGGCTTGACCCGGGGCCCACCTCGAAGGCCGAATCCGCCCGAGAAGTGGATCCCGGGTCTCCGCCCGGGATGACCATCTCTTGTGGCACCTCAGTTGTTCGACTCGTCGACAAGCCGTTTGGCAACAGCAGCTCGATACCCAGCTTGCACGTCTCATAACGCACACGCTCTCGTCGCCCCTGAGATGACCACCTCTTGTTACATTCTTTCCGTGATACAACAAGTAAAGTTTGACAGCCCATGTCCTCAACTCCCCTCTGATCACATGAAGAAGCTTTTTGTTCGACTGCGGATCTACTACGCACTCGAGTTTGCAAACAGGACTTTATGTCTACAAAATCTACAAAAGCCTATTTATAAAGTAAGCATTATCTTTTAAAATTTCAATGAGTATGGAGTTTCTAAGTATATCCTCCTTACAATTGCTTTGTATTTGAAATAGGAAAAGAGCCTTTAATCACATTCTTTACCATGTGCAATCATAAAATTGTCTAATATCTTAATTTTTCCCACAGACAAAGCTATTACCCTAAACTTTTGAAATAGGAAAAGAGCCTTTAATCCCATTCTTTACCATTTGCAGTCATTAAATAGTCTAATATCTTCATTTTATCAACATACGTAGCTATTACCCTCGAAAACTAAAACTTTTGACATAGGAAAAGTAAGATTTTGAACAATGGCCTCCAGCTTTAGACCGCAGTTGCATGTTGAGGAGGCCTGTTATTAAGATCGCCCTGGCGTGCACCCAAAGGAATCTGGTAACGAAATGGTCAACATGACAGACAAAATAATAGGCTATTGTTCGTTGCCAGACTAGAGTTATTCTTAGGACCTAGAATTAGGCTTGGACTAGGAATAGATTCTAATGTTCGCATGTTTGGTACTGTTAGAACTGTCCTCACACCTATCATGAAAGGAGACAAAAATTCCATTACCAGTCTAAATTCTTGGGAAAATTAGCCTAACGTTCAGGGCTGAAATTTGAAATCAAGGCATGTTCACTCTCGTACAGTATTGTATCATAGCACCTACAATTATCATTGATAGATACGTCAGCATGTCTGAACTGTCTGATTTCCATTTTTGCCCATCTAAATAAAATAAGATTACATCATTTTGTCTTGTTACGTACTGTGCGCTCCTCTACCGCATCAGTTTTGAAATTGTATATAGAACTCTTGTTCTCTACAAAAAAATTCATACCACGCAACTTCGCCTCTTTTCCCGCCGATTTCGCTGCCTCAAGGGTAAATTTCATTTTCTTTCTCGCCAATAGTTCTCGTGTTGTGTAGTCAGGCGTAATCCAAATTTTTGCGTGTCTAAAATGTTGACCTGATTTCACAACAAGATCGTGGCAAAAAACACTTTGCAGTGTCTTTAATGCCTATCGAATTCCGTCCCTGTCTTCTTACGGCACAATATGACACACAGATAAGAGAATAACAGGTTTCTTCTGCACTACTGTTGAGCGGATAGCTTTCGCGCATCCTCTAGTACCTAAATATATGCAAAAAGACTGATTATACATAAACACTACGATCACTTAAGGCACATGAACCATGATAATTTTCTAAGAATGGGACTTGATAGAAAGAATTCTACGCAAACACTACTAGATGTTGAAAGGTTTGTAAATCTTTGTTTCCTTAAAGGATGTCCATGAAAGATTGAGAATACTTTCTACAACTAAAATATATTCATAATAAAAATATACTTGTTTATATTATTGTTCTCAAACATATATAAACCTCTCCTTTTTACGCCTTAATTTTAAAGTAAACCTACGGCCTGACGAGCTCTTTGCGGGTCCGGCCTCGTTCTGGATTTGTGCAACTGAATAGAATGCAAAATCTTACTTCCTTACAGCTTGCTCCATATCTTGTTTTCTGTGAGTATGTGAGTGACCTCTTTTGCGAAAACGTATGCGAGGACATAGGAGCAGTATGCAATACTACAGAGCAAGTAGGAGCACTAAGGAGTAGCAAAGTGCACATTGGAGCAGTATGCAGTACTACAGAGCAAGTAGGAGCACTAAGGAGTAGTAAAGTGCACATTGGAGCTACCTTCCATGTAATCCTCGTGAGACAGCTCAGTAGCACCTCTTCGTAATGCAATCATACCCTTTGACAGAGACGAGAAAAGACCATTATTAGAACGATATACACATTTACAACAAAAAGGCTTGTCTTGTCTTGTCTTGTCTTGTCGCGTCTTGCCTTGTCGCGTCTTGCCTTGTCGCATCATGTCTTGTCTTGTCTTGACTTGGAGTGTCTTGTTTTGAGAGCGTCTTGTATTGTTGCCACTTGTAATACAGCGAAGTTATATAATTCAAGGATTCCAAATTCGAACGATTAGAACGTTCGAAAGTTCTGTTATTAAGCGATTATAAACAATGTAACGAACTCTCCAAACTTTAATACAACATGACCTATGGTCGAAACAATACAACACGACCTATGGTCGAAACTAGTCGGCAGAAAAGCAAACCAGGCATTATCAATAATGTCAACGTCTCATAACATAAATTTTTGTATACAATGTACAAATCTAAACAAAAACATTGGCTCGTATAGAGTCAGTTTGAACGTTCAAGTTAGGCTTGACCATGCGAATGTACAACATTTCTTTCACCAAACAATCGAATTTGTTGCTGCACCTGGCAAGCACTTGAAAATGATTTATGATTTAAATCTTAGTAAGACTGATCTGATCGATTTACTTAAGGCAGCTACTAAACTGCAACTATTTCAATTTAATGGTAGGAGCGGCTGGTTTGACTGGTGCAGTTCCTCTTCCATCTTTGATGGTACTTACCAAAAGACTTGAATTATCAGGCCCAATGCATTTAAACTCAAGACTGAAATGCGACCGGGTGGACGTAGTATCGTGTTACCTAACTTCAATCGTAGTGATGATAAATTTCGAAAAGTTTTATTTCCGAAAGTGGTTCAATTATTACAAACTCAACTTCACTACTTGGCTTACAGCTTTTGTCTGGCATGTCTCTAATCTGCTTTTTCAAAATTCTTCGCAGCTGTCGATCTCGAACATTTTCTGCAAACTGGTTCCTTAAAGTTTTATCACTGTCCGTTGCAACGTCTGGGCTTCTGCGTTTCACTTGTCCTAGCAACTTCATTAACCCTTGCGCATAATCTGCTAGTGATTCTGCTTCCTTCTGCTTCCTACTATAGAATTGTTGGAGGCACTGTCTTTCCGTCAACTTTTGTTCGGGTAGTAGTGATCGGTGGCTCTTATTGGCTAGGACGGATTTTCCAAATTGCAGAATAAGGTGTTCAAGCCGGACTTTAAGTGGAGATAAATTCAATTTTGCGAGGGCTTGATCATGGGTATGTCGCGGTTTCGGAGTATAATCCTTGTTGCTCTTTTCTGGACGGACTCTATGTCGCGTAATAGGTACGCTTTGGGGATAGCAGATGGACCCCACACAGGGCACGCGTTGACCACTGACATGCAACAGGAAATTCTCGAGCATCCAATAGAGTACTCAAGTGATGACGTCACAAAAACTTTCTTTCGGGGAACCGCAATTATAACTGTATCTCAGCGTAAACAATGCCACCCAATGCCCGCATGGAAACCATCGCGTTCAAATGTCATATCCGCTGCGAGAAACGGCTGTTTGAATTTGAAAAAGTCCTTAAGGAAACACTGTTAATTTTGCTCAGTTCATATTTGGCACGTGAAGAAAAAAAAACCTACTAATCAAGGCCCTATCCAGTGGAGGATATCCGGTTTGAACAAGCTTCCTAAGTTCTTTCTACTTTGTAAAAGAAATTGGTGCCCCCCCCCCAAAAAAAAAAATTCTGAAGACAGCTCATACCAATAAGAGAAGCGAGCATCAGCTCTCTATAAATTTAATGTTTATATGTGGTTTGTATACGGGGTATTATTAGAATTGTCAATGTGAATATGGGAAGGCTATTCCAGACCCCGTCAATCTTATACTTCGCATTTCTGCACTGAGAATCTTCAGCTACCGTACACGCAAGAGCGGTTATGTAACAAAATAATCAAATCGACATGGCTGACTAATTAACGTTACACATAGTGCCTATTTTTTATTTCAAACTTTTTATTGCTTATTACTTGTAAGGATTTCACTTCTTGACAACTTGAGAAAATTCAAGTGTGATTGAAGGCCCACAGATTATCCTAAATGTTTTTGCCAATATCCTACTTCATCGATATTACTATCTATATTACTGAGCCTCTGTGGACAGACTTACAGATTTCATTTAAGATTGACTTTTAGACTTAACATAGACTTTCATGTGGTTAGTGGTTTGCATCTTAGGGGCATGATAAAACTTCAACTTTTGGATTTGGAGTTCATAAGCTTAAAGTTTTAGCGGGGGTGCAAAGTAATATTGATTGGCCAGCACTATATATTTTCGAATCCGAGCTGGGTCAGTTTATTTTAAAAAAGAAAAATATAGAGCCAAGCAGTCACAGAGCCCATTGTGTAGGTTTTGATTGCAGTAGGAAGAATCTCTCCAGCATATTCTATTTGATTGTCAGGACCTTTTTCCCAAAAGAAGAAAACTTGTAGCTTAGATAAGAGACCAAGGCTTGCAACCTACTGTAGCGGCACTACACTTTAAATGCTACTTTAATGTATGCAATACCCTTATCGCTAATTTAATGTATGCAATAACGTATCGCTACTTTAATATATGCAACAGCGTGTCGCTACTTTTAACTCGTGCAATAATTTTCGCTACTTCGATTCGTGCAATAATGCATTGCTATTATAATGTCTGCAATAACGTATCGCTACTTCAATGTATGCAACAGCGTGTCGCTACTTTTAACTTGTGCAATAATTTTTGCTACTTCGCTCAATGGCACTATTGAAAGGGTCACATTCCAGCGTGGAGAATGCACTTCCACTATGTTCAAATACTGTAACTACTCTCAATGGCACTATTGAAATGGTCACATTCCAGCGTGTAGAACGCTTTTCCAATATGTTCAAATAATCTAACTACGCTCAATGGCACTATTGAAATGGTCACATTCCAGCGTGGAGAATGCACTTCCAATAAGTTCAAATACTGTAACTACGCTCCAGTGTTACATGGAGTGTCACATGGAGTGTTACATGGAGTGTTACATGGAGTGTTACACGGAGTGTTGCATGGAGTGATACATGGAGTGATACACGGAGTGTTACATGGAGTGTTACATGGAGTGTTACATGGAGTGATACATGGAGTGATACATGCAGTGTTACATGGAGTGTCACATGGAGTGTTACATGGAGTGTTACATGGAGTGTTACACGGAGTGTTGCATGGAGTGTGACGTAAATTGCACATTCCTAATCTGGCCCTTTCTCTTTGAACCGCAAGCCTGGTTTTGAATTTTGGTATCATTCTATCTTTTTCAATGTTTTTCCATTTGTCAATATTCATTCTAAAATTGACAGTTGAAAAATTCTTCACGTGCCAAGCATGCTAAAGCTCAACAATTTGTAATAAACCTCAATAATTTAAGTATCTATTTTAAGGTTTTCGAATTACTTTAATCTATTGGATATCGTGTCTCAGAGCAGTCATTTTAAATCCCGACGGATCCGGTGACATTGGGGGGGAGTTAGAGGGGAACCTAAAATCTTGGAAAACGCTTAGAGTTGAGGGATCGGGATGAAACTTGGTGGGAAAAACTTGCACAAGTCCTAGATACGTGATTCACATAACTGAAACAGATCCACTGTCTTTGGGGGAGTGGGGGGGATAATTCTGAAAAATTAGAAAAAATGATATATCTTGCTGCTTTATCAACAGTACATAACTTTTAGAATGGATTTATATTGTATTTTTTTGAAATAGTTATTGAGAACAGCCGTTATAGAGTGGGCTAACGTTTGGCTGCTTGTTTCGGTTGCTTGTTTCGGCTGTTTGTTTCGGCTGTTTGTTTCGATTGTTTGTTTCGGCTGTTTGTTTCGGCTGTTTTTGTCAGCTGTTTGGGTCGGCAGTTTGTTTCGGCTGTTTGGGTCGGACACTAAACTTAAAACGCACAGAAATTACTTCGTGCATTAAAAGGGCTGTTCCCTCCGCAACGCCCTGCTCTTTACGCTAAAGTTTTTTTTTACTGTTTTAGAAAGTAGAGTTGAGAGAAAGAGTCAAACTTCAGTGTAAAGAGCGGGGCGTTGAGGAGGGAACAGCCCCTTTCATATACAGAGTAATTTCTGTTCGTTTAAAGTTTTAACGTCGCTCCTCACTTTCAGTAAATCTCGTACTGAGCAGAATTACTATTGCAACAACACTTCATCAGTAGGGTAAAACTAACCTGTCTCACGACGGTCTAATCCCAGCTCACGTTCCCTATTAGTGGGTGAACAATCCAACGCTTGGTGAATTCTGCTTCACAATGATAGGAAGAGGATAGGGTTCGAATCCGGTCAGCGCCGTTAAATTGCAAGCTATTGTGGTAACGCTCCACTCTTTGAGAATTATATACAATTGCAAGATTCGCTTTTCTCACCAGCTCCTCCACAGATGAGGCAAACAAAGTTAAAACGGTATCGTCAGCAAACGAGGTAAGACACACATCTTTCAGGTAAAAACGCATGAGATCAACATATTTAAGGTAAAGAAGCAGACCCAACACTGAACCTTGTGGTACTCCACACATCACAGGAAATGCTGCTGAGTTCACATCACTCAAGACTACTTTGAGAGATCTTCCTGTGAGATATCATTGTTTTGCAAAATTTGTGCTACCTTGAAATCAAGAATCTCTCTGTCCCACAAAGCAGTTAGTTTGCCCTAAAAACCTTTTCCATCTAGTCATATGCTTCACTCCTGAGCAGGGAAGGAACAGTCGGAGAATTGTTATTCCCATATAACTTACTTTAAGGTGACCCATACATTATACAGTCTTTGTAGTAGTTTGCTTACATGTTCACAGCAGGGCATGATTACATCTCTGTGACAAGGTTGTACTCCAACATGGCGGATAACTGTATTGTTTGTGTCTCAAGTCACGTGATTGGGAATAATGAATACATATATTGCTCATAAAAACAAAAATTCAAACAACTAGAGACAATTATTTTCTTCTAATTCAATGGTAGCCCAAAATGCATTAGTACTAACTCTACAGTATTAAACAATATGATCACTTACCTGCAAGTACCATTTGAATAATAACTATTACGTTGGCGAAATTTAAGTTTTTCACTGCCATAGCTTGGTGTGTTTTCAGCCCTCCTTAGAGATTCCCTTGCTTCACTCTTTTTATATAAATATAAACTAAAAAGAGACGTTAAACTGAGTTTGGGCTCTTCCTTCTTCTGTTGTACTCACATCTGGAATATGGTTGCTAATAAGTAAAATTAAAAACAATAGTACATTCTTTAAAGCATACAATCTAAAATATCTAATTACAATAATATCACTCACTCACTCACTCACTCACTCACTCACTCACTCACTCACTCACTCACTCGCTCACTCGCTCACTCACTCACTTACTCAGTCGATGCTCTGTATATCCCTATGCCATGTGAACTTTGTTGACATTAGTTTCGATTATTCTTTAGCTGCTAATGTCTTTTTCTTGTTTATACAGCAGACAAAAAGAAAATTAGAGGAAGTTAGTCGACGATTAGAAATTCTTTACGACATCTAGATGCGTACATTCCATGGTGCACAAAGCGTTCAAAATAGGCTTATAACGCATATTTGACATAATTTGCATACACGAGATGCGTACATTCCATGGTGCACAAAGCGTTTAAAATGGTCTAATAAGGCATATTTGACATAATTTGCATACAATAAATGCGTACATTCCATGGGGCACAAAGCGTTCAAAGTAGGGTAATAAGGCATATTTGACATACTTTGCATACACTAGAGTCGGGATTTAGAACAAGACATTTGAGTTACGAGGCCTTTCTAAATATGAAATTTTTATTAAAATCCAATCTCTCCTTTGTAAGCTAAAAATACCTCATTTTCCTAATTTTTCAGAATTAACCCTCCCCCCCAACTCCCCTAAAGAGAGCGGATCCGTTCCGGTTATGTCAATCACGTATCTAGGATTTGTGCTGATTTTTCCCTCCAAGTTTCATCCCAATCCATCCACTCTGATTTGATGGTCGGAAGAAAGTTTTCTTGAAGCGTGCATTAAGGGAGACGTAAAATTATACCGTCAAATTTTGCTTTATAGAGATACTAGCACCAAATTGTCCAGACTTTAGATTTGATGGTCGGAAGAAAGTTTTCTTGAAGCGTGCATTGGGGAAGACGTAAAATTATACCGTCAAATTTTGCTTTTATAGAGATACTAGCACCAAATTGTCCAGACTTGAGATTTGATGGTTCTGACCCTGAAATTACGTCAACACCTTCAGATTGATATTTGATTTCAGTCACAGGCATATCTGTCCTGATATCCAGATCACCGGTTAGCGGCTTCAGAATATGAGACATGCCGTTTTTCAGGATAATGTCCTGTCCGTTAAATCCGCTGTCATCGTCGTGCAAAGCCGCCGACAAACGACTGATCGGACCACCCGTGGAAAATTCGGTAAAAGCTGATAACGCCCATCTGAATAGTAATTATCGAGGGGCAAATAACTGCAAAAATGTGAACGTGACTTTTTTCTTCAGTGATTTTTGCTTTGATTTTTTTCTGACTTTCAGACTTTTTTTTCTGACTTTTTGCCCTTTTTTCTGACTTTTTGACTTTTTTTCTGACTTTTTGACTTTTTTCTGACCTTTTGACTTTCTTCTGACTTTTTGACTTTTTTCCTGACTTTTTGACTTTTTTCCTGACTTTTTGACTAAAATAATTACATTTTACACGGAGCCTTTTATACTTGAGGCATTCTTCCTATTGACATAAATACGTTGTCCGAATTTGAAAACGGTGCCTTAAAAATCATCGGGATGGGTCTCTCTAAGTTTGAGTCGTTTCAGTATCACAACAGTGTTATTTGAACCTACAATCCTGGCCAATTGCTGTTGAGAAAATGGTGCATCTCCAGCAGTCCCCCTCTGATGATTTTCAAAACAGTGGTAGTAGTAGTAGTAGTAGTAGTAGTAGTAGTAGTAGTAGTAGTAGTAGTAGTAGTAGAAGTAGAAGTAGTAGTAGTGAAAGTAGAAGTAGTAGTAGTGGAAGTAGCAGTAGTAGTAGAAGTAGCAGTAGTAGTAGAAGTAGCAGTAGTAGTAGCTATAGTAGTAGTAGTAGTAGTAGTAGTAGTAGTAGTAGTAGTAGTAGTAGTAGTAGTAGTAGTAGTAGTTGTAGTAGTCGTCCAATCAAAACAATAAGAAAGCCATTTAGCAAAAAAAAAAAAAAATAATATACAATATTCGTTTTATTTATCCATGTGTAGTGAGCCAAAATCAAAACCTGCATCAATTCAAAAGCGTTCAGAAATTAAATAAAGACTAAGTTTTTGTAACTGCAAGTAAGGAGCGACATTAAATCTTAACACGAAGAGAAATTATTCCATATATGAAAGGTGTTGTCCCCTCCTCAACGAGATAATACACTAAACGAAACCATCATCAAGAAAGATGCTCCTAGCTGTATTAAGTATCTTCAGGGCAACACCAATAAACAGTTATTAACAGTTAGCATCTTGGTGCGGATAAACTTTTTAATCAGGCCAGGTGCTGCCTAGTGTATTGCCTTAGAACACCACCAAATTCTCAGGTCATGCTTCTTTATCTTTGTACCTTGCAGAGTTTTAACTTTGTCATGATAATTCAAATGCATGAATAAAACACAAAAGTTGAAAAAACACACGAGCGTGAATTAGAATAGATTATACTGGAATGATTCCTAAACAAAAGCCTAAGCATTAAGACTTTCATTGCTACTGACTTTGACCACGCTACATAGATCTTAAGGCTAATTCAAACAACAGAAACTAATTTATTGAATTTAACCAAACCATGACATAGTACTTTTCGACAGAACAGAAAAAGTAACTTTGCATGACTACCAAAAACATCCCACTCCGACACAATTACTATTTCTGGCTGTTTTTTAGACAGGCTTGTACTGACATTCTTATCGTACACTTAAATAACTAGGGATAACTTGACGAATCATCGTAATGAAGCATAGCGCTGTATTTACAAATCAAGCAGTGAAACATTAAATAATGTAATAATGAAATACAAAATCTTCCAGATTTCCTAAAGTAACAAATGCACCAACACAAACCAAAACCAATTGTGGCCATTCCTGATTTCGTTTACAAAAGATGAAATACGTTGTTCGCATCGTACAGATCAATATTTTTCTTAACAAGAAAATGGACAAGAATGATTTGCTTTCTGTAGCTATCCCACCTATTGCACTTAAGCTAAGGTTAATGAAAGTACAATCAATTTTTTTTCTTAATTCTTTACATAAAGGACTGTATTTCACTGATTTTCGATCATAGTTCAATTTTAAATTAGTTTTCATTAGCCTATTTTGAAC
This sequence comes from Alatinidae sp. Z8VKAUB7J3, assembly GCA_010016025.2. Lineage (NCBI taxonomy): Eukaryota > Metazoa > Cnidaria > Cubozoa > Carybdeida > Alatinidae > Alatinidae sp. Z8VKAUB7J3. Next base: position 240,034,768 of record JAAAKM020721499.1, read on the forward strand.
GCTTTGTGCACCATGGAATGTACACATCTAGTGTATGCAAACTATGTTAAATATGCGTAACTAGCCTTCTTTGAACACTTTGTGCACTATGGAATGTACGCATCTAGTGTATGCAAACTATGTTAGATATGCGTCAACAGCCTATTTTGAACGCTTTGTGCACCATGGAATGTACGCATCTAGTGTATCCAAACTATGTCAAATATGCGTCATTGCTATTAGCCGCATAACAAACTGCAATCAAACCGGATTTTTTGACGTAGATGCATCTTGCGGAATTTTCCCTTAATTTTTAGCTTTGTCGGGTATTTAATAAAATAATGACACAGTTCCATGTATTTCTTCCGGTTCGTTGATATTTTGAAGGTTAAAATTCTAAGTATTAATTAAAATAAGGGTAAATAGCCCAAGATGCTGCTTCGCATTCCGTTGCTAAATGACTCATACCCAAGCCTCAGTTCTTGCCACAACCAGCAATCCTTCTGCAGCTGACATTCCATCTGATGCTTGCTCAAATCTTCCAGATTTGTACTTGTATTTGTACTTCTGAACTCCTTTCTGGCTTGTTGTCCTCTTTGGTCGATGTGCATGTTTTCCATCAAAAGATGAACAATTCTCCAATCACCAAGTGAGGTAATCTCATTTTACGTGAAAGAAATCGCCTTTTGCGTTGTTACTTTATAAAGGAACACAAGATGTGAAGTATTTTACCAAAAAGAATCAATTGTAACACTGTATTTCACATGGTAACACATTTTAGGTGGATGGTGTAGGATTTGTAATGAGTATGGTATAAAATTAGTAATTTGTAGGATAGTGTTGCGTATGCAATAATGATGCTAATTTATTATAATTAATCATTTGATCAAACACTATTTAAACGCATTGCTTAATCATAGGAAATAGATTCAGAATAAATTTGTCATCATTAAATGTTGTTTGCTTTTCCTTTGTGTTGTCATGGTAGCATTTAAACACTTAAATATATTTGTTCTTCTTCCTATTGTTTTATTTCGTTCCTTCGCCATTATTTGATCAATAGTTTTAAAGCTTTTGTATTTAAGTCGTAGAGATTATTAAATAATGATCTCTGAAAACAAATATTTACTTATAGTGGCTCTCATGTAACCATGGTGATGTGACGGTCAAAAAGCACTGGGGGCAATTGTCCAGGGGGTTATCGTCCAGCGGGTAATTGTCCGGGGGGCGGTTGTCCAGGGGGGGCAATATGCACTGGGGGGAATTCGCCGGGGAGCAATCGTCCAGGGGCTAATCGTCCGGGGGGCAATATGCACTGAGGGTAATTGTCCGGGGGGGAATTCGTCGGGGGGCAATCGTCCGAAGGGCAATCCCCCAGGGAGGAATCCGCCTGATCCCGTTTCAAAGACCTATAATTTGCTTAAAATGCTCGAAAATCACTGGCAGTAAGCTGGAAATATGTTAACAGGACTCGGCAGGCATGTTGGAACTAGTTTTGGTGATTGTCAAAGTTTGACCAATTTTTAGCAAAATTGGCCAAGGCGCGTGCCTTGGACAAATTCTCATTTTAGGGTCACTATCTTCAAAGACCTATAATTTGCTTAAAATGCTCTAAAATCATTGGCAGTAAGCTCGATAATTCTCGTAACATCTATCGCTCTAAAATTTTTTATACACAATTTCCCTTCCTTCTACCAAGCTTAAAGGCTTTTGAAACGTTCCTAACTTCGTTTGTAACTTTCCTCCCTATGCCATCTCCCAGTGCTTGGCATACTATCTTCTTAAGGTCAGTCTACCCATCTTCTACATTAACAAGTTCTAGACCTTCTAGTTTCGTATCCTTTGCTCTTTGGAGTCTCCTCTCAGTGAAGATATTAGACTATTTTATGATTACAAATGGTAAAGAATGTGATTAAAGGCTCTTTCCTATTTCAAAAGTTTTATTTTTCGAGGGTAATAGCTACGTATGTTGGAAAAATGAAAATATTAGACTATTTCATGATTGCAAATGATAAATAATGTGATTAAAGGCTCTTTTCCTGTTTCAAAAGCTTTAGTTTTCGAGGGTAATAGCTACGTATGTTGAAAAAATGAAGATAGTTGTGCACATGATATTTTATGCCGTTATGATCATGATGGGCACGAAAATCTGTATGGGTTCTATTTCATTGCATTTTTAGCAATATGAATCCTTTATCGCCACTATCCCCGACTTCTATCCAGTTAAAGCGCTGTCATACATTTCTGTACAACAACCCTGTTGTTGGTGCCTAAATCTGCCTAGAAGACCAGGAGGCCCTGTATTCTGTGCTTGTTATCCATTAATAAGTAATGTACGCATCTAGTGTATGCAGACTATGTCAAATATGCCTTATTAGCCTATTTTGAACGCTTTGTGCACCATGATATTTACGCATCTTGTGTATGCAAGCTATGTCAAATATGCCTTATTAACCTATTTTGAACGCTTTGTGGATCATGGAATGTACGCATCTAGTGTATGCAAACTATGTCAAATAAGCCTTATTAGCCTAATTTGAACGCTTTGTGCACCATGGAATGTACATTATCATTATTATTATTATTTTGACAGTGTTATTGTACTGTTAACTATTGTGAACTAGTCGTTTTGTATTTTAATCGGTCATACATGCCTAATAGCTGTGAGTGTTTGACTGTATCTCGTTGATATATGTTGAAAAATAAATTTCGAGTTTAAAAATAAGGAGAGGTAGTTAAGTTAACAAATGTTTACATGATGTAAGTCTGATCGAAATGGAATAGACGTTGCTACCCTTAAATTAGTGCAGTTATATTAGGTTTCACATTCCGCATTGTTTGTCAGACTGCCGTACATATACATGTATATATGTATACTATATAATACTAGTATATACTGTAAAGTATGTACTATATATATGTAGGTATCACTAATTTTGGTTCAGATGGGGGGGACCTTGATGTAGTAAGATGGGGGGAGAAGGCCAAATGGGGGCGATAGGTGTCAGATGGGGGGGAACCAAACCCGGAGGTTTTTCTGTTTGTTTAGGGTAGTTTCAATGTCGGGCCCACTGCTCATCAGGGGTCTTTGATTGAGAGATTGCTAAAGCGTTTCGTTTGACTGGCTGCGCGGATAGTTATAATATGTAATTAGCCGCGTTCACACCAAAGCTTAAAACGGTTCTACAACCGATGTAGTTTATATCGGTTATGGATGTGGTCCCGAAACCGTTTTAAGGAAAGCCAAGGTGTGGAATTGTCAAATTTATACACGTTTGAACTATTGACACATGTTACTCTATTTACAGAAAAAACAATAAAACTAGACAAAGTGGTAATAAAAGGTTAAAACAGAAACTAAGTTTGAAAAAGGGTTTACAATTATTAACAAAAATCTTATATTGCTGAGAAATTTTGGACATATAAATGGGTTTTTAGGCCTTAAAACCAAACTGATTCACATGATGGCACAAAACGGTCTTAGTCGCAAGGCATTACATGGTGCACAATGCGTTTAGAATAGCACCAAAAGCTGTTTTTAGTGACACTTGCGTTCTTGGAGTGCGTACATTCCATGGTGCACAATGCGTTTAGAATAGAACCAAAAGCCGCCTTTAAAGACACTTGCATACTTGGAATGCGTACTTTCCATTGTGCACAATGCGTTTATAATAGCACCAAAAGCTGTTTTTAGTGACACTTGCATACTTGGAATGCGTACATTCCATGGGAGATCAGGATGAAACTGGATGGGAAGAATAAAAACCTGTCTAAGATACGTGACTGACATAACCGGACCGGATCTTCTCTCTTTGGTGGAGTTGGGGGGGGGGTAATTTTGAAAAATTAGAAAAAATGAAGTATTTTTAACTTACGAAGGAGTGATCGGATTTTCATGAAACTCCATATTTGGAAGTACCTAGTAACTCAGATTTCTTATTTTAAATCTCAACCGGATCCAGCTAGTCTAATATCTTCATTTTTTCAACATACGTGGCTATTACCCTCTAAAACTAAAACTTTTGAAATAGGAAAAGAGCTTTTAATCACATTCTTTAGCCTTTAATCACATTCTTTACCATGTGCAATCATAAAATAGTCTAATATCTTCATTTTTTTACGTACGTAGCTATTACCCTCGAAAACTAAAACTTTTGAAATAGGAAAAGAGCCTTTAATCACATTCTTTACCATTTTACCTTGACAAATACTAGCAGGTGTAATATTGGCTCATATGTTAGACTTAAATAACTTTTGGATATTTGATAGTCCTTGTGTACCCTAAATGACCGATTAAGTGCCTTTGGCGCTTATTTAAAAGCAAACGTTTTTGGGTAGGCGCTTATTCGGATCTGGGCGCTTATTAAGGAAAGGAAAAACAGATACCTAAACATACATGATCTTTCTATAGAATAGATTGAAACATAACTTACTTTATTGCAAAATGCGACCATAAAATCCCAAATAAAAGCCTTTCCGACTACAACCTTTTAGCTGGCAAAAAATGCTTACGAACCTCTATAAGCCAAGGACTTATATTCCGGATTTTATGCTATCTTATTATATAGTATACATTCGGTAAGGTAATACAGTATGCTAGCGACACATGTGCTTTATCAATTATTTTTTAACGTATTTATTAGTCTCGTAATTTCAAAATTCTGACATCTTGAGCACTCACACGTGCTTCTGTGTTTGAACTTTTTTTCATGTAAATTCTGAGCACCATTTTTGACATTTCAACATGCTGGAAGTTAAGTTCAGCCCTACTACGCCTTCACGTCTAGTTTATCATCTGTATGTTCTTGGATTTGAGTAAAAGTAACAGATTTCTCATCATTTTGATACAAACATATTGACCTTTTCAAAACTTTGCCAATCCGTGGTGTCGAAAAAGTAAGCTGGAAACATGTGAACAGGACTTGGCAAGCATGTTGGATTTGGTTTTGGTGATTGTCAAAATTGGACCAATTTTTGCAAAATTGGCCAAAGCGTGAGCCTTGGACAAAATCTCATTTTAGGGTCACTATCGTCAAAGACCTATAATTTGATTAAAATGCTCTCAAATTACTGGCAGTAAGCTGGAAACATGTTAACAGGACTTGGCAACCATGTTGCAACTGGTTTTGGTATTAACCAAGTGACATAAAGCGATCGCAAATTTTGTCGGTCTGTCTGTCCCGGTTTTGCTACTTTAGGCACTTCCAGGCAAGCTAGGACGATGAAATTTGGCAGGCGTATCAGGAACCAGACCACATTAAATTAGAAATTGTCGTTTTCCCGATTCTACCATCTGGGGGGGGGGAGTAGAGGTACGGTTAAATCGAAAAAATTAGAAAAAGGAGGTATTTTTAACTTTCGTTGTATATGTTAAATATATAATTCGCTATGCCGGATATATTGGCGCAGGAACTTGTGAGTTAAAATCAGAGAAGACGTTTTCCGACTTGTTGGGCGCTGGGCACTTTTCCAACGCAGTGCCCTATTAAGGAGATGTATATTAGTCAATTTCTCACCCAATTTAGATCACATAATATGGGGTTTCACAGTGCTTATCTTGTGTAATAATTCTTATATGCAGTGCAGCGTGTGTAAGCTATTACCCTCGAAAACTAAAACTTTTGACATAGGAAAAGAGCCTTTAATCAAATTCTTTACCATGTGTAATCATGAAATAGTTTAATATCTTAATTTTTTCCACAGACATAGCTATTACCCTCGAAAACTAAAACTTTTGAAATAGGAAAAGTGCCTTTAATCAGATTCTTTACCATGTGCAATCATAAAATAGTCTAATATCTTCATTTTTTCCACAGACATAGCTATTGGTTTCTGGTAGTTGCAGTTTGACTCAAGTCTGGGAAAAATATTACAAAACTTGCTACACTGGCAAGAAACACCATGATAGTGAATATACATGTTGTGTAACTATTTCAACATTTCTTGTTTTAAAATATGTTTAAAATAGTAAATTGTAAGGTTACAGGCAAGTTTAAAATAATTGGTGCTGTTTTCACTCTTGCGTAAAGCAACTTCCCTAGCCAATGGTTTGGTTGCTTGATGGCAGTTCCAGTATACTTCAAAGGATTATTTCTTATTGACCTGAATTCTCCCTGAACCGTTTCATAAGAAGAAACACAAGTTGTCAGTTTACGAAATAACCCTTCACGGATCAATGATCTACTGGCACCTGAATCAAAAAGTAGCATCAAAGAGCAACCATGTGCCCTAAAACTTTTAATCATTGGCAACTCAGACCAAGATAACGTATTAACTTCATTTACTGGCAATGCATACGGAGTAATTTCTGTTCGTTTTAATTTTTAATGTTGCTCCTTACTTTCAGTTAAAAAAACTAGTTTTTTTGTTTATAATAGCTTAAAAATTGATGCTCAAAAGTGACTGGAGGGCAAAAAACCCCCTTCTCATACCCACCATCTCCCCAAACATATCCGATCAAAATTAAGAGATACTATTTTGTCTAATGTAACTGAAAGGTCCGTAAATTCTGTCTTTAATGATGACAGTACGATCGTGCCAATTTACGAATTTATCTTTTAATTGATTTTCTTAGTATATTGGTTTTATCGATTTTACCATTTTTAAACAGCTTCAATTTGGTTCTAATTAGTGTTTTTATTGTTTGATTAATAAAGGGTATATCACTTGAGCACCTTTTAAACCTTTTTTTCTGGGAAACAAATTTGATATTTATCAATTAGCTTTTTATGAAACGTGGCTGTTTTCTCATCAAGGTTTTTGTTCGACCTAAAGATTAGACCTCTGCAGATGTTGTCATACCAATCTTCAAACAAATAAACAACTTAAGTATAAAGACGTGTGATTCCATCAATGTGGTACAATGAGGAAGTCTGCCACATGCCACATGCCACATGCTACATGCCACATGCCACATGCCACATGCCACATGCCACATGCCACACGCCACACGCCACATGCCACACGCCACACGCCACACGGCACACGGCACAAGTTCATTGATCCAGGTAAACGCCTTCCCCCCTTTCAGCGCATCGGCATGCTCTGTCACGATCCGATGCAGGCACTGACGGGGTGAGAGTACGCCGGTTGAAAGATAGGCTGACAGCTGGCTGGTGCCGTCGCTGGCGGGCGCGTCACGCTCTGACGGATAATCCACTACCGGCTGTCTGGCAAACGCGCGCAGGCGTTTTAACGCCGCCGGTTCGCCAGCCGGAAACAGCTTCTACGAGGCGAGCGGCGACCAGTGGCGCAACTACGGCTACCGCAAGGCGATTGCGGCGCTGCGGCGGCACCCGCGCGCCATCACGAGCGGCGCCGAGGCGGCGCGGCTGTGGGGCATCGGCAAGCGCATCGAGCGCAAGATCGACGAGATCCTCGCCACGGGCCGCCTGCGCCAGCTCGACTGCAAGGAGGACGAGCGGCACGTGCTGAGCGAGTTCGCCAAGGTGTGGGGCGTAAGGATATAAATTCTTTAAATACTCGCGCTTTTCCTTCCTTTGTTTTCGGCAAAAAGCCAGCAAATATGAATCGATCAGTGGGAAGTCCTGAAATACTAAGAGAAGCTATAATAGCGCAAGCTCCTGGTACAACATCAACATTCACACCAGACTCCTTTAGATCTCGAACTAATTTATACCCTGGATCCGAAATTAGCGGAGTTCCAGCATCTGAAATAAGACTAATCACCTGGCTCACCCGTTTCTGGATCGATCACCTGGAGTCCAGTAATCTCGTCAACCTTGGGATACTCATCGAGAATCGTGTCGGATTCGAGTCGGCGTGCGAGGAACATGAATCGGCGTGCGTCAATCGCCTCTTGTTGCGATTCCGAAAGTGCTCGTACTTCCCAGTATTTGTAGTTGACTTGATTCTGGTAGTTTTGAATCCATTGGAGTTTCTCGATCGAGTCGAGCAGTTGCAGAAGACCGTTTAGCATGAAAAAGAATATAAACTGAAATTAATTATTTGTCTATATGAATTTTTATTAACTGATAAATTAACCTATTTGAAAGTATATGTTTATCATGATTATGTTTTGAGTGCGATATAAATTGTTATGTCTATTTATAGTAGTTGTTATCATCTTTTTTTGGAAAAAATACCATGGTTTGTCCCAATTTGATTTTGGAGAAAATTGTTTTCCTTTACTTTGTTGGGGAAATTTCATGATTTCATGTAAATTTTCTTATTACTTAACAATCATTAAAAAGCGAAGTTTTTTGTTAAATTACTATATCTTTTATCTTTTAAAAGAGGTTTACGGGTTTTGAGAGACTCTGCTCTCTGATTTTGTGTGGTTTTTTCTTTACTTGTCACTCATAAAAAAGTGAATATTTTTGTTAGTATATTCATGTTAAAGAGCTTTAAGTGTTGTTTATAAGGTGCAGGGTTTTGGCGAACGAGTGGTGCTTGAACGAGTCTGTTCTGCGCTGGATATTGAGCCGGAGTTGGCTAACCATTTGCTGCAGAATGCAGACCTCGGAGATCCTCGTCCAGACGAAAACACCCGCACACTGCTCGAGATTATCCGTCCAGAATTAAATGCCCTGGCGGATGAGATTCAACGCGGGCTGGTGTATGCGACCAATGAAACTCGCGGACAGGGAGATACAGCAATTTTGACGGCTACTTCCGTGATTCGCAATATTTCTGCCCAAATCTTTCTGCCGAGAATCCGAATTCTTCCAGAGTTTTCCGTTTTTCTCACGGGATTTCGCCGCAAAGCCGCGACTATTCTGGTATCGGCAGCGGTTGTGCCGATCCGTGCTGACTCGAAATCCCCCGATGGCGTCGACGAACTCCTCTCCAGGCATCGACTGGCCGGCCGAACTGGTGCGGCATCGTGATTGGATGCCATCATAAATGCCATATTCAACGTTTCCATCATCAGGGCTAAACCGGGAAAGGAAGTGTCAGTTACCGGCAATTTACCCGTTGCAGAAAAACCGGCTGCCCATTGCAAGGCGGTTATTTCATCGGGAGCAGCGAGGAAGGTTGGAAATAATGATTCGCAACCCGTCAATCAGTACGATCTTATCGGATTCTTTCTTCATGAGCCAACCTCCGATGTGTTGTAGAAAGGTTGTTCAACTTGGGAGGAGGTGAAGAAATTAGCTGCTGATTTTCAGAAAGCCCAATTGTCATCAGCAGTTCAAAGGTATGTGCATTTTTAGTATTCTTAAGTGCCAGTTACCCATTGATAACAATTCTTTTTATCACGAAATTTCATTACTCTTGCAGAGCTTAAAGATTTGGGTTGGAATAGACCAAGAAGCCTAGCCCTTTGATTAGTACAATGCAGATGATATATACCATAGCTGAGTTAAAAAATTACACTTTATTTTTCCTATGAAAATTTTTCAACATAACCTCCGTCAATGTCTTCATGTCATGATGGATTCCCTGGTGGAGTTTTCCTGACAGTTTTTCAGTTAATCCTGTTCTTAGTTTCCTCAAAATTCTATATAATAGTCTTCTGTGACAGTTTTTGAACTTTTGAAAAAAAAAGTCTGATGTAACAACCTTATCACAATTCCAGAAAACAGTTGCTATGGCCTTTACGCGCCAAAATTGGCCGAAAAGAAGTGCCGAGGGGGTAACCCAACACGATTTCATCACAGAAAAACTCTATGCCGAAGCGAACTGACATTGATTCCGTCCTCATCATTGGTGCTGGTCCGATTGTGATTGGCCAAGCCTGCGAATTTGATTACTCCGGCACTCAAGCGTGCCGAGCGCTGCAAGAGGATGGGTTTCGGGTCATCCTGGTGAATAGCAATCCGGCCTGACAGCTTTGAGTTTCGAATCCGGGCTTGGAATCTGGTCGGTCCCAGCAAATGGTCGGCCACTACAGTGATGGTGAGCTCGAGTTGGGTATGTGAGATGGCTGGATAGGTGGATTGCGATGGGAGTTCACCAGTGTTTAAGCATCTGAGTACTATGTTCGCTATCCTGACTGCAACCGTGGCAGTGATTCGACTCATGGCTGGACGATACGCCATCGTGATGGCAGATCGTGATACCGCAGTTCGGTAATGCTCTGGTCCGCAAGCGTAGCAAGCTGGACGTTTTCCAACTCGTAGCCGAAGGGGGCAAGCGGCTTGCCTGCCAGTCGCGACGGGTCATGCGACATAGGCGACGGAACATCGCTCACGGCCAGCGCAGCAGAGGACTGAATCGTTCTGTGGTCATCTACCGGTGCATCGTTCATCAGGTACCGCTTCGTGGCCTCCATGTCGTCTTTTCTTGCGTTGTGCCTCAATTTGAGTAGGATCAACAGCAATCAGAATTGTGCTGTCCTGTGGACTGGCAGCAACATCTTTGCACAGCACCACAGGTGATCATGCTGTTTGATGATGATAACTGTGCTGGGGCTTCCTTCCCAGGGCACAGAGCAGAGGGTTTGTACCTGGCACTGCTGGATGAGGAGGGAACCCCAGGCCCTGCACACGCCTTGGGCTTGGGAAAGCCCACGCCTGTACCCGTGACCCTGCAGGCCAGAGCATTCAATACGAGTATTCAGCGGGAGGAGACCTGATCGCGGTGATTGATCGTGAGCAGAACAGGAGTGAATTTCGCTATGGCGATCGTCCGCACTACCTCACCGAAGTCATCGACCCTCTGGGGAGAACACCCGTTCGCTCCGAATACGGGCCTGATGGCAGATTGCTGGGTATCTTCCAACTCGACGGCTCCTCCGTCGTTGTCGAGTACGATCTTTGTAATTGCAAATATTTGAAGACGTAAATATGTTTTAAAATGTAGTAAATTTCATTTAATAAATAAAACTTTATAAAAACAGTTCTTACTACTCTACATCTTTGTGCTAAGTAGTTTACATATTTCTGCTGAGTAGTTTAACCTGAATTATCAGAAGCGTCTTGAAACTGTTTAACTATGAGACATCTATCAAAGAGTTTATGCTTTACTGCTACTACTAACAACTCACTAGAGGACATGGATTTCGAGTCACCCTTGCCCGAGGATATGGCTTTTGTATGGGAACGCTTGCGGCTCGTAGAAGGCAGTTAAAGTATTACTTAAGGTGTGCTGCGGTTTTTACGACTGCGGAAGTAGTAGCGCAAGCCCACACCGCCAGCTAGGTCGGCTTCTGGGTTGATAATGATGTTGAGTTGCGGTGTGAGGTGAAGAAAGACTTCAAAGTCTCCACTGAAAAAATTAATTTCTTGAAAATTCCTTTCATGTTGTCAGTCCAACTGTTGTCCAATTTTAGTATGCTTCCTAGGCATAAGAACTGAGTGATTGGCTCAACTACTTCACCGCTTACTATGGCATGGACGGAAGATTGGCTGGGGTATCTTGCTGCACGCATGACTTTTGTCTTCTTCGGATTAATGACATGCTAAAGCTGTTTACTGCGGATTCTACTTTGGAAGCTGGGGCCTGTAAATTCAGTCATGGAGGCTATCCATCCACCCTGAAGTATGAAGATAAGAATTCTTATCTCTTATCAGATAATTGTAGGCTCGAAGATTACGTGAGCCCGTCGGGAACGTTTTTTTAATGATTTCCTTAAGGGTTGGATTCATATTTTCCCTCCATTTTCTATGATTAGCCAGAGTCAAAGAGTCTAGACAGCGGAACACGACCACATGTCCAAGATTTTCACTAAATATTGTAATACTTCAACAAGAAGTGCACCGTCGAGAAGATTTTTAAGCCATTTTAGAGGACTGCTCCACGCATTCCTGAGACCAAGAACAGAAAGTGGGACACCAATTTCAGAGTTATAACTTTTTTCACTCTTCCGTGTGTGTTCGTGTGGCGAAATGACCTCATACACCGCATCTTTCACCGATGTTTTACCAACGCTTCCTGTAATGGCAATGATTTTTGGATTCGTACGCTTTAAGAGAATGCGTTTGATTTTAATTTGAACAAAAAAAAAAAACACAGGTGAAGTGAAATGGCAAACGGATTGGAAATTCACCACATTTAATTAATTAATCACGTGTCTTCTTCGTCTTTGACTCGAACCTGAGCATCAAAGCAACTAGTTCGTTTGCAGAATTTTGCAAGCAATGTCACATTCAATGCCATTTGGATGACAGCTCTACCGGTCACTTTCAAAGGATCACTTACAGCCACCCTTTACCGCGTCGTTCGGGTCGAGCTTGCGCAGCTCGTCCTCGAGCGCGTCGTACTCCGCATCCGTCATGATCGGCTGGTCGCCGAAGTAGTAGGCCTGCTTGGCCTTGAGCACTTGGTTACGGAGAAAGCGGAGCCGCTCTGCCTTGGCCATGCGTGCGAGAGTTTGCCCGCGGACCCGCGCCGGCAAAAGGGCACGAGCGAGGTCAAAACGCCGACGAGAGCACGCCAGCCGGATGGGGCGCATTACTTTTCTTTGATTTTATAAAAATAAATTCTTGTTCTATTTTGGCTGTCAATGTTTAGGTTAATTTAATAAATACATCTAAAATTTGTTTTCTAATATTTTGTTTCTAAAATGTCTGGCATAAAAATTAAAATATCTGACTCTAATTTAGTAGTTCTAAATAGTGGTCTTGATTTATTTCAACACCCCCTAATATTTTCTGAAAATTTCAACTAAGAGATCATGGTGCTGAGTTCTTTCAGCTCGGCGATGAACTTGTCCGGGTCTTCAGTCTTAAGCAGTGCGATCAGGCTGATGAGTCCGTCTTGGTGCTCTTTGCCGTTTCGATAAAGGCCGATGCGATAACCGTCGAGCTTGTTCCAGACCTCGCCGAACAGGCCGATCATTTCGAACTGTTGCGACCGATTCAGAAACCCGTGCAGCGCCAGTTCTTTCCACCAGTGCGTATTCCAGCAGGCTAATTGCGAAAAGAATGCAAGAAAATGTAAGAAGAATGTGAAAAAAAATAAAAATCTTATTTGATAAGAAACTCCCGTAAATTCTGTAAAATTTAAAATTTGGGTAGGGGCCGTTCGCTGGTGCCCCCAGCCCTGTGTTAGACCCTAGCCACAGGAAGGAAATTTTTATTTCCCACCATTTAGCCCATAAAAAAATTCTGGTTTTGCTTTGCCATGGCCTAGACACTTTAGGTTTTGCTAAGAAACAGAAGACTGAAAAAAAGGTACCAGCATAAACTACTTGAAAGAGCGGAAAAATTACATTAAATGGTATGAGGGTTTATTTCTTTTTTTCGGCCAAAATTCTGGGTCCTTGCGGAATACAATTTCACTCTCAATTCGCGGAATACTTGCGAACTTTCACCACGATGCTTAGTTATCTAAAACAGCAAGTAATTGAACTAATAAGATTGTTGATGCTGACAATAGCAGCCTCTTGTTCGTGTCCGAGTATATTAAAGTCATGATAAATGGATATCTTTTGTGGGACGTATACGTTTAACATCGACACGAAACGGAATAGGGGCTCAGTGCTACACTACTCTTACAAAATTGAATCAGCTGTTATTTTGGACTAGAGAGTATGAAAATTGTCGATTTTGTCGACATCATTAGTGTAAGGTCCCTACTTATCAAACATCGCCTTACAGCAATAAGATAGTTTCAAACATCCCTTGTCACTGGAATTTGTCAAAGCAGCACAGCAGGCGGGTCTTGCCTATAATGACGATTTCAACGGTTCCACACAGGAGGGGGTCGGCTTTTACCAGACGACAACTTTCAACGGTCGCCGGGGATCAACCGCAAGCACTTATCTGGCAGAAGTTCAAGACAACCCGAAGCTGACCATCCTGACGGATGCCGAGGTGACCCGACTTCTGATCTCAGGCAATGGCCGCTGCGATCCTGATGGATGGTTGTGTGGCATCGGGGGCAGACGGAATCGGTGTCGTCGGCTGCCCATTCGATGACGGAGTTGCATTTCGGACAGGTGAACATGCGTTGGTGTCGCGACCCTTCGGACGTATCGGCCCACTTTGTACGGTTCATTGAACATAGAACCTTGCTGAGAAAACGCAAGAAGCTAATGTCACGTCGCGGTGCGATGTCTCCGATTCTTCTAACGGCCCGGTCGAGGATCAGGTTGATCAGGTTCGCATAAGGAATACGTACCAGCATCGAAGCGAGCCAGTAGGTCACCGTCGTCACCTTGTAGGCGACGACATAGGGTACCCGCGCCATGGCCAGTTCCAGAGTCACCGTGCCCGACGCCGCCAATCCGACATCACAGGCCGCCATGGCCGAGAATTTTGCCTCCGGTGCCTCGACAAAATGGGTCTGCATCGGCAGGTCCGCGAATCGTGACAGCAAGTATCTTCCCAAAGGCTACACGCTGCGCTATCCGGCGGCGGACCTGGATCAGGACCTGGCGGCAGTAATCAACGGGCTGCCAGAGAACAGCGTTTTCGCAAAACAACTGCCGGACCTGTTTCACAAGGTTCGTCGCGGCGACACGCTGTCGCAAATTGCCAATACCTATGAAACGCGGGTGTCGACGCTGGTGGCACTGAACAATCTCAGTAGCAGTCACCGATGAATGAATGAATGGATGAATGAACTTTTTTACCCGTAAAAGTATAAAATACGCAAAGTACAGAGTATTATAAATAAACAAAAACAAAAACAATAAACAGCGAAGAAAAAAAAATCAAACTAACAAAAGACAACATGGACTAATTAACCAGTATTAATATGGAAAAAAGGCTGCAGAGGGTCATAAACGCGAATAAAGTTGATAATATTTTTACATAAATCATCACTGAAAGCTCCTGATCGTCATCAAACCGATACCTTCCTCCTGAGGACGTCACCCGAATCGGGTAATCCGCATCCAGGCCCCAGCGGCACAGGTCGAGTGAGTGAACGCCGTTGTTCCCCAGTTCCCCGTTGCCATAGTGCCAGAACCAGTGCCAGTTGTAGTGGACCCGGTTGGACATGTACGGCAGCCGCGGAGCGGGTCCCTGCCACAGTTCATAGTCGATATGCGGCGGGACTTCGGTCTATTGATTCTTAGAATTTTGCTAGAGCTCATACCATATGAGCTCTTTGCTCTTGGCTCTTCCGACCTCGTCACAAGTGCCATATGAGCTCTTAGCTCTTGTTTTTTTTCTATATTTCTTTTTCCCAGGGGTGATCGTATCGACCTAGTGGTCCTAGAACATTGCAAGAGGGCTCATTCTAACGGGGGTTAACAGTTCTAGTGCCCTTTTTAAGTGACCGAAAAAATTGGAGATTACAAGCTTAATGGTTTCTTTAATACTTCTTCCAATGGGTATACCAAGATGAATAAGGCTATCAGAAAGCAGAATAGGTGTTTCAGATAGTTCAAGTCGTTTGTCAGAATTACCCTTAAGATTGAGAGTAATTGCTACAGTTTTATCAACATTAAAATTCAGACTGATTTGCTGATATTGATGCTGGAGTTTTGAAAAACTTCTCTTACTTCCCAAAAAGGTGCAACTTAGTTTTCCCTCCTGACACCCGACACCCGAGGGAAAAAAACTTTTATGATAAAGCTAATCAAGGGACAACCTGATGCAATCCCCTCAAGTCTTTGATATTTTTGGACTTAAATACGGGCTTTTTTAAACATGAATTAAAGTTGCTTTAGCTACCAATGCAATTTATAGCCGGGACAGCCATAATATCTACTAAAACACTAAAGGAAATTAGAGATAGAAGAGTGAATGGAAAATAAAGATTGTTTTTCGATAGCGGTATTGGAATTATTTTTGCCATATCTTTAATATGTAAAAGAAACTTTTTTGTGCAGACTAATATTTATTAATAAAATACAAAAACCCACAGCAGATTTTTTCTCTCGTATACAATTTACATCTTGTACCATAATGTCTATTCAGTTATTATCCCGCTATATCCTAAAGAAATTAGTTTTCCAGCATTCAAGTTAAAGTAGGATCGATATGAATTGGTTTTTGGTTGCGTAACTGTAGAAAGGTCGAGGAAAATGACCGAAAAAGTGACGACAATCTTGATGGAAATTTTACTATCAATTTCTACATTTCTAAGAACTGTTGTACACAAGGTTCTACCCTTTATCTAATAAAACCTAAAATGTCATATTGTTCTTGGGAGTAACGGACAGTGTTTTTTTTCTAGTTCTCACCAAATCGAACCGGTGTCAGGAAAATATTTGGGGATCTGTTTCAGCGTCTCCACACGGCCCGTAAGCGCCTGACCATAGGGCGTCTGGGCGATCTGTTCACGCATCTGGGAAAACCGCTGGCGCACCGCGGCAAGATCCGGCCCGTCTTCTTCCGGCTCGATGATCAAGGCTGCCGGAATTGCGTAACGGCTGTTCCAGTAGCTGTCGAAGGTGGCACCGACCTCGCCGACCACCGGTCCCGCCGCCAGAAGGTCCAGGTCGTCGTAATTGCAATTATTTATTTCTGTCCTATTTGCAGACGTAGTGGGTGTATTCATTTCCACTTTTGAAAGTTTCGAAAGAAGAGAAACTAATCTTGAACTGATAGATTTTAGGAAGTAAAAGCACCTTAAATATCAGGGAAAAAATTGACCTGAGCAAATGTGGCGAAACAGGCCGGAAGCAAAGAACATTTTTCAATTTTGCCATTTTTACATGATGATAAGGCTTCAAAGACAGTATATTGGCTGCACCATCGTCGGACCGCGCGCCGACCATGCGCGCATCCCCGGCATCGATGTCCAGGTCGGCGACGACGACCGATACGCCTTCGGCACTGCGAGCGCAGATGTGTTCGACGTGCCCGGCCATACGCACGGACACATTGCTTACTGGTTCGCCGAAAGCGAGGCGCTGTTCTGCGGCGACACGCTGTTCGCGCTCGGCTGCGGGCGCGTCTTCGAGGGCACCTTCGATCTTCACTACATATTTCTTTCACCTACTTTTTTTACACACTTCTTAAAGCAAAATTCCTTGTCTGGAGAGATCTCGAGTTTTAATAGGTCTTCAGAAACAGATAGACTGTTGCAAAACAAGATAGAGAAGTGAATCTATACGTATAGCGGCTACTGGTGGCACGCTACCATATTCAAAGAACTAGTAGTCAACCACCATCCCCCCATAAGGTTAGGTTAATAAGGCCCAGTATTGAGATTAAATTAGAAATAGTCATTTTCCCGATTTGACATTCTGGGGGGAGTGGGGGGTCCGTTAATTCGGAAAAAGATAGAAAAATCGAAGTATTTTTAACTTACGAACGGTTGATCAGATCTTAATGAAATTTGATGTTTGGAAGATATCGTGTCTCAAAGCTGTTATTTTAAATCCCGACCGGATCTGCTGACATTGGGGAGGAGTTGGGAGGTGGAAACCTAAAATCTTGGGCTGAATCTGATGGTGGGATTTTCATGAAAAAATTATGACTTCTACATGGTCTTTCCCACTTTTTTCAAGAATCGGACAAATTTTCTCAGGCTCGCAGCTTTTGAAGGATAAGACTAAACGTAATGAAATAGATATATTGAGAATCAGAGCAGTAAGCAATTTTTTTTATATACCTATTGGTATCAAGATTCCGTTTTATAGTATCGGTTGCTATTGAGCCGATTCGCTCCTTCTCTGCCAGCCACAGAACGGCTCCGATTGCAGCCGGTCCGTCCGCATGAGCACGGGCCAGTTCCAGGAAACGCGGTTCAAACAGCCGGTACGGATCGACCCTTTTCTTCAATTTCGCTCGTTCTTCGTCGCTGGTCGCCTCCCGTATCTCTCTGACCCAAATGCGACCCGCTTCCTGGAGTTCCGCCCTCAGTGCCTCCACCGGATCACCGGGTGCCACTGTTTCCGAAGGCTGGGCTCACCTGCGGCTCTCCCGGCACAAACTGCACGCAGGTCGGGTCACTGCGGCCCAGTTCCGCACTGTTCAGCGGGCGAACGCGCAACGCGACACGAACTGAGGTGTCTGCAGCGAAAAGAAACGAAGGCTTGAGGACTCGCAGAAAACGAAACGAGCGCTCGACGATTTCCTGCTTACTCTCGGACATTGAAGGCCGTCAGATTGGTGCTCTGCCACGGGTTCCGCGATTCGGACGAGAATGATTAGTTAAATGTGCTTGAGATTTTGATTTAACAATACGTGTTAATAAATCTAAATCATCCATTCGAATCAATACTCGACAATAATCTCCATAGGCAAATTTCGTTGATCGTGGATAAGAATTTGTTGTCGAAGATATTTTATTATTGAAATCAAATGGAATACGTCCTCGTCGTTGTTGAGTAAGAAAATCATTTGATGAATGTGGATGTCGTTGATGATTCACGTGCCAAGAAGCGATCGACCTGATGCTCGAGGACTTCCCCGAAGAAGCGGGAGTGACCTTTCGCTACCAAGGAGAACGCGAAGGGAAGCAGAGCAACGAGAAGAGCGCGATGCACTACATCCGGTTGGTCGGTGACGATCCGGAGCTCCTGAACGAGGTCGCCGAAGACCTCAAACCGACCTTCGAGATGATCCCTGGCGTCATCTCCTTCCTCGACAAGGGTCTCGACTGGTCACCCTCGGGATTGCCGTGGTGGCCTTGAGCATCGGGTCGATCTTTTACATCTACGGCCGCGATCTGCCGAGCCATGAGGCGCTGGCGCAATATACACCGCCGACCATTTCCCGGATCTATTCCGGGGAAGGCCAGATGATTGATGAATTTGCCAAGGAACGCCGGTTGTTCACGGCGGCGGATGAAATCCCGGATCTGGTGAAATTTGCCTTCATTTCGGCTGAGGACGCTATTCCTGGACTTCAGCTGAGATGTGGATGGTGAATATCAAGCATAAGCTCTGTCCTGACAAAATTTGTAATGATCATGGATACCTAAATATCCCATCTCTCACTAATACATTGAGATCTTTACTAAATATCATACTTTTTCTGCATAAGACGTTACGTTTTTGTGTTTATTAGATACCTCCTATAAAGCAAAAACTCCTCCCAAAAATAGTTTTGTGCATAGGTGCATATGTCAATTTAACGTGAATGAAACTTGGGATTTTACGTCAAAGGGCGAGTACGGAACAATAAATATTAGTTATCATTAAGTAGACCAGCAAGTTGACCAAATGTTGGTGTTGATCAATATAGAGGAGAAAGAATTAACAATGAATCGGCTACTTCGTCTTTGATATATCTTAAGAGCCAAACGTTTGTATATATTTATTAGCTAAGATAGGCCTAATAACTTCAGCTATTTTTGTGGGCGCTGTGCGTGTAATTGCGGGCAACAGGTCTCGCGTCGCTTTTGGATGCTATGCGCATGTCGTCGCATGTGGCGGGAGCAGGAAGCCTCCCCACAACCAATCCTTCCCCCGATCGGGTTTTTCGTGCCTCGTCTGTTATCAGTGCAGTGGCGGTTTCCGTTTTGTTGGTAACCCAGGTTGTTCTGGTCGCAGTTGCTTTCCTCTGGGCTTCGGCCGGCCTTCTCAAATTGCAATCTGCATGCACATAGTGTGTTTTGATTTAGTTCAACTTTCCCCTCAATATTCTCTCAAATTTTCACCTTTATACACTCGGCCTTAATAGCACTAGCATCATATTAGCAGTGGTAGTAGCAGAAGTATTGTTGTATCAGCAGCAGTAGTAACAGCACAGCACCAGTATTAATAGCAGTAGTAGCATGTACATTGCCTATTGGTCGGTTGTGCATCTCCCTCTTGATACCCTAGAGGTCGCCGGGAGTGAAGTGCGCGTCGTGCGGGTCCGGCGTGACAGTCCCGCCGGTCGTGCGGGACTCCGCTCGGGAGACCGACTCGCGCAGATCGAGAGTGAAGACGTCGCAAAGCTCGACGCGATCCGGAAGCGTCTGAAGGACGCGAAGCCGGGCGCTCGCCTCGAGCTCGAAGTGCTTCGCGGGAAAGAAACGGTGAAGGTGTCCGTGCGACTCGGCGGGAGGTTCTGGTTGGGAACTAATAGCCGCTGCTGAACATCTACACGAATACCCTCGGAACTACTTCCCGACTTCTGACAACACATGTAAAGAAATCCAGCCATCATATATTATCATGTCCACTCAGTCCGTATGCTCAAAAAAGCAATTGTTACCCATTGAGTATAGCTATGGCCACATAGCTAATGATTTGTATAGTTATACTGTGAACTAAAGAATGATGTGAAGTAGATATACCGTCCCGGTTTAATGCTGTTCCTTACCTATAGTTATTAGAGTCCAGATTTTACAAAATGTAATTATTATTTATTCTATCCATTTGCCAAAATATGAATTTTCGATGAAACACAGTGAGGTTTACCAAGCAAAAGCGGCCAATAAGCATCGCTATTTCAGTTCCGCCTGATACTACCTACGGGAAATAGAAGTAAGTGACATTGTCTTAGAAAATCTCTTGGAAAAGACTCTTAAGAATAGTAAGCACTTTATAAATAAAAAAGGAACAAAAATATATCCTCTTGGGAACTGGGAAATCTATTTTTAGATATCTCTTCTCTATTGTCTTAGTTGATAGGGTGAGTGACTTTAGGGAGAAAATTATATACACAGAAGAAAACTCATTTGCTTTTAGCCAAATAATGGTATAAGCTAAATTTTGCCAGTATCTTATAACAGTTAGCATATCAAACAGTTCGTCGTAACGAGCTGTGCCGGAGTGCGCGGACGCGAACCCGTCGAGATCACGATGGTCGCGGCGCTGGCGCGCCTGGACTTGCCCCGGATCGCGACGACGTCGATCTCATGCGGCGACGCGAAGCTCGCGCGGCCGTGCCACTGCTCGATGTGGTGCTCCTCGAGCTGCCGGCGGGCCAGCTCCGAGTGCGCATCGACCACCGTCTCCATCCGCCCCATCAGGCTGGCGAGCTGGAGCTCGGAGGGGATACCGCGTTGTTTGCAGGTCGCCTCAGCCGATTCGATGGCCTGGTCAATGCAGGCCGCATGCTGGTGGCCTGTGGGGGAAAACTCCTTAAGAACTTTTGCCTGGGACATTTTGCTTATCTCTAAAATATTGTTATATTATAACATTACATTCATCAAGCGCGAATCTAAATAATGCAGAAAACGCAGCACTTCATCTTCCTGGTGATAGTAATGCTTATGACCCAGGGCAATGTGTGATACTCTGAAAGCTGCACACATCAAATCAAAGAAGCAAACGCTATATTGAAAAAAAATATTTGTTAATGACTTGGTACGTTTCTATTGCTCGAGCATCCTTGCCTTTAGTAACCAGATGAAACAATGTCATCTATGTGCCTTTCCTTAATTTGGCGCAAAACCTCTATATTAATTCAATTCCGACTTGATCAGCAGCCTTCCAGATTTTGATTTGTTGGTTATCGACACCAACAACTGAAAAGTTTAATTGTAGATAAGGTACTCATCATATGATATGTTACCCAGGAAAATTGAAGGCGACGCTATTAGTTTATGAAGAGCTTGTGATTCGTAACTCGTTTACTGGGATCATCACAGATATGTTACCGGGCCTTTTTCGATAACTGGGCCAAGCCAAGCGGAGTACGTAGCAGAAATTGGCCCTAAAATCATCCGAATCCTATGTCTCAACCTTCATGAATCGTGCGCGGCTTGAGCTTCAGGACGAGGTCGGTCATGCCCGAAGATTCGACCTGGAACACGCCCTCCGTGTCGCCCCCGCAGAGGAGGTCGTACGTGACCTCGTCGTCCATCGGGATGGCGTTCACGTCGAAGTCTTCGAAGCCCTCCTTCTTGCGGATCATGCGCTCCGCGTCCGCCATCAGGGTCAGCGTCTTGAGTCCGAGGAAGTCGAACTTGATCAGGCCCACCTGCTCTATAAATGGTCATTCCCATAATTATGCTAATAAAAACGGCCACACCATAAATATTTTAAGAAAAAGAGGAAAAATTTATAAGTTGAAAATGAAACTAAGTAAAAAAAATGTCACTCTAAACTTTATTTTTCTAAAAGAAAAACAAATCATGGCTAATATACATATATCATTTTCGTTTCATGTTTACGAAATATCACAAGTGAATTTCTTTTCTTGTAAATATGTAGTTATTTTTTAAACCAGAAGCTTGCGGCTCCTATCTATCTGAATCTGGTAACTATAACAGGGAAAACGACGCACCCTGTTTTAAACGGATCTGGTGAAATCATCGAGTATGCACTTAAGATGGTACAGTTCTCTCAACATGCACAATTTGACAATATGCTTACCAACGGCAAAGTCAGGGGCAAGCATATCGATTCGTTTGCCCACCTTCTGGCGCATTTTCATCAAAGCACCGAAATAGAGTCGAAGGGGGAAACCAGAATTCTTGGAAAACGTGAAAATTGGGGTATTTTTATCTTACGGATAGGTGATCGGATCTTAAAGAAACTTGATATATAGAAGGATCTTATGTCTCAGATGCTCTATTCTCGACTCGAATTGGATCCAAGGACATATGGGGTTGGAGGAGGGAAACAGAAATCTTGGAAGACACATTGAGTGGAGAGATCGGGATGAAACTTGATAGGAAGAATATAAACTTTCCTCTCATGGGGCTCTGTTTTTTTCCAATCTGTGTTTATTATATCTGACTTGCCCCGTCATATCTCCTCCTGTCGTATCATACAATATCTTCTAGAAACCGTAGTTTTCCATAGTATCTACCCGCTTTTATCCAGCATATCCTTAGCATGCGTGCAGACTATCTCAGCTGAAGTGGATAGTCTGCGCATCTAGCCCTGTTTCCTTGTATGCTGACCTTGCAAAATAGAAGCACGCCGCCGACAACATGAACTACTGGGCCGAGGCGATGCAGACGCTCCACGAGGTGAGCGAGCATCCGCGCATGCCCGACGAGACGCGCATGAGCCTCTTCATGCGTCTCGGCAACTGGTACACCGACAAGATCCAGCGGCCCGATCTGGCCGTGCGTTGCTTCCAGTCCGTGCTCAACGCCGACCCGGCCCATCAAGGGGCGCTCGAAGGCATGACGCTCGTCTACCAAACGAATTCCATGCCAAGCTCGCAGCCAGTACTGAGGCTCACAAATCGGAAGCCCGCGTAGAAGTGAGAGACGAAATAAGAAGAGACCATGATAGGCAGCGCCGAAGGCTAAATATCATAGCTCACAGAATTCCCAAGCTAGAGCGGGGCACAAGCCAGGAGAAGGAACAGGCTGATATAATGTTCATCAGCGAGCACCTAAAAACCTTCTATAAACTTCAAGAATTTCATATCTACAACCGAAGATCGCACATTTATTTTTGTTACGTTAGAAAACTCTTTTAGCGTGTTAAGAAAAGTATATCTTGTCTAAAACATAGAAATAACTGTTTGCACGTAGAGGAAATAACAAAGTTTTTCCTTAAGAAACTCAGCAAAACTTTGGTATATTGTGCACGGTCATGGTGACGTCAGACCAGAATTAGGCTAACAGTAAGATACGTCTTTGATCTCGACCGGCCTTCCTGAGACACGATATTCTCCCAAACCTCGAATTTCATTAAGATCCAGTCACTCTGTCGTAAGTTAAAAATACTTCATTTTTTCTAATTTTCAGATTTAGCCCCCTCCCCAACTCCACCCAAACAGAGCAGATCCGTTCCAGTTATATCAATCACATATCTAGGACTTCTACTTATTTTTCCCACCAGGTTTCATCACGATTCCTCCATTCTAAGTGTTTTCCAAGATTTTAGGAGCTGTTTTTAAAGACACTTGCATACTTGGAATGCGTACATTCCATGGTGCACAATGCGTTTAGAATAGCACCAAAAGATCTTTTTAATGACACTTGCATACTTGGAATGCGTACAATCCATGGTGCACAACGCGTTGGGAATAGCACTAAAAGCTTTTTTTAGTGACACTTGCATACTTGGAATGCGTAGATTCCATTGTGCACAATGCATTTAGAATAGCACCAAAAGCTGTTTTATCATTTCATTAAGATGTAAAATGATCATTATTAAAACTGATACTCATACAGACACAGAGTTTCTCTCACACACGATGTCACTTTATTTCTGTCATGAAATTGCAAACAGCACCACATGAACGACCGTTGGTCGCCAATAAAGTTGATTCTGCGCATGCTTTGCCTCGTTTCTAACCGAAATATATTAACAGTAATTTATGCATTAGGTTCGGCGCATGAGAAGAGCGACATAGCAAACAATTAATAGTTGTCCTCTTTAAGGCAAAATAACAAAGCTTTAGCTGGTGCCAGCTGGGATTTTAGAAACAGTACGATACATTCAGTCAGGCTTTAAGTATTGAGGCAAAGTGATAAAACATCAACTTGGATTCATGGAAAATTTTAAAGCTAAAAAGACTGATCGGTAGTCAGGAAATAGAGAAGAAAGTTGTTTATAAGAATACAACATAATTTGGGGTCAACGTAAGGTTCACCTTTATAATTGCCCTTGCAGCCATTGACTGCACAACGTCGAGGCATCATAGCCATATCTTTGAATCGAACATAACCATTTAAAACTCAAAACTCATCAAAATGGGCTTTAAATGAAACCAATTTCAATTTTGGTCACCAATTGAAGAAAAAAGAGTAAGTGCCTTTTGTTTCAAAACGCCCACAGGATGTTGCAATATAAATATTTCAAGTGTGATTGATGCTCGTATGTTTTTACTACGTATATGAGAGGGTTCGCCCACTCGTCAATACCTCACTCTTTATACTAAAGCTTAAATTTTGTCCTAATTTCTTAAAAATGACCCCTGAATCACAAAGGCCGTAGAATAAATAGTTGAAATTACTAAAAATACTTTAGCATAAAGAGTAAGGTATTAGGAGGAGGTGAACCCTTTATATACGTAATATTTTCTGTTCGGTTTAAGTTTTAATTCTGTTGGAAATATCTTTATCAAGGACACTCAAATCACCTTCATAAGTTTTATCTTCCATTTGATACCATGTTCTCCCTTAGCCTTTACGGTCTTCCTTAGGACTCAGTACATTAGAATCATGCGCGTATGCAAGCGGGGAAGTTCCTCCTTTTGTAAATTCATGGGAAAGTTCCTCTCTGTATACAGCCATGGGTGTGGCTAGGGATTGGTCATTAGGGATGGGATAAACAACTATAGAGTTTTGCTACATGGCCAAGCAAGCATAGGATATGCAAAAAGAGGGAGGAAATTAAAACACATCAATCTGCTTATTCAACATATCAATTAAGTAAGAGTTTTGCTACACGGCCAAGCTTTGCTATAGGTGAAGCCAATTCTGATAATTTCTTATTCCAAGAGAGAACATAAAAATAAATAACAAAAACATCAGTTATTACAGATATTTTATTTTCTTGAGTATGTCATCAAATGCTCTACATCAGAGTCTCATATACGGGATACTTTGCACCTAAGGTTAAACGCAACGGGAATGTTCTACATCAGAGCAAATGTTGTAGGATAGTGACATCAGTGTGTTGGTCTCTGGTCACTAGCAGAAAGGTGATGTTGGTACTAGAATACACTTTGTAACTTAAACCTTTGTACCAAATCTACCACCGACAACAATAAACACTGTTTGGTCTTGTGCACTGTTTATGCTTGACCTTGTTTCCATAATGGTCCCTTTATAGAGGTATTAACAAAAAATTTTGCTCAAAAACGAAAAGAGGAACTAAAGTCGTAAGGCTCATTGGAGGATTTCTTTACTTACTCTGATGTACCCAGCAGGGCAAACTAAAAGTAATGATATCAATTTTCATCTCT
This sequence comes from Alatinidae sp. Z8VKAUB7J3, assembly GCA_010016025.2. Taxonomy (NCBI): domain Eukaryota; kingdom Metazoa; phylum Cnidaria; class Cubozoa; order Carybdeida; family Alatinidae; species Alatinidae sp. Z8VKAUB7J3. The sequence goes on from JAAAKM020721499.1 coordinate 240,060,309, forward strand.
TTGCTGGAGTGTTTTAAAAAGTTCTTCTTTTATATAATGTCCGAAACCGTTGAGGGTTCTGGCTGTTTTTATGCAGCTGATGTAGTTCATGGAGTGGATGCAGTTGATGCAGTTGATGCAGTTGATGCAGTTGATGCAGTTGATGCAATTGATGCTTTTGATACATTTGATGGAGTTGATGCTGTTGAAGGAGTTGAAGGAGTAAGTGCAGTTGATGAGGTTGATGCAGTTGATGCAGTTGATGCAGTTGATGCAAGGGATGCATATTAATCCAAATTGATGCTAATGATGCAGGTGATGCAGAATATATTATAATTAACTAGGAAATTTACGTAACAAAATATTAAAACATAACAAAATAATGTAAATATGCTGGATAAGAAAAGTTAATTTACTTTTTAACAAAAAAATCGATGACGTTTGTCTGCCTTGCGTGCATCTGAGTGTCGACAAACTGGCTGGTTAAATGGTCGACTCCCTCGGTACAGTGCTTCATAAAACGTCCATCGTTCTTTTCTAAAGCAAATAGCTTAAGCACTCCTAAGAAATCTCGTACATATTGCTATACATTTTTACCGTTTAAAAGAAAATTCCTAATGAATTTTATTGTTTTAATAAAAACATCGTAGATCTTTGTGGCACGTTATTTACTCCGCGAGCAAGTTGATACTTTTCTAAGGCGGCAGATTCGGAAGAGGGTAAGGGAGCGATTTGTTACAAGTCTTGGAGACTTGGCAATTTATAAAAGTAGGAAACATCCGATAACATTTAGACTTTATTGTTGTGTTCTCACCCATAAAATATGAATATTCTCTTAATAAGAACACTGACAAAATATGGGTACTCTTTTGTGCCTAATTGCAGGGGAAGGGGGCATATTGCATTTTTTTGAAAATTTTCACACACACATCCATAGCATTTTATAATGACCCCCATTTCACGGAAATGTGGAAGTTTGACACACTCTATTTTGTTATCACAAACAAATATCTAGGCGAACAACCTAAGATGAATTAGAAAATTCGTGTATAATTCTACGAGGATGTTTCCTCTCTTCTTAAGGCAATCTCTTGTTATCTTGGCTACCTTTAGCCTTAGATGAATTAGAAAATTCGTGTATACTTCTACGAGGATGTTTCCATTCTTTCATTTTAGCCGCCTGATAAGCAGTGGGGCCCTCTTGTAAGGGAATCCCTTATTATCATGGCTTTGTTTAGCCTGAGATTAATAATTATAATGAGCATAAGTTCATATAAAAGAAGACGCGCAGCAGGCACACGTAAATGGACGACGCACAGAAGCTACAATACACGCGACTGGCATATGCAGCAGATATGACTAGAAAAACACCGAAAACAAGAATAAAAAATAAAACAACGAGCAAAAATACTGTCACATACAGAGGGGAATTACCGTTACGCAGTTCACAGATAAACAATTTGGGCTTGAAAACTTTAATTCATAGATTACTGGGTATCATAGGATACTTGGTAAATGTATCACAGTTCATATTTCTGACTTACCAATAAAGTGAGCATACCATTTGGTGCCTTTTTTATGCTCTTTACAAATATAATAATTGCTTCTATCCCAGATTCAAATTTAAGCACTTTTTGAGCTCTTAAAAATGGCAAATTTTCAATTAAAGTATCAGTTATTGGTTGTTTTCAACAAAATAATACCATATTTTCTCAGTGCTATTGGTACGATCTTTTCACAGCGTGCATACATTTCATTTCATTTATTAAATACTAAATACACTGTACACCATATTATACACCACTTAAAACAAGATTCTGTGAGGTTAACTTGTTGGGGGATCCATTGCATCTAACACACTCCATTAAAGATAATAAATTTCATGCACATGTAAAGAAAAAAAAAGACAAGAGAAAAAAATAAGAGAAAGAGAAAGAATCAGACCAAATACACATCTTAAAAATACGGAAAATTAAAAGTTTTTAATATTTGATAAGATCAGTTAATTCAACGTGATTAAAGCTGAAATTTCACCTGAAATATAATTCCTCAGCATTCTTTTTTTCTTGAATTATTTTAAGCCAAACACAGTCTGTATATAGTAAACTGGGGATATCTTGGTAGGTTAAGCAAGTTATTTAGCTAAGATATTGGGTTGTTTTGGAAAAAAAATTATGCTTTTTTTACCCTCCTCCTCTTACTCCTCCTCTTACTCCTCCTCTTACTCCTCCTCTTACTCCTTCTCTTACTCCTCCTCTTACTCCTCCTCTTACTCCTTCTCTTGCTCCTCCTCTTACTCCTCCTCTTACTCCTTCTCTTACTCCTCCTCTTACTCCTTCTTCTCTTACTCCTCCTCTTAGTCCTCCTTTTACTCCTCCTCTTACTCCTCCTCTTACTCCTCCACCTACTCCTCCTCTTACTATGTTGACTAAATATTTCGTAGTAATTTGCTTTTTTGGGAGAAGTGGGTGGAAGGGAGGGGTGGTGGAATTTTGATGGCGTTTAGACTCTTAGAAAACATTATTTTAATAGGTTAAAGTATAATAGAAAATAATCTTCAGTACTTACTGTAGCTACACTGAGAGGAATAATGACGGCAGGGTAAATTCCTCCGATAAGACACTGTATAAATCCAGACCTAACGCCAACACACGTGAATATTTAAGTTTATTTAATTATTTTTTCTTTATCTCAAACAATAAGTGCAGTCTTTAAATATCTATTGTTTTGCTAACAACTAAAACAACTATAAATAATTGAGTAAATTCACAGATTGTCACCAGCACGGACGGACAAGAATAAATAAAACAGTTGGAATGTGCACAGCAATAAAACTCTTCAAACATAATTTTTTTAGGCACACTGGATTCGTAAGTACTAAACACCGGGATGATACAGATGCCCAAATGGTAGGCGAGGCCCATTGGACAGAATCTCTTGCTGATGGGTATTTTCTGGACATCTTCTGTGTTGAAGTGGGGACAGTGATTCAAAGCAGACAAAAGTGGCATACAAAAGTAAGAGTGGCAGGGAAGTCTACCGTAAACCAGGGTAACTTTGGCAGTTTTTGGAGCTTATTTGATGTTTTCTACCAAACTGAACTAATAACTTCAACATTGCGCGTTATAATATCATACAAACATTGCTTAATCGATTTCACGAAAAATTGGAGGGGGGTACCAAAAGGAAATAGCGCCAACCGATCAAGGTGTTGCACACATGGTTCAAGGAGAGTAGATTGTGATCTTCTCGTGACAACGTTCTTCAGGTCACTACTGAAAATTTGCTAAACTAAACCCAGAGACCTACAGTACAGATATAAAACCTAAACTCGAATTGCAGTATGGTACATTACAATGTGTTCAATATAACCTAACAAGGCGTTTTTAGTGACAATTGCATGCTTGGAATGCGTACATTCCATGGTGCAAGATGTGTTCCAAATAACCTAACAAGGCGTTTTTAGTGACAATTGCATGCTTGGAATGCGTACATTCCATGGTAAACAGTGTGTTCAGCATAACCTAACAAGGCGTTTTTAGTGACAATTGCATGCTTGGAATGCGTACATTCCATGGTGCACAATAAGGTTTGTTAATGCTGTGTGTAGATCTCTAGCTGTGCACAACTATACTTTAATCAGCCTCAAGAATGAGTCTTTCACAACTTTCTTCCATCCACCACTCTGATCTTCCTTCACTTCATCCATGTGACGAACTACAACCACTAGGCTTTTGGAATTACTCACACCAGTACTCTCGTCAATTATTACAGAAAAATAGTTTTTTTCATGAGGCGGCACAAGTCATCAAACGCAACTTCGGGAGATCTTAGGGGTCCTTTTGTTTCTATTTTTGCCGAAACCGTGGGTATAATTCACACTTTCCGTTGAACTGGTCAGGTTCACATTGTCAGGTGGGAAATGTTTGAAAATGGTGTTTTTACCCCCAGTTTTGGTCCAAACAGTGTCAAAATAATGCCATTGAGATTCGCGGAAGCAGTTCAACGTAAAGGACATGCGTTTGCAATTAACAAGGGGCGGCTATTTAGTGTCCTGTGACATTGGGAGGAGTTGGAGGGGGAAATCGGAATTCTTGGAAAACGTAAACATTGGAGTATTTTTATCTTAGGAATAGGTAATCGGATCTTAATGAAACCTGATATATAGAAGGACCTTGTGTCTCAGATCCTCCATTTTCGACTCGAATTGGATCCGGGGACATGGGAGCTGGAGGAGGGAAACAGAAATCTTGGAAAACACTTAGAGTGGAGAGATCGGATGAAGTTAGCCCAGTTATGTTGTTTCCTGGAAACGAGAACAAGGAACGCGCTATAACAAGAAAGAAAACGGGAAACTGAAGTGCCAAAAGATGTAAAGATCTTCCCTGATTATTGATTGGAATATAATAGCGGAAACCGTTCATTATATATCAGCGTCCCTCCTGCACCTTTTGACTTTGTGGCGGCGCCCCTGAGGCATAGTGCGTGGAGGCCCGTGCACTTGCCTTCGGGTCAGGAGTAGTAGTAGTAGTAATAGTTGTAATAGTAGTAGTAATAGTAGTAGTAGTAGTAGTAGTAGTAGTAGTAGTAATAGTTGTAATAGTAGTAGTAATAGTAGTAGTAGTAGTAGTAATAATAATAGTAGCAGTAGTAGTAGTAGTAGTAGTAGTAGTAAGTAGTAGTAGTAGTAGTAGTAGTAGTAGTAGTAGTAATAGTGATAGTAGTAGTAGTAGTAGTAGTAGTAGTAGTAGCTTGCAGAAAGATTGAGGGTATCTTAACCCTAAAAAAGGACAAAAGAAACAAAATATGCTTACAGCAAATTAATTAGGGCTATTCAAACTTTAGATGTTTAAAGTCAGCAAACTTTAGATGTTTAAAGTCAGCAGAAACAATAGGGATTTTATTTATAGGACAGTGGAATTCAATTCAGTAGATATTTCGACCCTAAATCTAAGGGCCGTCTTCAGCACAACACCAGAAATATTCTGCTACTAGGTCAGGACTTGGCTGCTGTCAGTGATTCGGTCTCCTCTCAAAGTCAATTACGATTTATGATTTTCTCAAAGTGCAAGGCGGGGAAATAGGTTATGGGGAATATTTTTTGACTTTTAGTAGCCTGCCCTACCCTGCCTTGCAAAATACCTTATCAAAAGTAAAACGCCAAATATAGAAACTTTATTGACAACGTTTCGTCTAACAGACTTCTTCAGGTCACTAATGTACTTTACTTAATTGAGCGTTATCTTTCCGATACGTAGATGCTTGTATTACCATGTACTTTACTTAATTGAGTGCTATCTCTCCGATATGTAGATGCGTCTATTACCATATACTTTACTTAATTGAGTGTTATCTCTCCGATATGTAGATGCATGTATTACCATGTACTTTACTTAATTGAGTGTTATCTTTCCGATATATAGATGCTTGTATTACCATGTACTTTACTTGCATTATCATACAATATTCTCATACAGCATTATCATACAATATTCTCATACGGTATTATCATACAGCATTATCATACAATATTCTCATACAGCATTATCATACGGTATTATCATACAGCATTATCATACGGCATTATCATACGGCATTATCATACGGCATTATCATACAGCATTATCATACAGCATTATCATACAGCATTATCATACGGCATTATCATACGGCATTATCATACGCTTAGCGTCCTTCCTGGAAATCCTTTTTGTTTGAGCGAGTTTTTGCCCGCCGCTGGGCCTCAAATGCTATACATTGGTTGTAAAGGAAAGTTGTATTCTTTCATTTATTATTCTTCACCGACAGCTTCACAAATTCTGCCTTTGCAGCAGAAATAACCTACTTTGAGAGTAGTGATTGATATCCATCGGTGTTCCGGAGATCATAGAAAATTGCAGAAACTCCAGTAGCGGTGATTCTTATCAGTGCTTTGTTTTTAAGTTCAAACTTCTTAGAAAGTGAATTCTGAGTAAACGGCGTTCTTGTTGGCAATGTATAGTGCACATACCTCCATTCGACTCAGACCCGTAAGTCGACTCAGACCCGTAAATCGATACACACCCTAGTATCTTACAAGATATGTTACTGAAATCTGCCATTTATAGAACAAATCAATCTCCAACGGATCGAAAGAGACTCCTATTCAAAGTCGATTCTTAAATTTTTATGCTATGAATCTAATGTATTTTTTGTTAGAAATTAGGCTGTTAATTGTGGGTAGGGACAAAGGTGTATTAGACTTAGAGTGTAGAAAACAAGGGGATTTTCAATAAAACGAACTCCTACGACTTTGTCGCTTCAAATAAAAAATATATATGAGAAATCTTTCCCTAATTCTAATAATGCTCCCCTGCCCTCAAAAAGTTCTAGTTGCACCCCTCATATAAACCATTCTGCAAAAAAAAAAATTCTATCTAGCCTTCTTTACAATATTCTATTTTTAAAAAAGGAGAACTTAGTCCTCATTGTTACAGGCAAGCGTCCCGTTAAAATTACAGTTTTATACTTAGTCTTCAAATTTATAATCAGTAGGCTTGAAAATTCCTTAGTACAGACATTGAGGAAAATATATTTGATCTGTTTTGATTTTGGACTTTTACGGTAAATACTAACCTTATTGAGTTATCTTTTCTTCTGAGACTGAGTTGTAGTCTCCAATCGTAAGGTTCGAGTCGGCCGTCGCAACAGCGTGTTTTTGCTAATATTGCTTGTGTTTGGTAACGTGTGTTTTGACGTTTTGGCATGACATTTGTAGCACGTTTTTTTGATGTTGTGGCGTGAAATTTGTAGCACGTGTTTTTTTACTAAAAAGCATGAATTTTGTAGGGTGTAGTTTTTTGTTATTGCTTTGCCTTTCAGAGTCGGGATTTCGATCAATGGGGGTAAATTTATTCAACAAAATGCTGATTTATTTTCACTAATCTTTAGGAACGTTTAAGGACCTGTTTTGAGAAACAACAGACATTACTTTATAATACTATATTTTATAATATTTGTAATGATACTGATGATGACACCACGCCACCATATCGTCCGATACTGTCATCTACAGATACATACAATTATGGTTTAGCTAAATTTAGAATAGCACCAAAAGCTGCTTTTAAAGACACTTGCATATATGGAATGCGTACATTCCATGGTGCACAATGCGTTTATAATAGCACCAAAATCTGCTTTTAAAAACACTTGCATACTTGGAATGCGTACATTCCATGGTGCACAATGCGTTTATAATAGCACCAAAAGCTCTTTTTAGAGACACTTGATATTTGGAATGCGTACATTCGATGGTGCACAATGCGTTTATAATTACTGTTAAATTGTTCCAACTTGTTGGTCCTAAGTATGAAATGCCTTTCTGACATTGAATGCTTTTTCGGAAAGGGACATGTAACTTGTTTTTGGAGTTAAGTGTAACTCTGGTCTGGTTTAACGGGGAAACACCTCTGCCATATATAAGGGCCCTGTATTTTGAAAGAATTTAATAAGGGTTGTTGCAATACACTGCTCTGGAGTAGTAGGAAGGACATCCAGCCAAAAAATTATATTTTGTGTTTAATTCTAAGCACAGAAGCTTGTATTTGTCAGCTTTCCGGTCAAAGTTTGCACTCATTTTGGTAATTTTTAAACTCAATGCCTTTATTGGTGATCTCTTTACAAAAACTTTCCCGCTGTTGTCACCTGGCGTAGTAATGATGATAATAATAATAATAATAATAATAATAATAATAATAATTTTTTTTTAAACTTCAATGCCATTTACTCTTTCTGTAAATTGAACGCTTTGTCACCATGGAATGTACGCATCTAGTGTATGCAAACTATGTCAAATATGCCTTATTAGCGTATTTTAAAAGCTTTTTGCACCAAGGAATGTACGCATCTAGTGTATGCCAACTATGTAAAATGTGCCTTATTAGTCTATTTTGACCGCTTTGTACACCATGGAATGTACGCATCTAGTGTATGCAAACTATGTCAAATATGCCTTATTAGCGTATTTTGAACTATGATGAAATATAAATTTATTACAAGCCAAAGCTGAAAAGAATAAAATAGGTAGCAAAGCATAAAAAAAAGTTTTAAAATGAAAAAGAAAAACTACAGAACCCAATTTAACATGAATGTATATAGCACACAGGTTAACTCAATATTGGCATTCAAATAAATATTCATCTCAAGTTTATCCCTGAAGAATTATCCAAGGAGGACCAAGAGTTGGGATTTTTTTTTTTTTTTTTCTAAAATATCCTCTCTTTAAACTTTTCACACCAGAGAAGCTTGCCCTTGACTAACCATGATTTCTGGCAAAAATAGAGTTGCAATGATGGAAAATCATGACCGTAACAAACAAGGCTTAGCCAATCAGCAAAAGGTATGTCATAAACATCAACTAATAATTCAAACAATCTGAATACAGAGGTTGCCTAGCTGCCTGCAAGGCTCATGGACTAATACACTTTGCTCTATAGGTATAACTATGCCTTTAGGAATGACTTACTCCCCCGCAGTCCCAGTGGGAGGGGCTGCAAGTTACAAACTTTGACCGACTTTATTTACCACGATCATTTCGGAACCGAAGGTTAATTAGTAAATATCAGGCAACGGATATTGTTCTTTCAGTGAAAAAACTAAGTTCTAATTTAATTGATAAAGCGCCAATCTGTCTTGGTCCTTCATCTTACAATCATCTTATCCACCTCTTTTCCACCAAAACAACTATTAATCTATAAAGAACTTTTGTAAAGAACTTCTTTGTCAGGGTCGGCATGGCCAGGAAATCAGAGTCAGGAATTATTTGAAAGAGATTGCATCTAAAAATGGCTCGAAGTCGAGGACTTTTACAGGTAAAACTGTAAGGTCACAAAACTTGCCATAAACTCCATGATAAAACACAATGCAGCTCAAATTATTCAAAAATGTAGTGATAAAGAGACAGTTAAATAGTGTTCTTTTGTTTTGCCATGCGGTTTTCATCTCGAGCGGGAATCATTTTGCATTTACATGACAATCCCACCTCGAGATGAAATCTCATCCTATTTTTTTATCTCGAGCTGACTTCCTCTCGAGCTGACTTACTTTTCATGTAAACGAAAATCTGTTATATCGCGCTGTTACGATATAATATGAAGATAAGTTGACGAGGTACTACGACTAGTTTATTTAGCTAAGTTAATCTTCTTCTGTTTACTGACACGGGTATTTTAACAATAGATTTTAAGTACAACTTGTAATTAGTATAGTAGGTAGCAATTTTATAGTGGGAATTTTCATTGTATTGTAGTTTTCAACAACTTTAACGGTTTTATCCAAGAATTTTTTAACAATGTATTTTATATCGTGCTTGTAAATACTTCTATTGTTTTAATTATTCTATAATTTAAGGGGAGTAGTATTGTACGGTACGTAATCATGAGGACGCGGTTCGAATCCGGTCAGCGCCGTTAATTTGCAAGCTATTGTGGTAATGCTCCACTCTTTTATGTATAATTGCAATGTGTCTGCTGAGAATATATATATATATATATATATATATATAAAAACTAAAACAGACTTCAAAACAGCCCTCAGTTAAAATCAGATATAAAAACATTAAAACTAAAATTGGGCTCTCCGCGAGCTTTCGGAAATCTTATTCCCTAAAGAGAGAGAGAAAGAGTAGAATAGAAGAAAAATAAACTCCTACAGCATTAAACACTTAGGATATGCGCAATATTTAGTCTTGTGATCAGCACAAATGTAAGAATGAGTAATAGACTTTTAGTTGTATTAAAAGATGCGCAATGAGACTAAAGAGAGAGAGAAAGAGTAGAGAAAAAATAAATAATCTCCTACAGCATTAAACACTTAGGAGATGCGTAATATTTAGTCTAGAGAGCCAGGTCAAGGCACAAATGAAGAGGTTAGAAGCCGTGATTTTCGTAGAGACTTGGAAGAAAGGGAAAGAGTAGCAAGCAGAGATAAAGAACGAGGAAGAGGAGCAGAGAGAGATCGCAGAGCAATTGAACCTGCTCCTGCTGCAAAACGATCCCGGCAGGAAGCTATTCAGGCCAGTATAGATGCAGGTATGGAAACGAAAACATAAGGAAATAATTCATGTGGCAGGTAAGGCCAAGCTAAAGGCGGCGGACGTCAAGGCTATTGGCCTTTCAGGCCAAATGCACGGCAGCGTGTTTCTGAACCGCAAAGGCAATGTGATTCGCCGCGCGCTGCTATGGAACGACCAACGAACCGCAGCCGAATGCGATGAAATCGAGCGCCGCGCCGGCGGCAGAAAACAGCTGATTCGCATGGTGGCCAATCCGGCCTTGACGGGTTTCACGGCGCCAAAAATCCTCCTATTCAAGTCAATCGAACTGCTTATGTTTTTAATAGGGGAACTTCTTTTCTCGTACTAAATTTTTTTAAGTGACCAGAGTCTTGGACACTAAACCCGTAACGGTATCGTATACGTGACATGAAACATGATGAGATTCTTGGTCGTTTTTATGATTATGAGTTGCAATAAATTAAATATAGTGGAATTTATCTGATCCAAAAAAAGATCCTGAAGAGTCGTACTCATAAGGACTGTAATATGCATGCCTCTGAAAACTGTAAGTTCCATTTTGATTATGATAAAACTATCAAACCATTTGAAAACTAGAAAACTGCTGTAACATGAATGTCTCTGAAAACTGTAAGCTTCGAAATTTTTATTATGTTAAAACTGTAAAACCATTTGAAAACTAGAAAACTGATGTAATATGCATGCCTCTGAAAACTGTAAGTTCCATTTTGATTATGATAAAACTAGAAAACCATCCTTTACAAGTCAGTCGACACAGTTTTGGAACCAAATGAAGCGGTTAATTATCCATCTGAATTTTTAAATTCCATAGGTCTTTCAGGGTTTCCACCACACGTGCTACAACTAAAAATAGGCGTACCAATAATACTTTTAAGAAATACAAACCCACCAAAACTTTGCAATGGCACTCGACTTGCCGTAAAAAAAAACAATGGAAAACCTAATAGAGGCCACAATCTTGACAGGGAATAGTGTAACTACGCTCAATGGCACTATTGAAATGCTCACATTCCAGCGTACAGAAGGCATTCCCAATATGTTCAAGTAGTGTACCTACGCTCAATGGCACTATTGAAATGCCAACATTCCAACCTGCAGAACGCATTCCCATTATGTTCAAATGGTGTAACTACGCTCAATGGCACTATTGAAATGCTCACATTCCAGCGTGCAGAATGCATTCCCAATATCTTCAAATAGCCGGAGGGCGACTCCTCTGCATCGACTTGAAAGGCTTTCGAAAGAAGATCCGGACTAACTGTCCTCTTCTTGACAAACCTGGGCTATTTGTCCTCCTCTGGTTTTGCTCAGCTTACACTGCCTTTTATTAATCCCACAATGAGGTGCAACGTCCCGTATTTGGCCTTTCAGCTGGCTATCAGCGGCTTTCAGCTGTCCTGGTATTCACGCTCTTTGTTCAGGCTCTGACAATTGGCCCGCCTGCTCCTCCAGGCGGGCCCGGCAAACACAGTTGCATCGATATCGAGACCAGCCATGCGTCTCTTTTTTTATGTCCTGAGGCGTCTTGTTCTGCTCGTTCCGGTCCTCGTCGGAGTGAGCATCGCAACATTCTTCCTGATCCGGGTCCTGCCCGGCGATCCCGTACTGCTGATCGTGCCGGAGACCGCGACAGCCGAGGACATTGCCGATACCCGCGCGCGGTTCGTAAAATCTAACAAATTTTTGATTTTGTCAATATCATATAGTTTTGTATTTTATCAACCTAGTGACTTCAAATACTTAGACGATTTTACCCCTCCCCCCCCGTCTTTTCTTACCCACGGAGATTTCTGCGTCACCCCAGATGCCTTAATTTTGAAAAATATCTTTTTAAAGGGGTTGTGAATGACTTTTTGAATTAATCTTAGTCTAAAGTTTTAGTAAAAAAGGCAAATTTACAATAGATAAAATAGATATAAATAAAAGAGAAGGGGAGCGAAGAGACCCCCAAATGATAACAACATCAACAACAACAAAACAACAAAAAACAAAACCCCCAAAACCCAACACTACCCAAACAAACCAAACCAACTAGTAAAATAAATGCCAACACAGAGAGACGAGGTAAAATTAGTGGTAGTTCAAGCATGATGGATTGTTCCAATCCTTGTTTCTTCGACAAAACAGAAAATGTCGTGGGTTCGAATCCCCTCAGCTCCATTAGTGAAAAAAGAAAGCAAGCTATTGTGGTAATGCTCCACTCTGTGATGTATATATATAATAAATGCTATGTGTCTGCTGAGTACATGCATCATATATATATATAATTCTCAAAGAGTGGAGCGTTGCCACAATAGCTTGCAATTTATGGGCGCTAACCGGGCTCGAACCCACGACCTCATGGTTACTAAACCAACGCCTTAACGTCAGAAATCCTAACCACAAGGCCCCTCCAAGGGTTGGGAGACTAATGCTACAACTCAAACCATACAATCTTCATCTGCAATTCCAGCCAGGTTCAGAAATACCAATTGCTGATGCTCTTTCTTGTCTCCACCTTCTGGATATTGATGAGAAACTAGCAACAGAAATAGACGTGTATGTTCATCAGATCTCTAGACATCTTTCTGTAAGTGATGAGAAAATCCTACAAATCCATTCAGGTATTGACTATGAGGAGACATTCACTCCAGTTGTTAAATTGACCTCTATTTGTACAGGTTTAGTTAAGAGTTAACCCACCTTTTCATGGAGAACTAGATGAGGTCTATATGCTTTAGCCTGAAGGCTTTGCTGATACAGAAAAAGAAGATTTAGTCTGTCAATTAAAGAAGAACATTAATGTGCTAAAGCAAAGGTGGCAGAATTGAAAATGGACAGAATCAGAAACGTCCACGCGCTATTTTTGTGAGCATGGCAAGTAAATTGAGAGACGCTTTGTTCACCATCGCACATGGCAGTTTTACCGTTAATAAGGTTGATAATTCACTGCATGCTTGATTTCTTGGCAATAATTTTCAACGGTCTAGTGCAAATCAGAGTAATAATATCAGCCCACAACATGAACACTGCAAAGCAAACGCGTTAACAAATCTTTTGTATTACGAAAAATGAATCAGGTTTTACACCTGTCAGCATTCTTCAGCCACATTGTACTACTGCTGTGTCGCAGACCCACAGCAGGTGCTATTCCCCATAGCATAGGGGGATGGATTGGTGAGTGCCAGGGCGTGTCCACACGCCGGCGGGCCTGCACACTGCACCTCTGGGGATCCATCCACTTTAAAGATAGTGACCCTAAAATGAGATTTTGTCCAAGGCGCGCGCCTTGGCCAATTTTGCAAAAAATGGTCAAATTATAGTATAGAACCATTTTAACTTAAAAATCAATATAAAAGCAGTTATATAAATCTATAAAACTATTCATTTCCCCTAGTGTTAGCTTTCTAAGCTATTGTTTTGAACTATTAAAACTCACCAAAAGAGTAGTCTTTTTTGGCGTTTTACATCTTCATTATAGTTTGTTTGTGGTACAAAATAAGAATATTGCACGAAATAGCGAAAACATTGTGTACTTAAAAGCTTTTTTCGAAACGATTGGTTGCAAACAATGAAATCAATATCACGCCTACCCTCCCTTTCTGCAACCATAAAAAATCAGAAACATCCTGATCGCTTGAAAGTGCACTTTGGCTATAAAAATAGTTTACAAAATATTAAGGTTACCAATGGTTTAACTGAACCCCGTTTTTGATTTCTGCGTTTTAGCGGATGTTCGGGGTATTACGTTCGGTTGTGCGTTTTTGTTTCACTCGTCATTCATTTCTTCTTCTTCTTCTTGAGGGCCGTCGTGCTACCGCTCTGGGCCACGTCGACCTCGGACCCCGAGTCGGCCTCGGCAACCGCGGAGTCGTCGAACAGCTCGGGGATCTCGGCCACCGGCATCCAGGACTCCATGCCGTCCTTCCACGCCAGGGCGCCGGAGGGGATCCGTCCCTCGGCGATCCGCTTCTTGACGCGCGACTTCGACATGGGGCCGATCTTCTTCTTGCCTTTTGCCTTCTGCACGCTGGAATGTGAGCATTTCAATAGTGCCATTGAGCGTAGTTACACTATTTGAACATATTGGGAATTGGTTCTGCACGTTGGAATGTGAGCATTTCAATAGTGCCAGTGAGCGTAGTTACACTATTCGAACATATTTTGAATGCTTTCTGCACGCTGGAATGTGAGCATTTCAATAGTGCCATTGAGCGTAGTTACACTGTTTGAAGATATTTGGAAAGCGTGTTTTGACCTTTTTTGCTTTAATCTGATGTTGATTTTAGGGGCTCGGGCTTTTTTTCAAATTAGCCCTAATTTTCTTTTCAAAATAACCTTTTACTATTAAGACTAATAGGGATAATGATCATTATTCTCCTGAATCAGTTACAAACATGAATTTTTTCTCACTTGACAGTTTCCTCAACTTCTTTTTTTTTAATTTTTAGTCACAATGGAAATGGTTCGCTTTTTACTAGGTGATGTCAAGTAAGTATGCCGATAACCAATAATGATTGAGAGCTTAAAAGCAGGGTGCCACTGTGAAAAAAGTTGCGAGTAATCATTTCACAAAGGTGAACGGCCTTCTTAATTTATACATAAACTTCGGAATACATTATCTTTAATACTTACATATTGAAATTAGAGTGATTAGGTACGAATTGAATGGTGTACTATTGCTGGATATCAAAAGGAATTGAAGAAAGATTAAACTCATCATCATCATCATCATCATCATCATCATCGTCATCGTCATCATCATCATCATCATCATCATCATCATCATCATCGTCATCGTCATTATCATCATCACTATTATCATCATCATCATTATTATCATCATTATCATCATCATCATCATCATCAGCTGTAAACTTTGAAAAACATTGACTATACCGCAGACTTGGATATGATCAGTTACAGTACATATTTTCAACGGAGGATTCAAAAAAAAAAAAGAAGCAACTGCGTGTTCATTTCAAGAACAGCTCTGACGTAGCTCTACAGCTTAAACGAAACTTATCTTAAGCTAGAGCTAACTTGTCTTAAACCTGGCGTATTAATGTACCGACGTTAACTTTCTAACACAAGTTTTCTTCCTTGAAGGAGATGTTGCCTTTCTAGAGAGGGAAGCGCTTGCAAGCAGAGTTCTATGCGGCCTGGTCAATACGTGGAAGTCCGAATATTATCAGACTTTTTTCTTTTTACCATTGTTGTAGCGTGAAACCAATGTACATTGTCCAATATTGTAAATCAATAAATTTATTACTGTAAGGTAATCTCAATGATTTTACCCGCCCATGTGGGGGCTCTGTTTCCCTTTTTGAAACAGACACCCATGGGAACGGCCCCACTTCTTATCAGGGGGCTACACTTAGAGATTACCTAAGGGCGCGCGCGAAGCTGATTACACGTAGTTACACTATTTGAACATATTGGGAATGCGTTCTGCACGCTGGAATGTGAGCAGTTCAATAGTGCCATTGAGCATAGTTACACTATTTGAACATATTGGGAATGCGTTCTGCACGCTAGAATGTGAGCATTTCAATAGTGCCATTGAACGATGTTACACTATTTGAACATATTGGGAATGAGTTCTGCACGCTGGAATGTGAGCATTTCTATAGTGCCATTGAGCGTAGGTCAGGTCCTTTAGTTATGATCGTGAGAGATGTTACGTCAGGTCCTTTAGTCATAATCGTAAGAAATGTTACGTCAGGTCCTTTAGTTATAATAGTAAGAGATGTTACATCAGGTCCTTTAGTAGTGATCGTAAGAGATGTTACTTCAGGTCCTTTAGTTATGATCGTAAGAGAATTTACGTCTGGTCCTTTGGTCATAATCGTAAGAGATGTTACGTCAGGTCCTTTAGTTAGTTCAAAATAGGCTTATAAGGCATATTTGACATAGCTTGCATACACTAGATGCGTACATTCCATGGTGCACAAAGTGGTCAAAATAGGCTAATAAGTCAAATTTGACATAGTTTGCATTTAATAGATGCGTACATTCCATGGTACACAAAGCGTTACAAATAGCCTAAAAAAGCATATTTGATATAGTTTGCATACACTAGATGCGTACATTCCATGGTGCGCAAAGCGTTCAATAATTTGGAAAAAGAAGAGTATCGATTAAGAGGATTAACGATTAACGTTCAATTGTGACAATCCTGAGTGTCTATCAACTTTGTAAGGCTGATTTATGTGCAGCTAATATACAACTTCAGCATCGAGATAGTGCCAAGACCAACTGAGAGTATCGATAATTTGGAAAAAGAAGAGTATCGATTAAGAGGATTAACGATTAACGTTCAATTGTGACAATCCTGAGTGTCTATCTAGGGCAGTGGCTTTAATACTTAAGTGTACAGGCCATTCCTGCATTTCTAAACCTGGCTTTAGAAACGTAGGATTAATAAGTTAAGTCAATTGATTGGCTAATCAATTCCGGAGATTTACTTCCAACTGTTTCGAAAATTTTCTTCAACTTCTACCAAACAAAGAATGAAGTAAATCCTTCATCCAATTTACTACAGTTTGCTATTTCCAATGTTGGCAAATAGCAAGATAAGAATTCTAGATCATCCACTTCTGCTGACGCTTGGACCAAATTCCCATGCCTGACGATATGCGTGCATATATATATATAATCTTCACTAAAATCTTCACCTTAGCTTTTGAGCCTCGATGGCTCATTGGTTAAGGCGTTGGTTTAGTAATCATGAGACCGCGGTTCGAATCCGGTCAGCGCCGTTAATTTGCAAGCTATTGTGGTAATGCTCCACTCTTTGAGAATTATGTATAATTTGGTCTTAGAAATTTCATCATTGAGAAAAGCGCGTTCCATACAAGGACTGTGCCTTGCGCGAGACCTAGAAATTCGCAAAGAAATAACCTTAGGAACAATTGCTAAGTTTATTTCTTTGCGAAGTTCTCTTTTCCAGATTCTTCGTTACCTCCACTTTATAGGTCACTTAAAAGCTTTGTGGTTGCGTTAACAGTGCGTTTCATGATTAAAATTGTTAATCAATGTCACACCCATTTTGGCCCTCCTGATTGACTCGCTCAAGAACAATGGAATTGGGCCTAGTTCTCAATCTAGCGAAGCTATTATTAAATCTATGGTCTAGCTCCACCGTCATCTTACCAGTCGGAACTGAATAAAATTAAGACTGAAACAATTATAGACTACACACTACTATTACTACTACTACTACTACTACTACTACTACTACTACTACTACTACTACTACTACTACTATTACTACTACATAGTCAATATCACAACAAATGTCACTTTGCGTAGCCTTTGTAGCTCAGTGGTAAGAGCAGTGGTCTAGTAAACCAGGGGTCGAGAGTTCAATTCCCTCTGAAGGCTAATATGAAATTTGTTAATCGTATGGCAGACCTTCATTGGTTCCTTTTTCTATCTCCATTGGTTCCGATGTATAGTCAATATCACAAGAAATGTCACTTTGCGTAGCCTTTGTAGTTCAGTGGTTAGTTTCCAGAGAATCCTAAAAGGTTAGAAGTTTTGTTTTATATAATTATAAAACTTCAAGATCTTGTGCATCACTTTACTGTATTAAGTTTATATAAAAATGAAGTTCTGAAATTGGCTAATTGGTTGACATCTTCGTGGAATGGCCCAAATAATCTTAGAAATAATCAGATATGAAAACAAAAATCAATGTAAATTTTGATGTTACATGATATCAGTAGTGGTGTGCTGGGCTGCCATGGAATGTACGCATCTAGTGTATGCAAACTATGTCAGATATGCCTTATTAGGCTATTTTGAACGCTTTGTGCACAATGGAATGTGCGCATCTCGTGTATGGAAAGTAAGTCAAATAAGCCTTATTAGCCTATTTGAACGCTTTGTGCACCATTGAATGTACGCATCTAGTGTATACAAACTATATCAAGTATACCTTATCAGCTTTTTTCGAACGCTTTGTGCAACATGGTATGCATAAAAACTTCAACCTGTTACCAACTTCATTTTCATTGATATGTGTTTCTATTATCTCCGTGTTAATGACAATAACGTTTGTTCCTAATTACATTTAAAATCCCGTATGTCGTGATAATTTTGCATTTACTTTTAAATGTTCCCGAACATTGGTAAATAAAGACGGAAAGCTACTGGAAAATCAGCTTTGCTTAAGGATGTCACTCCTTGAAACTAGAACTACTAATGCCTTCTTTTAAAAAATGAAAATAGTCTTAATTTTAAGATTTACAGAAAACCTACTAACAATAACAGATTTTTGTCGTTTTTCTCCGGTCATCCTCGCCAAGTAAAAATTGGTTTAATCATATCTTTAACTGGCCGCATTTTTAGAACTTGTTCTCCAAAATTCATTGAAGAGGAATTATTGTTGTTAAAAGAGATTTTAATAAGTAACCATTATCCGGGTTGGTTAATTGACCTTGGAAAAACAGTGCTTTGTCAAAAAGACCCCACTAAAGGTAATGCGGTTGCCGACAAAATAATTTCGCATACAGGGTTTATCGTAATCCTTGCAGAATATATCAAATAGTTCCAGACCACTAGACAGGAACTCTAGATAAGAGCTGACTAGGAACTAAGTGCTCTAGGTACAGACTCTGCAAGGATTACTACGTATATTGATTTAAAAGTCATGTAAAAATCTCGATAAAACCTGCTACTGCTACTGCTACTGCTACTGCTACTGCTACTGCTACTGCTACTGCTACTGCTACTGCTACTGCTACGGCTACGGCTACTGCTACTGCTACCGCTACTGCTACCGCTACTGCTACTGCTACTGCTACTGCTACTACTACTGCTACTGCTGCTGCTACTACTACTGCAACGTATGATACAAAAATTGTCTGTCACCCACATTTTTACATCTAAAAATACAAAGGGCATGTACTTTTATTCAGATATCCTTCCGCTGTTACTTCAAGAGGTTCTCGAAGTAACTTAAACTAAAACCTAAAACTTGGAAAACACTTAGAGTGGAGGGATCGGGATGAAACTTGGGGGAAATAAGCACAAGTCCTAGATACATGATTGACATAACCAGAACGCATCCGCTCTCTTTGGGGTAGTTAGGGGGGGGGTTAATTCTGAAAAACTAGAAAAAATGAGGTATTTTTAACATAAATAATATGCTTTCGGGGAAATCCTTCTCGTGAATGAATGAAATAAAAACCTAGTCTTTGGATAAACAGCTAGTTATTGCTAACATCTATAATGCGCGTCTTAACACTTCTTCGAGCCTTGTAAAAGGCCAACTTCATCTTTTTAATGTGCGCTTTATATTTTTTGATACAGATATTTTCTACTTGCCCACCAAAGTACCTCCTCCAAAAATTGCCATGGGTGGGAGATTTTTACTCAGTATCATCTACAAACAACTACTAAACAACGTTTTGGAGCGTTTTTGACCAAAGAACTAAGCAACCTTTGGGGCGGAATTCAAAAAGTGAGTTGTTTATAAAAGAAAAGAGTGTTTCTCAATAAAAAGCATTTAAAAGGACCTACAAGGTACCTTCTCTTCAGAAAATTTAGCAAGCTGTACGTGCTCTCAGAAATCAAGACATTTACATTTGGGCAGGGTTTGTGGAAGGTGATTTTGTGGTGGTGAGTGTTCACGGGTGGTGATCTTGAAGTGACCACATCCCAGTAATAGCAACGATGAATGTTAGACTCAAAACACTGAAAAAACATATAACGCCACCCAAGCTAGACTACACCCAGCTTTGGAAAAATTCAAACATCAAGACCGAATATGCCATTAGTGTACAAAACAAATACGATACTCTACAAGCAGAGGCACTGGACAGTTGGCCAGCATTTAGAAAAATGCTCCCGAAAAAAAAACTCCTTCTGAAGAATTTATCCTGTGGAAAATCCCCTCACCTATGGAAAGATAACTTTGCCAATTTCAACCCGGTTAAATATTTCCCCTGGACAATTCCCCTTTATATCTCCACATATAAAATTGAGTCGGCAAAGAAAAAGTAAGACGAATAAAAAGAACTTTTGTACAGGAATCCCGGCAAATTCTCCCACCACAAAATTTCTTTTGCATTTAGTCTTCGAAGAACGGTTCTTTAGATTCGGCGATTTTCCGTTTAGTCTTCGAAGAACGGTTCTTTAGATTCGACGATTTTCCGTTTAGTCTTCGAAGAACGGTTCTTTAGATTCGTCGATTTTCCGTTTAGTCTTCGAAGAACGGTTCTTAAGATTCGGCGATTTTCCATTTAGTCTTCGAAGAACGGTTCTTTAGATTCGGCGTTTTTAAATATGGTCTTTGATCTTTGGTTATGGTGCAGAACAAACGCAACCACGTTCTGGAAAAAGCACTATGCAGCCACCGTGGCAGAGTGGTTACGGTTGGTTTTATGGCCACTGTAGCAGAGTGGCTAGGGTTTGGTTTCGAGCCACTGTGACGGGGTAGTTAGGGTTTGGTTTCGAGCCACTGTAGCAGAGTGGTTAGGGTTTGGTTTCGAGACACTGTAGCAGAGTGGTTAGGGTTTGGCTTAGAGCCACTGACGTTTCAGAAAAATTGAAATGAATCCAATTTTTAAAAACGTCGGACGACGTCGTCTGGTGTCGGATAAGATCGCATGGCTTCGATTCGGACCAGTATAAGGCCCTATTCACACTGCACGACGATTTAGACGATACGAAACGGAACGATAGTGAAGGAAACGAAACGATTCGCTATTTTGTTCACACTGTTGACGGTGGGACGATTGTTACTTCTAGGAACTTCCAATTTCCCAGTGCGGCGTGGCGACGAATATCACAAATGTTTGATTAGAAGTGCGGCGTGGCGACGAATATCACAAATGTTCGATTGGAAGTGCTGCGTGGCGACGAATATCACAAATGTTTAATTAGAAGTGCGGTAGTGGCGACGAATACCACAAATGTTCGGTTAGAAGTGCGGCGTGGCGACGAATATCACAAATGTTCGATTAGAAGTGCGGCGTGGCGACGAATATCACAAATGTTGGAACTTTCCATCGAGGAATTTGTCATGGGGGAAGAAAATTTCCCATTAACGGAGCGCAGGATTTACTAGCATTACTTAAAAGAAAACAATGAAAAAATAAATATGAAAAAGTTGTTTTTTTTCAGCTGGAAGTAAGCAGCAGCATTAAAACTTAAAACGAGCAGAAATTATTACCCATATGAGGGGCTCACCTCCTCGTAATACATCGCGCGTTACGCTAAAGGATTGCTATATGGTCTTAAACCTGAGGATACGGAAGTCTTATACCTGCTTACAACTTGGGTAACACTAGTTTACCTTTCCATGTTTCATCAAATTCATGTCAGACATCAAATAAAGCATGATCCCTTTAGAGATGGCAAGACGTAAGGGCCAAGGATGCTGGATAGTCCTACGTAAAAGTCATGGTCGCCTCACCCTGAAAATATTCTCGTTACTCTTCCCTGTTCTGATGATATAGAAGAGTACTACTATCACTACTACTACAACGTCTATAATTACTGCTACTACTAGTACTACTACTACTACTACTACTCCAACTCTTACTGTTGCTACTATGCTACTACTACTACTACTACTACTACTACTACTACTACTACAACTAGCTGTACTGTTACTACAACTACTACTACTACTACTACTACTACTACTACTATAACTACTACTACTACTACTACTACTGCTACTACACCTCCTGCTTACGGTACGATTTTTGATTTTAATTCATTTTTTATTACAAGTAATAGCTAGACCTGTCACTAAGAGACTTCCTTCACAGAATTAGAAGATTGTACCTCTGAATTTTAGACTCTTATTACTGGAGTTTGGAATTTGTATCGAAGTCGGATTACAAATTTTTACTCTGAGAGGGCTCCAATCTGGGAATAATTTAAATGTTTTAAGGTACTCGTAAGAAGTACTCACCCCCCCCGGTAAAAAGCATGTGACAATAGAGAATCGAATGAACCATAATTTAAATGGTAAATGCAACAACCTTTTATCTTATTTACGGCACGAAATCTCTAATCAGCATCTTTTGAAGCAGGACCCGCGATTAACAATTAATTTGAATTTGCACATAGGCCAGGCGATTCATTCTAAAACAGCTTATCTGAGGTTTTATCTTATACTTTTTTTCACTTTTGTTTTGTGTTTTTTTCTTACACTAGTCCCGGGTTTCTCAACTTTAAAACATATTATCCCCATAGTGCTACCAAATTTCCAAGTATCCCATTCCCCTGCGTCCATAGGAATCGCGGTTTATCCTCTCCATCAAATATCTATATCAAAAAGAAAAATCTGAAGCAGCCTGTAATTATTTTCACTTTGCAACTAAGCAATGGTGACAGATCAGTGGCCACGGGAACTCTCAGTTGCATTAAAACAAAATTGTATAGTCTTTATTAGAGGCATGTCTTGAGCTAAACTATATACTTAATATGCTGGTACTATCTATCTTCTCTGGGGTTCACTTCTATGCTGATACTGAATCTCTTCTGCTTGTTAAGATCTGTTGTGGGAATCTAATATAGATTGTTTTTGAGCTTTGGTTGATAATAGTGTATGTAGAGATGATCCCTAACTTTGTATTCACTTGTGTGTTAACTTTGGGCAATATGTGGCATGCATTTTGAATGAATTAATCAGGAAAGCTTAACGGACAAGCCCTTTTGAATTAATTGTAGTCTCATCGTCACGATACCTCTAATAAACATTTTAGAAGTAGTAAAGCAACATTGTTACATTTTAAAGTTTTCTGTTACACTTTATTCTTTGATGACCCATGTATCATAATGTGATAATGTCCAATAAATGAATAAAAGGCAATGGCAATGGTTTTAATGAGTAGATTACAGGGAAAACTGAAACTACCCTAAATAAACAGAAAAACCACCAAACAGGCCAACTAATAAATAAAGGGCAGCTGGGGCGTCCAAGGGTCAATGAGAACAGATGCTACATCCATTCCTGGCCAAAAGGCCGAAATCCTTTTGCCCCTCCTCAAATTGAGTACTAAAGTGATTACGTCACAAAAAACCTTTTTCGAGGAATCGCAATTTTATCTAGATGACAATGTTAACCCTGCCACCAAATATCTTTTTTGTAAGAGAAATAATGATTGGCCCAACCCCGAACTTCTTGCATGGTAGTTGTAAAGGAAAACGTACGTCATCCATGTAACCGTTATGCCTGTAAAGTGAGTAATGGTTGTATTATTTGGTATGAAATAAAACAATAAGTTTAAAAAATAATATTATTATATCTAACAAAGATTATCTGTTAAGAAAAATATTGATCTGTACGATGCGAACCACGTATTTCATCTTTTAATTAGTATAAAATATTGAATCATCTGTTCAAGACCTTGGAATATTGTATCTTCTAAATTTCCAGGTATACTTTACTGAAATTCATAGGATCTTTTTTCCCGATTTTGTAGCCTCATATATTTTTATCCATCTATTTTCTTCAAGTCAACAAGAAAACTTAAAATCTGCCACATATCTAAAAGCATTTGAGAGTCAGAAGTAAGCTCTAAAGCTTTTGCTTTTGTGTTATTTTCATTGTTTTGTCTCCTTTTTTGGCAAATTTTTACATGGATTTCAGAGAACAATCTGCTTTGAATAGTTTCTCCTTAAAGCACTCTCTCTGGTTCCGCTTCGTTGATGATATTCTTGTTGTTTTGGAACAAGGTCAGGACTCTCTAAAAGATTTTTTGGCACATTTGAACTCTTTTGATTCAAATCTTCAATTCACAATGGAACTGGAAGATTCAGGAAAGCTTCCTTTCTTGGTCCCGGTGTCTTGGTCTGTATATACATTTGTTTTTCAATTGGTATATGATTAAATAGATTTTTGTGTTTTTCCCCTTTTTTTCTTTTTAGTTTTTTTTTGGTTTTCACCTTTTTTTAGTTTTTTTAGTTTTTTCTCTTTTCTTTTTATTTTTTTTATGCTGGAGCTTCAGTTTTGGAAGCTATTTTTTTAAGCAGCTTTTTTTAGCAGCTTCCTTGACTGTTGCCATTGTAGGTTACTGTTATAATTACCATGCCACCAATAGCTATGTGCTTTTTCATAAATCCTTATCAATTTATAACTACTGTATTGGGAATTAAACTTACAGATCTCCCTAAATCTTCTGCAAGTACTATATTTGTGTGCTAAGAAATATCAGAATCCCGAGAAAATCTTTTAGCAAACCATATAATTATCACAATCGCCTTCACATTCACTTAAATACACAAAGACAGTCATATATTCACATTGTACAGCTCCTCTACATACTTGTATGCACCCATGCTTCACACTGTTGCTGCAAAAATAGGTAAAAATTATTGTTAGCCTACATACAGCATCAATAAGACCAAGCAATGACAAAATTCTCAAATACTGCCTTTTCACAATGGCAACAAGAGAGGCTATTGGGTCATTCCATGTGAAAGTAGGCCACTTTTGAACAATTTGTAACCCACCCTCACCAAATTCCTTGAAACTTTAGACGCTTTCATTTGAAATGAATTTATCCTCTTCTCTTCTCCATTTCAAATTGTTTCTTTCTCTTCTTCCTCGTCTTCCTCCACTACTTTTTCTTCGTTTTTTCTTTTTCTTTCTTTTTCTTCTTTTTCTTTCTTTTTCTTCTTTTTCTTCTTCTTCTTCTCCTCCTCCTTCTTCTTCTTCTTCTTCTTCTTCTTCTTCTTCTTCTTCTTCTTCTTCTTCTTCTTCTTCTTCTGTTTTGTCAAAAAATGATTTCAGGATCCTAAAGCGGGTACATAAACGAATAACATGGCAGTGGTAGATCAATTTTGATGGAGATGGCGTTTATCGGTTTTTGCAAATGAACTCTTCATTTTTATTTTCCAGAAAAAAGTGCATTTTCCTTAAATTTATATTGAGCGTCTTTGAAATGATACTGTGAATGTTATGAGATGTATGACCTTGGTGTAACAGACCTTGATACAATATAAAGGGCACTAGAACTTTTCATTTCCGTTAGAATGAGCCCTCTTGCGACATTCTAGGACCACTTGGTCGATACGATGCCCCCTGGGGAAAAAAAAAACAAAAAAAAAAAACAAACAAATAAACACGCACCCGTGATTTGTCTTCTGGCAAAAAATGCAAAATTTCACATTTTTGTAGATAGGAGCTTGAAACTTCTACAGTAGGGTTCTCTGATACGCTGAATCTGATGGTGTGCTCTCAGACATAGAGACATTTCCTAGGTCCCCTGGTCACACAAGAGTGAGAACCTGCACATTTTCCCAGTAAATTTGAAAGTCTAGATAGGTGCCCTGATTACATGGTGTGAGAGCCTGGTCGTTTTTCCAGTATATTTGTTTAGATAGGTCCCCTGGTCCTATACTTGTAACTTGAAAATTTTGTGAAGTTGACCTAAAAAACACACAAAAAAGCTGCATAGTTTTTTCATGAACGCATTCTTATTATGTTCATATAGTGGATCCTAGCAGAATAGCACTATTGAAATTGCCACATACCATTATGTAGTTCGCGTTCTCATTATGTTCATATAGTGGATCCTAGCAAGATAACACTATTGAAAAAGCCACATGGCATCATTTAGAACGCATTCTCATTATGTTCATATAGTGGATCCTAGCAGAATAGCACTATTGAAATAGCCACATGCCATAATGTAGAGCGGCCTGTGATAATCAAGAGTTGTTACTTTTATGCTCTAAGTTATGTCTTTGTCTTATGCGCATTAATGATATTATATAGGAAATATCCTAACTGTGTGCTTCCATCAGGTTTTCGTCTGCTAGAGTGATTATTTCTTGATATGACAGAGTGCGATTCGAGTGTCATAATCAAGAGTTGATACGTGTAAGGTCCAAGTAATGTCTTTGTCTTATGCGCATTAATGATAGTATGTGGGGGGCGCTTCGCACAAAACCCCCAAGCCCCCCGCGCGCGTAAGTCTTTACACGCCATATTAGTTACGCGCCATTGTAGTTGTATCCCTGTGTCCCACCTGTGAATATAGATAGATATATATATATTTTTAACTACGTAAAACTTGCGAATATACAAAATTCTTGGCTGTCCCATTGTCTGTGCATATAAATAGATTGTCAGGTTTACCGACTCTTGAACATGCAACATATAATAGACAGCTTTTGAAAGAATTTATTTTTTGATATTGGTGGTGGTCAGGAAGCATGGAGAAGTGTGCAAATTGAGAATTGAAAAATAAAAGTACATTATAGTTGTCAAACGAACAGAATCATGTTGGTTCCAAATAAAATGGGCGTGGATCAGTCACGGTACAAAAAATTATAATGGTTCTTGTTATTACTCATGTATGAATTATGTTTTCAACATACCAGTCACAATCTCACTTTTTTTTTCTCTACAAGATGGTGTAAGAATCATTTCTGTTGCAATTTGTTTCGGGTCAAACCTCCATTTGCCTGTACTAATCATTTAACTTGTTAACGTTGGACATTTAAATCAAATGGTCTAAAAATGGAATGAGGAGATAAAAGAATCAGAACCATTAAAGTTTTATAAAGATTTTTAAGGTAGTTTATGGACAGAAGTTCCACCTTAAGTTGAGTTTACCGGCTAGATGTGTCCGTAATCCGCGAGAGCGAGAGGCTGTCCTGGGCGGGTGGGCCTGCTTCATGGCCTGCTTCTCTACCCGGTAGCCAAAATTTAGAGGTGATGCCCTTGCACGTCCCAGCTGCCCTTTGTTTATTCTGTTGGTTTTTTTGTTTATTTAGGGTGGTTTCAATGTCGGGCCAACTGCTCATCAGGGGTCTTTGATTGAGAGACTGCAACTGTAAAGGATAATGAAAGTGACAGAATGAAGGAAAAAAGTGGCCAGCCTAGTTGGGTTTCTGTTTAATGGTTTTCCCCCTCCCTCTTAGTTTATGGTTGCCCAAGCTGAAAATAGATAGTCAATTCTTAAAATCACTTATATTTAAATGTTGTTCATTGCCTAATTTTTTTAATCTTTCTTTTTATTATCTATTTTAGGTTCAATTTCTCATAAGGTAGAAAGAAGGGGATATTGAACAATCAGATAGGGGGCCAACCTAAACACACATAACTTAGAACTCTCTGCAGTACAAACTGCTTCTACAGCGGGAGAATATCAGACCAAATGGTAAGCAAGATTTCCAACAAGAATTATGCATGTAGCTACAAGGTTCCATGACTCCACTCAACAGATAACAAGCTAGATTGCTAATGACAAGCAACGTAAAAACAATTGAACGTTTTATTTTCTCACGATGTCTTGCCCAGAAATTAAATTTCCCGACAATTGCGGGGGTGTCTTTAATTGGATGTGAAATATAAAAGTGTAATCTTCAAATATGAGCAAAGGTTTTACATAGTATTTCAAGCTTAGAAGCAAGTTTAAAACTGCAATACAAAACTTTAAAAGACATAAATGAACCATAGTTATTCTTTAATAAAGAAATTTGTAAGTTTTAGGTGTATTCTCCAATTTTTTATTTTTTTCTGTTAATTTGGCTCCTGGAATCCATTAATTGTCTTCAATGCCACTGATAATGTCGCCGTCGACAAATGCGGATTCTGGTGGGTTTGTTAACTCAATTTTTATGCCTCTTTCTCTGGCTACAAGCTTTACATTAAAGTCTTCAAACTTTTTGTATATCTCATAGCTAGAGTCAGTATGGCTGCCTACATTCAGTACTGCTAAAACGCAGTTTCTAAAAAGTTTATATCGTT
This sequence comes from Alatinidae sp. Z8VKAUB7J3, assembly GCA_010016025.2. Lineage (NCBI taxonomy): Eukaryota > Metazoa > Cnidaria > Cubozoa > Carybdeida > Alatinidae > Alatinidae sp. Z8VKAUB7J3. Next base: position 240,088,067 of record JAAAKM020721499.1, read on the forward strand.
CAAAAGTGGATGACTGTTGCAACAAATCAACTTCAAGTTTTAGGTATGTACTTTCCTAGGTAATTCATCATTCACAAGAGGGCAAGGAGCTCTTCTTGGATCTAAGGACTGGGCATTTGATTGATAGCTTTTATTTTTTCTGAATAATGTTTCATGCCTTCTGCTCCAATGCTTTTACCTGTCCACTTTTCGTCCGCTTGCTTTTACCCATAGATCTCAATTTTCTATTCGGCATCTAGGACCCCATGCATGGAATTGTTTACCTACGACTTTGTCACTAAAAACGCCTTGTTAGGTTACTTTGAACACATTGTGCACCATGGAATGTACGCATTCCAAGCATGCAATTTTCACTAAAAACCCCTTGTTAAGTTATTTTGAACACATTGTGCACCATAGAATGTACACATTCTAAGCATGCAATTGGCACTAAAAACGCCTTGTTAGCTTATTTTGAACACATTGTGCACCATGGAATGGTCGCATTCCAAGCATGCAATTGTCATAGAAATAGAAAAAGAAGAAAAGTAAAAATCGGTCTTTTCATGAGCCGTCAATGTATGAACGGGAAGTCAAAAAAGGAACATAAAGGATAGGCTGTAAACAAGAGGTAGATAAGAAGATAGCCTTTGAAGATTATGAACTCATTTTTGTCTTAGCGTTCCGTTAAGTGATTTGTTATCTAAATAATATGAACTCCGACCTATTCAGAATTCCTAAACTAACTACAGGCCTAGTCATGGATTTGCAAGGCGGCCAGTACCTGCCAGCGCTGGATGAGTGGCTTGGGTGGAACCTGGCCCGTTGGGTTTCTGAACAAAAACCCCTGTTCGTCTTGGATTGGGGCGAAGGTTTTTCCCGAAAACAACCAACCCTTGTGGACGAAATTACTGCCTCCTTTGGCGAAAGGGATTGGGTCACGTTGGTCGTCAGGAACAAATAGGTGGGTTCCAAACACACCCTTCGGGATGGACAAATCACGGATGCGTGTTTATATTTTTGTTTGTTTTTTCCCAGGGGCGATCGTATTGACCCAGTGGTCCTAGAATTTTGCAAGAGGGCTCATTCAAACGAAAATGAAAAGTTCTAGTGCCCTTTTTAAGTGACAGAAAAAATTGGAGGGCACCTAGGCCCCCTCACACGCTCATTTTTTCCCAAAGTCGTCGGATCAAAATTCTGAGATAGCCATTTTATGCAGCATAGTGATGTGTATAGCATCTCTGACGTGAAACTGGTCGGTGACATGGTGGTCTCGGAAGCCTTGTTACGCAGCCAGGTGTTTACCGCGCCGGGTGCGGTGTTCAATCAACAGGCGCTGACACTGTCTGCAGATCGTATGCAGTTCATTCTCGGCACCGATGGCTATGCGAATGCGGAAGTTGAGCCGGTCCCTGAGCTGAACAAGGAGACCAAGGAAGCCGAGATCACGTTCTACATGGAGTTGGGTTTCAAAGGTTTTCGCTAGCACTGTATATATTGCTGAGAGAAAAATAAATTAAAAAAAAAAAACAGATTAAATATTCGAAAAAAGTAAATCATGGAAAATCGTTTTATTTATTATTAGATCGATAGAGGAACCAATGTTCCCTTGTTTATGCATGTCTGATTAAATACGAACGCATGAAGCCCTTTAAGGGGGAAGGATGACATGTAGGAGGAAAACCAGAAGGCCCGCTATTGAGTAAATATATAGCTCAAATTCTATATATTCTATTTCTCGATATTACTTTTTTTTTAAACTTCCGAAAAAGAAGTTTTTAAAAGAAAAGTAAAAGCCATATTAAACTTAAGATCATCAAAAATTAAAATCTATAGTATGTATAGCAACATTAAAATCTATAGCAACATGTTTCAGGTTTGAGAAAGTCTTCAAGATTCAAATAGCCTCTGTTATCTTCTTTATATCAGCTGATCCAGCCGACCACTCATTTCTGCGGATGAAGCGACGACCGGTGTGACCGGTGGCGGGCTCAAATCACCGGGTGTGATTCCGCCGGCCGCCGAATGTGTGTCTTCCGATTCCGCCGGACTGTCAGCAGCGCCGGAATTCGGCAGGCCAGGGACGACTGAGTCCACCGGCTGGATGGCGGCCACGCGCACTTCTTCCCCGGACGTTCCCGAGGCCGCTGCTGCTGTGATATTTTCTGTTAACAAAGAACTCTGTCGTTGTTCAAAATATATTTTTTGATAATGCATCTTTTAATCTTCTTCCGTAGCCAGGAAACAGACATATACTTGGATGTTTTAAATGATAACTGTAACCATTTTCGATCATATAATACGGTGGATGTTTCTTACAAAAAAAATATTAACAATAAAAGAAGAAGAACCCTGCAAATAGAAAATTTAGAAAAAAATGAAATTTTTTTCTCGAACGGGCAGACGACAAGCATTTCAATTTCGACTTCGGGTATACCAGCCTGGACGTTGGTGTGATCGACCGGCGGCAGGAAGCCGAATGCACCCTGGCGTTGATATTGAACATTGTTCGCCAGCTTACGCGCACAGAATGGTCACCTGACCGCGTCTATTTCGAACACCCTGAACCGGCCGAGACATTGCAACATCGGCGAGTGTTTGGTGCGCCGGTACAGTTCGGATTTATTTATCCAGACGCCAGGCTGTTCCAAGTCCCCCTTCCCCAGCTCTAGGCTTCGCCGTAACATTCATAAACATAAAAAATACAAAACAGTTAGGAAAAACAGCAACTAGTAAATCGCTATCAGTGTGACCCTTGCGGCTGATGTTGCTCCACGAGTTTCTTTATATCTGGCACCAGCTCCGTCAAGATTAGGTAAAGATCACCACGCTGGAAGATGTCCAGACGACCTTTGTCCCCTTCTAATTTAAGTATCTGCGACACACTCTGTACACCTTCCTGTAATTTCCGACGGCGTATCTCCCCCGCACTAAGTATCCTGCCTTCTTCAACAAGGAGATCATGGGGAGTGACTTCGCTTTTCACGTAGAAATAAGACTTTCATTAGCGAATCATGAAATATTCCGCTTGTTTCGGAAGTTAAAGTCTTCACATGATTCGACTTCGCAATTTTCTGGCACCTTAATTGGAAAATTACTATTGGGTAAACTTTGAATAAATCCTTCTATCTGTCCCTTCAAATTTGTAAAGGTCCACAGTCGGTGCTATAACTCACCCTTATTTTGGATCCCCTGAAGTGGTACCAGTACGGTTTTAGGAGTTTTTACAAAAATTGGGCATCCATGTTTGGTAACAGAATATATGATTCATACAAAGGGTTTAAATTTTAAAAAAAAACAAGCTTTTTCAACTGGGAATATGGTTGTTTGCTTTTTCGTTAATTAAAATCCTAAAATGATTTTTTTAAATTAAGAGCTGATATTTTGGCTTTATTTCAAAATCATCTTCAGAGCAATACCTAACTGGAGTTTCTTCTTCAAGTAAAACTGTTGTTAATTGTGGTGTCCTCTGAGGTGCTGTATTGGGTCCTACTCTGTATTTTCTCTTAATCAATGGCCTATCTAATGCTATCGGAGGTTTTTTTTATAGTTGAGATCTTTGTTTTAGCCCGCTCAGCTTCATAGAGGAATCATTCTAGAACCAACTCGATCAAGACGCTGGTGATTTTTTTTCATTTAAAAGTAGCATTAAAAAGACTTTTTAGTAAGTAAAGCGTTATTTATTTTTTGTCTACGTAAATAAGCATGAGCCCCAGAGGTTACTTATGCAATTAAATTTGATGAAAATCGTTTATATGTTTGGTCTGATCATACCCTTTCTGGAGTATTTAGAAAAGAACTATGACCTGATGAAATAGATCAAGCGAACTGAAAACAACAACCGTTTTACTTTTGAAACAGTCAACTTTTTCTAATCTGAGTAAAACGGGAAACACGCGTAGAACTAAAACAATAGATTTCAAACAACCAATGAAGTATCAAGATACGACCTGATAAGGAGGCAGTCTAAGCATGTCGTGATTACAATAATAACCGAACAGTCTTGAGTGAATGTTGATATCTTTAAATCCTTTCTTGCGAATTTAAGGGGACTAGGTAACCGAAACTTTGAACCGATGTGTACTCGCCAGTCACATACATAGGAGGGGTTGGTTTGGGATAATGGCCTCAGAACTCTACGGATTTTAATGTCCCTTTCGTATTTTCCGCCATTATTCATATTATCAATATGTTGTTATTGTTTTTTTTTGTGTTGTGGGGGGGGATTTGATGTAAACAACTTGTTCTCTTTCTGCTTCCAGTATTTTATTCAAGACTTTGCTTGGTTTCATGCTCATAAAATTGCGGTATCAGTATATACCTTGAGACTGTGATAAGTTTTTATACTAACTCTTGAACAATTATAGAAAATATCCTTTAGACTGCATAGATTTAAGAGTCAAGCTAGCTCTCTGACATCAAAAGTTGAAAAAAAAGGGGGGGGGTAGCAGTTACTACCGCTATTTCTAAACATTTATCCAAGCACCGGCTGAGCAGTATGATCGCGAAAATATGGAGAAACTGTTACAGCAAGAATTAGATGAAGCCAGACTAGAAATAGGTACGGCCTTTCGAAAAATCTTTAGTAGATGCTCAGATGTTTTCAAGTCTTTATTTTCCGTTATAAGTTCTCAACCCAATACCTCTTGTGTCTGGTAATTATATTTTAATTGTTCATTGGATGGAGTTGTTGTTATCTGCCCCTTTTACACATACTAAGTAAAGAGCTTTTGTCCTTTGTGACTTACCAATCCAGTTGCATTCAAAGGTACCCTGACTTGCCATTGTTTTGGTTTAAACTACTTTCATCCTAAGGTCATTTTGTGTTATTATTCTCTAACTTATTGTCATATTTTATACTTTTTGTTTTTTATTCTAGTTGATGTCATATATTTTGTTTCTGGTTCCTTAAACTACCTATCCTCAAAGTTAGACTAGTCTATCTCTAACACTTGGTTCAACAAATTGATCAAGATAGTCAAACTCGCAATCAACAGCTCACAGAGTTTCAAACATCACTCTCCTCTTTTAAAGAGTCAATGGCCGGGTTGGGGGCCAATTTGGTCGAAGAAACAGAACGAGCCAATCAAGCTAATACGGATTTGCGTAATGAATTGACTCAACAGATTGATGAACTAAGCACCGATATCACGAGCCTGGAGAGCCAACAAACGACACTCCAGGCTCGAGATGATGTGCTGGGAATAGGTGCAGATCAACTTGTGATTTGAAAAAGCCCATGCGCTGGCGCAAAAACCAGCACATGAGGCGAGAAAGAGATGCTCACCGATACAAAACATGTTTCAATCCGCGAGCGGATTGAAACATGAGTCGCCGGCAGCCAAAGCCGGTGAGTCAAGTCGCGCCCTCGCGGGCGCGCGGATGGAAACACGTGTCGGGTCATGCGATACGTCGGGCTGTATACAATTATGTGCATTATTTCATTCCCCACTTATTTATCAAACAGTTTGTGGTAACGAACTGTAGTAAGGACCTATGTAATACCGATAGTCACATCCAAAGAATCGTATTTTTATGCTGATTCTAAATATATAAGTTTCATCAAATTTAGCTTTATCCATCAAAAGTTATGAGCCTGAGAAAATTTGCCTTATTTTAGAAAATAGGGGGAAACACCCCCTTTCGCATTTTTATTCAGTCGCATCATTTGGGTCGCTAACTAGGTACTGTTTTGCAGCATCATGTTTGCCCTGCTTGCTCAATGTATAGTAGCGTTTCTCCATCGCTTTGACAGCTGCGCGAGAATGTCCTGGCATATCTAGTGATGGGATCACTTCAATGTGGTGTTGCTTTGCAAAGTTGAGAATTTCTTGATAGTCAGCCAAAGAGTAATAGCCATCTCGACCTGCATTCAATGCTGAACCTGCTCGCGATATTCCGCCCATTTCGCGCGCAGGAAGTTTTCGGAATAATACATCGGCTTGGGGTCGCGGTCGAACCGTTCGGCCAGCGCGGCCTCATGGGCGTCCGAGCCCCGGATATAGACGATGGTCGTCGCCTCGGAGAGCGGCCGCAGCACCGGGTCGGCGGGGTCGGCCGGGTCGACCACCTCGCACAGGCTGCCGCTGGTGTCGGCCACGAAATGCGCATAGCCGTATAGACGAATGGATTTTAATTTTGTGTCTTCGATATTCAGTTAGTTTGTGAATATTTATTTAAAAATAATTTATTTAGTTTGTTTTATTTATTTATTTCATTTATATTTTTAGGGGGGGTAAGGATGGCTGGTTGTGATTGTAGTTTTTTAAAGGGTAATGTCTACCCATACAAGTTTTACAAACTTTAGGTTTTGTTGGTGTGTTTTTTTTTCTTTTAATAAAACCCTTCTCTCAGATATGATTTTCCTATTGAGAAGGGGATTCAATTGTAACTTAGACATAATGTTGTTTCATCAGAAATATCTACTTGAGTAATTAAAAACTTCAGTCTACTCATCATTTGCTGACATGAAATTAAAAAGTAAGCTCCTTTAAAAATGTCCAACTCTGTTTTTCGGTGTTTTAGTGTATTCTAAAGATTTGACAATATAGGATATCTATACTTTTCTTATGTTAACTATTACTGTTCAATTGAATTAAACAAGCTTTCGCTTATACATCCGCGTTTTAGTTATCAAATACAGACTCTCTTTTTGTCTAACATTTTAATGTATATTGTGTTCTTTCTTTGAGCGACAAATAATAAGTCGTCAATGCACTATTTCATGTTAAGACCTCCCTTTTTATTATACCGTATTTACAACCTTCTTGTGAATTGCTACCCTTTTCTACACTTAATTTCTACCTTTATTCAAAAGTTTGTAAAATAGTAAGGGTGATTCAATATAATAAAATGTACGCTTTTGATTTTTTTCAGGTTTTTATTTTATGAAGTACGACCAGCGACTGATCCTTTAGTTAAATCCTATATGGTAATCCCTTTTGCGAAATATGAGCTAAAGTTTAAAAGAATCGTTCGACAATGGATGTCAAGTAAAAAGACTGCGCAATCAATGCCTGGTAATATCTTCATTTTTCCAACATACGTAGCCTTTGGGGAAAAATGAGCATGGGAGGGGGCATAGGTGCCTTCCAATTTTTCGGTCACTTAAAAAGGGCCCTAGAACTTTTAATTTCCGTTAGAATGAGACCTCTCGCGACATTCTAGGACAACTGGGTCAATAGGATCACCACTGGGAAAAAAACAACAAAAAAACAAATAAACACGCATCCGTGATTTGTCTTCTGGCAAAACATACGAAATTCCAGTTTTATAGAGATAGGATAGTATTAATCCCATTAAAAAATACAGGAGACCTTTAGATGAGACAACTTAAAATTACGAAGCAGGTTACTAATAGAGAAACTGCTTCCCTAGATAAATATCTTCAAGAAATAGGTAAAGTTGACTTAATCACGGCCGATGAAGAGGTAGAGTTAGCACAACGTATTAAAGCAGGTGATCAAATTGCTTTAGAAAAATTGACAAAAGCTAATTTACGTTTTGTGGTATCCGTTGACAAACTGGGCTCGCATAGTCTCTTTCGAATTACCGGGCAAGTTTACCGTGCATATGTTCGAAACTCAAAAAGGGCTCACAGCGCAAAAAAACCTACAAGGATCAGAGCATAGAAAATTTAGCACACACCCCTCTATCCTCTTCCTCCAATTAAAAGCGTACAGTCCTTTTAGTCTACCTAACACTTTCCGAAAACTTGAAATCGACTTCCCAAACCATTTTCAGGATATTCGGTTTGAAACACGGTAAGTCAAGTGCCCAGAACAATTTGTAGGAAATTTCTCTAGGAAAAATCTAGCAAATCTTCATATGGTTTTCAAAGCGCTCTTGTTACAGAGCCATACTTGACACCTGTCATCACTGCAGCTTCCAATATTCTAATCTTTGTTTGAACACTTATCTTCCTGTTCTTCACAAACTTTTTTAACTGTGAAAAAACACCCTGAGCCTTGGCTATTCTACTTGATGTAAAGTAAAGAATATTTGAGAAGTCTTCAATAAGAATGGATGGGGTGAAAATGCTTGTTTTCACAGGTTAAAGTTCCCTTAAAACACGTCTTTGACCCTCAGCACGTCAGTTTATCAAATCCCACTTGAATCATGTATATACGCAAGGGGTAGTCTACCCCGCCCCCTAAATATGACCGGATTTGTACAAATTTCTAACATTTTGCTATATATTCGTACAATTACTACGGGAAAGCCCACGGACATGGTGTTTGCACAGGCCCTAAAGGACAGGGTGAATATGCAGGCTCTTGGCACTATGGATTTGAAGTATCTGGGATCTATACATGGCCTAGGTAAGACAACTGTGAGCTGAAGGGAAATTAAATTCGACCCTTTAAATTAGTTACACTGGTCATCTAAATTTGAAACAAAATCATATGTCTGAGAATTTGAAGTTCAAAAATAAAAGTCTTAAAGCTGGCTAGGAAGAGGTTTTTCAGCCAAAAAATACCTCCAAAACACATAAAACGCATAAGATTATCCATCAGTCAGAATCAAGTACAAATGCTTTGTCGTTCAGTGGGCTCAAAGATATCCACTCTTTGAAATTACCCTCCAGTGCCATTTACAATCACGGTTCTGGTTAGAAAAACTTGTAAAAGCTTCACTCTGACGCCATTATGGGGTCACGCATGCAGTTTTTTTCTTTTGGGCCCAAGTCAATCCAGAGACATCAACTCCAAGGGAAACCGGAATATAAAAAAAGAAACAAAAAAAGCAAAAAAAATTATTTACTAGCTAGAAAATCTCTAACATAATTTTTGAACATACCAAACGAGTGGCAGCTTCATACGAACTCTGGGAGCGCATTCCAGATCCTGTTGCGAGCTGTCAGAGGGTTGAAGTCAGACCTCACTGACGAAGTGTGAAGAACCAATAAATTGTTGGAAAAAGTGCCGCGGTAATTTCCGCGATGCCTTGCCTTCACCGCGGCGTTTAATGTCTAATGGCGGGGGTTGCAGTATGGGCAGGTTTACAGGGGGTATCCCGTTTTGCATTATTTTTTCACCAAAGGAAATTCAAAAACGTACAAAACAAGCAAAAAAGTACAGTGTACCCCAAAATTTTGTCTACCTCTCATTTTCGCCCGGGGGGGAAATTAAAGGGGACAAAACGAAGCCCAAAGACAGCTGCACCATCAAAGGACAAGCCTATATCGTTATGTGCTTCCAGGAGTTTTTGCCCTTTTTTTGATGATTTTTAACCCATGTTTTGTTCTAGCTTGGCCTCACTAGTGCCAAACCTGAACAGATGCATTTGAATATCTTTTTAATCAAAATCTAAATCCTCAATTTTACTTATTTTATAAGATGTAACTTTCCTTTTTAGAAATTATAACAACCAGATTTCATTGCCGCGCGCCGCACTGTCGGCAGGAGCGGTATCGTCGATCCGGGCGAGGATTCCGGCGTCCTCGCAGGCATCGTTGTACATCAGCCCGTCCGTCAGCGGCGTTCCGTCCGCGCGGATGGGCAGCATTGTGCCAGAGGTGCCGTCCACGGCGATGGAGCGCACGCGATGCGGGGCCACGTCTGCCAGCACCCCGGCGATCGCCGTTCGTGCCGTGTCCCACCAGGTCCGGGGCGCCCATATTAATTCAACTGCCCACAAGGCTAATGCAAGCCTTCAGACACTTACCAAAAATGAGGCGTTTTGGGTGTGATACTGAAAGTCTTCTCCATGCCTACATGTGTTATGTTTGCCCATTGCTTGAGTATGCGTGCCCAGTGTGGGGTCCATCTGCTATCTGCACAGCATACCTATTACATGACATAGAGCGCATCCAGAAAAGAGCAACAAGGATTATACTCCAAAACTCAACAACCCGCTTTCTCTTCTTATCCCAGACCCGACCTTCAACAGACTTGCCCGCCGTAAGATCACGAGCCGCATGACACTGTATAACCAACAGGTTTGTGTCCAGCGGTGCTTTCGGGTTTGGAGAAAAAACGATACTTGTATTTTTCCGCCAAACCACCCATCGTTGACATTTCTTGTTTTCATTATTTCTGCCGTGCTGGACGCGAGCTGCCCCTTGATTATTGTTACTTTATTGGCAATCACTTTTAGATATTTACTAAAGAATCCTATGAACGTCAGTTTGTAATTAAGGAAGAGTTTGTATATACAAGTAACATTGAAATCATAAATAAATTACCATATCTTGATTCAGGATGTAAAGCTTTGGAAATATTTAGTTTTGAAAAGAACACTAAAGAAATAGAAAATATGTTACCATCGGGGATCGAACCCGTTACCCACGCTTCCGCGGCGTTCGCTTTACCATTTTAGCGCTTACGCAGTTTATAAACAAAGTATTGCCTCTCCCGTTTTTCCCTGTTCTGTTTTCCCGCTTGTGTTATTCCCTCTTTTGTTTTTGCCTCTTTTGTTTTTGCCTCTTCCGTTTTCCCTCTTCTGTTTTTCCCTCACTCTTTGATTAGTAATCATTTTTTATGCAGGCCTATCTTGTCCATGTTATGGACGTTGTGTGGGAGTGCTTATCGCGCATGCAGAGTGTTAATAGATAAGAGAGGACAAGACAAAGCACTAGATAAATAGAAAATATGTCGCTACTTGTATTCAACCCTGGAGCTGACGCAATTGCAATGCACTTCCTACCATGTAAATTAAGATCAACCTTGATGATAACACATTCTTTTTCTCTAATTAGCGACGTCTTTCTCTACGCAATTTTGGAGACCAGACACTCTATATACCAATAAAAGGCTCATTCCTTTGTTTATCAATCTAGAAGTCGAACTGTGATGGCGCGTCGATCATCGCCGTTGCGTGGCGCGCGTATCCAAAACTTGTGCCATCCAGCAAGGTACCGCCATAGGTTCCATGCTCGATCGTCTGAAGATAGCGCCCGCTCTCGCCACGCGCGGCGACGATCTTGGCGATCGCGTCGGGGATGCCGAAGCCGTAGTTGATGACCGCCCCGTCACGGAGTTCCACCGCCGCCCGCCGCGCGATGGCGGTCGGCGGAAGCGCAGCTGGATGCCCCACGGCACGCCATCCTCGAGCTCGTTCTCAGGCTTGATAACCTCGATCAGCGGGCATGGCCGGGTGCGCCAAAACTCGCGGGGGAGGCGCTCGGCGGTCTCGAACTTGGCCTCGTGACCCTCCGCGTTCGCGTCCAGCGCGTGCCCGATCAGGCTCACCGCTTGGTTGCGCGGGGTCACCGCGAAGACCGGGTCGTCCTGACGCGGGAAGTCCAACCATCATTTGGTATTTCATAGGTAGTGATACCTAAGCAACTACTTAAGCAACTCCAGGCCTGATTTTGTAAACTTGATAAGCAACTGGAGACCTGACCCCGAAAATGGAGTTGTTTATAAAAAAACGTGTATGTCATTTCTTCTTTGCTTCGTTTTCTAACAAAGGCCACTCTTCAAGATGCGGCGTTTATTAGAAGGTGGCGTTTATCAGAGGGCGGCGTCTGTTAGGGCCGAGTGTGCTTCGTGACTACTGCGACAAGTACTTGGCACCGCCTTCTCTCCGCTCTCCACCTGCGCTGCGCGTGGTCGCCGCCTGGGTCGTGTTTCGTTGGCTCTGCGCGCAGCTCGACTCCGACGTGGCGCAGTCCGCAACTATGTCTGCCGAGCACAGTCAGGTTTTACGGGTGCGGATCGAGACTGCGCTTCGAACAAGCTGTCTGTCCGTCGACGCACTGCAGCAGTTAAACGAAAAAAATTAATAAAGGAATAAATAGGCTAATGTTAGCTTGAAAGTATATTAAGTTCCCTTTTGATAAACTTTTACAGCTTTTTAATTAATGTTAGTTTCTGTTTCATAAGCTGTGTTTTAATATTTGTCTTTTAATATTTAATGTTCATTTGCTTGTGTAGCATCAATAAGCTCAGTCAAATGTTTAGAAATTATATTAATAGACACTACCGCTAACAGTGGAGGTTTTGTCTTACTCAGTTGACTAGTACATGCTCTAGAGAAAATGTCCATGATCATTTGCATATCTCTTTCTTTGTAGGCAACAAGGTCTGCATCATCTCCATAAAGAAAGTCTCAAATTAGTGTTAGAAAGGTTTTTGACTTGGTGTTAAAGCGCCACAGGTTGAAAACTTTGCCAGAGGTTCTGAACCGGATATAAGCACCAATGTCACAATCTTGAAAAGCATAGCTAAACAAATATGCCTTTTTAGCGTATTTTGAACGCTTTGTGCACCATGGAATGTACGCGTCTAGTGTAAGTAAACTATGTCAATTATGCCTTATAAGCGTATTTTGAGTGCTTTGTGCACCATGGAATGTACCCATCTAGTGTATGCAAACTATGTCAAATGTGCCTTATAAGCGTATTTTGAGCTCTTTGTGCACCATGGAATGTACGCATCTAGTGTATGCAAACAATGTCAAATATGGACTTTTACTGGAACATTGTACAGAGAAGGACCTTTACTGGAGCATTGAACAGAGGACTTTTACTAGAACATTGTACAGAGAAGGACTTTTACAAAAGCATAGAGCAGAGAAGGACTTTTACTGAAACATTGTATTTGGGCATGAAACTTTTTGAAATTTAGGTGTAACTATAATCTTACCAGCCAAACAGAATGGTAAAAGCGATGAATTTGTATCCAAATGGGTTGCACTTTCAACTTATTCTTTCATCGATCCTTCATCAAAGTTATTCTTCGTCTACTAAACAGTTCACCTTTACTTGTTACTATACTATTGTTAGAACTATATCTCAACTTTCATTGGGAACTTTTTTCTAAGGAACGATTATGGGAACTTTTTCATATCTTTTTTTATATCCTAAATATCTATTTTGTACTTAATCTCATAGTTTCTTAGTTGTCAGGCCTGTTAGCTGTAACTAGGCGGTAATGGTAGAAGCTAATGAAAGTTGAGCTTTTTTGTTACCTCAGAGTGCGATGGACTATCCTCTTCTCCTTCTTTTGCTTCTTCTTCTACTACTACTTCTTCTTCTGATTGTTCTTCTGATTGTTCTCCTAATTCTTCTTCTGGTTCTTCCTCTGATTCTTCTTCTATTTCCTCTTCTAATTCTTTTTATGATTTCCTTCTTCAAGTGTGTTTGCGGCATGAGCTGCGAACTCATCAAAACCCGGGATCCTTTACTTTGCCGACAAAAGGAGTTTGTGTTTTCTTTGAAATTGTTCTAACAATTTTGGCACCTCCAAATTGTTGGTAGGCTTAATGATGGTCCAATCAGCGGTCGACAAATTTTTGCTTCGACCCCTTTCTTTGCTTCAGAGTTATCATAAATGATGCTTGAATGTTTGAACAACTCGTTCTTTGCACGAGCCATTCTGATGAGGGTGCAACGAAACTTATTATCAATAACTAATAATAGGTCAGTAATTGTTACCCATTCCATGGCCTATTAAGAGAATATCCCTGATCAATAAATCTCTATCACATGTGCTAATTATCAGAAAATTTATATTATTAAGACATAAAAAATCGCAGTAGATAAAAAACAGTGACGTCTACAATTCACTCGAACAAAAATAGAGTATGATAAGAATTATGTCTGTAGTTCGCAGAAATAATCACATAGTTCACTGTTTTCACCCGGCATAATGGGGACAGTGAGATTAATAGAAGTGGAAATAACAATAACAACGATAATAACAATGGCAACAAGAAGATCGATGGTGCGATGGTGGCGATAAAGGCGCAAAGTCAATAAAAAAATAAAAGATAAAAAAAAAGATAAAGTCCTATTTTAATGATAATTTAGATTTTCTGGGCTTGTCCAATGTTTGTTTCTTCGACAGAAAAGATAATAAGAAACAAGGACCCCTCATAGGGATGAACAAGCCTACCAAGTTATTTGAAATTTGATGTTTCAAACTTGTCAAACACCCAGTTATTGCAAATTGGTGGTTCCCCTTCTATTGAACACCCATTAAGCATGATTGGAAATTCCTGGTATCATCACGACTTCATTCTTGGGAGAACTAATCTTCAAGCAGTAGTTCTAAATATTTGAACTACCGATGAAGAATTAATTCGTAAATGAAGGAGCAGATCACGTTGCATGTGCCTGGAACTGGAATCCTCTGTCCCCAAAAGCTTGTAGGATTTGGTTTGTGAGGTGCATATTAGTCAGGTTGTTGAAAAGGGTTCAAGTTTCTTTTTTATTGTGATTTTACATACCCAGTCCATTTCTGGGTATGTATAGTAGTTTTCATCTTAATATTTCTGACACCATGTAAACAATACACTTTGACACACTGTAACTTTAAAGCGGCTATTTCTTTCAGTTAAAAAAAAAATACTTGTTCTTTTGACTTAATTTCTGAATGTTTTTGAATTAATGAAGGTTTTGAATTTGGCTCACCGTAAATGAATAATTAAAACGAAATTTGTATATTGATTTTACTTTTTTAAAACTAATAATAACCTTACAATATCTTATAATAAGTTTGATTTTTGTTTCAGTTGTTTAAGGATGACTCCTGAATCACAAAGCCTATTTAATTCGAATATTTCAAAACAACGTAGCGTATCTTTCCACTTTTTAAAGTTCGATATATTTCGCTTAAATTATAAATCCACAAATTTATAAGAAAAAGTCTATTTCTCTATTACCACTCTCGCCATATCTTTTTTTTACACGGTCGATGTCTACCTCAATATTTCGATAAACATTGATAATTTCTTGTCCTGTCAGTCTAGAGTCCTGTCACTTTAAAGCTCCTTGTTTTTATTTCCTCTAATTATTTAGAGACTATAATCAGCTTAATAATGGACAGACAGAAGAAAAGATCAGAAAGGATGTCCTGTCTTTGCAGTATGAAGTAGGTCTTGATGTCCTATCTTTGCAGTATGAAGTAGGTCTTCATGTCATGTCTATGCAGTATGAAGTAGGTCTTCATGTCGTGTCTATGCAGTAGAAAGTAGGCCTTCATGTCCTGTCTATGCAGTAGAAAGTAGGTCTTGATGTCCTGTCTTATGCAAACTATGTCAAATATGCGTTATCAGCCTATTTTGAAAGCTTTGTGCACCATGGAATGTACGCATCTAGTGTGTGCAAACTATGTCAAATATGCCTTATTAGCCGCTTTGAACGCTTTGTGCACCATGGAATGTTCGCATCTAGTGTATGTAAACTATGTCAAATATTCCTTTTTAGCCTATTTTGAACGCTTTGTGCACCATGGAATGTACGCATCTAGTGTATGCATTTCTTGTTGTTTTCTTATTGGCGATTATGGATTTTCTTGTTGTTTTCTTACTGATGATGATGGATTTTCTTGTTGTATTCTTGCTGGCGGTCATAAAAATTGTTGCCTTCTTCCTGGCGATCTTTTCTGGCAGAATTCACATAAAACAATGGACGTGTTGGATCACAGGCACAACATTGCGGGGTGATACAGGGCGTCAGCCCCCATTTCGTTGAGTAGTATTATTTCTCCTAACCAGTGTCCGATATGTACTCCGTACATTGTGTGAAGGATTCGTTTACTTTCAGTAAACTGGTACAAGGCCTGGCATAGCAGGATGCAGATACATTATGTGTTCCTTTGACATCAGCAGTCTCTTTACTAATGTTCCTTTGAATGAAACCATAAAAATTTGTGCAGATGCTTTGTATCAACAACCTGACAATTTGAGACCCAATATGCAGAGAGAAGTCTTTGTTGAACTTAGGTATGCTTTCCAAATTTTTGCCATTTTTCTCAATAAAAACCACGTTCCTTATTTTTCTTATGTAATGCCTTTTTAAATTCGCAGGTAGTGTGGATAGCTACAGCGCTACAGCCATCGACATATACTTGTCCGTGGGACAAGTATATTTTTTCGGGGTTTTCCAACCCCGAAAAAAGATTATTAAAGATAAGTGACGCCAATGTTACACATTTTTTTAAATGGACAACATGTGAGCAGGTGTTAAACCCTCTGAGAAGAAATATGCCCATTTTGCATTTGTTCACCACATTAGGAAATATGATAGAGTCACTATAAAGTATGCCTCATTTTTCTAATTATTCTAATTGAATTGCTTGTAACTTTATTTTGAACTGGTGCCGCGTTTATAGAAGTAATATTTGCCTAGAAGTACTTTTGAGTATTTGATTATTCTCACAAGTGCATCTCGGACCTAGAAAAAAGCTTGACCAATCTCGGATGCAATGACCAACGTGAGAAGTATGAACGGTATCACTTAAACAGCTTTGCAAAGTATGTGTAAAATGCTTGGAGAACTAAACAAATTTCAACAATAACACAAAGAAATTTCTACTTTGAATACTTTTAGACTTTTTTATATATGTTGAACTGTTTTCAATTAGTTATGTCTAATTTTCAGGTATAAAAATGTTAAAATATTAAAAATCGCAATGTGAAGTAGGATTTCTTAGAGGGGAGGGGGCTAAAAAAGGATTTCGATAAGGGGTTTACAATCTTTTTATAAATCAAATTTATTTTTAGACAAACACTTTAGAAGAGGGGTAGACCCACTACACCCCTCCAACTTGATACGGCCTTCGTTTAGATGGCTAGGACACATACCTCGAATGAAGGATGATAGATTGCCAAAGACTGTCCTTTTCGGCCAACCATCTAAGGTCAAACGGAAAGGACGGCCTTTGTGATTCAGGAGTTATTCTTAAAGAATTAGGACAAAATTCGAACTTTAGTATAAAGAGCGAGTTTTTGATGAGGGAGTGACCCCCTCATATACGTAATCATTTATGTTCATTTTTGGTTTTCATGCCGCTCCTTACTTTTAGTTGAAATTTTGTTTTCTTTTTTTTCATTTAACAACAGAAAGGGGCCATATAGTCGAGCACAAATTCTTGTAAAGTCAATCAGACAGAGCAAACCAATGATCCTCTGTGTTTGAAGACTGGTTTATGTTGCTGGGTCTCCCCCAGGTGAAGAAAAGAACAGGGGTGAAAGTTTTTTGGGGTGACGACCTGTCTTCCCACTTTTCTGCCAAGGTCTGCAGAGAAAACAACAGTCACTTTGCAAAATTTCTAATAGCAGCTACGACCAATTGACGTCACTTTTTTTGCACCAATGAAAACCATAAGGAGGAAAATGCTATTTTTGATGCCAAAGCGGGTATTGCCCTGACTGACACTTTTGTTAAGTTAGTTTCCTGGTACGACAATGAAATTGGTTACTCTAACAAGGTGTTAGACCTGGCCGTGCACATTGCCAGGTAATTAACAGTGCTCTGTAGTAATCTAAGGCGACATTGGTCGCCTTTTTTATTGTCACCACAAAGTCCCGTTTAGCAAAAAATTAAACAAGCTTAAGAATATGCAATCAGTTTGCCTATTTTAAACGCTTTGTGCACCATGGAATGTACGCATCTCGTGTATGCAAACTATGTCTAATATACCTTATTAGTCTATTTTGAACACTTTGTGCACCATGGAATGTACGCATCTAGTGTATGCAAACTATGTCGAATATGCCTTATTAGCCTATTTTAATCGCTTTGTGCACCATGGAATGTACGCATCTCGTGTATGCAAACTATGTCAAATATGCATCATAAGCCAACTGCCATAGTATCAATATCGATTTATTGTATTTAGCTGAGACCCTATTATGAGTCGAGATAACATTACACACAACATACAACAATTGCATATTTTCAGCATCTGACACCTTAACCCATTGTGGCCCGTTACACCCCAGTGCTTTTACACCTCAAATGCCCACAGCTTTTGTCAGGTTTGTTGTCATGAAAGCCCGGGAGCATATGAAGGAAATGTAAAATGAACAGTTACTTGGCCTAAAGTAGCAAAACCGGGACAGACAGACCGACAGAATTTGCGATCGCTATATGCCACTTGGCTAATACAAAGTGTCATAAAAACAAGTTTTCTCAAATTTAAGTAAAGAGCTAAATTAGAACTTACAATAAAGAGAAATAATTCCGAATATGAGGGGCATTACCCACTTCTAAACACCGCGCTCTTTACATTACGGTTTGGTTTTTTCCCCAATTATTTAAAAATCCTTTAAATAATCAGTCGTGATTATTTGCAACAAAACCAAAACAACATCTTTTGGTTAGACTATAAGTTATCTAAGATGTTTCCATAGACAATTCAGGATTATTGGTTGGTGTACCAAGTATTGCATGAATCGAAAAACTGAGCGACGAAACTTTTCACACAACAATTACCTCACTTGATGTTCACCAATGATGATATTGTTTAAATATGTACTACTACTTTTGGATAATAACTAGAGCAACATCCAGCTGCAAGGAGAACAACACGAAAAAGTTGATGTCTTCGTCTACCTAGGAAGCATAGTACCCAACAGCAGCAAGGATGTAGAAAGAAGAATAGGGCTTGCACTATCTGCGTTTGAAAGACTAAGAAAGAACATCTGGTCCAACCTAAGCATCTCACTAAATTTAAAAGCACGGCTTTACAAATGCTTGATTCTACCAATCGCGATATATGCCTCCGAAACCTGGATGAACCCTTTGTGCACCATGGATTGTACGCATCTTGTGTATGCAAACTATGTCAAATATGCCTTATTAGCCTATCTTCAACGCTTTGTGTACCATGGAATGTTCGCATCTGGTGTATCTAAACTATGTCAAATATGCCTTATTAGCCTATTGTGAACGCTTTGTGCACCATGGAATGTACGCATGTAGTGTATGCAAACTATGTCAAATACGCCTTATTGGCCTATTTTGAACTCAATCTGTATCTTTAGGGTTACCAGTCTCAGCTGTCACGTCAACCAGTATGTGTGCCTTCTGTTGGGCCTTTAATAACTTAGGTTTAACGACAGATCAAAAGTAAGCACACTATAACTTTTGTACAAAATTCATTCCGTAAATACCCCTTCCAAGCACATGAGCAGCAGAATTTGGATCCCCTGCGCTCGTTAAGATATCAAAACTTAAACAAGTTCCACTATGATGTCTAATACCTTTTTACTCCCTTTCTATCCTCTTCTTTAGATGAAATCCATAGGCTCTCGATGCTCACTTATTTCTAGTACAGGCAACTCTGTCCTTGCGGGCAACTTGCTTTTAATGGCAGCTTTGAAATGTGGGCGCAAAATCAAAGTCCCAGCAAAAAGTTGTATTAAACTCTGCATTTAAACTCTGCATTTAACGGGCAGCTTTGAATTGCGAACTACGGGCAGTGATCGGCAGTGTAATAAAACTTTTTTGGAATGAAAAAATATTCTTGAATAAAATTTTGCTAAAGCTGTTAAGTTGGTTCCAGGCTGAAACAATGAGAAAGTTTACAAAAAATGATTTTTAAAGACCAAACTGGATAAGAAAGATCATACGAGAAAAAGTAGGAAAACGAGGTTATTTAACACCAGTGGACAAATGAAGACAAATACAAATATTTTGGTTAAGATCCCCGCTCAGCCATCATTGTATTCAAAGTTTTAATCAAAATTTGTAAGTTTTGTATGCATATAGTTTTAGAGTAGCATATATACCAGGTATGTTGGTTGTGCAAAATTTTAATTTATACTTGTAAGTTAGATATATAATTGTGTATTAAATTGCTTTTTGGTCTGACTACCACTGTGTAGTGTTGCATAATCATTGTAAGTTTAATTAGAGGTCTGAGAACGAGTATCAGATTCTCACAGCATGTTCTATTCATGCTCTACATCAGAGTCTCATATACGGGATACTTTGCACCTAAGGTTAAACGCAACGGGAATGCTCTACATCAGAGCAAATGTTGTAGGATAGTGACATCAGTGTGTTGGTCTCTGGTAACTAGCAGAAAGTTGATGTTGGTAGTAGAATACACCTTGTAACTTAAACCTTTGTACCAAATCTACCACCGACAACAATAAACACTGTTTGGTCTTGTGCACTGTTTATGCTTCAGAGCTTAGTCAAAAGATTAACGGGGCTACAACTAATTGACATCAGAAAAATTTTTGACAAAAAGCTAAACAAGAGCAAAAATAATGAATTTTTTTTGTAAAAACTGAACAAAGCTAAAAATAAATCATATTAGAGACAATTTCTGGCTAATTGCAAAACAACACAAGAAAAATGGACGCTAGGGAAATTTTCAGCTAAAAGTAAAATAGCAGTAAAAATGATGGACGTTAGCAGTAAAGCACCAATGTCGCAGTAGATTTTAGACTTTTATAGTGAAAGAAGGAGGCAAAATCTAAATTCTTATATGTAGAGATTTTTATTCTTTTCAAGCTGGATTTGTCTTCCTTTTCTCCTTCTGTCTCTCTCTTTTTTTTTTTTGTGTTTGTGCTGTTGCATTGGTGATTTCTCTTTTCATGATATCCAATTTAAATTTCACTCGTTTAAGATTTATTTACTCATTTATAACAGTTTCATTTCCGTTGTACCTATTGATGGTGTTGCCTGCAGTGATCGTGCTTGTAGGCTAGGATTCGAATGTAGCCTAACTTAATGTACTAAATATCGACTATTCCTTGTACAATATCGAGTTCCTCAGGAACGAACAGTAGCAGTAGAAAATTGAAGTTGGATTTATTTCAACGCTATTGCAAAATTCAACTTGAAGAATTGGGCTAACCATAAACTAGGCTATTATTACCAGAGACCTCACTGTACTCAATCAGTGTGGAAATACCTTTTCGTACTTGCACCAAAGTTTTGCACCCGCTGTCTCCCATTTGACATATCGCCATCAGCGATATGAACTCTTTATCTTTCTACTTTGTTCCACTTACAGTCAAAACGTTTAGTTAAATACAGCAAATATTACTTTTAAAAGGTAAATGAACAACAACATACCTTGACATGGATGCCAGTTTTGCCATTATTTATACCCATTGCTTTAGCATTAAAATAATGTTTTTACTTCTTTAATACACCTTCCTTTTCCAATTCAAAGGCCCTTGTGTTTCAGTAAATGTCTAAAGAATTTGTACAAAAGTCAAACTTCAAAGTAAAGAGCAAGGATTTAAGCCAAAAAATCCACTTCTGTCCTGCCCACTAATAAAAATGGCAGACGAAGTCAAAACTCTTTCTAAATTAGAAAAAAACAACCTAGGAATTGTTGATTTAAAATTAAATCTTGCTTTAAAACTAAATCAAAAGGCACTGTATGCATGGTTGCTAATAAGAAACCTCAGCAATGTATTGAGAACGACTAGGGGTATTAATTTGGAACTTTCGGGGCAACAACTATTACTACTTTGTTCTTAAGATTTAAATAGATCAAAAGAGCCTAAGAGTATCCAGGTTGTCAAAAAGCATAAATACAATTTTTGGTAATGATATTGGGTTTTATCCAACAACAGATAACTAATTTTAAATCAAATACTATTGTACCTTTAGCACCATTACTACACTTTCCTTTGTTTACAGGAATGTATACTCGTTTCAGGCTGTAGTTCTTAAGATTTAGATTTTTAAGCCTTTGTGTTTAATTTGTTTAATGACAAACAAAATTTTGAGTTGCTTTGCAAACTGAAACTTACATAAAACGTATGCCTTTGTTCTATCCAATCCTTTTAGCCATATCCCGTCTTTTTGGTCACTTAAAAGGGAGCTAGAACTTTTAATTTTTTGTTTGAATGCTACCCCTTCGGATCTTCTTGGACCATTAGTACGACAGGATCACCCCTGGCAAAATAACAACAAATAAACACACATCCGAGATCTTTCTTCTGGCAAATATGCAAAATTCCACATTTTTGTATATAGGAGCTTGAAACTTCTACAATAGGGTTCTCTTGTACGTTGACTCTAGTTATAAAATCAAATTTACCATTATTTAGGAGTAAAATCATTATTTATTTCTTTTCTACATTTAAACCTAAGAAATGTTACCCTAAGAGCCCTGCATATTTAAATAATCGTATTAATCTTCATTGCTCATATACTATACATGCTAATTTTCATTTATTTATAAAATCACCGAAAACAAGCAAAAAAAGGCTTGAAACCCTTTGATGACTTTGATTAACTAAGCACTCGATCATAATAGCTAGCATTGTTGACATATCGTGCCACACCCTTGTCTGCTAAACTTCCATCTCCAGCTGAGCTGCTATCTGGTAGAAAGTACAAAACCACCCTTGTATGTCATCTCCCTGCTGCTAGTGATGAAACCCGAGAACAACTCATTGCACTAAAAGAGACATCTTTAGATAACTACGAAAGTATTTGTCTCGGAATCAATCTTTATTTCTCTGACAATACAGATTCACGCTTGATGCACACAATGTGGAACAGACTCTGTTTTAGTCATATACAAAGGACACGGAGAAGTTACATGAGTGCTAACTAGCGCTAATTTTGACAAAAAGAAATTACCAACCACTTCTAGATTTTGACGTTTCTTGGCACTTTTTTTGGTGTAATATCAAAGCAAAATTAGCATAATTAGGTAGTATAAAATGTCTAATTTCGGTTTCCAACAAAAAAACAATTTCGAAGCTTGGAAAATTCTAAGAAGGACCTCGTGACTCAAAGCTCTTATTTTAAATCCCGACCGGCATTAAGCCTTTGATTTTCCTTTTAAAGAAATCTATTGATTCTTAGAATTTTTCTAGAGCTCATCCCATATGAGCTCTTGGCTCTTGGCTCTTCCGACCTCGCCACAAGTGCCATATGAGCTCTTAGCTCTTGTTTAGAGTTTTATTTACAATTGAACCGGGTCGGTCCTTGCTTACAGTTCGTTACCTTTTCTAAACTATTAGGCTACCAAAAAAGCCTAAGCTAGTTTTTTTCTGATAAGATTTCTTGTTTGCATTGTAGCTATAATAGAAGGACAGTCTTTGCAAGACTATCCGCCTGTCTTTTATATATGACTCAAAAAGACAGCTGGTTTGGCCCAAAGCTATTTAGCAGAGTTGATATACTATCACGTTAGTAAAATTTTCCTAGAACCTTCAACATTTTAATATGCTTTGAATGTACTACTACTACTTCTATTACTTCTGCTACTACTACTACTACTACTACTACTACTACTACTACTACTACTACTACTAATACTACTACTACTACTACTAACTGCAACTACTACTACTGCTACTACTACTGCTACTACTACTCCTCCTCCTCCTCCTCCTACTACTACTACTACTACTACTATTACTACTACTACTACTACTACTATTACTACTACTACTACTACTACTATTACTGTTATGTTAGGCATTTAATATAATGCGTTCTGGGCGGCCCGCTTTACATAATTCTTTGTTGTAGCCAAGGTTCCATAATTTGCGTAATAAAGGTTATATTTTCATCATATTTTGGTATATTTCATCAGGATTAACCTAACTTCACTGCTAGTGTGTGTATTGGCTAATATGGAAGTACCCAACTTTTCTCAATAGGAGCGGGCAGTTGCTCTTACGTAAGCATGGACGCCCATCGTCCATAATTTTGGCCGCGTCAATCAGAATAGGAATCATTTGTTTCTCTTTTTCCGAGAGCGCGCTCAGGTCGGCGGTCAGACGCACCGGCACGTATTTTTCCGGATTAGGTTCAATGATTTCAGCGGTTTCTACCTCCGCCGTATCCGTTTTGCTGATTTCAGCGCTTCCCGTATTGGAGTTGCAGGCGGCCAAAAACAGGAGCGTCAAGGATAATAGAAAAAACGTTTTTGCATTCAGAAACTAAAACGGCACCGCCCGAAATCGAGCGGTGCCGTTTTTTGTTGCGGCGCGACGGTGTCGCCGCGTGCTAATTATGAACTCGGGTAGTTATAGCTCGCGTCTACGCCCAATGGCAGTCCTACGGCAAAGTAGGCCAGCAGGAAAATGGTCCAGGTGACGAGGAACCACATGGAATACGGCAGCATCATGGCCGTCAGCGTTCCAATGCCGGTGTTCTTCACGGTGGTAAACTATGGTAAATATATTCATTGTATATGTCCTTTCATTATTTTATTTTCTTTACGGAATGAGGGGGATAGTAATTCTTCAATTCTTTTATCAACGAACATTATTCATTTTCCCAATATACTGATTACTCTCATTTCTTTTACTTTTCATTTTATTATGCCTATAGCAGTCATTTCAACTTTCTTTTGGGATGGAGTTGAGGATGGGGGTTAAAAGTTTTCCCAAGGAAAAGCTGTTCTTCTGTTCTAATCAACGCCTTCTACGCCTTCTTAATAAGAGCAAAGGAATTAACTGCTTGCTAGTCTATGTCGTTTTGGAATCAACCTCATATAAAGCGCATCTGAGTCGATTGGACTGAAAACCGGTCCTTCAATCTAAGTTTGAGGGTTAGCAGAAATACTGTAGTATACTCCCTTTGCCTCAGAATTTTCATTTGTATTTTTCGATAAGAGCAAAAATACGTCTTCTATACTGTACTAAAAGATAGATTTTACTTCGTACCACATTTTTCAAGCCGGTTAAATCACGTTTTGTTTGATGAAAAACCAAAAAGTTCTTTTGCATGTCCTACGCCGTGAGACTATAATGGTGACTTACATTAAACAATCTATCAGAAAAACAAAAATATCTGTATTGAAGTATCACCAGTTAAGCTAGACCGTTCTAATGATTTTGAAGGGTAATAAATTCACTCCAGTAGAACACGTAAGCTAAATATCAGATCTCAGCAAGAACGATTAGACAGAAACCATGATTTGCTCATCCCTTAAAATTAAGTTGTACTAAGTATAATCTGACATAAACTTAATACCAGAGGAAATGAAGTTCTACGACAATTCAATTTTAAAATGACCAAAATTTACTATTAAAGAATAAATGAAAACCAAAACAAACATAAATTAAAATGAACGATTAAGATAAAAATCACCGATCCCAGCGTCTCGATGGTGGGCAAGCGCCGGACATAAAAAACTAGTTTTTTTTATTTAATTTTGAGTTAAAATCAAGTAGTCGCGGACATGCATCAAGCCATGGCTAATTGTAGAAAAAGCCAAAACAAATAGTCCGAGTGAGAGAGAGACAAATCTGGGATAAGCCCGTCGGCCGAGGTCGAAAATCCTCGAGCGAATACCTCGATTTTTAAAATAATCAAGTAGTTCAATGACTTGGACATGTCCACTGTCCTTGGCTGCACAGCCTATATATATGATGACTAAGTTAAATCCTTTTCTTAGTCAGTTTTCTTACCCTTAGCAAAAGCAAAGGGTGCATCATGTACCATAATGTATCATCATATAATATAGCTACTACCATAACTAATATTTGGGGGCATGGATGAGGTGAGTGTTTAAATTAAAAAGAAATAGATTTTTAAGTAATTATTCATGTCCTGCACTCTTCATAAGCCTTTTCGTGCGCAACAAGGCATTGCAGACGATCCTATTGGTCGTTTGCGTGATTCCGTTTTGGACCTCCTTCTTGATCCGCGTCCTGGCTTGGCGGCCGATGCTCGGCAAGGAAGGTGCCGTCAACATCGTGCTGCAGGCGCTCGGCATCACCTCAGGCCCGATCGACGTCCTGCTGTTCACCGAGCTCTCGGTCGTCAACGGATTGGTGCAGCTTTATCCAAACTACTTGCCATTTGTGTGAGGTCTTCTCCTCTTTGGCAAATAAGACAAATTTCTTAGGCTTGTAACCTTTGATGGATAATTATACATATAATAAATGTTTTGGATTTGGAATTTCGTGAAAAAACGTGTTCTTAAATCATTTCTTTCATTTCAATAAATTGCCTCGTTTCATCACAATTTATTTATCCGTCCTGGTTGAACTTCGCTGGGGTAAGGATGCTGGGACTCAATACTTATGATATGGTCGTTTATCCGTTGTTAAAACTTCAATGAAACAAATTTTCGTGACTCAAGTTGTGTGCTGCAAATTTATTTTTAATATTTTATATTTTTTATCTGTTTATTTTTTTATATTTATATATTTTAATATTTTGGTTTCCTTTCTCTTTTGCTGGCAGATCTTCTTTTTTGTCTAGCTGTGCTTAAGTTTTGTTCTTGGAGGTTTGTTCACTCTTGCTACTCGATAAGCAATTATCATTTTCATAAAGTGTCTTTCAGTTGTCTCAAGGACATCTTTAAGCCTTTTCTTGAAGATTGCTTTATCAATCCTTGGTTAAAGAGAAGCAAACGAGAATGTGAAAAGCCGAAAGAGTAGAGGGATAAAGTTACTAATCTCTCCCTAGATGTCTTGAGATTGTCTTGAAGAATCTTTGAAACCTAGCCTTTAAAATTACCTACTTAGCCCGTAGTTTACTCCGGGGCGGTCGGGTGGCGGTCGGTGATGAAGTCGGAGGGATTCGGTGGCTTGGCTGTTGCCGCAGCACCCTGTGCATGTAAAAGTGGTGTCGTGCACAAAATTGAGATTTACACTGGGAAAGGAAATGTTGCCACTAGTCCAGTGGGACAAGGTGCAGAAGTTGTACTTACATCTTGTACAGAACATCCCCAATTTCATGAAGTATTAAATGTTTTTTGACAACTTCTACAAATTTGATCTAAAGTAGCATAAATATTTGGAGAAATCATTCCTCCTTGTCGGTTGCTCGCTGCGACTTGGTGGTGTACCGTTATTTGGTGTACCGTCATTTGTCCCACCACACTGCCGGATCCAAGGGGATCACTCCAGACTGGTTTACTCCCTTGCTCTACGTCTCTACGTTCTCTGCTAAACCCTGTGCTTTGAAAGATGTGCGGAATTACATGATGGTCCTTGCATGCCATTTTAGGATTGTAACACAAAATATAATAAATTTTGATAAACACCCTGATGATCCAAACTTTATGCAAACTTACTTTACAATTGAAATCTTAAATGAAGATATTGACATTAGGTATATCCAAGGTCCAGAATATATAAAAGAGTTTATCGCAACTAAAAGAAATGAGGCTAAGAAAAACTTATCTAAAACTACTTATACACATCGTGAACCAAGTCGCACATACCCTCATAACAATTAACCATTATCCGGGTTGGTTAATTGACCAGACTTTTTCGAAAAGAAGGAAAAAATTTCTTGAATTTTCTGACGATATTCTGGAAACAACAGAAAAGAAAGATATTTTTTGTTCTGTACCATATGTTCCAGGTTTGAGTGAAAAACTTAAAATAATTTTACAAAATAATGGCTTAAAGGTAGCTTTAAGAGGTAGTAATACTTTGGCTAGTTTTTTAAATTCTGGAAAGGACATTTACCCAGATTGGATCCTAGATCCAAATTTAACATTAATTTGCATCAGAAATGAGTTTTACCCCCACCCCCTGGTAAATTTACAGTTGGCTTTATAATTTAGCTAGGATAAAAGTGAAAACATCATTTGATGCTTTTTTTATGCTATTTCATAATTCAGTAGTTTCTTCTGGGGCTAATTGCATCTTGGTCCCTTAAAAGGACCTCAAAGGTATTTCATTTTTCTAGCCCTGCACAAATTGACTTGATAAAGTCGTTTTGCCAGATTCGACCATCTTGGAGGGGGGGGAGCTAAAGGGAGAGGAAAAATTAGAAAAAATGAGATATTTGTAGCTTACGATTGGGTGAACGGATCTTAATAGATTTTGATATTTAGAAGGACATCGTTACTCAGAGCTCTTATTTTAAATCCTGACCAGCATTAAGTCTCTGATTTTCCTTTTAAATCAATCTATTGATTCTTATGGAAAAGTTGGAAGTCCTAGAATCGCTTGTGCAGAGCTTTTGAGGAGATGTTTAAAACCCTTGAAAAGGTTTTTTGAGAGTAAAGAATGCAGATAA
Source organism: Alatinidae sp. Z8VKAUB7J3 (assembly GCA_010016025.2). NCBI lineage: Eukaryota > Metazoa > Cnidaria > Cubozoa > Carybdeida > Alatinidae > Alatinidae sp. Z8VKAUB7J3. Next base: position 240,115,698 of record JAAAKM020721499.1, read on the forward strand.
AATTAAATGTTTTTTCTTTGAACCTATTGCAATGAATATTAGTCACTTTAAATTATATTCGAGCTTTGGTACTTGTATGATATACCCCTTTGCATATCAAGAAGTGAAATTAGATTAATCCTGTGATAAATTATGGAATTTTAAGATTAAACCCAAAAGGCACAGGCAACTCTTCAGGTAGCCATGAATCTGCTAGACAATTTGCCACTGTTTTCGAGTCGTGTGATCCACGTTAATTACACCATATTTTCTTCATGGCCCTGGGTGCTTAGGGGATGGGGAGAAGTAGATGATGCTGGAGACAAGAAACGATTCGTTTGTAGTGTTTGCAGACTGAACAGGCTTGGTCTGTTCGGAATCGTTCAGTTACCAAAAAATCGGCGTTTTAAGGTCTAATTGGTAAGAAATCAGCCAACTAGACCAAGGTAAAACTGGTTTTAAGAACAACCAGAATGAAAATTAGCCAATAAAAACGTACATATTGTGGTTTCCTAGAACAGAATGACAAGAAAATTCAAATAATGACCAAAAAATCGGCGTTTTAAGGTCTAATTGGTAAGAAATCAGCCAACTAGACCAAGGTAAAACTGGTTTTAAGAACATCAATGTCGTATCCGTGATTGTACCTATTCTGCACCTATTTATGTCAATGTACGATATACACGTGGACGTCAAATTGTTGTGAAACGGAATGTGATTATTGGACGTATGCCCATCATGGTCCGATCATCGAAATGTGTCTTGTATAACAAATCACATCATCAAGTAGCATCCCCTCAATATAAAGAATGTCCATATGATCCTGGTGGATACTTTATTATTAAAGGGGTTGAACAATTAAAAGTTTTTTTTAATATACCTTTTCTTTTCTTCTTTTTTTAGTGCTGAGGATAGCTTAGCAGAGATCTTTGCCGAAATATCTGCTTTGTTTTCACCGGCTGAAAATCATCCTTGCTCTTCGTTTATTGATTAGTTTTGTATTATTGTTCTTTATTTTCTTCGTATTTGTTGGACGTCAAATCATAAACAGTAAAAAGGTAATCTGATTATTTGAATTGGTTAAGTGGATAATTTCTTAAAAGTAAGCATTGAAACCCTGGACTTCAATGTTTAATAACTTAAAGCTAAACTTCTTTTTTATTTTTTTTTTTTTAGGCTGGATACAACAAAGGAGCATCTCAGTCTGGTCTTGGCGGTTTTGGCAACACACGGCATATGTAAATACTCGAAGTGCTTCTTGTTTGCTTCATCTCGTTTTCTTTCCACTCACATATTTTTCTAATTTTTCGTTGTCTGTTTGCTCTTTGATGAATAATTCCTGCACTCCAATACCAGTCGTCTTTAACAGCCAATGTGTGTGGGTCAGTCTCTGACCCACTTTGATAAACAGTATGCAAGCAGCCTCAGATCAGAGGCAGCCCCAGTCGGTGAAGACTACCTAGGCTACTTCTCCGACCCTCTTCGATCAAAGGTGCATAAGTTCAGCCTCCAGCCCCTTTGGTAAAAATAATGCACTCTACACTTGTGACCTCCGTTTTAATGCTTCTCCTTACTTTCAATTGAAAAAACTTTTTCATGTTTATATTTTCTTTGTTCTTTTTTTAATAGTAATGCTAGAAAATCCTGCGCCCTTTTCATTGAATTTCTCTTCCCCCAAAGAATATTCCTCCAAGGAAAGATCCTCCCATATAGCCCCCTCCCCTGAACCCCACACCCAAACAAAAAATCCCCCTGAAAACGTCGGTGCACTTCCCAAGAACCATTACCGTTAAGTTGGAAAAACTTCTTATTTTTTTCAAGTTGTGCCCAGGCCTAATCAAGATGTAATTCTTGTTACCTGTTTCCTGCTTTTAAATTGTATATAACCAATCAGGAATTGTAAATTAATTTATAGCTTCCCACTTTCTTTAGTTTTTATGGCACTTGGTATTAACTAAGTGACATATAGCAATCGCAAATTCTGTTGGTCTGTCGGTCGCGGTTTTGCTACTTTAGGCACCTATAGGTGAATTATAAGCACCAAGACCATCATTTATAACTAAGGTATTCCCACTTTTTCTAGTAATGAAATAATTTGGAATGGTCAAGAAACTTCCAAACCATTATTCAACATCTTATCATATTCTGCTCTTACTAGTCTATCTTCATTTCTCCTAAGTGGCTTCAACCAAAATCTAATCATCAAAATGGACCTTTAAAGCTTTAAAGAGTACGGGCTGATGTCAACTTTCACAGTGACATTGAAGGGAGTTGGAGGGGAAAACCAGAATTCTTGGAAAACGTGAAATCGAGGTATCTTACGAATGGGTGATCCGATCTTAATGAAGCTCGATATATAGAAGAATCTTATGTCCCAGAATCTTCTCTTTCAACTCGAATCGGATCCGGGAACATAGAGGGTTGGAGGGGAGAAACAAAAATCTTGGAAACCGGAAATCTTGGAAAACGCTTGGAGTGGAGAGATCTTCCCATAAGTAAGCGTTCTACTCGATAGCTTTATTTCCGCGTTCTAACCTGTATTCTTAAATTTGAACACCTTGATGTAAAACCATTAGCAAGTGTTGTATTGTTTATAGTATTTTTGTGTCTTGTTATTGTAAGTTATATTCATAAGTTGTTCTTACTTAGTGACCGTTTAAGGTCGCTCGTTTTTTAGTTTTATTGTGTGGTTCCTTTCTATTCATTCATCTACTTTTTTGATATTTCCAGTCCTTAATTTAACAGTCCTTCGCTATTTTGCTGACAGTTTTGATGTTTTTGATTTGCCAGATATTTAAGAGATAAATGCAGCATCAATGATAAGACTCACAGTCCTTAACAGAAAGGTTAAGAAGTAAGTAAGTAAGACGGCACTAGACCCTTAAGGTCCAAACCGGCGGTGCTGATCTCCGTTTCATGGCCCTTCAGCCAGGAAGTGCAATGGGGGGTTGGAAAGTTACATTAAAATGCAAGAATTAAAACTAATATTGTTTTTAAAAAAAAACTTTTGTAAAACAGCCTTAGCATCCTTACTTCAACGAAGTTCAACAACTGACAAACCGACAAATGCAATGAACTATGATGATAGATTCACTCAAACAAAATAGAACAAAATGATTAAATGCAAGTTCTCAAAGCCAAACTTGCGTTTTTGGCAACTTGCCTCAAAGGTCGTTTTGTAACTGCCTGAAAAGACGCCATTATTACTAGCAGCACGTTGCTTGTTGTCAAACGGTAGATTTTTTTTCTAGGAATATTGCCAGAAGCTTTCAATAATCAGTGGAGTTTTTCCTGTAAAGTCTAAGAGCTGAATGGACATCATACTGATCCACAGACCTCATAAACATAAGAAGAAGAAGAAGATTCTGATATCTGTTCAAGCTTTAGTTTATGCAGATTTTCTTCTTATTACGAAAAGAGGGTGCAACGAAACCGGTCAATGGCATTTCACTAATGATTCCGTTATTAAATATTATCTACAAGTGTATATTGATTTAAGTGATAAAGGCCTTGACAAAATCTTTTCATTAAGAACAGGTGTTAAAGTCTAGGCATCAATGCACAAAAACTAGATGTGATCTTTGCAGAGATGTAACACTAAGAGACTCAAAATCCACATTTATCTCTTCTGCAGTTGTAAAAATCAAGGTTATCCTTTTGTCTTGATTTTTTTTAAATTTATATTTAATTTGTACTTTTACAATATCATATCTTTAAAAGTTTGTTTACAGTACAAAAGTAGATATTGTATTGATTCGCTGAATAACATTCCGGATTAAAGTTAGAAAACGTTTACTGAAGACCTCGTATTATTGGAGAGGATTGAAACACGTCGTAGAAAGTAAAACGTAAATGAGAGACACAGTTTCTATCGCTCATGTTACGCATCTATTGTATGCAAACTATGTCAAATATGCCTTATTAGCCGATTTTGAACTTTTTGTGCACCATGGAATGTAGGCATCTGGTGTATGCAAACTTTGTCAAATATGCCTTATTAGCCTATTTTGAACGCTTTGTGCACCATGGAATGTAGGCAACTAGTGTATGCAAACTATGTCAAATATGCCTTATTAGCCTATTTTGAACGCTTTGTGCACCATGGAATGTAGGCATCCCCCTCTACAACACCTCGCTCTTTAGACTAAAGTTTTTTATTATTTTAAAAAATAGAGATGTGACAGAGTCAGACTTTAGCGTAAAGAGCGAGCCGTTGCGGAGGAGGCAACCTGTTTTATATACGGAGTAATTTCTTATCGTTTGAAGTTTTAATGTCACTTTGAATTTGCATTAAAAAAAAACTTGTTCTTTTTATTTAATTTTTAATAAAGAACGAACTCTAGCCTATACGGGGGGAAAGACTTCGCCGTCCGGCTCCGGCACGCGGCAGCCTTTTATATACTGATTCTCATTGTCACTCTTTTTCTAACCACAGATAAAGTCAGCTTCTTTTTGCTGTCATGGCGACACCATAGTTTCGATACAACCACCCCGGGAATGTTGATTTACGTCATCCTCTACTTATCACATTTTCATATAACCATTGACATAGTTGTTTGTATCTCGCTATATTTTTTCCCAACAAAAATGTGGAACTTTCTATTTTTTGCCAGAAGAAAAATCACGGGTGTATGTTTATTTTTTATTTTATTTTTTTTTCAGGGGTGATCGTATCGACTCAGTGGTCCTAGAATCTCGCGAAAGGGCTCATTCTAATGGAAATTAAAAGTTCTAGTGCCCTTTTTAAGTGACCAAAAAAATTGGGGGGCACCTAGGCCCCCTCCCACGCTCATTTTTTCCCCAAAGTCACCGGATCGCATGAATTTGACGCGCCGGCACTGGCGACAAAGACATACTTGAGCATCAGCCGGCCAACTCACCAGGGCTCGAAGACCAGCATGGTGGCTAGTCTTGGAACCTGGACCAGCAATCGGCTGGTACCATTTCTCCCCCCTCTCCGCGACGCCGTCCGGTTCGAATGTTCGACCACCGCCGAGACCCTCGACACAGAACGCATCAGTGTGTCGGATAGAGCACGGAGACCAGTTATGTTCAAACGGAATCGCGAGTTATAGTTCGGTTTTCAACAACTAAAGTAATTAGAGGGCAACTAGGCTTTTTTGTGTCATTTGTCACCCTTGGGGCCCATCATGGTGAAATGTGGTGTCGCATAAAATTTTAAGGTGTTGTTTTAATAAAAAAAAAAAAAGGAAATATGACAAAATATGTCTCCAAATGAAGCACTACCCGTGTTTGAAAATTACCAGTAAGAAGTAAAAATGTTGCAGATACAACTGTGTAGGGGAGGTTCATTTTATCAGATCTTCTAAGGATTACGACTCGCTTTTGTTGAGCCAGGCAAGATTGTTTTTGGAGGTCTGTGTGTCCCTTAGGGTTACAGTCTCTACAGAAAGGGTCTGAATCAGGACATTCACTAATTAAGTGGCTGGTTTTCCCACACTTAAGGCAATACGGATGGGACTGTTTGCAGTGTTTTTTGCTGTGGCCGTGGGCCAGGCTGTTCAGGAACACCTTTCATAAAAACAACCACTTTATTTTTATTTACAAGTTCTTTAAGCTTTCCCTGCACTGCAGAATTTTCTATTGAATAAAACAAGACTGATTTGTGGGACACACTCTGATAAATTGACCTTGCAACTTTAAACATTTTGTAATACTTCTTCACGTTTAGACGTTTTGAAAAATACTGGCGATATTGCCAAATATAAACAATAGCTCGCGCTTGTCAATAGACGTAATTTAAAAAAATAAAAATTCAATTTTGACTCCTTCTCGTAAACATCCGTCCCGGCAGACCCTTAGGTTACTAAAGACTGTCATAGATGGAAAAAGGACAATTGTCACTAGAAATAAGTCGTTTTTGGGCTCAGTTTATGTTTTTCATCGTAATCCTAGTGTTTCTATTCTTTTCTTTTTAGATTTTTTCTATTCTTTTCTTTTTACCACCCGCCATTGCAACTCCCCCCAACTCCCCCCAATGTCAACAGATCTGGTCGGAATTTGAAACAAGAGCTCTGAGACATGAATTCCTTCAAAATATCAAATTTCATTAAGATCCAGTCACCTGTTCTTAAGTTAAACATACCTCAATTTTTCTAATTTTTCCAAATAACACCCACCAGCTCCTCCAAAGAGAACGGATCCGTTCCAATTATGTCAATCACGTATCTAAAACTTGTGATTATTCTTCCCACGAAAGCTTTTTCCTGTGTGTGAGACATAGTCATCGTTACAGCTATAGTTTTACTCATGACCGATGTAGCCAATGCGTAAAATGTATTTATGTCATTATGTATAAGCTATAATATTAGGTCTAGTTTGTTTGAAAACAAAAACTTAAAGTAATGAACAATAAGTTTCTGTTTTCAGATTAAATCTAGTTTAGAGCAAACCCCAGGGAAATACGCAGCAAAGTCGCTTAAATGACCCGTACAACTCGTTGACTTAAAAGTCAATATGAAAAAATAGCTTAGGAATAGAAGCGACTGAATAAAATTAGAACGTGAGTAGACAAAAAAAAGGCTAAGGTTAGTAAGAAAAAAAATAACAGTTTGTGGAGTGAAAAACAATCCTGACTACAGTCAAGACCTTATTGAGTTAATTTGGCTTCTGATAATCATTTAATTTTGGACAGATTACTATTAGTTCTCATTAATGATTCAACTTTCAACACCCAACATAAAATTTACTGTTGAAGTAGAGAAGAATACGACTTTACCCTTCTTAGATGTTTTGGTGACCCGGTCTGATGGCTCCTTTGATACTAATATTTATCCCAAACCAACCTTTACTAGTCCCTTCACTCAGTTTGATACTTTTACTTCCATTAATTACAAAGAAGGTCTTATTTTTACTTTAGTAAACTGTTATTTTAACATGTGCTCCATGTATAAAGAGGGCTTATTCTAATGGGTATGAAAAGTTCTAGTGCCCTTTTTAAGTGACCAAAAAAATTGGAGGGCACCTAGGCCCCCTCCCACACTCATTTGTTTCCCAAATTCAATAGATCAAAATTTTGATATAGCTATTTTGTTCCTCATAGTCGAAAGCCATAGTAACTATGTCTTTGGGGATGACTTACTCCCCCATAGTCCCTGGGGGAGGGGCTGCAAGTTATAAGCTTTGAACTTTGTTTACAACATCTCTCAGTCTAAAACATCATATTACTAAGTGATTTTCTACCTTCAGAGACCATACTAATGCCTATGCTAGGTATTTCCCCTTTTTCAAAAGTCATATTGATAATCTTCAGTAACTTATTTCTACTTTGGAGCCACCTTATTTATGAAATTCATTTACGACACTATCAGTATCTCGAGCCTTATTATTTTAAAATCCTTTTAGTAATGTTGATAGTCTCCTAAGACTTTTGAAGAGATGGCGTTTGTTGCATTGTAACAGAGTAACGACGCTTTTTGATTATGGTCAACCACATGGTGCATTATTTGGTCCAACAGTGGGTTGCTACAGAGGGGTTTAAATAATAATGTTTGTCTTTCTTCTTAGCTAGCCGTCTCAATAATTACATCGATATTAAATTTTTCAATGTCCTTTTTAAATGGCAAAAATATAGTGCCACGTGAAAATGATGACTTTTTATAATATATAAATAAAGCATTTAAGAATTGGTGCTTTCTTATTATTTTTTTCGTTTCATTTGGTATCATTTCTGCATAATGGCTCCTTGCAATGATTGGCTCCCGTTTTGGTTCTGAAAAGGACAGGTCATGACTAGTTTGTTGACAAGTTCGGAGTGAAGCCATCTTGATAGCATTAGAACTATAGGGCTCGCTTTTGAATTTGTATCATAACTTGAAATTCTTTTTCTGTTCGTTTTAAGTATTAATGTCACTCTTTACTTGCAGTTAAAAAATCTTGTTTTTTTTAATCACATAAAAATCATTGTTATGAGGCTATTTAAAATAAAATTAAACGCTAAGATTAGCCAGAAAATAACCCAAAAAAATCATTGCTTATATCATCCATTATTTAACAAAATCCAAACGTTAGTGTAAAGAGCGAGGTATTGACGAGGGGACCAACTTCTCATATACGAACTTTCTTCTGGCAAAAAATACAAAATTCCACATTTTTGCAGATAGGAGCTTGAACCCTCTATAGTAGGGTTCTGATACGCTGAATCTGATGATGTGATTTTCATTACGATTCTAAGACTTTTAGGGGTTGTTTCCCCCTTTTTTCAATAATAAGGCAAATTTATTCAGGTTCGTAACCTTTGATGGGTAAGACTAAATTTAATTAAACTCATATATTTGAAATCAACATAAAATAATAAAAAGCGGCACCAGAAAGACAAATAAGTTAGGTCTTGATCTGTAAATCGTGCAGCGAACTGAGATAATTGCTCAATACACTATTTTTTCTGTCATTTTTTCATATTATCGTACATATGAACCTCTTGAGAGAAGTGAGTGATACATATTAACCTCTTGAGAGAAGTGAGTGATACTATAAGAGTGGTACATACTAAACTCTTGAGAGGAGAAGTGAGTGATACATATTGTCGATACAATCACCTCTGCGAAAAAAAAACAACAAATAAACTAGCATCTGGATCATTCTTCTGGTAAAAAAAATACAAAATTTCACATTTTCTGCAGATATGACCTCTACAGTAGGGTTCTGTGACACACTGAATCAGACTGTGTGATTTTCATACAGATTCTATGACTTTTAAGGGGTGTTTCTCCCTTTTTTTCGAAAATAAGGCAAATTTTCTCAGGCTCTAAAATTTTAGACAACAACATTCATGTGCTTGTCGCGTTGTTCCGCGCGGCGTTGGCTGAGTCACACCGCAGGGAGTTACAGTATCTAGCGATCGGCGCCGACAAAGGTAGCTGGGTTACGCAGGCTATCAGTCGCAGCTTTCGAGTACGGAGTTACGACAATACTCTTTATCAGCTTAATTGGTCGAGGAATCCTGGTCTCTTGGACAGACGCTTGCGATCCATTGAGCTGGCAACTCTTTTTTGCGCCTGAAACATAAACTCCATTTTCATCAGTTTTTACAATTCTAGTAAATAGGTCAGGATCGTCTTGCTCTGAAGGTCCTTTACTTCTGTCTCCTTTAGGATCAGTCATTGCACCCCCTATTACAAAATTTTCTTTTTGAACCATCTTTACAAATTCTAAAAATCGTTTATGATATTCAGTTCCATGTTTTTCATCAATTTCAAATGTTGTAGAATGTAATGCATTCATCACACCCTTTCCCCCCAAATTCATCAGAAAAAAAAATTAAGATAGCCATTTTGTTCAGAATAATTTTAAGGTCAGATGACAAAACTCAGGTTTCATCTCAACCTCCCAGGGCCCAGGGGCAGGCATTTTAAGTTTTGCTCTAAGGGCATATAAGGTTCTCATGGAGGGTCAATTAAAAGTGATTGGAAATTAAAAGTTCTAGTTCACTTTTTAAGAGTGACCGGAGGGCAGTTGTTCTTGCTTAAATCCAATGTTATCATTAACAGGGATGGAGAAGGTTCATCTGCTGCGCAAGAGCTGGATGCCCAAGAGCATGCAGAAAAATCGTCAGTACAATCATCGGCCTCACTTGAACTTGATCCACTCACCTTGGCTGTGCTACAAAAAGGGGTATCGACTCTGGTAAGTTTTTCAAAAATGTTTCCTCCAAAATTTTCTATTATAAGTCGCAATTCTTGAGATATTGCTGTTGTTTTACTTCTTTAGATGCTTTGGTTTCTTTGTGGATAGATAACTTGGATGTCAAATACTATTTAAAGAATGTTTATAAATTTGATAACAACAGATATAAACATGAAAATTACAAGTGCATCTCCCCACAGAATAGGATCAGATATTTCAATATATATAGTCCTAGACTGTTTAGAAAAGTAATGATTTTGTTTCTTTATGTATCAAATTGATATTATTTCATGTTAGCTAGTGCAAGTTCAATTTTAACCTAACTTATTCTTTCTAACTTATTCTAATATATAGCCATATCAGGGTAAAAGACCTCTTTTTGGGAAGTACCACTTTTCTTTGGCATTCCAGAAAAATAGAGGTTGGTTTTGGACTGCCCCCATTTTACTAAAGTATGAATCAATGCAAGTGTAGACCCAACTACCCCTTACTAGAGCCAGCCAAGTGGGGGTAATTTGTCTTCATAAATTGGGCGGTGATCACCATCCTTGGCCTTGCGCAGACCGTTTGCCGAGTGCTCAATTCATCATCAAGAATTGATTTCCGCCCGGCACTTTCTGCTGATATCGCCCTTCGGATCCCCAGTGTCGATAAGGCTGAAGAACTGCTGGGATTCAAGGCAAAAATCGATCTGGATGAAGGCATCAAGCGTTCGGCTGAGTGGCTCGCGAAACAACTGTGAAATCACAAGGTGACGGACTGGGGGGTTATTATTCAAGAACTTGGACACAATTCCAATTTTAGTGTAAAGAGTGAGTTATTGACGAGGGGGCAGACTCCCAAATATACGTAATAAAAATATACAAACACAGAAGTCTATTGCGTAAGTTAATATCTGAGTTACGTATATTTCTTACTAATAAAAAACGTTCTTAGAATAAAAAATTCTAGTGGACTTTTTAAGTAACCAAAAAAATTGGAGGGCAACTAGGCCCCTGGAAACGGGTAAGCCGTACGATTTTAATCATGTGTACGATTCACGTATCAAATCACGGGTACGATTTTACTTATTACTAATATAATTTACCGTAGACTGAAAGACACTCCTGTAAAATCAATAGTAGTTTACCAGGTGAGAATCCCGATAATCTCTCAGATATAATCTACCTCCCATACATCCCATAAATCACTGAATTTTTAAAAAGTTTGCACATAAAATAATCTGTATGTCATTTATGCATTTTAGATGCTAAAATGGGTTAAATTCTATATAAATACACAATATTCAAGTCTTGGTGTTACTAAAATTTAAAATAATCGACAGTTTCGAGTAAGCCTTGCTAACTTTTGTCCTCACACATGACTTAAAGCTAAAATATAAGAGTAATGACTTGATTCTTATAATTACTAAATAAAAAATACAAGTTTTTTTAAGTGAAAGTAAGGAGCGATATTAAAACTTCAAAATGATGCAAAATGTGTGTTTTCCTATAATTGAAGATGCATTGAATATTTAAAAGAACCTGTTGCCGGGTAGACGAATGCCCATGTCAACTAAGCCGGAAACAGTTTGTTTTTCAAAGGGTAACATGTTGTCATCGAGCAATTTGTGGATCTCTTAAAATGTTTTTTTAGAACTGTGGCATCAATAGTTGTTTTTTTATAATGCATGATGCCAAAAATGCTAAAAATCTCTTGAACGAATAAAACCACAGGTTGAAACGTTGATTACATATTTTCTTCAATGTTCAAACATCAACGTCTTGATTTAATATTCATTAAAAAAAAGATTTTTGTTATATAATCAATTCTTGTATCTTTTAAAAGAGGTTTACAGGGTTTAAGAGACTCTCTTGTCTTATTCTCTGTAATATTCAATGACTGACAAACAGTACGCTCTAGCAGCCATTATCCTACACATGGCATTTATTGCCCAAATTTATAGCCCATATAAGGGTAAAATACCCAATAGTTGATCAGCTAATCCACTCTTTAACAGATAAATAATTGTAAAATCTCTATCATACCACCTAGAAATTAGATTGTTTCACCACTGGATGTGTTAAAATCTTTTAACAAGTATTTAGTTAGCTTGAATATTATAATTATAGGTTTACACAACACTCACAATTTCAAATAGGCTACACTGACTAACAACAGTTGCAGCAGTTGGTGGCGGAGCGGACGGCGGTCGAGGAGACGGATCCGGTCGAGGAGGAGCGGCGGAGGTTGCGTGCCGTCTGATCATCGGCCGGCGGACTGGTCGCCGGAGTGGATGCCGACGCCGAGGTTCGGGACTCGCCGGCGTCCCGAACGGCCGACGTGGGGGTCGGTGGCGTCGAAGGTGGCGGAGTACAAGCTGGGTCGGCCGTTGCTGCCCTGGCAGCAGTACGCCGGAGTATTTCACTGTCACCAAGGATCAATTCGAGGGCCAGGGATGCGCGTGGCATGTGATCCGTCTTGGTTATCAAGACCAGGGCACCCTGCCCGCTCTTGAACCAACACGCCGTTTCGGCGGCGTTTTGGAGTGTTGACTCGGCCCCGGTTGCGAGAACCAGTCGGCCGTCGTAGAGGGCTTCAAGCTGGCTTGCGTCCAGATTGAACTGGGTGGCAAAGCGGTCGGGCTGGCGTTTTCAGCAGGAACAGCTGTCATTCAAGAAGGACTTAAAAAAACTGCGTGAGAAGCTCGAAAATGTGCAAAAGGTGAATGATGCCAAGTTCATCTTGATGCGGCATCGCGGGATCACAGAACGCGAAGCGTACGATCTCATTCGCAAACAGGCAATGGCCAAGCGAACGACCACAACTGAAATCGCACAATCTATCCTCAATGCAGAAAGCATTCTCAGTAATATGGGCGCTGTCTGAAAACTTTTTTTTTTAGCTGACAATTTTGAACAAATCTGGACGAATTTGGACAATGGTAGCTGGCGGAGGAGCATCTGTGATTTACAGCGATACCATTTGTGATTTGGGCGGAGCTAGTGAGCTGGCTAATTATGGTGAATATTCGGGTGCCCCGACTGAGCAACAAACCTATGAATATGCTAAAACGATTTTGGGTTTAATGACCCAGGAAAAGCACCCTGATGGGCCGCCCGCGCGGTTGTGGCCTCCGGATCTTATATGAACTACGCCGGACACGGTGCAATTCCGCCGGAAGATGTTTTTCGCCAGGTGCGTCTCGACGTCCCCAACTGTTCAGCACGCCTCGACAATCTGCGTGCGGCACTGTTGCGCGCGCAACTGCCGCTGCTGGATGAGAATATCGCCCGATGGAATCGCCGGTATCGCATCATCGAAGATGGCTTGCGCGGTTCCATGTGACAGTCAGATTCACTACAGACGGATTCAGCCCGGCTTGGTCCGGCCTTTACGGATCGGGCCCCGGCGGATTCGCTCCGTGCGGTTTCGGCCCCTGACGACGAGGCCCCGTTCGGGTCGCCCACCGACAGCCTGGCCGCCGCCGATTCGACCTACGTCGATTCGACTTATACCGATTCGATTTACACCATGCGCGGCTACGACCCGCGCATCCAACGCGGCATCGACCTGATCTGCTTGTCTGAAGTTCGGCAACGACCCGGGCTTCCGCATCATCCAGCGCCGACAACGTAAATCTCGTCGATAGTTCCGCTAGCTCGGTGAAATCGTGCATGCGTCTTGCATCATTGGTATTGGCCGCATCATGGTTCTTTCCCAGCCTCTTGTTCACGAGGGTTGTTCGCTTTGCGATAGCCAGCGAGTTTTGTCACGTTTTGGCTACTATGTAACTTTAGACGCGTAAACGGCGTGCTCATGCGTGGCGCCTTCATCGGAACCTGCATTGGTGCGGTACCCGGCATGGGCTCTACTGCGGCTGCATTTATGAGTTACGCTTCAACGAAACAGGCAGCAAAAGATCCGGAAAAATTTGGCAAGGGTGACCTGCGCGGCATAGCGGCAACTGAATCGGCTAACAGTTCCGTCGCCGGAGCGGACTTTATACCATTGCTAACGCTTGGGCTGCCTGGAAGCGCTTCTGCCCGGTTTTGCTACTTTAGGCACTTCCAGGTAAACTAGGACGATGAAATTTGGCAGGCGTATCAGGGACCGGAACAGTTTAAATTAAAAATAGTCTTTTTCCCAATTTGACCATCTGGGGGGAGTGGGGGGCCCGTTAATTCGGAAAAATAGACAAAATGAAGAATTTTTAACTTACGAACGGTTGATCAGATCTTAATGAAATTTGCTGTTTGGAAGGATATATTTTCAGAGCAGAAATATATACACTACGTTTTATCTGGAAGTCCTTACCCCTTAAGAAACTTTTTTAAAATGTTTCCAAATTCAATTCTTAAGAAGAAACTTTTCACAAAATACTAAAAAAAACAATTTTAAGTACTTACCCATAAATAAGAGATGTGAGAAGTTCAAGATTCTTCTTCACTTGGCCAACATTGACAAGATTTGGCAAATTATTTTCTTTGAGAATCTGAGCAACTTGAAAAGGCCTTCATGTCGTAGACGATCCGCGCATAGACTTCGTCCGATATGACCCAGGTGCCGGATTTGCGGCAGGCTTCCAGAATCGTAGAAACTTCCTCCGGCTCCAGCATCCAGCCGGTCGGGTTGTTCGGTGAATTCAAAAGCAGAATTTTCGCTCTCTCCGCTTTTTTTATGAGGGCATCCACATCCAATGACCAGCCGTTATCAGACGGCTCCAGGGATATTGTGTCGATTTTGGCTTGCGGCCGTTGGGCTGGTTGCTGGCAGCCCGACAACTCACCACAACTCGATTCGCACAGCACAAAATGCGCCACGACCCAACCACAGCCACAACAGGCGACACACGAGGCAAGCGCCCTCGCCCAGACACACAACTCGTGCGCAAGGTAGAGACACAGTTGCGGGAGAAGCGGGAAGCGGGCGGGCAGCCCCTCGGGAGGCCCAGGCGCCCTTGCCTGAACAAAGTGCTGGCTGGGAGATATAACATGTCCTCCCGACAGAGGTAGTTAAACTGGACAGGTTCCCGCCAATCCACTACTTCTTTTTCGACCTCGTCTTCGTAATTATTAGCTTCTGTAATCCTGTATAACTCGATAAGGACGTCGTCTGGATGAATTTGGGAAACCGAGTTGGACAGCTCCAGAATTTTATACCACTGCGCCGCCTTCTCTAATTCGCTAAGAAAACTGTCGATAGATTCTGGAAATGCCCAATTACTTCGCCTTTGGGGAATACAACGCCCCCAATACCCACTACAGAAAGGTGTGTAAGTTACGCAATTTGCCCGTTGTTCATGTTTAGTTTTTGTTGTTTATAACCATATGGAAATTTTATAAGAGAGTATTTTCTGAAGGGGGCAGTTTCCACGGGAAGAAATTTCTATCTGGAAGAAAGTTTTTTGGGGAAAGCATCCAGTGAAATTATACGGTAGGAAGATTAAGGAATAAATATCAGTATCATCACATTGGTTTTTTTTCAATAATGTGCAAATTATGTTCTGGTCTTGAGAAGGCATGGGGGTTATCAGCACTACTTAAGTTAATTTTTCTCGTTTTTAGTTTGACACGGCTATTTATCGTAATTTCTGTTCGTTTTGATTTCCATTTATTTATTGATAGTTATTTGTGGTGGTTTTACGCTTTGAAGATTATTTGACTTTATTTCTGCTTTCATCATATTTTGTGATATGTCACTGGGATTGAACGTCAAAGAAACGGTACTCTAATTAAATGAAACACTTGTGTGCCATTGTGTGCCATATAATACACAGGTACCAAGGCGTTAACTAAAATCCGTAAATTTCCTTGGGGAGGGGCAAAGTAAAGGTAGCCCCATTTTTAAATAGCTTCTCCACCATAAAAATGCTTAGAAGAATATTTTGATTAGTGGAATCTACTTACCGTTTTGCCGTTTTCATTGCGTCATGTCTGGGTGATGACTTTGCTGCGCGGCGGCGAAGCTCATGCGCGCAGCATGGGGATCAATGTCAGTCGGCTGCGTCTTTGGGTGATTTTGCGCGTATCTGTCCTGACCGCATTTGCGGTTTGTTTTGTGGGTGCCATCGGGTTTATTGGCTTGGTGGGGCCACATATTGCGCGCCTGATGCTGGGTGAAGATCACCGGATGCTTGTTCCTAAAATTAACATTAGAAAATTGTTGTTTTTAAAATAGTTAAAATTAAAAAAAAATAATTAAATTGAATTAGAAAATTAAAATCAATAGAAAATTAATCAATTAATAAAAAATTCAAATAAAAGAACTATTATAAACATAATTGATTTCTAGTCAGTTTCACTTAAAATATTCAATAGAAAATAGAATATAAAAAAATATAACATAGAATATAGAAGATAGAACATAGATATATGCGCGGGTGCATTCGGGTGATCCGTCCCTTTATGGCGCCATTGCCGAACAGATCCGCCGGCTGCGGGAAGAAGGCATCGATTACGAAATCATCCCCGGGGTGCCCGCCTATGCCGCCATGGCCGCGGCGCTGGGGCAGGAGCTGACCATTCCGGAAGTGGCGCAATCCATTGTGCTGACCCGGGTGTCGATGAAATCCACCTCGATGCCGGAACATGAGACGCTGGAAAATTTACATCCCCCGGTCATCGACCTTGGAGTATTGCAGCCACAGATTATCAATTGGCGCAGTGTCAGCTAGCGATTCAAATCCGCTTCCGGCTACCACCGTGTTGTCCAAGTTCAAGCGTCGCAACTGGACATGCGAATTGAGATGAGCCAATCCGGCGTCAGTGATGCTTGTACTGTCAATTCGCAGGTCCTGCAGTTCCACGAGATGGCGCAGCAACCGCAGCCCATCATCCGTTATGATTAACAAAAGTAAGTAAACCGCTTCATTTGATTTCAAATTGGACAAATGACATTTGTGACATAGTATTGAACTTTACATGAGAGCCTATATAATATAAGAACAGTGTAAGCACTTATATCATCACATTCATTAGAATGAGTTCCTATATCATTACTTCTTTTAGAAGGAACTTATGGTCATCCATGCCCCGCATCTAAGGGCCCAAATCTTCCCACCCCCAAAACGTTTGTTTAAATGTACCATTGTTATTTGAATGAATTGTTTTGTTTCTTTTTTGTTGCTGATTGTTTTTTGTGTGTTATTGATTTATCTACTTTTTTTCGTAAGTGGCCCTAGTTGGTCTTAAATTTAATAAATATATAATGATAAATAGTATTTGTAAACAGTGAACGAATTTTATAGCTTAAAGAAATATCTGTAGGGATGGGGGGAGGTCATGTTATCTCCCAAAGCATAATTTTATCGGTCAATTCATCTAAATAACTAAAAAAAGAGGAAGAAATGAAATATAATTGATATAATAAAAATAAATAAAATAAATATCAAACATCAATCTCTCCTGTCAAAAAAAAAAAAAAAAGGAAGATGGCTGATGTAAGATGGCCGCTATAAAAGAAGTGAATAGCTATGAAAAAACCAGTACCCTTTATGGTTTTGAGATTTTACTGTAATTTTGATTTCATTTGGATTTTTATGACAATCCGGGCATAGGAAACCTCTAGTATGAGAGTCTCAAGTCTCTTCAAGACGGGAATTACAGTATCTAATTTGTACTGCGTATCCTCTATGCAATTTACATGGATTGCATAATCCACACTTTCTATTATTGTCTTTAATAACAGTACAATTCGTACAGGATGACCAGCTGCTACAAAAAAAAATATAAGGACATGTGTAAAACATTTTCAATGTTGACCGTCTCACTTCGTGTTGTATTGAGAGAGGTATGCATCGAGGTCGACCTGCATTTCCTCGATAGTCTCGTACCACTTCTTCCGTCCGGTGACGCGGAAGTGCTCGTCGAGCAAGGTGCGGTGCAGTCGTTCTACAAACCCGTTGCTCTGCGGTCGATTGACCTTGGTGGTCCTGTGCTCGATCTCCTCTAGCTGGAGGTAGAGCTCGTAGGGGTGCCGATCGGGCCGACCGCAGAACTCTCGGCCGTCGCTCATCTAAACAATTTTTGCATTCCAATACAAATCTTCAAAAGGAAATCAACTTCAGCGTAGAATGACCTGTCAACTTGATCAATCGCATGACTACAGGCAATCACGGCCAATTTTTCTTGTGAGGTCAACAAGGCACATTTTCATAGCACTATTTTGGGACAGCAAGGGTCCTTTCAACTAGCCTTAGGGTGAGTGTTCCCCCTTTTGAGTTTCTCGTGAACCTCTTTCCCAGGTGGATAATACTTTGCCCTAACTTGTTTTTATGGCACTTGGTAAATACCAAGTACCATATAGCAATTGCAAATTCTGTGGTTCTGTTGGTCCTGGTTTTGATACTTTAGGCATTCCCAGATAATCTAAAACGATGAAATTTGGCAGACGTATCAGGGACCAGACCAGATTAAATTAGAAATAGTCGTTTCCCCGATTCGACTATCTGGGGGGGGGGTGTTGGATGGTTCCCATCAAAAGTTAAGAGCCTGAAAAAATTTGCCTTATTTTAGAAAATAGGGGGAAACGCCCCCTAAAAGTCATAGAATCTTAAAAAGTCATGAATCTGATGGTTCATCAGATTCAAAGTATCAGAGAACCCTATTGTAGGAGTTTCAAGCTCCTATCTACAAAAATGTGGAATTTTGTATTTGTTGCCAGAAGGCAGATAACGGATGTGTGTTAAGTTATTTGGGTTGTTTTTCCAGAATCACTTTTAGTTTTAATGCACACTGCAACTTGTCCATTCACCCTATTGAACATCTGTTTATAATATTCCCTTCAAAAATTTCGTCAAAAGTCTAACCTTTTCTACCTGAAAATATGTTGTAAAAATAGAGATCAGGTTTCGCAATCTGGAAAGGTAGTTGTGTTAAGTGAATGAAATATTTTGATAGGTATTTTTTTTTTAATAATGCTTGAAAATCTTGCACCCCCTTGTCCACTGCAAAGCACTAATGATGAGAATTGCATATAAAATTTTCAGAAAACACATATAAAAAATGTCTCTTGATGTGCCCCTTGATATTCAATAATTATATGTAAGTATAAATGATCACTTCTGGTCTTTTCTGACTGCATTTTGTTAAAAAAAACCAATGAGACTAGAGGGAATCAAAATGTGCTTTGGGAGGAAAACTTACATTCTGCATGGATAATGGAGATGATGCTAAAATAAGAGAAAAAAGCATAATCTTTGAGGGTCTTTAATGGGCTTGAAATTGAATTTTTCACATTTCTGCTATATAAAAAACACTTGAAAGCATGGTCAACTTTGCAGTCATTCAACATCTGACTCAAAATATAGGCCTACTGTTGTCCCCATACCAGCATGGTTTCTGTTCTACTAGATCAGTTTGAAACCAAACTTATTGATGCATATGAATATGTCACTAAACTTATCCCCATCAGATAATGAGCCCTAAAACCGTTTCTGCATATAACTCTCATTTACTTAATTAACTCCCAATTCCCCAACCTCATTCTCCCTGGCTTTAATCTTATACGTTTTCTTACTACTTTTCTTTCCCTGCATCATCTCTGTTATCTTTTTCTTCTACTGTCCTTCTCTCTTTGCTGCGTCTTTCAAAGTTTTCTGTTGAAGTATACTTGTTACGGCAAAGAGCAGTTATTGTTACTTTAGCACACACCGGCATGAAGTTATGGAGATGTGGAGCTGGCAGATTTTGGCGTCCCCGAACCCCCCCCCGACTGGCCGCCACCCGCTCCCGCCCCCAATGATTCTCTGGCGGGCCCCGGAAATTGTTGCAGGCGGGGCGGCGGCCGGTCAGGGGGGTGCGGGGGCGCCAGGAGCTGCCAGCTCCACATCTCCATCCCTCCATATCGCCCGTGTAGACAAACTTGCACTTGTATATGCTATTTGTCATCATCATCATTATCACTGTCACCCTTGCCGTCGTCGTCCTTCTCCTCCTCATCAACGTCAAGGTCATCATAACCATCACCGTTTCCATCGTTGTCGCATTTTCGGTAGATTTTTTATGCCTTGTATATTAGCCCTGCATGTAGGACGTATATCACCACAAAAGCGGCTCCCTGTTGTCGTGTATAATGCATTGTACCTGTTTTCTTGAATGGCATTCCTGGACGACGTGACCGCCTGCCTGGCGAGCGGCAACTACGTCACGATCGTGGCGCCTGAGGGGACGCGCAGCGGAGACGGCGTCCTGGCGCCGTTCAAGAAGGGCCCGTTCCACACCGCGGTCGCGAGCAAGAGCCCGATCGTGCCCGTGCTGCTCAAGAACGTGGCCGACCGCTTCGCCCACGGCCGGCTGCAGCCCGGCCCGATCGAGGTCGAGATCCTGGCCCCGATCTTCATGGTTTTATGACTGATAAACGAGGCGTGAAAAAAAATATGAATAAAGAAAGGAAGTGGAAGCTTGTTATCACCAACAGTAATAAATTGTACTAATCAGCATTTCAATCATTCTTGGTGTTCGGGGCATAACTTTGTTTCGACAGCTATTATAAGACGAGTTGAAATGAAAATTTATACAAAGCCGTTTAAGGACTGACTAATTTTTTTTTCTCATAAGAAAAACGCTTAGCTTGGGCAACAAAGTTTTTTCCATGCGAAAGTATTGACCTGCAAAAATAAGAGTTTACTCAGCATTTGCGTTTTGTAATAATAAATTAGCTTACTCTCATAATTTCAGGCTGGCTTTTTATCCAAAAAGTAAATTTGAGTAGTATTGCAAACTGCGGCACTTATCAGTTATATAATAGACACTCGGGAAGTGAAGTTCGATTAATGCTAATGAAATGAAACAAAATATGGTGTAGGTTCCTGAACTTTTATTTACCTTGAACAAAATGGTTATCTATAGATTTTTATTGGATGTGTTGCTTATTGATGTGGAAAATGGTGGGTTTGGGAGGGGAGATAACAGCCCTCCAATTACTTTCAATTGTTAAATAAGGGCACTAGCTCTTTCAGTTTCCTATCGAATAAACCTTTTCTGCAATATCTACTTCTGAGGTACAATAACTTAAAAATTGCACTATACTTTTTCATAGTTAAACAAATAATGGATTAGGCGGAATGTATTGCTCAAATGTAAAGACGCCTTCAGCCTACTGTATTCAATCAACTTGGGAGGCCTTGCGTGCAATTGGAGCAGATCAAGAAACATATTCTGTAAGACACAAAAGTGTATATTTCTCACAAGCCCAGTGAGCCCAATAAGGAAGACAATAAGAGTCAAAGATCCGCGGTCTAATTTTTACTATCTGTGATCCATGTCTTGGTTAGTCTCTTGGAAGCGTCTTCAGCGGAAAGATCATTCGCGAACGACGGGAGTGATACCACGGAGAGAAAGATCAAAAGAGCTACGCCACGCATGCCACTGTCCTTTTTGTTGATTGTCGGAGTTGCCCAAATTGTTCGAACGACTCAGGCGCTGTCAATGTAGGTAAACCACGACACCTCCCGTGTCGCACATTTCCGACTTTGCGGACAATTTTCGGAGACACCTCAGTCTCAAAGACAAAAGCTTAGGAGCAAAATCTTATGGGCTTGCCACTCTTGGATTTCTTGATCATTTGGGGTTTGCTGGAATTCCTTTCATACTGTCGCGCTATCATCCACTGGGCCTTTTTTATTCTTTCCCCATATCTGAAAGGCCACAAATGTCCAGTATTTTTTATGGCACTTGGTATTTACCAAGTGACATATAGCGATCGTAATTTCTGTTGGTCCCGCTTTTGCTAGTGTGCGGCCCGAGGACACGGCGCTCGCCGCGCTGCTCGACGCGACCCTGCGCCACTGGAAGCGCGAGGGGCTCGTCGAGCCGATCGTCCAGCGCTGGATCCCCGTCCGGGTGACCCTGCGCTCGGCGGCGGGGGACGACCGGGGACGCTGAGAAACGGGCCTACCTCCCGACCACGCCCAGCGCCAGCGATCTACCGCAGCGACATTGCCTGGAGCGTGAGGGAACGAATCACGGCAACAAGGTAATCTTTCACCGCATTCGCACGACGCTCGCCAAGCGCGAGGTTGTATTCCCGCGTGCCCCGCTCATCACAATGACCTTCAATTGTAATGTCAAGGTTCGGGCGCTGCTTCAGCCAGTTGGCCTGCGCCTGCAGAATTTTCTGGGCGTCCGCGCGGATTTTGTATTTGTCGAGATCAAAAAAGACCCTGTCGCCGATCTTCGCGACAAGTTCCTGCTGGGAACTTGTCGAAGAACGAGGACAGGATGCGCGCATAGGGGTTGCGAACGCAGGTGAATGTCGGCGCGGAATGGTCGCGCACGGCATGGCTGATCAGGGGCTGGCTGTCTTCTCGGGACCATTTGTGCAGACCGTCGTTGGCATCATGGATGTCGCCGTCGAAAAACTGCCCGTGATCCGAATAGAACATGATCTGGCCGATGGTCGAACAGGCGCATTTCGGCACCACCCGATAGATCTTGCCGCATTGTGAAGTACCTGGATGGGACTTGGAAGGGAGTAGCCTCCCTTCCTTACATACATCCCTGCCTGAGTCTCCCTTGACCTCTGAAAAAAGTTTCACAAACCCAAAGGTATAAACGGATAGAATAGTTGAGTTTTATTCTGTATTTTTCTGGAATATTTTTCTAAGGGGGAGAACTGGCGCTCAAAAACGAAATGTGCTATTTGGTCTTGATAATTATTTTCTTTCGCTTCCACCAGGACTTGAAGAGATTGTGCGGCACCATGCGCACGTCTCGCATATCTGTGCCGTTCAATGCGTGATTACGTTTGCCCCAATCCAGCGCGTTGCGGCTCATGTCATTATTGACCACACGCCGCGCACCGTGATGCATGGCCGACACAGAAAAAGCGCAGGTATAGGCAAACAGGTTAAGCACGCGTTTGTCCGCAACTCTGGGAGCAAGCCAGGCGCGCACGTGGCCCTTCCCTCAGAGATTTTGAGAACACATTTGTAAGGTATTGTCATTGAAAATATTTGTTTTGAATTTTCATTAAAAAATTGAAAACAACGGAATTGCCCCCTCCCCCCAAATTTTGAAAAATATGCCACCATAAATGCCAGGGAATAGTGATGAAATTTGTCCGACCATAAGTACAAGTCAGAAGCTGCTACATATGGATTTTACTGCCGAAGCAAAATAAGTAAAATGTTGTTCCGCGAGGCGCTGGAGCGTCGCAAGGATAGCTGCACGATCATCATTGTTAGCCAACGCCCGTCCTTCATCGCGCTGGCCGATCGGATCATCGATCTGGACGACCCGTCCACGGTCCACGCGGACATGGAAGGTGAGCGTCTGGAGATCGAAACGCTTCCACCCAAGGCATTGATAGACGATTCCGGCGCGAACCGGCGGCCCACGGAAACCCCGGAGGGCGGTGATGACTGGTAATGTTAGCATCTCTTATTTTTTAAAGGTTTAGGCTTATTTTTTACCAGGTATGAACAATGATTCGAAGCTGCCAGTGTCAGAATTCGACGATATTCCAAGAGCTGCCGACACTATAGTAGCCCAGCGTTTGTTTTGACAACTTTTCTTTGAGCAAAAGTATTTTTGTATGTAAAAATGGTATGTTCAGACAAAATCTGCCAACAAATTTGAAAACTACCAAGTAGCATTGCTTTTTAGAAGACAATAAGAAATAGTAAGATAAATAAAGACTCAGAGTTTAGAAACAAGTGGGAAACTAGTTAGACTGCTTTGGAATATTATCGTTGATCTTTTCAGCTTCTATTCAAGAGCCACTGGTGTTATAAAAAACCTTTTAATTAGTTGTTGCTGCCTAAATTCCTACCGCTTAATGTTCTCCGATTTTGTCTTATATATCCATGTTTTCGTGAAATTTTGTTTTTGCCTGCCGTTGCAGATCATTTAACAAGGACAAGCTATGCAAGGGATCGGAACCGACTTTGGCACTGAGTAAATCAAAGAAACGATCCTCTGAAAGAAATGAAGCGGTTTCCATTTCGAGAAAGTCGGGAAAGGTGTTTTCAAACCAATGGCGAAGCTCCGTATCATCATCAAATTCTTTTGCCAGACGAGCAAGAGGGGAACGAACACGATTAAAGCGTTCCTGATCACGGATTGCATTAGCGAAATAGGTTAACACATTTCAGAGATTGATTTTTAGGCCTCTTTTTACCAAGATGGCTTCGGTCCACTTTGTCCTAAGTGTCTATGTTTTATTGAGGAATGACACAGACTTTAGCTAACAGGAATAGAATTGACAAACATTCCTGTGCAGCGACAATGTTACTTTTATACCTAGTTCAAAGTAGAAAGAAGCTTTTTGAGCAAAGCAGGCATATTGTTTCCATGGAGATGGGCATACACTTTAGATCTTAAACCAACAAACTCAGATAATATCATACCAGACATCTCATCCTTCATTAGTCCTATGACTTTTCAATTTAATTGAGGAATTTTATAGGGGTTATCATTTTTATAATCTGAAGTGTAAAATCTATGAGATAAATGAGGTTATATACATTGAGAAAAGTCTTCGGTTCTTATATCACAGATAAAACTGTCAGTGTCCATTCAGCATAAATCACAACGTAAACAATGCTACTTTGACTACTCAAGCTCATCATCCCCCAAAAGGCCGTCTTCACCTTCGCCGGCACTCTGTTCTTCATCGTCATCTTGTGCGTAGATTTCTTCTGCCATGTTCCAGACTTGAAGAACATTATCCTCGGATACGCTTGCGATCGTCCATTCATCTTTGGCATTCCACGAAAAGTCGGACACCTTACCGGTGTGTCCGCCGTGCAAGAACAACAGTTGAGGAGTTTGTCCCCTCCTCAATACCTCGCTCTTTACGCTAAAGCATTTTTAGTAATTTCAAAGGAGCTATTTATTCTAATTAAACTTTCGTTGTTATTCAGGGGTCATTCTTAAAGAATTAGAACAAAATTCGAACTTTAGTGTAGAGAGCGAGGAATTGACGAGGGGGCGAACCCCCTCATATACGTAATAGAAATATACGATTATAGAAGTTCGTTACGTTAGTTAATTTCTTTTTAGAGACGAAATTTAATTTCTTAAATGATAGTATTTAGGCCTACGCCTGCTTCAACTGTTGTTTGCATTTCTTATCTGCATTTTACTGTGTCGAAAACAAATTTCTTTTTTTCAATCAATTTACAAAAAAGAAAAAAATTGCACGGGTGGCGATAAAAAAAAAGTAAAAAGTAAAAAAGGATAAAGCGTCAAAGTATTTGAAAAGCCTTCTTGTGGATTTTTATTTTTTTTGAGAACATAAACGGTTGTATAATGGCTTTTATCTCTTTCATAGTTGAACCTCTCTATATTAAATTTCTACTTCTGTTTTTTCTTTTCCGAGCCAGCTATATATTGCTGGTAGTACCAAAAGAGTCAGCAAAGTTGATGTAACAAGTCCCCCGATCACCACTGTAGCAAGAGGCCTTTGAACCTCAGCACCAGCACTTGAAGATAACGCCATCGGTATAAAGCCGAAGCTCTCTTGGCGCGCTTCAATCAACACGGGAACCAGGAGAGCGCCGACACGCGGGAAGTGATGAAGGAGATGGCCAGCGCGATGTCGCGGGACTACTTTTTTGGGATCGGTTGGAATAACTATGTGCACGCCGCCAATCCGCCGTTTCCCTATTGTGAGATCTGGTGGGACTACGAGCGCTCGCGCGGGATGCGGGTGGATGAGGAGCGCCAGATTGGTGCGGTTGAAAGTCACTACGGATTTTCTCCTTTGGTTACTTTATTTTAATGTATCATATCTGTTTTTATTTGTTTTATTCCCGTGTGCTACCTGGTCTTTATTTTTGTCTTTTGTTATTTTTAAGCTCTAATTGTAGAATAGGTTCTGTAATACTCCGTATGCGTTCGGTCCCTCATTTTGAAAGGAGTGGGATTGTACAAGATTTTTCGTGCAGCTTACTTTGTGATCTTCAGTCATTCAAATGTGCATTTCGTCCTCCTCGATCTGCTCGAGGTCGTCGATCTTCAGCGTGCCTTCGTTGACGAGCTCGGCGAGCAGGGCCAGCGCGCGGAAGCGGCGGATGCGCGACATGCGCACCAGGTCGGCGATGGCGTGCCGTCCGTCGACGATGACCAGCAGGTCCTCGTTGCCCTTCTCTTGCACCGCCTGCATCTTCGTGGCGTTGGAGTCGAACGCGAGCACGAGCTCGTCGGACGGGAGGGTTTATGAACTGCCTCTGGGAAAAAATAAATAATACGCTGTACCCCTATGGCTCATAACTATAGGTAACGCTGTAGTGTCGCCTCTGATACGTTTAATCCATGGCAGTAGGCTGAAGGAGCTGTAAGCCAGAAAAGTTATGGAATGTGACGTAATAAAGGCAATTTTTTTTTTCTAATGAAAGGTCGAAGAGCGGGATAAATTTAAACTGGGGCATGGAGAGTGTGATTGTCACCTGACAGTTTCACAAACCCAAGTAATATTACTAGATAAGAGGATGGGTACAGTGAAGATGTTAAAAGTAGAAAATAAAAAAAAACATTGGATGTTTTTTCACAGCTCAAAAAAGTTTGGAAGAATAAGATGATAAGCCTGCGCACAAAGATTATAATATTGGAAGCTACAGTGATGACAGTGGTCAAATATGATTTTGAAGCGAGGGGGCTCCGACAAACCGAAGTAGGCTTGCTGTGGTGTCAACCTTGCTTAAATGATGTGATGTACTATTGGTGACAAAAAGCAGTGCATCATACCTGCAATGCAATAGCTTGATAGTAGTCCAGGTATGTACGTAGTTGCTCTTACTGTACAAGTACAATTGTAATAGATAGAGTAGTATATTATTAATTAGTGATAGCGATACACCCTTCTACTAGTAGCTAGTATAGTTGTACTATGTGGTTAGTATTAATATACATGACATGGTTTTTTCCAAAGAGAGGGCAATATTATCTTGAGGGGCTATATTCCGCGGGGAAGGGTTGGTAAACGGCGGTTACCGTTGCAATCAGTGAGAGAAAAGGTTTGATAATAGAAATGAGGCGCTTTGAGGCAGCTGTCCTCCCTAGAAAACTAAAAATGAATAAAGAGTGCAAGATTTTGTTGTATTCGAAGATTGTGGCACATTTTAGGTAAAAAATAAATGAAACGATTGCTACTTGAAAAGGGGTCTTGAATTTCCAAAATCCACTCAAATGGGTCCTCTTCCAGTATTTTAGGACCACTGGTTAGATACGATCATTCCTTGGAAAAACCAAGAAAAAAAATAAAATAAACGCGCATCCGTGCTCTTTTTTCCTGGGAGAAAAATGCAAAATTCAACATTTTTTTTAAAATAGAAAAATGCAAAATTCAACATTTTATTTAAAATAGAAAAATGCAAAATTCAGGTCGTTGACGAAGAGCACGTAGCGCCCCTTCGCGATCCCGAGGCCGGTGTTGCGCGCGGCGGCGAGGCCGCCGTTCTCCTGGTGCACGACCTGCGTCGGAACCTGATGGTCCCACGCCTCGAGCATCTCCTTCGTGCCGTCGGTCGACCCGTCGTTGATCAGGACGATCTCGTAGCGACCCGCGGCGGTCTGCCGTTCGAAGGAGCGCAGGCAGCGCGCGAGGGTGTCCTTGCCTCCATCGCCATCGGGGGGCGGGAGTTGCTTTGAGCCATGGACAAACTTCCCATGACGGCCCCCGGGCTGCTTCGCCTTCAGGAAGAACTGAAACATTTAAAGGCCAGCGAACGGCCGGCCGTGATCCAGGCCATTGCGGAAGCCCGCGAGCATGGCGACCTTTCCGAAAACGCGGAATATCACGCCGCCCGCGAACGGCAGTCCTTTGTGGAGGGCCGCATCGCCGAACTTGGGTTGGTTCGGGTTTAACGGTGGTTCGGTGTTGAGCGCGGATCCCGGTTTGGTTTCCTTGGTGTTTGTGACGACGTCCATTGCTGCAGCCGCTGGTGGTCTAGCCTCGATGTTTACTTCTTGGATCGTGATCAAGAAGCCCGATCTGTCTATGGCCTTAAACGGTATCTTGGCCGGTTTGGTTGGGATTACGGCCGGTGCGGATTCCGTGTCGGTGTTGAGTTCCTTCATCATCTACCGTACCTACATGCAATTGTTGTGCATTTACTTAATTAGCGCCTTTAAATTCAGATAGCTGATGCGAGGAACGGTTCCATGTGTAGATTTTGGTCGGCAGTAGTCAATTGAAGCGGTCTTCTGTACCAGGTTGCTGTCGGACAATTTCGTGTTCAATCGGATGAGGCATTTTCGTGACGATGAAGATTATCGACGGTTGGACTCAGCGGTCTTCGGGAAGATCAGGTTTTGCAAGCGTTGCCAGACGCTAGATGGCGCCGATATTTGTTTTTGTACAAACTAGAGCCAATTCCCATTCTTATGCGTTACCCATACTCTTTGACTGGGGCCTTCTCTTTTTTTATTAGCCATCTGTTCAAGAACTTTTGCCTTTTCTTAGGAAATTTTTACCCTTTGCTTTGGAAAATTTTCCAAAAGTCGAACTCAGACAATGCAAAACAAACCTTTATTTATGTCCAAATGGGAGGCTAGTTGACTTCTGGTCTCTTTTGACACTTCAAAATTGAACGAAAACTCTCGATTCCCAGTCACACGTGCCCTCTAAAGCTTATATGAGTTTCCCATCTATAAGAATTATACATGCCCCCACAGCAGAACGTACAATGCCTGTCCCCAGGGCCCAGAGGGGTTTTGTTGACCCTCAAGTTTTACTTATATGATCTTTGAACTATTTTTAACAAAATGGCTATCTCAAAACAGAGAAAAAGCAACTGATAACTGAAAATTATGGTAAAATGTTGTTTAACCTTAAATTACCTTAAATCACAGCTTGGAGTGAAATAAGGACAAGCTTGGAGTGAAATAAGGACAAAAAGGCACAAGCCACGATTTCAGTAATAAATTTCTTTATTTGATTCATTGGTTTAGGAGCATTATTGCCTATGTCATGACTTGGTGTTTTGTAACAATTTCAATAGGTATAGATCTGTCTCAAACTTAACTATATAAATGGAGACTAATGAATTTTCACTTCATAACAAAAGATTTAAAATCTTGGATCCTTCCTGATGATAATAATCTTCGTGAAAAAATAATTTTAAATCTATGAATTTGTTCGTTGGTTCTATGACACTAGAACTTTTAATTTCCGCTAGAATGAGCCCTCTTGGGACATTCTAGGACCACTGGGTCGATACGATCATCAATGGGAAAAAATAACAAATAACATACAATAGTCTCGCTTGTCTGGTACCTGTCTCCATTGGTGCTACAGGCTCATAACAATGGCCCGCGCCTACAAGATTATTTATGTCTTTCATGCCACGTGGTGCACACTGCTTAAGAAATATATGCTAGAGACCTTTACAATGAGCGCTAGCTCCCAACTGGATGGCGCCGTAACCTTTTCCTGCCAGTAGCTTAATCCTGTACTGATGAAAACATTCGATCACAACCAGTCTTCAGAGAAGGAAGTTTTGAACCAAACTCTCTTAGCGTTATCCTGACGGAACTCAAGTTGTTTTAGCTATGAGTATGGTGCTAATGAGCACTCGTACAGCTTTACTGGCTTTTGAAAGTCAGAGAACTTTGACTGGGTCATTTGCAGGGCATTAAAAGGATGTATCCTTCTTACTTTGAGTAACTTCCTCACCAGATCTAGTGGGGAAAATAAATCAAGGTGCCTTAGCTCATTTATTACATGCAAGTGATAAGCTGCTGTACCATCTAGATTTGCTCTTAATTCTGGTATTGTCCTTGATTCTTTTTGTGTTGGTACATTGACTCCTGTTCCGAAAAAAAAATAAAGATAGCCGGCAACAGTGTTCCTATAGACTTCTAACAGTTTTTTCTGTTCTATGTAAATTGCTCAAGCTACTAGTGATTAAGGATGTAAATAAGGGTTGTTCAACTCCGGACAATCGTTCAGCCTTCCCCTCAACATCCCTAAAGGTTCAAGCTAAAACCTTTCCCCTTTTTACACCCACCCAGGATCAAATATTCCTCCTTTCCCAACAATAAATCCCATATGTAAACAATACGTAAACTACATAACGTTGCCCCAGGGGTTGTGGGGGATATTGTCATCCCAGGAGACATAAATATTTGGGTAAATTTCTTATACATAGTTTAGACTATTTCGAACAAAATGATTATGTTGAAGGTACTGGAAGATGATGAATGTACTCTAGGAGACCTTTCGAAAATGTTCTTCAAAAGTTTTACTGGGTTACCAACCTAAAGAATTAAAAAAATTTTTTTTTTTTCTTTTTCTTTTTTAATCAGAATTGTTATTGAATTTTCAGTTTGCCTGTAGTTTTTTAGAACAGTGGTTAAAATGGTTGTGTTTGAAATCATTCAAAGCGGGACGAGAGTATAATTTTCAACAGTTTTCCTATTAAAAGACAGACTGCCTAAATAACCACGAAAAACAACTTTAGAAATTTTAAGTAAACTGGGGTACCAATGTTAGGTTAGCTCAAGAATGCATAATTGCTGAAATTTTCCTGAATAATGAGTTAATTAATGAGTTACTTTGAATATTGGAAGAATATGTAAAATAATACAAAAACCTAATCCCTCTTATTGTTAATTCATGGAAAATTTAGAGGACCTCCAAGAACGCATGGCGCGGCTGACGGCGGTGCGGATAACAGGCTCGCCCAGCCGGCGCACGGCCGAATGCAGCGCCGCCGCGATGCCGGGCGCGTCGTCGTCGCGCAGGATGGACCCGGTGATCATCAGCGCCCAGGTCGAGGCGTTGACCAGCGGCGACGAAGAGCGGCCCAGATGTTCGCCCCAGGTGGAGGGCGCGATCTTGTCCTCAATCAGAGCGTCTATCGTGTCTTCGTCCGGCCGCCCGGGCCGCGTGATCCGCGGCAGCTGAAACAGCGCTCGCCGATGGCGATGAACGCTTCGTCAGCACCACGCCGCCGCGGCTGCCTTGTTGCCGTGGCCGGCATGGCGCTTGCGCTGCTGGGCGCATCACCGCACGCCGCCGAGGTGTACAAATGGGTCGACAAGAACGGCAAAACCCATTTCGGCGACAAGCCGCCGCCGCATGTCACCGGCGCAGAAACGCTCGACGTATCTGCAGAATAAATGGTGTTGGGCAGATGATTGATTCCTCCCATGCTGAAAGAGACCTTGGTATATTCGTGGATGAAGAATTGAAGTTTGACCAACATGCTCTCAGTCAGTTGCCCCCAAAGTGCTCCAGACCCCAGGAATAGTAAAAAGAACATTCTGCAGTAGGTCACCAAAGCTGATGTCAAAGCTATATAAACGAATTGTTCAACCAAAACTGGAATTAGGTATGTGTTGTTGCGCAGACAGGTTTGGGCTCACTCCAGGTCCGCCCTCCATCGAGACTTCTGGAATACAGCGGCCTCCAGTAAGGCTGCCACAACGGCGACTTTGATACGTCGCAGATGAGGTAGAAGAGAACGATTGCCCCCTTATCGGTAACGACCGCTTTTTCGGCCATCGCCGTTCGCCCTTTCTGTTTCTTG
Organism: Alatinidae sp. Z8VKAUB7J3; assembly: GCA_010016025.2. Taxonomy (NCBI): domain Eukaryota; kingdom Metazoa; phylum Cnidaria; class Cubozoa; order Carybdeida; family Alatinidae; species Alatinidae sp. Z8VKAUB7J3. Next base: position 240,146,779 of record JAAAKM020721499.1, read on the forward strand.
AACAGGTTCTTGGAGTACGACAGCACCTCCGGTTCACCCCATGGCAAAACACCACTTTTAACAAAATTAATTGAAAATTGCAATAAAATATTTTTAGAAAAACAGAAGGAACCTACTGGTGCAACAGTGTTTGGCAAAAGTCATAAGATAAAATAAAAGCTATTGCACCAGCCACAAAATTCATGCTGGGACTTGATCTGTCCAAAATTATGGGACCAAATCCATGATTGATTATTGATGATTATTGATTATTGATCACAGAAAATGCTACAATTTTGGGTTTCCCTTTTACAATTTAGTTTATTTATTCTCTAATTTAATATTATTAATCAGGCAAGTACAATTTAGAATTTTCTATTTATAAAATCTTAGCCCTCGTATCTACTTTACTATCTAAACTGATCCGGGAGGCAAAATTTTACTAGATTAATCACTTACCACTCGTTCACTGTATGACTTTTTTAGTTTCCCCATTTGGGTTGTCATTTTTACTCTGAAATGGATTTCGTGACAAATATACACAAAAACAAATTAAAACAGGCGAAACTCTATTAATTAATTGATCTGAGCATACAATCAATAATAAAATGAAAGCAACAGCTTATTTTTTTAAGTCAAGTGTAGGAATTTGAATTTGGAGCTAAAAACTGCTAACATTTTCCACCTGTCATACGCATCAAAGGAAGTTCTTGGATAACGCCTTGAAGGTATACGTTCCCTAAGAAACATGTAATTTTGCAACGTTCTGGTTTTGGTAAATTTTTTGTAGTTCATTTAATTGACTTACCAATAAACATACCATTCAATGCCTTTTTTTTCACAAATATAATAATTGCTTCTACTGCAAATTCCAATTTAAGCACTTTTTGACCCAAACTAACCTTATTATAAATAATTTTGGCTCTGGGAAAATCTAGTACTATTGTGTCAAAAACGGGTGATAAAAAAAAGGAAACCAGAAGTGATGTAATGGGCGGAGGTACTTATAAAAAGATACGTCTTACTACCCAATCTCAAGTTACCTTAGGGCCACTTTTTCCTCACTGAAGTAGGATCAATCCTTATGTATATCAGCAACTTTATGACTCTTTCTAAACAGTTCGTGGTAACGAACTGTAGCAAGGAGCGACCCAGATCGACAGTAACCGAGACTCTTTAAAGACAGAATTTTGATACCAATAGTTACATCAAAAATTTTAATGCTGATTGGTGTTACTATTCATTTGGTTATTCGAGCACCTAAAACAGACACAGCAGCAGCAGCAGCGGCGGCGGCGTCGTCAACAACTGGAGCAGCTAGTTCAACAGCTGCAACAGGAACTAGTGATACACAAACATCGGCGAATCGTCCAAATTCAGCACAGCCGAATGTTGGTGGCTTTCCATTTGGTCTTGGTCTACCACAAGGAATGGGAAATTTAAATTTTGCTAATACAAATTTACAAGAACAAATATAAATTATACTTAATGAGAAGCCAAGATAGTACAGCATAAAGGTTATTGTTGATAAAGAAAAACTTACAAGAGAAAATAAAAAAAAACCTCGAAGATTCGGAAATAAATAATATTGCATAAGGCAAATAATAGCAAAAGAACACGATTGATAATTTGACCTATATTGATGGTCTATAGTCTACAAAAAATTGAAGAAAAGAGACAAAATAAGATGAATTTGGGAGTATTGATTTTGACTCGTGAGGGAAGCGCTAAAATATTTCCCCTTGTCCACCTAACGTTTCTACACTATCAAACCCTATGGGACCTATAATCTATTCACGATCGAATACAGAAGTAAATCAGAAGACACTGGATATTCGAACAAGCCTAAGAGGAAAAAAATGTTTTGAAAAATAAAACGGGTTATGTGACGAAACTTTAAGCTGATTTTCAATTCTTCTGAATAATGTCGCCCGTTCGGCCAGTACGGTCACGCCGTCGGACTTGATCTGCGCGAAACCGCCGGTGACGACGTATTCGGTCGCCTCGCCGGCGCCTTCCGCCTTGAGCACGCCGGGACGCAGGGTGGTGATGGTCGGCGCATGATCGGCCATCGCCGTCATGTCGCCATCCGCACCCGGGATCTGGACCTGGGTCACCCTGCGCGAGGCGAGGCTGCGCTCGGGGCTGACCAGGTCGAATTCAATTTGCTTCTATAGGAAACAAATTGCTAAGTATTATCATACTTTTAGACTTAGAGATGATGTAGATAAAGTTTTAAGAAGTAAACTGTGTGGTTTTACGAAGGGTAAATGACACGTCAACCAAATTTCCCTTCTTAGGTTAATAATGGAGAAATATGTCAGTAAACAAATGCCTTTAGTCCTCAGTTTTATAGATTATGAGCAAGCGTTTACTTCAGCTGTTAGAAGATCTTGTTATTTACCTAAATTCAACTCAATTCTATCAGTTTTTTAAAGTTAAAATTCCGTAAGTAATCCTATTGACATTTGGCTACATTTTTAGAGCACGCCTTTAAGGAATATTTTAGGAACAAAATTAAAATAAATACTGGAGCGATCTTGAATAAACTACACTTCTTTGCGTACATATCAAAAGAATTGGACATTACGATTATTTTAAATATGGGCAATTCGTAAATTTTAATGGTTATAACAATTGCCCATTGTTTACGTATAGTGCTTGTTATTGGGATGGATGCATACATTTTCGGGTGTGGGGAAGTTTTCTGCTGGGACTTTTTCCATGGGGAACATTCTATGGGGAGGGAAGTTTCCAGGGAGTAAACTTGTCAGGAGAAATCATACACTGTGAGAATTTGTAAGAATTCTTATAAAAATTCTTTTTATATGTCTTGTTTTCTCTTTTCCGTCTCAATTTTGGTCTTAAATTACCGAGGAAATCAAAATAAAAGATTTTCCCCTTTAGGACTCATCTTAGGTCTATTCATATCTGAAAATCGCAATTTTCAAAGATCTTTCTTTTGTATTGTTTCATAATTACGAAGTTCCTGATGGCAGAATTACATTTTCGACAGTGTTGGCGCCTTGAACCATCCAAACAAATAACTGTTTGGTACTAAATGTTTTAGCTTGTATTTTTCTGATTTTTCATGTCCTTTTCTACGTGGCTGATCCACCATGCTGGCAACACGAGATTCGGCCCGTCGCCATGAATCGTGTAGGCCACGCGATGGCCACCGACCGAGTCAAGGAAGCGCACGGTAGGTCTTACAGCCAAAAGCCTTTCTCCTTGGCCCGCAACCTCATCAATTTCTCATCGATTCCTAATGCCCTTCTCAAGCAGACGCTCGTGGAGGCTATTACCTTATTCGAATCCAAGGAGATGAGAGAAAGAGGGAGTGAGAGATAGAGAGAGAGAAAGAAAAAGAGAGAGAAGGGGGACAACTAAAACACACAGAGTCAGACAAACAAAATCACAAGGATAGAGAGAGAAGTAAGCCAAGCTGCTGAGAAACACAGGCACATAAAGAAAGTGAGACAAAAACAACACATACAAATACAAAGATTCAGACACAAAAACACATAAAGACAAACACGGGACAAGCAAACAGGCATTCTCTTCCATCGGTGACTTAAATAATGATTTCAAATATACTAAATTCAATTAATTTTTTTACTACCCATGTATTATCAGCCTGAGAGAATTTGTGTACTTTAGAAAAAGAGGAAAATACCCCCCAAAGGATTGAAGGATTGTGAACACCTTTTATATTATTTTATCTACTTATTATTTTTGCACTGAGGATGACTGAGGGGATGTCTTGACAGAAACATTTATATTTTTATTTTAGGAAGAAGAGGTCCTTAAAGAAGAGGAAGAGTTTACTCCGGAAGAGTTTTGATGCGCTCTTCCAATATTGCCTTTTCTGCTATCCACTTCTTTTGTGTTTTTATGATCTTAGGGCTAGGAGCTTTTTTCTTAGCTCTCCCCCATGCTGATACTCTCCGCATCCATCTCATCGATCTCCTCCTCTTTCCAGGGAAAGCCTTTAGCCTTCTAGGGATCGGGATCCTTGCCTTTGCTATTCAACAAAATATTCAATCAAAAAATAACAATTCACAAATTCCTTGCCCAACAAACCTCTTCAACAAGAAAACACAGCAAGAATAAAACTGAGACTACACGTTCGCACCAAAATACCTATACACACCTCCTCCTACTACTGCTCGTTCTCCCTTTCGACTTTTTTTCTCTCGCAATTGTTTTTTTTTCTTTCAATGTAAATTGTGTATAATTTTTTTAGTTTTAGAATTTACCCACGGCTTGAAACCACTCGGGCGCCCCACCTAACGCCTCATAAGAGTAAAAAGTCACCACATAGATTCCGTTGCCATTTTCGTCAAAACCGGCGAGCTGAAAGTCGTAACCGTGTCCAGCGCGGGTTCGATCCAACAAATTTCCAAGGTAGTTGGGCTCGTTTCGTCCAGAGTGCCACCCGGTCGCATTTAACATTGGTTTAGCGACTCCCAGCGATAAGAGTGGCGAGTTGGGGACAAATAATTAACTCATATACTTTTCAATAAGAGAAATGTACGTAAATTCAGAATGGTAACATTTAATGTTGCGAGGCAACATGAACATTCCTATTTGTACTCTGTGTAAATGTCTTTCCACAATGAGGGCATTTGTACGGCCTTTCGCCAGTGTGAATTCTTCTGTGGACTTTCAAGTCTCTTGGCAAGAAAAACATTTTTGCACAAACTTCACAACTGTGTTTCTTTGAACCTAGTATTATGAGAGGGTACCAGATGGACGTAGAGGCTATAATCCAAGAAAAGGAAAAACTATTAAATGAAATTACGCAGGAACCAAGATAAACTCACACCTCAGATTTTAGGCATCTGAGATGTAAGTTTATCGTCGCGAATTAGAGATAAGACATTTACTGACCGAAGAAATATTGTACGAAGTGACTCAAAAAATTAACTAAGAATATTCGGCAAAAGGGGAAATTGATTAGCGCCCGCAGTGCGGGCCGCACTGGCCATTCGGCCCCCTGGCACCAAACTTCGCTCCTTGCGTAGCCTTGAGGCCCTAGCCTCTTTGGAGTCATGGCTATTGGACCCCGTGCCTGCTCGCCTCGACAGTCTACCGAACTTTGCGGGCAAGGATGCTGATCAGCCCTACAGAGACGCACTTAGCATTGCGCGCTGTTGGGTAGCTGGCGGGACGCCCAGTGAGACTGTGGGACTCTGATTGATTTAGCAACATTTTTCTATTTACTATGAAGACCTTTCTATTCAGTTAATTGCTTTAACAGCTAATTGCTCTTGCCTACCAGCATCCGACGTTACTTGTTTCAAACTGACATCAGATCAACGTCTATTTGACGTAATGACTTCAACCGAAAGGGGGTTCATTATACCAACATTGGATTGACGCCAGAGCGAAGTCGTTTCAACTTCCAAATTAGGACGTTGGGCCGGAGCCATCCGCGATGGCCTGGACGTACTGCGGGATGTCGGATCGGCCGTCAATGAACTGGAAGGCGACTGCCTGACCGCCAAGGGAATGCGAATCATAAATAGAGCCACCAGGGCCATTACCGCCGGCTGTCGCCTCGGCATGAGACAGGTCAACATTCAGCGACCACGAGTCATTGACCACAAAGTCAAAATTGGCGCCGATCGAAGTCAACTCGTCTCTAATGTTGGGCGCAGTGGATTTGACCTTAGTTTGGTAATACGGGACCCAGAGATCGAATCATGCTGCAGCAATGAGCTGCAGGGCCGACGCGGGGACCTTAGTAGTCAAGAAGCGTCGTTAATCTGATACAATACAATGTTCTGCTTTTCCACAATTTGGAACCATGGTTACTAGACTGTCCGCATCAATTTCCACAGGTATAATTCGAGCTATACCCGTTAAGGTGGGAGTTTTCGTTTTATTGAATTCAAACCAGAAAAAAAAAATCATATGGGGTTCAAATCGACATTTTCAAGAACTGAAAAACAAAGTTGACTGTAATGAGAAAACTTGCACAGCATGTATTGGTACCCGTTTTTTTCCCATTTTTTTTTTTAAAGTCAGCAACACAGGACGATTTACCAAACGCAGAAATTCAATGCGAAATTAAAAGTTTGTGTTACAAATAATTATTCTGGAGTCAATTTGCCTAACCCAAACCGAAGAATTGGGTACACTGGGATTCGAACCCGTGTCCTCTCAGACAAAGGTCTTGCAAACATGATCTGAATCATTCAGAAGGAGGCAACAGGAAGGGGTCTTAAAGGCATCAAAAAAAAAAGACTCGATTCTAGAAGTTAAATGTATTTTATATAATTTGTTTACAAGCTAACTTTGAAACCCAACTATCTTTGTTGGATTAAAAAAGAAATTTTTAATTTCAGATGCATTATGTAAGCAATCGTTTTCTAAACACACTTCCTTTAATAGTTTAAGGACAGTTACTTAGATTACAGTTAATATGTTAATTTAATTAAAGATAATTTAAAAGGCTTGGTGAACGAAACTTCTAGGATTTACAGTATTCAATTATTTTAATTGATTCCTGAAAAAACAATTCACCTGGATCTACGATTTGCTTTAAAATTGACAATCCAAAAGCCGATATTTTATATTATTAGCCAGCCCATCGGCACCGGCCCGTTCATCTTCGAACGCTATGCCAAGGATGCCCAAGTGCGCTTTCGTGCCAACCGCGACTACTGGGATGGTGCCCCTGCCATTGAGCGCCTGCTGCTGGCCATCACCACCGAGCCCAACGTCCGCCAGCAACGGCTCAAGGCCGGCGACTGCCAGATCGCCCTGTATCCGCGTCCGGTGGACATCCCCGCGCTCAAGGCCGATGCTCGGTTGTCTTCTTTGGAGCTGTTGCTATAGAACCAAATCATGTCTTTGTGCTGGTAGGATGCATCCAGGATAAGCTTCTTTTCAGTAAAGCTCTCTAATGTGAATAGGACTGGTGGGTGTTGCAGTGGTTGCACAGCTGTGGGGGCCTAGGCTGATAGTCTCTTCGTGGTGAAAACGTTGGTTGCTATTTTGTAGGTGTCCTGGAGATATTTGGCAAAGAAGTCTTTGTCACTTGCTTGACGATTAAAAAAACTTTCAAACGAGGATTGATTTATTTAAATAGTTAGCAATAACAGGTATAAAAGTTTAAATATTTCGATCACATATGCAGCAATCATCATCAGTAGAAAAACTAAAGTATTAAAATTGAAACTAACATATTTAAACTAAAAAATTAAGTTTCCCCTAATTCATATAATAATAAACTTCGTGGTTATTCAAAAAAAGAAAAAAAGTTTGGAAAGAGATCATACAGTTTAAAATTAACTTGGGAGGTGCTACAGAAATTTTTTCGGAGGAGGACTGAGATCCAACATCCAATAATCTATCCTAAATAAAATAAAAATTCCGTAAGACAGCTTAAAGTTAAGGTGGGAGGTATTAAAATAGCTTTTCCGAGGGAGAGGGACGGAAATCAAACACCTAATAAGCTATCGTAAATAAATAAATTCCATAAAACAGCTTAAAGTTAAGGTGGGAGGTGTTATCCCTGCTTATTTTTATGGTTAAAAGTGCATCGAAGGTTAAAACATCTTTGACAGCTTTGAGTTTTATTGTTACCAAAAAGTACTTTTTGACCGAAAAAGTGAAGCTGTCGGCCAAAAATATCTGCAACCTTGGACACTCTTGGTTAGCACGTTTATACTAAGTTTAATATGCTTTGGATATTGAAAGCAAAATACTAAAAATGACATTTGCCACTAAAAAAAGCAAGACTGCTGTTGGAACGGGGCGCTTCGGTCACGGTGATTGATCCGGGGGCGGCCACCCCGGCCTCCACCCTGGCGGGCGGCATGTTGGCACCTTTCTGCGAAGGGGAAAGCGCGCCGGACTGTGTGGTGCGGGCCGGGAAAACGGCAGCCGACTGGTGGCAGGCCCGTGTGGGTGGCGTGACCCGAAAGGGCACGCTGGTGATCGCCCCAGCGCGTGACCAGGTGGAATTGGCCCGGTGATCCCGATGCTGTTGGCGTACTGCACCGGCGTCTGGCCGTGCTCCTTGACGAACAGCGCGGTGGTGTTCGGCTCCTCCGAGCTGTGGCAGTGAAAGAGCGTGCCTCGCTCCCGGGCCCAGGCCTTGAGCGCCTTGAGCAGCTCGGGGCCGTTGGAGAACAGCTGGTCGGGTCCCGGAACGATCGAGGTTCGCGTGAGGTGCCCGTGCTTCTTCACGGCCGCGTCGAGGCGGTCAGAAACTCTGCAAAAAAAAAAAATCAGAATTATCAGTGGAAGAAAATATTTTAAAAACTACAATAAGAAATGGAAAACTTAAAAAATGTAACCTGGAGAAAAACGTTTTAATCCAATCTTGGGTATTTAATATCTTTTTCATGGGCTCTAGCTTTTGAAATGGAATTCTTCTAATCTCAGCAAGATTAAGGCTCATTTTTTGAATTTAAAAAGCAGTTTTACAAATCTTTATCGTCGGTCTCGCCGGGGCGAGACCGCCAGACTTCGCAACGATAGCTCGCGTTGCCCGATCGGAACGCGAAAATCAGCGACAGCGGTGGTGCAACCAGAACAGCAGGATGCCGCCGATGACGCTGCTGATCGATTCTGCGGCGGTCCACCAGATCGGCATCCCGGATTGCAGATCGATCAGCCCCTGCAACAGGCCGAAGGCGACGATGCCGAGGGCGAGATAACCGATGAATTTTAGGATTCTTGGCCTTCAAGCTTGAGGCACTTTAGAATTTGTAGAGGCTTGCTGAGAATGCGAAGGCCAGGGCCCTATACTGCCCGAAGTCTTAGCGAAGCTAGACGTGGGCGAAATAGAATGAAGAATAGCGTCTTCAGACGCACGTACTTTCAAAATGATCTCGGTATACATCCCGTGTCAGAGACACTTAAAATCATAAAGTACTTTTCAGTCACCGCAGGCTAAAGACTACCGAATATTTTATACTTTCCGAAAGTAAGTACGGCTTAGTGAGTTCATTATTAAAGCACGACTTTGAAATATCTGTTGGGATTGAAAGTCAGAATCCCTGGGATAGTTTGATTGAGTATCCCTGAAATGGTAACGAGAAAAGCTAGACATTTTCCAAAATAGTCTTAAGGTGAATTTTAAGAAAATACTTCAAAGGGAGGGAGAAGTTCCAGGGGGCTTAACACTGCGTAGTCATCACATCGATGAAGACAGTAACGAGATACTTGAACTCCGCCGTGAAACCCTCTGGGCGGTCATCTGCATTTTGCCTGAAGTACTCCTCCAACGCGCCCATATTCTGGTGCATTGCCGTCAACGCCCGGAGCCGTGATGCAACCCAGCGGGTCTTGCAAAATTTCTGCATGGTGACGACCTCCATGCAATCTTCTTCGCATTCTGTAACTACGGCCTGTAAGCCCCTCCACGGATTGCTTGCCGTGTTGATTACACTGGTATTAGCATTTGTCGAGCATTCACGTACCAAACAAGAGTTCATTGACCGTCTAAATACGCTAACATCATCATCTATCGCCCCACTCAGACGGGCTATCTATGAACTTGATGACGACTTTGCCATTAAAGTTGCAGAAGGCTTGCTAAGTCATGCAGAAGTTGGTCATGTCACTTTGATTGATGATGTCGGCCCCCGGCAAATTTTCCCACCCACCCAGGCAGATGGGGGTCAAGCATTTCAAAAAATTTTGTCTAGGCGGGGGTTGGTTCGAATCCCATTTACAGGTGGGGGTTGGCCTCTACGATGGGGGTTGATATTTGTAGGTGGGGTTGTAAACCAGTCTAAGCTAAATTTTTTACACGGTGGTATCCACATTAATAAAGTTGAATTAGTGATTCTGGTTCACCTAACTTAAGAAAAGTTTTTCTCTCAAGAAGAATGTATTCAAAGCCTCCCTCATTACACTCTCCCTGGAAGTTCCCATTTCCTTTAAATCTTTCTTTATAACATCCTCCCATCCCAGACGAGGACGACCTGCCTTCCGTTTAGCCCTAGACAGTTGAACGAAAAGGACAATCTTCGGCAATCTGTCATCCTTTATCCGCAGAACGTGCCCTAATGTATAAAAAATAAATTTACAAGCTTATATAAGTTTTATTTTAATGTATTTCAAGGCGGTTTCGATTTCCGGCCGCCGGGCCTCGGCCAGATCGCCGGCCTCGCGGAAAACTTCGCCCGCCGGACCGATGGCCAATTGGAAAGCAATGGCGTCGTCCACGTCGTTGCCGACCAGCACCGGCGCGTCGACGCGCTGGAAGTCGATGTCGGTGTAGCCGGCCGAGCGCATCATCGCGGTCACCATCTCCTGGTTCGCCATGGAGAACGGGCCGGGCCCACAGGTCTATCGGATAATATTGGGTTTTCATAACATATTTTTTAGTTATAGAGTCTTTGGAATTTCGTTGGAATTTCTCGCTAGGAACCCTCCAGTGGGATTGGTTGGTAGGCTTCCCACCTTATTTTAACTCATGGTTCTTTTTACTTATATTTTATCCTTTATAATTTTTTCTTTATTTTTTTCGTTCTTGATATTATATATTTTTCACTGATTTCATGATTTCATAAAGTTTTTTTTATAGGTATTACGAGGAGGTAAACCCCTCATATGCGTAATAATTTCGGCTTGTTTTAAGTTTTAATGCTGCTCCTCACTTGCAGTAGAAAAAAAACTTCATATTTATTTTTTCATCTTTTTAAATAAAGCTAAAAAATCCTGCGCCCCCTTCATTGAAAGTATCTTCCCAATTGAGAAATTTTTCCATGGAAAGCTCCTCCCACTTAGCCCCCCATCTCAACTCTCCCTCCCAAATGAAGAAAAAAACATTGATATGGCTCAGAAACCTACTCAAATTATAGCTATTGCATTTTCAGAACCAAAGGCAATAAAAAAGCAACTGGTAAGTGAAAATTAAGGTAAAATGTTGTTTCGTCAAAATTTCAGCCTGTCGTTAGGCAAATTTCACGCCTCTCTAGAGGGAGAAGGAGTGGAGGTGGGTACTTTAAAATACCTTCCCGGGATATACTTTAGCCTGTAGACCCATCTAGGGCCCACTGCTCAACAGGAAACATTGATTGAGGGAGTGCCCCGGATTCAAATTCAGGTTGCGACATATTTTCTGTTTCTGTAGCATCTGTTCTCAAACTAGCATTTCGAATTGTGCACTGCCTTGTTTACTAGTTTATCAGGTAGAGTAGTAAATTTAACAGAGCAGTAAAAGAGTCTACACAAGCTTGTTTCCTCCACCATTGACAAGAAGAAATCACCAAAGGGAAAGCTCAAAGTGATTAATGCAAAAAAAATGATATAATTATCTTCAAAGTGTAAACGGAAAGAAGATCATTGATTTTGCCCCAAATTTTCTGCTACAAAATAACTTACGAAAGTTGAATCTCATTGGAATTTTATAGAAAATTGGAAAAGGCTATTGAAAAACTTCCAAAACAAGTATGATGTAGAAGAATAACTAAAATATATTCATGATTTTTTTGGGCCCTGATCAACAGAATTTCTTAGAATGCCTGTGGCTAGTTGTATCCTACTCAGTGGGGTTCTAAGTTCATGTGGAACCGCCTGGGCAAAAATTTGGCTTTCGTTTACTTTTGAAGCTAAGGAAAAAGCCATTTTGTTAAAGGTCTCTGCTAGCATAGTGAGTGGCTCTGACAATGTCTTGGCTCTCGATTTCAAATCACCTCTACCAAACTGATAACTCGTTTGATTAAGATGTTCTATTTCTTTTTGGATCAAGAATTATCAGACAAGTAGGGAATCAAGTAGATTTTAAATTTCGACTGGGGGTGTGTGTGTGTAAATTTAAAACACAATGTGTCACCAGGTCACTGAAATAGCTTGTTCGTAACTTTTAGCTATTGCTGGAAAAAGAAAGAGGAGGGTGTGGCAAGGGTAACTCATATTTAACGTCTGGGGGATGGAAAAGGCCTTAACAATTTTATCCCCAATCCAGACTACAATTATGTTCGGCAGTTGTAGTATTGGATAGGGAAGATTATTTAGAGGAGGCACACAATCACCTAGGCAATGAATCATTTTATAGAAAAGTAGATCGCGATCCTACCTTAGAGATACAATTAACAATTAGAAATGTTTTTCAGGAGATTGAATCTAGAGGAGACCTCTCCACTAAAACTTTAGCATATTTTAACGTTGAAAACCCCCAATTAGGTAGGTTCTATCTTCTCCCTAAGATTCCCGATCCTTAATTGTTCTCGTTCCTAACGTATAAGACGACATATGGATGAGTGACAGTTAACTTCATTTAGTAACATAGGGTTACAACGGTTAAAAGGATAAGGCTTTCAGCTAGAAGTCCCTTGCGTGAAGTACGCCTATTCGCAAAATTATAAAGCCTTCGTTTTCTTCCCGAGTATTTCGGTCAGCTCGCATTCATTTCCAAGATCATTGCTCTTAGACTGCAGTATCATAGTTGGTTTCGTATTGAATCAGGAGAATAGGCAGGGTTGTGTTCTATCCTTATTTAAATAGGAATGAAAGGAAGGTTGAGATGGCTAGGGCACGTTCTATGGATGAAAGATGACATATCCCCAAAGATTGTCCTTTTTGGCCAACCGTCTAGGGGTAAAAAGAAAGCAGGTGGTCCGGGGTTGGGTGGAAGGGTATCATAAAGAAAGATTAAAAGGATGGGAACTTCATGGGATATCACCCGTGTCATACCAACCATCAACTGGCGGCTCCAAAACGCCTGGATTATCGGCGCGATAGTAACCCAGCATGATATTTGGGCCTTTCACGAATAAGCGCCCACCTTCATCAACACCAGGAACATCTTCTAACCTATATTCAATACCTGAAAGCAAACGTCCAACGCTGCCTGGTCGCATATGCATTGGCGCATTAACGGCTAGAGCGGGCGCAGTTTCCGTTGCGCCGTATTCCTGAGGGTTAGAAGACTGAAAGATTAACCTAGTCTATTTCAGGCTTTAAAAACAAATTGAATTATTGAATCTAGGCTTCTCACCTATCTGACTAGGTTTTAAAACACATTCTGATTAATTTGAGGAGTTGTAGGGTATATCTTAATATTGCAAAATCAGAAAAATAAACCAAAATTTGATTATTTACCATATGTTAACATTCTAGTTTGGCTACTTTTTGCTATCATGTAAGTCTTTGGAACGATGTAAACGAGACGAAAGTTTGATCAACAACCGTCGTCAGCTTCAAATCAAATCTCAACAAGGACTGGGCAACTAAACCCCATGGCTCAAGCAACGGGATACAGTAAATGTACCGCGGCCCTTTTATCACTGGCTGGCATACACGGGAAGTACACAGCTAGTCCAATTTAAGATAATTTAAGGTAATCAACTAATTGAAGCTTTTTTGAAAAGACTGTAACATCTACAAGAAATTTGAATGGATCTAAAACTTGAACTTAACTAAAGCTAGATCTACGTTGCATGGGCAAATTGAAGTGTTGCAGCAGCCTTTGTTCGGCTTTGCCAAGCAAAGTTTTGCGAGAGTAACACTTTGGTTTTGTTTCTTCGCTTCGATTAAACGCTGAAGTTAGAATCAGTAAGGATCTTAAAATAAATACTAGGTACACCAACAAGCAAAAGTTGTAAACCCGAAAGGGGCTGGTCCCTCCTCAACGCCCCGCTCTTTACGCTAAAGTTTGACACGTTCTCTCAACTCTACTTTTTAAAACAGTAAAAAACTTTAGCGTAAAGAGCGGGACGTTGAGTAGGGACCAGTCCCTTTCATATACGAAGTAATTTCTGTTCGTTTTAAGTTTTAATGCCACTCCTTACTTTCAGTTAAAAAAACTTTTTTTTGTGTTTATTTAATTTCTGAACGTTTTTGCGTAGACGGTGTCGCCGAGCAGCGTTTCGGACAGGGTGTTGGCGTTGACGGCGCGCGGCACCTCGCCGCCGATCGCCGCGGCGATCCGCGCCGCCCGGCGGTCGACCCCAATGGTGGCATCTCGGCTGCGCACGATGTCGCCGGTGGGCGCCTCGGTGAGATTGAGGACGGCGCGCGTTCCGTCGTGATAGGTGGCCGATGCCTTGGGCGAAGAGGAAACGACGATGTCGCCAACCGGTTACAAGATTGGCAAGCTCTGTATCGATATAGTCTGTCAGGTTTTCCCGAAGCAAATCGAGCTTCACATTACATGCCTTCATTACAGCAGCTGCATCCTCATCATCGATGAGCGCCAGGAGCAAATGCTCAAGCGTTGCATATTCCTGACTACGCTCATTTGCATAGGTCAGGGCTTTATGAAGCGCATTTTCCAAACTGTTTGTAAACGAAGGCAAATTCCTGTCCAGGGTAATAGCAGATCCTGGCCCCCCTTCAAATACTGGGAGTGAACGTACATATCCAGCCCATACAATCTATTGAACAGTTCATATTACATAATTCAAGATGAGCAGCTTCCTTGCGACCCAAATCTCTGCTCCATAATGAAGTATCAATATGATTTTTGACAGAAAACGATCTTATATTGTGACAATTTCTTTTTCCCAGAAAATGTCGATTTGATTTGCCATGGCTTTCAGCAAAATAATTGCGCTTGTTCAATAAGTTATTCAAATTTTTCTGATTAACTGGAATAAACTCTGTAGAACGCAGGGTGAGAATTTAGTGTCGACATCTTAGTAGGGATCATTCAAATGTACAGGAACGCACGCAATAAAAATTTCAAATTAGAAATTATGTTATTTGGCATGTTATTCCTTCGCCTTTTGTCTAGTAAATTTTTCATAATCTGGCGTAACAGACATAGTGCAACAAAACCTTGTGTTAAACGCACAAAACTTCTATCAAAACCAAAAACAGCTGCAAAAGTTGAAGCCTTTGCCGAAACAACTCTCTAATTTGTAGACTTAACATTTTCACTTTGTTCTCCCAAGAGCTAATTAATTCGGGATTTATCCCTGAGAGAGAGAAGAAACTCGTTGAGGCATACACTTCACTCAGGAACAGGAAAGTTCCTGTTTCCTTGACTGAGGAATAATCACTGAGCAACATTGTTTTAATTGAAGGGAAAGCAGTAACTGCTGCAGAGCTCACAGTTTGTTTGAAACAAACTTACAAAATTCCAGAACTTACAAAAACAAAAGTATAGGAATCTTCGAGATGGCCTTGTTGACCGAAATCAAAAGCACAAACTGTCAACGCTAGAGATTCCAACGCTTGGATTTTATTCCAATAATGCATCCAAATTTGAAAAACTGCTAGGAAAATATGGTCTTGATGAACATAACTTTCGTCTTCTTGGCATTTAGTGCCATTCCATATGTAGTGCAGGCATCACATATCCAAAACACCGACTATGGTCTTTTGTTTCTACTGTTCATTTTGTATGGGCTTTCAGTTATATCACTTGGATTTGTGATCACTGCTTTTTTTGATAAGGCCAGGGTAAGTTTTAGTTAAAATTAAGAAAGTTCTTATCGTTAAAATAGAACCAACCCAAAAAAAACGATCAGAAACCATTGCGGCCGACTTTCAACATGTTGCCGATCGTTTGAGCCCGCAAGCCAAATTGCCGGTGATGAATCAGACTCGAGTCGAACATTACAGCGATTGCTACACGTTACAGATGAGAGAGATTGTGGCAAACGTCTACCGTACAGATGTGGAACTGTTCGACTATGATTTTGGGAGTGGCCGCTGATGACTCGCCGATTGATGAGACGGAAGATCGGCAAGTGCCGGCGGAGCGTCAAATTCGTACAACTTCAATTTTTCGGCTTGAAAATCTCAACTGGTAAATTCAAAGACAATGCGTTGAACTTGTGAGAACTTTCTTACCGATCCTCCGATCGCCTGTTGGTCTACCGGGCACCAATTCATGACAATAAAGGAGAAGGGGGTAATGATTTTTTATTTCTTCATGGAGATATGCAAAAAATCATATTTTTGAAAATATGGGGCATTAAAGATTTTCATTTCAACACAAGATGATCAATGTCTGCTGGGCTATATAGGACAGATGTCTCTTGCATGATCTTCGAAAGTCTTTCGTTTAGCTGCTCTCTATACTCTTGTTTCGTCGTTTTGTTCTTCAGAGCTTCCACACGGAATCTTGTGACTTTTTGCTTTTTTTGAAAACAGTCTTTAACCTTAGAAGAATTGATGATATAAGGAGACTGTGATCAACGTCAAAATCTCCACTGGAGAAAGTTATTTGACATAGTTTGCATACACTAGATGCGTACATTCCATGGTGCACAAAGCGTTCAAAATAGGCCAACAAGGCATTTTTGACATATTTTGCATACACTAGATGCGTACATCCCATGGTGCACAGAGCGTTCAAAATAGGCTAATAAGACATATTTGATATAGTTTGCAGACACTAGATGCGTACATTACATGGTGCACAAAGCGTTCAAAATAGGCTAATAAGGCATATTTAGGCTGATGATGAAGTGCTCGGAAGTAGCCATAAGAACGTCATATTACATTTTTAATAGGCGCGACACAGACTGGACCTCTCCGGAGCTATTACTCTTCATGTAAACTTTTTTTCTCTCCCTTAGCTATTTTTTCTGTATATGTGTGTTAATAATTTATCATCGTAATCATTATTTTTAAATTTCTTCGGACTAGACACTCTTATATATTAATCCTGCTGTCCCATGTACTACATTGGGAGGAGCATACACAAAAATAACTGTCAGTTTGGCCAGAGAAGTGGCAAAGCAAGCACGAAGGATCTGCTCATTAATAGGTTCCCAGTCCACTAGGCACTTTTTGGCCCGCCGGCTTAATACCATTCCAACACCTGCCTCTTTTCTAGTTTCAAGTCGAGACTAAAAAATATGGTACGTCTCACTATTCAAAGTACCAAACCGGTAAGTCTGATCTCAGAAAGTCCAGCAGGGCGTGTATCATACAAGTGCCGAAACGTAAAAAAAAAATGTAAAAAAGAAACTAAAAATGTAAAATACACATACAAATGGAAAATTTTGCACAAAGGACATTAATGTGAACTTTTTTTCGCCATGTATTTGGGTGTTGCTAAACTTGTCAAAAATTTACTATGCAGTGGAGATTTGGTGGGTGAATTTGTAAAGATTGTAACAGATTATAAGGAAAGATTTTATAGGTTACAGAAGATGGCAAATGAAGTTTTTCTCCCGCTCCTTAATATTGCAATGAATGAAAGAATGTATGATAATGTGTCTATAATGTCTGCTGATTTATATGCCATAATCATTACATTAGAACACCTAATAAATAACCAACCTTTGATTGCTAATTTACAAAATATTATAGTTTATTCTGACTCTTTGTCAAGCCTAGAGCTGTTGTCTTCAGCTTCTCAGTATAAGATGGATATAGACGTTCAGAGAACAGGGTTTTTTGACCCTGAATGAGTACACTGTAATGTGCCTTTGGATAAGACGAACACCATCTGGTCGTTAGCGTCACTTTGCTGGTAAAGTAGAGTTTTCCGAGATGCATGTCCTGTCATACTGCTGATCAATCAAGTTCCTGAGCAGAACAAGCTTTAACTAGAAGCTTTTCTAACTGTAAATTTATTTGAGACCTACTGAGAGGTGCGACCTACGGCACCCCTTATTATTTTGAAATCCTTTTAGTACTGTCTCTAATTCTTCCTCACTAACAAATCTTCCTTCACATCCAAGGCATCACAAACCTTAACATTTTCATCTATATCTTTTCCTGCAACTGTGTCTCGGTTTAGCACATTCTCAAAATGTTCCACCCACCTTTCTTTAACTCTCTCTTTATCACTACTAGTGGCCCCGTTTCTATCTTTAACTAAGACTAGTCCGGATTGACTACTAGAAAAAATGAGGTATTTTTAACTTACGAAGGAGGGATCGGATCTTAATGAAATTTGATATTTAGAAAGATATCATGTCACGGAGCTCTTATTTTAAATCCCGACCGGATCTGGTGACATTGGGGGGAGTTGGAGGGGGAAACCTAATATCTTGGAAAACACTTAGAGTGGAGGAATTGGGATGAAACTTGGTGGGGAAAATAAGCACAAGTCTTAGATACGTGATTGACATCCCCCTAAAAAATGATCCCATTGGGGTTGTATCATCTTGTGAATGTTGGACAGGTCCCGTCTAAATCTGTGACGCAAGGTTTTTTTTGGCCGACCTCTTGTGCGGTTTCCCTGAGGTTGCCTATCGTCCTTCACATAGATCACGTACCCAAGGTATCGAGACCTTCACTACCGGATGATGTCCGTAACCATGGGCTGTCTGAGATAGATTGGACTTTCTGGTTTGTGACGTCATGTTCCGGCCCTGCGGGAGTAGCAGCTATCGAAGCAAAGAAAATTGCAAGAAGGCATAAAGCACAACCTTTTTTTGGCTCATACTCTGACGGTTTAACATATAGCTCTGCTAGCCCCATAGATTTTTCAACTGTATTTACGGTACGCTTAAATTTTTACGACTTCAAGGACTTCCCCCCTCCTCTCTCTCTCTCTCTCTATCATCTTTTATTCTATCTGTCTCACTACTTTCCCGTAAAACATTACAAAATTTAGGTTTTATGAAAATAATATATAGTTAAATAAAGTATATTTTCCCAATAAAATGTCTCTATACAAATTAGACAATTTGGCACCTACAAAACTTGGTCGTTTTTTCAAGTTAGAACAAATTAAATTTTATTTCACTCTCTCCATTGCTGGAGGCACTGCACTGAGCTGAAGATTAATGATGGATATTCAGCTGAAATATCCGTTTTGGTTTTGCATTTTCTGATAATTTCCTTTCAAGATGGTTTGATTTCTCCACGTTCGACCCCCATATATTGGAGCCAAGAAAGGTTTCTGGCTATTTAGCCAAATGAAATGCATGTTTGACCGAACTGCATAGACCTTTGACAAACTAGAACAGGACCAAAGGGAATTTTGACAAAAACTAATAACATTCGAGCAGATGTTATTTCAAAAACTATTACAGTATATGACTGAGATTGCGTCTTTGACAAACCTGGTCACTATGAAAGGTATGTTCAAGCTTGGAACAGACTACAAAATTTAACAAAACAACAGTACCATAATTTCGACCTTGGGCTTGCCAATGAGTGCAAAAGTAACCCAAATAAGTTTTGAAATTGATTGTCCAGCAAAGACCATGCAAGGCGCTGTGTTAAACACCTCACTATTAATGATGGAAGAAAAGTGATTGACTTAAATCCAGAAACTAACAACCTTACGACGGTATCTTCATCTATCAGATCATTAACAGTGTCGGGCAAATAGAAATCTCCAGATATGCTCCCAAAGTCCTGATTGCTGGGCACTGTAAGGGAGCGACCAATCACGGTCCTGCCTTCTTCCGGTATTACCTGGGTTTCACCGCTGTTGCTGGCAAAAAGATTGCTTTCGTTTTTTCGCTGCGGCCAGACCTTATCTGCGACCTTTTGGGCTAAAATGAGGGCAATCCCTGTATTTTGAAGTGAGAGTATCACAGAAATGAGGCGTTAATAGAGGTTGAATACAACACACAAACTACGAAACACAATAATGTCACATTTGCACATGATATCGATACTTACATACGACAGTATAAGAAACAAGAATAAAGTGATAGTCAAGATTGACGGCTTTTTAAATTACCCAATAGAGTACTTAAGTGTGACTTCACAATTTAATGAATTTCAGAAATTTGATACTATTTTGGTCTAACCGGACAACTAGGAGTATTAACTAGGAGTATTTCCAACTTATCTTGAACTATCTTCTAGCATTATGCGTATTAAAATGATTTAAAACAATCTGGTTGTAGATCCTTTAGATAACGGACACGGAAAAGTATACATTGAAAAGCTAAAATTTGTCTAACCGGACAACTAGGAGTATTAACTAGGAGTATTTCCAACTTATCTTGAACTATCTTCTAGCATTATGCGTATGAATGGTAAAGACAGTTATGAGGGATTACAGTTGGAGACTCTAATTTTTTTGTTGATGTGAAAAGGAACTTGATTCTTTCAATCTTTATAGGCTCCATAAAAGAGAATGTATATATGATAACCTTTGTTGCCAGTGTGACCTCTTGAAATTTTTTTCAACATCATATGTATATATGTTAACAGTATAGTATGTTTTTGCTGCTCTAATGAATAGAAAATTTGATATTGTAACTGCGTGAATTTAAAGTTTCGTAGCAATTCCAGAACTATGGTATAATAGATCCTAAAGAGGCACTCTTCTAAAATAATTTAAATTCACACTTAAGCCAGTCTTTTTTTATTCTTTTTTTGTTGATGAGAAACTTAGTGTTAGCCTAATTTGTTTCCTTTTATATTCTGTTCTTTTTTTTTCTTTTTTTTTTTAGTTGGTATTTTTGTTTATTATTGATGGCCCACTTTTATAGCCGGTTGTAGAGCATAGACAAGAGTTGTGTGACAAGTTTTTTGATTATGTTTCTAGTAGTGTAACGAAGAGACAAGCGGAAAGTAAAAAATTCCTAAGCTCTTGTGAACGGCCAGTCGTTTGCTGGTGAGCAGGGCGTGGAAATGGAAATGAAACTTCGTCCCTATGATTCAGCGGAATTGACAAAGATCATCAGTTCGATGGGATCCAACGGTGCTGGGAGAGATGGTTTCGATGTTAAGACTGGTGTGCTTTTACTTTTTTTCGGCGTTTTATAATTAGTTTGTGGCCATCTTTCCGGATACAAGTCTATTTGTTCCTTTGCCATCAATAGTGACGCTTCAATTCAAGGTCGTTGAAGAAGACGTATAAGATAAGCATTCTAAGAGCCCTTATTTGGTACTGTATCGTTTGATCAGTTTTTTTTGTCTACCGTCTACAATTTCAGGCGCCTGTTGCTTCATTTCTGTAAAACTTAAAACGAACAGAAATTATTCCGTGTATGAAAGGGGCTGCTCCCTTCTGAACGCCCCACTCTTTACGCTAAAGTTTGGCGCTTTCTCTCAATTCTACTTTATTAAACAGTAAAATACTTTAGCGTAAAGAGCGGGGCGTTGAGAAGGGAACAGCCCCTTTCATACACGGAGTAATTTCTGTTCATTTTAAGTTGTAATGTCGCTCCCTACTTTCAGTTAATAAAGCGACCCGACGAAACGAGGTAATCGAACGTGGATCCGAGGCTATAGAATCATGGCAACACATACTTCCATGGAGGCAAGGTTGTCTCGGCAGAACCGGAACAGCCAAGTGAAATTGTAGACTAATTTTAACTGGGGTCTCTGCATAGGCTTTATCTGAAGGTGGTAGAATAAATGGCGTCAATCTTTAGTTAAAGAAATTGTGTAACTTTTATTCTGAACAAGTAAAAATTCTTTCTTCTTGGGGTGTCTTGAAGAAAAATGTCTTAAAAATGCCTTGAAATGTCTTGAAATGGTAAAAAATGCCTTTAAGAATATGTCTGAATAAAATCCTCCTGCTTGACTAGTAGACTCTAACACTCCATATTAAGTAACAACCAAAAGTAAACAAACCTTTTTACGTAACAACGAAGAGTAAAAAACCTATTATGTAATAGCTTTTTTCATGGCCCTCTGTCAAGTCCTATTACGAAAGGGGCGGCCCGGCTGATCGTCAGCAACGTCACGTTGTGGCGCTTGTTGTTGGCCGATTTGGCAGCAGGCTTTGGCACCGCTGTTTCAGGCGCGCTTTACATCCTCATGGCTTCCTATGTGTTCGAGGCAGGCCAACTCGCAAGTTTTGCTCTGTTTATCTATTTCGCCGCCAGCTTTATCGCAATGCCATTGTGGATGATGGTCGCGGTACGCATTGGCAAGGATAAAAATAATGGACAGAGCACTGACCCTTGAGGTACTCCGCACCTAACCGAAAACTCCGAAGACATAACATTATTAACTACACTCTAAGTGATCTCCCTGTTAGGTAGCTTTTAAACAATTCTAAACAGTTTCCACGAATACTTAGTGATTCCAACCTTTTAATCAACACTGTAAAAACCACAGTATCAAACACTTTACGGATATCAATAAAAATAGACATTGGTATATCCCCTCTCTGAAACATTGGTTTCAATGTAGCTCTAATTTTTGAAACATTGATTATCCCAAAATTTCAAACAAATATGGAACCCTGTAAAATTTCCTTAGTGGCAATATGATGAAATCTCAAGAAGACACTTTGATAATTTTGCAGAATTTATAGATTTTGTTCATAAATTTGAGTTTCTTTGTTTTACAAGCATACCACGATACTAAAGTATTCTGTGACTTGCTATTGACAGGGTTGGAGGATCGTATCATAGTCCAAGATGCTTGAAGTCAATATCCCTGGAGCTAGTTTCTAAAGATAGGATGAGTAGACTTGTTATTTGACTAAATGGCAGGGGCGGGTCTCCTGCATGTATTTCTTAGGGGGGAGGGTAATATTGATCTATATCCGGATAGTCATGGGACATAAAATATATAACAAATTTGGTTTCTACATTACTTGAGGGGGGTACTGCCCCCTTCTTTCAATTTCCCTTTCATGGTACAATAACTTTTCCTGCTGTTTTCTCCTGGCATGATACATGGGACGGCAGGATTTGATATACAGGAGTGGTCAATATGTATATTTGAAACGATAATAATAATAATAATAATAATAATTTTTTTTTAATCAATGCCTTTATTGGTAATCTTCATGGTACAATAACTTTTCCTGCTGTTTTCTCCTGGCATGATACATGGGACGGCAGGATTTGATATACAGGAGTGGACATACTACTTAAATAAAATCGAAAAGTATCTATTAAGGAAATCGAACTATATGTCGCCCCTCCCGAGTGGGTAGCCGTCCTGGCCGAGTGGGTTGGTGCGCTGGATTCGGGATCCCATTATTATTTATTATATAAGAATTCTTGTCTGAGAGGACGCGGGTTCGAATCCCAGTGTACCCAAATTCTTCAGTTTGGCACGGGGGTCAGTGGCGTGACTCTGTAAGCTTAGCCAGGAAAAAAGAATGGGACAAGACGGGATCCATATAAGCCTTTGGGTCAAAGAAGGCATAAAAGAAAGGTAAAGAAAGCCCGTCTGAATTCCTATTGTACTAGCTGATTAGCCATGACACAGAGTCATTAACTACATTGACGGCATTAAACTGATTTTGACTTTTTCAATCATGTTTAAGAGTTTCTTACATAAAACTTTATAGTTATGTAAGTCGTAGCATCCCGCTTTCTATTCATGGTAGGGTTGGTATTAGGGCAGCATTTTCATGAGAGGAGGTACCTGATATCTTCGTGGTCGGGTTGGTATTAGGGCAACATTTGCAGGACAGGAGATATCTGATATCTTCGTGGTCAGATTGGCATTGGGGCAGCACCTGCAGGACAGGAGAGGTCTGATATCTTTGTGGTCGAATTGGTATTAGGGCAGCATTTTCAGGACAAGAAATACCTGATATCTTCGTGGTCGGATTGAAATCCTATTTGACCTCTGTGGTCGATGGGAAGAGAAGGGGGGCCTGAGTTCCTTCGTTAGGATATATGGCAATCTTGGCGGATAATCTCAGCTAAACCAGGTTAAGAAAAAGTAATTGTCTTTGTTGTACTTTTTGGGGTACATACCTGATCCAAATTGCGCGAACAGTATTTCTATGGTTTGTCAGTAGAGTGGCTGCCATAATGGATTGTCACTTCTAATGAAACGCCTCTTTTCATAAAAGTTCTTGGACAAGCCAATTGATTTATTCACCTTATTTCCGGTTTACACGAATCTAAAGATCCGTGTAGATCTGGTTTATCCGGATCTGATGGAACGTAATATATAGATCCAACTGCTTGATTAAGCAAAAAGAAAGTTTTATTCAACTGAAATAAGGGACCAGCATTTAAACTCAAGATGAACAGAAATCATTCTGTATATGAGGAGGGGCTGCCCCGTAGCCAGAAATGTTGTACCCACGAGGATTCTCCGAGGTGAGATTAGAAACATGGACGACCGCATCGGCGAGAACGCTGACCGCTCCGTACTTCCACTTGTCGTTCTCTGCGACCTTGTTCTTCGTGGTCCAGCGTTCCACGTCTGTGCCGTAGATCACCGACGACTTTCGGTTCTTCCCCGTGATGTGTAGCGGGTTCGTGGGCTTTCGAAACGGCACCCGAAACGCCCCATATAAGTATGCTGAGGGGGTGATACCCCCTTCTTATGGTAGAAAAATGTTTAAATGTTTATTTAAACCTTCTTTGAACTTAACTAATTTGCTTCACGTTAGGAAATTCGGTATAGTTATGTGTAAGTGCACCAAAGCATTTATGAACTTGGGACGGTGGGCTATTCTATAGGTGGGGAAGAAGGGAGGGGATTCATATGCCTCAAAGAGTACATTTGAATGTCCAAGTATCCCTTCTCAACCAAAATGTTAGAGTAATTTTCTTCATTCAAAACAGTAAATATAGGTTTAAGACATTGTGCACATCTAGCAGCTGCTCATTTTCAAACGGTTTTGAGCCCAAAATTTCAACCATTCAGAAACGCAAAGAAACTCAAATTAGAGAAGAGTCTGTTTCGGTGCCCATTTCATTATTCTTGACTTCAGCTTGCAACGAAGCTGTAGACTACAAGGCAGTGCCTTTAAAAGCCTATTATTTTTTCGGACTTGAGCAAGGAATTTTCCGGTATTGTTTTTCGCCTGTGGCCTGTCCTTTTCTAGTTTAATACTCATGTCTTTACTGTATTTCTTTGTTTGATCCTAGGAATGTAAAGATGGATGCTTTAATTACTTATGTCATTTCTTCTCTAAGCTTAAAGCTTGTTGGAATAGTGTATCAAATGGTTTAGGGTCCAAAGTCATGAAACTATTCCAAGAATTATGGAAAGTTTTTAGTTTTAGTTAATTTGTTTTAGCAATATCTTTTACTTTTAAGACGTGTCGGTGATTTATGAGACTTACTAAGAGGGTCTGGAAGGGGAGTATGTATGAGTGGTTCTTATAAACCTTCAGTTAAGGGCTTTGGACCATAATTGTTGCAATGGTACCATTATATGCTTCCAAACTCTTCCACTTAAGAAGTGGCACCAAAAGTGCCGTTTTTAGTGCTACAGGCCTATTATTCTTTCAAGAGGAACGGAAGCAGTGGAACGATCTTTAGAGCGTGAACTATTTGGGACAGATAAAGCTCAAGGTCTTTTAGACCAAATGAAGGATAAGTAGCAAGAAGATGTGAAGGAACTTTAATTTTATCTAGCAAAGAATCTAGAGTAGGCTGATAATAATGTAGATTTGTATAATTCCAATTCAGTTTTCCGAACCAATTGGACATGGGGTTAGTAGGTAAGGGTCAGTTACGTATCTGTGATATTTGCTTATTCTACCCACCAAGTTTCTCACCGAGTTCTCCAATCTAAGCGTTTTCCATGATTTCCAGTTTCACCCTCCAACTCCCCCCAATGTCACCAGACCTGGTTGGGATTTAGAATCAGAGCTTTGAGACCTGAGTTCCCTCTAAATATTAATTTTTTTTGAAATCCGGTCACCTGTTCTTAAGTTAGAAATACCTCAACTTTTTTAACTTCCTCATTGTATCTGTCCACATAACTTTGAGGATCTTTTGATTCATCAACAAATGATGCTAAACCTAACTCTTTAGGTTCTGTTTCCTTTGGTTCAGGTTCTGTTTCCTTTGGTTCAGGTTCTGTTTCCTTTGGTTCAGATTTTACTACTATTGGTTCGTTGACTGTAATAGTGATTGTTTCTACATCTGTTTGACTACCTGTTGTTGCAACAATATCAAAAGTATATTCAGGATTTTTTGCAATTATTCGCAATGTATAAATATAAACTGAAGTATTGTTGATCCTCTGTTTAATGGGATGTATATGTGATGTAAAAATGACTTAGTTACTTTTTGATCACATTTTGTGCGATGTAAACGCCCAACTTTTAAAAATTGATTGAAATTCAAAACTTGACCAATTTCTGAGTTAGCGTAAGCTTTTGGTTACATTTTTTTGACAAATTTTAACATCTTCAAGTAGTGAATGACAATGTAAGTAGGAATGACGCTTCAAAGACACAGCTTATTAACGCTGACTTAACTTTTAAACTTCACCTGGGCAGCACTTACATGTGTGTATTAAAACCTTTTAACTTGGTTAATTCCTAATAAAAATAAAAGAGTCTAAAAATTGTTTAGACCTAGAATCGCCAGTTTGATGTAAACTTAGAGGTCTGGTTCCTTTTTGTTGCTCTATTAAACATCAACAAGGCTTCTAGACATTTCAACCTCTAATCGAATGAGCTCTTTTTGAAGTTTCTACGAAAATAAATGTCCATCTCTAAATTCCTATCAGATGTATTTCAGGAAAATACGAGGTGTGGGGGGGGGGATATTCACCCTCCGATTACTTTGAATCTAATACGGGGCACTAGAACTTCTGATTACCAATCCAATTAGCCCCCTCCAAAGTTTGTACGATTTCCCTTTCTATATATACCTTATATGGGACACAATGATTATCATTCGTTAAATAGCTGTCTTGACTGATTCAACAAATCAAACAGCTCGTCGTAAGGAGCGACCCGGCTCAATAGTAACCAAAACTCTAAAAACGGAATATTGATACCAATATTTACATCAAAAGAATTGCATTTTAATGCTGATTTTAAATATATAAGTTTTCAACAAATCAACAGATCAACAAATCAAACAGTTCGTGGTAACGAACTGTATATATTCTACAATTTCGTGAGAAAACAAAACTTTACAAGCTCTTGAATGTATGAACCTCTTCAGTAAAAACTCCTTTCTTTACAAATTTTAAGAGGTTGGTAGCACAACAGTTGCTTGTAATAATTTCTATGACTCGAGATGAATCAAAACGGTTTAAGACCGCTGCAGTTTTGCAGTTATAATGATTTTTTTAAATGTAGTAAAGTATTTGGCCGTAAAATGTCTTAAAAAGTATCATAGTCGGGGGATATTATAGTGTCTAACAGATCAGTGTATACGAGCATTTCGTCATCAAATAGGAATCTTTGCTGGGTCTGCTTAATCACCTCGACGTAAAGAAAACGGGCTAAATCATACACCAAATAAACAGAAAGGTCATCAGTG
The DNA here is from genome assembly GCA_010016025.2 of Alatinidae sp. Z8VKAUB7J3. NCBI lineage: Eukaryota > Metazoa > Cnidaria > Cubozoa > Carybdeida > Alatinidae > Alatinidae sp. Z8VKAUB7J3. The sequence goes on from JAAAKM020721499.1 coordinate 240,173,763, forward strand.
CGAGTTCTTGGGACTGACTGCAACGTCTCCTGAGATTCATAAACGAGCATCCCAAGGTATACTTCTTCCAAAACAAAGTATTCCCTGGACTAATAACACCATTTCTATGGCCAATTAATGAAGAGATCGTTTGTAGAGCGGTTTTTAAGAGCCGGCTGCCGATCATTTCTGCTGTGGGGCATGAAACCGATGTCTCTCTATGTGATTATGCCGCGGATGTGCGCGCACCGACCCCGTCTGCAGCAGCGGAAATTGCAGTTGCTGAGCAGAGCGCACTGATCGATAGCTTGCAAAAGATGCGTGAGCAGCTAGCGCAAAGGCCCTCCCCCCTCCCCTCCCCCCAACGTGCTAGGTAGGTTAATACTGCAATGAATTTATGCATAAATGCAATTCCTTGAAAATAGGTTTTTTTTGTGACGTCCTCACTTTAGTACTCGATTGTTTATAATTACTTTGGTGCTAAGATTACTGCCTTGTAATAACTGAAAAGCATGTATCTTTATTTTAGCTTTATGCTACAGAAAACTTGAAATGTCCTAGCAAGCATCCCCATCTGACCTTTGATGACCTTCATAAATATGTATGTTATAAAAGTGAAACCTTGCAAAATAGATCTTCTGCTTGAATGAAGTAGAACATAATTGTTTTCAACTTCACAACTTTGCTTAATCCTAATGCATAAGGTTTTAAAGATATGCAAGTACATTTCCTATATTAAAAAACAAAAACAAAAAAAAACATTGATATGGCTCAAAATTCTACTCAAATAACAGGAATTGCATTTTCCCACAGATCTTAATTTGCTCCGAAGTGCAAATTAAGGTAATTAAGGTAAATTATAAATTTGATATTTTTTAAGATTCATCATCTAGGTGACAGTAGAAAACTACCAGAAAGGGTCATTTTGACCCTCAAAAGATAATGATCCTTTGTCCATTGAAGTTTTTTTCATCATTCAGGACTAGACAAAGCTCAAATAAATAAACAAATAGTCTAATTAATTATCATTTGATATTACCCAATAATAGTATAGTAACAGTAGTTACAGCCATATTTAGAGGAGGTGGTTCAGGGTTAGACTTCCCTTCCTCAATTTTTTGCCCGGTTCGTTAAAACACCGTTCGTTTTAATATACAAAAAGAAGAATCACAATTTCTACCAAACTACGTTTTTTTCAATTTGGTTTAAAAGGTTTTTTAAAGTGAAAATGCATTGAAAATTATTTTGGAATTAGATGAAAAATAGGACAACTTCGAAGAATTATCGTACAAATACAAAGCCACAAACAAGTTTGCCTACAGTGTTAACAATTCGAACGTCACATTTGCAATCGACTATCTCAAACAATTCAAAAACAAGTTGTTGGTCATTGGCACAATCATCAACAATTCTAACATCCCCTATGATATTGGTTTTGTTAGCTTTAACCGCATCGATTACAAAAAGAGTTTTGCACTGTTCAGAAAAAAAATAAAAGAAACCGAAGGTGGCCGATTCACGAAAAGAACGTATATGTCGCTTGTAAGCGGCTTTCGTTTCGCGCTTAATTTCAAACACATTACCACACGAAGGACGCCCACACGCTACCCTAATACGCAACCAAAGCTTAGCTTGATTTTTTACTTTTTTCAAATTAGGATCGAAGTTCCACATCGGTTTCCGGGTCCGACACTGCACACACTCGTTAGGAACTGACCTCCACAACAAAGAAGATTATAGTTGCTTCTATAAGCCAAGCGGCAGTAAAGGTTTCCCTTTGCCCTGAGAATAGCATCAATTGCGCACACATTACTAGTAGTCACTTGGCTCTAAGAAATGGGTACATATGGGTGTATTGTATCTTTGCGTTCATACCGATATGTTCCTTTACCGTGTGTGTACGCTCATTAACATACTTTTACCCCATACAAAGTTTTAGCTGATAACGTCTATCTAAGCCTCGTTTCGAGAAAGAAATATTTGCATCCTAATGCTACTGCTTCTACTCTGGGGAATATCTAAAGCAAAATTTTGGGGGAGGTCCACTGTGAAAAGGGCACCAAAGAGCAAAATCTTGGGAGGAATCCAATGTGATGAAAGTGCCAATTATTGACCAAATTGACAAATTTATTCTAAAAAAGTGAAAAAAAACAAGGAATGAGGGTGCCGGAAAAAATCTTGGGTGGGGGCGTTGTCTCCCCCCTGGTTTGTTTGAAAAAACGCATTGTTACGTGCATTTTTGGAACTAATTTACGAGTTTGAAAAATATTTCGCGGGGGAGGGGCTAAATCTAGTAACACCTCTCTCTCTGGATACGGCCCTGGACTATAGTATGGATATATTCTTTTGAATATTCAGTAGAGGTAGCTTTATAGTTAAGGTTTAGGACGTTCGAGATATGTGAGTAGGTGATATCTTTGTTCTTTAAAAGATTTGTGCTCTGCACTAACTATTTCCCCAAGATAGTCTACGAATGCACTTGCTACGTTCTTGGAATTTTTTTATTTTTAAACCATGTTATGTCAGGAAATACAGAAAGATGGAAATGTATTAATTTTTAGTGGGTGAGAAGTTTTCACGAAGCAGTCAAGACACTGGCTGAAAAAGCAGTGTTTCATTTTCATAATTAAAAGAGCAATAATATATTTTGTGATTCAACTGAATAAATTCCTTGTAACAATTATGAATTGTATTTATTCTAAAATTAAACCATAAAAACGCAGTATTTTTTCAATGAAAAGTAAAGAACATATTTTCCATACTTTAATTTTTGCGTTCATTTAGGCTTGATTTCTTCATTCGCAGTAATTTCTGTTCTTTTTAGTTTCATAGCCCGTGAAAAACATAATCTGTGCTTGTTTTAAGTTTATACGGTTTTACATTTAGTTTAAATATTTTATTTTAATAGCAGCATATCCCCCTGTTGAACGGACTGACAGAGATACTAGAGACTCGGATGAATCTTACTTACAGTTACAGGAGAAAATAGACAGGGTCCCAGGTAGAAATAGGGTGTTTTTACTAGGATATTTTAACGCCCAGGTCGGTAGAGGTAGAGATAGATGGCAGCCTAGGTAAATTTGGTGCAGGAAAAGAAAACAGTAATGGCTACAGACTTTTGCAATTTTGTAGGCATAGGGTTACTGTATCACTTAGTATGGGACGTGATTGTCTCTTGCTAGACTGCTAGATACCGCTCAAACCCGGATATAGGCTATAGTTCTTGCTTTAATACAACTCAGTGCCCTACTACTCACGGAGAAAAATCAAAAAAAGAAAAACATCTATCAATGTATAATATTGTGGTCGCAGTCAATTTTTTGTTTTTCAACCCAGTAAATTTTCCTCGTTATTGAAGTCAAATGAGGGTACCATAGAATCGAGGGAAGAGGCTTATAGAAGGAGCGCATATCAACAGATCTCTGCTTGCTCTAGGAAATTGTATCAATGCATTGAGTAAGTTATTGTGGGATTCATTTGTTTTGATTAAGTCAAAAGTGACACACAAAATGGCACCCACATCTTTATTCATACTTTCATCTGTTGTTTACTTGCTGTATAGAAGTGTAACCAGATATAAGTGAAAGAGCCCGAAAACAATCCATAAGAACGGGTGACCGGATCTTAACGAAATTTAATATTTAGAAGCAACTCATGTCTCAGAGCTCTTATTTCAAATCCCGATCAGATCTTTGGACATTTGGGGTAGTTGGAGGGGGACACCGGAAATCTTGGAAAACGCTTATAAATGTCTTAGATACGTGATTGACTTAACCGAACTGGATCCGCTCTCTTTGGTGGAGCTAGGTGGCGAGGTTCAGTGCTTTGGCGAGTTTCACAATGCGTTTAGAATAGCACCAAAGGCTGTTTTTAGTGACACTTGCATGCTTGGAATCCGTAAATTCCATGGTGCACAATGGGTTTAGAATAGGACAAAAAGCTGATTTTAGTGACAATTGCATGCTTGGAATGCGTACATTCCATGGTGCACAGTTCGTTTAGAAAAGCACCAAAAGCTGTTTTTAGTTACGACTGCATGTTTGGAATCCGTACATTCCATGGTGCACAAGACGGTATAATTTCTGTTCATTTTAATTTTTAATGTCGCTGCTTACTTGCAGTTAAAAAAAACTTGTTTTTTTTAGTTTAATTAAAAAGTAGAGATGAGAGAAAGAGTCAAACTTTAACGCAAACTATTTAATTTAATCCGACACTAGTCTGTAATTTTTTAGCGGCCATATACTAGAAAGAATTGTTTTCTGACTTCAAACTGTTCAAATACTTTACCCCTCCCCCCCCCTGTTATAAATGGAAGAACCAAACCCATGGACAACAGAACAAGAGAGAAGGACCCAACAACAGTATATGACGCTTTAAATAAATATGTCTTTAGCGATGAATGTTCAATCGCAGCAATTGCAGAATCTTCATCGTTCGTTTATCTTGGACTTGTTAAGCTGAAAGTGGTTATAGCAGACCAGCATACATTGATGTCACGGCGGACAAGTAAAGCTATGCCTGGGTGTATACCTGTTTGAAATCCTCGTGAGCTATTTTTGGGTCTTGAATGCATCTGAAGTTCGTGTCTTATCGAAGGTAATTAACGGCATAATCTCTTCCGGGACAAAGTGCATCATGCTTGATTGATATCACAAATTGGCAGTTATCTGATTGAGCCAAAAGATTCTTTCAAAGTTCCCAGTTACTACATGAAGACTAAGGCCAGATAGAACAGCGAATTATCCCACATTTAAACCTTTCACAGCAACGAAAGAGCATACCGATGACGGCGGCGACGGTACTTTCTGAGACGGCGGATGCGGCGAGCGCTACGAAGGCAGGGATGGGAGAGACGAGAAAAGGGGCGTGAGTAAATGAAGAGGACGCGGCAGTGGCACTCGAAAATGAACCAACCGACGGCGTCTTGCGATGCGGCGGCGGCGAGCGCTAGAAGCGAGGACGCAATCAGACAACTCACGTGCTTCCTGCCCGAGGAGCAACGAAGGTTTATGTTAGATGTGGAAATTTCGAAAAGTCTACAGCTGAAACTTGACCGACAGGACGAGATACCTGGGTCATCGCATTCATTAGTCTCTGATAGATCGATTCACTTGGCCAGAATTAAGATTTTACTTAAACTTTTTGTTAAGGAATGATACAAACTTACTTAATAATAGAAAAGTTGTATTTTTTCCGTTATTTGCAAAACAATTCAATTTTCAAGGTGTTTTTCATTTATGTAAAATTTCTTTGGTTTTTGCCTTGCCGTCAGAAAAACAGTATGAAATTGGCATTGAACCAACTAATTTGTGCTCCTTTAAGGGTTGATAGATAAACTAGCGGTTCAGCCCCAGAAAAAGTATTTTAAAAATTGAGAGTTGCATATTTTTTTTATGTAAAATTTCTTTGGTTTTTGCCTTGCCGTCAGAAAAACAGTATGAAATTGGCATTGAACCAACTAATTTGTGGAATTTATCATGGGGGAAGATAATTTCAATGAAGGGGGCGTATGATTTTCTAGCTTTATTTGAAAAAACAATGAAAAAATAAATATAAAAAGTTTTTTCAACTGAAATTAGAGAGTATCATTAAAACTTAAAACGAACAGAAATTACTTCGCATATGAGGGGTTTACCTCCTCGTAATACCTTGCTCTTTGCGCTAAAGTATTTTTAGTAATTTCAACTATTTATTCTACGGTTGGAAAGGCTGTTCCAAGTTGAGACAGCACGTACTGAGAAAAAGTTCGTCCTCTCTCTGCGTCTGGACTGCTTCTATTGCAGCTTCATTGAGTGGCCTCGTGTCATAGTGGCAAGGGAGGGAGTAAAAACAGAGTTAGCCATGTTGTTTTAGTAAATTTTCTTGACAGAAATAGAATCTCCTCTGTGCTGCTGGTAAACCAATGTGGGTATCTTTAGGTGACGCAGACGTTCAACAACTAGAATCACTACTAACAGCTTTGTAGTTGAGGTCGAAGTGAAAGTGTGTCTTAAGGATTTACAAGATCGAGTATTCGTATAAGTTGACATGAAATTGAATTACATAGTGGTTAAGAATAGGTAGAGACGGGGATACACCTATCGTGCAATCATTACATCATATTGCACTTGATGGTGCAAGATTCATGACAACAGTTCATCATGAAGAATTTGTGTATGAATTTAAAAGAAGAATAAGCACAAGTCCTAGACACGTAATTGACATAACCGGATCGAATCCGCTCTCTTTGGGGGATTTGGAGGGATTGTCACTGCTTTGGCGAGTTGGGTGCTTCTGGACGTGCAAGGACGATGAAATTGGAAGGCGTATCAGGGACCTGTGCAAATTGACTTGATAACAGTCGTTTCCCCGATTCGACCATCCTGAGGGGGGCTGGAGGGAGAGGAAATCATGAAAATTAAGTAGTAAAGAAAAGGTTTCATGTGACGTGAGAAATAAAGTTCCGTACATTAAAGTTGGGAGCACTAGAAAGCAAAATTTTCGCTTTTGGAAAAAAGCTGCAATAGTCGAAAACCTCGTGAAAGGTTAAAAGAGCCAAAATTTTCATGTGTGGAATATTGAAATCAATATTGTTAATGTTGGATAACATGATACTTGTATATAAACAAGAGTAAAAGTAGGAGTAATGATTCTCCAGTAAGCTTTCTCAAAGTTTACTTTTACTTCGATTGGAGAAATCCGCTGTGGAATCGCAAAATTGAGCCCACGACATAGCACCAGCTTTTGGAAAAAGAAAAGCTCGTAAGACAAAATGTTGAGAAGGTGCTTGTCTACATCCATTTCTCGGTGAAGTAATCTTGAAACTTTTCGTGTATGCGTATTCAAGACTTCCTGCTGGTATTTCTTTCGAAGGACAGTCATCGTTCCGACAGATTATTACAGGTCTATATCAAAGGGAATAAGACTGAACCCTATGAAATTCAGTTCTTAGTCCTTATTTTCCATCGAGGAAGCGACAATAATAAACATAAACTGCCCTCCCTTACCTTCATGGGAGCAGTTCAATGGATTAAAATTAAAGGGGGGAGGGCAAAATTTATTTTTTCAAAATCTAGGGGGAGGGGTAAATTTGTCGTTTTCTCAATTCTTTTTAAAATGCAAGCATTTCAGAAAGATACTTGTATCATCTGATTTTTCTAAAGGAGATACACAAAAATTACTAAGAATCCCGCTGGACTACTCAGATATTTGATGAGATTACTGATCAGGATGTCTACAATAAAAGAGAGCCTCCTCTGATGTCTGATCAGGATGTCTACAATAAAAGAGAGCCTCCTCTATCTGATGGACCTATTTCGGTTGAAGCTTCTGTCTCCATGACGATGCTAAACATGCCCTTTTTAAAACCTTTTCTTGAATTCCGAAAAATATGCATTTAGGCTTATTTTATACACAAGCTTATCAGATTGATTAAGTTGTCAGCAATACTTGCCGATGTTTACCGTCTCTGTCTAGAAAGTAATTTTAAGATAGGTCATGTGTCAGGACTTGAGGAATTACACGCTCCGAAGTTGCGCTTTAAGATAAGCCCTTTAAGAAAAAAAAAAATGAAAATTAAGATGTCATGGAACTTTCCAAGAAAATAATCGGAAAATAATAACAAAATTTTATATTCGCATACAATAAACAACTTCTTATTAATCATGTTTTGAGGTCAAATCTATTTTAATCAACTCTTTCCCGAATTTGAGCATAATCTTTAGTTTAATATTATCTTGCTAAAGGGGTAGAGGAGGGGGCTGTAATTTCTACGGTAAAAAGATTATATTTAAATTTAAATATAGTTAATAGAGCAGGATAGCGTATGCAGGTGGAGCATTTTCTCAGCTGAAGAATATTTGAGATGCAGATACTACTCTCAGAAGCTGATATTGTGACTGTTTAGGAATAATATACTCTCTGTACTTGTATTGGGATGGGAGTCCTGGAGCCTTCCAAAGAATGCTGGGAAAAGACTACTTGGCTTCGAGAATAATTGTCTGCGCAGAATCATTGCGGTACATTGGATCGATAGAGTAATGAATTCCCATGATAGAATTTGAAGAAATAGAAATATGCCTGTGGTGTTGTTTGACGAGAATAGTATAGAAGTCAGTTGGGGAGAAACTGTTGCTGCTACGTCCAATGATTACTTTAAAAGTAAAGAATCATCTGTTGCCTTAATAAACATTGACCTTCTCCCGTATAGGTCACATGATCAGTACCTCTTGCTCTCTGAACATACGAGTACGTTTTAAGCGCAGGTTAGACTTGATGACCTTTCGATAGGCCTTGTTGACGCAAAAAAAGAAATAGAATTGAGGTTTGATGTCAACCAGAAACCGAAAGTTAGTTTTTAATTTGATTTATTTATTACAATGTTATTATTATATTTATTTTATTATGTTATCTCTAAACAGACACTACAAGCTCTGACATGTCTGAACACGTCGTCTGAGTCTCTTAAGCTTTCTGGACATTAGAACATTCGCTTCTTGAATAAAATATAATATACAGCTTAGGAAACTCTTAGAGTGGAGAGATCGGTATAAAACTTGTTGGAAAGAATAAGCACAAGCTCTATATACGTGATTGATACAACCGATCCCGATTCGATCTCTTTGGGGGAGTTGGGGGTGGAGGGTAGTTCGGTTAATTCGTAAAAACTAGAAAAAATGAAGTATTTTAACTTACGAACAGGTGATCGAATCTCTATGAAATTTAACATTAAGAAGGACCTCGGGTCTCAGAAAAAATAGTAAGTTGTAAAAACCATCCCGCTATAAAAAAAATAAAATAAAAAGCTGTTCACCATCTATAAAAAAAACATGATATTTAATGTTTTCTGCATAACTTTTTGCCTTAGCACTTCTGACCACTATAGCCAGTGAGTTGAGCTTCGTATTGTCTAAAAAAAAAAAATGATAATTGGTGTTGAACCAGCTTTTGGAGTAGTATACTGTTTGTGACAAATTGTATGGATAAATCGTCCGATCAAAACTACGAGAAAGCTATTTAGTAAAAAAAAAAAAATAATATACAAATTTCATTAATTATTCATGTGCGGTGAGCCAAAATCAAACGTCTTGCTCTTTACACTAAAGTTCTTTATTGTTTTAAAAAATAGAACTTTAACAAAGAGTCAAAACTTTCCATTTAGAAATCACTAAAATCAGTGATTTTAACCTTTATCCATACAGTAAAAAGTCAGAGCAAGTCTTTTTCTTACTTTTTATGCAATTCTGCTTCTTTTGAATGTTTTCCAGATTATTGGTGTAGCTTTTAGTAATGCTCCACCTGCAACGGCACAAATAGCACTACTTGTAAAAATTACTGGAACCATACTTCATTGAATCTTGCATCTAAAGCTATGCGTGAATTAGTGAAAACCTAACAAAAACCAAAACTAGTTTTAAAATTTTAGAGTATTTTTTTTATTCTATGGTTTGTTGGCTGTCTCTGGAAGAACACTAGATGGTGCCAGAAAATCCTCTCCACTGGTCCAGAAAAACATCAAAATGTGTTTGGAAAAACATTGGTTATGGAAAAACGTCTCCATTGCACGTCGTCAGGAAAGACGAACAAACGTTGATGCTCAACGAACCCCAGACCTAAGACCCTCCCCTTGAAAAATTCCAGATCCAGGGCTGGTGATCTGGACATTCTTCTCATGAACTCGTCTTATGACACTTGGTTAATACCAAGTGCCATAAAAAACAACAAAACAGTACAATCGCTAATTACTTCAAAGAGGGTAAAATGTTAGACAGAAAATGGGTTAATAATTAGGCAGTGACTTGACCGGATAATTGCATGTAAAATCCCAATAAAGGCTTCACACATGTATCTAGATTCTTAATAAACGTCCTACTTTTGCCAGAAATCCCAAGGAACCTTGGGAAAATTAAAAATTTTCTCAGTGAGGTCAAAATAAACGACTTACTTGACCTTGCAAAAACCAAGGGGTAATAAACCCCCCTTCACACCTCTCCCTTGGAGCCATCCCTGATTATCATAGGCAACACAATAGCCCTGCCTACGCAAAGAACGATGTGGGCACAATGTATTATTTATTGAATCTATTTTTTTTTTTTACCAGGACACTTCGTATCAAAGGAGTTGTCGTAGAAACTTCGAAAAGGCCTCATTCGGTAACGCTGATTTGATAGTGAAGGGTCGGGTGGGTAACGAAATGCGGGGTTGGACCTACCTTGGCGGTGGGCGCTTTGCGCCAGACAAGGCAAGTGACGGTAACGCGACGACCACTACGGTACGAGAACTTGCCTTGGTAGCAAACCAGGAGCAGACGTTTACTGCGCATCCCCCTGGTACGGGGAATCGACTTGGGATTGATCGCGACGAGGATGCGGTACTCGATGGCATACCGTCAAGTTGCATCTTCCAGATTGGTAGCAATTTTATCCGTGGCCTCCACTTCACACCTCCTTATTTCATATTTTAATGCTTTCTCTACTTTCTTTACATTCCTCTTATTTTCCTATGATCTATGCCTCAGATAATTCATGTACAAGGCACTTCTCTTATCGATTAAACATTAAGCATCTTTACTGATTTTCCTAGCTGCGTTTTTAACTGTCTTCCCTAAGACACCATACAACAATGTCTTGTCTTTTTCTGAATTCTTGGTATAGGGTGTGGATACTCTTAGGGGACCATTACCAGCGCGAGTGGTCCCTCCCTAGTAAACTTATTGCCTCCTCTAAAAATCCTAAAATCGAGGCTGAAGCTAAGCGAAGGAAGAAAGTGGTAAGTTTTTAATTTCAGAAAATACCCAAGCCTCGCCTATGACTGGGAATAAAGGCAAGATAAATACGGTTGAAGACTGTATAAAAATTTTGATCAGACGATTTTGAGAAAAAAAGGGGACGGGAAGGGGGCTAGTTGCCATCCAATCTTTTTGTTCACTGAAAAAGGGTACTAGAATTTTCGATTCCCGTCCAAATGAGCCCTTTTCCGATATTATAGGACTATTATTTAGATGCAATCACCCCTGGAGAAAACAAACAAGAAAAAAAACGTAAATCCTTGATCTTTCTTTCGGCAAATAATGGGAAGGAGCCCGGTGACTTTGGGAAAAAATGAGCGTGGGAGGGGCCTAGTTGCCCTCCAATTTTTGGTAACTTAAAAAGGGCACTAGATCTTGTAGTTTGCGCTCGAATGAGCCCTCTCGTGACACTCTAGGACCACTGGGTCGATACAATCACCCCTGGGGAAAAAAAGATTAATAAACACGCATACGTGATCTTTCTTCTGCCAAAAAAAAAAAAAAATTACAAAATTCCACATTTTGTCGATGGTATTCAGATGAAATTTTCAGCGTGTGTTGAAGAGGACGCTGAAGAACAAAAAAAAATGCTATACACACACTGCTACTACTGCTGCTACTGCGACTACAACTATTGCTACTGCTAAAGGTATAACGCGAGGCTGTCAAGGAATATTTAGAAGGATGTTGAACTAAATTAAAACCTACTATGAGCATGTAGACTGTCAAAGGGTGAAAAAGTTACATCTTGACAACGGCTGACAGGAGAATACCCTTTGGTGCTTTAACCAAAGCCCGGTAACACTATTGACAAGGTAGAACTTCCCAGCAGAACTGGAATAATTCAAATTGAGGTCCGTTGTATTTTTTCTCGATCTGAATTTCAAATAGATTTATTTGGACCTAATCTGAGATTTGTTGCAATGACAATTTTTTCAACTATTACTATTATCAAACAGTTCGTGATAACGAACTGCAAGTAAGAAGCGAGTGGGAAGATAGGTCTGCGAACCAAGATAAGAATATTGGAAGCTATAGTTTTGACAATGGCCAAGTATTGTTTTGAAGCGTGCGTACCTCAAAAGATGAACGAGGATTTGCCAGAGTTTTCCAGAGAAATTACCTACGGATTGTTCTGGGTACCCAACTGACTAACTGAATCCCAAACAGTGAACTAAAAAAAATGTGGTTCAATCACGCTTTCCATGTCTATAGGGAGAGAAAGACGATTCAACCATCTGGGGGGGGCTGGAGGGAGAGGGAAAATTGAAAAAATAAGGTATTTTTAACTTACGAACGGGTGATCGGATCTTAATGAAATTGGATATTTAGAAGGACCTCGTGTCAGAGAGCTCTTATTTTAAATCCCGACCGTATCCGGTGATATTGGGGGGAGTTGGAAGGGGAAATGGGAAATCCTGGAAAACGCTTAGAATGGAGAGATTGGGATAAAACTTGGAGCGGGGGAGGAGGCCTAGTTGCCCTCCAAATTTTGGGCTACTTAAAAAGGCAACTAGAACTTTTAATCTTTTACGAACTTTTTGATACGTAACTTACAAATTAGCTTACGTAACGAACTTCTATATTTGTATGTTTTTATTACGTATATAAGGAGGCTCAAACCCCTCGTCAGTACCTCGCTCTATATACTAAAGCTTAAATTTTGTCCCAATTCCTTAAGAATAACCCCTGATGTTTTGCAGCCTGTCTTTTAAATACTACCCAATTCAGATTTCGACAAGGTTGCACAAAGCTCGTCGAAACTAAACATATATATATATATACGAAACTGACGAAACTCACCCTGGATGCTTGGATTTTGTTTGGATTCGAGATTATCAAGAACTTACACTCTATACATGGTAAGTGTCCCAATCAAACAGTTCGTGGTAACGAACTGTAGTAAGGAGTGACCGGCTCAATAGACTTGATAGGAAGAATAAGCACAAGTTACAGATACAAGATTGACATAATTGGTACGGATCCGTTCTCTTTGAGGGAGCCGGGGGCTGTTGATTTGGAAAAATCAGAAAAATTGAGGTATTTTTAACTTAAGAACGGGTCACCGGATCTTTATGAAATTTGATATTTAGAAGGAACCCATGTCTCAGAGTTCTTATTTCAAATCCAGGCCAGATCTTTTGACATTGGGGGAGTTACCCCCTCAAGTGGCAAATAGAAAACGAAGATCCCGCAGGTTAGATTCGAGTAAGATTTAAAAAATGACCTTAGATCATATTGAATTTGGGGGAAAATGGTACAAGCGTAAGCTTTAAAACGGGCTAAAAAAATTTTCAGTAATTTAAACAAGGATACAAAAAAAAAATTTCAAAATGTAAGGAGAGAAAGCCAAAATTTGGCTGTTTTCAATGAAAACACCAAAAAGGTACTGGTACGAACAAAAATCACAAGCAGGTTTTTTTAAAGAAGGACTAGCATTTTTTCTGGCAAATGTTTTAAATTTCTCAACCATGGGGCTGAAACAACGAAGTTTTCAAGTCTAATTCAGTGCCTCAGTAATTCAGTAACGTAGGAAAGAGGCCTCTCGAAACCTCAAGATTCTCCAAATTTACTTACAATTTCCTCTTCTTAAAAACAAAATGCAGTTAGTCTTTTTTTCAGCATACTACAAAAAATTGAAAAAAAATTCTATACAGAGAGAGAGAGAGAGAGAGAAAAAAAGAGAGGGAGAAAAGAAAGAGAAATAGAGCGAGAAAGACATTCTGGCAGATAGATAATGAAAAAAGAAAGATCATATTGGACTTAGCAGGGATCTTGGGAGAATTGAGTTTAATTTAGAAGGTAGAAACCATTATGACTGAGAGCTATTCATTATTGAAGTTTTAGTTTTATGGCATGGCAGCAACTGGCCTATCCATCTAGGGGGGAGAGGGTACTCTATGAAAACCCTCTGGACTCACAATCGGCAAATTATATTTTTAACAGTGTTAACAAAAGTAACAATACGTTAAGAGAGCCGACTTTCTATGGTCTTCCAAATGGCTTGCAGCATTGGCAGCAACTGGCCTATCCATCTAGGGGGGAGAGGGTACTCTATGAAAACCCTCTGGACTCACAATCGGCAAATTAGTATGTTTTTATTACGTATATGAGAAGATTCGCCCACTCGTCAATAACTATTTGCATTAAAGCTTAAATTTTGTCCCCTGAATCACAAAGGCCGTAGAATAAATAGTTGAAATTACTAAAAGCCCTTTAGCGTAAAGAGTGAGGTAATAGGAGGAAGCTAACCCCTTATATGCGTAATATTTTCTGTTTGTTTTAGGTTTTAATGCTGCTCCATACTTCCAGTTGAAAAAAACATAGATTTTATTTCTACTCGTTCATTCTGCAAAGTCTGTATCTTTATGCTAATTATTGTAAGTTAGTGATGTTATTTCGTTCTATATCTTGTTTTTGCACACAGTTGACATCCAGGTGAACACTCCTTCTCCGCTATGCACTGCTCAAAGGGCTTTGTTTGCCTCCTGAGAAATCCTCTGGGATTTCATTTCCTCTCGTTAATTCAGCAAAGTCTGTATCTTAGATACTACTTATTTAAATCCACAAATTTACTCAGAGTAAAAAACAACGAAACCTAAATTAATATTTCAATTCCGAACATTTCAAAATTAGGATTCCAATCAACATGCTCGTTTTGCCTCGAATAACTTCGTAAAAATCTTCGTAAAAATCAATAATATTGGTCGCAAGTTCAAATCCCATTGGTGCAGACTTTTCTTTTGTCACACGTTTCATTCTTGTCCAAACACACTAATTTTTTTAACTAAGAGCCTCCAATACTCTAAGATGAAAAGATGATCTACCTTTAGGATTTACCTAAAGGTACATCATCTTTTCAGAGAAACTTTGAATTTTGTACCACAAACAATTTATTGAAACTTTAATATTAGATACAACTAATCATCGTAACATTAAATACGGCGGGTCTCAAGCAGTCACCCTGTAAGACACCCTGCACAAATCAAAATAATAGTAGTAACAGTGATCATCATCATCATGAAAACACGTTATGTCAGATTTGGATAAAAAGTCCTTTAGAAACATTGACTGGTTCAGCAAATTTCCATTGAAATTCCATGAGACAATCGCATAAAAGATGGTGGATGCGTGGTTTATTTCTTCATTATTGGCCGGACACCTAACACTGTAGCATGCATGGCCTTTATTTTTGCACAAAATTCAGAATATTATCTATAATCATTATAATACGTGCGGGTAATGTGAAAACACATGGAAACAGAGAACCAATCCTGTGAAGAGGAAACAACATGGTTATGAGTCCATTCTAAACGGCAACACAAACACCTACCACTCCGAGAAACCTCACTTATATGAAGTGTTATTCAGAACTGGAGAGGTGTATCATCTGATAGTCAAATGAACTTGAGAAAGGGGCACAGAAACCTTTTCAACTTTAACTATCTTCATCCTCTATAGAGCCTAATGTTTAAAAATGATCTTATGATCTACCCGAAATTTGGGTAAAGAGACTGCGGTCTATTATTGGAGCTAAATTTAAGAAAGTAATTATGGCTTAGATTATGATAGTGGTTATTCTAATCCACAATCTTTCCCTTTTTCTCCAAGGCCTCAAGCTGGGAGAAAAAACAAGTGTCTGTATGCTTGATGAAAATGTACTGACATATGATGAAATTACATCTTTTTCCAAGTCTTTCAGTTAGAAAAGCTTGAGATGACGAAGAAGAAGAAGAAGAAGGAGAAGAACTGTTTGCAGTGTGCCAGCATGCCAAGAGCCGGCGTGATGTATGGACGCGTGCCCCGTGGACCCACCTGTCTCACGTCTTCCCCTCCTCCCCCTCTCCCTTCCCCCGACAGGGCGTTTGGGCAATGTCGGACTTGTTGGCTTCGAACGCCAATCTGGAGAGTGCAAAGTGCAAGTTGAAGCAAGACCCATCGTATCTTCCTCTCCAATCGATTAAAATCGATTGACACAAGTCGATCCATGACACGAGAAATGGATTAAAATCGGATATTGTTGTCAGTGCATACCGAATTGGATATTTAGAGGACTGCGGAGCTGATAATTTTCCTTAAGCAGATAATGATTTAAACAGAAATGGATTAGAATCGATTAAAATCGATTGACACAAGTCGATCCATGACACGAGAAATGGATTAAAATCGGATATTGTTGTCAGTGCACATCAAAATGTTTAAAGCAAACTACGAGTATGCAAGTTGTCAAAAGGCGTATCTGCAGTATCGCAAGAACGGCAGAGTGTATGAAGTTTAAACCTTTCGGACATGTTGAGGAGGAAGTTGAACTAATGAAACGACTATACAAATCTTAATAACTTATAGCTCTATGCTCTCTTAGGAGAAAATTTTTTTAAGAATTTGCCTGCATAAAATAGGAAATTAACTTAGTATTGTTTTATGACGTCATTATAAGTATATAAGGCTTTGTAGAGGCACAGACAATGGGACAGCGAAGAATGTTGTATATTCGCAAGTTTTACGTAGTTAAAAACATATATATATATCCCCCCTGTGCCCCCCAGCGTCCCCGTTGTAGTTGTGTCCCTGTGTCCCGGTCGTCATTTATATTTCCTGTGTCTCAGTCGTCATTTGTATCCCGGTGTCCCAGTTTGTAATTTCTCTTTGAGTGTGCCTGCATATAGTCTTTTTTCTTTTTTTTTATTGAAAATCCTCCTTAACGTTTTCTGAAAGTTTCATGTTAAAAACTTTAATGTGATTAGTTACAGTTGGCGTAAAAGTAGTGTTAAATTTATACGTAGTGGCTTCTAATCAATTCAAAATCTGCCAAAACTTGACCGGAAAGGTATAAATAAATAATGTAAACCGTTCTTCAGATATTACTTTGTTATCCCCTTGACAATCGCCGCCCGGCTCACGTCGCTTTCGGACTTGAACCATGAGACTCTTCTGCATGACGGCGCCTGGGCCAACGACTGGGATATGTGGCTGAATGCCCAGCCCGGCGGCGGCTCAATCAGCCGGACCGGTGTTGTGCATTCCCTGTTCTCGGTCGCGCTCGAAGAAGCCCGCCACGGCGGCGGCGTTCTGATCGCCCACGAGGCGCTGGTGCAGCCGCTGCTTGCCAGCGGCGAACTTACAAAATGCATTTAGATGAGAACGAAGTGTACGTATGCTTCTTTCAACTATTGTAATTTCAAATGACTATGGTTATAATAGAGTTCAATTTTATGCTTTTCAAGAGTCTTTTTCACACTTTGATTCAAAAATCCCTTTCCTCTATCTATGTGAATCTTTTTGAATGTCTGTTCAGAAAACATTTGCTGCAATTGTTTTGCAACTTCACTTACATGCTTAGTTTTAAATGGCTAATAGAGGCGGTTGGCGTTCACAATCTACCACATCGCGGCCCGGCCCTAATCGTTTGCAACCACATATCTTGGGTAGATGCTCTGTTATTAGGTTCAACGACGCAACGTCGTATTCGATTTCTTATGGAACGACGGTACTACTCGATTCCGTGGTTGACACCGTTGTTGCGATTGATGCGAGTAATTCCCGTATCGACATCGGACAGCCCAAGAGCACTGTTAAGAACATTGCGATCGCCCAAATATTAATATCGACCAGCAAAAGGGACTAGGCCTAATTATAAAAAAAGGAGTCCTTGATCTATTTACACTGAGCTGTACTAGTCATTTTTTAGAATTGTACTCTATGTATGCAGCCAAAGAAAAACGCTTGACGGCCTATATGTTTTTTGGCCAAATAGCCCAAAAGGAGTTGATGTTCTGAAACACATCAGGACTTTTATTGTATTAAAAGCAACAAATTGCTGAATCAATCGGAGTTACATGCAATAATTTTAAGAAGCATTTATACAGCAGAAACTTGAGATAGATAGGGAAGGGGTTTTTAAACCAAGAAATCCATTTTATCGTCTCAATTTTGTCCTTTTTTGTAGTTTGCTTTTTTGCAGTTATTTTTATTTTTTGTCTAACTGCATCTAATGTACAGGTTCTAAATCCGAACTTATAAGCAGCTAATGAGAATCAATGCACTAGTGTTATGCCAAATTTCATCGTCCTGGCTTACCGGGAAGTGCCTAAAGTAGCAAAACCAAAACAGACAGACCGACAGAATTTGCGATCGCTACATGTCACTTGGTTAATACCAAGTGCCATAAAAACAAAGAACAGCTCTAAAACTTAAAAACTGACCCAGATATAAGAATATGCTAAGCCGGGATAGAATTACAGGAAATGAAAAAGCTTGTGACACTTTGGACGTGAAAGAAGAATTTCTCGATGAGGCCTGGCTCTTCCTGGATCATCCCGTCTTTGCCGCACGCCTCCGCGATTGGCTGAAGACGCTGCGCAAGAAGAACGCGTCGGTGATCTTCGCGACCCAATCGCTGAGCGACATCGACGCCTCGGCCATCGCGCCCGCGATCATCGAGAGCTGCCCGACCCGGCTGCTCCTCCCCAACGAGCGGGCCATCGAGCCCCAGATCACCGCGATCTACCGCCGCTTCGGGTACTGACAGGCATTTAATTGCAAAGAAAATGTTATTAGTATGCTACAATTATATCTACCAGTAATCATATCTACCGAAAAAAAAAATGTAAGACCGCCGGCAAGGACAGCAAAAGGAAACCAACTTCCAAGCATGAGAGATTACTGGTCTACTGATCCCGACCTAGGTGTATGTTTTCTATCATGAAGGATGTCAAGAAACTAATTTGAAGATATTCTAAGAGTCTTGCATAAAGGTGAAAAACTAAAAAAAAAATTTAAAAAGATAAGAGTAAAACTAAAAAAAAAGAAAAAAAAAGAAAGAAGAAAGAAAACTAAAAAATAAAAAAATAAATCAGAGAAAAAACTAAAAAAAAGGAAAAACTAGAAAAAACTAAAAATAAAGAAAAACTAAAAAAAAACAACTATAAAAATAAAAAATAAATTAAAAGAAAACTCAAAAAGAAAAAAACAAAAAAAAATTAAGATTGACTTGTTGATCTCCGAGAAGTATCATACCCATTCCCTCTCCCTTCTGTAGTGACAATTCTGTGATTTCCATTCGGTTAAATTTAAAAGCTGTCATCAACAAATTATATAAAAATTTTGTGTATTTAGAATTTACAGAAAAAAGACAAAGCCGATTTTCAGGAATTTCTTTTTCGGGAGGTGGAGAAGTAGATGCACCCATTAGAAGCCCTTTGCATTCAGCCTTAAAGGATCACCGGCTCGGGCGCGATCCGCCAGAGCATCTGAAGCTGATGCTCGGTCACCGCGGTGCCCAATGGCGCCACGCAGGCGCCGAATCCCGCCTCGACCAGGGCGATCACGTCCATGTAGCCCTCGGCCACGACCAGCGTACCGCCCCGGCCCGCCGCCTCCCGCGCAGGGCCGTGGTTGTAGAGGCTGCGCCCCTTGTCGAAGAGATCCGTCTCGGGCGAGTTGAGATATTGTTGTATAAACTACATGTTCGTTACTTCTGTTTATTAAACTAGCACTTACAGCCGACAAGAGATGTTCCTCTAGGAACACGATGTCAAAATCATTCATTTTCTGATCTATTGAATAATCTTTGTCTTTGGTGCCATTTATGTTGAATGAACACACAGAAAACGTTACTAATCCTCTCATTTCTTGTTCGAGGTACGCTTAACTATGGCATTGCAGATTACGCGGCACTTTAGAGCCATCTATTCAATGCACATTTGAAAAAATAATATTAAATAAAATGCTGTGCAATTCATTTGACACACATTCATAGGATTATAAGAAAATAATTTTTAAACTATTTTTAATGTGTCTCGACCCTTGCTTAGTGGCGGATAATTAAATGTCCTCTTCTACTTATTCAAAATACCGAAAAAAAAATTTAAAACACAAAAAATCAGTGAAGTAAAAAACCTAACACTCCTTTACGGCTTCGGTTCAAACAAAGAAAAAGATAACAAAGAGATAAAAATAACTCATTTTTATCTGAGTTTCTAAAATTAGCTTTATGATTTTGATAGGTAATTGTTGACGCCTAAAGTGTCAGCTTTTTTCAGTTTTCTATGCTGTTTCTCCTAGACAACGTAGTTTTTGCCCTAAACGTAAAACCCAATTGAAATAAGAATAAGATGGGCGTGGGCATTTGATATTCTTACATATGTCTCTATTGAGCCGGGTCGCTCCTTACTACAGTTCGTTACCACGAACTGTTTGATAGTCGCCCTAATTGGCTGAGATGGCGAAAAGAAGCGTTTGTGTACCTTTGCACAGGTGTGAACGGGCTTTGAATCTGGTCCACAAGGATGTTTAGCTAGACATCATTGTTAAGGCATAAACATTTTGTGCAAATCAAACTATTACTCTTTTACAAACAACCCTGACTGACGATAATTTGAGATTCATTTCCAGCTTGAAACAGATATGAATATCATTTCCAGGAAAGCCAGAGAAGCCTCTAGTTGCCTTTTTACGTAGCCAAAAAATCGGAGGGCAACTAGGCCTCCTCCCCCGCTCCTTTTTTCTCAAAATCATTCGACCAAAAACTATGAGAAAGCCATTTAGCAAAACAAATAAATATGCAAATCTCGTTTTAATTATTCATTTGCGGAGAACCAAAATCAAAACATGCACGAAAGATTTGGACATCCTGCAAATCAGTCGAGGAATGCAAGTCTGCCATTAAAGTTAAAAGAATCGACTCATTCTAAAGCTAGAATCGAAGCCAAAAATCTAAATTTAATTTTATTTGTTTTAACCTTCCAACCGTCGGCAGATATGTCCATGGGGTGAACCACATCCTGCAAATCAGTCGAGGAATACACGTCTGCCATTAAAGTTAAAAGAATCGAATCATTCTCAAGCTTTTGAACTAAATTTGCACTAAATATTCTCATAATACAATTGCCGACCTTTAGTTTTCAGTTATATAGATTATGAACGAGTGGTTTATTCAGCTCATAGAAGAGCTTTTATTGAGCCCTTTTATTATATACCAGAAAAATACGAAGTGGTTAGTAATAAAGTGTATGAAGTGATTAGTACTATTTAAAAGATCTATATTTCTGAGTTTAAGGTAGAAAATGAGGTAAGCAGCTGCTGCACCTCCTCCCAGATAAAAACCAATTTCAAACTTTTCATCACATTGAGTCTCTTGTAACATGAGAGCAGCACAGACCTGGGTCTTATGCATCTTTAAATGAAATGCCAAAACGGCAATTTTTTTTATCTATTCAGCATATTTTGTTGGCGAACAAGATCGTAGGGACATTCGACTGAATATGAAATACTTATTAAAGAAATTTTTTTGATATTTTTATTTTCAAAAAATTGAATCACGGCCAAGCTCTCTTGACCCGATCAAGTCGGTTTCCGATCCGGCTGTTCACTTTGCGCCCGGCCGCTCGCTGGTCAGGGACTTGATGCGGTCCATGCCCGGCAGGACTTCGCTGATGGTGAACTCGAGCCGGCTCTGAGGGCCGCCGGATTCCGGGTTTGGAAACCGTTCCTTCCAAAGATCCATCTTCAGGGTCAGGCCGCAGAGCATGCCGGCGACGGTTCGGTGATGAAGGTTTGCCAAACTCATGCATTAGTAAAAAAAAAATTGTATGTTTGTGATATATGTGTTAAAATAAAGGAGTTATCAGCTCGATTTGAAGAACGGAGTAAAAAAAAATACAGACTTTCCGCTCAACCATTTATTATATACGGTTGGGTAGACTGATAGTTCCTGCATCTTAGTATTGATTTAAGTTTCTAGCTGCCTCGAATTTCTTCGTTAGATATGTCGGTCACTTTTATCTCCTCGAGATTTCTAGGATATAATCCTCGAAAGGTCAGTGTGAAAACAACAAATTCCGATTTTTTTTTCTTTTTTGTCCCTGAATTCTTGTTATCATGCTCTATAACAGGTGATATTGCTAGATCTCAACCAAATTTAACAGAAGGTATGAGCAAGTGTCCAAGGCGAGACGTACTTTTTGGGTATTTCTATATTTGATCTGGGTATGATTTGAGCGTATCTATATTTGCACGTGTTGCTCCGCAACTGTACCCTAAGGAACAGGGCACAGTTGCTGCAACACTTCCTGTTGCACAGGCAACGGAGGTCTAGTTAATCATTGTTTGTTATTCGGTCTCGGACACTGCAAGAACGCTATTTAGTTGAAAAAATTCTAGGTTTGTTCTTAACTAGAACTTTGTTTTGTTTTGAGTGGAATTTTTTTTTTTTATTTGTTTTCAGACTTTGTCCCTAGTCTGTTCTGGCGTATTTGGATAACACTAAGTTGGTGCTGGATGCGATTCGCTTGGTGATTGTTACCGACTAAGGCGTTAGCTGTCTTTGCAACAGAGGTCGTTAGCCAGATTCTCATCTGCTAACGACCTCTCTCATATTCCTCTCTTTTCATTTCTATCGCTATCTAAGCTAATTTTTTCAGTTGCCTAGCTGTTTCCCAGCGTTTCGTATCATCAAAGTTAAACGATCGTTTTACTTTTTCTCTCTCTCTCTCTCTCTCTCTCTCTCTCTCTCTCTCTCTCTGTCTCTCCCAAACTCCAGTACGAATGCAGAAAGGCTGGCTACGTTTTCCGTTGATTTGTAGACAGCTTGACGTTTGTTCATAGAGTCTCTCAAAGAGAGAGTAGTACATCTGGGGTAGACCTGTTGTTCTTAGTAGTATGAACCACATCGACTCCCTACCTACAGAGTCACAAGCGGTCTTAAGGTCGATGGCATGGGACCTGGGGCGGTCGGACTACTTGCCACTCTCAAATGCCAGCTTGGAAACGGGGAAGGAGATAAGCGTTATAGGGATGAACTAGTTCAGAAGGCTTGTACTGTTTAATAAAGTAGAATTGAGAGAAAGAGTCAAACTTTAGCGTGAAGAGCGGGGCGCTGAGAAGGGAACAGCCCCTTTAGTACACGGAGTGATTTCTGTTCGTTTTAAGTTTTAATGTCGCTCCTATGCCCAATTTTCAATTCGAATCGGATCCTGGGAGATAGAGGGTTGGAGGGGGGAAACATAAATCTTGGAAACCGGAAATCTTGGAAAACCCTTAGACTGGAGAGATCGGGATGAAACTTGATGGGAGGAATAAGCAACAGTTATAGATACGAGATTGACATAATTGGTATGGATCCGTTCTCTTTGAGGGAGCCGGGGGTTGCTAATTTTGAAATATCAGAAAAATTGAGGTGTCGAAATGACAAAAATTTTATATATTGATGATCTCCAAGAGCATTGAGATTTTCACTATCTTCCCTTTCAATGTATGTTCTAGGGTATAAACTTGCCTTTGGCTTTTATTGGACAAGAAGCAATTTTCAAAAGAGTTTTCAATAATTTGGGACTTAGCGATGCTGAACTAGAAGAATTCTTTGTCGGACCTGCCTTTCTTCCTTGGTGAGTTTTTTTTTGTCATATTTGCTGAGGCTACAGACGCCGACAACTGTGAGCAGGTCTGGCGCACCTACAGCGTCCCCGGTCCCGAAGATCCAGGGCACGACACATGGCTGCCCGAAGGTCCGCGCCCCGATTCGTGGAAATATGGCGGCGGCAGCATGTGGGTGCCGGGCAACTATGACCCCGAGGCACGCAAGCTGTATTGGGGCGTCGGCAACGGATCACCTTGGCTGGGCGATCAGCGTCCGGGTGACAATCTTATCTGATCACGGATGCATTTTATTTGTTTTCCGTTTCTTTTTGTTTTTTTTTGCCAGGGGTGATCATATCAACCCAGTTGCCCTACAGTGTCGCGAGAGGGCTCATTCTAACGAAAATTAAAAGTTCTACTGCCGTTTTTAAGTGACCAAAAAAATCGGAGGGCACCTAGGGCCCCTCCCACGCTCATTTTTTTTTACAAAGTCACTGAATCAAAATTCTGAGATAGCCATCTGGGAAGTCAAAAGGGCATAAATCAGGAATGAGTGTCTGTGGCCCATGTCCCTTTTTATATGACAAGTGCCCCTTTACCTTTTTTTTAGACTTATCTACAGTATTATCTTTTAATTTAGAAGTATAATACAGTCAGTGTGGCCGGCCCTTACTGCATTAGATTAGAATAATCTATTCCCATCTGATGACGAATTGTTTATTTCTGCTGTAAATCTAAAGAGACCTAAAAGGGTGAAATCCAGGAGGCACAGGCAGTCCTAACGATGCCATCTCGGCTAAATTCGCGCCCTTGCCACCCAGAAGATCACGCATTTTTGCATTGCCTTCAGTTATTTCAGTTCCAAATGCATAAACCCACTTTGTCATTTAATATTCTCCTGATTACCTCTTAAAACACTAGACTGAACGAAAGATTTTGCACGAATAAGGGATGAATATAAAGGAAAAAACATATTTCAAACCATTTTAGGCAAGGCATTCAGTGTAGGCCCAAGACTTTTGGACGGTATGGAAAATCCTGTAAAAGGTCCAATAGAATTTGAAGATAGATCCAAAATTGACATTTGTCTTCTAGGCGTTTCTAAATGAGCAGGAGGAGAATAAGATTCGAGGGCTTCATATATGCGTCTCGCCATTGTAGACATGGGTCTTGGTTTGTCAGCCGGTTTCACCCTGTTCTTCACAGATATGACTTGACGCCGGAACTTCCATAAGCATTGATGCGGAAGAGTTTTGCCGCAAAAGCGCTGTAACGACGGCGATTGATACGGGTTCCTCCGGGCCAGGCAATTTCCCCGGTTTTCGCGAACATGTTATCGAAAAATCAGATGTGCGCATCCTGGCATACCTGCATATTTCGCATGCGGGAATTTTTGGCTTTTCAAATCGCATCATGGTTGGCGAGAGCGAGGATTTGCGGCTGATGGATCCGCTTATCCTGGAAGATCTCCACCTGGATAATGGCGACGACGGCATGTTACTTTTGGAACGTATGGGAGGCACGTATTGGGTAATTGCCAAAAATTTAGACGTCACGAATGCCGACGGCAGCGCGGTGAGGTTTAAAAATGGCGGCGGCAATTGTTGGTTGGATGGACTGTACGTATATAATTATACCAATAACGGTATCTTTCTCGGCGGTTCCGAATTCAATCAACTTAAAGAAGTACCCACTGATTGGAGGAGAATTCGTGAAGGATTGATACTAAAAATTTCCGCCTTAGCATTTGGGCCTGATAGTCCAACGGTTGAGGCGTTGGTTTAGTGACCATGAGATCGTGGGTTTGAATCCAGTCAGCGCCCTTAAATTGCAAGCTATTGTGGTAGTGCTCCACTCTTTGAGAATTATATATATATATATATATATATGTATAAATGTTAAAACAGGTTCTTCCTAAAGGGTACAAACCCTCATAACGGTATTAACGAGGGTACAAAAATAAAGAATATTACCTAATTCATTTAATATATCAATATTTGACAGCGTTATCATGTGATTTCTGGTTCTTTCTGACGTTCCCCGTTGCTTGGAAGCGAGAATTCTTTGAATTGTGAAATCTCAGCTTCAACAACTTTTCTAGGTCATCAAACTGTTTAGGTACTTTAACCATTTTTACCTGTATTTTCTTGAAGATATTAAATATTTAGCTCCTTTACTTGCCAGTGTTTTTCAGGTAGATTATCTGAATTTTTTTTGCTCCTTTTCATGCTAAATTATGATAAAGTTTGCCATAAATAAGTCCAAGATCGTTCACAGTGTGTCACACTGAACTTCATTTTTAGTTTCAGTGTTTGTTTGTTTTATATAAAAAATTATATAAAACATCTTTAGTTTCAGTGTTTGTTATCAAAATTGTTTGTTTTATTGCCAATGTCTGGGCGACGGACACGGATTCCACAAAACCAATCACCGAAATCAGCAGGGCAGAGACAAACAGCGAGCCCCAAATATCCGCGCTGAAGGAAGGGGCGGTGAAAGGCGGCAGGCCCATCGGGACCTCACCAACGATCTTGACCCCCTTCTGCTGCAGGTCAAAACCCCAGGTGAACAATGTTGTGGCCACAACTGCCAGCACCGGTCCGGCTTTGGTCAGCACATGTTTTTCACCAAATTGTGTTCCTTGTACGCTCGTAGTTGTTGTTTGTTTGATGCACTCCTGGGCAGGGCTACTACCTGTGAACGTCTCCTCGGTTTTATCAAAGAATGTCAGAGTGAAAGGTATTCCATGTCAAATTTCAAATTATAGCTGTCTGGCTGTCGTTCTGCTATGCTCAGGAGTCAAACAATTAAAATTGACATCTGATTTTTGTCACTAGGGTTAGAAAGGGGTCTAGCAGACCGTACTCCTCCAGTGCAATAAACAACGATTTCCTTATTGGTTGTTATTTTGTGCCTATCCAAGATATTGGCTAATGTGTTTTTATCTTTTAATAATCCGTCTTTGTTAAAGAAATCCCTCCAATCTATATGAACCGCTCCAGGGATATGACCTCCCTTTTGGGAACCATATGGGGTTGATCCTTTAAATTCTTTAAATGTTCGAGTGTCAATTATGGACAAATTATGCATGATATATTCAAGGAATGGGCTTGTTGCCCCAACCTCATAGGATACTTAACGTGGTCTGATTAAATACGTTATCAAGCCTGTTTCACATAAGAGTAAACCCCGTAGCTAGGTTTGAGAGGAGGAGCAAACAAGGAGATCGTTTAACTTTACTTTTTCTGATTCACATGCCCGATCCACTCTTTGTAAGCGCAAATAACCAAAACGGAGCATTTCACGTAAGAAATTCGTCCCCGTTGAAAGAAGATTATTCCCAAAAATTTTATCCCCACGTGATATTCCCCGAAACAATTTCCCTCCGCCTGCAGAAAAATCTCGCGAAAAATGTCCGCATGTTTTTAATAGCAAATACTATCTGTAAGCAATGGACAAATTGAAAAAAAAGCTTTAAAAGGCGATTAATTAAAAAACCCAAATTAAAAAAGAAACTTAAAAAGCCAATTAAACTTCTATAATGGGGTCCTTATTTAGCCAAAAGTACATTCTCTTCATTGCTAATAGCCGCCTTTTTTCACCAATTTGTTACACTTTTTTTTAAATCAAAGTTACAGAAGGATTTTCATACTATCTGATCCAAGGACCCAGAGTGAGGTCCTTAAAGTATGAATGTCCGAAATTTAAAAGATATAAGGGTATATTTTACAAACATTCTTTGATTTTCACCAAATGTGATAATCAAAAATTCTTCAGGTTGTTGGCAACCGAAATTCTAAAAAACAGAATTTGATACCAATATTGACATCAAAAGAATCACAATTTAATACTGATGTCAAGTATATAAGTTTCATCAACTTCAACTTTCAACTTCAACTTTCTCTTTATTCAACTTAAAAAATACAAAAACAGTATTATGCCCCAACAGAGAGCAGAGCTCATAAGGCTGGGGCAGCGCAAAAATATAGAAAAAACATCAACATTTCATGCCACATTTTCAACCAAGTTGATGCGCTTTTTTTGTAATGAAGTTAGGCTATGTCTGGTGATCTGTAATTGCGTATCAGCTATAATGAATGGGGTGAGTCATTGTCTAGGTAGGGATAGGGTATATTCTTATATACTCTTCCTGAGGCTTATTCTGCCTGAGGAGCTTCAGATAAATGTTGAAAGAGGTATGGGAGTGTAGGAATTAATTAAAATGTTTCTCTATACAGCTAAAATGTTACGAAGCCGGGGAGGTCCTGGCTCTCGGTGCCCAGCCCGTAGGTGACCCAGGACCCCATGGACGGGCGACCCGGGCGCGGCGAGCCGGTGTAGAGCAGCAGCTGTGCCGGCGCGTGGTTGAACTCGTCGGTGTGCATCGAGCGCACGATCGCGAGCTCGTCGACGAGTCCGGCGAGGCGCGGTAGCGCGTCGGAGACCCAGGCGCCGCTCTGGCCGTGCTGCGCAAAGCGACGCGTTTCCCCCATTTTCTAACATGAGGCAAATTTTCACAGGCTCGTAGCTTTTGACAGGTAAAACCAATCTTGATGAAAGGTATATATTTAAAATCAGCATTAAAATGCAACTTTTTTTATGTAGCTCTTGGTATCAAAATTCCAGTTTTTAGAGTTTCGGTTACTATTGAGCTGGGTCACTCCTTACTACAGTTCGTTACCACGAACTGTTTGATATAGCTTTTTAATTTTCCTTGTCTAGGAAGGAGGCAAATGTCACCCACCTATAAAAAGAACTGACACCTCTGATTGGGCAATCTTAATTTAAAAATCTTAATTGTGGCACATTAACCACTCGATCGATCGAACAGTCCGTGGTAACGAACTGTAAGTAAGGAGCGACGCGGCTAAATAGTAACTGAAGCTAAAAAATGGAATTTTGACATCAACAGATAAATAAAAAAGTTAGGTTATTATGTTGATTCAACCTTTTGCTCACACTTTCATCTAATATGCTTAAATCATCTGCATAATCTAAGTCCAAGAGCGTTCTTCCTCTCCATTTGATTCCATGGTCTCCAATCGCCTTTCCTGTGCTCCTTAAGACGAAGTCCGTCAAAATGATCCATATAAAAGGGGATAGAGCACAACCCTGCTTAACTCCTGATTTTAATCAGGTTTTTATCTGATTTTAATCTATTTTTTAATCCTTTTAGTACTGTGAATTGCCATGTCAAGTGGCTGAAGGTCGCATTAATATGAATGTAAACGTGTCTGCTTTTTGAACTTTCTTCATTGTCTATTTTATGGACTTGACTAGTTTGGCTTCTGAATGCCACATTTCAAGTTCATAATTTAAATTTCATCCTTTCATTTTGAATTTTAAGTGCTTGCATTAGGGTGTTGTGCATTTTGGGTAGTGCATATTAGGCAAAATTTTATAAGGTGTCTTAATTCAAGTCCAAAATGTTAACGGTTGTGAAGCGGAAGCGGAAGTATTCATCAATGAGCCCTCGCCTTTACAACTGGAAATTATACCGACGGATACGACGATCTTTACTCGAGATTCCTTCCAAATCAGCCTCTCGGCTAATTTTACGATCGATTCGCTTTACTGGAACCCAGGGATAGGTTTATCCTGCGACGATTGCGCAAATCCGGTCGTTTCGCCGCCGGCGGCGCAAACCTTATTTGAAAAAACAACAACGTGTAAAGCAGTTTAAAAACAATTTCTGAATATCGAACAGGCAAATTTGTGTTTGCTGGAACATTTTTGTGGACGTGACATTAACCGGGATTGATTTCCCTACTTAATACTCCTGGTATGAAGAAACATCGTCCGTATTAATGCTTGATAAACGCATGATCTCATTCTCTGGTGGCAAGTTAATTGATTGATTCAAAACTTTGACCCTAGAACTCCTTCGGTCGTGCATTTCTTGAGTGCTTACCTCAATTGGGATCTGAGAAGTCCTATAGAATTTTAACTTTCAAATAAGGTTGACCCCTGACCCCGACCCTTGTCCTCTCTCCAAGCCCAAGCCCTCAAGGGGAGAAGGAATTATAGCGAAACCAAATAACTTCCTACCGATTCAATCCAGCTAACACAACGCAAGACCTCACTTCATCATTACGGAAATTTATTGGAACGGCTGTTTACCGGCGTGCCGCTAGACATGATGACGACCACCATCGCTGCCGTGTGCATCGGCATTGGTGTTGACGACACCATTCACTACCTGCACCGCTTTAAAGAAGAGTACGCCCGTCACGGCGACGCCCGCATAGCGGTAAGTTTTTGTCACGAAAGTATTGGACGGGCCTTGTACTACACGTCCATCACAGTAGTGGTTGGCTTCTCGATTTTGGGATTTTCGAATTTTGTACGAGTAACATGAAAAAAATCAACATAGGCATCAGAAAAAACGCTACTGGGAATTTTATTTTAAGTTTAAATTATGGATTCTAATGTTAACGGTTTTTTTTTAGGAAATTGTCTGAAAATTCTGTAGCTGTGATAATGCACGCAAGCCATTGTATACCACGCTGGGGTATATTGCAAGCAGTGATCACAAGAAACATAAATGGGAATTTTTCTTTAAGTTTAAATAATTGTTTCTCTAGAATTAAATAAAAATGGTAATTTTAATTGCTAGCCAGTTTTGTTAGAAAGATGCTTTTAAACTTTTGGTGACTATAGGCTGTTTTGAGCCCTTTTATGGCCCAAAACGAAACTTACCCTAGATTCAATTATTAAATTATGAAAGAGCATTAAGAAGGCATCAAGCAATAAATTCTACTTCATCCTAGCTAAATTTTGTATAAACTGCAACTTTACTGCCTAGCCTTGGGGTAACTCTTGTCATCGTTATGATGAGTCTTTCTCTGTTCTTTGGCGCGTCTGCCGTAACAGAACAAGATCAATTTGCGATTGTGTTTACAAGCGGTGCGTTGCGGTTAGTGTCAGCATTTACACTCATCCTCTTTATTATTTTTTATTTTAGTCGTTCGTTTGAAAATAGAGATGTTGATTTTCTTTTTTCAAAACCAATTACCCGTTGGCAATATATCTTGTCACACTTTATCTCTAATCAAACGACCCTTGTGTTTCAGTAGTCGTTCTTAAAGAATTGGGACAAAATTCAAACTTCAGCGTAAAGAGCGAGCTATTGAGGAGGGGACGATCCCCTTCATGCACGTAATAATTTCTGTTCGTTTTAAGTTTTAATGTTACTCTGTATTTTCAGTTGAAAAAACTAGTTTTTTATAAATTTAGTTTCTCATCGTTTTTTAGTAATGCCAGAAAATCTGGCCCCACCAGCTATTGCTAACAAAATTCCGTTTTTAGAGTTTTGGTTACTATTGAGCCGGGTCGCTCCTTAAAGTTCGTTACCACGAACTGTTTGATAGACGAAGGTTTTTTTCGGAAATATGTACTTCTGTTTCCTGATAATGCCGAGATTACGGGAGAGATTTAGTTCCGCAGCCCGGATGTGGCGTAAAAAAGAGATGGAAGATGAGTCAATTCAGTGTTCTCTTTAAGTCCAAGATTCGACCCAAACAGGTATAAAAATGAAAATTTTTGATGTTAAGTTTATGGGTGAAATAATGTGTTTTAACGCCTATATTAATTTGAATTGTACAGTAAATGAAACCTTTCAAAAATATCTTTGTTTTAGATCAAGAATTTTGGTACAAAGATGCTCAAAGTACAATTTTGCAAAGACTTACTCAACTACCTAGATTTTCAAAGGCAAAAAATGCAATCATTTTTGTGGCAGATGGCCTTAAACGAGTCACAAAATTCTTCTGGGATTCCTGGTCTGCGCAAGGTGCCCTTGCTCAAGCGTCTGTTCGCCAACGAACTCGACACCTATGAAAACCAGGAGCTGCTCATTTTTGTAACCCCCCGGATCGTCAAATACTAAATCTTATCCAAAGGTTGATTTTAACCATGAGAAAAAAGGAAGTGGATTTTATGGTTAAGAATGCATGGCTTTTGCTCGCACCCGCACTATGTTGACCATATATGGTGAAAAGTTTCAAAGGGCTGTAACTCGAGACCTCGTCTTTTTGGACTTTAAACTTCAAACATGCATGCCTTTCTCAATAACAAATACTTTGTCTAAGAAATGAACGTATCGCCAAACTGTTTTGGGGAATGATAGGCTTAGGGGGACTAATTGTCTTCCACCCACTTTTGACTCTAAAAAAGGGCACTAAAACTTCCAACTTACAAGCAAATGAGCTCGCTGGTTTTCGCGCCGTCCTGGGTCCAGTGCCCGGAATTGTGGGGGCGGGGCGCGATCTCGTTCATCAGCACGTCGCCATTCGGCATGACGAACATCTCGATCGCCAGCAGCCCGACGAGATCAAGCGCGTCGGCCAGGGTCACGGCGATCCGCCGGGCGGCCTCGGCGGTTTCCTCGCTTACATTCGCCGGCGCCGTGGTGGTGTCGAGAATGTGGTTCTCGTGATGGTTTTTTAGCTTGTTTGATTTTCTCGAAATCCAGCAGTGGTAATATTTCCATTGCGATTTCACCGCCATATGGCGGCACAATGGCCGCAATGGAATCATTAGTCAAAAAAGCCATAAGTTCTTCGGCTCTTTTTTCTGGAGTGGCGCTGACATAATTGCGGTTTTCTCGCAAGCACGCTCCTTCAATAACCTTGTATCCTCTATTTTTAAAGTTATTGATGCACAGATCTAGCCTAGGTTCATAGTAGATATTACTTATGAATCCGTGAAACAACTGATTACTTCCACTGAATGGACGAGACTCATCCTTCCTGAGTTTCTTCATTTGTTATATAATCATAAATCAAGGTCAAAAGAATTTAAAAAAAGAAATATGTAAAAAAGGCTTTGATCATCAACTCATCTTCCTAGAGCCAAATGTAGAGCACTGAGATAATTTCTATTCTCAGTCGTTTTTCATCTCTGTATGGTGGTTCGGACGATGCCTGGCAGGGGGGCGCGATCTACGGGCACGTGAATGCCAATCTGGGGTCCGGAGAAACCTTGCTGACAGGTGGGTGGTCTTTGGGAGAAGATTTGAGTGGCTACTTGTTAGTGGCGGCTGAGATCAACAAGGCGGCCGAGGACGACAGTGTGGTGATCCGGACGCGCTACTTGGAGGGGCGACCGGAGTTGGCGAAAGAACTGGGACTGGCGTCCACTTCTCGTCTTAAAAGTAAAAGCTTATTGCGAATAAAAATTTTTGGTGATTTCTATAAGAATCCTGAAACCCCTCGAAAATGGTGCCAGATAAAATGAAAAGTGTACCATTGGAATCAAGCATGGTCGAAAACCTATTACAGGGAAATCCCCCTCTTTGAACAACAAGGAAAATCAATTTTTTGCATCGGGAGCACTGATCTGTCTCTCGTTTTTTTTTGTTCGTTTTTTTTTTCAGGGTCTGGCAGGACCCGGGCGCGTGGCCCAACTCGTTCCGCAAGGCGCGCTTCCTTTCGGCTGTGGATCACGTGCAGGCGGACCGGCTGCGCTATCAGGTGATGCAGGCGTTCGACGAGGTCTTTGCCGGGGTGGATGCGATGATCGGGCCCTTCATGACCGGCCCCATGCTGATTGCAACGAACTTCACCGGCCATCCCTGCCTGCACCTGCGTGCAGGATTTCTCCAGTCCGTGATCCACATAATAATCAAAAATTTGAGAAACGAAGCCAACGTAAAATTAGATGTTCTAGTGACCATGAACAAACCTTTTCAGATAACGCAAGATAAAGCTTTTATCTTAAGGAAGGATCAGTCTTAAAAGTACACACAAATGCCACAGGTTAGTCCTACAATGACAAGAACTGAGAACAAGTGAATGAATTTAAATTAGAAATTCTCCGGTAATGACTGGAAGAGTTTTCAGTTGGAAAACACTTAGAGCGGAGAGATCAGGATGAATCTTGGTGGGAAGAATAAGCACAAGTCCAAGATAAGTGACTAACATAACTGGACCGGATCTGCTCTCTGGTGGAGTTGGGTTGGGGAGTAATTCGGAGAAATTAGAAAAAATGAGGTATTTGTAACTTGCGAACGGGTGATCAGATCTTAATGAAATTTGATATTTAGAAGGATCTTGTGCTTTAGAACTCTCATTTTGTTCCGTCGTAATGCACCTGCCGTTAAGAAAGATGTACAGTAAATATTAACCCCATTGTAGAGTGAAAGCTAATCTCACCTTACTGTAAAGGGGGGAGGGGGGGAGGGGGAATTTTCCCTACTGTTTAGTAAGGTCTTACAGAAAGACAATTTTATAATCTACAACATTAAGTGATGATACATATACTATACCTCAAGAATAATGCTAATTAGGGAGCTCGAAAACTAAAACTGTCTGTCTGGAATCCCTTCCCACAGCAAGTTAAGGAAGCAGAAAGTCTGCCTCGACTGAAACGTTGAAAAAAGTCCACGAAAGGCTTCAACTTCTTGCGCGTACATTATGCGATAAAATATATCATGTTTGACTGAGGGGCGAGGCGAAAGATGAATAGGGTATCGCAGGCTTTTAATGGGTAGTAGAGGGTCATAAAAGGCCACTCTTTCTGCATCAATGTATCGATATTTTAGTTTAGGTTTTCAAACCTAGAATCAAATTCCCTGAGATTTTGTGTCATAAAACTGGGACCAATTAGTAACTTAACACAATTTGCTCTATCGTTCGACTGCGATAACACATTCACAACCATTCTGTTCACCTTTGCCCTTTGCAGCTTACAAATTTCCCTGACTATTTTACATTTTTCAATCACATTTTTCAATCAAATTTTTTTCAATCACACAATCGAAAATTCCAAGTTTGTGGGTGACGTCGATCACTGCGTGCGCGACGACGCCCTCGTCGGGCGGGGGCTTGCGGCGGCGCGCGTGGTGGACCTCGTACACGGTCTCGCGGCGGTGCGACTGCCACTCGCGGTAGTGGAAGGGGTGGCCCCAGGGATCGAGGAGCCGTCCGTCCTTCTCCCCCCTCCAATCCTGGAGGTAGGGCGCGTTCGCCCCCTCCTCCATCAGCGAGCGGAACAGTACGTCGGCCTAGGGTCACGAGGCTGAGCGGGATCGCGCGCAGGCTCGCGAACACCGCCGACATCCAGCCCTGCGCGCGGACAACCTCATGAAGACCGCCGCCGCCGCCCTGGTCGATCCACAGCGCGGCGCCGCCCATCGTCGCGATCCATCCGAACGAGAACAGCGCCGGAAACACCCCGATCACGACGATGAGGTCGCAGACCCGCCGCCCCCGCGAGATATAGCCCAGAAACAGCCCCGTTACGCTAAAGTTTTAAAATTATTTAAAAATGGGTCTCACTCAAAGTCAACGGCCCTTGTTTTTGAGCAGTCTTTCTTAAAGCAATTAGATTAAAACTGAAACTTTAGCGTGAAGAGAAAGGGTTGAGGAAGGGACAGTTCCGCCTCATATACGGAAAAATTTCTCTTTGCTTTAGTTTTGAAAGTTGCTCATTGCTTTAAGTTGAAGAAACTTTTTTTTTCATTTAATTTCTTGGGATAGGCGCAAGCGCATGCCTGTTTCCATGCCCGCAGGAATGGTGACCGACAACGTTCGTTCTTTATAGACTTTCTGTTTTCCTCGACATTCACGGCATGGCTCGGAAATAATTTTTCCAGACCCTTGACATTCACCGCAAGGTCGATTGATTGTAAAAAACCCTTGCTGAAGCCGGATTTGTCCAACCCCTCTGCACGTTGAACATGTTTTGATAGACTTTTCTGATTTTTAGCGCTGATCGGAGTTTTTTCAACTCAGTTTTGCGTTCGCCTAAGTGTTTTATGAGCAGGTTGTCTGGTGTTTGGAATGACATCAGTTCTCGTTCGTATGCAGCCCTTGCGCGATCCAGTTCCTGCAACATGGAGGCGAGGCGGTTTTCGCTGGTTTCCTGATATAGCGAAAGGGTGTCATTGACGATGCTGGCGTGATGACTACCGAAGGTATAGTTGTGTGACGGCACATTGCCACGGCCATAGATTTTGCCATGGGGCAGTCGCCTTTGTTTATGCTACTATGGTTTCTTCTTTCAAATGTATTTGCCGTGGGTTTTTATTCCATCCCATGTGTTATTATTTTCTAAATTCTCAGTTTTTAAGAACTACTAATCAACACTGGTTATGACCAGGGGGAACCCACTCTCCGCCACCTGAATTACATATCAGAAAGCCATGCATGCCACACATTTCTGCCCACTTATAGTTGGATATTTCAAAGTCCTAGGTTTTAGTTTGACTCTGTGATATTTTGAATCAACGTCTAAATTTGTAGAAGATGGCTATGGCTGTGATTTTATGTGCTTAGTGCCTTATATTTTATTGTGACAAGAAATGCCGCTGATTGGCATGACCGTGTAAGGCGTTTGATAACCAATTAAGCGTTTGATAACCGTTAAACCAATTTAAAATCAGATTCTATTTTTAGTGCCTTTATATAGTGATTATAATACAGAAAATATAGAAAATCACAAGAAATAGTGATAAATCACTAGGGGTGGCAACCCTGAGTGGTCCAAAGATGAAAGTGTGCACAGCTTATTTTGTCAATTCCAAACTTGTTTGAATATAAAAATATTCAGGCCCACGCGCAAAAAGTTTTTATAACGAAATAATATTTGACCACTGAATACTTTAGCTTGTAGTTCAGGTTAGCTTGAAGTCAGGTTTCCCACTCGATTCGACAGCTCGTCGAGCTCTCGATACGTGGTCGCTCGCTGTTCGAACAGCAGAGCCTCTTTCCGGGGCTTATCGAGGGCCTGTCGGCGAATCAGATTCCCCAGTGTGCGGGTACTCGAAAGGGCTGCCGTGGTGTCCCAAGCGCCCTGCGACTCGCCGTCGCTCATAAACCTTCACTCCTCGGCAACTGCAGGGCACCTAAGGATGCGGGATGCCCAACACCACCCCTACCATTCTGGCAGTCTTTTCTATGTAACAAAAAGTATTACATTCACATGCTTCCTTGGCACAATGAAAAATGAAACAAAGCCTCACTGGGAAATTTCATTGGGGGAGGAGGAAGGGGATAATACCCCTGTCCGTCCACCCAAACTTTTCTAGTTCAAATATTATTAAGAAGTTCTTCGACAAAACTAATGTTCATCCAAAATTTTGACTAAATATTCAAACTCTGTTGTATTTTCTCTACTTCCAGTCGTTCATCTAGCCTCCATGTCTCTTTCATCAAACCTATCAAAAGTATATATATCAGTCATGAAAAAGTGATTGTAAGGGTGACGGCAGTCGGCCGCAACAAGAAGCAACAATGATACAAGTCGCGGTTAGCTTTCTGTACCACTTATTCATGGAGTTGAACGAATCATCGATTTAGAAAGAATTACAACAGTTACATCCTAACAGCGACTAGCGATCCCTGAGGCGCCAACCAACCTTCATCGTCCTACCTTATCTGGAAGTGCCCAAAACTATTAAATCCCCCCAACTCCCCCAAAAAGAGCAGATCCGGTCCGGGTATGTCAATAATTTATCCAGGACATGTGCTTATTCTTCCCACCAAGTTTCATCCCAATCTCTACATTCTAAACGTTTTCCAAGATTTTCGGTTTCTCCCTCCAACTCTCCCCAATGTCACCAGATCCTCGCTTTGGACTAGCATAACTTCCTTGGAAACGTGAATTGTGAAACAACACTGACACACTTATTATATTAATCATTTGGTTACCAGACAGTTTAAACGTCGCATAACCAGCACGTTCATGGAGAAAATTTTCCCTTCCGTCAAAAAAGCATATTCTTTAATGAACACGACACGGAAAAAAAAATAGACAATAGTTCGTGCCAAGTTAAATATTCATTTAGTCAAATTATACAATGGAGGGTCGCATGACTGATTTGACGAAGAAACAGTCTTCGGGCGGCGAAACGATCGGTGCATTGCTGGCGCGGAACGCGTCGCGCCATGGAAGGGATATCGCGCTTCGCGAAAAGGAACGCGGGATCTGGAAAGAAACCACTTGGGCGGAATACACCGAAGAGGTGCTGGCCTGCGCGGCCGGGCTTGAAAAAATCGGCGTGAAGCCGGGCAAAGCCGTGCTTATTCTGGGCGGGGTGACAATTGGCCCAGCAAGTATCGGGGCCAGCTGTTCACCTTTAACTTTCACGGGCGCCGAATGAATGTCGATCGATTGCAGCGGCAAGGCGCGACGTATGTCGGCAAACATGAAAAGGATTTTTTGACGACGACCGATCCGTGGTTTCGCGGAATCGAAATGGTTTATGGGCCCGATGGAGGCGTGATTGTGGCAGATTGGTCCGACATCGGTGAATGCCACGAAAACGGCCCTTGGTGCTGCATGTACGTAATTCGACACCAGGGACACATTTTGAGGATCTGTCAACCAATCTGGTAAAAACTGTTATCTTACCGCTGCTACTACTACCAACTCACTGCAGCTCTAAGCCGTCTGGGGCACCCTCGCTCGTCCATCCAAATTTGAGCCTCCCTCTTTACACCTTCCTAAAAAGTTAAAATTTTTCTTGAATCCTTCACTACGACCTCCTCCCCAAAAATTGGAGCATGCCGGCGTCCGCGCCAAGGTGATCGAGTTCAACACCGCCCGCGCGAAATACGTCGCGCAATCGCTGGACCATACGATGGTTCTTAACGGCGACGTGCTGGATCTAGAGATCCTCGAGGAAGCCAACGTCTCCCAGACCGAAACCTTCGTCGCGGTATCGAACGACGACGAAGTCAATATCATCGGCTCTCTCCTAGCCAAACGCGCCGGGGCCAGGCGCACCGTGGCGAGGCCTTGGAATTATTCAGAAGTTGAAGTTAGTCTTTCCTTTCTCTATCCATCGTCTATTATACTTCTCTCTTATTTATCCTTATTTATGTTACTGCTTGTCAGCGTGGATGTCTACATTTCCATCTTTACTTACACCTTTACATAGTCCTGTACTGAAATAAGCAAAGGTTCTGCAGTCTACCACCCATATCTCTGTTGAACTTCTGAAGATAAAAGATAGTTATACGCTATATTCAAATTTTTGCCGGAAGACCGATCACGGATGCGTGTTTTTTTTTTTCCAGGGTTGATCGTATCGATCAGTGGTCCTAGAATGTTGCAAGAGGGCTCATTCCAACGGGAAATAAAAGTTCTAGTGCACTTTTAAATGACCAAAAAAGTGGACAGCACCTAGGCCCCCTCCCACGCTCATTTCCCCCAAAGTCATCGGATCAAAATTCTGAGATAGGCATTTTATTCACTCCGCCTTTCGCCGCTATGGCTCGGCGCGGGAGTTGTATCATTTCAAGATCGACAATGCCGGGGCGTATTGAGGTGGGGCGGTGTGCTGGACAAGACCCTTCGAGACGGCGCGGCGCGCCTCCTCAGGGTGAGTCGCTTCTTTATGTCCTACTGCTCACCCTGAGGAGCGCGCATCGCGCGCGTCTCGAAGGGTCTTGTCAGCTGATATCGCGAGGAATGGGCGCGCAAACATGTTCAATTGTAAAAACTACAACTAAAATTGCAAATTACTTTTTTATTAATTATTATTTTTTAATTACTTATTATTAATTGCAAAACTACAATTAAAATTGTTAATTTGTACAATTGCAAGGAGACACCGCTGACCGACAATTTTGAATATTCAAATTTTCACCGAAATACAAACTTCAAATCATGATTTTATCCTTTACCAGAAAAATGAAAAAAAAATTCCGCGGAAGTTCCTTAAGTTTTGAGTTTGCCATTAGCCATGCTCAGTTATTTCTTAAAGATTTCTCTTTGTTTCTCATTTTATATTTCCGTTACAGATTTTTATACGACCTTTCTTGCATTGCCCATTTTGAAGAAAGGATGTTCTGTCTTATGTTTCAAGACAAGTTCAATGAAGGTGTTAGTAGCATACAGTCAATCTTGGATAATATGCAATCTGTTTGTGATGTAAGTTTATTTATTTATATTGGCTGAGTTAAATAGGATTGAGCTCAAGGAAATTTGAGTTTCACGGGGCTAAGTCACTTGGGGGTTAACTTGCTTTGGCACTTAGTTAAACTGGTATTGAGTTAAACAAGCGTTCAGTTACAAATCAGGTAAATAAGATGAGTGAACAGAGTTCAGTTAGATAGGAGTTCAGTTACGCACAAATCCTGTGATATAAATGGTATATGCAACAGATATTTAACAAAAAGAAAGCTATTGTTTCACGAGTAAAAGGATCACTATTTCGCTTTTTTTTTATTAGCTTGTTTTTGTCTCCAATATTGATGCGCACAGTGGCGTCGATTCACGCAAAGACCTTTTAGACCCAGGACGGGCGAATTTGTCGTTTTATAGAGTTTTTCAATAACAATATCGAAAAAAAGGCATTACCCCATGATACTAACCCAAAAGAGACATTTTCAAAGTATAAGGGTTAGGGTGAAAAAATTTGTTTTTCGTTGCGGATGGCGGGATTGTTTCCTGCGTCGATGCCCGGACGGGGAAACGGCATTGGCAAGACCGGGTGCGGGGGAACGTTTCCGCTTCACCCGTGATCGTCGGCCAATACCTCTACGTGCCTACGGAGGAGGGCAAAGTCTACGTGCTGGCCACGGGCAAAGAATTCGAAGTCCGGGCGGAGAATGATTTTGGGGAGCGCATCTTTGCCTCACCGGCGGTCACGCTAGCGTTCTTGCAGTCCTGGTGTTTGTGTTTTATATCAACGCCGACGAAACGGCAGCCCTCTATAGCTCCCCTATCACGTTATGGCCGATCTGCGGACTCCTGTTTCTTATTCTCTTTAGGATTTGGAGTTTCGCAGTTGAAGGAGAACTGCAGGATGATCCTGTGTTGTTTGCGATCAGTGATCGCCCCAGTCAGATCTCCACCGTCTTGATGTTTGTGATTATATGGATCATTTTTCGTTAAGCCGATTGAAGTGCGTTGCTATGGCTGAACCTATATCCTCCTTAGGATATTCGTTAAGAAGACATTTTCAGACTGAAAATACAACAAATTGGTTGTCCTTATTGTGGATGTTGCCAGGATTCCATTCAAGAGCCATTTTACTCTTCTTCAGGTGAACCCGAATAAAGGAATTAGTTTTGTGTAAACATTAATGATTTCATAACATATATGAAACTTGGTTTTGTCCAAAAATTACTTGTTTTATTCAAATCATCATAGATATTGTCATAGAAGATTGAAATCTATGCATAGAAAATGAAATCATTATAGAAATCATTAGACATTGTGAATGTCTGAAGTGCCAATCCAAGAATCAAAATCAGAGTTGTATCCTACCCAACGAAATCTCCCTTGCGATTTCATACTTATTAATATCTTTTAATTTTGATACATTCCATTATTTTGACTTTTTTAGGAGGGGGGAGTAATTCGAAAAAAATTAGAAAAAAATGATGTATTTGTAACTTACGAACGGGTGATCGGATCTTAGTGAAATTTGAGGTTTAAAAGGATCTTGTGCTTTAGAGATCTTATTTTAAATCCCAACCAGATCCGGTCACAAGGGGGGAGCTGGAGGGGGAAACCGGAATTCTTGGAAAACGTGAAAATTGATGGATTTTTATCTTACGAATGGGTCATCGGATCTTTGTATTGGTAAAGTAGTTGGCCAGAAGGGCCATTGTAGGATAACAATAATGACGCGAGGAGCAATAATTGGGGAAATGGATGGCATATTCTTTTTTTCTATTGGAAATTGGTATTTTAATGCTTGATAGCTAACATAAACTGGTTTATGCTTATTATAGGCGTGGGCCTATTGCAAAAAAGAGATAGACAAAAAGGAATGTACCAATAAATTTTCTTTTCAGTGTTCATTCCATAAAATATGGTTTACTTTGCTTTGACATTTCTTTGGAAAATATCCTCATAACTTCGGTCCCATTGACTCGGACCTGTATACAGTCAAATGGTATTCTCCTCCCAAAACATTTGATAAGGGCAAGAATGATACGAGAGTTTAAAGTAAAACTACAGTACAGAATGTGCTCTTTCAAAAAAAAAGTTCTGTCTTCTCTTCTCTCGTTTAATTACTAAGCTGTATGTTTCTGCTCCCACTTGGTTTTCTGGTTCGTCTTTCGTCACAGTTGATTAAATTTACTGGTACACTGGACAAATTTTAGATATGTATTTTCGCATTAAGGGGGAGGGCCCGGGGGTTATACATAGCACGGCTACCATCAAGATATCAGCCGCTATTATTTCTTTAAATTATCAAGTATGAAATGTTTTCTTAACATGCTTCCTTCTCTAGGAATATACCATTACAATTAGGCTAATCTGCATATTTTCAACCCATTCTGAGTTAAATTCAAATGGTATGACTTCCCACTCGGGTATATCAACATCATCAAGAAGAACTGGTCCTTCAGGAAGTCCCTTCTTTTGGTTGAAATCCGACAAAACTCCAAAGTTATTACGTCCCATGTTTTCAACCAGGATATCGATAACGTGTGTACCATATTCCACGTCCTCGAATGTGTAACTTCTATTTCTGTGAATCAAATATCAAATTTAACTCCCTCTTATATGACCGACTATAGTTAGCATTTTTTTTTTAAAGCGTAGCTGTTGAAAACTGGCAAACAGGGTGACAAAAGCAAGTATTTTCTTTCCGAGAATCTTCTCCGTTACACGTATACCACTGCTAAAAACCGCTTTAACGTTTCCGTTATACCTATACCCAATATTAAAGTTTCATATTTTTATGTAATATTTGAGTTTTAAATTTTTTTTTACCAAATATACCAAATGCTCATCAATGATTTCCTCGTCTTAATTCGCCTGGTGGATGATTCCGGGCGGCTTATCATGATCAACAATCAGACCGGCACGATCATCGCGATGACGCATATCCTGCTGCCGTTCATGATTCTGCCGCTGTACTCAGTTATGAAGACCATATCGCCCACCTATGTCCGTGCGGCAAAGAGCCTGGGCGCGACAGACTGGACGGCATTCTGGAAGGTTTATTTTCCACAATCCGTCAGGACATTGAATCTGGTCGGGATTTAAAATGAGAGATCTGAGTTACGAAATCCTTCTAAATATGAAATCTCATTGAGATCCGATCACTCCTTCATAAGTTCAAATACCTCATTTTTTCTAATTTATCAGAATTAACCATCCCCCCCAACTCTCCAAAGAGAGCAGATCCGTTCTGGTTATGTCAATCATGTATCTAGGGCTTGTGCTTATTTTTCCCACCAGGTTTCATCCCTCTGGCAAAAAATACAAAATTCCACATTTTTGCAGATATGAGCTTGAAACCTCTACAGTAGGGTTTTCTGATAAGCTGAATGTGATGGTGTGATTTTCATTAAGATTATATGACTTATGGGTATTTTCCCTCTTTTTTCGAAAATAAGGCAAATTTTGATGAGTAACTTTGGTGAAACTTATGTGATTAAAATTAGCATAAAAATCTGATTCTTTTGATGCTGAACATAAATGTAGAACTTAGACTAACAACTGAGACAAATAAGAAAATCAACTGTGTTCTCTCTAGGAAGTCAAACTAAATGGTTTCATAAAATAATAAGTAGGTATACTTTTGTGTAATCCACATATCTATTAGGTCATGCTAGCCCCACTTGCAATGACACATTCTCTCCATCCTTCTCCGTCATCCATTGCGTTAGGGAGATCTTATATGGTTACTCAGTATCAGCTAAAAGTTGGCCAATTTCTTTAGCAGATGATAGAACTTCAGAAAAGTTTTCTAGCACAATTAAACTTGTTGCAACTAGTCTCATGACCGGAGGAAAACTATGGGAAGGTAAATATTATATATTTTAGTTTTTATATATAGTATATCACGGGCTCCAAGAGAGGGGACGGGACAGGTTGTATTTTCCGAATTTCTGTGAATTAGCTTTCCTAGTGTCTGTACATATATAGCGACTTATTTATTATTACACTGATTGAACCACTTGCGGAGCATTTTGGTCTTTCGCCAATTCGGCTGCCTTTGGATGACTGGAAGCACTACTATGTCTGGGAAGATTACCGGTTGATTGCTGATGCCCTCGTATCGCCTGCAGCTCAGCAACTATTGCAATTGATGGAATCGGGCAGACCGTTTCACGGTTCCGAGATTGATCACGATGGGTGCATGTTTGCTTGGCTTACGCCAGACGAAGCCGACTCCCTTTTGTTTAAGATAGTAATTTTGTGATTCACCGCTAACTGCCTAGCATTGTATATTGCTAAGTCAAGCTCTCTGATTTTCACACAAATTTCTCAGACTTGACCCAAAATTTTGGGAGCTCATGCTTCAAGGGGTTCTCTCAGTAGACATGGCGATTATATATTCGGTTTCTAAGTATTCTTCTTGATGAGAATCTTTCATTTGGGCAATATATTAATCAAATTAAAATGAAGACACGACCGCGTAATGGGACAAGAAACTCTCTCTACATTAGGGGAACAATTAGCTAAGACCAATCCAGGCTTAGTCGATAAAATATCCCAGATACGAACTTCAGACCAAAGTCTTGAGCGGTTATCCTCTATATTGATTGATTTATTTCCTTTTCCGTGGAAAGATCCAACAGCCTATAAAGAAGGAATTAAGCTTTGCGCTCGCGGCCAAAATAAAGAAGCTTTAGAACAATTTGGATCGGGACTGGAGAATTCACCTTGAAATTAGTTTTACCACTGTTCAGTACTGATTTGAACAGCACTGCAAGATTTAGACTTATCGTGCCTTAGAACTCTCCAAATAAAATTTGAAATCACTTTTAGCCTTGCCAAGTATTTAGGCTGTTTACTTTGCCTGGTGACGTTCTAACACTTTTTCAAAATAGCGCTTTGTGTAGAGACGGATTTCATTCACCACTCCACTACGCGTTTTGGACAGTTATTTTTGATTTTTTGTTCATCTTTAATAAAAGATGATTCTATCATAGCCTATATATTATCTTGTAGATTTTGTACTTGGCTGTATTCCATAGAAGTAATCTTGGCAGTTGTATGTTTACAGCTTAATTTAAAATTTGTATATTTATGACAAACGAGTCTATTTCTTTGTTCCCATTCGATGATTGATTCTGCTGTTTTTGTTACCGTCATCTTATTATGTTCTAATCACACCCCTCACCCACCCCCTCCCTGGTCTAGGTACGTCCATTTACCCCATCTCCAGCCAATGAAAGAAGCTATCATAACACGTCAGAACATATCACACCTGCCCAGGACTGCCATTTACCTAAATCGTTTCTGATCTCAGACTTACATTGAAACGAGAAGAAAGACGTCCGCCTACAAGTTAACGACTACGCTATCCCAGTTCTAACCCCCCTTCCCTATTTTAAATTTGTGTGGCGACTTCACCTTACAGCTAACTAGTGCCACATACCGTGTATTGTGTGGCGACTTCATTATAAAAGTTGAAAATCTTGAAGAAAATCTAACATTTTATTTGACTAGTATATGATGCATTAGGATTAAAGCTAAGATT
Source organism: Alatinidae sp. Z8VKAUB7J3 (assembly GCA_010016025.2). Taxonomy (NCBI): domain Eukaryota; kingdom Metazoa; phylum Cnidaria; class Cubozoa; order Carybdeida; family Alatinidae; species Alatinidae sp. Z8VKAUB7J3. The sequence continues at coordinate 240,218,264 of JAAAKM020721499.1, forward strand.
TCTCGGCCGCTGATAGTAAACCAGCTTTTATATTTTCAAGAATTATTTCAAGTCAAAATCCAGTCATTTCAAGCACAAAATAAGCTTAGTATTGTTTTAGTCCCTTAGTAACAGCTTCATGGTGTTAAGCCAAATGAGTATTTTGTCCTAGTCTTTGGACAGGCCTACAGTGCAAAGTCATTTCATCAAATTTCGGCAATTACTCATCGTGAGTAACTAATTGTCCCGCATAATGCACCGAGGTTGTTAAATTTCTTCGTTTTCATATTCAAATTTAAAAATAAAAAACTGCGAAAAAAATAAAAAAATCAAACATTGCCTGGCTGGGAGGTGGATTTGTGAGCGGTTTCGGCAGAATTTTCGCCGCAAACGGCTTGCAATCGACGCGCGTCAGAGCTATTCCGCCTGCCAGTGCCGCCTTAGCTCAGTAGGTTAGAGCGCTTGATTGTGGATCAAGAGGTCGCCCGTTCGAACCGGGCAGGCGGTACCATCTCCAACCTGACAAATGTTACGACGCCCCGCATGGCGCAGGTGTCCAACTCCGCCGCTGGCGTCCGCCGGTTCCATAGCCGGCCAAGACATAATCGGCGACCCACACGGGGATCGGAGTTCCGTTGACGGGGTTGATCGCATAGCTGCCGGTGAACACACCCGTTTTTTCACGGTCTCCTTCGGTCCGTTCGCGATCGGATTTGAAGGACGCCTTCTCACAATACGCTTTGACAGCGTCCGACTGCTCCGCGCCGGTCAACCGATCCAGCATCGGGTGCTCGGGCGAAACGACCATGCCATTAAGGAAGAAAAGAGTAGCTATTATGGGTCATTTTAAATTGCCTACGGGGATACTACCGGCAAGTAAGTTTTTTATTTAAGGGGTGGTCGTATAAGCTTCAAAAGTGGCTCGTTTGATTGAAAATTGAAAGTCCCAGTTATCTATTTAAGAATCAAAAGTAATTGGATAACATCTACCCCCCCCCCACATCCTTGTTTCTTCCAAATGCATCCAACCACAATTTGAGATCCCACTCTCTCTCAAAAATACAAAACACAGCTTTTCCGGGAATTTCGGGCATTCCGCGGTTTTTACCGCATTTTGGTTCAAGGATGCCACGGAAATGCCGTTTTTTGACGAGCGGTGCCGGTCAAGTGGCAACACTGTTGAGGTTAGAAATAAACTACTGAAGATTATGAATATGATTCTTGAAAATGGGGAGGTACTTAATGATTTTAGGAAAACCGTAATTAAACCACTGTCTTATTTTTCTATAAAATATAAACTGTACAAAAACAAAAGTCCGGGCCATACGAAAGGCAAGTTGTCCAAGAATGGGGTGAGTATATCGTAAGGATACATTTAAGAGCAATGTGAACCTCGTTGGATGGTGTAATGAGGGAAGCCTTGAATAAATTGGGCTAGAGGAGGAGCATGCGTAGTGATATTGGCCTTAGGTGGCTTAGGTGGCTATTAAATTATTTTTCTTCTTGTGTCCTGCCCCCCGCGAGACAATACTACATTTTAGGCCATATGCAGGGACACACAAGTAGCGATTACATCCAAGAATCTGCGTATGCCTATTGTCGCAGTACATAATTAAAATTTGTCTTCGCATTTTCGTTTAATAATTTTTTAAATTTCAAATATATTGTGCAAGTTTTAACACAAGTGTTGCCAACACGTTTTTCCGCAAGCAATTTTTCTATTAGGGCGCAACACCCATGATCCCATGAGTGTCAAGCATCGGACAATCCCAGCAAGGTCCCGGTGCCGCCGTGGTTCTTCCTTCGATACGCAAAGCGCTGCATCGGCCAGTAAACCCGCCACTTGCCTATCTTGTCCTTGACCGACTTCCAGCGCGATCAGGCCACCAGGGTCCAAATGCTCGGAGAGACCGGCCGCGATTTGGCGATAGCATTCCAAGCCATCGGGGCCCCCATCGAGTGCCGCAATGGGATTTTTACTCTTCTAGTTCTAACCCCAGGGAAACCACATCGTCATAAAAAAAATAATGAAATATAATAAAGAACAAAAAAACGACTTGTTTTGTAATACTAATCTATTTATATATAAAAATAAGTTGTTTGTGTGTTATGTCTGTTACACTATGTTGTTTTGAGGGTTTGCATATGACGTCTGAAAAATAAAGAAGAAAAAGAAAAGAAACTAAAATGTAAAAACTGGGAATTGCACCTTCTTCTGAGTAGAATTTACAGGCTACTGCAACATTACAGAGAAATGTTTAATGGCTTTTTTTAAGCTCTTGGTCATATACGTCTTTTTTGTAACTTCATCTTTGAAAATGCCATCTTTGGTGCCGTAGGGCATCAAAATGACCCTTTTCAGGCCATTTACGGATTTGAATGACCGGAAAGTACAAAAAAGAAAAACGCCAATATAATCTCTATGATTGAAAACCTTTAAAGGTTTCAATTGACTTGGTAAGGATAAAGAAAACATCAACTTCACACCTTGTTATGTATTAATATTGAACCAAGACAAATAAAGCTGAACATTTTATGAGCAGAGTGAACTAAACGAAACGTTATTCATAACAAAATTCATCTTGTTCAAAACATTGGGTCTTTGCACCTCGAGATAATTGGCCATTGATAATGCCATACAAACTAGACACTAGTTTGGAACAATAAACGAGCGGTTAATTCTGAAAATTAGAAAAAATGAGGTATTTTTAACTTATGAAGGAGCGATTGGATCCCGACCGGATCCAGCATCATTTAGGGGGGGGGGACCAGATATCTCAGAAAACACTTAAAGCGGAGAGATCAGGATGAAACTTGGTGGGAAGAATAAAAACATGGCCAAGATACGCGATTGACATAACCGGACCGGATCCGCTCTCTTTGGTGGAGCTTGTGGTGGGGGGAGTAAATATTCAGACCATAAAATATATAATTGGAAAAAGCGGAAAATTCACAGGATTTCCGGTAAAATAAATTTACATTAAACACGAAGAAACATAGCAATAACTGGAACGTGACAATATCTAATGCAAGTTCAGTCTCTTCAAGTGAGGAATAGATCTGAAACCCCTGGGTTATGTAAAGAACAGCCATTAAAACAACGAACATCAATGAACCACATGGAATGTCAGTTACCTCTTTTTGCGTTTTATTTGTTGGTTTTTAATCTTTACTCCTTCCTTTACTTCCTCTTATTTTTGTGTTTCATTCGTTGGTTTTTAATCTTTACTTTTCCTTCGCCTCTTTTTAGTTTCGTGTTGCATTTGTTGGTTTTTAATCTTTACTTCTTCTTTTGCCTGTCTTTAGTTTTAGGTTTTATTCGTTGGTTTTTAATCTTTACTTCCTCCTTTGCCTCCTTTTAGTTTTGCATTTGGTAGGGCACTCCATTTTAATGGTGACCAAGATGTAATTTTAATGCTTTTGGTCCTCCCTCTTACATCTTTAGAAGAAGCCTCAGACACCATACCCCATGAGGGTCGCTGGTGCTGACTAATTTCTCCTGCGACCTTAACTCTTAAAAGGAAAAATAAGATATTTCTATAGAATTAGTCAATTTACAAAATACAAAATCCAACTTAAATATACCAATCCAGTTTACTTTTACTAACATATTTTGCCCTAGCCTCAATATTCTTGTCAGATAACTTCATTATAAGGAATAGTGGTTCGTTTCCAAAAAACGGCTATCACAAGCCTGGCTTGGCAGAATTCACATTTCAGAGTAAAAAAAAGGAGAATAATATCAAAAAAGGTATAAAAAATTAAAATAACCCAATTAAAAAACCTAATTACAACATAACAACCTGATTAATTAAAACAATTGAAACAACCTGACAAAGGGCCGGTCAACCGTCTTAGCAACCTTTTTTCGTAAATAATTTTATTTTCTTGCGTTTGAGTGTGGGATGTTTTTTTTTTCTTTATTTATTCTGCTCTTTAAACTTTTTTTTAGATCTGATATATGTGTTTTTTTTCTTTTTTTTTCTTTTTTTATGCTCAACAAGTGCAATCTTTGTATATGCTTTGGGTTTAAAATAAATTACTATTATTATTTTGAGTGGATGGAGTCGGCTAGCATCGTAGTTTTTCTTATTGAACTAAAGCTAATTATAACCGACGATTGCAGTCAGAGAAACCGATTTTACTCAGATCAAGAGCTTGATTTGGGCTGCTATAATACATAAGTTCCACGCACGGTCCTCCTCCACCCCAATCTATTCAAATATCCACTTTTTGCCCGCTTCACATTAAGTTTCTATTTACTTAGATGGATGGCCAAAAGGAAATGTTGTACCTTTTAGCCTGAGGAGGGCCACCTTACCATTTCAAAGCTATCTTTTACCTTTACCTAGATACAAGCTTTGACTCCATTCTTGTCTTCTTCTTTCTTTACCTTTTTCCGGGGAGGGCCACCTCCCCATCTCACAGCTATCTTTTACCCTTACCTAGCTACAAGCTTCGACTCCCTTTTTGTCTTCTTCTTTCTTTACCTTTTTCCGGGGAGGGTCACCTCCCCATTTCACTGCTATATTTTATCAGTCCAAAAATTATATAACAATATGTGTGTGGCACCCATCGAGGAAATTATAGCAGAGATTATAGTAAACCTATATGTAGAAATTGTAGTAGAAGACACTGCATTCGCACATGATTCTGATTAAACGGTAGTTCTTCTGGGCTTGGTCTGTTTTGGTGGGTGTTTTCAGGCTGAAAAATCTCTTCCTAGCTAATTTATCAATTATGGGCTGCCTCCCAGCAGTAGCATAATATTCCAAATCTCTCTCTTCCAGACAAATTAATGTTAAAACTCTTGTTTATTATTCATTATTTTATTGAGTTATCCGTATAAAAAAGAGTTTTATCTAGCCTATAAAATTAAAAATTTAAGATATGTTTCACTTGTTTAGTAATCATTTCAGTAGACGTGACATAGGTTAGCTAGTCAAACAAAATTAACTAGTGGTGGGGTTTCTGGCCAGAGCGTGCATAAATTCTGCAAGGATATAGCGTTGATGACTGTTAGTATTGCGGTTGTGATGATACTTTTTGCTGTTATAATAATAATAAGATGAACCACCACCACCAGTAGGACGATGACGTTTCTTGCGATGGCAAGAAGAGCGACGATGCGAAGACGACGAGGTAGAGGTGGATGTTTTTGCTGCTGGTGTTGCTGTTGTTGGATTTGCCATTTTCTTTGCCTGCATTAATAGGCTCTCTCTCCTCTCTCTCTCTCTTCCGGTAATATTTGGGGGAGTCCGAAGGATTTCTAGTGCTTTGGTGAGTTCGGTACTTCTTGACGTGCTAGGACGATGAAATCAATAACTCTAGTACCGAGTCTAATTTTAGGTTCCAACCTCGTCACAAGTGTCATATGAGCTCATGGCTCTTGTCTTTCTTTAAAGTTATTTATTAACTACTATTATAATTATTTGAAGTGGAAAAACTACTATTTTAAGTAAATGTTTGTTCATTGGGCACATGTACAGGCTAAAACGAATCTAAAAGCAGAAAACGCTTAGGAAAAACTTCAAAATTTTCTTAGTCACTATCACGACTTATAGGCGTGACAGTAGGCATATTATTTGTATTCGTTTTGAATTTAACGTAAAATTCTACTTTCATGTGAATACGCTTGTTACGTTTTTTTTTTTTTTTTTTTAAGTCTACCCTTTTCCTTCTACTCGTTGTTAGTTATTAAAAAAGACGGAGATTTTTTTATTAGATATTTCCCAGAGGAACTGTCTGCGGATCCTTTTGGGTTCTCGTCTGACTGTCCACATTTCAAACACTAACCTATACGAAGCCATGACAATAACTGGTCTAAGTGGTGAAAGATGACTCTGAAAGATGGGCGTTTCACAAGGCTGAGGAAGATGTATTATACGATTTCCCAGAGGAATTGTCTGCGGATCCTTTTGGGTACTCGTCTGACGGAACCCTGCTTCTTAAGTTCGATCATCTCATCGATCGCTTTGAACGATTCCTTCCGGGCGGCCTCGATAAACCCGCAAGTATTGACCACCACGAAGTCAGCGCCTTCGGGGTCTTGAACCAGCTGATATCCATCCAATTTGAGCAGCCCCAGCATCCGCTCGCTGTCAACTGTGTTTTTGGGACACCCCAGACTTACGAACGAGTAAGTCCCTTTGATGTCTTTTTCATCGGATGGTGAAGAATAGGTCAAATCTTATGAAGCTAGTATGTTTGAAACATAGGTTATCATCAGACATAGTTACATTGCAGGACCATGTGTCATTTTCATAGAAATTGTTACCAAAATTAACTTACTATTTAACGCAATTTAACTTACCAGTGTATGGTATGGTGAAGAATAGGTCAAATCTTATGAAGCTAGTATGTTTGAAACATAGGTTATCATCAGACATAGTTACATTGCATCTAATAACTATGTATTTGTGGACTATTTAATTCCCCGCAGCTCCTGGGGGAAGAGCTGCAAGTTTTCCCCTTATTTACATATATGAAATTTGCCCATTGTTTACATATTCCCTAGTATTGGTTATTTGGAATTATACAGACATTTTCAGGGGAACTTTTTCTGTTAGTTCTGTTGGAGGATCGGGGGAGAAGATTAAGTGGGAGGATCTTTCCATGGGGGAAGAGATTTCCCTAAATATATAAGTTTCATCAAGTTTAGTCTTACTCATCAAAAGTTACGAGCCTGAGAAAATTTGCCTTATTTTAGAAAATAGGGGGAAACACCCCCTAAAAGTCACAGAGTCTTAACGAAAATCACACCATCGCATTCGGCGTATCAGAGAACCCCATAGCAAAATTTTCAAGCTCCTATCTACAAAAATGTGGAATTTCGTATTTTTTGCCAGAAGACAAATCACGGGTGCGCCACAGGCGCTGCCAAAACAAAAAGGGACCGCATTGCAAGACTTTTATAATTATTAAAATAAATAGTTACCGTTCTTTACTTATTAGTAGGTTACTTTCTATGTTTAAGTATTTGTTAGCATAAACAATTGTATCATAATCTATTATCAATCGAGAGTAAAGTGGAATTGTCTCTTTCAATTTACTTGAAGATGATTACTTTCATAATAACAGCACAGACCTGAAATATTCCCAGATTTATTAATCAAATTGCATAAAACAGGTGTTATAGCTGATTTAGCAATCTTAAGAGAAATCCCGTCTGCACCACTTGAACCTGATTGCATTCTACTGATAATTTTACTCACTTCATTTATAGTACAAGCATTAAAAACCAACTAATTTTCAACAGGAACTTCCAACTGAACTATTTTGGGGAGGGCGCTTAATTCTTTTCCGACCATCATCGCAAAGTTTCGCTCCCTCAGGTGCTTTTTCAGTAAATTTTTCTGCTTAGTCTAGACAATGCAGAGCTTGACAGAAATACATTCAACTTGAAACCAAGAAGCATCTTTTTGAGAGCTTGTCGTGCAGCCATAAATAGTTTAGCAGCCATAATATTTAGGTACTTTTTCAATCATTTTCTTCTGCTAGGTTTAATTAGTAAGGCCAAGAGGGGTTTTGTGAGGCCCATAGCCACTATTATTTTCTTCCTTTAATTTCAGTCCTCCTTAACTCGTGTTTTAATCTGTTTTGTACGTCAACACTTTCTCTACTTTATATCACTAATATCACACTGGAGCCCCTTTCTTGTCTTTAACTGGGACAAGTCCATATTGACTACCCCTCTTCAACTTTTGAAAATGACAATATAATATTTTAGTATTATGCCTTTTTTCTGAATCTTCCAGCTCCTTGGCAATCTTATCCATGACCTCCATTTTAGTCCTCCTATAAAGTTTTGTTTTAGTTCTTTTTTTCGTAATTTAAAAGCAAAGAAAGATTTTTGACAACCAGATTTCTCTTAAAATATTTGCAGTAAAAAGATGCAGAATTCAATAATTGAAAATAAAAAGAACCATGCAGTTAGACTGTTATGTACTAGCTTAAAATATGCCAAGGGAAACAAATTTAGGTCTTAAAAAGTTACCCAAAAAAATAAAATTAAAGTTATCTTAAACATTTAAAACATAGTGTTGCCACTTCTATTTTTTCTTATCAGTTGAGGTTTCTATTATTCCAAAAGTAGGATTTCTTGCGATAATGGAATTTTTTTTTCAAAGTGAGAAGGGAATTCGTGAAAAATGATCATCTTAGTATACTGGGGTCCCCGTATTCTTTTTTTTCTTTAAACCCACCTTTTCTCTTATCAGAGTAGTCATACTAAAAGGATTTATGTGAGAAAAAGAAGTATATGAAGAAGCCCATAAGAAATGAACCGTTATTACAAACACTTTATATTATAAACACACTATTATATCCAATAAAACTTAACGGCTATGGAATTTATACGGCATCACATAGTTACACGCCATCTATTATCGTGGCGACCAACGGACTCGCCTATTAGGAGAGGAGTACCTACGACTAAAAGTCAAATAGGCCCATGTTTTCAAATCGTTTATGAGAGGTTTTTAGGGATAAAGTGAATGATCCATTTCAGGTGACAAGGCCAGATACCACCTTCCACATCCATTTATGATGCCCTTCCACAACGCAGGAAACGTTTTCCCACCCTTCGCATCCCCAAACATGACGGACTTCCAAGCGTCTATGGTACGTACTCTATTTAAGATTTTGTAACTTTGCAATTTAAGAGTACTAAAAAAAGTGGCTTAAGACAAAAAAAAAATGCGGGTCAAAGAATACGTGTAACAAAACAGTTTTAGCTGTTAACCCTCTTTTCACTTCTTGAAAATCAATAGTCGGTTCCTTTGGATTATTTGGTTTGGCTAATACTGCTGTGATATAAAGGGCAACAAGCAGAATCTAGAAAAAGAGCATTTAAATTGATATAGATAGGTATTTTAAAAATTTGTACATATCCTTCGGAGATCTGTATTCTACTAATGCTGCTAATACACTAAGAACAACTAGAAAAGTCAAGAGCAAAGTTCATTTATCATGACATATCCTGGGTCTGAATTGTTTAAAATAGAACCAATTCTTGATGCTGTTTCTTGTAAAATTTCAAAATTTTTATTTTGAGTTTCAAAATCTTTGGTTAGTTCTCCAAGTTCTTGATATTCCGACAGTGTTTTTAAGAACAAAAAACCTAATTTGTTATTTTGTGCAAAATCGTAAAGATTTTTTGCAGAATTTTCGTCCAATGGGATATTCTTTTTTTTATTATACTTAAGCGTAAAGAGCAAGGTATTGTGGAGGAGACGAACCCTCTTATATGCACAATATTTTACGTTCGTTTTAAGTTATAATGCTACTCATTACTTCCAGGTGAAATTTTTATGTATTTATTTTCTCATTCTTTTTTTTAAATAATACTAGAAAATCCTGCGCCGCCTTCATGGAAATTCTCTTTCCTCATGATAAATTCCTCCATTGAAAGATCCTCCCACGTCACCCCTTAAGTAACAAAAGAGAATTTCTCATAGCAGAATGGTACTTTCTGCCATTTTTAGCCACAAAGCATCAATTTTTTGTCCAGAGAGGGTTTTAACTGCCAGGGAATGCATTTTATAAGATAGCCAACCAACTTTTCATGGAAGTTTTGAACCCCCATTTTGAAAAACGATAAAAATAGCTTTTTTTAGGCTAGCATGTATCTCAGTATTTATGTTTAGTTTTTTTTTTTCTGCTAGCGTGAAAATTGGGGTATTTTTATCTTCCAAATAGGTAATCGGATCTTAATGAAACTTGATATATATAGAAAGATCTTTGTCTCAGATGCTCCATTTTCGACTTGAATTGGATCCAGGGACATAGGGGATTGGAGGAGGAAACATAAATCTTGGAAAACGCTTAGAGTGGCGAGATCGGGATGAAACTTGATGGGAAGAATAAGCACAAGTTCTAGATACTTGATTGACATAACTTTAATGAATTTTTTTCAAGATTTCATTTTTTCAGGATTTAGTTTTATAAGACATTTTTTGTTCAGATTTCATTTTCCTTTAAGGAAAATGAAATTTTAAGGTGTTTCTGAGGGGTTTTAATGAAAATGCACCGTTTCTATTGCACTATTAGACGCACCTGCAAGAAAAAGAGACACCTTTTTGCATTCGGTTATTTCTGAAAGATCTTAATGAAAATGCCAGGTTTCTTTGTTCGTAAGTTGAAAAATACTTCATTTTTTCAAATTTTTCTGAATTAACCGATTTCACCAGATGGTCAAATCGAGGAAGCGACTATTTCTAATATAATCTGTTCGGGTCCCTGATACGCCTACTAACTTTCAGTGATCGATATATTGATCACGTATCTAGTTTCGGATCTTCCTTTTGTAAAAATTGGGGTGGTCTGGGATTCAAACCTGAAATCACTCGCACCCTAAGTGGGATGGTGCACAAAGCGTTCAAAATACGCAAATAAGACATATTTGACATAGTTTGCATACACTAGATACCTACATTCCATGGTGCACAAAGCGCTCAAAATAAGCTGACAAAGCATATTTGACATAGTTTGCATACGCTAGATGCGTGCTTTCCGAGGTTGCACAAAGCATTCAAAACACGCTGTTAAATCAAAATTAGTATCACTTGCTGATCTTATGTTCTCTGCCATTGACAGTAGGAATTCACGCTATTCTGAAGTATAGGGATTCGTAGTAATAAAACTACCTCGCCGCAGTCACGTAGGCGATCCGATCAGTACCGTAGCCAAGGGGGATGCTTGGTATGCTCAGCATCCTCTAGAAGTGGACTTCAAGGTAAAATAGCATCCCGTAGTTCATGGTCGTCTGTCCTAGAGTTTTGAAATGTGTCAGAGCATTTCTCAGACTTGTTGAATACCCTGCTCCATATGTGATTCTTTTGATGGAACTATTGGTATCAAATTTCCGTTTTTTCAAGTTTTGGTTACTATTGAGCTGGGTCGCTCCTTACTACAGTTCGTTACCCCGAACTGTTTGATTCCAATCCACATTTTTCGTAATTTTAACGTAAACTTTTTGATATGCTTACAAATGGTACGCTTAGTGCAGGTACCAATCTACAGGAATTTTAATTATTGCAAGAACTTTTGTTAAAAAAAAGCCAGCTCAGTGTTTTAAAACAATAGAAAACTTCAGCGTAAGAGCCTTCAGCGTACCTTAGCGTAAAGAGCGAGGTATTGACGAGAGGGCGAACCCCCTAATATACGGAATAATTTTTGTTTGTTTTAAGTTTTAATGTTAATCCTTACTTTTTTTCATTTAATTTCTGATCGTTTTTAAATAATGCTGTGAAATCCGGCGGCCCTTTCATGGAAAATTTCCTTCCCTCATGAAAGAAGTACGCGTGGTAGGGGCCGTCGAGCGGATCCTTGTCGCAGAAGACGACCAGGCGCGCGCCCGGGCCGATCAGCGAGCCGTTCGGGAAGCGCCACTGGCCCGGATCGTTCGGGTCGTCCGAGAGGCCCCAGCCGCGCAGGTTCACCGTGTCCTTGCCGGTGTTGATGATCTCGATCCAGTCCTCGTTCTCACCCGCCTCGTCGAGGACGCCGTTGTCGTTCTCGGCCTGGACACTTACCTTGGTAGTATTATTAGTTAACACAGTGGGAGCAGTGAAGATATTAAAAGTAGAATAGCCATGGCTGAGGGTCATTTTTCACAGTTAAAAGGAGTTTGTAAGATTTGGAGGATAAGTCTCTAAACTAAGGTTAGAATACTGAAAGCTACAGTGATAACAGTCGTCAAATGTGGCTCTACAGCATGGGTGCTTCGAAAAGTGGATGAACATTTACTATGTGTTTTCTTCTGTTGCTTGGCAATTGGGAAACTAAGAGCTGTTGGAAATAATATCAAATTACTCTTTCCACATACAATCTCGAATCAACGACCTATAGCTACGGGTAGACGTACCTACACCGATCCGTCATTTATCAATGGTGAAATTCCTTCAAAACTTGATTTTTCTTCGTAAGAAGTGCTATTGCCGATGGATCATGGACAAATTCTCCACCTAAATTTGAAATATTTGGGCTTTCATCCAATTTTTCAGCTTGCTCATTTGACGGACTTATACAGAAGATTCGTTCATATTTTTCTATGTTACGACCGGCCAGGGGTATTTTTAAGGCAAACCATTCAGATCGTTTGATTTTCTTCTTTCTTTCTAATAGTTACAGATAATTCCCTTGTAATATTCTAAATTTAAGTTTAAGCAGCAATCGATCTTTATAACCCTTAGAAAAAAGTTAAAATACAAAACCAGTTTTTTCCGAGAATTTCACTTAAATAGGGTGTCCTCTCGTTTTATACCTAAAAACCCGGCACTCGGCACGCAACAGGCTTCTATATATGGATTCTCATTGTCGCTTGTCTTCTAACTGCTAACAATTTTAGACAATTTGCTGTTTTTTCAAAGATATTTGATTATTAAAGCAAGACCGATTTCTAACAACGATATCTATTACGCTTCAAATTTTTGTTTGTCTTTTTTAAGATTTTTAACCGACTTGCTTTTACTTTCTAGGAAGTCATAAATTTTCTTTCTTAATTTAAATACACTACTCAGAACTTTATCACAACTTAGACATCTTTCTGCTGTGCATTATGGTAGATTTTGCGATTTTGTGCCTGTATCTTTCAACAAGTCTCTGAGTTGTCTACGATTGCTCCCATTCAACCTCATTAAATTCTTCATCTACACCACAGGATCTAATAAACTTCTAATGTGCATATGTTTGTTTTCAGATGACTGGAGTATATTTCTGTGTTGTAAATTTAACCAATAGTTTATAATATCGTTACTTTGTGTTGTCATGGAAGTGCAAATCACTAACGTAATTCGAAGGCCAAAAGGGACTTCCGCCTGGTAGAGGGAGGACAGCAACTTGTGGTCAATTTATGTTTACCCTATCGTCGGTTATAATTGTAATTACTTCGTCGATATGAAACAGACATCTTTCCTTGTCTAAATACTGTTATTCTTGCTAGAAGTGTCCTCATGCCCCTAATACTTTCGCGAATGTGACTACTCTACGGCAGTCAAAATTCAAAATTATTTGGTGGTCTTAGTCTATTTACACATTGATTACAGTAATGCTACATCAGAAAGATAATTTGATCAAGCTTGCCGCCTAGTCAGTTCCCTCGTGTCTGATTATTAAGTGAAAAACCTATCAGTTATCCTTGCTGGTGATATCAACTATATAATGAACCTATCCCTTTTCTTTAGTTGTTAATTAAAAAAAAAAACTTTTTCCACAAAACAAGTTTTTCAAAGAAAAGTAATGAGCTCCACTAAGCCAAAAATGAGCAAAAAAGATGGTCAAATTGCCTTCCAAGCTTAAAACTACCGCAAATAATCATCAATAAATACGCAAAACTCAATACGAACTGAAATTACAATTAATAACCGAGTCAAACTCTAAACGAACCAAAATCGCTCGCCACTACTGATCAAATAAGATGGTTCAATCTCACTAAATCCATAATGACTTTTTCTGCTTTACCAAACGTATGATGGCCATTGTCCCCATTTTGCAACTATGTTCCTTATTTTGTTTAGGAACTCTGGATTGTTATTGATGTTCTGAGAACCAGATTTTTGGTCTTATTTTGTCTTTGAGTTTCTTTAATGAGATAATTCTGTTATTTTTGCTACATTGTATACAGGCCAACCCCCACCTGCAAATGGGATTTGACCAAACCCCCACCAAGACAAAAAAATTTCAAAATGCTGGACCTCCCACCTGCCTGCGGGGGCACCAACTATCATTAAGTAAAGAAAGTGACACAAATGCAGTTTTACCTGAACATGTCCATCACTTGTGCCAATTGCCAAATAAGTGGAGTCGCTTTCCAGTAGCCATTTCACGGAGCTTATATAGCTGGAAGGACCTTCCACTCGGGGCGTTCTCGCTTTGCTCGAACGTTCCGATCGCTTGATCGCGAATTGCGGGCTTCGTCTGTCTGCAGGGCTGGTCCGAAAACCGGGATTGATGTCATTGCGCTGGTTGCGCAATGACACCCCTTCGGGGCACCTGCGCTACGCTCCGGTGTCCAAATAGCTTGATCGCAATTTGTGATGAAATTGCGCTTATTGCGCAATTTCACCCCTGCGGGGCGTTCTCGCTTTGCTGCCCACGCTGAAGAACTATACTTGGTCGCTTTCATCGCTGATGCTTTCAATATTCTAATCTTTGGTTCGCAGACTTATCTTCATAAAAGATAAGTCTTCTTGCACACGCTTCTCAACTGTAAGAACCCACTCGATGTCTTGGCTATTTTAGTCTCTGCAAGTAAAGAGCGACATTAAAACTTTAGACGAACAGAAATTATTCCGTACATAAAAGGGGTTTTTCCTCTTCAACGGTCACCGGATCTGGTAGGGGTTTAAAATAAGAGCTGTGAGACATGATATCCTTCCAAACATTAAATTTCATTAAGATCCCATCACCCGTTCGTAAGTTAAAAATATTTCATTTTTTCTATTTTTTCCGAATTAATCGGCCCCCAATCCCCCCCCCCCAGCTGGTCATTCTCATTTACAACTAGATATGATCCTCGCTGTCACTTATCGTCTTACCGCTAATTTCGTTGTCCATATTGATAATCCGATGATGAAAAGACTGTTCCACTGACAATCAGAATTGTGATTTCATAATTTAGGTTTGACAACTATGCTCGAAAAAAAAGAAAAATTTAATGATTCCATAGAAAAAAATTGAAATCATTCATTCTGATTTTGGAATCAAAATTCGTTTAAAATTAACATTTTTTTCAACAGAAAGTGAATAGCAATATTAAAACTTATAAAAGCATAAATTAGCTCCTGCATAGGGTAACTACGCCTACTTCCCCGCTCCTTTTTTCTCAAAATCGTCCGTTCAAAACTATGAGAAAGCCATTTAGCCAAAAAATAAATTATTATGCAAATTTTGTTTTAATTATTCATGCGCGGAGAGCCGAGATCAAAACAGGCATTAATTCAAAAACGTTCAAAAATAAGATAAAAAAAAGTTTTTTTTTTACCTTAAAGTAACGAGCGACCTTAAAACTTAAAAAGAACAGATCATTAATTCATGGTTAAGTAGCAAGATAAATCAAAGATATTATTTGCTGCCGCGTGATAAAAATAGTGCATCTCATAACAAAATAGCAGATTATCAATATAATATATATTTATTATCTTAGAAATAGTTTGGAGGATTGAGTTGAAATTATCAGGGGTTTTAAGTGGCAAACAAACCCTGAATTTTGACTTGGAGGAAAAACAGGTACATATATAAAGAAACTATGTATCCAATTAAAACTTCAACGGTTTATTCAGGGGGGGGGGGGGAGTCAGAAAACTAAGAGTCGAAAATATTTGTTAAAGCTCTGAAATAGAAGGCGTTCTATGTAGCACCCAGACACATAGTTGGCTATTTGTCAAGGTGGGTGAGTGGTCCTTGTCAGGGGTAGGCTTTCCTGTGGAGACAGGGGGGTGGGGGTGGAATTTTTCTTGAGTTTTGAACTGGTAGTGGTGGTAGAGCATAAAAAGGTAAAAAGAAATTTAACTTACAATAAAAGGAGTCATCTCTGATGTTTATACGACAACCCCTTAGAGAAAACCTTATCTGCACCGTGGGCATAACATACAACACTTTCCTTGGGCTCTAGAGGGCTGTGTTGACCCCAGAGCTTTGTTATTTAATCTTCCAAGTATTTTGAACAAAATGGCTGTCTAAAAATTTTGATCAGGTGTGTTTTGGGAAAAAAGGAGAGTTGGGCGTTAGCCACCGGTATAGTTTTTTCAGGTCTCTATCTGAGTTTGATATCGTACGGCTGAACAGCTAACACCAGACGCTGAAGCCTTGGAGGTGCTTTTTGTATGGATTTCCCTACGATTGTTTCGAGAGGCTTGTGGTCCGTGGTGACGCAGGTCTTTCTCCCGAATAAATACCGGTGGAATCTTTTGCAAGCAAATGTCATTGTAAGCATTTCTTTTACCATTTGCGAGTTCCCAAGAATATGGATTAAATTGAACATTAACTTCTGGCCTTCCTTCAATTGGAAGAATATATACATGAATGAATATAGGATTTGGCGTGCAGTATAGTTTCTCCGTTGATGAAATGCACCTCTTATTGTGGAAACTCTAGTTTATTTACTAAATTAATAGTAGTTCATTTTAAAGAAAAATTGAAGAGTAAATACACTAAACGATCCCTTTACCTCGAGGCATCGTTATTCAGTTCCTCATAAAATAACATAAACTTCAAATTTGCGTCATGAACTTCATCCAGACCTCATACCAATTTGCCTATCCTGCGTCATGTTTCAATATCATCATTATAGCCTTGTTTTTCACTATAATCCTTCTCGAGTCCTTACCTTAAGTCTCCTATGTTGTAACTCTGAAACGAACTGAAACTCTAAAGTGGTCAGACACATTATTAGTAATGACCCTATGAAAATAGAATGAAGATAGCGTACAGTGTGAGGTATTACGAGGAGGTAAAACTCTCATATGCGTAATAATTTCTGTTCGTTTTAAGTTTTAATGCTGCTCCTCTTTTTCGGTAAAAAAAACTTTTCATATTTATTTTTCATTGTTTAATAAATAATGCTAGAAAATCCTGCGCCCCCTCAATTGAAAGTCTCTTCCCCCATGAGAAGTTCCTCCATGGAAATATCTACCCAGGTAACCCCCCTCAAATTATAAAAATGAAACCAGATAATGCTAGATTCTCACCAATGTCCAATGAAAATCCATTTTCAAAGGATACAAAGTTTTGCCTCTAATTTTCAATTGTGGCACTTCGAAATGAAATAATAATGCTTATTATTCATTCAAGCAGTACTTTGTTGTACTTCATTCAAGCAGAAGATCTATTTTGCAAAGTTTCACTTTTAAAACACATATTTTTGAAGCTCATCAAAGGTCAGAGCCATCAAAATTTCCAGTTACAATACAACACCCAGGGCCCAGGAGCAGGCGTTGTAAGTTATGCTCTGGGGGTATATTTGGTTCTGATGGAAGGGATGCTCGTATAAACTTCAGAGAGGGCTCATTTGTTTGTAAGTTGGAAGTCCTGCTTCACTTTTTAAGCACCAAAAGACCGACGGGCAAGCAACTCCCTCCACCACTTCCTAATTTCCTCAAACCCACCTGATAAGAACTTTATTTAATAGGTTAATCACTGGTTCTAAATCGCTATGAACATAACCTGAACCTAAAACGTTATTTTGAGGCTTCAGTCTTCTTCCCCCCATCCGCTACAATGCTACAGACTAAAGTTAATCTGTATTTTCCGATATATGTGCTTTTTGCGTTACTAAATAAAAAAATGTGCTACTTTATATCTGCTGTTTCGAAGGTTTTGCCCCCCCCCGAAAAAAATTCCTGCGTACGTGCCACTACGGTAAATGAGCTACTACGGTTAATTCTACTGCTACTATTACTACTGTTACTACTATTACTTCTGGTACTTCTACTACTAAAGCTAAGGGTATTAAGCAAAAATATAGAAGAATGTTGAAGCAGTACAGATCTTTATCGAAACAGACCATGCGCATACAGGTTGTCAAGAGGACGTATCAGCAATGCTTCAAGAACGATCTATGGTAGTAAGGTGAAGCTTTCAGCTTGCGGGTCGCTCCTTATTACAGTTTGTTACCACGAACTGTTTGATAGCAGTTTTCTATTTGCCAATTATAAGTGTCACACTGGATTCTATGAAATCAGCAAAATGTAAGCTTGTTTCTGAATGGTCAATTATTTTTAGTAGTTCAATCATTAGCCATTTTACATTTTTACGATAAGTAGCTCATTTTACAGAAAAGCTACGAAAAAAATTAGTATTTTAGGATCTGTTAAATGGGGCATGAACTGCGCCAGCGCCCGGTGGATGCGCGCCACGGAACCGGACAGCACCACGAAGCGCGATCCGCTGAGCTTGGCCGCGGTTTCGAAATCCATGCCCGGCTTCACACCGTCTATTTCGAAATGCTCTTTGGGGGTGAAATCGAACGTGCCGGGCGTGCCCCAGCGATGGATTTCGACATTGTCGTCCTCATCCTCGCCATCGGGCGTGTCGTCAAAGGCCAGGTTGGGCAAATCCCATTAGCTTTGAAGCTGTTTATGGTACCCTAATGCGCTTCGAAGTCTTGGAGACATGATCAATCATTTCTTGTGATCCGTTGGCTGTGGTTTCCAGCAAGGCAACATCGTCTGAAAAATCCAAGTCTGTCAAGGATTGAGGAAAGCCACCCAGTTGACCATAGACAGCTCCCCTGCGGTTGGTCAGGGTCTAACGCGTATTTGAATTGTGTGGGTGATAGGGGGAATGGGCGTGTCGGTAAGGCTGGAGTGGGACAGACCGGATCGCGTTCATACCTTCATGAACCTCTCCTCGTTTGCCGAGAAGATGCTGGTCCACGAGAACGCCGTCGTCAAAATCCGCAGGGACATGCCGCTGGATCGCGCGTCGCTTGTGGGATGTGCGGTCATGACGGGATACGGCGCGGTGGTGAACAATGCGAAGATTGGTCCGGGAGACAAGGTGGCAATCATTGCGTGCGGTTCCTATAATAACGACACGGCCATTATACTTTTGATAACATGAGACATTGGAGAAAATAAAACATTCTCATTTGCACCACTTATCTACGCAAAGCCTCGGGCCTCTTGACACTAGTACCCTAATTATACTGGAAACACTGGAATAAAGCTTTTTTAACAAGACTCCATTTAAAATGCCACATTCCTTTGGATTTCTTTTTTTTTTGCTTCCAAGTCTTTGCGGCATCATTTTGTATTTTGTTAATTTCATTTAAGATTTTGATAATACCATGCAATATTTTTTTAATAACTAGCAAGATTCTGATAATATCCTGTAAGGTTTTGACATGTCCATAGAGAATTTCAATTATATAACTCGAGATTTAATATTGTATCGCAAGATGGTTGATAATGTTGGAGAGGATATTTAAAGTTCCACATATCATTTGGGTAATACTTGGCAATATTTTGACAATCTTCATAATCTATTTATGGAGTTTATTCCAATTTTTGGTATGATAATTTAATTATTACATGTTGATTCCTTGCGACATGGTATGTTTTAATCAGTTTATGTGTATTACATCTATTAGTGGTATTTCAGTTATTCCAATTCAATGTGTTAAAGGATGGCGTTTATTCAAATTAATGTTTGTGTATCACAGTAATGGAATATTTTATGTATTGGCGTTATTGTGGATGTTTAGTTTTTATGCAATCATCGATTAGAGTTGAATTTGTTCTTGGAAATTCAGTTGGCAAGTTCTCATCTCTCGTTTGATAAGAAACACTCCATTGCTCTGTTTATCTAGCTTTTATCTAGCTTTTATGCTTGTGATTTTATTATTTCAAGCGTTTTGATTATGTAGGTGAGTCTTTCATTTGAGGTTATTGTTATTGTTTTTTCATTGGATTTGTATATTTAACTTATATTAAACTGTGAGTTTCATGATAAGTTGTTGCAACACACAAGTTGCAGTAATCGAATAATACATTTTATGTTGTTGCAGCACCCAAATAACAGTGATCCTCTGATACTTTGTGAGTTGTTGCAGCACCCAAATAGCAGTAATCGTCTGATACTTTGTAAGTTGTTGCAGCACCCAAATTGCAGTGATCGTCTGATACTGTGTAAGTTGTTGCAGCACCCAAATAGCAGTAATCGTCTGATACTGTGTAAGTTGTCCAACCCGCAGACCCTGTCTTTTTCCTTAAACGCCGCAACCGGAGCAAAAATTGAAGGTCACCTCCATCGGCGGCTGCCCGAGGATTCACTCCGTAAAGGCCTGACCAACTCCGCAACCACAAAAATCGGTGAGCACACGGTCGAGGATTCGGGTGCACAGACCATCACGTGGCACTTCAATTCACCCCGATTGCCAACAAAGGGTCTGCGCTTTCTGCTGAAGATAAAACAAGTTACCTATCTAGATTGCTTGTACAAATCTGTTTCTCACTATGACTCACTATCTTTTGATGTTAATTTTTTTATTAAAATACAGTTCTGAACCGATTCATGGTTTTGCTGACGACTATGCTTTTGTTATTCGTGGGTTTTTGGACCTACATATGGCACTCCAGGATGAACATTGGCTCCAGCTTGCCTACAACTTGCAAAAGAAAATGGATTCATTGTTTTGGGATGAAACTGCAATTTTATTCCACCATTGCTAAAATTGATACTTAGTGACAAATTATGAACTGTTAATTTCCGCTTACAGCATTAAGAGAGGGAGTTACCTAATGTTGATAAGAGATCCAGCAAAATGATACATTGAAACGAACGAGAGTGAAAGTCCCTACAGGTTGCACGTGCTGAGATTAAATATAAGTTACCTATTATTAAGCTTTTTTATGATCACTTACCTGCTGATCTATGATATCGGCCTACCTGGAGTGGGTGCAAAAGGCGTGTGAGAGGTGAGCGCCACGGCAGCGCGTGAGAGCGGCATTCGGCGCTCCACCCTCTGGCTGTTGCTCGTCGGCGCGTTCGGCTTCTTCGGTCTGTTTGCGCACGGCTACATCGAGAACACCGACGTCGACGTCACCATGCACGCGGCGCGCGCGCTCTGGCTGCGCGGCGGCGGCGGGTTGCGCACCACGGGGGAGGACGTTTCAACAGACACAAGAGATGACTAAACAAGTTTGAGGCTATCAGAAGGCAGAATATTGCAACAGAGCACGAGTCAATCTTTGACAGCAGTGATGGAAATCTTTTAGCTCCTCCCTCCTCCAAAATAAATTTTGCTCTCGTGCTTGATCTCACTTATCGTTGCTATAGCTTTTTTTCTTGAACTTCTACCTTTATCAGTTATAAATGCAAAACAAAATTCCAGCAGCAAATTCTGTCCCCAGGCGAAATTCCGCGTCCGCAATGAAAAGCTCGCCGTAGGCCTGCGCATCCCCGCGGTCGCGATGCAGGACGTATTCGTGATTGAGCTGCGTACAGGCAGCAATCACCTCAGCTTTGCGTTCCGCACTGACCTCTCTTGCCAGTGCTGCCTGCGTCGTGACGAGGGCCAACACGGCGCCCAACCACTTCACGCGGCAACCTCTTCACGGGCCAGGCCCGTATGGCGAAGTAGTGGATCCAGTCCGGTTACGTCAGTCACGTATCTATGACATTTATGAGCTTTTTTCAAGATTTCTGGTTTCCCCTCCAACTCCCCCAATGTCAAAAGATCTGGTCGGGATTTGAAATAACTGCTCTGAGACATGAGTTCCTTCTAAATATCGAATTTTATTAAGATCCGGTCACCCGTTCTTAAGTTAAAAGTGCCTCAATTTTTCTGATTTTTCCAAATTAACAACCCCCATAGATAGATACTGAGTTCCATATAACCAGTTAAGACTTTAAACACGTCATTTCCATCTCAGGACAAGATCTATCGTTTTTAGTATCAAAGACACATGCAAAATTGTATAACAATCATACTTAGGCGTTAAATATTATGTGTAATAATTCTATTGACAAATGGCGTTTTTAGCAGTTTCATAATACCTAGGGGACAACAAATAAATATACAATAGCATAGAAAACAACAATTACGTATCCTGGTTTATGTCTTCCAGAAACTTCTTATATTTTTATTTCTTCTTCAGAAAACTTGTTGAATGTTGATTTTTCTCTTCGTGAAACTTGTACATTTATTTTTCTTCTCTTGAAACTGTTTTTGCTCGTGGAACGTGTAGCGTGATGACTTTTGTTCTTTAAACTTAGTCGATCTTAATATTTTCCTTCGTGAAATTTATTATATGTTGATTAATTCTTTCGTGAAACTTAAAAATTTTCACAATTCACCTTATGAAAAAAAAAACATTTATTCGCAAAAAAAATCAACTGGTTTAGCCAAAAGTTCGGCTATACTCTGTATTTGGTGGGATTATAAGGTTGTGGTAAGCTACGAGTTAATCCAACCAAACAAACCAACCCCAGGGACACTGCCAACAACAATTGAACAATTTAGGCCAGAGAATTGCACGGAAAACGGTCAGAAGAGGTCAAAAGGCATGATCGAGGTAACGGAAAGAACTTGATTTGGTTTATTTACAGCTCAATTTGAAATGTTCATAGAATTGGCGCTGTCTGTACTTGATTAGCAGGTAGTTTTTATTGCACTTGGTATTAACCAAATGACATATAGCGATCGCACATTATGTCCGTCTGTCGGTCTGTCTGTCCCGGTTTTGCTAGTTTAGGCACTTCCAGATAAGCTAGGACAATGAAATTGGGCAGGTGTACAAACTGGGGTCGACTCTGACTGATCTTATAGTCACGCTCCTGACCCTGTCCCAAACCAAATAATTGGGTATTAGAAAAAAGAATATCATGTTCGACAGAAGAGAGGGACCCTGTTTAAGAAGTCTTTGAATGACTGATAATGTTAGTATCACTATTGCTATTTATTTTTCACCCGTCAAGAAATGAATTGTAGAAACATACTATAGGTGAAAAAAGGATGAAATAAAACGCACTTAAACTTTAGATTACCAAAATACGTTAACGACTATAACCCAGGCGCAAATTGCTGAGCTTCAGCCCGAAGTCGATAAACTCCACGAAGAGTTAGAGGCTAAAAAAGGGAAGGGCAATGACTTTTTGGGTTGGCTCCATTTACCGTCTTCATTTGAAGGTCAGCTTTTAAAAGAAATTCTGGAAGTAGCGCAACAGATTCGAAACGAAGCTGAGGCGATGGTGTGTATTGGCATTGGCGTGCATTATCCCAATCACGTTTGCAAATCCATATTTTAGGCTTAGGAGGAGCACTGACGCTGATTTAAGAGCTAATAGATAGATCTAAATTAAGAGGGAGATGGTCAGAGTCTCTTTCCTCATCATCGACATGAACATCAGAGGTATGAAGGGAAATGGTGGTCGCATAAGCTTCAGAAAGGGCTCATTGGGTTGGTACCCAGAAATTCTAGTGGCCTTTCTAAGACTCAGAGTCTTTTTCATATTTGTTTTTTCATTTTTTTTTTAATGCTAGAAAATGTTGTATCCCCTTCATGGAAATTCTCTTCCCCCATGATGAATTCTCCATGGAAAGATCATCCAACGTAACCCCCTCCCTTCGACCCCCCTCCCCCAACCAGAAAAAAAATCAACAACGTCTGTACACTTCCCAATAACCATTACTGTATGTGAACAATGATCAAAGTTTGTAACTTGCAACCCCTCCCAGTAAGTTAGTCAGTAACATAGATAGTTAGTTAGTTTGTTGGTTACTTTGTTAGTCAATTTGATAGATAGCAAGTTTGTTTGTTAGTTATTTAGTTAGCAACCTAGTTAGTCAGGTTGCAAGTATAGCTTGTATGTAAGATAGTCAGTTAGAATGATATATAGTTAGTTAGTTGGTTAGTTAGTTAGTTAGATAGTTAGTTAGTTAGTTGGTTAGTTAGTTAGCTTAATAGTTAAAATCTAAAGAGGTGGCTGTCATGACCTGGTGGACTTGACATGGAATGACCCACTGTCCACCACAAAATAAACTGATGCATCCCTACCCACATAAAAGATATCACATTTCTTATCCTTAGATATATCACTGTGATGATGGTCATTAATTAAGCAACTAGGATAGAATATAATGGGTATTTCAACTTTTGTGATTCATTTGTTATTTTGTTTTTTGACCCGATTTGAGGACCAGGAGCGACATTAAAACTTTAAACGAACAGAAACTATTCCGTATATGCAAGGGGTTGTCCTCTCCTCAATGCCTCGCTCTTTACGCCAAAGTTTTTATTGTTTTACAAAGTAGAGTTGTGAGAAAGAGTCAAACTGAAAGGAGTTACCCCCTCCTCAACGCCTCGATCTTTAGGCTAAAGTTTTTTTTTTTTATTTAAATACTTTCTGAGACCATACTGGCTATGCATGACGTAATCGGGAAAATTGTGACCTGAAATATACTTTCTGATATTTAAACAGAAATTATTTATAATGTAACTAAACTTCGACTAGGTCAATCGAGAGTATATGCATAGTTTCTGACGGTGCGTAAAATTGGAATTGCAAAATTGCGGTCAAAACAGTCAAAATTGGTCAAAATGAAGAATTGCGAATTTGGAAATTGCGAAAAAAAACCCACATATTCGGACTTAACCTCAGATGTAATAAAACTGAAAAAATGAAAAAAAGAAAAATGAAAAAAAAAATTGTATTGTATCAGATTAATGACGCTTCTTGACTACTAAGGTCCCTGCGTCGGCCCTGCAGTACATTTCTGAAGCATGATTCGATCTTTGGGTCCCGTTTTACCAAGCTAAGATCAAACCCACTGCACAACCACTATCGATGAAAAAAAAGAAAGAAAAAACTAAGCTCAATGGCAATCATTTAAAAAAAAAACTTTACTAGTTCAGCTTGGCTTTCAGTATGATTCAAATGCAGAGCATGTTAATCACTGGACAAAAGTGTGTTGGGTTGGGATGGGGTGGTTCCCTAATTTTGAGGTAAAGTGCATATGATCCTTTTCTTTGTGACTTTATTATTCAAATCTCTTTTCTTTTTCAGAGTCAAAATGTGTCACATTTTCATCCTTATTTTTGTGACTTTATTATTCAAATCTCTTTTCTTTTTAACAAAGAGAGCGAATCCGTTTCGGTTATGTCAATCACGTATCTAGGACTTGGGCTTATTCTTCCCACCAAGTTTCATCCTGATCGCTCCACTCTAAGCGTTTTCCAAGATTTCAGGTCCCCCCTCCCCAAATCCCGCCAATGAGACTGGATCCGGTCGGGATTTAAAACATAAGATCTGAGTTACGAGGTGCTTTTAAATATGAAATTTCATCTGATGAAATTCAAGATACGATATTGCCGACACTCTCACAGCAAACCTCAAACTGCGGCTTAATCAGCACAACGGCAAAACCGCCAGCACGAACGAAGTCGACAACAAAGGGCAACACCTTGATGGCTGAGACAAAGCTGAGATCCACCACCAAGCAGTCAACAAAGCTACCGAGTTGATCCTTGTTTAGTTGTCGAGCGTCGGTTTGCTCAAGCACGGTAACCCGTGGGTCATCGCGCAGCGTCGCGTGCAACTGTTGCCAAATGCAGACTGCAGCAAGAGGTTAGGTGGTGCTGAATATTAAGTAAGGTGATGCCAAACAACTAAAATATACTTGCCAAATGCAGACTGCAGCAAGAGGTTAGGTGGTGCTGAATATTAAGTAAGGTGATGCCAAACAACTAAAATATGGTTGCCAAATGCAGACTGCAGCAAGAGGTTAGGTGGTGCTGAATATTAAGTAAGGTGATGCCAAACAACTAAAATATTTGATATCTACTCCCTTATGATTTCTGGGAATATTTTTGGTCTACGGTGTGATTATGAGAGTAAAGAGTAACATTAAACCTTAAAATGAGCAGAATCTATTCCGTATAGAAGGGGGATTGTCCCTTCCTCTTCCACACCTCATGGTCACTAAAACTTCGGAGAGTGCTCATTAGATGAAAAATTTATAGTTCAAGTCCTTTTTATTATTAATTGAACGTTAATTCAAACCAACTGTTTGCTTGTAAGCCTGTGTAGGTTTTTTTTTCTGGGTCAGACAACAAAACAGTGTCATCAGCAACCATTAGAGCAAAAAAACAGCGTCAAATTAAGCCATACCACGGGTGCCTGGTTTTGCTCAACCCTGGCCTCTAAATTGTTCTAATACAACGAAAGGAAACCGTGAAGCCTTGTTTTAATCCGAGTCTACCTAGCACAACTCTAGAGACATATTTCTATATCTTTAGTTCTTGTTGCATAAGTGAATTGAAATACACAACTGATCCACCTTTTAAATACCCATAAGAAATTTTTTTTGGGGGGGGGGGTGTAAACATGGGCAAGTTTTACCTATTGGGTGGGCACAGCCCCCTGCCCCCTGGCTGCATGCCTGATGTTAATGCAAACGCTATGGTGTTAACAATACTTACTATTTCGTTATCACCACCACCACCATCATCATTATCCATTATCAGTATCATCTGAACCATTTATTGTCAAGAACAGGAGCTCGGGGAAAAATTTTCTTTATTCAGATTGGTCTATCAAATAGGTGTTTGTTTAAATAATGGACACTTGGGGTGATTTTGTGTCCAATGAACCATAAAGAAAATCCATAGGAAATCTAGGGGACAGAAAGGTCCGCATATTTTAAGACTTTGGGTCTAATTTTTATTATTTTATTCTTTCTCACATTGCATTTTTCAATGCTTTTTAGCTGTAAAATTCTAGATAGGAGCCTTCTTTCTACCTTGAAAAGTGGCTAAGTTAGGTGAATAAAAATATCAGGAATGAATCCAGGGCCTAAAAGTAGACCCAGGAAATTATTCCCAAGATACTAGGTCAACCCTTCTTTGGTTTCTAGGGTCCAAAAGAGGTAAAATTTTTGTTAATTGACTTCTTGGTATCTTGGAAAGGGTTTAGGCTAGGAAAATGAAATTTTCAGGGTAGGTATTTGACTTTATTACTTTTATGGTCTTTTATAGAATTTTATTTAATTCTTTGGTGTTTTTTTTTTATTTGTTTTTAATTGGTTTTGTTGTACTTTCCGCGTTTGTTTTTTTGGTTTTTCCTTTTTCCTTGATCACATTATTTTGTTCGCGCTGAAGAAGAGAGCTGGTTGTTCTGTTCAAATATTCGCTTTCTATCTTTTCTTCAGTATTTTCATTTTGCCTTTAAACGTGTTTTATTATCATTTTTTTTTCTTTTTACAGGACTGATTGTATTTATCTAGTTTTTACTTTGAAAAAGATTAAATTTTTTACAGTTCTGAAGTATAAAGGTGTCATATATATTGGTTTTGTCAAAATTAAATTGAAAATATTGACTTTAAAATTTTTTTCTGAATTTTTAATCTTAGTTTTATTGTTTTACTTTGAACAAACTACTATGATAATGTGTTAATTTTTATAAGACTAACATGAGCTGCAAACATATTGTGGTAGCCTGCCGCGAATATCAACAGCAGAAACTCTATGCAGAACGTCGTAGGGCAAGAAAAAGGACTTCGCTGTACAGACCTGAACTACGACGTCAGTTTCGTAGCATGAATACTTCACATCTTATTAACTACTTTAAAAATCAGTGGTTCCCAAACTAAAAGAAAATGCTGATGAAAATAGAAATGTTATGATTCCGGTTTAAAAGCTAACACACCTTCACACCTTAGGAAGGATAACACAAGCCCAACCTTGTGTCACAGTTTTTATTAAGGAAATAAACTTTGAACAATTTTATAACAATGCTCTTTCGTCGCTATTAAACAGGGAGGGGCCAGAATTTATCAATTTTAGCATTTTTTCAACCCCCCCCCCCCCCACCCTCTTATGCTATTATTTCTCTTGGAAAATCCGCTTGCCCTCCGCCCCAATACCAATCTCAGATCTGTAAAATCTAATAGAAGATTGAGATTGAAATGTGTTATAGCAGAATGCAAAAATGATATAATATACAGAAAATGTATCCATGTCTGTTTGTGTGTATGTATTATGTGTTTATGCAGGTATGAATTGATTAATAAATATTGTGTCACTATACATCGAAATATTGTGTTTCAAAGTTTACTGAAAATAAATGAATTGAAATTAAGACCTGTATAATTACAATTGCTAATGGCAACTTTGAAATTATAATATTCTGTCATGTATCTACCTTCATAAGTGTAACCTTAATTGTACTTAGTATCATAGTAGTAGTGGTAATAGTAGGAACAGTAGTAGCAGTAATAGTTTGTAGTTGGTAGTAGTGACAGTAGTAGTTGCAGTATTAATAGTAGTAGTAACAGGTACATTCTGGTCAACTGAACATTCCACTCATGATATCCCTGAAGTTTCCTCTTGATATGATTTTTGCTTATCAGTTTAATAATTCAGTTTTGAAAATAAATGGATATTTTGATTTAGTGGTGACGATGTGTATTTTAAGACGGCCAGTTTATTTACAAATGATCAGCTTTTCTTAAATTCTAGTTGAAATCTTTTCTGGCTCACTAGATGAATATCTATTCTAAAAAGAATATTGGCTGTCATTTTAAGAACGATATGCTAATTTCTTTGCTTTATTTTTAAACATTTTTATCTAAACCCAAAGGAAAATTTTAAGGCCATGAAAAGTTCAAGTGTAATAAAATCCCTTACCAAAAGACCACCTTATTGCCTCATGCATTGGGTAACCACTCTATTGGGATCTACCCCTTGATATATAACAAGCAATTAGACTAGCCTGTATTGTGTGAACAGGAAAAGCATTGTTAAATTTACCAAATTAATTTCTGCCTTTTTTTTTCACAGTCCAGCATGGCAACAATATTGAAGTTGGGGATTGCGTTGAATTCATTTAACACCTCCCTGATGCACGTGCTGTACTGACTCCTTCCTTCGCGGGTCAGGCCTCGAGGGAAGTCTCCCTAGGGTATCGACCAGCTGATATTTTCTTAGATACTGTAATTGCGTACACGAGCTGAGGAGCAGGAAAGATTTCGTTCTCCATGGTACAAACGGGTTCTCAGGAACCCTAACCTTGGAGGAATGCCCATGAAGTACTATGAAATTGCTAGTGACGTGAACGCAGAGCGTTGCCCGGAAAGATTAGAACTATTCAAAAACATTTTATTCATATCTAGTAAAGATTACTTTTAATTAAACATTTAAATTCATGTTTTCATTTGACACTTATATGATGGTACTCCAAATGAATCCGCCAATGAAAACCTTGTTTTCTTTACTGTGTATAAAAAACCGTTTCCTCGAATTTTCATTGTGCGGCTGCTGCGTGCACACACGAAGGGGGGAAAATCAGGATTTGGATTGTGTGGAGTAGGCTACCTTCAATTTTAAAATTTTCTTGTTTACGGGCTCGTGAAGAGGCAACTTGTTTGTTCTTTGCAACTCAGTGTGATTTTGGAATGTACCTAATAAGAATGATGAAGCTTTTCTCAAGAGCAGCAATTTGACGGTAAAAGAGCCGCAGACTGCTTAACACCTAGGAGTGATCTTTCATGGAGGATCCCTCTCGAAAATATAGTAGAAATGGAAGCACTGCTGTTCATATAAATACTTATGCTGTGAAGGCCACTTTACTGTTGTTTTTCCTTCAAAAGCATTGGAATTAAGACTAAAAGTGAAAGTAAATCAGAATTGAACTTCCTGCAGTTCCTACTGGCAGTGCTGATCTCCATTTCATGACACTTCAGCCAGAACATGGAATGAGGGGTTGGGGACCAGTCATTCTTTGCTTTTGCACACCCACCTGACAGACAGACACACAGACAGACAACTTATTTTTATATATATAGATATACATGTGTCATTTTCGTCGATTGTGTCATAATTTTGACTGAATGTGTCATTGTGTCATGCAACATCAAATTGTGTCATTTTGACACAAAATGTGTCAATTTGGCAGCCCAGTGCAGGGTTAATTCTGAATTTTCAGTCCGAAATTTATCCTGATATGCTGAAAAAAGCTCCAGACTTTTTAACCTGTTCTAGCACCCTGAACTTGCAAAACCTCTAAAAGTTCATTCATTTGGCTCACACTTTCATCTAGGATTCTTATTCATCAGCATAATTGAAGTCCAGGAGAGTTTTTCCTCCCCATTTTATTCCATGGTCTCCCATTGCCTTTCCTGTGCTCCTTAAGACAAAGTCCATCAAAATGATGGATAGAGCAATAAAGGGGGATAGAACTCTCCCATATACAATAAAGGGGGGTTGGAAACAAATTTGGGCTATATATTTGCATATCAGGGGGGTGGGGGTAAAGCATACCATATATTAAATATGTAAATTAGCACTTTTTGACCTCTTAAAGCACTTTTGAACTCTTAAAAATGACCTACATATGGGGTCATTACATATCTGTAATAGTTGGAAACAAATTTGGGCTATATATTTGCATATCAGGGGGGTGGGGGTAAAGCATACCATATATTAAATATGTAAACACTACCTCTTCTTGAAATAACAGAGACACTATGATCACCTCTTGCGATTGCTGGTGAAATTCGAGACCCATCATCGGCACGTGAATCTTTATGAGACTCTAAAACCATGGAGCTGGTTTCAGGCTCAGAAATATCCTCTTTATTTCGTTCGCTTGTTTCACCTTGTACAAAAGAAACATTTTTTTCGATTTCAGATTCTAGTTGCTTAATTTCCTTTGCTGCTTTGGATTTTTGACGAGGTCGGACGAGCCAAGAGCTCATATGGTATGAGCTCTAGCAAAATTCTAAGAATCAATAGATTGATTTAAAAGAAAAATCGGAGGCTTAATGCTGGTCAGGATTTAAAATAAGAGCTCTGAGTCAGAGGTCCTTCTAAATATCAAAATTCATTAAGACCCGATCACCCACTCGTAAGTTATGAATACCCCATTTTTTCTACTTTTTCCGTTCCCTTCAGCCCTCCAGTAGCTTAGTGTTACCCATAAAAGGCTAAGGGCCTGAGAAAATTTGTCTGATTTTGGAAAAAGGGGAGAAATACTCTCTATAAATCAAATAATGCCAACGAAAATTACCCTATGAGGCTTAGCATATCAGAGAACTGTACTGGAGTGGTTTCAAGCTCCTATCTGTAAAATGTGGAATTTTGTATATATGCCAGAAGAGAGATCACAGATGGATGTTTATTTGTTTTTTCCAAGGTTTCCTCCCGGTGTTCCCTTTTTCGTAAAATTGTAGGATAATTTGTCTTTGACATTAATGATGAGATTAATGACACTTTATCTTTGAGTTGTAAGCATTCTAAACTTCAACAATTTCTACTGAACTTCTAACTTATAGTGTTTAACTTTTTTTAAGGTTTTCGAATTGCTTTAATCCATTGTCAAAATATATTCAAATATTTGTGCAATTACCAGTTTTTTACTCTTTAAGCGATATCACTGTGCCCCAGCAACTCCTGTATGGCGCGCAGGTCACCGCTCGATTCCAGCAGGTGTGTTGCAAAACTATGTCTGAGCATGTGGGGGTGCAGGGCATCGTTACCAAGCCGCTCGACAGCTATCTTTTTTAACCGTGCCTGTATTGTCCTGGCGGCAATTCGGCGCCCTCCCCGACCGGTGAAGAGCGGCGCATTCGGCTGTCGGTCTGGATGGGTGTTCAACCAGGAGTCACAAAATACTTTTTGAAAAATCCGCCATTATTAGCAATGATCTCGGCATGAAGCAAGTAGTTCGAGAAGCAATTGGAATCAGACTTAAGATTAATAATAATATTTCCTTAAATAGGGATTTAGCAGAATATTCACTGAATGCTTTATACACAAATTTAATTAAAAATGACCTTACAAAATATTTTAAAAAACCAATAGGTATTAACACAGAACCTTTCACAAGTAGACCACTTTTCAATTCAATAGCGGAGCATTATGGGGCAAAGAAAAAGCGCCTTTTGAAACGGAAACGTTAATTATATATTTTTTTAACTATTGGTTTCAAACACCATCCCTTAAACCAGTCACTATTCTGGTTCCTCTTTTGAGTTAAAAACTATTTGACGATAAAAAAATGTCTTATATATAGTTAAAAACATTTATCAGTAATTTTTGCGGAAGCAGATAAACCTACAAGAAGGACTTAAAATAAATACCATAAACGTGTTGAAAGGTACAACAAATAGAACTAAACCCAAAATGAAAATTTCCACGTCGCTAAAAAGATTTTGGCGAAAAAATATTTTGTGCACAAAAATAATGATTTTGGTAATTATTGTTAATTCTCTTATTCTTCAGGCTGGTCAATAAAAAAAAATTACCTAATAATCGTCAATCTGGCACCTTTTTCAGTTCGAATCCTTATAGGACTCTATAGCAACATCTCTCATATGAACCAGTAAAACATGTCTAAGATACCTGCAATACCAATGCACCCATACTGACGTGATATCGATACGTTGAATACCGATACAGCATACAGCCCTTTCCCTAGGGACTATGGAGGGTCATATAATCACCATAAATATCGGAGCTTAAATAGCCGCTTAGGACACACAAGCAGAAGCAAATGTAAGAGAATATGGTTACATCATAAAATATTATTTTTAATAACCGACTTTTTGCCTCTGACGCAAACACGGAACAAACCCAAGAATCACCCATATGATAACAAGTTTTTAGTCAGGAATCTGGCTGCCGGAGCAAAATTCAATTCCTGTTAGAGCCTAGTTTAAAGGAGAACAATCTAAACTGATTGAGCGGTTTGACACAAGGATTTCTAGTAGGGAGCGGACGGATAGGAATCCATATTTGATAAAAATTAAGAATCCGAGTATTCTCCATGATTCAAACCCCAAAAACATACAACTTGGAAATCATGTCTTATTTTCGAAAAAAATGTCTTGAAATCCAGCAAGCTGTCCTGGTGCATGTCCTGATTACAACCCTTCACTTTTCCTACTGAGGCGGAATTGGTCCTGAAACCAGTGGCTTCGTTTGAGGGGTACTTGACCCCCCCCCCTATAATTTGGAGAAAAACTATAATTCATTAAGTGACTTTAAAACTGTTGCTTAATTTTTTTTTATATTTATTGTTTATAAGTCAACTCTATGTTTCTACATGGTACAATTTTGTTTTAAGATAAAATTGGCAGAAACGGGCTAACGCACGCGAGTCTGTAACTATGATTTTACTCATGGTAATTGCTCATTGCATTTATATGCCGGACCTACGGTTGTTTATCACGCTTGTTCTCTCTCCGTCCATAATAAATAAGTGGCAAGTTAAATTAAAAAGTCATATTTTAATGCCTTCTAGGTCATCTGCCCTTTAATGACAAGAGAGTCATTTACACTTTACTTAAAGCAAAATAATTTTAAATTTTTCGCTTTTACAACGTTAATAAATCTGAAATTCCTGAGAATTTCATGAATCAATATTAGTATATATTAAACGATCAATCTACATCCATTAGTTCTTCTCAGTAATTTTCGTTACTATGGCGATTTACATTCTGTATTGGTTTATGTTGATGTCTGGGACGACCTTCTTTTTTTTGGTCCTAGACGGCTGGCCGACAAGGACAGTCTTTGGCAATCTGTCATCCTTCATCCGCAGAACGTGTTGTCTCATTATACCCCTACAAAGCGTTGTCTAAACAACGGATTAGGAGAAGCAACAACCTCAAAAGCTATATTGAACTCAGTGATAAAAAAGCTGATTGATAAAATTCGGATTCTACAGAAGAAAATATGTGAGTTTTCAGATATTATTTGAGTAGGGGTGGGAATCAGCTTTATCTGATCTTCGAGTTATTTTAAAAACCCTCGCATAAAAACCTTATATGCCTCTAGGGTATAACATACAACACTTACCCCGGGGGTTAGGGGGCTTGTGACGACCCTTGAGTTTTTGCTGTTTGATCTTTGGACTTATTTTACCACAATAGCTTTCTCAAAATTTGGATTGGATTGATTTGGGGTATAAAAAGGCAGGGGGCTAGTTGTGGCAACTCTGGAAACAGCCTAATTGCGAAAATTGTTCAAAATCATAGTTAAGTAAATAGCCTACGGCTATATCCAGGTGTTAGGAGGGGACGCAAATGTCGAGTCTTTGTTTAGGTGGGGGTAGGATAGATCTCTAAAAAGTACATTTTAATGGACAAACTGCTTACTCTTCATGAGGCTTCAGATAAATGTTGAATGAGGTCGGGGGGAGTAGGAATGAATTAAAATGTTGAAAATTCACCTTTGATAGCTGAAGCACCTGACAGGGAAAAAATACAGGATTCAAGGGTGATCCTTGTAGAACTCCACTATTTATTGGAGTTTGCTTGTAAATTTTTCCATTTTCTTTGACCTAGAAAAGATGGTCTTTTAATAGCCTGTTTAAGACCTCTATTAGATCCTATGGAAATAGGATTTGGCACAATATTTTTGTACAGCTTTTGCATTTGCAATATAGTTAAGACCGTAGCCTACAGTTGAAAAATTCAAGATTTTTACAATTTCCTCGTAATTTCGCATAGGTTTTTTTTTTATAAGATTTATATTTTCCTTTTTTCATTTCTTCAGGTTTGCTCCGCTTGGCCCACTTCCCAAGAAACGAATTATGTCATAGCGCATGATATCAATATCAACTGATTAATTAGCAATAAATAACTTACGATTATCTATGAAAGTTAGCCTATTAACAATATATTTTCTGGGTGCCTTTGGAAAATGAATGGGCTTGAGAGAAGGGCTGCTTGTCCTCCAATCTCTTGTTACTCTTAAAAAGGGCACCAGACACTTGCGCTGTACTTGGAGTGCAAGGGGGGACTTTCCCCTTCATATATCTTGTATAAATATGTTTAATGTATTTTGTTTTCAGTAAAGTGCACATTATGTTCTGGTCTTGAGAAGGTATGGTGGTTGTCAAATTTGTAATTTTTAGACGAGCATCTGATACATAACATCTTTCTATATATCAAGTTTTATTAAGATCCATTACCCATTCGTAAGATAAAAATACCTCAATTTTCATGTTTTCGAAGATTTCCGGTTTTCCCCTGCAACTCCCCCCAATATCACCGGATCCGGTCGGGATTTAAAATAAGAGCCTTGAAATACAAGATCCTTCTAAGTATCACATTTCATTAAGATCTGATCACCTGTTCGTAAGTAACAAATTTTACCTGTTTTTTAGTTTTTTTTTTAGTTTTTTTTCTTTTTTAGTTTTTTTCTTCCTTTGTATTAATACTAAAGCCAAGGTTCGAACCTGGAACCTCTCGGACCTAGAACCTGTAACATAACGCTTTACCAACTCAGCTACTTCGGCTTGAATACATTTACCTTTATTAGTTTTTTTTTTATTTCTATTTGTTTTAGTTTTCTTTTTCATGGTTCGATCTCTGGGTCCCGTGCTCCTTTTTTCTCAAAATTGTCCAACCAAAAAATGAGAAAGCCATTTAGCCAAAAAATAATTTAATATGCAATATTTCCGAATATGCAATAGTAAAAATCAAAACATGTATTAATTCAAAAACGTTAAGAAATTAAATAATAAAAAAAACAGTTTTTTTAACTGAAAGTAAGGAGCGACCTTAAAACTTAAAACGAACAGAAATTACTCCGTATATGAAAGGGACTGTTCCCAATAACAGAAATTGCTTATATAAATATAAGCAATTTCCTGAATTGTCTCATAAGGAATGGGATTTATCGTGCAGGAAAAAATGCAACTGATACAAAATAAGACACAGTAATCTTAAAAAAAATCAATGTATTTTGGGCAATGATGATTCAATAATTCAGAAATTCTGTAGAATGTTAACTCAACTCGATAATAATTATTTTTATTTTTTTGGAAAAAAAGTAGCCTAATTTCTAGGAGAAACTGACTACGGACTTGTACGTCAAACCCACAGACACCCACCAGTACTTACATGGTTCAGAGAGAATGGTGTTTTACAGCTTGGGATCTATTTGAAAGAAAACATTAATAAAATTTACTTAGAGATAGTCTACTTCAAATTTATTCATGATAAATGAATCAATGTGCTGTGATCAACCAACTACAATACGTAAATATGAACACAGTGCAAACGGCAGTTCTTCAAATAAAAAACATAAAAAAAGATAGAATGTCCCCAACTGAAAAAATAAAAATGAAAAAAGAAAAAAGGTAAAAAACTAAAAAAGACTAGAAAGAAAAAAAGTAAAAAAAGAAAAAACTAAAAAATAGAAAAAAATAAAAAAGAAAAAATCTAAAAAGAAAAAACCCTAAAAAAATAAAAAAATAAAAAAAGGTAAAAAACTAAAAAGAAAAAAAAACTCCATGGAATGTACGCATCTATCCATGTCTATATAGCAACACTTGAAAACAAAGTTCTCCTTTTGTCTGAACACTTTTTTTTTATAAAGGCTAAATCAGAAAAAATTTAGCCACTGTTTTCATATAAGGTTTTACTCGGTAAAGCATTATTATTTAAAAAAGGATAGAACTGTATCATGTATCACTTTCATTTTTTTCAGAAAATAAGACCGTTCTTTTGGCTAAATCTAGTCAGATAGACTTAACAGTTAGTAACATAACCGGAACGAATCCGCTCTCTTTGGGGGAGTTGGGGTGAGGAGGGTTAATTCTGAAAAATTAAAAAAAGAGGTATTTTTAACTTACGAAGGACTGATCAGATCTTAATGAAATTTGATGTTTAGAAGGATATCTTGTCTCAGAACTCTTACTTTAAATCCCGACCAGATCTGGTGAAGGGGAAGTTGGGGGGCCGGAACCTAAAATCTTGGAAAACGCTTAGAGTGGAAGAATACACTGGATCTAACGCCGAAATGGAAAGCGAAGGTGGGGATCAAATATCAGAGGTAAACTCGGATATTCGTAGCGGTAGTCTCACACACGACCAGGCTATTAGCCAGGCAGACGGTAAGATACCCAGAGTGAGCGGAGCCACGAGTAAACGAGGTTTAGAAGAGATAATCAGCCCCGAAGATCGTCACAGGCAGGATTGTCGGAACGTAACTCATGATCCACCAAATCTAAGCGTTTTCCAAGATTTCAGGTTTTCCCCTCCAACTCCACCCAACGTAATCAGATCTGTTTTGGATTTACAATAAGAGCTCTGAGACACGATATACTTATAAATATCAAGTTTCATTCAGATCCGATCACCCGTTCGTAAGTTAAAACTACCTAATTTTTTCTAATTTTTCTGAATTAACCCCCCCCCCCAGATGGCTGAATCTGGAAAACGACATTTGGACTTTAATCTACAGCATTATATTTATTCAAGTAATCGCTCAAAGTCGTTTGTCTAAAAAGGATGTTCACGTTCTATTAACTCATGTATAGTTCCCCAGAGATGCCTAGAACTAGGCATAGTAGTTATAATTTACTACTCCTTCTCTTAATTGCTTGGATATATTTTTATTAAGATAACTATATAGTCACCTAAAAACTTTTGCTCTTTCTTCCTTCTGAGTTTCCCGGTTACACCAAACGATACTGACAACACTGACAATAGATTTTACCAATCTATGTTTTCTCTGGGTCATAACCGACACCAGATAGGCTCTCA
The DNA here is from genome assembly GCA_010016025.2 of Alatinidae sp. Z8VKAUB7J3. NCBI lineage: Eukaryota > Metazoa > Cnidaria > Cubozoa > Carybdeida > Alatinidae > Alatinidae sp. Z8VKAUB7J3. The sequence continues at coordinate 240,255,240 of JAAAKM020721499.1, forward strand.
TGGCAACTTTTTACAGTTGCTCTAAAATTTGGAAACACAGATCTAGATATCTTGTCAGCTAGTCAGCTTCATCGTATGGAGAAGACATTTCCTTCTAGGTGGTATGTCTGTGATTTGTCTCATGGACATTTTGGACAGATGAATTTTGGGTGAGTGATTTGCAGTCAAAATTGCCAAGTCTGACCAAGAAGAACAAATCTAGGCACCAAAGAACCAAATTTAGTTTTACCGAGATTTCACGGAAGTGAGCCCAGAGGCTTTTGTCTACGCCCCAGTGTGTCCCTATCCTGAGCAAAAGAAAAGAATTTCAGTCATTTTAGTCATTTCTTTTAATTAATATGATGTTATGTTGTGTTTGCTCAACATGAAAAGTGTAATCTTCCTGAACTCACAACGTAATTTCACTTTGGAACTTAGGCTTTTTTAGATCATCTTAGTACATGATAGGAATTTACAGTTTACCTAAGAAATTGACATTGCAAATAAAATCTCATTCCTAGATGTGCTATTTATTCGTAGCTTAGATAAACTCAATTTTACTATTTACAGAAAACCAACACAAAAGATAGATATTCACATTTTAAATCAGACCACCTTTTATAAGTTAATAGAACTATCGAAATATCTGGGAGGTAAATTATGTTTTGGGCTTATCGGGATTCTCACATGGTAAATTATCGTTGATTTTATGGCAGTGTCTTTTCACTCTACGGTTAATTGTATTATTGATAAATAAAAGAGGATAGGCCTACCCATTTCCAAAAAGTATGTCCCTGATAAAGTCTAGTTCAGCTGTGATGTAGGAATCAAAACAAAAGTTTAGGGCACGATCGACGAGAGATATTGCGACACCTCTTTTTTGAGCCGGGTCGCTCCTTACTACAGTTCGTTACCACGAACTGTTTGATATCGTTGTGTCATCAACTTCCTCTCTTATTTCGGTCCACCTATTCGCAAGTTCCGCCATTTCTTCGCTTTTTTTTGGATTCTTTTCTTTTAAATGTATTCTCAATTCTCTGTGGGCATTTTCTGTTTTTTTTTTCTATCACTTCCGTCATCTTTTCTTTTATCTCCTCTTGGTCTTCTGACATTGAATTTAGGAATATGAAGGCTTTATATCATTAGAAAGTAAGAACTTTTTAATTTTTTTAAAAAAATTTCGGAAAACAATTTAAGCCCTTAACGCAACCGAATGCTGATATAAAAAGACTAATTGTGCTAACCGATCCATAAAGGCAACTTTTTTTTGGCTTTATAAGTACTGTATTATTTTAAAGTAAATTCATTAAGTTTGCTTTAGATCAGAGGGTGGTTAAGTGAGGTTGACTTCGGCTTGAATACATTTACCTTTTTTATTTCTTTTATTTTTATTTTTTTAGTTTTCTTTTTCTCCTTTATTTGTCAGTTTTTTCCTTTTTTAGTTTTTTTCTTTTTCAGTTTTTAGTTTTTTTAGTTTTTTAGTTTTTTTATTAGTTTTTAGTTTTTTTCTTTTTATTTTTTTTGTAGTTTCTACCTTTTTTTAGTTTTTTTTGTTTTTTTTTGTTTTTTAGTTTTTAGTGCAGTACTCCATGGTACGTGGTTGACGTTGGGACAATTCCGGAGTCTTGCATCACTCGGAACGTGGAAATAGCATCTCCCCATGCACGAGCCCGAACAAACGAAAGAATGAGAGCATTGTAGCACGACGGTCCTGGCTTCATGTTTGCTCCAAATCTTCCTGCTTCTATCGATTCTAGGAAAGATGCAGCTTCCTTGCTCCTCCCTGACATTGCAAAAGCACTGATGGCCGCTTGAATGCAATGAGAATAAATAATATCTTTTCTTTGAGTGGGGCAAGTAATCCAGTGATTTGCAAGTAATTGCAAACTCGTTATTTATTCCGAACAGGTACAGAGTTAATCCGGCTTAAATTCGATTAGTTGTTGACTGGTCAAATACCAAAAGAGAACTGAAAATACCAAAAATAGTGACCAAAAGAGAAATACTAAAAAGAGAAACGCATTGCAAGAATAGCTGGAAAATATAGACAATGGTAGCTGCTATTAATATTTATTGCATAAGGAAATTTATAGAATTTCGAACTATAGCCAAAAACTCATCAAAAATAGACGAGGTGAGCTAAATTCTAACCTGCATTAGTTAAGAAACGTTCAGAAATTAAAAGAAGAGAAGAAATAACTGATAGCAAGAATAAATTTTAAAAAACATAAATTATTCCGGATCACATCAAACTGGGTCCAACCAAAAAATAGGTCATAAAAAAATTGTTAAACACTTTCTTTGCACTTATTATTTAATATTAATGGCTTCCTTGCGACAGTAGGGATCGAACCCAAGCATTCTAAGTCAAACGCCACAGTCGTATCCACTATGCCGTCATAAGATACTCGTTGGTAGGATTTATTGACAAAGTGACTTGTTTAATTAATTATAACAGCTGATGTCAGTGGAGGGCATATTTTCCAATCAAGATTATGAGTCTATCCTCAGCTGTGGGGGAGTAAGTCGTCCCCAAAGACACAGTTATAAGGTTTTTCGACTAAGTTGAATAAAATGGCTATCTCAGAATTTTGATCCGGTGATTTTGGGAAACTAATTAGCGTGGGAGGGGGCCTAAGTGCCCTCCAATTTTTTGTTCGCTTAAAAAGGGCACTAGAACATTACATTTCCGTTAGAATGAGCCCTTTCGCAGCATTCTAGGACGAGTGGGTCGATATGATCACTATCTCACATAAGTAGACAGGACCTAAAATTAAAATATTTGCTAGCTAATGAAAGTTTCAGGTTCTATTAACTGACTTATAAGCCTTTCCTTGATATCTCATTAGCCTCACAGATTGCCGTGGCTAACTATCGTTCTGTATTGTATTTACGGGAGGAGGAGAAGGGGGGGGGGGGAAAGGGGGGGGAAAGTTTTGTTCTTAAATCTCTCTTGTGATATAAGAGACAAAAATCGTCAGTTGAAATAACTTGTTTTTTTTATTTAATTTATGAAGTTTTTTGAATTTATGCATGTTTTGATTTTGGGTCACCGCACATGAATAATTAAAACGGAATTTGCATATTATTATTATTATTATTTTTTTTTTTTTTGGCTAAATGGCTTTCTCATAGTTTTGATCGGATGATTTTGATAAGAAAGGCAAGTAGAACTTTTTACTTTTTTTTTACAAACGTTTTTATTAGTAAACTCAATAGTTGTCAACTTCTTCCTTAAAAAGCTATTTTTATGCTGGTGTAATTTTCAATATTTTGACCCCTTCCAGAAACAAAATTGGAAAGAAACTCGTGCTTTAATAGAAAATTTGATTTTGAGAATATCAAGAATGCGAATGCCAGTAATTTTTTTCTGTAAAATGACACACTTAACAATGTGTATAGAAATTGCCGTTATTTTACTGTCCGTCCCAATTTACCCACTTATGGTGCCAAAAGAAACTACGTGCATTTAGATTTTCAAAAAGGGTTTGTCTGCAATATCTAAGGAATGCTAAGGGTAATACGTCAAAACTTTCAGGGCATGTTGTTAGGGATGTTGAATTAAATCAAAAGACGGTATGTGCTTCAACGTTGTCACAAGGGCGGATCTGGAATATCTCAGGAATGGCAATGTATTAAGTTGAAATTTTCAGGGCATGTTGAACTAAATCAAGACGCCGAATTAAGGAGCGAGCATTAATAAAACCTTAAGCTAAAAAAAGGTTTTGAATCGTCTTGAAAGTGCTAAAAAGGTTGAGGTTAAGGTCAAGGTTGAGCTGTTTTGCGTTTAACCTTTGCCTCCTTAAATTAGGGCCAAACCAAGGATTAATAGGCTCAAAATGATTTATACCCGCCCCTCATTTAATTAGCACCTGATATGGTCGCGGCGGCAGGTGTAGAGCACGTACTGTCAGAAGGTAGTCGTAGGAGAACGTGTTTCTAGGTTGTCAAAATAGTCTAACCTTTTCGAACGACTTAAAAATCAAACCTTAGAAAACAAAATTGGAACCGCATGGTATAGAATGGCGTGGAGGTTACCCATTAGCATCTTCAAATAATGAAGCAAGCAGTAGTAACAATATTGTAAATATTTTCAATCGAAAGTAGATCCATTTATTTATTTGTCTTGATATTGTAATGTTATGGGTGGGAGATTACTTAAAAATTAATAGGCGGTGGGGGGGAGGGGGTGGAATAAGAATGTCCTAGGTCGAAAATTTTTGAAAAATTAATTAGCGGGGGGGGACGTCTATTAGGCACCCAAGAGTACTTTGGAAAGCAGCGTGCATCAGGGCACAGCAATGATAATACATCGCTCAGAGACTTCAGCTATAATGACAATGGTATCAGAAACCTGCATACATTTCTGCTCATAAACCCCTTCTTTTTTTCTTTATTTCCCTTTGGCTGCTCAATTTTACATGCGGGGTTCATTTCTTTGGCACTCATTTCTTTGCCTTTTGGCTCTTTTTGGGAACATTCTGAATGACACGAAACTTAAACTGAAAGCAAAATAAGCATCCCCGCTGTTGGCACGGTAAGTGACTTTTGCAGACCCATGGGAACCAGCACATCTAGGACATTTTATAGCTTGGTCGCATTTTGCTGAATAAAAATAATAATAATTTATTCCAGAGGAAGCCTGTGGGCCATAGGAAATTTACATAACAAAAACAAACAACTAATTAACTAAAATAAATTAATACTATTTAAAGAAAACGCTCACGATTTGCCGCTGCAATCCTGAAAAACCTTGCTATCCTTTTAATACTCAGGAAATTTGCCTCTTTCATTCTATCTACCATCAATATCTCATTCAATTTTTCTTTACCATACATCTCCTAGACGGTTGGCTGAAAAAGACAATCTTCGGCAATGTGTCATCCTTCATCCGCACAACGTGCCCTAGCCTTCTCAACTTTTCTTTCATCACAGACCTAAATAGAGGGATTGAACTACATTTTTCGTACAGCCTACCGTTTGAAATACGGCAGTCAGCCGAGTACCCAGAATAATCCATAAGCATTTTATCTGGAAAACATCTAGCAAATTTTCATCCACTTCTCGGAGCGCCAGTAAAAAAAAAAAAAAAAAAATCGAACACAACCATAGCAACCAATAACAAAATATTTAATATATTGGAGTCTTAATTTATTTGCATGCATCAAGAAGTATCCAGGACTATAGAAGCCATGTAAACACTGGGAATTTAATTGATATTTTGTGACCAGCATCCACTAACTAATCCTTTTACCTCTGCGATATATATAGATTCTTTAAGAACAATTGGTTATCCGTAAAAACGCTCCATATTTTTGGTATTGCATCCAAGAGCTTTTGATTCAGCAACAATGATCTTCTTTCTGTTTAGATACATATCTTTCTGCACAGAGAGTAGTTCCTTATGTGTAGTTTGATAGCTAGATACATCTCTAGATTGCTATTTTTGTGAGTAAACTGCAGGATCTTACTTTATAAAATTAAATAAAAAAACGAGTTTTTTTAACTGAAAGTAAGGAGCGACATTAAAACTTAAAACGGACACTTTTGTTTCTTATATGCTTTAAAGGATTTGCTTTAATCTGTGTTTGTTGGCGCTCTGTGCCGACAGACAAGTAAACTTTCGAGCGTTGCCTGACGAAAGCTTACAGAATTAGCTTTTTATGTGTTTGTTGGCGCTCTGTGCCGACAGACAAGTAAACTTTCGAGCATTGCCTGACGAAAGCTTACAGAATCAGCTTTTTATGTGTTTGTTGGCGCTCTGTGCCGATGGAGGAACATCCGGGAATGGAGCAAGATATTATGGCTGACAATGCTACCCTGATTGGCAAAAACAGCGGTGATGATAGTTAATGAGGCTAAAACTCGGAAATATGATTTTTGAACAATCGAATTTTTAGAAACGTCTCACTTCTTTTCTTATGTGTCATTTTTTAAAGCCAGTTCTATGGCCCCAGCTATTTCTATTCCGTTATTTTTACACTAAAATGCTCATACTATTTGTGTAAGCGGTAGTTTTTCAGGATTATACAAATTTAGGGAAGTATTACAAAACAGACTATGCATATCAATATTGCAGATATATGTTGTATAAACTGCAAATCAGTAATTTTTATTCGTTTTCAGTTTTATCTTTTCTCTTAACTTCCGTTGAAAAACTCCCTAACTTTCTTCATAAATTTAGATCATTGCTTTTGCTATTTTTTTTGCTTTATTACCTCAGCTTAGATATACAATACAATATTAAGGTTTTTTGTTTTTTCGAGATTAAGAAAGTTAATACAAGGATTAATGTTGAAGTAAGAAGGGTTCTAATCATGGTTGCAGTGGTAGCTACAACCTAGAAAAGGCTAACCACAGCCCATAGTTTCCTAAAAATTGAAAAATAAGCATTAAAAAACTGGTAAGTAAGAAAAAGTTGCCACTTCTTGGTTATTCAGGTATGGTAACTATTACCTTGATTAGTCTAAATATTTGCAATCATAAAATAGTCACGGTTTATTAGCATTTTAATTCAATCAATACTTCAATTCAATCAATCAATTCAACAACAATTACAATGGTACAACCACGGGGTTAACTCAAGCAAAATTAACGTAGTAAACCTAAGAAAAGTTTTTTTTTTTTTACACGTGTTCATACAGAACTTCAGCTAGGACTATCCAAAAAATTCACTAATAGGTGAGACACAATTTTCATCAGCCGTACAAAAAAAATATTGTTCAGAACTACTGCTAACAAAAATTTTTACTGAATTTTCAAATTTGGTCCAACATTCAGAATGTGATCGGAATTTTTTACTTTTTCTAAGCCAAAAAACTTAAGAAAAAATTTAAAGGTATCCTGAATATTACCCAATATTATTAGTCAATATAACGTACGAATATGTCAATTAAAAACGAACAAAAATTAATTTTTAGGAATTTCTGAAATAAATTTATCACAGGTTTCTAATAATCTTAGGTAGAACATGCATATTTCAAGAATTCTGAACTTTCCAATCAAAGGATAGTCAAAACTAAAATTGTTTAAAGTGGATTAAAATGGTAGATTAAATTAGAAATGGCCAAATGTTGACAACACTTTCACTGTGAACAACAAAGAAATCTTTGCTGGACCATTAAAGCTGAGAGGAAGTGGGCATTCCAGATAGCGTTTATGGATACCACACGTTCCATCGAGGATGGTGAGAATCTATTTATATGTAATATTTGCAATGAGGAGTTTTTATCAGTTGAGAAAGTTCACGACCATTTCAACTCTTGCCACAACCCTTCTAAGTAGCAGAAGTTTGGTAAGCTGTGTTGTAAGATGTACGATTGTATGAGACAAATTTAACTTCGTCTTAGCTCTCGTGCTTGTGACAAAAAGAAAATCTCGTAAAACCTAAAAAAATCAGGACAGGATAATACTGAGGCTTTGCCTTCCGACAAAGAGAATTAAACATATTCCTATAGGACTTGAATCGTTCGTGATGAGCTAAAGATGGTGAAGCCTTGTAAGGCTTCCACAAAAATTTTTCCTTTTCCAGCTTTTATGGAGACCTGAAGTCATCCATGGATTCAGTGGTAAACGATCACCCCAAAGAGTTGATACCAGCCTGGCCACTAACAGAAATCGTCGATTCACTCATGGTGCATCCATTTTTAATATGCAGGATTTATGATTCAGAAAGTGGAGAATGTTTGATCCTGGGTGTGTCTGAAAAAATAAGGGTTTTCGGGGAATATTAGCAAAATAAAGATACTATCTCAATCCAATTTATCAAAAAGATATATCTGCAGCATCTTAAGGAAAAGATAAGGAAACAAACTTTAAAGTTTCAGGGCTGCTACTGCTTTGTAACACAGGAACCAGAGTTTGATCTCAGTTCCACATTTTACGCTTGAAAGTAAATAATGCAACAAAAGGAACATGTTTCTGACGGGTCAATATGAAGGAATAAGATAAGTACACCGATGAAAGCAAGCTTTAACGTCAAACTTTAGTTTGCACATCATAATTTAAGTTCAGCTGTGGTATTGCCTTCAAAAAGAAACTAAGATGAAATACGTAAAAAATACTGAGGTAAAATTAAGTGAGAAAAAGAAAAAGAAACATTAGGCAAGGAGTGTGTTTGCTGAGAGTCATGGGGGAGAAGAAAAGGACTGAGAAAGGAAGGGGGTCAACCTAACCCATTGGTTGACTCGGGCGAGAGTGTCAAGACTGGGGAATTTCTTGACACGGGGAGTGAACAGGAACTTTCAACTAGAAGTATTTTTAAAGAATTTTAAGACTTTAGCGTAAGGAGCGGAGGCTCAGGATAGGGATGTCCCCTCATATATAGAAAATTTTCCGATGACGGATGATGGATGATTGGTGACGGGTGACGGGTGACGGGTGATGGGTGACGGGTGGCGGGTGACAGCTGACGGCTGACGGTTGATGGATGATGGGTGATGGGTGATGGGTGACGGGTAACGGGTGACGGGTGACGGGTGACGGGTGACAGCTGACAGCTGACAGCTGACGGCTGATGGATGATGGATGATGGGTGATGGGTGACGGGTGATGGGGGATGGGTGACGGCAAAGGGGCTCTAGTTACACAACTATGGTACAACAAGAACGAATAGATTGAATTCGATCACCAGCTGCCTTAATTCAGTTACTAACGCGTTAGACTTTGAATCAGAACAGCAAGGGTTCAGTTTCTTAATCAGACTTTTTTTTCAACCATGGTTTTGTGCCTTATATACAATTAATTTTCAGCTAATTCATTATTTTCGTTACTTTTTTTGTGAATTGTGAAATGTACCATACCGTAATCCCATTTGGCACTTGTGACGAGGTCGGAAGAGCTAAGAGCCAAGAGCTCATACGGCATGAGCTCTAGTAAAGTTCTAAGAATCAATAGATTGATATAAAAGAAAAATCAGAGCCTTAACGCCGGTCAGGATTCAAAATAAGAGCTCTGAGACATGAGGTCCCTCTAAATATCAAAATTCATTAAGATCCGATCACCCACTCGTAAGATAAAAATGCCTTTTTTTCTAACCTTTTATATACGGAGTAATTTCTGTCCGTTTAAAGTTTTAATGTCGCTCCTTACTTTCATTTAAAAGACTTGTTTTTTTTACTTAATTTCTGAACGTTTTTGAATCAACGCATATTTTGATTTTGGCTCTCCGCAGAGGAATAATTAAAACAAAATTTGTATATTTTTTTTTTTTGGCTAAATTGCTTTCTCATAATTTTGATCGAATGATTTTGAGAAAAAAGAGCGAGGGACTTGTTGCGGGCCGATTTTGTTCTCAAAACTTGTTGCCTGTTGATTCTTCTCTTCTGAAACTTGTATATTGATTTTTCTCCTCTTAAGAATCATTTCAGGCAACTTGTAGCGTGCTGATTATTGTTCGTGGAGCTTGTTGCGTGGAGATTTCTGTCCGTGAAACTTGTTGCATGTTGATTTTTCTCTTCATGAAACTTTTCACTGATGATAAAAGTCAATGTACAAGATTCACCAAAACTCTGAAATGGAACTCTTATAACAATAGTTACATCAAATGAATCGCTTTTTAATGTTAATTTTAAATATATAAGTTTCATCAAGTTTAGACTAACCCAGCAAAAGTTACAAGCCTGAGAATATTTGCCTTATTCTATAAAATAGCGGGAAACACCCCTTAAAAGTCATAGAATCTTAACAGAAGTCGCACCATCAGATTAAGCGTATCAGAGTACCAAACAGTAGAATAATTTTAATAGTCTTTCGTTCACCCAATTTCATAAACGCACACGCACGCACACACATTCTTTTTGCATAGAAATTTGGTCAAGTGAACGTTTCTGATTTTTTTTGTCATTCATTCCACGAAAAAACTAGGCAAAATCTACACAAATTACAAGCTATCAGTAAAACTCTATCTTTTGCCAGTCTGCTATTCCTATTCTATAAACAAAAGAAAAAAAAGAAAAAAAAAGAAAAAACCAACACTTTTCCAATAGAGTAGTGGCCCATTGGAATAATTTTCCTGATATTGCTGCTGCTGCTCCCTCCATTGATGCCTTTAAGATTGTTTTTGAAGAGAGTCTGTCCATTAAACCATGGAAGACAGAATGGGATGCAATTAAGTCAATGGCTTCCCATCATCACTGACCAGCAAATCTACAGGATTGTACTTTGCCATTTGTTTAGTTTCTACTTTAGTTCTAGCTCTCTCCCGATATCTCCACTCTAAGCGTTTTCCAAGATTTCGGGTTTCCAAGATTTCTGTTTCCCCCCTCCAACCCTCTGTGTCCCTGGATCCGGTTCAAATTGAAAATAAAGCATCTGAGACATATGATTCTTCTATATATCAAGTTTCATTAAGATCTAATCACCCATTCGTAAGATGCCTCGATTTTCATGTTTTCCAAGAATTCCGGTTTCCCCCTCCCACTTCCTTCATTGTCTTGCGCAAAAAAAAAATCGCGTCAATGGGAACCAAGGCTTTTTGTTGCCAGCCAAGAATGCCAAGAACCAAGGCAATTTAGTAGAAATTGTATAAAAATCTTTGCAATTTCTTTGCGATTTCTTTCCATGTCTGTATAAACATGTTTGCGATTTTCCTGCATCCGCTATCCGTGAGCCGTTTTGCGTAAAAAAAAAATCGCGTCAATGGGAACCAAGGCTTTTTGCGGCCAGCCGTAAGAACAAATGTTAAAAGACAAGGGCAATTGGAATAGAATAACAAGTATTTTTCACAATACCTCAAGAATTGGAGAACTCACTCATTTGCATTTATTCATACGTAATAGTAAATAAGTAGTCATTACAATGATATGGGTTTGAAATTACCATTGAAGTTGCCCATTAACTACACTTTTTACGCTCATGAATAATTTCTGCATAGTGCTATAGTACTTTAGTATATAAATCGGGTCTACAGTCTCATAAATTAATGCACATATGCTTGGACGAGACTCATGAATAGAAAAACACCAGATTCGCCACTAAACCAAGAACAAAAAAAAAATTAGAAATCTTCGAAAAAGTGTTCTGGGGCCTAGAACATTAGTATGTGTGTATTATGACCAAAGTCTAATTTTTCTTTCGATTAAAGGCAATGAATTTAGTAATTAGCTTCCCACCTTACAAGACTGTACCCAGGGACATATATCTTTCGAACAACTTTAAGCTATAAGTTTTGTAAGAAAACATTTCGGGTTCGTAATTTGTCTATGTCTACAGTTTTTTGGTTTAGCCAAAAAGTGTGGCTAACGTTATTGATGGCCCTAAGCTTTAGTGGCAGTAGTAGTAATAGAAGTAGTAATAATAGTAACAGTAGCAGTAGTATGAGTAGAAGCAGTAGCATTAGCATGCAAATATTTTCTTTTTGTTGTTTGTGCAACAGCGGAAGCCAATCTCTTTGACCTTTTTGGTTCCGGTTCATCAGATTTATCTGACATATTACGTGGACAGAGGTCATAGCTTTTAGGTGAGGTGATATGTACTTTATTTGACCTCGGTAAATTATCATAAATTGAATTCAATCCAAATTTACCTGTATCTCTGTTTATGGAATTATCCTTGAATAATTTTTGTTTAATTTCGATTGTTTTCCTGAAAATTTGCTTTCTGTTCCCTTCTCAACGCCCCGCTCTTTACGCTAAAATTTTTTACTGTTCAATAAAATAGAATTGAGAGAAACAGTCAAAATTTTGGTTTTACTGTCTTTTTAAAGATACTTTAGATTTAAATACAGAATTATACAACATTCGAAAAACCTCATTGAAAAAGTACTAAACAAATATGCTCCTTTCATTTACGTTTTTTTTTTATGTAAATAAAGTCTGAAGATAAAAAATCCTGTGAACGTCAGTTCAGGGGGCTGCAGGGTTTTCTAGCATTATTTGAAAAAAAAACAATGAAAAAATAATTATGAAAATTTTTTTCTACTGAAAATAAGGAGCAGCATTAACACTTAAAACGAACAAAATTATTACGCATATGAGGGGTTTACCTCCTCGTTATAACTCACTCTTGACGCTAAAGTATTTTTAGTAATTTCAACTATTTATTCTACGACCTTTGTGATTCAGAGTTATTTTTTTAGGAATCTGAAATCGAAGGTTTTTTATGTTCTATGTGTTTTTTTTTTTTTTTGGGGGGGGGGTAAATTAATCTCATTATTGAGAAAAGTAAAGGAAATAAGCCTTCATTTTTTGGGTATTAATCCATAGGAAAAATAATAGTTTGAGATTTGACTTTATTGTCAACTGACCGATAATAACTGTCATTTTTAGATTTTGTAAAACTAGCAATTCAGTTGGAAGGAAATGTGGACAAACCGCTGCTGCAGATCAACAAGATTGCGGACGCACCGGCGCAAAAATCAGCCACTCTGGAGGCAGGACAACGCCCGCTTTCAAGGGTGCGGGTGTTGGACCTGACGCGCATTCTGGCAGGTCCGATCTGCGGCCGCACACTGGCCGCGTACGGCGCGGAGGTGCTGCTCATCAACTCGCCTGAGCTGCCCAATATTGCCTCAATCACCGACACCAGCCGCGCAGATTTGCGATTTCAAATAGCCTATCCAATCAACAAAAATGGAAATGATTGCAATTCAATATGTGTCAATACAGGATTTTTAGGCCAGAATAACTCCATGAAAGCGAGTTTGCGGCAGTTTTGCAAGAGAGAAAAGATGTTCCAAAAGTCAAAATGCATCTAGCCTATTATGTTTCATGACCCTGAACAATTGTTCAGGTAATAAGGAAGTTGGTTGTTTTTTCATTATATTATGCTGTACACAATTCAAACTGTTCGTGATGTTTCCGGTTTCTTCAACCTTGGACTTTTCTTCTTCCCTCTTTAGCTCTCTGACATTTGCTCCAATGGCAAAATTAATTAAAAATTTTGCACCCATTAATAACTGGTTAGAAATCAGACTTGGGCCACAGTTGAATTAGAATAATTTTGTTCAATAATATTCTTTTGCTTCTCAACATTGGCTCATATTATTCCAGCGGTTTTTTTCAAAAGTCTTAGTTTTCGAGGGTAATAGCTATGTCTGTGGAAAAAATAAAGATATTAGACTATTTTATGATTGCGCATGGTGAAGAATGTGATTAAAGGCTCTTTTCCTATTTCAAAAGTCTTAGTTTTCGAGCTTAATAGCTATGTCTGTGGTAAAAATGAAGATATTAGACCATTTTATGATTTCGTATGGTAAAGAATGTGATTAAACGCTCTTTTCCTATTTCAAAATCGCAGCGTGCATGCGGGGGCGCGGCGCGTGTACGTCTCGGACGCCCCTGACGGGCCGGCGTATCACCCGGTCGTGGTTCTCACCGACGTTGGCCCTGGCATGCCCGCGTACGACGAGGAGCTGTTTGGGCCGGTGCAGTCCGTGCTGCGCGCGCGCGACGAGGCAGACGCGATCCGGCTCGCCAACGACACGCCGTTTGGCCTCGGCGCGGCCGTGTTCACGGCCGATGTCTTTTATTTATTTATTGTGGAGGTAATGAGGATATAATCTTCCTGGAAAAAGTAATTATGTCTTTTATATATATTTACTGTTTAGTGTGATCGTATTAGTGGTGTCGGTGGCCATGTGTGCTTTTACTTTATGAATTTTACTTTGTCTATCACCTCCACGGACAAGTTTTGCATTTCAGGTGAGGTAGCAGTAACTTTTTGCTTACTTTGTTTTTTGTAAAAAAAAAATCCTACCATGCTTTTTAAGGTCATCACAAAGGTTATCAAACAGTTCGAGGTAACAAACTGTAGTAAGGAGCAACCCGGCTCAATAGTAATCAAAACTCTAAAAAATGGAATTTTGATATCAATAGCTACATCAAAAGAATTGCATTTCAATGCTGATTTTAAACATATAAGTTTAATCAAGTTTAGTCTTACCCATCAAAATTTACGAGCCTGGGAAAATTTGCCTTATTTTAGAAAATAGCATAAATACTAAGCAAATAAAATTTGCAAAAAAAAACTCCAGCGAATCAAACAAAACTGCAATTTACAGAAAGAAAAAACAACAACACAATCATAGAATGTACAATGTCATATAGCCTACTCGTACTTTACTAAGCTCTTTACGATTCGATAATTCAAACCATAGTGGCTAATTTTTTGTAATTCTCTGAATTTACCGATCAATTTATCAAGGAGCTCAAATCACTTATTGCTGGTCTATCAGTCTATTTTGTCCGTCTGTCTGGTCTCTACATCTGGCCTTTCTTTCTCTCTGGTCTATTTGTCTGTCTCGTCTGTCTGTGTTTGTCTGTCTTGTCTGTTTGTCTGGTCTGTTTTTCTGTTTAGTGTGTTTAGTCTGTCTGTTCTTTTTGTCATTCTGCTTTTTCTGTCTGTCTAGTCCGTCTATATGTCTTATTTCTCTGTCTGTCTGACTTGTATGATTGTGAATACACGAAAGTTATCAAAAAATATAAACAGTCAATTTGTAGAAGATTTCGGAGAACCCCGAATATTAGGAGATAGTTGAAGAACTTTTACACACTAATTTTTTACTAGGTGCTGCTTCATTGAGATATTCCGTTGGGATGTTGAAAATATTGCTGAATACGTACAGATTAACAAATTTATGTTAATTCTTTATCTTAGTTTCCCGTTATTTTGTTGCTGCCGTTTTTCTGGGTCGTTTTGAGTTTCAGTTATTATTTGAATTTATTTTTGCTGTAGTTTCGTCATTCTTGTTTTTCAATGTTGAAAATAGAAAGAAATATTTGTAATATAAATTAATATGCACTCTTTAATAGTCTATTCTTTAATAATAATTTTTGGTCGTTTTGAGTTTGAGTTCTTATTTGAATTTATTTCTACTGCAGTTTTAGTTATTCTTACTCTTCAAAGTTGTTAATAGAAAAGCCATCATGTGTGTTCTTTATTTTGCGTCTTTTTGCGTTTTTCTCTTTTTTTGTTTGACGATACCCATGTTATTGCATTGTGATAAAGGAAAAGAATAAAGATTATTTATTTATTATTATAGAAGAATGGCCCACATTTTGACTTTAGATGCTTGTTTGCCTCTGATTCTAGGCAAAATTATTGGTCTCATTTTTCAATTCTAAATTCTTGGCTCAGCCTGCCTAACACCATAGGCAATCAAAATAGTTATAATCTTCGTCATGAAAACCATTATATTGAAATTCCTAGGTCGAATATAATGCCATGGTGCCACTCTATGTTGCAATCAGCTCCATTGTGCCACTCTTTTAGCTTGCTAAAAAAATGTGAAATTGTTTTCGGCTTCTTAAAAGTTATTTCCTTTTTCTTCCCTCTTTTTTTGCACATGATTCATGGAATCTGTTTAATTGATTTAATCTTATTTAATTTGAGTAGGGAAAAAGTTTCTGAATGACTACTTAAGTGGTAACTCCTCAAAAAGAGACCATCTAATAGTATTTTATATCCTCTTATTTACTTTAAACGGCTTATACAGGCACATGTTTCAACGTGTGCCATTAAAATGTGAAAACCATCGTTTTTAATAAGATTAAATAACAAAACCTATTTTTTTAGCTGAAAGTAAGGAGCGACATTAAAACTTAAAACGAACAGACATTACGCATCAAAATTCCAGTTTTTAGAGTTTTGGTTACTATTGAGCCGGGTCGCTCCTTACTACAGTTCGTAGTAACGAACTGTTTGATTATCTTTAAGGGCTGTTGAAGGAAAAGCTCTTAAAAAGGAAACTCAAACTGATGAATGTAATCAAACGTACCGAAATGTAACAGAATATTTTTTGTACCACAAAATCTTATGGTATAATCCAAAATTTCCGATACATTTCGGTACATTTGGATCGAATATGATGGCGGAATTGTCAACAAGATAAAAAGGAGAATTGCACAAGCAACAACGGTACTCAACAAACTGAAACCAGTATGGCGAAGCAAAAAATATTCTTTGCGTCTAAAGCTCCGTCTGTTGAACCGCAGCGTCACGTCCATTCTCCTATATGCAAGTGAATGCTGGAAACTGAATGTCCAGCTGGAAAAACGTACCCTAGCATTTGAAAATGTCTGCCTTGGGCTGCTCCAACAAGCGTAACTACAAGAATTCCAACTCTGGCAACGATTCCAAGCGTAATATGAAATATTGCAGCTACCATCAAGGTTATACCAACCATTCTACTGAAGAATGCCGTGCCAACCCTAATTCATCCAACTATGATCCGAACTTTTGGCCCAAGCTTTTAAGCAACAATGGTGGCAGAGGCAATAACTCTGGTCGTGGCCGTGGCAATGGCCGCTCAGGCAGCTTCGGGTTTTCAGTAGAATACCGTTTACACCGTTAACCGTTAAATTTGCACCGCTTTTTTTACACCGTTTAACTTTACACATTTTCTACAAAAAAATGTAGGATATACTGACAATATACCAGTCAAAAATAGATTCTCAAAATGAGATTTCTATAGCTTCTGCCGCCTTATTTTACGTTTTCAATAGAATATCCGTTATACTATTTACACCGTTAAACGATAAACGAAACACTGTTCTCATCCGCCGCAGCAGGAAGGCGCGCGCAAACCGCCACTCGCGCTTGACGGTGGCCGTCGACAGGCCCGTCACTGCCGCGGCCTCCTCGACCGACAGACCCGCGAAGTGCCGCAGCATCACGACGCGGGCCTTGCGCGCGTCGTATTCCTCGAGCTCGTCGAGCGCGCCGTCCAGCGTCAGGAGCTCCGTGAGCGTGCGCTCGGCCGGGTCGGCCACGGCCTCGATCGCGGTGTCTCTGTAGATCCATAAATCAGACATTCTTCTGTCTAATAGGCATTATCTCAATAAACTAGAAATCTGAACTAAGAACTAAATATGTGATAGTGTCCACCATCTAGGGTTATAAAGAGAAAAACGTTGAAATGGACACATTCTTCAGATAAAGAATGGCAAATTGCCAAAGATCGTCGCTTTTTAACAACTATTTAGGGTCAAGTAAAAAGTCTGTCATCCCTGACTAGGGTGGTTTTCTGATACACTGAATCTGATGGTGTGATTTTCATTAAGATTCTATGACTTTTAGGGGGTATTTCCTCCTTTTTTGAAAATCAGGCAAATTTTCTCAGGCTCGTAACATTTAATGGGTAAGACTAAACTTAATGGGAATAATATATTTGAAATCAGCATAATAGGATGATTCTTATGATATATCTTTTGGTATCAAAATTCGTTTTTTTTTAATTTTGATTAGGCCTACCACTAAAATGCAATAAGTCCTGTTGATCGCTCACATTGATATATATAATAATAATTGTTAATTTAGCAGTAAGATAATGTTATCCATATAACTCCATTTGTCATTTGATAAAATTCATTAATGTTATCAATTGAAGTCTGCATGGCAAATTCTACTAACAAATGGTTAAATTGCGATACAGGGTTGTCAATAACTGAAGATGAATTAACTATGATGATGACCAGTGCTGCTTGCCCCTGCAGCGTGCACGGCGTCGTTTGCCCGGATGGCGTTGCGGTGTTTCGTCCCGTCGAGCTGATCGTCATGCCGCGTCGGGATCGCACCGGGATGGTCTACGCCGGCACCGCGACGTACTGGGACCCGGATCCCGCGGATCGGGAGGAGATGCGCGTTTTGGCCCGCCGCGTCGGCGCGGAGTTGGCCGCGCGCTACGGCTACCGCGGCGGCTTCACGCTCGACGGCATCACGTGCATTTCTTCATCACCCCGTCGGTGTGGTCATACTCGCGGGCGCCATAGGGGCAGGCCCAGGAGCACAGCTTGCAACCGATGCAGGTCTCCGGGTTCACCAGAACGATCCCGTCTTCCTCGCGCTTATACGAGGCGCCGGTGGGGCAGACAGTGACGCAGGCCGGTTCCTCGCAATGCAGGCACGAGCGAGGGAAATGAACGGTGCGGCTGGCTTCGGCTTCTCCGACCTTGAGAAGAAATGACGACATACAATTTCGTTTGTCGGATGAAGCACCATGAATGGTATTATAATAATTATGCGATAAAATTGATTCTAAAAAAAAACGAATGACGATGAAAGTAAGGATGAGAAGAAATGTCAAGGCGGATTAGAAATGTTAAACGAGCAGGAAAATCGGGTGAATAAAACGTATGTCAATCAACACACGAATATTGTACCCGAATTTCGACGAGGCAATTCTCAGTGAACTGTCTCTAAAAATAATCTAGTGAATAATCTGGAAGTTCATTATTTTGTGAATGACCCGAAAAGTTATTTATTTTGTTCTGTATAAATATGCTACTTTAAATTTTATTAGTTTAGTATTTCTACTGAAGGCGGTAGCTGTATATGTGATCAAAATATATGGACTTTTGTACGTGTTTTTCACAGTCTAAATAAATGAATTTGTCCCCATTTGAAAATTTATTTGTTCTGGCGGCCGCTTCGGTCGGCGCCTTCGTCATCGTCAACACGGTGGTCATCGTTCTTGCTGAGTACAGTGCAACAAAAGGCGACGTGGCCATGGCGCTGGCAGCCTTCGGCGGCGGCTCGATGGTTGCCGCCCTGGTATTGCCCCGGCTGCTTGAGCGGATTGCCGACAGGACCCTGATGACCGGCGCGGCCATGGCGCTCTCTCTCCTGGCGATCGCGTCGGCTGCTTCGTCCCTTGACAAGGGCTTTGTTTTTTGAACATGTACTCTGATAGTTTGCAAATCTGTCATCGACTATTTGTAAACATATATGACATGGCTCGTGGCCCTTCCATAGCCTGTGGGCCCTCCATGTCCCTCACATGGCCCCCTACTCACCTTTGCTCTTATAGTCCGTGACTAGATAGTGTTTTCGCCGATTGAATATCCTTGGTCGGTGGATATTATTTTTTGCTAAAAAAAATAAAACGCAAAAAGTTCTAACGGTATTTATACTTTCAAACCTTTTTCTTAAAATATATCTTAAAAACATTTTTTCTATGTACTCGATGATCCAACTTTACTATCAACAAACGCTTAACGGTGATTTTGGATAGATTCCTTTCCAGATAGAGGATGTAATTTCTACCGGTGTACCTATAAGAATATATAATTGATACATTTTATCTTCTTAATAAGATTTCTGATTTGATTACAGAGCTATAAATGCGAAGTTGCTATGAAACATCGCATAAATTGCTTCAATGCGCTTACTACCTATGCTGATTTTTTATTATCGAATACCAAATAGAAAATAAGAAATAAAAATAATATCGGCCAAAACAGATGTAGTCCCACAAATAAAACACCTACTAATGCCGCACCAAGGCCTAGTATCAAGGCGGCAAACAAACTAACAGCGATGCAAAAACCCAGTAAAACGAGTAAACCAGCTTATTTTTGTTTTTTCTCTCTCGGTTTCTTGTGTCTGAGCGACTGTTTTCTTGTCTCCCTTTCTCTCTCTCGCTCTTTCTATCTGTGCTTGTGTGTCCGTCTTTGTATGATTGTCATTCTGAGTCTTTGTGTTTGTATGTTTTTTGTCTCTCTCTTTCTCTCTGCATCTCTGTGCCTTTGTGTCTGAGCGGATGTCTGGTTGTCTCTGTCGCCGTTTTTGTGTGTTTTGAGTGTCTGGGTCGATACGATCACCCCTGGGGAAAAAACAAACAAATAAATACGCATCCGTGATCTGTATTCTGGCAAAAAAAAAAGCGAAATTCCACATTTAGGGGGTGTTTCCCCCTATTTTCGAAAATGAGGCAAATTTTCTCAGGCTCGTAACTTTTAATGGGCTAAACTAATCTTGATGAAGCTTATATATTTGAATTCAGCATTAAAATGCGATTCTTTTGATGTAACGATTGAAGCAGAAATTGAAAAACTAAAAAAAGGAAACCCGGCAAAACAGCCAACGAGTTCAGATTCACAACTGTTACCAACAGCTGGACAAAGTCAGGCGTTAAATCAGGTGATTCTTTACTGCTTAGTGGTTTCAATTCATGGAAATCAGGAGTGGAAGCAAAATGTGTTCTTTCAAAATCTAGGGGGGGGTACAATTTTTTCGCTTCGTTTTTTGTTTTTCACCTGAGTAATCTTTTTATTACGACTTACCACATAATATATATGATACTAAAATTCCTTTTTCTCTTCTTGGATTCAATTAGATTTGTGAATCAGCTTTTTCAGTCTTATGCAAGCTTTGATGGTAAAAGTTGAAATTAGGTTAGGTTGGGTTAGATTAAATGAGGTTCTAAATCTTAGAAATGGGTGGAAATTTTTACCTAACCTAACGTGCCAACATCAAACCTTGCATAAAACTGAAAAAATTCAGTAAAATTGGCACTTTTGGTGCCGCTTCTTAAGTGGGAGCGTTTGGAAGCATAAAACGGTACCATTGCAATAATTATGGTCCAAAGCCCTTAACTGAAGGTTTATAAGAGCCCCTCACGTATACTTCCCGTGCAAACCCTCTTAGTAAGTTTCATAAATCACCTACTCATCTTAAAAGTAAAAGCTTATTGCGAAAATAAATTAACTAAAACTAATAAGTTTCCGACAAAAATGTTACCTTTTACTTTGAATTAAAATAAATAAAATAAAATAAGTAAACCACCTTTTATTGTGGTTAACTTTTACTTTGAATTAAAATAAATAAAATAAAATAAGTGAACCACCTTTTATTGTGGTTAACTTTTACTTTGCATTAAAATAAATAAATAAAATAAGTGAACCACCTTTTATTGTGGTTAACTTTTACTTTGCATTAAAATAAATAAACAAAATAAGTGAACCACCTTTACGAGTGAAAGTATGCATGGAAAGAACAAAAATAACTTTGTCTTAGTCTTTCTGCTTGCATTTTGGCATAGAATTTGATAGAATTCAGAACATTTTGACCCGACCCGGTCCCCAACTAACCCAGCCGCTTAGGATTGAAAGCATTTATAGAAAAAACATATACAGCTTTGTCTTACTCATTCGGTTTGCCTTTTTGCATAGAATTTTGGGTCTTTTGACCCGACTGGGTTCTAGTAAGTTTAATACAAATCGAAATTTCCCCTCCCGGTGTGTTGTTGCAGGCTTTCTGTGATAAAGTGTTGGCCTTTTCAGCGAGCATTTCTAATGAAATAGCTCAGAACGGCCAATGTCTTGTGTTGTAGAAAAAAGTGCTTATTGTCCTCATCGATAAAAGTGGTAGCAAAGACGTGTTCGATAATATTTGTCTTAATACTCTGACAAATTTTGTCTTGTAAAGATATATGTTATAAAGAAACAAAAGACAACATGAACTAATTAACCAGTATCAATATGGAAAAAAGGCTGCAGAGTGTCATAAACGTGAATAAAGTTTTACATAAATTAGTTTTTACATAAATAAGTTTTTACATAAATATAGATAGTCTTTTTACATAAAGATAGTCTTTTTCGAGAAGGCATATCTATTAAACTAAAATCGAGCCATGACGTTTCTGTTTCGGTGCCATCTAGAAAGCCGGGCATGGGCCGTTTGATTGCATGCCAGACCTGAGCCGCCGTGAACGAGTCCAGACCAGAAGTCGGCTCGTCGATGAACAGGATACCCGGGTCGGTGATCAACTCCACGCCAATCGACGTGCGCTGGTCGTCGAGATATATGGAGAGAGCCGGTGTGAGAGCTTCGGAGGCAGCGAATCGAGCAGGCAGCTCCAAACTCAAACGAACCTTTCGCTCTCCACCAGACACGCCTCGACATACAGAGAAGACAAAAACACTAAAAAAGGGTTGCAGTGACAATTTATTTTTTAAGTTACCCTACTTATTTATCTTTAAATATGCTCTGGCAACTCTCAGCATTTGACAAGAACAAAGTTAAATAAATCCGATTAAATTTCACCTCAAGAGATGCAGTATAGAAGACTTTAAAGTGAAGATTATTCACATTTGTCTCCTCATCACAGCTTTATCTGATTTCTTCGTTGATTCGTTTGAATGGGACCTCTTCCGATATTCTTGGACCACTGGGCAGATACGTACGATCATCCCTCGTAAAAACAAAACGCAAAAAAGACACAAACAAATAAACACCAATCCATGATCTTTCTTTTGGCAAAAAATACAAAATTCCACATTTTTTCAGATAGGAGCTTTAAACCTGAACGGTAGGAATCTCTGAGATGATGAATCCAATGGTGTGTGATTTTCATTAAGATGTTTTAACCATCAAAGGTACAACCATACTCATAACAGGAGAATCGAGATTCGTAAAAGATTCAGAATTTTCTGGATCTTCAGAGAACATAGTAATTATTGTAACATCATTAACACCCAAATTTGTAATTTCAAGATTGAGTGTATCGGATTGAGATATTTGTAATACTTCAAAAAGAACAGGTTCATCTTGAATGAATGTTCCATATTCATCACCAAAAATATTTGAGATTGTTATAGTATCAAAGTTGAAAATGCTCGCGGAGGAAGGTGGCCCGGGATCAATCAATGCCCCGCTATTCCTTGCCAACTTGGAATTTATGCTGGCCTATGTGAAGCAAGACTTCCAGACGGCTACAGGTATGGCTGAGCGAGCAGCGGCTTCGGGCAATCACTTAGCCGCTGGGCTCTGGTTCTTGAGGCTCAACGATACGCGGTGGGAAGACCACCTCGTTGCCATCGAAGGACAAATCGGTGCATCTAGCCCTAAGTGAGAATCCCTGAAGGGAGGTGGATTAGTTCTGATCTCACCGCTACCTGTTAAACGCAGCTGAGAGGTGACAAGCCCGGCAGTGAGGGAGCATGGCCAGACAAGCGAGGTGCAGAGCAAAAGAACCCCGAACGCGATACGACATTTCATCTTAGACGCCCCTGAAAAATGTCTCGGAATGCTAAAAGTAGCTGCGTTTCCCAATGATAACAGACGGTCGACTTTTCAAAAAATTCTCCGAAGTATTTACTCAGATTTCATTTCTAATGGTCAATTTCTATTGGGTAAAGTATATTCTCTGCTGATAGATCTTTGGATTTAGATAATAAAACAGCTAGAAACGTTGGCATAGATCGTTTCCAGACGTTAAAACACGTGATTTTTTCAAATTTGAAGTCACACTCCAAGAGAGTACCTTCCTCCGGATTATCGAAATACTAACGTTATACGCCGAAGCGCGGTTCGCGAAAGAACTCGAAGTACATTCAGGACGAGAAGCAGTACGAAGAGGAGATGATCCAGCTCGGTGGTGCCAACGCCGAGTTGACTCCTCAGGGCGGCTCGACGATCAAGGCCGAGGAGGTGCAGGAACTCTGCCGCGCTGTCGCGCGTCTCGGCAAGATCGAAGATCGACTCTCGCGTCGAGGTGTCCCGCTCGATCGCTACCTCGAGATGTACCGCGGTTAAATCAACCTATTAAAGTACACTACTTTTCTATCCATCTATTCAAAATTAACTGCTTAAATTACAGGAATATACAAGCTTTGAGTTTAAATTCAATTTTAAAAGATCCAAAATGGATCAAAATGGCCTGCAAAATCATCCGGGTCCTCCCCGACCTAGACAAGAACTTTTGGCAACCTACATGTACATAGCGTGTTTTGATTTAGTTCAAATATACCCCAAAAATATTCCCAATGAACGAATCGCCTAGCTTACAGACGTTGCCCTGAGGCCTTGGGGAGGGGGTGTGTTGTTGATATTCCAAACAAATAATAACTTAACCTTTCAACAATGCTGAAAAAATAGATTTCACTAAACTTTGTTTGGATGTTTGGTTTTGGGAAATGATGGGCGTGGAGAGGGGGGATTCTGGTTGTTCTCAAATCACTTTTGACTCTTGAAAAAGGCACTATAACTTCCAGTTTTCATGTCCACAAACCTCTGTAAACTAAAGATTTAAAAAGTTTCTCTCCCCCCTAGTACTTTTAATTGAAATGGGCTAAAAGGAGGTTAACTTGAGGATGAGGGAGCTATGAAAAATATTGTCATTTTAGGTGGTGGTTTCGGAGGTATCTATACGGCAATGCACCTCGAAAAACTCTTTAATCATCACCTGCATGAAGAGTACCAAATTGTCCTGATCAATAGAGAAAATTACCATTTTCAGGTGGAGAGGGGACGAATTGTCTGCTGGGGGGTTTTCCACAGGGGAATATGCCATAGGAAGGTAAGTTTTCAGGGAGTGAAGTTGTCAAGAGAATTTGCAAGAATTCTTTTTCAATGTCTTGCTTTCTCTTTTCCGTCTCAATTTTACGCGAGGAGTGGTTAAAAGTAACTGTCCGGGGTAAATTTTCACTGGGATTGAGTTATCTAGAGGATACTGCCATGGTACGATTTTCTGAACGAAGACTTTCTACAAACCAATTAACGAGGAGTTTTCTAAATACTCTGATTAAAATAAAACCGAAGGTAAAATTTTAGCTGTATGACTAATTGCTGTCTTTTACAAATTAAGATACAAATATTGAAACAAAAAATAAATTCTACACCACTCAAAACAACCTTTCTGACATGTGAGCAATTTCCAATTGAAATTAGAATTTTTTATTGAAATTAGAGCTTCCTTTTCATTTATTCTGTTACTTAAGTATTACATTTTCATCATGTTTTGGTTATTTCATAATGATTAACCTTAATTCACTCCTTTAGGGTCGCTATAACACGTAAGTACCAAAGTTTCTTTTTCGATTACTTATCTGAAGGCCCTGAATGATTACCTGCAGCTATGGACTTTCAGTAACACACTGATTTGCAGAAATAAAGACATATCTTAACCTCTTAAAAACACACACACACAACTGCTGCTGCAAATAGACCATTGTTACACATTGCTGTACCTAAAATAATCTCAGACAATCAATTGCATACATTTCTCATTTTCAATTCTACATTGATAAATCGATCCATGTGGATTGACCGATAGTTGTCCGATCATAGATCCAATTCTCATATCAAATAAACATAATTGTGTTCGTGATTGTGCCATGATTATCTGTGTATCCGACGAGATATACATCATTTCAATAAGTTAAAGCGAACGTCAAAGAAAAAATGGCGTATTTCCTAATCTCTCTTAGCATCTTTACCCCCAGTCAACATCGCCATACCGGCAGTTTGGTGTCTGCACGCTACATATTCACCTAACTCTGTTTAAACCGGTTACAACTAACTAATATTTCATTGAATCACTTAAGAACAATCAGATTGATTAGATTTATGGTTTAATTTATGCATTCTCACGTGCTCCCTTAGCAGCTATATCTGGCGACTACGATCCTGTTCGGCAATCGGGCGGTTGGACGGGGCGTGGGATGTACGTGGACAGAGCGGGCGTAGAGATCGACCGCTTGGCCGAGGGCATCGAGGACGACAACAACGACATCGACAGTCTGTTCCGGCGTGCACGAGAGCTTGAGGACCGGGGTTTCTTCTTGATAGGAAGGCCGCTCGTCAATCCGTCTGGGAAAGGGGTGTTCGAGTCTCAGCTATGGGCGGGACACAAGCTTGAACTATCAGTTAGTTGAGCGCACTGTTGAAAACAACCATGAGCAAATTCTTGAGTTTAACTTCCAACAGCAAACGTTTACTCGTGAGCCTGGCCAATACTCTTATAAATTACAAGCATGTAAAAGAGTTGATACAGGCTCGGAACAAGTAGAAAGCTGCGCACCATTCTCAAACCAAGTCAATGTTGAAGTTAAGTCGTTAGTGCCAGATGATGCGCACTTTGCCTCGTTTCTCGCTGCCTTCTTCCGCTCTCCAACCGTCTGCTCCCCCGTTTGTTTGCTGCTAGGGGATGGAGTATGAGCGTCTCTCTCTGCTGGTTGACGAAAAGTCCAAGCGTGTCACGCTGCTTGAGACGGAAACCGAGCTCAACGGAAGGAAGGCCGAGGTGTGTGTGTTTGGGCCGGGGGGGAGGAGCTTCCATGTCTCCACCATCTCATCTCCATCTTCCACCTTCTTGCCCTTTGTCTGTGCATCCTCTTCAAAAAGCTCAAGACAGTTTATGAAATTCATACCATGAATCGGATCACCACCAATACCTACACAGGTTGTTTGCCCCAGGCCCGCAAGCGTGGTCTGGTGTACAGCTTCGTAGGTAAGAGTACCGGAACGTGAGACGATGCCGATACTTCCTGGGCTATGAATATTGGCAGGCATGATGCCGATTTTGCATTGACCGGGAGTGATGATTTCATAGTTTTGATCGGACGATTATGATAAAAAAGGGGTGGGGGAGGAGGCCTAGTTACACTTCAATTTTTGGTTACTTAAAAAGGGAAAAAGAATTTTTATTTTTTTACGAACGTTTTTATTAGTAATAAATATACGTAACTTACGAACTAACTTACGTAACGAACTTCTATATTTGTATATTTTTATTACGTATATGAGGGGGTTCACCCCTCGTCAATAACTCACTATTTAGCCGCTCTCAGGGGTTGCCGTTAACCGGTGTCGTCCATCGACAACCGTGAAGGTGATGGTGTCACCTGGCGCGACTGCTACCACTTCAGGTTCAAAACGATTAGCGCGCACCTCCACCGTAACATCGGCAGCGATGATGACCGTGGGCAGACACAATGCCAACGCAAGAAGGCTTTGCAGGCGAATCATTGTCCAGCCCCCTCATCACAACTGACCACGGGGGTCAGGCGCTCGAAAAGAACCTGCGCTTCGAGACGACGCTGCCCGTGAACGGCCTGCCGGAGACCTTCGACTACGGCCCCGGCATCCGCTCCCACGCGTTCGAGGGACTTTCGGTCGACCAGGAAGGCGTACTCCGCATCGCGGTCTTGGACGCGGATACGGGCGACCGGCTTGCGGAGTCCCATCCGATGGTCATTCGCGCCGGCGACGTCGCCGGCTATTGGGGCGACATGCACGGGCAGAGTTATAATACACCTAACAAGTATTGCATGTGCAAATTTTATTAATTCGTTGAAGAGTAAAGTCGGGATTTAAATGCAATGAATAAGGGTCCTGGTGGCTGTCTTAGTTTGCAATAGCAGGTTCGATTAATTACCGAAGGCTTTGTGGGTTCGACTCCAACCGATGAACGTTTTTTTCTTTACTTTAAACTTTTGACTCCTTATATCATTTTAATCTGGGACATTCCACCCCAACTGAAGTGTAAGAACTACAGCACGTCTTCAGCGGGCGGAAGGTCACGGTTCTAATAAGTAATTATAAATTGGATTTCACTAATCACTTCTGCAGCCCTCTCCTCCCTCCCTTTTTTGAACTCAATAAAAGATATTGCATTGTCTTTATCGGGTTTTATTTCGATTTACAATAGTGCAGCCAACAACTTAAAAAATCCAAAAAAGGAAAGGGAATAAAACAACAATCAAAAGCATGACCGAACCGCTCAATCTTTAATCGAGAGACATTGCCAAACCCAACGAAACTTAGGTTCGGACATGTAGGGTGTACCGCTCTACTGAAAGTGCTATGTTCGATCCCTACTGGCGCAAGGAAATACTTTCTTAAGCCCGGTTAGCTCAGTCGGTAGAGCGTGGGACTTTTAATCCTAAGGTCAAGGGTTCAAGTTCCTTATCGGGCGAATTTTTTCTTACTTCACACCCGAGTGGGATGTGATCGTGGATGCCGCCGTTGGTTGACGTGATGCGACAGGCCACCTGTTCCAGCGGCGGCCAGTCCGCGCGACGGTCCGTCAGGTCTGAGAACGGCACGGGTGGCTGATCGCCCCACTGCGCCTCGAGGCCATCCCAGTCGATCGTCGAGCGGCGCAAACGCGGCGGCGTGCCGGTCTTGAGGCGGCCGAGTTCGAAGCCGAGTCTGGCAAGCGTACGGCTCATGCCGATGATAGCGATGATAACTGGGTTTGGGATTTTGACTTGGATAAGGTTATCAATGCCTACCAGATTTTAGTTAAAAAAAAACTAAGGTTCGGCGATATGTATTTCATAGTGACGCTGAAAAATAAAGAAGAAAAAGAAAACTGAAAAAAAGAAAAAGGTAAAAAACTAAAAAAAACTTAAAAAAACAAAAAATAAAAAAAAATTAAAAAAAGAAAAAACCTAAAAAGAAAAAACTCCCTCCGAATCGCTCACGTCCTCGGGATCGCCCGGCTCGGGGACGACGCTCGCACTCGCTCGCTCGATGATCGGAAGGAGCCACTTCTCGAGAGCGCGCCGGAGGGACTCGGTCGCGACCGGCCCCGGCTCGCGCTCTTCGAACTCCTCGAAGCGACCGATGAAGTACTGGTCGGCAGGCAAACTACCGACCAGATTCATGCGCTGCACCCCGACGAGCATGACGTTCGAACGGTCTGAGACAGATGAATGAGCATTCACAATTCAGAAGGACATATGAAGTAGTGGCAGATCCAGAAGGGCACGGGGGCGTGCCTCTCCCAACGTAGTGGTGGATTTGTGGTTGGGACCGCTTGATCTGGTTTGGGCTGAGACGAAAGTCTTTTCCTGGGTTATGCTAATGATGTGTCTTTTTATAGTATGGTCATGTAAGCAGGTCAATGACCCAAACTGGATTGTCCAATCTTTGTCCCCGTCTGCCCCTGTTGAGCCTGTATATATTTTCGGACCCCATCCTCTTTCAGGAAGTTGTAAAAGCCCTGAAGTCGCTCAAAAATGGGAAAGAAGCTGGATGTGATGGGAGTCCCTCCGGAGCTGTTGAAATGTATGAGAAAAGCTCTCCCCAACCGAAAAATCCCCCTCCCCCACGAAAATATATTTTTCCTCCTCAATAGCCAATTCTATATGTGAGCAATGGGCGTTGCAGAGCGCCAGCGGCCCCGCGTCGCAGGTACCACACTCGCCGCCACAGCCGTCGTCGCCACACTCCAGGCCATCGCACTGCGGAATGCAGCCAACCTTGATGTTCAGCTCATACGCACCGGCGATGTTGCTGAAGTTGCTGTAGCCGTCGACGATCACGTAGTAGGTCGTGTTCTCGGTGAGGTTCACAACCAGCGTCTCGGTGCCGCTGCTGAGAGCGTCTTCGATGCATTTACTGATTGCCTATCTTCACAAATCGCCCCGTAAATTGGCGCTTATTAGAAACTGCTCGCAACAGATAAATCCCGGGAGGTAAGTAGTTGAGTCGTAGACGGTTGATTTTCCCGACCTCCGTCAGTGCCGTTTGTCGGAATAAACGCCCCTTTGCGTCATAGATTTCAATAGCGGCCTCGGCAAACAAAGGTCTCTCAAAATGGATTATCAGTTCCGTCTCTGCCGGATTCTTTGTCACGCTGAAGCATCTGTTGGCTAATATGGGAGTGGCTATTCCCACCCTGTACAAACAATACTCTGAACTTTGTGAACCAGGCGGTGTGCAATTTTTAGGATTTGGCGTAGATCCGGACTTCAATGATTGTGTTGATGGTTTAATTTTAGTGGACCTGATGAAGCTCAAAGCGAAAAAACGGGCCCGCTATATGCCCGAAACCATCATAATCGAGGCCGAAACTGATGTTCAGGGCCCTCTAGAGGGAGAAGGAGTGGAGGTATTTACAGAGATAGCAAGAAGTCAAGTAACTAGAATTTTACCCTTTCTTTTCTCCCCAATCAAAAATTCATTTCCCCTCCAATCCAAATAAGCCTTCAAATCCTCTCTACTTGAACCAGCCTTCCAAAATATAGGCTACAACATTCATAATTTCAAATATTCACAATGTATAACAGTGGACTCTTAATCTTGGAAAATGACTGGTATGAAGCTAAAATGCTCTGACTTTCATTAGAACATAATTGCTTTTACAGTTAAAGGTTGTATCTGAAATTTCCAAACCACAAACATATTTGACTAGAGCTGTTTGCTGAGCTTCATTAAAAAGTAGGATCAGCATAGCAAATTATGTTAAGGCAAACTACAGCCTTTTTCATCTACGTTACTTTTTTAATTCTCTCTTTAAAACAGCTTAGCAATTACTTTTTTGGTGTACTTTTTCAAATTTCTATTGAAAACCGAGTTGTTCCTTATCAGTTTACAGTTGGTCAAATAACCCCTATCCCAAAAAAAGGCAAAAAGGATGTAATTATTTTACTGCATGTAATTTGTTCTGACCTACAACAGTTTCCTGTACTATTTTTAAATTATTCGAGTCAGTTATTTTGGAATTTGTTTCTAAATGCTATGTCCCACCCTGCCAGTTTGGTTACCAAAAAGGTATTGACAGCCACTCTTCTATTTCCCAACTGCCAACAAAAAAAACTGTTAAAATATTTGGAGAACTTTTGGACAAAGATTTAAGATTGGGCTTGCACATTGACTATCTGACTAAAAAAGGCGCCTCACTTTACGTTCATTTTCAAACTTGAAGAGCTTTGGTATACCAACTGAGGTTTCAAAGTCTGTATACTGCAGCTATGTTAGACCTTATCTCGAGTATGCGTGACCAGCTTGGGTGCTGATAATGTCGAAAATCGATGGCCAAAAAAATTGAACATTTTTGGCAGGATATAAACGGCATATCTGCCATAGCTCAAAACAGTTTGGTGAGGTGCATAATTATAATTTTTTATGGAATTGGAAAAACACCAAGTTTTAAAACACATAGCTACTCAATGTTGTCTAAACAAGTCGTAGTAGCTTAACATTAGAAGTATTGGGATTGTTCAAATTTATTCTTCCTTGCAGCTCCCTGAAAGCGTCCGTACACTTCCCAGTAACCATTACTATACGTGAACACAGGTCAAAGTTTGTAACTTGCAACCCCTCCCATGGGGACTGCGGGGTAGTAAGTCATCCCCAAAGACATAGTTATTAAGTTTTTTGACTATGGTGAATAAAATGGCTATCTCAGAATTTTTATCCGGTGACTTTGGGAAAAAATGAGCGTAGGAGGGGGCCTAGGTGCCCTCCAATTTTATGGGACCGACAGACCGACAGAATTTGCGATTGCTATATGTCACTTGGTTAATACCAAGTGCCATAAAAAACACTTACCAAAGGTCATTAAAAGAGTAAAAAGAGTGCTGGCACAAATGTTTTGTATCCAACGAGGATTACCTTAAATAGAAATTTTTCCGAAAAAACAAGAATCAATATTTTTATTTAACCAACCTCATACATTACTTTGTTTTGCAAGCTTTGTAATCTTGATGTTTCGGGGAACCCGCGAAGCCGGATTGCAACGGGAACGGCCGACCCGACTCGTGCGATATCGAATCCGGTCTGAGCGTCGACGCCAACGGCGACGAGATCCCCGACAGCTGCCAGGTCTACTTCCGACGAGGCGACGCCGACAACAGCGGGGCGATCAATATCTCCGATCCTGTCTTCGTTCTAGGGTTCCTCTTTCTGGGAGGACCAGCACCCACCTGTCCCGACGCCGCCTTTAAGAGTCAAAAGTGATCTGAGAGCAACTAGCCATTTTCTTAAGAATATTGCAATGATCATATAACATTGCCCGCGGGGTTAAAAAAAAATTGAGATAGGTATTTTGTAAAAATTCTCCTAAAGTCAAATAACTATGATCCTGGTTTCGATACCCCCATCTCTCGGGGTAAGGGCTAGAAGATATGCAAGTTGCCCATTGGCAAAAAGTATAATTTTTGTGGAAGGGGTGGGGAGCGTCGCACTGTACTCGACTGGATCATTCGGCCGGCATTGCGAACCGTCCCTGGTGTTGCCGATGTCAATTCGTTGGGGGGCTACGTCCGCAGTTTCGAAATTAGCCCGGACGCCGTACGTATGGCGGCACGCGGTGTCGATCCGCTAATGCTGGGCGAAGCACTGGCTACGAACAATCGAAACGACGGTGCCGGCAGAATGAATGAAGGCGAGGAAACCCTGCTGGTTCCCCAAAGCGTCACCGTCCACCTGGCTGGCGGCCTCGACACCCACGGCTCCAACTGGGCCACCGACCAGTCAGCCCGCCAGTACGCCGGCTTCAACGCCCTCTCGGTGCTCGTCGACGACCTCAAAAAGACCCCCCACCCGTCCATCGAAGGCAAAACCCTGCCTAAGAGTATACTACAGCTTGTAGTGATGCAAATACTATGAGCAGATGAATGGTTTGGTTGTATTCTAGAATCCTGCATACATTTCACCAAGATAAAATAAGAGAGCTAGTACTTTTATTCTTTTTTAATTCAACCTGTTGAATGATTTTAGGACAAGGGGTGCCTTGAAAACCCCTACTTGCAATATTGCCTCTCTTTGCTTCCTTTGCATTGTCCTGGCCTCAGATTTTATAGCCAGAAGTTTTGGTCAGTTTTATTCTGGAGCTCTCAATCGTCAAGTCTATTCTGAAGCTTCAAAATCATCACTGTCAATTAAAAGGTTTCATCCCTATTTTGAAGTGTTTTACTTTCGTCATGGAAAGGTAGTGTGGTCTTCGAAGTTATCTAAATAATAGGTACACAAACTAGCAAAAATTGCAAAACCCTTATTGCCGAAGATGGTTATCGTCTAACAGCCGATTGTTGCTTACAAGTCCTCTACTTGTCTCACAATTGGTATCGGCCCATTTTTGGTTTCAGTGTGTACCCTACTATTGCGAACTGTAGTAAGGAGCGACCCGGCTCAATGGTAACCAAAACTCTAAAAACATGGAATTTTGATACCAATAGCTACAATAAAAGAATCGCGTTTTAATGCTGATTTTAAATATACAAGTTTTATCAAGTTTAATCTTACCCATCAACTGTTACGAGCCTGAGAAAATTTGCCTTAATTTAGAAAATAGGGGGAAACAACCCCTAAAAGCTATAGAATCTTAACGAAAATCACTTTTCCCCAGTTTTAGATTGTACCGTATATCTTTCTTCTAAAAAAATTTAATAACCATTCCTCAAATTGTAAAGTTGTTAAGGGTAAGATAGATCTTTTCAATAATTGGAAGAATAGTTTGCATGCCAAACAGATT
The DNA here is from genome assembly GCA_010016025.2 of Alatinidae sp. Z8VKAUB7J3. Classification (NCBI taxonomy): domain Eukaryota; kingdom Metazoa; phylum Cnidaria; class Cubozoa; order Carybdeida; family Alatinidae; species Alatinidae sp. Z8VKAUB7J3. The sequence continues at coordinate 240,287,923 of JAAAKM020721499.1, forward strand.
TTCTTTTCCTAATATAGGTTCGTGATTTTATTATTCAAGATTGTGTCAGTGATCTATATAATTTTTTTCATTAGTTCTAAAAAAAAAAGAATTGTCACGGAACGGATCCGCTCTCTTTGGGGTAGTTGGGGGAGGGTTTAATTCTGAAAAATTAGAAAAAATGAGATATTTTTAACTTACGAACGGGGAATCGGATCTCAATGAAATTTGATATTTAGAAGGATATCGTGTCTCAAAGCTCTTATTTTATATCCTGACCGGATCTGGTGACATTGGGGGAAGTTTGGGGTGGGGAAACCTAAAATCATGGAAAGCGCTTAGATTGGAGGGCTATTGGCCTTTTTGAGTAATTAAATAATAAAAAACAAGTTTTTTTTAACGGAAGTAAGGAGCGATATTAAAACTTAAAACGAACAGAAATTACTTCGTATATGAAAGGGGATGCTTCCTCATCAAGGCCCCGTTATTTACGCCAAAGTTTGAATAAAAATGAATTGAAAAAAATGAATAAAATATCCCACATAACCGGAACAAATCCGCTCTCTTTGGGGCGAGTTGGGGGGGGTCGAGGATCTCCTGGATGCGGACGGCCTTCTCGCTGCGCTTCATGGGCCGGAGCATAGCCGATTCGCCTGGCCCCTGGATTCGATGCATGGGCGGGTTTCAACTGGAGGCATGAGCGACCAGACGAGCATCGAGCGATTCCTCGCCGCGGGCCCCTTCGGCGTCGCCGGCGCGTCGACCAACCGCGACAAGTACGGCAACAAAGTGCTGCGCGCCTACCTGCAGGACGGCCGGCAATTTCTCTTTTTATCTTACAAATTAAGTCATATTTCGCATGTATTTTTAACTTACACAATACAAGTTTTCTATTTTCCAAACAGTTCATGGTAACGAACTGTAGTAAGGAGCGACCCGGCTCAATAGTAATCAAAATTCTAAAAAACTGAATTTTTATACCAATAGTTACATCAAAAGAATCGCATTTTAATGCTGATTTTAAATATGTAAGTTTCATCAAGTTTAGTCATTGACTTTTCAACTATGCTGGACAAAATGACTATCTCAAAATTCTGATTGGATGTGCTTGGGGAATCGATGGCTTTGGGAAGGGGACTGGTTGCCCTCCAATCACTATGAATTTCAATAAGGAAAGAAGGACTTTCTATTTCACATCCAATCAATTTCAATTTTCAAAGATATCGCTGATACGACCTTTTGACAATCTGTTTGCACTTACTATTCTATGATTTAGTTCAACTATTTTAAATACATAAGTTTCATCTTGTTTAGTATTACCCAAGAAAAGTTAAGAGCCTAAGAAAATTTGAACTAGTTTAGCAAATAGGGAGAAATACCCCCTAAAAGTCACTGAATCTTAACGAAAATCACTCCTTTAGATTTAGCGAAGCAGAAAACCCTACTGTAGAAGTTTCAAGCTCATATCTAAAAAATGTGGAGTTTTGTATTTCTTGCCGGAAGACAGATCACGGATTTGCTCACCATGGTGGTGTTTACGGGCAGTTCAGTCATCAGGTTCATCTCCCGTCTCGAGCACGTTGTTGAGCTTTTCCAGCCGAAGATCCCAGATCGATCGGAGCTGTGCGAACCATTCGTCAATCAGCTGGACCGGATCCAGGTTGGCGGCGATCCAATGGATGCGGCCTTCCGTGCGGCGCGTTACCAATCCCGCCCGTTCCAGCACCTTGATGTGCTTCGAAATGGCGTTCTAAATTCTCATCTTGGAATCTCCCAACAATATAACTTTCCAGTAGATAGCTACCCTTCCCAAATTTCAGCTTTAGATTAACTCTAAACTCGACTAGATACTGATCTTTACTTTTAACATTAATAAGAGCAATTCTGATCCACCCAGTTTTTGGTTTACAATAACATAATGGATAAGTTTGTCGTCTTATGGTCGTATAAGCACTGTAGTAACTTATGAGTGATTTTTTGACGCAGTATCGCCATCTGCTGAACGACGCCGCGGTCACCAACCGGTTCCGGGTCATCGCCTTCGATCTTCCATGGCATGGAAAGTCATCCCCGCCGCCCGGCTTCGAGGCCGAGGTATATGAACTTACGACGGATCGTTACGTCGCGATCGTCATGGCGATGGTCGATGCCCTGAACCTGGACAACCCCGTCGTCATGGGATGCTCGATCGGCGGTCGCGCGGTTCTGCATCTGGGTAAAGACCCAATGAAATAAGGTACTTCCTTTGGTTTTCGCTAGAGATTGGCTTCCTTATTCCTAGACCCTTGTGAACTATACTTTTGAAATCGTCAATGCAGCTTTCGGCAACAACTCCATTAATTGTTGAAAAATTAAACAATTCTCCAGTGAAATCGACTGTTAACTCTTTACATAGCTCAAATAAAGAAGATGATGTAGATTGTATTTTCACCAAAATATCGCTTACATTGATGAAGGTTCTTGACCCGACAATTGATGAAGAAGGTTCTTGACGGTGTTTACCTATATTCCAACAAGATTTGTTGTGAAACGGTAGTGAAGAAACATCCAGTAACGACTAACAAGAGATTTCGCTCGGGAAACGAGGACGCGACGGGTCGGAATGAATTTCTCCTCAAGTGATCACGACCTTCAGTTCAGGGGCGGAGCGTGGCAGACTCTTCCTCGAATCAACGACCCTATTGCGCCGCGCGCACGGTTTCGCCCACGATCCACTTGTTGACCGTTTCGGACACCGCGCCCGGGTCGAAATCCGCGCGCCGCTCGCAGCCGTTCATCTGTGCGAAGCGGGCGGCGTTCCACAGCTTGGTGACGAAATTCCGGTAGCCCTCGACGCGCCCGACCGACAGCCGCAGGTCGCGGCCCATCGCCGCCATGGCGGTCAGCGTGAAGCGCACCGCATCGGCGCCGTATTAGGGAAGGTAACGTAATGTTCCTCAACGCTCTTTTCCACCAAATTAATCTTGTTTTTCACAACAGCCTTGCTGCGACGGAGAGCCACATGGGCCATGGTGGTACGAACCGTGGCCAATCCAACTTCCTGCTTCCTCGCGATCCGATCCGTCACGGCTCGTTTAAACACCGACTTGTTAGCGAGCGGTTCCACTCCAAGAAATGAAAGAAGGGAATGGATATCATCGGGTTTGTGTGAAGTTCAATGCCAGTCCCCTGACTACGTTGATAGCTTTCTCAAAACTAGTTTTTGGTTATTAATTTAAAACCAGAGATGGCAACTTTGGGAGATTTATCAAGGATACCAGGGGGGGGGCATTATTATCTAAAAAGAGTAGGACGGCTGATTGATAAGTATATGTAGTATAAGTTTGCTGCTTAGTTGTGTTTTACCAACATTTTCCTGGAGGAAAATGAATCTTTGATGCTTTGATCTGTACAACCAATGGCAGATGTTAGACCATACTTTCATTAGTAGTAAACTTTAAATCATGTCTAATTCCAGTGAGAAGTTTTCAGCATGTGTTTATGAAAGCACACTTTACCCTATCGGGTTTTTATGGCGAAGATTGATTGAAAATTTGCTAGATAGTGACTCAACTAAGCTTAGAAGCAACCATCTTGTACTTAATATTTCTTAGTCTTCAGTCCTTAGTAAATTGTATTGTTTCTATCGGCTCAAATTGTCGTGAGCTACTATAGGTAAATACAACAACGTTTAAAAAAGAAAGGCTCATTCGGCTTCCCTTTCTGATATTCAATAATCTGATTGGTTAATACGAAAATACGTCAAAAAAATAAAATGATTAAAATAAAGCCCACTTTTAAACACAGCTATATAGGACAATAATCCCTCTTTTCCGAAAAACCAAAACAATCTGGTTTTACATTGTTGGCAGGCATTTTGAAAATAAGACTGCATTTTATGTTAAAGACAATAGAAGGTATTTTGGATCTTGTATAAAGTGGAGAGGTATATGCGGTGAAAGTTGTTTTATCTGATATGGTGATTAATCCGATATTGTTGATATCCGATATTATCCGATATTGTTGATATCTGATATGGTGATTAAACAGCTGTTATTAGCACATTCTTTGAAAGGATATTTATGTAATATGTAGAAGCTTTTCTGGAAAAGAAGGAACTGCGAATTTTTTCATCAAGGTTGCATACCATCTTGTGAAAATTTTATCAATCAGATTATTTTCAGAAGATTCTCTATGCGCCCAAACAATTTCGTTGCCTTGAAGGCATTTTTCATACATTTTTGAAATCAACGGTAACGGATCTTGTAAATCGGCATATACAAAAGTAACCCACTCTCCTTTAGAATGAAGTATGCCGGCTCTCAGAGCGGCATATCCAGCACGTGGATGTGCACCACTTCACCTGCCAGGGTGATGTTGTCGGCGAAGCGGGTCGGACCGAACACGTACACGGTCGACAACTGGCTCTGCAGCGTCTTGCCCCGTACCGGCGTGGAGAACAGATCGTCGACCATCACCGACTGGCCATCGCGATAGCTGACCTCGCCTGCAATGCTGGCGTCGCCGATGTTGGTGGCGAAGCTCACGCCATACAGGTCGATGTCGCAAATATTTTTACAATTACCAGTTTTTTTTTTTATAAAAATATGACGAAAATCCATTATTCTCCACTCTTAAACTTATTTTATGAAATAAATCGTTTAATGTCATATATATGCCAGCTGTATTCTTAAAAACACCCATATACTCAAATACTGTGTACATAACTGCATAACAACTAAGCATACAGATGTATACCCAACAATATATGCTTAATATCATTCACGGAATAGACGCATTTAGAAGAGATATTATTACGGGCGCTGCTTCGACCTGGCCGATGGTATGGAATCCCGGCAGCGCTTCCGGGGCTGTTACCAATAGCTCGTAGTCATCTCCTCCCCAGAGGGCATCATCGAGCTCTGCATCTGCATGCACCGGCACAGCCTCGGAAGATACGCTTGCTCCGCAATCACTTGACCGCAGGATGTGCTGAAGATCCTGCAACAGTCCGTCTGAAATATCGATACAGCCTTCATCGCCGACCGCAAGCTTCGCGAGGAGGACGGCGAGTGATGGTACGGTGCCAGATGGGGTGAGTGTGTTGGTACGGTGCCAGGCTCAAATCCATCATGTTGGCCAAGGCAGCCGGCCGAGCCAACACAACCGAACGTGATGGATTCGGGTCAGGCACCGTACCACCACACGCAGCGCTGCTTCGGTCCGCCTTCGTCACGGAGTGATGGTACGGTGCCTGGCTCAAATAGTTTACGGCATCTTCGTAGGTTTGTACTGGGTTTTGCGCCTCAGTGTGCTAGCATCGATCATTGTGATAATATTGCTCTTCTAACATAATATGTGTTTCTTTTACTTTCATTTTTGACTTGTTCGTATTCTTGCTGTCGCTTGTCTTCTGAGAGCACAATGCTCTGTTCTTTGTTTCAAGTTTTGATACGTTCTGATTCTCGCTGTCCGTTTTATGGCTGTTCCCCCCATTTGTTCGTGGCGAGCATCTGGCGCGGATGGCTGCTCGCCGTTCCGGGCGCGATGTTCTTGATCAGAACGGGCGCGCCGACACCGTCCGTTCGGAACAGCTCCTCGCCCGTCTCAGGAGTCCAGTGGGCGAAGAACAGCATGTTGCGGAAGACCACGGGCCGCGAGTGCACTCGGTCCGCGAACTTGCTCGTGCCGCCCGCCGTACCGTCACTCGTCCACAGCTCGTTCTTCGACCTTAGGTTAATAGGATATTAGAATAGCTAATATTTCATTAAGGCACAAATATTGCTCTTGAAAACTAAGTATGCTTTTTAGTGAAGGGGGGAGGGGCTAACTGATTTTTTTTTCAGAGGTCATGGCATGAGAGCCCTTCGGAAGAACTAGCTTAGATGACTGAATCCTCTTACATGCTACTCGACCCTTTAGAAATCTTGCTGTTCTAATTTAACATGGGGCAGTTTTTTGGGCTGCTCGTTCCCAAGCTTGCTGCAGCTGGCTTTGAAGCTGGTCCGAGCGCAGCTCCATCTCTTCTGATTCAGGAGTGCGCAGAAGAAGAAGCCTCGAAGTCAATTTCAGCGTAGGATCTCCCCTGCGAGTCACATACTTCTCCAGCTCGGGGGTCGTCAAGATTCGTAGTGTTTCCGTCTCATTGAAAGCCAAAAGGGAATACCCTGCTCTGAGATGATTCACCACTTCGATTTGGAGAAAGAATCAAAGTAAGGATTTGTGTTTTTTTTTAAACTTTTCCTGGCTATTCCTTGAGAGTAGTCACATATAGGTGTACTTGCAGTTGCGAGCAGTCGCAATCATAGTTGCAAGGTGCCACAGTTGGATGTAGTCACAGTTAAAGTCACAACCAGTCTCACATGGAGCTGCAATAGTAAAAGTAGTGGCCCTGATGGTGTCACCCTTACCTTCTTTTGTTAAAACACTTTCTGCGCCTTTGGGCGGTACGGAAGCCAGGTAGAAAATATTCGCTTACTTCTTCACATCCTTCCATCGATTATTCTAAACTACACTATTATTACTCTCTCCTTCCACTCCTTAGGCTCTATTGCTTTCTAACTTTTAGCCTCTTGCCCCCCCTCCATATATTCAGCCTCTAATATACCTTGCATCCAATGAATTGACTGTCGAGATTCTTTAGTTCTTTTAACTTCCGTTAAGTCTCCTTTAGGGTACGGAAGGTCCAGGTTTGGATCCCGGACCACCTCAATTTTTATATGAAGAAGATCCGAAACCAGATACTACGAACGTGTTGTCGGATTTTAATGAAATTTGATATTGAGAAGGACCTCGTGTCTCAGAGCTCTTGTTCTAAATCCCGACTGGATCCGGTGACATTGGGGAGAGCTAGAGGGGAAACCGGAAATCTTGGAAAACGCTTAGAGTGGAGAGATTAGTTCATATTAAAAAGTTTTTAGTTGATTTACTAAGCTACATAGAAAAAGCAATTTTTAACAGATATAAAATCTGGGATAGGGATTGGTAACTTATAAATAAGTAAATTACTTCCACAAGAGCCGGAAAATAATTTGATACTTGTGTATTATTCAGAACACACTCAATAAGAACGATGCAGGTACATTCTAATTAAATATTTTATATATAGAGATAGTTAGGTTAGGTTAAGGTCTGCCTTTCTTTCAGTTTGGTCCGGTTGTTTGTCTGTCATTCTAGTCTGTCTGTATGAGTTTTAGTCTCTCAATCTATCCGGTATTGCTGTCTTTCTGGTCTCTTTGTCTGTCTATATGTCTGTCTGACTGTCTTGTCTGTTTTTTCTGTCGAGTATATTTTTTCTGTCTAGTCTGTCTGTCCGTCTGGTCTGTCTGTCTCTCTGTCTGTCTATCTTTCTGCCTGGTGTGTGCCCTGCGCCGTCGCCGCCCGCCATGTCATCGGCCAGATGCTGCCGGACGTGATGCTCGGTTGCCTGAGCCAGATCATCCCCGACCGGGTGCCCGCGGAAGGCACGAGCTGCCTGTGGAATCCGGTCCTGCTCGGCGGCCGGGGCATCGTCGACGGCGACTACGGCGACAGCAAGCCGTTCGCCATGAACACCTTCCATACCGGTGGCACCGGCGCGCGGCCGGGCAAGGACGCACCTGAATATTGCTTTTCTAGTATTGGGAAAGACAACGATATGGCGACTACAAAAACGACTTGATGTAAAATTGAGATGAAAAACTAATAGCGCCTTAATACCCGTTATGAAAAATCTTTACTTAATTCTTAAGCAAAAACAGAATCATTCACAAACTAGACAAAAGGAATTTCGTGTTCTAAAATAATTTTAATTTATAACAGACTATTTTGATCATCTTGTTTCTATGCTGTCTGATATATCTGCAAAAATAAAAGAAAGAAGAAAAACAGAAAGCTGCTAACTTTAGGTGGGATTTCACGTACGGTATTCATTAGTCCGACACATCTAAAAAAAATAAAAGAAAGAAAGCTAATAACTTTAGGTGAGATTTCACGCATGGCATTCATTAGTCCGGACACATCTAAAAAAAATAAAAGAAAGAAGAAAAAAAGAAAACTGCTAACTTTAGGTGGGATTTCACGCTTTGGAGCGAGATAAAGGCGCAAAAAAAAGCTCGAGAAAGGGAGGCGATTCAGGATTATGAATCATTACCGACTCGCCAGATAGCAAAAGCCCCGGTTTTTATCAGGAGAACCCTACTTGTGGGGATGAACCAGTCATAGCAGGGAAAAGTTAGAAATATAATATGGTCAAGTACTTCAGCCTGTTGTGAAAGTCCGCATGTAGTTTGCTTTGTTGAGACGTGGAATTCTCTTGCTGGCCGGTTTCCCGGCGGGGTTGGTGATCTATTGGGCCTGGAACAACGCCCTGTCGATTTTGCAGCAATGGGTCATCATGCGCCGCATGGGCGTCAAAATCGGCGGCGGGGTCGACAAGCCTTCCACCCCAACCGCGCCCGCCCCCTCGGTAGCCCGAAAGAAAAAGACCGAGGATGAAAAGAAGCCGGCCTCCGCCAAGAAGAAGACCCGTTCCAAGACAAAAGCCAACTGCATCACTTCAATCGGTGCCCTTAAACCCCACAGATATGAAACGATTCAGCCACAGAAACCATTCAACTTAATTAATTAAAAATTAACTTGCGAGAAGCATCCAAAACGAAAAAATTACATTACAGATATAAAACTTCAACTACAGATTTGTAATTTTAATCTCTTTTAAGTAATCAATGAATAATTTGGGGTCTCATCCTTTAATTATTGCCATTAGTTTTTGTGATCAATGAATTGTAAAAGCAAATTCTATTTTGAATATAGTTTGAATCATAAATAAATATTAGAAATTGTAAATTATAACTTAAGAATATACAAAAATATGCGGCCGTGTTGGCAATCAAGTTCACAATATGGTCCTCTGTAGAAAAGGCTGGCTCAATTCTGTAGGACTGGCAATAAATGGGTGTCGGGCCTTGGAGAAACTTAATTTTGAGGGGTAGCTGACGTCAAATGTTCTACCTTCGGCGATGTCGAGGTAGTGGGCGAGAAAGCGATCGTAGTTGCGCCACCACGCGCCCTCGTCCGTGGGCGCGAGGCTGCCCCGCCAGTCGTCCTCGCCAGACTCCTCCAGCAGCACGATCGGCAGCAGCATCACCGTGAGGCCCACCTGGTGCGCGTAGCGGATGGTGGCGATCAGGCGGTGGTCGCGCACCGTGCGCTCGTGCGTGCGCACGATGCGCACCGCCTTGGCGTTTGACAATTCGACTGCTATCCTGTAATATTTTACCTTGTAACGATTATCGAAACCGAATAGCTTCAATGGCTTGATTATGTTCCTAGGCTTAGAAAAGTGCAAGTACTTTCTTCTTAAAGCAGTTGTACTAAATAGATGCCAATGGTAAAACAGTCAAAATGGTCTTTTGCAGTTGAACCTATTTGTCCAATTGGTAATATCTTACAAACTTACCAATTTCAGTTGGTAAACATTGCCAAATACGCGAACGGGAGCAAGCGTTAATTGGATTGCAGACCGCGATGAGGCTTGCCAGCGCGTTACAGTGCCAGGCGGCAAGCTTCTATACGCTGTGCGGGGTGCGTGTTTGCGGAAACGCACAGACGGCCATGGGCGGCATGCGCCTCGGCCGGCGTCGTAGCGGAAAGAGCCGCCAATAAGAGGAAAACACCCATCGCTGCCTCGGAGACTGCGTTTGCGTTCGCCCTCTAGCTTAAACTCATTGCAAATGAAACTGAAAAACCGATTTTCAATCCTCGAACACAGATTTACAGTCGAAATACATCTCTCATACTTCGTGGTTTTAAAGCTGGTAAAGCTTATCGATTTTATTGTGTTCGTGCATCCGAACAAGGACTCTATTCACGTTCTGTTGATGTTACGTGTGTGGATAGTAAGTCTTCAATTGAAATGAAGAATATATTCATCGAATTTTGTTTTGCTCACCGCCGTCCAGTGACGGGGTTAGCATGAGCCCATGCTCATCGAGTGCGTGGCCAACTTCAGCGAGGGTCGCGACCGGGCGGTGATCGACGCCCTGCGGGACGCCGGCTCGTCGGTGCCCGGCGCCGCCGTGCTCGACGTCCACAGCGACCGCGACCACCACCGCACGGTGGTGACCATGGCCGGCCAGTCGGAGGCAGTGCTGGAGGCCGCCTTCCGGACGGTCGCCGGGTGCGATTTTTCATTGAAGTTCTATAACTTCTAGGGGGTGTGTCGGCTTTTTTTCGAAAATCAGCCAAATTTTCTCAGGCTCAATGGGTAAGACCAAATTTAATGAAACTTGTATATTTGAAATCAGCATAATAATCCGATTATTTAGATATGTATATTAGTATATAAAAAATTCCGTTTTTTTTGGGTTCCGGTTACAATTGAACCGGGTCGCTTCTTACTTACAGTTTGTTTGGAATTTTGGACGGTTGGATAGTTGGATGGTTGGATAGTTGGACTGTTTGCGTGGAAATATTCCGCCCAACATCCTTTCAGCTGCGCAGGCCACATGCCACATGCCACAGCCGCACTTTGCGTCGTCGACGCCTGTTTGCCTCAGACCCACGCCATCAGCAACTGCGCTCAACCACAGATCTCAACAACCTCCTTTGCGTTTGGAGGGGCGGGTGGAATGTGCTCACACCTTATTCCAGATCATCTTCATTATAAAACTAAAGGTAAAATTGTTGGACCTGCAGGTAAAAATGTAAGATTTATTCAACGTAAATGTAACTGTAGAGTTCAATTACGTGGACGTGGATCAGGATTTAAAGAGGGTATAGAACAAGGTAGTAACATTATATTTTATTATATCTTAGATAAAAAATTAATAGAATATATAGTGGAAGCAGATGAACCGTTTCAATTACTTTTAACAGCGGACAAACCGTTTTGATCGATACCGGTTACGGCTCGAAACTCTCGGAGAAGGAGCGGAATGTTCTCTCGGCCGAAGAGGGCGACCCACTCTTAAACAGCCTCAACGCACGGGGAGTTTCGGCCGAAGAGGTCGATACTGTCATCCTGTCCCATCTTCACTTCGACCACGCCGGAGGCGCCACGCGCCAGAATGACGACGGCCAGATCGTTCCCACGTTTCCGAACGCCGTCTATTATTGTTTTTTTAATGTTGTTTATTTACCTTTAATGATGAAATTTAAAAAATTTGTGATATTTTTCTTTAAAGTTTTGTTTCTGTCTCCACAATGGGATTGCCTCCCATGTCATTCCAGCCCAGATTTTCTTTCCTGAGCAGCATTTCTTTTCTCCCTTCTTTTCTTTTATTCCTTGTTTTCTAGTTTTTTTTTTCAATTAAGTTAATTTTACTATCATTACTATTACTATCTGAATACTTGTTCTAAATCCATAAGGGTCTGATTGGCCTTAGTTGTCGCTCAGAATCTGGTGAATGATCACGTCCAGATCCTCTGTCAGGTTGATCCACAATTCGTTGGACACAAACAAAAGGGTTACGATCACCAGAGCCAGGTATAAAAACCATTTCTGGGGATTCTCCAGTTTGAGTCCCACACCCTCCCCGATGTTGTGAACGTAAGTCTCCGGGCAGAAATGCCGGGTGTGCATCCGACAGACCACGCGCGCGCGCGAATCGATACGGATAGAGCAGCTCGCGGTAGCGCACGAACGGGTTCGGGCTGCGCTCGTCACGCGCGAACTCGCGCGCCGAAACGACGCTGCAGAGCACGTGGTCGTATTCCGACAGCTCGGATCGCCGCGGACAGACGAAGGGGCGCGGCTCCGTGAGCTCGACGCGAGCACCGCATCCCGAGCACTGCATGTACGCAGTGCCGTCGCACGCTATAAACAGCTAAATGAAGTTCAGATTGCAGAGCTGAAAACAGCTTTTGGATCAGAACGCTTTGAAGAAATTGGTGCGCCAACAATCACGCTATTCCGTTCGGACACATTGCCTGAAGGCGCAAGATATACTTCTATCGCCGACTATAAACTGGGTAAGCCCTAACAGTTCTTATACTTATCGTGTAGCCCAACTCCAGCCTCAATCATTGGAACGATTTTTTCACCTTCCAGTGGGATATCTTTTTCAAGTTGGATTTGTTTTCTTAAACAAGAGCTGTCGTAGCCGACATCCGATTCTAATTCTTGAAACACTTCATATTCAAAAGGTATCTCTGGCTCCTGATGATCCAGCGGATAGTCATAGAGATGGCGAGACTGGTGATCCACCTCCTTCACGCGGCGTACAAATGGCTGAGAATCATACTTATAATCTTCGTCTTCATGTGTGGACGGGTTAGGGCCAGAAGTCCTTATTTTCCGCTCTTTGAACCTGTGGCAGCCTGGAAACAATAATACTTTAATCAGTGGACTAAAGGCTAGTGGTCAACATACAATATTTAAAGGAAGTGAGAAACATATTGGGAAGGAGCATGGAAATTTCTGACTGCGTATGGATGAAAGAAGAGCGTGTCAAGCATGTTGGTCTCGAGCAGTTTGGTGCTGCGAAGAGCCAAGTAAACAAACAGTCCTACAGTTCGTTACCACGAACTATTTGATAGTGTGATAAATCACACTTTACACTTAGCATATTGTAAAAGGTAGTGTATATTAGTTGCAGAACGAACTGTACCGACGATACCTATTTTTATTAAATAATTCTTGATTCTTAATCATTGCAAATGCAACTTGAGACAGCAATGTTATTGCTACTTGTACTGCTGCTACTAGAATTGTTAAATGAAATCAAAAGAGTTGAAGCACATTTAACATTTTAAATCTATGCTTAAGAATGAAGAAAAACTTGCGTGTGCTCTTTTGTAGGACTGAAGATAATCCACTCCCCCCAAACAATCTTATAAGTACCCTTGGTCCCTCCTCCAAAAACTTGAAGCATTAAATCCATCTCGAGCCGTAAGAAAAAAGAGGCTGTAAATGATAAAAATTACATTTCAGTGATTCATACTTATATACAGTGTTGTAAGTACAATACCGCTTTTTGTTTTTAGTAAAGTGCGAATTATCTACACAATCTTAAAATTTTGACTGAATGTTTTTGGGGAAATGATGGGCGTGGGAAGTCGGGTGGGGGGGGGCTAGTTGTCCTCCAATCACCTTTTACTATTTAAAAGGGCGCTAGCCCTTTCAATTTCCAATAGAATGAGTCCTTTTCGAAGTTTCTACGACAATTCCTTCAATACGAAGTGCCCTGGTCTAAAATAAGTAATACCGAAAACCTTAAAACAGAAAACCAAAAGTTTGAAGTTAAGTAGAAATAGTTGAAGTTTAGAATGCTTGCTGCTCAAAGAAAATTTGTCAAAGTGCCAATTAACGTCAAAAAGAAATTATTATTAAATTGCTTAAAATGTAAAAAACTGGTGATTGCACAAATTTTTCTATACACTTTGACAATGGATTAAAGCAATTCGAAAACCATAAAACAGAAAACTAAACCAATTTACGAAGGTTTTTCGACTACGCTGAATAAAATGGCTATCTCAGAATTTTGATCCGTTCCTCTTAAGCTTTTTAGGATGACTATTGCCCCAAGTCGTCATAACTGTGTACCTGTGTTAATAAATAGTTGTCACTGTATTTCTCTAAATTTAGTTCACATTTGTGATCCGTGAGACTGATGGTCATTAGTATATTGGAGACTTAAAGAAGCTATCAACTTACCTTTTTTTGAGATTTATCTGTGCGGCAACCGACGTGGTGCGGCTCGCGCAGATCGCCGAGCCTTCGACCCTCGCCGGGGAGGAGGTGGTCTTCCGGCCCACCGAACCTTCACGAGCCCTCTACACGGTCGTCTCCGGGCGCGTGGTCGTCGAGGGACCCCAGGCCCAGCGACGCGAGGTCGGACCTCGAGGCTCCTTCGGGGTCCGCGAGATCCTGAGCGGTCGCCAGCGTCGGAGTCGGGCGGAGGCGGGTCGCGCTCGAGGTCCTCCTGCACGTCGCGGAGGATGTTCGTGAGCTGCACCGAGAAGCCCCCTGCCTCGGCGTACTCCGCGCGCGCCGCGGGGTCGATCCCGAAGAGCTCCATCGTCGCGCGTCCCACGGCGGAGGCCACCCGGTCGAGGTAGAGGCCCAGGTCGTTCCAGGTCTCGTAGCGCGTCGTCTCGAGGTCCATGGCGCAGCCGTCGATCACGGCCTCGAGGTGCGTGCTTCAGGTGGGTGCGGCTGCCACGCCCCTTGACCACTCGTCAGGCCAATCATTCACGGTAGCGGCCCCCAGGGCAATCGAAACGTTGAACGAATCCCAAGAATCCAACCCGACATCCGAGGACGACCGACCACCAAAATCGGCAACCGAATTTCGCTGGTGGTTGCTGATTTTGTTGTGTCTGGCGTTGGTCGCATACCTTTCAGCTCCATCATCCAACGATGACTCGCCGAGACAATCAATTCAACTGAATTAAATCAATCACAAAATATTTTTTTTTTTAAATTAGTGAGCTTTCGCCGAAATAGTGAACGTTCGCCGAATAATTTATTTATTTTCTTCTAATTCAACAGGGAGTTTATAGTAAATAGGGTAAACATTTCTTCGTCTAAAGATTGTATGTTAATAAATCATGCCTGGTTTTTCTTATTTCCTCTTTTCTTTAAATTAAAAATTTCTTCTATTTGAAAAAGTAGTTATTGATACTAACGAAATGATTTACTTGCGCCGCGCTGATTAATTTAAAATTTAAGGAACCTAAGTTCATGCCAGCCTCTGCTTTAATGAACGTAATGACCAATGCCGCACGCAAAGCCAGCCGCCGGTTAATCAGAGACTTTAATGAAGTTGAGCAATTGCAAGTCTCTGTCAAAGGCCCATCGGACTTTGTCAGCCAAGCAGATTTGGCGTGTGAGAAGGTGACTTTAAGCTTTAGAACTTAAATCACACTCTGAATCACAAAGGCCATAATATAAATAGTTGAAATTAGTAAAAATACTTTAGCATAAAGAGTAAGGTATAACAAGGAGGTAAACCCCTCATATGTGTAATAATTTTTGTTTGTTTAAAGTTTTAATGCTGCTCCTTACTTTCAGTAGAAAAAACTTTTCATATTTATTTTTTCAATGCTAGAAAATCCTGCACCCCCTTCGGAATACAAATCGTTCCTGCGTTTCCGTGTCGCCAAAGTACTGGACGATCTGTGTGGTAATCAGCTGCAGTCTCTGCTGGTTGATACACTGGTTGACCGTAACACCGGTGCGTTGCTGATCACTCCTGAAGGTCTGGACAATGTATCTCAGGCAGAAGATATGGTGCGTTTCACTACGGCCGTATGTCACCTGATGGGCCGCTCTAACTTTGATGCGATGAGTGGTCAGTACTGAGGAAGGGCGTCGGGCGTTTCTGAGCACATCGCTTAAGCAAGCCGTCACACCACAAGTGACCCGGGCAGTTTCCGTCGTGACCTAGCGAGGGAAGGAGGGAGATACGACGTTGTTAGGACGGCGGCTCAACGTGTGTGTGGGTGTATCCAAGGCGAGTTTATGAGTTGATTGGTGATACTTACGGCATTCACCGCACGAACCCTTGTGGCAGATGGTGGATCTGCATTGGCGGCTCTGGCGACACGCGATGCAGTCACCGCAGCTGAGGTAGGGATTGAAGATGACCGGGTCGCCCGCGACGAGCTCACTGCCCGCGACGCCCTCGGCGACGACCCCCGACAGCTCGTGTCCGATCACGCGGGGGTAGTCGAGGAAGGGGTGCTTCCCTTCGTAGATGTGGAAGTCGGTCCCGCACACGCCGGCGAAGCGCATGTGCACGAGGACCTCCCCGGGCCCCGGCGCGGGAAGTTGACCAGGAGCGGATCAGTGAACTCGGCCCGCCGTGGGAATCGTCCCATCGTGTTGGCCGCGAGCTCCGCGAAGCCCTGATCGATGCTGAACCGAACGTTGGAGCGAACCATCGTAAGTCTTTCCGTCCCAAGGCCCAACTGCGAATCTAGCGAATCCTAAAGGCTCGAATCCGCTTGTCAAGCATATCGCCGGGATTCCGGCGACCCCCACAGACAGCCGGGTAACTCTGAGAAAATGTAGTATTATTGTCTGAAAACAACAAATAACTCATATTTTAATTGAAAATTTGTCATTTTTAAGAGCTCAAAAAGTGCCTGAATATGAATTTTATGATAGAAGCAAATATTTTATTTGCAAAGAGCATTAAGAAAGGTATTGAATTGTATGTTCACTTTATTGGTAAGTCAGTAACATGGACAGTCATATATTTACCCTGTTTTCAGCTTCACAACTTTCCTCGACAAAGGCATGTTAAGTGCATTGATGATCTTATCCAAGCCGAAATCCCAAACCCAATTATCATAACTATCATTCTTTATTTTCAATTTTGGTACGTTTTGACTTCGCTGACACTTATATTCTAACCCCATTTTCTTTCTTCTTCATTTTGGATTTTCATTGCTTCAGACAATTGCCCAGTGCCCTTTACTTTAACTGCCCTTATTGATTTAGTTTTACATGACGGTCCAGGTGTTTGATGCAATCCTAGATATTTTATTTGTTCTTATCAAATACTGTCTAATTCGTATTTTTCAAATTTTGGCTGTAATTCGCTGAAAACCTATGTGGTATTTTTATTCTTATTTTATCATTGTTCATAAAATCGGAAGGTCCATATGTGTAAGGAAATCATGGGATTCTTGGTCTAATCTTAGGAACCCTTGGCAACCCTGTCGATGGGTTGTTTTTTTCGTACCTCGGTGACGCTGATTTGCACGACGTCTAGCCGATACCCACGCCAATGCCATCGCGCCATGGGTTTTTCGATCAGTTCATGCGCGAATTTCAGATTCACCGTTTGTGGTACGGCCAATCCCTGAAGTCCCGGTAACCGGGTCACCAGCGACTCCGGGCCGTAAAACCACTGGGCGGCGAACCGAATCAGCAGTGCCCGAGGGTCAGAAATGCAATCGGCGGCGACGCAAGGCGTCGATTCTTATAAAAACATGAGATTAAAAAAGTTTGTTACGTAAGCTAATTTATAAATTACGTTTATCTTTTACAAATAGAAACATTCTTAAAAAATTAAAAGTTCTAGTTGCCTTTTTAAGTAATCAAAAAATCGCAGGGCAACTAGGCTTCTTCCACCGTTCCTTTTTTTCGCAAAATCATTCGATCAAAATAATGAGAAAGCCATTTAGCCAAAAAAAAAAGAATTTTGCAGATTTTGTGCCATATTGTTAAAAACAGGTAAAAGGCCAGATAAAAAATTCTAATGTTGGGAAACCCCCCAGGGCCTGGTGGTGGCGTTGTTTACTTTAATACTTAAATATAATGATTTGCATGAAAACTTCGATTTACAGTGCAAAGTCGGTAGGTTATGTATGCTGCTTATTGATACTTTGATACCTTGTTTACTTTGATGCTTTCTTTACTTTGTTATTTTTATTTTGATGTTGTTACTCCCTAAATGCAGATCAGATGAAAATCCTGCAGATCATTCCTTACCCTTTGGATCGATACGGTGGCGTGCAAACGAACGTCCGTGATCTGTGTGCCTGGTACAGGGAGCAGGGGCATGAAGCCACGATCCTGTGCCCCGGCGATCTGGGGCGCGAGAAGGAGGAAGAGGTCATCACCACGGGCCCGGCCTATGACGCGATGATCCACGGCACCAGCGTCGAAATTTCCTTCCTGGTCAACGGAGGTGATCGCCTGTTTCGCATTGCGGCCCCTGAGAAGCGGTGGCTGGAAGTTAGGGTCCCCGAACGATACGCCGATTCGCTGACGACCACCTCAGGTGTGTCGTTTACCACACCGAACGGCTCCCTCGTTGTATTGGATCAGGCCAACGGCACGCGAGTCGTGCAAGTGGACGGGGCAATCGATCCGCATTCGCGAACCTCACGTGTGGTCGTAGAGTATGAGTCGATAGTAATCTTCAGAAGATTTACACGTCATTCATTCTCCGTCGTTGAGTAGGCCGTATGCCATCGTTGTCACCGTGGATGGGTGATGGTGGTCTCCGGATCGCCTTAGTATCAGGCGACGGACAAGAAGCTTTCGCGTGCAGGTTCGCCAAATTAGCGGGATTACTTCGAATCATCTGGAATAATGTACTTAAACTGCACCTGGGACTAGTGGCGGCCAACAGTGGAGGTGTTCCTTCTTTAATATATTTAGTCAGACAGAAACGCAGCTATCATAGAATCAACAAAAGAAAACAGTGATGCAGCAAGAAATATCATTTGACAGTGATTTACCGGTTTTCGGATACTTTTTCCAGCCTCTGTGTTCCATTTGCAGTTTTTCTTTTAAACAAATATATTTTTACTTACTTATTTTTACTAAGTACGCAGGCAATTATTATATATCGCCAAACATTTTTATTTCAGGCTTTATCCGCTGGCCGAGAACGTCATCGGCGCGTGCGTCGATTACGCGCAGCGTCACGCGTGGCCGCTCATCCTCGTCTACCTCGCCGGTGCCGCGGGCGTCATGTTCATCGTCGCGAACAACATCGCGATCAATACCGATACCGAATCGATGCTGTCGGAAAAACTGTCGTGGCGCGCGACCTACAGCGATTACAAAAAGCAGTTTCCCTTTTTCGCCGATACGATCGTCATGTCCTCGACCACCAGCTGCAGCAGCTGCTCCTCGAAGCGCTCCGAGGCGCGGAAGGCGCGCACCAGCACGTGCCCGCCCGCGGGCGTGTACTTGACCGCGTTGCCGACGAGGTTGCCCAGGGCCTGGCGCACCAGGCCGGGGTCGAGGCTGAAGGTGCCGGCCACGTCGTCGAGCTCGACCTCGAGGCTGAGCTGCTTGTCCTGGGCGCGCTCGCGCACCTCGTCGACGATGGCGTACAGGCCGCCGTCTGCCGCGGGGCCGGCGAGCACGGCATGTGCGAGGTCCGTCGGCGGCGCCGTGCCCCGGGTGCTGGCGAAGGACTGTGACCAGTTCACCTCCGGCAATGGCGAAGGAGCAGACGGCATCAGAGCGTCTCCCCGGCATCGTCCAGGACTCGCGCCCCGGGGGCTCCCACCGCAGAGACGTCGGCGGCACAAGGCACGCCGGCGGCACGCTCGATCTCGTGACCCTTTAGCGATATTTTCAATGGCCATATTTGATTTCATATCATGGAGTTTTCAATTTAGAATGACTCTAAATTACACTTACAAATATCTAATTTATCAATAAAAATAGTGTTTTAGCCCGTTTTGGCTAGAATTTGGGATGAAAATTATTCTGTAGGTTATTTATAGTTCCGCTAGCGTTATTTTTTATTGGATAACACACCTATTTTTGTGCTGCGATTTTAATCCTTTGTGCGCCCCGGGGGGGAAGCGGGTGCGCCGTCCCCCGGGTAACAGGCCGCGCTGCGGGGCGGCCCGGAAGGGATCAGGCAAACAGGGCCTTCACCTGCTCATAAAGCGGTGCGGTATCCGCGCCGGAGGTTTCGGAGAAGTCGCTGATCAGCGCCAGGATCACCGATTCCATATCTGCTTCGGACGGTGGTTCCTGGGCGGGTGCCGCGGCGGTTTCTGCGGTTGTGTCCGGGGTGGATAACTTGCCAGCTGGTCTGACTGGTGTTATTTCGGTTGCGCTAGACGGAGCTTCTGGTAGCCTGAGTTTCACCGGAAATGCAAATGATCACCAGACGGCCAATGATCTTTCGAATATTCAGTTGACATTCACCAATGGTGCTTTTGCAGGAGGAAATGCTGCTGCCGTGAGCAACTCCAACGCTGCACTGACCGGATATGGTATTACCTACACTGACAACACGGCTGTAGAAAGTTAGCCCCTAGAAGCTTACCTCCCCACAAAAAATCCTTCACGAGGAAAATATCCCCAGCACAAAATTTAAAAACAACAGGCAAATTTAATAACTTACAGCGCATTCCCCAAAGGCTATGGGAGGAGGGGGTCATTTTGTCCCCAAAGACATAGTTATTGGACCTCACTTAAAAAGGGCCTGCTTCCTCATCAACGCCTCGCTCTTTGCGCTAAAGTTGGACTCTTTCTGTAAAACATTTGACACTTTTGAATAATAATCATTCAATCAATGTTTTGAATTGTTCTTATAGTTTCTCTTAATCCCTAGTAAAATCACCCAAGAAGAAAATGCAACTTTCATATCCTATTCAGAATATTGTCCGAACCTAGAAGTCGTTGTTACCTTTTACTTTCGAGGGCTGTTTATTTACATCGATCACCTTGACCATTTCTTTTAACCGTTACAAAAATTCCTAGGTTAATAAAGGCTAATTTTATTTTTATTTTCTTTCAGATATTACTTGGAAAAATTTGAAGATTATCCAAAAGATAGAAATATTGTTATTCCTTTTGTTTTTTAGCTTTGCTGAATGTTGTTTTATTAAAGTCCTTTTACTGGGTATGAATTTGTTTTTCTGTAGACGAAATAATTAATTTGACAACGCTGTTGTACTTTGATTGATGATTTTTTTTTTTCGGGTACTTAATCACAGTGAAATTACTACTACTGATAGATGTTTAGTATCAGATCAAACAATTGCCTAAAATATACGTTAAAAATTTATCAATAAAACTCAGTTTCTGGGCAAAAAGTTTATATATTATTAAATGTAATCTTTCTGAAAAACGCGGTATCAACAAGTCAACATATCATATTATCTCCATGCCATTATCAACTACATTAACACCAATGTTAAGATATAACACCGCCTGGTTACAAATGATTTCAAAGTCTGCAACGAACGCGTTCCGCTACCGGGCTGCGCCCTACGGCCCCCTCCTCTCCGGAAATGAACCGCGCACTCCTGCCCCATCGACCTCGCTTCGCAGGTCGGACGACAGGCCGGAGAATCCGTTACCGTGCACCGCGCCCGCTCGTGAATTCGCGAGACGTGGCACGCTTCGCCGTGTACCGAGCGATCTTTCCCAACTGGTAACGCCGCTTGACGTCGGCCTAAGTCTTATTAAATATTCATTCATCTTTGGCCAGTGTCACAGCACTAGTATTAGTAAAAGTGAACGCTCTGAAAATTAAAGACACCCCTCGCCTGTTCTTTTTCGCTAGAAAAAACACTCGGCTAACTGAATGATACTTCCAGCGCTTTTTTATATCGCTGCAAAAAAACAGTAATGCTCCCTATGTGGGCTAGGCATCTTAAGTATTGAAAATTTCTTCCTAACTTCTTGGAAATGTGGAGAAAGCGGACGAGTGTCTGCTTCAATTAGAGTGTCTGAGAAGTTTGCAGGCGACGTATATGACATTGAAGAAGTTGTTTCTAGAGCCACGAGCTGTGCGCAAAGGTTCTCAATGGGTGAAGAGTACTTAGTTTTTGAAGGACTAAATGGAGAAGTCACACAGTGTAGTATGCGTAAAACAGCGCGCATTAATGATCTGGCGCATTATATTAAAACATTGAGAGTTATTCTCGAGTTGTTGTTGTTGATGATGATTTGTATAAATATTCAATTCAGTCATTTTCGTTTTCATTCGTTCATAAATTATTCGAATTCTTTCCCTCGATGATGTACCAGCATGTGAAATCCTTCGACGATGTATTCGATTTCGATACCATTGAATTCCATGTGGAACACAAAATCTTAAAATCACGGTTAATCCTCCATAGAGACCAATCATCGTTGTTACACTATATACGAAACTGACCTCAGAGGAATGGACATCTGAGTTAGCTGTGAACTCGAACCCACGACCTTTTGATCTCGAGTCAAATGCCTCCACCACCTAGCCACATTTGCTTTAACAATGGCCCTTTACAGATTGATACGAGAAGAGGAGAAAGGGTGAGACCAGCGGGTTTAGATCCTTTTTTCAGATTCGTTACAGGATCGTTATCTCGCTTGTTTTCATTTCAGCATTCAGAACTGGATTCATTTCCACCATTTGTAAATATGCTTCGTGAATCAGTGCCGTCGTCTGTAGCGTTCGCTTTCGACCCTCCCGACGCATGTGGGCTGAGGCCAGCCGACGCATTTTGTGATAGATCAGAGGGAAAAGTTCGTCCAGAACTTCTCGGTCTCCGCCTTTCCAACGCTTGAGAAGTTGGGTCACTTCACCAACAGACTCACCTTCGCTAATTTTTCCGGGCCAGTGGCCAGGCTCCATAGGTGACGATCCCGCAAAAATCGATCAGATCACGCCGTGGCTGCAACAGGCAGCGGAGTATGCCGCAGTCAAGCAAATCTACATGGGCTTTGAAAATCATGGTGGTCCACTCTGTGGCGATCCTGAGCAGTGTCGCACGCTCTGTGCCAAAGTCGACTCTTCCTACTTTGGCGTCCTCTACGATCCGTGTAATCTGATGGGTGCTGGCACTGACTATCGCACTGCACTCGACATCATTATATATTTACCAATTCCCAAAATTTAATTACTATACTTGCCTTTAGAGAAGTATTATCCAAAATATAAATAAATCCAATGAGCTAACCATTCACACTTGGAAAAACTAACGCTACGTAAAATAAACTGACATAATTTTAAAAAGGTTTTGGTCATCGGGTATACAAAGAAAATTTTTGGCACCGCCTTTTCGGTAGAGAGGATCCAAGATACAATGGTATGTCATATTACAGTTAGATATCCTAGCGAAAAGAATTCAGACTTCCCCTTCCTCTATGCCCTTCCAAAGAGGTCGAATAAAAAGAAAAAGAAAAGGTAAAAGATACTGCACTAGACTCTTAAGGTCCGAACCGGTGGTACTGATCTCCGTCTCAAGGCCCTTCAGCCAGGAAGTGCAATGGGGAGATGAGGGCCAGCCATCCTGTGCTTTTGCACCCCCTTCCTGTTAAAGAGGTCGAATATAAATGTCAGGCTTTGTCTCGTGCTGCTTGTTATGCGCTTCAGACAGAAGACTCGTTAAGAAGGCATTTTATCTCTTGGCCATCTTTCTCTGCATTCTGACAGTTTCTTGGTCCTCCGGTCGTTACTGGAACTAATGCAATTTGTCCTTATGTATTTATTGCCGTTTTTATTCGATAATTTGAATGATCTATCAATGCTTCCACTTTAACTTTACCCCTTAAAGTAAATAACTGGGGCGCCTGGCCCGCAGGCGCAAGCAGACGCGGCTGATCGACCAGGCTTCGGCTCTCTTGCTGTGCGACCCTGCGGTTTCGGTGATTACCGGGGCGGAGGGCGGATTGCGGTTTCTCAACCCGGCGGCCGAGGCGCGATTTCGCCCGGCCGATCTTCCCGACGACGGTACCGGCCATACCGTGGCGACGCTCCTGCGCGGAATGATCGCCAATCCGGCCAGCATCGTCTATCGGCTTTCTACTTCCATAAAATTCAATAAGCAGTCTATAAAAAATGAATAATAGAGAATACACATGGTTTACAAATAATCTATAATAGTATATGGTAGTCTGAATGATAATCTATAGTAGTAGTATACAGTACCATATATCATTCAATATTACACAGTAGTCTATAATAGCGTATAATAGTTTATTAATAAAAATCCTATTTACTTGCCAAATAATAAAATTACTGAAGAGTTTATATCTGGTGCAACGCATACAGGATGCAGGCATGCCGCTAATTGCTTTGGATGCCAATTACACGGGAGAAACCGCAGCACGCTGGCAGCATGCAGACGGCAGCGGCGAACTGGGGTTTATCTCCAGCGTTACCCAGACTTTTTGCCATGACTGCAGCAGAGCCAGACTGTCAACAGAAGGAAAACTTTACACCTGCCTGTTTGCCAGCCGCGGCCATGATTTACGCGCCATGATACGTTACTAGAATTGATAGAATTGAAGTTTTACTGAATTGGGTAAGTGAAAAAGCTCCTGAAATCAAAGAGGATTTAGACTCTTATGATAAAGATGCTTTTAAAATTCGCGCAAGTGATATTTTACAAAGAGCAAAATCTCTTGAGAATCTAGTTGAACTAAGCCTTACAAAGAATAAATTTTTGCCAAATTATATTGAATTTACAGATAAACTTAATGAAAAAATTGATGATGTTCCAGATAGCGGGAGTTGCGATCACATCAATGAAACGTCTATCTTCTGACCCAATCATGACAGTCTATCCTTTCGTATAGATCCGTGTTAGCATTGATACTTTCTTGCTATTTTTGTCGACTATTTTGTTCCATACTGCCTACCAAGGAAGAAGGTAGACGAATGTTCTGGATTCAGCATAATTCTTCATTGGTACTCAGGCCTTATTCGCCCTCAGAATGATAGTGGGTAACCTCTGCCAGTTGCCGCGCAAGCGCTCAGATAGAACGGTTGGCGCAATTGCAGACAATTGCTCATAAATCTCTTCATGGCGCTGCTTGTTGCCCAAAATTAGGTCGGGTTCTAACGCGGCCAACAGCTCAAGATTGATTGCAGATTCTTTGCCCAATGATTGCGTGTTGCTCAGCGCATCCTGAACGTGATCGTACCAAGGCTCCCCGTTCCATGATTTTGCGGCACCAATCGGCGTGGCAAATGACCGTTTTCTGATATTTTTTGCCGCGAAGCAGCGATATTAGGTCCGAAACGGCCCCATATTCCCGTTTCCGTCTGTTTTTCCTGCCGTCTATAGAAGAGACAGAATCGCGCAAAGGCCGCCCTCATGTCACTTTTTCATCTTCTGCTTGTCGCCGTGATCCAGGGCGTGACCGAGTTTCTGCCGGTGTCCAGTTCGGGCCACCTGATCCTGTTGCCCAATCTCATGTGCATATACTTTTGTTCTTCAGTTTATTTTTGACCTTATATAATTCTCGCTGTGGCATATCTTTTAACCATAATTTATTTCTCCACTTCATTTTTAATTCGTTCTGATCTTCGTTGTTGCATGTCTTGTAACCAAATTTTTCCCCTTTTCATTTTTGTCGCACTGTAAATCTCAGTTTCACTTATATTTTAACAATGTATTTCTTTGTTCTTTCTTTTCGTTTTGACTCGTTACTACAGTTCGATGGACGCCCGCAATGAACGGGCGCACACACTGGCGTCAGCAATCGAAATCAATCGTCCGGTGAATCTGCAAAAGGCCCTGCGAGCCATTTCGGTCTGCAACGGAGTTGTCCGCAGCGTGCCGGATCAGCAGATTGTCGATGCACGAGCTCTGATTGCCGCGTCCGGGTTTGGGTGTGAGCCGGCCAGCGGAGCGACCATTGCCGGCGGGAAACTGTTGAGACTGCCGCGTTCCACAGCACGTTCCAACTGCTCACCTTTTGCCAGCGCCGAAACAAATGACCCCATAAAGGCATCGCCGGCTCCGGTGGGCTTAAGTGCTTCAACTCGAAAGATGCCGGTGGCAAACTCCTGCTGCGCCGCGAACGTTTTTGAGCCTAACTGGCCCATCTTGTAAACGGCCACTGAGGCACCTTGCTCCACTAGACTTTTGGCGAAAGCTTCGCCTTTTTGGTGGACTCAATCATTAAGTATGCCTATTAATAGATTGGCAAGAAGAGAATTTAAATGACAAATGATATAACGTTTTTTTACTTTGAAAACGCTTTTTCAATATATAAATATAGTTGTCTCGCATTTAAGACCACAAAAAAGCCCGATGAGATTTCGACAAAGGGTCTGACGCAAGTGATTAAATAGGCTTTGTGATTAAATATGGCCTATTAGCTTAATGCCAAAAATTGACTTGGCTAGGAACCGGAATCTGTCCTAAGACGAGTTAGAAGGAGAGGCTGTTCCGCCAAGACGGTCTATGCGAAACTTCGTAACATCACCGTCCTCAGTCTCTAGTTTGGGAGGTTATAACTATCCAAAATAGAGGCGGGGTGATAGCTAGGACAGTAAGAGATGGGAGAAACGAGAGTAACAATAATGGACATAATGCTTCTCGTGCGTAGTAAGGGAGAGACCAATGATTCCATTGCCGCTGCTCAAATGCGAACGCCTCGCCGCCGTCGCTCGGACGCATCGAAATGCCAAGCCAACGCTCGGCCTGACCCGCGAAGACGTTCGCGCCGAGCGCCAGTTCGACCGTGAAGAATCCGTCAACGACATCGACGTTTTCCAGCGAGACAGTACGAAGCTGATCGCCGCCGACGGGCGAATCCCAAATGGTAAACGTCATATCAAACGTATCGTTGACGGGTCGTCCGTCTTGTGTTCTTAAAGATTTTTGTTTTATTGTCTTATTCTTCCTTTTATCTGTATATTTTTTGAGAAATTAATGTCTTATCGCGTTTATTACCCCAATAAAATGGAAGCAAATTGGTAAGTTATGGTTAAGTTATATTTAAATATACTGTATTTGTATTTAGGATATTTAATTCAATTTGTTTTCTTGCAAAGTGTCAAATTGTCGCTAAGCGTCTTTTTTTTTCTATTGAGCTTTGTCCTACATTGTCAAAACAACTGATGGCTCAAGACTAAGAAGGAACAGGATTCACATATCCAGACAACCAACCCCACACCACCACCCATACACTACTGGCATGACCAGCCAGTGCTGATGATCCCCAAACACCCCATATTGAAAGTGAGCAGATAACAAAAAAAACTTCACCTAGTAGGAGGAAATCGTATTTCCTGAAACTTTAATTCAAATGTCCTTTAATCTTGCAATTCTTCGAACGTATATCCAACAGTACTCCAGCTATTGGGGAATAAGAAGCTCGATAATTCGTATGCCCCCGTCCACATACGGCTTTCCATATACCAAAAGCCTTTCGCAATCCCATTTAGTGGGCTATTTCGTTTGAATCCGTCGACTGTATAATGCGGTAGCTCGACAAAAGCTCCCCAAACGAGGTTCATGAAACCACGTTTTCCCTTGTTGAATATATAGCGTCCGCATTCTCTATTTAGTGTTCAACTAAATGTCTGTGACTGCTAGCCTCTTCTCCGTGCACCTTCCATACTCATTGACCTACCTTAAAGGCACAAAAGTCGCGGGAACAAAATGTTGTTGGAATTAAAAGTTGCGAAATTTTTCTCGCAACTTTCGCAATTTTTTGTTCTGCAACTTTTACTTTTTCAGCAGTTCGCAACTTTAGATTCCCGCAACTTTTAGTGTTGGGTGATTTTGTTCTGTCTTGTGCTTTCCATTTTATTACAAATTGTAAATTTAGTAATCGCACCAACTACTGCTAGTTCGAATTGTACTTTTGCATGAGTTATCCCCTAGCAGAAGTTTCTCTTTGGTAGAATATGTCGTTAAAACTGTCACAGGTTTTCGGAATTGTAGCTTTTTGAAATTCTCAATAGAAACTAGAAAGCTTGAATTTATTAAATAGAAGAAAAAATTGGAAGTTATGCTATAATGTTTAACCTCTCGCATGTTGATGAAAATCAGGCACGTTTTGAGGTGCATGACAGTCCATTGTCTGAATTTGCTGTGATGGGTTTTGAATATGGTTATGCGGCAGCAGATCCGAATACGCTTGTTATGTGGGAAGGTCAATTCGGCGATTTCGTGAATGGCGCACAAACAATTATTGATCAGTTTTTATCTTCTGGTGAAACCAAGTGGTTAAGAATGTGTGGCTTGGTATTGATGTCGGGGATTTATAGGATAAAATCGAGGATATAATTATAGTCATTAGAGTTTTCATTTTGTATTTTTCATTTTTCACCAATTAATATTTGGCTATCATCGTTCCAGGGGGTAAAAGATAGCTATGCCAGTCTTGATTTAGTGCCCCGTTGTTAATAACGACAAAAAAGGATCGAAATCGCAATAAAGTGAAACATTTGGAATGGCTATCAGCAATAAAGTGCAACATTTGGAATGCCGCAATTCTGGTCTGAAATAGTCCCTCACCTCCAAATGCAGCAGAAGATATATTCTTTTGGATGGCAGCACTGATATCTAATCCAGATGTTCCACCATAAAATAAACCCCTATCTACAATTACAGAATTTTCATCACCTTTTATGTCGTGAAGAAAAAAGTGACCAAATGTTGGTTCTAAATAAATTTCCCCTGTACCATGAATTTCGTTAACAAAAAATGTTTCACCAGTTGGCGCCGCGGAACTGCGAGACCTCCTGCGTGCCGTAGCGCTCGACCCAGCCTTCCGAGCCCGAGAACGGGTCCTCGAAGCCGAGCTCGCCGGCGAGGGTCATCGCCGACGAGATCGGGATCTGCGACATCTGCTGGACGCCGCCGGCGACCACGAGGTCCTGGACCCCGGCCATGACCCCCATGGCGGCGAAGGTCACGGCCTGCTGGCCCGACCCGCACTGTCGGTCGACGGTACTCCAGTGGCAATCTGCGCGAGATGCTCAAGCGGCTGCGCTTTACAAAACAAAGGTCGTAAAATGTCGACAAAGCTCTCACTGCCGGAAAACCCGCGTGCCAACGGCTACTTTGTCGACGGTGCCTGGAACAGCGGTTCCGATCACAAGCGACTGGACCGGGTCAGTCCGGGCCATGGTGTCGTCGTCAGTTCCGTCGCACTTTGCAGTGCGAAAGACACCGACAAGGCGGGGCGCACTACCGTTGGCTTTTGCGGAAATAAGCTGATAATCAGTCCCCAACTCACTGATACCGGTCATGTCCAGTGCCATTGTGACACCACCCGGTACAGGAATATTCGCCGTTACAGCACCGCCACCGACAATCTGCCCGGTGGTCCCGTCAAAAGTCAGCGTCTGTGTGCTAAGCGCAGCTGATGTATAGGGAAAAGTCCCGTTGGTGGAATCTGCTGCATTAAAGGTTGTGCAGCAGGTTATGCAGAATCTGTCGCACGCGACCTGCATCCGCCTCGATATCAGGAAGATCAGGATCGGTGCTAAACGCAATGTTGATGTCGCTTTCCTGCGCACGATAGAGATCGACAACTTCGTGAACGAGGTTTTCCATGCTGAATCGATTGACGTCTATATCCGGCGCACGCGCATAGTCACTGAATGCGTTGACCATCTCCTTCATCGCCTCGACCTGTTGCACTATCCGAAGCTCGGCCCCGAGCAGGAGCGGCGCGACCTCGACCGCCGAGCCGCTCAGGTCCGCACGGACCGCTCGACGCAGACCATCCTGCTGCGGCATCTCAGAACCGCGGGGCCGTCTGGCACCAGGAGGCATCGAAGCCGGTGAGGGCGACCATCTCCTTGCCGCTCTCCATGTCGATGAGGTGCGTCTCGACCTGCTCGGGCAACGGCAGCAGCATTCCGTCGTAGGGGTTGTGTCTTTTCTAAGAGAATGCTATGCTTTCACCATGATATTTTAAAGTATAACACTTTTTAAATTTGATATTTATCATTTTAAATCATTTTTAAAACCTTGACTGGAAGTTTTCTTGAGAGAATTCTAAGTGTCTTTGAAATCGGCCTATCCTTTTCATAAGTAGTAAGAATTCCCATGACTGTGTCCCCTGCTAACGTTATAACAGAGTTCATGACAGCGCCAATGAGTGGCCCTCTCAGCAGACACGTTGCAATTATATATAATTCTCAAAGAGTGGAGCGTTACCACAATAGCTTGCAACTTAACCACGCTGACCAGGCTCGAACCTACAACCTCATGGTTCCTAAACCAACACTTTAATCATTGAGCCATCAATATATAAATATATAAATATATATATATATATAAAATGCTAAAAACTGTGATTATTAGGCAATAAAACTATATAAAAACTAAAAAATGCCTAGGGCGGCATTCTCGCCGTCATCGACAGCCGCACGGTGCTGGAGCTGCCGAAGCTGGCCGCCGCCTCGGGGCTGGCGATGCTGCTGGGGCTGGGGCTGGGCACGCTGAACTGCGTGCTGATGGGGCTCTATCCCTTGTGGGAGATGGTCTGGTCGATCATCACCCGGCCGCTGTTCCTCGCCTCCGGGATCTTCTTTCTCTACGATGACATGCCGCCGCTGGAGCAGGACATCCGACTCGCGTTCATCGAGGCCCACCTGCATCTTTGTCCTCAGCTGCGATCACAGTTGGAAGCCGGACTTGCCGATGAATGTCCCCTTTCGGCGGCCGATGGAAACTTCATTCGCCCCGGTTTTGACCAGGAACTGGATTCGCTGCGCGAACTGGCCCGAGGTGGAAAGCAGTGGATCGCCGAGTACCAACAAGGTCAGATGGATGAAACCGGCATCCCCAATCTAAAGGTCGGTGTGCAGCACGATAAGCTGCTACTTCACGTTTAGCTTCACTTTGTAATTTCTTCCATTTGCGTCGAACATCTTCGACAGTTCGTTCGACTTGTGGATAGGTCGCATTGAGATTTTCGGTAATTTGTTTCCAAATAGCTTGTTTTTGAGCAATGACACTTTTTGATGCTTCACGGGAATGTAAGAGGTCTTTGTATTCATCGTATTGATTGATTATATTTAAAACTTCATGATCGGTTGATGTAAAAAGTTGATGAATAAATAAATCCCAGAACTCTGAGCAGTATTTTTATTTTTGCTAAAAGAAAAAGAGAATAACTCTTCGAAATATCTTTTGTTTTTAATAAAAAAAATATCACTCTAGCCTTTCCTTGGTTGAAGGGATTGGTGGTAACACTATACCTACCTGGGGGAGCTTCTGTAGTTTTAATCTTTGGAACAACTAGTCCAAATGTGGCTTGTTTTGAATGGGTCACTGGGTACTAGAACTTTTCACCTTTTTCACCTTTTCACCTTTTCAACCCTTTCACATTTGGTCCTCAGCTTTATCGATTATGAGCTTTCGATTCAATTTATAGAAGATCGTTAGCAAAGATCTTATCCTTATATGGTATACCAGAAAAATACACTAAAAAGATTTTCGTTATGTACGAGAATAATACTACTGCGGTTAAGGTAGGGAAAGAGGTTAGCAACTGGTTTCTATCTAGCCGAATCTTGTTTCTAAAATAAATCTTTTATGTCCAACGGTAAAAAATCTTTGGTATGTTTTTGGTGGTTTTCACTGTTTTTATCAAAACCCATGAAGACTAAGTGAAGCTAACAGTCAATCAAGTGCTTTAACTCTGAAGTATCGAATATTTGAAGATCAATTGTAATATTAAGTTAAAAAGGACCCATTTTACCCAGCAGCTAATAGACCCTCATTGATGTTGCATCGCCACCCCAATACGCTTCTCAAATATTACCTTTTCCGTAGCGCTGCTATTTGCCGCTAATGGAAGCATACATACAAAAGCAAAAAAAACTATTATTGGATACTCTTGTTTGGAACGTCTAAAAGTCATGCCGCAAATCTATTGGATTCTAACTCCTTTTGAAGTGTTTTACATATATTTTACACTAATTTACACTAAT
This sequence comes from Alatinidae sp. Z8VKAUB7J3, assembly GCA_010016025.2. NCBI lineage: Eukaryota > Metazoa > Cnidaria > Cubozoa > Carybdeida > Alatinidae > Alatinidae sp. Z8VKAUB7J3. Next base: position 240,318,978 of record JAAAKM020721499.1, read on the forward strand.
CCAGACGATAAACAAACATCATAACGTATCTGGGGTAGCAAAGTAGCAATGCTACTTGGCAGTTTTCAAATTTTTTAGCAGATTTTGTCTGAAAATATCACTTTTATATATAAAAATTTTTTGCTCAAAGAAAAGCTATCAAAACACAAGTTGCGCTGCTAAGATGTTTGCAGCTTTTGGAAGTCTGTCACATTCGGCTACTGGCAGGCAGCAGCTTTGGAACTTCTTCCGTACCTGAATCCCCCCTCCCTAACATTCAATTATATTATATTTACTTCTGTCAGCCAGACTTCACAAAACCAACACGGTAATTTTTTATATGATAGGCTGCTTCAGTCTCATGTTACCTTGCTGCACTGTATGACTAAAGGTAGTCCATTGAGACGTGCACTCTGCGACTAATGGTTTGCTGTCGGTACAATACTACATTTTTTATTTTATTTTATATATTTTTTGAAATACATTTAAGGAGTTGCGTGGCCACGAGGCACACCTCTTCACTTGAGCACCTCTATTTTAAATGCAAATTTCTGTTGCTCTTACTGCTCATTATATCTTGCAAAGTATGCCTTTAACTGCCCAAACATTGGCCTTCTCCACTACTCTGATAGCCCCAGCCCTGCAAATATACAGTGCCATAGGCCTCTATGACTTAAAATGCTTTACTCTTTATATATCCTTAAACTTCTCCATTGCCTACTCAAAGCATGGAATTGCGTCTATAAGATTTGGTCGTTTGAAGTTTGAATCGGGCGCGCACCGTGTACAACGTGTACCAGAGACTGAGTCGCAAGGCCGTGTACATACATCAGCCTGTACAGTTGCAGTTATGGCTGAAATTCCTGAAGCAGAAGCAATTGAGATTAACCCAGCGGATATTAAAGTTGATACGTTCCGTGCATCGGGTGCCGGTGGTCAGCACGTAAATAAAACGGACTCGGCAATTCGTATTACTCACATCCCGGCCTGGCAGGTATCTGGACCATCTTGGAGACTCGTGGGATGTCTTCTATGGTCAGAAGATCAACAACGGTTCTCTGACTCCCTCTCAGAAGAAGCTGCTGATGGGAGGTGAGCACCTCTCCCCTTCGATGTCTTTCGATGTCCATCACCACCTTCTCTCCGCTCGCACTCACAAACGATCCCTCTCATCTGCTTCCTCTTCAGGAGAGGCATGCATGTGGGGTGAACATGTCCTTGGGCGTCAGTATTGTGGAGGGCGAAGACGGCCATCGGCAATTGAATATAGAAAAATTGCGCTATCATAAAGTCGTGATTATGACCGACGCCGATATCGACGGCAGTCATATCACCACGCTGATTCTCACCTTTTTCTTCCGCTATATGCGGCCGCTAATTGATAACGGCTATGTTTATATCGCCGCGCCGCCGCTTTATATGGTCAAAAGAGGAAAGGAATTCCGTTATTGGGTTTGCACATGCTCTCATGCTCTGGGCTTAGCCAATTTTATTAAAGATATAAAAATTTTAAAAATTATAATAGTTTTGGAAAGAGCTCACTGAGATCTGCTGCTGCTTAAAGGGTCGATCGAAAAAATTTCGACACTTTTGTTAGCGTACCTTTTTTCTTCTGTCGCAAGTTTGAATAAAAATTTACATTTTATATGCGGCCTACACTATGGGGCTCACGACAACGGGTTGTTGCGTATAATTGTTTTATTTGGTCACTCTGTACATCCATTATAATCAGTATGGGGATGTCTACGTCGATGCCCATAGTAACGGGGATTGCGTCCCTGTGATAGTAACCAAAAGTAACGCGCCTTTGGTGGAGCTTCTACTTCCAAATGGCAGTAACAAGTTGGTATGTGCAAAGTTTCTTGAATTTCCCGAATTTTCGACCAGTATAAGACGGCTGGCAGAATAACCCCTACGACTTTCAAGAACATGATCTATACCCGGACCGATAAAGATAAGGTCGCCGGGACCCAGGTACTCGGTCGTATCGCCGACCGTTGCCCAGCATTCGCCGCGCCGAATCATGTGAAAGCTCGCGCTTGTCGTGTCGCTGAACTCCTTGGTCCACGGGGCATCCAGCATGTCGCAGAAGTACACGCTGCCCTCGACACGCATGGCTCTCAGGATGTCACTCAGTACTTCCATAGATCTAATATTGAAGGTAAAGCCATGGAGCTAGAGAGATAGCCCCGGTTCGATATAGCACTGGCCCCTGCGGAGGTCGCACCAATACGCCAGGGCCTTTACGGGGTCCGAAATATTTTTTGCATCTTCAGCTTTTATGGATCCTCTCCTGGATTCAGACGTTGTTGTTATTAACCCTACGACCCGCAACCCACTCTCGACGGCGCTAGATGTGTGTTCATCAAAATTTCGTCATTGTGACAAGCAATCAACAACTGGCAAAAATAAATTAGAAAAACAGAATTCAAATGAGTAATGGCAACCGATAAAGAATTACTGGGATAAGATAATCAATAAGGACTATGACTATGAATTAAAAAAAAAAAGTTTTTTAAATGAAAGTAAGGAGTGACATTAAAACATGAAACGAACAGAAATTACTTCATATATCAAAGGGGCTGCTTCCTCATCAACGCCTTGCTCTTCACGCTTCCGCTGCGACCGTGTGTTGCTGGCCGGGGGGGCATGGTCGGTGCTGTTCGCTGGCAATGCGGGACTGTCCGTTCCGCAGCTTTCGGTTCGGGCCACGGTCGCCGCGACCGAAACGATGCCAGACTTCTGGACCGGCGCCGCTGCGGGGTCGAGTTTCGCCTTCCGGCGCCGCGAGGATGGCGGCTATACACTGGCGCCCGGAATGGCGCATGATTTCTGGATCGGCCCCGCGAACAATACCAATGATGAACCTAGTATTATCTTAGGTACACCCTTTTTAAGAGAATATTATTCTGTATATGATGAAGAATCTAATATGATAATTTTAGGTAAAGCTAGATAAATGATTCTACTTTATACTTATAAATATTTTTGGTACTATACTTTAATTATTTTACTTTTCTTTTTAGGTATTATAATGATGAGTAAAAATTTTATTTATAAGTATTTTAAAACTAATTTTTTGGGAGTAAGCCAAAATCATAATTCTTGAGCAAAATAACCAAACAAATTAACTTTGTAAATATTTCTCTTATGAACCAATAAAAAAATTCAGTAAAAAACAAAAAGAAATTAATTTAAAAAAACTTTTCATGATTATAATATTTTTCAAAGAAGGTAAAATGCTTGTAGTTTCGACAGTGTGGTTCTTATTTGAACAAACATCACCAAAAATGCTAAGAAAATAAAGAAATTCTCTTGGAAAGAAAATAAACAAAATATAAATAAAAAAATTCGCATTTGAGATCTTTTTCTGGCAATTTTTGGCGAGAAATGCAAAACTAAGTTCTGGCAAAAAAATACAAAATTCTACTATTTTGCCGATTGAAGCTTGAAACCTTTACAGTAAGGCTTTCTGATACGCTGAATCTGGTGATTTGGGTGATCTGCATTTATAGGTGTTAAGTTTTCTTGTTGGACGGCAAAGTAGGTCTTCAGCTTTATTCTTAATGGGATTAGGAATTGTACCTCTGATTTTAAGTTTGAGAATATTTCCCCTTGCTACGGGGGGACATTGCGTTTTAATAATGTTTCAGGTGTTAATTTTATGGCCCAAATTTCAGCAAACAGAATACTAAGTTCTTCTTGAAATTTTTGCTGCAGTAGTCAGTTTTTATGTTCGAAAGATTGCTTCACATCAAGTTGGCTCTGATGATTTTGACCAGATAATGCTGAAGAAGAAATTGAAAGAGAAAAACAAGTTAGTGGTTATCGTTATGGTAAACAAGTAATTCCATTTGGTGATGATAGTAATGAACAAAAAAAATATCAATGTGAAAAAGGATTAGTTGTATTAGGTTTTTTTCCAGAAAATCAAATTCAATTACAACTTAATATGGATTCATGTCAATGTATTGAAGCATTTCCTGGATTAGATCAAAGTCGCATTGGTCTTTGAAAAGAATCTAACGTTCATTAAAGGAAAATTACAAGAAAAAATCCAACAGGAAATAGCAGAAAATTACAGGATTCTAAATAAGCAAAATTCCATAATTTTAAATCAACCCATTGGGATAATTCCCCTAAATAGGGCCAAATGTTATTGAGCAAAAATTCTGATATCAAATTTTCTTAAAATGACTGAAAGCCTATTTAATACTATTTACCCAATTAGAACTAAAAGTTATATGTCGTCGTGACGCTCGATGCCTACGGCCCGATCACCGACAACGCCGGCGGCATTGCCGAGATGGCCGAACTGCCGGAGGACGTGCGCAAGACGACCGACGCGCTTGACGCTGTCGGCAACACGACCAAGGCGGTAACCAAGGGTTACGCCATTGGATCGGCCGGTTTGGCCGCGCTGGTGCTGTTCGCGGCCTATGTCGAGGATCTTCAGCATTACTTCCCGGATCTCGACGTCGTAAAATGTTTTGCAAAAGATTGAATTCTCCTTAGCCTACTTTCGTTTGAAAATGATTTTAAGACTTCCCGGAAAACCAAACACGCTGAAAATTTTCTCCCGCCGATTCCCTTGGAACATCCCCGCAATTAAAATTGAATTAGACAAAGAGAAAGTAAGACAAATAAAAAAGATTTAGTATAGGAATCCTGTAAAATCCCCCCAGTGTTAAATTACCCCTGGAAAGTTCCCTGACAGCTGCCAAACCTGAGATCGCCCGGAAAATCACGTTACGATTCATCGGTGGGTGGGATGTGCAGGACAGCGAATGCGACGCCCTGGCGGAGAAACTGGAGGCCATCGGCGCCCTGTCCAGAGAGGAATCAGTACCGCGCGACGTCGCTCTGCAGATGATGGCAGACGCACCGTACCTGTTGATACTGCAACAGGATTTCCCCCTGCAGATACCCGCGAAATTGTACGAGTGCCTCGATTTGGTCCAAAATCTAAGCAAAAATCTAAGCAACTCAATGCCTCAAATTCAGGACGGACAACTTTTATAACGCTTGAAAAACAAATCAAGAAACATTTTTCATTAAGAATTGAATACAAACTGTTGATATGTAACAAATATCATACTGCTGATTTGGAAAATTGCTAAGCAACTCGAGGCCTGACCCCGAAAATGGAGTTGCTTATTAAAAAAACGTGTATTGGAGTAGGGGGGTTGCGCTTGTGAATTGCCTTACTCTATGTAGTTTTCCATTATTTTCTTCCTCTTCTACTTCACTTCTTACGTACCCTTCGAGCGAAACAACTTGGATTTGCAAAACTGCAAATTCACCGTACACAAATGTTAGTAGGCAACTCTAAATAGATACACGCAAGAACTGTAGTAAGCGGGGAATTTTCTCTCTACATGCCATGAAAAGGTTTGAACATAAATTAATTGCAAGCCTCTACACCAGGTGTAATTGGAGATCCAAACCCAGACTTTAGAATGGGATATGGAAATACGTTTAGTTACAAAAACCTATCACTTAACGTTTTACTTGATATGAGCGTAGGTGGTGACATGTGGAATGGTACAAAAGGTGCACTTGCATTCTTTGGTAAGGCAGAGTACACAGCTGCAGAAACCAACCTAACTGCTGCTGAAGCTGCTTCTTTAAATGTATTTGTATTCTATTAGAGTTAGCTGGTGTAATTTCGGATATGCAGATTCCTATCCTTGGTCCAATTATCCTCCAAGAAGTTTACAAAGTTTTCACTGATGTTCAGGTGATTTTTTCTCCAATACTTATGATTTGTTTCATATAGAGATAAAACATATTCCATATCTTTATATTTTATATACTTTTAAGTAATATACACAGGCAAATAGGTATTCATTTAGGGTACTTGATTCCGTCATTTCTCTTTATTTGCATTCCAATTTTTAGATTGTTTTCATAAAATTGAAAAGTTTTTATTTATAGAGGTATCAAGCAATGCGCTTATCAATCAACATGAAAAAATGGTGGAAATAAAATTTTCAATTGCAAACCAAAAAGAAAACATTATATTTTAAGAGAAGCAAGGAACATTTATTTATTTTAAATCTCATCTTTCAATATATGCAATGAAAAAGTTAAGATTGGAGAACTAGAAGGGTTGGAATGACTGTGGGAGGTAAAATCTTATCCTTAAACAGTTTGTCCTTGTAATAAATGATTTTCTTGGATTTTACGACACCATCACTGGCAATAATCATCGATTTGTTTTTAGGGAAGCGACCTACTTCCTGTGGCTTTAATAAGGGTCTTTCTGCGATCGTCTCACTTAAATTACTGCCTGAGCGATTAGTGGCATAATTGCGCGTGCGATATCTTACAGTGCGAGTTCTTTTACTGAGTTTTTCAAACGTTGGTCTAATAAACAATTTTGCCTTTTGATTGGTCAATGATTAGTCAATGGTTTTGACTGGTCAATTTTGTCAGCTTAATGATAGAGGCCTTTTGATTGGTGCTCAAATGTCAATATTTTCCCATCAATGGTAATAACTAAGTGAAACTAACTTGCCACAGGAGTATTTCATTCCGGAATTCTTATAATGTTGTGTATATGAGGTTATCTTATTAGAAAATCGCCAAGAGAAAGACCACTCATCGGATTCCTCACGGATCACTCAAGTCTGCATAACGATGAGAAGGGATGGGATGAAAATAAGCCAAATGGAATAATACAGAGAGGAAATTTATAGCGGGGAAGTTGTCGTGGAGAATGACATATTTTGCATTTCTTAACTATGAATTAAAGAGTTTAGTATAAAAGGAAAATGAGTCTATTTAAACGTTTTCAAAGGGTTAATCGATGTCTACGGCGGAGAAAACGCGCCCTACGTTTGGTTGAAAACACCTGGCGATGCGAGCAGCTGGGACTTCTTTGATCAGCTGCTGGCGAAGACCCATGTGGTGGGCACGCCGGGGAGCGGATTTGGAGCCAGTGGCGAAGGTTATTTTCGGCTCAGCGCGTTCAATAGCCGGGAAAATGTCGAACAGGCACTCGGCCGAATCCGCGAAGCCCTTTAGGTCCATCTTGCGGGGGGCAGGGGTGCTTCGATCTGGTGATCGACGCCACCGGGGCGCATCGGGCAACGCTGCCGATGCTGGCCCGGCTGGGCCTGAAGATCGGATACCAGGACACCGGCAGGGTAAAGCTCTACCAGACGCTGGAGCTGGCGCTGCTCGAAGCGCGGCCGGGCGTGCAATGGTCCGGTCCGGCACTCGATGGCCCCTGCGGCGCGCTCTATGGCGAAATTCGCGGCCATCGCCTGCCCCCTATCTCTTTTCCGAGTTCTATCCCTTTCCCTTTCGCCTCCTCGTTCCCTCTCTCTTTCCCTTTCCCTTTCCCTCTCCCTTTCCCTCTCTCGATCTCTATCTCGTCGATCTCTGTCGTAGTCCTTTTCTCTATCCTCTTTTCTTTCCCTATCTCTAGACTCTCTAGGCTCCCTTCTGTCTCTCGGATGATAATAACTTTCTTTTTCTCCATAATCGCGCTCGCTCCTACTCAATGCCGGCTTGAATTCAGAGAATTGCTTGCCCGCATAGTCGGCAATGACTTGATCGCGCCCGACCTCATTTAAAGCAGCGAATATCCCAATCAAGTTCTCCGCTTCCGGGCGTTCCTTCAGTTCATCGAGCGTCCCGGGAAGCGGCGCCGGATCCGTCTTCGCCTTGCGGATTTTGCGCGCAATCGTATCGGCATCGTCAGTCAGGTTGATGCGGGACAAGTCAGACGCGTGGCAAAATATTCCAAAATGCAGAAGTTACAATTACATTATTTTCTAAAGACAAAAATTTTGATTTTAGTGGAGAATCGCCATCAATGTCTTGAACAATCCCAGATAGTGTAACCATCAAAAATCCAGCTAGAATACATGGTAAAATCTTGGAATTCAAGGTAATTTTCATTATTTTTGACCTATTTCCCAGATATGGGAACTAGAAGATAAAGATACCTATTTCCCAGATATGTTCACTATTTAAATATGGGGAAGACGTCGCAATACAGTGTTGCACAATCTGTGCCAATACTTTGACTTATCCTGTATTTTTATATAGGCAGCCCTATTGCGCTGCCTATGATTTTTGTTTAGGCTTTATGTGACCCACTGATATCAATGCTATTTATCTGTATAAATCGACAACCCACAAACAAATCAATTTAATAAATAATCATAGATAATATTTCAATAAATCACGTATATTCCACCTTAAAAATCCCAAAATGACAAACTAGGCAGGGGGTAGCGCATGATTTCACCAACTTAACCCAGAGACATCAACTCCACGGGAAACCAGAAAAACTTATTTACTGGCTAAAAATTCTCTAATATAATTTTTGAGCATACCCAACGAGTGGGAGCTTCAAGCAAACTCTGGGAGTATGTTTCAGATCCTGTTGCAAGCTGTCAGAGGGTTGAAGTCAGACCTTACTGATGTAAGTTTGGGCAGTTTATCAGAAAAGACAGCTTTGCTGTCCAAAAACGACTTTTTGACAGTGTATAAGAGAAGCCCAATGACGAAAACAAAATTGCGCTGAGGAGATTGACCTCAGATTACCTTCCAGAAACTTTCCAGTTGTTGTTAAAAATAACAAAGAAAAGATTTTATTATTGGCCATTGACCAAAAACCTAATTCAGCATGAAAGTATGTTTCAGCTGTTTCAAGATGTTTACATTACGATTGCTAACCTTCTTTTCTCCCCCTACAATTTTTTTACGGTATAATATGGTTTGCTTCAGCGATGTTAATATCCCATCAACAAAAATACTATGTTTTTCTTGAAGGATCATTGAGAAAAAATAGTGATGTAGACTTGAGAGTCCCCACATCCTTTCCTGAGAGAATAAAAATTTTCTAATGTCTCTTCTTCTAAAACTTTCTATAATTGGATCCTCCATAGGCAATAAGGCGCTAACCTGCTTCGCCGACCCAATCACGGGCAAGAGCTGCAAAGACCTGGACCACGATGCCTTCAGTGATGGCATTATCAACAATTTCGAGGAGGCGAAGAGTGTGTGTGCCACCCGCTCGGACTGCTCGGGAGTGCTGAACAGAGTCTTGGTGGGTTGGGTGTTTGTGCGTGGGGGGGCGCGTGTGTTGTTGTTGTTGTTCCCCGTGTGTCTACTTGCGGCGTAAAGAATGATTGATATAATAGTTAATATTCGATATATTGTGGTTAAATGGTTTCCTCATCGGTCACTAAGGCCCTCTATCGTTGTAGTCTTTTAAAGGTGTGCATTCCCAGTCTTATTGGATGGAAGTTTAATGCTAATTTGGCAAAAGACAGAAAATTTTAAGGATTTTTACGATTCAATTTTTTATCTATAATAACCTATGCACAAGAAGGACTATATGTATAATCCATTTTTACCTTAATTTTCAGTTATCAAATTTTCAATTTTTATTTGCAGATCTTGAAACCTCATAATCTGAGATTGAGCAAAGTTGTGAAGCTGAAAACAGTTTTCTTGTGCTTCATTTAAGTGGAACATATATTTTCAAGGTTTTACTTTTATAACAAAGATTTTTAAAAGTCACCAAAGGTCAGTGCCCTCTAGATGGAGTGGAAGTAAGTTCTTCAAAATACATTCCTGAGTATCTTTGTGTTTTTGTGTGTCTTTTTGTCTTTCTACCACCGTGTATGAGTGAAAAAGTGTCTTTTCCTTGTGTCTGTCATTGTGTGTCTGACTTTTTGCATTGTGTGTTTTGTTTTCTTTCTCCCTACTTGCCCGTGTGACAGAACGTCTGTTTGCATGTCTCTTTGCCTGTCTTTGTGTGTCTGACTTTATGGTTTTGTGTTTGTTTTTGTCTCTCTTCGACCTTGCCTTAGTGTTTCCCGTAGCACTACCATTGATTAAACTTAGCGTGCAGACAATGTTTTCGGTACTTGGGTTGGTTAAGCTAACGGTAAATTGAGCAAAATCGTCAATACCTTCAGCGACGGCTGGGTTATTGACGAGAAGAGATGGAGTGTCGTTGTTGGTACCACCCGAACCTGTGCCGTCATCAAGAATTGTAGCTGTACCTTGGGAGATATTAATAGTTGCATGCGCAGCATTACTTAGCTACTATTGGTTGCCTCCCCGTAGTATCATAATATTTAAAGGCATGGAAATGTATAAAAATTTTAACGCCCAGGATGGTAGAAATAGGGATAGATGGTATCCTAGCGTAGGTAAATTTGATGTAGGAAAAGAAAACAGAAATGGCTACAGACTGTTGCCATTTTGTAGGTATAGCAATATCTAGTTATAACCAATACGGTGCTTGGTTGTAAATGGCCCGTAAGTTAAGATGGTCACTTTATGGTCCCGACCCAAGGTTCACTGCCGAATTATGATTACTTCGCGTGGGTCGTAATCAAACCAATCGCCGGTTGATCTTTGCGAAACGACTGGGATTGAGCGAGGCAGCAGGCAAAGTCCGCGAAACGGCATCACATCGCAGCACATCGGTTCGGTGACAAAACGATACTGCTCACCCTCTTCGAATCTTGCGCAGGCAGATTCGGCTGTTTCCGCAAGGAACATGGGCCGCGGAGAATCGCTCTCGGTAGTTGTCGTATTTTTCGTTTGGCGTGGTCTGAATGATCCCACCGACGACGCGGTCCCACCGGGCGCCCAACGTGTGGGTGGACCACATCGCTCCCACCGCTTGCTCTTTCCATCCACCGACCAGCGTGCCGTGTGCGATGAGCGCCTTGTCGGTCCACACGAAGTCTGTGATTGCTTTGATTCCTTTCCACAGCTTGGACCAACCCAAAGCCGGCATCATTAAATCGAGAATAACAACTCTTGGCCTATCCGATTCTATAATTTGAATTGCTTCTGCACTGCTCGTCACAAAATGTGCTTTAAAACCATATTCTTCCACCAACAGCTTTGTTAAATGGGCTTGTTCTAAATTGTCTTCTACAATCAGAATGTCGTATGGTTTATTTCTTGTAGTACTCATTAAACCTACCATTATTTTTTACCTCCATGTTCAAAGCACCGCTTTGATTTTGGCTCTCCGCACATGAATTATTGAAATGAAATTTGTATATTAATTTTTTTTTGACTAAATGGCTTTCTCTTAGTTTTGATCAGACGATTTTGAGAAATAATGGGTGGGGAAGGAGGTCTAGCTGCCCTCCAATTTTTCGGTTACTTAAAAAGGCTACTAGAACTTTTAATTTTTAACGAATCTTTTTATTAGTAAAAAATATACGTAACTTAAGAATTAACTTACAACCTTTGCGGGGTCTCGTGAGTAAACCATGCATCGCATGCCGGATCGCGGCGCGCGAAACCAGAGAAGCAGGAGACGACCATGACCCCGACACTCAGGATTCTCGCCATTGGCGCGGCCTTGGCCATGACCGCCGGATGCGCCGGAAACTCGATGTCGAACAAGACGATGGCGAAACCCTCCACCGCATCCGCCCCGAATTCCAACCCGATGGTCGGCGGGGCGCCGATGTTGCCTCCAGAGTATGTCTGCTTGCCGAAACCAGCTCTCTTCGAGTGCTCGGGGGTTCTCACTATCTGATGCGTGTGCTCCCCTGATAGACGCAGAAGGGACAACTGACCGGCGGCGTGTTGCACGGGACGTGGCAAGAGAGTTTTCGGTGACACGCAAGCAACTCGAGACAATGGTAGCGTCATTGCGTGTTTGACTGCAGACCATCCAAGCTCACAATCTTGCTCATGTTTGCGTCAGCCGGGCTACGACCCCAACCCGTTCGTTACCGGTATATCCCGGGACGACTACCAAGCGCTAGTGACCTCTCGAGATGTGCCATTGTTCGATCGCGCAACGCGCGGTCAATACGCCCCCGGCTCAACGTTCAAGCCGGTGATTGGTCTCGCGGCGCTCAGTACCGGCAAAACCCATTGGCAGGAAACCATTGAGGACAAGGGTTTTTTTCAGCTACCGAATCAAGAGCGCCCTCTCGGAGGAGCACGCCGAGGCGCTTCGCGACGCGGTCCTCGTCGAAGGCGCGCCGCTGCGGCAGCGCGTCGCGGGATTCGTCGAGTTGGCGCACGCCCTGACGAGTGGCCCCCGTCAGACCGCCCTCCTCCATCTTCTGCTCGGCCTCCAGGGCGACGATCGGATTCCGGTATCCAAGGAATCGTTCGACGCGATGGAGGTCACCCATGCGTCGCTTTGGCGAGACCTCTGTTTTTATAATATGGCAGGCCAATGTGGATTCAAAAATTGTCTTTATAGAAGAAATACTACAAATTGCTTCTGTGGTATCTTTAAATAACTACTAAACAATAATAACTATTAAATTATATATTTACTATGACGAGCAGTGGGAATTTTTACGTTTATCATTTCAAGCAGTCACGCCTAGGCGTTCAATTGAACAAGCAGAGCGCCGGTATTTGTTCTTTATTTAAAGGGTTAGGAGAGGCGGTATTTGAGCGCCAGGCGCGGCCCGAGGTTGTGGAAGGTGCGCTCCGAATCGAAGATGTTGTAGCGCAGGCCGGCCTCTATGTCCCAGAAGGCGTTGGGCCGCCAATTGGCCAGGCCGTACAGCGTGTACTGCGTCGGCCGGGTATCCACGTCGACCAGCCCGCCGGGGAAGTCCTGGCGGAACTTGACGTGCAGGTTCTTCTGCTCGAAACCGAATTTGCCGCTTCAGCCTCATATAAGTTTGAACTTTAGTTATAAAAGTAAAAAAAAGCTCAACGACCTTTTACCAGATTAGCAATGCAAACATTTGAATAAAGTATTACTTATAAGAATTGGTATTATATACATTTAGTATAATATAATATAGTATAGCATACCTATAGCCTTGTCACTTTATTGTTTGTAATGCGATGTTTTACCATATTGTATTTTTTTTCAAATATTAGTTTTGCTTTCGTAGTGTGTTTTGATTTAGGTCAACATCCTCTTCAATATTTCCCGAAAATTTCACCCTGAAATCCTTACTCTTAATAGAAGTAGCAGACTAGCAGTAGAAGTAGTGGTAGGAGCATGGATATTGGGCATCTGGGTTAGTTCAACATCCCCCTCAACATACCCTGAAAGTTTCAATTTAATATCCTAAGCTATTTCTTAGATGCAGCTGACCCACAAAAAATCGATTTCAGAATTTACAAAAGGAAGGCCTTAGAGAGAAATTTACTATGTACGATTTAAAAACTTGCTATGTTGTGTTTTGCTTGTCTACCACAGTTATTACGGGTCTCGCACTTGGTTCTAGAAGTGCTAGGTACAGTGATGATCCTGCGTTTGTAATAGTTACAACCTTGGCTGTTATTTGCCTTGGCATAATTTTATTTGCTATACAGACAAAATACGAATTTACGTTTGGTGTTGGTACACTTTGGTCGCAAAAAACCCGACCATGAAGCTTCGGATGCGTGTCGTCCGCCTCAAGGAGCGGAGGCTGTGCGCCAAACACGTCGTCGTCCTTCACGCTCAGTCCGTTCGACCTGTGGGGCAAAGGGGATAGGGGCAAGCGGCCGGAGGTGAGGCTGAAGGTGTTCTGAACAGGACCGGCCACACAACGTTTCCCCAAAAACAAGCAGAGAGGCGCTGCGTCCTTGAGTCATACGGTGGGACGTTTACTGGTAGATAGCAGAAAAAGCCAAAGATAGTCAAACATTTTCAAATACCGTTTTCGATATCAACATTTACGTTTCTATATTCAATATCGATATTAGCTCCGATATATCGATATTGAATACCGCCCAACACTATATGTAACCAATTAATTTTAGCTTTTTCTTTTTTTATTTGGTGGATCAAGGGGACTTCTCTTAATCCAACCTACATGCTGTGTGATTTTAAGGATTGCGGATGGCGTCACCGTCAATAACGCGGGTGTTTTTAATATAACAACATCGGCTGAAAACTTTACCCTGAACAATGGCAGTATTTTCAATAACCTTGCAGGGGCGGTGTTTGACTTTCAATCAGACGATAACGTTTCGAGCACAATCGGTGGAGGCACTTTTAATAATTTTGGTACTGTAGAAAAATCATCAGGTGTTGGCAATTCTGCGTTTAACTCCTCTGTGAGTTCGATTCGCGGCGCATCCTCAAGATGATCTGCAGCTCGCGCACCTACCAGCAGTCGATCGCGACGAACAAGTGGAACCAGGGCGACGACATCAATGCGTCGCACGCTCTCGCGCGTCGTCTTCAGGCGGAGACGCTCTTCGACGCGATCCACAAGGCGACCGGAAAGGTCGCGCGTCTGCCCGGCAAGCGTCCAGGAACGCTCGCGGCCGAAGCCGGTCCGTCGACGAAGGTCGCTACGTATGCTGGGTGGCAAACGTCTATGGGACCCAGAGATGGGATTTTGCTATAATCCTGACCAGACAACCAGGAGACCGGTTGGCCAAGTTCGCTGGTGTCAAACCCGGTGGTGAAATTCTGCTGTTCGCGACTGGCAAGGCCAAGGTGAAGCGATCGTTTGAGCTGATCGACGGTCTCGAGGACGCCGGATTTGAACCGGCAAACGTCTCTCACGCCTACTTCCGACACGCAAAGCGGAATTCATCCTGCCATTTGGAGGTCAACTCCGAAGTGGCAAGTCGAAGAACACCTTCCGAGTGATAAACAAGCATCCCCAGATCATTCACCTCTCTAATTGTAACATCTTGGAGTTCCTTCCCATCCATGACCATCATGGTTGGCAGTTTTCTTCCGATCGCACTCTGACGGTACTTCTCTATATGACCCCGAAAATCTTTCCCAAGTTTGTCCAAGTCATTGGTTACTATTAGCTATCAGTGCATTGGAAATGGTTGGAATTGTGTAAGGCCAAAATTACTCAAATTAATGACATGCTCATTAGGAAAATTTAGACCGATCTAACTAAGCAAAAGAAAATACTATGTGGCGAAATTTGTCTTTTATGTATAAATTTATTGCCTATTATAAATGTTTTTAGCTCTAATTATGGTTTGCTGTCCAACTACTGTGTATCTTACCCTATGTTCATTGAAGTTGCTTTCTCTGCTGCGGGCGCGTCAGAACGGATCAGTTGAAGCCATTCCGATTCTCCTTCGCCGGGGCGAAGTGATTGGCCCGTCGCGGGCGCAAGGAGAATAAGCAAAGTGATACAGGAGCAGAGGGTAGGGAAAGTTGTTTTGAGCATGGTTCGGTTCCGCAAGAGGCGTTGCATTGGAGGCGTCGTTCTTAAGCCGGTTGCACGTCGCCAGGAAAAGGCGAGGAGGCTTGTCACGTGCAGCCGATAGAACAGGTCTTGCCGGAACGTGCCCTCGGCCACCATCTTCTTGAGGTCCTGGTGGGTCGCGGAGACCAGGCGCACGTCGACGGAGATCGTCTCCGTCGAGCCGATCGGCCGGACCTCGCGCTCTTCGAGGACCCGCAGGAGCTCCTTCTGCATCTGCTCCGACAGGTCACCGACCTCGTCGAGGAAGATCGTGCCCCCGTTGGCCCGCTCGAACAGGCGACACCAGACACCGCCGATCGGCAGAATTTTGCCTTCGAGCCGGGTCAGTACCTGACGTTCCGCCGAGACTTTGACGGCGTCGAACTGCGGCGGTCCTATTCGATCTGCGCGACACCGGAAGAAGGTGTTCTCAAGGTCGGGATCAAAAAGGTTCAGGGAGGCAGCTTTTCCGGCTGGGCCAATGAAGGGCTTTCAGTTGGAGACCGGTTGGAGGCCATGCCGCCCATGGGCGGTCGCCGATGACGGTCTTCGTCGATGAGATCTGCAATGACCGGCAGTCGCTCAACCGGCGTTATCACCATCAGACCGAGGGCTTGGCAGGGCTGCTGGGCGACGAACACGGCGATTTGCGTTGTCCGACCTGGTCCGCCTAAGCGCGCGGCGGCGTTCGGGATTGCCGGCGGGATAACCGGTTAGAGGTCCTCTTGATCCCAAAGCCGGAACCCGGCACAACTGTTCCGGGCCTGAACGATGCCATGACAGGGAAGAACTTTGAGCGCGACGCGACGCCCCAGCGAGATTTGCTCGGCCTCGAACACCACCCCCATGCCTCCTCGGCCGATCTCCCGCAGGATTCGATGGTCGCCGATGACGGGAGGTAGGGTCGCGCCGAAGGCAGAGATGACCTCGGAAGCAGGTTCCGGTTCCGCGACAGCCTCGAGAACGAGAAGCGTCGGAAAGAGCTCACGAATGAGTTCGGAAGGTATATTGATGGATGGGTGGAGGGGTGAATAAATATACGTAGGACCAGAAAGATGCATGGATATATGCATGGAACATGCACAGAGGGATGGATGGACAACAATTGGAGGCGCGCATGGATGTATGCATGAATTAGTGGATGGACGTTTTCATGAAGAAACGATGGATGCATGGATAATGTTTGAATGAATGGATGCATGGATGCAAGGATGCAAGGATCGATGTATTTATAGCAACTACAACGGAAACGGACAACAAGCGACAGCGAATAACAATACACAACAACAGCAGTGAGACAAAAAGATTGCTTACGTTGCACAGGGCTCACAATCATGGGATTTGGCGGAGGCGCATTGCTGTTCGCCCCGGTGATCTCGAAGCTCTTGGACACGTTTAAGAAGGCGCCGGAGTACCTGGGCACATTGGATGGCGTGAACTGCGTGGTGGAGGGGGGAAAGCGTTGTAAAGTGGGCTTGCTTATAGGTAACATTACCTATAGTGCAAAGCGTATTAATCCATGAGACCCGCGGGCAGTGGGGCGAGGCCTGTATTCTATATTTATTTAATAAACCTTGTTTGAGGTTTGTTTCGTTGAGGTTTGTGTTTCCCCCTTTTTGGAAAATCAAGCGTATTTTCTCAGGCTCGTAGTCTTTGATTTGTGACCAGGAGAGAATGTCTCCTGGTCATTAATTTTTGTTATCACCTTCATTATGTTCAGCAGAAAAAAAGCTGAGAATCCTGAAATTGTATGCTTTTCCTAGAAGAATTTATTTAAATATTTTAATATAACTTTTGCTTGCACAGAACAAAGGTCCTTTTCCCATATTCCGAACAACCCTGAAGGAACTGGAGACCCAAAAGTAGAATTTTGTCATACAATTCCCAACTCCAACGGAAAAATCATCTGGTAAGCCGAAATAACCCGACTCGCGAGCAATTTTGGTGCGCCGAATTGGTTGACCGGCGTCGTGATCTTCATCGGTGTTGCGGCGATCTTGATTGGTGGCCTGAAGCGAATTGCGCAAGTGGCGGGTGCGCTGGTGCCGTTCATGGCGGGAGCCTATTTGTTAGCTGGTCTGGCCGCCTTGGCGATGAATGCCAGTGCGCTGCCGGGAGCCTTTGCGTTGGTTTTCAAACACGCCTTTACTCCGTCTGCTGCGGCAGAAACAGGCTCCAGTCCTCGCCATGCAAGTGATCGCGCAGGCTGAGCAGCGGCTGCCGTATCAGCTCCTCGGGCCGCAGTTCCTGGTCGCCGGGCAGGAAATCTGGCGCGCAAACGGCGAATAGTTCCTCGCCGAAAATCCGGGTTGTTTTCAGGCCCGGTTCCCGTCCATCGCCAAACAGAATTACCAAGTCGCATTGGTCACGGGCATAGGCGTCGTTGGCATCTCGTGAGGGCATCCTTCGTGTCGGGGCCGGTGGCGACGATCTCGCCGACCATCTCGTGGCCGAGCACCATCGGGAGCATGCCGGGGAAGGTCATCCGTCCCTCCCAGATCTCGATGTCGGTGCCGCACAGCGTGGTGCACGCGATGCGCACGAGCGCGGCGCCCGCTTCGATCTCGGCGGGGAGAGGCAGGTCCTGCAGGGTGAGCGGCTCGCCGTGCGCGGTGAGCACGGCGGCCTTGCACTGTCAATGGTTTTCAGCACCAGTACCCCCGAGCCATTCTTTGCACTCCAGGTTGTGCTGAGTGCCAGGCTGCATTTGATGCCCATGGCCAGAATCCTGACTTTCAATCGATAGGGAGGAAGGGCTTACACCAGGTCTTGCTGGAGCGTGGGCTGTTCCGATCTCGCATGGTGCAAAAATGGCTTTCTAAAAGTTTTGATAGAAAGATTTTGAGAAAAAGGGGTGAGGAGCCCTTTGGCCAGGGCGTCAAAGTCGCGCAGACGTTTGATCAACCCGCCCATTTCCTGCACCGGAATCATATTGGGGCCGTCACAGGGGGCATTGTCGGGATCCTGATGGGTCTCAATGAACAGCGCCGAAACCCCCACCGCACAGGCGGCACTGGCCAAGCCCGCAACAAATTTGCGCTCGCCGCCAGAGGAATTGCCCTTGCCGCCGGGCTGCTGCACCGAATGGGTGGCGTGATTGGTGACGTGGGCCGCTTGGGATTTTCTGATTCCACCGAAGAAAGTCCGCGTGATTCCAGTCATCGCGTCGGCCAGCGAAACTCGATCCGAGGGGACTCCTCTTTTTAACGCCGCCGGATGGATCGAACCCCGTCCAACCTCGATCCGCGTTGCGGCTCTGGCTCCAGGCGTGGTTGAGCGACTTCTGGTGGTGGAAGATCAGGAAGTGGCAGCCAATGAACCCGTGGCTTGTTCATCGGTGCGGTGCTCGCGCTGCTCCGGAAGTGGCCGCCGCGGTGGCTCGGTATCGTCCTGGGCTTCGGCGCGGGCGCGCTGATGGCGTCGATCGCGTTCGAGCTCTGGGAGGAGGGGCTGGATCTCGCCGGCCCCATCCCCCTGGTGATCGGTGTCGCGGCCGGAGCGATCAGCTACTACATCGCCGATCGCATCCTCGACGCCCGTGCCGCGAAGACCAAGGCCGAGCTCCTGGCCGAAGGCAGTATTTAAGAATTTCGAATTAACTTGTAGTTAGAAGTTGTAGCATATTAAATAAAAAAAACAAGATTTCTGAAATGAAAGTAAGGAGCGACATTTAAAACTTAAAACGAACAGAAATTACTCCGTATATGAAAGGGGCTTTTCCTCCTCGACACCCCGCTCTTTACGCTGAAGTTTTTTATCGTTTTAAAAAGTAGAGTTGCGAGAAAGAATCAAACGATTTCTTCTTAAAAAAAAAAAAATGGTTCTTTGCATAAAAAGGTCACAAAATACGCTTTATTCTCAAAACGAGCATTATTCTCCATTTCCTTAAATCCAATCAACGTCTTTGTCTTAAAATTCAGGTTGAACGAAAACCAATGATTTATTACTTGCCGAGTGGGTTGGTGCGCTGGATTCGGGATCCTTTGTCTGAGAGGACACGGGTTCGAGTCCCAGTGTACCCAATTCTCTTTGCTAAATGAATCGACCTGTTGAAGATGTATGCAGCATACTCTAAATAGTGCTTCAACGAGGTGGGGCAGAACATTCCCCAACTCTTAGGTTCTTGTTTTGTGGAAAGGCTGGCAAAATCTTGCTCGAACCTATAAACAGATCTCTGTGAGTGAGAGTCTTGATAAACATTTCATGATAGGGAATCCGGATTATGATCACCGTTGATAGCGATCAAACGTTCTGTTCCCTTTATCATCATTATACTTCCATC
Organism: Alatinidae sp. Z8VKAUB7J3; assembly: GCA_010016025.2. Taxonomy (NCBI): domain Eukaryota; kingdom Metazoa; phylum Cnidaria; class Cubozoa; order Carybdeida; family Alatinidae; species Alatinidae sp. Z8VKAUB7J3. Next base: position 240,338,370 of record JAAAKM020721499.1, read on the forward strand.
TGTTATAATACTATCTACATTATTATTATGCTGCGCATGCCTTTTTGACAATGACAATGTTTACAGTAACTGCCTATGACTGTCACTGTACAGTTGTGTCTGTTGAGTTGCAAGTCTTATCATCATTATACTTCCATCTATTATAATTCTATCCGTATCATTATTATGCTGCGCATGCCTCCTTGATTCTGAAAATGTTTACAGTAACTGCGCCCGGAACCAATCGACTGCACCTACTGCAATCCGTGGGAGACTTTTTGTATGATGAAAATGGCAATGTTAAGAACTCCGTCCGCATCAGTAGCCTAAAATACGATCCTCTCACGGATCTGCCCACGGTGATACAGCAAGGCGTGATTCCGGAAGTGCAATTAAGTTACAATGGCCGAAACCAGCGCGTCATCAAGAATCAAGTAGGTCAGCAGTCGATCACGTATTTTCATGCAAGTAAGAATGTCCATTGTCGGGACAAGCAACCCAAAAGCGCACCTTGTGGTTGAAATTTGAATCCCTCCACAAGAACTCAGGACTGAAACGGTCGGACATATATATATGCTATGAAGATCATTTAAATCTTTGCATAAAATATTTACACATGATACTCCTAATATGTAGGACGTCTCGCTCCCTCTTTCTTTGTAACATTGGCATCAGTTTACCCCCTTTTCGCCGGACCTCGCAGGCTCGAGTTCCACCCCGAGCGCTACACGAATACCTATCGCAACTGGCTCGCTGAGAAGCGCGACTGGTGCATCAGTCGTCAGCTCTGGTGGGGGCACCGCATTCCGATCTGGAGGCTCGAACTTTCGAACGAGGCGGCAGCGGAAGCGGCGTTCTCGAAGATCGAATCGTGCCTCGGCAGTGACGACGTGTCGGTGCGTGCGTCGCAGAACGACGGGACGAGCCGTGTCAGCAAATCCCCCGCAACCCACACGCCCATCGTGCGGACATCTTTCACGCCGGGGAATTCGGAATCGAATAGCAGTCGGAGTTTCTCACCAAGCGTGGGCGCCCAGCGTTCTTCGAATGGGAGTTCGCGTTTTTCGTCGTCGGTCTTGTAGGCCAACTGGTCGGCGGTGGCGAGTCCCCGTTGGATGAGTTCATTGTCGAGGAACTCCGTCGCCAACGGTCCGCGGGGTAAGTGGTTTTTGGAAATTCAATGAAATCTGATGGGGATAGATGGGGATAGGTCCCACTTCTGAGCTTTCTCATAAAATACCATAATGATTTTTTTTTTCAATCTAATTCACGGTATTTTATGTATGTAAGTTTTGAAAGTTTTCATTGCTTTTCTAGCAATTTTATGTACCGCCATATGTTATATAATTAAAGTTTAACGTCTTATGTGGTGTAATTGAATATCTTAGCATTTAGATTGTGGAATGGGGTGTCGGCAAAATCGTAGTCGCCAGTTTTATGCAAGCTACTGGTATTGCAGTACTAGCAATTTTTCTGGTGCTCTTGATCTTCTTGCGTTCGGCGTTGGACAGCATGCTGATCATACTGCCCCTGGTCCTGGCGCTTGGCTCCACACTTGCGCTTGGTTACCTTGTGAATCAACCGCTCAACATGGCCAATGTGTTGGTCCTGCCGCTAATTTTCGGGCTCGTATAGCAAGTATAACAAAGATTAAAACAGGGTTTATTCTTGTGTCCAAGGTTTTTTTGGAATTGAAGGCCAAAATTTCCTCGCTGGAAGCGATGCAAATCATGGGCCGCGTGCAGTCCATTGTGGGCATGTCGCTGACAGTTGCGGGCCTGCAACGTGCAGCCGGCATCGGCCAGCGCTGCGTCGTGAAGGGCACCAACGGCCCCGTCATGGCCGAGGTTGTGGGTGCGGATGTTATGAAGCGATTTAGACTTTTTGTTCTTTTATTAATGGTATTTGGAATAGGGGCTCTACAAGCCCAGGACGTGCATTTTTCGCTCTTTAATTACTCTCCGCTGTCCATAAATCCCGCTCAGACCGGCGCTTTTGAAGGCACCGCTCGCATTGGAGGGGTTTATCGCAGTCAATGGTACACCATCCAGCCTTTTGAAACCAACACTTATTATGTCGACGCTCCCCTTCCTATAGGCCGTCCATGAAGGCCTCGCCCAAATAGAGCTCCGGATTGAGAACAAGTTTGGGATAGACGAGCGGCGAGTGAAGCTTCATGCGCACCGGCCGCCCGGTACCGTCACCGAACGAGCGCTCGCGTCCGTTCGCCGCAACAATTGTGAGATCGCCTGTTGTTACGAGGCTGCTCACCGCTGAACAAAGTACCTCAAACACCGAGCTACACCCTACGAACCCGGACCGCCAAATTGAACTTCTACGGATTCAGCCCGGAACCGAAGCCGAAGTTGATCGCCTGGTACCCAACCAAACACGTGGCCCTGTCGGTGTCACGTGGTCTGGAACGCGACCGGGCAGTAGACGAAACAGGCGGTCAGGTGGCAGTATTCGGACGTATTGGATCGCGGCCGTTTAACCTTGCAGAACAGCAAAAACTCTACCTCGATAAGGATGGCAACCCCTGGTTTGTTACCGACGAGGCCGGGGGGCTTTTTTGCAACCCCCAGCTTCAAACAGCACCAGATATTATCCAAATTAAGTTGCAGCAGGCTAATCCAAATCAATTTCCTGCATCCGGTATGACATAAACAAACAACACTGGTTAAACGAGTTTAAATGTGTTCTCTATGAATGGCTGTTAGCAACTGAATAGGAAGTTCCCTTCCTATTTGCTTCTTATAATGAACGACAATTTAGCAATGGTCTTTGCTTTGGTTTAAACTAAACATAACATGTGACAACTAAACATAAGCTTAAACGTTTTGATTGCTATTGCTTAAATATATTCAACAAAATCACATTTTTTTCAATTAGTTTTCATATTACGAAAAGAGAAATCACCAATGCAACAGCACAAACACATTACAAAAAAAAAAAAAAAAAAAAAGAGACAGAAAGAGAAAAGGAAGACTGTTTTCCTAAATTAGTGATTAATATAGATCAGCACTTGGTCAATAGGAGGCATGAGCAATATATCAAGAATAGCCGAGGGTATTAAGTTGAAATGTTCAGGCCCAGTACTAGCAAACTAAATGAAAAGGGATTAAGTGCATCCAGGCTGTCAATATGGTATAGGTGCCATGTCCTAGGGACATAATAGGGTATTCAGTTATATTTTCAGGGAAGGTCATGGGGTTTGAAACTAAATCAATAGGTACTGTGTGTATCTAGATTGTTGAAAGGTAGATGGTCGAATCGGGGAAAACGCTTTTATTAACAAGTCAATTTGTGCAGCTCTCTGACACGCCTACCAATTTTCATCGTCCTGGCACGTCCAGAAGCACCAAACTCGCCAAAGCACTGAAGCCCACCCCCATAGCTCTCCCAAAGAGAACGGATCCAGTACGGTTACCTTAATCACGTATCTACGACATTTGCTTATTCTACCCACCAAGTTTCATCCCGATTTCTCCACTGTAATGAAATTAAAAGTGGAGAACTGCGGCCAGAAATAAGTCGAATTATAAAGCGTAAGGTCTACTAATAGAATACGGGCGATTGTGTGGCTCATGTTGCTCTAACAGGAAAAAAAAGAAACAAAAATTAACCACAGCTACGCAAGGGGAAAATACACACGCAGCAGGGTTTGTCGACTTTCTTATTTGATATTCTGGGGTTCATTATTTGAATATTAATTGTTGTTATATTCTAACATTTTTGTCATATGGTTCTACATGCCATTAGAAGCTATAGTCTCTATTTGGATTAGGTATGGGACCAATATAGTTGAATTACATTATTTCATGATGTTTGATACTAAATGCTCCTAATATTGATTTAGACTTATTGATTAATCCGTCCATACACTATAACTATTTACAAAAACATGCATATACTGTGAATAAGAGGAGGCCTCCAATTTTGTGCCCATATAAAAAAATTTCACGAGTAGGCATGAAATTATTTTATCGAGACAAGTCAAATAGATAAACTTTAAATACATATTGTTCTAGAATCGAATTTAAAAATATTTTTTTAAAGTAATAATAATCCTTCTGGGGTTTGAGTCGATCCGGTTAATAGTAATGTACTTTTCATTCTAAAATGAACGCACATTTAAAATCTACGGAACGGAAAATAAAATATACGAAGGTCATTTAGGGATATACTCCTATTTCCGAATCAATGATTGCAACCGGTACGAATCAGCCATCGAATTCGGCAATCCTCAGCAGCGGAAGACGTTCGCCGATGAGTTCCGTAAACGCATGCCGCGGGCGCATGTGTCGGAGCGGCTCTCGGGCTCGGAGTTACGCCTCTCATTTACCGGTCCTTGCGCAGCGTTTGGCGACCATGGTGCGCTTGTCCTGAAGTAGAAAGACGCACCAACAAAGCGCCCCGGAGCGTTCCCGTTGATGCCACCCATAATGAGTCTCATGGCAGGGGCTCCTTCTCCCGAAGCTTTCCCTGACGGTGTCGGGCGCCGGGCGGTAAAGCGAAGGTGATAGCCACATCATTCATGGCCCTGATTTCCCTTCGTTGCGTACTGCCTCCTTTTCCTCCCCAGGCCAAACCTGTTTACCGATCTGTTTAAACTTGGAGACGGCCAAGGCGCCACGCTCATTCCGTGCCTTGCTGCCTGTTGAGGGATAATGGTAACATGTTCAGTAGATAACGCTCTGATTGATCGATTTGAGATACGCTGAAGATGAATAATACGGTTATTTCGGGTATCAGCAAAGAGAGGAAACGCATATTCAATACCAGACCTAAATGCAAGATGTAAATTGCCGAAGGATGGACTGACTGACAAGTTTTTTGCATTGGAGGATAACTTTTAGCTTACGGAAGCAAGATAATCTCACTTTACTAGGTAAGCTTTAATGTAAAGAGCGAGGTATTGACGAGGGGACGAATCCCCTCATATACGTAGTAAAAACAAAGAATATAGAAAATCGTTACGCATGTTAATTCATAAGTTACGTACATTTTTACTAATAAAAACGTTCGTAGAAAATTAAAAGTTCTAGTTGCCTTTTTAAGTAACCAAAAAATTGGAGGGTACTCGCTCCTTTTTTTTTCTCAAAATCGTCCGATCAAAACTATGGGTGGAAGCAAGTCGGAGAAGAGTCTGAAAGCAATAACGAAGTAGGAAATCTAAAACAGTGATTTCAGTGAGAAATAATTTTCTATATGTTTGATAATCTTTAAGGTATTTTTGTGGAGGGAATCCAGGTTTTTTTTAGATGGGATTTGAACGTTGACTACCATACCATTACACAATACTGTGAATAGGGTTTGAAGAGTGCATTCTATAGAAGGGTAAGGGTTTGACACTGGAGTTCGTTACCACGAACTGTTTGAAAGGCGCATTTGATAATACTTGGCATACGGGTATTATAAAAAAAGTTGATTGACGAAAACTGCCCTTCTGGTATTTTAAACCTTATTTATAGTTACTTAAGTGATAGATTTGCTTGCCTTGAAAATATCACTTCTCTCACGTTATAAAATTCATGACCCCAAGGTGGCATATTGCCTCCATTCCTTTGGCCTATAAACATAAATGATTTACAATTGCTATTTTAGAAGAAACACTTGACAATCCCTTTAAGAATTATTCACAACCAACCTATCCTAATATAAGGAATAGTTGTTGGAAATGGAGTGGTAGGAACGGTTGTTTCCCACCCATGTCAGATTAGTAAGTGTATTATTATTTTGGAATGTGATGACCAAGTGGACATGGTATATATAGATCCGTTTCAAAACTCAACTGTGCACTTTTGTTCGCATCCCCTCTGTTTCCACGCGCCCTCTCGGCCCATCCCAGGCTCCCCCTCGATAATAGCGGACGGTGACGCCGGGTGTGTCTTTTGCCCACTCGATCACCACATCGTTCTCGCGACCCGATTTCGGCCCCTTGATGGCGATCAGCCGGAAGCGCGGCGGCGTGGACGGGGTTTCAGCAATCCGCTGGCTCAACGCCTTGCGCTGATTGGCGAGCGAGTCCATCAGATCGCGCAGGGCAATCACGCGGAGGCAAGTTTCGGCAAAGGACGAATCACCCGGACCGAACGGCCCGCGGTGAGTAATCCTCGGTTGCGTGCTGCCCGAGCTGCCCCGACCAGCACGCCCCGTTTCGAGATTATGAATCTTTGACTTCGAACTCGGCGTCGATCGCATCGTCGTCGGCGCCGGCCGCACCGGACGCCGCACCGGCCGTGGCCGCTGCGGGATCCTCTGAGGGGGCGGCGCTCCCCGACTCATAGTTGTCAATAAGTCCTGCCTTTTTGATTATTAAGTTTCGTTCTGGTTCTACCAATATAGTCTAAGTGATGGGCAATATCATTAACGAATACATCACAACTCAAATTAACAAAGCTCACTTACTGTGCCTATGATCTTTACATATCTCATTTTATAAAATGTTATATATCAATTTTGATTGGTGATAGCCAAGGCGGTATCCAGGGTGGGTAGGAGTTTGAACACTCCCCCCCCTGAACACCAGGGCGGTTTGGAAAGACAACACCTCATGTCAGACGATGATGGCGATAAAAAATCCAAAAAGAGACGCAGCCCGCGCAAGGTCTCGCCCACCTATCTTGAAAATTCGGCGGCGCACTATCTTGGGCGTTTTGCGTCGTCATCGGCCAATCTGCGCCGCGTGATGATGCAAAAGATCCATCGCTCTGCATCACACCATGGCACGGATGTGGAAGAAGCAGGGAAATGATGTCAATACAACTCAAAGTAGACACGAGTGCTGTAGAGCAAGAATTACCTATTGAAGCTAGAGGGCCCATTGTCAATGCCTTCGTCAACCTGATCCATAAACGTGAGGCGACAGCTGAAATCACCGAGCACAAATACGACGCATTGCACGGAGACTTTGCAACACTTGCTAAGATGTATGCATCAGTAAAAGAAGACTTAAAAGAAGACCTTCCAGGTAAGTTTGCAGAAGTCTTAAAATGAACATACAACCGCTTCCTCAATCCTCGTTCTTTACGCCAAAGTTTGACTTTTTGTCCCAGTTCTTTAAGAACGACTCGTGAAACACAAGAGCCGTTTAACTTACATAAAAAGCTTTTTCAAAGCACTAAAAAACTTCAGCACAACGAGAAAGGGATCTGCCTGGTTTTTTCCAATAGCTGCAAAATTGTTGTACATTTCCTCAGTTCTTTTCTGTGGTGATGGGTTGAATGTTGTAGTTGCATGATATTATGTCAAATGACTAGTGAGGATTTGGTTGGTGATTTTGAGGTAAGATATTTTTGAAGAGCAAAATAAAACGTGAGACTTCAACCATTTGTACTGGAAGTGTGACTTGGGGCTACTTCTTTAAGGAATTATGGGCAAATGTTGTGGAAGTTTGTTTACGTGAAATCTGAGACGAAGTTTTCGTTATCTAGTGAGGAACCCGAGTTAGCTCATAAAATACTAACTTCGCTTGCTATTCCAGCATTTTCACTTTGGTAAATGAAAGACATTTTCTCTCAGGTCTTTACATAACTGTTTATATTTAATACTTTTCTGAACATAGTTATTTTGCAAATTGGCTTCAAAACCAACGGCTATCTCAAGTACATACAACGAGTTGTTTAATTAAACTATCATATCAAGGCGAAGATCAGGTCCAGTAATTGTGCTCGACATCCCAGAATAGAGAGACAGGTGAGTGATGTCATTGACGGACCAGCGTCAACAGGTGACAGCAGTGTCATCAACCACAATACCATTAACAGTACACAGCGACGACTCACCATCAACGATGTCAGCACAACAGGTGTCAAATGAGAAGCTTCATTTCTGGAAGCAATAGTTTCCCCTCAAAATATGCTCACAGTATTCAGAACAAACAAAACTACAACACTCTGATTTCACAACAGAAGTACTTTATGACGAAGCATCTTCATTGAATTTTGTTTCTTGGAGTTCATATTTTGGAATTCTGGTGATAAAAACCGACTGAGAACCACGTGAACATGACAGGTCAATCAACAAGTCAAACAACATGAAGTTACACTTGTAAATAAATTCCAATTTATAACTTATAATGAGCATACACGTGTCATAACGTGTCACGGATACATGTCAACAAATTCCAAGGTAGTAAAAAGTTGAAAAATCGAGGTTGCGAAGACGGTCTCTGAGAGCTGGATCATGATTGGTCGAATGCTATTGTACATCAAGAAAAAGAAGCCGTGAAGTTATATCGTTGGCCAAAGAAAAGAGAGAGGGTGGATAGGGTGTCAGCAATGAGAACTCACACAAAACAAAGAAGATTTACTTTGAGCCAGCCGGGTTGTCACGACGAAGCGACAAGCTCTAGACTTACATTTCCCACGTATCCACCTTCCTCGATGATGGACCTCGACATGCTCGTGCTCGACTCGAGCCGGCGCACGGTCGCGTCCTCGGCGAACACCAAGAACCCGTTCGAGATCGTGGCGTTCGTGCCACAGACGACGGGTGTCTACACGGTCCGGCTCGTGCGCCAGCGCTTCCAGCACACGAGCGAACGGCTGGCCCTCGTGTGGTCGACGCGTCGCGACATGGCGACCAACGAGATCTCGTTCTCGGGCCCGATGACGATGTGCTGAGCACAATCACCGCCGCGTCACTGCTGAAATCGTTGCCGGTTCTCCAGACACGCGTCGACGGTGCTGACCTCGGGACAGGAGCCGGCGGGAAGGCCTCGGGAATCGGAGCGACAAACGACTTGCGACGCAGAAGCGGCATCAAATCCAACAGCCTGGCAAGCAGTGCAAGCTTCTCGTCACGAACCCGGAGCAGTGTGAGCAGTGATAGCAGCGATGACAGCGACAGATGGGTAAATAGAGTTGGAACCTAGGGAGAGGGAGGGGGTTATTCCCCTTATTCTTAAGTACATCAGTACTTAAATATCCCAACCGCACTCAAGTTCTTGATCAGAATAAAACCGGTTTCCTTCTGTATTTCGGTATCTACTCAAAGATAATCAGCTTAGCCCGAGAGAAAGAAACTACAATGGAAGTATATTTTAATTAAATGTTTAATATATAGAGCTGGCATTTTTGGATGTTAGATTATTTGTTTGAAATTTTATACCCCTAAAATTCCCGGGGCAAGTGTCTCCTCTGCCCCTCCCCTAAAACCGCCTCTGGCTCGAGTCTACTTCACACTACCTACGTTGCGGACAAAGTTTGCTCTGCAAGACTACATAGAGCAACGTAAAGTCTTAAGTTATGCTAGTGTGAAAAGTTCTACGGGGTAGTGTGAAGGCACCAACAAAAGGTCCAATCTACGAAATAATGAGAGAGAGAGAGAGAGAGAGAGAGAGAGAGAGAGAGAACGCAAGAGCCACCAACCTCCTTCAGGAGCGCTACCATCATGCGGTCCATCTCAGTCGTTGTGGGGGAGTTGAGATTCAACGTGTCACTCAAGATACCGCACATCAGCATCCCAGCCGTCTTGTGAGAGATCTGTCGCTCCTGCTGCACAAACATGGAGGCAACGATGGTACAGGCCGAGCCCCAGGGCTTGATGCAGTCACTTTGGACGGGAAACCCGTATCAAAAGTTCTCATTCATGTGTATTTTCCCTATGAGGATACAAGAATTTTGACCAATTCTACAGGGCAATTTACAGCAACATCACCCATTCCACAAAAAATTGGAGAATATGATGTTGAAGTATATGCAAAAAAAGATAACAAAATCGCAAATACTGAAATTTCATACAAAGTAATAGAAAAGAAGACAGAAGTTTTACAGACACCTTTTTAGGTGCATTAAGTAGATATGTTTTTAGCTCTGCCAATTTTTTAAGTTTGGAAAGTAACTCTCCATTTCTATTTTCAGTCGATTTTTTTTAAATTTCGTGAACAATTCTCCATTTTCAGTTTCAGTCAATTTGTTTTTAATTTGTCAAACAATTCTCCATTTTTAGTTTCAGTCATTTTTTTTTTAATTTGACAAACAATTCTCCATTTTTGGTTTCAGTCGATTTTTTTGGGTAGGAGGATGTCATAAAGAAAGATTCAAGGAAATGGGAACTTCCTGGGAGGTTGTAAAAAAGGGGGATTTTAACAGATTGGGATAGAGGAGATATATCCCAAATATACTCCCCCTTAATAACATTTAAATCAACTCCCCCTTAATAACAAATATTAAGGGGGAGGGGTGTTTGTGAAAATCCTGGGGGGGGCAAAAAGATAAAGAGGGCATCGTCTTGATGTGTTTTACCTTCATGATAATTTTGAAGACATTTTCTTCTTGGCAAATGTTGAAGTTACGGCCAAATGACTTGCAGAAACCAGGTGGAGTCCTCACTATGAAGCTGTTAAGCAAGTGTTTAAATGCTTTATGAAGATTGTCGATACCATTGTGAAACTTTGTGACTCTTTAGAAATTCTCGTCACAAGAGGAGCAGCTCAAACTTTGTTGACTTCGATGTGGGATTTCTCATTTTTGTGCTTTTCTCACCTGAGAAGGCCGTGCGCGAAGCGAGCGGCGATCGGCGGTCGCCCGACCGAGCTAGTCGACCGAGCCGCCGTTCCAGGCGTGCTCCGCGTCGGGGACGAAGGCCACCGAGGCGCCGCCGGGCTGGACGGGCTTCTGGTTGTTCACGACGACGCCGCCACGCTTGGCCGGCAGCTTGGTGAACACCAGCCACCCGCCGGGGATCTTGGCGCGGAACACGTGGAAGGCGCACGCCGGCCGGCTTCCGATCCGGACCGGATCGACTCCAGCGCCAGCAGATGGCTGGGCGCCTCCACCGGCAGGTCCACCTGTAGCCAGCCGTCGCCGTTGACGGCGTAGTGCAGACTCATCGACTCCACGGCAAAGTCGTCGGTCGCTTCGAACTCGAGCATCAGCTCTTCGATGGCGGTGGCCTGCTTGTCGTGTCCGGGCCAGCGGTAGGCGATCTCCGGCGCCCGATCTTCAATAAACAGAAAGAAATTCCAAGTCAGTGTAAGACGAATGGTCAGGAGTTCGCATAACAGGAAACCACTACCCGAGTGAAGCAAAGAGAATAATGACGCAATGATAGTAATTAAATGTGCTCATGATAAGAATAGAAATAACATTATTAAGCAGGAAGCATAGCGTTGTTGAACCGTAGTTTTTCTTTCTTCTTTATTTTCATTTTCGACTCGTTCAGATTCTCACTGTCGCCTTACTTTCAATTGAAAAACTTTTTCATGTTTATATTTTCTTTGTTTTTTTTTTAATAGTAATGCTATAAAATCCTGCATCCTTTTCGTTGAATTTCTCTTCCCCCATAATATATTCCTCCAGGGAAAGATCCTTCCACATAGCCCTCTCCCCTCAACCCCACACCCAGACCAAAAATCCCCCTGAAAACGTCGGCACACTTGCCAATAACCATTACTGTATGTAAAAATTGGTTCAGGTCCCCCCACTTTTTTCCCAAAATCATAGGGCCCCCCATAAAACAAGACATTTCAAAAAGTTAGATCCCCCCAGAATCATGAGGGGGGGTGAAACCATGTATACCAGGCATATAAAGGTAACTTCATAGGCAGCAGACCTCCTAAAAGGCTACCTGAGATATGTCAGATGGAATAAAAGCACACATGAGTCTACCCTGGAAAACAGCAGAATGCCATACCATGAAGTGTTACATGTTTTGAGGGCAATTTTACTATACCTTACCCCTCCCCCCATAATATGCAAATATTTAGCTGAAGCCAAATATTCTCTATGCATCGCTATTGACTCAATTTAATACCCCTAAATTGAATCAATACTGACAAAATCAAGAAACAGAAAAAAAAACACAAGGCAAATATATTATTCACCTATATATTTATATATTAGGGGGAGAGGTTGGGGATAAAATATACTGGAAGTGTCTGCGCGACTACCATAGTCATTACTACGCTGCCTTCGTCATCGATCCCGATGGCAACAAGCTGGAAGCTGTCTTTCACGGCAATGCGGACAGCTGAGCGGCGATTTCCTCTCTGTTGACGCGGACTCCACCGAGATAAACACTGTTGATCTGACGCGTGTTGCGGATATCCGTCAGCGGGTCTGAATCGAGTATTAACAGATCTGCGCGCCTGCCAGGTGCCACGAGTCCCAACAATGGTGTTGGCAATGCAGTCTCCATATTTATTAATACCGTTGGCTGTAACAGCCAGGCTGAAATTATGGCTTGTCCGCCTCCCTCTCCATTGATTGCGGACACGAATGGCTCAATCATTTACCATACGACAAGTATACCCATTGACACCAGGCAGTTGGGCCTCCACCCAAATCCCGCCAGCAATCTCGTCAATGTCACTTTTGACCAACTGTCAACAACTGCCACTTTCGTCCACGGGACGAGGATGATCGGAAGGTGGCCGCCGGTGGGGAGCGTCGCCATGTGGTGCAGCTTCTGCTGACTGAGCACGAGAAAAAACAGCGCCGGATCACCGAACACCAGGATCTCCGCAATGCGCAAGCGGGTCAGGCTAAACCCCTTGCCCCAACTAAGGTATGCAAAGAGCAGCCCCATCAACGACGTGACAATCGCGTGCGTGACGAACAGCCAGCCGTACGCCTGTCGGGAAGCTATCGATGCGGGCTATTTGATGGATGTTTCTGAGGAGGCCAAAAGTATCGGCCTTGAATTAGCCGTGGGAATGACCAAGCCTTTATGGGACCGAGGGATTTGCCCTTCCGGCGAATTAACCGAAGAAGAATTACACAATCGCATTCGAGATGTCTTGATGGCCGTCCGATTACGGTTGGCTGCGCTTGAATCACCCACAGCATTTGTCGAGATTCCAGTACTGGAGCTCTTTACCTATCTTCGAGAAACTTGTTTTCTAGAAAAGAGCTTTTTTCTTAAATTAATTTATGTTTGCTTTTTGTTGACATAGTCCTTTTCATGGAAGAAATGGTATATATTTTAAAGTTTTTTTCTATAGGATTCCATAGTTTGGGTTTTTGCGGCACTTGGTATTTACCAAGTGACATACAGCGATTGCAATTTCTGTCGGTCTGTCTGTCCTAGTTTTGCTAGTTTGCTGATCGATACAGCCCTGCGTGGCGCAGCCACAGTCATTGGTGAACGGACCGAGGACCAGGACCTGGTCGTCCATCACGTTGCCATCCAGATCGAACTGGGCCCGGGTCTCGCCCAGGGCGAGCAGGCCGAGCGTCAGCGACAGGATGGAGAGAAAGCGGGTGCTTCGAACCCGATGCATCATGGTGATCTCCCTACCTCTGGATCTCGTTCGAGACCCGGAACTCTCGAATTAAATCTAGAATCTGTTCTCTCTGTTTGTCTGTGTACATATTGCTGTGTAATGACACGCTAGCGACATATCCAGCAAAGCGATTGACCCGAGCTTCCTGGTCTATCTTTCGGCTGCCACGTGAAGGTCGCTCCTTACTGCACGCTGCTCTAATACGCTGCTGCCACTCTTCTGTGAGTCGACCCATGACCTCGTTGCCGTTGACTGTAAAAGTCCCTGCGCCGGTATACTGCTAGGGGACCCCGATAAGGCGTATCGCTTGGCTTACGACGTCGGCTTCATGGATGTCGGCACGGCCAAGGATATCAACGCGTCCTTGGTGGCTGGGCTGGCCGGGTGTTTGGGGCGTGCGGATACGGCGACACCGAGTCCCGAAGCATTGGATGCGTTTCTTGTAGCCGCCGTGCACTCGGCGGATCCGTACGGCTATGGTCAAATCCCATGGACCGAACGACGCGTTTCACGGTCTCTTTCTCTTAACTCTACTTCTTAAAACAGTAAAAAACTAAACAGTAAAAAACGTAAGAATGTTCTATGTTTTCAGGATAAGCAACAGAAGTGGGAAAGCTTTTCTAATAGCGCGCATTCTTCAAATTTACTATTAAGTACTGCCATTGAAGGGAATTGAACTACATTTCTCACTTTAGAGGCAACAGGCGATCTAAGGGATAGAAAAGTTTTTAAGGTAGGTAAATTAGTTAGAGTGAACTTTCACCCCCTGCTTTACATTTCTTCCAAACAAATGACGGAGGGATTGGAATATGCTTATTTAAAATTATTGAGCATGAAAATTGTTTAGTCGTTCAGCAATGTAAATAGTAGACATTATGCTTTCCGTAATACAAATAGTAGTTTAAAAGACAGCATTTTTATTACTCTTAAGAAGCTCTCTATTTTTGCTGTTGTTGACAAAGAGCACTTTTAGAAAAACGGTAACCGGATATCTGGGGCATAAATACGCACAGGATTTTCCGCTTACTTTGTCCGCTAATATTGCTATCGAACAATCGTATGGTCATGTGGATGGCGACAGTGCTTCACTGGCGGAGCTGGTGGCATTATTGTCTGCCTTGACCGGCGTGCCGGTGAAACAGGAGTTGGCGGTAACCGGATCTATTAACCAGTATGGTGAGGTGCAATCTATTGGTGGGGTGAATGAGAAGATCGTCTCGGAAACAAGTTTTTTAATTGAGCTTCAAGGCAGCAAATTAATGGAAATACAATAAAATTAACTCAGGTTAAGAATAATAATGATGTGATTGATATTCACAAACCCTTCACCAACAGTCAATTTTATTTTGACAGTTTTTTTTCTAGTGTTCAAGTCACTAATTTAAGAAAGTTTTAATAAAATATATTAAGGGTTCTGGGAAGGGCAAAAACAATTTTCCAAAATAGTATTACTAAATGTTTAGTGTCAGATATTGTTCTTGAGATTTTCTTTTTCTTCTTTGATCATCAGGGTTTTTTTTTGCGTTCTCTTCAATCAATATCCTTATCGTTCAGATTTTGTTTTCAATGTCGAATTCGTTGTGTTTTGTTTTTTAAATTTAGAACAGTTTGTAATAGTGTTTTTTTCTCTTCTCTCTCTCTCTGTTTGTTCTTATTGTCATACATGGATCTGTTGTTGGTCCAGCAGCACATAATCGCCGAGCAGAAGTGGCAGGCCTGGATTTTCAATAAGTGTCTGCAGCTGAAACGGCGTCAGAGTTTCTGTCTTCAGCAGCCGTTCACGAATCTCTTCTGCCGTCGCAGCTGCTGACAGTTGCTTCAGAGTATCCGGAGCCACAATCCGGCTGTTGTGGAGTCGCTGCAGCAGGTCCGCGGGCGTCAGGTTCAGCGTGGTACCTTCGGTCCGGAATGTGTAAAAAATCTCCTAGAAAATAGGATTGAATTGCAAGATATCTACAAAATCTAGTGTTTTTTAAATCAAACGAATATAGAGTTTGCTGACGAAAAACATCCTTAGAATAAAGATAAAGCACATAAAAGAAAGATAGAGGATGGAGGGGTAACAACTGATGAGCTCCAGTTTCACCAGCAGAGGTAAGTACGGCAGTAGTTTACTTTATTAAATTTCCTGAAAGGTCTCGGTGGCGGAATCCGAAAATTTTTTCCCGAGGAAAAAGATCACAAGGAAATAAGACTCACTTAAAAAAGTTTGGTATCGTATGAAGTTAACATAAAGGAATTGTCGTAAAAACGGGAAAAAGAGTAAAGTTCGTGTTTGAAGAAGCTAAAAACTCCCGAAATATACAAACAAAGCAAATCGTACGCTGTGCTCAAAATCAGCGAGCCAGCGAGCTCGTCATCTCAGCTGTTGGAGAAAATGGGGCTTCTGTCCTTGCACCCGACATAATTTTAAATAGAAGAAGCTTCGACAAAAAATATTATGGATAAATTGATGTCTATAAATGAATTATTCCAAGACTATTCTGGTTGCCTCCAACAACCATGGTACAGAGGAACCATCTGTAAAGAAAGAATTATGATGGATCTGCCTCAGTTATCGCAGGCCCTTAAGTATCAAAATGTTATAATGAACATATGGGTGGTGTAGATCTGACGCCGTCGCCACAGCGCGGGACGACGCACTCGCCGTTGCGGCAGATGTTCGGGTTCATCTCCCCCGCGCAGAGCACGCCGTCGGCGAGCGGCTCGTTCGTCTCGCAGACCCACATCGTGCGGCTGCACGTCTCGGCGCCGTTGCACGGGTTGCCGTCTTGGCACTCGAGGTCGCGGAAGCACGTGAGGCGGCAGTCGGGCTCGCAGCCGTCGCCCGCGATGTCGTTGCCGTGTGTCGTCGCTCTCGTTCGTGATCCGCACCGAACCGAGGGCCCGATCGCGATAGGAGTGAAAAAGACTGCCGTAGATGGAATCGAGCTTGAGGTCGAGCTCGACACGAGACGCGAGCTCACGCACGGCCTCGCTCGGATCGGTCGCTGCGGATTCGCGCTGGTACTCGGCAATCTGCATCCCGACGAGAGCCAACAGCACAACGATGACCGCCCCACCCATCGCGAGCACGGTAATTGGTAGCATTAAAACTTAAAAAGAACACAAAATATTACGTATATAAGGGGGTTCGTCTCCCCACAATACCTTGCTCCTTACGCTAAAGTATTTTTAGTAATTTCAACCGATTCAGGGTCATTCTTAAGGATTTGGGACAAAATTCAAGCTTTAGTGTAAACAGCGAGTTATTAACGAGGGGACACACCCCCTCATATACGTGATAAAATACACAAATATAGAAGTTCGTTTGCGATGGTGGAAATCAAACCCTAGACAAGTATTACAAGCAGATCATTAATCCACTTTGCTACTACAGGGTTAACATGCTTCTTAGGCATTGTGAATACTCTGAATAAAAACCCATCTCATATTTTCCATAAGAAACTATGGGTATCAAAGAGCGCACGGGAGGAGAGTCGACTGCTCCCGAATCATTTTTGACCTTTGAAAGCTGTTGTGGTTTTCGGCCTTGTAATCTGGGGAATTCCCATAGTTGCCCACATAATTTTGCTTTAAATCTATTTCTATGATATAGCTTAAATTAAATTGTTCAAGAAATTGAGTCATGGATAGGGGGTAATCCTTATTTTGTTGAATTTTTCCACTATTTAATAAGTTTTCCTCCTACTTCTTCCAATTATTCATGTTAATTTTTGGTACTACTTGTATATTGATTAGGCATATCTCTTTGCTAAGGGGAATCGAATTGTCTTCCATTTATTTTTATTTTTAACCAATTCTGAGGAGTTATTTACATGGTTTGCATGGTATACACATCAAAACTAGCTACTTGCTTAGAAATCTTGTAGGCGACTTTGTGCTGGACAAAATTGATCGTAATGGAAGATTCGGCTCATGGATCTTAGGAAGTCTATATAGTTTAGGCCACAAGGAACTGCATGGCAAGCGTTTATAATGGGGGCTAGGCGTAATGTTTCCTTAATTTTCTTCGTCAATAACCAATACTATATGTAAAGAAAGGGCAAAGTTCATAGCTTGCAGCCTGGGGACTGTGGGATATTAAGTCGTCCTCAAAGACATATTTGTTAGATTTTCAACTATGCTCAGCAAAATGGCTATCTCAAAATTTTGATTCGGTGACTTTGGGAAAACATGAGCATGGGAGGAGGCCTAGTTGCCCTCCAATGTTTTTGGTCACTGAAAAAGGACACTAGAACTTGAAGTCACTTAGCTAGAATTTTACCCAGGGCATTGTATGAAATGAATGTCCAGATTTATTTTAAGAAATTTCTAGGTAGCCTACCAATTTCATAGAATAACTTAAGGTGGCCTGAAAATGTGTGTGATAAAATTACTAGCCTATTTTATAATTTCAAAAAATTACATTGAAGATATAAAATGATTCAAGGAAAAGATTAGATTTCAAAAATCATGTACAGATATCCTCTCACGCTCGTGCCGTCCGAGTACCTGAAGAAGAACGTCTGGTACACGTTCCAGAAGGATCCGATCGCCGTCGAGACGCGCCATCGCGTGGGCCTCGACCGCCTGCTCTGGGCCAGCGACTACCCCCACTCGGACTCGACCTGGCCGCATTCCCGCGATGTGATCGCCCGCGACTTCAAGGGCGTGCCGGAGGACGAGCTCGCCGCGATCGTGGGCGGGAACGCGGCGGCGCTCTACGGAGAAAATATTAAGTATATGAGGGGTTCTCTCCCAGTTCAATACCTCACTCTTTACGCTAAAGTTTGACTTTTCGTTATCAAACAGTTTGTGGTACCGAACTGTATAAAAGGAGTGACCAGGCTCGATAGTAACCGAAACTCCAAAAAACAGAATTTTGATAGCAATACATACAACAAAAGAATTGCATTCTTATGCTGATTTTAAATATTTAAGTTGCAGCAAGTTTAATCTTGCGAGATTCACCACCTGGTGCTGAGTTCTTCCGTCCTCGAACACTTGGAGGCCGATGAACGCCGGGCCTTCGAAAACCTGAAATTCCACTCTATCCTGACGGCCCTGTGGTCTAAGCATATCGCCCGCCGCTTCGCCCCCTACATGCGCCTGGGCGAACTGTGGGCGGCGGGCATGCTGCACGACCTGGGTAAGTTCGTCTATCTCAAGTTTTACCCTGAGCATTACAAGATGTGAACCACTGTTCTGTGTCGCCAGCCAGACGTTGGCAGTACAAACAGAGTCTGATGAAGTTTTTGCTGAGGGGTGCAGCCAAAGATCATGCAGCTTTTTCTAATCAAGCGACTCTTTTCTCGATCTCCCTTTTTTTCTGTTAAAGTTTTCATCCATGTGAAGGACCGTTTCCACATTTAGTAGGCCAGTTGCATAAGCTATAATGCCTAAATGGGAGCATCAAGTCTTAGGAGGTTGTGGCAATGGCAAATTCGGATGCCTATTTCTTTAGATTTACTTATTATTCATACTTATATTTTTGATGTATTATAATTTTTTTTTCAAACTCTTCTATATTCAGATTTTCTTTATTTTCTTATTTTATTTATTTAACTATCCTAATTCGTCCTTTTGCAGCTTAATCATGGAGCAGATCCATTCATGAGAAACCAGGATGGTCAAACTCCTCTTGATTTGGCTGTTGCCGCCCTTGTCTGCGGCATCATCAGGACCATGGGTGAGATTGGTTGCTCGATGGTTGCTCGATGGGTTTGAGAAGAAGAAAGAAAGAAGCCAACAGCACCACGCACAAGCTGTTGGATGATGCGCTTTCCGGCGACCGATGCATCGGAACGGCTACAGTGAGCAAACTGGGCCACCTGGCAATGACCAGATCGAGAGAGGAAGAGGAGGAAGGTGAGGAGATGGACGCTACAAGTTTTGGTTTTGAAGATGGAGACCTCCAGTTCAGGGTTTTTGATAAATCGATGGCTTGCCTTGTTGTATCCATTTATTTTTTTTAATTATTATTGTCTCTTTCAGTCGAAAGTGACATTATAGGACCAAAGAGCACTTTGCTCTGGCGTGGCCTATATTGTTATCTAAAAAATGTATCACGGCTTTTTACTCAATATGAATTGAAATGTCTTCCTCTGGTATTCAATAATGTCTTGAGATAAGCCGTACGTAGAGTATGTCAATCTTTCTTACGAAACAGATGAGCCATGCCTGATAAGAACAAAAGCACAGGGGGACAATAAGCTTTATAAATCATGCACAAACCGTTGCGTTTATAACAGCTTTTGTTTGGGGATATTTTTCCGTAAGCGACACGTCGGCATCAGTCCAAAAACAATTAAGCGAAAAAGGTATATCCATAGAGAAGTTCTCAATAAGCACAATTATGGCCATCGTTGTTTTTTTTTATCAAAATCAGGTTTTTGATAAATGAATTATCTTGCAGAGAACAAGGACGGCAATGTGAACATGGGAAAAATTATTATCTCGGGCTATCCACGAGGGGCAGTCAATGATGTTTCGTAGCGACTGATGATAAATTGTTATTGATACCTTTTAAGGACCTCAAATCTCGATAATATCTGCAATTATTCGTGTTCTTCTATTTTTCTAGAGAGTTTCGTAAATTATTTTGATACATATACTGTTACCAGAAATTTCAAAATTTCAGCAACTATTGTTTTTATTTGTATGTGTGCTGGGGTTCTAAACCCATACAAGCTTCGCTTCGGGCCATTTAGTTGTTTTGTTTTGTTTCTTTTCTTAATAAACCATTGTCTCTCTCTTATAGACACGGGTTGTTCTTTACTGGATTTAAAGTATCTGCTCGTTCTTTTCATGAAATCATTATAACGCGTAGATGACGTTATTGTTAACTGCAGTTATAGATTGCGACATATTTCGGTTCCAACAACACATTTTTTAGCTTCCCTGCAGCTTTTTCAATTGATTTTATGGAATTTGTGTCTGATGTATGAATTAAACGTTAGACCCATGGTTTTGAACTTGACTTAGACTTACTCGCCAAATTAAGCGCCGAACACCAAGCTAAAACACTGCGAATTGTTTCGCCTGTCATTTTAAACTCGCTCAGGTCTAAGAGTCGTTTTAGGAGCCGGCCTGTTACAACACAAAATACGTATTCAAGACGACCCTTCCCGCTTTGTGCCGCAGTTAAGCGGAGATTATAAAAAAGGCTACGATCGCTTGACCAATGGCCTAACGCTAAAACAGTTTATCGGCTATCAACACCTCGATCCTAATCGTAGATTGAATTTTTTCGCCGGCTTTGAAATCATGCAGGGTTTTACCCGCAGCCGTGCACGAACTGCTGGGGTGGCTTCACGCTCGACGTCGCGCGCGGGCTCGTGTTCTGCGGCACGGGTTCACCGAGCTACGACCACTACGGCGGTGATCGGAAGGGACAGAACCTGTTCGGCAACTGTGTGCTCGCGCTCGATGCGAGGACCGGCGAGCGGAGGTGGCATTTCCAAACGGTGCACCACGACATCTGGGACTACGACCTACCGTGTCCGCCCAACCTCGTCACGGTCTTACTGGTAGCGTTGGCTTAAAAATTTTTGAATCCGCACATGAAATGGATTTAATTGAGAAAGCTAGTGCAAGAATTAAAGAGCGAGTTGAGAAACTGAAATCCATAATAAGTGAAGGGTCATATCCTACGTATGACGAAAAAAGACACGTTTTGTACCTTTTAAGGTAAGGAGTTTTTAATGTCTATTAGGGATCATTTTTTTTTTTCGCTACCAAGAAAAGAGCAAAGGACTTCCTTAATTGAATCCAATTGGACTTTTTGGACCAGTTGAAACAATTGGTTTTTTTGAAGAAACTGGTTTTTTTTTTATTAAAAACTAAAGTCATGAGAAATTAGGGTTTTCCTAATTTTTTAAGAAGTGCATGGTTGTTTGAGTTACCACTGAACCAATTTAAAGAATCACATTTCAGTTTTAGTGTCCCTGATGCTTTAACTGCTGCATCCTGGAAAATTTAAGGCTTATAGGTGCTGTCCGACATGGATCTGGTCACGCGCGATGAGTTCGAGGTGGTTAAAGCCGTGGCACAGCGTGCCCGCGCCGAACAGGAACGGTTGGAAGACCGGGTCGCGGCGCTTGAGGCGCAAGTGGCGGCTCTGACCGGGGCGGGCGCCAAGAAATCAAAGGCGAAGGCGGCATCGGCAAAGCGGGCAGCGGCCAAAAAAAAGCCGGCCGAAGCCGACTGACACCAGCCAAATTCGTGTGAACCGCCTCGAGCGCGGCGCGGGGCGCCTCGGGCGGGCTCTCGGTGCCGAGGCCGAGCTGTTCCAGTCCCTTGAGCAGCAGCATCGCGCGTTCGGCCCGCTCGGCGTTGCGCACCACGGTGCCATGGGTGAGGCGGAAGCTGGGGTCATGACCCTCGGTCTCCGGGGCGTAGAAGCATTTCATCGGGCTCGACCTCCGTGCAGCAGTGTTTTTCTGCCTCTTGTGGTGTTGCTTTTTCCAATCATTGGGCTTTCAAACTCAAAATCACCTTTTCCTTAAAGGACCATTGAAGATCGATGAAACTTGTATGTATTTAACATAGATTAGTGTCAATCGCCAAAACCTTTCCGCGTTAGACAAGCCGGAAACTAGCGCTACAGTACCCTGTCCGAATGGTCTTCTATTTTGATTCTCTGATCTCAAGTGACTTTTGACTGGATTAAAACGGTCATTTTGAATGACATTTCAAAAATGAGAAATATTTGAAAAAAAAAAAGAAGTCAAATATGCTTGCTAAATTGAATTGCTTACAAACCTTTGGCTTTTTCCGCTCGTTCCAGATTTCGGCAAGCCATTATCACTTTCGCTCCTCTCTTTGCCATATCTAAAGCTGTCTCTTTTCCAATACCTTGAAAAGAGAGGATTGAAGAATAAGTTGTTCAAAGCTTTTCTGATACCTCAGATAAAAAGGAGTGGTTTGTATCTTTTAAACATTTAGCATGTGTCACCTGTAAGCAGGGTGTTATAACTGCCCATTTATTAAGTATGAATTCCCCTTTAAAATAGTACACGGATGTGTTCTGAAAGTCAACACCAGCTGCAATTATCGCCATGCATATGATAAAAATATTCAAAATTAAGGGCTTCTGTGAAATTGTACTCTCGGTTTGACAATCTCCTATCATCAACCAACTGTTATATACCATGTGTGGCAAACTGTTCGGATAAGCCGAAAATTCGGATAGTTGAGGACGGAATTTTAAATAATCATGATGGCTTTTTTTACATTCAAATTGATGAAAAATATGCTGACGTCGTGCCAAATGGCTAAGTAGAGACAAATAAAACAGAAATGGACATGCACCGTTTAATGAACATACGTGTTACACGAAAAAATAACACTGAAAACGGAAGCGATCCCACTTGCAATAAAATTCTGAGAAGTATATACTGTGTTAGAACTTTAGCGAACAGATTATTAAAACTACATAGTATTGTTTCTTTTCATTTTAAGTTTTAACGTCATTCTTTACTTTAATTTAAAAAAGTTGTTTCTTTTTATTTTCAAAAGGCCAAATTCTTTTCATAGAAAATAATATTACTATTTAACGACATTTTAGAAGTATACATTTACAATTAGAGGTTGACTGTTCACCAAAAATACTTTAAAACCACCCTTGTTTTCTTTTTTTTCTTTTTTTTAATTACATTTTTCATATTTTTTCGTTGTTCAGCTTTAAGCGTACTGGATCTCAAAAATCGATCACCTTATCTCCGATTTCTATGGAAGTCTCTGATAATCGAAGTTTTCCACTTTTTTTGTAGATTTTGAAAAATTACTAGATGTATTTTTTTTCAACTATTTCCGTATTCAGACGAAATAGGTACACATTATTTTGCAAACACCCGATCGAGCTCCCGCTCATCGATTGAAGACCGGCGCAGGGCCGCCGCGATATCTTCAATTGCGCTGTCCGGTGCCAGGTTGTGATGCCTGCGGACCGACTTGACTTCGCGGATCAGTGTTTCCCGGTCTGGGAAGGCAGGTGGCAACAGGCCGGACGGATGCCAGTCCTCGACGAAGATCGCCCGGGTCACGGCCGGAAGAATATTGGCGAAAGCAAGGGCCTGTTCCGTTGTCGTAATCTAATTACGACTATTAATTGATTAAATAATAAATAATTAGCTAATTAATTAATTAATAATTAAATAGTCATAATAATTTACTAATTTACTTACCCTTTGGATAAAATCCGGGAGGTGGCAGTTTTCCCACATTCTTTTTCCGGAGCAGTCGTAATCTAGCAGGCAATGTTGATTCGGTCAGCTTTAGTACTGCAATGTCATTGCATCTTGTTGTTCTGTAAGTATGTGGTTTTCGGCCCGGGCAGGCACCCCACTTCGTCAGCCATGTTCATCTATTTCGAGGGTCCGCACGGAATGACGTTCGAGTATTCCTGCGGTGTCAGATCGATCGAGAACGAGGACATGTATCGGCCGCGGCAGTTCCCCTTTGCCAGCGAGTCGTTCTGCATGTGGGGCTCGAAACCCGACATACCGGAATTCCGCGACTGACCCGGCGACAGTTGGTAGGTACCGCGCCGGTAGCCGCCTAGCGAATAATGTAATCTTGTGCATGGAGGTACCTCTGATTTCATTTTTTACCACATGTGAAGGAAGGTAGAGAAATTAACCCTACGTAATAGTCGATGCATGTGTTACATTTAGGGTACGGCAGATTTCCTCTTAAAGAACTCCCCCTAATGTGAAAAATTTCCCCGAAAATTCCCCTCTAGAAAATTCCAGACATGATATAAAATTTAGTAGCCGAATGGAGGATTTCTGAGGGGGGGGGGGTATTTTCTGCGGCTGGTGTTTTCCACGTATTATTTTCTAGGGGGGTTATTTTCTACGGGAAGCATTTACCAGGGGGAAGTGCAGAATTCACAGTGTAATTTTAAGGGAGCTTCTTCTTGGGATATCAATTGTAGAAATATTTCCAAAAAAGCACGGAAATTTAAAAATCAGGGGCAGTTTCAGCTTAAAACACACTTTAACTTAAAGCTCAAGGTTCGACTTGATTGCATGTATTTCTCACAACTGAAGTCTTTTAAGCTGAATAATGAAATGTGTTTATCACATTTTGCTATTAAGAGCTTATCCGTTGGGAAGTTTTTCTTAACTTAAACAGCTGAAAAACACACAAAAAATGTATACTTCTCGAATATCCTATTCAACTTTTTCGGTTTCGTAATCACTTTCATTGCATGGCCTTATTACTTTATCATAAAAGCCGTTTCGGTAATAACTTCTTCATTCGCACTCGTAGATCAGGTGTAGAGGCAAAAAACTCGACCGATTTTTCCAACACCTTTTTTCAGCACTTGCTTAGACGACATAACGACAATTAGGTCCACCATATTTTGAGATCTTAGAACGAATGTGTTACTCTCATAGAGTGGGTATCGAAGCAAAAACTAGAGGTATTTGCAGTATACAGATCGGAGTTTTAGTTTGTCAGTTTGTGAAACTCAGCTTTCAACTGTCGCTTTAATATATGAATATTTTGCGCAATAAACTTTGCTATAAATAAAAATTTTTCATCTATATCTTCTCTTTGATAATACTCAGCTCTTAACAAGCCAATATTTTGAAGCACTAATTCAATCCGCTCTCTTATGTTATTTAGACTACTCTTCACACTCTTATCTTGTTCAGAAAAACTAGATGAAAGACGGAGGTCTATTAACTTATTTTCAATAAAAGTTTACTTCACTATTATTTCTACAATTTCAATTGTATATCCTACAATCTATTAATTCATGCATTTTCAAACTTGATCCCTCCCACCCCCTTAAAATCGCCTTTGTGCGGCCCTGACAGAACTTGTCACTAAAGTACCAATACAAAGCATGATAAACAGGTACGTGTATGATATATCGAGCACACTCAAAAAGTCTTATCTGTGTAAAACCGGTTTTTCTGTCTGCATTCGGAGATAAGGGTAGTCCAGGTAAACCGCGCGGGGTGGGTTTACCGCAGCGGTAATTGAGTAGGCGCTGGAAAAACTCAAAGTGGGAATGCCTCTGGCTTCAATTTCACGTGCAATCAGTCCCACGGACTGGTGGCAGACGGGTCACACGGGCACCAGCAGGACAACATCAACCTCGTCACGCACCACGCGGTCAGCCAGTGCCGGTGCCAATACCTCACGCACCTTGCGGCTGGAGTAGATTCGACGTGTTGTCGGCCTATGACGGGCCCGAGGCGCTGAGGGTTATCGAGGATCAGTCGCCGGACCTGGTGCTGCTCGACGTCATGATGCCGGGCATGGACGGCTTCGAGGTGTGCCGGCGCATTCGCAACACTCCGGGCAGCATGCACCTGCCGGTCATCATGGTGACGGCGTTGAGCGATCCGAGCGACCGGGTGCACGGCCTCGAGGCCGGGGCCGATGACTTCCTGACCGGCATTGAACACCGTGTCGGCGATCTTGCCGCAGGGATTGGCGAGCAGCACCTTCTTGGCCATTCCCAGGCAGAAGAAGGCGAGGCCACGCGCTACCTTCTCGATCGTATGCGTTCGTTCGCGCAGTTGGTCGGCGACCTCCGAGAAGCGCAGGATCGGGCCGGCGACCAGCTGGGGAAACATCGATACGAAGCATGCGAAATCGATCGGATTCCTCAGCGGCGCCGAGCGACTTATCTGTAAGTGTCCAAATGCCCAGGGTAAGACGCACAGCAGACATAGTATTCATCAAGATCTAACAGCGTACTTGACTGTTCATATCTTTGTTGTTAAACAACTCGCACAGTTGAGTTGCCTAAAAAACAGAACATAAAATGGGAACGTGTGTGTGGGTATGTTCATTTTCCTTTAAAACTCTAATTCGTATTCAACATTTCTTTCTACTGGAAACTTTTTGATTGGAGGCACCTCGCTCTTTACGGTGAAGTTTTTTTTTAGTAATTTCAACTATTTATTGTACGACCTTTGTGATTCAGGGGTCATTCTTAAGGAATTAGAACAAAATTAAAGCTTTAGTTTAAATAGTGAGATGTTAAGGAGGGGGCAAACCTCCTCATATACATAATAAAAAATACGAATATAGAAGTTCGTTACGTAAGTTAATTCGGAAGCTACGCATATTTTTTACCAATAAAAATGATTCATCTGTAATTTTTAGTACAAATATGCGATTGATTTTGGCTTACATTTTTTCCTAGGCCTCTAGGTCCATTAGAGGTACGATTGTAACCATTAAGACAGGAAGACGGCTTAGTAGTATTGTTGGTTCAAACTAAGCTTCAATGAGGGCACAATGAACCACAGAGAAGTTGATAGACAGATAGTTGGAACTGTTTTTTCTGGGAACTAAGTTCCGATTGCCGACTCAAAGTTTTCATGGCTCTTTTCCGCACATTCGAAAAAGATTATAAGAACTTACTTGTAGCTCAATAATCTCAAATGTATAATTCACTTTCAGGTATCTTTGGTTATGACCGCAGTTTACTATGGGATTATGAAGGAGAAAACGGTAAGTGTATATAGAAGCTTTTTGTTCATTCTCTCTAGGCCACCAGCCCCAGGGTAATGAATGCCCAGCGTAAATCTTTGTGGCCGATAGCGTCCCTAGAACTATTAAATATACATCTAAAATGGGATCTTAAAATGAATTTTTGATTTATACGGTCAGCAGCCACCCTGTAGGGCACCTTCTGTGGGCCCCAAACTTTCAGATTTTGTATCTAAATGTTCAAAAACGAATGCTTGTAATTTTGGTTATTTTGGATTTTATCTGCAATGTGAATTTCCAACTACTGGTACATATCATTAGATTACAGAGTATCCTTCATGCTGAATACCACATCTGCAATTTTGATAAACGTAAATATGTAAAATCATTTTTAACTGTGGAATATTGGTGTTCAATAATTCCTGTGTGGACATTATTGCAGACAGCCGTCGGAAAAACCTGTTGTTCTATTTTGCCGGATTTTTTTGCCAAACAACAAGATAACGTCATTAGACCGATACCGACTAACGGGGTTTCGCAGGTAGCAACGAATCGAGTAAAAGCCAGCCCGGCAAGAAAAATTCCCAACAGTCCTAAGAACGTGGGCTGTAAGTTAGGAAATTCATTCATTGCTTACACATAGTATATGTTATCAAACAGTTCGTGGTAACGAACTGTAGTAAGGAGCGACCCGGCTCAAGAGTAACCGAAACTCTAAAAAATGGAATTTTTGATACCAATAGTTACATTTAAAAAAATTGCATTTTAATGCTGATTTTAAATATATAACTTTCATCAAGATTGGTTTTACCTATCCGCGATCGGGCTCGATCCGACCGTGCATGACGTGCGCTTCGTCGAGGATGACTGGGAAAGCCCGACCCTGGGCGCCTGGGGGCTCGGCTGGGAGGTCTGGTGCGACGGGATGGAGGTGAGCCAGTTTACCTATTTCCAGCAGGTCGGCGGCCATGATTGCCGCCCCGTCTCGGGCGAGCTGACCTACGGGCTGGAGCGGCTGGCGATGTATGTGTTCGGGGTCGAGAATGTCTCTTTCAGCTGAAAAAACTTGTTTTTCTAATTTAATTTCTGATCGTTTTTAAGTAATGCCAGGAAATCTGGCCACACCTCTACGGAGAAATCCCTCTCCCCACGGAAATATCCTCTAGATGATTCAATCCTGGTGAAAATTTACCCCGGACAATTACCCTTAACAACTCCACTCGTAAAATCGAGAGGGAAAAGAGAAAGCAAGACAATTAAAAATAATTTTGTATAGGAATTTAACTTTGTTTGAAAACTGAAGATAAAGAATTTTAGCGTAAAGAGTTAAGTCTTGCGGAGGAAGCAACCTCTTTCATATACGTAATAATTTCTTTCGTTTTAAGGTTTGATGTCGCTCCTTACTTTCAACTGAATTTTTTTTTTTTTAATTTAATTTCTTATCGTTTTAAAGTAATACCGGGACATCTGGCTATCTCTCCGAGTACTTGTGTACTACATGCAAGTCACTCAAAAATACGGCAGCCTACCTCATGTACTCGTACGTACGAGTGGAGGGCATCAAGCGCAAGGTCGGTGCAGACATAGATGCATTTAAGGGAAGGTCTTCGATTCACCTCGATCATCCCAGCGAGATTGCATTGGGCATCCACTTGGCGCGCTTCGGAGAAACATTGGATCGGATGGCGGACGACCTTTTGCCGAATCGATTGACGGATTACCTCTATGAGTTGGCGGAGGCCTTTAACCTGCCGGCAACGGCGCGCAAACGCGTCCTGCGGCGGTGGTGGTTCCGTGCTTACTGGCGGATTCGCCCTGGCGTGGCGACGGGCGCGCTCCAGCGCGCGGACCCGGTCAATGGCGCGAGAACGCAAACGCGTAAGCAGCCAGGCAATAACCGTCCCACGCTGCTCGTTGTATTGACCGGCGCATTGCCAAGCCTCGATGAGCACGTCGTGAACCAGGTCTTCGGCGTCGTCCTGGTGCTGCCTAAAACAAAACAGTGCGTCAATGGACACAAAATGGACGCATCAGTGAAGAAGGCAGAGCTGCTATCAAAGCGATTCTTACTGAGATCCGTGCGTTCTGGGCGGTCTGCTTTCGATAATTCTCTATTGTAGTTTCCATAATTTTTCTTAATAAAGCATAATATTTTCGTCATATTTTGATATTTCTCATTGGAATTGACCCAACTCCAGTTCTTGGATGTGGTAGGATCCGGTCGGGTTTTAAATAAGAGCTCTGAGCCACGATATCCTTCTAAATATCAAATTTCATTGAGATCCGATCACTCGTTCGTAAGTTAAGAATACCTCATTTTTTTCTAGTTTTTCAGAAATACCCCCCCCCCAACTACCCCAAAGAGAGCAGATCCGTTCCATTTATGTCAATCATGTATCTAGGACTTGTGTTTATTTTTCCCACCAAGTTTCATCCCGATCCCTCCATTGGTTGAAATCCTTTAAAGGAACTTCAATGACTCCATTGGCTAAAGAAAAAACTACAAAGAGCTCTGCTCTTTGTAGTTTGTAGTCTTTGTAGTTGTGCTCTGTCTATGCAACTAAGCTACTCCACACCATGAGAAAGAGACTACAGGAAAGGAGATGACGAGCTTATCAAAAACCAATCAGAAACCAAAAATTCAGAAAGCAATGTGTTGACTAGCCAAAACAAGGAAAATGAAGTCACTCAACTAGAATTTTACCAATTTTAGCTAGCAAAAACTAGCTTTCTGATACCTAGGTTTAACTTATCTCATGATTTTCAGTTATTGCTAAGCTTCTCAAGGATATTATTAATACTTATATACTCAAGCATTTTTGTATGAGACATTTCATATCCGATATGCAATCAGTAGTGTCAATATGTAAAAATTAAGGGGAGGAAGGCAAAATGTATTCTAAGAATGACCCCCTGCTGAACAAAAACGGCGCACATGCGGACATAGTTGTCAGAGGTGCGGCGCTTGGCAGCAAGGAAGCGCTGCAGGGTGGATAAGGGGAAAAGGTGCGGCTCGATACCGTTTGCCTGCGCTATAAGGTTTCGCAGGGCGGGGGCGCCCGGACCCTTGTTTTCGCAGTAGGCCAATAGAAAATCCCGGATGCGGTCGCGGTCAGCTTCCGTGATGGCCGCGTTGGGTTCAGGAAGTTGCATCTTCACACTTCTTCGAGACTCGTAAAAGGCCACCGTCATCTTTTAATGTATGTTTTTCATATTTTAATAAAGACAATTGCTACTTGCCCGCCAAAGTCCCTCCTAGAACAATTGTCATGGGCAGGAGATTAGGTAAAAATTAATAGGTGGAGGGCTGGAATAAGAATGTCCTGGGTGGAAAATTTTTGAAAAATTTATTAGCAGGGGGGGGGGGGGGGGGGGGGGTGGCCATTCTCAGCCATGGTTGGTGCCCAGAAGGGGCCTCTGGCGCTCCATGACCCCCTGTTATTTACACTCGCTTGAATTGCCGCGAGCACTTCCTAACCCATGATGATCAGCTCTCTGGCTGCCTTCGCATTCTTGCCGCCTGCAAGAGTGTAGGTCAGCTCCACCTCCTGCAGTTCGAAGCGGGCGAACAGATCCCGGACTTCTGGTCGATCATTTATCGACATCACGAAGCCCTGGTATCCGAACCCTTTAATAAAAACTATGGTCCAGAATTATCTAAAGGTTAACTGTGGCTGATGTTTAGCAGTAACAACCGCCCACTAAAAAGAAAAAGCGTGTAGTGGTCATTTACAAAAATTTAATATACCTATGATATTGCTACGAGGATTTCAAATCCAACAGTGCCATTTTTAATATTAAAGCCATGCTAAATATCTGAAATTGAGGAGTTTGCCTGTTACCAGATAAAATTGGCTAATTGCACAATCAGGAAGGGGAAATCACCCAGTCCAAACTGCTGGCGCCAATCCCGAATCATGGTCGGTAACAAGGTCCGGTATTCCGTTGGCCGATTCGCGTTCGACTCACCTTGATACCAAATGGCTCCCTTGATCCCGTAAGGTACCAACGGTGCGATCATACCGTTGAACAATACGGTGCTCACATTCGGACTCGCGCCCGGTTTCTGTGGCTGCCGGGATCAACTTGGGCTGGAACCAATGCTTTGTATGGCAAAAATAAAAATAAAAAATAAATAAAATCAGATGTCACATATTTTCAAATAAATATTTTAATTAAAGTTTTCCAAATTTTGAATTCAACCAAACAGAAAATTTTCTATCCAAACAGTATAAAAAATTAGATTTAAATAACTTTTTGCAAATTTGAGGTACATTTCTTATTTTGAAAAAATTGAGGGTGATATTCTCTAAGAACAAACCATCCTCTTAAATAACTATCAATATATTTTATTCTTTTCCTCTTTAAAATAAACAAAATCCTGGCTTTATCCCGCTGATATTTGCAATGCATGATTCTACATAACAAAGCCTATTAAAAAAGATAGTAACAGGCGATTACTTTTTTATTCAAATTAGTAATTTCGAACGAAACCCTAAGTCTGTAACACCCTGCTTAACAATCCTTTCATGGCAGCAAAGATCAAAACAAGTCTGATTTCTATTAACGATATCTTTTACGCCTCAAACTTTTGGTTTTCTTTTTTAAGATTTTAAATTGTTGTAATCCATTTTTGAAATAAATGCAAATATTTTTGCAATTACCAGGCACCGGCAATTGGCACCTGGCAGGCTTCTATATATAGATTCTCATTGTCGCTTGTCTTCTAAGCGTTTTTTTCAAAGAGTGGAAAAGACTTTTTCACTATTCAATAAATTAGAACTTGCATTTTGGGTCATATTTGGTACTATCTGCGATGCTTTGCACCATTTGGTCTTTGATTGGGATGTGTTTCATAACGTTATGCCCATGCAGTTCAGCCTGTAGATCTTCTTCTGGGTCTGTGTTTTCCATGTGTAAACGTGATAGGCTATCAGCAACGGGAATTTCTTGTCCAGGCCTGTATGTGAACCTGAGGTCGTATGGCTGGATGGCTAGCATCATCCGCTGTGCCCGGTTGCGACTGTGAGCACCTCGGTAGTCAAAACGATCAAGCATGCATCGCCAACGTCACTATTGTACCCGAGCCGCCGTATTTGCATGAAGTTAGATACACTTGGAGCGTTTCACCTCAGGGTCAAATTTACTCGGGAGGTGGTATTTATGATGATCAAATGAGCATCGACTGCGCGGACCCCTATGAGACCTGCTTTTTGTCTGGTTCGCTTGCAGCCGAGGTTTGGGTTAGGAAATTGAAACTTTCAGGAATGAATCTACAGGCTGAAATATGTCCTGGGAAGGTATTTTGAAGTACCTACCTCTACTGCTTCTCCCTCTAGAGGGTCCTTACCTTTAAAAATATGTGTGTTATCAAAGTGAAACCTTGCAAAATAGATCTTCTGCTTGAATGAAGTATAACAAAATTGTTTTCAGCTTCAAAACTTTGCCCAATCTCAATTTATAAGGTTTTAAAGATGGAACTATGACTTGAGTTAATTTTTTTTCCAATATTTTCTTTTTTCAAATAATTTTTGTTTTCTGGTCAAATTTGTGTTCCTTCTTAAGTGGCTGGCACTCTAGGTTGAGAATACTTTGTCCAAAGGGCACAGGTTTAATTCTTTGCATTACCAGTTTATTTGGTTTGGGAAAAAGGTCAGTCATGTGACTATGTAGGTTCAGCCAGAACTGGCCCAACCTTGAAAGGTTACCAGTGCTTTCAAATTGAGGTCAAATTGAGGTCTCCGTACATACTCCTTCTTCCTTGTTTTGTATTTTTTTTTTGTAGATTCTATTATAATGTAAATTCTAACGTAATGTAATATAATGTAATTCTAATATAAATTCTATTGTAATGTAAATTCTAAATTTTGTTTTGTTTTTGTAAGATTTTGTAAATTTTAAATTGTTTTGTATTTTTTTTTTGTAAATTGTATTATAATATACAATATCCATAATCAAAATCCTTAATTCGATTTTGAAAATTTCCCTCTCGATTAATCCCCTTCTCAGTCCCCTTTTTCAAGTAGGAAAAACTACTAAGTGAAAAAATTCATTTAAATACAATGCTGATTCGTCAAAAATAGATGGTATTTATTTTTATATCAACAATAAAACCAGTTACGAGACGAACTTTTGGGAATTCTAAAAATTTGCTTGATACCCAAACTTGTATAATAGCATGCTATTCTTGAGAAAGGTATGTATTTACATCGTGTTGATGGAAAGTTAAAATACATAGCTAAGGCTATGTGTGTGGCAGGGTGGCACAAAGCTGGAGAATGCGGGCATGCCGTTCGCTTGAAGTGAGCTCAAGTGAAGCGAAGTGCGACCTCAAGCTGTATAAGTCATAAATCAAAGAATTGAGATTGAAATATGGGTGTGAAGACATAAATAAGTTGCGAGATATTTAATAGAATATGATTTATTAGCTAAGTTGGCGAAAAAGCTAGCATAAGGACGTCAGAACAGTTACAATGATAAAACAGATGTTAGGGGATAAACATCAAACAAAAAGTTAAAATCAATTATAAGAATCGGAAACAAAATAGGGGACAAAATAATTTTTGTATCTCATGGTCAACATTTGGGGACACAAATCAAGTTGGGTATTTGGAGCTCTACAAGCATTAAGCCTTGTATTATTTCTATTGATTAAAGTGAAGAAAATACAGAAAGGCTCTCACAGGAAACATCCGGCAGTAAAAGCTTATAGTCATACATCACCTAGCCTGTATGGTAAGATAGGACATAGTTTCTATCTGGCGCGAAACACAAAGCCACTTCGCACTTCATACACCTCACCTTGGAGTGGACACCTCTGGTTGCTATCTATTTAAGCCGGAAAGTGCTCCTGGCCGTCAAATCTCGTCGAAACCCCCAGCAGAATAATCACCACTCCCTCAACCGAAAAATGTGTCCGTTCTTTCCAATAACAAACACTGAACATAAACAACGGACGATTTCATAAATTAAACCTTTCCCCAAGGACTTTGAGGGGCATTTTACATACAAAGGCTTAGTTATTGGGCTTTTAAACTATGTCAAACTATATGGCTATCTTACAACTTTGATCAGACGATTTAAAAAACAGGCCTTGGGAGAAGGCCTCTCGTCGCTCAGCCCGAAGGTGATGCGGGGCTGGTCGATCGCCAACTGGTCCATATCCCCCAGCAAATAGTCCGTCGCCGACGCAGGGCCGGCGGCCAGGACGGCCAAAAGTCCTGCGGGAAGCAGGCCGCGATCGATCAGGCGGGAAGCAGAAAACGACATAGACGGCTCCATCGCCCCGGGGTGTCGGCGAACAAGCGGGATAAGTAATCCTTATAGTGTACCTGATCCTCAAAAAACGTGCTGCTCAAAATACAAATCATTTTCGGTAAAGCGCATAACACGCTCTGCCTTTTTATGAGTTTTAGGTGGGCGGCAGTTCTTCTCTTATTTGTGGTAATTTCTGTTGTTGTTTTTTTTTTTTTTTTAGTTTGACCAAGTTATTTATTTTGGCTTCTCGTTTTTTTTGGGTTTCAATGATTTTTTTATAGAAGAATTGTTTTTCGTTTTGTTTTTTTTGTGATATGGCAAAACCTTCAGAACCTGTGAAATTTTATGTCCAACAACAGTTTTGAATAAGATTTCATTGTAATAGAAAAACTCTCAAGTGGTTCTAGTTTTTCTACACACCGTTTATAGCTGCTTTAATTTGGTACATGACCAAAGACAAAGGAAATGAAAAGATACTGAAGATGTGCAAATTCTGACTTTTTTTTAACTAATCAGTTTTAAACGGCCACCCTATAGTTGGCTTCAGAACAGGGTCGGGCAGGTACTGACACGAAAATCGATTGCTTTGGTCTTGGACAGCTTCAGCTTGATGCGTCCGTCCTGCGGCACGCGCCGCTCTGATACGTCGAGGCGCGACATGACCTTGATGCGGGCCGCAATTTTGCCGGACAACGCGAGCGGCGGACGCGATACTTCTTCCAGCACACCGTCGATGCGAAAGCGCACGCGGTACATTTTTTCATAGGGTTCGATGTGCAGGTTAATATCATTTTCATCTCTTCTTCAGTTTTTTCAACAGACCGTTTGTCTCTATCTTCAAAAATTATGACTTCTTTTTGTACATCCTTATAAAAATCAGAATGATTGATACTATTTCTTATTTGAGGGATAAATGGTTTTAATATCGGTTCTAATTTAGGTTCAAAATTTTTTAATTCTTCTATACATTTTCCACATGATTTCTTTTGCGAAAAAATAATCTGAATAAACGGTTAATTTAGAAAAATTGAGGTATTTTTAACTAAAGAATGGATGACCGGATCTTAATGAAATTTGATATTTAGAAGGTACTCATGTCTCAGAGCGTTTATTTCAAATCCCGACCAGATCTTTCGATATTGGCGGGAGTTTGAGGCGGAAACTGGAAATCTTGGAAAACGCTTAGAGTGGAGAAATCGGGATGAAACCTGGTGGGAAGAATAAGAAAATGTCGTAGATCCGAGATTGGCCAAAACCATTTCTTCCTATGACGCAAGAAAACAGAGAATAGAAAAAAAAAAAATCAACCTCCATTTTTGAGCTTTTTGGTCTCCTTTGAAATTTAGGTCTTGATGTCAAACGTTTTTTATTGCAGCAGCCAGAATTTTTTTTTTTTTGCAGAAAAAAAGAATTCATGTGAAACATGACTAAATTTTAGCTGTGAAAGGGAATGACGATTTTTTTCCTTTCTCGATGTTAAAAGACCCTCTCTCCCTGCATGCATACATACCTTATTTAAAACACATCACCTTGAGACAATCAATTACACCACATAGAGTATACTAAAAGATTAGGTACACTTTAAATTAGCAAGGTCATCAAAACAGAAATACTTTTTTGCCCGTTCAACCCATCTTAGCTGGCTAACAACAAGGATTTTCTTGTATTTTATTTTGGTCGTTTCATGTTGTGAAGTTTTTAGTACAATAAATTTCTAGGGCTTTTGCCAAACCTTAGAAAATAGGCAAAACAGGTTGAAAATATGGGACAATAATTTGGGACAAACTGAATGTTTTGTAAGGATCTGGGTCAGAAAGAGCCGTCTGTACAAATTTCTGTGTTAGAGTGTGTTTCCTGGGAGGAGAGGGGGTATCCAAATCTAAATAGTATATTCCTTTAGGAACACAAGAGTCGGTAGTCTAACTGCAAAAGTTGGGGGATTAGGGTGATTCTTTAACAGAATCCAATAATCAAATGAAGTTGTAGCTTTGCTTCGGGCCATTTGCTTGTTTTGTTGTGTTATTTATATTAATAAACCCATCTCTCTCTCTCTAAAAAAAAAAAACTGAAATTAAAGAAAATATAGATAAATTGTTAAATGGCCGGGGAAGGCATGCTTGAAGTTGTCTTTTGGTAGGGTTTAACTTCGAAAATCTGGAAAAATAGGAGAATTATACTGGCGTGGAAGAATACTGTTTACATACAATCCCAACGTAAGGTGCTCAATTCATGTGGAATATGAACAGGACATAACCGCGCTCAAAAAAAGCGTGGACGGAGGACGCCATTGGCAATACCTGGATCATATTGCAGGGTATCATATCTATCACCTAAGCGCAAACCCTAAACACCGGGACGAATTAATTATTGCCAATGATAAAAGCATCTTTTTTTCGGACGATGGAGGTTTGAGGGTGAACTCTGTGAAAGATAATTGTCGTTTTTTGGTGCAATGTAAAGACAATATTAAACTTAAATGTATATTCACCTGCAACTCTGAGAATCTTGGATGAAAAAGTTTGTAGTTATAAGTGTAAGTAAATAGTAATCCTTGTCAGTAAGAACCTCATGAAGTTTTGATTGCAATACATGCAACCACATATTTTACTTTTTATGTTTATTCTCATATACATGATTTATTAATTCGCTAGAACTCCAACCGTGAGGTCAGATTTTAGCCCTATATACGCATGTAGTAGGGTTTGGAACTCCCTGCTGAAGAATATTAGAGATTGCAACTCTATCAGGGTCTTCAAAAGATCAATGAAAAGTCATTTGGGTTAATTTTTCTTTTTTTTTATATAAGTAATACATATTTGCAAGTTCCATTGAATGTTAATAATTAAAGAAATAAAGTTTGATATAACTTTTTGTATATGAAAGTAGAAACATGGTTTGATGAAACGAAAATTTGGCTGCACAACTTCAGATACTCCTCTCTGACATAGGCTAAATAACTCCACTTCACTTCGCACACCATAGGCTCCGGCTCGTGGACAAGCGAAAACCATCCTTTTTGGCCCCAGGCAAGAGTTCTGCAGAGCTTTCCAAAATGTAATGTCATATTCATCAATCCGGCTTGAGGTCCACACTTTCCGTAAAAAGGTTAGACGTGGTATTAGTGTTAGTAGTGACATGTATATATTACCTTTTTCTCAATTGATCTTCCCCTTTAAGTATTCTCCGAAAGTTTCAACTTAGTACCCAAATCAATTCTTGAGATACGCCCTTTTGACAATCTGCATACATATAGTGTATTTTGATTTAGATCAAATTTCTCCTCA
This sequence comes from Alatinidae sp. Z8VKAUB7J3, assembly GCA_010016025.2. Taxonomy (NCBI): domain Eukaryota; kingdom Metazoa; phylum Cnidaria; class Cubozoa; order Carybdeida; family Alatinidae; species Alatinidae sp. Z8VKAUB7J3. The sequence continues at coordinate 240,375,567 of JAAAKM020721499.1, forward strand.
ATATTCCATAAAATTTTCACCTTCATACGTATAGCCTGAATTGCACTAGTGTCATAGTCGTACCGCGCGGGTGAAGCGAATCTGCGTTTTCCCGACCCCGATCCGTTTTGGTACGTGGCCAGCCTTTCGAACCTGGTCATGGTGTACAAGGGCCTGATTCGCCCCGACGGCCTGGCTGAGTTTTACCCGGATCTGGCCGACGACAACATGCGCTCGGCCATTTGCGTCTTCCATCAGCGTTTTTCCACCAATACGCTACCCAATTGGAAGTACGCCCAGCCGTTCCGCTTTCTGGGGCTTTAAGCTATACAAGTTACCTATTATTAATATATAAGATTTTTATGGAAGGGGTAGTCGCATAAACTTCGGAGTAGGCTCATTCGATTTGCTAGGCTGAAACCGAAAGTTCTAACTCCCTTTTTAAGAGTCAAAAGTGATCGGAGGGCAACCTGCCCCCTCACCTCACCCCTTTTTCCTCAAATGCTTCCAAACAATTTTGTATATAACCATTCTTTTCAAAACTGTCTCCAAGAATTCCGGTTTCCCCATCCAACTCCCCAAATATCACCGGAATTGGTCAGGAATTTAAAATAAGAGCTCTAGAGCACAAGGTCCTTCTAAATATCAAATTTCATTAGGATCTCATCAACCGTTAGTAAGTTACGAATACCAAATTTTTTCTAATTTTTCCGAATTACTCCCTCCCCCCAACTCAACCAAAGAGGGCAGATCCAGTCTGGTTATGTCAGTCCCGTATCTTTATTTTTTTTTTTCAATTAATGAGTTTTTGTTTCAAAATATTTGAGTACTTTTTTTCAAGTCCATTTTTTTCACTTCCACTGGAAACAGATATGTTATAAAGATCAATTATGTACGATATTTTAAATTATTAATATAAATAACAATAATAAATATAAATAAAATAATATAAATAATATAAAACACTTGAAATTACAAATTTAAATTTGACGAATTTTGAAGCTGCACATTATGACAGTTTTGTTAGAAATAGTTTTTATCCTTTTTATCAAATGTGTGAGCCCTAAATTGCATACCTTATGATTCAGGGGCGTTTGTAGACGTGGACCCCCTCATGAATGAGACGACACAAACCTAAGGGTCACCCACTGAAAAAAAACCCACTTACACATACGCCGTATATTTTGTGGCTTCGTGAAATTAGCAATAAATCCTATAGCTTAGAAGAAAAACTTCTATCATTTTCTAAATGGCAATACACTTTCCAGGGTTCTTGCACTATATACTTGCTGACTCTACTTTGGACCACAACGGTAAACTGGTACAAAAATGTTGTGCCCTGTACTTTAAACGTTGATGAAAGTATATACTTATCATGAAAAAAAATCAGAAAAAGGAGCTTCCATTTCAAGTTCAGTGGAAATGATACATAGCGTTTTTTGCTCAAAAAGTACGTTGATCATCACTATGGCTTCAAATTAGATTTTGCGGGGTGAGTTACTTAATTGTGAATTAATAATCTTTACAGAATAATACTTTTTACGTTTTTCAACTTTAATTTGAAAATTTCAGAAGCGTTAATATCACACCGGGAACAGCGTCCTCCTGCTTGAGTAAAGGAGCTAAAGTCACCCCTGCAGCGTACACTCGCGTGTATAGAAGAGTGGAGCTGCTAATCAAGTGAGGGAAGAATTGACTAAGTGGCTGGCCACTCCACTAGTTTTGTTTGAGTTGTATTAAACCAGAAAACTGAATGTTGTCATTGCACTTGTTTATGGGAAATTCTTCTTTTTTTTCATATCTTGTTGTCGCAATTGTTCAAATTAGTGCCTTTGTCTCTACATCTTCTGTTTTTTTTTCTTGTGTGTGTTTACAGATTGTTTTCATATTTTGCTGCACTTGGTTCGTTTGCATATGTTGTAGGCTCTTTCATTGTTTTTCTTTATGTTTTTTTCTTTTTTAGTTTTTATTATTTTCTTCTCTTCTTTTATTTTTTTCTTTTTTAGTTGTTTTCTTTTTTTTAGTTTTTAGTTTTTTTTCATTTTTTATTTTTTATTTTTATTTTTTTTAGTTTTTTTTAGTTTGCTTTTAGTTTTTTTTCTTTTCTTCAATTTTTTCATAGAAGATAGTTTTTAATTCTTTTAAGTTTTTTTTAGTTAGTTTTTTTATATATATTGACATTTTTATACTATTTTAATTCTAACAGATTTATTAGAACATTAGCCATCATCAGATTTTAGTAAATTTACGACCATTTCCACTACCTACCTACGAAACATAATTGTCGAGGTCACCTTTAATTGCAGGTATTTCTTTATTCGCAAGTTTATTAAAATAACCTATTATGCGCCCCACCCCTGAAAAGAACTGGATCCACCCCTGGTCACAATAAAAAAACAACGGCCCTATTTTGGAATAAGGGAGCCCGAAGAATCTTGAGGGGGGTTGTCCCTCCTTGTCCCCTAGATCTGGAACTGGTGCATTGTCAGAAAAGCCACGGTTGTGCTTAAAAAGAGCACCACCTTAAAAATAAGGGATCTTTTGGTACTACTTATGTTTCATTAAGACGTTTCCTTCAAAAAAAGCCCTAGCTCTTCAGTATTACATTGACGTCTAATTTAAGTCTAATTTACTTGACGTCTAATAGCAAGGTCCTGAAATTTCCATTTTTTTTTTACAGGCTCAGCAAAGGTGAATTTCCAGAGTCTTCATCACCACGCAGAGCAATACCCTATCTTCCACACATCAGTATTGTTTCAGCAATAATACGGGGTTGTTTTCTGTTTGTCTCTATTTCTTCTCTTTTCTGTGTTTTCAGAATTTCCACCATAGAAGTTTTCTGCCTGCTCAGTGTCGCCAGAAATTTTTCTCCCCAAATAAAACGTGTGAATTCCAATGAGACGAACTCCTTCTGATCGAAAGTTTATACGGATACCCGTTCCATATGAGCCTTATATGTCCCAGGCATAACTTACAACCCTTCCTAATGGGCTCTGGGGGATTGTGTCCACCCTAAAGACATTGTTACATGATTTTTTTTTGTTATTGCTAAGCAAAATGTGTATGCCACAATTTCAATTGAATGCGTTTTAGGAACAGAGGATGTCAGGGTTTTCCGACAGACCTTTGTTAGTTGAAACCCCGGTATGCAGGTTGCAACGTATAAACTTTGATCTCGTATCTCGAAGTTTTTCCGACGGACCTCTGTTCGTTGAAACCCCGGTATGCAGGTTGCAACGTATAAGCTTTGATCTTGTATCTCGAAGTTTTTCCGACAGACCTTTGTTAGTTGAAACCCCGGTATGCAGGTTGCAACGTATAAACTTTGATCTCGTATCTCGAAGCATAGAAAGCCAGTGTGGTCTTTGAAAATTCCTACGTAATACATTAGTAATTGGTTATCCTCGTTTTATGAAGTGAAACTGTAGACCATATTAGTCTATGCCTTAGGCTAGGAACTTTATTGCATTCTCTGTGAAGGAAGAAGTCAAACCATGCAATAGATGTACTTATATGCTGAATTTTTCGTCCCATGGGGAGAATTCACTTCCTTCCTCTTCCTTCTTGTGCAGATATGTATATATTGAAATAAATGCGAGCGATTGAGCAATGTGTAGGCCTTCGGCCGTTAGTTGAGTCAAAATTCCTTTTTCTAGAAACTTCTCCTGCTCGCACTGCAAAACTAACATTTTTCTTGCTTTTTAGTTTTAAAATTTGATGGTTTTTGCATGGAATACCAATAATAACTAACTGGCTAAACTGACAGAACTTAATGGCAAAACTTATTAACGTAACTGTCAAAAGAACGTGCGGGATACCCTTGAAGTTAGCTATTCAGAAGAATTTGAATTTTTCTTTAAAGGTAAGTTATGGCCAGGACTGTAGTGTAATTTCAAAATATAGTCAATATATCTTTTACTTGAAATATAGTTGAATGGAATCACAATCAGTTGGTGATTCCATTCCTCCTTGATCAAGTAGATATGGCTAACGCCCCTTTATCTTAGACTGCCTTGTGTGGGAAATTGACCAACATTGTGACTGTCCTAGAATGTTGCAAAAGGGCTCATTCTAACGGAAATCAAAATTTCTAGGGTCCTTTTTAAGTGACCAAAAATCGGAGGGCACCTAGGCCTCCTCCCACGCTCGTTTTTTCCCCTTCTTTACTGTTTTAAAAAGTAGAGTTAAGAGAAAGAGTCAAACTTTAGCGTAAATAGCGGGGCGTTGAGGAGAAAAAGCCCCTTTCATATTTGGAGTAATTTCTGTTCGTTTTAAGGCCTGACTCTTGATTTTCAGTTTTCATAAAATGTCACCCACGACTTGTGTAGGCTGTAAATAGATAATTTTCAGAATATCATGGTGAATATTGCATCAGACCCCGGTGAATAGTGTATTTTTTTTTCTCTTATATAAAGAGAAAAAAACGACGGGTCGTAATTCATTCACTAGGTGTGCAAGATATATGCCGAATGGGAGGGGTCCCTAAAATACTTCCTCATACTAGCTATATAAACAGCCAGTTTGAGAAGTTTCCAATAGTTGAACTGTTCACAGTTTGATACTGCTGAATTTCATTGTCTTAGATAAATAAGGAAACCGGATGCATCAGCTAAGAAGCTGCTGTTGTAATGCTAGCCGTAAAAAAGTCACACATTTGTTAGGGGCTTATGTTAATTACATTCACACTCAGGAGTTGACAAATGCTATCATAAAAGTGATTTCTAATTTCATGACAAGTTGACACTACTGCTGCTAATGAGTCAGCAAAAGAGACTAGTTGCGACTTTAACTGTGACTACTTCCAACTACGACAACTTGCAGATGTGACTACGGCTGCTTGTAACTGCTGCTACATCTATTTGTGACTTTTTTCAGGGAATATTGAAGGGGATGTTGAACTTTGAAACTTCAATGTTGAAAATAATATCAGTTTGTTTTGCCATGATTACCAGACAATTTGGCCATCATCACCAGAATTTTAAACCTCGACCTTTCGGTAAAATCCCCGGTAATGTTAAACCTCCACCTTTAGCATCTGAAAGATGATTAATTTTATCAGTAATTTTCTTTCCAGTGTATGTACCTAATGCAGCAGCACAACTTGTTAGAGCAGCTTTACCTGTTGTAGCTGCTAATCGTGTTAAAATGAAAGTAAGCCGCCATTTTGAATCAGTTGATGGTATGATATATTTATATAAACATCTTTATCTCGGAATTAATGATACTACGGACCAAAGTAATGAGGAACAAGATGATGCTTCACACGTACGTCGTTGTTCTGTTGTAATTGTTGGTGCTGGCGCTGCGGGCCTTCAATGCGCCCACAAGCTGCTAGGTACGGCACAGTTTCACGACGATAACGATGGCGTCGATGACAGCAGCGACTTGATCATTCTAGAAGCACGGAATCGAATAGGTGGACGTATCTACACGACCACAGACAGTCAACTTCAGCGATGAGGAGTTTGCAACTATGCTAGTTTGTGTACCCATTTATTTGTTTCCGGTGAACTTGATGCCTATCGCGGGAGAGGAACTTATAAGTAAGAATCGGTTCAATTTGGGCAAGAAACGGCTGTTAGCTCATAATCATCTTCGATAGTGAGGGGTTTGCCACTTTTACTAGTAAGTATACCTACTATTTGTTTCCGGTGAACTTGATGTCTATCACGGGATCTCTCTATGTCTTTCACTGCTAAGCAGAAATTGGTAAAATTTGCAGATAAAACCCAAACGACGTTCATGAAGGGACGGTAGTTATGGAACAGATAATGCCAATTCATAACTTACAAATGTGATAATTGTGAATTATAACTACGTGATTTATGAGTATTGTGATTTTTTTCTTGGAGTAAGCAATTCCAGTCTCACTTTGTTAGCTGACCTTGTGTTTACTTTGTTCCTCATGTTATAAAAAGATACCGCGTAAAAACGTATCTAACCCCCTTTGTATGTATTTTTGCTCAACGTTAATCTGCTTGTATTATTATTAAATCTTCACCAGAAAAATCCCCCCCCCCTCTTGCTACATATTTGTGAATTGACATAAATGTGTCCTTTCAATTGTCTCCTGTTTTATTGGTAAAGTTACAGTGAAGTCCCCAATTTCGGATTTAGTCACAAAGTTCTCAGTTTCAAACGTATAAAAAATTCGGGGTTCTTCAGTTATTTATTTATTAATTTATATTTTTTTTTTCAGGCAAAGTATGCAGCTGCAGCAGCTATACCAAAAGCTGATACCCCACCTAAAAAGGAAGCAAAAATCAAGAAGTTCAACATTTACAGGTGGGACCCTGATAAGAATGGCGATAAGCCACACTTGCAAACATATGAAGTTGATCTCAACACGTAAGTTTCCTGTATTGTTTACAATAGCCTCTTTTTTCAACGTAGTTGAAAGGTCCTGAAATTATGTATTTGAGGATGACAGCTCTCAGGGCAAGGGTTGTAAGTTAGGCTCTGAGTGCATATAAGGTTAATATAGAAAGGGTGATCGTATAAACTTCGGAGGGGCCTCATTAGATTGCTAATCAGAAGTTTTAGTGCCTTTTTTTAGATACAGAGTGATAGTAGGGTGGATACTCCCCCCACCCACTCACACCTCGTAGTAGTAGTAGCAGTGGTAATAGTTGCAAGTATTCGGAGTTGCACTCAAGTAGTCAAAGTTGCATATAGTCCTAGTCACTGTTCGCATTCATAAGTATTCGTATTAAATAGTCAGATTCGTAGTCATAAGTAGTCGCTATCGTAAGTAGTCAGTCAACTTGTCAAGTAGTCACAGTCACTGTCACAAGTAGTTGCTGTCTCAGTTGTAAGCAGCTGCAGATGCAAGCAGTTGTTCTATCAACAGAATCGAAAGCTTGCTCATAATCGATAAAACTAAGGACCAAAGGTGTTTGACAACGAAGGGCTATCAACCCACCAAAGCTTTGCAATGGCACGTAACTTGCCGTAAAAAAAACAATGGAAAACGTAATAGAGGCAACGATCTTGACAGGGCCTTTTGAGGGTGAGGCTGTTCCTATTCCTCGCATTCTCATGATTCCAACGGATCTGCCTTTTCAATTTAAAACCCCCGAACCAAAAAAAAATCTCCCTGAAAGCGTCTGTACACTTCCCAATAATCATTACTGTATGCAAACACTGGTCAAAGTTTGTAACTTGCAGCCCTTCCCCCGGGGACTGTGGGGGAGTAAGTCATATCCAAAGACATAGTTATTGTGGTTTTTAACTATGTTGAACAAAATGGCTCTCTTAAAATTTTGATCCGTTGACTTTGGGAAAAAATGAGCGTGGGAGGGGGCCATTTTTTGATATCCCAATTGAGTTATAGTTTCATAGCAAAAGGACAACCAATTCAAATGACCAATTCAAATATGACCAATATGACCAAATATGACCAATTCAAAATAAGACCAACCAATTCAAATACTCTGCATCTGTTCTAATCCCTTCCTGTTCAAAAACTCATATACTTGTTTTTTGCCAACTTGAATCATAGACCTCTGGAATGAATTATAGCAACGGCGATGACAGATTGTATTATTTTTATTTATATTACACTTATCTAAGATATGTCTAATGATAAATACCTAACATAAAATATTATATCTTATTTATTTTATATCTATATCAAGTATACCTTATTTTTATATTTAATATTGCTATATTTTACTTTATAGATTACAGATTTTATAATAATTTTATTCTTTTTCCCTTAGGTCAGAGTTATGTGGCCAGAATATATATATATACATAAATATTTGATTACAATGAAAATCACATAGTCAGATTCAGAACCCTACTTTAGACGTTTCAAGCTCCTATCTGCATTAATGTGGAATTTCGTTGTTTTTTGTTTGCCAGAAAAAAGATCACGGATGCATGTTCCTTTGTTGTTTTTTTTTTTTGCTTTTACTGAAAAGGGATTTGATTCCCATCTACGTCTTCTTTAGGTAACATTTTTTTAAAATAGAGAGTGAAGACAACCTTAATACTGAAAGCCTGTGGCCCGCGCCTGAACGAGCCAAAGGATCCGTCCGAATGGCTCGGCAAGGGCGGCGCAAAGGCCAAGCTCGACAATGAGAAGCCGCAGGGCAAGACCGTCAACTATGACGAGCTAGTTGCCCGCTGGGCCGACAACTAGGGCAAACCGCTCCTCCCACCCTGCGCTGACCGGGACACAATCCGTGTTCCGGTCAGCGTCCTGCAAGGCAACATTATTGTCCGGGATGATATGACTCGAGTGTTCTATTCCATTCGGTGTCACTGCTCATGTGTTTCATAGTAATGTGCCTGTGAAGACCGGCGCTAGCTTACTTTTGCAACATAGCATTTTTCATGAGATTCGAAACTGTAAACATGTTTTGATATCATAAAACAACATATTTACCACAGTTAGGATATTTATCGTTGAAAATAATAGCCAATTTTTAGTCTCAAAGTAGTTATGGTTCGTGTCATTGTAACCATGTTGCTCCTTACTTTCAGTTGAAAAAACTTGCTTTTATGTTTAATTCCTCTACACCGCGTCTCTTTCCAATGTATTTGTCAATGCATTGATTTTATTGTCTTATTTGATTTGTCAATCCAAAATATTGCTTCGACAAACTAAACAGATTGCCGCAAAAATTTTCGATGGGAATTTTAGAAGTTTAATTTAATAGTCAATTTTTTATATGTTTGTAAGACATAGAATCAAACTACAGATTTTTTTTTAGCTTAATCATGGGGAAAATCTGGAATTTCTTGAAAACTTTTTATAGCTCACAGAAATAGCTCTCTGACTCAATGACAGGTAGTTTTACACAGAGACTTCTAGGCTCGAGAGCAGGATACTTTGCTCCACTTGTAAACAGGAGCTGTCTGAAGATGGGTCTCTAATAGCAAGACATACATGAGAAAAATGCTCCAGGCGTCATGCCTGTTTGAGTGGAGATCGGGTGCTGTCAGAATGGGTAATCTTTCTTGCTCGTCTTTTGCTGTGACTCCAAAGGTATTTGTTCAGAGGTACATAACGGTATTTTAACTTGACTCGATCTTTGATTTTTTGAGGAATGACGAGGCTTGTGGTGATTGTATTCCCTAGGAAAAGAGTCAAAAATAGGAGAGATAAAGCAGGAATCTGAAAAGAAAAAAATATTAAAAAACAAAAACTAAAAAAAAAACGGCACTCCTCGCCGGCCTGGCCTGTGAGCGACCGCCGGCGGGACCGCCGGACCTGATCCTCGTCACCGTCGACAGCCTTCGGCCCGATCACCAGGGAATCTACGGATACGATCGCGCCACCACCCCCGCGATCGACGCCTTCTTCGCCGAGGGCGCGATCTTCGAGCGCGCCTACGCCACCGAAGCGAACACGCCCCAGAGCGTGATGTCGATCCTCTCGGGGCGGCCGCCGCGCCTTGAACCCTGAAGTTTTTTTGCGCATAAGAATTGTTCTTATTTGTCTTGGAAGGCTGTCACTTCATTCATGCAATCATTAGGTTAAGAAAATTAGTATAAGTATTGAATTAACTGTTACTTTTCTCCACATTCAAAGGGTATATCTTTTCGGGTATTTATCAGATCTTTGTATTTTTTTTTGTCTGTTGATAGAACGAAAAAAACTGCAAGAAAAAAAAAGGAAAGAAAACATAGTTTTATAGATTATAATCAAGTGCTCAATTCTGTTGATAGAAGAGCTTTAGCAAAGGTCTTTTCCTTGTATGGCATACAAGACAAATACACTTAATGTGATTAGTGCTATGTACCAGAATAACACTTCTGCGGTTAAGATAGAAAATGAGTTTAGTAGCTGGTTTTGTATTAAATCAGGAGTCAAGCAGGGTTGTGTTCTATCCCACTTTATATGCATCATTTTGATCTAGTTAAATACAAAGAATTTTTCGAGTGAGGGGATCTATAACCACTGTTTCCGATAAAACAAAAATATAAACCCATTTTATTCTAGGGGGGGGGGGGAATCAGATGTTTAAGTTTTTAAAATTAGGTTATTTTGCAGTACCAAATTCTGATTTAAGTTTGGCCCCAACTTGAAAGTTGTTCTATTGACGAACCTTTTCATTACTAATCTTTAAAGCAAAGCGTTGGTACATGCATGATTGAAGCTAGAGCCGATTTCGATTATGACGTCATACAAAAAGTCTATTTTCAATTTACTGTCGGAATTGATTGTCCCTAAAACTTTTTTAAATGTAAACTTGCCTCGTTGACCGCCCAGACACAAATTCATAGTGTGCAACTTTAATTTAATTGAATGTTTCTTTTTTTCATGACGTCATAAAAAGGTCATGATCCCAAGATAATAGGATAAGGTTAAGTTTTCTCCTTTCAAATTTGGGACATAAGAGGACAAAAAGGGACACATTGTGACAACCTTTTAAAAGGTTGTCACAGCTTCATTCTTTTGGGGATCAGCGCAAATTGGAGTTGGTGATGGTGGAGGGGTCGGAAAGTTTTTATTTCTGAATATTCTAGCTGTTGAATGAAGTGGATTATTCAGTCTCTCTTTATCATAATTGCACAAAGCTGTCCCTGTGCAACGCATCTGATAGGTTATGAACTATTTTAGTTTTTTCTTTTATTTTTTTATTTTTCTGATTTTTTAGTCTTAGTTTTTCATTTTTTATAATTTTTTTTTTATTTTTTGTCTTTTCTTTTAGTTTTTTTAGCTTATTTTATATAAATATATATATATGTTTTATTTTCCTTTTTAATTTTTAATTTTTTTAGCTTTTTTAGTTTTTTCTTTTTTTTTATTTTTAAGTTTTTTACTTTTTTTTATTTTTTTAATTTTTTAAGGTAGGGTGCGTGGCCTCTTGATATATGAGACAGTGGTACAAGTCTCCTCATGCTTTAGCATTATTTCCTTGAAGAGATTCCAGCTGTCATTGCTTCTCAAACAGTGCTACCCAGTTGCCATTTTGCATTCTCTTTAGTTCCTTTGTGGATTTTCTTGTAATCAATATATCTTCTGCAAATATGATTGGAAGAGGGTGGTGTGACAGTTGGAGGGTTGTTAAGAGACACACTATTTAAAGCAATGCCCTGTAAACACAAGATTGTTTTATCTTTCAAACAATCCTCTATACAACGCCCTCTACGCGCTGAGGCATCCATATTTTTTATGTGGTGCAAGGGGGGCTAAAAGCACTCGTACCTGTGAAAAGGAGGTAGGATTAATTATATCTTCCAAAGGATTTTCCGAAGGATCTTCCCTTTAGAAAATTCCGTACATGTTTAGTTTTATCAGTTTTATCTCAATTGCTGAATCTGATGGTGTGATGGTGTTATATTTGAAATCAGCATAAAAATAACAGTTCTTTTGATGTATCTATTGGTATCCAAATTCTGTTTTTTAGAGTTTCGGTTACTACTGAGTCAGGCAGCTCCTTACTTGCAGTTTGTTACCATAAACTGTTTGAAAACAACTATCCAGGCAGATATCTCGGTTCTTTTAATACATCTAGCAAATTTTTAGATTTCAGAGCAGATTCCTTGGTTTTTGTTGATTTTCTGATGCTTTCCAGCCCATGGCAAAGATAATATCAAAAGTTGCGACCAATTGCCCGTCTTCACTATACTTTTCTTGATAAATCTCTTCTGCACGCTGCCAGAAGCGCTTTCCAACAGGCTTTGTATTGCGTTTCGTTAATATATTTCCTTCGCCCATATAACGAAGATCGTGTACCAGCTTTGTCAGTGTTGGATAAGTGACCGTAAGGCGCTCTGGATAATATTGCCAAGGATATGGAAGATGCAGCATAATAGTAAAATATTATACTGGCATTTTGATAAATTCCGAGGGAATAGTCAATTCAGACTTGCCCCAGTGAAAAATAGCAATGGGGCCACGATTGGTGATAAGGAAAGAGCTAAAGAGAGATGGGCAGAACATTTTGAGAATGCGCTAAACCGAGATACAGTTGCAGGAAAAGATAAAGAGCAAAATGAAAAAGTTTGTTATTTCGGCCCTATGTCCAAGGGCCATCTTCAGCACAACACTAGAAAAAATAATTATGCATATAAAAACTTACATTAAAATGTGATAATTAAACTAAATTGTTAAAAAAAAATTTAAACAGCCCTGGCATCCTTAATTGAACAAAGTTCAACCAGGAAGTCTTGGTTGAACTTCGTTGAAGCAAGGATGCTAGGGCTGAATTGAATTCCACTGTCTTGGAAAAAAAATTTCCCCTTTCTCCTTTCTGTCTCAATTTTACGCGTGGAGTTGTTAAGGGTAATTGCCTGGGTAAATTTTCCCCAGGATTGAATTGTCTAGAGAATATATCCACTGGGAGGGTATTTCTCCTTGGAGGTGGGATCAGATATCCTGGGATTATTTAAAAAACGACCAGAAATTAAATTTAAAAAAACAGTTTTTTTTCAACTGGAAGTAAGAAGATAAATTAAAACTTAAAACGAGCAGAACGATAAGGATAATCTTTGACAATCTGTTATCTTTCATCCGCAGAATGTGCCCTAACCATCTCAACCTTTCTCTCATTATAGCCCTAGAAAGCGAGAGTGAACCACTCTTAAAGCCTGAGAACATAATTTTAATAGCTGAAAACTCACCGACAACTATTTGGAAGACATGTAAAATAAGGTTTTGGAGCTAATTGCCAGGGCACATACAAAAAAATCACAGCCTCAATGATTCATGTGGCGAAAATGTTAAAAATTGAATAGCCAAGGATAAAGGTGCTTTTTGTAGTTGAAAAGGTTTGGAAGAATAGGAAGACACGTCTGCGAACCAAGATTAGAATATTGGAAACTACAGTGATGACAGTGGTCAAGTATGATTCTGAGGAGTGGGTGATTCAAAAAAGAGGTGGATTTGCTAGATGTTTTCCAGAGAAATTGCCTACGTATTGTTTTGGGTACTCGTCTGACGGCTTAACTCACAAAGGACTGAGTATGATAATTTAGAACGTTCAGGAAATGATAACGGTAAGTTGTGGCGGATTTTGAACCAGCCAGAAGATACTGTGTGTGTGCATTTAATACTGCTTCTACGGTTATTTTAACTAATGACACTAGGGGTATTTAACCCTTTCAGTGACGAATACCATATACTTAACATTACAGTAGAAATAGCACCTAGGCTAGGCAAATCAGGATTTTTTAGCCTGATATTTGGAAATTCCATCAAATAAAGAATTATATCTTTTTGTAATCAAACATTATTTCTTTTTTGGCAACTCTCTTTTTGGGGTTCAGCAGCTGGCTTTGGACTATTTAAACATGGTTACCAGAAGCCAAGGATGAGAGAAACTCATTTCTTAACAATATTTTTGCTATGGTCCTTAATAATCAAGTCAAGAAGGCTGAGTGTTTGGTTAGAACTGCTCCAGATTGGTTCCCGCCTCTACCTGGGACCCGGGGGCGACCAGAAGCTCAGCCAAGACACCGTCTGAGCCCGCCACAACATCGGACCAACTTCGGGCTTCCACAATTCCCGTGGCCCGAAAATGGTGCGGTAGCGGGATAAACTGCAGCAACAAAAGAAGCCCGCCCACAAACCCGAGCGTCGCTCCAATTGCCCGCCCCCGCGTCCGGGAAAGCTCCGGACTCGCGAGGAGGTAGTAAGCCGAGAGAGAAGCGCTTCGCAGGGAAACCGAACGTCAAGCCCTGGCACAGCTTGAGAAAGCAAAGGTTAGCAATTGACTTTTCTGTTTGTTCTATTTGTCCCCGACCTATAGATATATGCGTAAGCTAAGCTGCTCGGAGAGGAAGGGCTATAACAATATGATTTTCCTGAGGGGTGGTGTCGGAGCCCTAAGAAGAAACTTGTTTCAAGTTAAGCTTGAAAAAGTGAGGAGGGGTAGACATTCCTTTTCTAGGAAGGACGAGGGGGGGGGGAATAAAACTTTTGATTTAACAATTTAATCTCTTGATTTAAACGATTAAAAATCTTAAACATGTAGGATAAAACCCTGATTAAAATCCTTGATTTAAAGGATGACTGCTTCCTTTCTCTGAAAAACAATATAATTACTAATTAGTTTAGTTAACAATTTAATATGATTACCAATTAGTTTGATTACTAAACACTGAAATGAAGGCGTCATTCGCTTATGTTTTGCTAAAACACAGGAAACGCTTGCCAAAGCGGCGACGCTGCTTAGGAAATTATAGTTCTTTTACAAATTCAAACAGCTTCTAAAGTCGAACCAAAAAGTAAATCAACGTTTCCTTTGGGCCCTTTTAATTTATTTTTTAGCTTGGCTGCAGAATTGGTCAAAGAAGAGAAATTATCACATTATCCGGAAGGCTAGTGAAAGTTTTGTTCATTGCTTATGCGTTTTTAAAGTTTTTTGTACCCCTCCTCCCCCACCCCGCTCCCGAAAAAATATTGGATGTGACCTTGCTGCCACTAATTTCCCGATGCTATGAAGTCTTCTTTATAGTGTATATAGATCTAATCAGCGTCTGTCTCGATAGCTTTTCCTCCATACAGGACTTAGCTGTAATACTATACTAGGGACCTATTTCAGGGAAATAAATTGTTTTTGCAAAGCTATATTGATTTTTTTAATTGATTTTATTGTTTTATTGATTTGTCCAATTGATTTTATTGTTTTATTGATTTGTTCAATTGATTTTAATGTTTTATTGATTTTTTCAATTGATTTTATTGTTTTATTGATTTTTTTTTTCAATTGATTTTATTGTTTTATTGATTTGTTCAATTGATTTTATTGTTTTATTGATTTGTACAATTGAATTTATTGATTTTACTGTTTTATTGATTTGTAGCTTCCTCGGCTGTTTCTTCTGCCCTGGTAGGATTTAAACTAAAATTTCTCTTTGAAGTAACTCTTTGAGCAGCTTCCTCGGCACGCTTTCTTTTGGAAATTTCTCTTTGAGACGCAAGCCTGTTTTCACGCTGTTGTTGTGATTTCTCGGCGCGCTTTCTTTTCTTACCTTCTCTATTAGCCGTAAGCCTTTTGGCATTAACTCTTTGAACAGCTTCCCTTTTAGACATAGGCTCTCTTTGGGGGCGTTAGGGGGAGGGGTTCAGTGATTTGGCGAGTTTGGTGCTTCTGGAGGTGCTAGCAGGACGAAAATTGGTAGGCGTGTCAGGGAGCTGCACAAATTGACTTGATAAAGTCGTTTTCCCAGATTTGACCATCTGGGAGGCTAAAGGGAGAGGAAAAATTAGGTATTTATAACATACGAGTGGGTGATTGGATCTTAATGAATTTTGATATTTAGAAGGAGGTAGTGCCAGTGCCGGCATTCACTTCTGTAAGTTACAAATACTTTTTGTAATTGGCTGAAAACACCAGTGTCCTTACTCACGAACTACTGTCTTATCTTTGATTATTCTAAATTGCCGTTTAATGCTATTCGCCTTTGGACATACAAAATAGAAACACATTTGCTGCAATAATAAGTTCTGAGCGATGCAGTTTAAAAGTTACTGGGCTATATCTGAAATCATATTGAGTTCGCTTTGAACCCTTTGAACCCTTCCATTAAACTTTTTTTATTGAACTGGTTCAACTGTCAAATGTAACAGCCAACGTTCGTTCTTTTGTAATCTTGCTCAAATACGTTCTTTTGTAATGTAATTTTGTAATCAATGCTGCCTTTAATTCATCTCCGATTGAACCCTTTCTTTAACAAACAAATACAACGTGGAGACAATAGGGAAAATATTTCGCTTCGTAAAACTTCGCTGAAATGGCGGAAGCGGATGAGGCTTGCGCTGAATTGATTGAGTATGACAAAACGAACAAAAAGTCGGCCTTCTCATTAACGTCCAGTGTGACTCTGGGTAAACTCGCCGACGCATACATGAAACGCGGCCAGCTTGACGAAGCTCGCAAGCTTTTGAATTTGATGTTTGATCCGGCGACCGCTGAATTCCTTGTTGAAACCACTGCAGATCAATTTGGAGCAACTATTCCGAGGCGGGTATGGTCAGGTTACTTTTTTTGAAAGGACCATAGGCTGCTAGGATGTTCCTTTAGTCTAACGCAGTGGCATCATACGAGTTTCTGATGCAGTTCTCAACGATCTGAAGGCCCAGAACATGTAGGTATGGTCAGGTTGCTATCTTTGGAAGCATCAAGAGCTGTTAGGATGTTCCTTTTGTCTGCGATAGTGACATTTTACAAGTTTTTGATTCAGTTTTTAGCGTTCTTCATTATATATATAGAAGATATAATCTGGCGTAACAGACAAAGTGTAACAGACATAACAAACAGACAACTTATTTTTATATATATAGATATATATTCACAGGTGGGACACAGGGACACAATTATAATGGCGCGTAACTAATATGGCACGTTAAACGACAGGGGGGGGATTGGGGGGTGCGAAGCGCCACATCAACAGCTAGTATATATATAAAGAAGAAAAAATAAAACAATAAAATCTGAAGAACAATTTTGTCTCATAAAAATAGATTAGGGTCATGGTTTCTTTCAAAAGCGTCCCGAAATACATGGGATTTACCTAAAACCAACTTTATTCTTTATTACCCCACATCCAATCAATCTTCATGCTTTAAAAATACACTATCTGTGCATGCTAATTCTGTGTTCTTTGTTAAAAAAGATGAAACCCAAATCATTTAGTTGTTATTTTGTTATTTCTAAAAATGCAGCTTGTTGGTTGGCTCTGCCTCTCTGTACACATTTAGGGTGCATTCTAGAAGATAAGTATAATTAATGATATTTAATTATTTTCTATCCAGAACACCAAATAACAAAATGGGATAGATTCGTTGTATTATAAGGGCAAAAACTGTCCTTATGGACTATACCAAACACACTAGAGAAGTTTGTTCTCTTAGATGTGAGATAACCGGTGTTATATTAATTTTCAATGTACTTATACGGAGAGAAAGTGAAGGATTGAGCTTTATCAAGGATATCTACAAGATAAAAGTGATGCTTCGTTTAAATTGCTTAAAAAGCAACCCAATTTAGTGAACAAATCACGTCGCAAAGCTATGGCTGAATATTATGATATAAAATTTTCGAATAGTAAAGGATATATGAAAGAAACCTGGAAACTGATTAAAAAGGTGACTGGGAGAAATGCTTATACTGGGGGGGGGGGGTGAAGCACACTAATAAAATGCTAACACTACAACTACTTCTATTGCCACTGAAACTTAATGAAAAAATTTAAGCGTTCAAAAATTTTAAGTGTTAAAATTAAGCTGACAGTGCACATTCATTTCATTTTTTTGCTTTAAAATACAAATTATGTTCTGGCCTTCATTGGGTTTTTGAGTTTGACTCAGTTATTCATTGTGATTTTTGCTCTTTTTTGGGTTTCATTTATTTACTGATGGTGATTGTCCGGTTCTGCTGCACCGGCAGAATTCACCAGCAGTGACGGAACCACAGGAGACAATGACAACAGCGAACTGCTGGCAAGAAAGCGACGGCGGCTGATCATTTGAGTTCTCCGCTCCTGGAGCCGTTTACCTTTTGTCATATCCACGTTCTGGCTCGCGGGAGTTCCGGTTTGCCGGCTCTTTCGCCTTCGACGCGGCCACAAGTCAGCGTAATACGCTGTATGCATTGATCAACAGTGTGAGAATCAATTTAAAATGAATCAAGCAGAAAAATTAAAAAAAAAATTGTAAAGTCCTGGATTTTTTTTTAAAGCCAGAGACACATGAGTTTGAATTACAAAATTTTCAAATATAACGTTATGTTACATGCTTGCTACTGCCAATCATTTCTTTTCGTCTGCATTCAAGTCAGGTCTGTTTTATCTGCATTGCTGTTAGTTATCTTCATTCAAGTTAGGTCCGTTATTGGATTTTTTATAGTCTCACATCTGGCTTACCATATGATCATTGAACATCTGGCTTACCTCTTGCGTTATAGAGCTGTCAAAATTTTGGGATGATTCCTCAAGCAGTCCGCGCAACAGCGAATCTACTTGCCCTGGATTCATCATGAATGAAGGGTCATTGAACATCTGGCTTACCTTTTCTATTGCCCTTTACCTTTTTCCTTTTTTATTACCTTTTTCTATTGTCTTTTGGATGACAAACCCCCCCAGCCCTCAGGCAAGGGTTATAAATTATATCCTGGCGGTATATAAAGTAAGGGTGACCGTGTAAAAACAGGAGAGGGCCCATCGGATTGGTGGTAAGAAGTTCCAGTGCCCTTTTTAAGATTGAGAGTGATCGGTGGGTGGTTCCCCCCAACACCTCGTATTTCCCGAAATATATCTGATAGAAATTCTGAGATGGCCATTTGTTGTCGTAGAAACTCGGACGGTCACCCGCACATTGTAGCCGCGCCGCGCCAGCGCGCGCACCACATGGCGTCCGACAAATCCGGATCCGCCGAAAACCGTGATCAGTTTGGGTGCGTTGCTGTGCGTCATGACGGCTTGTTTCCTGGTGTCGATCGTTAAAATGCGCGCCTGTTGTCTCATAATCAAATTGCGTGGCGGCGTGAAGGGTAAACAATGCCGCGCCCGAAATTATCACAGCTCGCGGACTAAAGTCTGACGTCACGATTTAGTGAATATCAGAAATTTCATGATATTTTGGACTCATTGCTTTCTTCTTGTTGAAATAGATAACCTGACCAAATTTGAGAACCATGCCTTGAGCTATCGATGAGATACGCCCTTTCAAATTGTCAATGAACCCACTTCATAATTTTATGAACTGAGGAAAATTAAAGCGGCCCACAGACGCACAATAATCTTGACAGTAGTACTGATGAAGGAGAAACCCCTTGAGTTCAACCTTCTCATATTTGTTTAATGGAAGCGGCGAAGAAAACTGATAACTTTGTCTTTGACTGATTTGCCGCATCTGAAAAAGAAAATGGACTAGAGAGTTGAATGTCTGGACTTTACCTAGGCCTTAAGACACTATTTTAAAGTAAACTACTCCTCTGAAGAACAAGTGTTCTTCGAGTGGCACATGACAGAGCAGCGTTTTTCGTTATAAAGATGGTTCTACTAAATTAAGTTTATTTAGTATATAAGGAATCTGATATCTGATTGAGAATCTAGCTCTTTTTGATTTGATTGTGGGAAGGCGATGCTTCTCTGAGCGGACGTGGTAAGCAACAGAAATTGGAGTCTCAATTATACCCAAATCATGGAAATAATTTGTTGAGAATCGGATATCAAAATACTACATTGCTGTATGCACGTCCTTCAGTTGCTTGAGATTAAGTATATTGAGAAAGACTGATCACGGGTGCGGGTTTATTTGTTTTTTTTTTGTTCGTTTTTTTTCCCAGGGGTGATCGTAGGTGATCGTATTGACCCAGTCGTCCAAGAATGCCCCGATAGGGCTCATTCTAACGGTAATTAAAAGTTCTAGTGCGCTTTTTAAGTGACCAAAAATTGGAGGGCATCTAGGCCCCCTCCCACACTCATATTTTCCCAAAGTCAACCGACAAAAATTTTGAGATCCTTAAAGTCTTAATAATTTTTGACTTATTGAAGATAAAAAGCTACAACATTTTAAACGTATTTTTTTAATTTAAGTCATATAATAAACAACCGAGTCAAACTCAAAATGAGCGAAAATTAACATGAGTAGGGCTTACAACCCCCATGTCTTTTAAAGACCAGAACATAATTTGCACTCTACTGAAAACAAAATACTTTTAAAAATTGTTTTCACTTAGTTTTTACTTGTTTAATTTTCTAAAAATAAGGCAAATTTTCTCAGGTTCTTAACTTTTGATGGGTAATAACAAACTTAAATAAACTTATACATTTAAAATCAGCATAAAAATGCGATTCTTTTGGTGTAACTATTGACATCAAAATTTCATTTTTTTGAGTTTTGGTTACTATTGAGCTGGATCGCTCCTTACTACAGTTCGTTACCACGAACTGTTTGATAGACAGGGTTTAATTTTTAAACTTTTGCGTCGAATTAAATCATTTTTCGTCTGCTTTAAGAAGGAAGACGGTCAATGCTCTTTAAGTAACTTAGCCTATAAAAGTAAAAGTACTTCGGGCGATTCTACCTATTGTAGGAGGTGATTCCGTTACGCTGTTGTTAGGTGGAAACAGGGCTCATTCCTGTTTGTCTACTTTTCTATATAATGATTTGGTATGCATAATTTATAAAGCTATGGATTTTTGTATTCCCTTCCCTAGGTCACATTATTGACCCAAACATCTCTGTGTTATTCTAATCGAACGAACCACCATCAACAAAGCGTCATGTGAAACGCCAAAATGATGTGCTGCCGTTCCATCTGTTTTCAAGTATCGCATTCTGTTTTCAAGTATCGCATTTGGCGCCCTATAGATCATGACAAAAAAGCGGAAAAGTGGCGGTGGCTGGCAAGCCATCCGTTACACCATTCGAAAAGCTCGCGAGGCGGGTATATTCTAACGATTGGGATGGGCCTTGGCAGACACGCACCATGGCAACGGATGAGGGTTGGCGTGCAGAGCTCTAGTTCCCATGGTCTATGTTGGTATTACCAGATAGCCCACCACAACGGGAGATTGGCTTTGCCTTCAGCCGCATCGTGTCCTACACCAACGAACGTTATCAGTGGCCCGGACACAGCCAGTCTTCACCACAGTTTGTCACCGCGTTAAATACCTTGCAGGCCGAAAAAATCCCACTGAGGGGGTTTTATACATGATTTTAAAAACATAGAGAAATTAGAAACAGAAAAAAATTCTATTTCAGAACAAAATAGGAAATGGAATATTTTCCAGGTGGAATTGTCCGAGACCATTTCCTGGGGAAATAATTTTCAACGAGAACAGAATTGTCCTGAGAAATTTCCCAGGGGTGACTTTACACGAGAGGAACTATTCAAGGAAAAAATTTTGCGGAGGGCATCACCTGCTGCGGTCGGGCGGCCTTGCGTGTTCATGCTCATGCCAGCACCTCCTTCAGCGCGTCCGCAAAGGCCGCGCGGTCTTCATCCGTATTGACTTCGGTCGACGCGACGACCAACAGGTTCGCGAGATCCTTGTTGCCCGGCTCCAGTCGAGAAACCGGCAGGCCTGCGAGAACGCCCCGTTCGGCCAGTTGCTCAACCACGTCCTCGGCCACCTTCGGCAGCGCCTGTCTGTTTTTCTGTCTGTCTGGTTTGTTTGGCCTATCAGTCTGTTTGTCTCTCTGTCTGTGTGTCTGTCTGTTTTATTTTTGTGCCCCTCTATCTATCTGGTCTTTCTGGTCTGTCTTTCTCTCTGTCTGTCTGTAAGTTTGTCTGTCTGGTCTGTCTGTTTGTTTAGTGTGTAAGTCTGTCTAGTCTGTCTGTCTTTCTTGTCTGTCTGTCTGTCTGATCTGTATGCTTTTGTTTTACATTTTTGTATGGCATCTTATACAGTTTTTGAAGACCTGCATGCTGTATCAATTTTTTTTTTGTTCGGATTTCCTATTTTTTCATGTTCTGCCTAAGCAATGTTTCTGGGAATCGATTTAACAAAATTTGGTGCTTGTTAATTATCCAGAACACACTTAAAAATTTTGATATGCAACATTGCAGAAAGACCGGTTTAGCTATCTGAATTCGGAGGCAACTAGCTTAGTGGGGAGGTGCGCTGGGGTGTGGGGGAGGTTAAATAGTCTCTAAGACCACACTGACTTATGAGGACATGTGTTGTGATAACCTCTCCCCCAATTGATGGAGGGCTCTCCCAATATAGAAATAGCCATAAGAACAGGGAATTCTATAAACACCACAACCCAGAACATGAATGGTTTTATCTTTGTCGCGGTTGAAAAAGCTCTGTATAGTATTTGATTTTTTAAAAGTGATACTTATCTGATATCTGATATGTTTATCTGATATGTTTATCTGATATCTGATATCTTGATTGCGGTTTTTCCCCGTTTCACCCATCTAAGTCGAACAATAAATATTTGAATTGATAATTTTATTAATTTTGCCTAAAGAAGGGCTAAATTTTGGGCCGTAATAGCATTAACTGTTTTTGGGCTAGTAATTATGCAGGTTGGGGCTATGCGTAGAAAATCGGACAAAAAAAGGCTAGAAATTGACCAAAAAGATAATATTTGCATGCTTAAAACATCCCATTAAAAAAGCTCAGGTTCCCAGACATTTCAGTCACTGACAAATGTATCCCAAACTAAATAGAGACGCTATTGGAAGGACATTGGAAACGTAATATGAAAATACATATAAATAGTTAGCGTCATTCCGTAAACATTCCTTCATTTCACACAGTACCAGGTCGTCGTGTCTGACATTTTATCGTGGGCCCTCGCGCCTTTCAAGAACATGTCCGCCGGGCGCTGGTGGCAGAGGTGAACCGCCAACTTGACGGCATGGACCTGCAAGGCGTGCTGCGGCCGGACTGCGAGGCCGGGCGGCTGGGCGGCATGGCCCGGGCAATCGGCGCCGCGACCCTGCCAATGTACCAGGATTACGCCATCAACCAGAACACCCTGATGCGGACCGGCCCGGCGCCGACGCAGCCGCCCGCGTCCTGAGATTCGGGGAGTCTTGGTTGGGTTGGGAGGCCGGTTGGGAGTCGTGGGCCGAGCTTTCGCTGCCGTCTTGAGGATCTTGGGGTTCGCCGTTCTCGTTGGCGGCGAGTTGTTCCTCTGGGTTGGTCTCGGACGGATCAAACGGGGAATCGTTGGGCTGGGCTGCATCGCTGCCCGCCGACGAGGCAACTTCCTGTTTGGTGTCGGTGACCGAGATCTGATAGGAGAGTTGGTCTCCCTGTATCTCAGAATTTTGATCCGGTGACTTTGGGAAAATAATTAGCGTGGGAGGGGGCCTAGGTGCCCTCCAGTTTTTTGGTCAATTAAAAGGGGCACTAGAACTTTTC
Source organism: Alatinidae sp. Z8VKAUB7J3 (assembly GCA_010016025.2). Classification (NCBI taxonomy): domain Eukaryota; kingdom Metazoa; phylum Cnidaria; class Cubozoa; order Carybdeida; family Alatinidae; species Alatinidae sp. Z8VKAUB7J3. Next base: position 240,398,334 of record JAAAKM020721499.1, read on the forward strand.
ATTTCCATTAGAATGAGACCTCTCGCATTATTCTAGGACCACTATGTCGATGAGATCACCCCTGAAAAAAACAAAACACAAAACAAACAAACAAATAAACACACATCCGTGATCTGCCTTCTGGCAAAAATTATTTACAATATCTTGAGAATTGCTTCAGATCGAACGGAGGACTTAAGGTGTTTGATTACTCAGGCACGTCCTAATTATTAATCTATTAGTAAAAACTTGGTCGACACATCCTCTATCGTTCTAAAACCACACTGTTCTTCTCTTAAAACTTCATCTACAGCATCTCTAAGTCTAGAAAGTATCATCACACTGAGTAACTTGCTACCTACAGAAACCAAATTAATGCCTCCATCGGCGCGGCTGCAGGCGCCTTGGCCGCCATTTTGGACGGCAAACGCGAGGCCGATGAGATCCTGGCCGGCGCAGCTATCGGCGCGGTGATCGGTGGCGGCATCGGTGCCTATATGGATGCTCAAGAAGAAAAAATTGCCCGCATTCCCGGTACCACGGTCGAACGTATCGACAAACAAACATTGTTGGTGAAATTCGATTCGGACGTGTTGTTCGCAATTAATTCAGCAACGGTCTTTTTGTGAGAATAAGAATTCTTAGCAGGTAAGAAACTGTTGACAATTGTTGGTAGCTGAGAAGTGTTACTTATGGCTCCAAGAAATGGGATGCTTATTATTATATCTCTATTCTGTGTTTGAGTTGAATCAGCAGAGTCTGAGTCAACTCTCCTTCTTCTGGTAGTCATTCAGTAGAACTAGAAAAAAGGAGAAAAAGTACAATGTATAAATCAATAATATATTTCCTCATTGCTTTCCAGCTGTCCCTCCGTATGTCCCAACGCTAAGTAGCAGTGACGATATTCTAAGACACTACTGGGCAGTGTTTTTCCACCTTTCCTTGGATTAGGAGAACGTTCGGTCTTCTTTCCTGTTCCAAACCTTCGTTAGGGTATGTAAGAATTTTGACGCGGTTTCTCAGCGCCGTTATTTGAGCTTGAAGTCCCTTAAGTATCTTTTCAATATTTGTAAATTTTGAAGATATTAGACTATTTTATGATTGCAAATGGTAAAGAATGTGCTAGACGAAAAGCTCTACCTTGGATTCAACCTAATCTAGTCTAACTTGATCATGTCTAGTTACTTCTGTAACGGCACGTAAAATCAATTCGCTTAACTACCGTCTCCGTCAGAAGGTTCTGCAGGAATAGATACTACTGTGACTAATACCTTGCAGTTTTGATAATAAAGTGAGCAGCTAAAACTTTATTAGGCGCGTAACATGTTCAAGCTGCTCAAGGGCGCGAAGTGGACGCAAGGCGAGACCCGCGGCGGTTTTGAGCGGAGTGCCGGCGGCCTCGCCCAGGACCGCTATTCCCTAAGATGCCTTCCCCAATACATGGGGCCCATCATCGACGGTCTCGCGACCATCGCCCGTCAGGTCGAAACCGAGGCGAATTCCGCGACTGACAACCCGCTATTCGACGGCGAGGGCGAGGCCTATTTCCCTGAATACTCGAACCACAGCGTGAAACCGACGAATGGTCCGCGATAGCCCCGATCATACGTAAAAGTCCGGTTGGACCGCGACCGAAGCGCTGACTCGGTGAACCGCCGTTATTCGTTATCCGTGAATGACTGCGGTCTGGGCGCCCATTCCACCAAGCCGATCAATCCCACCAGCCTGGGGTCCTTTGGATGGGCCAGCTCGACGTGAGGTGCCCTTTCACCAGGGCTGATATAAATTCTGCTTATTTTGGGGTTTAATGATACTCTTTACTCTTACAACAACAGTGTAGACAAGAAACGTTCCCATAAATCATAAGGGAGTAAATATTAATTTCACATTTTTGATGCGTTTTTTATCAGTAAAAAAAAATTTGTTCTTTTCTTCATTGTTTTTACGTATCGTAATTTCTCTGTGGCTGCACAGTTCCGTAAGTGGATGTATTTTCCACGGGGGAGTCATCGGAATTTTCTTGATTTTTGGGAAAATGGTGAAACACCCTCTAAAATTCATAAAATGATAATAAAATTGCACCAACAGATTCAGCACATCAAAGAACCCTATTGTATACGTTTTAAGCTCTTATCTGTATAAATGTGGAATTTTTTGTTTTTGCCTGAAGAAAGATAAGTGTTTTTTTTCGGATTTTTTTTTTTTGGCCCAGGGATGATCATATTGAACCAGTGGTCCTAAAATATGTGCTGTCCCAGAAAGTGATGTTCTGTTTGACACAAAGTGGGGTAGGTATGTGCAATCTTTATGCCTGGAAGCGGAAGCCTCCCCACTGTAAGATTCTCCACCCCCACGCGTTGCCGCTGATAGTGTGGTGTCAGGTGTGATGCGGTTCATAACTCACTACACCAATCATATGATTGGTGTAGTGTGGTTCATAACACACTGCACCAATCATCTCCTGTACAAAAGACTCCACAAAAATAATGTTTGTAGTGACATTTTCTTTTTTTGACTTAGCTTTTTTGAACATTTTTTACTTTTTTTGGGAGGGGGACTTAAAAAAATTTCAACTTAAATTTTCTATGTCTTAAAGTGACATTAAATATACATATAACATGATAAATTCACCTGTGATGTTTTCAAAACATGGGATGAAGATGATATGCATATATTAGTAGTGATTTTTCCTATTAGAAAAATAACCTTTGCATTTCTAAAATTTGTAAAGCCTTATTTTCCACGGGGGGTATTTTCCACATGGCTATTTTCTGGGGGGGGGGGGTGGAGGTATTATTAGTCAAATCTAATTTTGCCTCCCTGTCTCCTTTGTACAAGATTTATGTATATCATTTCTTGTTTAATAAAGTCAAGTCAAAGTCATTGTATATGGGCCTTAAGTGACTATAATTTAAAACGTACTGTACAGTAAAACGATGATCGTTCTAACCTCTCATCTGCACCCAGTCGATCGACTTGAACCAATAGTGCTCCTGAAGATGGTTGAGTCCGCCCCTCTTGCTTGATCCTAGTCTCTTCCAAGGATTCTTGGCAAGCAGTCCAGTGATCAGGCTGGACAGTCCCTCCGAAGTCCGAGGCAACTGTGGGGCCTTGTTCAGCACATTGGCAAACACTTGCTCTGCATCCCGCCCTTGAAATGGTGTGTTCCCAGGACCTGAAAAAGAAAGTTATGTGGATTTTTTCGGTCATGCAATTTTAAATTGGAAAAAGTGAGATATTAATATTAATAAGGATTATATCTGAATGATCAGCCATTTCAGAAATTTGGATGATATATCTTAAGGCTGTATCCAGGAGGAGAGGGTTTGGACCCCCGCCAAAAAAAACAAACAAAAAAAACAAAACAAACAAACAATGTTTGTAAGACTCCTGAAAACGTAACAAAATCGATACTTTCATCGTTTTTTAATGAACGATTCGCCTCATAATCACACATATCAATAAATACAGGAAATTGGTTTGAAAGTTGTATCAACAGTAATTTCTTCCCATCTCTACCAACACTAGGTTGTTTTCAAAGTCGCTGATGGTATCATAGGAGAAAGCTAGAAACGCAGCTAGGAATATTAGTGAAAATGCTTTATCCAACAGTTCTTGGAAACGAAATTTAAGTAAGGAGCGATATTGCAACTACGCGGAGTTTTAGGACGCTTCGCAACGACGAAATTGGAAAGGTCCGTGAAGAGGCAAGGATATTACGCACAAACAACAGAGTGGAAGGCTGTTAGGATATCAGAGAACACACTCCTTCAACAAGATCCTTCAAGTAACCATATCTGATTAGGAGTGAATATTCCACATGAATTTCACATTACACTATTCTGGGTATTTCACAATCATCATATAACTACCAAATGTTTTTCAAAATATTTTTTTATATAAAGAAAACTTTAGATGTGTTAAAACTTTCATTTTTCATTTTTTTTAAAGAAAAACTTTTTTGTAAAAGTATTTTTTGTACATTTTCCTTTATTAATCTTTCTTGGGGTTTGAAAGTTTATCTTTATTTATTTTTTCGTCTTTCTCTTGGTCACTTATCTATGCTTAATTTATGATAAAAAGTAAATGAGGAATAACACAAATATAACTATTAAGCTAATTAAGCTAAATGACTAAGTTCACGTTGTGTCAACCTTGAAATAATTGAACCGAGCTATATTCCAAAATTTCTAATTTTTGCTATTGACTTAAAGCCTTTAAATTTGATGGTAGAGCTGAAAGTTTGGTCATTAAATGACTAATTGAATTAAGCTAATTAAGCTAAATGACTAAGTTCACGTTGTGTCAACCTTGAAATAATTGAACCGAGCTATATTCCAAAAAAGATGTTTCCTTTTTTGAGAAACATCTGAAAACGTCGATAATTCATATCGCTAACATTTATGTCTGGGAAACTCCAGATATTTGCATAATCTAAGCCTAAAAAAGTATTATCTTCACATTTGATAGTAGGTTCTTCCATAGTTTTTGGCGTGTCCCTTAAAGAAAAGTACTCCAAAATACTCCTTAAAAATGGGAATATCACACAATTCTTCTTAGCTCCTGACTTCACAACTAAAACTTAAAACGAACAGAAATTATTACGCACATGAGGGGTTCTAAAAATACTTCAGCATAAAGAGTGAGGTATTTAAGAGGAGGTAAATACCTCACTCTTTATGCTAAAGTTTTTTAGTTATTTCAACTATTTATTCTACGGCCTTTCTGATTCAGGGGTCATTCTTAAAGAATGGGGACAAAACTTAAGATTTAGCGTAAAGAGCGGGGTATTAACGAGGGGACAAACCCTCTTGGTATGCACTTAGGGAATTAATTATAGTTATGCCAAAACTGGCACAAATTGGATAAGGGTATCATATTGAGGTATAAGGGTTTGACTTCCGACAAGTTGGTGTTCTTTTGTTCTTGAACTCCTTTCAGCTCAAAATTAAGTAGCCTAATTCGTAAAAAAAAATATATAAAAAACTAAGAAAAAACTTTTGACCTGTAATTTAAATTTAGTCGAATTTTAGCCTAATTTACAAAAGAACTGAATGCTTGGAGTTATTATCTCAGTTTTTGCAAGTAGGCCTTTTTTGTGTATTTTTTGTAGTTATTTATTTTTTTTTTCATTTTTGTATGCTTTTACTTTAATTGACATACTTTTTCCATTGCCTTTGGAAAAATGTTTGTCTCAAAACTTCATTAAATAAAAAAACAAACAAGTTTTTACAAGTGAGACTAAGGAACAGCATTAAAACTTAAAATGAACAGAACCCACCGGTCCAGCCCTGTATTGTACATTAAATAACCTAGGAAAGATACAAAACAAACACAATTTTTGATTGTATAGTCAAGAGGTAAGCTTGAAGTGTTTTTATTATTATGGGCAGACTTACCAAACTCATTCAAGACTGGCCCATTGCCTCCACATGCACAGGTAGCCTTTAGACCCCATTGTTCTTGCTCTTGTAGGCTACCTTTTTTTGTGCGTTGAGTTAAATATATCGTGGGGCTAAATAATAGTCACTGCTGCCCGCCTCCTAAAAAAGCAAAATAAAAGTGAGCCCTATGGATCGCAAGATCGCAAGTGAGCGAAAGATAGAATCATCTTTTTGACATAACTAAAAATTGATTTCCTGGAAACTGGACTTCTCGGTCATTCCCCACCAAAAATTCGTCTAAAAATTTCTCCCCCTGGGAAATTTAAAGGAAAAAATTAATAACTTATCCAAATCCCCTGTGTATAATATATCCTTAGATATTATAAAATATATGTTTTTTGGGATTTTTTTATCACAGGCTTCACAAATCCATCACAGATGATTTGCCGCTAGTCCTGTTAATTTCCTCATTTTACAAGACTGAGCTATTTGTTATATCTCCTATTGAACGTGTCAAGGAGATGATTTTCTGGGATTACCTCTGCCGGCAATCTATTCCATGTGGCAACCGACCGCGGGGCAAAACTTGTGTGATTAGTTAATGCTTTATTGTCTATACTTTAAATCCTTGTTTTAAATGTCTTCTGTGCATTTCTATCTCTTTGTTCTGTTTTTCTTGTTACCTTAAATTACCTTAAATTGCAGCTTGGAGCAATATAAGGGTTTTTCCTTGTAGGAACTCCAGAGTTGATAACACATGACACATAGTTGAATACGTACACTTGACTAGTGGTTTGATGTTGCTGATTCGAGTGCTTCCCGGGGGTTGATTCCTAATAGTTGGCCTTCTAATGCCTTTTTGACCAATGGGGCTCGATTTTATCAGGACACGGGATGTCATCCGGAGTATTCGACACCTGAATGTGATGATATTATGGATTTGATCGTCCATGAAAAGGCAGGGGAGCGGATTCTGGAATCATGTCTCCCCGCTGCAGAAGAACGGCTTCGAGAGGAGGGGTTGTCCGGAGATATTTTTATTTTCAAGAATAATACGATGATTCTGCCATTATAAAGCTTCCATTTGTGTACCCTTCAGAATTTTCAGTTTCTTCAATTCTCACGTGAATTATTCCCTTTTCTGAGAGTGCTTTTGTGTCTCTTTTTGCCACTGTTGCAAAAATACCTGAACTGAAATCGTCCTTACTCAAGCACAGCAGCGACCCATGCATCAGTCTTTTCGAATTCTCCCATGTAACTCGAGCAAGACTCTTTTTGGAAAAAGCAATTCAAGAGGTTGACAACTTCAGTAATAAGGTACACACTAAAACGAAATCTAGGCCGATACAAATTGTGAGACATATAAAGGACTTGTAAGCAACAGTTGGCTGTTAGGTAATAATCACCATAGGCAATGAGGGGTTGGCAACTTTTGCTAGTTGGTGTATCTATTATTTGTTTCCAGTGTATTTGATGGTAATACCAATTTGGTTCCAATGGTAAGACATGTAGGGGACTTGTACATTTAAAATTTCTACGACGCTCGGATAATTGATACCTCGGAATCGAAAAAAAACGTCTGAGTTGCGTTTGGTTCACTTTTCAAGTTGACTGAAACCAGCATTCTAACGTTTTATTTGCCATTCCGAGTTAACTTTTAGCGTTCGATTAGAGTTATTCTTCGATTAGAGATTCTTTTAGAGTTAACTTTTAGCGTTGGCTTAGAATCCCTTTAAAATGCTTTAAACAGAAGGACTAGCTCTTCCGAATGCTATGAAATTTCGTCATTTATGTATCTTTTTTTGGTCAACTGGAAGGTCATTATGGAAGGTTGCTAGTTTTCTTTTTTAACGAACCATTTTCATGAAAGTATTGATTGCACACTTATATTTAAATGAAAACTAATTGATTACATTTTGATATCATTTCAAATAAAGAAAAATAATGCAAGGAGAATTTCCAATTTCAAAGCCAAATGAATTTTCATTCTGGAATATCAGTTAAAGTCATTCTTTTACTGAAACTAGATGTCCATCCAAAGTGTGTGGGTTACTAGTCATAAGTAGATTGATATCTTGTATCGGGAAAGTCTTCTATGTCATTTGCAATCGCACACTTTGCCAGAGCCGACAAACCTTTAAGGCAGCTGCCAGCATAAATTGTGCCGAAAATGCTCTACGCTTTACCTCCTTGCACTTCAATATCAGGAGTAAATTGAACTTTGAATTTTTAGAATATCTCGACGTGAAATTGAATAGCATAGCTTTATTTTTGTATGTTCCATGCAAATGATGTTTGTCCTGGTTGCAGCGATAGCAGCAGCCTAGTAAAGAGCAACCCACAACCCATAGTAACCAAAAATTTAAAAACATCTTTTGAATCAAAATCGTTTAGAGAGTTGAAATTGCCCTTTGACAATCTTCATAGTAAGAGTTTATTGCGAAAACTAACTTATCACCAGTATGTATTCTTCGGTGATGAATCATATTGCTTGAATTAGAAAAATCTTTTTCACAGACCTCACATTTAAACGGTTTTTCTCCAGTGTGCACTCTTCGGTGCTTAGTCAAACTGGCTGAATCAGAAAAAGCTTTCTCACAGACCTCACATTTAAACGGTTTTTCCCCAGTGTGCAATCTTCGGTGCTTAGTCAAACTGGCAGAATCAAAAAAAGCTTTCTCACAGACTATTGGAACTTCCTCCATAAAAAGAGTGGATGTATTTAGATATTTAGGTATCTCCATTGACTCAACTCTGTCTTTTAAGGTCCATATTAATAAACTCGAGGCAACAGTTTCCAGGAATCTGGGTTGTTTTTGAACCAAAGCCAGCCAATCATTTTCAAGCATGAACATTATCAAGAATAAACTGAGATGTCGTCTGATTGATGAGAACTTGGAATCACACCAAAAGTTAAAACGACTTGGCAGGCGAGTTAAGAACTAACTACAAAATCATTAAATTTACACAAAGAAACCTGAAGTTGGTGTGGACCATAGATTGGCCCTGACCAGTCCTATAAATGAGAGCTTCAAACTCAGCCATTTTTGAATACCATTAACTATCAATGGCCAAGTCCCGGAAGGCAGAAATAGATTTTATCTTGAAAGTGTACTTATTGAAATACGACTAGCTTAGCAATGAAGTTTTTACCATAGGCGCGGTCACGGTCCCACAGGTTTCCTTTCAACTCAAGCTGGCAGACGTCGCGAAAGTAGCTGGTCCACGCCTGCCAATTGAGCCACCAAGCACCGCCGAGTCGGAAGTACCAAGCGCCACCAACGGCGTCATCAACGGCGTTACGAACGGCGTCATCAACGGCGTTACGAACGGCGCCACCAACGGCGCCATGAACGGCGTCATGAACGGCGCCACCAACGGCGCCACACACTTTTCCTTCAAAATATGTATTCTTGTCGGCCCAGGGATTGCACTTCCTGGCTGAAGGGCCATGAAACGAAGATCAGCACCGCCAGTTTGGATCTTAAGGGTCTAGTGCCGTCTTACTTCAGGGAACAAATCCTGAATGTCGAGCCATTGAGACCTAGAAGATTAAATATTTTCACCCTTTTTCCCCTAAAAAATACCCATAAACAAATGGTAAATTTTATAACTTACGGATGATGATGATGATGATGATGATGGTGATAAAAGACAATGATGATTATGTTGTTGGTGATGATAATGACAATGATGCTGTTGCTGATGTTATTATTATCCTTATTATTATTATTATTATTATCATTATTATTGTGATGATGATGATGATGATCATGATGATCATGATCATGATGTATCATGATGATGATGATGATCATGATCATGATCATGATCATGATGATCATGACGATGGTCGTGGTTGGCGATTCCTGAACGATCTTCCAATCCGCGCCCGGCACGATGTCGCCCTTGTCGACCCGGTCGATATAGGTCGGGATCTGGATGATTCCGTGGCTGTCGTGCCCCGCGAGATTGGCGCCGATGACATGGCGGGCGACCGTCGCCGCCTCGTCCGCCGGCGCGCCGGCGCCTTGCAAGAGGTTATCGGCGATTGTGATCAGGCGATCGGCCTGGACGGTTGGCATCATTCTATCACATTCTTTTCTCCTTGTAGTAATATATTTTTCATCTTCTTTTCCTTGCTCCCTATGTTTTTTTTCTCTCTTTTAGTTTTTGATGTGAGGCTTTCATTTTTGCGTTAGCATCCGTTATATACTAATCAGTGTGCTTTTTTTATATAAACCAATTGTATGTCAAAATTCTACCAAAAAGAGAAATGCCAGGCAAATTTTATGCTTTATGCAAAAAAGAATAGGTGACTAGGTTTCTTAGCCGTCCTGGCTGAGTGGTTGGCGTGCTGGCATAGGGAATTCTTTGTCGAAGGGGCACGGGTTCAATCCCAGTTGTGACCAGTTATTTAGTTTGGGACGGGGGTCAGTGGCGTGACTCTGCAAGCTCAGCCACAGTCGATCCAGCTCTAAATGGGTAGCTGGAGAAATCTGGGGAAGGTATGCAGGAAGGGTCTGTGAAAGCACATGATGGTTGGCCCCCCCTCATTCCTTGTTTTTTTCTGTTTCTCACTCATTTTTTTTAAGTAAATGAGTCAATTTGGTCAATCATTGGCGCGCTTGTCACATTAGGCCCTCCAAGATTTTACTTATTGGTGCCCTTGTCATATTGCCCCTCCCCCAAGAATTGGCGATATTTTCGTTTCTGCGCAAAGACAATTTTTTTCTTTTGATTACTCAGATAAACCGTACTGAGCTTCTGATATACGTCACTGTATCGCCATCTCCACCGTCCAGGGTATCGTTACCCAGATAACCGTTTAGCGTATTGTCAAAACTATCACCTGTAATACGATCATCGCCAACCGAGCCAACAACATTTTCGATGTCGGCGATAGTGTCATTGTCGCTTCCATCAACATTAACAGTCGCCGCGGCTCCCCCTGCAAGGGTCACGTCGATAAAGTTGGCGTCGGCGTGTAAAGAATAGTCAACGGTGTCCTGCCCCACCTGGGTTATGCAAAATAGTGATGGATACCACATGTGGTATTCATATCGGGGAATTGAAAAACTTAATAAATATTATGCTATTGGCTATGCAAATTCTGATGATGGTAAGAATTGGCAGCGCTTGGATCATGCCGCTGGTATTGAAAAATCACACACTGGTTGGGACAGTGAGATGAACTGTTACCCAGGTTTTTACCAGCATCATAATCAAGTTTATATGTTTTACTCTGGTTTGCCGTCGATTTCCAATTGGACAATTCCCCGAAAATGTCGTCGCCCGTTGCTCCGCAACCGACAACAACATCACAGGCCGGTGTCGCGCGGTTGTTGGATGCGGCTGGAAATCGCGCTCGGGAGGGGTTGCGGGTCGTGGAAGACGCTGTGCGGTTTTTGTTCAACGACCGCGTTCTCACCGAGCGATTGAAATCTTGGCGACATGACTTGCGGACGGCTCTCGACAGTTTGAAGCGAAATAATGTTTTTCAAATAAAAACATCTATAAGAAACAAAACTAACACGCAAGAGAAAAAGAAGAACAAAACAACCCAAAAATTATTTGAACTTCGAGTCATTTGAGTAAATTTTTTATTTAAAAAAAAATTAAAAATTACCATTTAAAATGGTTTAGGCTATTCATTTGTCCTCTAGACATCTTCTGTAAAATTGCTCATTGCAGTTACTATTCTATATTTAGCTATAAAAGCTTAGAGCCTGGAAAGATTTGTATGATTATCAAAAGCAACAGAACCCTCCAAACTCAAGAACCCTTAAATAAAAATAGCATCATAAGATAAACCTTACTATGGAGGTTTCAAGGTCTCATTAGCATAAATATGGAATTTTGTATTTTTACAAAAAAAAAATACTTTTTTTTTTTGCTTTTTTTTTGTTTTTCCCAGTGGTGATCGCATCAAACCAACGTTCCCCAAAGGTGATAGGTTTGTTTTACCCAACAAACTGAGTGTTTTTTTAGATACAACTAATGGTTACAACTAAATGGCAACAACTAAATGGTTACCGTTTTTTATTATATAGTAGTTTGGCTTACTTCTATCTACTTTCAACACCCTTAAACACTCCTGTATAACAAACAGGAATTGAAACAAAAAGTAATGAGTAAATCCTGAAAACTAATCAGATTACAAATATTTTCTTTTGTATTTACAAGCCCCCCGGATTCTACAGGGGGTGGATCAAAACCGGCCGACCCTTCGGGAAGCACGAGCATCGCCGATGTCTTCGTCGCGCTCAATCGCCGGTCGGCTCCGCGAGACCGCCTCATTCGCGCTCCTCGCCCTCGACGATGCTCGCACTTTCCGCCTCACGAATTCATGGCCAAACTCGAGGTAACAGAAGGCATGGATCTTCATGTCGTACTGTCGAGCACAGCGATAGAGATACCAAATTGAGGAAATCAAGGCCAATCTCTAAAAATCAAGACCTATTCAAAGAAATCAAGAGGTCAATATGTAGAAATCTAAAGCAACCCCATAGAAATTATAATCAATGCTTTAAAATCGAGATAAACTCGTAAAAATCAAGAAATCAACATGTGGAATTTCTGAACAATCCTTATAAATTATGATCAGTGCATAAAAGTCCAGACCAGACCGTAAAAACCAAGACCAAACAACAGGCACTTTTAAATTTTCATGTCTGACAAACAGCCACTTCAGCTCTCTTGGTTAAGTGCCAAAGGACACAGACTTCCATGAACACACACATTTTCCAAGGGAATTGAATTGCCCTGATGATTGTATGTATGTAGCTCCCATTCTCGACTTCAACTTTGAAAGATCTCATTAGTGAAATGGTTACCACCCAGTCCTACCTCAGGTAGAAAATGAATGTGATCAGGATATCGGTGTAATACAGGAATGACTGATTATATTAATTTAGAACTTTCAAGAAATGACAAGGGAACTAATTCAAAACATACTATGTACTTACATATTGCTGATACAGGAGTATCACAAATATTTTTGGAAGGGCTTACCATATCAAGAGAAAACGTCTGGGGCATCATGAGTGGGATATTCAACTGACCAAAAGGCAACATGCACCTGCTACTACTGCTATTAATACTGCTACTTTTAAGAAGTTTCAAGGTCGTATCTACAAAATTATTGAATTTCTTAATTTTTGCCACAAGACAGATCAAGAATGCGAGTTTATTTGTTTTTTTTTGTGTTATTTTTTCCAGGGGTGATCGTACCAACCCAGTGGTCCTAAAATGTCGTAAGAGGACTCATTCTAATGGAAATTAAAAGTTCTAGTTCCCTTTTTAAGTGACCGAAAAAATTGGAGGGCAACTAGGCCCCCTCCCACGGAAGAATATAAACCTCTAAGACACATGACTGACATAATCGGACCGGATCTGCTCTCTTTGGTGGAGTTGGGGGGGGGAGGTAATTTTGAAAATTGAGGTATTTGTAACTTACGAAACGGTGACCAGATCTGAATGAAATTTGATATTTAGAAGGGTCTTTCGCTTTAAAGCTCTAATTTTAAATTCCAACCAGATCCTGTGACATTGGGGGGAGTTGGAGGGGGAAACCGGAAGATTGACGTAACCGGACTGGATCCGCTCTCTTTGGTGGAGTTAGGTGGTGGGGTTCAATGCTTTGGCAAGTTTGGTGCTTCTGGACGTGCTAGGACGATGAAAATTGGTAGGCGTGTTAGGGAGCTGTACAAATTGACTTGATAAAGTCGTTTTCCCCGATTCGAACATCTGGGGGGTTGAAGGGCGAGGAAAAATTAGAGAAATTAAGGTATATTTAACTTACGAGTGGGTGCAAATATGGTTGTAAAAGAGTTTTATCAGGTTTAGCTGGGACGACAAACTGCAGGTTTTAAAGAAAAAATTTAGAAGTACAAACACCATGTACACCAGTGCATGATCTTTACTCTCCACGGGACAGAGGATAGCTCTTCAATTTGTCATCATATTGTAAGAGCCAGAATTTAATTCGTTCGGACAATTGACAGAACTGTGTTTTTTTCAATGCTTCTCTATCGATTGTGCGTTTAAATTGTCTGGCATCGTAAGCCAACTATATATTTTCATTTTGCCGCTTTACTCACATTTGAAACGTTGTTGCGTTTCAAACTCGAGTGTGATAACACGCTCACAAAAAACTAAAGCCTAAACAGCCAGCCCTCTTTAGGCAGAACATATTTTTCCCTTTTTGTAAGCCTGTATAATACCCAAGTAAAGGTTGTATAATGCCTGGCGGAAAAAACCCCAATTCGGCCAAAAAAAGCGTCGATGAATGATAGTCACCGATCAGCATCGATGGCAATATCTAAGGTCTACCCTGGGAGTGGGGAATCCTTGAATTCCCAAGGAAACCTTTCATTGGTCGACTAGCGGGTCAAGGAGGCAAAATCGTCAGAAGAGCTCATGCCGCAAAAACCAGTGAGATCAGTGCTCAAAGGGGAAGATATACTGGCGGTGATATATTCCTGTAGAAACTAGACTGCTTGTAGATGCCCTGATATCGAGCAGGCGATGGATGACCTGAAGCCGTTGGGTTTGTCGATGACCGACCGTCTCATTGACGCCATGAATGGTGTCGACGGCATTGACGGTTATGGAAAGGCAGCAATCGTGGGCGAAGCCGGTGAGACGGAACACGGCGCCCTGTGGCACGTCCCTGGCGGTTATGCCATGCGCGAAAGGCTTGGCGATGCGAAGGCGATTGTTCCTTCCTGCATGAAGCTCGCAGGGGGGCCGGTTAATTCGCAAAAGCTTCCCAGATCCTATTATGTGGTCTCTTAAATATGTCAATTATTTAAAGGTGCTTGTATGGTACACCCACTACCGCTCAATTTGTCCATTCATTGACACATTGTAGAACCTTTTTATGGCACTTGGTATTAACCAGGTGTCGTTCTCCCGGGTTGACCATGTAGGGCGGGGGGGTCGGGGGGGCCGGTAAATTCACAAAAGCTTCCCAGTGTAATTCATCAGTGATAGAAATTCTGAATTGAATGCAGGTTGCGAAATTTCTCCCAACACTGAAAGGACAATCGTTTCCCAATTACAACATCTTTTCCACGAAAATAATAATTTAGTGCGTCTGTTCAAAACAGCTATCGATTTGATGCCTACTTATACGCATAAAATTGTTATTTCCGGTGACAAAATGCCTCCCGGCCAACATGTGCGTAGATACAATGCTCCAACTATCAGCAGATCCGGTCCGGTTATGTCAGTAACGTATCTTAGACAGGTTTCTATTCTTCCCATTCAGTTTCATCCTGATCTCACCGCTTTAAGTATTTTCTAAGCTTTCCGGTCCCCCCAACCCCCCCCCCAAATTACGCTTGATCCGGTTGATATTTAAAATAAGAGATCTGAGTTACTAGGTCCTTCTAAATATGAAGTTTCATGAAGATCTGATCACTCCTTCGTAAGTTAAAAAAATAGGGATGAAACCTTTTTATTCACAGTGAATAGATATAAAATTATTTAACTGGATATTTCGAGAACATATACAGTGTTCATCATCAGCAGTAAAACTCACTGATGCAGCAGCGAGTTTTACTGATGATGATGAACACTGTATATGTGTTCGAAATATTCAGTTAAATAATTTTATATCTATTCACTATCAATAAAAAGGCTTCATCCCTATTTTGAACTGCTTTACTTTCTAGCTGGCCCCACTTGGGTGTTGGGGGGTAGATAATGTGCTGCGGAGGGGGGCGGGGGGATTTGGAGCTGAAATGGTGGGGGAAAGGAAGATGGTGGGGGAATGCATTTGTTCAACAGATGGGGGGAATGACATTTTCTGGCCATTTAGAATTGCAAATGTTCAATATTTTTCCTTCAGCACCAACCATGGTGGTGCCTCATTGAAACACTAAATTGAGAAAGTCTTAACACACTAGGGCTATGGGAAAGATTTTGATCTGCTACTGATTTCTGTTTTCTTCCTTTTCTTTGAATTTTTTTACGATCAACCCTTTCGTAAAAAGTTGCGGGGGGAAATTGTTTTTGGTTCTCCATTGGCTCATTGCCGGGCCCAGTTTTGGATTGGTTTTCTTTAGCCCAAAGACTTTAGGATATAAGTGGGAGCTGATTTGAAAAATTAGTCCTTTTTGGGCCCCAATTATTTATGGTCTACGCTGTTATTACGAAAGTAAAGAATAATACTAAACCCCAAAATGAGCAGAATTTATTCCATAGAGGAGAAGGACTGCCCCTTCCTTATCCACATCTCCACCTCAGAGTCACAGAAACTTTGGATTGTGTTATTCGGATCAGAAATTGACAGTACTAGTCCTTTGCGTGGGGGTGGCATTTTCCGGGAGGATCCATGGAGGGTTATTTTCAAGGGGTTATTTTCCGCGTGGCATCATCTCAATGCAATCATTACTGAGAGGGAGTGTTCCAAGCTGTCTGTTTTAAAAGGAGAAAGAGAAAAAAGTCGTCGCTTCAGAGAGTCTGCTTTCTGCTTATGCCAAATTTTTGCACAATGTAAGCTAATTCCCGCCAGCTACAGGATGTTTGAGATCTGATATCGATTTTGTATTTTCTATTCTTCAAGCCATTCACGTTTCCCTCCATTAGTACAAGAGAGAGGGGAGCGACATTAAAACTTAAAACGACCAG
Organism: Alatinidae sp. Z8VKAUB7J3; assembly: GCA_010016025.2. Classification (NCBI taxonomy): domain Eukaryota; kingdom Metazoa; phylum Cnidaria; class Cubozoa; order Carybdeida; family Alatinidae; species Alatinidae sp. Z8VKAUB7J3. Next base: position 240,414,335 of record JAAAKM020721499.1, read on the forward strand.
AAATTACTCCGTGTATGAAAGGGGATGTTCCCTTCTCAACGACCCGCTCTTTACGCTAAAGTTTGACTCTTTCTTTCAATTCTACTTTACTAAACACAAACAACTTTAGAGTATAGAGTGGAGCGTTGAGAAGGGAGCATCCCCTTTCATACACGGAGTAGTTTCTGTTCGTTAAGTTTTAATGTCGCTCCTTACTCTCAGTTACCTCGCGGGTGCGCCGCGCCACACCCCCCAGATGGGTCTGGCTGGGCGAGGGGCGGATAAAGGCGTTTGGGTTGCGGCTGAGCCGCTCCATCCGGGTTTTATCGCCAAGGATAGACCCGCCAGAACGGGCCGAACTGGGATCCACTGCCAGCACCGCCACCCGCAGACCCTGTTCGGTCAGAAAGGTGCCGAAGCTTTCGATGAAAGTGGATTTGCCCACCCCTGGCGTGCCGTACTTTTTTTTCAAATACTTCACCTTTGACACGAAAATTTTGTGTGTGTGTGTGTGCTGGGGCAATGTACAAGAAAACATCACCTTTAGATTTAGAGTAAACTCAGATATAGCTTTTGTGTGTCTGTGCTTTGGCAATGTACAAGAAAAAATTACCCTTTAGATTTAGACTAAACTCAGATATAGCCCCATGACCTATTTTTGGATATGAAATGAAGTATGTTTTTGACGAATATGCTAAAGATCTTTAAGAAGATAAATATAAAGAATGTAATGCGTAACATGAGTGTGTTGGAAGAAAACTGACATGGATCTTTTGGTTGCAAGTAATAATAAAAGCGATATCATTAATGTAGACGACCTAGATCCTAATTGTCAAAATTTAGTTATTCTTGAAGATTTTGAAACAAAAAAAAAAATCAGAAAAAATTGAATATTTATTCGTGAGAGGCAAAAAACGAAATACAAATGATGCTGCCTTATATACTTGTTTTGAGATTTCTATTATACAGAATTGTAAGGGCCAATTAGACCAGGTAAGCTCCCTCCCTAAAATTTAGCTTATGGGCACCCATGGAGGACCACAAACAGTTATATAGAGTCTAGGACATTTAGGGTTCAGCTTAGGGTTAGGACAGTCATGTAGAGCAGCTTAGTTTCAGTAAAAATTGTACAGCTACCTTGAATCTCGGCTCTCCATGCTCGGTGTGCCATTGCCCCTCGAGTAACCTCTACCTGGGGAGTGGCCTTTTTCCCTTGGCCCGCCATTTGAACAAAGAAATTCCCATTTGCTTGGGCACGGATATCGGTGCTGGTAGCGGCTTTTCAATCATGGATGAGATGGCTTATGCTTATAAAATCCAACAACTCAATCAGCACAGCCTGGATGCGGGAAAATTATTGTATTTAGGAACACTGGCAGGTGCCGAAGCCGTTCTGACAGCGAACAGCCGAGGTCCCTCCGCTAATGAGAGATAAGGCTCAACAGAACATCCTACTGGCTTTTGGAGCCTTAATGACTTGAAGTTATTGGTATAGTAAGGCGGAAAAAGGGGAAAATCAAAAAGGAAGTGTAATACTGCGCACACATTAATTTTTTAGTATTAGGGTCAATATTTGATAAATTTTTTTTGTGATGCATTCTGTTTACGTGTCGCTTTATGTTAGTTAGGAAGCAGATTATTTCGATCCGATGCCATTTTTGAGAGATTTCGGCTTCTGGCTCTTTTCAAAATCCTCATAAATTTGTTTTCGTTATAAACTTTTGGTATTAAAATTAACCGAAACAACAAATACCATTTCTGATTCAGCTTTAATTTGCAATTCTTTTTCTCGTGGCATTTCTTTGAAAACGCATCTTTAAGCTTCCGGTTACTATGTGCAATGGTTCGTTCTTTACGATGAAGGGGTGAACCCCCATCACATACACAATAATTTCTGTTCGTTTTAAGTTTCAATGTTGTTCCTTACTTTCAGTTGAAAACACTTGTTTTTTATTTAATTTACGCATCAAATGAAGGGCTGGATAATATTTTTTTTTATTTTAAATAGAAATAGTTAAACAACAGTTTTTTTTAATATAATAATGTATTATTGTGCCCCCTCCCCCTCATAAAATTTAAGTATTCAGGGCTCTTTGATCTGTCGATTCATTCCTAAAAGTGCATTTGATTTGAAAAAATCGTAGCGTGACCTCTTGAGAACCCGCCACCCTAAATTGGGATTTCCAAGTTTAAAAAACTTTCTAATATCCCTTAAGCCTCAAATAATAGTTCTAGTGTGATTCTAAGGTGGATTCATAGTCCAGATATATAACCAAAAATCGAAAAAAAATATCTTTATCCTTTTTTGTTTCAAATCCCTTACTTGTTGTTTGTTTGTTTGCTTGTTTTTGTTGTTATTTTTCCCAGGGTTACCGTATCGACCAAGTGGTCCTATAGTTTCGCAAGATGGCTCATTATAACGGAAATTAAAAGTTATAGTTCTCTTTTTAAGTGACCGAAAAATTGGAGGGCACATAGGCCCCCTCCCACACTCAATTTTTTCGAGAGCCAACATATCAAAATTTTGAGACAGCTATTTTGTTCAGCATAGTTGATTTCCATTGATGCCAACAAAACTGACCTCTTATCTGTGTTCAGGACGTCTCGAGCGTGACGGAGGACGGAGAGGTGCAGAAGAGTCCGACCGTGGCCATTCCGAAGCTGATCAGCGACTCGGCAACCTATCTCCTGTTCCGACACACGTCAGCCAACATCAATAAGGCATGCCGAACCTGGCGATGCCCTTCGCCGTCTTTCCTGTTCGAGCCTAGCTGAACGTACCGCTGTGTCGATGCTCATGAATCGGATTTTTTCCAGTACGTCTTCTCTCAGAGAATAGAGAATCGCATATTCCGATCCGTTTGTTTTGTTTTTTGTTTTTTGTCATTTGTTGTTTGTTTTGTTGTTTGTTTGTTGTTGTTTTGTTTTTCAGTAAAGCGCAAATTATGTTCTAGTCTTGAGAAGGTATGGGGGTTATCAGCCCTACTCATGTTAATTTTACTCTTTTTGAATTTGACTCGGCGAGACATTTGTATTTGCTACGTCTGTATCTTCTCAGGGCTAATTTGGAGAGGAATATAGCTTTTCTTAGGGTGTTTGCTGATAGACGGGAAGAGATGCTGCTACATTACATCAATTAGAAAGCTGAACTATAAAGGCCTATAATTTATATCAGACTTTTGGAGTCGTCAATAGTCCTTAAAAAGCCGTCTTTTAACAAGAACGGAACAATTTTTTTATTTTTTATTTTTTACGAATTTTATAGAGAAGCTATCACACTTCTTAGAAGAAATAGATTAGTAATAGAAGAGTTGGGGGAGCCAATTAAAGACAGTGGAGCGGATTTGAGCAACACTCAGAAGAATTTTGCAGATGGCCTAAGAGCTGTGTTTGATATAAGTGTGAAAGGGCCTAAGAATAGTGGAGTGTTCCATTTTGAATCTTCTAGAAATAGTTACGACGAAAAGTGGATAATGCAGAATGCGTCCCTCGTCGATACCTCGCTCTTTACACTAAAGCTTCAATTGTGTCCCAATTCCTTAAGAATGACCTCTGAATCACAAGGTCGTAGAATAAATAGTTGAAATTACTAAAAATACTTAAGCGTAAAGAGTGAGGTATAACGAGGAGGTAAACCCCTCATATGTGTAAAAATCTTTGTTCGTTTTAAGTTTTAATGCTGCTCAAAAACTTTTATATTTATTTGTTCATTGTTTTTTTATCGTTCAATCAAAATTTTGAGATATAATGCCTTAACCATGAAGAGAATACGATCCCCGCAGTCCCTGGGGATACGTCTTTAAGTTATAAAATTTGCCCATTGTTTATGTATAGTATTTGTCATTGCTTAGTTAGTAAACACATTTTGGGTGAGGGAGGGATGGTGTATTTTCTGCTCAGAGAATTTTCCACGGGTAAAATTTTATAAGAGGAGAGAATTTTCTGGGGGGGGGCTCTGTCAGTGTGCCATGGCTTTTAAGACTGTACTTCTTCCCCCCCACTTCAAAACCGGTTTAGTAGTCTCTCGGTCTAGGGTGGTGAGTTCGAGCCGTACGCCAAACCTACCCACAATACCCTGAATGATAATCTTTCACTTTTAGGTGATATTCTCTACTTCTAGCATTAACTCTAATACTTACACCTCGCCAAAATTGCACACAATGAATTTTTTTTTAAAAATCTGTTGGGGTTTGAAGCCTGTGTGACAGGTGGCATGGGTACGGTTTTTGCCGCTACATTCTGTGGGGGCGTAGCGGATTGAATACTTTCGTTCGCGACCTTTTTGCGCGCCCCTGCTTCAAGCCAGTGACGCTTCCGGTTGTACGGATAGGTTGGCAATACGATCCTCTGGCGGCCCTGCGAAGATTGTGGCGACCAGGTGTAGTTAACACCTGACATCCAAAGTCGACCGGCCGCTTCGAAAATATTCTTGCTAGTATATAATATAGAATATTATACGTAATTGTAACAATGTTATTGTTACAATTATATAATATTAAGGATTAGCTAGCTAGTCGATAGACTAGCTAGTCTTTTCTATCATTTTAGAAAAGAACTTCTCAAACTTTTAAATTATATATTATTGAATTCTATATCTACAATTATATTATTGAAGTTCTTTTCTTAGACTTAGACTTTCACTGTTTCTAGTGAGCAATAATTTAGATGTTTCTTTTCAAATGTTAAAAACACCTGAAAATTTTAAATTAGTTTGACTTTTTGTCTAATAAAAGAGACTTGCTACATGGAACATAACCAGTGAGCACAACCAGTTTTGTAATGTCAATAGGAAGGCCCAAAAAGTGAAAATTTGCAATTATTACAAGTAATGATTCTTTAGAACCACTTGAACTATCAAATGTGATAGGACCAATAGGACAGCCCATGGGCGTGATGAGTATTGCCCATCGTCCAGGAGAAAACTGCCCGCTTCGATTGAGCGTAAGTTTGCGCCGCTTCCTCAATTTCATTTCGATTGACACCTGACTTAGCCTCGATTTCTTCCCACGATTTTTGACGCAAATCGGTGAGCCAGGTGTCCGCGTTTTCGCAATGCTGAGCCAGAGAGCACTCGTCGAACTCGCTTGATTCCAAAATTGATTTGGCGATCCCGGTAAGAGCTACACAGGAAACTCAGGTACTGTTCTTGATGGGCTTCCTCCACATAATCATAATGTAAACTTTTTTCTTCAGTTATCTTTTTTTGGTTGACCTTTTATTCTTTTTTCTTTCTTTTTTTTTTGTGAATTTCATTTCTTGTTCGTGTTGAACGTTTGTTTTATTATTTCTCTATAGTTTCGTTTTTTTTTGTGTGTGTATATTTAATTTTTTATTTAATTAAAAAAATTTCTCAAGAAAATGGGTCAACTAAAAAAAATTAGATAACTTTGTCTTATATCCCAATGTTGTCACAGAAATTAAGGAGAGAATTAAAAAACATAATATAAAAACAGCTTTTAAATCAGGACATACTATAAGCTCATGGCTAAATAATGGAAAAGATAAAGTTCCAAGAAATATACAAAAGGGGGTATACAAAATTCCATGCTCTTGTGGTGAATTTTGCGTAGGTAGAACACAATAGCTATTTTCACTTGATGTGGGAAAATTGGCTTTAACATTGCCCCCTCCAGGATTTTGACAAAATTGCACCACTAGGTTTTAGCCCCAAAACCACTGATTAAATTAGTTTTATCCAAGAATCAGTAACTTCATAAAAAACTGCGGCGAGGGTGTCAGTATTACAATTGAATTAAGTCATAAGATATCACCAGAGGTTTTCCTCTTTGGGACTGACGAATCACCTACGAAAGATTGAGCCTTCCCCATTTACCACCCGATTTGAAGCTGAAAGAAAAAGGCATTACACCGTGTTTAAGCAGGAATCATGTTAGAATTACTAATCTCTATGCAAAAGCAAGCTAAGTCCAAGACGTTGACTGAATCGGTGCAAAAACGAGCGATGTTCTGACTCATTACAAATATTAGCTAAATCCTGACTAAGCGTAAATTTAAGGTAAGTTCTAAATCATGTAAGTTCAATATCTGAGCAGATTGAAAAACAAAATTGATAGACCCGTTATTTAGCACAAAATCTTCACTCCTTCTAATGCAACTGCAACTTTTACTACAACTGCAACAATGTTTTTAACTTTGTTGCTCATTTTTTTTAATCTGTGCGTTTTAAACTTAATAAAAAAAAATTGTTTAATTGTTTTAAATAGCTTTCCAAGAATGAAATTTCCAGAAAATTCAAGTATAAAACCATATTTATTTGATCCCTGTTTTTGCTGTTCGGCCTTTGAATATCCCATTATCTCCAGAGGAAGCGCGATATTGCGATCGATGGTTCGCCATGGATAAAGACCGGCAGCCTGGAACACATACCCGTAAGCGCGATTTTTTCGTGCTTCTTCCGGTGACATTCCATTCACCGTGATTGCACCGGATGTTGGCTGTTCCAGATCGGCGATGACTCGCAGAATAGTCGTTTTACCGCAGCCCGAAGGCCCGATAGAACCATTGCGGTCTTTCAGCAAGAGTTGGACTGGCTGATTTACCCAGAGATGCGTGCCTCTGAACAAGGCCCGCGTTTAAGCGATGGTGAGCTGCTGGATCGGTTGCAGGCCGCTTACCCTGAACAGGGCATGTTTTTCTTCAATACCAGCCAGGACCATCCCCATTACAATGCCTATGCCCGTTTCATCAATGAGGACGGTGGTTGGCGTAGTGGCTGGATCGATCCTTATTCTATACTTATGCAATAGGTAATATAAGTACCTTAGATTTATAAAACCGCAGAATGCATACATTTTTGGTAATTTGATACTACAAATAATGCCAAAGGATAACTATTTACCAATTCAATGACCTGGATCACCGAAAAAGGATTATCCACTTGAATGTATTTTGGCCATTGGACTTCCAACTGTTCTTGCCCTAAACTATTAGAATTATATACGATAGGTGCTTATACAAGCAAGTAAACTGTAAGTAAAATTCATTGGAGTCACTGGTATCTCCGTCAGTCTGTAAAGGAATAAAGCCGGGACAGAATTCTGGGCACGAGTGGAAACACTTCTCGTTATTACTAAAACTGATTTATGGTGGCGTTGGTAAATGACGCATTTAAATTATAGTATTATCCAGGAAGCGATTATCAACAACAATTGGCAGTAATGGCATTATTTGGGAGGGGCAAGGGAGGGGGGCAGTCCCAGCCATCCTTGCCTTTTGCTCATTATAACCCTATACAGTGGAATATAACCATATTTTCCGCATAGCTTGCTGTTTGAAATATAGTCAGTCAAACGGATACTTAAAACAATCCGTAGATAATTATTCTGGGAAAATCTGACAAATCTTCATCCATTATCTGAAGCACCCAAGTATCAGAAATATACTTGACCAATGCTATAACTGTACTTTCCTGTCCTGGGCTGTTCTACGGGGAAGCGGAGCCCTTTTCTGATATTTTATCATATCCACTTTCCTCTTTAGCTGTTTCGATTCCTTTTGCTTTAATTTCATTATCAGCAGGAACCCTGGGTAATTCCGGTAATCGGACCTCTGTTTGTACAACGTCATTCTCTCTGTCATCGCAATAAACACTAACTGTCTGTTTTGGTTTTGTTCTTTCTTTCTGTTCGTCAGAGAATATTGTAAAAGTTTGTCTTGATGTTTTGATAATGTAAAGCATAAAAGTTTTAAACAAATTTATTAAAAGACTATGTAATAATAATATTATAAACAAACAGAATAAACTCTACCCGCTTACACTCCATACACTTACACTAAACTCTGTACACTTTACACACTATAAATAGTAAACAGAAAGTAGGGGGAAGGAAACGGGAGGGTCAGATTATATTTTTTTTAGTTCTATTAAGCTGGGAATGAATGACTAGAAACACAATTCCCCGTATTATTTTGGAACATAAACTGCCCCATCATTGAAAAAGAGGACCAGCCTGCTCTTTAATTATGTCGTACTTACAGTCTAATCGCCTGACACCGAATTTTAAGAAGAAGAAATGTATTATTTATTTTCGGACTTCTTCTTCTTGTCCTGGACTCCAGTCAGTTGAGGCTTCAAACAATGTGCGTATTGAGCGTGTTAGCTTTGTAGGCTACTTAAGAACTATCATTTCGCTTTTGGCTTCGCCTTCGACCGCCCGGCGCATGTGCTCTTTGGTAATTTGGAGATAGTGACGCAGCGCAACTTTTTCGCTGTTGCCAATCCACATGTCCAAGACATCGTTGATGCCGATCGACATGAATTTTGCTTTGACCTCGCCCGCAGTGGCACGCGCCAAGTGCGTTTTTCCGCATCCGGGCGGACCGTACAGCAGAATCCCGCCGCCGATTTTTTTTCCGTAGGGTGTTATTAAGATCCGATCACTCATGCGTAAGATAAAGATACCTCAATTTTCATGTTTTCAAGAATTTCGGTTTCCCTCTCTGATTCCCCGCAATGTCATCGGATCTGGTCGGGATTTAAAATATGAACTCTGAAGCACAAGACCCTTCCAAATATCAAATTTCATTAAGATCTGATTACCTGTTCGCAAGTTTCAAATACCTCATTTTTTCTAATTTTTTCCGGATTACCGATTCTAAATCATTTCCTGTAATTGTATCACGGTTGAACACATCCTTAAAATATTCTATCCATTTCTTTCTAATACTTTTCTTTTCATTAACTGAGGCTCTGTTTCCATTATTAACTGGGATAAGTCCAAAAGGACCACTTCCTCTCAATTTTCTTAACTTGTCAATGCATCATTTTACAACTGTCCTGTCTGACTGGATCTTACAGATCATCCGCAATTTGGTTCATTTCCTCCAGCCCTTTATGCCCTTTTACAGCCCTTTTATTACCCTTATTACATATTACCCTTTTATTACAGCCCTTTTATCTTAGCCCTTTATCTTACAGCCTATCTTGCATTATCTTACAGCCCTTGCCCCAAATTAAGCGCGGGATCATGTTATCTGCAAATGCAGTTTCAGAACCTTTCAACTATTTTGAACACCATCATGAACTCATCAAATGTCTTTCAGGAGAGGGTCATAAAAAGCCGTCATGTGTTTTACATTGTCCGCACACCCGAGCTTTTGAATAAATTCATGTTGTTTCGTAGGATTCTGCATGTTCAATACGTTTTGCACCTTATATTGTACCTTATCTGCGTAATATTTTCTGTTCGTTTTAAGTTTTAATACTACTCCTTACTTTCAGTTGGAAATTTTTTTTCATATTTATTTTTTCATTGTTTTTTAAATTATGCTAGCAAATGCTGCGCCCCCTTCCCATATGAGCTCTTGGCTCTTAGCTCTTCTTGCCTCGTCACAAGTGTCATATGAGCTCTTAGCTCTTGTTTACTAATACTGGGAAATCTGGCTCTTCCTTCATGGAAAGATCCTTCCACGTAACCTCCCCTGCCATAAAAATCCCCCTCCTCCGAAAAATGTTTGTATACTTCCGAGTAATCAAGACTATATGTAAACAGTGGGCAAAGTTCATAGCTTATAGCCCTTTCTTTCATTAAAACTTAAACGAACAGAAATTAGTACGAATATAATGGGGATCGCCCCCTTTTCAATACCTCACTCTTTACGATAAAGTTCAAATTTTGTCTCTATTCTTTAAGAATGACTCCTGAATCACAAATGTCGTTTAATTAGAATAAATAACTCTTATAAAAGTACTAAAAAAAAATTTAGCGTAAAAAGTAGGAGATGTATTTGGAAACGTAGGGAATGGGGAGTCAAATGGACTAGCTACCTAGCTGCTTGTATAAGATGCATATACTTTTCAAATTCTATACCGTGCCTTGTTACAGCACTTTTAGTACTGTATCAGCGAGAGATCTAAGTTTCTTGGAGCAAGTCAAAAATTTAGGAGGGCCTAAATGAAGTATCAATTGGAAACTAGTAAAAGGGGAAAGTGTTATAATCTAAGTCGATACTGCAAAAATAGAGATAACGATGGTCACCATGATTAAATTTGATACAATGTGTTTTCTTTTTTTTTCTTTACTTGGCGTTCATTAATAAAATAAGGATATTTTTCTGAAATAGATATTTCTAGTATCATTTAAAAGAGCATTACGGGATTAGAGAAACTTTGTTCCCTGATTCAATTCGATTTTTTCTTTACTTGGCGCTCATTAAATACTTTTTGTTAAATAAATAACTCTTTTATCCTTTCAAATAGCTGTATGGGGTTTAAGACGCTCTATATATTTATTCACTTTAGTCTAATGACCATGGAACGCCTCGTATAGCCAGAATAAAATACGAAGTTGGAGCAAAGTTCAATTTTAACTTAGAAAATTATTTTAAATAATCTACAGTTGCCGAATTGGAAACGGGATATTTTTAAACACAAGGTGGCCTAGTAATAAGTTAAATGAGTCATTTTTCAGAATTTTCAAAAAACATCACAGCCCAGAAAATGTAAGGAGGAGTGTCAGAAATTTTACTATTCCGCTTGCTCATAAATTTATGTTGTTGTGATAGTGTGGTGTACTGGAGACCTCCTTAGAGTACCTCACTCAGAAATTAATTAAGAGGTCAAAATTAAACAGACATAATTATAAATCATTTCCAATTAATACAAATTCCTGTGCAAAAGAGCAAAGGCTGTGATTAGAATCCTTCCTGCTGAATCCATTTTTGGCATACAATTTTGGTATTTTGAGTGAACGAAACACCTGCATCATGGTGATGTTGACCGGACACGGAATGGAAAATCGTGTGCAGGCGGTCGCCCATGTGAAGGCGATGGCCGAAAGGGTCGGTGTCAACCCAGGCGATTTGGTGCTGGCCGGCTATCCCCAGATGGGCGCTTATGGTGACACGGTTGTTCGGCAATCGATCGCCCGATACGTCGGTCCTTCGTGTCTGTTGTCGACACTGGTGGCCTGGATCTGTCTGCGATCCTGAAATTCCTAATTAATTGGACCCCGTAAACCAGGCTGATAATCCCAAAAACATTCTCCCTACAATTTATAGATACAAAAACGCCTTGGTGCCACCTCAGTGGTGGCGATTAATTCAAAAGTAGCTAATCTGACTTGTTAGCAGTAGAAATAATCCTGAAATTCCTAATTAATTGGACCCCGTAAACCAGGCTGATAATCCCAAAAACATTCTCCCTACAATTTATAGATATTTTTGTAATTACCAGATTTCGCTCTTGACGCAATTTAATGTCTTTTCATACTGTGTCTGTTGAAAGATGTTTGATTATAGAAGCTAGTCCAATTTCTAGCAACGATTTGTACTAAGTTTCAAACTTCTGATCTTCTTTTTTTAGGGCTTTGAATTGTTGTAATCTCTTGTCAAAATAGAGAATCATCATCTGCGATAATTGTAAATTTTCGTTTTTTGGGCCTTCTTACTGTTCCCTCTTCAACGCCTCTCTCTTTGCACTAAAGTTTGACTCTTTCTCTCAACTCTACTTTGCAAAACAGTAAAAATTTTAACTTAAAGAGCAGGGCGTTGAAGAGGGAACAGCCCCTTTCATATACGGGGTAATTTCTGTTCGTTTTTGGTTTTAATGTCGCTCCTTACTTTCAGTTAAAAAGAACTTGTTTTTTTTATTTATTTCTGAACGTTTTTTAGTTAATCCATGTCTGCAAAAGCAGTAATTTTTGTGCTTCTTATGTTTTAAGTCTGCCCTTTATTTTCGCAAGAAAAACTATGTTTTTATGAAATTAATTTTGTGAATGAGGAGGTTTCACCTTGTTGGTTCGATGCTTTTTATTGTCGATCCGTCGCCATTTCATGGTGTTTTAGCTCTTTTTTTTCAAATCCCCAAAGACCTTTTTTCACAATAAATTTTTACTATTAAGGTAAACTTACATAAAGTTTTTGTTTCAGAAAGCCTTTGGAGTCGTGTAGGAGGGCTTAAAATGATTGAGAAATGTATTTAGGTAAATAATAGGGCAATATTTCATTGAAGAATGATAAAGAATTTCAATAACTGAAAAAGGAAAAACATACTTTAATCGATGTAAACATGCTAAATTTTAGGCCGATTTTATACTGAGATGGTCAGAATGACTACGGAAAGACAAACACGCATCAAGAAAAATTCTTCTGTGAAGGCATTAGTCTGGTCTCTGTAGGTAGCAAATTAGTTAGTAATATGATACTTTTCAGACTGAGAGAGGCTGCTGAAAAAAGTTTTAAGAGAAGAATAGTGCGGCTCTAGAAAAGGTAGAGGATCTGTCGACCACATTTTCACTCTTAGGTTAATAATTGAGAAGTGCTTTAGTTGTCAAACACCTTTGGTCCTCAGTTTTGTAGATTATGAGCAAGCTTTTGATTTCGTTTCTGTCGCTAGCTTCTTTCAACTTAGCACAAGAAAAGACAAAGAGAATTGATAGAATAGACGGGAAATGTACAATTTTGGCTATACATTTGTACATTAGGCGGAGGGTTTGGGAGTAAAGTATTTGGACAGTGTGAAGTCAGAAAACAACTCTTACTTCATAATATCAGAATAATTGTAGCTAACACATTATGCAAACAGACTCGCTGTATTTCATCCTCCCCCATAATGAACTACTAGTAGTGAGAAAATACGGTACAGTAATAAGTAGTTAAATGCCATCAACATCAAATTCTTCCATCTTCCGACTTTTCGAAGGGAAGAAGAGTAGTATCTTCGCAGATATATTGCGAAACGAGGTCGACCGCGCTCATTTCTTACCTTTCCGGATGATATCCGGGGTAAAAGAATAAATTCAGTCTGATATGTGAGACGCCGTAACACAGTCAATATGTCTCCATTGCAAGCCTAGTAAAACCTGTCAGCTACTAAAATAATGCACCGGAAAACGTTACTATATTTCGAAATTTTTTGGACAAGAGATGAAACTTTTCAAATATTTTCGATATCGATACTTATGTTTCGATGTTTAATGTCATTGCGGTATCAATATTCATATTAAGTATTACCCAACACTAATTGAGGCCGAGTGCGATTACAATTAGCAAAAAAAAAAAAACTAGCAGAGAAAGCTTCTAGACTACTTTTTGCACTACCTTGGGTAGAGGCTACAGTAGAGGCCTACGGACGAAAGGCCTACAGACGCATGCAGAGGGCGAAAGTCAAGCTTTATTTATCTACATAGATGGTATTTACCGCAGAAGGATGGAGTTTTTAATTTTTCTAGAGCAATTATAGAAATAGTTCCTGCTTGCTCTAACTTTGGTGAAAATGAGATTTTTCTTTTTAGAGGAAATTTCATCCAAGTTTCAGGTCTCTTGCGAAGTGATTCAGGGTACCCATGGGCAGAGGCACCAGCTCAACGTTGTTGTCTGCAAACATGTCACTGACGCGGCTCAGGGTGCCGTCACCGCCGCCCACGGCAATGCGGGTGCGTCCTTCATCGATCCATGTTTGAATCTGCTTGTTGATGCGTTTGGGCGCGACCCTGTGCAGTGCACCTCGTTCGTCCTTTTTGTGCAGCGAGTCGCTGACTCGATTTTTGTTCTGATATTGACTAGAAAGTCATTGAAACAGTCTAGAATATGGGGTTTAAATAAAATATTCAGATAACCAATTTTTAAATAACATGCTGATAACCAAAACCTTGAATGTGGTATGTAAATAAGGGAGACATTTCTACAATACAGTAGTTGTATTTTTCAAAAAACTGAAATACTTTGTTTGCAGACTTTTCAGATGTTTTTATAAAGTAGTGAAGCTTTGAAGAAAATAGATTGGGGGGAGCTGGAGGGGGAAACTGAATTCTTGGAAAACGTTAAAATTGGAGTATCTTTATCTTATAAATCCCGACCGTAATTAAGCCTGTAATTTTCATTTTAAATCAATCTATTGATTCTTAGAATTTTGTTAGAGCTCATAGCATATGAGCTCTTGGCTCTTCTGGCCTTGTCACAAGTGCCATATGAGCTCTTAGCTCTTGTTGTAGATAGGAGCTTGAAATTTCTAAGTACGCTCTTTACTAGTTTACGGCCACTGCTACACCCATCAAATCTAAATAGAGGCTACTAAACAAAATAAAGACAAAAACTTACTTGTCCTGTTCCTAATTGATTGCAGCTCTCCAAGGCTTTTAAGACGGCTATGATAGACCGCAAGACCTCAATCATATCTGAGGTTATTTGCTTTCCTAAAATCATAATCATATACAATATTCTGATCTTCTTTATAGTAGCACGTGGTTTATCTTTTACGATAAAAGCATTCGTTACTTATTTCGTTACTTACGTTACTTACTACTATAATACTATACACATTTATCTTTTACGATAAAAGCATTCGTTACTTTTGCGTTACTTACGTTACTTACGTTACTTACTACTATAATACTATACACGTTTATCTTTTACGATAAAAGCATTCGTTACTTATTTCGTTACTTACGTTACTTACTACTATAATACTATACACATTTAGGGTAGTTTCAATGTCGGGTCCATTGCTCATCAGGGGTCTTTGATTGATTTTTTGAGGTGCTATAACGAATGTTCTTGCTTGTGAAATTACTTAATGAATACTATCTCGTTCATCAATTATTACACGTACCCTCTGAATCTATTGTTGATATTGCCAAAGTGGAATGCAAATATTTTCAGCTATTCGGGGGGGGGGGGGGGGGGATTGTGGGGGAAACCCATTGGGGGTGACGGTTGTGTTTAGCTATGGATTGGCTATATTTTTAAATGAGATAGAGTTTAAAAGAAACAGACCTCCTTTTAAATAGTAACACTAAAGGAATTTTTACATATGTCTCTGTTTCGAAAAACTGATTGATTACTCCTTTTTCAAAAGAAAATTAATATTTTGATTTTTTTTTTCTCGCTAGCATTTTCGTTTTTATTAAATATTATAAAAAAAAAATCAAAAGTTAGATTGTCTTTCCGATGTCGGCCAACGCGGCAGCCTCGAACGCGGCGACGTCGATGACCTTCGCGTCGGTGCCCAGCCGGTGCCAGGCTTGGTCGAGCCAGGCAGCAGCCAGGTACTCGCTCGTCGCGTGCCCCTGGTCGAACGTCTCGGTGGCGCGCAGACGCTCCACGATCGCGGGATCCAGAGGGGCGCCGGTCTCATGATGACGCGCGTAGTTGTCGAGGACCTCCGGCCACAGGATCCAATCAAACACTAGCTGTGTACAACCAGACTTTATCAGACATGGTCGACATGGCATTTTTTTGGATCGAGCTGTGTAGTTCTAAGCTGTATACTATAGTTTAAGTTCTAAAGAGCGAATGACTTTGACACTCGTTCTTGGAACTGAATTATTTTCTATATAATTCGTATAAGCCCTTGTGTCAACATTTTCTTTTACATAGTGTGGATGCACACCTTGTGGACTTTTTGAAATACAATAAATAAAATTGAAAAAAAAGTAGAATTCTTTTTGTAATAATTAAAATCGAATAAGTATAATTTGAATAGTGTAATATGTATTTTCATTTCAATGCTGTAATAATTGGAAAAGAGAATATTTTTAATATAATTCGCTTTCAATGAAGCGCCAGTGACGCAGTAGGTAGGTAGTTATGCGTTTATTTCATCAAATAAAAATTACTAAAATTGCACTTACAATCAATATTATGCCTCAACTCCTATTACGTGACATGCTTCTGCATCTTTTAGAAAATTAATAACACCTGCGTATCAGCGTGAAACCATTAACTTCGTCAGCGATGTTTCTAAAAAAACAACGGAAATACACACTATAAAATTATTTTTAAGCACTTCTACTTAATTAAGGCGGTGATTAAGGATCTTCGCAGTTTAATAATTATATGTTAATTTACTGAAGCCTTGGTCAAATACATTAATTACAATATCTGATGAAATTGGGGGAGTTGGAGGGGGAAAGAGGAAATCTTGGAAAACATTTAGAGTGGAGAGATCAGGACGAAACTTGGTGGGAAGAATAAGCACAAGTCCTTGATACATGATTTACATAACTGGACTGAATCCAGTCTCTTTGGGGGAGTTGGGGTGGTGATGTTAATTTGGAAAAATTAGAAAAATTGAGGTATTTTTAACTTAAAAACGGGTTACTAAATCTTATTCTGTTCTGTTCTATTATTTTTTTTTTTTTTTTTTTTTTTTTTTTTGCTAAAAGTTGCCCGATCAAAATTTTTTGA
The DNA here is from genome assembly GCA_010016025.2 of Alatinidae sp. Z8VKAUB7J3. Taxonomy (NCBI): domain Eukaryota; kingdom Metazoa; phylum Cnidaria; class Cubozoa; order Carybdeida; family Alatinidae; species Alatinidae sp. Z8VKAUB7J3. The sequence continues at coordinate 240,430,460 of JAAAKM020721499.1, forward strand.
GATAGCCTTTTTGTTCAGAATAGTCTAATAACTATGTCTTTGAGGATGACCTAATCCCCCAGAGTCCCCGGGGAAGGGGCTGCAAGTTATGAACTTCACCCATTGTTTACAAATGGTATTGGTTATTGGGAAGTATACGGACATTTTCAGGGGTCACATAATTTGATTAATAGTATCTAAATAATATCAGAAAATTTAATTTTTATATTTTTTGATTTACCTTATCCTAAACTTTTTACTTTTATTTATACTGAATTATTATTTTTAATAAATATTTATGGGATATTGCAAGTTTCATTATCCATATTTAAAGATTGTAAAATATAAATATTAACATTAGTTTTTTAATTTCCTATTATTTCTAAATCTTCTAAACATTCTTAGCCATTTATTCACGTCTACAAAAAAAAACTTTTTTTATTTTACTATTTTGAAAATAAAAATAGAAAAGGAATTGCTCAAAATCTAGGAAATGGTAACTTCCCTCCCCCAAGGGTCAAGCTTGGATACTCTGTAAGGCAAGAACATATTTTTACCTATTGGCCACACAGTGCTCTCTATGGTGTAAACCCCCTATCTCTTTCTCTCTCTCTCTCTCTCTCTCTCTCTCTCTCTCTCTCTCATATGATCCTTGGCATGAAAGTCGGTGAACACAAACAAGCGTCAATATAAGCTACAGCTTTTTATTCAACCCATTTTTATCTCATCTTTTACACACGCTCATTTTTTGACTATACGCGCTCAGTTTCATCAGTTTTACGTATTTTTTAACAAAAAATAAACACATAATTATTTGTTTCTTTTATAAACCATTTTTCGAAAATCTATTCTTCGTAAATAAATAGTCCGATCTTTGTAAAAACCGCACAGGTTAGACCCTTACCAGTTTCCAGGAATAAGCTGAGATCGGCGGTATAGGGAAAAAAAACGGGATAAAACCAAAGTGTTGCTCTCGCAGTACAATTATAGTATTAATTTTTGGTGGTTTCGAAATCAGGATTTAAATTTCTCGTCCCTATGACTACATGAAATATTGATAAACTGGATGGGATAACCGTTTCCACCAGAAGTTTAACTCTGGTAAATTTTTAAATTGCCCTAAAGACGATCGAAGACTATAGTAAAATATCTAATTGATTTCAGATTTCTTAAAGTACCAAGTACCAGTAAACCCAAGTACCCAAAGAGTACCCAGCCATACCAGTACCCAAGTGAAGAACCAGTACTAAAAACTAAATCCGAATCTTTGAGTTGGTTAACAAAAAACTTACCTTACACGTCTTAAAAAATAAAATAAAAATAGATTATGTTTTAAAAACCAGTCACCTCCTCAACGTCTCACTTTTTACGCTAAAGTTTTTTTTTATTGTTTTAAATAGCAGAACTGTGACAAAGAGTCAAACTTTAGCGTAAAGAGCGAGAAGTTGAGGAGGGGACAACCCCTTTCATATACGGAGTAATTTCTGTTTGTTTCAAGTTTTAATGTCGCTTCATACTTGCAGTTAAAAAAAACTTGTTTTTTTTGTTTAATATAAAGAACAAAGACAGACACCTACATTGGGACATTTTTTCATTTTTCGTTTATTCAACCATAAAGTAAGGAGCTATATTAAGACTAAATACAAACAGATGTTGTTCCATATATGAGAAAGCAAACTTCTCTTATTGCTTCGCTGCTTACACTAAGAGCTGAAACCAAGACCAGAGGAGTTTTTGAGGTTTTTCATAGGCCAGAGCTTATTTTTCTTAATGACATTCAAATACCATGGGAAAGAACGACTATTGAAACGAGGTCCTTCTAAATACAAAATTTCATTAAGATCCGACCACTCCTTCGTAAGTTAAAAATACCTTATTTTTTCTAATTTTTTAGAATTAACCCACCACCTCAAACTCCCCCAAATAGAGCGGATCCTTTCCGGTTACGTCAATCACGTATCTAGGACTTCTGCATATTTTTACCACCAAGTTTCATCCCAATCCCTCCACTCTAAGCGTTTTCCAAAATTTTAGGCCCCCCGAAAACATCGATATATCGTGTAATCAAAATATCGCCCAACGCTTCCAATTTAAAGCGAAACATCTCATCGTAAAACTTATCTAATAACGGACTTCGCTTCATATACATGAGCTAATTGCCTATAGGCAGTTAGATTGCCTCTATATTGCCTTTGTCAGCGTAGCTTTAAACAGTTATGCAAGGGGAGATGTGACGTAAATTATGGAAATAGGGTACCAAATTTTCCTGGGGTTGGGGAAGTGGAAAAAAGTGATAAAACATTTTGTTTCCAAAATATTTGTCCATTCGAAAAAGGATCGCTATTTTTTTTTTTATTATCTTGAATTGTTTTCACCTGAAAATAGGACAACAACTTTTTATGCACATTTTTTGCAACAGTCGGTGTGTGTTCTTTTTTTGTCATTACTTCAGTTATTTATAAATATTTAAAAAACAAAGTAATCATCAGTTCTTATCGGACTGCCATCTCCAAAACTTAATACATGTATTAATTAATTAATAATTAATTAATAATGTATTAATATTAATTAATACATTAATTAATTAATAGTTAATACATGTATTATTTTTTTATTTTATTTTTAACTCCAAAAAGCTTTATACATGTAAGTCTTTAGATGCTAGCAAATTTTGAGAGAAAATTAAGCAAAAGTACGAATTAAAAAAAAAAAAACGAAACATGAAAAAAGCGCTTTTGTTATAGATGCGTTTAAAATATGAAGCAATGGAACCTGGATTACACAAGCAAGTTCTTTCAGAATCTTTGTGGAGAGCCCACCTGGACCTAGGGAATTACCATGTTTTAAATTCGTAATTACTTTCTGGAATTCACCGAAAGTAATAGGGACCAGGAACATACTAGAATTTTCGGATGACGGTAGATAATATTTATATGAACCATATAAAGATTCAGGGGATTTCAGATCAGCAGTATTAGAAATAGCCACTTCCCCGATTCGGCCATCTCGGGGGAGCGAGCAAAAAAATGTTTGAGAAGAATTGTTTTTTGCCAAAAAACACTTGATTGTTGTTCTTAAGTGTGGCCTACTGGTTTAGTGGTATAATTCTCACTTAGGGAGCGAGATACGTGACCAATATAGCGATCGCTGAAAGTTGACCAGATTAAATTAGAAATGGTCGCTTCCCTGATTTTGGGGAGGGGGAGCAAAAGAAACTTTTTTTGAGGGAGGGCTACGAAAAAACTTAAAAATTCTATAAAATAATTTTTAAAATTCATTTTTGTTATGTTTTTACGAGTCAAACAAAGATTTCCAGGGGGAGTTCAAAGCCCCTAACCCCCCCCCCGGATACGGCCTTGACTGACTATAATATATAGCATTTCAGTACAGCTTAATAACTACCTTGTTGGATTTGATAAAGATTTTTTTCATCTTTTCCTTAAAAGTAAAGATCACTATCTAATAGTGTCTAGGGTTAATTTAAAGATGAAATTTCGGAAGGGTAACTACCTCCCGGGAAGTTATGATGTTGGTAGACTTTGGGATGAGAATTTGAGAGAAACTTTCCAGGAACAATTGAGTACTAAAGTTGAGAGTTTAAAATCTGACAATGTGGAATATGGTTGGAATAATTTTAGAAAAACAATTTGTGAAGTTGCTGAATGTATCTTACCGGCGAACATCTCTGGGTGGTCGCGGGGCGGCGTGCGTGGTACTGGGATGGCGCAACCTGGACGGTGCAAAGCTTTCGGAACAACCTGAATGCATCGCTGACACCGAATGCCACGATGCGAGGCATCGGCGGCACCGCCGCATCGATTATCACTGCTTCTCGACCGACGGTCGGTACTGACCCGGTTGACGGTGGCGTATTCGCAAATTTCCGCAATGTCGGCCAGTACGATGCAAAAAGAGTGGGGTATTTAGGAGGAGATAAATACCTCGCTCTTTATGCTAAAGTATTTTTAGTAATTTCAACTATTTATTCCTCGGCCTTTCTGATTCAAGGGTTATTCTTAAAGAACTGGGACAAAACTCAAGATTTAGCGTAAAGAGCGAGGTATTAATGAGGGGACAAACCCCCTCACATACATAATAAAAATATTAGTTTTGTTGAAAGTTTCAATTATTTTGAATGCCATTTTTTTAATGTTATTTTATCCACAAGCTCTGAATTTCCACGATTAAATTGGATACATAAATTTTTCCAATGTTATGGTGTTTTCTTCTTCCTTGTCACCAAAACTTCAATTAAAGCGTTTTTGGTCGTTTTTTATGGCACTTAATATTAACCAAGTGACATATAGTAATGGCAAATTCTGTCGGTCTGTCCATCTGTTGGTCTGTCAGTCCTGGTTTTGCTACTTTAGGAAAACCAGAAAAATACTTTTAGTCTCGCTCCAATGATTCTGGTACTAAAGCATTCATTCTTGAAATATTGGGACAATATTGAGACAAACTAGCACTAAGGGCGGAGGTTAAGGAGAGAGGAGGCAACTTAAATACAGGAGGTTTGTTTTGAGTTTTAATGTCACTCTTTACTTATATTTGACGAAAAACATTGTTTTCCTTTATTGAATTTCTGTTTGTTTCTAACAGAATTAACATGATTTTAAACACAATCAGTAATTACAGTCTTTTTCCAATAAAGCTGGGCTAAGAAAATATTTTCAACCAGAATCATCCGTAAGAAGATTTCCAATTCTTATTTTCAGCTAAAATGGAATTGTCTGGGGAGAATTTTGCCGACAGGGGAGGGGATTTCATGTAGAAAGAACAATACATGGATGGATTTTTTCCGAGGGAAAGTTAGCATGGGTTAAAGTTTTGGGAAAACATTGGGGGATAGTTGCATCTTCCTATATTTTGAAAGATCAATTTCGCTTTACCTCCCTCCTCCACAATTCTTTTGAATAAATGGGCATTGTTGAAGGCAACACAGCCTTTTTCTTCCATAAATGTACAACGAGAGATGCATTTCAATAACAGTTAAGGGTGCATCAACCTTTAGTGTCTGATGCAGGCAAAATTCCCCCGTTGAAAGATCCTCCCACGTAACCCCCCCCCCCCGTTGTGGAGATCCGAAATTTTTTGCCAATCTGAGAAATTGAGCAGCATCGCTGGGTAGTTCAAAACGGGTTGTCTGGGAAATTCGCCCCGACCAATTATCGGCCAACCGCACCTGATAAGGGGACTCCGCAGAAGAGGCTTTCATATTTTTGTCGGTTGTATTCACAACAGTAATGAAATGCGGATAGGTGGTCGTCCTACCCCAACCGGTGAAATATCAGCCAGCATCGCATCTCTCATATTAAATTTCAACCTTATCTTGTGAAGGGGATGTTTGGAGGAGGGGCAGAACCTAAACTCTTGGAAAATGCTTAGAGTGGAGGGATCGGGATGAAAATTGGTGGGAAAAATAAGCACAAGTCCTAGATACGGGATTGACATAACCGAAACGGACCTGCTCTCTTTGGGGGGGAGGAGGTTAATTCTAAAAATTAGAAAAAATGAGGTATTTTCAACTTGCGAAAGGTATGACTTTTGGGGGGCGTTTCTCCATATTTTCTAAAATAAGGCAAATTCTCTCAGGCTCGTAACTTTTGATGGGCTAGACTAAACTTGATGAAATCCATATATTTAAAATCAGCATAAAAATAAGATTCTTTGCTCTTTACGCTAAAGAAAACGCCCTGCTCTTTACGCCAAAGTTTTTTACTGTTTTAAAAAGAAGAGTTGAGAGAAAGAGTCAAACTTTAGCGTAAAGAGTGACAATTATATCAGAAAAAGCACTGAATGAAGGATATAGGCTAATGGGACATTTCCCTTCTTTCTGTCTGATTTAGGCTCTGTAATGTATGTTTACCTGCTGGTCCATCCGTGCTTATGTCCACGGATTGGAAACTGGGGGACGGTAGGCCTAACAAATAGTGGTTATATTTGGGAAGGATTATTGAACGAGTCAACAAAATAATGGTCTTTGGTAAATAAAAATAAAGAATGGTAGCGTTATCGGCTAGCGTTAGAGTAGCGTATTGTAGTGTAGCGTCTTGTAGTATAGCGTATTGTAGTGTAGCGTTTTGTAGCGTAGCGTATTGTAGTGTAGCGTATAGTAGTGTAGCGTAGCGATAATAATCAATTTGGAGTCTCTCGTGAAGAATCTTCCGTCCAGCACGCGCTGGAATCACCCTAAACTCAATCTACGTAATCATAAAACACCTACTTTAACGTGAACGCTAATACATTTTGCATGCAGACTCGCTATACTTTACCTCCAACCTTTCCCCTCCTAATGTACAAATATATAGCCCAAATTGTATACTTTCAATGCATTTGTGTCACCCGTAACTAGTACATGGATTGAAACAAGAGACGCATTGCAAGCAGGGCTGCAAGATGGGCTGTTTTAGCCGTCAGGGGCGGGTTGGATTTTGGCGTGGGTGTGTTGCGGGAGCTACGAGCTTTTTTTTTTCGACGCTATTACTGAGAGATTGATGCCTCTGTAATTTGGAGGTAGTGACAGATCATCCATCTTTGGCACGGGGCTGATTGAAGGTTTGGGTTTATTTCCTTTCTTCGTTTCATTGCAAAATTCCAGCAGTTGTTCGTGAAAAAGTGGAGATTACCAAGTGATAGCGGGGACATTATTAGGATCAGGAGTCTTCATTCTATAGAGCTTCTGTGTGCACTTTTTATAATTCCTTAAGAGATAGAAAATATGTTACCTCCCGGCTCGAACCCATGACCCACGGTATCCCGAATTTGCTCTACAGTACCAACTGAACTAGGGGGCCTTCCGATGATAATAAACTCCAGTTCTCTAGTCGCCACATTATCTTCAGGTTATCCACCGGTGGGCATTGACATCCAGTTCAGCGCATGTTATTTGACTTAGGAAGGACTTCCGTCCTACCGACCTATCTGCACAAAGCCCGATATCCTTCCAAACATCATATTTCATTAAGATGTTATCAACCATTTGTAAGTTAAGAATACTACAATTTTTCAATTTTTTGCCGAATTAACGGGCCCCCCACTCCTCCCAGATGATCAAATTGGGAAAATGACTATTTCTAATTTAAGCTGGCCCGATCCCTGATACACCTGCCAAATTTCATTGTCCTAGCTTAACTGGAAGTGCAAAAGTAGCAAAACCAGGACCGACAGACTTTATGATTTTCATACTTGTCAGTCAGCGGAGCTAGGATGCAGGGATCAACACCGGCCAAACCCAAACCAAATATAACCTCCTCGTACAGAAGCAAATCAAATGCGCGTCTTACATCATGGGCAGCCAAAGCAACACTTTCACCGTGCTTTTCTGCATCAATTAAGGCAGGAATCAGAGCAGAAAGGACATAACCACACCCAAGGTGAGACTGAAAACCGAAATGGTGGGCACGTGACCATCAGTCAGTATTTCTACCTTTGAAGTAGTTTTATTTACAATTGTTACCTGTGTTTTCTTCTCAATTAACGCAATACTTTTCTATGTTGTCTGTATCTATTCGGGTAATAAATCTATGACTACAAGTAATAAAATAAACATAACTGACGAAAACAGAAATATACGATCAAATAGAAAGAAGAAAAAAGAAGCCTTGCATTTGACTCTAAGCCAATACTTTTTGACTTCCTGAAGTATGCTGAATGCCTGTCAACTCTTACTTGCATCATAGTCTAGTCACATTTGCAAACACTATTGATTCTCAAAAATCCTCAAAATCAAAAGCCAGCAGTTATTATTTAATTCAGCCATGTTATTATCCTCGCCTTCATTCGAGAGGTCAATCAATCTCTGACACCCTGTGAACATTGCAGAGCACCATTTACTCCTCCTCGCGTGACCTACGTCAACCGAGCATCCCTATGCCTGTCATCATCAGGTTCAAATTCAAATCTCTTGCCAGAAAACAAAATCAATAAATAAATAAAACTTAAATCACTGAAAAACACTAATGACGAGCCACACCTGGAATTATTATTGTGACATGGACAGAATTATGATAGTGGCGTTGATGGCCGCTATCTTAGTAGATTTCAAGGGGGTTGGGACTTATAGGACGGGGGGTGTTTTTTTTTTTTGCGAGTTTTCAGTCGAAGGGACGACAGGTATGTTGCAGGAAGGGTTGTCTAGCTTGGGATTGGACCTTACAAAGTTCAGGATATTTGAGTCTTTCATGGACTTTCTTTCAATCGTGATGCCCTAAACTAATGATCAAAGCGTATTTCTGAGATTAATACCTTCCTTATGGAAAGAGTAAAACATATTCACCACAATAATCGTTAACATTATCATCGTCATCCTAATCATCATCATCATCCTCATCATGTTAAAAATTCAGAGATATTTTTGAAGAACTCCTAACATGCATTGTTCTATGTTCTTCCTACCATAGCATAAATATAAAAGAATTTGGGAGTAGAAGCATCACGAAAAAGTGTTGGCAAAATTCTTATCTTAGAAAGTGGTTGAGTTATATGCTTGAGATTTTAAGGGATGATTCAAGGGCCAAAAACGTACCCTGGGAAAGTATTGCTAAGATACTATTTGTAACATTTTCTTATTGTCGATACCCAGAACAATTTCCAATGCGGTCAGGGTGGCAAGACCCATCCACATATGTGGATCGCTCATCCATTCGAACATGATTTGAACCCCAATACAGGTCTGGCGTGTGGTGGTGGTTTTTAACGCAACGGAATTATCGTGTGATTCATCGCACTCTAACGCATGCGTGAATTGATTTTATCGCGTGACTGCGGAAAAAATGAGGATAACAAAATCAAACATCTAACCAGGGGAAAAGAAAAGAAAAAAAAACAACAAAAACAAAAACAAATAAACACGCACCCGTGATCGGTCTTCTGGCAAAAAATACCAAATTCCACATTCTTGTAGATAGGAGCTTGAAACTTCTACAATATGGTCTTCTGATACGCTGAATGGGATGATGTGAATTTCGTTAAGATAACACGATGTTTAAGGGGTGTTTCCCCCTATTTTCTAAAATAAGGCAAATCTTCTCAGCCGTCATTGGGCAGTTCCTTGGCCAGGGCCTCCAAGGCGCGGCACACCTTCATCCGGGCCGCGTTGGCGCTGGGGCACTCCAGCTCTTCCGCAATCTGCTGGTAGCCCATGCCAAACTCAAGGCGCATGATGACCGCAATACGTTTTTCTTCGGGCAGTTTGGCCAACCCGCGTTCATAGGCTTCCAGTGCTTCGCTGCCGACTGCCTGTTCCACCACGGAGGCATCAGGGGATTATCAATTTTCTAAATTGGTATGTAGTATGTGAAGTAACACCCTCCCTCCCCTTAGGATACAGGATTTCAAGGTACGAGATTACTAAATAAATACAAGCAAAAACATGTAAACAATAGGATACTTGTTAAGTTTTCCTAAATACATTATATATAACGGGTGAAGGCATTTAAGCCGTTAATCGAAAAAGTCACGAAGAAGAGAAAAAATAAGGAAACATAAATGCTACCCATCCCCTCCAACCCCCTATGTCCCTGGATCCAATTCAAGTCAAAAATGGAGCATCTGAGACATCAGATTCTTCTATATATCAAGTTTCATTAAGATCCGATCACCTATTTGTGAGATAAAGATACCCCAATTTTCGCATTTTCCAAGAATTTCCGGTTTCCTCCTCCAACTCCCCCCCCCCCCCAATGTCAGGGGATCTGGTCGGAATTTAAAACAAGAGCTCTAAAGCACAAGGCCTGGACCCCAATACCCGTCTTGCTGACGAATTTGATCAAAAGCTTGATGATGCGCTTCGTTTGTTCCAGGCACGCCATGGTTTGCGGACAACAGGCGTTCTTGATCAGGAAACAATGATCACGCTCAACGTGCCTGTTGAAGAAAAACTCAAGCAGCTACGGCTTAATCTTGAACGCGTGCATGGATTGGTCGCTCTCTTGTCTGACCGATATATTGTGGTCAACATCCCAGTTTCTTTTTTGTTTTTTTTGTATTTTTTTCTTTTTTTTTAGTTTTTTTTTAGTTTTTTTTTCTTTTTTAGTTTTTATTTTTTTAACTTTTTTTGTTTTTTTTTAGTTTTTTAGCTTTTTTAGTTTTTTTAGTATTTTCATTTTAGTTTTTTTGTAGTTTTTACCTTTTTTAGTTTTAGTTTTTTAGTTTTCTTCTTCTTTTGTATTAATGCTAAAGCCAAGGTTCAAACTTGGAAAATTTCGTTAAAATTTTCTAAAATGAGGCAAATTTTCTCAGGCTCGTAACTTTTGATGGGTAAGACTAATCTTGATAAAAATTATATATTTAAGATCAGCATTAAAATGTGATTCTTTTTATGTAGCTATTGGTATCAAAATTCCATTTTTTAGAGTTTCGGTTACTATTGAGCCGGGTCGCGCCTTACTACAGTTCGTTACCACGAACTGTTTGAAAAGCTATAATAAGTCGATACGTTGCGGGGCGTCAAACGCGGCGATCCGGATCTCCCCGGACTTACCGGCGGCACGTACGCCATCAGCCGTTCCAATGGCTGAGAAAAGATTGGCACCGAAAACGCCGGCCAGGTCCGGCTCGCGGGCTAGAACGGCTTGAAGCTGAGTTGCCGCCTTGGCCGAATCATCGTCGTTGAACTGGGTTTCGAGGACTTCCGCACCGCCGCAGCTCTCGGCCATTTCCGCCGGCAAAAGGGAGAGGAAAAATTAGAAAAAATTAGGTATTTATAACTTAAAACCCCCGTGTAACTGAACCCATGTGCAAGTGAACCCTTTTACATCTGAAGTCTCGTGCAACTCTACTAACGTACTTGGATTGGGTAAAACACAAGTTAGAAACTTTACATGTTCAAGCTTGTTGGAATTATTTAATTTTTAAAGTCATTATATAAATGACTGTCAAGATGATTAGTAAAAAAGAGAAAGGGTGGGAACGCCCCTAGAAATTCAAAGCATCTTAATAAAAATCGCTCCATCATATGGAGATATCAGAAAATCATACTGCAAGGGCTTCTAGCTTAAATCTGCAGGAAGCGTGTTTATTAGTTCTGTTTTTTTTTTTTTTTTGCCAGGGTGATCGCATCAAACCAATGGTCATATAAGATTGGGAAACAGAAATTACAGTTCTAGCTCCCCATTTTGTAACCAAAACGATCACCATTTCGGACTTTCACCGGTGAATGTCAACATTCCTCAGATTTAGGTCTTTCACGGTGGCTTATACATGTAGGAGTATATATAAAAAAAATACAACTAGTTAAATCAAATAAAAAAAAAGTAAATTGGTAATTAAAACATAAAAAGAAGGAAAAAGCGAACTTATCAAACCCTTTGAACCTTTTATTGATTTTTTTTTGTAATATCAGAGACAAAGTTTTTTCGTTTCGAATGGAGACAAATACCTGAGACTGCAAATTCTTTGTTTTTTGCAATGGCAAAAAACACGACCGTTAGGCTCTATACATTTTTAGAATCATGCGTTTAGAGAGTTAAAAAATTATCCAATATTTACTGACAGTTCCTAAAAAATGGGCAAGATTCGGTAACGGATAGCCAACACTCAGATCCCACTGCTGATCTTCGTAGACTAGTAGTGGCTACAGAGAATGAACTTGTGGCAGTCATTAGGGGGGGGGAGCCGGAAATCTTGGAAAACACTTAAAGTGGAGAGATCAGGATGAAACTTGGTGGGAAGAATAAAAACAAGTCCCAGATACGTGACTGGCATAACTGGAACGGGTCCTCTCTGGATCCGGTGACATATGGGGGAGTTGGGGGTGGGACCAAAAATCTTGGAAAACGCTTAGAGTGGAGGGATCGGGATGAAACTTGGTGGGAAAAATAAGCATATGAGAAAATTTGCCCTATTTTAGAAAATAAGGGGAAACACCACCTAAAAGCCATAGGATCTTAACAAAAATATCACCAACCAATTCAGCGTATCAGATAAACCTACTGTAGAAGTTTCAAGCTCTTATCTACAAAAATGTGGAATTTTGTATTTTTTGTCAGAAGACAGATCATGGATGTGTGTTTGTTTGTTTTTCTTTTTCTTTTTTTCGTGGAGGGTGATGGTATCAATCCAGTCGCGCATTTGCTCGACGTTGCCGTGGTCTGCTGTGATCAGCATTTGTCCACCGGTTGCGAGCACTGCCGCTTCAAGCCTCGCGATGCAAGCGTCCAGCGTCTCCACTGCTTGCACAGCCGCATCAAACACGCCTGTGTGGCCGACCATGTCGCCGTTCGCGTAGTTGCATACCACGACATCGAAGCGGCCAGACTCGATGGCCTCAACGAGCTTGTCGGTGACTTCGCGAGGGGAATTTAAAGTGCCGAAACCCTATAAGCAAGTGTGTATTCTCCTGATGAGCCCTTGTGTTGGGTTGTTGGCTCTGAATTATTTGTCCCTTTTTAATATTTTTTTAATGTTTTTAATATTTGGTAAATGACGACTTTGACTGGTAAATGACGACTTACGACATGACTGCCTGTCCATGGATTATTCTTTATGGTTGATTGTGTACGGCTATGCTGCTTGACCTATGTAATTGATATTATGTTTCAGATGCTCCATTTTCAATTCAAATCGAATCCGGGGACATATGGGGTTGGGTTGGAGGGAGGAAACAGAAATCTTGGAAAGCTTTTAGAGTGGAGAGATCGGGATGAAACTTGGTGGGAAGAATAAGCACAAGTCTTAGATACGTCATTGACATAACCGGCCTGAATCCGCTCTCTTTGGGGGAGCTGGGGGGGGGGAGTGTGTTAATTCGGAAAAATTAGAGGAAATTATTTGGTTCCTGGGAAAATTTCAAAATAGAGAAAAATAAATACCTCAAAAACATGATGTTGAATTAAAAAAAATTTCTAACACAGTGTTTTCAGGCTGGGATGCGCGCCTCCCTATGGAGGCACGGACTAGTCCAGAGGGAGGTGCCAATGATACGCAGGATTGACAAAAAATCGAATGAAATTAAAACTTAACAGTCAAGCAGTCACACAAAATAACTTGACCCTTATTTTTTAGTTTATGCTTGATTTTTCTCTGGTTTTAGTTCTGAAAATGCAATTCCAGTTATTTGAGTAGAATTCTAAACCATATCAATGATTTAATTGTACAAATTTTGGATATGTATTTGCAGATCTTTGAAACTTTGTAAAGGATTGAGTAAAGTTGTGAAGTTGTGCTTCATTTAAACTGAAGATCTGGGTAAAATTCTAGTTAATTGAATTCTTGCTATCTCAGAAAGATGTCTGTTATCAATTACATGGTATATCTGCATTGTTGGCCAATGCTTCTGCTCTGGAAAGGAAATTTGGAGTTGCTACGGCAACTCTTGTTGACAAATGCTCAACAAAGTACAGTGATCCTGATGATATATCTGTTGAAAATAAATCCTAATTCAAGGATGATGATAATAATGATAAAGATTATCGTGGTGGTAATGAATAATAAGTGCTGAAAGATAGGCACTAAAGGCATGTAGTTGGTATACTGCTACGGGGTTGAATTTTTTTTAATGTAAAGAAAAGGAATGTTGTAAGATTTACGCCATAAGCATTGGTGTTGAGTGTAAAAAGAAGGAAAAAAATAAAAATAAAAACAGTAATGAAGCTGCACTGATTGTCACCAGACAACATAAGCGACTTTTCTTTGTGGGACCGACTTGAGTTTCCTGCTTTATAAACTTCCCATAGTCTTTAGCCTTAGAAATTTAAGGGATTGGATTTCCTCGTTTATGGGAAAATAGATTTTTGGCTGAAATGGTCCTGGTTTGATAAGCTTAAGCTTTTGATAGCATATTCACTGGTTGATCGCCCTATGTCTAGGGATTTTATTGCAGCGTCTAATTCGTTAGTGACGGAATCCAACTTAACTTCAAGCGTCGGTTTTTATGGTACTTGGTATTAACCAAGTGACATATAGCGATCGCAAATTATGTCGGTCTGTAGTAGTAGTGGTAGTAGTAGCAGTAGTAATAGTAGTAGTTATAGTAGTAGTGGTAGTAGTAGCAGTAGTAATAGTAGTAGTTATAGTAGTAGTGGCGGTCGTAATAGTAGTAGTAGTAGTATTAGTAGTGGAAGTAGTAGTAGTAGTAGTAGTAGTAGTAGTAGCAGTAGTAATAGTAGTAATAGCAGCAGTAGTAGAAGTAGAAGTAGTAGTAGTAGTAATAGTATTAGTGGTATATCCAGCACCACCACTAAAGTTGAATTTTTTTGGTATAGTAAAGGAAATTAACACCTTACTGTCATGGCGATGCACATATATATTTCCAATAAGATTCCCATTAATGCTTGTTCCATAGTTGAAATATCTTTCTTAGTTAGAATTCAATGCTACGATAACTTTATCGTGTGCGCACTTTCTCGAAAAATTTCATCGTCAGTTTTTAAAGCAAGGTGTAAGTGTTTATCCTTTTTCACAAATGTATTTTTTAGAACAAAAAAAAGCTTAACGTAAAGAGCGAGGTATCGAAGAGGGGATAGCCCCTTTCACACGGAATAATTTATGTTCATTTTAAGTTTTAATGTTGTTCCTTACTTTCAATTAAAAAAAAACTTTTTTCTTTTATATTTAGTTTAACATAGGATATATCCAAAATGGAGAGACGAAACCTCCTTGAATTAAAATTTTCATGCTTCTGCATGCCAGCAGTAACTGAGCCCATGCTCTGTCCCGGGGCGCCTTGACCTCAGAAAATAGAGCGACCGCCTTTTCGATGTGCGGCCGGGCCTGGTCAGGGTTCTCCAGCTCCAGGTATCCCTGGCCCACCATATTGGAGCTGTACGCGATATCGACCAGGTTGCCACTGCGCAGGTCCATCTCCAGGGCATCTTTGAAATAGGCTAGCGAAAGGCTCAGGTCGCCAAGCTCGCGATTTATATAAATTTCATCAAGATCAGTTATACCCATCGAAAGTTACGAGCCGGATAAAATTTGCCTCATTTTAGAAAATAGGGAGAAACACCACCTAAAAGTCATACAATCTTAACAAAATCACACCATCAGATTCAGCGTATCAGAAAACCTTATTATAGAAGTTTCAAGCTCCTGTCTACAAAAATGTGGAATTTCGCCTTTTTGCCAGAAGACAGATCACGGATGCGTGTTTAGCGGAGCCAAGATTGCGGACCACTGCCATGGATAACCTAGTTTCTATATTCATAGTTTGATCCCTAAACTTGTCACTTTTTTTCTTTTTAATTATTTACATCTACATTTTTTTGCATTAAGGGAGATGAAGATCTAATGTAATTTGGAAAGCTCCTATATGTCGTTATTATTATTATTATTATTATTATAAAAATCTAAATTATCATTAAATTAGGACATTATCGTGTTGATGTGGAAGCTGGATGACGGCACCATGCATGTCTTCAACGCCAAGATGGTGGTGCTGGCGACCGGCGGTTACGGCCGCGCCTATTTCTCTGCCACCTCGGCGCATACCTGCACCGGCGACGGCGGCGGCATGGTAGCGCGCGCAGGCCTGGCGCTGCAGGACATGGAGTTTGTGCAGTTCCACCCGACCGGCATCTACGGCTCCGGCTGCCTGATCACCGAAGGCGCGCGGGGCGAGGCAACAATGCGTCGTCATCATCGTCGTCATCACCCCGGCCGTGGTCTTCATCGTCGCCGTGGCCGTTGATCGCGAAGTAGGCCATGCCGTCGTGACCGATGCCGATCTGCTCGGCCTGGGCGTCCGCTGTCGGCGGGTGGCTGAAGGCTGGGCCGCTGTCCGGGTTGATCGGATCGCCCCAGGGCAAAATGATGTCGAACTCATAATCCGAAGAAATCTGCGGCAGGTTGTCTTAACTTAGCTACAAGGAAAGCTTTTCAGAAAGACCAATTAAGCTATCCTTTTTTGTTATACGCAGCCCTTTAGTTGACTACTGGCATGTCAATAGAATCCTTATTGTCTTCTGGCTCCAAAAATAGCCCTTTATTACATAATTTTAAACATTCCCACTAGCCTATATTTGTTTAATAGTGAAGGGTTTTAATACCCAATTGATGCTTGTAATTTTCGAGGATAAGATGCAGAAGGTCAGGCCCCGCGCTGGCGACAGGCGCGGAAGGTGAAACGACCGACATAGTATCCCGCGCGACGCAACCGGTCGCGTCGCGCGTAACTTCCAGGATATACTGCCCCGGTCCCTGAGCCAGTAATAAATACTGATCGGTAGTCACTGGCAAAACGCCGCCAAGCGTGCGCCATTTAACGGAATATCCATCCTCCATAGTTCCGTCGCCTTGTATAGCAATAGAGCCGTCGCTTCATGAAAACTAGGTTTATCTTATAATTTTGTGACGAAATGATTCGTAAACTGATCATGCGAGCAGTTTCATGTCTAAATCTCTAACACATCAAGAGCAAAATCTTGGGTAAGGGAGCTGCCGAACCAAGGGCGCCAATGTGACTTGAGGTGGGCACCAAATTAAAAAGTTTATTTTAAAAAAGATTTAAAAAAAGAAAAAAGAGCGGATTAAGTGTGCCAGAAGTGTCTTAGGATACATAAACATAGCCTTCGCTAAAAACGCCGCTTTTACAGCGCCCGGAAAGCGAATTTTCGGTGCGAAATAATACGGCATCGCCTTCATTAATTTCGGCAGACTCCAATTCTGCGGGATAAACCGCCGTTTTGTTGCGAATATCGATCACCACGGCTGGCAAAATAAATTGCCCCGGGGAAAATCGGTCGATAGACTCGCCGCCTTCGACAAAGTGCAATGGTGCATCCAGGGCGGCGTGGCGCAGCCGTTCCTCTTCAGCGGTTTCGCCCTGGAATAGCGGCGTCAGCCATTGATGTAGTGCGTCCCCGTCGACGGCGGCTTCCGGCGTGCGCTCAACCTCGGCGATTTGACGGCAGGCGGCCAGCAAGGGATCGCGGTCGCGTTCCGCCTTGTCCAGCCGATCGAACAGCGCGCCCTCGCGCAGACCATAGGCGGAAAAGACCAGTTCCTCCGGCGCCAGCTTTGAAATCACAATTCATACATGTCCCGTTTGCTTGTATATTTTGGGGTCCTTTCCATGTGAAAATTACAGAATTTCCAACATTTTTGATAGCAAGTGTCATATTTGCAATCCTTGTAAGTTACACAAGAGTTACCCAATTAGAGTAAGAGGTTGTGACTCTTGTACTGATAAAGTTTGCGACTGTCACTCCAAGAGATTTTTATGTCGAAATTGCCATTACGATAATTTAAACGAGATACCGCCGCCATTGTCGATGATATCGATCAGCACGCTCGCGCCCCGCCGCATCCCGCGCACCGTGATCCGCGGCCGGTCGGCGGTGTTGTACTTCACCGCATTGGAGAGGATGTTGATCAGTACCTGGCGCAGCCGGTCCGAATTGGCGCGCACGAGGGCGCCGTCGATATCGACGTCCGTGTCGATGATGACCCCGGCGCGACGCGCCAACCCGGCGACGGAATCGAGTTCTTCGGCCAGAAGACCAAAAATGTCGAATCGGCCAGAAGACTGATCACAAGTGTGTGCTAATTTGTTCTGTTTTTTTCTTTCCCAAGGGTGATCGTATCGACCCAGTGGTCCTAAAATGTCGCAAAACAGCTCATTCTATTGAAAATCAAAAGTTCTAGTGTCCTTTTTAGTGATCCCAAAAAATTGAAGGGCACCTAGGCCCCCTCCCACGCTCATTTTTCCCCGAAGTCTTCAGGTTGGGAAAGAAAGCCGGACCGTGCCATTGACGACTGGGCCGAAAGGAATGGCTTTAGCTGCATCAGTACCCCAATGGGCAAAAAACTCTGGATAAGACCTTAGTACAGTTTCGACTTCATCACTCCCAGAGATACCAGAAAGTGGGTCACTGAAACGCGAAGCACACCTAAGCCGTACTGGACACTGCGCTTAAAGTTGATGGAAGAGGCTTCTTCAAAGTATTTGGTAAATCTTCTGCTTGTAATCGTTACTTGTAATGCATTTTAGGGTACCTGTAAAGGGTGACTTCCACTATTGCAATAAACAAAAATACCATAGGCTAGTGTTGTAAGCTCAAATTTTTAGGCTAAAACAATGTGGAAGATCTTAGAATGGGAACTACACCAAATAGAAGTAGAATAACATTAATTACCGCGGAAGTCATGCCTGAGGCTCTGAACATTATAGCCTAAACGTCATATCGATAATTTAGTTATGGATTTGTAAAGTCGTGTTGCATTATCCTTTTGCCAGTGAATGTCCTAACAAGTGAAAAAACCAGTGCTCTATTTAGAGTCTCGTAGGATATTTAGACGGCTTCGAAATTTCGCAATATCCAATATTTAATTTCGGACTTTGAAAGTCGAATAAAATTGCTTATGTTGTTTTGTTTTGTTTTGTTTTCTTTGGGTTTTTTTAATGTACCATCATGTTATAGGGCATAATGCCCAAGCCAAAGATGGTGGCTTGCTGCAATTGGCTGGCGCTAAGGACAGCCACTTTATTAAGGATGTCTCCAAATGTTCCTTCGCTGGAGATCTGGGCGATTCGCTCCTGGTCGATCACGGGTAATGGTACCCAGTAGCCGACTCGGTAAACCGCAAGCAGAAATAACGTCAGAAAGATCTTCCGACGCAGCTCGGGAATCGTAAAGACAACGCGAAGTTATCATATTAAGTGAAACTCATTGTCCGATATTGTATACTACCCTCCCAAAAGTAATTGATCGCTTGCAACAAATATGACGTCAATTGAAAAGGCAAACGAATGTCAGCTACATTTAGGTTGAATTTGAAAACATGAAAGAGTGTGTTTTTGAGAAAAAATGATTGAAATGAATACAATGGCTATTCATTTGAGCGTGTATAGAGCTAGTAGTCTGTTTTACATGGAAATATGAACCTCTCTTACAATAATATGGCTAGTACGTATTAGTAGATAATAATAACAGTAACAATAGTTCTTATATTGTACTTCATAATAGAGTACAAAAGTGATGACGTCACAAAAACTTTTCCTCGAGGAATCGCAATTATAACTTTATCACAGTGTTAACCGTGCCACCAAATGCCTGTATTCAAAATATTGCGTTCAAATCTGATATCTGCTGCGAGAAACGGCTGTTTGAATTTGATTGCGTCCCAGACGAAAAATGGTTAGAAGAATTGGTTAATTGCGCAGAAAAACAAAAAGATTTTGGTGTCATAGCTGGCGATATTCACTTTTTTAAAGATGAGGATGAAGAAGTTGATGAAGCATCGATAGCGTACGAGAACTTTTTCTCTATGGACCAAGAGGCCTATGCCAAGAAAGGAGTTTGCATAACGGCAAACTGGCTTTCCAAAAGAGAAGATCTTTTACATTTCTTCAATTAAGCAGAAGATCTATTTTGCAAGGTTTCACTTTTAAAACACCCTTTGTTTTAAAGGTCATCAAAGGCCAGGGCCCTCTAGAGGGAGAAGGAGAGGAGTTAGTTGCTTTAAAATACCTTCCTGGGATATGCTTTAGTCTGTAGATCCATCCCTGAAAGTTTCATTTTCCAAACCTAAACCCTTTCTGAGATAGCAAGAAGTCAATTAACTAGAATTTTACCCTTTTCGGCAAGGTTGACTCGTCGCAGACGCAATCTGTTGCACTGACAGATGAGTCGCCGCTCTCCGGGCCATTGGTCCGGCGCCTATGGGCAGTTCAATTGGCACACCGTGACGGGTCAGCGGACTCGGTATACTGGCTTCTTGGGATAGATTAATGCGTAAACGCCTGCTCTACCTGATTCCCGCCATTGCTGCCCTCGCCTTCGCCGGAATCGGCGTTCAAAGCTACCTCCGCGGGGTGTTTTTTAGGGGATTTGTATAATAGATAGTAAATATATGAGAAGTGCAAAAATCATTTATTTAAGTTTTGGATTTTGGCGAGGAAATGGTGACAACTTTACTGCCTATTTTTATCTAACAAAAACTCTGCTTTATATGGCATATCACCTCCTCTGTTCATCCTAAAACATTAAAAATAGAGGCCAAACTCGTTAGAACTTTAATAAAAGCTCATATAAGTTAATGCTTATCATAAAAGGAATTGCATCAATAAATCCCTATAATTGAGACTAATTTTTTTTTCTCTGCTCGTACGGATGCTCAAATCAAACCACAAGTCGTAGAATATTTGGAGAGGCCTCATTTAATTCAAATCAAGTTAAAAAGAAACAAAAGTGACGACACCACAGGAAAGTGGTGTTTTTTGGTAATTCCTCACAAGAAATTTTTTACGTTTACATTATAGGCCAAGGGGGCGCTAACTGGAGAAAAAGCCTCAAGTTATGAAATTCGCCCATGGTTTACACATAGTATCTATTAATGGTATGTTTACAGACATTTTTCAGGGAGAAGGGGGTGAGCCTGGAGACGAATTTTATACAGGGATCATTTCCCACCAGGATGAAAGTTTCCTGGGGTGAAAATTTCAGAAGAAATTTTACACAGTGGTAATTTGCAAGGAATTCACACACAAAATTCGTTTGTTTTATTTTTTTGGGTATCGGAAGCAGGGCAGCTATCGCCACTGTCGTAAGTGCTTGTCTGAAACGCATCTTAGTTATCTCCTCGTTGTCTGTCGGCGTCTGTCCGTGCTGCCTGGACTTCGCGAATGCGGTCCGGCCAGGTGGACCGGATGAAGGCCAGGATGTTGTGAATTTCCTGGTCCGTCAGCACGTCTCCGAAACCCGGCATTCCACTGTCGTATTCGACGCCCTGACGCGCCAAAAGCGGTACCATGTGATTTTTTATTCTTTCTTGCGTTCCAGTTTTTTTGGAAGTGAGGGTTTATTGAAGCGTGAAATTTCAGCTTCAACGACTTTTTGGATGTTCCCCGCTGTTTAGGTGCTTTAACCACTTCTGCTTGTATTTTTTAGGTCTACTACACTTCTTAGGATCTTCAACAACCACTTCCAATCCGGATCCAACAATTTTGTGTGTATTTTAAATCTCGACCGAAAGTCCCGTTTCCCTTAAATCTTCCTTTACAACATCCGCCCACCCCAACCGTGGACAACCTGCATTCTCTTTAGGCCTAGACGGTTGAAAGCCCTAGACGGTTGCTGCAGAAAGGACAAAGGTCGAAACAATAGGAGATTGTACCCTGTAATTAAGAAATGCTCCCCCCCCCCTCCATTCCCCAGTCAATGGCTCTAAAAAAAACCCCCCCTCCCCCTCCCCCTCTCTCCCTCTCCCCCCGAAAGATTTGAAGTCTTCCGCCAGTAAACTTAATCACGATTGGTTTTCTCTATTTTTATAATCTTATTAATTGGGATATGATTCTTATGATTTATGTCTTATGTGTTTTCTATTAGGATTGTTTCACTTTATGGATCTTTTGACTATGTTCTTATGATTGTAAAAACTACTTATTTTTGTTCAGTGTACAAATTTTCTTCTCGTTTCTGTTTTTACCCTTTATGTTCAACTCTGGTGATGGTGGCCTTGCCGGGCCCTCGGACCTCGATGGCGAGTGGGATCCGTAGCGGATCGCCCGACTGCAAAAAGGAGTTCTCCGGCCCTTCGATAGTGCTGGTGTAGGAGCCGCCGGCACCCTCGAGCTCGAAGCGCAGGCCACCTTCCTTGAACGCCTCGCCCGAGGGGCGTGTGGTGAACAGATGAAAGGTCCCCTGGGTGCCGAGCAGGTCGGGCACGCACATCGCCGTATCTTAAAGACTTGGGAATAAGGTTTTCATTTCTACAGGATTCTAAAAATTTTTGTTGATTGATAATATTAACATGTTTTTTACCTAGACTAATAAGAAAATCTTGACCGGATGCCCTTTGAAAAAAAGGCGGTGTGGGCTAGTTGCCCGTTGTTCACTTTTGACTCTTAAAAAAGAACTAGAATTTTCAATTTCCGATCAAATGAGCCCCCTCCAAAGTTAATATGGCCACTGAGCCAGGAGTTCTCGGCGGTCTACGCCGGTCAGCAGTCGGTCGACGAAGCGCTCGAGAAAGCGCAGGCGATCGCAGAAGAAGAAATGGAAGCCGCCGGCTACCGCTGAGGCATCCTCCCAAGGGTCGGGGGGTGGCAATCCACCCCCCGGTTCTCGTTATACGTGTTACCCTCCCCAGTATTAACCGTGTTTGACATGCAACTTGCGTGAACAGAGAGGATATGTGTCATGCGAACACCTTCCCCCCCCACTACCCAAAAAAGAATTGCCTACATAAAGAAACCTTTAAGCGAGTATAAAGCTTTGTACTCTCTCGACGATAAATCTACCTCACCCCTTTAACTGGCAGTGTAACTTCAAGAAACTCATCAGAAAAATAGCAATTTCCCTGATGTAAGCTCCTGCATTTACCAAATGCTAACTTGGTCAAGTGATGGATGAAACGGTTTAAATAGATCGAAGGGATCCATCGGGCGTTTTCCGGAATGGCAGCCACGGTGACGACTCGCAGGTTGCGCCCTTAACGAGCAGCCGGATCGAAACGAAACTTCTGTCCGCCAATGGCCGCCTGATACATCAACCCGCCCTTGGCCTGGGTGTAGACGGCCACACCATTGCGGAAATTGGCATCCGCCGACACACCGCGCTCCAGGGCAACGGCGGAGGCGCGTCCCGAGAAGGAAAAGTTGTCGGACTTGGCCGTCTCGAACATGGCCAAGCAGAACGCCATTATCCGTGCTCTTCCTGCAGTTGAAACCCTCGGAAGTGTGACTACCATCTGTTCCGATAAGACCGGTACTCTTACGAAAAACGAGATGACGCTCACTGCATTCGTTACCTCGAACAAGCGGTACAGGTTCGACGTTGATGCCAAGGATCGTACTCCAACCAACTTCGTCGTCGACAACGATTACCTGGCTACCCGTGCCGTTTTACACTGACCAAATGCTCTCTAAAATTAACCTGCCTCACTCCTTTACTCCACCTTCCCTCTCTCCATCCTCTTTTCCTTTCTTTTCTTTCTTCTCTCTCTATCCCCTCTCTCCTTACATTCAATATAAGTCCACAGAATATCAAATATGTGAAATCAATAGATGTTGACACCTTGATAAACCGTCACACAAGTTTTAATCAAAAACTGGTATTTTGCCAAATACTGCGAGAGGAGCTTTGTTTTCAGCGAATCTAAATGGCAATATTTCTTTTTTTCTATTTATTTTCAAATGTTTCGACGTATTTAAACGTCGATGCGCTATGTTTTCAAGCAATAGAAAACCCCATTGTTGGGGCTGTTATGGCTTTAGCCACAAAGAAGGTCAAAAGCCAACCAGAATTACAACCATATGAACAATAACACCCTCTCTGTCCACCCAATGTCCTATAGTAAAATACTATTTTTCAAAAAGTAATGCAAAGTGGTTATAGAGGAGGTCACTTGCAGCAATAAAATGCTCAGCACAAATACTGTCGGTGCCAGCCGAGTATTGTGTTTTTTTATGAATACTGCGTTGTGTGACCTTGTTTGGCTTACATTAGATTATTGTTATTCCTGAATACCTGCTACGCATGTAAAATCACATAACAAGTAGGACTGAGAAGTAGGGGTGTACAAAAGTAATTGTTTAGGGGTATTTTCGTTTTCGCATACCTTCTAACCGCTCGTATCTTAGCTCTTCATTTTCATTTTTGACACGCTAAAATTCTCGTTTTTTCGATTTCTTCAGACGATTTAGCAATGCCATTTGCTTTAGCTGCCCGATTGGTAGTCCAGGTCAGGACCGTTAATTTATTATGTTCGGACCGTTCTTTCGGTCCAATCACGTTTGATAGTTCAGATGGTCCGAAGATTCGTCATTTATGATTCCGGACACTCCGGTCAAACTTCGGTTTTATCACTGTTTATTTGCTCAACAAGTAAAATAGAACTCTATAGTAATCAACTTTGGTGTTGGTTGATTATTTGCTATCTTGTTTATTAGCTGGGGAACGAGGGGAGTAAAATAAAGGGTAAATGTTTACTTTCGTCACAAGCTGTCTAAAGTGCGTATTACTGCATATAGTAAGATTCTGATGATCGCTTATTGTTTCTTTGTTACGTGACAGGCTCTGCAAAAGCGCCTCCAGCCGGGTGGCGTTGCACGAAAGCTGCCGCAGCTGGGCGCAGGCGCCGCAACGGCGGATGCTCTGGATCGCTCTGTTGGGCGCGCTTTGCGCCAGTGTCACTATGCTTTGGCCGGGTCCGGTAATGGTGGGGATTTGCCTTTGGGCCTGCGTGACGCTTCTGGCTGCAACAACGTTGAAACTTGCCGCGATCAGCGCCTTTTTGCGCCCCACCACATATGATAGCCTGAGGTAGGTTAACCTATTCAGTGGGAAGGGAGGGATGAGACAAAGTGCTTTCATGGCTGGAGCCTCTGGGTAATTTACAAAGTCTTCCAATAATAATAGCAGCAATTAAACTATTTTCTTGTCGGTAATAATTTTATTATTACCAACTAATTATTATTTACCACTATTTATTATGTTTATTGCGACAAGCTTGAAAGCTTACCGTATTTGGTCGTGAAACTCGTCGCATGTGGATTTTTCACTTTGTGAAAAATGTAAATTGATTCACTCTTTCTGGAACTAATTTTGTTTATGGAAATTTTACATGCTGATTTTTGTTCATGGAACTTGTTCTTCTCTGATTTATGTTCATGAAACTTTTTGCATGTTGATTTTTCTCTTCGTGACACTTTTACACTGATTTTTCTACCCTTAAAGCTGATTTGTTTCATGGAAGTTGTTGTGTGGTCGAATGTTTTTCAATAACTAGAAATGTAAAACTGATCTTATGCCTGGGAGTGAAGTTAAAAGGGTTCCATGTTCCTGCTAGAAGCTCTGCACTCACATAATTCAGTTTAGAGCATAACTACACATATACAAAGCTTTCAACATAAAAATCTCCTAAGTCTAAAAGTAAAAAGATGAGTTTGACTCTGGTTTGGCTCTGAAAGCACTTAAACAGGCAGATCATTTAGTTCTTACCTGGATGGGAGCAACCGAATCGTAATCTTATTCTTTCATTGCCCTCTCAACTAAATCACGTACTACAGATACCAGATCTACACTCAAGCTAGCTCCTCCTTGTTCCCTAATCACTTCTTTTTCTCTCTCCTCTAAATATGTAGGCCAATAATGTACTGTTGGAGTACCATCATAGGCCTCTATTCATCCCATAAAATTTTTAAATACGCGCCAAAATGTCCTAATATCCCTACCAAATAAAAGGAAAATTGAACAACAACATTAAATTTTTAAGCGAGCAGAAATTGTCCACGTATGAAGGGGCTGCCCGTTCTTAACCCCTCTCTATTTAAGTTAAGGCTTAACTTTGTGTCCTAATTCTTTAAGAACGACTGCTGAAACACGAAGGCCGTAGAATTGGAATGACAAGTTTGTTTAAAACGCACAAAAACTTTGGTGGAAAGAGTGAAGGATTGATGATGACTGGATCATCCTCATATTCCTTGGCACGTTCCCTGATCGGCTTTTGTTCCTTCAGGACGGCATCAATCACCGGTCCCTTACAGTCCAGGCAGCCTATCCCGGCCGACTTGCAACCTTCCTGTACCCATTTTTGCGTGTCTTCATCGGAATATACCTGATGTAAATTCCAAACCGGGCATTTCTCCGGATCGCCGGGATCACTCAGACGGACGCGTGCCGGGTCCGTTGGCATGGTTATAGCGGTCCGCCGCTGCTATCCTTCGATGAAGCGGCGGCGCGGGGGCTTGGGATCGCGATCGGCGATACGATCAAGTTGAATGTGCTGGGCCGCGAATTCGAGGCCAAGGTCGCCAACCTACGGCGTATCGAGTGGAACTCCTTTGCGATTAATTTCGTGATGGTCCTGGCGCCGGGCGTGCTGGACGGCGCGCCACAGGCGCATATTGCGACGGCTCGTGCGGATGATCTCTTTTTTTCCTTTTTTTTTCTTTTTTTTTCTAAATACTAAATTTTGTTTTAAGAGAATAACCATAGAACTGTAAGACATTCCCAGTTAAAAATAATTCAAAAGATCTTATTCTGCACCAACCTTATGAATTACATTGACCACCATTAATAATTGGAAAATCCCCTTTAGTTACCCGTAAAGACTGCCATTAATAACTATCCTCATGATTTTTAAGTTTTATTTTTCTACTCCGTCAACTTTCTGGACCACTAAAACCCTTGCCTCCAGTTAGAATAATTTAAGAAGAAACAACATCTTCCTTGCTTGGCACGGAGCCAAACTTGACTTATGTTAAGGCCAAATTCAACCTCAACAGACAAAGCAAGAAATAAAACAAGGGTAGGCTATAATAAACAAAAACCAATAAACAATTTTCCGCGAAAGAAAAAAAGTGACGCTTTTATGAAACTAAACTTTTGACAGCCCTAAGGCTAGGAATATTTGAAGATGAAAAGTTGACGTTGGGTAACAAAAAGATTGATTAGGTGGGTAGCTTCGCCTACCTTGGTAGTATTACCAAGCAAACCAAGATTAGAATATTGGAAACTAAAGTTGTGACAGTTCTTAAATATGGCCTCTGAAAAGCATAAGCCCTCTGAAAAGCGGATGAAGATTTGTCAATTTTCTTCCAGAGAAATTGACTACGGATTGTTCTGGGCCACCTGTAAGCCTAAGAGAATTAATAAGAAAATTTTAGGAAGTATATGAATATACAGATTATCAAAAAGAATGTATCGGCAATATTACTGCAACGGCTAACTGTATTAAGCTGAAACTTCAAGAACTTGGTGGAAGGTATGTTTAACTGACCAAGAGACAATATATTAATACAACTGGAACTACTAGTACTAGATATATTACTATCAATTCACTACTAGCACTAATAATACTGTACCCTTAGGGAATAGCTTACAACGCTTGCCCCAGCGCCCTATGGGGTCGTGTCGACACCAAGATTTTTGTTATCTAACCTTTTAACTATTTTTAATAAAATGGCTGACTCAAAATTTTTATCTGATGCCTTTGAGGGAAAAGGACATGAAGGGAGGGGGGTTAGTTGTCCTCTGACCTCTCTCAGAAGTAAACCTAAAACTTTTAGGTTCTATACAAATAAGTTTTCTCTGGGCTGGTCTGATCTGGACCGGCATCATGCGTTTCTCGTCGCCCTGGCCCGGCAGAACCATCTCAACGAATATGCCCACTGGCGGGCGCCCGAGGAAACGGACGCGGAAGACCGGCTCGACGCGGCCATCGCCGAGGCCGATAGCGCCCATCCGGGCTTTGCCGCCCTCGTGGCCTTGCGCGGCGCTTACGGACCGCTGCGCCACAGCGGCGCCCACGCAAGGCTCACCGAATGCCAGCCAATCGTTGATGACGTGTGGATTTCGCGTTGTCCTTGCTTATACCGAAAGCGATGAAATATCGTTGTTGTTTGCGCCCGAGGAACAGCTGTTTGGCCGCAAGTTACGAAAATACAATTCGACGCTGGCCGGTGAAGCAAGTGCGCAATTCTCGTTGCTTCTTGGTCAGCCGGTTTCGTTCGATTGCCGCATTTGCCAATTGCCCAGCGCCGAATTGGTCGTGGACTATCGTCGACGCACGATGGTGGACCGTCGCCGCAACAGGTCACGAGTGTCTCTCAGTTCGGCGGGATACACATAGCTGACAGGAAAGTTGCCGCCCCGCAGCAGCAGAGCCAGTTTCTCGGAGTCAATGCGATCGGTTTTGGTTTTCCCGCCGTGAATGGCTTTCAGGTACAGTGCATGTCCCAGCAGGAAGGCGAGGTTGTGTTGTGAGCACAGATCGGCCAGCCAGTACCAATTTCATTTGCAGTTCCTTCAATCTTGATTCGTTTCGAACGCTGTATCGAGCGTGTCCGGGTCAACCGCTGATCGCCGCCGCACCGCTGACGATCTCGGAGAGTTCCTTCGTGATCGCCGCCTGGCGGGTCTTGTTGTAGATCAGCTTGAGCTCACCGATCAGCGTGCCAGCGTTGTCGGTTGCGGCTTTCATCGCGACCATGCGGGCAGACTGCTCAGAGGCCATGTTCTCGGCCTCGGTGACCATGTGGGGAACAGGATCTCCCTTCAGAGAATTTCTACACGTCGATGATCTAGCGGATGCGTGTTGTTTCCTGATACAGCATCCGGATCCACCTGATTGGGTAAACGTTGGATCGGGAGAAGAGGTCACCATTCAACGGCTGGCTGAACTCATTTCTCAAGTGGTCGGTTACTCCGGTAAGATCACCAATGATCTATCGAAGCCGGATGGAACACCGAGGAAACTCTTTTGCAGGTCCGCGCTGATACCGATGCCATTGTCGGCAACTGCAATGACGAGTTCCGAGTCCGCACTGACGCAGGCGCTGACGTGGACCCTGCCCACTCGCTCAACGGACGCACTGAACTTAATCGCATTGGAAACCAGGTTGGAAATGATCTGCCGGATCCGGATCGCATCACTCAGGATCAGGGGCGGCATTTGCGGATCGACGAACGCTGTCAGCACAACGCGCTTTTGCAAAGTTAGGAGGTTGGCGTTAGGAAGTGGCCTCCTAAATTATGTAGTTCATGCGCTTTGGTTTTGACATCTATTTTTCAGTATTGGCCTCAGGTTTGTAGTTAGCGAGAGCATAATTGTGATCAGCGAGCCGGAAGAGCCACGGCAAGTCTGTATGTCTGAGGAAGGAGGGATACGGGGCTGTGGGCTATTTCAGTTGTATAACATTCCATTATTTTAGTAAAAATAAAATTTTAAGAATGACTCCTGAATCACAAAGGCTGTTTAATTGGAATAATAACCTCCTTTAAAAAAAAAGAAACTTTAGAGTAAGAACGATCTATTGAGGAGAGACAAATCATCTCATATACATTATATTTTCGGACCGTTTTAAGTTTCAATGTTGCTTCTTACTTCCAGTTGAAAAAACTTGTTTTTGATTTAATTGCTGATCGTTTTTTAAATAATGTCGCAAAATCAAGCCCCAGATTTGTCAAAACTCAACACTATATTAATAAATTTTACACAGCCAAAGTTTGGACACAAAATGAGTTTCTGACAACACCACTACGAATTTAATCAATAATCGACTTGTGTTGCCTATTTCTACTGTTTAAGCCGATCCCAGACACATTAGAAGGAAGAAAACCAGTTGGGTTAATTGGGAGCATATGCCAAATTAGAATTTTGACACCTCTAAATTCTCAAAATACCTTTTTGGAGTTCATGCCCACCCCAAGATTTGGCCCAAATGGCGCCTTTGTTATTGAGCGTGTTCTAAATAATAAACAAGTACCAGTAGTGCTCTAAGACATAAACAAGGAGGCGGTGAGTCAGAGACCTATTGATAGTCGTTAAGTCGACCTAGCTTAAAACTTGTCGCAAGTAACCAAACGTCTTTGACATAAAAGGTGATTAAAGGTGGTCTATGGTGATTTTTTTCAGTTTCTTGGAATTTTCTAGCATTATTTGAAAAAACAATAAAAAAACAAATATGAAAAGTTTTTTCTACTGAAAGTAAGTAGCAGCATTAAAACTTAAAACGAACAAAAATTATTATGCATATAAGGGGTTTTTTAAATGAAAGTTTTTACTTGAAATGGAAATATCCCTCAGGTATAAGATGACAGCTCTCTTTCGGCAGCTGTTCCCAGGCAATAGTCGAATATTTTTTAACCCAAATTCCACCTAAACAAATCTACCGTCCGCACCTGACATAACTTTTTGAGGCTGTTTTTAAATCTACTAACTTTATTTTGTCTCAATTAATGACGAATCAAGACTTAGTTATGACTTAATGACAAATCAAAGCTCTACTTCATATTGACTCAAAGGAAAAATATATTACTTGTTCAGTTGAGTGGAATCAAACAGTTTGTGGTAACGAACTGTAGTAAAGAGCGACCCGGCTCAATAGTTGATAAACGAACGGAAGTGAAAGGTATAGAAATGAAAAAAATATTAGGACAAAATAAAAGTTGTATAATGCGTACAAAAATATTTAATTTTGTAAAATTAATTAAAACCTAATGTTCAAATGTTCATGAACCGATTCAGAATTATTGGAACTTTCTTCCTGTTTCTTGCTTAAGAGTGTTTCAAAACACGGCACTCGTTTACTGATAACGACCTGCAAGCATATGTATGCAGCAGCCCCCCCCCCTTGGCTGCGTGCCTGTATCTACATGATATGTTGCTTGATAGCTTGGTTTTCAAAATGGCCAAGAAATTAATAACATCTTCTTTCTTCGCATGTCAAAGAGTTTTTACGTGTTTTAAAACCCAATTTCTAGAATTTTCTGTGGGATTTTTCCAATAAGTGATCAAAACGGGTGATTATCGAGGTAGTTCGGGGTCAATGTAAAAAATTAATACAATTAAGTTGAAAATTTCGCTTAGGTTTTCGAAGAGATAATAATGAGGTTGTGATAGTATTCAAAATTATTTTAGTTCTAAAAAGTTTGTGAAAACTTTTATTTTTCCGAGCAAGGTTTATTTTCAGATATAAAAGAGTACGTGTCTTCTTGCTTACTTTACACGACATTAAATGTCTAAAATATAATAAAAATCTGCATAAAAAAAAAAAATAGAAAAACAATTGGAACTTCTCTGTTTAGGCGGAAAGTAAGGAGGGTCTTATTTATGCCTTAAACTTTACAGATTTTATGCAATATTTATAACCATTCAATTTTACTTGTCTCATATATTTTTAACGAAGAAAAAACTGTAATATTTTGCGTAATTCAATTTCTTGTTTAAATCTTTCTTCCTTTGTCAACTCAGCCGACTTATACATAGCAACCGATTCTAAATAAAATGAATAAGCAGTTTTATACTCAGCCTTTCTTTTCCAAGCACAGGAAGAAATGAAGACAATTCTAAGAGAGCATGGAAATTGTCCCATTAATAATCAAGCTGAAAAAACTAAACAAAAAAACAAACAAGGTCGTACGATTAGCAAAGTTAACGCTGCTATTAGCTCACCAAAATTGCCGCTCACAGGAAAAAATTCTGACAATTCTAAAAGGGGATATTCTAGTTAAGATATCAATCTAATTTTATTTCAAATCCAGAAATCCTTCTATTTAATTTTTTCTATGGATAATTTAACTTCTACTATGATTCAACTAGCTACTACTACTGCTACTACTACTGCTTTTACTACTGCGACCACTATTACTACTACAAATGCTAGCAGTAGCAGTAATAGTAGTTGTAGTAGCAATATCAGTAATAGTAGTAGCAACAGTAATAATAGTAGTAATATTAGTATGAGTAGTAGTAGTAGTAGTTGGAGTAGTAGTTGTATTAGTAGTGGGAAGAGGTTGGCAAATTTGTCATTTTTTTAATTAAAAACACTAAAAAGCATTTTTGGGAGTCTAGGGTGAGGCTCCCTCAATTAACCCCACTGTTGGCAAGATTCTTTATAAAAAAGTTTTGCTTTTCCATCTGAGCATTAAGATTGCCACAACTTCATGTCTATATATTTGAACATGTAATCGTGCTTATCCATTTGGACGTAAAGGACATTTCAGCCTGTAAGTTGTGTGGAACGCTCGGTGTTTGTGGACAATCTTCCTCCAGCTGTTCCGCTGAATCTAACGGCGGTATTGCAGGGGCAAAACGACGCCCAGACCAACTGGAACGCCAACGTCGAAGCAGATCTTGCTGGTTACGTCTTGTTCCGCGACGGGCAGATTGTCAACGCGCCCGCCGACGCCGGTGCCGATCTGCGACCGTTTGCCATCGTCGACAGCAGTTATCTTGATCTCGGCCTATCTGGAACTCGTGGCCGAAACTCACAGCAATACCGGGGTTGCGGAAACTGCCCTGGAGCAGGTTGACGCCGAGGACCGCAAGGTGGGCAGTGTCCTGAACGCTCTGGGTTTAATCAGAACGCTGGCGGGGCCGCCAACTGACGTGCCGATTTCGATGACGATGGGTCTCTACCAGGGCGATAAGCTTCAGAGCCAGGTCGACAGCACCTATAAACGAATACTCGAAGAACAGCTTCTTAAGTTTCCTATCCTCAAATTTTTCTATTTATAGAAAGCCTACGCATAATGATAGGTATTTCAATTTTTCCTCGAGCCACTCTCCCTGCATAAAAAAAAGGAGCAGTTATTTCTTTGGTTGACCGATTTATAAGAATATGCTCAGAGCCTTACATAGTCTCCGAACTAAATTCGGATTCACAATTTTGTTTCGCAATGGATACCCCAAAAAATTACTTGAAACTGTCATAGAGTTATGCCGAAGTCGACGAGAGATACGTTCAAAAACAGCTTGGTCACGCATCTGCTGAACAAACGCGAGCTTATCAGCGTCGCAGGGATCGGTTCCGTGTGAATCTGACGAAAGCAGCTGGGCTGTAGGATTGAAGAGGCGTCCACCGGGCGTGGACTGCGGTACAGAATACATTTCCGGGAGTTGGCCATGTTCAAGCAACCCCTCCCCTCTCCAGCACTATCATTGACAGGCTTCGCAGTTCCCTTAGAATTAAACAAAAAGAATCTAGAGCAAAGAGACTTAGTTCTTGGATCCCCCCAGTGGTCCCACCTGTATTATGCTTAATTGATAACGAAGAAAAAGTAAAGCTTAAGAGGTATAAAGTTTCTACGTGAAATACATGTATGAGAAATAGTTATATAGATAGAATAGATAGAAATACTAGCTTTGTATTTTTGTAGTGGATTTATAGTTTATGATGAGTATTATTTGACCAGCAAAATTCACTTAATTTCTTTTTTCTTATTGATATGACTTTTCCCCCTTTTTATATCTTACTTCAATAATATTTCATCTTTAAGTTACGTTCTGATAAGTATTTTGATTTGGGAAAAAGTGGAATCTTGTAATCAAACAGTTCGTGGTAAGAACTGTAGTAAGGAGCGACCCGGCTCAATAGTAACCAAAACTCTAAAAAATCGAATTTTGATATCAATAGTCCCAAAAAACAAATCCAATTATCTTGGCAGTTTTGGTATAACTGCAATTGTATTGTTGTTCATGTTTGTTTTTGTTGAACTTGTACCAGCATCGGCACACACAACAGTTGAAGTAGAAAATATATCAATTGATGCAGGATGGGGAGTAGAGCCTCCTATCGTTGGACTACGAAATGATTTTGTCTTCAAAATTACTGCTCCTGGAACAACTGAAGGCTCTTATCAGGGAATTTGTGTGAACGTGACGCCTAGCGCCGTCAGCCGCCGGTGCTCTGCCTCAATATCGTCCACGCCAAACATCGTCCAGGGAATCCCATCACGGACGAGAGCCTCTTGAACCGACTTTACGGCCGCATGCTCATTGGGCTCCAAGACAACTTCCACACCATCGGCATCGCCCGGGGACGTCACCGTTAACCACCGGTGCTTGCCAAGCGGGATATCGTGTTTCTTCTCAAAGCCGAGGCAATTGGTGTCCATCATTGGGCCGCAGCGGGAAGCCGAAGCGCCACCGATGGACCCACTTTTGATCTTGGCGGTGGCGGTCGACGTAGCCGGCAAGTCGGATGCGCACGACGATCGACTGGCATCCCTGTTCCATGAAGGGCATCCCTCGCGCACTTTTCGGCGACACCTGAACGATCTCTTGGCCGGACCCTACCTGGCCCGATTGAACGCCGGACGTTTGCTGCAGGAGTTCCGCCGGGGTCGGGTTGGCAAATTCTTTGAGGTAGGCTTGCATCCGTCCGCCGAGGAATTCCAATTTGAAATCGTCAAAACGGGTCGCAATCGATGTCAACGCGTCTTTGTAGCTGCTCGTCAATTCCTTTGAGTTGGGCGGAACCTTGTTCTCGCCGGTTGTCTCAGCATCTTTGCCGTCGCCATTCTTGGGTTGGGAGGGCCGCGACCCTTGTTTGTCTTTTTGATTGGATGACACCAACGAATTTTCGTGTCAAAACAAGATATGCTAACGGGTTGTTTTTGTAAAGACTAGACAAAAAGGTGGTACTAGATCATAAAAGTGGACCACCGGAAGATGGCTGTCATTTTCACCCTTCTAAATAAACCTTTGACTTTTCACCCTAACCTGCTCGGGCATATGTTAACATTTTGAATTTTATATGCCAAAGCTTATCTCAGCTGTATAAGTTCAGCATTGTTTCACACGTGGGCTGTGCGAGGAGGGTCAAGTCATCTTCAGAGGCGGAGTTATCGGACCTTTCGACTATACTGAATCAAATGGCTATCTCAAAATTTCGATCAGATGTCGTTGGGGAAACAAGGGGCGTGTTTGGCTGCTTGCCCTTGATGTTTTTTATCAAACAGTTCGTGGTAACGAACTGTAGTAAGGAGCGACCCGGCTCAATAGTAACCAAAACTCTAAACAGCGGAATTTTGCATATGAGGGGATCTCCTTCTCCTAATACCTCGTTGTTTACGCTAAAGTATTTTTAGTAATTTCAACTATTTATTCTACGACTTTTGTGATTCAGAGGTACTGACGTGGGGGTGAACCCCTCATATATGTAATAAAACATGAGAATACAAAAGTACGTTACGTGAGCTAATTTGTAAGTTACGTATATCTTTTGCTAATAGAAACAGTCGTAAAAAATCAGAAGTTCTAGTTGTTGCTCGGAATGAGGGGCATCACTACTGGGGGTGGGGGCTGCCCACTTTGGTCAAATTTTTCACCTTCAGGTTTTATTCTTATATTTGAGTTGAGAGAGGGTGCTGTAATTAATTTTCCCCCAGGCACTGCCAACCCTAGGAACGCTTCCGGATACCAGCGGTCTAAACATTGATGCAGTAATAGTAGCTCATTGACTGTAGACTACATTTGTTACTTTGTGTTTTTGTGGGGTAACGACTGTGAGAAGTCAGAACAGAGAAGTCAAACTATTTTCCACTTAAAATCGTTAGAGGTCTGAATTCTTTATTTCAGCTTCTGATCTCTCAGCATCTTTAAACAGGGCGCAAATATACTTGTAAAATTTAGACCGCTTATTAAACGATTATGAATTTTTTAGCGCATCTTTTTTTATCCCGCGAAAACGAGTCCCTGCTTGTGGGCAATTTCGTGGCGGATTTTGTCTTAAATATCGAATTAAATTCTAAACCTTAAATAAAGACACTATTCAAGAATTAGACAGACGTCAGATTATTATTAAATATTAATATATACAAGTGTTTTACAGCATAAACACGCAATCAACAAACACATTAAGAAGATACAAATGTACAAATGAATACAAAGAACTTTTTATGTGTTTTTGAAGTTTTTTTTTAGAAACAAATTCTTTTTTAAAACAGCTTGAAAAAACCGCTTTGAGAGTGCGGCGGGCAGCTGCGTGAGATTTTGCAACATCACGGTTTCATCGTGGGTGCATCGGGAATCATTTGCTATCACATGAGTAAGAAAGTCTCGTTACAGTTTCTCTGAGCTGCGCAACGCCCCCTCAATGCGTTCGCTAAGTTGATTGCATGGGGAGAACCACTTGCTAGGCTCAGGACCCATTGATTTCCTTCTGTCAGCGTGATTCACGGTTCGAAAACGAGCGGGAATGAAAAAAAAAATTTCTAAGTTGTTCGTCAGCATCCGTCGTTGGCAGTTCAATTTTGCTTGGATTTTATGCAAATCGCAGATATTGGCGAATAACGCACTTTATTGTCTGCTAGTTATTTCATTTTAATTCTTTTAGTTTTTGGTCTTTTATTGAATTCTATTTAATTTTCTACGCGGTTTTTTTCATTGGTTTTGTTGTACTCCGCACTTGTTTTTTGTTTTTGTTTTTGTTAAACGAAAGCAATGCCGATTTGTATATCAAATTATTGGGTGTGTTTTTTTTGTTCCTGGTGATTGTGGTTGGAACCGGGATGATCACAATGAATATCCGCAAGCAGCAGCGGCTTTCGCAGCAAAAAACAACCTTTATTTCCTCAATTTCCCATGAGCTAAAAACGCCGCTGACCTCCATTAAAATGTTTGTTGATTTTCTATCAAAAAATGAAAAGCTGAAAGAAGATGCTTTCGTTAGTCTTTTGCGCGAGCAATGCGATAATAGAATAAAAAAAAAAATATGTAAAGAAGAAAAACGAGGATAACATCATCAAGTGAAAAAGAAAAGATAAACATATATAACTATACCATTTTCCTTCAATGTTTAAACCTCTTCAAACTCTACAAAATAAAGCCCTTAGATTAATGTTTAATGTTAATAATAGATCCTCAGTTAGCTATCTTTATGGATCTTCTGGTTTTAAAACATGATGATGGTTTGTTGCTTTGGTTTTTAGAGCTGCAAGTACTTTTACTACGCGAAGAATAATTCTCTGTCGATCAGTCTTCTTCCGTAATTATTAAACCCATACTGATACTTGCATTTGGTTCTTTTAATTTGACATGAAAGTACTCTGATGCTGATGAACGAGAATTCGTCTTTGTATAGATACTGCCATCTGCCGACACTAAGAACCGAGCAAATGAATCTCCTGTCTGGACAGCGACCGCCTGCTCTCGGACCTGAAATCGCTGCGGGACAAGGCGGTGTCGCTTGATCCATCGGGTTTGCGCAGCAAGCTTGTGATCCCGAACGATCAGATCCGGTATATCGAATTCGACATCGGTGAGACAGCCGACGAAGATATCCCCGATCAGGTCAGGCAGCATCTGGACGGGGCCACGCCCTATGCGCTGGATGATCTGGCCTATGACTGGTCCGACGATTTTGCAAAACTTTTTAACTCCGCTAAAAAAGATAGCAAGCTATTGAAAATAACTTTCAAAATATCTAATAGAAAAAAAGTAACGAGCGGTTATTTAGACAATGGATTTTACCATTTGAAGATTGCTGAGCCCAACAAAAATACGTACGATAGGTTTGGCAAATTTTCTATTGCTTTGCGCAAAGAGTCAGGAGAATGGAAGTTTTTTATGGACGCAAATTCTTCTGCTACGCATATTTATGCATGATACATAACAATGTTTTTGAATTTAACTCTTATTGTTATCATTCTTAAAATAAGAAAGATTATAATCCTGTAATTTATTAAAATATCTTTGCTTTGCCAATAGTGTTAAGCATCTTTGCTGTAATAATGCCCTCTTCAAATCTGGGAATTGTTAAAAATGGAGCGTATTTATAAGCCCTGTCCTGCTGCTTTGGGGATTCAAGCCTAGCTATTTGGCCTTTGACGCTAACGGATGGTCTTCATTTTTATGAGCCACGTAATTTTTTAACAAATCAGCGTTTTGAGTCTCAAATAATTCTCAAGTCGATACTTAAATTTCATGCTCTGAATCTAGTATATTTTTTGTTAGAAATTAGGCTGTTAATTGTAGGTAGGAAAAAGGGTATATTAGACTTAACGTCTAGAAAACAAGTTGATTTTCAATAAAAGAACTCCTACGACTTCGTCGCTTCATGATTGCTTGTTTGCGCATCACTATACCACTTTAAGAGGATTGCAAAGTACACAAGATTAAACATAATGCACAAATTAGTTTTTGAAGTGACATCAAAAATATTTTCGTTTGGACATTTCACTTGATTAGACTCTTGTCAACCCTGTCCATAACCTGTTTAGCCCTTTTTAGGCTTTTAAAATCCATTTTAGGATTTTAGGCTGTTTAGCCCTGTTTAGCCCATTTTAAGCTTTCGCAATTTTTCTCCTTCATGCATCCGATCGAAATTTTGATATAGTCATTTTGTTCAAAATATTCCAAAATAAGCAATACAAGTAGTTCATTGCTAAAATATAAGGTTTTCTCTATTGAGAAAAGACGGCAGTTTTGATCTTATATCTCCAAAAGGTTTGGATTGTTAAAGTGAAACTTTGAGAAAATGTTGAGAGGGGTCGTCTTGACTTGGAAATATTATAGATTTTTAATTTCGATCTGGGTGGTCGAGGCGGCGGCGATCTCCGCGTCGTCGCCGAGCGACAAGGGCCCGCTCTACGAGCCGTCGGAGAGCAAGGTCTACCGCCACCCGACCTTCTTCGACATCCCCGAAGAAGTGGGGGCGATGTGATGACTGCCGCCGCTGCCAAGGCCACTCCCCCGCTCAGCCGGGAGGAGGCGTTCCAGCAGTTCCTCCTGCGGATGGGGGACAACACCCTGATCCTCTCAGTACTTTGGCGTCAGGCTACGCCGAATCCGGAGACTTCAAGTCGGCCGTTGAATGGTCAACCAAAGCGGTTGAACTGGCGAAGAAGAATCCTACACGTGATAGCCAGGTCGCCGATTTACAAAAGGAATTGAATAGCTACAAGATGAAAAAGCCTTGGAGAGAACTCCAAGATGACAAAGACGAGTCTGGAGACAAGAAGAAGGAAAAGAAAAAGTCCGCAAGCGAGTTTTCAGCGCCGCGTCCTCGGCATTGCCGACGCGCAGACCGGCGATATCGGTGATCAGGTTGCGGGGACCGGGGGTCATATGCAGCGGCCTCCGTCGACTTCCATGCAGACCCCGGTGACAAGGCCGGCCTCGTCGGAGCAGAGGTAGCAGGCGGCGCCGGCGATGTCCTCGGGCGTCGAAAAGCGGCCCAGCGGGATGGTGGCGAGGAACTGGGCCCGTCGTTCGGGCGTGTCCTGAATGCGGCTTAGGGAGCTCATGCACGCGGCCTTTCATCGGCCGCGGACGCGCGCGTACCGCTACGTCGACGTCTCGATCTGGGTGCTGATCGTCGCCTCGATCGGGCTGATCGTGGCCGAGGAGGTGCTCAAGCCCGAGCCGGGCATGCCGGCGCCCCCGCTGCTGGGCTGGCTCAAGCTCGTCGACCACGTGATCCTCGGCTTCTTCGCGGCCGGGCTCACGCTGCGGGTGCTTCCACTCCAGTTGTAACGAATCAAGTGATAATCGCTATCACGAAGACACCGCGTGATCTTGACAATCCGTCGAAACGAAAAGCTGTGATTGATAAATTGCCGGACATGAATGTATTGAGAATATTCGCGCCTCTGGAGACAGGATAATTGTGAATGTTGACAGCGTTGCGGCAAGCGGCTTTTGTGATTCAGCCCGATCAGTCTTGCGTGGATCGGATGTGAAGTTTCTGGGGTATTTCTGAATTTTCTAACCAATTATAAAAATCATAAATGGCTAAGTGAACGAGTAATTCTCGCAGCCAAGAATAAAGACGTCCACAAAATCAACAATATTATTCTGACCAAGATTCGAGACCAGGTAGTCATTTACAAATCAGTCGACACAGTTGGTATGAGCTTCGTAAGGGACTCAAATGATTAGAAATTCTTGTTCTCTTTTTAGTTCACTTTTTAAGAATCAAAAGTAGGTACTGAAATTTCTACAAAAAACTGAATATTTTGTTTTATGGATTTTTCCTCATTATTGTGGTTTTGATTGACAACGTGAAGGGTTTTTTTTACTGGGCCAGCATCAGCTATGTGGTTGAGTCTTTTCAATATAGAGACAATACAAATCTTAATTAGGAGGACAGGTGGTGCATTGGACTTTATAACTGTAAATTTTAGAACTGCAACGAAAAAGTAGTTCATTTCCACTTAATCGGTGGGGAGAGCAGACTAATGGAATATTTGTAAATACGCATGACAGGAGGAAAAAGAGTGCTATCAATGTTTTATCTTAATTCAAAACACACTGTTCACGTTTTAATGTCGGACTACTGGGTTACTTTAGCTTTTAAAATGTTTTCATTTTAGCAGTGCATTTCATGCACAGAGAATTACATACTAATTGTAATTTTTCTACAAGAAATCTCCACTCACTCCCCATTTCGACGGCGACATCTTCAGCCACTGCTGGAAGCTGTACGGACTCGGGCCGCTCATCGGCATGCGCACGTGGGGCGGCGTGGTCGGCATCTGGCCGCGGCATGCGCTCGTGGACGGCACGATCACGACCCAGGCCGAGTTCGCCCACTTCTTCGTGGACGTCGGCTGGGGGGTCGAGAACTACGGCACGGATCCGGACATCGAGGTGGACATCCTCCCCGCGGACTGGGCCGAGGGACGGTACTTTATTTCAAAATTAAGATACAGGAATTCTCTTTTTTTTATCCAAGCATTGACTATAAAATTCATAGTGAGTTAACGAGTCAGGATTGAGGAGACTGTGGCCTTCTTAACTTTTAGGGTAACACTAGGCAGTGCACCTGCTAATAAAGAGAAACAGAAATTGAATAAAAAACAAGTTTCCTTGAAATGGAGGTAAAAGATTGCTTAAGTTTTACTTTCTTACATGTAAGCATAACTTGGAAGGTGTAACTTCTTTGGAGGGAAATCAAGCAAATTCATTGTTGCAACATAATTAAAGAAGAGGATTTCCAAAATGCCAGATTGTTATTGACATATTCTTTATAAGGGCGTATTCTTTTAAGTAAAAAGTATCTCTATGTCTGGAAGAATTACGTAACGCTGTTACGCAACGTAACCGAGTCAAAAATAACAAGACGTCAAATACAATCACAAGAGAACTCGTGATATTTACTTGCTGTTATAATTGTTAAATAAAATACTTTATTTAAGTTTTACCAAAATTTTGAAAGTTTCTATTTTAGCAACCAAGATTAACAAAATTTATCCATTTAAATTTAATTAGTATATTGATCTTTCTGACATAAAGTCCAGTCTCGGTAATTTAATTCTCGTTGAATTGAATCATTTGACAACTCAAAATTTTCGCCTGATTCCTTGAAAAACACTCAATTCAAAAAAAGTGAATATAATGAATATACAAAGATTACAAGACGGATTAAATGCATCAGTGAAATATCTAAGGACGATGATATGAATCAATATATAACAGGAGTGGGTTTGTTGGATATTTTACTAGCGATACGGTATCTTCATTCATTGTTAGTCTAAAATCGGCAGTGAGAGTGTCGGGATTAAAAAGGGCTGGATTTGAGAAACCAAAAATAATACGGAATCTAGTGTCTTTATTAAAAGAAAAAGGAATAAAGGGGGTGACGACGATAAGAGTATGTATATATTTTTCATACAATTAAACTTTATAGTTGTATTAAAGTGGTATTAAAGAATCTAAACAAAAATTAAAAAATACCCGAAAACTCTATTTACTTATTTTTTCTATTGAGTATTTAAATTTAAGCTGTAGTTAATAAGTACGGAACCTTCTTTGAACCTAAAAAATTAAAACAACAAGTTTAAATTGCTCTTTTCAAATAAGGCCAATATTCTTTAGACAAG
Organism: Alatinidae sp. Z8VKAUB7J3; assembly: GCA_010016025.2. Classification (NCBI taxonomy): domain Eukaryota; kingdom Metazoa; phylum Cnidaria; class Cubozoa; order Carybdeida; family Alatinidae; species Alatinidae sp. Z8VKAUB7J3. Next base: position 240,471,427 of record JAAAKM020721499.1, read on the forward strand.
AATGAAAATTTCGATTTTTTCCTGTTGCCTCTAATACTATTAATAGAATAAGTAAGTAAACGAACTATGGAGTTTTGATGGAATGTTGCCAAATAAACCCACCATACTTCTCTGACCTTTGCTGTCTATGTGATCTTGACTCATGCGAGCTAAAAAAAAAAAATAAACGAAACGAATTATGTTTGAAGTTTGTCTTTGTCATAATTGTGGATCATGAATCTCAAATTAACTATACTGTCAAAACATGACAAATTTGCACCCTGATGTAGCCTAATAATAAACAAAAGTGTAGTATCCTTATTCACTCGTAGACGTGCTGCACCAGATCCCGGGGTTGTAGGCCAACCAACAAACGAACAGCATTATTCGTACGGCTCGTACGGGACGGACAACGGACGCAAATGTACCAAGCCAAACACCACTACAATACTGGATTTCCCAGCATTATTTAAAAAAACAATCAAAAATCATTATTTTTTTAACCGAAACTAAGGAGCATCATTAAAACTTTATCACGTATTTACGCAGCTACGAAATATTACGAAATTAGTATGTATATTAGAGGGTTCGGCCCTAAGTCAAAACGCCGCTATTTACGCTAATTTTTTTTAGTACTTTCAAAAGAGCTATTTATCCTAATTAACGGCCTTTGTGATTCAGAGGTAATCTGAGCCGCCTCTTTCGCGGTTTAGAAAAGAATTTTATTCGGTTTCAAGTAGAATATGGAAAAATAGGCCTTCACTTTAATGAGGAGAAATCAGAATTGATGTTGTTTGATGCTAAGCAAGGGCTTGTTGTTGATATAAGGCTATGTGGTGCTACTGTTCGGCTTGTCGAACTGATAGTTCATTTGAGAATCCCTATTGGTCGGTCTATGCTTGAAACGCGTCACCTTTTGTCACCAAATCTGGTCTGGATTTAAAATGGCAGTTCTTAAGTTTAAAACTTCAATTTTTTAAATTTTTCCAAATTAACACCCCCTCCGACTCCCCAAAAGAGAGTGGATTCAGTCCGGTTAAGTCAATCACGTATCCAGGACTTGTGTTTATTCTTCCCACCAAATTTCATCCTGATCTCTCCACTCTAAGCGTTTTTCAAGATATCTGGTTCCCCCAACTTTTCCCAAAGGGATGGCGCCCGCGACGCAGCAGGAGGGCAAGCAGGCCAAGCGGCTTGCGATCACCGGCCTGAACAAGTGGTTCGGCTCGGTACACGTGGTCAAGGACCTCAACATCGAGGTGGAGCCCGGCGAGTTCCTGGTGCTGCTGGGGCCGTCCGGTTGCGGCAAGACCACGGCGCTGCGCATGGTGGCGGGCCTGGAACAGGCCAATTCGGGCACCATCCACATCGGCGACACCGAAGTGTTCAGCCGTTGAAGTTCGGGCACGACCGTTTGCAGGCTCGGCAGGTGGTCGCGTTTTTAGGCGACCTTTCGCGCCTCTTGCTGAATCTGGCGCCAGTTGGATTCAAGCTCTGTCGCCCACGCAAATCGGCCGGGATCGATGACGGCCGAACGTCCCACCAGCGACGCTCGTAAGAACAAGGCGTCGAAAGATCGCAGAATCGGATATCCAATTCGAAACGTGATGAAGTGCCGTACAACTCGAATGCTCAACTTAGAAACCGATCTCCGCTGATCTCTCCCCTGGGATTCGCCGCGATAGATTGGATGGAATCGAATTGTAAGATCGCTTCATCCTGTTTTGACTGGATATCTTTGCACCGGGGAGTAAAAAAAAGTTAGTCTGGAAAACAAATTCCAGAGAACGTTTCGCTCTGGAGTACCGGTTTTTCCGGCTGGTGGCGGTGTAAATCTGTATTCCCTTTTCGAGTACTTCTACCCCGCTACCGTCCTCTTCGCAGCGCATAGCCAGTCCCTGGCGGAAATGTTCGCCGTCGGTAATAATCGGCCGGCCGTTGACGTCGACGACAGTTTCGCCTTCGGTTGTTTGTAATGTGACGCTCTCGTTGCCCATGTTGAAATAAAGTCGGCCGTCGGGTCCAAAAATAAAAGCATGGGCGCCATGATCGTGATCCCAGCCTTCGATATTGGTGAAAAGTCAGCGCGCGATCCGGCTCGCGGTCGACGAGGTGCGCGACGCGCCAATCCCGTCCCGACGCCTTGATGTGCTGGCGCAGGTGCTCGGCGGCGGCGAGGGCGGCGACGATCTGATCGATCGACTTTCCCCGTGGATCGGCTCGGGCGACCGGGCATGGGCGTTCAACTCGGCGGATGACGAATTCGGGGCGCTCTTCGATGCCCGCGTGCTCGGCGTCGACCTGACCAGGATCCTTTACTTCGTATATGAAAGGGGCTGCTTCCTCATCAACACCCCGCTCTTTACGCTAAACTTTGACTCTTTCTCTTAACTCTAATTTTTTAAAACAATAAAAAACTTTAGCGTAAAGAGCGTAATTTCTGGTGATTTTCGTTAAAATTCTATGACTTTTAGGGGTTGTTTCCCCCTATTTTCTAAAAAGGCAAATTTTCTCAGGCTCGTAACTTTTGATGGGTAAGACTAAACATTGAGGGTCAACAATAATCTGCCACTGCTCTGGATGGTTTCTAGATACTCTCGATGTTGGTTACTCGAGCGAGGAGAGGAAGGGATGGGCCCCCTATTACTACTGGACATGCAGGGCGATGAAGATGATTCGGGTGATGGAGGATCGTTCATTTCGCTCAACATTAATTCTGTAAACCCAATCACGGCGTTCATGGGGGTACGAATTTCATGAGAAACATTGGCGAGAAAGGCCCGGACTCATGTGTGATGGAATTTGCATTGACAAGTATCGATTCTTCCTGATACTTCCACATTACAAACCATATGTTTCCCTCACTATCCACTGAGGCCTGACTGGTAAAGAATCCCTCGGGTATTGAGATGGAAGCAGGTGCTATCTTATTTTCATCCAAATCACTATGTTTCAAAACAACCACTTGGTTTCCCGTAAAGTCGTTTATCACAAAATTATCATTATAGAATCCTGTCTTTGGGGGAGGTAGGGGGGGGGGTGATTTGGAAAAATTAGAAAAAAAATGAGGTACTTGTAACTTACGAACGGGTGATCAGATCTTAACGAAATTTGATATTTAGAAGGATCTTGTGCTTCAGAGGTTCTATTTTATATCCCGACCAGGTCCGATGACTTTGAGGGGAATTGGAAGGGGAAATCGGGATCTTGGAAAACATAAAAATTGAGGTATCTTTATCTTACGAATGTTGTGGGATGGTGCTCCCTATCTCATTGTATAAAAACACTTCTTACATTTAAGATTCATTATTTGATTTCATTATTTATTATCCTTTTTCAACTTCATTTTCAACTGATTTGCTTCGTATTTCATATAAATATACACAGAGATGAGTAAGTTCGCATCAACTGTTATGGAGGAGGTGCGGTGAATCATTTGTTGGCCGGAGAAGGAAGAGCGGGTGCTACGAACAATGAATTGCAAGCCGGTTATGCGCAAGAACGGCGCTGTGCAATACCCCTGGCATGGTTGGCAGGGCGGCCAGGATGATTCGGCGGCGCAACGCTACGACTACGTGTGGGCGTTTGAGATCAACCCGGAATATGTGGACGCCTGTCTATAGGCTTTTTGCCAGGCGCGCTTCGCGCTTGTCGAATGCGCCGCGCAAGCGCTGTAAACGCGCCGCCGTAATGGGGTAACGATACAGAATGAGAGAGTGAGTTTATTTTTTAAGTTTTGTATTACAGATAATTTTTTTTATTAACCATGAACCATACTGGATTTTAGTGCTAATAGATATCATATTGTATGGCGCTGTGACATTAGAGACAGATACTGATTTTAGTTTCTAAGATTTTCTAATCTTATTAAAATAATCTAATCTTTGATTTTCTAAGAACAGAACATAAAATGAAAAATATTTTGTACCCTTTGCACAATAGTATTGTGTTTAATTATTTTTCTCGGAACCCAGGTAGGGTAGGAAAAGAGTTCGTAAGAAATACCGTCATTGGTCATCAACAGGGGAGGTCCGTTTACCTTCCAAAGAGATAGCTAGAGATTTTGGTGGTGACCCAGGTTGTGACCCCCTGGCATAGAGTTTGGAACCGTTTGACCGTTCGATCACGTCACCATACCCTGGAACAGGGTATTACATATTTTGATTATATATACAAAATTTAACCTTAAACTCCGGTTTATAATGGATACTCAAGATCAAGTAGAAAAATTAATCGTCGCTTTAATGGTAATGCTGCAAGAAAAAGGAGGAGAATATAAAATTGAAGCAAAAACCTTCTGGGATATGTATAACTCCCGAATGAGTAAGGGAATCCAGGTTCAGGAGTTAGAAAATGATGGAATCCTATTGAAAATGGGAGATATGAATGTGAGCCCCGACGACGCTTTAAATGGAAGAGCCAAGAGCTCATATGGTATGAGCTCTAGCAAAATTCTAAGAATCACTAGATTGCTTTAAAAGGAAAATCAGAGGCTTAATGCCAGTCGGGATTTAAAATAAATGCTCTGAGTCACGAGGTACTTCTAAATATCAATTCATTAAGATCCGATCCCCACTCGTAAGTTAAAAATACCTCAATTTTTCTAATTTTTCTTTTCCCTTCAGCCCTCCAGATGAACGAAATGTTTGATAATTTTTGCATAGTTTAATTATATCCTATTTGACTAAGTCAAACGGTTTTTGAGGTTTTTATGTGAATTGTTAAATTTTATTTTTTTAGTTCTATTTCTTAAATATAATCTGTAAATTTCTTTTCAGATAATAATAATTTTCAGACATCATAAAAATTTCAAGTAAGAATAAAAAATTTCAAACTTGACGAATAATCAACTTGATTATAAAAAATAGTACAACAATACCCTTGCCGATGCCAACTAATTTTTATGACGGATGCCTAGCATCCTGACATGGAAACGCAAAACCGATAGCGACCATGACCATCACCAACCTTGCGATTAAGTATCGCACCAGTGTAGTCGTGCTGACTGTCCTTCTGACGATTGGCGGCCTGCTCAGCTACGTCAAGATTCCTAAAGAGGCTGCGCCCTCTATCGAAATCCCTAACATCGTGGTGACGACGATCTATCCTGGGGGTTCAAAACCCTTATGCTTTCTAAAAACCAGAACATCATTTGTACTTCACTAAAAAAAAATTCAAATGAATGTGCGTTGTCAGTTTAATGTACGTATGCTGATATTTATTCCTTAAAATCTTGATTAATTTTTGATTTCTTAAAGTTATAAAAGTGAAAACTTTTAAAGAATTTTAACTGTAAAATGATCTATTTTGTTCATTTGTGATGTAATAGAGCTCTTTGCTTTTTATTCGTGCCATCACTACCAACTAATCTCCAATCAGGATTAATACCAACAGATGGTGTACCATCAATTTTTTTTGTGACGTCTTGAAATGTGTATTTGTTAGATTCGCATTTTACTTTCTCGACTTTAACATCCGTATCTAAAACTGAATCACGTAATGAGTTGGAATCGAAATCATAATCATCTGCGGTTTCTCTCTTTCCATCTTCAATATTGCACATTTTTGCTTGTACTTTACAGACAGAACGGTAGTCTAAGGCTCTTGAAAGCCCAAGCTCCTTGGCTTTTTCCGAGGCTCCTCAGATCAAATGAAGTCCTATAGTCACACCTTAACATGTTTGACCTTTCCCCCTTGTGTCTGCTATTATTGTTTTGGGGCGACAAGCCCGTAATTAGGGACCCACTCGGGTAATTAACGACACACTTGAAAAATAAAAAATCAAGCAAGCATCAGGTATGTTGTTAATCATCACAACCCGGATTGTTACAAATCTGTCCGGATGAGATGATGCGCGTATAACCGATATTGTTCGCCTTTTTCCAATTTGTCGCCAGCGCAAAGCCTTTACCTTGACAGAACTGTGTTGCGGCCGGTCCGCCACACTGATTTGCCCACACCCGGCACCAGTCAAGCCTCACACCCCCGATCTGCGGATTAAAGAACGTTTTGGCAGCCGGAGCGGGTGGGGTCCCGCATTGGTATGCCAAATCAATCTCCAACGGTTATTCATATTATTACAGGCCTCAATGTTGGTGGTGCAGAAATGATGCTCCTAAAACTATTGTCAAATAAAAACCACAACAATAATAACGCTATAGTCGTATCACTCTCAGACAAAGGGAAAATAGGCGAAAAAATAGAAGCCTTGGAAATACCGGTTATTGAATTAAAGCTCAATAAGGTACTAACAGCCCCTTTTCGCGTAGCTAAACTTACCCTGATATGGCAATAATTAACTGTACCTGTTAGCATAGCATGCTTCCTCCAGCTCTGTGATAATTGTTTGAAGCGCATACGACTGGCTCTTGAAGAAGAAACATTGGCTGATGGTTCAAATCATCATGAAAATGATGAAATATGTATGACAAAGATTACTAATAGGGTCATTGATTTTAGGTGTTACTACAGTAAGATGGTTTTGATGCCACATTTATGAGTACATTTCTGCGAGGAGTGCTACTACGACCACGCGACCACGAAGATGGGCGGGACGCTGTCCAAGGACGTCACGACGGGCTTCGGTCCGGAGATCTTCATCCTCCGCAAGGCCGCGCCCGGCGCCTACACGATCGAGGCGAAGTACTACGCCGGCGACGAGGTGCGTACCCAGGCGCGCAGCAGGGTCTTCGCACGCATCATCGAGGACTACGGCACGGCGAAGCAGCGGGAGAGGCGCGTGACGAGTAGCGTATGTATAGCATTTTTATTTTGTATTTCAAAAATATCACCTTTGAATTTCTTTTGCTATTGGCTTGAAAAAATCATCGTGTGATTATATATTTGAATGTGCATTTTCAAAGTGTTTTGTACTATGTTATGCCCAAAGTTCAATGAAAATACGTTTCTTTGAATTAAATGTGTGGTTCAAAATGTTTGTTTTTCTCGATTTTGCACGAAGCTCGATAAAGATACTACAAACTTCCACCTCCCACATCTTCGATCCGATGGATAACGACATTCTAATCAATAAGCTACTACAAACATTTCTTACTGAGCTTGTATTAGTCAAGCCTGTTCTTTACTTTTTATCCCGTTTTCAGAGTCCATTGAAGATATAAATAATAACCCTGATCCTTTGTCTTTCCCCCAGGAGATTACCTGTTTCCCTGGGAGTCCCTTAAGGTATTCTTCTCTATATAATGTGCGAACTGAGTTTCCATTTTACATCGAAATTTCACTCTTTCATTTTTTAGTATTTGGTATCAGCTCTATTTTTCAGTCAGTATTGCTTAGGAATGTCGAACAAAACGGTATTAATCGTGTGGTGCCCCCATTTGATCCGAGTGACACTCGGCGACAATCTTGGTTCTCATCAAGTGCAAGGATGTAAGCATTCATCGAGATAATCTAAAAAAAAAACGAATAAAAAAACTAAATTTTTTTTTTTTTTTTTTTTTTTTTTTTTGCACAATCAGCAGTTAGAAAGAAGATACAGAATATTTTGTGCATACCTCTATGCTTAAGTATAGAAGCGTAAACAATCTTCCTATATGCATAAAAATTAGACGTAATTAAGTCGGTTTCAGAGGTAATTACTTTTTCTTCGGCGGCAAAATATATTTTCGTTTTAATTTTTACTGATAATTATTTTTTTAGAAGTATCCTTGCGACGAGAGAGAGAGAGAGAGAGAGAGAGAGAGAGAGAGAGAGAGAGAGAAGAATAAAATAAGTTTTCTTGGGAGGGACTTATCTCGATTGATTGCCATCCGTTACCCTTATCAGACAGACCTGTTCTCAAAAAAGAAAAACAATTTTATTCTTGGACCAATTGATTTTATATTGGACCAAAATCAATTTAGGCAATAATGTAAGTCTAAAAAGAACGGTAAATTGTAGTTTATATGCTGGGAAGTTCAACATATTCTGCCAACGTCACTTACATGTGAGTTCAATGAATGTGGTGAGAAAAATATTAAACTGCTGTGACTAGGGTTCGGATAGCAGCATTTGCTCCCCTTCCTTCTCCCCTGCCCAAAAAGGAAGTCCCTGTTATAATTAGAAACCCGTCAGTTGGCAAAGTTGACTCGTGTGCCAAAGTACAGCGTAGTTGGACTTTGTGAATGAATGCTTAGGCATGTATAGCAACTGAGTTAAGCTTTATATTGTCAAAAAAAGATTGATCTTGAACCATCTTTTGGGGTCATGCACTCTTTGTGACAATTTGTATAGGTCAGACCATTTAACATGTTGCTTAACTTTAAGGCACTGCTTAGTAACTATGATAGTAATGAAAAGTAGGAAATGAGGATAAAGATATAACTTGTATTTTCATAAAATATATATTAAACATTAAATTCTAGTTCTTTTTGGTCGTCTGGCAAAAAATTCAAAATTCCACATTCTTGCAGATGGGAGCTTGAAACCTCTGAAGTTGGGCATTGTGATGCATTGAATCTAAGGGTGTGATTTTCATTATGATTCCTTGACTTTTAGGCGTTTCTCTCCCTTTTCCCCAGAATTAGGCAAATTTTCTCAGGCCCGTAGCTTTTGATGGATAACACTAAACTTAATGTATCTTATGTACTTTGAAACAGCATAATACGGAATCTACAGACTAAAGTAGGTCCTGGGAAGGTATTTTGAAGCAACTACCTCCACTCCTTCTACCTTGATGACCTTTTAAAATATGTGTGTTATAAAAGTAAAACCTTGCAAAATAGATCTTCTGCTTAATTGAAGTACAGCAAAATTGTTTTCAGCTTCAAACCTTTGCTCAATTCCATTTTATAAGGTTTCAAAGATATACAAATAGGCTACACTTCCTAAATTGTGAAAGGCCTTGATCCCGTGGAGCCGGTGAAAGAATCGTGCAGTTTCTTGCAGTCCAATCGAAAAGAGCTCTGGACAGATCTGGTCTGCATAGGTTGCAAAGGTTACTAGATAATCGGGAGCATCTCGGATCCCTGGTACCGCGGAGCGCAAATCAGACACGACCTCACAAACCTCTTCGTCCTCCGGTGTTGTAACAACACAGGGAAGGTATGTCTTGTTAACAAACCCAACGGGATCCATTCCCCAGATTTTTCTAGGTACCCATTTAGAGCAGGGTTGACTCTGGATGAGCGTACACAGACATGCCACTGACTACCGTTCCAAACCAAATAATCGCAACACCAGGACTCGAATGCCCGTCCTGACGGACAAAGAATTTCAAGTCTAGCGTAATAACCATCCAACTAAGATGGTTTACGGCCACCCTTGCAGAACTCGAACCTACAATCTTTGGGTCTTCACTTTGTCATCTTTCTTTACCATGTGCAATCATAAAACAGTCTAATATCTTCATTTTTCCAACATACGGAGTATAGCCAACTGTATTTTTGAAGGAGCCAATCAGAAATTAAACTGCCTGAATGTCTTGTCTTGTTGGACCAATCAGTGTCCACTACAACTAGGTTAATTGAATAGGTCTAATGAAAAACAATTTCTTCTTGTCTGCATAGCAAAGGTTTTCTTGCTTTTATGTGGACTGACTTCTTGAACTGCAGCCCACCGGGCATGGGCTGGTGCTGTTGTTACACCCGGCGTCTAAGGCCCAGACAGAAGGTCAATCGCTGGTCAAACTGGTCTTTGATGTCGCCGATGTGCCAGGGTTTTGCAAAGCCGCCGCAGCAGAGGGGCTGATATTTGGCAAAATCCATCAGGCCGATGGCTATTGTTTTGCCAATGCCAAAGACCCGGCAAAAAATTCCATCCAAGTGTCCAGCCCTGATTTGGATCGCCGGAACACGCCTGTCCTATTTCATTGATTCAATCGCCGAGCAAACGAAAATCGCCCGCGCCTTTCTGGGGTTAATCCTACTTGCCACGGCAACCGAATTACCCGAATTTGTGACCACACTGACGGCATCCTCTGCCGGCAAAGGAACATTAGCGCTTAATAATATGTTTGGTGGTATGCTACTGCAACTCTTCGTGTTAGCAATTGCCGATATTTTTGTTGTCTCCTCATCAACGCCCCACTCTTTACGCTAAAGTTTGACTCTTTCTCACAGCTCCACTTTTTAAATGGATAAAAGATCTAATTATTAAAAATAATTTATAATTATAAGAAAACACTAACTGTTTTAATAAAAATTTAAAACAATATTATTGAACAGTTATTTTTTAATTTTTTTAAGTTATTTGTTAATTTATCTTTTAGTTTAACCTTGTCTGTGAAAAAGCCTGGATTTTCCCTGCCCCCTTAAATTTTCTTGAATTGACATCACTCGATAACTAGCACTGTCAATTGCTTCAGAAGACCCCATTCTTTAGACATGGTATTCTCTGGCTACCAGAAACATAAGAGAAGCAGTAGCTAATAAATTACAGGTTATTAGGCTGTTGGATGATCAATTTATAACCTACTTTCCTTTTACGGAAAAACTGACATTTTAGTATTTTAAAACAGAACCCCCTTCAATGGTCAACAAGTACTCTCAAGTCTCTTTCTTCATGGTTTGTTTGAAGTTCCGGTTACACATAGTATACTGGTGCTAAGGATGATCACTGACAAAATGGAGGATGATAAATTTATTAACATTGAAGTCAGACAGCCATTCATCAGTTCATTTTCGGATTATTGGGAAGTCTGATTTAAGGTTTTTCTTGTCAGAAAAGGGTGAAATCTAGAACTGTACCGCGAGGTACTCCATCAGGAATCAGAGCAAAATAAATACTTCGTAAAGCAGAGTAGGGCAAACAAAGCTTCAACCTTCGCATTAAACCAACATAACTTAAAATCTTTAAGCGTAGATTTTGAATGTGTGTTATAAAAGATAAGCTTTCGTAAATCACAAGTCTAAGGTACTTTATCATTTTCACCTGAGGTATAGATAATAGATACTTTGAAGAAGTAACTCGGATAATACGAGGGCAGATATTTGACTTCGTGGTAGTAAACTGCAAATATTGCACATATTGCCTTTTCGGTCAATTGATCATCTCCTTGTCATTTCCTGAAAGTTTCAAATTAATATACTCAGTCATTCCTGAGTTATGCACTTTTGGCAGCCTATATGTTCATAACGTATTTTGATTAATTCGACACTCCCATAGAAATTCTTCCTGAATGCCCTTCTGAATAGCCTTTCCGAATGCCCTTCGTCTTTTTTGAAAGTAAAGTTTCTCTGGTATTCACATTAGAAATAATAATATTTTTTTAAACTCAATGCCTTTATTGGTGATCTCTTTACAAAGACATTTCCCTCTGTTGTCACCTGGCTTAGTACATGGGACAGCAGGATTGATATACAATAGTAATAATAATAATAATAATAATAATAATAATAATTTTTTAAAATTTGCAATATATTGTTTCCAACACATATTAAAAATATACAGTCAAAGATTTACAATCAGTGCTTGTCTCTAATGTGCCTAATAAATAAGCGTAATGTCTATAAGTTAAAATCTATAAAATCTATAAGTTTTAAAATCTAAAGTGTAAATATAAATCTATAAGTCTGAAAATCTAAGTTCAAATCAAAATTTATAAAATCGATATAATATGGTTATTCTAGAAATTCCTATGGAAGACTCTTAGTATGTTCTCACGTTTAAAGTGTCCAAAAACTGTTATTGCGAAATAGCCGTTCACCGTCAGGCTGCCCGAGCTCAGGGTGAGAGGGTCGTCACGCTGCTGGTAGTTGGCGTTGAACGTGACCGCCGCGCCGTTGATGGTCGTCGTCTGGTTGTTGTCGATCAGGCCGTTGGCGGTGATCGAGAAGGTGCCGCCGCTCAGGCTCAGGTCGGCGTTGATGTCGAACTCGGTCCCGCTGGTCGTCGTGATGGCGACGCCGCCGGTGCCGGACACGCTGATCTTTGAAGTGACATTAAAATTGAAAAAAAACCATTTTGTAAACCCATTTACAACCTTAGTGAGGTCAGAGAGGGTGAAAGCACCTTTGTTTACTATTGGCTTACTTTTGGTTTTAACGGTGCTGTACTGCAATTTTGGGCCCATGAATTCAAATACGAAGTAATATGGGGCTGGTCTATTAGTAATAACTTCATAGGCCTGGGACGAAGAGGTAACCTTACATCTATCAATAATTGTAAAATAAAAAATATAACAAAAACAGACAGAAATTAAAACGAACGATCAAGTCAGTGTTAAATAAAACATTACCATGAATGAAAAAATGAAACCTGGAACGACAAAAATTAAATTGAAAAATTAAGGCAAACTTAAAATGAATAGAAATGACCCAAAACATTAGTTAGAAGTAGAATCTCCGTGTTCTGGAACTTTAAAGATGATAGTGTATAAATTGAAATTCTGAATGGCCCGATTGAAAAAGTCGAAGAAAAAGTCCATATCAAGCCGAAATCTCATCCGAAAAAAAACAGCAACAATCGAGGATTTTATAGTCCATTTTCTACACCAAGACCATACGTATCTGTGCGAGCCTGAGTAGAAGAGTGAACGGGGAGAAGAGAGGAGGGATTTATTTAGTTCTTTTAATCTTTGAGAATGAACTCTTCTCGTCTCATTCTGTCGAGTAATGCTTTGTTTCTCATTAAGAAGTCTTTGAAAATTTTGAAACTTTTCGCAATCAACAAATGAACAAAAATCAAAAAAAACTCTCCCGAAGTTTTTCCCTCGATTCTTTCCGAAAGAATTGGTGTAATGTACTTCTAATCAATGGAGTCTTCACTGCAAACAAGAGTATGGCTACTGCCCGTTTCCCAAACGGTAAAAGTATCATTCTCGTACTTAAATAACCAATTCTCTTATTTAGAATTATCATTCTAGAGAGGATTTGAAATATCAGATCTCTGATATTTCAAATCCTCTCTTCTCGATGATATATATATAACTAATGAACATTTTACTATTTAAAAACTAAAAAAGTTGGGTTGCACAAACATCATATAGGTAACACAACACTATATGTACTAATGAATTCTGAAGCATGCTGTTACTTTTATGATACTTTTGTAACCCATACACCTGAACCCAACCTAAACAAACTGTCTTCAATGTGGAAAAGAATAATCCATCCTTCAAAGAATGAGCCCTTTTTCCCAAAGCATTGTTCTGCCAAAGCGAAACTTTAATTTAGATCATGGATTTTGAGGGGGTGATAGCCCTCCTCATATTTAGAATAGCCCTAGATATAGTGTTAAAACGGAGAGAAATCAAAGTAGAAAAAAGAGTCTTTTTTCAAGTGAATGTAAAGAGTGATGTTTCAGATAATTATCTGTATTATGTCTTTCTACATTAATTATGTGTCAGAATTCGTACTTTAAATGATACAATGATACTTTATAAAACGGACTGAACAGAGAACGTAAAAGAGATTGAAAAAAACAGAAAAAAACGGTGTTGACATATACTACGGAATACTGTTCAGTTCAAAAATTTACCCAAAGGGAAAAAGTGAGACTGTCTCCTGTTCAGGCTACTGTCCTGTTCGTCCGTTTTAAAAAGTTCGTTTCAATCTGTTAGTTGATCAATAAAGTTGGTTTCGCTCAAGGTCTCACCGCGGCCGTGAAACCAGATATCAAGTCTAAAGTCTTTTTCTCCGTTCGATTGGTAGTTATCGGGAATGACGAGTCCATAAGGCTGGACGGTATCATCCAGGTTGGAGCGGAAACCGCGTACGACCAGTCCCGTCTGCTCGAGCCAAGGAGCTTGCCCTTTTTCCAGTTGTTCAGCTCGCTCCAATCCCAATTGCAAAAGGGTACAACCGTCATACGGCATGGACACTTAATGGCCAAGACAAAAATAGTTATTACTAGCAGAAGCAGTAACGCTAGTTTGATAAAATGATGACGACAGGCATGTCGGAGCGACAGGCGTATCAGGCCAGCTTAAGCAAAGTTTCTTCTTTTCTTAGCAAGATTTGCGGCACGGCTAATAATACTAGATTTAACAAGTATACTTTTTCACATCATGAAGTGGATACAAATAGCGACACAAATCATGACCGGGACACAGGGAATAAAAATGATGACCGGGACATAGGGACACAACTACAACGGGGACGCTGGGGGCACAGGCAGGATATATTAATGAGTAATGCGCGCAGCTTTAAGGAGGAAGGAGCATGGAATTTCGCCTTCTTTGTAAATGATCCTGAGCGAACACTTTTGGACCGACTCGATTCTGTCACTAAGTTCATTTGAAAGTTGCGAATGCCAGACCGAGTCTTAGAGACAATATTTGGGTGTATATTAGGTAATATCCGACAATAGACCAACTACACTTCTCCATTCATAGCATTACTATTCACATTTTTAAGCTACACCTCGCATACCTCGTATATATGGAATGAATAATGAATTATTAGGTTTCGGAACCTTGTCACTAAAAATATAGATCAAATCTGCTTTTCTTGTGAAAGATCCAGCTTACCTTTTCATTTCCATTCCCTCATTTGGGGGAGGATAGCCCGGATTCGACCTGTGGCGACCTCAGGAGCTCGCGACGGAGTTGAGCAGCGCGTCGAGCTCTTTGAGGGAGAAGGGCTTCTTCAGGTGGTGTTGCGCCACGTCGCTCAAGAACTGCCGGGCGCGAGGCGTGAAGGTGCCCCCGGTCATGAAGATCAGGCTGTCCAGCAGCTCGGCTCGGTGCTCGGAGAGCCAGGCGTGCAGATCCATGCCCGTGCCGTCCTGGCTCGTAAATAAGCAAAAAAAATGAACATAAACAAATTTTTGACACATTTTCTAAAGTTTCTTTTTAAGCCCGCTCCCCGAAAAAAGTCCTAAATACGCTCTTGTTTACTTAACCTTTAAAGTTTAATTCTTGTTTGTTTAGAATTTGGTTAGGGTTTCTATTATTTATTTTACTACTATTGGAATTTGGGTTCCATTTTTCCATCTATATTAGTATCTGCTGTCTTTATCCAGGTCCCCACATATATTTGTATTAAAATATCAAAAGTATACTTTTAAATAAAAAGCAAAAAGGCCCAGGAAATGTTCCTCTAGAGTGGACATTATTTATTTAGTTCTAAGGATAAAGGCCCAACTAATGTAAATAGCTCGTATAAAACAGTGAATTCATGGTTATATTTTGGACAAATTGAAGCATTGTAGACTTGGCATGTCTCCCATTCCCCCTCTCCTCAGCCTCTTTGCGGCGGATGCGGGCCTTGATCAGCGGGTCGCCCTCGGTGCGCTTCTGCTCCTCGCGCACCTCCTGCCGCGTCATCTTCAGCTCCTTCTCGATGCGGCGCCGCTCGAGGAGGAAGTCGAAGATCGCGACGACGAGGAACGCGCCTCCGATGCGCAGGGCCAGGGCGCACACCAGCTCGAGCAGCGCGTGGGCCGTGCCGCCGACCGAGTCGTTGGCGAGGGCGGTGAGCGCCTACCGATAAGTACACCCCTGCATTCAATGACGGTTTTTCGTCTGCCCGGTACCAAATTTTGACTAGCCCCCTCCTCCTACTCTCCAAAAAATTTACGACAAATAAAAAAAAAACATTTATTAATAAAATTTAAATACGAAATATCG
Organism: Alatinidae sp. Z8VKAUB7J3; assembly: GCA_010016025.2. NCBI lineage: Eukaryota > Metazoa > Cnidaria > Cubozoa > Carybdeida > Alatinidae > Alatinidae sp. Z8VKAUB7J3. The sequence goes on from JAAAKM020721499.1 coordinate 240,486,914, forward strand.
CAAAAACATTGAAATTAAATAAATTCAGCCCATTTAAATTTAGTATTTTCAAGGAATGGTGATAAAGATATGGAAAAAACGAAAATTTGCCGGCATAGCGCATTTGGGCGGCAATGTCGTAAGCGACTGAATTGCGAATGTATTCCTCGCCGCGTCCGGTTCCCGAAACGGCACACGTGTCGTTTGCCGCATAGGTTCCCGCGCCGACAATCGGTGAATCACCAACGCGGCCAGCAAGTTTTTTGGAAGTGCCGCCCGTGCTGGTTCCGGCGGCGAGGTTGCCGTGGCTGTCCAACACAACGCATCCAACGGTTCCGAAATATACACAAGAAGATTTTCTTGATATATTCACAGAAGTCAACTTTTACCATGTACCTATGTTTTAAAGAAAAGACTACGCTACAGTTAAATTTGATCATAATTTTTGCATTTTATCTGAGAGGTATATATATTCTGCTTAGTCGCATTTACGTTCCATTTGCACAACAATGCCTGGGTTATTTCAATACAGAGTGCCTCCATCACCTCTAATCCCATGCAAGTCTGCACTTTATTAACTGACAAGTAGATAAGAAAAAAAGATACTGAAAGTAGACTAATTTGATCAAACATCCACTTTTTTGACTTTCTTGACAAGCTTGTAATTGTTGTTAAGAAATAAGGTTGTTGAGCCCATATGGTAACAATACAGGTTTTGGTCATTACAATCATACCAGCATAGCTGAATAACCCTTTCAGCTTCCGCCTGGTACCTTGCATCGATATCACCTTTCGTATTAAAGCTGCTTGGCTGATATTTTTTTATTCTAATACGCTGCTAATTCTGAGCAACTCTAAGTGCTTAGCAGACAGTTGCCCGGAGCTGTCTCATCCTTTAAAGAATGAGCTCAGCTTGTCCCCAATTAATTTTGGAAAACTGGAACGATTAGGAGTAGCTGAAATCTAAAACCTAGCTCAAAAGTACCTCACATAGAAACAAACTTCGCAACCAAAGCGAGAACACTTTAACAGTAAGAGAATGTGGTAGAGAGCATGCTCTGCATCATGGATGATGAAACGGTGCGCGACTTCCAGGTTGCCGGTGCGTTCGTTGATCAAGACATCGGTTAACGCAGTCTTCTGTTCATGTGCGAGCGCGTTGGAGGCTACGGCCGCGATGAGAAAGAAGACGAGCGCTCGGAAGCTCATTGCTCGTTGCCTTCTTCAGACTTCTCATTGAGCTCGGTCTTGATGTCCTGCATGATATCCCGCGCCCGAAGTGTTGGATTTTCAAAGGGTTAGGTTTTCAACGGAATTCTTTTAAGCCGATACAATTATTTGATCGTGTCAAATCATAGGTAACTTAAATGTTTAACATAAAAAATAACAATTGTGATATATTATAACATAACAATATTAACCATAACAATGTTGTTGGCATAACAGTAAAAACAATATATAAATAACAATAATAACTTATTTTTAAAATATAAACATTATCGAGTCTCAGGGAAAAGGCCAGAAGAAAGAACGGTTGCGTCTATCGAAGTCTTAAAAGCTAAATACTAGCTGATCAGGAACTGGGGTCATGTCAAATAATTTCTTAAATAGTATCATTCCAAATTCAGTCTAACCATCCCTCTAACCCTTTACATCTTGCATATGGCATCCCAAAGTGGCTTTCACCGAAATCATATATGTTACCAAGGTAAATAAGAAGCCCACAGCGGCTCCTATTTTTTTACTTTCGTCATGGAAAGGCAGTGTGGTCTTCGAAGTTATTTACTTTCTAATATAACAAATCCCCTAAAAAACAACTATGTTATAAAAGCCACCCCTTCTTTGCATGAGAATCAAACCCAAAAAACCAACACAGACAGCGAAAAAAATAATTATGTCAATTTTTTCGCCTCAGTGCCATAGCAAGACTCGAAAACAAATATTTGACAGGAAAAAGAAGTAAATATTTTGGTGCTGGGCCGCCGCGGCGATGATGGCGGGGCATCCGAATGAGACGAAACCGATCAGCCTACGGAATCTTCCCTTCGCTCTCTTCATGGGAGGGGAGGACAAGGCCTATAAACGAAACGAAGTTGCGGCGAGCTGGGGCGAGTCCTTGGGCCAATTGCAGGACCAGGATCCGGACGGCTACCCGCACTGGGTGCAGATCTATCCCGGGAAAGGGCACTGGATGGAGCGGGAAGATTTTATTGAATATAGCAGCAATTAATATCAAAGGTACGATCAACATTACACTACTACTAATTCACCAAAAAGTGTCAGAACAATACATGGAGATGATCCCATTTGACAAACCTCGAATTTCCTTTTAATGGACCTTGCTATAGAGTAAAAAAATAAGGGAGATTCATGTTTTTTTTCTCTTTTAATGGAGAATCTAATGCTCGAGGTGTGCTTTTTATGGCACTTGGTATTTACGGGGACCAGAAATTCAATGAAAAGGGCGCAGGATTTTCTAAAATTACTATAAAAAAAAACAATGAAAAAATAATCATGGAAAAGTTTTTTTTTCAATTGAAAACAAGGAGTAGCATTGAAACTTAAAACGAACAGAGATTACTACGAATATGAGGGGTTCTAAAAATACTTTAGCATAAAGCTCGAGGTATTTAGGAGGAGATAAATACCTCGCTCTTTATGCTATAGTATTTGAGACACCAAATTTTGTCAAGAGGAGAAAGGGGGCTAAGGGGTCCAGAATTATCTCTCTCAATCTGTGAGCCGAGGGAGCCCTAATCTTGAAAAATTGACTTTGGGATATCCCCTCCCCCCAAAAAATGAAAGCCAAAATAAAGGCCAAACACATTGATTTGTTTTGCTCGCAGCTTGTATCAATAAGACTTTGCGGCAAGCAAACCCCAATGCACTTGTTAAAATGGAAAATGCCCCCCCCGATTTTTTGCCACTCAAAAAAAATTTACATATGATAAATCGCGATAGGAACTCTTATGATAGCAGTACATCTTGGCTTCCGTGCAGTACTGCCTACCTTGCTTTCAGATCATCGCCTATCTGAAACAAAGAAGTGAAAGGGGATGTATCGTTTCTAGTTTTTGTGTTGTATACCATTGGGCTAGAGTTTGGTTGTACAGTTTAATTAAAGTTGAAGCCCACTCTGAAGCCAGCAGCTCAGGAAGTCCAGCCAGATACCGAGAAGCCTTGCTCAAAATATTTCCATAGTGACGAGAAGGCTGATCTAAAATCGATAATAATACATTTAAAATGAAGTAAGCAACTTTCCTGCAAGCTTTCTTCAATATTTTTAACAAGTACTTGAGTTAGGCAAATGTTACATTTAGGGAGACTCAGGAACTGAAGAGAAATGATATTGATTCAAGAAAGCTTTGTATCATTTATATTAGTAACTATTGTTTGTTTGTTTGCTATGATTGTTTATTTTATTTTCCGCTCGTTTTGGGTTCCATTCATGCCTTAATAGCAAAATATTTCTGTTCGCATTAAGGTTAATTTGCATCGTTTTGAGATTTATTTATTCATTTACTTTAGTACCTGTTGTGTTTTTTTCAATGATCGTTTATTTATTTCTGTTCGTTTTTAATTTCATTTATTCTTTAATAGTCATGCGATATGGCAGGCGGTGGACAGGCAGTCGCTGGTGGAATGGTTGAGGTTGACATGGTCATTCGGATGCAGCGGCGCGTAGCTGCCAAAAGGCGCGCCGAAACCCTGATGATTGGCGAGATTGGCCAGCACCTCATTCACGTTCATGTTGATGCCGATCCCGCCACCTCCATGAAATGAATGTATGGGGAAATCAGTCTCCAGAGATCGGGCCAACAGGTGGTCAATGGCTGCGATAGTGCGGCCAAACTAATTAAAATTACTTGTAGAGCATTGATAAAGGATCTCTGAAAACGAAAACGAAAAAACTCGAAAGAAAACGAATGAAAACGAAAACGAAATAAAAACCAAAAGAACTAAAAGCCGGCACCTACTTTCCCAGACATCTAATTATTTATTTAGCTTCTCCTGTTTTGTGCCGGAGACAGAGATGTTTAGTTTTAAGGATACCGACATCATTAGAAATTGATCGGAAACCAAAGTTTCAGTTCGCTGTGAAGGAACGTATCGTCACACCATTTGTATCGAGCGATCACTCCCGGTTCCATGGAAACGTGGCCATTGCCTCGGCCAACCCCCGGTGTGCCCGTCATCATTTGCGTGCGAAGAACTTGTGTCATTTGCCATGTATCGCCGTCCTTCAAAACCGTTTTGGTCGTGATGACGATATCACCCAAACCAGCCGTGTTGCCAACCACCGATTCAGATTATTTTTATTTTTTTAGTTAAAATATAGTTTTATTTTCATATTTTATTTGTTGTTCGCTGCTTGTTGGAAATTAATCTCTTTGCTTAATTTTTCGTAGGTAGCCTGATAGTATGTCCTGTATATGAGCTGAAATTCTACAAACTGTACATTATTGGTTCTTGAAGGAACGGGGTGGGAGGTAGTATATCAACGGATAGGTAGTATAGGGTTCACCAGATATTTGTTTCGGAAGAGAATTTCACGGGGAAGTTTCCCTTGTATTTTCTTTCTTTCAAGATCATATCAACCCGTGACAGAATGCAGCTTACCAAATCTCGACGGATAAGCAAATATCAGAGGCAACGCTATAGCGTTGCCTATAGTAAAGGCCATACGGCTCTAATGTTTTATTTTTTTTCCCAGAGACCCTTCATATGGAAGGGATCGTCGTATAAATTTCAAAGGGGATGCATTTGATTGTAAATCCCCTCTAAGAAAATAGTGTTTGAAAGTTTCTAAAAATTTATGACAATAGTATAGCCAAGACCTCAAAGTTTTCTTACCATTCGATACAACCCTTTCAACAATAAACCTAAGAAAAGCATGCTGAAATGATCAATAGCTTTTTTGTGTCTTTTAACTTTAAGGTGTTGAAGTTGTCTGATAGTTCCTGTGGCGTCAATAGGGAGCTGGGTCCCCCCCCCACCCACGACATATGATAAAGCATTAGAGTCCTTGTTTAAGAATACAGGCTGGGGTTCCATTTCCCATACTTAGTTCCCCTTGCAACGGAACAATGAGAGAAAGCTTATTCCAAAATAATTTCAACTAATCTACATGAACAGTAGATGGGTATATGTTGAATTACTTTCAATAAAAACAAACTCCCAAAGTCCAGAAATATGTTTGAATAATATCAATATTATTTATAGGTGAATATATTTTTTTTTATGAATTTACTGGAAAGTATTTAAATCACACTATTAACAATCAATGTAATGTCCCAGGAGCCAAAACATACAAATAATAATGCTATTTGAAATATTTAACACCTGTCTATTAACTTGGAATTTGTTAGTTTCCCATAGTGTCCGGATCGGGTCATCCATCCATAGCTGATAGAGCCGCCGCCTTTCATTTGTTAGTGGCGGAAGTCCGACAAAGCGGAAATTTATAGGGTTCAACGTCACCAGCGGACGACCCTGCTGGATCGCACTGGTGAAGTAGATCCCGTGCAGAAAATGGCCGTGGCTGAACGTGCCCTCGCGGAACACGTCCTGCACCACGTCCTGCAACCGCGCCACCATGCGACGGAACTCGCCCGGAAACGCGTGCATGCGGTCGAGCGCGCCACGCTCGGGCGCCTTGACATCGACGCGATCCGCAGCGCGCTGCAAGAACTCGAGCTGCCAGTATTGAATGAGAGTTCGAATCAATAACACCTAGCTGAAAACGGATATTATATTGCCTTTGAAATAAAGAACTGGTTTCTTTGACTAAACGGATTAAAAAACAGCATTCCATTCGGACTTAGATAGACTGTAAAATAAGTTTAGTAAGTGATTGCGAAATGAAATCAATTAGGATTTTGGAGCGCGAAAATTAATTGATGAAAGTTTATGCATTAAAGAGAGATTCACTTGGTGGACACGGCTACCCGCTGGCACGTTCAAAAGCACGAAACCGCTGTAGCTGCTTAATTTTCTTCTTTGCTAGGCTCAGCTTCTTCAGAAAGATCGCTAGCGCTCAGGTGACTGTAGAGGTGGTACGCGCAATCCGGCCCAACCAAGCGGCGTGCGGATTGATGGTGTAGCTTTAGCTTGCCATTCAAGATGAGGCTTCGGTACAGGTGCTTCTTGCGAAGGGCTTCGGCGTGTAATCATAAATATTATCGCCATTACTAAATGCTTGTTTCATTACTACCGCATAGAAATGGAGATTTTATTCCCTATCCTAATCACTAGTCTTTGAGTATCACACTGTAGATAAAGATAACAGAAATTAAAGTTCTTGAAACCATAATTTCAGTAGGGAGCAGCTCCCCACCGTTTCGAAGGCTAACAACGAGTTTACCAACTGGGCACCCATGTACGAAAGGCTTCACAACGTGGCCAATATGGAATGGCGCTGTTCTCCAGGTTTCCCGTTGGACAGGCATCGCCACGCACCTTCCAAAAACTGCGCTGGCGCGATTTGCCGGATGCTGAGCTCCCTGATCTGGAACCAGGCAGCGGCAAAGGCGATTTCTACGCCCCGCAGGTTCTCGAAAAATTGCGTTTGTCGTCCAAAAGTCACTGGGATGTGCCGATCGCGTTGCCAACGGGTGAGATCTTACACGTCTTTAGAAGTCGTTGCATTGTTTCAACGGCGCAGTTGATTCCATCTGTTGAGAGATCGCAGAGAGTTTGCACCTGGCTTTGGCAATTAGATCAAGATTGGAAGCCGTCGCCTCCACCTCCCGAGCTGCCTGTATGGCACTATTGAAGGCAGCAGTTGCTGCACTGATCTTCCCGGAGGTCGCCAGAAGTTCTCCGTGCCGAAAATGTGCCTGGGCTATCAGTCCCGGTTTGGCGCCGTCGCTATCTAAATGTTGGGAATATGTCATAACATAATGTTATACAATCTGTGGTAATACTTTGACTTATTCGTTATCTTTACTTAGGCAGTGCTATTGCGCTGCCTATGATTTTTGTTTCGGCTTTATGTGGTCCGCTGATATCACTGCTATTTATTAATATAAATTGGCGAAACCACGCACAAATCAATTTAATAAAAATCATAAATAATAATTCAATAAGCCACGTATATGTGATTTTTGAAAATAGGTAAGTACCTACTGTTTTCAGGAAAATCTTAATGAAACCACAAGAGCGAGCAAAGTTTTAAGGAAAGAACACTGTGGTTTTAGAAAGGTAGAAAATGTCTCGACTAAGTTTTCAATCTTAGGTTAATAATTGAGAAGTCCTTTTGGTGTCACACACCTTTGGTCCTGAGTTTTATTGATTATGAGCAAGCTTTCGATTCTGTTGATAGAAGAGCGTTTTTGTCCCAATTCTTTAAGAATTAAATAACAAGTTTTTTTTTAACGGAAAGTAAGGAGCGACATTAAAAGTTAAAACGAACAGAAATTGCTTCGTATGTGAAAGGGGTTACTTCCTCATCAACGCCCTGCTCTTTACGTTAAAGTTTGACTCTTTCTCTTAACTCTATTTTTAAAACAGTAAAAACTTTAGCGTAAAGAGCGGGGCGTTGATGAGGAAGCAACCCCTTTCACTATACGGACTCCAGTGGCAGCGAACATGACCGGTCTTGGCCGATGCTGTCCTTCGCGAGCGCATATAATGGCTTCAACGCCCACAGGACTTCCGATTTGTGAGTCACAAGCGATTCGATAGCCACGCAATTGAGCCTGCCCGTATGGCAGGCTTTTTTGCTTTCCGGCCAAGAATTCGCAAACCACACCTTGGGTTGCGTTGACAGGATAAAGCCTGTCGACTTTTGTCTATCGCTGCTCATCAGCCATCAAGCGCTTGATCGCAGAGCGCAGCTCCTTCTATTGCCCCTCTTGCCAGAAACGATCGTAACCCATCACCCTCAATAGGGCCAGATACCTTTTTCTCTGTATCGAATTCGATATAGATCAGTATCCGTCAGGATACAAATGCATCGCGTGGTGTTTCCTCCATTACTCAAATTCTTTCACATCAAATGCTGACAAAGACTCTGGCGCTCGAAAATTTTTCAGCAGGCGGCAGATGTGCGCGATGTCGCCAACCCGCGCGAAACCCTGCTGGTGGTCGACGGCCTGACTGGTCAGGACGCGGTCAATGTCGCGACCGAGTTCGACGACAAGATCGGTGTCTCGGGCGTGGTTCTGACCCGGATGGATGGCGACGGGCGCGGCGGTGCGGCGCTCAGTATGCGCGCGGTGACCGGCAAGCCCATTCGCTTCGTCGGTCTGGGCGAGAAGATGTTCTTACAAAACGAAAAATATTGTTTACTTTTTTATTTCCAAAATGTTCCAAGAAAGAATTCTCTAACGCAAGGGAAACAGGCATATAATCAAATATTTTTTTTGTGCAATATCCAAAGAACAGAAGATATTACTGATGCACAAGTTCTTTTAAAAAATATTTTATTGGTCTTAATTTTTTTAAAGGCAATGTTTAAGTAAAAGACTTGCAATTACCCATTGAATACAAACGACTATTGATTCGACGACCTTTGTGATTCAGAGGTCATTCTTAAAGATTTGCTACAAAATTCAAGCTTTAGTGTAAAGAGCGACGTATTGACGAGGGGCCGAACCACCCTCATATACGTAATAAGATGCAACTAGTAAGTAGTAGTAACTAGTTTATGTTTATTACAAATAAAAATGTTCGTAAAAAAAAAAAATCTATTTTCATTTTTAAGTAGCCAAAAATTGGAGGGCAACTTCATGCCAGAAAATTTGCCCCAACGAACAATTCTCCCACCCCTGCAGAAAATTCCGTCAAAACTCCTCCCATAAGCAAAATTTAGCAGCAAAAGAGAAAGTAGTACAAATAAAAATAGTGAAGAAAAGAAGATTTTGTGAGTATACCTATATTCCAAAACATCGGAAGGAAAAACATTCAATTGCAAGTTTAAGGATCTAGTGCCTTTTTTAAGAGTCAAAGGGATTGGAGGGCCTAGAGCGGTTGACTAAAATGACTGACCTTCCCATGAACAGTTGACCTAACATTTCAGTCAGAGAGGGATTTAAACGTCCCCTATATGCTCAAATAATTACTATAGAGAGTAAAATTAGTATTTTTCAATGTTCGCTTTTCAGGTTTAGCAGGTGACTAAAACATCTGACCTTCCAGCCAGAGAGGGCAACCAGCAAAATCACAACTTTAATATTTTCAATGTTTTTATGTTATAAGTTTCATCAAATTTAGTCTTTGTCATCAAAAGTTACGAGCCTGAGACAATTTGCCTTATTTTGGAAAATAGGGAAAAACACCCCCTAAAAGTCATAGAATCTTAAAGAAAATCACACCATCGCTTTCAACGTATCAGAGAATACTGTAAAAATTTCAAGCTCCTATCTACAAAAATGTGGAACTTCGTATTTTTTGCCAGAAGACCGATGAAGGGTGATTTTATTTGTTTTAAGACCGAAGTACTGTGTTTTGCATTTTGATTCAAATTAGGGTTTGAAAACTTTAACTTTTTATTCCTAGAGCTGAGGCTTATTGGAACTTGAATAAAAGTTGACATTATATACAGTTGAAGGGGCTGTTTTAAAACTAACTAGCAGCTAGACTGTTATATATTTTTTTTAACAATGGCCCAATACGTTGCCTTACAATTAGTGACCTATAAACAGATTCCATTTTTACTACTTTTTTGTCAACCAGGCACATTTTATCAGGCTCATAGCTTTTGATGGGTAAAATTAAACTTGATGAAGTTTACATATTTAGAATCAGCATAAAAAATAAATTCTTTTATTTGTCTATTGCTATCAAAATTCCATTCTTTAGAACTCCAGGTACTATTGGGCAGAGTCGCTCCTTACTTACAGTTCGTTAGCACGAACTGTTTGATAATTAGAAACAAAATAAAAAAAAGGGGTTTTCAGCTGTCAGGCCTTCGGATCAAAAAACAACTCCGAAACCTGAGTTGTTTGGAATAAGATTTCCCCATTCGATGCACCGATCAGGGCGATCAACTTGATAGAAATGGGCCGGGTCAAACGGCTTTCGGGCGTTGCTGTTGCTTGTTCTGAGCATTTACCCAGAACGACACATCTTCACGCGGCATGGGTTTGGCGACGCCATAACCCTGAATGAGCGAACATCCGATCGTCACTTCACACATCGCGAGATCCCAACCCGAAACGTCAGTGAGGGATCAGGGCAAGTCTGCGGCCATCGGATACTTTTGTCCCTAAAAGCTCGCTTCATCCCACCGCAGAGCCGATCCTCTATTTCGAATTTCGGGTAGAATGATCCGACTTGAAGTTTGCACCTCCAGACGGCTTTCAAATTCATGAATCCATTATCCATTTTCTTCTCCAGGATGATTTCGAAATCGGGCTGGGGGCAAGTGACCACTGATAATTTATCAATTAATTTCATCTATTAAATGCGTCATTTATTGTTTTCATTTATTATCAATAAAAATAAAATTACAACTATTACGTTATTTATTTGAAATTTTGTGCCCCTAAAATTCTAGTGTGGGGGCAAGTGCCACCTCTGTCCTCCCCTCCCCCGCTAAAACAGCCTCTGATTGAACCCCATTTCTCTTGCAGATTATTATCTTCTATGCTGCGATATTACATAAGAAAAACGGCTAAACAATTCATTGTCGGCGAGAATATTGACGAAGTTTCCGAGACTATTAAGAATCTACGTGCTGAAAGCGCAGCATTTTCGATCGACATTTTGGGTGAAGATGTTGTTAGTGAACAGGAGGCGGAGTGCCAACAGAAACGTTACTTGCAGTTGCTAGAGGCTTTGGCTACGGAAGGGTCTAAATTGCCGAGTCTTGGTGGAGGGGACTTCCCGCTGCTGACCATCTTGTTCGCAGCGGCCGTGATCCTGCCGTTTGCTCTACCAGGCTGGCTGCAAGGTGACAAGCTCTACCGGGTGATTGCCGCGTTCGCGTTCTTCTTCGCGTGTTATCAGGCCGAGATCGTACGCGGTGGACTCCAGGCCATAGCGGCCGGGCAGGACGAAGCCGCGAAGGCGCTGGGACTCAGCTACGTCAAACGTGTGGCTTTCATCTTGTTACCGACAAAGCGATTGACGTATGAAATACTTCTGAAATCTTTGGATAAGAAGTACTGAACCAATGTCTTTCCTCTTATAAGAAGCTATAGAATCTATAATTTTAAAGAAGAGTCAGTGAATTCAGACACTTAATCATTTGCAGGACTATTTGCTTCTGCAAACAGAAAAAAGTACAACTCATCCAATTTTTCTGCATTTTTTATGATTTTGGTTTGTGGTAAGCCCCATGCTTTGTGCCGATCTGGACGATCACAGGGTCGGCGCCCTGCAGCGGGATCGCGATGGCGGCGGCGGCGAGGCCCCCTAGCACCAATGCCCCTTCGCCGCCGATAACGACCATGCCAAGCTGCGCCGGCACCGCCACGCACAGCGCGGTCAGCAGGAACGGCGCGGCGCGCTGCAACGTGTTCTGCCACGAGAACCAGGTGCCGAAGCCGCCCTGGAACATCAGCTCGTAGAACTCGATCGCTCAAGTTTATGAATTACTTACCGATAGAACTTAGGGGTTATGACTAAGACAAAATATGATTGCACAACTTCATAAATAACACAATTAAAGTGAAGTAATAGTAATATATCTAGATTAAGCAGAACTATTAAAAATTGCCTTGATAAAAAGCATTTGACATTATATGTGCTGATAAAGAAGCTTATAAAATGATATATGGTGCAATCCAGATGCCAAAGGTGCAATCCTGAGTAGAATGAAAGAAAGTCTGAAAATTTCCATACATATTGAAATATTTGAATACTTACTTTTTGGTATTTTCATTTAGGTATTTAAAATAACTTTAAAGAGTAGCTCACGTTTCCAGAACCGTTCGAGCGACTCCGCCTATACTTTGTAATCCCGATTACTCGAACCCTCGATAACTTAAACTTTCCATAAGATGAACTGTTATTACATACCCCTTAAGCCTTTGCTAATTCTTTTTAACGGGTACAAACCAGGAAATCTTACGGAGCCTGAAATCTCTACTATTTTTAGCGGATTAGAAAAGGACGCGTGCACTCTCAGCTTTTCAATTACTGGTGCTAGAAGTCTTTTTCTGGAAAACGCCGTTGCATCCTTCAAGTAATCCAACTTTTCCCTTTCCATTTCAGTTAGGGTAATCATGGGCGCCGCTGTTATGCTCTCGCTGTCTAGCTCGGTATCTTCTAACTCATTCTATTCGTTTTAAGTCTTAATGCTGGTCCTTACTTTCAGTTGAAAAGACTTTTTTATATTTATTTTTTTCATTGTTTTTTGTTTTAAATAATGCTAGAAAAACCTGCGCTCCCTTCATGGAAATTCTCTTCTTGCATTACAAGTTCCTCCATGGAAAAATCCTCCCAAGTAATCCCCTCCCCTCACCACCCGACCAAAAAATCCCCTGGAAATGTCTTTACATTTTCCAATAGTGGGTCAGATCAACCTGACGACGAAATATTCCGATATCGATATCAAGGTCCCCCGAAAGTAGTTATGGAGCCGTGGCGATCCCGGCCATCAGTTCATGTATCCATAAGCACAAACCCCGTCAATGCTTTCAATTTAGATGATCTTGAGTCGAAGATTAATGCCAAAAAAGTTGAAGAAACGATCGAGGTCAAGGAGTTACCAAAGGTCGAGTCTGTGAAATTGAAGCCCGTGGGGATGGGGATGAGAAAGGGGCAGTCTCCTCCTATACGCAATAAGTTCTGCTCTTTTCGGGGTTTAATTTTACTCTTTGATTTCATAATAAGAGTGTAGACCAGAAATATTCCCTGAAATAAAGAGGGATTAAATACTAATTTCACGTTTTTCATGCGTTTTTCAAGTTTTTTTACACCCCCTATTCCCGAAAAATCCCCCCAAATAAAATTGCTGGATACGGCCCTTCTCTCACAAATGAACTATTTTCTTTGCAGTTTTGGGATAGTGTATTTCTAACGCTTTTTTTGCTTGATTTTTTTCTGCGCTGTTTAACACGCATAGGATCATTTTAAGCATGTATATAATTGCATTATAATCTTCATTTCTTTTTCTTTTTTTAGGCGATTGGCAAACAGCTTATGAAAATGCATGAAGCCATAGGAATTCTGCCTTTGGATCAACGAACCAAATTGACGGTTAAGTTCGGCTTCATCCGCATCGAAGACAGCACGGTTGCCGGGAATACCGTGACCGACACCTCCGTCAACCACGGCGGTTCCCTCCACGTCCGAGGCACTCTCGAGATCCGCAACTCGGTCGTCGCCGACAATGTCGACATCTCCTCCATTCGCGACGTGCCAGACGTCTTTCTCGGCACGGACGCCGTCCTGACGTCCCTCGGATCGAACTTCATCGGCAGCAACGAGGGCGCGACGGGACACTGGCCGGAATGCGTTCATCCCCGAGGAACAGGCGCGACTCGGCCGTGCCTCCCTGGGCCAGAGCCAGCTGTTTCAGATGCGCCCAGATCGGCTCGCGCATGCCGGCAAGCGTGACGCCGATGCAGTCGCGGAAGCCGACCGAGGCGATTTGTGCCACGCCATCGGGCAGTTCCAACCGATCGGCGGCCGCCACAAACGCAGCAAGGCTTTCCGTTACCCGTCCCACTGGATTGGCCCACATTTTTCGTAGATCTTACTTGTTTGAGATACAGTCAGCTAGTTAGGTACCCAAAACAATCCATAGAGAATTTTTAACATTTCTAATTCGTTTATTTCTAACACCTTACAAAAATCTCCTCATTTTAGGAATTTTTCGAAAAATCATTATTGGAGCAATTCATGGTTCGAGTAACAACACTCGGCTATAAGCTTTCATCGAATGAAAACTAGTTCATTATAATTTGCGGAGAACAATGCGGTTTCCAGGGAACTGATGCGGCATGCCTGGGAGGATGGTCGGCTCGCCCTTGAACCTGACCGGCTGAACAGGGTGTTCTGGGCCAGTCTGCACGGCCTGATTTCATTACGCAACGATGGCCTGATGTGCGATGACGAGACATTTTTCCAGGTGCTCGCAGATATCGAGTTCACTCTGGCACGCGGATTTCTGAAAGACACATAGACGATCCGGCGGAGGCTTTTCTCTAAGGATCGCGCCTTTCCGAAAAATAATTGCTGACAATTTTTCGTGGTTTCAAGTTTGTTAATAAACTGCGAACTAAAGCTTGAAACAAAGTAGAAAAAACCCATGCACAAGTGACGTCTATACCCTATAAATTTGACCAGAACCCTTGTAGTAGCTGTTTTGTGTGATAACTGAAGCGAGATTAGCTGACTTGACAACTTTTTGGCAAAATTCTCCTTGCTGATAAAAAAAATATTGAGCCAAAAAGTGAAGACAAAAAATGTATTGCTTTATTTATATTATTGACATTATTATTTAACTCTGTAATGCTAATGAGGTATTACTGAGTTTCCTGACGAAGTTAACGAGAACCGGTTTAACTAGCTACTTCTCGTTCCGGTACTGCGCAGGTGTTTATTTCGGGCGGAAGAAAGTGAAAATTTTGCGAATTCACAAGTGAATTTCGCCAAGTCCTATCATCATCGGTATCATGATCATTATCATCATCATCATCGTCATCATAACCAATACAACCACCATTATCATTATCATCATCGTTATTATCATCATCATCACCATCATCATTACCAACATAACCATCATTATCATTATCATCGTTATCATCATCATTTCTATTATCTTCATCATCATCATCATCATCATCATCATCATTATCAACATAACCATCATTATCATTATCATCATTATCCCCTTACTTCCCATTCTATACTGTCGTGGAAGATGTTTCTCCTTTAGTCGACCTCGTGAACGAGCACGTCGTTCATAATGGAAAGGAACTGAATTTTCACCCCCTTGAGCTTTTTTTAACGCTCACAGTGCACAATCAAACTGCCGTGAGTCCTCCACCCCAAGTTTTCGTCACCTGCAAGCACGAAACAATTGACCACTGTGATCCTAAATACGATAAGCTCCACGAAGATTTCGGGCGTCGCGCTCGCCAGCACGATCTGGGACCGCCTCAGCCTGCTGGAGCCGGGCCTGTCGCTCGCCCTCTCGATCTCGGGCCTGATCGTGCTGGTGGTCTTCTGCCTGCTGGCGGCGATGATCACGCTGGCGACCATCGAGGCGGCGATCGTGATGAACGCGGGCGTCATCATCCTCGGCTTCGGCGGCGCGCGCTGGACGCGCGGCATCGCGCAGAAATACCTGCTCTTACGCAATAGAGTGCCGTGCATAAACATTTTCCCCACAAACTCGCCATCCCTGGGGTATTCGGTACCCAATTTGTGATTGCAATGCCTTTACCCATGTTCTTGAGGGATGAAATCGGCTATCAATTGACCTGGCGTGCACGTGATCTTGATAAATGGTTGTGTTTTCTCCATCCATTTTCTCAGTTATCACAACCTGCTTATTGATAAACTGGCTTACATTGTTGGCCCTAATGCAAATCACAGATGCGTGTTAATTTGTTTGTTTTTTTTTTGTTTTTTTTTTTCCAGGGGTGATCGTATCGACCCAGTGATCCTAGAATGTTGCAAAAGGGCTCATTCCAAAGGAAATAATAAGTTCTAGTGCCCTTTTTAAGTGACTAAAAAATTGTAGGGCACATAGGCTCCCTCCCACGCTAATTATTTTCCCAAAGTCAGCGGGTCAAAATTCTGAGATAGCCATTTTATGTAAAATCTTTTCTACTTAGCTTTTATTTTTGATTTGTTCTGATTCTCGTTGTCGCTTGTCTTCTAATAGCACATTTCTTTTTTATTTACTTTCATGAATGATACGTTTTGATTCGCGTGTCTTTGTTCTTCCCTTTAATTTTGACATGTTCCGATTCTTGCTGTCGCTTGTAATTCTCGCTGACGCTTATTTAACAACTGCATATGTCCTTGTCTTTGCCGTTGCATATCTTCTACAGCTCGTTACCACAAACTGTTTCATTCGTTATCAAGAACTGTTTGATTCACCTAACAAAACAGTTTCAATGCAGTAAGGAGTGACCCGGCTCAATAGTAAACAAAAGTTTGAAAAGTGGGACTTTGATACTAATAGATACATCAAAAGAATCGAATTTTTATGCTGGTTTTAAATATATAAGTTTCATCAAAATTAGTCTTACATATGAAAAGTTGATTTTATTTTGAAGTGCTGGCGGCCAACGGGATCGGGATGATCGACGCGCCGCTCTCGCGCACCCCCGCCCATGCCTGGGAGGGCGAGCTGACCACCTATGTCAGCGGCGATCCCGACGCCATCGCGCGGGCGCGCCCGCTGCTTGAGACCTGGGCGAACGCGATCATCGAGACCGGCGGGCCGGTGGGTTCGGCCCATACGCTCAAGCTCATCAACAACCTGATCGGCATCGGCTATTCGATCCTGTAGTAGTAGTAGTAGTAGTATCAGTGGTATTAGTAGAAATATTAGAAGCAGCAACGTAAGTAGTAGTCGAAGTAACAGTTAGAATGTGAGGTGTAGCAGCGGTAGCACCAGCAGTAGTTGCAG
Organism: Alatinidae sp. Z8VKAUB7J3; assembly: GCA_010016025.2. Lineage (NCBI taxonomy): Eukaryota > Metazoa > Cnidaria > Cubozoa > Carybdeida > Alatinidae > Alatinidae sp. Z8VKAUB7J3. The sequence goes on from JAAAKM020721499.1 coordinate 240,503,436, forward strand.
TGCAGAGTCGTTGTAGGATTTAAGATACGAAATCTGGTTGTACTAGTAGTAGTGAATGCAGTAGCAGTAGCAGCAGCAGAAGCAGTAGTAGTAGTAGTAGCAGTAGTTTTTGATCAGCTTATCAAGAGCTATCAACTGCAGTTGAAAAAAAATCTATCTGTCTTAATTCCAAATTTTACTTTTTTTGCCTTAGACCAAGTTTCTAATATAATCACAAAGAAAGGAGCAAAGGATAAACTAATTTCTTTAGCAACAAGAGAACTTTTAAAGTTTAAGAGGCACATCTGATACTGTTTCTCTACTGCAATCCAAGTGCAAAAAAACAAATGATGAACTTGGGTGCGAGCTATGCCTATGAAGCCGGGGTGAAGACCTTCGCCGACCTCGACAAGCACGCCGACCAGTTCGGCAGGAAGCTCTACGGCATCGCCTCCGGCTCCCCCGCCAACGAGTCGATCAAGCAGATGATCGCCGCTGACGAGTTCGGCCTGGGCGACTGGAAGCTGGTGGAGTCCAGCGAACAGGCGATGCTGGTGCAGGTCGGCCGCGCGGTGAAGCGCGAGCAGTTCGTGGTGCTAGAACTTTCAATTTCCGTTATAATGAGCTCTATCAAGACACTCTAGGACCACTAGGTCGATACGAGCACCACTGAAAGATAAAAACAAAACAAATAAACACGCTTTCTCCTCGCAAAAAACATAAAATGCCACATTTTTGCAGATAAGAGCTTGAAACCTCTGCAGTAGGGTTCTCTGATACGATAAAACTGATGATGTAATGTTCATCAAGATACTATGACATTTAGGGGCTGTAGAGATGGCTGAAAATGTCGCTCCTTACTTTCAGTTAAAAAAACTAGTTTCTTTTTAAATAATTTCTGAACGTTTTTGAATTAATGCATGTTTGATTTTGGCTCTCCGCACAAAAATTAAATTATTAAATTAAATTATTAAAATAAAATTTGCATGTTAATTCCTTTTTTGGCTAAATGGCTTTCTCTTTGTTTTGATCAGATGGTGTTGAGAAAAAAGGGGTGGGGAGGTTGAGGTCGGTGGGGGAGGTCATGGCGTAGAGGCTGGAGTGCCCGCCTGAGACGACCAGGCCGAGCGCGGGGAAGGCGAGGGGGGTGTGTTGCTCTTCGGAAACGGTATCCGACACCGTTTTTGTTTGAGATAAGGTTCCTGGCACCTTTTTTGTGATGAGTGTGGCGGCGTGGAGGTGTGCGAGTACGTGGTCTACGCCGATCAGGGGTTTGCCGCTTGCGCAGGGGAGTGAATTCAAGAAGATCTGATCACTCCTTTGTAAGTTAAAAATACCTCATTTTTTTCTAATTTTTCAGAATTAACCCTCCCCCCAACTCCCCGAAAGAGAGTGAATTCGTTCTGTTTATGTCAATCATGTATCTAGGACTTGTGCTTATTTTTCCCACTAAGTTTCATCCCGATCCCTTCACTTTAAGCGTTTTCCAAGATTTTAGGTTTCCCCCTCCAATGTCACCTGATCCGGGAAATTGGAGGGCAACTAGGCCCCCTTCCACGCTAATTTTTTCCCAATATCACCGGATCAAAATTTTGAGATGGCCATTTTTTTCAGCATAGTCGAAGCATCTAATAAATGTTACACTATTACACTACTATTATAATTATGCCTAAGGGTATGAAGGTGACATTTTCAAGGAATTTTGAGGGGATAAGATGAAGTGAATCCCAACACGCCGTCTGTATGCAGGTTGTCAAAAGGAAACAGATAGACCAGCGCGTCACGCGCGCGGCTGAGGTTCAGGTGATAGAAAAGATTGTCCGTCAGATCGACGGCAATCTGGCCCTTTCCGGCCGAAATCATTGGCAGAACTGAAAACACAAGAATGGCCATCAGAATGCGGGTCAGCTCGGTTGCAGCCTCAATCGGCGCGTTGAACACAGACCGCAGGATAACGTCAAAAAAGGTCATGACCATCAGGATAAAGAGCGCCATCTTACCCATCAAACGTTACGAGTCTGAGAAAATTTGCCTCATTTTGGAAATAGGGGAAAACACCCTCTAAAAGTCATAGAATCTTAACGAAAATCAAACCATCGCATTCAGTGTATCAGAGAACCCTTCTGTAGAAGTTTCATGCTCTTATCTACAAAAATGTGGACTTTCGTATTTTTTGCCACAAGACCGATCATGGGTGCGTGTTTATTTGTTTTTTTTTCTTTTTCCCACCCTACAATGAGACCCTACAAAAAAAATAGCAAATCTTAATGGTAACCATTCCTTCTTATGGCTGTTTAATGTTATTCTCTAACAAAAACTTATTCTTAAGCACACAAACACCATGTTTCAAAAACTCCATTACCATATTGTCACCACCTGATTCTTATTGTAAAAATTATGTTAGATTAGTGAATAGTTGGTGTTGATGGAACAGCTCTTTATAGGAATTAAATAAAAAACTATGCAAGACGTCATTTTAGAAAAGACTTTTTCACTATTCAATAAATAGATTCAAATCTATTTGCCTCAATAGTATAATTTCGGAAGGATTCTTTAAAAATTGGTTTGGGGGGACGTTTGCCTCCATTCCCCTCCCTCTATCCGTGCTTGGTATTGCTCCTTGTCCAATCCATCGCTCTTTAAGCTTAAATTGTTTGGTACTTTATAAAAGCTTCTTATTCCAATTAAACCATATGTTTAAATGGTAATAGAATCCTAGTTTTAATGCTATTTTTAGCCAGACATAATTATATTTTGTAACATAGACATATATGCTGCCTAATATTGAATGCAGGCAGCTATTGACAGAGATGGTGCAGCAAGCTATAGAGCATAGTTTGGGATATGCCAGACAAACTAAGTCACTGTCATCATCAACTGGTGTCTCAAGAATATATCAATATCACTAGCAAGTGTGATTTAAGTTCCTAAACTTTATTATACTTAAATATAAAAATGCTAAAATTCTAGTTAATTGACTTCTTGCTATCTTGGAAAGGGTTTAGGTTAGCAAAATGAAACTTTCAGGGATGAGTCTACAGGCCATAGTAAAGTGTTGGTATTACCTGAACAACTTTTTGGGGTCATGAAACTATTTTAATAGATGCATGACTTTTTGAACACCTTTTCTCACTTGCAAAACTACTACAAACTCACTGTTTTTTCGGAACTTAGAAAAAAAGTTACATATTGTTCTATTTAAACGACCCATGTGTTTCGGGAGTTGTTTTTAAAGAATTGGGACACAATTTAAACTTTAGCGTAAAGAGCGTGGTGTTGAGGAGGGGGCAACTCCCCTCATATATGTAATATTTTTTTTTTTTTATGTTTTAATGTTGCTTCTTACCTTCATTTGAAGAAACTTGTTTTTTAATTAATTTCTTATTGTATTTAGCAGTTTGAAGGTTTAAAGGGTTTGACAACTTCAGTAGTAAGGTACACACTGAAACAAAAGATAGGCCGATACCAATTGTGAGACATATAGGTGAGTTTTAAGCAATAATCGGCTGTTACCTCATAATCATCTTCGGTAATGAGAAGTTCGCAACTTTTGCTAGTTGGTGTACCTATTAATTGTTTCCAGTGTATTTGATCGTAAGACCAGTTCGTTCCAGTGGTAAGACATAGGCATCGGTCCGATGGGTTCCACCTGATTGGACACGGCCAGAAAGACCAGATCGTCACAGAAATACCGACGGCCGGACGGCTGAATCAACGCCTCGATCAGTTTTTAAAAAATCGCCTCAAAAACCAAGTCAGTGCCAAGCAAATCCGCCGGCAAATCGAAAACGGAGCTTGTCAGATCAATCAATCGATTGAGCATAAGGCTTCATTTAAAGTCAAATTGGGTGATGTCATATAAAATGGAAACCAAATTGAAAAAAAAGTACAATCAACTAGCTGAATAACTAAAGAAAAGGCCCTGAAGTGGCTCAAAGCTTAAAACGTCAGATTCTTGTAGCAAGGCCCGCTTTGTTGCTGCATCTTCGACTACTGCTATTAATAGCTCACTCCAGCACCAAGCGGCCAGAGGCCAACAGAGCTACGCACGCCCCCACCCTCCATCCCATTCTATTTAATGCCTCCCTCTTCTGGCATACCATCCACTTGGCTCAGGGTTCGTTACCATTCAAGGTCTCCATTAAATAAATTGAAGCTCCCAACATCAGGTTTGTGATTTTGAAGAAGAGAAATCCACGAGACTTGTGTTACATAATCGTCCTGAATTAATCTAATAATACCCGGGAACAGCCCAAGGGGAATTTATATGTCCAAAAGCCAACCAGCATAATGGAAAAAAAAAAATCAAAGAAATCATATGGGTATCGACAACACCGCCGTGGTCGATGTGATGACCCCGACCGAGAAGCTGAAGACGGTCAACACGTTCACGACCGTGCGCGAAGCCGCCGAGCTCATGTGCCGCGAGAAGATCAGCTCGCTGCCCGTCCTGGAGGGCCAGGAGCTGGCGGGGATCGTGACGACCGAAGACCTGCTGTGGGCGTTCCTGGAGAACTCCCCCGAGTAGGACGGCTCAGCGCAGCGCGGCGGCTGAAGAATCGATTGATAACTTGCATCAGGCCTGCGTCGCTGGTAACCAGCTCCTTCTTTGTGTTCAGGTTTACGTAGACATTCCGCTTTTTGAAGGATATAATATAACGGATGTAAGACATGTGAAGCAGTTAAACGTGTCGCATTGCTCGGAATTTGACTTTCATACTGGTATGCTTCAGTCTTTTAACAATTAAGGCCGTGATTAAGTGAACTGATGGAACTCGAAAATCCCATGTTGTGGATGCCCACTACGCTGGCATCGTCGGGAGCTTTTTGGAGGAGCTCCGTAGTGATGTTGAGGGCGTCTTCCCAACGATTCTCTTTCGCGAGCTCGAAGACCTGAGTGATCTCCTTATCGTAATTTTTGCTATACTTGGGCGCGTCGGCGCTGAGATCGATCCGGGCCGGTTTGGGGGGCGTCTTTTTCTTCTCGTTCGAACCGCTTTGGCAGCCGAGGAGACAAGACAAGCCTATATCAGCTTGTTTTGCCGCCAGCATGGCAACGCCGCGCGCGTGTCCCATTACGATAGCGGTATTCACATTTTCATGGTAAAAAACATCCTCGATGGCACAATGCGCCGGCTGGTACTGTTTTACGACTTTATGAATGCCATCGTAGATATTTTTCAATTTATCGGCAATATTTTTGGATTTTCCCCGGTTATAAATTCCACCGTAACCGAGACTAATCGCCCTATTTTTTTTAGAAATTGACATTTGAAAAATAGAAATCTACTCAAGTTTATAATTAGGCTATGGTAAAAAAAAATTACCAGTTGAAAGTTGACAGGTTGCTTAAGCCTTTGTGTTACACAAGAGAAAGTTAACAGAGAACGTGTTACCACTGAGAAAACACAATTTTAGCCAATTTTGGAGCATAGGATCCGAGACCTATTTGTGGATAAACAACCAAACATAGTCAGAGTTAACAGATTTGCCTCATTTTTTCTAATTTTTCCCCATTTCCCCCCCCCCCCAACTCCCCAAAGAGAGCATATCCGGTCCGGTTGTGTCAGTCACGTATCTTGGACTTGTGCTTATTCTTCCCACCAAGTTTCATCTTGATCTCTCCACTCTTAGGGTTTTCCAAGATTTCCGGTTCCCCCACCCAACTCCCCCCCAATGACACTGGATCCGGTCGAGAATTAAAATAAGAAATCTTTTTGGAAGTGATTTCCAAGTACTTTGTTGATTCTTCTATCTTGTTCTTTCCTCGTTTGTATTTGGAGTTTTGGTGGCGCTATAGGATCTCCTTGGGTCGGCTAAGTCGTTAACAAATTGCCTATGAGCTGATGCCAGTCTGTAGACTTCACTAAATAAATATTTTTACGCTGATTTTTTTTTTCCCGATTCATGGCTGGTACATAAAATGCTTGTTCCGTTCTTACCAGTCTGCCGGTTCCGTTCGTTCGTTGAACGGCTGTGAAGGCCGTTCGTGAGCGCCAACAACCCGAGCGAAAGTGTAAAGCAAATGTGAGTCTGATAGAGTGTGATTCGGCCATCGGTACACATTTAGTACATCACGACCGTTTTTTTGGGCCTATACGAATGATTGTGTTCGTATATTAGCTAAAGATCGATCAGCTCTCCATCTGAAAGTTTTAGAAGCGGTTTTCATCAAAACCCGGGATCCTTAACCAGGCAACGGGAGGCTGCGAGCTGGGTTCCGTTCGGCGTCGGTGCAAAGCGGGCTCGCTTTTGCTCGCGCTCCAACAGCACTCGGGAGGCAGCCAGGCTTCCGCTAATTCTCGAAATAGGTGCCGATTCCAACCCTCACGATAGTAGAGTCGGGACGGCACTCTCAGTGCAAACTCAATTACCCGCTGATCCAGCAACGGGTAGGCATAGCTGAGATTGGCTCGGCCGCCTTTACTCTGAAATAATCTTCATTTACTTAATACCGCGGGCTACTCTCCCAAGAGTTCGTATCTGAACAATGGCTGTTTATCCACCGACCGCAATAACTAATGCATATGTGATAGATGTGTCAGTCGCTGTCCCAAAATTGATGTATTCTTTTTCTTCTGTCACGACTATCCGTCGCAAACCATTACCATTGGAACAGAAGTGCGGACGGATTCTTTTTGGAGATACAGCATAATTATAAGTTAAAGTTGCCTTTTTAAGTAATCAAAGAATTGGAGGGCAACTAGGCCTCCTCCCTTGCTCCTTTTTTCTCAAAATCTTTCGATTAAAACTATGAAAAAGCTACTTGGCCCCAACAATTAATATGCAAATCTCGTTTTAATTATTTATGTGCGGAGAGCCAAGATCAAACCATGCATTAATTAAAGAACGTTCAGAAATTCAACAAAAAAACAAGTTTTTTTAAATAGTTCAACTCATCTTTGAAATGGAATTATGTTTAAGGGAATGGTAACATTTCTTTTCTGAACGTAATTATTTTAAATGTCTATCAAAATTTAAGCAGCGAAAAAAGAAAAAGAGTTCTACACATTCAAACCAGAACTATTTTTTTTAATATAGTGATGAAAAATAAGATTGTAATATATAGATGCAGATAACTATGACCATGATGAAAACTTAAATATTACCACCGAGCCGCAATTTAAAACAAACAGAGATTATTACGCATATGAGGGGTTCTAAGAATACTTTAGCATAAAGAAAGAGGTATTTAGGAGGAGATAAATACCTTGCTCTTCATGCTAAAGTATTTTTAGCAGTTTCAACTATTTATTCTATGGCATTATTGATGCAGGGGTCATTCTTAAAGAATTGGGACAAAACTTATGATTTAGTGTAAAGAGTGAGATATTAACGAGGGCAAAAACCCCCAAAAATATTAAAACAAAAGGGTATAAGTTTAGAATAAAAAGTTAGATTGCTATGGAGAGTGGCTGCCCCCCCCCCATGTACAGTATGGTGTCCTAAATTACCGATTAATTAACTAAATTGCCTCTATAATTACCAAACTTACTCTCTTCACTTTTCTTTTAAGTAATTTAACTGAAGTTTTTCTAAAATGGCTAACTTTTCCAGAAATGCTAGAAATATTAAGGCAAAAACATTTTTAGTTGCACACCAAAACCATACCCACGCGTCGACTTGATCTCTGATAACTAGAGTTAACCTCACTCGTATTGAGTCTTTAGATCCAGCCATTCTCTCACGTACATTTCAGTGTGCATGGATTGAATTTCACGAAGACCTAACATCGCAACGCGGCATCAAAATCCAATGCACGAAGATTCTGGAAAATATAGAATTTTTGCGTCGACACTCTTGTTAATGTATGTGTCTTTTTTAAATTTTTACGAATGTTTTTATTAGTAAAAATATAAGTAACTTAAGAATAGTGGGATCGGCTTCGTTGAAATAGCGGCTCATGCGGCTTCGCCTCGGTCTTGGTTTCCTCGCCGCGATTTAAATATGCCAGGCACGGCGGCGCCAGGATGAAATTAACCTCCCGCGCGGCTGGGTGATGTCGCGCCTGGAGCAGACAAGGCGGCCCGGCCGGCGTAGAAAGCTTCATGAGGGAGTTCAACTGACCAAAAGGCAACATGTAAATGCTACTACTGATATTAATACTACTACTATTACCACTACTACTTCTACTAATAAAACACGACTACTGGTACTACTTCTCCTCCTCTTTATAATACTACTACTACTATGATGCTAACACTATTGCGGCTAAGTGTATGAAAGTATTTGAGAGAACATTGAGCAGAAATTTGAACTAAATCAGATTTCTGAATCAATTCAGCCAACACGAACTCGAGGAACTCGAACAAGCCCTTCCTCCGCACGCAGCAATCGAATTGCGACATCCGCAATTTCCGTTGATGCTCGATCGTTAGTTAGATCGCAGCCGGCACGGGTTAGCTTTGCTGTCCGGCGTATCGCAAACTGCGGATCACCATTTCTCGGACTTCAGCCGCATCCACACTGACCGCAACCTCCATGTTCATGGGCCATTCGGGCCGCAAGCGTTGGTCAATACTGATTTTACTGAGATACAATATTCTTCAGAAAAATATCGGAACTGACCTTGAACTCACTTTTAATAACAACTAGACGCTTCTTTGCTTGTCATTCCAGGCAAATCAACGGTCTTGCGTCAATTTTAAATTCTTGGTCAACCTGCCTGAGACTCTAGGCAGGCATGCCTTTCCAAAAGCTAACACATAAGTATTTGTCCAATAAGGGCCATACTTATTCCCACCGCTTATCCCGCTATAGCACATCTACCTCTTGCATTGCTAATTTATTTTTACTAATAGTTTTGAGGTTGAAAGGTCTGTGTCGATCAATATTTTTACTTTTTTTTTTGTTTACTTCGTGTTTTCACTTACTTTGTTGTTTTTGCTATATCATTATTATATATACCAGGGCCGTATTCACGGGAGGGCTACCGGGTTTTATGCCCCCCGAAGTTTTTGTCTGACTCGCAAAACGAAACATTTGACTCGCGACATCGCGTGGCACCAGGTTGCCAAACAACGGATGGTTTTCTTCCAGAAAATAATAACGTTCGTTTTCAGGTATCTCTTTGGGTGGTCGATTATCCCCCGGGGTTTTTGGAACCCAGATTCTGCCACCCTCACCGCGCGCGGACTCGCTCATCAAACGCAGTTTATCGAGCCCCGGAATGGCAGTGGGGTGAATCTGCATGAATTCACCGTTGGCGTACTTCGCGTAGGACTTTGCATTGAAATGCAAACCCCACTCAGATGACCATCTTAATAGTTCATCTAAAACGTCTTGCATTGTTGAGTGATTGGGGATAATTTGGGCCTATCCTATGAGTTTGTAATCATCAACATATAGTATTAATGGGTTTTTCAGGTGAGTTGTAGTCATTAATATACATGCTGAACAATGTGGGCCCCAGGATGTGCTCTGTGGAAGTCTACTAATGACAGGAATTTCAGACTACAAGTTATAAAACACCTTAAGCTTTTACTTACCAGCAGTTATATGCTTGCTTCAGTTCTTTTTATCAATTTTTTTTTTCTAACCTCTCTTGAGCAAGTCACATGTTTCATCACGTTTGAATTTTCGCGCTTTTGAAAAGTAAAGTAGTGCGGATACGACAAAAAAAAAATCCCTAAGACGAAAACGACCCTGAAAAGTACAAAGCACAAATTAAAAGCAGTTGCAGTCTTTTGACACAGGAAAAGAGCCTTTAAGCACATTTTTTACCATGGGACCAGTTGAAAGCTTGAGTCTGCACCTTAGGAAAGAAGGATGTGTATGCTGGGATGACCCCCTCCCCTCTGTTAGGTAGGCCAACGTAGAAGGTTCTTTGATCTTACTAACATCCTAAAGTTTTTTCTTTCAAGTCAGTCATTTAAGTGAAGAAAGTTTTGTATTAGAATTTAATTTTTGGCCAGCTCTAGTTATTAATCATAATAATGTCATAATCAATCAATAATTTAATCAATATATTCACAGCAAAAAAAAAAAAAAACACTTTAACATAGTCTCCCAAGTAAGGCTCTACGGCTGGGAAAAAAACAGGAGAGAAAGAAAAATGAAACAAAAACATAAAAAAAGCACTTGCAAGGACTTCCCAACTCTGAGATTCAACACAAAAGAAGAAGAAAAAAATATCAGCAATCCACCTAACACAGCAGCTTCCCAAGTTAAAAACTTCGATGTATAAGCGACCAACCATTCCATGAAAACCTTGTGTGTTAATAATGAACAACTAGTGTCACTTATAGCCTTCGCTCTGAGGGAGGTGGGGGGTCATAATTCCAAAAGAAACAATTAATGGACCTTTCAACTATGTTCAACAGCATAGTGATTTCAAATTTTCTCTGATGTGTTTGTAGAAATCATTGGCGTGGGGGGGGGAGATAGATAGATAGCCAGGTAGGTTAGGTAGGCAGGCTAGATAGAGTAGGTAGAGTAGATAGGGTAGGCAGGCAGGTAGGGTAGATAGATAGGTAGGCAGGTAGAATAGGTAGTTAGATAGGTAGGAGAGGTAGATAGGCAGGCAGGTAGGGTAGACAGGCTAGATAGAGTAGGTACTGTAGGTAGAGTAGATAAGGTAGGTAGGATAGGTAGGTAGATAAGTAGGTAGGGTAAGGTAAAATTCTAGTTAATTGACTTCTTCCTATCTCAGAAAGGGTTTAGGTTAGGAAAATGAAACTTTCAGGGATGGTTCTATAGGCTAAAGTATGTCCTGGGAAGGTATTATAAAGTACCCATCTCCACTCCTTCTCCCTCTAGAGGGCCCTGAAATTTGCCTACATGCCAGGTCTATTACCTATTGATATTTTGACAAAACAACATTTTACCTTAATTTTCAGTTAGGCCTACATGCTGGAAGATCTGTTAAATATTTACAGCTGGTTTGATAACTGATATTAAATAAACAGTATTTTTGGAAAGTATTAGCCAGGAAAACAAGATAAAAAGGGAAATATATAGCCTATTTTCACAAACTAAAAGGATATGGCCTATTTTTCGAAATTAAGAAATTTTAAATATCTCGAGAGCAAAAGAAGAAATTTTAAATATCTCGAGAGCAAAAGAAGAAATTCGAAAACAGTGTTAGTGAAGAATCTTTTATGTTTATGGGTCTCAACGTGAGTTTTGTCACAGGGCAGTGTACTTTAAATTTAGTTATTTCCTTTTTTTAATTAAACCTGATTGAACCTTGAAAAAATGTTTTTCTTGCATGTAGTACTAATCACTTTGACCTTTTTTATCTGGTAGCCTGTACAATACACATATAAGAACTTGACTGACGCTTTTCTATAATCTGAATCAAATGCATATTGATGCTTAATAATAAGACAGTCAAAGTAAGGATCAATGAATATACATCCTCTACTCGTAGACTCCACCAGGGTTAACCACAAGGATCACCACTTAGCTCACTTCTTTTCCTCCTCTTTCTAGCTGAGCTCGAATTTTCAAGTGAAATTTTGGGGCTAGCAGCCTTTTTCAGATCACCTCACCATTTCGGAAGTAGGAGACAGCAATAATGAAGCAATTGGAAAGCTAAACGCTATTGAGTTGATTATAGACAGTTCAGTCCTACTGATCTAATGAAGTATGCGCTGTGTGCTGACCATAGTGTTCTGTCAAATGAAATGGTTATAAGACAATTGTAAAAATCGAGTCAATTTCAAAATACTGACCATTGTGTTTACCTAGCCTTCTACCTATAGCGATTCTATTCTGGAAAAGATCGAAGCGCTGTTTAATCTACTCCCCTCCCCCCTAAAAAAATATATTAATCTTTGCTAGAGTTTTACCTCCTTTTTTTTATTGTTCTTTCTGTATTCATAAGTGTTTTTGTACTTTGCTCAGGTAATAAAATCTATTGGTGCACATAGGCTACTAGACTATCCTGTAGTTCACCTTGACACTCTATTTATCTCTTTTGGGCAGTGTTTTGGTTGACTCCTTTTTTCTTTGACATTAAAAACTTTTTGGCTTTTAACAATTAAACAAAAGTTAAAGAGACAACCTAGGCACCACCTCGAATGGAACTCGCATGTCCGATCAGTCTCCCCAGAAGATGCCCGACATCCAGGCCACCCGCGATGAGCGGCAGGTCGCTATCGACAAGGTCGGCGTCAAGGGAGTGACCTACCCCCTCACGCTCAAGACCGCGGACGGTGGCGAGCAGCCAACGGTTGCCACGCTCAACATGTATGTCTCGCTCCCGCACCACCCGAAGGGGACGCACATGTCCCGATTTCTTGAAAAATACAGTTGGGTATAGTCTTTTCACTCGTTTCATTTCGATCATTCTGACGATTGTACTGTGTCAGCCGAAAAAAGCTTTTTAGTTACATAATGTTTTCGCTATTTCGTGCAGTAAAAAGCAATTCTGTGAACATAACCTCAACATAACATTTAATTTACATCAAGATGAGTCACTAAACGTCATAGCGCAGCTTGTTAACCATTGGCGCTTGCTTAAGTTACTATAAGGTCTGATGATCTTGCAAAAAAAATTAATCAAGCTTTAAGCTGTCTTTTGATGTTTACAAGGATTAGCTGATTATCAGTGAATGTTTTAAAAATTCATTTTATGTTGTTTAGTCGGAATGAAAGTCCAGTTGATTTAAATGGAAAAATATTTCTTTGTAATAGGCCATTAAAATAAGTAGCTGTGGTGAGATACCTCGGTTTCCAGCTGGATCAAAATCTGAGCTGGGAAGCACATAGTTTCAGTGGAATACCCTCAGCCTTTGCTGGGATATTTCTAATACACCCCTTTGATAATCCACGTGTACGTAGTGTGTTTTGACTCTGTTGAACACTGCCCTTACCGTTCTCTGGAAGATTAACTAATTTCCCTAGCATTAACATTGATAGTAGCCATAGTAGCAGAAACATTAGTAGGAGTATTACAAGTAGTAATAGTGATAGCAATAGTAGTAACTACTATTGCTATCACCATAGCATGGGTATAAGCCCCGCTCATCATAGCAATAATATAATTTTGTTAATGAATGTCTTCCCTTTCTCATCCAGATCATTGTGCGTTGCGTTGCTTTCAATCCTTTGCATTTATTAAATAAAAAGCTTTTTAACTAAAAGTAAGGAGCAGCATTAAAACAAATCGAAGCACATTATTTCAAATATAGGAGGGTTTTCCCCTCCTCAATACCTCACTCTTAAAGGTGAAGGGGGACAACCCCTTTCATATACGGCATAATTTCTGTTCATTTTAAGTTTTAATGTCTCTCCTTACTTTCAGTTGAAAAAACTTGTTGTTTTTTTATTAATTTCTGAACGGTTTTGAATTAATGCATGTTCAATTTTGGCTCACTGTACATGAATAATGAAAACGAAATTTGCATATTAATTTTTTTTGGGTTAAACGGCTTCCTCATAGTCGGACGATTTTGATAAAAAAATGCGAGCAGGCCTCGCGCTTCGACGAGGTGGTCGAGCGCCGCCGGCAGCGCCACCACCGGTAGTCTCTCCCGCCGCTGTGCTGCGAGGGCCCGCGTCTCTTCGGAGGCGTGGGCTCTTCCTCTTTTGTTGGGTTGGGGCCGCCGGGTTTTCACCACAGAGGGCCACAGAGGGCCACAGAGGAAGAGGATCTTCGGAAATTCCCTCTCTCTGTGGCCCTCTGTGGCCCTCTGTGGTCACAAAAAGCACTGTGCCGCTCTAAATCAGTGACAAATTCCACGCAAAAAAGAAAAAAGGGCTTCGAGTTAGACACACTGTGTATTGGGGTAAACAAACCTAGTGGATTGATTGATAATGCCTGTCACTACATATCGCTTATTCGATCTTTATTTGTTAAAGCCAAACTGCTAGCAATGATTATTATTTTTTATTTATTTAAGAATTAACGACCCTTCTTGACTACTAAGGTCCGCTTTTTTTTTAGTGAGTGAGTGAAATTGTTTCTTTTATTTCTCGATTGTTAGCTAGTATCCGTCGATGGCAGTTCTAATTTCTTTGATTTTGTGTAAGTCGCAGATATTGGCGAATAACTCACTGTATGGTTGTTAGGTATTTGGTTTTAATTCTTGTAATTTTTGGATTTTATTGAATTTGATTTAGCTTTTAATTTTTGGGTTTTTTTCATAGTTTTTTTTTGTTTTTTGATTTTTTTGGGGTGTATGTTTACAGTTTTGTTATGTTGCGTAAATGAAGGATCTGTGATTTTTTGTTTGTTTGTTTGTTTGGTTTGTTTGTTTGTTTTTTTTCCTCTCGCAATGCTGTTTGGTGTTTGTGAAAGAATGACCAAAAACAGATGGCTCTCGTCGTCCGTCGTTCGTCTTCTTGAAAAAAAAAAAAAGTGTACGTCAAAACCAACACGAAATTATAGACGAGAACCTTAAAATATATTCTATCTCATTTTTAATTGCCCCAGATGAACCTCTTAGGGCACATATGATTGATTTCTTACATCCAATAATATTTTCTCATCTGATAAACAACCGATTCAGATTAAAGTAGGCCTACACAATCGGCGAACAACAGTTCCCTTGTTAACTTATATGAATTAACACTTTTCCGGAATTTTATCAACCGGAAATGGTTAAGAATTCTAATGTACTACTGGATAATTGGATATCGCCCTGACGTAAGACGTATAAGTAAGATAGTGTATATTGGACATAATTTTAATAACGGGTTTTTTCTGAGGAAAAACATGACGCTAAACACGAATCTGTCATTCTATTTTTTCTACAAACCATAATTCGGTGGGAAAAATGCCGATTTTCAAAGTGGCGTACGGTATGGCGGACGGTATGGCGGAACAAGAATTTCAGTTCTTGTTCCAGGTTCCACCTCAAGTTATGAAGCTAATAATCTACATATGAAAATAAAATCCACAAAATGAAATATAATGACAAAAAAACTTCTTAAATTTTTTGAAAGAAATCTTCTCTCGCTTTCCTGCACCCAATCCTTTCCGAAACGCTAGTGAAAGATGTTAAACTCCTTGGTGTCATAATTTCTAATAACCTTGAATAGGAAATACGGTTCTAGGCGTTTACCTCCCTCCCCACGAACAGATTAGTTTCTTTCCTATATCCCTGGGATTCTGTACGGAGCATCTACAAGCGAATAAAGATACTACCAGCTTCAGTGTTATGAGAGTTATAAGCACTTTTTTTTTACTTTTAGACTAAAACATGGCACAAATCTTTCATGTTTTGAAGGTTCAGTAAATCCATGATCCATAATTATGACACTCGATCTACTGGAGATATTATTACTCCATTGATTGTTTCGACCCGGCTGACGTTTTCAGTGCTTTGAAATGCATCCGATCAAAATTTCGCTGTAGTCATTTTGTTAGAAATAGTCCTAATGTCTAATAAGCATGTCTCGGGGCTTGATAACCCCTCTTCCAGTCCATGGGGTAAGGGCTGTAGACTATGCCAGTTGCCCATTATCAAGATGGTAAGGAGGGAGGTGTTGAATACATTGGGATAGAGGAGGACTATGCGCAGCTGTGTTGGCCTCGGACGGTTCGGTGCTGCAGTGAGTTTATGGAAAAACGCATGAGAGATATAAACACAATTATGTATTATCTATGTCTCTGGAAAAAGAATATTGATTCATTGAACCCTTATGGCTCTCTATTATAGGCAACTCTATTGGATTTTCTCTGACTTAAACAGGTGAGTAGAACTTTAGATTTCTCTTCTAATGAACATCAGGAATAATCCAGGGGGATATAAGGGAAATTATCAGGGGGGAATTTACGGAAGAGAACTTTCTGTATTTTGTAAACCTATTAAACCTGATACTCTAGTTAATGAACTGTCATAGACCCAAGTAAAACCTTACAAATTGAAATAGGTTTTAATATTTATTATTTACTCAAATACATATGTCGATTTTAGGTTCTCGGGGTCATTTTTACCATGCACGTAAATTCTGTACCTTTCCTTAGATAAATTAACTGTTTTATAATATTCCTCTTACAGAAATAAAGGGGAAAATAAAGTTAGGGAGCATTTCTCCAAAGTCTTAAACTTGCGCGTGTGATAGCTCTCTTTAAAGGAGGTGACCGTAAGGATCCTGGGAACTAAAGGCCGACCTCTCTTTTGTCAGTGTTCTCTAAGATATTTGAAGGGCAATGATAAAAAATCTGGTGTAATTTCTTGAAGCTCAATTTTTTTTCCATCAGCATCAGTTTGGGTTTTGCGCAAAGTATTCTACAGAACATGCTTGTAATAAACTTAACCCTTTAGGTGCTGATCCACGGGGCGCGCTCCAATCGCACAGCCCCCCGGGAGTGACACCTGAGCTTCACCAAAGCGCGCAAGCAGTGGGCCGAGGACAAGAAACGACGCCCGCATCGTCTTAACGAGCTCATAAGGCGCCCTAGTCGACGTGACATCCTGAGCATCGATATCAAGCCCCATACGCTCATCAACGGTGACGCTCACACCGAGTGACCCAAGTAGCGCAATCCATCGTATTTTCTCCTCTTATTTCAAACAGCAAAACATTCTTTAGGGCATATTTCACATTTTGAATAATGTGTTTTATTTCATGCACCAATACATTTTCATCAACACCACCACATATTTTTCTCACCTTATTCAACAACAAGAACATTTTATAGAAATCATTTTGCATTTTGAATAATGCATTTGCTTATCTCCATCTTATTTCAAGAGGCAATACATTTTGAGCAACAACATGATTGACATAACTAGACCAGATCCGATCTCTTTTGGGGAATTAGGGGGATTTCCAATGCTTTGGCGAGTTTGGCGATTCTGGACGTGCAAGGACGATGAAAATTTGTAGACGTATGAGGAACCTGCACGAATTTCCTTGATAACAGTTGTTTTCCCGACTAGACCATCTGGAGGGCTTTAGGGGGTGGAAAATTGAAAAAATGAGGTATTTGTAACTTAGGAACGGATGATCGATAAATGTGTAAACATGGTAATCTTTTGAATCAATTTTCCCGGCAAGTGCAATTCCAACAGAATATGATAAACCAGTTCCTAACGAACCACCACAAAACTCAACGCCAGGACATTTCAAATCAGGATGACCTTGTAGTTTACTTCCAAATTTTCTCAAAGTTTCAAGTTCTGATTCTGGGAAATATCCTACAACAGCCATATTTGAAAACAAACCAGGAGCTGCATGACCTTTCAGAGAGCCATACAGTATGAATTATAGGATTCTTTCAAGTTGTTGTTTCGAAAGTACACTCAATCTTCTTAATTTTAAAACAATTTGGGTGAATGTAAAACATAGGGTAATAAATTCCCGTGTTCTTCTGTGAGGACATAATCTTTTGTCCTTCTTTTTTTTTGCATAAATATATGCATGCAATATATCCTGGATGTCATTTTAACTTTCCCTTTTTAGAAGAGTAATATTAGCTGCATACCATAGCCAACCGCATTTTGATCGATCTCCCCAATACTATTGCACCAGTTGCCGGTGACAAACGCAAGAGCCTGTCCTAGCTCAGGATTAGCCGCCATCAACGCCTGCGTACCTGCAATCGAAATCACTTCAGATAACGATGTTGGCGCTGAAGATCCGCCAGCTGGAGCAAACGCCCATCTCGATGCACCCGCAACTATGCCAGCTTTGATCGCCTCAAAACCAGCCCCAATAAAACGTTCCTCCATTGAAAGATCCTCCTATGTAACCCCCCTTCAACTCTCGCCCCAAACGAAAAAATCCCCCTGAAAACGTCTGTACACTTCCCAGTAACCATTACTATACGTAAACACATGTCAAAGTTTGTAACTTGCAGTCCCTCCCATGGCGTCTGCGGGGGAGTAAGTCGTCCCCAAAGACATAGTTATTAGGTTATTCGACTATGGTGAATGGCTATCTGCCTGCGGAGTCGAAGGATTTCTTGCACCAGTCGTGCTGCTATCAGTTGTTTCTGCGGCAGCACCAACTCTAGCAGTAGTTCCACAGTCATTCCCTTCTTGTTTCAACATATCGTGTAAATCAGCCAAGCGGTCGTTGGTACCAACGACGGTGCCCATTTCGGACGCAGTCGAGAGCACGTCGTCATCGCTGCTGTTGTTGCCATCCTGTTCCCGTTGCTGTCCCTTGTGCTGGAAATTGTGAAACATTTGTTTTATTTCTAAGAATTAACAAATAATTTGTTTCTAAACTCTAAATGATTAATTTAATTTAGATGTTCCTACCTAAATTACGGTAATTTGATTCAATATCCCATTTTGATAAAATGTATTAATAGTTTAACATTCAGATTCATCTGAATGTTATTGTGAAATTATCTAAACAATAAAAAACATTCCTGTTTTTGAATTAAATTAAAATTTAGGTGGTGGTATGAAGCTGCAACATTTTTTAACTCTAATGATGTTTTTTTTTTATTTCAACTTTTTTCGTTAGGCCACTAGACTTAGACAATTTCTTCCAATTCTCAACTTTTTTTGCCCAGGTGGCGTTAAATAGAGCATAATCATTGCGCTAATTTAAAAATTAATTGCAATTAATTACAATGAGCTATATTGAACGTGGGGTAATAGACGTATTTAAGAATTAAGCAAATAGTTGGTCACAGGCAGATTTGGAGTTTTTTTCCCAAGAAAGGAGTCGACAAGTCAGTTTTCAGTTGATCCACCGACGGATGATCAATTATGCTTTTCTCTTAATTTCTTTCCTGTGCTCTTTCTTCTTCGCATAGAAAACCTTTTAAACCTCTACACTCTTCTCTAATATTTGGAACATTGGGTTAGAGGATGAACATTGCGTCATTTGGGGTGATGACAGTCTGCATAAAAAATTGCAGCCAGACATATAGGCAGACAGACAGACAGAAAGTACAGAAAGACAGATCAGACAGAAAGATTGACCAGACCGACGCAGGGACGGTAGATAAAACTAGATAGACAAACCAACCAGACAGAAGAAAAGACGGACAGACGAAGCAGAGTAACATACAAGACAGAACAGACGGAAAGAAAAACAGACAGAGAAGACAGACCAGACCGACAGACGCACGTGACAGACAAAAGTCTGTTAGTTTCAAAAATACTAACCATTTATTTATCTCAGTCATAGTTTGACATAGTTTCAAAAATACTAACCATTTATTGAAGTCTTTAATCAAACAGGTCGTAACAACGAACTGTAAGTAATGAACAACCTGGCTCAATAGTAACCGAAATTTTTATACTAGTAAATACATAAAACAAAATTGGACTTTATTATATAAGTTTAATCAAGTTTAGTTGTACCCATCAAAAGTTACGAGTCACACCCCCTAAAGGTCAGACATATCTTTCCCAGCTGACTATAAAATCATGTCATCAGCAAAGATTGGATATGGAATTATTGTTAAACACAAAGCTCACATAAAACAAGTAAGAAAATAAGAAGATTGAATTTGGAGCCCTGTGTGGGACCAGTTGTCAATGCAGCACTTCTAGATAGTTGTTTTTGCACCCATATTTCATAGTATAAGAAACATGGTCAATTAGCCTATTCAAAATATTTTACTAAACCAATTTATAATAGTATTGTTCCAGTTTCGAAAAGGCCTTTAAGACAGGCTGCTAAAAATGCAAGGTTGGCTGTGAGAAATTGCATTTAGTCACTTTGTTATGTTTTGTTTGAATGAGTTTATCGTCTTGCTTCAATCTTTTTGCCAGTCCTGGTTGAACTTCGTTGAACTGAGGATGCTAGAGCTGTTTGAAAAAAGTTCTTAACATTATTAGTTGATTCGTTAATAAGTGAGTGATGGTTTTTATTTTCACCACAACAATAAAATTTATTACGAAAGAAAATGTTGGGAATTTCAAAAAAAGCTTGGTACCCAGACGTGTTTTTTTGTCTATCTCTATTTTTCCAGCACTAGCAGTTCACTGGAACATCATAGGGGCGTAGAAATGGATAACCATCCACTGTTCCGGGACTAGGGTTTTTCCCCATCCCATAAAGGCGAGCAATAATTTAAAAAAGAAGCTCTTTTTGTTGACGGTGTCTCTTGGACAATGTCATATGGATTTCGCGTTTCGTAAGTATGCCAATCTTGATTTAAAGTGAATAGATTTTCAAATGATGATGGAAGGAGGTTGCCAAAAAATATTTAAAACAAAAAGTTGCGATCTTCAAATCCCTAATCTTTGACACATCGAATATTTTAGTAAGTTCAACATGGAGGTTAATGTTATCTGAATGCTGAACATGTCCCCTCCGTTTCTCACTGATAGACGCCCATTACTCTTGGGTGCCTAATAGACGTCCACCCGCTAATTAACTTTTCAAAAATTTTCCACCCAGGACATTCTTATTCCAACCCCCCCCCCCCGCCTATTAATTTTGAAGTAATCTCTCAAACATCACAAGTTTTTGAGGAGGTACTTCGGCGGGCAAGCAGAAAAATATCTTTATTAAAATATGAAAATCACACTATAAGTTTGTCAGGATCTCAATAGGTCTGACCTGTCAAGTAGGCAAATTTCAGGGCCCTCTAGAGGGAGAAGGAGTGAAGGTGGGTACTTGAAAATATCTTCCCAGGATATACTTTAGCCTATAGACCCATCCCTGAAAGTTTCATTTTCCTAACCTAACCCCTTTCCAAGATAGCCAAAAGTCACCAAACTAGAATTTTACCTTAGTAGAATTTGGAATGGTTACTATTATCCTGTTCAGCAGCAACACAGTCAAAGAAGTAAGCTACGTGGTTTGAAAGACTATCAAATAGATAGATTGTGCCAGTAGCGTCAATGGAAGGTTCTTTCCTGAAAGATCACTGGGACCGTTTCACTTACTCCGTACTTGTTTAGAGAAAGAAGAGTGTTAGCTACTAAGGCGACTTTCCTGCATCTACGCAGTCAGTGTTCTTGTAAAAAATTATACGCCACCAAGTAAAATCTCTTCTTCCTTTCAAATCCTGGCTTAATCATAGGCAGGTTTGTTATTGTTACGGCAAATAGAGTTAGAAATAAGAACAAAAATATTCTTTTGGGGGTCACTTTTACCTGAAGAGATTTTTTTACTTGTTTTTGAGGAGGGTTGAGTGTGTTAGAATATCAATAATGGAGGTTTTATATTTGTCAGTGCTTCTTTCTACTTTTTGTGAAAGTGCAAGCCATCCAAAATGCAATTATTTTTCATTTTGGCTGTCACGAATCAATGCAGTAATTTCTTCCCATGGTTTTTGTCTATATTTAGGTCCCCCTCTTTCTATCTATATTGCCAGTAATCCTAAGCCAACCTGAGGAAAACATATGATTGGCTCAGTTCAGGCGTCACGTGTAGGTACAACCAATCTTCGAATTATGTTTGTTTCCATTAAAGTCTACCAGACATGGTCTAAATACCATATTAGCCAAAAACCTATCAGAGGAAGGATCTCAAGTCTCCACGAACAAAGGATGCCACATTACAATTCTAAATATTTCAAGATTGTTAGAAGGATACGGGAGTTATAAGTTTCATAATTGAACAAGTTAGATTAAGAAATGGAGAACTGATAAACTTAACTTATTTACCCGAAAGTATG